>OX637287.1:18101723-20579223 GCA_951799445.1 Pseudisothecium myosuroides | reverse complement strand
GCCTTAGTGAATACACTCGCAGTGCCTGGACCAAGACTCTTGATAACGGTTAAGAGGTTTCCTAACAAGCACAAAGATGCTTGGATGCAATTAGACATGCATAACATTCAGTAGCAGTTAATAGTATTGTCCTCCCCCAACATAATGATGTGGAATATTCACATCATTCCATTGGTGGGAGGACACGCATTAAAAAGTGTCAAAAATTGAACAAAGTCCAATTGAAAATTGAATAAAATTGAATTGGGTCACAAGTTCTCTACACTAAAAATCTACAAAAAAATAAGTTTTGTTTTTATATAATATATATTTTTTTTAAATCACATTCCTTTCATTGATACTATTTGAGAACAATGAATTCAATAACTGAATTACCTCAATTAGCTTCAAAAGTAATTCATGATTTGTGTTTTGAATTAAAAAGACAATCTCTTAATATACATATGGGGTGGTAGGAGATAAAACAACCCATCATGTGCAATATGTAAATTATAAGTGTCAATACCTTCTATGATTATAGTGTAACTATGTTACAGATACCTATATTATAGGTGTTTATGATATAAACACCTTCAATGGTGTAGGATACCCTCGCATGCTCGCATTTTCATGCTCATATACTAGCATCGTTGCCCATGTGTACAACCAAATGAAGTTCATTTGGTTGTTGTCAAAATGCGATGCCATTTGTTGCCTTGTCATGAAGATAAAATGCAAGAGGTTAAAATAATGAACTTTATAATTAGTTCAAATATGAGACAAACCTGACCAACTTTAAGGATTGTGCCTTAAGACCATTTTTCGATCATTTATATGGTCATTTTGGTGGTTCTCAAAGTCAAGGTTTCTACTTGTATTCACAATGAAGAAAAAACTTTCACCCATATGAGCTCTTGTCTTAGCCAACAAAAGTGTTTTTATTGCAGTGAGATCAAATTCACAATCCAACTAAACTTTATTGTTAGGGTGTGGGTGAACCAACCTACACAATCACCTCTCTTAGCAAAAACATTGAGATTTAATTGTTTATTACACACATAAATTTTGAGTTTTTTTTGAATTGAAGACCTCCAATTAGCCAAGATAATACAAATTATAAAATTAACCAATTGCCAAATGAGGGTCAAACAAAAACTACCTCCCTTTATTACCCCTTTTTTCAATCTCTGAAAATATCAAAACATACTCCCTCCATCCCAAAATAAATCCAGGGTTTCCAAATATACTTGTTCCAAATTCAATTAAATGGTTCAATGGTTCACAAAATGGAATCTTTGTAGCCTTCCATGATTGAACTTGAATTGTCAAAGGTGATCGAATTGGATTTGCTAAAGTTGATTGAATAGGAATCGCCAAAGTTAATTGCAATAGGAATTTTTAAGTTATGATTAGAACTACAATTGCAGGTTATGATCGAAGTTTCTCAATGCACTAGAATCACAGTCAAGGATATGATTGCAACTTTTCGGAGAATGCCATAGGGTGGATATAAGTTGAATCGCTTGCTGGAATTGCTCTTTAATCAAACAAGCTCATCAATGATACTTTCATGCACAATGAATTTGCCTAGAAGCTACAACAACTACGCAATCCATTGCAAATAGAAGCACCTCACGCACTAATCTAGCCATTTCTAGGATACCCGAGATTTATTTCAAGACAAAAGGAGTATTATTTATCAAAAATGATCAAATTTGGAGATTTTAATTTATATTTGGAATTAAAGACTTCTAGTTAGCTAGGCGACCATTTGTCTTCTATATTGTTTGTCAATTTCCATTGTCATAATTTTGTTCAAATACAAGGCATACGCCTATATAAAATTATGTGTTTTGAGAGTCCCCAAAATCCAAATCCAAATCTGATTAATGGCTATTGTGCATACACAACCAAAGTCACATTTTACCTTCATAATTTAATTATAAAATCTAACAAGTGTGTAACTGACATGATATAGCATAAAATTGTTAAGAAAACTCATGTCTAGTGCAAATCTCACTTGAGGAGGAATTAATCCTTAAAGAACAAACTAATTTCATGCTTGGTCAAACTTCATTAGTTTTCTATATAGAATAAACATTATTTTCAAAAATTTAATATTTTTACTCGTGTAGTAATATATGTTTAAAATTTAATTAAATTTTTTTATAATTATGAACATCAAAATAAATTTCATATGATTTTTAAGTAATTTTTAATAAAAATTATAAAAATTACAAAAATACTTAAAAGATTTTTAAAATGAAAAAGATTTGATGAGAATAGTGCTTAATATTATAGTGTCCTTGGAGTATTTCTTAAGCTTTAATAGTGTATTTGCAGCTTTCAAGATGCTACCTTCAAAAATGACAGATTTCACAATTTTAAATAGAATAAAAGAATTTAAAAAATATGTAGAGTCAAATTTTTTAAGTTAAATTTAAAATCATTTAAAATCAAGAATTATGTGAAAATTGAGATTTGACTTTCAAAATGCTCTTTACACTTGCAATGTCCTTTAAGGATTAAAAGTCCAATCAACCATTTTATGGTCATTGCCCAGCTTTGCAGTGTCCTGATGTGGGCCATTTACTATCTAAAGTAGGCATCTTTGTATGTTAAAGGATGTGTTGTGTTGAAAGTTTTTGTTAATTATAATTGTTAGTTTTTAGTCGATAACCAATTGCTTAGTAGTTGACGTTAGAGTTAGGGGGGAAAGTTAACCAACGATTAGCGTCTTAGGATTGTGGTTGGCTACTTAGAGGCAAGGGCTAGTCCCTTGTCTATCTTGGTCCTTAGTAGGCTGGAGGTGTGGGATGTACTTGGATATTAAGTTTTACGTTTGTTGGTGATCTATTATTGAAAGGAGCATTGATGTGGGAAGTTTTGGATTTGTGTTTTGATAAAGTGTTTGATCAAGACAAAAATTTAGATCTAATTTTTTGATAGTTGATCTGTTATAATACCAATTTTCAAATCTAGGTCTATTATAGAGAAAAAAAATATTAGGCTTCAAAGTAGAAGTGTTTGGAATCTAAGGCAACCAAAAAGAATGTATTTAAGAGCTTCAATCTTATTGAATTTTTGTAATATTACCTACTACCTTCCATAAAAACTTGGCTACAATGGGTATGGGACCTATGAGTTATATGCAACATGCAATCAAATGTGGAGGCCATGACTTGGTAAAAAGTTAGTAAATTAAAAAATGTCCACTTAAATTGGACAATATCTTAAATCAGGATGAAAATTGATGTGTAAATATTTGACAAGCTAATCTATATTTTGGCACAATTTCAAGATATTTGGAGTGATTGTCCATCATCTATGCTAGGTTGAAGCTAGCTACAATAGTTTTAGATTGTTGTGGGAATTATAAGCCATAAAGATTTGGGAAAAAGGAACAAGGGAGTAAGTTTAGGATTGTTTAGGGGAGAAAAGGTATAAAGAGATTATATGCAAAGCATTTTTATAGTGAAGGCCCGTGCTATTTCCAAACCCATTTGCACAACTTTATAACATCAAATCCCAAGAAAATATATTTTTTGAAATTTCATATGTTTATTATATAGTTTGTCAATTTATATTTTTCTTTAGCCAAAATGTAACTCTTGATTTTGACAAATACTCCACTTTAGGTGATTTTTCAAACTCAAACACTTTAAAGAATGCTCTCTATGGATCGATTGTCTTAGGAGAGAGGACTAGCCAATGAATGGTCATCTTCTCCACTCCAAATATTCTATGGGTAGTGTGAATAGGCAAGGGTTGATTGGTTGAACAAATATTTGTTGGGCTTGGTTAGGTGGAATTTTTGGTTAGTTTTCCAAGTGAACAAACTCTCTATTGATTACAAATCTTTATAATAATTGTCCATTGAACTTACACTTAACAAAATTGGCATGCATATTCTTAACTATTCATTATTGTATTTGGTCAAAAAAGAAAAACTTTTCAATCAAGAAAGTTTTGAGATATGACTACCAAAAGTCAATTTATCAAGGAAAAAGAACAATGCATGTTTTCTCAAAAACTGAACTTTGATTGCAAATATCTCAAAATCTATGCGATCAAATTCTTAAAAAATTGCAAGGCGTACTAATTTGATATTAATGAACAAGATCATATAGTCAAATCTTTGAAAAAGTGTTTTATTTGTTGATATTTAGAAACAACAATTTAGAAGTGATTTTGGATCTTTAGGAGTTAAAGGTTAAAGTGAATTGACCATGTTAGACAAAGTTGGAATTTCTTTTTTCTAATTTCAAATGTTATAATCTTTCAATATGTATAGTGAAAATTTTGAATATGATTCTATATATTCCCATAGTAGTCTAATACAAATTTGTATGATTGAATTACAAAAAAAAGTCTAATTTTTTTTTCATTGACCTAAAAAGTAATAGTTTTTGACAACTTTTGACCTACATGTACCTCTGTCCTTTAGAACGTTTCGTGAATTCTCTACTTTTTGAGCAAGTTTTTATTTAAATGTAGGGACATGGTGATGCACATGTTCACCAATATTTCCCAATATGTCATCTCCCATAATGGGTCTTCTAAAAAAATGCGGGCTAGTCAAGATTGTATGGGAAGGTCTTCCAACTTGACAAGTAGTCACTTCTTTATTTTTTTAAACTAAAATAATAGGTCAATAGTGCTTGTCTCTCACCTTTTTACCTCTTCCTTGAAACTCTCTCCAAATTTAGAGAGTCTTGAGAGAGCTTCTGTTTTTATTTAGTCTTGCTGGATGAGTACATACAAGTGGCCCACCCAATTTTTCCCATCATTGTGTAAAAGGGTCAAGATGGGAAGCTAGGAGGAAATGATTGGACAGGCACTCCATGTGGTTGCGCCTTTAGTAAAACATTTTTTCAAAACTTGTTGTTACTTGTAAAGTAGGGTTTGATTTGTCAAAGATGTGTCAAAATTGAATTTCCATGCTAGACTCTTAACCCCTAAAGTACCAAAGTCCCCTTGGGGGACACTTGAGGTTTCAAGCAGGTCCATGTGGCCTCAAATTTTGACCTGATTTTTTGAATTTTTTTTTGAAGACAGGGAATCACCTTAGCTTTCTAAAAATATTCCTTTTTTTTCAATCGGTGCTCGGGAACTAAGTTATGCCATCCTAAAGCAAAAAAGAAGATCGTCGAGCAGAAAAAAAATAAAAAATAATAATGATTAAAATCCCCCCCCCTCCCTCAAAGATCATGTTTTTGTCTACATTTGAAGCTTTGATTCATTTTGTTTGGATTAATAATGAGAAAGTTATGGACAATCTTGTTTTTTGGGCAATTTAAGCATCTTCTTCAAAAACAACTTGTAGAATTCATTTCTGAATGCATTTTTCAAATTTTTTCAAATTTATTTTTTGAGAAGGTTAAGTTTGTTTGCAAGAACAATTCCACCACTGGGATTATGGTGTTTTAATTTCACCTAAGAGCTATTAACAATTTAGTGTTTTGTTCAATTTTGGACCTACTTCTACTTAACAAATTTTTTATATGTGAAAATCAAGTTTTGACATTCTCAAATTTTTCCCCCACTCTCAACTCAAATGTTCAACATAAAAAAATTTAACTTTATGGTATGCAGTGCAAAAAAAATCCACAAATGGCCGTCAAAGTCATCTGAAATTGCAAGAAACAGTTCATAAATTTTTTTTTCCAACTTTGAATGCTAGTATCTTCCAATCAAAATGGTCAAATTTATTGAAATTTTACCACATGATTTGAGACAAGTGAAGTACAAGAGCCTACGGTTAGATTCTAAAATACATATATTTTTTGGTTTCTTGAGTGGTCGCAGTAGAAATGGCAGTTTTCAGTGGTTCAAGAGCCAAAAAATACCTTGGTATTTTAGGAGTTAGGGGTCCATGTCACCTCATACCAATCACAAGATGACACATGGCACTTTAAAAAGCAAAAGCGACTTTATTTATGCCAAATCTGGCCCTCACGGTGAGGGCATTTGCAGCAGCAGAATGATGTGCCCTGCGTCCAGAAATCCCTGAGTCGTGAATTCCTGCAACTTCAGTCAGTCAGTTCCATGTCATGCCCCCCATGCCATTGGCTCTACTTTCACAATTCACATGCCTGAAGTTGGACCCAGGAACCTCTGCCAGCTCCTAATGCAGCTTTTTGTTCTCTTAACTCTCAGAAGCCTTTCCATGGCCCATTGCGCAATGGTGTAAAGTAGCAACCAATCCATTGAAATGTCATTCGCAGGACCGCTTTACACCTAGAGGCTGGGCCAAGTTGTTGTGTAAGAGGTCCAAAATCTTCACTTGTGATTGAAGAAAAGGCTGAAATTGGTTCGAACTCCTTTACATTTGAAGGCTGGGTCAATTTAGTGGAACAAATTTTTTATTCAAAAAAAGACATGATCTAACAAGGCCCAAGCTCAATGAATTGGGTGCACCGAGAATGGGAGACCAATTCTTAGCCTCGGGCCCTTTTTCAATAAAATATTAATTTTTTCAACTAATCAGATATGTTGGATTTGTGCAATCAACCTCGAGGGGGAATTGGACCGACCTTTAAGGTAGGTATCCCAAAATCGCCACTAATTGCTACTGTGCCTAATTACTACTATTAGATTGTTCAAATTCTTATATATTCTTATTGGCAAGAGAAAGGAGGTTCCAACGCTTCAAAGAACGCAACATTTGGATATTGTATACAAAAGTTATGAAGGAACAAAGTTTGGTTCTAAAAGCATTTCTTTCATAGTGATTTTAGAGATGTACACACAGTGAAGATGTCGCTTTAAGGTTAGTGGCGCATTTGGGATGCCTACCTTAGGTGTGAAGCGTCTTTGAAAAGAGAAGGAAGAGTTGAAATTTTCATAATTTATTGAATTAGCTCGGCTTCTTGGCCTCGAGGCCTTTATATATGGGAGAATTGACCCCCATTATAATCTTATTCTAACGAGTAGTTGAGGACTACCTTAAGTCTAAAAGGGGATGAAATTTTATACAACTGGCCTCATGAGGAAATGGCTTGGCCTCCAGGTAAGAGGACAAGCAATTTTCTAATAGAAATTGCAACATCTATGATCTTCTAAAGTGGAATGCATTCAACCTTTAAATGAACGAGGCACATTTTAGATAGAAATTGCCAAAATCCATCACTTCTTAGAGTATAGAAAATTACAAAAAATAAAAATTCAAATTCAACCATATAAGTTGGTACTACAAGTTTATACTACACTGCTAGAATGTATAAAAAAGAATTAAAAAACTTCAACCATACAAATTGAAAGACTAGAATGTTTGAAGTTAGAAGAAAAAGTTTTTTTTCCAAACTTAACCAAGAGGGTCAGTTCACTGACACTGCAAGCCAAACCTAAATTTTAAAATAGTTCTTAGTTTTAAATGCTTTTTAAATTTAATTTAGAAAATTCAGCTCTAATAATCTATTTTTTATTCCAATTTTTTGTAAAATTGTTAAAATTCTAATTTTTGTAATAATAATCACTATTATCTTCAAATTTTTTTATTTGTATACTATTTAAAGCATTTTTATAATTACTATGATTTTTATAAAGAAATTATTTTTGAAAGTCGTATAAAATTCATTTTGATGTTTTTAATTATAAAAATAAATTTAAATTTTAGATATGTATTACTATACAAAAAATATCAAATCTTTAAATGTGTATTTTAATGTAGAAAACTAAAGAAGTTTGGCTAAGTGGGAATATGGTTTGTCCTTTGAGGGTTAACTCCTTCCAGAGTGAGAATTTTGCACTACACATGATTGTTTGTTTTTACTATAGCATTCTATGTTATGTTAGTTACACACCTGCCAAAGTTCAAAAGTAGAAGACACTAGTAGAAGACATGCCATAAATGACTGTCCTAAATGATTGAAAATCGTCTTTAATGTTTGTAAACGAGTCATTGTAGATACTTTTTAGTCAATGTAGATAGTAATTGAGAACTTTCTTTTCCTACTAGAAAGACTTTTGCAAATGGTACACAAAGCTGCTTGGGTTGCCTAAAAAGTTTAAGGCCAATATAACTTTTGATTCTGGCACCCTATTGGAAAATAATAATACTTCCACCAAGGGTATACATGCTCATATTTTGTATCAAAATTTTGTGAACATTCGACCAAAATTGACTTCATGTGCAACTATCCAAGAATTTGTGCATATGTTAAATGGGCATTTGGTCCTGAAGGGTTTTAAATGCAAAACCATTCATAGATGGGACCACGAGCAACCCAAAAGAAATTCACAATCAAACATTATTTGACTTGTGCTCCCATAGACAAGTATCCTTGAACAATTGAACTAACAAATATATACACTAAATCTACCAAATATACAATACTAAAATTGATTCTTTTGAATACATTTCAAACAAATGCAAATTTCAATCTAATTCATTGATTTTCATGTGATAAGGTGCAAATTTTTATCCACCACCTACAAAGCTTGTTGCCGTTTCACTAAGTGTTTGAAAGCACTTTAATTGTCATACAAATCCATTGGCCATCTAACTCTTTATTTTTTATTTTCAATGGAATGGAAATAAATATTAAGAAAGATGAAATTGATGTCAATTATGGAATGCACAATTGTGCTTAGAACAATTTAGTCTCAAAAGATTTTAGAATGCAAAGATTGAATGTACATTGATCAAACTTTATTGTGCTTTTCAAAATATTCATTCTTGGTGTATGGTTTAACCTAAGAAAATGAAGCTTGACAAGTTTACTTTCTATTCCATGTTAAACTTTGAAAAAATCCCAAAATTCAATGAATTACTGCAATTTCAAATTCTATATGTTGTAATTAAAATTACTAAATATTGTGTATTTTCTATTGTATTTTATTCTCTAAAATTGATTTTAAAAATTAAAATACAATTTTTTTTCATTCTGTTGAAAATTTTAGATTATTTCAATATATTATATTTGATATTAATTTCCCCAGACAACACTTTCAAAATCTCTTTTACTAAAATTGATCTTTTGGTTAACTCTTTTGCTACTTACTTAAAAAATTTGGATAGAAAATAATAATATCTTTTCATCATTTATATTGAAAAAATCCACATCACTCTAGATAGAAAATGATTTTTTGCATAGTTGATCATCCTTGTATAACTATTGAAATTTTGATTCAAGTTTAGAAAGTTTTTATTCGTCGAGATTTGTTTACCCCCTAAATGACAGACCTATGATCATTGATTTCAAGCCTCACTACCTATTACTTAATTTGTTGCCATTTTGCAACTAGATATGTATGAAAAAATTTATATTTATTTTTCAGAGATGAAATTACATGTCTTCTTTACTTCACAAAAAATTTAGATTGTTTTGTGAAATTTTTGAAGGAAAAGTGAAGAAAAATCATATCAAATAGAAAATTATTTCAAAAAAATTGAGAATTTTACAACATCATGGTGTAAACTCAATTTCCATGTCATTCTACAAATAGAAAATAATATACATCCAACGTTCAAATTGCAATAAAATATTCAATATTAGGAATTTTTTTTAAATTCAAATTGGAATAGAAACTAGAGGAGATGACCTTCATTTTGATAGTTGGGTTCAAACTCAAAAATATCATTTTTGTGAAGAAATTTTAGATTTAGAGTAAGGAGCAACAACTTTCCAAAATGCACTAAAATAGCATATTCTATGATCTATTTTTTTAAATAACTTCTCATTTACATGAAGACAAACAATTGTAAGACTAAGTACAACTATTTTGAATATTCTTCGTAACCCACCATGAAAGGTCAACAAAAAAAATATGGATTAAAAAAATGCTTTTGAGTTCTTTCCATCTCACAGTGTTGTCATCAAAACACCACAAAATGGTGCCCGCGGCACTCTAGGGTTAGTGTATACATAAGTTTTGTGACTTGATTTTTTACTTTCAATCAATTTTTTTACCATCCATAACTTTAGTAACTTTAGAATTACAATTATAACTTCTCCGATAACTTCCAAAATTACTTTAGAATACATCATAATAATTTCTAAAATTATGAAAGTATTTGATTTCACAACTTCTAAAATTATTCCAATAAATGGTATAAAGTCAATTAATCTTATCTTGACCTTGTTATCTTTGTCTTCTTTGTTTTGCCAAGTTCTATCGTTTCTACAAAAATTGACTTTAAACCTCCAAATAGTTTTCTACAAAAATTTCTATAAAAATTTCTACAAAAATTGTTTCTATAAAAATTTCTACAAAAATTGTTTCTACAAAAATTTCTACAAAAATTGTTTCTACAAAAATTTCTACAAAAATTGTTTCTACAAAAATTTCTACAAAAATTTCACAAAATTGACTTTAAACCTCCAAATAGTTTCAAACCTGTAGTTGTTTGACAATTTTGAATATTATAGCTTTTCTACAACTTAAATGATTACACTAAAATCTTTAATATGATTTGAACACAACACTATCAAAACTTCAATAACTTTTGTATTATGGGTCACTTCACTCAAACTCCTACAAAATTTACAATTATTGTATAAATTCACTAAAAACACTTGCAAAACACTAAATGGCTTCATTCAATTATTTCTTAGCAAATTTTTTGAACTCTCCAAGTTCTTCAAACCTCCTCCAAAGATTAACACTTCAAAACTCAAGTAAACAACACTTCCACAAGTCAACAAGATTTTCAATGCTAATGCCATAAGTATTTAAGTCTCTACACTTAATGGGGTATGTCAAGAGGCTTTTCAAGGTAAAATTCTATGCATGATTTTGGATATTAATGCTACAGGGCCAACCTTTGGAGATATGGTATCAATAGAAAGGACACTAATGCTTTGGCAAAAAACTAAATTTGGAGTTTGGAGTGTCAAAGTGTATTGTGCATAAATGGAGACCAAATGATAAATTTAGTGAATAAGAAAAATATGGATTTACAGTGTAGCAAGTAGCCAATATATTGTTGACTATTTTGAATGTGTAACAGCCCAATTAGACAAACAAATGAGTTTAAAAGACAGATGGTCTATAGGTAATATGAAGTCCCTAATTAGAATGTCCTAATATTATGCTAGAAATTACTAATGAAGGTTTAAGGATATGTGCTATGCAAGCTTTGATACTAAAATGACATTAGATTCTAGTAGTACAACTACAATACACCTAAAAAAATAGTTGTAGATAAAAATACATATACAATTAAAGAGGATGAAAAGTGCTAAAGCCCCTTCAAATATTCTTAAAGGAATCTATATTACCATGTCAAGACTAGGCGTGCCAAATCTAATTTAGTTAATTTTTTTAATATATTCCACTTAACCCCTAAAGGACCGAGGCCTTTTTTCTACCAAAAAACATTCAAAACTGCCATTTCTATAGCAAAGAGTAAAAAAATTTGAAAAATGTTTTTTTTGCACATCCAACCATAGGATCTTACACCTAAATAGTATAAGAATGTGTGGAATTGTTTTTAGAATTTTTGACCACACAAATTGCAAGATATCTTCATTTAAAGTGAAAAAAAAAAGTTTTTCAGCACATTGTGGGACTAGATTTTTTGACTTTGAATAGTTTTAACTTAAATTTTTTGCACTACAAAGTTATGAGATTTAAATCTTTATAGTGGAGAATTGAGTTGAGAGTCTAGAAAAAAAATTCAAAAAAAACTTAATTATCTTTCTTAAAAATTAGATACAAGATAGAAGGAAAATCTAAAATATTCATATATTTTAGATGGAATTAAAATTCTCTAATCCCAATGGTGAGATTTTTCTCACAAGTAAACTAAACCATGCAAAAAAAAATTTGAAAAATTTGAAAAATTGCATTCAAAAATGAATCCTACAAGACATTTTTTCAAGAAGATGCTCTAACTGCCCGAAAAACAAGAATGTCCATACCTTTCTCATAACATATCCAAATGAAATGAATCAAAGCTTTCCAGATAGCCAAAAATATAATCTATAAGAAAAAAAATATTAAAAAAAAAATTCAAATTTTTGTCCATTTTTTTTTGTTGCCTGAGCTGCCCCCCGTCCCTTGTTTTGAGCTTATTTGGTCATAACTTTTTTCCTGGGCACCGATTGTGAAAAATATTATATTCCCACAAAGATAATCAACTTGTCTACCTCCAAAAAAGTTTCAAAAAATCAAGAGAAAATTTGAGCCCATAGGTACCTGCCCAAAAACGCATTTGTCTCCTGAAGGAATAATGGTCCTTTAGGGGTTAATCAACTGACTATTTATAGGACACATTTGGTGCAAAGGGATAGAAAACAAAATATTAGAAAATTGCTACCTTCATTGATGTCAAGCCAAAATAGATCCTCAATGGTTCTTTCCTTGACTTTGTTTTCAAAGTCCACTAGTGGTCATTGCATTGCCACATGGTGCTTACATCCAATGACTCTACGTGTAGCTCTATTTTACTTTGTGTCTATTCAATCTTGGTCTTTCTAAATCTTCATGTTGCATTCAATTGAGAATTTATGCCATGTCAATTTTAATGTGCATAGGTGTCGATGCTATTTTGGAGTAGGGTTAGTAAGATTCCTTCAATTTTGTAGATAGCGCATGATTGTATGAAAAGTCCAAAGTCTCAAAGAATTTGGCTTTAAAATATATAGTCAATTGTTTTGCCATGATCCAATATACTTAGATTGTAAATAAAACATTCATTTTTGCATGCAAGTAACGGAAGTGCTTGTCAAATATCCATTAGATGACTTTTGAGGCCATTACAAGACCGTTTCAAGGTTGTTCACCTTGTTGTACATTGATGTCAAAATATTAAATAATTTAAAAACAATTTAAAAATATTATATAACGTGGTGGTCTCTTGACCACATGAGATTGCTGATGTGGCAATCTTCCCATGTTCTCTATAGTTCAAAAACTCGTGGTCTTGTTTAGGCCTCAAAAAACATCGAGTTCCTAAGTTAATAAGACAGTGACAGTTTGAAAGCATTGTAGACATTCTTGTGGCAAATGTATGTTCCATTAGGAGAATGCCCATAGAATTGAAAAACAAAACACTGATCAACCAGCTTCACTTCTTCCAGTTTCAAGAAAAAACTTGTAATCTAACAACTTAACCCTTAATGCAGGTAGGAACCTTAATGTGGTCTATTGTATCAGGGTTCCTTCATTACACCCTGTTTTCTTTTTTGGAAATAGGGCAGTGACCACTATTTCCAAAAAAACAAAAAGGAAACAATCAATCCGTCTCACGCAGATTTCCCAACCTAGGTGGGAGATTGAGAGAAAGATGCCACTCAGGCTTGTGAAGAGTGCTGAAGCAAAAAACCTTGTTCTTGCACTAACAGTTAAAAACTCTTGGCTTGCGTCCTGTTTGACAATGTATGGTCTCCACATGTCAAATTCCAACCTTTACGGGTTAACTCCACTTGTGATAAGCACATCATCAGTCCTCAGACTCCTCGCTTGACAATTGATCAGAATTATTGTAACTGAATCCTGGAATGTATGATAAGCTTAACTTACAGTAGTTGAGCTCCAAGAGTTGCCCTGTGCAGTCTCCATGTTGGTTGGCAACCCACTGCCATGGCGGAGAAATGAGACATGTTTACAGTGAAGTTGTTGCTGTACTTCCAGCAACTGAAAGCCTAATGCATCACTAATAATGCTACCGACACCACACATGCTTGTTCTGCTCCGAATCCAGACTCAGAAAGAATGTTGTCACATCAAATGGACACGACGTACATCCTGACTTGATTTGCGACGCGAAAGGAAATAAAGGAAGAGAAAAGGGAAATGAGAGCCAGGACGGTACAGACTCCAGACTCATCATGCATAATTAAAGGAAAAAATGGGCAGTCTGCCACTACTGTAATACAGAGGAACTTACACAGTTGCTTTGCACTTTCAATGCCCTCAATCAATGGAAATCAATCCAAAACTGCTGTCTCTAGTGAAAAAAAAGATGTGCATGAGTGGCAAAAATTCAGTTTTCTGTTCAAATTCAATCATACAATCTGGCAAAAAGTAGGCTACAGTAATAAGACAACTACATAAGTGGAAAAAGATTCAAAATAATTATTGGACCAAGTAAACTGCAAGATACAGTAGAACCTCTATAAGTCGAAAGAGTTGGGACCAGTCTGACACATTGAATTAGAGAGGTTATTACATTAGGGAGGGTTATCATGTTTGTAGATGGTTCATATTGTTAAGTTGGGACCGGCAATCAATACTTCTCAACAACACTTTATTGACTTAGAGAGGATCGACTTAGAGAGGTTTCTAATGTATCATAGCATTTAAAGTGAGGGAGAATTTTATTTTTTTAAAGAGACGGCGAAAGAACTACCTTCTTTTACCTTTCTTTCTCTTTCTCTATTTTTTTGGAAAGAACAATGTGAACCTCTAAAGGACCATTGTTCTTTCAGGGGACAAATGGGATTTTGGGTAGTACCTATGGTCTCAATATTGTCATGATTTTTTAAAACGTTTGTTGAAGATAGAAAAACTAATTAGTTTTGTGGGAATATAATTTTTTTTTTCAATTACTGCGTGGGAAGAAAAGTTATGCCCAAATAAGCTCAAATCAGGGGGACCAGTTAGTAAAAATTAAATTTCAAAAATTTGAATAATTATTTTTTCCCTCATAGATTATATTTTTGTCTACTTAGAAAGCTTTGATTCATTTCATTTGAATAAGTGATGTGAAAGTTATTGATAGTCTTGTTTTGGAGGCAACTAGAGCATCTTCTTGAAAGTTTTACTTGTAGGATTCATTTATGAATGCAATTTTTACAATTTTTCAAAAAAAAATAGTTCCACGTGGTTTAGTTTGCTTGCTAGGACAATCTCACCATTGGGATTAGTGCAATTTAATTCCATCTTGGAGATATTAATAATTTAGATTTTCCTACTATCTTATATCTACTTCTATTTAATAAATTTTTTTTTAATGAAAATTAAGTTTTTTTGAGTTTTTTTCTTGGACTCTCAACTCAATTTCCCACTACAAAGATTTAAACCTCAAAACTTTGTAGTGCAAAAAATTTAAGTTAAGAAGGTTTAAAGTCAAAAAATCTAGGTACGCAAGGTGCTAAAAAAACTCATTTTTGTCACTTTAAACTCAAATATCTTGCAATTTGTGCAGTCAAAAATTATAAAAAAATTTCCATACATTTTCAAATTAGTTAGGTGTAAAATCCTATGATTAAATGTGCAAAAAAAAAAAACAATTTTCAATTTTTTCTTACTCTTTGCAATAGAAATTGTTTTGAGTATTTTTTGGCAAAAAAAGGCCTTGGTCCTTCAAGGTTAAAAAGCAAGAAGCAAGAAAAAACAATCAATTAGGCTCACAAGATCTACTCACCCAAGTTCTCCCTTTTTATATTAGGTTATCCAAATTTGAATCTTCTTCACTTAAATTTTATGCATTATAAATTTTTTTAATTTGAATTTTCATAATTTAATATTGAATTAAGAGTCTAGGAAATAAAGTTAATATAAAAAATTATTATTCTTATTCTTCAAAAAATTGTTGATGGTAGAAATAGTTACAAGATTGAAAGAAACCTAAATTGATAATTGTTCTAAAATGGAATGGAAACATGTCAATTCCAACATTGAATTTTTTGCTAAAATACTATAAGACCTTGGATCATTTGTTTCTTTAAAAATTTATGAAAATTAAATTTCAAAAAATTCCTAATCACGATTTTCTTAGGAAAATGACTTGATTGAAAGAAAAAAGTTTAAAATTAAAATTATTTTTAAAAATAGTTTCATTGCTTGGACTTGAGAATTTTGCTTTGATTAGCATGGTTTTTGCTACCAAGTACTGACTCAAAATCAATTGTAATCTTAAAAAGTTAGTAAATTCCCTTCTTTTTTTTTAAATTCAAAAATTCATAATAAAAATTGAGATTATAGATACTTGCAAAAATTTCTTGAGGTTGCATGTTTACATGAAAAATTATTCAAACTTAGACATCTAGTTTAACTTTTATTCATCTAAATTAACCAATATTGTCCTAGTTGGAATAAAAAGTTGGTGATTTATATATTTAGGTTTTGAAAATTGAAAATTGAATGAAATAAATGAATTTCATTTATTATTTTTCTCATAAAATTCTATGAGTGCTTACAAAACATTACCTTCCTTTAGCATTCTTCATTATTTAGAGCAACTATGAAATTGTACCTTCTCCATTTCTATAAGTCTTTAGATTAAAATAATAGAATAACACAAGTGTTTTTATTAATGTTACAATTACTAACTTCAAATGCCTTCATTCTAGGGGAGCTATTTGTTACAATATATTATAATGAGGTGATTTTAAAAGAAAACAAAATATTCACATGAATTCATTATTTACCACAAGGGATAAAAATTTGGAAAATTTGAATTCATGTTGGGAACCAAGAACCTTGGTATTTAGCTAAGAGAGGTTACAAGATACAAAATTAATCACTACAAAATTGGTCAAAATAAAGTTTTAACACATATCCTCCCATGGTAGAGAAATGAAGATCCTCCTCCTATAATAAATTTGTTGCCTACATTTAGAAAAATCCAAATTTTGATGGTTTGCTATAATATTTATACTATTGACATTGACAAGTTTCAATTCCAAATTACATTCATCAAATTTAGTTCATCCAATCAACTCGTATTTCTTTCCACACAATGATTATTTAAAGGATGAAAATAAAATTTCTTTTTGTTTGATCTAATTTCATAGATTTCAAATTCAATTTTCCAAAATATTATCAAATTTTCCAAATAATGGATAAAAGACACAATTTTTTCTTAAAAGAATTTCAAATTTTAAACTTTGACTTTAGGAAGGATTTAAAAAGCTTATTGTATTATAATAAACGTTATAATCTTGGGGACATTTGAAAGCCAACTTTGAAAATTGGTGAAGAAGTAAACATACAAATTAGAGACAAACTCCTACAATTAAACGTTGCACAAAGAGATTAAAATCTTATCCACTCTATCTAGTTTTCAACAAATGTTGTTTGTGACAATTTTGTTCAAAAAAATGCTTTAGGAGTTAAGTTAACCCTTAACCCCTAAAGGACCATTGTCCCTACGGGGGACAAATGCGTTTTCGGGCAGGTACCTACGGGCTGAAATTTTCTCCTGATTTTTTGAAACTTTTTTTGGAGGTAGAAAAATTGATTAGCTTCAAGGGAATATAATTTTTTTCACAATCGGTGCCCGGAAAAAAAAGTTATGACCATATAAGCTCAAAACAGGCTTCGGGGGGCAGCACGGGCAGCAAAAAAAAAATGGACAAAAATTTGGATTTTTTTTTTAATATTTTTTTTTCTCATAGGTTATATTTTTGGCTATCTGGAAAGCTTTGAATCATTTCATTTGACTTTGTTATGAGGAAGTTATGGACATTCTTGTTTTTCGGGCAGTTAGAGCATCTTCTTGAAAAAAATAACTTTAGGATTCATTTCTGAATGCAATTTTTCAAATTTTTCAATTTTCTTTTTTTTTGCATGGTCTGATTTACTTGTTAGAACAATTCCACCATTAGGATTAGTGCATTTTAATTCCATCTAAAATATATGAATATTTTAGATTTTCCTTCTATCTCGTACCTACATCTACTTAACAATTTTTTTAAGAATGATAATTAAGTTTTTTTTGAATTTTTTTTTTCCTAGACTCTCAACTCAATTCTCCACTACAAGCATTAAAAGCTCAAAACTCTGCAGTGAAAAATTTTTAAGTTAAAAATGTTCAAAGTCAAAAAATCCAGTCCCGCAATGTGCTGAAAAACTTGTTTTTTTTCCACTTTAAACACAGATATCTTGCAATCTATGCGGTCAAAAATTCTGAAATTTTTTCCACACTTTTTTATACTAGTTAGGTGTAAGATCCTATGGTTAGATGTGAAAAAAAACAATTAAATTTTTTTTTAACTCTTTGCTACAGAAATGACAGTTTTCAGTGTTTTTTGGCAGAAAAAAGGCCTCGGTCCTTTAGGGGTTAAAAGTCTAAAAGTAGAGGGGAGGTCGGAGAACTTAAATTTTTTTTTTCCTAATATGTATTTATTAGCATGGGATGGGATATGACCATGTGATCTTCTAGCTCATATTTTGAACAAACTATTCAATTAAATTTAGGTTATTTGATTGCATAGTTTAATAGATATTTGAATTTGAAGTTCTATTTAGATCAAAGAAAAGAGGGTAACACTCTTTGGAAAAGAATATGTTACTAAGAATATTTTGGAATGATGTTTTTTTAATTAGTGAAAGATTAAATAAATAAATAAAACACTTATCTAAAAGTTCATAACATTATGTCTATTTTCAAATTGTAGGTGGAGCTTGCAATGCATCAAGGGGAGTCAAATGAGAGTAATTTATGAGAAGACAATAAGCCATGAGCCTTAAACTAAACTTCTCTCTTCAACTTCAAAAAAATCCACAAGGTAGAATCTAATTTGGAATTCTATAAAATTACAACATAGTCTATATTCTATTATTATTTTTTATTTCCAAAAGAAAACTAAATTATTAGTATGGAAAGCCTCCTAAAGAGGAAAAACAACAGGAATGTGAATGCTTGGTTTGTGAAAAGTTAAACCCTCATTCACTTACATCAACAAGTGAAGGTTTTAACACATATCCTCCCATTGTAAAGAAGTAAAGATCTTCCTCCTATAATAAATTTGTGGCCTACATTTTGAAAAATCCAAATTTTGATGGTTTGCTATAATATTTACACTATTGACGTTGACAAGTTTCAAATCCAAGCTACATTTATCAAATTTAGTTCTTCCAATCAGCTTATATTTTTTTCTACACAATGATTATTTAAAGGATGATTTAAAAATTAATTAATTTCATAGAATTTAAAATTTAATTTTCCAAAATATTATCGAATTTTCAAAGTAATAGATAAAGGACACAATTTTTTTTTTAAGAATTTTAAAATTTAAAACTTTGACTCTAGGAAGGATTTTAAAAGCTTATTGTATTATAATGAACATTATAATCTTGGGGACATTGGAAAGCCAACTTTGAAAATTGATGAAGAAGCAGACATACAAATTAGAGACAAACCCCTACAATTAAATGTTGCACAAAGAGATTAAAAACTTCACCACTCCACCTTGTTTTCAACAAATGTTGTTTGTGACAATTTTGTTTAAAAAAAATGCTTTAGGAGTTAAGTTAATTCCTAAAAGTCTAAAAGGAGAGGGAAGGTCAAAGAACTTAAAAATTTGTTTCCTAATATATTTTTATTAGCATCGGATGGGATATAACCATGGAACCTTCTAGCTCATATTTCAGTAGAACTGCTCAATTAAATTCAGATTATTTGATTGTATGGTTTAGTAGATATTTGAATTTGAAGGCCAATAAAAAAAATAAGGTATCACACTTTGGAGAAGAGTACGTTACTAAGAATAATTTGAAATGATGTTTTCTTATTAGTGAAAGATTAAAAAAATTGAAAACGCTTATCTAAAATTTCATAACATTCTATCTATTTTCAAATTATAGGTGGAGTTTGCAATGCACTGTGGGGAGTCAAATGAGAGTAATTTATGAGGGGACAATAAACCATGAGCCTTGAGCTAAAACTTCTCTCTTCAACTTCAATAGAATCCATAAGGTAGAATCTAATTTGGAATTCTATAAACTTACAACATAATCTATGTTCTATAATTAGTTTCTATTTCCAAAAGAAAACTAAATTATTAGAACGGAAAGCCTCCAAAAGAGGGGGTGGGGGAAATGAATGCTTGGTTTATAAAAAGTTAAACACTCATTCACTTACATCAACAAGTGAAAAGTTTAAATAAGCCTCACTAGCATGTAAATTGTTCCGCTTTGTTGGCTCTATTCAATAAAGAGCAAAGAGGTCCCAACAATTTCATTTTGACAAAATCCACCTCCTACAAAGAACCCCAATCACGTTGCAAGAAAACAAATAACCACACTTTCTTCCGTCCCACTACATTAGTTCCAAGTAGGACACTGTCTCCTAATTTTACCATTCTTGTCCTTGAAATGACACAATTTTGTATTTTTTCATAGGTAAATACAAAATAAATTAATACAATACTCCATATATTTACTATGTTGTCTGGGCAACGAGCTCATGCTATGCCTAGTCCACCTAGCATTCTTGAACTTCAAGATAGAAGACCGATTCCTTCTCATGAATGCAAGTCCTTTTTCACTTTAAAAAAAGATCTCGAATCGAATGCAAGCTTGCCCATGAATTGTGCGCCACGATAGGACACATTGTTCTTTTTCCATGGACACTCCAAAAGGCCCCCCACCCCAGCCAATTTTCGTACTGAAGACTGTTACGGTATGTGTTACGTTGGTTTCCTCCCCCATTGGAATGGAATCAAATCGTTCCTTTCGAGTCCCAAAGAAAAGCGTCCCAGGCTTGAGGGTGAGATTTGCTCTTTAGTAATTATTCTGTGGCGGAGGGAGGCTTCAGTTGTTTGATTCGCACTTTGTTGTTGTAAGTAGTCCGGACTCCGGAGATATAGGCCGGACGGAGCAGGCAGCTGAATGGAATTGAAGGTAAACTTTTCCCTTTCCTTGGGAGTCGAAGAAAAGTTGACAAGTATTCTGCTGTCTGATGAACCAACGAACTGAAACTCTGAAAGGGTCGGGTCGCAAACTTCGAGGAGACGGAGTGGGCGGAGTGGGTGAATGGTCCCAGCCAGCCAGCCAGCCAGCTCGGGAATCTAGTTTGTCTGAGACTCTGTCACCGGGGGTAGCGTAGCATTGGAGTCAAGTGTCTTCGAGCAAAACAAGCCTAGAAAAGACACCCACTGCCACTACTGTAGTTTTGTACTGTAGAAGCTGATGCCTAGCTTCTTGTTAGCTTGCCCTAAAAGGTCAGTAGCCTCATCAGTCCGGCCTCAACGAACCCACGAAAGTTCTGGATGCTTTCAGGTCTTTAAATACCGGCAGCCTAAATTTATCTTCAATCATGCAACTACCTTTCCTGAAATACGAAACTTTAAGTTATAGACTTCAGGAGATGAAGTTGGTTTCCTTCCATGTTGACTTTGGGTGAGAAGGGAATTCGAAGATTGGAAAATAGGAGTGAGAGTTCAATGGCATTTAATAATTCCTTAAACTGAATTCCTAAAATCCCAAAGAGGACGAATGGACGGTTGAGCATTTGGGGAGAACTGAAGTGGATTCAGCTTGACTGTTGTGCACTTTTGCGAGGAATCCATGACCAAGTCGCAACGAAAAAGAACTCGACCAACCTTGCCTTGAGTGGCATTCCTCCATTACACTTTCATTCCTAAAATAACGCAAATGACTAGACTGGTGTATATAATAATTATAATGACGATGATAGTCTGCTGTTTTCAAAGTTACAAAAAGTTGGAAGAACATACACTGTATGAGAAACGCTGCATTTCAGGGGGGCCTAAGCTTAAGAAGTTGCAGGTACCCCAAGCACCCACTTGAGTGTGCATTCCTCGCAAAAGTGCACAACACTCCAGCTGCCTGGTCGTGGACGGCAGCATGTCTTGGGGGAGGAGAGAGTCTCGGAAGAGGTGAAACAGACTCCCATTCCAAAACACAGAAGCTGAAGTTAAACACAACTTCCGAAAAGCGGTTCTGGGGTGTTTTTGGAATCAGAAAACAAATCTCAGAGTCGGAATTGCTTTGGCTAACTTCCATGATGTTTACACTTCCATGTGAGTAAGGAGAAACTACAGTTCAATCCCTAATGACCCAAGTGACCATTTTCTGGTTGCTGCCCCTCATTTTTGAGCTGCCAGTTCTCAAATTTTGAAATTCTCTTAAAATAAAAATTAGTTTTAAAAAGTAGAGTGCGTTGTGAATCCAGTGGCAGTAGTTTCATCAAATTCCGAGTTAAACTCCGCCTTGTGGAATTTTTCAAAGTTAAGTGGTGTAGTGGACCAGTAGTTTACAACTCACTTTTTGGGGTACGGTTTGGGCATGGACTAAAAAGTCAATGTCATTCTTGCCCACCTCAAAAAGGGCAGATCCACCTCGAAAAGGGACAAATCCAAAGAGTTCAAGGAGAAGACAAGCATCCCATTCTTTTCTTCTTCTTCTTATAAACATTACCGTACTCTCATTTTAGTGACCACTATGCATTGCAAGCTCCACCATGAATTGAAAAAAGCTTGGAATGTTGTAAAATTTTACATGTACATTCTCAACTCTCTTATCTTTCATTGAGCACAAAAGGGCTTCATTTCAAAATATTCTCACAAAGACATGCTCCTTCAAAGTGAGTTGCCTTGCATTTCCATTGACCCAAATAAAACTTCAAACTTAAATATCTCCTAAATCTTGTGGTCAAATAATCTGAATTTTTTTGAAGTGCTCACTCTCAATGTGAACTTCAAGATTTTATGTTTATATTCTACCCGATCTCAAGAAAAAATGAGCAAAAAAATTGCTCAAGTTCTTGGCAATTTTGGCCCATTTTGAAAGTCCTCATCTTAAGTCATTAGGGGTCAAGAGTAGCTTTGTCTATTGTCATATTAAGGGCCTCTTTACACTAGTGACCAAGAGGTGTGGATAATTCTCTTTGTCACAATAGATCTTGGGCAAGAGGTGTGACCAAGTGCCAATATCATCATCCATTGGTCACCTCGAATAGTGAAAAGTGAACTTGGCCTGTCATTTGGAGGCTAATTTTTTAAATGCCCCCCCAAATGATTTGGTAATTCACTTTTCTTTTTTATCCATCTTCTCAACCTCTTTGTCTCTCTTCTCCTCTTTTCTTTTCTTCTCACCTCCTAATAAAAGTTTAACAACTAGGATGCCAAAAAATAGAGGAGAGAAACTTGTAACCAATGCAAATACAAAGTTTATTCTTAAAATTATAGTAAATAGTATATAAATGACCATGCCATTATCTTAGATTGTTTCTACAATGGAATTAGCAATGAAAACATAAGTTATAAAATAATGAAGTTCATTTATTATATTAAATACTTCAAGAATAATTTATTTATTGCAATAAAACTACAATTACTTCAACAAAAATGCAATTTATATAGTAAAACAACTATTTAGTATTGTAGAGAAAAAAAATACCATCAATAAAATTATTTTCTAGCAATAAAAAAATGCATTTAGAGCGGGATTTAGAGCAGTAAAATAGTAGTAAAACAACATATCCACTAGTAAACAACACCAAAGACTAATAAAATTTGGCCATGGCAATAAGTTTTAATGGGATGGCTTGATTACCCCAAAAATCTAACGAGATCAACAACTTCTTGAAGTTGTCTTGCCACAAAATCCGGGTGACCATGAAGCCTTGTCTATTTTAACTTATAGGATTTCATATCATTCTATCATCCATTTTGAATAGTGGTCACTCTTCGTTTATCATGCTATTGAACTTGGACCGGCCACTCCTCTAATCACAATGCTCCGAATGCTTTGATCACAACCTTGATGTCTAGTATAAAGAGGCCCTAAAAGCAATTCCAAAGTTCAAGTCCAATGTTAAAATTAGTTTTCCAGAAATCAAAAACTTGCTCCCTTCTACTTTCAATGGGCCTCTCTATATAATCTTGCCGGCAAGCTACTCTAATTTCCCCCTGGCTTACAAATATTACAAACTTCTATGTGGAATTTTGGAAAACTTTATTGTCTCTTCTTCAATGTTTGGCCAATTTTAGCACATGTATGGAAGTTTGTCCTAAGAGGGTCAAAGTAAGACCACATCATTTTAGCTATGAGCCTTTACGACTACTATGGTAAGAATTCCACAAAACCAATTAGAAAATCAAAGATTTGTAATGCATGCCCTTGCACAAAATCTTAAATAGAAAATCATAAATATTTTTTTTTCAAAATTGAGTTTTTGATGCTAAAAATAATCTTTGTGGATATTAATTTTTTTTTAAATAATAATTAGAAAAAATGAACTTCAAAATTTTGAAGACATCAAAATATGGTGCCTTGGGCATTTAAAGATGAATATTCAAGTGCTTTTTAATTCTTAATTCCACACTGTGCATGGTGAACAAATTTTTTGGGGATATTTTTTATAAATGCTTGTTTATTTGGTCTATCTACTCCTATTTTGCATTACAAATAAACCATTTTCAAATTCAAAAGTTACATTCATAAAATCATTATTGAATCAAGATTTGTTGTTGTTGTTGTTGTTGTTGTTGTTGTTGTTGTTGTTGTTGTTGTTGTTGTTGTTGTTGTTCCTCAATTTTTTCCTCCAAAGAGCATGCTTATACTCAGCCTTCAACCTTTGTTCTTTCCTTTATTATTGCAATGTATTTTAAGCAAGTTGGTACTTTGTGTCAAAAAATATTTTATATGCCTTTTTCAATTTTTGAAATTCTTCAATTACAATCAAAAAAGTTTCTTTAGATTTGTTGGGATGGATTTTTAAAGTGCACTTATGTTAAGCTTTTTGAATCATAGCATCTATAATACATAGTCCATTTTCTTTTAATTACAGCATGACATACAAATTGTCTTTTTCCATGTCTACTTGATTTGGAATATAGATGTTCCTATTTAGACTAGTAGTGGCAACACTTTGAAACTTAATGAATTTTATATATTTGTTTTGTTGAACTATTATAAGTTTTTTGAACAATGTTTTGAGTTCATATGATTTAAAAAAAATATTATCTTTAAATCTAAATTTTTTATTTTATTTTTAAATCTTCGTAAAGTATTTCTATGCCCCAAATACTTTTGAAATCAATACTTCTACTTTATAACTTATTAAGTATGTAAAATTTAATTCTTTAATTTTTTTAACAGAGCTTTTTTTGAAAACCCATTCAAAACTACCAATTCTATTGCATTAAGCCATGCAATCAAAAGAAAGGTTTGTTGGAAAAAAACAACCATAGTATATTGTACTAAACTTGTATAAGAGCATGTGGTAGATTTTTTGCAAATTTTGAAAGATATTAGTTTGGGAACTTGGGGATTAAAATTAGAAACAATGAATTATAATTCAATGGTTAATGCCAATAAAAACTAGAAGCACCAAATATAATTTAATGAACTAAATACAAGTAGGTGTATTATTTGATATCACTGAGGATATTTGTGGTTTTGTGTTTTCTTTCTCAAGTTTTCACTTGCCTATTACCTTGGAGACATCACCTTTTCAAGGTGACATGAACAACCAATCAATCTTCTTAAATGACAATAGTCATGATACTCGTGAATGAAGTAAAATAATTGTAGTTACAACCAATTACAAATCTACAATTGAATTGTACTTGGCAACTTACAAAATACAAATAGTTTTGTCTTCAAAATGTCCATTGATACCAATGGGTTTGATTTTTTTCTTGCCTAACCACGTGTAAAACTTCACCTTTCCTAAAGACATGAGTTTCCCTTACGAAAAAAGTTGTTGTTTTCGGTCATTTTTTCCAATTCTAAAGTGTTGATTAAAGTGTCAAAAATTATATTATAGGAAATTGTCAAAAAATGTCAAAAAAATACTAAATGAGTGTTGAAAAGAGTGTCGAGTAAATTGTCAAAAATATATCAAATTTTGTGCCAAAATAATTGCCAATAAAGGTATTGAAAAAATTATCCATTTAAATTGTCCAAAAAATGATGGCCATTTTGAAAATTTATAACAAATTCTATAAAGGTTCCAAAAATACAAAACGACTTAGACTTGATTTGACTTCCTCATGCCTTTTAAAAATAATTTAGTGTAAATTGTTTGAAGGAGTCTTACACCTTGGCAAAGAAGATCAATGGTGCAAAATTGCAATATTAACACTTCATCTCATATAAGTTGTGATTGTTTTCATGTAAATGTGACAAGGTATTCAAAATTTTGACACATCCATTTCACGAGGGTTCAAATTCTATATTGATTGGATTTGGGCAACTTGAAAATGCGCCAAGCAATCAAAGCAAATTTTTTTTTAAAAATTGTTATTGTTTTTGACATATTCTCGACACTATTTTCAATACTCTTTCTAACATTCTTTTTGACAATATTTTTGATATTTTAATTGTCATTCTTTTTTAACTTATCATGTTTGACACTCTTTTTGATATTTTTTTCAACACTTAAAAATATCTTATTCTTTC
Source organism: Pseudisothecium myosuroides (assembly GCA_951799445.1). Classification (NCBI taxonomy): domain Eukaryota; kingdom Viridiplantae; phylum Streptophyta; class Bryopsida; order Hypnales; family Lembophyllaceae; genus Pseudisothecium; species Pseudisothecium myosuroides. The sequence continues at coordinate 20,553,195 of OX637287.1, read as the reverse complement.
TTGGCAATGAAATTCCGTTTCATTTGTTTAAAAAACAAAAAACAAAAAACACTTAAAATATCAAAACAACTCCCATTTTGGATAGTGTAAGGTTTACTTTCAATGGTCATAAAGTCTACCTTCTATAGAAGCTCTAAAAGTAAATGTCACTTGTGAGTAATGTAATGGTGTCAAACATTTATTATGTCTTTGCTATTGCTATTGGTGCCAAGGGTTATGTCTTTTTTTTCCTCACTAATCATGTGCTAAACATGACCTTTCCAAGTGACACAACCAACAATGTCAAACAATAACATCATTTTTTAAGAATCATAGAGTTTGCATCCAACATATAGTATAGTGCTAAAAGTAAATGTCATCTATGACAAACCTAGAAGGCTTACCTCCAAATGGTTCTTTATGCACAATGGATGGACATTGTTTTTCTTTGAACCAACATTACTCTACTTATTCACTTTCTACACCTCTAATGTCATTTACACCAAACATTGTAAATACTATGGATGTTAGTAATTTAAACAAAGTTACTTTCCACCACAGAACATTTTCATAAGTAAAAAAATCTTTGCAATTTAAAAACTTTGCACCCCACTCCATACTTGTGGCACAGTAATTTTAATTTTAACACCAAGGCTCAAGTACTCTTCAGGCTACTAATGATGCCTGATTGAAGGTGTGCTCCCGTTGTGGGGACTTTTAGTGCCTCTTTTCATTACATGGATATTAGAGAAACTATTCGAAATTGCTAAACCAAAACCTATGTGAAGGTCGTCATTGGATTTTTTTTTACACGAAAGGAACAATTTTATTCATACCAAAAGGTAACATGCCAAGCAAAGCATGAGTGGTGGAGTAATTTTGAGTCCACTGTATTTTTGAACCCACAACAATTATCTTACAATGTTTGTTGGGGTGTAAATTGAATTTTTTTCCCCTTGAACACATGGACAATTTCCATTGATAGAGGAAACAATACATGGAGACGGTTGAGTCTATAGTAGTGCAACGAGCCTAATGCAGAAGTTAATCCTGTCTCCTTTTTCCCTTGGAGAAAACATCAGAACTTTTTTTTGCGACGCATGATAAAATTTGCAAATTCTGAGTTCACATTTGCAATCCAAGTCCCCAAATTTGCCAGGAGAGAGGTGTAAAGAAATAGATTAATCAAGCACAGAATGGGGGGTCTGTTTTTTTTTACATTCACCCTTAGCTGGACCTCCGCATTAAGTTAGGTTCGTTGCACTAGTATAGCTCGACCCAAGGAGACCAAGGGGTGTGAATTGACTGCTTTCTTTTCAAAGCCCAAGGGAAGCCTCCCTCCGTTTTCTTCCCTGGCCCTGGCTCCTAATTTTCCGGCCTGGCTGACCCCAGCCAGGCCGAGGCAGTAGTGAGTAACTTAGCGACTGAGCCGCAGACCTGAATGATTTGCCCCCATCGGAATAAAATAAATAATGTCATGAATGGCAGGGGTGTCGTTGCCCAGACAGGTGAGAGTAGGGTTGGAGGCCGCCGCACACATTCTGCACACATTCTCCATATTCGGCTCACTCCAGGCCAACTGGGGGGCATGGGGCTGCATCAAGTTTGGGGCCTTCCTGTCCGGAGAACCGGGCGGCCACTTCGGGGCAGCAGCGCAGCAACTGACCGCACGGGCAGCGGGCAGCGGGCAGACCCGAACCACAACCTCCAAGCCTACGCCCAGCCTACTCCAAGGTGGGGGCCAAGGTATGGAGGTCCTTGGGGGAGGGGGAGAGGCATGGAGTGGCGATGGTGGAGATGATGCCTGCGCCCCACCTCCGGCACTCCGACCGACTGCTCTCGAGCTTTCCACGACGAACATTTGTTGGCGATGGATGTCTTCGTCGTCGTCATCATCTGGGGCTCCAGCTGAAATTTTCCAAAGCAACAGCGGCACGAGCTTCCGCAGCCAGGTCCGCGAGGAAGTATTAAGTTAAACCTTGGCAGGTTGCGACTCAGGGCTCGGGGTGCGTTTGGGAGTTTCACCAGCGGGGCCTCTCGTCTGGTTGGGTTCGTAGCTTAGCATAACTGCTGCCTGGTTGCAATGGCCATGGCGACGCTGCTGCCTCCGTTGCTGTGCTTTCTCCGGATTTTGAAACCGCCCGAGATTCGTCATTGCTAGCTGCGTGCGTGCGTGCGTGAGTGAGTGATTGAGTTTGTGGAGGGGTGGAATTGAGGGGAGCGCGGTGGAATTGTGTGATGTGATCGGCCGTGGAGACAGACATGGGCTGGCGAGCGGTTAGTGTGTAGCGCAATGTAACGGTCGCGGGGAGGGAGCCGCCGAGGTTTTGGAGCGATGAGTGTGGCGGTTTGGTTGTTCACGGAGTTTGAGTTTACCGACTAGTTGGATTTGCTTCACGATGTTTAGTGTAGTTGGCAGTCGCCGTGAGGAGAAGATGACGAAAAATGGGGTCAAGTATCAGACGAAGCCGAATGGCGTCAAGCCCACGAATGGGCCGGACGTGTTCGTGCGCGGAGGGTTCCACCCTCGGGAGCAGTATCGTTACCACTACCATCAACACCGCCATGATGTGGGGGGCGCAGCTTACGAGACGAGTATCAAGAAGGGCATGCAGCAGCAGGTGTTCTGGCGAGGTCCGGTGGTCCAGCAGCAGAGAGGTCTTAGTAGCTATGGTAGTAGTAGCAGTAGCAGCAACATTAGCGGTAGTAGTAATAGTGGCAGCAGCAACAGCTCCAGCAGCAGCAGTGGTACGGTCAAAGGGGCAACAGAGCCGATGACGCCGTCGCAACAGGGGCCTGAGGCAACGCCGCTGTGGACGCTCCTGCCGAAAGATCTGGTGGAAAAAGTGTTCGCATTCCTACCGTTGCACAGCCTGTTCCAAGCCCGATGCGTGTGTAAGTGCTGGCAGAACATTGGGCTGTCGAACAATCTCGTTAAGCTGCGCGCGGAGGCGCCCGTGGCCCCCCCTTACTACCCCGTTTTCCTATCCAAGGGCGAGGACCGGCGATGGTGCGCGTATGATCACGTCCAGCGGAAATGGCTGCACCTCCCGCCGCTCACATTCCTGCCCAAGGAGGCGAAGCACGTCCTCGCCGGCGATGGCGGGCTTCTCTGCTTGAGCGAATCGCCCTCCTCGGCATTGAACTTAGTGTGCAATCCCATCACGGGGGAGGTCGAGAAGGTACCGAGCTTGAGCCAGGACTACGAACCCGGGATCACGCACATGGTGGTGAATGGGCGCACCCACGGCTTCCAAATGATCGTCACACTAACGCATTACCTGGAAAGCACGCATGTGTTCGAATCCAGGAATCGTTTCTGGCAAGCCACCAGCTGCTTGCCGCCCCATTTCCTCCTCTGGGGACGCCGCAGCTCTGCCTTCTGCCAGGGATTCCTCTACTGCGTGGCCTTGGAAATTGGGGGCATGAACATGGAGGGTCTCATTGCGTATGATGTGAAATCCGGCGTGTGGACGGAGGTTCATGAGCTGCCTCGCGGGATGCGTGACGAGCCATATGTGTTATCCTGCGGGGGCAGAGTGCTGGTGGTTGCTGCTCAGAAGAATGCGAATGGCCGGCTCACGAGCATCCGAATTGTGGAATTCGAGACCGTGTCGAAGCAGTTCCACGAGGTCACGGAGATGCCTCAGAATGTGATGCTGGATGTGTTCAAATGCAGAGGCGGATGGAAACCAGTTGCGTTCGGCGACAGGATCTGTGTGGCGTCGAAGAAGACTCTCTCAGTGGCGGTCTACGACATGGTTCGTCGCTCGTGGCATGAGCTGCCCAAATGTCCGCTCAATACCAAAGTAGATGTGGCCACATTCTGTTACGGACCTAGCTTGCAGCCTCTTCAATGAGGACCTACAACAGCAGCATCACTATCATCAGCATCCTCCCTTTTCACTCTGTGATCTCTTGTAAGTAAAAAAGCCTCAGGACGCTAACTCCAATTCTTTCGCACCAATTGCATGCCCGTTTTGCTACTGGGTCATGCTGACTTGCTTGCTCTCCCGCTGACTTGCACTTTGGATCTTGCAATTAGATCTATGTAAATTCTTCCTGGTCTTGCTGCTTTTCATATTTATACCTGTTTGGTTCTGTTTCTCGTGAGTTTCTGGAGTCAGGGTGGAGACGACTGATGCTGCTCTGGTGACACCATCTCCTTGAATGTACGCCACTGGGTTCATTCTCTCCATGAACATACTCTGGGTGTCACCTGACCAGCCAGGACTTCTCCCTGCTAAGCTACACCTGGGGGTTGATTTCTTTCTTGCAATGGTTTTGTGTCTTGCATCTTGCATTGCTGTATTGATCGCTTATGTTCTTTTTTCACATCTTGAAGCTTTGTGTTTTCTTGGAAGAAGCAGTGGCACTGTATGGAAAGGCTTTGGCAATGTAGGGTTTTGAGTGAAGATTAGGGTTACTTGCGAGCTCACTGTTTGGGATGCTTTCCCTCTTAGCTCTTTTCTGGAGGCAGCGTTTTTTCGTTTGGAGTAATTGGAACCTGGCAACGGGGATTGGATTGAGGTGCATGCAGCTGGAAACGTGTTCAAACTAAATCAGACTCTTGCATGGGATTTACCCCTTCGTGTTCAGAGCATTTCTCTGTAGATTAGCCCACATTAGCATAACTCTCAAATAGTCCTTTTTTATGGAGCTAGCGCTGCCCATTCCCCGAATATTGGACTCATTATTCAGCGGTTAGATTTGATCACGTTTCCTAGTGCAGGATGAGATTCAGTTTTCAGTAAGATATACTTTATCGTCTCTACTCAGCATTTATGTGAATAAAGAAATGGTTTATTTTCTCTCTTATAGCTGGTTTACTATTCGTTGGGATGTGTGGGGTAGAGTGGCAGACTGAGTTCACTGTTGCAGTTCCCCCACTTCTAGGACGGCGAGGGCCCAGATCCTTGCCCCTTGTTTTCAACAACCCTATGCATGCAATTTAAGAATGCGTGTCGTAGGCTGTCTACGATCGAAAGACATCAAAGCAACAGTGTGATATCCTAGAGCTGCGTCATTTTTCCAATGAATTGAAAGTGTGATATTCTGGAGCTGCATCATTTTTTCCAATGAACTTGCAAGACTTATCACTAAAAGATAAGCCATCAGTTCATCACATCACATTTGAATATAGCTTGAAATCTATGCCACCCGTGGGATGTGACTGCTCTGTGTGAGAATTCAAAGCTGCAAGCCAAAATTCTACATGAAAACGTACAAGCAGCTCCAAGGCTGTCAGGTGCTATGATAGAAAGGTCTTGAAAGTTTGCTACTCAAGATACAGTACTTCCAGAATCATCCTTTGGGGGGCCATCCATGGAGGGTACTATTTCTTTGGCATCTGACCTTAAACCAAAAGTACATCCCTTCAAGAGCAGGGTGGGATGAATCAGAGACCATTCCAATGCCGGTCAATCTTTCGGAACTAAGGTGAGCAAACCCAAAATGAACAAAAGCCCTAAATTTAGGAACAGGAACAATATGTGTCCTTTATCTTGCCTACATTGTTGGTTTTGAGTATACTTGTGTTAGAGCATCTCCACTAGTATGGAAAAAAGGACCCAGCTCATGACAATGGTGCGTCTATGTTATGTGGAGTGAAAATGGGTGTCTAACAACTCATCATCATGCCATTCAGTCACAACATTCTCTCAGAACCACTGTCCCAACATCTACGCTTGCCAAAAACAACAAGATTGTCAGTGATGACCAACCCTTGCCTACTCTTTTGGAGGAGATGCAATTCATCCTACTTTGAACATCTATCAATGGTTGCACAAAGGACAAAATTGGAACCTCTCAAAACTTGTTGTAGGATAGAACTCGACCGGAATATTGAGGCAATTGTATTAATTTTGTCTTCTCTAAGAGCTTGTTGCCATTGCCCTACTGGACCTCTAAAGCCTAGAGGGCCGACTATATGGTGCATCAAAGGTCCAATAGGTTTCGATTGTGGAACCGGAGGCTTGGCTAGATGTGCTTCCTAGATTTGAAGCCAGGTTGACTTCCTTTTAAAATCATGTTGACCATCTGAGATCCTTCGTCATTACCATAAAGCAAGTCGGAACTTGTAACATTTACTTGTTTCCTTCTAAAAAATAGGAGGGTCCAGTCGCCCCTTTAGGTGTTCCAACTCTATATTTCCAGTTTACACGGACTAGAGCCTAGAGGGCCCGCTAGACATACACAAACTAGATCTTATGCAATGGAAACCGCCTGGAGGGCCCGAAATTGAACCTCTGATGACCCAATGGCAACAAACTCTATAACCTAGGATTCTTTGTAAGGTAGTTTGTTCTAAAAGCGCCCATGATCTCAAAGTGATCATGATTCAATGGTACATTTTGCTTTCTTCAATGTACCAAGACTGTACATTTCAGGAAGTGGTTGCTTTTAATGATCACTGCATTTCCACTTCAAAAATTCGTAAGTAATTCCATGAAGGCCCAAAAAATATGAAATGACTTGGCATTACAAAAGAATGAACCCAAAAAGAGGCCGCAAGTTTTCTAACTAATTTTAATACTAATTGCATGAGTATGAGAGCATTCATATTTTCATTACAACCATCACTTGGCATGTGCTCCATCCTTCATGAGGAAACTATCATGAGATTTATGATATCTTGGAGATGGATTGGGTAATGATGACAAATTTTTGAGTTCATAATGCAATTCTTGGCCAATTAGTGAATTAAGAGGGCTCTTTCCACCCACTAATTCATGAGATCATGGAGATGGATTGAATAATGATGACAAATTTTTGAATTCATCATAGAATTCTTGGCGTTATTAGTGAGTTGAGAAGGCTCTTCCCACCCAAATTTTTCCATTACAAAGTGGCCTCTTTTTGGGTTCAAATCTTTTGTAATGATTAGAAGTCAACTCCATTTTTCTTCCTATTAAAATTTATTGAAAATTGTTTCAAAGAATTTAGCTTCCACAAAAAGGCAATCAACTCTTACATGGTTTTCTGAACCAGCAATAATGCTGTTAGAAAATTTATTAAAAACTAAAACTAAACTAAAAATTTAAATTTAAAAAAAAAAAAATTAAATTTAAATTTAAAAAATTAAATAAAAAAATTATATATATATATATATAATTTTTTTCAAAAAATTTGACGTGGCACTCTCTCGACCAGAACTTGCAATCTTCTAGAGGCCTCAAATCTCTCTAATGGCCCAAGGCGTTTTCTGGCTGCAAAACCATTGAAAACTGTCATTTTTATTGCAATCACTCAAGAAACCAAAAAGAAACATTTTTTTAGAATCCAATTGTAGGATCTTGTATTTCACTTGTCTCAAATTGAGTGGTAAGAATTTCATGAAGTTTTACTGCACAGATTGGAAGATATTAGCATTTGAAGTGGGAAGAAGTTTTTTTGAATGTTGGCCTGCAATTTTAGATGACTTTCACCGCCATTTGTGGAAATGTTTTGCACTACGGACCATAAATTTTTATACTTTTTTTTGTTGAACATTTGAGTTGAGAGTCGGGTTTTTTTTCCTTCAGAATATCAAAACTTGATTTTCCCATATAAAAAAATTGTTACGTAGAAGTAGGTCCGAGATTGAACAAAACACAAAATTGTTAATAGCTCTAAGATGGAATTGAAAAATCATAATCACAACGGTGAGACTCTTCTTGCAAACAAACTTCACTCTATAAATAAAATTGATTTTTAAATAAAATTGCATTCAAGAATGAATTCTATAAGTGTTTTTTTTTAAGATGCCTAGAGTGCTTGAAAAACGAGATTGTCCATAACTTTCTCATTATTAGTCCAAATAGAATGAATCAAAGCTTCAAATGTACACGAAAACACAATCTTTCAGAAAAAAAGTAAAAAAAAGTAAAAAAAAGTTCATTTTCTTGGGGTTTTTTTGTTTTGTCCAGCGAATTGTTTTTAAGACTTCGGATGACATAACTTTTGCTCCTGGGCACCAATTGAAAAAAAAATTATATTTTTAGAAAGCTAATGTGATTATGTATCTTCAAAAAATCAGGTCAAAATTTGAGGTCACACGAGCCTGCCCCAAATCCCAAGTATCCCCGTGGGGACTTTGGGCATTTAGGGGTTGAACACAAGGCTGCTGGAGATGCTCTTGCAACCCATACAACGATCAACATACGGTGCAGTTTACGGGTGTGGAAGACACCAATGTACTACAGTATACCCTTCAGTAGAAGAAGGGCAACTGCCAGTGTGAACTGGGCGGGATTTCTCGGCCTTGGCCGGGCTCCACTGCCTGCAGAAAGGGTGGCTTGTTCCAGGCTTGCAGCAGTCCTTTGAGTGAAAAGTCGAGCCACTTGCCGAGAATAAACTACGGAAAAGAAAGCGGAGCTCAGCCCTAGGCGACTCTATTTGTATCAATAAAGAGAGACATGACTGATTTGCAAATGCACGTCTGACTTTTCATACGTCAAGTCCCCAACTCCCCACTCCCCACAGTCCCCACAGTCCCCAGTCGCAGTGGGGTGCATGCTGCTGCCTGCCCTGGGGCCTTGGCTGAGCTACAGCCTGCCTGCAAGCCAGATTATGGAGACATGGGTCCATCTGTATAAAATCAAATCGTAGCTAGCTTAAGATAGGTCCCAGGACATTCATGAGTCAAGTTCGAAGTGGACAGGACAGGTAGCATTGTAGCAATGTAACTTAGCATCCCACTCCATAATAAAAACACCCACCTCCACTCTTGGCAGCAGGACACTCCGTCATAATAATAATAATATAACTTACTGCTGGCAACCCACTCAGCCGGCCACCTCCTTGGGGACCACCATCCATTCAAGGGAAGTTACCTTACACTTAGTGCTTGGGAGTGGGGATTTGAGCATTCAGAGCTGGATCAAAGACATTCATTACACTGAATAGTGAAATTAGGTTGCCCCACACTAATTTCTCGACATTCAACAATATACAGTATCAATATGTACAGTTAGTTTAGAAGGATGCAGTAAAGTAAGAACTATGTGTATGGCATGGGTTGGTACAGTGATTTGTGACTCGGGATTAGAGATTGGCATGTGCCTCCATGTGGACAAGCATTAGTCACGAGGTAACTTCTCTTGGGTTAAGCAACCTAATTGTCAAGGCAATCCACTTACACTATTTAGTGTGGAGCATCACCGACCTCCAATGCCCGCCAAAAGCCATACAATGGGCTCAGGCATCATCCCCATTATGCGCCTTGGTGAAAAGCTAAAACCTTGGAAATTTGCTTACCGTCAAAGTACTTATAGTTGATCACTTAACCCCTAAGTGGTTTGGGGTGTCTTCAATACATCTGTACAATACACCGGCCTCGGGAGCCGGATTAACCCTAGACCGCCCATGGCCGTTTTGGGTAAAAAACATCTTAGCTTTTGAAGTGCTATAAATCTAAATGTGACTAAGTAATAAAGATCTTAACTGTACAATCATGTAGTACACATGTTGTAGATGTCATGGATCAAATTTGAAGTCATTTGACCGTGTAGATGGCAAGATTATAATGTTTCAATGTTGAAAAAGAATGCTGAAATTTTCCTAAAAACACATTTAGAAGCCAAATTTGATTTCTAAACCTAATCAAATGAAAAAACTTTAAACTACAAAGTGATTCAAAACTAGGATACAAACGCATTGGTGAAAAAAAATATCATTCAATTGACTCAATGTGTTTGCAAAATGGCTTGCAAATGTCAAAAATAGGCAAGAAAAGTTGCAAAAAACACAACTAGGGCTGAACCTCCTTCTACTAAAATGCTTCTCAGTCATTCATAAATTCTTGGATTGATATGAAAATTTAGCCACACAAACTAGACTAGTATGCGCAACTTTTACAATTTTTATTATTAAAAACGGACATTTTATGAAGAAGATACAAGCCGCCGAAGTTCACTATAGTCCATAAATGGCGGGATTTTGAATTTTGAATTGCTCCCAAACATTCAAAACAACTTGGATTGACATGAAAATTTCACCACAATAACTAGAATTCAAGGGAAACACAACCCAACAAATTTTTATTGAAATCGAACATTGGATGAAGGAGATACAAGCCCCTAAAGTTGCAGCCATGAAGTGCACTTTGGTGAATCAAATTGAGCCTGTGAACTTTGATTGGCTTCCAGAAAATCATTACCTCTTGGATTGATCTGAAAATTTTACCACACAAACAAGAAGAAAAGGCACAACTTTCCCAACAAGTTTTATTGAATTTGGACATTGGATGCAAAAGTTACAGTACTTTGAATTTAACTTAAAACTATGTGAGGACACTTTTTGTCCTCTTGGGCGGTCTAGGGTTAATGTTCTCTTTCTTGTGTTTTTTAATGCAATGGTCACCTTCCTTTCCAAAAAAAACAAAAACAAAAAAAACATTTGTACAATACATTGCCTAAGTACAATATACGCAACCTTGCATGTGAATGATTTATTGTCCATTTTTTTTTAACTTTTTTTTTAAGGCGCGCCATAGACCCAATCATGGTAGATGCGGACATGAGGGACAAATGCATGTAGACGAAGTCATAACATTATTAAGCAATGCTGGGGGGTCCCTTTTGCTTCCCTCCAAACACGGAGCCCCCCCGCATTGCAACTAACTAATTGATGGTTGCTTGCATTGCAAAGGGCATTGTTCACTTTTGCATAGCAAATGAGCTCGTTCCAGAATCACCAGAATTCTAACAAGACCCAACAAAGTCAGAATCCGGAAGCCAATGGGGGCCCTTTTCATTATAACTAACATCCTCCGTGGTATACAGAGAGGAATTATCCTTCTCTCAAGAAGGAAGGCGAGAGCTGTGTTAACAATGTTATGGTGGAAGCAATACACATATTTCTCTGGAAATACACACTTGAGCGTGTTCAGCAGCCTCTCAGTCAACAGCTAGTATCACAATATTTTTCTAGGAACAACAGAAAATCAAGGGCTGTTTTATCTTCAATTTCGTAGTTCATATAGTTGGCCAATACTTCAAGGAATTTGGAGAATAAGAGCCACATATGAATGTAGAGGACACAGTGTAAGCCTTGAACCACTTAGGAGTTAAACCCTAATGACACAAGTGACCATTTTTGGTCACTACCCCTCTTCTTTGAGCTGCCCATTCTAAAATTTTGAATTTTTTTTAATTAAAATTATTTCTAAAAATTAGACTGCATTATGAATCCAATGGCGTTAGTTTCATCAAATTCCGAATTAAACTTCGACTCATGGAATTTTTCGAAGTTAAGTGGTGTAGTGTACCGGTAGTTTACAGCTCACTTTTTTGGGTTCGGTTTGGGCATGGACTAAAAAGTCAGTCATCCAATGTGATTCTTGCCCACCTTAAAAAGGGTAGATCCAAAGAGTTCAAAGAGAAGACAAGTGTCCCATCATTTTTTCTCTTACAAACACTACTCTTATTTTAGTGACAACAGTGCATTGCAAGCTCCACTATGAATTGAAAAATGCTTGGAATGTTTTGAAATTTTACATGTACATTTTCAACTATCTTATCTTTCACTGAGCTCAAAAAAGGCATCATTTCAAAATATTCTCACAAAGATATGCTCCTTCTAGGTGTGTTGCCCCGTATTTCCATTGAGCCAAATAAAACTTCAAACTTAAGTATCTTCTAAACTGTGCGGTCAAATAATTTGAATTTTTTTGAGGTGCTCACTCTCAATGTAAACTTCAAGATCCTATGGTTACATTCTATCTAATCTTAAGATAAAATGAGTAAACAATTGCTCAAGTGCTCAAGTTCTTGGTAGTTTTGGCCCATTTTGTAAAGTACACACACCTTGGGTCATTAGGGATTAAGTGTTTTTCAGATAGATCGCAAGGAGTATGAGGCAAATCAAATTTTTTTTCCATGTAGGAAGATAGGAAATATAGGGATTGCAATTTTTGCGGAATTTTATTCCCAAAATTGAAATTATTGTGATTTTTGGGAGCCAAAAAGTTGTCTGGACTAATAGCCAATGTCTAGAATTTTCCAATTTCAATCATAGAATAATTACTTTCCCGCTCACTACTTCCTATTTTCTTGCTTTCTACTTTCAGTGCACTTTGGGACATGCGTCATGACCTTATTAGTTCCAACCCTGAAAAGGAGAAAAAAAAATTTCCAAATTGTGGTTGGAAATTTAATCCCAACCTTGGTTGGAAATAGTGGTTGGAAATGGGTGCTCCGACCTTATATTCTTTTCCATTTTCTATTTATTCTCTTGAAATTTCTAAATCCAATCACAACCACGACCAAAAAATGTGTGAAAGAGTCTCATTAGACATGGGGAAAATTGGCTAGGCTGGATTTTTTTTGTTGAGATCCATTGAAAAAGTACCCTTGTTGTAGCCATATTAAGAGTCAATTCACAGCCTCCATGCTCTCTTGTTGTTCCAAGCTTATTTGGAGAACAAGGGTGGCAATGCTCTTAGTCATGTTCAAATATTGTAGGGGATGTTCAATTTAGGCAAGGGAGCAAGAAAATTGAATTTCTTCTTTACATTTTTACAGGTTCATGTTACCCTAAAGCAGTGACAAGATTATATGTTGCATTTTTTGACAAAAATTATTTAATCCATTAAGAAGTACTAATAGAAAGGATGATCTTTGGACAATAAAGAATAGTTTTAGAGCATGGTGTATTCAAGGCCCTTTGGAGAGGAATGACTTTTAAAAGAAAAATTTGTAGAAACAAAGATTGCACCTATTTAGCCAGGAATCTAATAATTTTAGGATGAATACCTTGGAAATACGACCTGTCCTTCTAGTGTTAATTCATGTCAAATCTTACATTCATTTGGAATAATAAAATCAATAACCTCAATTATGCAAGCCAATTTTTTTTAAAAGATTATTATTTTGTGAAAGTATGATTCCTCTTATTTAGCGCAAACTTTTATTTTCTTGTTGGATTTAGCGTTCTTTTGTTTCAAAACACAAAAAAAGACTTTTAGGCCGTTCGGTAGTCCCATGACATTTTTGGACAATTTATGTTATTTAATATATTCATGGAATAAGGTAAAGCTATTCATTGGCAAAATTTTCTTCAAATCTATCTATACTACAGAGTATTTTATTTTTAATAGTGAATGTTAAATTAATGTTGACACTATCATAGGACATGAATATAAATGTTGACACTAAGTTTTAGTCGTTCATTCATATATCACGAAAGGCAACTTGATTTAATCCGTCAAGGTTCGAATGTATTTTTAGATAGAAATTGACATTTTTTAGCATATTGAAAAAATTAAAAAATTAAAAGTTTTTTATTGAAATTATTTTCTTTTACATTATACTACTATAGGTTTTTTTTGGGAAAAAAATAGAAATCTTTGATCGTTTAGATTATAAAATTATAGCGTTTGAAGTTAGAAGAAAAAACATTATTTTAGCCTTGCAACAAGCTTAGCACATTCTAATTGGAATTGCCACCTATTTCCCCCAAAATTAGGTGGCATAACTTTGATCTAAGCACTTCATTGGAGAAAAAAAATTATTTCCACAGAGGGTACATGTTTGCATCTTGTCTCACATTTTTGAATGAACCATTTAAAATTGACTTTTGGGGAACCTTGTACTTGGATTTCCAATTGTCCATTTTAGATACAATTGTCCTTTTAGGGTTAAAAGGCATTCTAATAGCCAAAATAATATAGATATTCTTTGAGAGTCATGATGCTCAAGATTATTATTCAGTCTATTTACAATTTTATAGAAGCTTCTATAATAGTGTCTAAAAAAATAGCATTAACTTTAACATTGCCATCTCAATTTCCATATGCCACCGTCTAAAGATGCTTAAAGCACTCTCAAATGAAATGAAGAATTTCAAACTCTAAGTTTTCATTCTTGCTATGAGAAAATGAAAAAGTGTTTTTGAAATTCAACTATAGAAAATTGTACTAAAATATTATGGAAATGTATGACGATTTTTTTGAAAACTTTGACCACATGTATTGAAAAATTATTGCATCTCAAATTAAAATTATCTTCCATCCATATCCAAAAGGGTCATTAGACTTTGACTCCTTTTAGAATGAGATTTTGTCACTACTTGAATTATTTGTTTTGACCATTGCATATTGAATCATACTCCCTCTATTTCCAAAAAAGACCCATGTTTCTTTTGTATTTTACAAAGGAAACCTAGGTCTTTTTCACAAACAGAGGTAATATTAGTTATATACTTGCTAAATCTTAAAAGTAAAAGTCAGCTTTATCTCATTCTACTTAAAGTTATCTGCTTTGCTTGTTAGGGGAAAGGAGGGCAACATAATTTTTGATTCAAGCATGTAAATGATTTTTTTTCCCAACACGAAGGGAAGTTTTATCCCAACTTTGTATCATAAATTCAAAAAAGATCTATTCAAAATTTACTTCAACTTTATAGAAACCTACCCTCAAATTCACAATTTTGTGAACAATTGTTTATTATGAATTAAGGTACCTGTTTGGTCTATATTTGGCAGTTCATTGAATATACAAACCATATCTAAAATTAAAACTTTGTTATGCTATAGCTTCTTGAGTAGGTCACATGCATTCTCTAGAATCTAAGATCATACATGTTATAACTTAAGTTTAGTGCACATTTCTTGTACCATGGTTGGTAAGGACAATCCATACCTTAAGTTAGATTGTTTGTTTTGTTTGTTACAGCAAGATCTCTTGGACCGTGCGTCTCCCGGTTACATTCTTGGTACCATTAAAAAGCACTTGGCAAGGAGGGATGCACAGACTTTGTTTCATGATGTTCCAACTACGGTGTGAAAGTTATGAATTTTTGATTTATTTTCAGTTTTTAAAAAATTAAAAAATTACTTTTACCTTTTATTTTGCTAACTATGAGAATGGCACATGACACACTAGTCTAGTGCCTATAAATTAATGCAAGCATGGTTTCTTCCAGATTTTTCTATTTTTCACCTTGGTCATTGATGCTTCTACTTTTCTAGACCCCCTATTGATAATGGGTGCTATTTATCAAGAAACCAACAATAAATCAATAGTAACTATTGCAACAATAAATTGACAATGTTTTGTTTTAGAGATAATGTTCCGCAATGTGAGTGTGTTATCTTCATTCTTGAGATAGAACGAGCACAACTAGGCTCTTCACATTTTCAATCTTCAATTCCTAATGGGTGTCAAGGCGTTGTCCAATTGTGCCTTCCAAGCAATGGACAATCTTATTTTGGGCTAAATGTAGGCCAAAACTTTGGACCTTCAAACAAGAGTTTAAGAAATCTAAATTCTAAATATCCTAAGCTATAGAGCACGTCATGTCCTTTCCGAAATGGTAAAATACTTCCTAATAAAACTTTCTACTAAAATTTATCTACAGATGAAGTTTTACTTCTAAATTGACATAACAAACTTCAATCATCAATTCCTAATGACCTATTTATCCAAATTCACTTTCGATTCTGAGCTTTAATTTAAAGTTAATCCATTAGAAGAGATTTGCCTATCCAAATTCACTTTCAATTTTGAGCTTTAATTTAATGTTAATCCATTGGAGGAGATTTGCCTATTTTCCATAGTTCTAATTTCACTTCAATTGGACGGATGATTACTATTTTTATCTACATCTATATTTAATTAAGATCAAACTTCATCCTATATTATCTTCTTTAGTTTTAATCTATTTTTTAAGTGTGAATCAATTATAAAATTTTCTAAAAAAATTCTAATTAATTTTTTAACTTCAAATTATTCCTTAGTTGTCTTCAAAATATTTTCACTAACCATTTACTACTTTGAATTTTTATTTTTAAATCACTATTTTAGATTTTAACATTTTTAGTTTGTAAATCATAAAATGGACTATATCTAAAAATGTTAGAACACTTAAGATTTAGACTTCTCTATCAAAGTTATGGATGGATGAAGTTTGGCTACTAATTGGCAGTCTAAAATTTCATCCATTGTTTTCTATCGACCTACAATTCTAAATTGAAATTGAAATTGACTTCTTTTTTAGGTTTTGACCTTTGATTTACAATATATATTTTTTTACTTTTCTTAGATGATTTTTACTACTTTTCATCCAAAGCTAACTCCTTTGACTACCAAACTTCATCCATTTGTATATTTTGCAAATTTTATCTATTTTGCAAATTTAATGATATTTTTGGAAACCTCTAAAACTTAACTAACTCAATTCTAAATTAAAAATTGATTGTCAATAGACTCTTAAAGATTGGCTTAATTGTTTAACTCCTAATTCTAATTCCTATTTCTTCTAAAAAAATCAAATAATCAAAGGATGAAGTTAAGCCTAAACCTTGAATGCCATCAACACTTTTAATCTGCCTACTTTTAGAATGACAATGATTTTGTCATAGTATCCACCTTGTTCTATCTTTGTTCATTTTCTTGTTTTTTTGCGTATGTACCACTTAAATAGGAAGTTTACAAAGTAATTGTAACTCTAACTACTCTTTTTGTGTCTCCTTCACTTAATTTCCTTTCTTTTCTTTCTCTATTTTTTTTTAATTTTTTAATTTTTTTAATTTTTAATTTTTTTCCACTAAATTCTAAATATTCTAAATTGTTGTTGTTGACTACTATTTCCCTAATTATTTTTAATTGATACTAAGAATCAAACTAATGGAAAGACATGGGCCTCATAAACTACCCTAAGCATTTACTTAAGGCCCTAACATCTAATTTAGTTAATTCTGGGTTGTAGAGTCAAATAACTTTAAAAAACGCCCATGGTCAAACCTTACAACTATTAGCCTTAATTGCAATTTTAAGCCCTTCCTTCTCTCTTCTTCCAATATTAATGCTCTAAACATTAGGACGGAGTTGAACCTAAGAAGAGGCCGCTTCATCATGCAAAAATTTGGGTGGAATAGAGCCTTCTCAACTCACTAACAAGGCCAAGAATTGCATGATGGGCTCAAAAGTACGTCATGATTTTTCAAGCCATTTGAATACTAGGTTCATGATGGCTTAGTCATGGAGGATGACGACCACACGCCTCCTACAAGCTTCCCTCACACCAAGTGGTCACTACCAATCTTTAGTGATCATACGTGGTGATACTAATGATAATAAGGACAACCTCATACTCACCTCAATTAGTACTAAAATTAATAAGAAATCTCAAGGCCCCTTACTGGGTTCAAATTCCCTCCGAATGAACATCTTCACTTAGGACTATATTATTTGGCAGTGTATTGCTATATTCAAGATCAATTCAAGAGGCCTTGAAGTTAATGGAAGGGTTGCAATTTATTGCGCCTCAACCTGCGGATGCCATTGCAAATTCTACTTTGGTTGACAAACAATTGCTTTTGTGAGTGTAGGAGTAGCAGGAACTGAGCTGCCGGATCATAATTTGTTGGTTACTTCTATGAAGAGTTGGAATGTGGCACTATAAGAAATCCATATCTTTTTTGATGGATTTTTTTGGACATCTTAATTTTACATTTGGCATTGTTGTTAACATAAAAACAGATGGATGTCCAAAAAAATCCGTCAAAAAAGACACAGGTTTCTTGTAGTGTGGGAGTTAAGCTTAATGGTCACCATAATTGCGTTGACTGTTGAAGTGCAAAGCAGGATCAAAGAAACAACAACAAGTATGAATTTGATGTACAAGGGCTTCATTTTGAAGAGCCCGAAAAAATGACTAGTGCAATAACAACCACATTGGGGCTACATTTCTGTTGAACAATAGCAACATGCCGTTGCTGAGCAAGAGTAAGAGCTAGAGTAAGGATGCTTTAACTCTACTAACCTCTCGCTCATTTCTCTTCTTACTTCCTTGTAGGCTTGAGTTTTTTTGGCACATTTCTTTTGGTTGCAATTGATTTAACCCCTAAAGTTCCATGACTATGTTTTCACCAAAAATACTCAAAAACTGCCATTTTTAGTACAAGTACCAAATTTTTGAAAAAAAAACTTTTTTGATACATGTAACCGTAGGATCTTGCAGTAAACTAGTTTTAGAAGATGTGGAAAAAATTTCAGAATTTTCCACCATGCGGATTGGAAGATATTAGCATTTGAATTGGCAAAAATCCTTTTTTTGTTCCTGCGAAAAACAGGGCAGCTGCACTTCACAAGGTCACATTTGTCTGAAAAAATGTCCAAAATGGTGGTGCTTCTTTGAATTATTTTTCCTAAATAAGTTGGATACATGCTTAAAAATTTTCAAATCATTTGAAATTGTACAACATATACAAAAAAAATAGTAAGTAGAAAGAAGTAGAGAACAATCCAAAATACTAAATTGTTAAGAATTTAATTATGGAATTGAAAAATGTCAATCCCAATGGTTGTAATGTTATAATAAACAACCTAAATCCTATGATTTTTTTTTTTCAAAAGATATTAAAAATTGAGTTAAATAAACAACTTCAAAGTTTATTTCAGAGTAGAGAATCCATAACTGCCCACAAACTAAAAACCCTCATAACTTTTTACTCATTGGTCGAAATGGAATGATTTAAAGCTTTCCACATATATATAACTCTAGAAAACCAATTTCAAATTTTTATTTTTGAAAAAAGTGATTTTTTCAGATCTGTCCGGACTGCCTGCCCGATGAAAAAAGTAACATATTAGGCCATAACTTTTGACTCCTATTTCAAAATGTCATGAAATTTAGTGCACATGAAGATATTCCTTGTCCTCACCTTCTATTAAAATTTCAGCTTAAAATATGAAAATCTCTAGTCACACGTACCTGCCCAAAATCACTATGTTGCTAAAAATTGCAGGCTGGTCCTTTAGGGGTTAATTAGTATTCATGAAGGCATAAATGTTAGTAAGCAAACTCATGAAATCCACATGACCAAGAAAAGAGTGCTAAGACTTGAAGGGATCCCCGCGTCTTTCAAGAAATGCATAAACTTAGATGAATGAGCAAAAATGCTAGAAACAAAATGGCCAAACTAACCAAAAATACTACGGACACAAAAGTGTCAACCGTTTGACAATAACAAGTAGGGGGTGGTTTGAGAGAGGACAAAGTGGAATTTTATACTTTTTTCAAGGCCTCCCTCTCCTCGTTCTAACCTCTAAAAGTTTCTATAATTAACCGCTAATTATCGCTAATTACTTGAAAAAAGTCAAATCTACTATTGGAACCTACCTAACTTTTGGAGTAAAGCTTCAAATGACAAACAAATTGCACTATTGACTTTAAAAGTCCCTACTTAGTCTCGAAGACCCCTATCCCTAACTCCCAAGTCATTCGGGCTTGCAAAAGTCAACAAATTGACAATATAAAGAAATATAAAAATCATAGATGATAAAATTTGCACTTTTGAAACATTTTGACTTGTTGAGAGTGACCATAGGAATTTTGGGAGTAAAAACAAATTCTTCATTGCCCTCAGTTGAATATTGCAAGTTCCTAGTATGCCGGTCAATACATCAAATTTGTTTAAATTTTGCTTAAATTCAAAGAAATTGCTAGTTTGGATACTAGTCAATGTTAGAATGCCTTGAAATTTGTTGGAGCATTTTACTATCACTAAAATTTCTATCCTAATTTTTAGTAAATTACAAAATTAGAGTATTTTATGCTCTCCAAGCTCCTAGAAATAAAACACTATATTAGTAGGGACTTTACCAATTACAGCTTGAACACTTTCTTTTATGAATTTTTGACCGTAAATTCTACTAATAGAAAAAAAAACAAAAAAAATAAATCCTAAGAACAAAGTAACAACTTAGGGGCTCACACTGATCCAAACTAGTGTTCTTACTTGATCCCTAAAGGATCAAGTTTGTAGCGTTTTTTGGCAACATAATACTTTTGGGCAGTTCACTAAGAATGGAAATATTCACTATATTTTTTGAATTTTTTTTAGATGTGGGGATGAAAAGAATCTTGCTGCTCCATCCAAAAAATTCACAATTGTATTTGCCCATGAAGGGTTATGGATCAATTTTTTTTAATGGATGAAGGGCAACATGAAATTTGCATTACAATGCTTGGAAGAGCTTGGGCAAGGCTTTAGGCAAGCTCTTGCCTCATGTTTAGACCAGGTACTTTTCTAATATTTTTTTTTGACTCATAAATTTGTCATAGTGTATGAGAAGGTGGTGGCAGCTAGAAATAACCAACCCATTAGTTTTAAAAAATTTGACATTAAATTCAAAGAAACCAAAACATTTGGCAACTATTTCAAATACCTTCAAAAGTCACTTCTTTTGTATGTACATAAATGAGAAGAGAAGTTCTTTATACAAGACAAGAGGGGTGGTAGGAGGCAAAGCAACCCATGTGGGATATGAAAATTAGAATTAGTAGTAGCTCAACCGCTCATAGTTAAGTGAAAAGCAGGAATTGTGTCCAAAGTAGAATTTCACGCCTCATTTGGGCATAATAAATAATTTTTTCAAAAAACTTTGAACTACAAGAAGTTTTAAAATCAAGCTAAATTGAATCTCCAAAAATCCTTTTGAAAGTTTAACCCCTAAAGGACCAAAGTGCATTTTTTGGCAACATAGCAATTTTGGGCAGCTCACTACGAATGGAGTTTTTATTTTTTTTCTTTGAAAATTTCACACAATTGCGTTATTCGTAAAGTACACTAAACCGGGGTTTAAACCCATGAGTTTTGTGAAAAATCCGGTTGAGTTAAAAAAGTCGAAATAAAAGTGGGTATGAAACTTATTTTTCCATCAAAATGGTGCCTAAAAAAGTTTGGTCCCCACTTTTGAAGTCGTGTGACATAAGTATCTTGCAAAATAGTTTGACGCTTCAACTACAATTGCCTTCTCAACTTCAAAAAAAGTCATGCCCAAAGTGGGGGGGACTTTACAAATAACTCTAATATGTGCCCGAGGAGTAGCTTTAAGGCCCAACAATTTTCATAACTTTTGACTTCATGGTTAAAAAGTTATTGCATGATATGTGATTTTCATTGCTCGGCGGGCAGCTCGGGCAGCCCAAAAAACTTCTTTAAAAATCACTTTTTTTAAAAATAAAAATTTGAAATTGGTTCTTTAGGTTTATATCTACGTGGGAAGCTTTGAATCATTCCATTTGGATTAACGAGTCAAAAGTTATGAGGAATTTTAGTTTGCGGGTAGGTATGGCTTTCAAAGACTCCATACCTACCCGCAAACTAAAATTCCTCATAACTTTTGACTCGTTAATCCAAATGGAATGATTCAAAGCTTCCCGCGTAGATATAAACCTAAAGAACCAATTTCAAATTTTTATTTTTAAAAAAAGTGATTTTTAAAGAAGTTTTTTGGGCTGCCCGGGCTGCCCGCCGAGCAATGCAAATCACATATCATGCAATAACTTTTTAACCATGAAGTCAAAAGTTATGAAAATTGTTGGGCCTTAAAGCTACTCCTCGGGCACATATTGTGTGAAATTTTCAAAGAAAAAAAATAAAAACTCCATTTGTAGTGAGCTGCCCAAAATTGCTATGTTGCCAAAAAACGCACCTTGGTCCTTTAGGGGTTAAATATTCAATCAAAAGTTATGGACAAAGTTCAAAGAGGATTGTTTAGAGAAGAAGTTTGGAGAGGATGTTTAGAGAGGGTGATTCTATAGTAAAAAATTATTTCATATCTTTCCCATTCAAAGAAATTGAAATTTAAAATTTGTAATATCTGCAAAAAAATCGGTCTTCTAAAATCTAAGGATTTTGATAATCTACATGAATCAATTGAAGCGGATAACATTAATAAATAGAAATGGATTAAATTAGAAACAAACTCTACATACAGTGAAACCTCTCATAATGCAAATTCCCTACTTGCATAACTAATTGTAGTTCTATATTTGCATACTCCTTATGTGCATAAAGTCTACTACACATAGCATTAATGGAGGGGATTGTCATACATCACTAATTTTTTTAGTTGAACAACCAATTTGAACCAATCAAATACAATTTTAGTACTTCATGAGCATGTTTAATTAATTGGATTTGGGCACTTAAGCTTCTTTATGTGCATATAGCTAAAAATTTCTTCCACCGTTCCTATGCAACAAGGGAGGTTTCACTGTAGTTGATCTCGGGGAATACTTGGAGAGATCTTTAGAAAGTTGATCTCTACTCCCTTTTTTTTTGTACACATGCAATCAAACAAAGGATTATTTTAATTGCCATGGTCCTAAATTGTTGACATGGCTTGGAAATAAAGTAGCATCATTGTAATGGAGGTAGGGTCTTTATGAGTAACAAAAGGCAAGGGAAAATCATGAAATTTATCTTTTTTTTAAATTTCTACAATAGCCTTACAGAAAAAAATAAAAAAATCTAAACTTTTATTAGAAGTATTATTCGCTAAGTTACTACTTTGTAAAGAGCATCCAAGGGGGGAGCCAAAGCCTGCTAGATGACTGGAGTATCTGAGCTATATCCAAGCTGTAAGTTTCTAATTAAGCTTCATTACTACTAACATATGGAGTCATTGAAGCTTAAGGATGAATGAAAGTTTGGAAGTTTGGTTTTGGACATGATAATTGTTCGAGCATGGAACCAGTTATGTGGCCACTTTTAGGTTCAAAGTACTTATTGATCGGAGAAACTTTGTCTTAGAAGTGTTTGCACTTTATTTTTCAGACTAGTGTTTGTTGGACAATAGTTTCAGTTTGGAACCATAAATTCTTTGAATGTACTTTGTGTTTGCAAGCACTTCATGTTTGAAACTGCATTCTCAATTTAACTTCTTGATTTGCACAATAGTTTTTGAATGTGCAGTGTTCTAAAAAGAATTTCACTGTGAATCCATGAAGTGTATGAATTTTTTTTTTGGATGTTATGAATTTATAATGAACATAGGATACATGAAAATATTGCAAGGATTTTTTAAAAATGAAGCCTAGGGTACATGAAATTATCAAAATTTAGAAATTTAGGTAAATAAAGTCCTATGGAAATTTTTAAAAAATTACCTACATAGCCCCCATGTTATAGGGGCTTGAACGCAGAGTACCCACAAATAACCTACATAGTGCACTCCCCAAGTAGTTGATTGAACATTTGAAAGCAAATAGATGAAAACTTCTATAAAACTAATATTGCAAATATCTTATATACTTGGTTGAAATTCCATAAAATTAAACAATGAAATACTGTAATTAAATAAATATTGCCAACAAACTTTCATAAGCAGTTGAAACATTGTAATATTAAAAACATCTACTATATTATTGAAATTTTACTCCAACAAACTCACGTAGAGGGTTGAAACACTGGAAAATTCAAAACATTTACACTGCTATCCTAAGTCTAACTTCTTGTGAATGGTGATTACAGAGGTTATCTATTTTGTATCTCATATTCATGAATTTGAATTCTAATTAGACAAAAAGAAATAGTACTTGATTCTTGTCTTTTATGTTTTTCTCCACTTTTGTACCTAATTTTTTTTTTTGCATTAAATGGAAGTGATTCATAATCAGAGTACCTTCTTGATCAACAAACAAGTATACCAATCTAATATAACCAAAAAAAATGTGTGTATAAAAGCACATTCAATGATTGCAGTAGTTAGTTTTGTCCTTTTATCTAAAAAACCATCAAACATAGGTTTAGGAATTCAGCGTGACATTTCTTAAGATTTTCAATTTCATTCATTGTTTGCATTTTAAAAATGACTTGCTACATAGAATACCAAAAGACTAGGTTCAAATTTTTATATCAGAAACATATGAAATGCTTTATTTCCCATTGTTTTAGTGCATCTAAAATACATGGTCATAGCTACAAATTATTTCTAAAATTAGGTCAATTTCAAAATATTTTCAAGTTTTCCAAAAAAATTGGCCACTTTTTAGTGGCTAAGATAATTTCCAACAAAAATTGAGTTTCCCGCTTGGATTTCCAAGCTCTATATTCTACGCTCCAAGCTATATGCTTGCATATTAGCTTCATTGACTTGGTATACAATATTATATTTCCTTTTGTAGAATAGTCAATGATACCACAAAGAAGAAATATCCAATACCATCCACTCTAATTTATTCAAGTAATTTCCAAAAACAAATTGGATGAAAAATATCTTTTTCCATCTAGCAAAGTTCATTGAAGTCATCTAGAGAACAAAAGAAGTAATTTGTGGCGTTACAAGGTTAAACTTTGTTTTTGCATATAGTCAAACCTCTCATAATGCAAATTCCCAACTTGTAGAAATAATTGTTGTTCTTTATTTTATACTTCTTATGTATATAAAGTCTATTGCAATAACCATAGATGGTGTTGTTTGTGTCAAATTGAGACTATTAACCGGTTTTTTTAGATGAGCTACCAATCAAATGCAATTACTATACAACGTGAGCATGTTCAAATGATTGACCTTTGGCACTTGTGCTTTTTTATGTACAGTGGGGTCCCAATCAAAATGGTGTTTTCAAAATCACAAGGAAGGAAATTTTGCATCTACCAACTTTGACAGCCTCCCGAGGGCTCTAAAATTGATCTTTGACTATGAAATTTTTACCATAGTATCATCTTTAAGTTAATTATATGTGTACCAAATTTCAAGGCCTGATGATTTACACAAAAAAAGATATTCAAAATCTCCCAACATGTGTAGCCGTGAGAAAAATTTCACTACTACCAACTTTGACACCCTCCCAAGGACTAAATTTTTTTTTTCTATGAAATTTTTGGCATAGGACCATCTATATGTTGATTACATGTGTGAAAAATTTCAAGTCCAAAAGACCCCCACAAAAATAGATATTCAAAATCTCCCAACATGTGTAGTTGTGAGAAAATTTCACTACTAGCAACTTTGACACTATCCCAAGGGTTGAAAAATTGTTTATTTACCATGAAATTTAAATGATGAAATCATTTGTATGTTGATAACATGTGTGACAAATTTCAAGTTCAAAAAATTCACACAAAAAATAATATGCTAGTTCTACCAATGTGTATAGCTATATTTCTAAAAACTACTCCCTACCGTCTCCATGCAATAAGAGAAGTTTGACTATAATTCATATATATTCAACTATTATGTTGACTATTCAAGAACTAAATCCCTCACAAGTATGTAAAGGCAGAATTGAGATGAGAATGGTAATAGGTTGGTTTCCATAGAGGCCTTTGGCAACACACTCTTTCACTATCCTTTATGGCTCAAATACCTCTTGAATTTCAAGGCAAGGGCCCTATGCTTCTTGTGAATCAAGACCCTTTTCAATGTAACAAAGCGTGAATGTTTATTGGGATTATTTACACCTTTCTACCATATATAGAAAGATATACTTCCCTTTGAGATATCTACAAGTGCATATAATTATAGTCATCAACAATTCTTCATAATTACACTAGAAAAAAATGGAGTCCTTTTGTCTATATTTACGACTATTTTTTGAGTCGTAGAAGACACATGCAATTGATGCTTATTCATGGAGTACAATTACTATAGACAAGTTGCACTTGAAAACGTAATCATAAAGACAAAAGGGTCATTTTTCATCTATCAGCTTAGTTGGAAGTTCATCAACAAGTTCAACCAACGTATTTAGTGTTGCAACATTCACTTCTTCATCAGCACGTTTGCTCAACATTTCCGCCACTGTATGCCATCTCATGTGGCGTTTTCAACTTTGGCAATAGAAAAGTAGCCGCACTAAAAAACAACTGTAATGCACATCAAATTTTCCATGGGTGGGGTGATGTAGCAAAGTACGTAGTATTGGATGTTGGTGAAGCTTTTTGGATTTTTTAAAATAATTTAAATGTTTATTTCTTACCTTCAATTTTTTTAATAGTAAATTATCAGTCTAAAGCATTCTAATAGTTGTTTTGTAGTAGTTTTTGTGTGGCGCATGGGATGTTCACGTTGACTTTTTAGTCAATCCCCAATAACAATTGAGTTGCAATGTACATCAACACTTTGACTTTCAATTGCAACAATTGTTTTTTAGTGATGAAAATGGAATGAATTCATTCTATGGTCATTCTTTATTCATTGAATGATTGATTACAACTTCTCTGGGACAACACCAAGTGAGTAACAATTTTGTACACCTTCTACAACAATTGAAAAATGATTGAAACAACTCAAAAGCAGGAATGACATTGTAGTTGTAGTATTGTTGGAAATATGTTCCACATGAGTGAGCACGTGAGAAAAAATTACAATGACTAATCCACGTGCCGCTTATACATAGAGCTAGAGATTACTTCACAAATGTCCACTTGGATTCTTGGCACATTGCACATACAAAGGCACAAATCCCTTCAAAATTCTTAAAATACTTACTACTAGTTTTTGCCTTTCAATACATTGATATATTACAAACCAAAGTCCATCTAGTCATCTAATGTTGTAATTACTAGCCCTAAGTAGTTCATAAGTTTTCAACAATATAAACTACAAAATTCTAAACAAGAGTGGTGTCACAATAGAGGAAGCAAAATGCAAACGGTTATAACAATAGAAGAGAACAATTAAAATCTTGTGATTACAAGAAGCAAGAGCAATTGTGGTAAGGAAATGACATGAATATTTTTGTTGTAGTGATATTGAAGAATTAACCCTTCCACTTTGAATAATCCTCTTCAAACCCCTTTTAAGCAATTCAAACCTTCAAGGATCCTTTTGAACAAAAGGACCCCAATCAAGCATTATCCCCTAAAGTTCCTTGACTATGTTCTCACCAAAAATGCTCCAGAACTGCCATTTTTAGCACAAGTATCAAATTTTTGAAAAATATCATTTTTGGACACATGTAACCGTAGGATCTTGTAGTACTTTGGTCAGAGAATATGTGGAAAAAATTTCAGAAATTTTCATTGTGTAGATTGGAAGATATTAGCGTTTGAAGTGGCAAAAGTCCTTTTTTGGGCCCTGCAAAAAACCGGGCAGCTGCACTTCACAAGGTCAAATTATTATGAAAAAATTTCCAAAATGGTTGTGCCTCTTTGGATTCATTCTTCAAGGCAAGTTGGCTACATGCTTGAAAATTTTCAGATTATTTGGAATTGTACAACATATAGGAAAAAAATAGTAAGTAGAAAGAAGTAGGGAATGGTTCAAAACACTAAATTGTTAAGAAATTAATTATAGAATTGAAAAATGCCAATCCCAATGGTTGCAATGTTGTAATAAACAATCTACATCCTACAATTTTATTTTATTTTTTAAATATTGAAAATTGAGTGAAATAAACGACTTCAAAGTTTATTTTAGAGTAGACAATCCATACCTGCCCGCAAACTAAAAATCCTCATAACGTTTGACTCATTGATCAAAATGGAATGATTTAAAGTTTTCCACGTATATATAAATCTAATAAACCAATTTCAAATTTTTATTTGTGAAAAAAGTATTTTTTTCTGATCTGCCCGAACTGCCCGAGTTGAGAAACAAATAACATATTAGGCCATAACTTTTGACTTGTATTTTCAAATGTCATGAAATTTGGTGCATATGAAAGATATTCCTTGTCCCCACCTTCTATAAAAATTTCAGCCCAAAATATGCAAATCTCTAGTCACATGTACCTGCCCAAAATTTCTATGTTGCCAAAAAATGCATGTTGGTCCTTTATGGGTTAACAATGTTATGCAACCTTATCTGTAGATTGTGGACCAATGTGACATGAATATTCTTGTTGTAGTGATGCTAAAGCATTGATCCTTCCACTTGGAAGAATCCTGTTTAGACCCCTTCTGAGCAATTCAAACCTTGACATATCCTTTCGAGTATTTCCAACCTTGATAAGTTGTTTCAAAGTCAAATATTTTATTGACTAAAGCGTTACAAGTACCTCCGTTTGGAAATAGTGTATCCATTTTCAGTGGAGATTGCACTTTATTAGTTGGGTACTACTACCTCCGTTTGGAAATAGTGTATCGATTTTCAATGGAGATTGCATTGAGAAAGGATACACTATTTCCAAATGGAGGTACAATAGTACTTAGTCCAAGGTGTCACTTATGCACATTGTCCATGTCCCATTCTGGACACATGGGACTAATGGGAGGATTCAAAAAGTTACTCCAGTAGCTGGGTAACCCTCCTCCCAGCAGGCTTTTCCAAGTGAGTCCAAGAATCTGATATAAAAAGATGATTGAGTTCACAGTTTCAAATGATAGGGGGTAATACAGTTCTTGTGAAATCCATTCATGTATTTGTACCCGTATATGTATATCTGTACCCATATATATATATATATATATATCTATCTGTGTGTGTGTATGTATACTTGTACTCATGTATATGTATATCTATATCCATATACACGTAAGCATATATGTACAGTATGTGTACCACGGGACTTGGGGACATTGGGGACATTTGGGTGCAGGTACCTTTGGTTGCCTAGTATCTGTACTCTTCAGATGTCTTTTTTACTAGTAACTTGGGGTTTTTTACTAGTAACTTGGGGTTTTTACTAGTAACTTGGGGTAACCTGAGTTGGAATGTACCTTAGTATGTGTGGCTTTCCATTGCCTCGGTACTTATGATGGCCCAGGCAAATCCACTAGCCTGGGCTTTTTTACAAATGGCCCAATGAGATATATGTTATAGGTACTGAAACTTATTGACTGGTGGGAGGGGCCCCATGAGAGGAAGGCTAGAACTCCTGTAGACCTGAGACTCTCAGCACTTATTGATTTCCTTTTCCCTTTTCCTTGGTCCCTGGGTTCTTCATTCACCCTGACTGATCAGCTCAAATGGTCCGTCTTCAAATGGATATGGTCTTCAAATGCGGGCAATGATGTGTCCTGGATCCCGCTGTTTGGGAGAGAGTCAGTCAGTCTTGGGCACTTTTGTATTTTATTTACAGTATATTACAGGTTGGTTCATTGCCAAACTTTGCAGGCATGCATTCAGTTCAATCTATCAACCCTAAGGTACTGTACAGGATCCTCACCTAAAACAGGGACTTTTTTTTGGAGATCAAGCATCTCTGAACACAAATAAGGTAGGGGGCTGTAAAAGCGACCCTTTACCAGCTGATTTGCATTTTGGGGGAAGCTAAACTCCTTAAAACAATTTTCAGTAAATTTTCGTGGTAAGAAAAAGGGAATTGGCATCTAACCCAAGTCGTTTCATATTTTTTGGACATTCATGGAATTAGTTATGAATTTTTGAAGTTGAAAACACAGTGGTTTCTAAAAGCGACCCCCTCCTGAAATGTACACTTCTGATACATGTTAGAGGCAAAATCTGCCAGATCACTTTTAGAGACAGGTCACTTTTACAGCCCCCTACCTTAGCGAGATAAAAACTACACCAAGATGTAACGAACCTGCACTTGTCAGTTTGGAGGTTTCACATGGAACAGGGGAAATTCAAATGCCCTGCCCACCACAATTCAAGGCACAAGTGCAACAGGCCCATGGAATTAACTGCTCCCTCCCTTGCTATCTGAGTTCAATTTTGAGGACTGGCTAAACCCCAAAACAAGCTAGATATTGATATCAGATTCTACATGCATGCACTAAATTCAGAAAACAGCACCTCTGACCCCCCAAATTGGGCCAGGGTGAACTGACCCCCTCGCTCGGCCTTGAGGGAAAACCCTAATTTTTTTATTTGCTGCACTTGATAAAATTTGCAAGTTCTGAATTCATATTTGCAATCAGAGGCCCCAAATTAGCTAGGACGCATGAAGAACATAGATTTAATATGGCTCAAAATAGTTTAGTTTTTTTTTCCCACATACACCCCTAGAATGATTTGGGAGGCCAAGTGAGGGGGCCAGTTCACCCCAACCCCAAATTGAACATCATCACAACATCACCTCAAAGCTTGCACAAATAATCTCCTTACTTGGTAACTAGTATAGCATCAGCCGTAAGGATTCTCAAGGCTAACACATACTTTTCCCCCCCCCTGTAATTGCACATCTGCCGAAATCCAAACAGTCCTCTAGAGGGTTCAAATTTTCTGTAATGTGTATGGGCTTTGTTTTTTGGTGTTTGAACTCACTTTGGAAAAGTTATGAATTTCTGGATTATTTTTAGCTAAAAAAATTAGAAAATTATTTTTTATTTTATTTTGATTGTAGCAACAACAAAGAATACACTAGTCTATACCTTAAATCAATTTGTTTGTTTGTTACAGTGAGATCTCCTGCATTGTATGCCCCCCCCCCGTCGTGTTCTTAGTACCATTGGAAAGCTCTCCACAAGGAAAAGGGCACAAACTTTGATAAGTATAGAATGGACATGAAGAGGTTCTTAAATCGACCTCATTAGTTGGTGAATGAATTGGGAAAATCTATAATTACTAAAGGAGCCAATCATTTGTCCTGGTTTCCTCATAATTTCTTATAACTTGTTGGTGGGCAGATTTAGAGAGAACTATAGTCATAAATAGGTGTCTGTGCCCCGAATCTTTAAAAAATCACAACTAATTCAAAAATGCTTGGAAAAATATGAAACAACTTGTGTTAAGTTTCAAATCTATTTTTCTTTCTCTGAAAAATGAACTAAACATATTTCTATGCATGGAAACCTTTAAAAAAGGGGGACCAGCCTTTAAATGGTCGCTTTAAGAGCAAACTACCTTAGGGTTCCACTGATGGGGAGGAGGATATAAGGTAGGCATCCCAAATGCGCCATGTGTACATCTCAAAATCAGTTATGTACCTCTGTAAAAGAAATGCTTTTAGAACCAAATTTTGTTCGTTCATAACTTTTGCATACAGTATCCAAATGTCGCGTTCTTTGGTGCGCTGGAACCTCCTTTCCCTTGCCAATAAGAATATATAAGAATTTGAACAGTCTAACCCCTAAAAGACCAAGGCTTTTTTCCATCAAATAACACTTGAAACTACCATTTCTATTGCGAAGAGCAAAAAAATTTAAAAATTGTTTTTTTTTGCATATCTAACCGTAGGATCATATACTAGACTAGTATAAGTACGTATGGAAGAAATTTCAGAAACTTTGACCTCATGGATTGCAAAATATTTGCATTCAAAGTGAAGAGAGAAAGTTTTCTTACACCTTCTATGACTAGATTTTTTGGTTTTGAATCTTTTAACTTAAATTTTTTGTTCTATTGATTTTGATTTTTTTTAAACTTTTTATGTTGCATATTTGAGTTGAGAATATAGGAAAAAAAATTCAAGAAAAAAAACTTAATTTTCACTCATTAAAAAATTGTGAAGCAGAAGTAGGTTCAAGAATGAAGGAAAGACAAAACCATTAATAACTCTAAGATGGAGTTGAAACACAATGATTCCAACGGTGAGATTGTTCTAGCAAGCAAATCTAACCATGTCCAACAATTTTTTTTGGAAAATTCTAAAAATTGCATTCAAAAATGAATCCTATAGGGTTGTTTTTTCAGAAGATGCTTAGATTGCCCGAAAAACTAAGATTGTCCATAACTTTTTCATCACAAGTCCAAATTGAATGAATCTAAGCTTCACATGTAGACAAAAATATTATATTTTAGGAATTTAAAAAAAAAATTATTTTGACTTTTTGTGATTTTTTTTTGCTGCCAATCTCCGTTTTTGGCCATAATTTTTGCTCCCGAGCACCGATTTAAATACAACTTATATATCCACGAAGCTCTTGCAAAACTACACAACCTCAAAAAATCCCAAATTTTTTTACTACAAATTGAGACAATAGGAACCTACCCGGACCCAAATTGACCCCCGAGGGGACAGACGGTCCTTTAGGGGCTAATAGCCTAATAGTAGTAATTAGGCACAGTAGCATACCTACCTTAGTCTCTTTTTCTCAGTTTCTGATTTCCAAGCGGTTCATTCACTGACTGTGACCCCTACTAATGTTATTCCATGTCCGGCATTGTTTGCAGACCTCCTCCCTCCCTCAGACCCTCCAGTCCATGTACCTTACTTGGGCGAGCTTGAGGACTTCAGGAGCAGGGCTTTTGTTTATGGCGAAATTTCGCCAGATTCCAATTCCCTCTGACAGATTTCCGCCACTGTGCCTGGCTCCCTCCAAATATTCACCAGCAAACAGAGGGCACGCAGGGGTTCCACTGTTCATCTACAGTGCGAAAAAAAAAGCCCTGTTCAGGAGTCCTCCCTTGTGGATGATGACAAAGTGGCTGTCAAAGTGTCAATCAGGGCGGGAGCAGGCAGCTCACCTGTCCCAAATGGGTGCTGCAGGGAGTAAGTTAACTTAACTTATTTTATCATCGGAAGAAAATTAATTAAAAAAATGAATTCTGAGTTTCTGACCCCCACCCCAAGTGCACTACGGACGGACAGAGGCTACAGTAGTAACTTAGTGCAGGAGGGAGGGATAAAGGACGTAATCAGTTAGGGTACAGAATGTGCCTGGGGCAGAACTGAGAAGTTAGGTTAGGTTAGGTTAGGTTATTGAACAGAACTGAATAAGTTAGAACTAAACTGCCTTCATTGGGAGAGCGGAGGAGCGGGGGAGTCCGTCTTTTCAGTTCTTTGCTTAACTTAGTTACAGGACCTGTACTGTACTGTACTGTACTGCAGGGGAAAACTGTTCCAAAAATAGATGGTTGGGACCAAAAACGATTTTGGTACACCAGGCAAGAATGGTTTTTTAATAAGAAAATCAAATCTTGCAAAATATTCAGTTTCCGCTTTTTGCACCTGCTTAATCTTATTTTTTTCTATGACTTTTGGAATAATTATTTGGTAAGGATGTGCAAATCTTAGTTACAGTACCCTTTGCTCAGTGTATTGATTGGAGTTTTTTATTTCTTTATTTTACACAAATAAATAACAGTGTATTTATTGTTTTATTAGGGGCAAGCATCACGCAATCCATGCCATGTAGCAGGCCTTGATAAAGAAAAGCATCCTCAGCACAACCTTCTCACATGACTAAGTTACCATATGTGAGGGTCTCATATGTGTTGGAATTGAGTTTCCACATCAGATTCTCAAGAGTTCATGTCACCTCACACCAATCACAAGATGACATGCGGCACTTTTTTTTAAATGCAAACAATGACTTCATTTATGGTGAATCTGACTATAATGCCCAACAAGAGTCAAGTCTCTTTTGAGCCCTCCAATCATTAGAGCCATATGACAATCTCAACTTTCAAGTGGGGCCATGGTTTAGGGTTTGTTAACCCCTTAAGTTCTTTGACTATGTAGTCATCAAAAACGTTGAAATACTACCATTTTGAATACAAGTACCAAATTTCAGAAAAAAAAAACCTTTTCTGAACAAATGTAACTGTAGGATCTTGTAGTATGCTTGTTTGTGAAGACGTGGTAAAAATTTCAGAACAATCCACCGTCTAGATTACAAGATATGAGTGTTTGAGTTCATTTTATAATTTTTTTTCCCTGCAATAACCAGGGCAGCTACAGCTCACATGGCCATATGGGTAAGAAAAAATGACCCCAATGCTGGTGCTTCTTCAAATTCATTTGTGTGTAGAAGTTGGGAACATGATCTGAAAATTTCAAATCGTTCCAAATTGCACAACATTTTTGAAAAAATGCTATGCCATGACAACATTTAGAAAAAAAACCTTACATGGAGAATTCACACCAGCTTACCAAACTCTTGTGCTGGAACCCAACCACTCTTGTTACTCTGACCTTCCCTGTCACGTGCCCATGCGCTAATGGGCTGAATTCCGAAATTTCAACTCCAGTGTACACCTGCTTACCCACTCTGCCTTTTTACAAAAAAAAACTTATCACTCCATAACTTTTGACTCCTTTATTCAAATGCTATGAAATTTTGTTCAAATGAAAGATATTCCTTGTCCCCACCTCCTATTGAAATTTTGGACCAAAATATGTTGATTTGCATTAACACCAACCTGTCCAAAATCGCTATACAGCCAAAAATCGCAATCTAGTCCTTTAGGGGTTAAACTTAGGTGCGCTTCACATCACAAAGAGGCAAGAAGTCGGAAAGGCCACCACTCTTCCGGCCTCTCAACAGTGAAAAGCATTCCATGTAAACGCATGAGTAAGAAAACACAAGTGGCAGGAAGCGCTTCAAAGCTCCAACGTTCAAAGAAGTACTATGCTGCAGCCCCTTCGAGAGCCCCTTCTAACTGAAAACCTCCAAAAGAATTTTGTAGCCAATGGCAAGCCACATTAGCAACTTCTTCATCCATGTACTTCTTTCCTACCCCTCTAATGTGAAATCCCACGGCCATGCGCAACCAATTACAGTAAAGAAATGCTCTTGTCGCCTATCTTTATACTGCTCATGTAAAGCCAACCTTACTCGAAGGTTTAGGTCCTATCAATGCTTGCATTCCTTGGAGCATCGGAGCTGGACAATGCCTTGCAACTCACGCATGGATTGGAGTACAGTACAGTGGCCTACCAAAAAGATACATGATTTTGCCCTCAGTTTTGAAAAGAAATATCTCTTTATTGAAATTAGATTTTTGCAAAGAAATTGTACCATTAGGCTCAAATGCACAAAATTAGTTATAACAAGAAGGAATAATGCAAAAATCTAATTACAATAAAGAGATATTCATTTTCAAACTAAGGGCAAAATCACGCCAAAATGAAAATCTCTTTGGAGGGAATTGTAAATTTTTTTTGGAGAAGCTTGTTGAAGGAAAGATGTGCGTATGAAGGTTTCATACATATCTCTGCAATTGAATTAAAAAAATTCATCACCAATGTTTTTAAATGAATTTTCATGTAAAACCATGAAAATTAAATTAAAAAATTCACCAAAAATGGAGTTCAAATTTTTTGAAATTGACATTTGGTATGGTTGATTGGGATTGCATAAGATATCAATGTTGATAATGTAAAACAAACAATGTCAACTCCGTTGTACATTATGCAAAGAAAATTGATTGTCTAAATTGCCATCACTTATCTTTTTGGTAGGCCATTGTATAGTCGTTTAATCCCAGTGAAGAGTTCGAGGAGCTCCTAGTTGGAGGACGTTAAACCCGTGCCACAAAGTGGGACCAACCGGTTGGAATTAACCAGGGGGGAAGGAGACGCAAGAAGTTTTTATTTGCCACAAATTTATTTTTTCAAGTTTTGAATTCATATTTGTAATTAGAGACCCCAAATTAGCTTGGAGAGGTCTACAACATATCCTAGACAAGGCACAAAATAGGGGGCTTTTTTGTTACTTTTACCCCAAAAAATACGAAATTTACCCCACTCGTCCCACTTTGTAAGACAGATTTAATGTCATGCCTCCTAGTTCACACGCAGAGGGCTCCGAATCCAAGTCACTCCCTTGAAGCGGCTGGGGTGAATTGACCCCTCGCTCGGTCCTTTGATAAAATACTGAATTTTTTTATTTTCCACGCATGATAAAATTTGCAAATTTTGTATTCATACTTGCAATCAAAGGCCCCAAATTAGCTGGGAGAGGTGTACAAGGTAAATTAATGAAGCATAAAAATAGGGGGCTTTTTTTTACATGCACCGTCGGAATGACTAGGGGAGCAAGGGGGGCCGTTCACCCGGACCCTCCAAGCACCCGGGACACATGAAGGGATAGTCCTATCCTTCCAATTTGTATTTCTGGAGAGGGAAAGGGGTCGGTCCGTGTCACCTGTTTGAAGATTACTTTGGTATATATTTCAAATTTATATCAAAAGCATTTCACATTTTCTATTTTTCACATGTGAATTTTAATATGATTTGCTCAAATTTTATTTACACTGATTTGTACAAAATGACTTGATCATGAAAACATCAAAATGACTTTCATGTGATAATAAATTGTAATACTTCAATAGTACTTTATATTGTACAATTTTTGTTCCTTTTTCTCATTAACCCCTAATTGCCCAAGTAAGGCCTTTTTTGAGCTTCTTTGAGCTCTTTAAATCTAAATTGAACGAAAAGCTAACATTTTGATAAGTTTTATCAACAAATTCAATCTAGACATGTTAAAGGTCACATGGAAAAAAGAAAATACAATAGTATCACTTATGGTTTGAAAGATTATAATGTTTGATCATGAAGGTGTTAAAACTGTGAAAGTGATGTGAAGTCTTTCAATCCTCTTTTCACATGTCAAATCTAAAAAATTGGTCACCAATCAAGTATGAGGTTAAATGGCATAACGTGCATAACCCCAATCAATTTATGGTTTCTCAAAATCTACTTTACAAATTTTTTTAACTGAATTTCTGATGTAATCTTTCCTCCAAGATCTAGTGTATTTGAGGCTCATTTCCAAGAGCCCTCAACACTAGAAAATCAAGATTTGCAATGGACTTCCTTGCACTAAATCTTGAAAACAAAAATCATAATCATTCATTTTCAAAATCATATTTTTGATGCTAAAACTTGACTTCATAAGAAATCTTTCAAAAATCAATAAAGTACTAAAAATAGTAACTTGGTTAGGTTTCATTTTAACTTCAAAAGTAGGATGATGGAATTAGGTAGCTAGCGAAAATGGATTGAACTACCTTAGCCTCATCAATTTGGGTTGATTGTAAATGAATAGTGATCACTACAAGAGAAAAGGGTGTTTTAAGTGAATTTTTAAATATAATCCTAAACATAAGATTTTAAGTAATGACCTTTAAGGAGATTTTCAGTAAAAATTTGCTAGAAATACATTTGTTTTCAATAAAATTTTACTAATTTTTTCTAAAAGTTCATTACTTATAATCTTATGTCTAAGACTATATTTAAAAAATCACTTAGCACCCCTTTTTCTTGTAGATTGAGTTCCTTCAAGGGGACGGAGGATTGCACATGTGGTGGATTCTTTTTGTAAGAATGGATTGGACAGAGTGTTTTATTTTGAAACATACTTGCACTCTTTAAATGAATGAATATTTGGAAGTGAGATTTTGGAACTACACATGTTAAAAATATTAAACTCTAAAGGCCAATTATTTGTTACATGGAAAATTGAAAATTTGGGTAGGTTCCTATGAGGTCAATTTTGGTCAAATGCACACAAAATTTTGATGCAAGGTGTAAACAACTAACTCCTTAGTGGGAATATAATTTTTTTTCCAACCAAGTGCTAGAATCAAAATTTATATTGCCCTTAATTTTTTTGGTAGCCTAGGCAATTTGGGCATCCTTTGGGCATCGTTTGCAAATACACTCATCAACATTTGAAGTTTGATATGTATGTAACCAATAATATATGGCATACAATTGTCCAAAAAAAATTTAATTCTCAAATCACATTCTAAAAAGAGTTAAACTTTATTAGCTATGTTGGAGCAGTTTCAAGATAAAACTTCTAGATAAATTTTCCTCTAACTTCAAGCCCTATTATCTTGCAATTTGTGAAGTCAAAGTTCTTGAAAAATTTTCCCACATATTCCAAATGTTTGTCTCCAACTTTTCACTATCTGGATTTCAAATAAAAAATGTTCTCATTGCATAAGAAATCATCAAAAAAATGAATAGTGTATTGCCAATTCACTTTACCTCTTTGCATTGCAAGGTGATTTACAGTAAACTAGACTCCATATTTTCTTCTGAAATTTTTCATAAGTAAACCTAGCATTATGTACCTATGAATGGTTGACCCCTAAAGGACCAAAGCATTTTTTGGCTCCAAAACCATTTAAAACTGCCATTTTTGCTGCAATCAATCCCCAAACCAATTTTTTTTTAATTTTAGAATCTAACCATATAATCTTGTACTTCACTTGTCTCAGATCATGTGGTAAAAATTTCATGAAGTTTGACCGTACGGATTGGAAGATATAGCATTTGAAGTTGGAAAAAGAAGTTTTTTTTTAACTGTGGCCTGCAATTTCAGATGACTTTGATGGCCATTTGTGGATTTTTTTTGCACTACACACCATAATGTCAAATTTTTTTATGTTGAACATTTGAGTTGAGAGTTGAAATAAAAAATTTCAGAATGTCAAAACTTGATTTTCACATATAAAAAAATTGTTAAGTAGAAGTAGGTCCAAAATTGAACAAAACACTAAATTGTTAATAGCTCTTAGTTGGAATTAAAACACCATAATCGCAACGGTGGGATTTTTCTTGCAAACAAACTGAACCTTGTAGAAAAAGAAAAATTGAAAAAAATTGAAAATTGCATTCAAAAATGAATTCTATGAGTTGTTTTTTGAAGAAGATGCTTAAATTGCCCAAAAAATAGGATTGTCCATAATTTTCTCATTTTGAGTCCAAATAGAATGAATCAAATGTTAATATTTCAAATGTAGACAAAAACATGATCTTTGAGGAAAATTAATTAATTAATTAATTAATTCAATTTTTAAATTTTTTTTTTTCTGCTTGGCAAACTATTTTTTCGACTTCAAGTGGCATAACTTTTGCTCCCGGGCACCGATTGAAAAAATAAATTTAGAAAGATAATGTGATTTCCTATCTTCAAAAAGAATTCAAAAAATCAGTTCAAAATTTCAAGTCGCACGAGCCTGCCTAATCTCCCAAGTGTCCCTCGAGGGAACTTTGGTCCATCAGGGGTTAAAATCCTCATTTTTGTGTAGTGCAAAATTTTTATTCCAAGAGGGTTCGAAGTTTGTTGATTGTATTTTGCAAGAATGAAAAATAGTTTTCCCCCCCTTCAAACGTTATAATCTTTCAATCCATGTGGTCAAATGGGCTGAATTTCTTTTTCCACACATTGCCTACTTGTTTGATACACTTTTGTACAATTCGAATTCAAAATAAATTTAATTTTTGATTTCAAACAATGCATCAAAAATTGGCAGTTTTGGACTTTTCCCTCTTTTGAAACACCCTCATGTTGGTAGGGATTAATCCCTAAAGGACTAAGGCCTTTTTTCTGCCAAAAAACACTGAAAATTGCCATTTCTATAGCAAAGAGTAAAAAACATTGAAAATTGTGTTTTTTTCACATCTAACTGTAGGATCTTACACCTAACTAGTATGAGAGTGTGGAAAAAAATTTAGAATTTTTGACTGCACAAATTGCAAGATATCTGCATTTAAAGTGAAAAAAACAAGTTTTTCAGCACATTGCGGGACTAGATTTTTTGACTTTGAACATTTTTAACTTAAATTTTTTGCACTACAGAGTCTTGAGCTTTAAATCTTTATAGTGGAGAATTGAGTTGAGAATCTGGGGGAAAAAAGTTCAAAAAAAATTCATTATCATTCTTAAAAAAATTGTTAAGTAGAAGTAGGTACGCAATAGAAGGAAAATCTAAAATATTAATATAGTTTAGATGGAATTAAAATGCACTAGTCCTAGTGGTGAGATTTTCTAGCAAGTAAACTAAACCATACAAAAAAAATTGAAGAATTGAAAAATTGAAAAAATTGCATTCAAAAATGCATCCTACAAGTTGTTGTTTTTCAAGAAGATGCTCTAACTGCCCGAAAAACAAGAATGTCCATAACTTTCTCATAACAAATCCAAATGAAATGATTCAAAGCTTTCCAGATAAACAAAAATAAAATCTGCAAGAAAAAAAAAACAATTTTTGTGAATTAATTTTTGTTGCCCGGTTGCCCCCGTCCCTTGTTTTGAGCTTATTTGATCATAACTTTTGTTCCCGGGTACCGATTGTAAAAAAAATTATATTCCCACAAAGCTTATTAATTTTTCTATCTCCAAATTTTTTTTTGAAAAATCACGACAAAATTCCAGCCCGTAGGTATATGCCCGAAAACGCATTTGTCCCCCAAAGGGACAAAGATCCTTTAGGGGTTAAAAAACCAACACCAAAATATAGAAAAATTGAATTGAACTGAAAAACAACATTTTTCTTCATACATGGTGCCTGAATGGATGTGAACATCTCGGTTGATGGGTGTCAATCTAAGTTACAGTGTTTGGTTGTTTTTCATTTTAGAGAAGTAACCAGTTTTTTCTTCAATGTCCATGTGATACTTCATTGGCTGATACTTGGTGATATTTATATCATAAGTAGGTGGCACCTAGATAAAAAATTGGCTATTGGTCTCAAAATATAGCAATAATCAGGTTATTTTGACCCCCCAAAATAAGAATATTGTTAACCCCTAAAATATCAAGGCATTTTCTGGCTCTAGAACCACTGAAAACTGCCATTTCTGCTACGATCACTCCCTAAACCAATTTTTTTTTTAAGAATTTCACCGTAGGATCTTGTACTTCACTTGTCTCAGATTATGTGGTAAAAATTTCAAGACATTCTGATTGGAAGATATTAGCATTCAGAGTTGGAAAAAAAAGTTTTTTTGAACATTTTCCTGCAATTTCAGATGACTTTGACGGCCATTTGTGGATTTTTTTTGCACTACACAACTTAAAGTTGTAATTTTTTGTGTTGAACATTTGAGTTGAGAGTCGGGGGAAAAAATTTCAGAATGTAAAACCTTGATTTTCACATATAAAAAAATTGTTAAATAGAAGTAGGTCCAAAATTGAATAAAACACTAAATTGTTAATAGCTCTTAGGTGGAATTAAAACAACATAATCCCAACGGTGAGATTGTTCTTGCAAAAAAACTTAACCTTTTCAAAAAAAAAATTGAAAAAATTTGAAAGTTGCATTCAAAAATGAATTTTATAAGTTGTTTTTTGAAGAAGACGCTTAGATTGCCCGAAAAACAAGATTGTCCATAACTTTCTCATTCTGAGTCCAAATAGAATGAATCAAAGCTTTGAATGTAGACATAAACATGATCTTTGAGGAAAAATTTAAAAAAAAAAAAAAAAAAAAATCATTTTTCTGTTTTGTTTTTTTCTGCCCGCCGAACTGCTTTTTGGCTTTAGAATGGCATAACTTTTGCTCCCAAGTACCAATTGAAAAAAATTATATTTTTAGAAAGCTAATGTGATTCCCTATCTTCAAAAAAAGTTTCAAAAAATTAGGTCAAAATTTGAGGCCACACGGGCCTGCCCGAAATCCCAAGTGTCCCCCGAGGGGACTTTGATACTTTAGGGGTTAACATCTTGCCCAAGCCACTTCATAACATTCAGTAGTATTAGTTAGCACTACCTTGGCTCTATAGTAAAGGGTGTGAAATATTCTACATCCAACAACCTTTGCATCCTCCACCTATTCAGTAGTTACTGATGGATTGGTGGATGTGGAATATTTCGCACCCTGCACTGTAGAACCAAGGTACTGTAGTGCCAGCCAATGCTACTGAATGTTATGTTGCGGCTGGGTCCTTGTATTATTTCGTCTTGTAGTAAAGGGTTCCGTCCCTTTATTGTGAGCCAGCATCTTTTGGCTGTAGCCAATTGGCGAGAAAACGTGCATAAAAAAAACACTGCCAGGTTATGGACCTCTGGGTTCTGAGGAAAAGAGTTGGTGCACATGGTCCTATGGACTGGAACCTTTTATTGTTCCCTAATGCCAGCACAGGACTGCGATGACAAGCTAGCCAGCCAGCCAGCCACTATCCGTAATAGCACCACCGGCACAGTGCAGGCAATAGAGATCCTAGCTACTATATGGAGTGATGACCCAGCCAAGCTTATCCCAATATGGAAATGGTCAGAAAAAACTGATTATCCAAAGGGTACTACTATTGTGGAGGGAATCTTGGCCACCATACGGGATAGTCCTTAAAAAGGAAATGATCCAAATTTCAGCCATGGAGAGCCGGCCGGCCTCCGTTGGGCCCTTGCAATCATGAACATATATTTTCGGGTACGGCCCAAGAAGTTGCGTTTTTTCTTGCCCACAAAGCAACTTCTATAATGTAAACAATGATGGAATGAAATCTAATACGGGGGATCCTGCTTTCCACGTTGCAGAGTTGACAAGTATGAAGTATGAACAATGCACCTGTAAGTTTGAAAAATATACCCATGTGAGTGGAGAATTTCAGTTAGCCCGCAATGGGCTGACTCCATTCATCATGCGGGTACAAATAATTTTGACTCGGTTACTACACTTGGACCATCTACATTCTTACCTCAAATGTACGCTCTTCGAACGTGACATCCTAGGATCAATTTTAGATACATACTTAAGAATTCATAGTTTATTCATATGGTATTCAAAAAATATATGCTACAAGGTTGTGGAATTTTTCATTAAGTGGCAAAGAGACCCAACAAAAACTATGGCAATTGAATACAGGGACTACTTTCATATGCTTATTTGGATTATTATAGATGTAGTTACTACAATGTCACATTAAAAAGAAAGAAAGAAAGAAAGAAAGAAAGAAAGAAAGAAAGAAAGAAAGAAAGAAAAATAGAAAGAAAGAAACTTCTATTGACTTAAAGTTTTAAAACTAGTGCCAACTTGAAGAACGAGAGTGTTTAACCTCTAAAGGTTGTTGACTATGTTTTCACCAAAAAACGCTCCAAAAACTGCCATTTCTAATACAAGTGCCAAATTTTAGAAAAAAAAAAACATTTTTGGACACATGTAACCATAGGATCTTGTAGTAAACTTGTTTGAGAAGATGTGGAAAAAATTTCAGAATTTTCCACCGTGTGGATTGCAAGATAATAACATTTGAATTGACAAAAAACCTTTTTTTGTCCCTACGAAAAAAACGGGCAACTGCCCTTCACAAGGTCACATTTGAATGAAAAAAGTGTTTAAAATGGTGGTTACTCTTTGGATTCATTCTTCAAGGCAAGTTGGATACATGCTTGAAAAATTTCAAATCATTTGGAATTGTACAATATAAAGGAAAAAAATAATAAGTAGGAAGAGGTAGAGAATGATTCATAACACTAAATTGTTAAGAATTTATTTATGGAATTGAAAATTACCCATCCCAACAGTTGTAATGTTGTAGTACACACTTTACACCCAATGTTTTTATTTTTTTTCAAAAATATTGCAAATTGAGTTAAATAAAGGACTTCAAAGTTTATTTTAGAGTAGAGATTCCATAACTACCCTCAAACTAAGAATCCTCATATCTTTTGACTCATTAATCCAAATGAAATGATTCAAAGCTTTCAACGTACATGTAAATCTAAAGAACCAATTTCAAATTTTTATTTTTGTAAAAAGTGATTTTAAAAGAAGTTTTTTGGGCTGCCCGGGCTGCTTGCCGACCAATGAAAATTACATACCATTTAATAACTTTTTAACCATGTAATCAAAAGTTATGAAAATTCTAAGTTATTTGGCGCCCACATGGATATGCTGTGGGGTCGTTCTAATGTTGGCTACGATGATGCTGCTTGGGTGCTGGGTTCTTGGCCCTGGGCTGC
The DNA here is from genome assembly GCA_951799445.1 of Pseudisothecium myosuroides. Lineage (NCBI taxonomy): Eukaryota > Viridiplantae > Streptophyta > Bryopsida > Hypnales > Lembophyllaceae > Pseudisothecium > Pseudisothecium myosuroides. The sequence continues at coordinate 20,510,228 of OX637287.1, read as the reverse complement.
TTTATTTCGGCCCTTGTTGTGTGAAAACTTAAAAATTCCGCCGGGGTTTTTTCCTCTGGTTCGATGTACTGTTTCCCTTTGTAATGGAAATTGTCCATTTTTTTTTAAAAAAAATTATGAAAATTGTTGGGCCTTAAAGCTACTCCTCAGGAAAATGTTGTATGAAAATTTCAAAGGAAAAAAATAAAAACTCCGCTCATAGCAAGCTGCCCAAAAAAGCTATGTTCTCAAAAAAGCATGTTCAGTGCTTTAGGGGTTTGTCTTTTAGCCTCTTTTGTTTCAACCTTAGTGGAGTTGGTTTTCACTTTAGAACCTTTTTTTCTAGTCTCTAGTTCATGTCCAACTTTTTTTTTATCCCACTCCTTGGTATTTTAGTTAAGCTTAGTTCTTTGGTTTTGATCTAGTTTTAGCCTTTGGTGTTCATGCTTGACAATCTAACAACACAGCAACCTATAAGTATTTGATGGATGACTTTCCAAATCTTTGTAGAAATGAAGAATACACCTATTGATTCAAAAATTAGATCATTTTTGAGTGAGTACCTTGATCATAGGCCGGCGTCGTTCAAGGGTAAAAGTATTTTTTTCTTCAATCATGTGTATCCTTGTGTCCTTGTGACACCTCAAATGCAATTTTTGTGGTATGTTATAGAAAATGTGTCTCTTGGATAGTTTCTTCTTCCAAAGAAAGTTTTTCATTTATTCCTTGGATACTTAAGGGTTAAGTTTGTGGAAGAAATTACTAAAAAATTATATAGTAATAAAACTTGGAGCATGTGCTTAGAAGGGCTAAGTTTAATTAATGATTTTCTTAAATTTCTTTTTCAAATTCCAAAGCAAAATTTTTTAATTGGACTGAAAAGCTCTCGAAGTCAAATTTATATTCCAATATATTTTAAATAGTACGTAGTAATGAATTAGATGATTGATTACAATTACTAGGTCTACATGTTAAAATCCAAACTGCAAACACAGTGTGGTCTTTTTTCACTTAATAATGTGTTAATTCTTGAAATTTTCTAATTAAAACGTGAGTTTAGGTTTGAATTTATATAAAATGAACTTTCATCAATATAAAAAATTTAAATATAAAAAATTACATCATTTTCATATATTTTGTAATAGATTTTATCATCTTCACAGTTTAGGATTTGAAAAATCTCAATACTTCATTCAACAAAGTAGTATTTATTCTATCTTAAACAAATAATTCATTTTGATAATTCTTTGAGTACTTGATCCTAATTTCTAGTGCTAAGATCTTTTATTTAATCCCTAAAGGACCATTGTTCCTTTGGGGAACAAATGGGATTTTGCATAGGTACTTATGGTCTCAATTTTTGTTTTGATTTTTTTTTTTAAAATTTTGAAGATAGAAAAACTGATAAGTTTCATGGGAATATAATTTTTTTTCAATTGGTCCCCGGGAACAAAAATTATGGCCAAATAAGCTCAAAACAAGAGAGGGGGGGCAACAAAAAAAAATTCAAAAATTTGAATTAAATTTTTTTCCCTCATAGATTATATTTTTGTCTACATGGAAAGCTTTGATGCATTCCATTTGGATTTGTTATGAGAAAGTTATGGACAATCTTGTTTTTCGAGCAATTAGAGCATCTTCTTGAAAAAAATAACTTGTGGGATTCATTTCTAAATGCAATTTTAATAATTTTTCAAAAAACAAAGTTTCACATGGTTTAGTTTTCTTGCTAAAACAATCTCACAATTGGAATTAGTGCATATTTTCCATCTTAGAGATATTAATCATTTTGATTTTCCTTCTATCTCGTACCTATTTCTATTTAATAATTTTTTGAAGAATAAAAATTAAGTTTTTTTGAATTTTTTTTCCTAAACTCTCAACTCAATTCTCCAACACAAAGATTTAAAGCTCAAAATTTTGTAGTGCAAAAATTTTAAGTTAAAAAGGTTCAAAGTCAAATAATATAGTCTGGCAACGTGCTAAAAAACTTAATTTTTTCACTTTAAACACAGATATCTTGCAATTTTTGTGGTCGAAATTTCTGAAATTTTTTCCACACATCTGCATACTAGTTAGGTGTAAGATCCTATAATTAGATATGCAAAAAAAACAATTTCCAATTTTTTTTTACTCTTTGCTATAGAAATGGCAGTTTTGAGAGTTTTTGGGTAGAAAAAGGTCTTGGTCCTTTCGGGGGTTAAAAAACACTTGTTTGAGGTACTACACACGCAAAGAATCCCTCTAAAAGTGCGTTAATTCATGTAAGTGACCTTCCCACTTTGGTCACAATGGGTAGTTAACCCCTAAAGGACCGAATGACTATTGAATGCACACAAGTGATCTTGGGTAGGTGTGTATGAAGTCATTTTTTAACAAATGTTCTTAAAATTTTGACACAAGGTGTGAACATGTCCCCCCCTTAGTCGAAATATAATTTTTTTTCTGATTTGGTACCCGGATCAAAAGTTATATTGCCCTGAACTTTTGGAATAGCACGGGCAGCTTTGGGCAACATGTGCAAAACTCCTCCAATAATTCTAGAATTTGGCTGGTATGTAATTTACAAGATATGAGATGCAATTGCCAAAAAGTACACCCATATACAGTGTAAAAATTTCACTTTAGGGGGGATTAAAGTTAATTGGCCCTGTCAGGTAAGATCAGAAATAAATCTTTTTCTTCTTCTTAGTAAATGTTACTAGTATACTTCAACAGCCATGGAAATGTTATTAGAAGTGATGGCTAAGCCCTCTTTAATTTCCTTAGGATAAAATAGAAGTAGTTTTCTAATTTTTTAATTCATAAAAAACTTTGAAATTCAATATCTTTTTTGTTGTGAGTCAGAGTGCTACGAAACAAAGTCCATGCATCCCTCTTTGTGGAGAGGACACACTACTATGGAGATCTCACCATAACAAACAAATAAATTTAAGGTATAGATAATCTTTCTATTTGTGTTGTCAAAATTTTCAAAAAAAATTCCACATGTTCCCACACTAGTCTAGTACAAATTTTTACAATTGAATTTCGACAAAATATTTTTCTTCCATTTTTTTCTCACTCCCCTAAAAAGTGGCAATTTTTCACAATTTGTGCCTAAATTGTGCCTCAGTCTTTTAGGAGTTAACTCCTGAAGGACCACTTGTTCAACTTTTGAACAAAGAATGAACGCAAATACTTTTGAGCACATAAAATCTCCATTTTTTCATCCATCTAACTATTTGCAAATTTTGTGTTAGTTCTCTTATATTTGTGGCTTTTGTGCAGTATAGATTTGTACAACTTCCTTTAATTTGAAAATTTCCTATAGTTCAAGGGAGATAAGTATGTCTAATTTCAAACTAAACTTTTAGTTCAGAAAATGGTCCTTCAACAATAGTTTGAATTATTAAGTGAAATAAAAATCCTAAAACATCAATATAATTGGAACTTAACATCTCAAACTCAAGACAAAAAATCTTGTGAAAATTGCAAATATTCAATCTTTAATGCCTTTTAAAAAGATTTTTCAATTTTTGGTTTCAAATTAAATTGAAAAATATTGGTTAGTATAACAATTGATCTACAGTAATCTTATGGACATGATCTATGGATTGTATTTTACAACTTTTTCTTGAAATCATCATTAAAATTTTATTCTAAGTTACATTTTATGATACATCTCTACAATTTTAGAAATCTAGACTACCCCTTGGTCCTTAAAGGGTTAAACAATATCATCTTATTAAGTACATGTGAATAAAATATTCATGGATCCATTTCAATCCATTTTGAAATTTACAATAATAAATCACTATAAAAATTCACCAAAAATATAGTTTTATTTTAAGCTTTTGAATATTTTGTGGTTAGTCAAAATTGTAGCTTCTATGGATTTGTGAAAAAGGTAAAAGATGTAAATACAAAAACATCAATACAGCAAGATTTTGAAATTTTTACAAGCTTGTAATTATTTTGTAATATTCTCCTTATTAAATTTTTTTGAACGCAACGACCTTAGTTTGGAATACTAAAAGAAAAAGATAGTAATTTACCACACAAAAAAATTGCCTAGAATGAAGCATTAATCATTAAAATGATTAGTTGACCATTCAAGGATGAAATTGCATATAAGGTTTTAACACCTAAAGCATTTCATTAATTAAATGGATTTTTTTCATTCTTAAATTTTTTCAAAAATTCATTGTTGATAGTATTTTTTGAAGCTTTTTATAGGAGTTTTTCAAACTTTAGAACAAGTCAATTTGCCAAAGAAACGAGTTTGTAGATAGTAAATATATCGGTTTTAATAAATAAATTTCAACAAGGAATTTTTTTATTCACTTCATTCTAATCAGTGGAAAAATATATATGAGGAATGTTGTTTTGAACGGAGTCAAGGAAGTTCCGCCCAGAAATCCATATAGGTTACTTTGAACATTACAATCTTAGTCATGCTCAATGATTAGGCTTTGAAAATTGGTGAATAAGGAGAGGTATAAATTAGTTATAAGACTATCCTATAATAAATTTGTCCATTCTACCTTGTTTTCAATATGAGCTATTTTGTGCCAGTTACATTCAAAATCAACAAACATGTAAACACATGGTAGTTTTTACATTTCAATATCTATATCATAGGTACATAATGGGAGCGTCAAATTGCCAAATCTATTGTTGTGATTAAAAATGTCAATATATACCTTAAATTAGGTTGTTTGTTTAGTTTAGTTTAGTTTAGTTAGTTAGTCAATTTATTTGTTTGATACGTTCAGATCTAAAAAATCGTGAGGCCATTGTAAAGCTCTTTGTAAGGAGGAGACTTTGTTTTGTGGCATTTGAACCTACGGTGTGAAAGTTATTGAATTTCAAAGTTTTTATGAATTCAAAAATTGAATTGAATTATCTTTTATTTTGAAAAACCATAACTTTCACATCACATGTCTAAACGTCATGAAACAAAACCCTTGCATTCCTTCATGCATAGAGCTTTCCATTTGTGCTAGTTTTGTGGCATTTGGACCTACGGTGTAAAAGTTATGGATTTTTTAAAATTAAAAAATTAAATTAAATTATCTTTTATTTTGAAAAAACTATAACTTTCACATTGCATGTCCAAATGTCACAAAACAAAGCCCTTGCACTTCTTTGTGCTTAAAGCTTTCTATTCATATCAAGAACACAACCTCTCACACTACAACAAAGCCCTAGCACTCCTTCGTATATAAAAGATATTGAATTTCAAAGTATTAAAAATTTATTTTTACTTTAATTTTGGCTATGGCAACGGCACAAGGTACACTAGTTAATATGAAATTTCTTGGCATAGTAGTCATAACATTGTATAACTAGGCAATGGTCCTTCTTCCTGGTAGAAAGGTACAATATCATGCTTTGCTAGATCCCCGGAAGGGACTTACTAGTTAATTCAAGGATTGGGGTTGGCTGAGGAGCCCTAGAAGACGATTTTGTTCACCAGATGCATCCCTTTTCAAGGATGCAAAAAAGCCCTCCCCGCCTCATTAGTAAACAATGTTATCGAAGTGGTACAGATTAAAGCCTACTGCTCTCTCTATCCAATGCTGGGACGGACGATGGGAGAGCCAAAGCCACGAGGATCCCGTACAGCGGATTCACCAGATTGCTATAATAACTTCCTTGAAGGGAGGACGCCTCCCCGTCTCACCTGAATACCACGACTACTTCCACATCGTCCACACACTTGAAGGCCCGTGTGTGACCAACTGACCACTAACTTAGAAGAGCAGGCCTCTCTGTTTTCTATGGACCCTTGAGATACAGTACGACAAAGGGGGCTTTGACATCCTGATTTGACACTGAAAGTTCTTCAGCGCGTACAACGTTCCGTTCCCCTGGATGGCCTTTCAGTTTCTGCTGCTGAGCAAACAGAAGAAAACATAAAGTAAACCTCGTGCCACGCTTGGACTCGTACTTGGCCAGTTCCACACATGATTACTACCTTACTACTGTGACTCTCTCTCTCTTTTGTTTTGTGGGCGAGAGGAAAACGACTGCAGCGTGCGCATCACAGCTTTTGGACGCTGCCGTTGCACTTCAATGTGACGGACGGACGGACGGATGGGACCCCTGTTGCACGTTCATGGGAGCCAACAAACAAAGCACCAGGAATGTTGATGGACTGATGGTGTACCAGGCGACCCTGCACAAAATTAGTCGGACCAACCCTTCTTTGGGGTTCGAACTTTCCAAATCGAGATTGGAACAGAAAACCGGCTTGGAAGGTGAAAATGATATGTTTGTAGTACTAGCAATTGGAAATCATGAATTTGGCCCCCCCAAAAAGAAAGAATTTTTGGATAAGATATACTAAACTATCACATAGCTTGATCCTAAAACTAAAATCTAGAGAAATCACCAATCAACTAATTGCAGTTAAGTATTGGAACGGTTAAATCCTTAAAAGACGCCATGGCCATTTTTTGGTTGATGAATGACATAATCTTTCTATGTAGGACAGAAGTGCAACTATTCATCTTCAGAATTTTCAGTGAAAAGGGAAAGTGTTGTACAATAGTTTGACTTCCAATGAGTGCTTTTGGATTTTTTTTAAACTAATGATTCACGAAGTACCAAAAGGGATGATTTGCACGGTCACCAACTTGTCCTTTAAGAATTAATGACACTTTGGGGGACACTTTTAATAGAAGTCTCCTCGTTCAGAAGTAGGTACAAGGACGGTTTTGGATGTTTTCACCTTACATGCTAAAAATGAATAATCTTGTTGGCAAGTATCTACAATTCCAACCAATAGTCATTTCCAATGAAAATGTGAAACTACCATATGCAGGATTGATCACACCATTATCAACCAGTTCTAGCATGGTCCATATGCCTCTCACAGAAATAGGTTACGAACCTTCCAACTAAGGTGCCAATGGTCACTTGGATTAAACTGACCCCACTCTCACCCCAAAGGATATAGAATACAGTGACTACCAAAACTGAGTACAGATTTGAAACTTTTCATTCAAACAACCATACCATAAATATCAATGGGCAAAATCCAAAAGTATATACACGAAAGTTGTAGTATGCGACATATAACACATTACTATGGAAGTTTCAAGAAAAAATTAGTTGTGATGTGAAAGAAAATTAGTTTCAAAGTTAGCCATGTCTAAAACTCGGTTTTGATTGCCACAATTTGGAATTACTTTATATTTTGTCAAATTTTTTTTAGAACTCCAAAAAACTTTTCGTGTCTTGGGCATGTTGGTTTACATCATTTTAGATTGTTGTACCCAAAAATTGGAGGAAGTTGACATTTATAGAATTTAAAATATTACCAATTTGAAAAACATACAAATGACGTTGATTCTCACTATATTAGAATATTTTTTTTGAAACTGAGAGCATGGGATTGCATTAGCCATTATAAAGAGAGTATAGGTTGTAGCATGAACCATTGTTACATCTTAATGCCTTTGCATTTGAAATATTTGTTGAAAAGGGCAATGTGTTCAATTTGTATATTGAAACCGTATAGTGCCTTTTTAGGGTCAAATTTTGTATACAAAGACTAGAGTTCATGCTCCATATAATTCATTCAACCAATTCCCAAAAAATAAGTTATCATTTTTTATATCATCAAAAAGTTCAAAATTGCCAAAAATTACACTGGCTTTCATAAAATTGATGATATAGAAAGTGATAATTTAGTTTTTGGAGATTGGTTGAATGAATTATATGGAGTATGAACCCTACTCTTTGTACACAAAATTTGAACCTAAAAATGCACCATATGGCTTTAATAAATACATTGAACGCATTGTCTTTTTCAACAAATATTCAAATGCAAAGGCATTAAGATGTAACAATGGTCCTTGTTGCAACCTATACTCTCTTTACAATGGCTAATGCAATCCCATGCTCTCAATTCCAAAAAAATATTCTAATATAGTGAGAATCAACGTCATTTGCATGTTTTTCAAATTGGTAATATTTTAAATTCTATAAATGTCAACTTCCTCCAATTTTTGGGTACAACAATCTAAAATGATGTAAACCAACATGCCCAAGACACGAAAAGTTTTTTGGAGTTCTAAAAAAAATTTGACAAAATATAAAGTAATTCCAAATTGTGGCGATCAAAACCGAGTTTTAGACATGGCTAACTTTGAAACTAATTTTCTTTCACATCACAACTAATTTTTTCTTGAAACTTCCATAGTAATGTGTTATATGTCGCATACTACAACTTTCGTGTATATACTTTTGGATTTTGCCCATTGATGTTTATGGTATGGTTGTTTGAGTGCAAAAATACCAAATCCATACTCAGTTTTGGCAGTCAGTGTATAGGACGCACATTACACATTTGAGGGAGGCATCACAAAGGACATAGCTCGCAGGGGTCATAAAATGTTAGGGATGAATGGACCTTACAACAAACACAATGAGCATGACCCAAGAGAGTTGAAGGGCTGGACTTGCTCATGCCTGTACTAAATATCTTTCTTGAGAAGAAATAACATTCTGTGACTCAGAGATTTCCACCCTTAGATTCTTGGGTAAGGATTTTAACCCAGGAACGACGCCAACGCCATTTTGTGGCGTTTGGATGACTTTGGGAAGGCGCAGATGAAAAAATGAAAGCTTTTTTCATCTGTTTTTTAAAACTGAAGCTGTGTAGCCGACTTAGGAGCAGTATGGAATCCGCAGCGCAGCCGTGGAGCTCTTTGTCCGATGCTAATTTCGATTCCCATAATAAAAACGGTATGGGAAGCGAGGCAATCCCAGGCACACCATCTGACCAGAAGCACTGTTGTAGTAGATCTAGGAAATTTTGTCGAAGGCAAAGAAGCAGCCCAAAACTGGAATATTCCGTGGAATAATGCAAACGGGTTCTGTGCTAGGTCATGGCAAGTCGACATCGGCAGCTTGGGCCACCGTTATACGCCTGCCCAAACAGTGCAGTCACGAGGGAAGGTCGCAGCCCGACCTGACCAGGAGCAAAGGAGCCCAGCAGGACTGATTTCTTCGTCGGATGAGGCCCGCCTTCAGTTTTCCCCTGCAAATCATTGCAGACACTTGTGCTTCAACCTCAATGCTCTTCTCTCTGTGCAGGAAGAAGAGAGAATGCATTAGAAGTAGCGAGTTTTAATACCATTCTCACTGTTCGTGTTTTTGTTTTTTGTGTGTGCGAATGAAATGCAAGCTCCAGGGTTCTCAGTTTCTCGTGCAAGTATTGGATTTTCCCGCATGTGACGACTGCCTTGGTGCTCAAGTTTCTGAAAACGGGTTCTGTTCTTCCGTGCCAATCCATATGCACATTTTTCCGCCATTCTTTTGGACCTGCCCTACTTTAAAAAATTTGATACCTTGCCTTCAATCGCCGCACTCACTAAGGAATCCAGTTGATTTCACTTACATGTTTTGCTTTTCTGAATCTACACAGATGTGCTCTGCAATCCCGAAATAGCCTGCATGTCTCTCATGCAAATTACAGACAAAAAATTCGTTCAAAGACTACCCCACGGTTGTAGGTAAAATCCCGACTTCCCCTCCACGGTGACCAGTCCGGCGCTTCTGGGTTAATGAAAGTGACCACTACCACCTGGTTTTAATGAAAGAGACCCTATTTCCGTGGGAGAAGGGAGCCAGTCAGAACTGGTGAATCAAGTGCTGGAACGCATACAAGTGACAATGAATACGAAAATGGCGATAGAAGCTCCCAGAGAAATTCAGAATTCAGAGTACAATGCACTAATCTGCACCCCAAGACAGTATTCTCTGAGACTTCGGAAAGCAGGGCTCCTTGATTGAGAGATGATGCATATTTTGATGGGAATCTGACATCTACAATGTACGCATCATGCCTGATTAAAATTCCACAAATTTCTGCTGTCCATGTATGATAGTACCAAAGATATTCTCACAATGCCTCAAGAATCTTTTAAGAAGCTCCCCTCGCAACACACTTGCCATTGCAAAACTTGCAAAGGAGCTGCACACAATACAGCAACTCAGCAATTAAACAAACAAATCCTCAAGTATCCATTCATGATCTTCAACCAAATAGCACAATTCCAGTAACAGCTTCTGATTACTAATGGGTTGCATCTATTTACGTGATTAATGAGGATGTCAAAGCCAACGTTCCCCGACATATATAAAATTTGCTTTCAATTGCTTTCAAATAGACTCTACAATGCCTTCAATAGCTGTGCTTTGAGAGTGATGTCTCTCATAGAGCCACAGCGTAACTGGCTACAGAACTATAATGTTCAGCTCCAAGCTTTCAATAGAGGTTGCAAATCTTGTCTAATGCCCAAGGACACTCCGTAAAAAAATGGTTCATCCATACACTTGTATTTCGTGTAATTGCTTTAATGAGAGCACTTTGGCTAGAGGTACCTTCAGATTGTGATGCATGACTTGTCTAGCTGGTGTATCTTCACAAGCTGTGACTCATCCAAAGCCATTTAAACCACCTGAATCTATTTAAGGCGATATTTTACACCAAAAAGAGCAGCGCTTGATGTGATAGACGAAACAGGGCTCCTAGTACAAAGTGAGGCAGGCATCAGCCCAAGCGGCTTACGGAAGAGACCATCCACCAGAAAGAAATGTTTTATGGAAGCTTGTTCCAGTTGCAATAACAAAGAATACTGCAAACATCAAGTCAAATCATGTTAGTGACTCGGCCATGACTTCAACCTCCAAGTACATCAATGAAATAAAGAAATTCTGACAATGTATGACATCTCAGGGCAAAGTAAACTCTGACCAGGGTTATTGGGGCTCTGCTTCCTAAGCCATGGAACGAATTGATACCAGAGAGCAGTGACCACAACAGGAAAAACCATACCTGGAATTCCTGAAACAACATGATCAGGGCGGGATATAATTGAATATAGGGTTGCTCTTTCATCCACCTTCACCCAACGTTGCTTCTTGTAATCTGTGAACAAGTGGCGAATTATTATCCCGCTTGACAACTGCTTAGAAATCATGTTATTAAAGAGAAGAGAATCATGAAGGCGGCTATCTAAATGAGGCACGATCTATTGCAGACAGAAAGAAGAGGAAAAAAACTGGTCTCACCATTATTGTCATCCTCATCATTTGCATCCTGCAATTGCCTCCCGACATCATTCTCCAACAGCCAGTGCACAACTTGTTTTCTTGAGAGAGGTTTTGCAGCATTGGACTACGCAATAAAACAGCAAGTAACCGGTCCTTAGGATAGGAAGAACCCTGTAAGACTTGAAAAACGAATTCGATACCATTCTGTCCTTGTTTACTCAATTTCAATTTACTGACACCAATTCTTTTTCAAATATTACTTCCACAGAGGTGAACACTTCAAACTCCTGACCGGGCACTGCAGGCAAATATCTGGAGCTCTATCCACAAGAGAGGCACGTACAGGAAAACCCCAAGCTCTTCAACATTGCAAATCATGTATGTGGCATGTTCAATTAATTAAAGGAAATTGAGGATAGCAAGAAGCAGATACTTTTTTAAACGTAAATGAAGCAAAGAGTGGACATACAAGATAGTAAAGCTCCACCCGTTTGCGCGAGTATTCATGCCTCGTATCCCAAACTAGGCTGGGTGCACCGTCGCCATAGGCGTTTCAAATGTTAAGGAGACCAAAGCATTGAAGATCCTTGTCCGCCAACTAAGCATAATTCAGTGTCTGGAACCTTGACTGAAATTCTATTCGTTTCAAACTAAGCGAAATTCGACTCTGCGTATCGACCTGTTCAAGCTCAAAAAAAGCGGTTTACAATCATCTCCAAGAAACTTTAAGACCAATGTCATCGATAAGCTAAGGTAACTTTGAAGAGATCCAAGATTGCCAAACAATGGTACAAATTGAAACTAGACAGAATATACTAGCATGAACATTCCTACCTAGCAAAAAAATAAAACAAGGAATAGCAGCAAAAAATATTACACGACAATATGGTTTAAGAAGGATATGATGTCCAGATGTCCGCCAAATGTGTCCATCTCGAAAAAGTCTTCAATGAAATCTGAAACCATCACCTCCGGATGAAGAAATAGAACTGGCCAATGCATCATCGCGCTCTTATCTACCCACGGTTTACGGCCTTCTATTAAATGGTTGTACATTGCCCGGCCTATTCTAACATTTCTTCCCTCCAACAACGTGGCCAATTTCTGCACATATCAAAAACCCTAGACTCAAAAATCTACAAGGATTCATTAAATGAGACCAAATTCCAACTCATAATCCGTTGCACATAACTGTGACTTCCACAACAGCAATCATAAAATATAAGATAATATTCAGCAAACACACATTCATGATTGGAAAATCACTCAGCTAACCTCAGATCCTTTAAGAGCTTCTAAGTCGCGTTTCTTCTTGGCGTCTTCCTCGTCCTGGATTGATTTTGCTTTGTCTCCAATTTTTTTAAGTTCGGTGTTTGAGGGATCGATTTGCAAACCCCTTTCAGCCATAATTAAGGCTTCTGGAATCAACTTCAGAGCTAGGGCAGCTTTAGCACCACGGAAGTATGCCTGCACGATAAAGGATCTCAATACTTTTAAGAACTTGTTTTCAAAGTACACAAGAATTCAATGTTTTCGGACTTTCAGTGACATAAATGCCACACTATTGGCCGAATCGAAAGATCGCCAATCATTGTCAAACATATACCAATGGACAAAAGGTCACACTCAAAATATCTTTACAAAATAAAATGATCCTTTGGATCGTACTCAAAGGCTAGGTTGTTTTGTTGCTTTAATATTCTGTAGACTACGTAAAAGGTAACATTCCAGCTCATATTAAGCTCCTCAAGTCTCAGAGCACCACCTTTAGTATTTCTGATCAGCAGGACATTTGAAACTAAATTTAAAAGTTAAAATATAGCGCGTTTAGCTGACGTATAGAGCTTTACTGTTAGGGGCAAAACCGGGAAACAGAAAGGTCATCTCATTCTACAAATCGATAATTTGGAATTTAACACACCTTAACGTTGCCTTGGTTGAGTTTTACTGCTTCCTCAGCATCCTCATAGGCCCGCCGATTGTTTCCCAGAAGTAGATTGACGTGAGCGCGGTTAGCGTAGCACACCGAATTGTGCAGCGGGTCTGAAATATTCTGAGTAATGGCCCTGGTGTAGCAATCTATGGCTTCTATATAGTGCTTCTTTCCCATTTTCACAAATTTGTTTCCTTCTTCCTGCAAAACACAGCACATAAATTTACACGAATAATTCAGAACACATTTAAGCACAAGAAAAGAGTTGAACCTTGCAAAAATAGAACAAAATTGAATTGCGACTCTGATCCATCGCACAATGCAGTGATACATCACTAGATGAAACTCGTTTAGTACTCGTAAGTGTGTGAAGTAATAGACGGTGGAAAATCTGTAGTTTTGAGAAGCTTTCAGCAGGTCAATTAGTCCCGCATAATGATGACGACTAAAAGCTGAATTGAAGTGCAAATTGAAATTTGTGTGCAAAAATGAAATCCTACAGTTGACAAGAAATACTATTCAAAACTTCATACCTTGAACTCAATGGCAGCGCTTTCCTTAATAGCGTCAATAGCATCCAAGTCAGCCTTCTCAGCATCTGTCTCCGCATTCACTCCAGCCGGCATAAACAGAGCCATGGCGATTCAATCAAACAGGCCGTCGACGAACTCTCAAAAACCTCCTCTCCACGCCGATTATCCACAGTCCGCAGCAGATACCGAGATTTTGAAAACCAATTCAAGAGCAGGGTGCAACAGAGTCAATTCCTTCCCGACAAGTTCAGAAATTCTAATCAACCTGTCCGATTCTCCAGCACACCATTTCACAGGGAAAATCCTCAGCTTGCTAAAATTTTTGACACGCTTCAGAACACTTCCAGTGTGCACGAGGAAACCCTAATCCTTAAACCCTACGAACAGAGTCGAAGGATATGGAAAAACCCTTAAGCTGATTCTGAAATGTCCACCTGAAACCCTAAAAGATTATGCAGATGGCAGGCTTTTTTTAAGGCATTTACAGCAAATGCCTAAAAGCACCAAAAATAATTGGGGAGCAACAAGCTTGCAGGAAAAATTTGAAGAAAAATTGGACGATGATGCTAAGTTGTTCCAATTTTTTTAAATAATCTGGATGAAATTGCCAATTTTAAATGAAACTAATCCAAATATGTGGATGAAAATATAGTTTTATCCAAAATATAGATGAATATATTTGGCCACATCATTTTCTTGTATGTTGCCACTTCAGCACTTCTACAAAAACAAAAAACTTACAGGTAAACAAAGACTTGGATTTTGTAAGAATTACAACACCGGAATGGATTTAGTCTCACTGATTGCCATTGAAAGAACTCATAGGATTGTTGGTCTTTCTCGTTCAATAGGAAAAGTTGAAGGTCTTTGCCAAAGGAACCAAGAAAAATCACGATCTTAGGATATACAATAAGGTTCCAATGTGCTTCAAGTGCCTCATTTGGAGTCTAAGGGCCCCAAAGTCCATATTGTGGATGAAGAATAAAGTGCTTTAAAAGCAATGTTTAATCCAAATAACTTTCATTTATCCAAACTAATACTTGAATCTCTAAAAACAACCTTTCATTATAATGACTTTGATGAAATTAAGTTCAATAATGTATTTATTTAAAACTTAAAGGACTTTGAGGCCAAAAAGTGGTTGATGGATGACTTCATTGTTCACTGTAGAAATAAAGAATGCACCTATTCGTCAAATACTGGAGGCATTTTAGTCACTACCTTGGTCACTAGAGGCCGTGTAATTTAAGGGTTAAAGATATAAACAACATGTGCAAAATTTCAAAGAAGGATTAAACGTTAAAGAATTATTCATGGACATGTGCAATTCTAATGCCAAGGTAGTCATCCAAATATTACTAGATTTGTTGATGAATAGGTGCATTTTTTGCTTTTGTAGTTCCCATGAAGATAAAACCATAGTGTGATGAAGATCAAAGTATTGTTAATTCCTAAAATTCTTTGACTATTTTTCACAAAAAGCGGCCAAAGCTTCCACTTTTTAGTGCATTGTGCACAATTGACATATTAAAACATTTTTCAAACTTTCAATTGTACAAATTTGTATTAGACAACTATAGGAATTTGTGGAGAAAATTTCAAACCATTTGACCTTGTAGATTGCCAAATTATGACGTTTGAAGTTAGAAGAAATGACTAAATTTTGGACCTTGCCCAATAGGGTCAATATAGTTTCACTCAACTTTATGGAGAGGGAGGCAATATTCAACTTTGGGAACTTGGACCATTTGGTAGGTAGTTATGTTAGTTATTTGAATGCCAATTTTCAAAGATAAAATAGGTGTCTAACCATACACAAAAAAATCTTACATTGAGAGGATGTCCAAAAAACAACAACTACATGAGCAAGATTTCAAATTTTTTGATGTAAGAATCAAAATCCCAACGGTAAACACAAATATTTATTAAATGGAAAAAAAAAATCTCAAGATTTTTTGGAACTAGAATTTGAGCTAGTGGTTTAAAAATTATTCTAAAGCTACCATTTTCAGTGCATTGAGTGAAAATTTGGAAAAAAATTTAGCCTATTTGGCTTTATAGATTGCAAGATATACGCAGCATTCTAACTTGCTAGAAATATGTTCATAGCTTGCCTAAGTGCTTGCCCCCTTTTTTTATGAAATTTTTGACATAGTCACACAAGTATCTCTAATTTGCTCTTTGTTGTTACTACAACTCTAAGAGGGAATAACTCATTTTCAAATATATTTTTTGATAATTTCTCAAAAATATTCTTTTTAGAAAGGGCAAGCAATCAGGCAAAAATTTCAACACCAAGTCTAGGGAAACGGTGCTAGTATGTGAGCCCAAGAATGCGAGCTTGTGAGCATTGAGCCTACAATATAGGTACTTATAATATAAATACCACACACTATAGAAGGTGTATGTATCATAAACACCTATAATATGGGTATTTGTAGCATATATACCCTATAATCATAGACAAGTTCTATAGTATATATACCTATAACATAGGTGTGTAGTATTCTAAACTCATGGGCTCACATTCCTATGCTCACATAATAGCAATCCTCAAGTCTAGGGACCTAAAAAGTGTAATTAACTAATCAAAATTTTGAGATTTTTTTTGCATTTGGTTATTTGTTTCATTATGCAACATGCAAAAGAAGAAATTATAAACATGTAGATAGACGTGGAATGGAGTCCAATACTCCAATCGAATTGTGACCCCTACTTATGTCCCTAATTTTTTTTTAATACATAACTAAATGTAGTGAAACTAGTCTAAGGCTTGCATTATGAAAATGCAATGTGGAATTGGTGGCGATTTTAAGAATTCAATGAATAAATCCATGTGAAAAGTACAGTGCCCTCTAGAAAGTAAGGTAACCCTAATTTCGACTTGGAAGAATATCTTTCAAAATTTGTCTTTTTCTAACCTCGCTTTCAAGACTAACCTATTAAATTTATTTTTTTATGCAATCTTCATCAACATGCCAAATTTCAATATTAAAAAATAAAAATTCTATTTTTGATCAATTATTTTGTGTGTTTTTCATTGTGTTACAAAAGAATTGATTGAAATATATTTGTGATGAATTTTTTGAATTTTATTGTGAAAATATTTAAGAATCATCAATGTGCACATTTTCCTTTTAGAAAAAACGTGCATTACCTAGGAAAAATTTTACACTACAAAGATTCAACATCAAAGGGTCACTAATTAAAAGTTTGTACAACAAATTCTTCTAAATTATAATTAGATTTTGACAAACAAATTGCACCATTATGCTCAAAGGTGTAGAAGTAGTCATAATATAAGGTTCAAATACTAAAATATGATTGCAATCTAAAAATATCTATTTCATAAAATTTGGCAGGCAATATCTTGACATTGAATTCTTTGTAGTATAAATTTTTTTCTAGGTAATGTTTTTTTTCCCTACAAGTGAAATGTGTACATTGTTTTTTTTTAAATATTTGCACAATAAAATTTAAAAAATTCATCACAAATATTTTTCAAGCAATTATTTTGTAACATAATGAAAAATACACAAAATAATTTACCAAAAATATTTTTTTTGTTTTTTGAAATTGAAATTTGGCATGCTGATGAAGATTACTTAAAGCAATAAATTTAATAGGTTAGTTTTGAAAGTTAGGTCAAAAAAGGACAAACTTTGAAAAAAATTCTTCAAAGTCAAAATTGGGGTTACCTTACTTTCTAGAGGGCATTGTACACACAACAAAAGATTAATCATTATTTGAATATCTAAGGGACTCTTTTTAATTATCATTGCAACTATGTAGGAAATTTACAAAGTCACCTTAGAATCCAAAAGGATGAAAATATCCACCCCTCCAAGAATAATAAGGATAAGTTATATGTTTTTGTTTAGAACCTTATAATGTAATTTTATTTTTCCAAAATTGAGCTAACTAAAATATACGTGAAATATTTCTTGACTTGCTGATCATTGAATTTTTTATTTATTAATTTGATAAATTTAAACATATTCAATGATCAAAAAGGAGATATCCCTTTCGGGAGTGGATTCTTTATTAGTTCATAAACTCTTGATGGCATATCACATGCTAAAAGGCATTGAGTTGAGAGGAACACAAAAAGCAATGAGCACAAGACTTGACACAAGAAAGCAAATATAACCAACAATAGGGAAGAACAAAAAATTGGTCACATCAGAGGGCATGGGAGAAATCAAGTCATTGTTCACTTGAAGACAAGGGAGGACCAAAGATGAGGTTAACTAAAGAGTAGGAGTGGATGTGGAGACAAGGGCACTACAGGAAAGGTCAAACCTTGTGAGTGAATGGTGAACCTATATGATTGAATGCTAGCAAACAATGTTAAACCTACCAAAGGGTCCACAATAGGCATCCTATTTTATATCAATGTCACTTTGATGACTTGTATGGATATAAATTATGTAAGCCTTGACACACATTAATTTGTTATGAAAGTCTAAGTCCAAATTGACACAAAAGCTTATAATTTATCATATAATTTGGCAAATGACAACATGTTCATGTTGGATTTCACTAAATCTCATATTGTTCTCTACATCACAAAGTTTAGCCCTTACGTTTTGTCAACAATTATCATGTGGTTATCATTGTTTCATGGGTTTGCACGTTAATTACCATTTATCGCATTGTTACGATGTATTACTTCGCATCGTTACGATGCAATTGTAAGTAATGCATTGTAATGATGCGATAAATTGTAATTAACATGCAAACCCATGAAACAATGATAACCATATGATAATTGTTGACAAACCGTAGGGGCTAAACTTTGTGATGTAATGCTCACTTCTTTCTATGTGTTGCTTTGATTGTGGGCTCTGCTTACAAACAACCCTTGCAATAAATTAAAAGTAACTCTTGCAGTAGTAATTGGTAGTAATCTGTATTTGCAACAATATTCTGCAATTAATATTTTGCAATAGATTTAGACCATTGTTTTTCTTTAACTAATCTACAATGTCTTAAGACAATGTTTTGAATTGTGTGATTTATAGCCTGTACAATTTAAGACCCATGTGGGCAACAATCCCATATTTATTGTCCAAAAAAGGCATTTAGGAGAAATAAATAGAATGAGTCTAGAGTCCAAAATACTATTTCTTAAATATTAGTTCAGATATTTTAAATTTTACAGTGTTTTGATCACCTATGTGAATTTTTTTGCAATATAAGCTCAATTATATAGTAGATATTCTCAATTTAAAAAATATTTCAATTGCATATATAAGCACTTTGGTAACATTAGTAATTTAAATTTAATAATGTAGGAGATGTTTTTAATTTTATACTATTTTGAATGCATATGTAAGTTGGTGGGCAATATTAGTAAAATTCAATGATGAAGTAGATGTTTTTAAAATTACAATGTTCTCGACAATGTTTCAACTCTATATCTATATATGTAAGTTGGTTGGCAATTGTTCTGTTCTACATTCTTCATCATGTAGAGTGCGCTCTTTGTACCTATTTGTTTGTACCTATTTGTAGTTTTTTTCCTATCCTAGTACTAACTTCATGCCTAGATTGTTTTGAATAAATTAGGAAGGATCAAAATTAATGCCACATTTAACTACTTTTGGACCAGCGATCCCAAAACTGGCTAAATTTCGCTCTGTTGCTACTTAATTTTGTCATGCCCTCAATGTAAATTCAAAAAAAATCTTCCAAAAATGAACATTTGGCTAAAAACTCTGAACTAGTTTTGAGATCACTGTTTTGGACTATTCAATGAATTATGGACTATACATTGAGAAATCTCCTAAAAAAATCATCGAGACATCTCCCAATGTTTGTATTGATCTTTTGATGTTTGTATAGATGTTCGGATGTTTTGTATTGATCTCCCAGTGTTTTGAGGAGATTTCTTGAAGTTTTGGATTATCTCCTTATGACCATTTTTTTTTCTCCCAATGACCATTATTAATTCTAGACTTTCAAAAGTTCAAAAGTAGTTAAATGTGCAATAAAACCAAGTTTGAAGTATCTAGCTTAAAATATAAATGGTTCTACGAACGCGGAATTGTCCTATTCATCCTAAATGACAACCTTAAAGGTTTTGAAACACCAAAATGACTAATCTGCTCAATAAAGCACTATTTTTTAGATGAAGACAAATCTTTAGGCTCACAGATTGTTTTTTGGTCAATTGTTTCAAAATTTCATGTTACCTTTAATTCATGCTTCTTACACAATACAAATCATTCCATTTTAAGCATCCCAAATGGTAGAATATAAAAAAATACAAAAAATTTACAGACTTCAAGATTTTATATAAAAATACCTAACACAAAAATATTACATTGTCTATTCTTGTTATTAAAAATGGGATTTAAAAAAAATAAATGAGCAAACTTCTTCTTAAGTTTCTCAACTATAGTATAAAATATAACTTGCCTTTTCTTCACATCCATCCTCTACAATCTAGATATTTAAGTTTATGTGTCTTGAACAAAAGAAAAAAATAATCTTCTTAAATTTTTTCAATCATTATAAAGTCTCTACAAATGATCTTTACATGTACCATATGTTTTTAAAGAGTTCACAGCATATGCTATAACTGAAATATATTTGCTTAATTCAAAAAGTCAATAAATCATTTTTATTTAATTCCAATTAACACCCCTAAAATCTAATATTTTGGAGCAACAATATATTTTGAAAATATGTTTATGATCTAACACTTGCCTTGTTGGATGGAATCTTCCTATTTGGAGAATCTCATCACATGCCCATGCCACTATATTGTATTTTGGGTCTACAATGTGTTGTATCAATTCCATCTTTAATCCCTAAAGGATTTAAGAACCTATTTTGGGTTTTATGAGAACTTAGACATGTTTAGTAGACTTCATAATTTGGAATTTTTGCATGAAAATTTTAGAATGGATGCTAAACAACTTAATCTATGTGTGAAGCTTCATTTTACGTCATTCTAATTTATATAACAAAAATTTCAATGTCAAACTGGGCAGCCAAAATATATTTAAAAAAACTATTAATTCATTTATTGGATTTTATATATTGATACATGTTCAATAACATTTGAACCATTCAATTCTAATTATTGAAGTGAAAACTCTGAAGAGTTTTATTTTGCAAGCAATAAAGGTAGAAAAAACATATAAAGTCGCCTTTTGCACTCAATTTTCAAAATTTTCAAAATTTTTAAAAAATAAAGGATACCGATAAGTGACTAAAATATTCTTACCATTGTGATTATTTCCTAAAGGACAAGATTTTTCCTTGAAATGTTGAAAGACAAACTTCCGCTAAATGTTGAAAGGGCTAAAAATGACTACATTTTGAAGTTCAGGCCCACCGAGAGGCCCACTGAACTTACAATTGGTGGGAACATTCACTCTAAAATTTTGGGAGGATGTACAATACTTTGACAAGTTAACCAAAGAATCCTACGACTGAATTCATCAAAAAATAATTATAGATGAAGATTTTAGCCTTGCTTTGGAGATGAAGATTTTGAAAAAAATTAGATTCTCTAAACATGAAAGAATTTTAGGAGTTAAAATTATATTTCCTTACAATATGCATCAGACCAAAAATTCAATTTGAAATGCCTCCAATAAAACTTGTATGGGCTTCTAAAGCAAATTTGTGCTGACAGTGCTACGGCATTGCAGGATTTAAGAGCATCGCCACCCATTCACGGGGAGGCTCCCTGGCCGGGGCTTGGGCAGGGCCAGTGAGCAAACCATGGGCCACCGCGGACCCGGCCCGGAAGAAAAAGTGACCGGTCACTCCAAAATTGACCTTCCGAACAATAGGACCCCGTGCTCGGGATATGGTTGACAATGAACAAATCAATTATGTCAGTGCGTGTTAACTCCTCTTTTGCATTGAATCTCTTCTGCATTTGTATGATCCCGTGTGAGTTTAATATTTTATTTGTACTTTCTTAATGACAACTTCTGGTTTTCCTATTGTCCCCCCAAAAGTGGCCGAATTTATCAAATACAATGAAATTATTACAAGTGTGCTTGAGGTGTGCTTGAGGTCTACTTCAAGCACACCTCAAGCACACTTTGTTTGTTTTTAAATTCTAAATAGGAAATTTCAATAAATTGCTTAATTTTTTTTTAAATTCAAAGAAAATGAAAAATGTAAAAGTGTGCTTGAGGTGTGCTTGAGGTCTACAGCACACTTCAAGCACACCTCAAGCACACTTTGTTTGTTTTTAAATTCTAAATAAAAAATTTCAATTAGTTTCTTCTTAATTTTTTTTAAGAACTCAAATACAATAAGACTAGTAATAGTGTGCTTGAGGTGTGCTTGAGGTAGACCTCAAACACACTTTTACATTGTTTTTAAATTCTAACTAGAAATTTTCAATTAATTTTCTCTTAATTTTTTTTAAAACTCACATATAATGAGACTAGTAATAGTGTGCTTGAGGTGTGCTTGAGGTCTACCTCAAGCACACCTCAAGCACACCTCAAGCACACTTCCTTTATTTTTTTAATTTTAAATAGAAATTTTCAATAAATCTTTAAAAAAAAAAATTTATATCAAAGAGAATGAGAAATGTAAAAGTGTACTTGAGGTGTGCTTGAGGTGTACCTCAAGCACACCTCAAGCACACTTCCTTTATTTTTTTATTTTTAAATAGAAATTTTGAATATTTTTGTTTTAATTTTCTTTTAAAATACAAAAACAAATGGAGTAGTAAGAGGTGTGCTTGTGATATACCTCAAGCACACTTTCACTTTTCTCATTGTGCTTGAGTTTTTAATAAAATAAATTGATAACTGATCATTTCTATTAAGAATTTAACCGGCCGCAGCTCCCACACTTGAATTTCCTGTCACTGATAAGCGTGTGATTGACTTTTTTTTTACAGTGACTTCAGGCCAGGAATGAGTGGCGTCCCTACCCGGGGAAAGGGAGACCCGGGAGGTACAGGGCCCCGGCCACCCATTTCCCCGGCCTTGTTTCCGGGGAATGGGTGGCGATGCTCTAAGAGGTTTGGGTGCACATCCTTGTTCTTGTTCTAGTCAAAATTCACATAAGAATTGATTGATTCATGGCAGTCCATTCAGTCCCTGCCTCCCTGGTGTAATGTAATGTGATGTTTTCTACTTCTATGGATGATTTGTTTCCAAAATGACAGAAGTCATAATACATCATAAGTCCAAAGATAAAGTCACATGTTGCCTGTATGTGAGTTCAGCTAGAGAGTACATCATAAATTTACAATCCACCTTGATTTTTTAGTTTGGATTGGATATCGAACTTTGAAGTTTTTTAACAATGTAGTCCTTAAAAATGTAGTCATTTGGTAGTCAACCGTTCATAGCCTAAGGCCTATTTAAGTTCAAAAATGTCATTGCTTTTGAAGTGCTATAGATCTAAATGTTGCTAAGTTATAGAGATCTCAACCATACAATCTTGTAGTGTACATATTGTAGATGACGTGAAACAAATTTGGAGTCATTTGGCCATGTAGATTGCAAGATTTTAATGTTTTAGTGTTGAAAAAGGACACTGAAATTTTCTTAGCAACACATTTGGAGGTGAAATTTGATTTCTATTCCTACTCAAATGAAAAAACTTTAACCTATAAAGTGATTCAAAACTAGAATACAAACACATTGGTGAAAGAAAATATCATTGAATTGACTCATTGTGTCTGCAAAATGGCTTTGAAATGTCAAAAAAATAGCAAGGAAAGTTGCAAAAAAACCATCTAAGGCTGAACCTCCTTCTACTAAAATGCTTCTCAGTCACTCATCATTTCTTGGATTGATGTGAAAATTTAGCCACATAAACTAGACTAGTATGCGCAACTTTTCCACAAAAATTTATTGGAAACTAACACTATATGAAGAAGAAACAAGCCGCCAAAGTTTACTGTAATCCAAAAATGTCACAATTTTAAACTTTGAATTGCTCCCAAACATTCCAAACAAATTGGATTGATATGAAAATTTTACCACAATAACTAGAATTTAAGGGGAACATAAACCAACAAAAATTTATTGAAAATGAACAATGGATGAAGGAGATACAAGCCCCTGAAGTTGCAGCTTTCAAATGCAATTTGGTGAACTCAAGTTGAACATGTGAACTTTGATTGGCTTCCAAGAAATCAGTGCATCTTGTATTGATTTGAAAAATTTACCACATAAACTAGAAGGGAGAGTGCAAATTTTGCAACAAGTTTTATTGAATTTGGACATCATATGCAAAAGTTACAACACTTTGAATTGCATTTAAAAATTTGTGAGGATTGTTTTGGTCCCCTTAGGCGATGAAGGGTTATAGAGCTCTTCTTTTAAATGGTAATTGAACTCTCATGTCAACTTTCATTTTTACAATCTTATTTGTAAATGATGGTTGTAATTAGCTACTAAATTGATAAGGAATGGATATTGATAGATGTTGCTGCATTTCTGCTTTTAAGCCATTCACTAATTGGATATTGTAGCATTCCTTGTCTTATTGCCTCTCTTGTCATTGCTTACTTTTAGACAACGCCAAAAATTAGCTTGAAAATTTGTAGTTCTTTGTATTGTTATAATTCACTAATGTTCATTTGCTTAGTAAAATTGGCATCTTCCGAGGAGGATAGAAGTAGCCACCATATCGAAAGTTCATAAAAAATTATCGCCACTACTTAAGGTAAACCAACCTATTTCCACCAGGTTCCTATTTTGCCATCGTACTTTTGGCCCCATTTCCGCCACAAACCCCATCCAAATCCATTCACTTTTTTGACAAAATCAGACCATTAATGCCACAAAGGATAACGTGTCAATCTTTCATTGGTCAATACTCAAGTGCTAATAGATACATGGAAGGATGGTTATAAGTTGTTATTAGGACGTTTATGACTTCACTCTATGGGTAATTTTGTAATATCATGGCAACTCACTTCAAAAATTCACAGAAACTACAATTTTAATCGGAAAATTATAATTCCACTTTGATTTGATTTGTGAAACAAGCACACATCTCTGAAAAATATGTGCCCCTCTTGGAATTGGCCCCCGGATATTCAGATTGCAAATCGGGGTGGTAATAGGCTTGTCTACCTTAGAAAAAGCAAAATCACTAAAAAAACACTGCATGAGACGGACTCAGGGACTGAACTTGCAGGAAGTTGGGAACAAGATTAGGATAAGGTTGGGAACAAGGTTCCCTGTCCCGTTCACCCCTCTGCCCCATGACGCGACGGCCAAGACGCCAGTCCCGTGCCGCCCGCACCCGTCGCGCGTCCGGCTGCGTGTGCGTGCGTTCTGTCTCGTCTCCGCCCTTTATGTTAGTCGCGGCAACAATCAATTTCGTCAGTTGAAATCACTCACAAATCTCATAATTTCACAGCAGCAGCACTCTGTCATCTCCGCTCATCACTCCGTCGCAATTCAACCACCTTCTCCATTTTTCCCTTTTTTTGACTGTACGATTTTTTCCCGATTCCAGAGTGGCCTGACTCATGACGACGCCATCACGGGCCTTGACACTCCTCCAAATTCTTCCTCCTGGCCCCTCGCCATGGACATCAGTAGTACAACCACCCCGCGCAAGTAGACACAGCAGTAGGAAGCTGAAGCTTGGTTCCCGAATTCGGCTTGAAGCGGTTCCAGCGCAAGTACACCCCTGCGCATTGGGGCGTGACTGGACCCTCCGCGACCACCACCAGCGCGCGTTAGCAGTGCCCGTATCGGCGGTTGTGGCGATGGAGGCGGATCTGAAAGCAGGAGCTGGGCATGGCGAAGCAGGAGCTGTGGGCGTGTCGCGACTGGTCGCGGACTTGCGCGCGGAATACAAAAGCGGGCGCACGAAGCCCGCGGCGTGGCGCGTGCAGCAGCTGAAGGCCATCCTGCGCATGCTTGCGGAGCGCGAGGGGGAGATCACGGACGCGCTCTTCGCTGATCTCGGCAAGCCCGTGCACGAGGCCTACTTCGCGGAGGTGGGTTCAATTTGCACAAGCTAGCTCTCTCCTACCGTCGCCATTGCTCCATGGGGACACAGAGGCGTGTCCTGAATGGTTTGTTCTGACACTTTTTATTGTAAGTGCAGATTTCGCTGATTCGATCATCGTGCAAACGCGCAATCAGTGAGCTCAAGAAATGGATGGCTCCCGTGAAGGTAAGGTACCCTCGCTCTCAGTTTCGATGGAGCGGAAATGACAGATCCTTTTGCGCAAGCTTCGTGTTTTCTTTCCGGTGAACTACTGGTGGTGACTGCAGGTGTCTGGGAACTTGACGACATTCCCGTCCACCGGCGCAATTGTGCCTGAGCCATTGGGAGTCACACTCGTGATTTCGGCCTGGAATTTCCCATTTTGTACGTGCATCCGGTCGCAACTGTTTCATCATTTTTCGTAACTGTATCCCGGCATTCTGGTTGCTGTGACGTGCCACTGGGGGAGGGATAATCACCTTGTTCTCTTGCAGTATTATCGGTGGATCCACTGATCGGCGCCATCGCTGCGGGATGTGCGATGGTGCTCAAACCTTCGGAAGTGGCGCCAGCCACATCCGCTCTTCTGGCCGAGCTGATCCCGCTTTACTTGGACACTAGCGTGATTCGCGTGGTGGAAGGTGGAGTGGCAGAGACCACAGCTTTGTTGGAACAGAAGTGGGACAAAATCTTCTACACAGGTGCGGGCATTTTCCATTTCTTGGGGCGAGTGATACCAACCCCTGAAATGTACACCTACCGTACATGTTCGCTCCATGGAAGTGATGGAACATGCATTGGGAGTCTCCTGAGTGGCACTGACTCCATCCCCAATACAGACCTTCACTATCAGTGTCGTTCCAGACTCTTCATTGCATGACCTGAACTGATGTTGACGACTGATTGCAGGCAGTCCCAAAGTGGGAAGAGTAGTAATGGCTTCTGCTGCCAAGCATCTTACGCCAGTTACTCTGGAACTCGGGGGAAAATGTCCAGCGTACTTTGACAGCTCTGCCAACTTAAAGGTACAGCGGGACCATTTCACTTAATGTATAAATAGAGTCTTCCTCTTCCTCAGATTTCCAAAGGAATAGTGCTTGGAAGAAAAACACTTGCTTCTTCATTGCCGTGTCAAATTTTATATGGAAGCCTGAATGAAAAACAGGGTCTTCTTAATCTTGCTTGCCATTCCTTTAGTGTAGTACCCATGTGCTCAAATATACTAATGGCATGCTTCCACTTCATTGCCTTCCTCTACTTTGGTTAGCCTCTAAGTCGATTTCCCTTCTGGTCCTGAAAAGAATCCGTGTTGTGCACTTCAGAATACACAGTTTGAAACGTTCTTGAGTGGGTTAGAGGATCATCCTTCCGCAAGATATATAAGATTATATAAGATATATAGAAACCATATATAAGATTTTGTGAAGGTGTAGGAATGGTGAAGGAATAGCGGAGCAGCTCGGTTATGGAGCCCGCGTGACATCTTGCAGTAGGGTTCTCATTCACTGCCCTGCTTCCCTGTTGCTTCAGGTGGGGTTGAGGCGAATTGCCCAAGGGAAATGGGGCACCAACTATGGACAAGCTTGTATTTCACCAGACTACATCTTGGTGGACGAGAGCATCGCATCTGAATTGGTAGACAGTGATTACTTTCCATTCATTGTTAAAAGTTTAAATCGATTTGTGTCAGTATCAATCAGTGTCTATGAATTCATTCAAGGCTCCCCCTTGTGTGGGCACCGCAGGTTGACACTCTGAAAGGCGTCATGGAAAAATTCTATGGGAAGGATCCGAAACTGTCAAACGACCTGTGTCGGATTGTGAATGCCTCTCACTTTTCACGTATTTCCAAGCTCCTGGACGATCCCCAAGTCTCCTCCAAGGTTGTTCATGGCGGAGAAAGAGATGCGGCTCAGCTCTACATTGCTCCTACGTTAGTATGCGACGTCCCTTTGGACGCCCCTCTGATGTCGGAAGAGATTTTTGGTCCCGTTCTGCCTATCATTAAGGTAATTTGTGTCCTGTTACGTCTTCGGTGCGCACGTCGACTTTTCTTGGTTCAATCCATTGGCACTCAATCATGACCATTTAAAGCTGAAGTTGCACTTCCATTTTTAATGCAGTTAAAATAGAAAGTTCTCATTGGAAGCTAATAGCCAGTTAAGTAGCTTTCAGAACATATAGTAAAAAATCGTAGGGTATGGTTTCTTCTCTCTATTGGTACAGTTTGCAGCCTTCATTGAAGCTTTATAAATCAAATCCATTTCTAGTTGGACTCATAGGGATGACGTTTGATATGTGCGGTCTACTTTGTAAGGGTTGTGGATGTGCTTGTGGGTTTGCTGGTTTGTTTGCTGAACTTGCGAGGTGGTGTGAGCAGGTGAAGGGCGAGCAGGAAGCCATAGACGTCATAAATGATAGAAACAAGCCATTGGCGGCTTACATATTCACCAGCAAAAAGGAGGTGCAGGAGCGAATGGTGGCGAATATCTCTGCTGGTGGCTTGGTTGTGAATGACACGGTCCTGCATGTAAGCTCCTAGGATTTTTCTCTCTTTTGTTTTAAGTTCATGGAACGTAATATGCATAATCCTGTCCTGTTCTTTCATCACCATTGCAGTCCTAAAAGAGGAAAGAGGGTTGAGAGTCATAATTCCCATCCTCTTGCTCTCTGGAGAGCCGAAAAAATCGAAGATCTGACAACCCTGATTTAGTTTGCAAAAGATGGGTTATGTAAAAGCTCCTCCTATCTCTTTTTGATCTCAAAATCACCCTCCCCTCCCTCTTTCCAGCCGTATTGTGCCACGTTTTTAAAAGAGGTTTTCGTACGTCACAATGAAAGTGACACGAGAGGGTTATGTTCAATATCCATCTAGTACATAACTTGTCAAAGGGTCATAAGTTCACGTCTATGATTGCCATCTACCACACATTCACATTCCTTTAGAGGAAACATTCAATGCATTCGTTGGTTGTTGATTGTGGAAGACGACCCAAGTGCTGATTACTCATGAGCTGACTAACTTATTCTGGTCCCTTCCCTTCCCTGCAGTTTGTGACCCTGGGTTTGCCCTTTGGAGGAGTTGGTGAAAGTGGCATGGGCTCCTACCATGGGAAGTTTTCCTTCGATGCCTTCAGTCACAAGAAGGCGGTTTTGTATAGAAGCACTTTGGGTGATTTTCCTGCTCGGTTTCCGCCCTACACCACAAAAAAGAAAAGATTTCTTCGAGGTGTACTAGATGGTGACTTCATTGGAGCCTTTCTCTCTCTGACTGGTATAAAGAAATGATCATTTTTAGCATTTATTCTCCATGCGATACTTTGGCAGATCAAGTCATTTGAGTCACAGCTTGATTTTTTGTAGTTTTGTTAAATGCTAGTGAGGTAGGATCCATAGAAATATGAGGTTTGTGATCATTCTGCTGCTCTTCCTTGTGGACATCCAATAATAACAGATTAGGAGACTATTGAAAGATTTGCAGTAACACAATTGTGAGACAATTGGAAAAATCCAGACATATTGTAGCTGAAGAGCGGCTTCATCACACCCGCGGGTATGATTTAATATTCTTCAAAGACATATGGTCCGAGAAATCCTTTGTTTCCTACTGTATAGTTGAAAACTTCTTTCATGAAAATCAATTTCCCAATAATCTCAGCCCTATTTTCGGAAAGTGTTTTTGTTACTAAGCTGCTATTGGCTACGGTACCTTGTGTATGAAACAATTATTTTAAGTAAGTTACAAGGGCTGCCCGTGATCCACTGATGTACTCCCTCTGTCCCACTAAAAACCTCCAAAACTCTTCCTGTTAAGAAATTAACTACATTTTCAATCAAAGTGCCAAAAATACATTCATTCAAGAATAAATAACCCATCCCTTAAATCTATGCAAAATCTCAAGCTTAGACACTATCATTTAGGCACCCAAAATTCATGTCAAAAGTGTGATATTTGAACATATTTTATAATTGCTGCCAGCTATGTCATTTTAGATGATTTAAAGGGTGGTGGCTGCATTGGGATTGTAATGACATGTTCTCCAACCTAAATATCCAAAAATAAAAAAACTATCCCACTTTCATGATCAAATTTTAATAGCACCAAAGTAGTCACTAAATAGGCTGTCAACACTACTATTTGACAAAGAAATTAGTACAAGGTGTCTCATATCGCCAAGGCCAAGCTTGCAAGGCCACGGGAATGCTTTTTGATTGTCTCACTTGCCCCCACAAGGTTGTTCAATGTAACAAACACTCACTAAACAATCAAAAACACAAAAAGGAGCTTTTTAGTGGGACAAAAATTCTGCTTGATTTGGAGGTTTTTAGTGGGACAGAGGTATGTAAGTTATCAATGTTCATAATCAATGGGTGAAATGCTGGACTGTGTGTCAGCACTGCAAGCCTGCTCCTTGCAGGGGTAATCCCGCCTGTGAGAGCATCCTCAATGCGCCCGTTATTGAGGCACTGCAGCGGTTTTAGTGTAGACACCGAGCCAAGAAACATTTTGTGCAACTTCACAAATTGAAGTTCCTAACAGCTTCACCAAAAAGAGAGTTTTGCAAGAAATAAAGGAAGCCCTCAATTGCAAGTTTGAGATATGCCACGAAGAAAAGATAGTAAATGAAGTTGGGGTTCTTTGGAGGCCAAGTTTCTTGTTTGGGAAGTAAGGTTGCCTAAGGAACTTGACCTTGGGAGAACTTCCCTCACAAAAAGTGTTGCCACATAGGCATCCATGTCATTTTTTCATCCATGCTTGAAGTTCTCCACCTGACAAGTCTTGCATGTAGTAAAAATACAATTTGGTGAAGAACAAAATTACCTTCAATCATATTGGTCCATTTTCCTATAACTCTTGACCGGTGCACTTTTCCACCATAATAGAGAGCAGCTCTAAGGTAACTACACCTAATTTTGATTGATTTGTAAAACCGACCACTCTAAATTCTTGCCTAAAATATACTTTGACTATTTACGAGAATCTATAGTCAATTTTTGAAACACCTATATTCAATACTTTGAAAATTCATAGTTTCTTTTCATACGGTGTTCTACAAATGCATTCTAAGAGAATCTAAAATCCCATTTTGACTACCAATAAGATCCAAATAAATGAAAACTATACTAAATTGTTTATTTGTGCAATTTTAGGTGTAGTTACTTTAATTACTTTGACCGGAATATCAAGAAAGCAAAGATTCCAAAATAAAACCAAGATCATTAGTAATTGTATATAACATTCTTGACCAAACTTGGAGGTCTTTTGCCCTTTTGACTTAGGGGGGCCTCTAGGTGTTGCAAACCTTCATTTGCTTTCATCTTACTGACCTATACGCCCTTCCTCAATGTATCCAATAAGATATGTTTTGTTTTATTGGATCTAGGGATACAATGGATTAGGGTTAAGAATGTTATGTCTTTAGAAGAAGAAGAAGAAGGCCTGAGGAGGGCCATGAGTTCCCGGACAACGAGGAACACATGTCAAAATTTAAAAAAAAAATCAGCAAACGATAAGGCTTAAAATTGTGCGAGACAATTTAATGAAATAATTAAATTTTTTTTAATTGGAAAAAAACTTGTGCCTTTAAATGAATGCGAACTTTGAAAAGTTAGATATTTGACATGGCGTGGACATTGCCACGTCAGATAATATTATTAAAATTTTATTTTATTTTTTATTGAATTAAAAAATATTATATAACATTTTGGCCAACACTATGTTAGTTCACAACTTAAAGAACAACCTTGAAACAACCTTTCTATGGCCTCTTTTTCATTCTATATGAGGGTTCTATCACTTTTTCCAAATTGTCATAAATTCTATCAGGCCCTCCACAAGTAGATGTTGTCACAATCATGATAGTTTGTGATTGCATATTCTTTGGACTTGACTTCAATCTTGTTGTTGTATCTGAACACATTTTTTTAACCTTCAAAGGCTTGGGAAGTCCAATTTTAGGGGCACTTCACACTATAGCCAAAGTTCAAGAGGTCGTCAATTTTCACCAATTAGATTGTTGAATTCTTGGTTTCTTGCAATGTGATTAGTGGAAATCAAAGGCCTCTCGACCTTTGTTTATAGTATGAAGTGCCCATCAATTCCCATAGTTTTATTTTGCATATAGGACATAGAAAGTGTATGACTTTAATAACAAAAGTTTGTTTTCATGATGAGCCAAATCCAGTGATATGGCACTTTCAATTTGGATAATTATTCCACTTCCTACATGTCTTAGAAGCTCCAAAATGGTCACATATTCTACCTATATGGTGCCTTATGTGGATAAGGCTTGGATGTAAAAAATTACATCCAAATGAAAGATACTAATTGTTATATTATCAATCCAATGGTGTATATATTACCATATTTTAGTACATAATTTATATTCTAGGAGCCAAATACAATTTTCATGAGCTTGCCGCATTGATTCATTGACAAAGATTACATTGGGATGTTGGAAGTTGTTTGAATCGTTGTGGCAATATTGATTGTTTGGCAATTCAATTGAACAAGCAAAGAAGTTGAGAGTCTTATTTCTCTGTCCAAATATTAAACTGGTAGCTATGGATGATGGATGAGCTTAAAATTTTGTTTTTAATGCTTATGTGTTATCCAATTAGTGTTTCAATTTTGGTCTAGTGTTTGTGTATTATCGCAATTATTATGGAGTTTTTATAAACATTGGAATACTATAGATTGTTTAAGTCTTTGCTCTTCAAAATCAAATTTTTGGGTGTACTATGTACACTGGGTTTTTAGAAAGTTCCAATAAAAACAATGTAACAAGAGGTACATTCCTTCAAATAAATAATTTGAGTCAAACCTAGACTTGTACTATGGTGTAGAGGTGACTTTTGTTTTTACAAGTTTTGTTGTTTGGTGTTTATATGAGAGTCACCATTTGATTTCCGGTTGACGTGTTTGGGACAAACAAGAATTTTGTAAAGGTTGTTTTCTAACATGGTAAGGGATGTTTGCATGGTACTTAGGAGGGTGGATAAAAGGTGATGTTGGTTGGGGGATTTTTAAAAGGAAAAATATGAATTTTGATGGTGATTTGGTTGGCTGATGGACTATGTTTTTTTAATAGAAGGCTATTAGAACTCTGTTTTCTCAATGGAAAGGCTAAAGGACTCATCTTTTTTGATGGAAGGCTAATAAAACTTTGTTTTTCCAATGGGAAGGCTAATGGAACTTTGCTTTTTGAAAGAAGGCTAAGAGCATCGCCATTGGGGCACACCATACTGCCCTGACAAATGGTTTGGCACATCCTGGTTTTTTTTGTGTCCCACTAGTTGGAGATTTCAGAATTTGTCAACCCAATCAACAATAGAAATCAATTGCAGTACCATACTTCAAATTGCCATGCCTTGGCCGTTTGACTTGAGCCACGGTACTCATAAAAAAATGGATTTGGACCTATATTCGATGGAGGAGCTCGGTTGGACATTGAATGGGACAAGGTTGCAGAGAATAACTCATAAGGTTGTTAGAGCTATAGGATGGTAAATAACGCATAGAAGTGGCTCATTACTCTACACCTTGAGAACCGCATTCTAGCATGTTGTTGGGAAGTGTCCAATGCGTATCGGTAGGAACACCAAAAGATAGCGGGCCTTTATCATAAAACTGACATGCCAAAGACAATTTGGCAGGTTCAAAAAGAGCCATACTGGTGGAAATGCTCTAGTGGAACTTAGCTAGTACTAGGCCATTTGACCTTGGAACTAAATTGAAACTTAAAGCTGGAAAAAACTTCAAATTGAGTTAGATTTGGAGCTTTGATGGGATGTGTTTTGTAAGTTGAAGATTGGTTTCTAAGAAGCTAGATTTGAAGCTTTCATGCGATATGGAATGAAAGTCAAAGATTGATTTATAAGACGCTAGAGGGATAAAGCTCCACCGTTCCATATGGAATTGGATATTTGGGACTAAAACAAACTAAAGGGCAATCAAAAAGTAAAGAGTTTTCTACACTTCTAAGTCAAAGCTTCACGATCACATGTTTTTTGGAGAATGAAAACTAGCACAAAGCAAAGGGAAAGGATTAGAAAAATATAAAATGGTCAAAGTCATGTTCAAAGCTTTGCGGTTTGTTTGGACATAAAAACACAATGACATGAAAAGAACATTATCAAATGACACCAAATTTGCAAGAAAAAGCCCTTGGAATTTTTTTAAAGGGTTGGCATATAAGTTATGGGTGAAATCTCGCACTAGAGACTAGTGTAAGACACCCAAATCAAAAAAATATTGAAAAAACTCAAAAACTAATCACAAAACTATACACATTAGAAAACAACAAGTACAAAGCATCAATTAGTTGTAGAATTGCGAAGGTTGGTAGGGACCTGGTGTCCAAAAAACTAAGCATTACAAACAATCTTGAAACTATAATACAACTTGTTCAAAGACTAAAATCTACAAGCCCAATTTGTCAAATTGGCCAAAATACTAATAATGCAAAAATAAGGTTGTTAGCAAGCGAGCCTATGTGCCTATGAGCTTGTAAACATGAAAAAAAGCTTAAATTTTTAAAGTGAAGGACCTATGACTTTGGATTTAAATATTTAGAAGTTTAGAATAAGAGAAGTAATTTTGGTAAGATTTAGGGCAATGTGAATTATTTTATAAAAGTGTTGGGTACAATACCGAAATGTAATTCATTTTCAAAGGATCAATCAAATAATAGTTAAAATAAAAAATTGCTCATGGCCAAAAAGTAACCATTATATGAGATTTTAGGGGGTTAAAGGGCTATTTTAAGCCCTTTTTATGCTATGAATCAGCCACTACTAGTTAGAATAAAAAATAGTAGTAAAAATTTAAATTTTCTAAAACACCCCCCCCAAAATTTTAAATTAAGATTTTTTTTTAAATTTAAATTTTAAAAAATTAATTTAAATTTTAAAAAATATTATTATTAAACGTGGCAATAGTTTAGCCACGTCAAAGTACAATGTAGCATAGTTCCCACAATCCAAGAACTCAAGGGAATTCGCGACCCTTTACAATCTTGAAATCTCATCTAATGCATAACATTTACAAATTCATTCATGCATAAAAGCAGTACGTAATAGTTGGACTCAAGAGACATGTCAATCTGAAGAGTCTAAGTCCTAGTGGACTCGGTGAATGATCGTCATTAGTGGGTGAATCTAATGATTATCTACTTTCTAATGTTGCTCCATCTATAAACCATAAAATATTTAATGCATAAATATCTTTATAGGATTTTGGATTAGAACAACCAAAATCCACGAATGTTGATGCCATCCACAATCCGAAAAGTTTTGTAGAAAAATTGAACAATTTCTTAGCTTTTTAAAGCTGGCTCTGATTTTTCAATTTTAACTTGGAAGTCAACTTGAAGAGTGATACTTTTATCTATTGTAATCCTCCATTTTCAAATTTGATTAGGCAATTTGCTGGATTTTTTAATTTCCATTTGTAAATTTTCCTGAATGTGGAAAATGGGGCTGGCTTTGGGGGAATGTTGTTGCATGAGCATGGAGCGTGGAATTTAAACTAATTTGTGAACAAATTTCTAGCTTATAAAATAATAAAACCTATTACCGTGTGCAAGTAAAGACCTAAGATCGTGTAGAAAGTGAAGATGTATGGTGTAAGCTTTAATGAGAACAAAACTAAATTGAATGATACATTAGAGGAGATCTAAGCCTCTGGAAGTCCGTTTCAGGGCTGTTCCCAATGCTGGGAACTAGCCCCTGCTATCAGAAAAAAAATTTATTAAAAAAATAAAATAAATAAATAATTAAAATGTTAAAAGAATAATAAATTTAAAAAATAAAAAAATAAAAAAATGACATGGCAGTCGCTTGGCCACGTCAGACTGGCCATGCGACAGCGTCCCAGCAATCCTACAGAGTTCCCACAGTCCAGGAACTCGCGGGCTCTTAGAAGCCCAAATCTTCTCTAATGCAAATTGTATAGTGGGGTACCATTCAAAATGGCGTTTTTGCATTCGCAGGGAAGGAAATTTCACATTTGTCAACTTTGACAGCCTTTCAAGGGCTGAAAAATTGCTTGTTTGTCATGCAATTTTTGGCACAAGAACATCTTCTTGTTAGTAACATGTGTACCAAATTTCAAGATCAAAAGATTTACCAAATAAAAGATATTCAAAGTCTACTAGCATGTGCAACGGTGAGAAAATTTTCACTGTTGCCAACTTTAACACCCTCCCGAGGGTTGAAATATTTTTTTTACCATGAAATTTTTGGCATGAGATCATCTCTATAATGATAATATGTGTGACAAATTTCAAGGTCAAAAGATTTACACAAAAAAGATATTTGAAATCTACCAACATGTGTAGTTGTGACAAACAATTTTACTACTATTAACTTTGATACTCTCCCAAGGGTTGAAAAATTGTTTATTTACCATGAAATTTTTATTATGGAATCAAATCTATGTTACTAACTTTTATGCCAAATTTCAAGGTTAAAAAATTCACACAAAAAAAGATATTCAAAATTTGCCAACGTGTATAGCTGTGAGAAAAAATTCACTACTACCAACTTTGACACTATCATAAGGGTTGAATAAAACACATTTTACCATGAAATTTTTGGCATGACATCATATCTATATTGATAACAAGTGTGCCAAATTTCAAGTTCAAAAGATTTACCAAAAACAAGATATGCTAATTCTACCAACATGTGTAGTTGTGAGTATGATTTTTTACATCCATGTGAAAATTTACCCATAAAATGACAATTTCCAAAGGGCTTAAAAAATCATTCTCACAACTACACATGTTGGTAGATTTCAATTATCTTTTTTTGTGTAAATCTTTTGACCTTGAAATTTGGCACACATATTAGCATTATAGAGATGATCTCATGCCAAAAATTTCGTTGTAAGAAAAATAATTTCAAACCTTGGGAGGGTGTCAAAGTTGGAAGCAGTGAAAATTTTCTCACCGCTGCACATGCTAGTAGACTTTGAATATCTTTTTTTTGGTGAATCTTTTGACCTTGAAATTTGGTACACATGTTATTAACATAAAGATGTTCTTGTGCCAAAACTTTCATGGCAAAAAAACAATTTTTCAGCCCTCGGGAGGCTGTGAAAGTTGGCAGATGTGAAATTTCCTTCCCTGCGAATGCAAAAACGCCATTTTGAGTGGTACCCCACTGTACATGTAGTTCTTTTCTTCAATTTCATTTTTACATTTTTTAGAGGAAATGATATGAATCTATGTTTTTTTTTAATTTTTATAACAGCCTATTTATGTATTATATGCATAAATGAATGTAAATTTGCAATGATTGTAATTTCAATTTTGTGATCATTTAAGAAAACTATTAAGTTGTAATTTGGTTAAGATTTAAAGTAACTATTTTGAAAATTCTACATATATAAATGAGAGTTTCAAACTAAATTTGGAGAACCTAAATCCTCTTAAAGATGAAGACTTTATAGAGCGGACACCTTTTTTTTAATAGTTACTGGAGCAAATAATTGCAATATTTTGATAGTGAAGAAGAAGGCCGTTCTTTATTTAATAATCAGAGATTTTTCAGAAGATGCGTTTTGGGATTTTGTATGCTTCTAAAAGTGAATACATAGATGGATTTTCACATTTTAATAAGGTTTGAGAGAGTTTTCCACGCAACGGGCAAGTGATCTATTTTTATTTAAAATTTCAATAATGGACAACATTGAAGAGTTCTAATAGTGAATAACATTTGATCATTCCAATAATGGGCAAGATTTAAGGTTTTAGATAATGGATAATATTTTTAACACATTATGGAAATTAATATTCATAATTCAAAAATACGATTGCATTTATTTGGTTTGAGTGCAGAGGGACTAATTCAAATAGAAAAGTTGGTGATCTTTTTAGTCTCACCGTTGAAATCAAAGTATAAAAATATATACACAAAATCATCCGAAGTAAGTAATAGAGATCAAAATCTCTGCACTACTCATAATCAACAATAGAGTAAGAATTAGCTACATCATTGTCACAATCAGCTGCATCATCTATCAATTGCAAAACTCTTGGATCTCCACAAAAGTTCTGAGACTTAGATGTATGAGGAGGTGTTCTAACAAACTCTTCTACAAAATCCTGAATATAAACCGATAATAGAAAAGGCTTAGGGGGGCTACTCGCTGTCTTCTTCTACAAAGGTTGAAGAATAGAGTTCCTTGGAAGTAACGTAGTCACCCTTGAGTTGTATAGTACCAAAATATGAAGACTGTCAGTTGACAATAATTTTTTTAACAAGTTACAGTTTACAATTCCAATGGAAAAAATTGAATGTATAACTAATTCAAAGACTTACGTACAAAATAAATTGATAGCTTGAATTTCTGGTACTTCAAAATCTGAATCGTCATCATGGTTTGAGGTACTACTTTTTTTGTCTATCCGTTGTTTTTTAGAAATGAGACATTTCTCGATAATAAGTGGCTATAGAAGAGCATTGAAGATTGATGCATCTTCTTCAAATGCCACTATGTGACAGTTAGACTTCCGACAAGCATGGATGGTACAATTTGTAACAGAAGAAGTTCAAATATAAATTCAGACTATAAAATGAAAGACCTCTAAATATATAAATCAAACACAAGAATTGAATTAATAAATTGGGCTTACGTGTAGCGACAGAATAGTCAAACATCACAATACTAGGTAGAAAAAAAAATTCTATGAAGATTTGCATAAGAGCGGAGTCTTTTTCTCACAGACCACGCCAAGGAACATTGCCGTTCATTAATTTTGAGTATTTAGTTACAACATTATGAAGCACATCATCCGAATCAACAACATCTAAACCAGGTACCAACTGCACCTTAAAATGGGATGGTAGAACATTTGGAAGGTTCTTCATTAGTAATTGAATGCCAAAAATAAATGTCTGCATATAATGATCTCACTAACATTAAAAAAATGAATAATGTCTTAAGCAAAATTTGAATTCATTTAATAGCAAAGTACAAAAAAGAATATACATCACTAGTGAAGAAGTATACAATACTATCTTTGATGAGTCTCGTAGGTTGGCTAAATGGAGGCGGTTGATTTAAATCCACTTCTAGTATATTTTGAAGTGATATGCTCGACAGAAACCCCGAAAATCTAATTTCATTTGGTGTGCATCAGAATGGAAAATAAGAATGGCTCCATTATCATGCAAGTGGTTACTTGCAAAATCAAAGGCTGACTTTAGAAAGTCTGAATGCATATTGTTCGAAAAAAACCACCCAGATAAAGGTGAAGCTACCCCTTGAATAGGCAGTCCCTTCAGAACATTCAAAACCATCAGATCAATAGCTCGAGACTGGGAATTAATACCTTTAAATGCTCTCTCTTTATTTGCCTTGTGTTGCCAATGAAACATCATTAAATAAATGAAATAAATGAAACTAAAAGTTCAAAAAAATGTACATAATATTTGAAATGATTATTGTAAATCACAAAGGAATTTGAATAATACATTTTCAAAGAAAGATTAAAGGTTAGTCTACCTTAAAGGAAAAAATCTATATTTAACCTAATGACTAAGAAGTGAGTGGAGAGAGCTATTGAAAATTAATTCATCCATTTTTTCACATTCCAAGTCATTTGGTGATGGAACCAACAAATTGCCCAGTGACAATCGAGAAATGGTGAGGTCAATAGATGAAGAGTCTCGTTTACGAATACTTTGTGACGGAGGAGTAGAGGAGGTTTGAGTATCCTCATTGCCTGAAGCACCAATCTTTTGTAAATTTTGAGGTGCTTTACCAATAGCCTCAATGGTTTTTAAAGCTTCCGAAACCATGGCCATTACGTTGGCAATCTAGTTAACCTTGATTGTTTTCTCTGCCTTCTTCTCCACATCTCTTATCTTCTTTGCCTCGACTTTCTCAACAACTTGTTGCATTTTCTTCATAACCTTCACTTTCTCTTTGTTGTTCATGTGAGAAAGATTTATTACAGCTTCATGCTCAATAACAATTTGAATCTTGGGATTTCTAGGATGATCAGAACTAGCTAATTCTTTTTCTACTTGATCAATGACCTTCATTTTCTCTTCTTCCTCTGCAAGGCAAAAACCACCTTTACAATTAATGTACCAACAACCAAAATTCAATTGTAACACACTCCAAGATCGGA
Organism: Pseudisothecium myosuroides; assembly: GCA_951799445.1. Classification (NCBI taxonomy): domain Eukaryota; kingdom Viridiplantae; phylum Streptophyta; class Bryopsida; order Hypnales; family Lembophyllaceae; genus Pseudisothecium; species Pseudisothecium myosuroides. The sequence continues at coordinate 20,470,638 of OX637287.1, read as the reverse complement.
TTAAATCCGTTGAATACATACATTGATCAACATATGACTTGTCAATCCATACTATAATGAATTTTGGAAGTTGAGTACTTTGCACAACCCCTTTAGGCACTAATTTGAACATAATATACCTAAAAAATTTCAATGAAAGAAATTAGTAATATAAAATTATGAGTTCAATGCAATTCAAAACTCTAACATCTTATAGGAAAAAAAATTCATTACATACCTGTAAAGCACCCGTTTTACAATATGGGAAGTAAAAAAGTAGGAAATGAATGGTTTAGTCCTTGAATATGAGTCATTTCCCTAGAACGAAGAAAAAAAATCCTTGGGCCCAAATGCAAACTTGCCAATACTCCACAAATTTGGTTGAAGACAATAATACATTATTTGAGTCCTCATTAACACCAAACCTTCTTTTTTCTGCATTCTCTCAAATTCAACGACTGATGCTTCCTCCAACTGTATCAATCACATAAAAATTTGATTAAAATTCTATAATATTACATGTAGTTGAATAGATCGATATATAACATCTTCCAAAATTATGAAATAAGAGTTTGAGAAATGTATACTAATAAAAAATATTTATAGATGCCTAGAAACACGCCTTGTTCAACCAAGATTTAAACTCCTTATTTGAAAAAGGTTTGCTTGGAAAATAGACAACTTAACTTGTGAAATCTCTTGAGTTTCATCAACGCAAACATTTCACTTTAAATGAAGATGAAACTATGAATACAGCTAGAAATTAGACTTTATCCAACGTCATTTCTAGTTTTGAATTTTGCACTAGTGCAAAGTAATCTGTACAAACAATGGTGCAATTTATTAAAATCAAGAACAAAATATTTAAAATACATCAAATATGGTATATACATGTTTCAAAGGTATAAAACAAAGACGTCAACTTTTGTTAGTGGCTTTATGTTTTTGTAGGAGAATTTTCCACTCTCTTGTTTATTGTTTTTAAATATTCTTGGCAAAAGTTCAACCTGGCCAAATTCCTACCATCCTAGAGTCAAGGATGTAAGCTTTAAAAAATACAAAGATTATAAAGAGGGTTTAAGAATTTTCCATAAACTAGTTAATATGGTTAGTATTTCAAATCAAGAAACCTCAATACCTTGACTACCATTATTATCAAATATCCAAGAGTAAAACGAGTAAGATGTATTACTCACACTGAGTCTACGTGAAGCATTCAAATACGAAAAGGAATTACCATTCAAAAAGCAATACTTGTTATTGTTCTTTTAGAGAAGATAACATTGCAAATAATATCATTTATTTTTTCATCTGAGCCTTCTAGTGCAATTTGTAGCATTGCTTCCAGATTTCTATCGTCCAACATGTTCTTAATTCATGTTTTAATCAAATTCTGCACACTGAGAGCATGCTCACATGTTGCTGTTGAAACACATTGTACATAAGTTAACTCTACAAGAATGAGGAAGTTAAGATAGTAGGTTTACAAAGAATGATTTCAATTTATCATATCTCATAAGTCCTTGAAATTTTTTTCTCCCCATTCTGTGGTATATTGAAGTTTAAATTCTAAAAATTCTCACTTATACGTTGTTATGTCAATAAATGCATGGAGAAAGAAAGGTCCATACAAGCAATTCATCCCGTAATGGGCCAGTAGAGTCTCTAATTCAGAAATAAACCAATTTTGCAAGTTCACCTACTTTGAAGGCATGTTAGGTAGTAGAATTTGAAATTTTGAAACAAGAATTGATATTGTTATTCTTAAAACATGCATCCAACCCTTCGCAAATTGCTTCCGCAAAGGACTTTTGAAAAGTCAACGCTTCTTTTAGGTCTGTGCTCAACTTAGACCACCTCATTTCAAATCTACAGAACATCTTCCCCTTACCTCAAATTGCAGTTTCTTCAAGACCTTTATGAGGACCGTATTTTGGCAAGATATGAAAACCAGTGCTCTCATTGAACGTAATTGTATTCAAGTCATAGGATTCAACAATAATCATCATACGAATTTGAATAATTTCACTATGATTTATGCTGCCAATGGTAGGTGACATTGACAAATTATATCTAGAAAACTGAAGACAACATGGCCAAAGAATGGAAAATATCAATTAAAAAATACAAAATATAAATATACTTGAGCTGATCCAATTTCTCTAACACAGACTTTGTCTAAACTAACTCCTTGTCACTTATATCTCGGAAGAAGAACAACATTGATTCAAGTGAATCATATAGTGAAGTGATCCTCTACCATCTGCTAAATCAACAGATCTTATGATACCGTTTTTTTAATTTTTTTTGCATCAAACAATTCTTCCTATTAAGAAGTGAATGCATATTTGCACTTGCTGAACTTATTGAAAAAATAAGAAATTGAATTCAACAACAAATCCATTTCACTTAACAAAAACTTGTAGTTTTGCACTTTTGTAGTATCCAAGACTGCTAGATTCGTATCATGAGCTACACAATGACATGATAGGAGGAACAAATTTACTTGATTCCGGATTCTTGTTGCAACATCGCCCTAGGAGCCAACTATGGTGCTCATTCCATCGCTGTTGAATGCCATGAATTTATAGAGATCCAATCATGAGCTCTAGAAATGAGATATGAAAGTGTCAAAAATAACATTAGTATTTTTTTAGACGCCCTATAGTTGCAATAGGCCTAAGAAAAGGATTACAGCACCCCTTGTTAACAATTGTTCCAAAAACTACAAAATGTTTAGTAACACTAATGTTAATGAACTCATTAAATATAATGCCATAAAATGAGGAGTTGAGAACTCTATAAATTCTTTTCTTCTGAATTACTACTAAAATGTACCAAACAAGATTAGTACAAGTTTTTTGTCTTGATATGTACCATCTGTGATAGGAGTTTTGACAGTCAACTATAACTTACACAATGCAAAAAATTTGGAGTAAGGGAGACTGTTTTTTTATGAAGTATGTCGCTCGGAAGAAAGTCTGCAATGCTTCATCACAAATACGTTGGATATTAAAAATAACTTTCATTATAGTTTTTACCCTACTATTGGTATCACTCGAGTTTCTACTTGGGAAAGGTGGAGTTGATCCATACCAGATTGTGGATTGTCTACCAATCTGGAGCTCTCCATTAGAGAAAAACTGAACCCTTTAGAGGGCTACTAGAATGTGACAAACCAAGCTATTAAAAGCTTGGTCTGTCACACCAAGTTGACTGCTCCTCGTAGCAATCAGCTTTTGTGATTTTTTATTTTTTTTTTTAATTTTTTTAAATTTTTTTTTCTTTACTCGTAGTTTTCGTTTCCTGCGCCACTGTCGCAGCAGAAACTACTGCGCGGAAATAGGGGAAAAACTAATTTTTTTGGAAAAAAAAATAAAATTTCAGAGTTCCTTGGAGGACTGTGGAGCAGCCCTCCGGAGGGCCCAAATTTTCTCTAATGCACATGTAGAAAAGGTCAACTTTGCCAAATTCATTTTACAGGACTTTGCGAAGTAATAATTACAGATGGATTTATGCCTCGAAGCTATGGCCGAAATTTGCTACAATTAGCAACCGAGGCATTAGAAGCTAAAAGCATGAATAACTCATAACTTGTAGTAAGAAAACCTAATCAATTGCCAACTTGCAATCAATCTGATCACTATCATTAAAGAGAAAAAAATGAAAAAAAAAAAATAGGGTGCAGGGTTTAGACGAACAAACTTGATTTCAAGACCCTAATGCACAATAGAAGAGCAAAGGAGCAGATCACATCCTAAATCTTGCACAATGAATGTCAACAAACAAGTTCACAACAAATCCGACCTCAAATTGTCACTACAACTCATAGTGACAAAGTGACTTCAATTACATAAATCTTAAACCAAATTGAAACAAATTGAAGTACCAAATCAAATTGCGCAAGAGCCGCATATGCCAAATTGTCAATACTTTCAACCAAACCTGCACAATGCAGTGAATGCACACAACCCCGTAACTTAAATCCACAAGATAAGGAGAATTAAGGAAGATGACTTGAGTCACATGACAAATTGAAAGAATGCAACACTTAGAGCGTGGCATGACATGAGAAAATGTAACACTCAAAGCTCGGAGATGTTGACTTTGAATTGTCTAAAATTCCTAAAGTTATTTAAATTGATTCAATTAAGCCATCAACGGCCCCAATGCCCTAGCAAGAAAAATTCAACAATAAAACAAAGTAGGAAAACGGTAAAAACCAATAACTTACTCCATAGTAGAAAAACAAAAAGATGAAAGTTAGTCACGATAAATGAAGGGTAATTTGTACAATGGAATACTATGCACATGGTAACAAAAATTTCCTAGAAAGTATGTGTTTGGTCAACTGCCTGCAAGAAAAAGGCCTTTAAATCAATATTTTCCAACGTACTCCAAAGGTGGATGGCCAAAATTCCGAGATTTAATTTTCCTATCTGGTCCATTTTCAAAAATCTTATTTTTTCACTTAGAACCTCATCTTAAATATTTCAAAAATTCTATGTCATTCAAATTCAAAAATCTTCAAATATTTTGGCTATGTTGTAATTAAATGTTCGTACTCCCCATACATTGATGCCATCTGCTCTTCATACACCGGCAATTCAAAAAGCTTCTGTGGACTAATTAGATGACTTTAATTCTTCATGACTTCATCTCACATTAATGATATCACAAGTGATATCAATCTATGATGATTGTAGAAATATAATAAAAAAATTTAGACTCACAAAATAAAATGTCCTAGAATTTTAAAAATACGAAAAAGATAAAATTAAAAAGACTTGCTTACTATATTTTGATTTTTGTGCAAACTTCCTGGGAACAATGGTCATGGCATCCACAATTCTAGATCTTGTGCTACCACAACCACTACACAAAATAGTAAAATTAGTTTGCACCTCACTAATTTCTTGACATTCTACACAATGTAAATATATAGTTACTGTGGAAGGATGCAATAATGCAAGAACCATATGTGTTGCATGGGTTGGTGCACTAGTTCTTGGCCCGGGTTTAGAGAGTCGTATGCACCTCCATGTGGACAAGTAGTAAACTATGATGTAGCTTCTCTAGATGAGGCAACCTAATTTCATTATTTTGTGTAGTGATGGCTCAAATGTTACCACACCTACTACAATCTTCATCATAGGTTTGAATAGAGTATAAAAATCTCCTCATCTTCCTCTAATATCACAATGTAGCGTCCTATGCCAAGATATGCAATAATTGCTATGCCTAACAAATACAAAACCAAATTCATCAATAAAATGGTTCAAATAATGAATCAAAATTGGAATAGACAATAACTTTGAATTGAAACTCATCACTGGATGTTGTACAATCTAAAATGACATTTCCTTATTTAGTTGTCACTTCAATGAAAACCTAAATTACTTTGGGTCCTTCTATTGCGTGTTTCGCCATAGTTTAGCACCATTCACGGTCAAATCTCTTTTGTTGATAAAGTTCATGAGGATGTCATCCCATTCAATGTCCATAACAATTTTTTCCATCATTAGGGTGTGTCTAAAAGAGAAATTTGATTTTTCTTTCTCTTTGAGGTCCTTCGCCATGAAAATGATTCTAAATTTCTTAGTCTTTAAGCATCTACAAAAGCCAAATATGAAAAATGAATCAAATGATAGAAAAATTATACAACTGACTAGAACATCAATTAAAAAAATATTATAAAATACTAACCAAGCAAGAAACATCGAAGGGTGAGGACAACTAAAGCTAATTAATTTCTGTCCACTCCTTCCTTAACAACATTTGGTACGTCTAGCACAGTCCTACATTGTTGGCCTTCAAGTCGATAGAGTATGAGTGGAAGACGAAAAATGAGCTGTTGTTTTAGAGATGCTTTTTAGCAAACCCCAAAATTCATCTTAACCCCTAAAGTTCCTTGACTATGTTCTCACCAAAAATGCTCCAAAACTGCCATTTCTAGTACAAGTACCAAATTTTTGAAAAATATCATTTTTGCACACATGTAACCGTAGGATCTTGTAGTATTTTGGTTTGAGAATATGTGGAAAAAATTTCAGAAATTTCCATCGTGTAGATTGGAAGATATTAGCGTTTGAAGTGGCAAAAGTCCTTTTTTTGGCCTTGCGAAAAATTGGGCAGCTGCACTTCACAAGGTCAGATTATTATGAAAAAATTTCCAAAATGGTTGTGCTTCTTTGGATTCATTCTTCAGGGCAAGTTGGCTACATGCTTGAAAATTTTCAGATTATTTGGAATTGTACAACATATAGGAAAAAAATAGTAAGTAGAAAGAAGTAGAGAATGGTTTAAACACTAAATTGTTAAGAAGTTAATTATGGAATTGAAAAATGCCAATCCCAATGGTTGCAATGTTGTAATAAACAATCTACACCCTACAATTTTATTTTTTTTGAAAAATATTGAAAATTGAGTGAAATAAACGACTTCAAAGTTTATTTTAGAATAGACAATCCATAACTGCCTGCAAACTAAAAATCCTCATAACGTTTGACTCATTGATAAGAATGGAATGATTCAAAGCTTTCCACGTATATATAAATCTAATAAACCAATTTCAAATTTTTTTTTTTGAAAAAAGTGATTTTTTCTGATCTGCCCGAACTGCCCGAGTTGACCAACAAACAACATATTTGGCCATAACTTTTGACTCGTATTTCCAAATGTCATGAAATTTGGTGCATATGAAAGATATTCCTCATCCCCACCTTCTATAAAAATTTCAGCCCAAAATATGAAAATCTCCAGTCACACATACCTGCCCAAAATATCTATGTTGCCAAAAAAGGCATGTTGGTCCTTTAGGGGTTAAACTGCATTAATTGTACCCCGCATCCGTGTTCCCCACCAGTATCTATGTCAGCAAAGAAGACATCCCAGTACCGGCAAATTTTTGTCGCTGTCAATAATAATAAGGTCAATTCCGAGCCACCAGTTCAAATTTTATAAGATATTTGACCTTTTCTAACCAACAATTGCTACCATAAAAATCATAGTGCATTAGTTTGAGTTCTTAATCATTATTAAAAAAAATATGAGAACTGCTAAGTGCAACAAATTATGAAAATTGATTTTCTAACAATAAATTTTTTTTTCAAAAATTTAAAAACATGGATTGCAATTTGACATATGGAGTATATAATTTACTTTCACTATTAATTTCAAATAAATTAGCTCAATATCTCAAAAATTGTGCTTGCATTTAAATTGACCTCACAAGATGCGACAACAATTCAATACAAATTTTTGTGCTTTCACCCAAAAGTAGAATGTTACACATTAACCCCTTAAGGACCATGAGTGCAGATTTTGAACAATGAATGAATGGAAACACATCCCAAACTCACCAAAATACATTTTTTCATCCATCAATTTTTTTATAAGATTCTTGTGTTAGTTCTTTAACATTTGTACAGTAAGATTATGAAGATTTTGATTTGCAAATATTCTAATAATTCAAAGGGTATCGGTAGGTCTAGCCTCAAAAAGTAATTTTTTCAGTTCAAAAAATGACCCTTCAAAAACAACTTGAATCCAAAAATAAAATAAAAATCTTCAAAAATCACTATGATTAGAACTTAGCATTTTGAACTAATAGAATTTTTTTTTAAATCATAAATATTCATTCTAATATTGATTTTAGCAGGAATTTTCAATTTCTAGTTTCAAATTTTATTGTAAAATATTGGTTTTTGTAATTGTTGATTTAACTGTATGGATGTGATCTATAAATCATATTTTACAACTAATGTTTGAGAGTCATCATTAAAATATTGTTCTAAGTTGCATTTTATAATAGACCTTCACAATTTTGGAAATTTGGACACCCCCTTGGTCCTTTAGGGGTTAACTCCTAAAATACTATGACTATGTTTTCATCAAAAACGCTCCAAAATTGCCATTTCTTATACAAGTATCAAACTTTTAAAAAGGACTTTTATTTACATATGCAATTGTAGTATTTTATAGTATGCTGACTTGAAAGCACTTGGGTAAAAATTTCAGAAATTTACACCGCGTGGATTGCAAGACATATACTATAAGCATTCAAATCCACTAAAATCATTTTTTGGCCCTACAAAAAATAGGGCAACTGCACTTCACAAGCTCACTTTTCTATAAAAAAATGTCCAAAATGGTGGTGTTTCTTTGGATTCTTTTTCCTAGGCAAGTTGGCTACATGCTTAAAAATTTTCACTTCATTTGAAATTGTAATACATACAGGAAAAAAACAGTAAATAGAAAGAAGTAGAGAATGATTCAAAATACTAAATTGTTTAGAATTGAATTATGGAATTGAAAAATGTAAATCCCAATGGTTGTAATGTTATAATAAACAATCTACATCCTGGGTGATTGCAAGAAACACTTGTACTATTTTCCGTCACACGTTCAATGTGGAAGTTGTTTTGTGCCATAAGTGTCGCAAAAACGATTGAATGAACATGAAATTCAAAAGCAAGCTTCCTAAAGCAATAGAAAATGCACTTGAATTATTTCATTTTTTTCAAAATTAATTTAATAGGTGAAACTTAATTTTGAATATATGTCACACATGCAGTTTTGGTGGTTTTTAGTATTATCGAGTATCTTTTTTGAGGAGTTACATCATCAAATTTGGTAGGCTAGCTCTTCTAATAGAAATACACCTTCTTAGGAGAGGGATTTCCAAAAACATTTTCCAAGTGTGTTTTATATTGGCCTAAAGTGTGCTATTTCAGGTTGAATTTATGTTGAATTAAAAATGGTTTTTTAGTTCTAACTTTGATATTCCTACTTTGTTCTTAGTCGGCAACAATGGCCACTTTTAAAATAAATTTTTAAAACTCATTTCCTAATTTTCAAAAATAGAAACATGAAAGTCTCATTTTCTAGGGTAATTTGTAGCATGTGGCTCAAAATAGTACTTCAAGGTACATAGAAAGACTCAATAGTACTACTGGGGCTCGTAATACTTTCTATTTGCCAATGTAAATTGTTTTTTAATGGCAAATAAAGTTTTTTCCATCCATTTTTGTCATCCAATGATGAACTTCACATGTTGTCAGAATAGTAAATTTGAAATCCAATTGACCATTCAAATTTTATGTTCCATGCCTTCAATAGTACTGAAGGTGACTCATAGTACAAAAAGTTCTAAAAGTCCAAAAATGCAAAACGCAACAAATAGTACAAGTGTTTCTTGCAATCACCCTCCTATGATTTTTTTTTTGTTCAAAAAATATTGATAATTGAATAAAATAAAGGATTTTGAAGTTTATTTTAGAGTAGAGAATCCATAACTGCCCGCAAACTAAAACTCCTCATAACTTTTGACTCATTTATCAAAATGGAATGATTCAAAGCTTTCCACCTATATAAAAATCTAGAAAATCAGTTTCAAATTCAAATTTTTGAAAAAAAAGATTTTTTTTATTTGCCCGGACTACCCATTTATAAAAAAAAGTGACATATTAGACCATAACTTTTGACTCACATTTCCATATATCATGAAATTTAGTGCAAATGAAAGCATTAGAGAAAATTTCAGCCCTCCGAAGGGCTGCTCCAAAGTGACAAACCAAGCTATTTCAAAGCTTGGTCTATCACTCTGGAAAAGTGCCGCAGTGAGCAGTCAACTAACTGCTCGCCAAAACAGTCAAATGTCGCGTTTTTTTTTTCTTTTTTTTCTTTCTTTTTAATATTTTTTCAAGACTAAATAAATAAATAAAAATAAATAAAATTAACTCTTAAAACTCGGTTCTTGCATCACTGCCACTACAATTTCAGGTGGGTGGGAATAGGGAAAAAATGACTTTTTCAGCCCCAAAAAACCAAATTCCAAGATACCTTGGAGGGCTGTGGAGTAGCCCTCCAGAGGCTTGAAATTTTCTCTAATGGATATTTCTCGTCTACAATTTCTATTGAAATTTCAGCCTAAAATATGCAAATCCCTAATCACATATACCTGCCCAAAATTTCTATATTGCCAAAAATGCATGCTGGTCCTTTAGGGGTTAAACAACAAGGTTAAGACCAGATAGAGCCTTTAGGAAATGTTTTAGGGATTTTCTAAAGACATATTTAAATATGCACCTATCACTTATGTGGCTATGTAGCACTTTAAAATTTCTTCCAGTTTTAAATTTTAAATTTGTAAAACTTACAAACTTCATAAAAATATCTTTGATTTATTTTTATTGTTTTTTGTTTTTTAAAATTTATGATTTTTATGTTTTGCAAAAAAAAAAGGGGTGAATGCTAGAAACACTTAAAGCGTTTTGTCACACCCTAGTTTTTGATTTTTTTTTGGCCATAACTTTTGTGTTTTAGCTCCAAATGATTCAAAATTTGTAAGGAAGCTACTGATAACCATTATACACCTGGCCTAATTTTTTGTAATTTTCAAAAATAATTTACTATTTTAAAACAACCCCAATAGTTTCTCACAATAGGTGATTTTTTTCACTTTTTTAAACCAAAAAAAACGAACTTTGAGCTGAAATTTGGAGAGAATGGTCTTCTAGTAGACTTATAGCTACTATCCAAAGGATTTTTAAAAATACTAATTTTTATGTGGTGTACAAGTTCACAAAGAGAGCTCGTGTCTACATTTTTTTCAAAGGTATGAAACATTATTTTGGTGCGTTTTTTGATCAAAATCCATTACCAAAAGTTTTCTCAAATTAAGAATTTTTAGATTTTTTTTAAAAAAAAATCCTAATTTATTACAAATTAAAATATCAGAAGTGGTATTTTCTTCACCGGATTTAAAGTGAATTCTAGTGAAGAAAATACCACTTTTGACATTTTAAATTGTAAAAAATAGGATTTTTTTTTTAAAATCTAAAATTTTTGCATTTGAGAAACTTTTTGGTGATGGGTTTTGACCAAAAAACGCACCAAAATAATGTTTCATACCTTTGAAAAAAATGCAGAAAAGAGCTCTCTTTGTGGACTTGTACACCACATAAAAATAAGTATTTTTAAAAATCCTTTGGATAGTAGCTAAAAGTCCACTAGAAAACCATTGTTTCCAAATTTCAGCTCAAAATTCATTTTTTTTGGTTAAAAAAAGTGCAAAACCCCCCTAAATCATCCATTGTGAGAAATTATTGGGGTTGTTTAAAAATGATAAATTATTTTTTTAAATTACAAAAAAAATTAGGCAAGGTGTATAATGGTTATGAGTAGCTTCTCTATAAATTTTGAGTCATTTGGAGCTAAAATACAAAAATTATGGCAAAAAAAAAATCAAAAACTAGGGTGTGACAATATGCAACAAATAGTACAAGTGTTTCTTGCATTCACCCAAAGACTATTTTATAATTATGACTCTATTTAAATGTACATTATAACCAACTTAATTACGACCTAAATGATATTAATAAAAATTTGAATAATCATTTCTATTTCAAAGTATATAATCATTCTATTAGGTGCATGAATGCATAATCATTCAAGTTTGTTGAAAGCAACAAAAATGACCTTTGATTTTTTATATGATTTTTCTATAGAAGCTCCCACTTGCTTCAAGAATTTTTAGAAAAGATATGCAACCCAAAATGAGTTTTGAGAAATTCAGTCATCTTAAATAAAGTAATGGATTCTTTTTTATTTCCCTCATTTTTTTCTTGGGATTAGACTATTAGAGAATCAAACGAACTTTTAGGAAATTTAATTTTTATAACAATCCAGCGGTTGAAAAAAATTCTATGTGCTTATTTTTGTTCTGGATCCAAACTTAGATAGGTGGAACACAACATTATTTGCTTTGAAATTTGCATACTTCTTCTTAACTTGAGGCTTTACTCAAATCAATGAAGTCTAATAATCTATCTTGCGAAGGAAATTTGAGTTATACGGCTCAAAAGCCTTGGCCGACAAAGGCACAAAGCCACATTGTCAAAAGCCCAGGAAGTCTTGAAAAAAACATTTTGTTCCACTTTGCCAGCCATATTCTCACTCAAACTCCAAATTTTTTTAAATTCTAAAAAATGAATAAAATTTTATTTTTTAGCCTTTTTTTTTAAAGAAAGTGCTGATGGGCAATTTCGTTAAAATGGCAAGAAAATAGTTCAGAACGGCCATTCGAAATCTTTACCTGTCCTAGATGGTGAAAATGACACACCATCAAAGTGGCCCTTGGAATACCACCATTTTAATGAAATTGCCCATGCTGATATTTAGGCAGTTTTGTGAGTATTTGTCGTTTTCTGATCCACAGATCTCTGGGGCCAAAATGAACGGTTATAGATAGTTCTACATTACTACTGGTCACTTGTCCACACAACGTGCGCCCAATGCCTAGACTAGGCCTACCGCCTACTCCTACAGTCCTCATGCACATAACGTGAGAGTTGGCCCACAGCATCGAAATAAGTTACGGAATAGCAACACACTCCGTCTCTCCGTGCTCTCTAATTGCACGGCCTCGGGGGATAAACTGTTCATCTAATTGCACATGCACACTGCTCACTGGCAATCTGGCATGTGTTCGCAACGTGACATGCGGAGTTATCCAGTCAGATTGGTACACAACAAGAGAGATCCCCGGGATATTTAGGGGACGTGTAATTAAAGACAAGATTCAATACATTCGCCCGGCCAATTCTCACCAACCACTGTTGCCGCGCAATAACCCGGAAACGTTAAAATAGTGATGCGTCTCAACATCCTTATCCTTTCCTGTACACAACTATCCAAGCATTCTTCACGTGATTTGCTATGCTACAAGGGAACTGACACTGAACGCTACTGTACAGTAAGTACAGCATCTCCAATATGTTTGTTGCCTGAAACAGTGTATTCGTCAGTGAAGATTCATTAAAATAATACTATTCTCCTCCACTCACAAAGGTGAGCGTAGTGCGAATAATGTCCCTCTCAGCAAGGTGGACGGAGCATGTCTAAGGTAGATCCCCCATTTCCGATCACTTAAGCAAATCGGACCATGTACAACATCGGGAAAATCAAGAAATAAATTTTCCCGTGTGCAGAAATACATTTGATAAGGATTCCGTACTTTTGGAGACCTTCATTCTTCCAAACGAAATTACTATAAATTTTAAACAGAAAGATTCTGTTTGCCCTCAAACTGTGATATAGGGTATTCCATTTCCGACCGACGTATGCTTCAAACCCTATGGCCAATCACCAAGCTTCAGGAGTCATCAAGAGTCATCATTTTTTGGTGTCCAGTTGATTGGAAATAGAGCACAGTGTGTTTTGGAAACAAACCACCCTATTCTACAGAAATGGGATACTGATTGGAAATGGGGGATCTACCTTACCGATTATGATGGACACTTTTTAGGTGAGGACGGAAATCAATCAAAGATGGTAAACTACGTAGTCCAAAAGTAGAAGAAGAACGATGTCAGGAGTAGCAGAATAGATCCATTGGGTCTTCGGTACACTTGAATACTGGTGCTGTCAGTGGAACCGGTCTGCAAGTGGCAAACTGCAAGTGGAGCGAGCTCGGAGACTCGCGATTCAGGTACGAGGAGCTTTACTCGGGTACCTGGAGCAAAAGAATTTGCCTCTTTAAAAAAAGAATACTGTAACCATACCAGTGCATGACCCCTGATCGACTCTTCTAGCTTGATCTGTACAGTACACCAATCCCTATCGTTCCTAATGTGTGCTATTAGCTTGCTCCTTGTGTTTGGTCGCCGATCAGTGAAATCAATCGTGCTCCTATAACCGCAGCACTGGCAGCTTCGTCGTTCATCTCCCCTCTAAGCTCACTTCCAGCCTCAACCTGCACCATAACAGGATTCAACTCCACCAGTTTCAGGCTTTGAGCACTCCGAACAGTCGATCAGAGTAGGTAGAACAATTATTATGCATTGTATAGTTGAGCAGCCATCTTCCAGTCGCCTTGTGAAACCTATCCACATGAGAACAAGGTATCATAACCTCAATGGACCCCATTTCTGTAGATGTGGCCAGCAAGTATTGAATATGAAGAGCACGGAAATACTGTATATAAGTTGTATATCTCATAATCTATTCCTTTCACGTTATTGGCAGGGCCCTGTAAGGATCCTTTATTCCTTCTTTTGAGGCCCTTTATTCCTTCATTAGAGTATCTTTATTCCTTCTGCGAACCTTTATTGAGCCTATGTCCAGAAAGGTCAAAGTACAACCACATTCCATAATTATGGAAATAACGTAACTCCCAGCTCCCCACTCCAAGTTCCCATGGGTAGGCATGTTATTTGTCATAATGAGCCACTACTTTTCTTTTGACAAATGGAAGAATCATTGCATTAATAAAATAAAAAAATTCGATTAAAAATAAATAAATAAACAATACACAACAGCCAAGCCAAAGGTTGGACAATGAAGAGAATTTACGACAGACAAAGAGAGCGCCAGAATAGAGTTTACAGAAACAAGTAGGAGGTTGGGAGACTTGTTCCAGACAATATGATCTCCAATCCTACTTGCAAGCACAGGAGAACAGGAGAATGAGCCACTACTTTCACTTTACTTAGTATTGTGTCCTCACTTACAGGATAAATGAGTGACAACACTGATTTATCTTACTACTGAGGGCAGGTGCAACATTAGTGTCACCAGCAATATGTAGTGTCCATTCAAAAAGAATTCTTTGTGGAATGCAGTATAATACCGTGATTTTTCAACCCTTCACTACTTGAAATCAGTATCAGTTTGACAAATTAGTGGCGCACGCAAGGCTAGTAGGATAAATCAGTGCTGCCCACTTTCTCTGCGACAGACTCTTGCCATTGATTTCTCCAATTCTCCACAACCGGATGAGCATGCAAATATTGTGGTTAAACAAATGAGGAGTATGACGAACCTCGGATATTCCAATGGCATCGAACACAAGACACTGGTCCACACATTCGATGTTGGCTTCTTCCACAGCAAGGCCACTGGACTCCAGCAGTTCCATCATCCCCAGCAACAGCCCCGGTCGCGTCTCACACTTGACGTGCATTTTCAACCCTTGCTCCGTTCTCACCACTTGCACCTGCGTCAGGTCACGGGAAAGTCACGATCAGCTTCCATCAGCTTAAATCAACTCGATAAAATTGGCGGTAATCCATACGACATTTTGACATTTACATTAGCTTCCTGTGCCCACAGATATGCAAATTATTCACAACATTGTGCACCGGTAAGTTAAGATTTTCACCCCTTCCCTCCCAGCTCCCAAATCATTATATTTCCTTCCTTTCTTGAGGTGGAATCCTGTCACCAAAGTCTACCGTGCCATTTCAAAGGAATGTTCCAATTTAAAGAAATTGATCTTGCCAGCAGCTGCTGTAGTACTTGTGCACAACTGCTTAGTGCTGGTGCACAATTTTGATCATAGGCTACGAACTGCAGCCTCATTATAAAATCTAGCAAACAAGTTCACTGAAGTGCATGCCCGTCCACTACCGTGGGTGGCGAACAGCAGCTTGACGCCTCCTCCGAACCTTCAACCGAGACCACTCCCCTCGACGATGGGCACGCATCGTCGTCTTCACAGCAGCTCACATCCTCTTCCCCACACGAGTCCATGTCAAGCTCGCAGCGCAGTTCCGCCTCCAGCTTTTGCAGTTTCTCAATGTACTCGCTCGCACCTGTCAGGATCGATCCCTTCTCATCCTGCATCCAACCAAACATTAAATAATTACATATGCATCCCTGATCTCCACCCAGTGACATCTCGATCGCAATCTCGGCAGCATGTATCTACTCATACTGCCTCTTTACTATGACTACCTCTAAATCAACATTCCACTTACTGCACCGCCGGAATCATCGGTTTTAGCACACTAGTCACTCATTCAATTAAACTAGAACATTGACATCTTTCTCCCACCCCGAGCAGTTGCACATGAGAGGTCAGATTGAATTACTTAGGCTCAGCATTGACGCAAATTCAACACCGAGTTACTGCAAGTAAGCCACAAACAGAAACACGAAGTGCAAAAAAGTAGAGCTAGAGTATCTAGAATCCCCCCAGCAAGTGAGAATCAGAATGCATGACACGGCGAATATTAGAACTCACGGAGCATAAATCGGGTACAACTGCCCGCAAAAGCGCAAACTGTTCGTGAACCCTTCTCCGTGACCTCCGCTCCGGCATCGCGGCGGCGCTACCGTCAACAACCAACGCGTCAAACCTCCGCTTCAAGCACCGCACAGAAGTGCAACAACTACACCCCACCATCGAGTCTTCTTCGCCGTCTGTCAAGTCCGACGCAAATCCCTCTGAGTCCTCGTGACTGCACCCGAGCTCCTGCCCATCCTTAAATTCCATACCGAATGCTACCAGTACGGGCGGGAACCAATTCGGCAAGAATTAATTCGACCAACAATTCGGGCAGCAACAATTCCACAACCCTAGCCTAGCAGATTCGCTGCAAAGTATGCACTATAGACCAGAATCACTGAAGCCACGGATACAATGCTCGAAAATGATCAATTCCTTCGCTTCTCAGAGTTCCAAATCGTTCTCTCCCTCGCCTGGCCGTCACCGAACCCCCGGATGTCTCGCTTCTTCCGGCCAGAAACGCCGATGATCCATGGTAACGGGAGGCAGGTGCCGATCCTAGATAGATAGATTAGCAGGGCAGGCCAGGGCAGGGACGTGCGGTGTCTAACTACCTAGCTTCGAGCAAGTCTTGGATCCTTGCCAAATAAATGGTTTCCTGCATGCAGCATTGCGGGAGGGCCCCGACGGACGCAGCTCGTGTTCCGTTCGCTGAAGTTCAAGGAAAGTGGCTCAGCGACGGAGGTTCTAAGATAACTTCAGTTGAGGTAAGTTAGAACATCATGGCAGGGTCCAGATGCGGTGCCTATGGTGGTGGGGGAGTCAGGGGCAGATTTTTTGGAAGAACGCTGACATAGGGTAAGCTGAGTGGAGGTGGGTCAGAAATCAAGCAGAGGAAGAGGTGCGTTGGCATGCGGCTACAGTGCGTGCATGAACCTGCATGACGCTCAGGGAGTTTCGTGAACCTGAAGGCCCGCGGATTCGTGTATGTCTGTAGCAATTCAGTACAGTATCAGGGCGGGGCTCCGCTTTAGAGTTCGACGCCGGGTTTGCAGCGGAGTTTTGTGTGTTCGCAAGGGCGGCTACCAGAATTTGGTTGGGCATCAATCCTGCCAGAGGCCGCAGGGTTCGCGTGCTTGCCATGAGGCGAACCCCACTCCACAACGGCAACGGGAAACAGGTTAAATTTTTGGAGCAAATTTTCGCGAGGAAGCGATGCAAAAAAATTTATAGGGAATATTTGGCAAGATATTTTTCCTTTTCAGTGGATGAAATCACTAAATTATTCAGTGGAGTATCAAATCTTGGGACGGTATAGTTCAATTTTGGATGAATGTACACTCTTTTGGATGAATACATGAATTTTCATCCATATATTGCAGCTTTCATCTATTTCCATGATTGTAAATAGTTTCATCACTCTAGTGTAAAGATTGCTTTTTGCACTGGCCCAAATAAATGGAAAAAAACTATCGGTGGGGTGGACATTGGTCAGGATAAATTTGAGCAACAAAATCCTTTGAAATGCTAGCCTGTTGTTTCCTAATGGCATTCAGTTCAACCAAAAACAGTCCGCCACATGGCTGCAAGAATCGAAGGCATTGTAAGAATTCAAATGGATTAATCAATATTTGGATGAAATCTACTATTAATAGATAATTTTGTGGATGAACATACATATATGGATGATTCTTTCCATTTTTTCCTTACTAGTATACATTCCAAGGTGCAAGTTGCTCTACCAACCAAAAAACAAAGAAAATTAGTAGACTCCAATAGTATGCCAAATTAGCCCACTCCAATGTTTTTGCCGGATGAAACGTGCATAATATTTATCTCCACCAAAAAATTCTATTGGCACAACAAAAATTTCTATTGCAATTTTGCCGAGGCCAGAACAACTCCACCTAAATTACTTTTTCTTGTATAAAGAATTCATTGGATTAGCAGTGATGGAGATTGTTTTTGCTTTTGACTACCAAGAGTCTTGTAGTTGGGCAAAAGACAAAATAGCAAGCTGCATCACTAAAACAAACAAGAAATTCTTGTAATGAAATAGTGTCCATACATTTTGCCAAGATGAATTTTCTCAATATTATTAGCGATGTTCTAACTTGAAATTTCTATCTTCTGTAGATGCTGGATCCCAAAGAAAAAGGTATCTTCCTTTCCATAATACTGAAGAAAGCGTCAATTAAAGATTGATAGCAAGGAAAACTCATTAAAAAAATCAATAGTAATTGGGGGGCACCCCACATGCCAAAAAAGGCAAAGGCCTCCATCCTTGCACAAAAAGATTAATAATATTTTGAATGGATATTCTTGTTGAAACACATGGTCATTATTTTGGAGAATGGACTATTTAATTGCTCCAAACTCCACTTTTACTTCCAACCAATCACAACTCTCTAAGTGTACAAAAGTAAAAAGAATTTCCATCATTATTAATTTCATGAATATTGTCTAGAAGAAAAATAGTGTATTGAGGCATTGTCTACCCTAGCACAAATGCAATTTTTTTCATGCTAAAAATAACCTTTTGGTGGTTTCAAGCATTTATAGAATACTACTTCCCACTTCAAAAATGTTGAAATGGGGGGCCTATTTGCCTACTGCCAAATAATTCTTTTTACAAATAATGTATTTCAAATCCATATTTCACATTTGCCCATTTAGGGAGTGTGTTGAGCTCCTTAAATTACACTCCATAACTAACTTAGTTCAAAAGGGATTCTTGTACTTTGTTGCATTTGTAATGGTAAATTTCATCTTACATTTAAAATAAGATGAATTGTGATTGGTCCAAGTGCTAATTATTTATAGAGTATATATTATGAGTTTTATTAGGCCTTCTAAAATTGAGATAAAATTTCATTTTTATTGGAAAAAATTTGGGCTTTCTATAGAACCATTTGACTCTAGACTAATGGTGCAAATACAAAAAAATTGAAAAAATTGAAAAAAATTAAAAATTGCAATTTGACATAGAAAATGAGGCAATCACATGGTACATGATTTTTAATTTTTTAATCAAAAAATACTTTTTTATTTTTATTTTTACTTTTTGTTGTATTTGCATCGTTGGACAAAGTTAAACAACCATGTAGAGGGACCAGATTTTCTTTAAAGGATCCACAAATGTAAAGGCTTGGATTGAGGATGCTCTAATTTTTTGTTATTTTGTAGCTCCAGTACATTTTCAATGAATTTTCCTATAAAATTTGGTTAGATATATAATTGTATTTCATTCTTTCATTTTTTTTAGAGATATGCAGCTATATCAATAAAATCATCTAAAAGTTGGCTATAATTAGTCAAAGAAAAATTACTAAATCTATACATTATTAGTTTCAATTGGGCTTAGGGTTGTAGTTTAGGACCTAGTTGAGGGCATCATCAATGTGACACTCTATAAGATTTCACATTTTGATGCATATTACAATTTCATCTATACTTTGATTTCATGCAATCACTCTCTCTATATGTACCTAACAAAAAGTTAAAAGTCTAATCATTAACCATCCTAATTAGATTGGAGGATAAGATTCCATTACACTATGTAATCAAATACAAGAATTTATCTAATCTTGGTCTTAGGACTACCTTCTATGTAGAGTTGGGGGGCAGTGAAGCCTAGTCATTGATCAATGGTAAAATGGGAGTTTTGAAAAATCTAAATTCCTATTCCATTGTTGATACGAAGGTTTCATCGGCCCCTAACTCCTTATAAAAGTTGACTACCTTTAGAAGTGTGGTTTGATGGGTTGGGGAATTAACCATTTAGTACTCCAACGTATAATTCTAAACAACAAACATATTGATATTTTTATTCCTTTTTCACTGCTATTTGGATGAAAGTCATCCTAATTTTTGGGGATAATTTATGAAGTTGTTGTCCTATCTAATGGTTGGATTTGGTGTTACTAGAGTACATATTATTCTACAATTAAAAATGTGGAAGTGTATCAAGTGGTTGACCAAGCCAAAAATGCATTGACTCTAGTTCAAAAATTGACTGGATTTGCAAAAATGAGGTCATAGATTTAAAGAGTACAAAAATTTCAAAAAAATCACCATGTCAAGAGAACCTTATTTCAAATCCATTCCAACAAATTTACTCAAAAAATGACACTACTTTGCTTGTAATTGAATTTAGAAGGAATTTTGAAATTTCCCCTTTAAAATTTATAGAAAAATATTACTGATAGCATTGGTGAATCTAATCGTATGGATGGAATCTAAAACTTAATGTATGCAATTTCTATTTGTACATCAATTCCAAAATGTTCTTTTGAATAATACTTTATGACTAATCTTTCTCAAATTGTCAATTTTAGAGAAGACTGTGAATGTTTGGGGGTTAAGATATATGCATCATAATAGCAACTTAAAATGTTCACATTACTTTTACATCAAGTGGTGAACTGGTGATTACGGCCCGAGCACAATATCTTATAAGGTAGGAGGTCTTGAAATCGCACAGGCTCTAAAATCGTCCACCCTACTCAAATGTACATTACTTGTACATGTTGCTTTTTCATAGCCTTCAGCAATGTACAAACAATGTACATTTTAGGGGATGGGCGATTTCAGAGCCCTATGCCACTTCAACTTCAAATTTTCATAACTAATTCTAGAAAGTTCCAAAAAATATGAAACAACTTGAGTTAGATGCCAATTCCTTTTGTCTTTCAAGGAAAATGCACTAAAAAATATTTCGAGGCGTTTCACCTCCCCCAAATTCAGTTTCAGCTCTTAAATGATCGATTTCAGGACCTCCTACCTTACTTCCTCTGTTTCAAAATAATCCATGGTTTCTAATGGAGAACTGTGGGAGTACCACGGCAAAAATTTATTTTGAGACAGACGGAGTACCAGTATACAGAGGGGGAAAAAATGATATGTTGATATTACAGATTTAAAAATAGATTCTAATTTTGTAACTATTTTCAGATGCTCCACCAGGCTGACGTTCTCTCAGTGCGCAGTCAGGAGCTGACAAGTGGCTCGCTCTGGAAGTTGGAGGGGAGAGCTCATTGGCTGATTGTTGAAGTTGTCAGGGGAAGAAAAGTTGGCTCTCACTGATGACAGGGATTCTTCTTTTTCAGTGCACTTCAGTTTTCAGTTGGTTCTGTCCTTATGGCATCGGATTCTCTGGTTCCTGAATCTGAGTTTCCGTATTTGTGGTTTTTTTTAATGCAATGGTATTTTCCATTTGTTAAAAAAAAATTAAAAATTCTATGTACAGTGCCCTAAGGAAAGTAAGATAAGGCAGTCTGCTCTTAAAGCAACCATTTAACCCCTAAAGGACCGGAGGGATATCCAAATTTCCAAAATTGTGAAGATCTATTATAAAATGCAACTTAGAAGAATATTTTAATGATGACGCTTAAACAATAGTTGTAAAATGCTATTTATAGATCACATCTATAAGGTTAAATCAACAAAAATACATACCAATATTTTTCAATAAAATTTGAAGCCAAAAATTGGAAATTCCTTCTAAAATCAATTGTAGATTGAATATTTATGATTTTTAAGATATTTTTTTTCCTATAAATTAAAAATATTGAGTTCTAATTATAGTGATTTTTGAAGATTTTTATTTGATTTTTTGATTCAAGTCATTTTTGAAGGGTCATTTTTTGAACTAAAATAGTTACTTTTTGAGGCTAGACCTCCTGATACCTTTTGAATTATAGAATATTTACAAAGCAAAATCTTGATAATCTAGACCGTACAAATGTTAAAAAACTATTATAAGAATCTTGAGAAAAAAATGATGGATGAAAAAATGCATTTCGGTGAGTTTGGGACGTGTTTCCGTTCATTCATTGTTCAAAATCTGCACTCATGGTCCTTTAGGGGTTAAGAGATGGTCCGCCTTTTCCACAAGTTTTCATGAATAAAAATATTTTTAACTCATTTTTCAGAGAAAGAAAATTAGATGCCAAATGTAACATAAGTGGTTTCGCATTTTTTTTTAAATATTTTGAATTAGTTATGAATTTTCAAAGATTTTTGTTGTATGTACCTATTTGTGACCCAAGGTCTCCCAAAATGTATCCACTTGCAGCTTCTAAAGTGATTTTAGGAAATCAAGGCCAATTGATTGGCTCTTGCATTGAAGAATATTTTTTCCTCAATTTGATCAATGGCTAAAGTGATTCATTTAAGGATCACCTCATATACATTCAATAGCTTTTCATAGGGTCGATTTCAAGAGGATTGTTGGTTTTAGAGCAGACTACCTTAACTCTAGTTTTGACTTGCAAGAATATATATCAAAATTTGACCTTTTCAAAACTAACCTACTAAATTGATTGTTTTATGCAATCTTGATCAACACACCAAATTTCAATTTAAAAAAATAAAAACTCTATTTTTGATAATTATTTTGTATATTTTTTATTGTGTTATATAATAATTGATTGAAACATATTGGTGATGAATTTTTAAAATTTTATTGTGCAAATATTTAAGAAACATTAATGTATAACATCTCACTTTTAGGAAGAAATCACATTATCTAGGAAAAATTTTACACTACAAATAATTCAATGTCAAGGGGTTACTAATCAAAAATATTTTACACCACAACAAATTTCTCTAAATTAAAATTAGGTTTTGTCAAACCAATTGCACCATCATGTTCAGAGGTATAAAAGTAGTCATAATATAAGGATCAATTAGTAAAATATAATTGTAATTTCAAAAAATCTGTTTAATAAAATTTGGGAAGCCAATCCCTTAACATTGAATTCTCTATAGTGTTTATTTTTTTTTAGGTAATGTGATTTTTCCCTTAAAGTGAAATGTGCATATAGTTGTTTCTTCAAATTTTGCACAATAAAATTTTTAAAAATCATCACCAATATTTTTCAATCAATTATTATGTAACACAATGAAAAACAAACAATATAATTTATCAAAAACGAAATTTTTGTTTTTTGAAATTGAAATTTGATGCATTAATTAAGATTGCATAAAGCAAACAATTTAATAGGTTAGTTTTGAAAAATAGGTCTTAAAAGGTTAAATTTTGAAAGATTTTTTTGCAAGTTGAAATTGGAGTTACCTTACTTTTCTTAGGGAATTGTATAGTATAGTCAGGTCTAATTCATTTACAAACTTCCACTTTGAGCCATTTCAATTTTAATTGCAAAATATAGAAAAAAATTGAATTTTTTGTTTTGCATAATCAACACCCAATTCTTATGCAATCCCAATTGAGCATACCAAATTTCATTTTCAAAAAAGCAAAATTCCATTTTTGGTGAATTTTTAAAATCAATTTTCATGGATTTACATAATATTTTATCGAAAACAATTGGTGATGAATTATTTAAATTCAATTGCATATATATGTAGAAACATCCATACGCACACCTTTCATATTAAAAAAAATCCCATTAAGTAACAAAAATATGAGCAAAGAAGAGTTAAATATGAAGCATCACATGACCAAAATTTGTGAAATAGATATCTTTTTATTTTAACAAGATTTTGGCAAAGTAATTGTAACATCATGCTAAAATATACAAAATTAGTTATAGTGTGAGGGTCAATTAGCAAAATCTAATTAAAATAGCAAGGTATCTATTTCACAAATTTTGGTCATATGACGCCTCACAATCTCACATTTAACTCTTCCTAGCTCATATTTTTGTTACTTAATGGGTTTTTTTTTTAATATAAAAGATGTGCGTGTGGATGTTCCCTACGTATCTATACAATCAAATTAAAAAAATTATCATCAATTTTTTTCAATAAAATATTATGTAAAACCATGAAAATCAACTTCAAAAATTCACCAAAAATAAAATTTTGCTTTTTGAAATTGGAATTTGGTATGATTGATTGGGATTGCAAGTCTTCATTATCTTTGAAAATTGGCATGCAAGTAAATGACATAACTTCCTACCCAATGGTTTGAGTTTCCAAAGTTAGGTTGTGCTTCTTTCTATATGAAGTTGAGTCAAACCATATTGATTGTGATTGGGCAAGGCCCCCAATTTTTTTTCTTCTAACTTCGAATATTATAATCTAACAATCTGTGCAAGCAAATGGTCTAAAAAAAATTCCACAAACTCCTAAAGCATTCTAGTATAAATTTATATGTTTAAAGGTTTGAAAAATATTTCTACATTTCAATTATTCTCAATGCACTAGAAAATAATAGTTTTGGACACTTTTTGTGAAAAATAGTCAAAGAGCACTAGGTGTTAAGAATTTTATTTTAATTATTCATTAAGGAATTTTTGAAGAATCATTTTTGAACTTGAAATTTTTATTTTTGAAGTGAAACTTACATATATTCTTTTAACTGTATGATATTTGAAGGATAAAAAAATAAAATTCTTTATCTTACATATGTTTGAAAACTAACACAAGAGTCAACAAATATATAAATAGACAAGAAAAAAAGATTTTGTATGCTTGAACATTTTGCATCAATTAACTATTCAAAATTTGAACATCTAGTCTTCAAGGAATTTCAAAACAATTCTATAGTTCAATTTATGGAAAAAATTAAAATATGAAGATTTTAGACTTATTTTGCAAAAGACTATTTGGAGATAAACAATACACTATTGTAGGAATTGAATAATATAGGCTATAAATTGGTGAAACTAATATAAAACACAAAATTATAGGGCTATAACTTTCACAAGAACAATAAGTACTAATAAACTTAGCCAACAATCCAACACCACAACCTTGGAGAGGCCACTTCATTATAAATTTTGCATTTACTTGAGTTAATCAAGTTTCATTATAGAAGGTATTATGTTGGAATTTTTCCATTTCAAGCATCTTAAAGCTATAAAAGAATTGAAATCAGTTCAATTATTTAGGGGGATCATAGCATTCTTTTTTAATCTTGATATTGATTATATAGATAATTCTTTTTGGCATTGAGATGATGCTACATTATTTCAACTTCTAATATAATATTTAAAAATAATAATTAAGTAGAGGCTATCTTTTAATTCGTATACTTCTTCATGAATTCAATGTGACAAATGAAATAGTATGTTGGTATCAAAATATTGTGGTCATCATTAACCCCTAAAGTCCCGTTGTCCCCTCGGGGGACAAAATGGATTTTGGGCAGGCTCCTATGGTCTCAATATTTGTCGTGCTTCTCTGAATTTTTTTTGTGAAGCTATTTAGCTTTCCGAAAATGTAATTTTTATTTCAATCGGTGCCTGGGAGCAAAAGTTATGGCACAAAAACCCCAAATTTTAGTTCGGCGGGCAGAAAAAAATCCTCACAAAAACTTTAAATTTAAAATTTAAAAATTTGTTTCATATAGATTTTATTTTTATCTACATGGGAAGCTTTGATTCATTCCATTTGGATTTGTTATGCAAAAGTTATGGACAATCTTATTTTTTGGGCAATTACAACATCTTCTTGAAAAAATAAATTGTAGGATTCATTTCTGAACTCAATTTTGACAATTTTTCAAAAAAAAAAGTTTTCCAAGGTTAAGATTTCTTGCTAGAACAATCTCACCATCGAAATTAGTATATTTTAACTCTATCTAAGAGCTATTAATGATTTAATTTTTCCTTCAATCTTGAATCTACTTCTACTTAACAATTTTTTAATGAGTGAAAACTAAGTGTTTTTTTTTAAAAAGAAATTCTAGATTCTCAACTCAATTTTTCATCATATAAAATTAGAAATTCAAAATCATTAGAGCAAAAATTTTAAGTTAAGAAGGTTCAAAGCCAAAAAATGTAGTTGAGCAAGGTGCAAAAAAACTTGATTTCTTCACTTTAAATGCAAATATCTTGCAATCTACACGGTCAAAGTTTCTGAAATTTCTTCCACACATTCTTACACTAGTCTAGTACAAGATCCTAAGGTTAAATATGCAAAAAGCACATTAAATTTGTTTTTTTGCTCTTTGCTATAGAAATGGCAATTTTGAGTGTTTTTTGATGGAAAAATGGCCTTGGGACTTTAGGGGTTAAAAAGGATAAAGAGTGTAATTATTAGTCATTTATATTAATAATTCCTAAAACCTATTTTTATCTTTCCATAAAAGATAATATGATTGTTTCTTTCTATTGATACATTTGTCACATTCCTTGAAACTTTTAAAATGCTTATTTCAAATTTTATAGAAATAGATGTGGCTTCTATTGTCCGTTTGAATAATTAGAGGATAATAATAATTTCACTAAAATAAATAATAGAAGAAATCATTAAAATATATATTTTTAATTTTTAATTTTTTTGCATTATTGTACTAATGAATGCAATTCATATGAAAATTATAAATTGTATAAAATAATAATAATTTCCACTATAAAATAGACAAACTATACTACATCAAGAAGATAAACTTTTTGAGGTTTTTGGAGTTCGTAAAGTACAATTTAAGGGAAACTTGTTGAAACTTATAGTAGCATAAAATGACAATAAGCAACTATTCTATACGGGTTTCTATCTTTGTAGCATGGCTGACTTTTTGACTAACATTCTACTAAAAAATTCCTCACTTCCTCGTGAGGGTTGCTATTATGTGAGCATAGGAGTGTGAGTCCATGAGCCTAGAATACTACACACCTATGTTATAGGTGTATATACTACAAAAATCGTCTATGATTATAGGATATATATGTTACAAATATCCATAGTATAGGTGTTTATGATACATACACCTTCTATAATATGTGGTATCTATATTATAAGTACTCATATTGTAGGCTCAATGCTCACAAGCTCGCATTCTTGGGCTCACATACTAGCACCGTTGACTTCCTCGCTTGTAGCTTTTGTTGAAGCAAAACCTTCTCTATGGTGGTCCAAATAATAATAAATTAGATTTCTTAAAGAGAATTTTAAGCATTACAAGATGAATTGAGGTAATTATGATAGACTACATCCATTTGGTTGTGTTGGGGTAAATTGAGGATAAGTGAGAATTTGTAGCAATCTTCTATGAGAATACGTGGAGAAGTGATTTGTACAGAGGTCATTTGTTGTACACAATACAAAGAAGTGTTCACTATAGGAAACCCCTGTTTTAGGTGACGAGCCCTGATTTTTTATGACGGATTTTAGGTGATGTCAATGTTGACAACCCAAAAATTTTATGTCAACAAAAATGTACAATGTAACATCAATATTGACAATCTAATGTTTTTATGTCAACATTGATGCTACATTGGACATTTTTGTTGACATAAAATTTTTGGGTTGTCAGCATTGACATCACCTAAAATCCGTCATAAAAAATTAGGGCTCGTCACCTAAAACGGGGGTTTCTTATAGTGGTTTCTTTTCAAGGTACCAAATCTACCACTTCCTATATGAAAATTTAGTAAAATGAAAATTTATATTTGAAAGTGATTGATCTCTTTGTAGACCTTTACTTCCCATAGCACATCTAGATGCCTCTGCATCTCGACCGCTACCATTAAGCATATCCAATATGGACCCTCTCCCAATTGCTTCCTCTCTCTACAACTATACAAGGTTCTTGGTTTTTAGATGGGTGCAGAGATGGGACTCAATTGGGAGAAGGTCTAGAATGGGTATGCATACCTTGGTTAGTATAGCATGGGTTGCAAGCTTAGAAGGGAGATATGCCTCTCAATTTACGATTTTAACCTTGAAGCACTCTAACGTCCATATTTTGAACAATGAATGGAGGGCTTCAAGGCACTGTTAAGTTCAACTAATTTCTCATTCGTCCAATGTAATACTTGAATTTTGAAAAGACAATTGAACCTTCCTTAATGACCAAATTCATGAAATGTCGGTAAATGATATTCTTGTACAAAGATTTAAGCAAAAATGTGCAAAAATTCAAAAAAGGATTTTAGGCGTTTAGGGATTAAGAATTGCAACAAATTCTTGGAGCTCATCAATTCATCTGCTTGTGGAAGATAAAGTAGAATTTATGGGCTAAATCGTCAACTTATAAAATGCAGGACGTTAAACCAGTCCAACAAAGCGATAGTAACTGGGGTAAAATGCCGAAATTGGGGGATAAATGTAAAAAAAAGAGCCCCCTATTTTGTGTTGTTTTTGACCTAGGCTAGTCACTTTCCTAGCTAATTTGGGACCTTTGATTGCAAATATGAATTCATAATTTCCAAAAAAGATCATATTTGAAAAATCAAAAAAATTTGCGGTTTTTTTTTTGGGTAAAATCCTAGCATTTTCACCTAGCATGTCACATTTCATGGGACTGGTTTAACGTCCTCCTTACAAAATGTACAAGTAGACGAGATTGATGATGGATGCGCACTTCTTTTTCTTTCCTTCTTTTTTTTTTTTTTTCAAGATTTATGATTCAAGCTTTCTCTCAAGATTTATGCTTGAAAATGTTTTCTACTATACTTACACACAATATTTATTTTGTGTGTTGGTAAAGAATTCAAAGACCTAAAACAAGACTTTGTAGACTGATATAAATGGATATTTAGGGATTATGACTACCAACATATCTCTGATTTACCATGACTTATTTAAAAGTTTATAGACTTGATTTTGGTGCTTAATTGTACGTAATCATATATTGTCTAAATCACTACCTGTATTTTCTGCTAAACTACCTCCTAAGGTATTTAGTTAAGGTTCTCAGGACTAACAACAGTAGTTGTAATTTATAAGCAATATGTGTAGTATTTGCCACCAATTGGGCTTAATTATGCTACACCGGCTATTGGGCAAATTAATTAAATCTCCATTTATTACCAGTTGGGCAGATGACATGTAACCAACAACTCATGCCTTCTAATACTAGGATTAGCCTTAGTTAACATTGGTTTTTTGGGGCTACATGCTTGAATAACATTGATTTCAGTGCAATCAACCTTATCGCAAGCATGCCACTTACCGTGCATGGCAGTGCACTAAGTAGTGCTACTCAGGGCTTTTTTTTTCATTTTTGAAGAAGTGCCATAGTGGCGATATAAAATGTTATAGTGGTGCTCCAAATTGCAACATTCATCTACTTATTGGATGTATAGTATGGTTTTCATCCACAATTAGACGATTTCATCTAATATAATTTTTAATTTCAAAGTTGTTTGGCGATTTCATCCAATTTTTTTGGCATTTTTTATAACCTTTATTAGCCAGATTTTTTTTTCTGGTGCAATCTGGCACCAGAAAGCCAAAAAAAAAAGCCCTGGTGCTACTTACCGATCACTTTTAATGTAGTCCGTCAAATCCTCTCAGGTGAAATATCACCCTTCCGATGTGTCTCACAACAATGACTGCGCCAAACCTAACTAGTCATTGTCACTTGCTTTCGTCATTGTCAAAGGGTGATGAGACTGCCAACAAACTGCTCAACATTTCCAACCAGTGACGCATTATGCACTTCACGTTTTTGAGCATTGTACTCTTACGTGATTCTCAATGGTATTGGTTTCATTTGATGGAGGACCTCCGTGGTTTCAATTCGCAAGCGAGGTACGTGGTGCAAGGTCCTTCTGCCTTTGTGCAGTTCCTTTAGATTTGCCATTGTTGCGGTCTCTAGAGCATTTAGCTTTAGAATTTCTTGCAATTGCGCACTATTCATGACCCAAAGAAGTGAGCACTAAATTGCACTCCAACTATTGCTGCATGCTAGAAGTCATTTGAGCAAAGATCGCCTTCAAGTGCAAACTAGTCTACCGTTCAGCAGCAACTAGCGTGCTTTGCTGTTTCAGTTCTCAAGCTTATTTTGATTCACTGGTATTCTTTTCTGCACTACCTTATTATTTAGAGGCTTTTAGAAATGTATGTTAAGCATAACATCGCAGATTTGTGGCCAATTTGCCAAATCGTTGTACTTGTAGACTCGTAATTGTCAGGAGAGAACAACAGTGTCATAGAATGGAGTTGAGCTTGATTGTAGGGGGATACGGGCATGAAAAAATCCCTTAGTAGAACTCCGAAAGACGTATTGACTTTTGAATGAAGACCAAATTTTCTGCAACAAAGGTTTGCACGTAGGAGGAAGGACACTATGATTTCTTACTTAATGGATTGTGAATATGTGAGAGGTTTATTTGTTTCAAGGTCTAGGGCATGTCCCCTTTTGATGGCGTTGTTTTTGGTCTCTTATTATGCTTGTGTTATTGCTGGAGCAGATTCAATGAGCGCTTGGAGCGTCGGTGGGCATGGCAATTTTGTAATTAGTAAGAGTAGAGTTTGTCGAGGGAGCAGCTACGGTATGTCCACTAGAAAAAGCTTGAGCCACAGCCCGAAGAATGTTTTACGATACAGGTCCTTTAGTCCTTGTTGCGGGACTGTATTCAAGTTCAATTTCAGCCTATTGAAGTGTATTGATGGGAAATTTCGTTAAAATGGCGATACTTTTTTTAAATAGCATGAAAACAGTTCAGAATGGCCATTCTGAAATCTATACCTGTCCTAGATGGTTTAGAACGACTGTTTTGAAATCTATATCTGTCCTAAATGATGAAAATGGCACACTGTCAAAGTGGCACTTGGAATACCGCCATTTTAACGAAATTGCCCATATTGGCAGATCATTTGGCAAAGGAATTCATCATGTACATGAAGGAATATTTAGCGTCGATCTTTGTTGTTTATGCGGGCTCTGCAGACTCTTGAAATTGTTCTTCTCTGACCTGGCTTCCATATATTTCGATATTATGTTGTAGTCGCTTTGGCATAATAGGATTTAACATCATTTTTTGAGACAAATGTTGTACAGCTACGTTGTATATTTGTTGTAGGCGTGCAATGGACCAAGCTTTATGTATTTGCACAAATGGATACACAAATTGATGCGCAACCGGATTAGCTTGTTTTGTTGCTAAGAAACCTGGTTTTATCTTTCTAGGCTGTGAGCAAGTCTGTACGTGTCGGAGAGTTAAGTTAAGTCTCTTTACTTATTGACGCGGCTACTGTGCTTCCGCACTCATCGTTCATTGTCTTTTTCGTCTCTGTTCTTGCTTGCCACTCACTGTTGCCATCCACTCTAAGCAGAGTAATCATGTAAGCCACCCTCTCTAGATCTTCAATGGACTAGATGCATCAGTGCTTACTTGTTTTTAGGGTTCTGACCCCGAGGAACAAGCATTGTTTTGAGGTTGACGATCGAAAGGATGCTCTAGCAAGGTTTTCGTGCTGATGGACAATTCTGAAAATGGTGTGCACTTGGTGTGCTTATGTGTCCTTAGATTTAGATGTTCTTACATGTTCTGGATGGGAAATCTGATGAGTGTAGTTTTGTTGTTTGTGTTTAGGATTTAGTCTTCTCTTCTATGAGAGGCCCCCAAGTATCTCAACAAGAGGAAGCTCATAAGCTTGAAGCTATATGTACAAGACCTAGTGCAGGGAAAAAAACCAATGCAAGTGGACCTAGCAGAGGACAATGGACAGAAGAGGTGATGTAAAATGCCATAGACACAATCAAATTGGGGAAACGTAGAGATTAGTAATCTAAAAGATCCTGGTCATATGTATCGAACTAATTTTGGTATTGGTCATAGTATGAAGGAAATTTTAGAAGCTCATAAAGGTCCATTTACAGACTTCAAGAAATTATGCAAGGACATATCAATTAGAAAGGCTTCTAAGACTTTCTCAATCTCCACATCATCCATTTCAGACTGGTTGTATGGAAAGACCAAGAAGAAGAGACATGGTTTTGATCCCTACTTGACTAAGTTGAAGAGAGTGAGTTGAAAATATAGTGCTTCACAATGCAAGAAAGGGCATTCTCTGTGACCTTGCCCATCTTGAAAAATACAGTGCAAGATATTGTGAGACACTATCCAAGGCAACATCCGTTCAAAAATGATCGTCCTGGGCAAAAATGGTAGAAATACTTCAAGTCAAGACATCCAGAGGTGGTGTTAAGAATTGGAAAAGGCTTGGAGTTGAAGAGGTGTATGGGCTTAAACAAAATGGTATGTGGACAATTTTATAGCAATTTGACCTCTGTGATCACTTCTCAGGGATACATGCTTCTCGTATATGGAACATGGACGAAACAGGGGTTCAAGTGGCAGGTAGAAACAATGCACTGAAAGTTGTGGCCAAAAAGGGATCAAGGAATGTCAATGTTCCATCATGTGATAGCAAAGAATGGTTAACCATTTTGGTATGCATTAGTGCTAATGGCACTTTCATACCTCATTATTTCATTTTCAAGGGAACGTATCTTCTTCAAGATTATGTGAAACTTTGCGGACCAAGTGCTACAATGAACGTTCAGGAGAATGGATGGGTTACAAATGAAATATTTTTTGATTGGCTTAAGCACTTCAAGCTAAATGTTCCAGGAGGTGTGAGTAAGGATCACAAGCACCTCCTTGTTTTAGATGGTCATTGTAGCCATGTTAGTGCTATGGCACTTGATACATGCCTCAATATGGGATTGGACATCATCACAATTCCTTCACATTCGTCACATCATATGCAACCTCTAGATATCTCTTGCTTCAAGCCTTCCAAACAATATCTTCAAGAGGATAAAGAAACTATGGCATTACAAAATCCAAATTGGGGTAATAGTGTTATGTTGAAACCAACCCTTGCTCAAATGGCGGCAAGTGCTTTGAACCAAGCCCTTAAACCATCTACTATAATAACAAGCTTAGAACTTCAGGTATGTATTAGAATGATTCTTTGAATAAGTGCTATTTCTTTAAATGTTTGTTTATGTTTTCAAAAATGTATATGGATGTCTATTAACGGTTGGGATGGGGTTTGATGGATAATAGGTATCTTTCCTGTGGATCCAATGGCAATGGATAAGTACTATGGGCCAAATATACCTCATTTGAACAGTTCATCTTTGTCTTTATATATGAAAGATGAAGATGAAGAGGTGCAGTTGACAAACAATTTCATGTGAAGATGGCAATATTGACGAAAAGCTGTTATATGAAAATGTTGACAATGTAGTTAATCAGATTCTCCAAGAGTTGCTTAAAAAAGAGAATATAAATTATGTCTTTTATGATGAAGATTACATCAATGTGTCCAATGAGGTACAAAAAGAAGTCCAAGATTCAATTGTATGGCCATCCAATGACCTTGATCCAGTGACAATTAGGGCCGCCGATTTTCAATTGCTTAGTGAGGGTCAATGCCTAACAGACACAGTGGTGGACTTTTACCTCAAGTACCAAGAAAAAAGCAACAATGTATAAAAGGACTCCATTTTTTCAATAGTTTTTTCTTCAGAAAGCTTGTGATCATCCACAAGCAAGCTGCTACAAACGAATTTGAAAAAATTGCAAGTTGGCTCAAAGATACAAATATCTTCAAGTGTGATTACATTTTCCTTCCTATTCTACTCAGTTACCAAATCCAAGTTTTTTTCTCCCTCCTTTATAAAACTTGTTTTTGAAATTTCAATTTACTACAATGTTACTAACTATGTTTTCTTTTATGAATTGACAATGGACATTGGAGTATGCTTGTTATGTGTAATTTGGGAAGCTTGGTAGTAAAACCTTCTATACTACATTTGAACTCAATGAAATCAACAACTCATTTGGATCTACATGAGCATATCAAATTGTAAGTATTTTGAGGTTTGTCAATTTTGTCAATTAATTTTGTAATATGAGTGTTTCAAATTAACTATAAGTATTTTGAGGTTTGTCAATTTGTCAATTTCATATTTTCATTGTGTAAGTGTCATTGACTATTGGTATAATGCACTTATTGATTGTAGTTTTTTAAGCTCAGAGTGGAAAAGACAAAATAACATGGCAACTTCGAAAATTCCCAAGAAGGTTTTTCTTTTAATTGATGTAAGTTACTATTCAATTGTATATGTTTGAAGATACACTTGATTGTTTAGACATATTAAAAAGGACTTGTCATTTTTCAAATATGTGTTGATATAAATTTTTTTATGTTTTGTATGGATGTAGGTCCCTCAACAACCTGAGAATAATGGTACAGATTGTGGCATTTATTTGATAAAAACCTGGATGTTTTCTTGGATACTATTACTGAAAGATTTTCTTTGGGCCAAAATAGTGCACATACGGTAAGTGAACATTAGAAATTGAAGTATTTGAAGAGTTCCAAGTTTATTTGAATATATTCCAACTTTGTCTATTGGAAGAGTGAATGTCCAATACGTTTGTGAATTTTTTTTTATATTTGTTTAATTAATTCTATGCAAATTTGAATTAATAAGTTTTGGTGTTAACTTGCTTGTTTGATCAGTTGAAGAAAGTGAATTGGGAACTTAAGAATGTCATATTTCAAGATACAGAAGTAAATGCCAAGCGAATGAGTATAAAGCAAACAATTCTGATGCTTGAAGGGGGATCAATTTTTTCCTCAGTTGTTGAAGACATGTAAGTTGAAATTATTCCAATGTTGTATCGATCTTCATAAATATTTCTATATTTTTTATTGATTATTCATGGTTATTAATTTTTATTAATTTTTGTTTGTAGCAATCCAAGTGCAATGGTTTGGAAGGTGGAGTTGAAGCCCTATCTAGTATACTCAAAGTTCCTTCTTTTCGTAAGTCTTCAAGGAAACCAAAAAATCCTAAAAGACATAATCCTCATAGAAAATGCCTCACTTCAGAAGAATTTACCAAGAACAAGTTGAAAGCAGCCAAAGAAGAGGAAGACAAGTTCAATGCGAAAGAAGAAAAGAAACAGAAGAAAGCAGAGCTTGCCAAATCTAAAAGGAAAGCCATAACTCAAGTCCAAGTTGAAAAGAAGAAGTTAGCTTTAGGATACAAAAACAAAAAACCATTACAACCCTCTGCATTGCTTGTGAAAAAACAAGCTGCGTTTATTGCTCCTTTGGTGAAATTGGAGATGCACGGTTAGTAGCTCATGTGATCATTGTAGAGGGACACAAACAAGTTAAAATTGAATTTTAGAAAGGTTGCAACTTTTGATGTAGAAGTGCCATTTCATTTTTTCACAACAATCCTATCTACTCACTAATGTCAATTTTAAGAAAAAAATAACAAATGTAATGTACCCATCTTTTGTAATATGCTAGTGAACTGAAATATGTACAGTAAGTGGCATGCTTACGATATTTACTACATCAAAATTGCCCCATGATGGCATGATGTTTGTCCCAAGTCACATGATCTAATCACATCTCTTTAGGCTACATGTTTCAACAACTCGATTGTTTCCTTTTGTTTCATTGCTAAGCTTAAGGCAAGGTTATGTTAGAACTACCATACTGCAAAATTTAGGCTTCCTTGTTGTTGAATTTTTTCTTAGATGAGCCAGAGTTTGTGCCTCTCATTGCTGCTTGTGCACAAATTTTGACTTTGTAGGTTTCCTGGGTACGCAACTCCCATATTATATGGCCTTCATTATAATCACTTATAATGCATTTTAGTCTAATTTCAAAGGATACAATTTGTTTTAATGTAGAAAATTCTTGTAGCCCTTTTAACAAGGAATCCAAAAACGTAATTATATATATGAAATCATATTTCTTTGGATACAATAATAGCATTAAAAAACTAATTATATGAGTTTTTTTAATACATGTATCATGGGACAAGCGACCCAACTTTTGGGGCTTTTTAATAAAATTTTAATTTTAATTGGAGGGAACTTCTTGTAAAGAATTTTTAAAACTATGCACAAATGTTTCAATTCTTCATATATATTGTGAGTTTTTTTCTCATATGTATGCAATTCAACATTTTCTACATTTAATTCTCTTTTAATTTGGTCTTCACCCAACTTTTTGGTCTTTTTAATTTGATATAATTTTTACAAAAGCCGTCCTCTGAGCCATTTTAATGCTGATGACCCTTGTGAATAATACATGAGTTGCG
Source organism: Pseudisothecium myosuroides (assembly GCA_951799445.1). Classification (NCBI taxonomy): domain Eukaryota; kingdom Viridiplantae; phylum Streptophyta; class Bryopsida; order Hypnales; family Lembophyllaceae; genus Pseudisothecium; species Pseudisothecium myosuroides. The sequence goes on along the minus strand of OX637287.1, from coordinate 20,434,864 downwards.
TACCCGGGGCCCGGCCCCGCTCAAATATGTCTTCAACCCGCAATCCTCCAAGGCCCGCTCTCCTTCTCTCCAAGCTTGGATTCTCCTTGTCTGACAATGTTTTTGTCTCCTTTTAGAAAAGTTGGAGCACTATAGCAATTCCCACCAATGAGAATGCAAAGTTATTGGAGATATGGAGAGCAAGGGTGGGGAAGGTGGAGCCCGCAACAAGCCATTTGGCGAGGTGATTTTTCAGAGCAAGAGTGGCGATGCTCTTAGAGCAGCTCCACTCTTGCCCTGGATTGCCCCTCAGCCGCTCAAATCCAGCTAAAATTGCCCCCACTCTTGCCCTGGAATTCAAAAGTTAAAGCCCGGCCCCACTCAAATCACTCATCAACCCGGAATCCTCACGGGCCCGCTCTCCTTCTCTCCAAGCTTGGATTCTCTTTCTCTGACAATGTTTTTGTCTCTTTTTAGAAAAGTTGAACCACTATAGCAATTCCCACCAATGAGAATGCAAAGTTAGTGGAGGTATGGAGAGCAAGGGTGGGGAACTAATTAGAAAGTGGAGCCCGGAAGGAGAATGGAGCCCGCAAAAAGCCATTTTGCGAGGCTAGTTTTCAGAGCAAGAGTGGAGCTGCTCTTGGAAATTTGTATGCCAATTGAGGTATTTTCATTGATCAGTACCGGTATACCATTTATTTCAATGCGTTTTGGTCCGAGTTCCAGCTCAGTAATCAGGGTTTGTTAGAGGTTAGGGTTTCTGGAGCTCTTGGACCACACCATTCACATTGCCTCTGGGTTTGGGGGGATCAGTTGGATGCAAATTGCAGTGCGAAGGTAGAGTTGGGGTTTCACTGGTGTAAGAATCACCATGGATTTTGTGAATTCTCTCAGTACTTGTTTGTTTTTGTTAGTTATGAATGGGGGACCTGCGTTTCGTGATCCGAATTTATCTTGTTATTCTTTATCGGCTCTGGATCTGTAGAGGAGGCTTTGCATTGACAAAACTACATGTGAGGAGGACCTTGCTCAATAAGCGAGCCAGTGCTACAGAGACAAGAGAAGCTGCCTGTTTCTGAGAGTTTGAGAGTTTGTCGATTTATGAATTTGTCAAGTTCCAGTTTCAATATTGCATTGATTTCACATCTTATGCAGCGGTTTTTCCAGGTTTCTGAACGCAATCAAATTGTTGGGAGCGTTCGGATGCTGAGTGAGTAACAAGGTGAGTGGTAGGGGCACATGCTGGGTTTGGCGACTATGAACACGATTGAACCAAATAAGTATGCCGCTGTGGTGCTCGGAGGCACCTTCGACCGTCTTCATCCCGGACACCATGTCCTTTTGAAGGTGCAATTCGTTCACCCCCTGGGCGACCATTTTTGTTTGCGTAAGTAAGCTCAACAGTAGCTTTCGATTGCTGCTTTCTGAATTTTAATTTTATTCTGCGCGGATGTTTGCAGGCAGCGGCAGAGCTGGCGCGGGAGAGGGTGGTGGTGGGTGTCAGCACCGGTTCAATGCTGACCAATAAAGAGGTTGGACGCTACATCTCACAAACTTTGATTGGATTATTGTATGGTTTGAGGTATCATTTGATAATCTCTATGTTGGTAAGATTTAGAGATTAGTTTGTGAATCTTGTAGCAATTCAATATCGTTTGCTATTCAGTCATTAATTAGGGTTTTAATCGTCTTGGTTGATTTGGGAGTCGTCAGCCTAATCACGTGTTCATTGCTGTTGGAAATAGTTTTTAGGTTTAGGATCTGGAAGTAAAAAGAGTGCGGGAGAGGAGAAAGTTGGTTTAGGCTTTGTCTTGAAACTAAGGCGTGCGCTGTCTTGGAAACGAGGTTCCATTCGGTGGGTCTAATTTTTTGCTCTGGTGTATGTTTCTTAAGTATGCACATCTGATCGAACCACTGGACGTCCGCAGGCACGCAGTGGAAGTCTTTATTAAGGTACCATGTCGTCACTCCTTCCTTCCGTAGCACCTCTATGAATGACAAACTGCATTTTTTTCCTAGTGGTGATTGTCTCCGAGGTTTAAGGCTCCTCCTAGGTGCCCAATCAAGTACTATTTGGTGTCTACTAGGTATGTCTTGAGTTGCACATACTTTTCTCTTGGCGATATTTCTAAGGTACAGTGGTCTATGAAGAACTGGTGGCTGGTATAGTTTCTAAGAACAATGCCGGCTTCTGTCCAGGGTAGTCAGTAAAGCTCGATGTGAAGGTGCAAACTGAACCAATCACAGACCCTTATGGACCCTCGATCGTTGACGCAGGATTGGAAGCGATTGTTGTAAGGTTAGCATCGACTTCATTCAACTTAATATTGCAATGAATGTGGTCAAGTTGTGTGTAGGGATCTCTTATGTTTCTCAGTGGTGGCATTTGATTAAACAGCAGAGAAACCATAAAAGGAGGAGAAGCGGTCAACAAGAAAAGGGCTGAAAGGGGTCTCTCTCAATTGCAGGTTTTCAATTTTGTGGGCATTTATCTGTTTCAGTTGGCTCCTACTGTTTCTTTTGTTATCAAGCAACATGAGAATTTGAGTAGCGCTCTTCAAATTTCCCAGCTTGCTTCTTTGCTACAAGATCTGGATTTGAGCAGAGGGTTGATTGGGACTCTAAGCAGCCATCGACTCTTGTTCTGTGGGGTCCAGGTGGAGGTTGTTGACTTGATCTTGGAGGATGGAAATACTGAGAAGATAAGTTCCACTCAGTTACGAAAACTCGAATCGAAGCAGGCCAGAGCAGATCCTTGAGATCAATGTCTGCTTTTTTATCAGGCTGCTGAACCAGTTAATTTGCACGAAACAGCTTTTTCTCATTTTCGAATCAGCTCTATGCTACATATGTAGGAATCCAATCTCATATTGTGAGAGCTGCTGCAAATCACAACTGAGTGGTTTTCGTATCTATGGTTGTACAGTTTAGTGCAAAGTGAAATGTAATAAGTTGGCCTCGGTATGCAACTTTTCTGTTGGTTGTCGTTTAGCTTTTGACGATTTACTGATTTCGTAGGTATTGGTGTTTGTACCGAAAGTGATTGCTCTGCCAGTGAAATGGGGCTGATGAGATTCCCATTGGGTATTCAGGAGTCTAGTGAAACTATATACCTGTTGATGTTGCTTTTGGGTTTTTATTAATCTTATGAATGTTTCATGCGGGTGCAAAAAGCGCATAGCTAGCTATCTATCCATAGCAAACTGTTTTTTGTTTTGAAATCAGACTGTCATTACGGTGCTCTACTGTTCTTTCCAAGTTCCAACGGAAGAGAAATCTTGTAACATGCACTTATAAAAGCAAAACAAGCAACTACGTCATATAAGGCTACGTCCCTAATACTGTAAAAGCTATTGATTGATGAACATTAGAGACCTAATGTGCAAAAGCGTTTTTTTCGGATCACTTCTATCTACAATTCATTTAACCCCTCAAGGCCCATGGCCTTTTTGGGTTTAAAAACATCATTGCTTTTGAAGTGATACAGTTCAAAATGTTAGTAAGGTATAAAAATCTCAACTGTACAATCTTGTAGTGTACATGTTGTAGATGGCATGAATCAAATTTGGAGTCATTTGACCGTGTAGATTGCAAGATTATAATGTTTTAGTGTAGAAAAAAAATGCTGAAATTTTCCTAGAAACACATTTGGAGGTGAAATTCGATTTCTAAACCTACTCAAATAGAAAAACTATACACTATAAAGTGATTCAAAACCACCATACAAACACATTGGTGAAAGAAAAACATCATTGAATTGCCTCATGTCTGCAAAATGGCTTCGAAATGTCAAAAAAATAGCAAAAAAAGTTGCAAAAAACACATCTAGGGCTGAACCTGCTTCTACTAGAATTCTTCTTAGTCACTCATAACTTCTTGGATTGTTATGAAATTTTAGACACACAAACTAGACTAGTATGTGCAACTTTCCTCAAAAAAATTATTGAAATCGGACACTGTATGAAGAAACAAGCCGCTGAAGTTCACTGTAATCCAAAAATGTCTGGACTTTGAACTTTGAATTGCTCCCAAACATTCAAAACAACTTGGATTGACATGAAATTTTTATCACAATAAATAGACTTCATGGGAAACATAACACAACAAATTTTATTGAAAACAAATATTAAATGAAGGAGATATAAGCCCTCAAAGTTGCAGCCTTCAAATGCAATTTGGTGAACTCAAATTGAACCTATGAACTTCGATTGGCTTCCAAGACATCAATACATCTTGGATTGATCTGAAATTTTTACAACATAAACTAGAAGAGAGAGCGCAAATTTTCCAAAAAGTTTTACTGAATTTGGACATCGGATGCAAAAGTTACAACACTTTGAATTGGACTTGAAACTCTGTGAGGCCTTTTTTGGGCCCCTTGGGCCTTGAGGGGTTAAACCGCCAAATGCAGTCTTCTCTATCCTCAGGGACTGCCCAGCGGCCCAGCCAAGAATCGGAGGCGGATGTCGCTCGAAATTGTATGAATATAACAAAACTAGAGGAGGATTGAAAGGCAAAAATTGAGACAACGTCTGCCAAACAGAACACAATATCACAGTACTGTACTGTAAATTGCAGTATTATTGACAAGTTCAAGGCTCTAAGTGTCTCTACTGATGAGCAGTGGTATAATTTGCTCATTTTTTATAAACTGCAATATCAATTAAAACATAAACGGCCAATGTGTGGAGCGCTCCAAATTGCAATTACCTGACATTGAATGCTTACATAATTTGGTTCGAAACTTGAGTAACACAAGCAGATACGACATGAGTAAACTCCATATCTAATAATGATGGGCGTTGATTTGTACCCCATTGGCTCATGACGCAATCCCAGCCGATCAGTGAATCGCAGAATTTAACTCAACATTTCACTTCAACAGAAGTATTTAGAGAAGTTACCTCATATTAGTAACGCACTTACATCGACAGAAATTCCAGAAAAGAGACGACGGCACAAGAATCTTGCATAGGAAGGTACCCATGAGAACACTCTCCATTGATACAAAAACGCTTGGGTATTTGTGCCAAGGTTCAGTGTTTCTTGAGGTGATTTAGAATGAGGAAGTGGAGTCGACGTACTGTGTACCCTATGAGCTGGAAATAGCTCTATTTTTCATCTTCCAAAGGGGCCGACACTACAGCAATCTCCTACCACACATCACGACAACACTGACTGTCGATAGTCAATTTCGTTAAATTGGCACGATTTGGGCACCAAACTGTATCTACATGGATGTCTGAATTTTATCCAGGACAGGGTATGGATTTATGTATCAAAACGTGCATTTGGAAGGTAGCAAAGTATTGGATTACCGCCAGTCTCACGAAATTGACAAGGCCTAAGCCTCGTCGATAGCACAATAGATTGCATTGAACTTTCATTTCCCATAAATTGGAGGTATTCCATTGAAATGGAAAAGTGAACCACAAGAAAGATTTTAAGGAGCCGGGAGAGGATAGCTAGGATGAAATGCAATATTCATATTAATTTACATATCTATCAGCATAGCAAGCTCTGTCAATGTCAAAATGGAGCATGGAATGCCGCCAATTTAACGGAAATGACGTTATTTTCTCTGAATTCTTGCGGCCAAGGCAAGCTTTCAAAGACCAAGGAATGCGTGCATATATCACGCAACCAAGTAGGCCGGCAACCCATCCGGTCTTGAGAAAATGCATGCAGCAAGTGCTCCCGGGTCTCGCTTAGAGTGAATTGATGAGAGTTGTCCAAAATTCCACCTCTACTTCTAAAATTTGGCTAGCATGTAACTAAATGATGTAGGATGCAACTGTCAAGAAAACAACCATGTGCAGTGCAAAAATCTCATTTTAGGAGGGATTAAAGTCTGTTGACCCTATTGGGCAAGGTCAAAAAAATATTTTTTTCTATTTACTTCAAACATTATAATCTTTCAATCTCTCCGATCTAAATTTCTGAAATATTTTCTACACATTCCATGGTAGTCTACTACGAGTTTGTACGGTTGAATTTCAAAAAAGAATTCTTTTTCTTCATCTTTCTCTCACCACCTAAAAAAGTGAGTTTTTGACAATTTCTGCCTGAAGTGTGCCTCAATGCTTTAGAAATTGAAGTGGCAAAGGTTTGTGCAGATGTACAAAACTTGCATCTAGGCATTTATTAGTTTTTTGAAAGTAAGACTTAGTCCTTGTTGTATCTTATTTTGCAATTAGAAACTTGCTAATTCTCATTTCGCAATTGGAAACTTGCTAATTTAGTGATATAATTGTATTATAAAGAACTCTAACCAGCAATGTAGCTCATGCATAACATTATATAGATATCCTCAGAAAACAACATTCCTCAAATAACCTTAATTATCTCCACCCAAAATATGTCTTTCTTGCTAAAATTTTGTACTTTGGTAGTTGAGTGATTAGGAAAGAAAACATAAGTTATTTGATTGAAAAAACATTATTTTTTAAGGAATTATACAATTATATAAAAAAAAGTGTTGTTTTGCTAACTTCTAGCTTGGACTTTGATCTCGCTTTTGGGGGTTAGAATCCATTGTGGAGAGTTGAGCTTTAGAAAGAAGAAAGTGGTGAGGTAGGAGAAGCCACCAAATGTAGAGAAAGCTTGGATCATAGCGTTTTCATAACTATAAAAATTTATTGTATTTTGGAGGAATGTTGGTAGTTGAGGACATCTATATTACCTCTATCCCAAAATGACCTTCCTATTGGACAAAATGTTATAGATTAAGGCTAAAAATAACATATTAAAAACCAATTTTGCACTATAAGTAGCAGCGATCCCAAAACTGGCTAAATTTCCCGCAGTTGCTACTTAATTTTTCATGCCCACAGTGTAAATTTTTTTTTAAATCTTCACCAAATGAACATTTGGCTAAAATCTCTGAACCAGTTCTGAGATCACTGATAAGTAGAGTTTGGTGCACTCCTAAAATTCTCAAAACTTTGAATTTTGGAGCCCTTTTCAAAGTGTAGTTTTGGAATATTGAAAAATATAATTTTTTGGGCATTTTCAAGGAGCACCATTGGCCAATTAGTTATTGAGTGTGAGGTTGTCATTTTGTAGGCATTTAGCATATGCCTAAGACCATGTGTGGCCTTTTGTTTCGCTTCATCTCCTTCAATTGGGCAATATTTAAAGAGGTGCAAAAAAAACAAAAAAACATGGTTGATTAATTTTTTTAGTCATTTCATTCATCTTTTGATTGACAATTGCATAAATGGAGGGCAAACTACTACTTGGAGTTGTTTTGTTGGTTCCAAATTGCAATCAAAAACCAAATCTGACCGATCTGGAACATCACAAAGTACAATAGGAAAATCATTTTGGGACGGAGGGAATAATTTGGTTGTGCTCTAGGACACCATTCCATTGGTGGAACTTTGAGAAAAAGGCAAAAATATTTTGTTTGTTACAATTGGTTTAAAATTTAACAATAAGGTGAGTTTGATACAACTTTAACTCTGTAATTTAACCCTTAACCCTGTGAGAACGCTCAGGACCTAAAAGATCTTATGAATGACTTCATTGTTGAATATAAAAATAAAGAACGCACTTATTGGTCTAATAATCACAGTGTTTTGGTGACCACCTTGGTCATGGAAGACCGCATTCTTCTAGCGTTAACCCTTGAAGGCAATAGATGAGATTTCAGCCCTGTGGAGGGCTGTGTGTTCCCAGCCTGTGGGAACTGCCGAATTTAGGGCCGCGGCAGCTCGCTGACGTGGCCGAGCGACTGCCACGTCGGAAAAAAAAATTCAAAAAAAAAAAGATGAAATTTTTTTTTTTCTGTTTTTTTTTCATTTCAAAACTACAAAAAAAAAAAAAAAAAAAAAAAAAATTTGAAATTTTTTTGTCGGGAACAGCCGTTCCCTGAAACTGCGGGAGGGGACCAGCGTCGGGAATGGGCCTGAAACGGCCCTCCCAACCCCCCAAAACCCATCTAATGATGGACCATTACAAAAAAAATTAGGCCTGTGAAGGGACGTTTAAGGTAGCAACACCCATAACCGTTAGTGTACCCATAATTGATAGTAGAGTTCCCTTAAAGTGTCTTCAAATGTACCTTGAAACCGTGTCCAATGCTTAATTGTGGTTGGTGGGCTCTGATTTTTTAAGATTTTGGTGCTAAAATCAAGGCAGATTTAGTAGACTATAGTTTAGGGTGCCCTAGGGAGTTGTACTTTGAAAATTCATAGAAAATAGATGCCTTATCCAAAAATTCTATTTTTCTTTTGAAAATTCATGATTTTCAGTTGCTAATACTAAAAAAATATAATTTCTACAAAAAGATGTCTCCAATTATGCTGAATTGCTTATTTTGACGGTTATGGGTGTTGCTACCTTAAGGGAGGCTCTCCAAGCTAGCTATGGTGGTCAAATATTTATTATTTAATATTAATAAAATTATTAATAATAAAATTATTAATAATAAAATTATTAATAATAAAATTATTAATAATAAAATTATTAATAATAAAATTATTAATAATAAAATTATTAATAATAAAATTATTAATAATAAAATTATTAATAATAAAATTATTAATAATAAAATTATTAATAATAAAATTATTAATAATAAAATTATTAATAATAAAATTATTAATAATAAAATTATTTAAAAACAATAGATTATAAAATTATTTTAAAAATAAAACAATAATTTAATAATTTAATATAAAATAATCAAATAATCAAAATTTGATGTGGCACTAGTAGTGCCACATCAAATTGTCAAAATTTTGTAATTTTGGATTTATTTTAAGAAATTAAATTTTTTTCTATTAATTTTTTCTTAAAAATAAATTTTTACCGCAATTCAAATCTTGTAGTTTGCTGAAATTCTAATTCTTAAATTTTTAACTAATTAATTAATTTCCATTTTTTCAACCAATGTTCTCTGATGTTGGGAATTGATGTCCTTTTCAAGGCTCAAACTTCTTGTAATGTGGTGACTATGGAAATCATCCCTTTTGATACTGTGTAACATCATCTACTTTAAAAAAAAACAAAGCACTCATAAGAAGTCAAACTACTGTATTAGACCTCTCCTTTTCATACAAAATTCCAAAGATGAATAGTTGCACTTCTATCTTACATGAAGAGATTCTTTATCATTTGTCAACCAAAAAACGGCCGCAACGTCTTTTAAAGGTTAAAGAACATCTCTTGGTCCAAGGGAGAATAAAAAGTCTCCTAAAACTGGGGCATGGATCTTACTCCTTGTCCAAGAATTGATCAATGAATTATACCTTGACTTTGCAGGGTATATGTGGTTTTGATGATATTGACAATGATATTTTTAATTTTTTTGTATTTTTTGGATCAATCATGCGCATCATGAACTCAGATTTTTGGACAAAAAAATTGAACCTAAAAATGAATTATTCAGCTATGAAATATAAATTAAACAAATTGTCCATTTCAACAAGTATTTCAAATGCAAGGGCATTAAGATACAAGAATGGTCCATGTTGCAACCTGTACTGTCTCTACAATAGCTAATGCAATCCCGTACTCTGAACTCTAAAAAAAATTTCAAATATTATGAGAACCAGCATCATGGAAGTGTCAAGAAATGTTACATGTTGCATACTACAACTTTCATATATCAACTTTTGTAATTTCCCATTGATGCTAATGGTATGGTTGATTGAATGAAAAAGTTCCAAATCTGTACTCAGTTTTGTTTGTTAGTGTAACTTTTGATCTAGGCATCCCATCGGATTTTCTTAAAACTCCGACAAAGAATGGATGTCTACATCTTGTGTCAAATTTTGAAAAACATCTCTTTAGTTTTTCTTCATCATCACCTATCCAAATTCCAATTGTTCCTTGAATGTCCACTTGCTCCTTTGGAGTTAATTACAACCTAGTTAAAAATTTAATTTGAATGATGCTCAACTAAATGAACTTATATTATTTGTATACAAATATAAAAGATTCTTATGAAAGTAGGACAAAACAACACAAGCTTGTATATCCTAGAGCTAAATTATTTAGTTACAAAATATAATTTCAAATAATCTAATTTTGATAATAACCTATAGAGGACCGAGGCACATTTTAGGCAAAAATTGTGAAAAATTGTCACTTTTTAGGACACTAAGAATTAAAGAAAAGAAAAAGTTTTTTCAAGATCCAAATGTACAAATTTGTATTAGACAATTATGGAAATGCCTGTGGAAATGTGTAGAAAAAATTTCAAAAACTTTGACCACATAGATTGAAAGATTATAACATTTGAAGTTAGAAGAATTTTTTTTTTTGACCTTGCCTAACAAGGCCAACAGACTCTAATTCCACCTACAATGAGATTTTTACACTATACATGGTTATTTTTTTATATTTGCATCTTGTATCATAAAAGTACATACTTGTCAAATTTCCAAAGTAGAAGACGAAATTTGTACGCACTGCCCAAGCTGCCCCAAAAATTCAAAGTAGCATAATTTTTGATTGGGCACCCAATTGAAAAAAATATATATTCCCATGGAGGGGATACGTGTTTACACTTTGTGTCAAAATTTTGTGAACATCTAACCAAATTTGACTTTGTGCATAACTACCCAGGATTTCTTGCATATTTTGAACAATCAAACACTTGGTCCTTTAGGACCAATCTACTATTTTTAGCAACATATAAAATTTGGGCAGGTTTGTGTAATTGGTGATTTGCATATTTTAAATTGAAATTTTAATAGAAAGTAAGGACAAGGAATATCTTTCATATGTACAAAATTTCATGACATTTGGAAAAATGAGTCAAAAGTTATGGCCAAATATGTAGTTTGTTTCTCAACTCGGGCAATCTGGGTAGATTAAAAAAAAATATTTTTTTCAAAATTAATAATTTGAAATTGGTTTATAAGATTTATATATACATAGAAAGCTTTGAATCATTCCATTTCGATCAATGAGTCAAAATTTATGAGGAGTTTTTGTTTCCGGGCAATTATGGATTCTCTACTCTAAAATAAACTTTAAAGTCCTTTAACTTACTCAATTTTCAATATTTTTTGAAAAAAATAAAATCATAGCATGTAGATTGCTTATTAAAACATTGCAACCATTGGGATTGGCATTTTTCAATACCATAACTAAATTCTTAACAATTTTGTATTTTGAATCATTCTCTACTTCTTTCTACTTACTATTTTTTTCCTATATGTTCTGGAATTCCAAATGATCTGAAATTTTTTAAGCATGTAGCCAACTTGTCTAGGAAAATGAATCCAAAGATGAAGCACCACCATTTTGGACATTTTTTCATAGAAAAGTGAGCTTGCAAAGTGTAGCTACCCTGTTTTTTGCAGGGAAAAAAAATGATTTCAATGGATTTGAATGCTTTTATCTTGCAATCCACATGGTGGAATTTTTGAAATTTTTACCACATGTTTTCAAGTCAGCATACTAGAAGATCCTATGGTTACATTGTCAAAAAAGTTTTTTTCAAAAATTTGGTACTTGTACTAGAAATGCCAATTTTTGAGAGTTTTTGGTAAAAACATAGTCATGGAACTTTAGGGATTAAGGGTTGATTTTTTGTCAAAATTATTATTTTATGCCTCCAAATAATTGAAAGTTGAAAACTAAGACAAATAAGACTTTTGACTACTCTAAAATATTTTTCATAGTTTTCAAAATAAACTTATTTTTATAAACAACCTTCAAATAGATGTCTCAATATATTGAGATTTTGAAAGTTTTCAATATTAATTTAAGCCCAAAGTATTAAAAAGAGCTAAAAATTGAACATTACAGTACCTATAAATCTATGAGGATTATACATACAAAAAAAATAAAATTATTTTGCCTATTATTCAAAATGCAATTTTTGATGCAATCAACATAAGCATTACAAAAAAAATTAGGATGTAATAGTTGACTTAGAGCCCCTTCAAGTTAGAAAAATGGAAATTTCTATTAATAATAATATGAAAAATATCTATTTTCTTGAAATATTTACTGATTTTTGTACACAACTTTTGAAAAAAATTAAGATTTTTTGAAAGAGATACTTTAAATTTTATATTTTTATGTAATTCTAAACGTACATAATATTCTTTGTAAATTTACGGTACCATTGTTTTATGCAAAATCAAAGAGCAAGGTGATTGCAACAAACACTCTTGTAGTAGTTTTTGTCACATGTATGAGGCAATTGAGTTTCTTGCCATGATTTTTGTGTTACTATTTGAAAAGACTCAAGATTTATAATTAAAGATATTTATGACTGTTTTACATCTTGAACAATTTTTTCATATTTTTCAAAATGTTTTACTATTGCAGGCAACCAGCAGGTCCAAGAAAAAATAATTGAAAAAAAGAAGTTGAGTTCTACAGGAAATTAATGACTCTAGAAGCTCAAATTAAGGGAAATTCAAGCCAAATAATGTTGGAAATATAATATTTTTGGGTCAAATATCAATCCATCATTTTACCATCTATTGTTGAAGAAATTCATGATGGCAAAATGATGGAGGTACTTCATTGATGTTTAGTGAGAACCAAGGGTAGAAAGGTTGTTTGCATAGTCAAATCTTTTATCCTTCATCAATCCTCAAATGGTATGGGATAATTTGAAGGCTAGAGCTTGACCTCTTATAGTAAAAATTAATGTTGTAATTGTATTCAAAGCAGAATATTGGACCTTATTTAAATATAGTATTTTTTTAAACCTGTACTAAAAAATGTAGTGTATCAAATCAACTTTCAATTCTAGAAATCTATTTGTGATTTTGAATCTTCAATCCAAAGTTATGGACATAATTTAGAGAGGGGGTACAAAGGGACATTTTCCCTCACATTTTCAAACTTCTTTTTTGAATTTTGTCCATAAATTTTGATTGGAAGCTCAAAATCACAAAAAGGGATTTGGAATTGAAAGTCATGTTGATTTCTACATTTACTTAGTTTGAAGTCTAAAAAAAATATATTCTACTATGCCTAAATGAGGTCTAAAATATTGATTTGAATACAATTTTTGCTCCTTACTTGACTATGAGTGGTTAAGCTCTAACAAATTCCTAATTTATTTATCCTTCATGGGTTGTTGTACCTCTCACCACCCGCTACTTGTGCAAAGAGATTATCTTTTTACCCCACAATGAACATAAGGTGGCTTGTAAAGTTATGTGTGAGAGAAGGTCAAAAGTTGAATTTGTGATAAATTATTTTTTCAATAACAAAAATTATTGTAAGTTTGAAAATAGATGATGGAATACATTTTTTCACCTTTATCAATTATTCGACCATGTTGTGTCAGACTAATTGTTCACCTACAATATTTATAAATAGTTCCCTATTAAATGTTACATTTGCCAATTTAAAAGGTTTTATTATGATTCCTAGTTCAAAAAAAATTGGATTTAAATTCATCTTTTAGGATTATATAGTATCAAGATATTTTAACAAATAGCAAAATTGTTACCTTATATATGTGCTCAAAAAATTCTCTTTTTGTATGAATTTAGGGATTGCATAATATGACTAGTGTATTAAAAGAAAACGGGTAATACAAGTTTGAAAGACCAACATAAATGAAGATGATGAATTCCATTCTTGATGCTTTGGGTAGGACATAGACCCTATAAAGAACCAACATGTTCCTTACCCAAAAAAAATTCTTGAATCTCTATACGACAACAAGGTCATTTGACGCCACCATAATTGGAGGTAAACATCTCGCCTTCTTGCTAGATTTGAATTCATGACCTCTTCATGGGGGTGCCAAAGCGAAAACCACTTAGCCAAGGCTGCATGTGCCTCTATAGTACAACAGGGGTAGCTACACCTTCTTCATCCCATTCTCAATCTTTAGAGAATAAGGAGGTGGCACTCTCTCGTTGGTTCTACTTGGCCTACGGAGGGTCCATTCTCTAAAGATTGAGAATGACCATTCTTTTTCCTTTTAAAGTAAAAAATGGGTGTGAAGAAGATTTAGCAAGCAAAGTTTTCATTGTTCCGTTCTTCCTTTCACCCAACTTACTGCATTTTCATTTTTTTGCATCTCGAGTTCTCAGTGTCATGTGTGTTTGCGTGTTCACTGTTCAATGCCTTCTTCTTGCAATTTAGGGTGTTTTGTGCGTTTTGTAGTCCATTCGTGTACTACATCCCTAAATCTAGAGCTTGAGCTTTGCAACTTCTAGTTTTGCATGTTCTACACTAGTAATTCTCATTCTCAAATGCTTCATTCTCATTCTCCACACCGACAAAAAAAAATGTCACACTTTCTTTGAGGAGAAAGGCTCATAACTGGCTCTTCTTTTCCTCAACAACTTCTCATTCTCCATAGAAGTTCTACTCTTGGAGAGGGTGTGACTAGCTACCCCTAATGTATATTTGCAAAGCTGTATTTCAATATATACTGAGTATTTATTGAGTATTTTCACTATATATCCTGTTTTATCCACCATGCGGACCCCATAAAGAACCCCTTTTAGGGTTATGATGCCCAATATCCTTAAAATAGTTTTTTCCTGTTCCTTGTCAGCACCCACTTGCCTGACACTGGGCAGGCATGCAATCTGCTCATTTTTTTTTAAGTCAAAGTCAAACCTTATCGGCACTGGTAGAGCATCTGCCCGAGTCCCCCGACTTCGGTAGTGGTCCTATCGGGGTGACTTAATTAATTCTCACCGTCAGTGTTCATTTGGTGAAGTTAAAAATCAAGCCGCTTGCCTGAATGTGTTTTTGGCTCTGGGAAACAAGGGAGAGCGCCGGCGCCTGCTAAAAATGCCAACACTTTTAACCCCTGAAAATAGTACTGTTTGTAGAATATTTGGAATTGATATACAAATAAAAGTTGTAGATTTTGAGTTGTAGACTCCATCAGTACAATTAGATTCACCAATGTTATCACCTATATTTTTTTTTTTATGAATTTTAAAAATTCCTCCTAAATTCAATTACAAGCAAACTAGTATTCCATCCATCCCAAAATGATCTTCCTATTGGATAAAATGTTTTGGATTAAAGTTGAAAATTACATCTTTTAACCCCTAAAGTTGTTTGACTATGTTTCACAAAAAAAAATCAAAAATCAAAATGGGTCGTTTCGATGGGCAAAGACCCTCCAAAAATGACAAATGACAAATGAAATCTTGTTGCATCTAACTATAGAATCTAGTGGTAGACTACTTCATTATGTTGTAGTAAAATATAGGAAGTTTAGACTGCACAAATTGTAAGATTATAGTGTTTGAAGTGGAAAAAAATGTTTTTTGGGGGGCATTCAAATTTCGGGCAGCTCTAATTTTGGGAGGCTTTTGCACAAGTTAATTTCACTTTTTTGCTTGAACTTCTTTTGCTTTCTTTTTGTGACAAAGTTGCCTACATATTCAAAAATTTAATAACATTTCAAATTGGGAAAAATGTACCAAAAAATTTCAATAGTAAACTAGCTTCAAGAAAAGTCTTGTACAGAGCCCTTTTTCAACAATTTAAGGCCTGCACATACAATATTTCTTCAAAATGTGAACAATGGAGTTCTAAGTTTAGTAAGTTCTAGAAGAGGGGAAAAACAAAAAAAATCGCCTAAATATCAAACTTTGGTAAGCTTGATTAATTTGTGTTTAAGGTAAAGTGAAGGGCAATTGGGGCATTTTAGGCCTGGCACTAGAAGAGGCTGGGTCAAGGTTAGCGTTGTCTGTCTCATCGCAAATTAATGACACTGGATCAAGTTCTCCTTGATTTTAACCCCTAAATGCCCAAAGTCCCCTCGGGGGACACTTGGGATTTCGGGCAGGCTCGTGTGGCTTCAAATTTTGACTTGATTTTTTGAAACTTTTTAATGAAGATAGGAGATCACATTAGCTTTCTAAAAATATAATTTGTTTTCCCAATCGGTGCTTGGGAGCAAAGGTTATGCCACCCTAAGTAAAAAAAACTATTCGCTGTGCAAAAAAAAAAATTTAATTTTAAAAAATAAAATTGAAAGATTATATTTTTATCTAAATATGAAGCTTTGATTTGTTCTGTTTAAGCTTTGATTCATTCTATTGAAGCTTTGATTCATTCGATTTGGACTAATAATAAGAAAGTTATGAACAATCTTGCTTTTTGGGCAATCTAAGCATCTTCTTCAAAAAACAACTTATAGAATTCATTTTTGAATGCAATTTTCAAAAAAATTCAAAAAAAATTTGGACAAGGTTTAGTTTGTTTGCAAGAACAATCTCACTGTTGGAATTATAGTGTTTCAATTCCATCTTAGAGCTATTAACAATTTAGTATTTTCTTCAATTTTGCACCTACTTCTACACCACAATTTTTTAATGAATGAAAATCAAGTGTTTTTTTTCTGAATTTTTTATCCTAGACTCTCAACTCAAATGTTCAACATAAAAAAAAAATTTATGGTCCGTAGTGCAAAAGGTTTCCACAAATGGCGATAAAAGTTATTTGAAATTGCAAATCAACATTCAAACTTTTTTTTCAACTTTGAATGCTAATATCCTCCAATCCATATGGTCAAATTTCATGAAATTTTTACCACATGATCTGAGACAAGTGAATTACAAGATCCTATGATTAGATTAGATTTTTTTTTTCGATTTAGGGAGTGATTGCAACGAAAATGACAATTTTTAGTTGTTTCAGAGCCAGAAAACGCCTTGGGCATTTAGGGGTTAAAAATGTTCCCTTTTCCTACAATTTTGAAGAGTGATGTTCCATGCTCCAAGAACAATAAATTTAGAATATTCAACATTAAATTTCAATGGTATCAAAATCAACAGTGCTAATATGTGAGCCCAAGAATGCGAGCTTGTGAGCATAGAGCCTACAATATAGGTACCTATAATATAGATACCACACTCTATAGAAGGTGTATGTATCATAAACACCTATAATATGGGTATTTGTAGCATATATACCCTATAATCATATATGGTTTCTATAGTATATACACCTATAACATAAGTGCGTAGTATTCTAAACTTATAGGCTTATAATCCTATGCTCACATAATAGCAACCCTTGTATCAAAATATAGGGCCATGTTCTCCCATAGCTTGTAAAGCCATATACACTGTATGTTTCAAAATGAGAAGAGAACATCTTTATACAAGTGAGGTGGTAAGAGGTAAAACAACCCATGTGTGATATGTAAATTAGTAATCTATAGTTTTACCCACCTAGTATATTTATTGCCCCACTCACACTATATATAGTCTCTTCAAATACCTATGGAAAGGGAAGTAAAGATATTAATCAAGTTAGAGTATGCCCACCTACCTTGCAAACTTGATGATTTATTAAGAGATTGTCTACTTTGCAAGGCGAGTAGGCACCTTATTTTTGGAAACAGTGGTTTTGCAAGCCTATTAGATGGCCTACAAAAAAAAGCACTAAGCTAATTGGTTACCCGGCACATCACTTGGCTTCTTTATCATTATATTTTCAAGGTTTATTTTTATTTTTTAAATTAATTAATTTTTTGACACAAATATGAAACAGGGTTTCACAGAATACAAAGCCACCAACTACAATCAATCAAACTATTTTTTCAAGCGGGGGGGGGGGGGTTGTAACCAGGATTTTTTTTTACTTTCTAGTGTTAGATTACACTAGAAAAAAACATAATTGGGCTAAAAAACGGCAACAAACCATGAAGTTTTTTGCCAAAAAACTTTAAATTAAAAAAACAACTTTTGGATGAAATCACCAAATTATGGATGAAAATAGAATTATAGAAATGTGATAAGCACTAATGTGATATTTTCTATCCAATTTGTGGAAGAATGTTGAAAATTGGAGCACCACTAAAACATTTTATATCGCCACTTTGGCACTTTATAAAAAATGAAAAAAAAGCCCTAGTTTGAAGTTTGAACCTACATTCCGCTCACTGTCAGTCATTTGCAGTCCAGGCATTCCTGAACTGAAGCCAGCTAATATGTGCCCCGAGGTTTTGCAGGTGTGAATCAGGTGGGGAATCATATCAGAGTAGCTGTAACTGAAGCCCAATTCATTAAAACAATGCTTATATAATCAGAAAGGTGTACAGAAACTCCTGAAAAGCTCTTATTTCGCTCTTTCTTGTTTTAGGGTCCAACAGTAGATAAGCAACTTGGCAGTGAAAATGAGCTGCTTCCAATCCCAACGATGGTGTCTAAATTTGAACTTATGAATCAACTTCACGATCTGTTGATGTATGAATTTTATTATTAAAAAAAAGTCTCCCTCAAGTAACTTAGCGCAATAACTTACAGTACCAAATTGAAAGGAAAAAATCCATATCATGCAGGCCAAGGCTAGATCACTTCCTGTCGTCTAGGCCTCGGATCGGAGTGGATCTTCTTCGATGGTCTCACTTGCATTCTCTCAACTTCAGAAAATTCCGGATATTAGAGTTTATCGTAAAGTACCTGATGTGGGGACCAGGAGCTGGAGTTTAATACTGTAACGCTGCCGCAGACACTTAATGTCCTGTGGATGACACAGACTACTTTTATGTAAGACAAAAGTGCAATTGTTCATCCTTGGAATTTTGTGCAAAAAGGGGAGGCCTCGCACAAAAGTTTGGCCTTTAATGAGTACTTTTGTGTTTTTTTAAAGTAGATGATTCACACTCTATCAGAAAAGATGATTTCTGCACAGAAGAGCCTGTCTTTATAGGGTTAAGGATGTTAGAGAAAAACACAAGTGGTAACTCCTCGAAGCACCAAAACTAGGGTTGGGGGGAATTTGGTGCCCTATTTCAATAAGCCACTTTTGATACTGTTTTTAGTTATGCCTTTTTAAAATGGCCTTTGTACAAACTAGCCAAGAAGAACTTTAGAATATTCTCTATTATCCTCCAATATTATTTTCTTAAGGGCTAGTTTCCTTCAAATTCAAATCCCTCTGAACCACATTTGACAGTTTCCCATCATAAAGCTTGTACCTCAAACTTCGACCTTAGGAAGGGTAAAGTAGCTTGCTTTGCCCTCTACTCCAAACAAAATATGAAATGAAACGGTGCTATGCACACCTTCTTTTGTTTGTACTTATACCATATGGAATCCCCTAGTATAAGAAATGCCACTTTCAAACTTAAATTATTGATTTTCATCTCATAATTTAAAATTTACTAATTGGCAAAGCAAGCTCCCACTGAACAAATAATTCCCCTAAAACACTTGGATGAAAAAATGTTTTTCACCATCCTTGAGGCCTCCTTGAAAACATCCAAGAGAAGAGGTTTGGTTGCAAACCAATTTCTTTGGATAGCGATCTCGTAAGCAAATGCGATGGGACTTGACTCTCCCCAAGATGGGTGCCTTCACTTAATGAAGCTCTAGCTTCGTCAGCCTTGATCGACCTATTCGCATTTGGATAGTATGGACTTTGGCTTTTGAGAGGCCTGCGGCCTCTCATTCTCCTTACAGTTTTAGTCCGATCTCTATGTCTTGACTTGGCTCTTGCTCTGTTGGGTTGGTTAGGTTGTTAGTTGCTTATCAAGGTTTAGTTGTAAAATGAGTTGTTGAAAAGCTAAAAAATTCTGCCGAAGACTTATAGTCCTCTGGTTCTATGTATTGTTTCCTTTTATCAATGAAAATTATCCATTTGTTAAAAAGAAAAAAAGAAAAAAACATCCAAGAGACACAAAAGGATCTCTGAGATCCGGCTTACATGTGGAGTCCGGATCAGTGAAGCTAACCAATGGTCGGTGGGATTGGGACTCCAGGAAAAACAGACTTCCATTCCACGGACGATCATCCGTGAGCTTCACCAGCTCCTGACTCCACATGTAAGCCGGCTCTAAGAAGTTTCAGGGTTCGTTACTTTCGAGGTCCTCAGTTTGAGTCTTCCCAAGTCAGTCCCCAGGTTCAGTTCTCAGTCCAGTACTCAGTCTTTCTGACATCCAAGTTGTCTGATGACATCCAAGTTGGCCGCAGAGGCTGGCTCCTCATTTGGTGAAATCCAGATTCCGGGTGAAAGCTCCGTCATTTGGATTCCATTGTGCTGCTTCCGAGCGAGCGTTAACCCCTAAAGGACCATTGTCCCTACGGGGGACAAATGCGTTTTCGGGCAGGTACCTACGGGCTGAAATTTTCTCCTGATTTTTTGAAACTTTTTTTGGAGGTAGAAAAACTGATTAGCTTCAAGGGAATATAATTTTTTTCACAATCGGTGCCCGGGACAAAAAGTTATGACCATATAAGCTCAAAACAGGCTTCGGGGGGCAGCTCGGGCAGCAAAAAAAAAAGGGACAAAAATTTGAAATTTTTTTTTTAATATTTTTTTTCTCATAGATTATATTTTTGGCTTTCCGGAAAGCTTTGATTCATTTCATTTGGATATGTTATGAGAAAGTTATGGACATTCTTGTTTTTCGGGCAGTTAAAAGCATCTTCTTGAAAAAAATAACTTTGGGATTCATTTCTGAATGCAATTTTTCAAATTTTTCAAATTTTTTTTTGGGATGGTCTGATTTACTTGTTAGAACAATCTCACCATTGGGATTAGTGCATTTTAATTCCATCTAAAATATATGAATGTTTTAGATTTTCCTTCTATCTTGTACCTACATCTACTTCACAATTTTTTTAAGAATGATAATTAAGTTTTTTTTTAATATTATTTTTTTTCTAGACTCTCAACTCAATTCTCCACTATATAAAATAAAAGCTCAAAACTCTGGAGTGCAAAAATTTTAAGTTAAAAATGTTTAAAGTCAAAAAATCTAGTCCCGCAATGTGCTGAAAAACTTGTTTTTTTCACTTTAAATGCAAATATCTTGCAATCTGTGCGGTCAAAAATTCTAAAAAAAATTCCACACATTCTTATACTAGTTAGGTGTAAGATCCTACGGTTGGATGTGAAAAAAAAAACATTTTTCAAATTTTTTTACTCTTTGCTATAGAAATGGCAGTTTTCAGTGTTTTTTGGCAGAAAAAACGCCTCGGTCCTTTAGGGGTTAACTTATGCTGCTTCTCCTTGAGTTTACCCAAATTTCCTTGACGGACGGAAGGGGCATGCAGCATATATTACAGTAAGTAACTCTGTCGATGAGAAAAGTCCGTCTTCGTGAAGTTCACTTCACTACCCACAAACGAACTGAACTCAACTCAGAGGAAAACCTGTCCATTCTGTTTGCTACTGTACTGTACAGAACATGCAGATATTACAACAAAGTTGACATGCAGGAATCCGGGGCCCCGCCCTGCTGCGCCTGCTCACTCATCCCGCCAACCCAGTGCAGTGCGGTGACACTTGTTTCCTCGATTTCCCTTTGCATGCCATGCCAGTGAGACCCGTCTTGTCACCAGCTAGCTGCCTCCCCATTTCTGGAGGAAATGCAATGCTGGAGCAATTTGGCAGGCCCTCGTCATGCCTCCGGACATGTGCAATTTGCACATTTCCTCTTCAGTTTTTCCGCTGGTCCACTTCCCTGCTTGAATGAACTGAATTAGCTGCATGTGCGATTCTGAGGAGAAAGCGAGCAGGCTTGCATGTGGCTTTCGAAGGCCAGGATGACCCGATCCATTTGGGAGGAAGTTCGAGGCTGATCAATGCATGGAAAGGGAGTTGACACTTCTGGACCGAAATAGGGTTGCACATTAACCGCAACGGGATCAAACAGCGGTTGTTTTGGCAACATATAGCAATTTGGGCCAGTTCACTGAGAACGAAAATATTCATCATATTTATAGAACTAAATTTCTTGGATGTGTGGACGAGAAGTACCTTGCCGCTTCACGGAAGGTTTTTATAATTGGATTTGCCCACAAGAAATTAAGGGGGAAATGTCGTTTTTGATAGACAAGGGATAGCACAAGTAGGGTTATCTACATTGCAGCAAAACTTTCATCAGAATGCTTGGAAGAGCGGAGGTAGGGCCTGGGGCCAATTTTTGGCATAGGTTGAAAAGAAGTTGCTTCTGACATTTTTTTCAGAACCATAAATTCTAGACAAAGTACAAAGAAGGGAGGGGGGGGGGAGGGAGACGATTGCTCCATGAAATATGATTTTGAAAAATTTAGCATTAAATCTAAAGAAATCAAAATATTTGGCAACTATCTCACATACCTTCAAAAGTCATTTATTTTGTGTGAAGAGGGATGTGAAGACAAGCTCTTTATACAAAAAAGGTAATAGGAGCTATAACAACCTATGTGGGATATGTAAATTAGGATTAGTAGGAGCTCAATTGGTTATAGTGAAGTCAATTGTAGGAATTGTGTTTATAGTAGAATTTCAAACCTCGTTCAAGCATAGTAGAATAATTTAAAAAAGTTAAAATCAAGCTAGTTTTCATCTCCAGGAATAAATTTGAGATTTTGAGTCTCCAAAAAAAGTCATGGATAAAATTCAGAGATGATGTTTGAAAATGTTAAAGAAAATATTCCTTCCAAACCTTCTTTTAAATTTGTCCATAACGTTTTATTAGAGACTTAAAATCTCAAACAAATTTTTGGAAATAAAAATTAACTTGATTTTATACATTAATTTAGTTTAAAGTTTTTTGAATTTTTTTATTCTACTACGCTTAAATGAAGTTTGAATTCTACTTTGGATACAATTCTTGCTTTTGACTTCACTGTAAGCAGTTGAGCTCCTACTAATCCTAATTTATATATCCCACATGGATTGTTTTACCTCCTACTACCTTTCTTGTATAAAAAGCTTGTCTTTTCATATCTATATGTATAAAATAAGTGGTTTATAAAGCTATGTGAGATAGTTGTCAAATATTTTGATTTTTTTGAATTTAATGTTGAATTTTTTTTAATTATATTTCATGGATTAATGGAACATCTTTATGCACAAGGGAAATGTAGGTGTTCAAAAGACATGACATGTGATAAATTTATCCAACGTTAGTGATCCATGATGAGTGAGGCATAGAAAATCTTGACCCAGCTTCTTCACGCCTAATATACCCAATATGCCTTACTACCCTTGAATTCAACTTCAATGTTTCAAGCCATACATTGATCAAGCTTGCCTAAGTTACAAATTTTGGACAATTTTTTTTAGGGTTAGCTAAAACCTAGAATTCTATGGTTAGTATTTTGAAGAGATTATTATATGTGGAAGTTAAAAATTGTTGAAAAAATGGCTTTGTATGAGACTTTTTTTGAAACTAGTTCCCTATTGGAAAATTTTGGTACATGTTCCCCGATTTGAAATGTTATAATTTTTTTTGAATATGTTGCCAATTTTATCACAAAAAAAACAATTTTTTTTTTGTGAAATGAACTCATGCAAAAGCCTCCTTGAATCAAAGTTGTATGGAATTTAGATGCCTCCTAAAAACATTTTTCCCAACTTCAAACACTATAATATCACAATCTACAAGATCAAACCTTTCATTTTTTTTTACTATTGTGTAATGAAGTAGTCTACCACTAGATCTTACAATAAGATGCAACAAGATTTCATTCATCATTTTTTTTGGAGGGGGGGCCTTTGCCATCAAAACAATCCGTTTTTAGTGTTCTTTGGTGAAACATTGTAAAAACTTTTGGGATTAACGGGACTGGATGCGTCAAATAATGAAAAAGTCGTGGTTTTCAACATTAACTTTGAAATGCTCCAACCTTTTTGGCCAAAATGAGGGTCTAGGCAAACACCGATCTTTGAAGCATCATATCTCAGTCATTTGGTTGATTCACAAAAAGTGACCATTGAAAACAATGCCACACCTACTTAGAAAATGGCTTGCAGAATTTGGAAAGAATTCACTGTGGAACATGGGAGATCATAATTTTAGACTTGGTGCCTCAAATTGGACTTCTAAACTATGTAGGGAAACTTTTGGTCACCTGGGCGTTTGGAAGTTAGGGTGTTGAATAATGGGAGTATCATAGTTTTTAAAATTAAGCTATTGAATAACATAATTGTTATAAATTTGACATGAAGGTGCTGAGTAACAGAGATGTCATGAAAATCTCAACATTTCAATATTGTGTTTGACATTTTAGTGTCAAAAATAATCTCAAAGAATGGCAATTGGCAACATTTTGACATTGTCTTTTGCATTTTAGTAGCAAAACAATGGTTGATGACATTCTATTTTTCAACACTAAAATGTTTTTGACAATATTTTTGATTGTTTAGTGTAAAAAGAAAGTGTTGAAAGGATGTTGAAAATACCGTAAAAAGTGTAGAATGAAGTGTTAAATAAAATATTGAAAATAATGTCGAAAAAAGTCTTAAAAGTATAATGAGAAAATTGCCAAAAATGTGGTCAAAAAATTCTTCACTTTGAACATTCATACCTAATTCTACAGAGATCATAATTCTATAGGTACTACCTTGGTGTTCACTTCTCTACCTCTAAAGTGACCCCCTGTCCCTGTTCCCTATTCCGCCATGATGTACCAACAAAGTACATTCTTACTAAAAAAATGTGCACCATCGGTACATCATGATGACGGAATTGGGTACAGGGACAAGAATGGTTGTTTTCACCTTAAATCCAAATTCTCTTCCACTAGCTTGATCCCCCAAGACCTCCTTTTTTCCTCCAATTGTTACTCCTCCAAACCAACATCATTGATGGCCACTCTCGCCATCATTTCAAAATTCGTAGAAAAAACAACAAGGTGGGAATGGGGATGGGCCCATGACTGCCGCTACCCTAGCTCCATGGAGTGCTGCTGCAAGTCACATGGACGGACGGAGAGTGGGTAAGGTGGGGGCAGCAGCTGCGCATCTCGCTCTTCCAGTCGAGAGTTGCGGTGGTTGCGGGGCCGGTTGTAACAGAAATGGCTGGGGCCTGTGGACTTGGTTGCTGCACTAGACTCATCAGAAACTCCCCGCAACCCTCCTGCGGATGACTGATGAGCCTGGCTCCGATGGATCATGGATGACCATCTGCAGAACAGGAAACTTAGTGCTAAGTTAAACTTGCTGGAGGTTTAGTGGCAGCGATGGCGTTTCCCATGGTGGCGCTGCTGGCGCTGAATTGATTGTTGTTGCCTGTATTCTATAATTCTATTTTGTTGTTTTCATTATCCCTCGCTGGTCGGCGAGCGATCAGCAGCGTCTGCCTCCTGCTGCTTCCCACTCCACTACGCTTATTTAACTGACTCCAGCGTCGCCTCCACTTTACCTGGCTTGCCCGCCCTCCGCATCCGTCGCCTCTCTTCTCACCCCCGCTCCGCCCTTCTCGCGCCGCTCATCTGCGCCTGCGACGGACCTCATCCTGCTCATCCCGCTCATCCCGGTCCCTCCTGCTCTAAAGCCACGCGCTTTTCGCCCTTTTCTGGACCAATTCGCACTGCAATTCGACCTGCCGTTCAGGCTTCGGGCCCTCATCAGCCCTCTCCGTTGCGCTTTTCTGCTCTCCGAACGCCGGCTTCACGACTTCGGGGACGCCAAGAAGAGAGCTTCGGGTTTCCCTGCCGCTTTTTAGAACTAGTGAAGCTTCGTGCACACAATTTGGAGGCAGGCTGCTGTTTGGACTGTTGGGGCTGTTTCGTGTTTGTTAACATTGGCCACTGGTTTGGTTTAGCGAGAGTTGTGCGGTTTGTTGGGGAGCTCGGTGCTGTGGTCGTTTAGCAAGAGGGGTCACCACGGGGCGGGGCAGGGGAGGTCAAGATGAGGATACAGTGCGACTCTTGCGAGAAGAATCCGGCGTCGGTGATGTGCTGCGCGGATGAAGCTGCTCTGTGCACGGAGTGCGATGGGCGAATCCATGCTGCCAACAAGCTGGCCAACAAGCATGCGCGTGTTAGTCTTCACACGGCTGCGGATTCGGCCAAGTGTGATATTTGCCAGGTGCGTTGCTCTGCTCTAGCTTTCCCTTCTGGTTTCTTCCCAGAGAGGTCCTGCACTCCTCCATTCTTTCGAAGATCAGGCACCGCAATATGAATGGGACGCAGTGAGGGGGATGCACCGAGATACGTCTTAGTGGGTTTTCTTCGTTGTGAGGGGGCTTGGATCTTGTTGTTGTAGGGGTCTTACTACAAGAGCAATTTCTGAAGCTGAGGATAGAGTGTGCGTACTTAGGGTTAGATGACGCAGATGTACGTTGGATATTGGGATGTGACCGTGAATTAAGGTGGTTCAAATTTCGCAGGAGAAGCGGGGTTTCTTTTTCTGCCTGGAGGACCGAGCGTTACTGTGCCGCGACTGCGACGTTTCCATCCACTCCGCAAATGCTCTCTCGTGCAACCACAAGCGGTTCCTGCTGACGGGAACGCGAGTGGCCCTGGAGGAGCTCAAGGATGACGAGCCCGCGGCGGAGCCGCCCGTGGCGAGTCCTGCCACCTCCACGATGTCGTCGCAATCCTCGCATTGCAGCCGCGCACGGTCTCTTTCAAGCCCCATCTCCACTCTGCAGGGACCATGCAAAACCAGTCCGGCATCATCCGGTCCAGTCAAGGCTGGGGCTAGTGTGTACAGAACACCCACTGCATACACTCCGTGCTGCTCACCAGGAGCTCCTTTCTCCGGAAATGGCCAAGTCGTAACCCCAAGCCATCAAGAGATGGGGGCGCCAGTCGCGCCCGAGATGATCTCTCTGCCGAGCTCCATGGGCACGGGTGGCGTTGCCAACGCTAGCGGCATGCGCAGGAGCAGCTTCAGCGAGTTTTTGACTGACGCGGTCCCCGGATGGCGCGTGGACGAGCTTCTCAACTTCGTAGATTGCAACGAGAGTTTGGATTTCGCTCCTGCCAAAGGCGAAGGCAACGTGGCTGCCGTGGGAGGCGACTTCGACTGGACCGCAGATTTGAGTTTGTTCGAGGAGCAGATGTTTGCCATGCACGAAGTGCCGCAGTTTCCAGCACCCGCAGCACCGCAGCTTGCTGCGCCACCCAGGTCACGGCACCACCACCATCCACAGATCAGGAATCGATCCAAGCAAGACTTGTACGTTCCCAACGGCTATGGCGACGCGTTCATCGTACCGGAGATTCGAATGCAATCTGGCCCTGCGCCATCGTCGTTACCAAAGCGGTTCAAACGCGACCTGCATTATTAGTTTCTACTAATCTCCAGGTAGATGTCCTAAATCTGTTTATAGAGATATTCAACAGCGTCTTTGGATGCCCGAAGTTACAAGTGGACGGAACTATCTTTTTCAAACATGAAATCGCCCTGTAACTAGTATATTTCTCCTCCAAGGGTGAATCTGTCACCGTTGCCCAAACTTTTTCTGGAGACGAAGTGTGCGTCGGCTCCACTCCTGCGCGGGGGGTTCGGGACCTCTTTCCCGCAGAGCTCGCAGACGGCATCGACGACGACGACGACTACAACGTTTGCTTTTGCTTTTCGTTTGTTTGCAGCAGCAGCAATAGCCATTAAGGTGTGTTCAAGAGCTTCTACCGAAACCAGTGGGCGAGTAACGAGATGATGCGACATTGAACAAGTTCGAGAAGCGAGATGGTTGGTGTGTACCCATTAAACCACTAGCAAAACGGTGTCTGGGTTTTTCTCTACACAACCGGCATTCTTTGAGTGCTGTGCCGACTCTCTGATTTCCATGCGAGTCATTCAAGAGTCGTTCGTTCGTTTCCAGGTGCTCATCACTGCACCAGATTGTTCGAGTCCGAGGATGTGACAGGAGCACCGAAGTAGTGTCTCTGGTAGCTCAGGTTGCTTTCTACTTTTTGCAATCCTTTTTTCACCTGTCTAGTTAGCTAGCGAGGCAGGGTGACCGCAGTGATAGACATATCTGCAGCTCCCCCACTTACATGTACAGTCTGAACAAGCTTTTTGCATCCTCATCTTTCAAGAATATGCCAAAATTGGGAGGTTCACACATGTCCAGCGTCTTTGTGACTCGAGGTCTCTGTCTGTCTTGCAGCAAGAAACATGTCTTTATCATTCGGAAAACTCCCTCAGAAAGCGTCAAAAGCGACTTGTTTGTTTGTGCGAAAGCCTGTGCAATGTTGATATGGTGTTCCAACTCGAAAAGCAGATAACATCAGAAGAGTACAGTTCCTGAGCTTAGAAAATTTCTAGCTTGGTTTGTTGCGATGATGGAAAGTGAACTCAGCATTAGCGAATGCAACGTGGCAATTAAATGTCTTCCCTGTCTTTTCTTCTTCACCTTTCGTAGCCGTCAGAGAATGTCTTCCAAGATCAATGTTCGGGGAGAACCACTGCTTAGATCACTGTAGCCGGTGTCTTTGGAAGTAACCAGTGGGAGTGTGAAATTGGAGGATCCAAAACTAAACAAAAAATTGGTAGATTAATCGGTGTGCAAGAATAAAAGGTGGATATGTAGTGGATGCTTTCATGAAATTGTCTGATTGTAGTGGCTAATTCCTTGGTTGATGGAGGTGGGTATGTTCTTGGATAAGGTTGGTATCACTTTAGGGTTGGTTGTTGAAGGACTTAGATTACTTGCATAGGGCAGGGGTGGGTTCTGTTTTAGAATTGGTCATAGTTGCCATCCCCTGCTTTGTCATCCGTGCCTATATGATGTAATGAAATTTGGAGTCTAATTTCAAAATTGGCATGTTTTTGAAAGAGAAATATGGTAGCCTTTGCAATTTTGAAGTTGAAATAAAGTATTTGATGAGAATTTGATACTAGTAGGAATGAATTTGATACTAGAGGAAATGAATTAGGAGACTTTGATAAAGAGAGGATGCATACAACTGGTGCATTTGGAAAAAAAATCTAGTTCCTTCTTCAAAGAGGAAGCAAATTACCAGAGCAATTCTAAAAACTTACCAAATGCTATTCAAGTCTTTCTTTAACTTTCTCTTCACCTTCATTCTTTACAAATGCACTCTATAATAGTGTATAACCAGACAATGGTCTTCCCCATTTTTGATAGGTATTATGCTTTGCTAGATACTTAGGAGGGATTTAACCCCTAAAGGCCCAAGGTCTTTTTTCTGCCAAAAAACACTGAAAACTGCCATTTCTATAGCAAAAAGTACAAAAAAATTCAAATTGTTTTTTTTCATATCTAACCATAGGATCTTACACCTAATTGGTATGAGAATGTGTGGAAAAAATTTCAGAATCTTTGACCGCACAGATTGCAAGATATCTGCGTTTAAAGTGGAAAAAACAAGTTTTTCAGCACATTGCGGGACCAGATTTTTTGACTTTAAACATTTTTAACTTAAAATTTTTGCACTACAGCGTTTTGAGCTTTAAATCTTCATAGTGGATAATTGAGTTGAGAATCTAGGGGGAAAAAAAAAATTAAAAAAAACTTAATTATCATTCTTAAAAAAATTGTTAAGTAGAAGTAGGTACAAGATAGAAGGAAAATCTAAAATATTCATATATTTTAGATGGAATTAAAATGCACTAATCCCAATGGTGAGATTGTTCTAGCAAGTAAACTAAACCATTCCAAAAAAAAAATTTGAAAAATTACAAAAAATGCATTCCGAAATGAATCCTACAAGTTATTTTTTCCAATAAGATGCTCTAACTGCCCAAAAAACAAGAATGTCCATAACTTCCTCATAACAAATCCAAATGAAATGAATCAAAGCTTTCCAGATAGACAAAAATATAATCTATGAGAAAAAAAATATTAAAAAAAAAAATTCAAATTTTTGTCCATTTTTTTTTTGCTGCCCGGGTTGCCCCCCATCCCCTGTTTTCAGCTTATTTGGTCATAACTTTTTTTCCCGGGCACCGATTGAGAAAAAAATTATATTCCCACGAAGCTTATCAGTTTTTCTATCTCCAAAAAAAATTTCAAAAAACCAGAACACAATTTCAGCCCATAGGTACCTACCCGAAAACGCATTTGTCCCCCGAAGGGACAACGGGCTTTTAGGGGTTAAGTGCTAATTTAAAGATTGAGGTTGACTTAGGACCTATATAAGATTTTGTTCATTATAGGGGTCATTTTTTTTAAAGATGCAAGTAATCTACATGTGATGGATTTTTATTTTTTTTAATTTTTAATTGTGAAAATTGAGCTTAGAAATAAATCCTACACAATATTTTTTCAAGAAGATGCTTAGACTGCCTACAAAACAAGATTCATCACAACTTTCACATGAATAATCCAAAATTGAATGAATAAAAGCTTTTCAAGTAGACCATGAATATAATCTATTAGGAAAAAAATTAAAAATTAATTTCAAATTTTGAGTTTTTTTTTGCTACTTGTCCAAATCAAGCGTTTTGACCTTAGGAAGGCATAATTTTTTTCTCCACGCAATGATTGAAATAAAAACTATATTTCCCCAAAGCAAGTACAATCTTTTACCTCCAATAGAAGTTTCAAAAAATAATTGTAGAATTTGACACCACAAGATTCTATCCAAAATTCTTTAAAATCCATTCCAAAACTTTGAACCTTTAGGGGTTAAAGTGTATGGTGTGGTTTTGATTTTAGTTGGTTGAAAGCATTGACTAAACTTGTGTTACTTTAACCTCTTGGAAAAACACGGGCCCCCATGACCAAGGTAGTCAACAAAATATTCCAATTACTGGACCAATAGGTGCAATTATAATAAAGTCATCCATCGTCTTTACAAGATTACTTTACTAAGGACCCTAGGGAGTACTATTGTCCAGTGAGAGACTTTAAAAGGAAATGTAGAAATGAAGAATGCTTCTATTCATCCACGAATTTGATAATTTTTGGCTCTCAAAAATAACACAAGATCAAGTCCATCTTGGCTTGAGCATTTTATAAACAACGGACTAAGATTTTGGAGAGACCACTAAAGAGTTTTGGAAAGATCTTGGTTACAGGAGCCTAAAGGTATGTTTGCACTTAGTGGTTAGAGGTGATGTTTGCATTGTGAATCCAGTCCCGAAATAGGTCTAAATTCATTCCTAAGACCCTTAGTAACAACATTCTTTAACACCAAATGCAAACATACCTCAAGTCTGATATTATTTGTCCCGGTGCATGAATTTCTTCCAACTGTGTGTGTGTGGACACTGTCCACAACCCAATCTCCTTCAAGCATCAGTGGCTCTAACTTACACATATTGCCATGCCCTGCATTTGCCACTTGCCCATCAGTTCACCCAAGTGCATGCCTCAGACTTCCATCCAGACTAATTGCTGTTCATTCAAAGACTCGTACTAATTGTGTGTATGGCCACATTGCCACACCCTGCATATGCCACTTGCACCTCAAATCACCAACGTAACATTGTATAATCAGAAGATGGTCCTCCACGTGCTGGGAAGGTATTTCAGTATGCCTCCCGCTGCATGCTTGGGAGGGAATTATTAGTTGATGCGAGGATTGACTAAGGAGCCATATAAGACAATTTTGTTCACTGTATGGTCAAGTCTCCTTTTCAAGCATGCAAAAGGGCCCTGGCCCCAATGCTATGAAAGTGCATGCATATACTGTATATGAGTTGTTGTTGCGATGTAACAAGGAGCAACAAGATTTGTTTGGTATCCCTAGTGGTTTTATATCCTCCATATTGAGGTAGAAATATCCATTCAAGTTCATTTAAGTTGATGTGTATAGATGGAAAGAAAATTGTATTTTATGTGAATTTTCAAAATCAAGATAGGAAGAAACTTCAAAGGGTTCAATAGGTGCATGTTTGAAGAGCCTTGAGAAAGACCCCAACCATTCACTCAAAGTTTGTTACAAGTTACAAGCATAAAGTGCCATTTGAAAAGGTGGAGCCATTTATGGTTTGAGGTCATCTTGGTGACACCTATTTGCCAAAAAGGAAAGGGGGGATACAAACAGTAAAGGATATAAGACCTCCTGCCATGTATCGGTGGGTGGGTGCTTCTACTAATACCGGAATAGTGGAATTCATTCTCCTGCTTTCACACACACACTCACCGATGATTAATGGAACTCTTCTTATCTTTTAGTATTTTTTTCTGTCCACCGAGCTCACATGACAAAAGACCTAACTACCTTTCTTATCTTTTAGTACTTTTTCTACCCACTAGACTCACATGGCAGGAGGCCCTAACTACAGTACCTTAGTGTAAATCTCAATCCTTCTCACAGCTGCTTGAATGTTTTCATGGAACTTATCATAAGTTAATGAGCCTGAGCTCACTTGGGGGAGCCTGGGCTCTTCACAATCACCTTGTTTGGGTCTGGCGGCGAATCCGAGATTGGTTTTCTGTAGTCCCAGATCAGGATGGCCCCATCCTCTCCAACGGACACAATCTTCTTCATATTGGGGCTAATCTTGATCTGCATCATAAAGATCATAACATTTGTGAGAAAATCATAACATTATCAAGCAATTCAAGGTGTTCTCCACAGTAAATGGTGAGAGGAAAATTTTTTACTGTACTCCAAAGTTGTTATTCTTAATCTTAAGCAAACAGTGTCAAGAAAGCTTTGCATATCTTAGATACATTCATCAAGGACATTCCATAAGTGTTCAAAAATGTTTCTAAATTGGGAAAGAAAGACAATGCTCTAAGATACGGAGTACATTGTTTCTTCAAGGACATTCCATAAGTGTTCACAAATGTTTCTAAATTGCAATACAAGAGAATGGGTTTTTTTTTAGTGAAATTTTAAGTATAGTCATGAACATAAGATTATAAGGAATGACCTTAAAGGAGATTTTCAGTAAAAATTTACTAGAAATACATGTCTAGGACTATACTTAAAAATTCATTTAAAACACCCCTTTCTCTTGTAGTGTTGGGAAAGAAAGACAATGTCCATTCAAGGGACATTTGGAAGTCAAGTAGGTCATGATGAAATAAAAAAAACGAATGGATGTTTCCGAAATTTTGATACAAGATGTACACATTCATCCCCTTTGTAGCAATGTAAATCTTTTTTGATCGAATTTCCAAGCAAAAGTTATGCTACCAAAGCTTCCAATAGTTTCTGAAATTTTAATACAAGAGCTTAGGTAGTTTTGGCATCTTTTGCTAAACTCTTCATCTACTTTTGGAATTTGGCATGTACGAAACTAACATGATATGATGTATAATTTTCAAAAAACTTACTACTTAAAGAGCAAATATCTCATTCCAATTGGAGTCAAAACTCTACTAAGTTTGAAAAAAAAACATTTTTGTCTAACTACAAATGCTATTATCTTGAAATCTGCTTTTCAAATTTTTTGAAATCTTTCTCACACATTGCAATTTTTAATCTCTAAGATTTCACCGTTTGGATTTCAAAAAGAAATTTCTTTGTTGCATAAGAAATGATCAAAAAATAAAAAGAAGTTTTTTTCACTCACTTCAAACATTATAATCTTTCAATTTATATAGTTGAATGGGCTCAAATTTTTTTCTCCCCATTTTCATAATAGTCTACTACACTTTTGTATAGCTAAGGTTCAAAAAGAATGTTTTTGCTTTCAATTTTTTCAAAAAAAATGTACTTTTGTATTATAATTGCTTTTAGAGCGCAATTGCTTTTAGAATGGACTACCATTAGAGAAAATATGAGGCCTCCGAAGGGCCGCTCTACAACCCTCCAAGGACCCCACAAATAATATTTTATTTTGCTTAAGAATTAATTTTTTCCCTATTGTTGCTTACCTTATGTTGCAATGTGGGATGCTTGTCAGTGAATCAAAATCCGAGTACAAAGGTGTTAAGTAATCAAGGTTAAGGTACTCTAAATGCACCTTAACCCTGATTATTAAATACCTTGTACTCAAGTGTATCTTGCACTCTACCCAAGTTGTGGGAAAAAAAAATGTCTAAAATAATCCAAAGACCATCTACCATTAAAAAAAAAAAATTTATAAATTTTTTTAAACAAATGGGAATTTATTGCAAATGAACAATAACGCAACAACCAAGCCCAAAAGCCTGACAAACAAAAAAAGAGAGAATATTTTTTGATGACAATCTGATAATACTTCATTGACATTTGGTGAGAATGAAGCGTGAAGAGGTTATTTTTATAGAGAAATCAATTGTCCATTATGAATCCTCAAAGAATATAGGATAATTTGAAGATAGATTACTCATTGTACTCCATTGCCCTGATGTACCATGATTATTATGTCCTGACATCCTTTGTGAAAATCAGACCAGATGAACTTTGTGGAACTAAAAATCTATAAGGCTAGCTGTGACATAAAAATCCTTAAGGATGTCACCATAAAGTGGCCCTCTGGAAGTCTCCGATTTCCTCTAATGCTTACATGCTCTAGAGAAGGCAAAGTGAAGCCATACCCTGGTGATGCCAGCACTGTGGCCAAGGCCAACAAAGTAGCAATGGCCTTCATTGTAGTTCCAAAGCTTCACCTCCCGGTCCCCGCCTCCACTGACAAAGCCCTCGCCATCGGGCCCCACATCCAAACTCAGCATCTCCGCCGAGAGAGAACCGTCGATTATTCGAATTGGTTGACAATCATATGCATCCCAAAACGTAATCTACGGACACAACCCCACCATCCATTTGGAATTGGTTCATCAAATTCTTGAAAAACTAGGAATTGAAGGAAAATAGCTGGTGAAACTCTAGAACACTGGATTTCGCGTATGCCTGTATGGGTGTGGGATTTCAATACCTTCCTGTCTGTGCCGCAAGTGAGAAGCTGGCTTTCGTCAGGATGATAATTCACCGACTTGAAGAAATTGTTGGCTCCCATGCTGTTGTTTCGTGTATACCTCTGCATAGTTCAGCCCCCCTCACATCAGGATTGCTATGAATTCTACTTCAAAGTAACAGCTATCTTAGCGGTCAAGTACTGCAATGCACAGTAATTCGTCAAATTGGCGGAACTCCATAACATTTTGCATTTTCAGGGCGAGTACACTGAAATCTAATCTCTAGTTTTCAGAGCTCCGTGCAGATAATTGTCGCAATTTTGGGTGCTTAGAACTGCGCCAATTTAACAAAATAGTACTACTTAATACTTTTCGCTACTTACTGTAAGATCCCAAACCATGCATGACCCGTCGTTGCTGCATGAGACACACTCGGTGTTGTTTTTCTTCACCTGCCCATCCCCACGTTAAATGGTTAGCTTCTTATTCAATAGCAGTTGTTGTAATGCCAAGTCCGAGTTTCAAGGCAACCGTGTCACTCTTGTTTCGCTCCGGATCGTTTGTTCGTTGCCAGAGGAAATGATACAACCATGCTCTTTTTTGCTTAATGTGAGCCTTTGAGCAACAACAAATTCAAATTGAGATGTTCAGAATTTAATGAAATGACTTGGCATTCTACTTGATAACCTTCTTGAACTTCTCAACCCTCAAAGCATTATTTAGTTCGTAATGTCAAGTCCGAGCAACCATGTCATTCTCTTGTTAGGTGGTGAGAAGAAGGATAAAACTCGTAAGCTTTGTGAACCCTTCGATCAACCCAAAAATACAAATTTCAACATCTAAAACTTATGAAACAACTCGACATTATGTCCGGTAACCTTCTTGAGTCTCCCTATTCTCAAAGGTTATATCCAGTCCATTATCAAGTCATGCAAGATTAATAAGAAAAACTAGCCATGTAGAGGAAAGGTACCGCAAGATATGTGCAAGCCTGCGTATGGGCTTTCATTGAAGCAAGCATGGAGTGGCTCTGGCTGCCGATTCTCCACACCCGAACCTGGCCCATCCCAAAGCACAAAAATATATAATAACACTTGAACCAGCTTGTGAAGAAATTTTTGAGGCCGAGAGAAACGAAGCCTTGATAATCAGGCTTGCAAATTCATTTGTAGAAGATAAATTCTGTAATGAATTCAAGAGCACGTTCAGTCTGAGAATCCTTACGTTCCCTTCGACGCCACCACTGACGATCCGCAAGCTGTCCGAAGTTGTAGCAATTGCAGTCACCCCTTGAAAGCATTTCTGGCAAAGCAGAAAAATGAAGAATCAAATTCAAAACATATATTTAATCTATACAATTTAATTTTGAAAAAGAAATCCTGAAGCTTGAAACAGTGTTTTGAACTAAAACAAAACAAAACCTAATCCGTTTTTTAACAAGTGTCTGAGTTGAGCCTTCCATCTTCAAATGCTAAAGACGGATAGGCTTACCCAACTGCAATTGATTTGGTGCAATAATATTTTTGTCCTCATTTTACCTTATTTTCACACAATGTTGACTCCACAAGTAACAAGAATGAACCCGAAGGTGGTGCTTACATGGCTCCCATGTGGTATGCCAAAATATATTTGAGATAACGAGGTTTCAACAAACCTCTTTGTTTGACCCGTTTGTTCACCATCATCTTCAGTTTAAATTTAATGGTTTAGTTCACCATCTTTACTAAAAGCAATGTGAAATGGATTAAGTCCAATAAAGTATAAGAGGCAATTTTTGTCTATTTTTTAGGGATGTGACTAGCTTGATCACTAGATGCTTCATTATTATGCAAGGTTCTGAATTGGTTCACATCTAGATGGGAAGAAGAGGGAACTTGCATAAAGAAGATTTTAGTTCTGGAATCTTGTCAACTGTCATTGATTTTGCCCCCAAAGCTTCAGATCTACATTCCCCCTCGTAGCAGGCCATCTCTTGGGTGTTAAATTATACTATGATTTTGAGTGAAATATTAATGGAAACGCGGGTGTTGACTGCGTACCGTATTGTCGGATCCCACGAACGCTCCCATCCTCTGATGCGCATTCACAATGGTATACTGCAGCTTCCCTGTCTGCGGTGCATACGCCCGTATCCTTCCATCGCTCCACCCACTAACAATCGTCTTCCCATCCGGCATAAATGCACAGCAATAGCACTCCTGGTTCAAGCTGTCTTTCAGCTCGCATTCCACATTTGCCACTTCGATGCGGAGAATCTCCTTCATTTCCTTGAGGTTCCACAGCCGCACGTCGTTGGAACTCGCCGTGGCGAACAGGTCGCTGTAGTCTTTGGGAAACGCGATGTCGTTGATTCGGTTGAAGTGGCAGCGCTGGACGAGCGTGGCGCTCATGGCGTTCTTGGCGCCGTCGTACTTCACCAGGTACAGCTGCGCCATCTGGGTGCCCGCGTACACCTCGAAGCTGCCCTCGGCGCCTTGGGAAGCGACCGAGAGCGAGGTGACGGCGCCCTGGAGCTTGATGCGCTTCACGTTCTTGAAAGTGGGGAGGCGGAGGAGGTTCACGGTGCCGTCGCCGCCGCCCACTATCAGGTCTTTGAAAGGGGTGAATTGGATGCACAGGATGCCCATCTCGATGAAGGGCTGGGGGCCGCCTGCGCGGTAGAGCATTGGGCCAAGGCTCACTTGCATCACGTCGCCGCTGCGAGTGCCCACGTACATGAACTCGTCCTTTTCGTCGATGACCTGCGCTCGTATGTGCAGGCAGCCACAGATCGATCACAATTCGCAAGAACGTCAACTTCGTTAAATATTAAATTGGCGCAATTGCATTGAAATAGCGCCGTGGACCCTCAACCAAGGAAGAAAGTGAAGTGAACTCGGGAGCCAGGAGGGAGATGGTGTAAAATCTTTTCAGTGCGCAATGTTGTTGTGATGAAATGCAATCTGCTCTTATGCATATCTATTGGCACAAAAAGCTAATGTAAATGTCAGCTTGGCGCATAGAACATCGCCAATTTAGTGGAATTGACGTTCAATTAGGAGGAGGTACTTAGAACGACACAGTTCTTAAGTCAGATCGGCAGGCTAATGTCCAGGGAATTTCCATTCTATGATTGGCAAATCTCAGTTACAATGGCAAAGTTTAATCCGATTATACCAAACTTCAATCTATAGCTGAAGGGAAAGCTTATTGAAGGGAAAATTTCTTGTGCATCCCATTTCTGGCATTTGGAATCTATCTTACCAAATTGAATTAATTGAAATTGTCAGTCTTACAAGTTGGAATTGGTGCTGCATGTGAGCATGTCTCTAATATAGTTTGACAATGGCCTAAATTGAAATGTTTGTTGTTGAAATGAACAATTGCGGTTCACTTCACAACCATTTTCAATTTTCAGGAGAAATCCAAAATGTGCATCTATGGAATTTCTGAAGAATTCCATAGTCAATGTCCAGAGAAGGATAGAATGGGATACACTAGGAATGTAATTTGAACACAAAGAGACATTTGTCCAATTTCCATATTGAATTTCTCCGGTGCTGGTGGGGTGATAGTGAGACCACAAACGTTTTTTTAATGTTACCCACAAACTCTGATTAACATTTATTGGTGGTGGAGATACCCTTATATGCTACGAATTCTCAATTGGCGGTCTTGTGATGGAGGAATGGGAGAACGCATACCACGCACTGGTTGACGCGTTTTCGTTTCCCGGTGTCACAAGTTCCAGGATAGAGCTTCCTATTCTCGGCGTCCACTTTCCACACGGTGATCTTCATGTCCGCCGTGGTGATGAGGATGTTGCGCGTATTGTTGGCCCACTTCGCAGAGATGGCGTAATCCAGTGGCGTCGGGCTTCCGCAGATGGCCTCACCTGCACTCGAATCATGCATCGATCCACATCCTTACATTCAATTCCGGTCGACGATTGTACCCTTCGCAACTTCCTGAATCATTCAACTAGTTTGCGATCTATTAAACGGATCGAGAGTAAAGATCATGACCTGTTCTGGTTCGCCAGATGACCAGCTTGCAATCGTCTGTCCCCCCGTACGACGTGAGCAGCTCGTCGTCGAACGAGAAATCAAGTCCCTGGATTTTCACCTGCAGCATCCCACGAACCGTACCATTGGAATCTCAGACATTGTCAATCTCGATTGGGTGCAATGAAATCGATCGCAAGTTTGAAATTATGCCCTGACAGGAAATCGAAGACGAAGGGATTTGGTTTCTGCCGACCTTGTGGAGGACGAGCCGATGCAGGATTTTCCGGGCGGGGTAGTCCCAAACGATGATGGGGGCGGAGAATCCCATGGGCGAGACCTGGCCACTGGCGAGGAATTTGCCGCTTCGGGACACTTGCACGCATGATACGCGATTGTTATGGCCTTGCAGAAACTCTTGCTTCGTCAAGTCCCCCTGCACACACGACCGAGCCGTCAATCATCAAGCATTCATGGCGTTAAGAAAAGTGGTTCCAGTGATCAAATTTAGGGTTGAATGTGGCAATTTCTCGCCATGGCACGATCAAGAAATTAGGGCTGAATGTAGCAACAGCTGTGAATTTTCGTGAGTGATGGGTTGTGTTGATTACTTTGTCGCGTAACACGATAGTGGTGCCCAGAGGGTAGATGAGCGTCTTCTTGTCCGGGTGCAGGATGAGGCCATTGCCCACGGTACCTCCGAATCCCAGACAGGCTTGCAGTGGTAGTGGCCGCACCGCCATGGCACTCTTCTCCTGTCAATTCCGCAGTTAAGAACCCGGGATGATCTGTTTCCGCCGTGATCTTCCCTTCATTGCCGTCTCGTCATGCACACCGGCACCCAATGTGTTCCAGGGATTTCAATACCAGAGTACAATGCTTGCTCGAATATGACCACGAAATCAAGGCTTCGGCCAGTTGCTATGTGACTCTGCACGTCCTGGCCACATGGCAGAAAGGCCACCAGCCGGCCTTCAATTCGCATGAATCGATGGAATTCAAATCGTAGGGAACACCAAGACTATATCATCAAGAGCTTCATTATCTGCATCCCTCGGCATTGTTGGAATTGAGTTTGTCGCTCACAATCTCAATTTGTGAAGAGCTTCTTGCTCCTCGATCAAATCTTTTCTTGATCAGGATGAATCATTCATGTCCGGGCCAGGGGATTCCGTAAGGTATTTGCACAATCCGAGAATGACTTCAGCAATTCTCTTCCAAACATTTGCGTGAGTCTGGTGGTGGCGGCGGTGGCTGCCACGAGTGGATTTCTACTACCCATCAGAGAAAATCTGGACTCTCTAGAGGGCTGAGACATGTCACCAAGCTGTGCAAATACAGGAAATTAAAATAAATTAATATAAAAAAAACATTCAAAAATCACAATCTAATATGGCACTTCAGATAATCACATGGTTCATGTTTTTTAATATTCTTTAAATACTCTTTTTTTTCAAAACAATAAATATATTTTTTATTTTCACTTTTTGTTGTATTTTCACATCTGGCCACCAGAAGAACGGCTCTCTAAAGACTCCAGGTTTTTCTCTAATGGTGCTTCTAGGTCAGTTTCAACAATTAACTTGTGTGTAAAAATGGTTCATTTTTAAAATTGATACCTTACAAAATGTTGTTTTTAAATTTCCATATTCCTGATTTTTTTTTTAAATTTTGGCATCTCAAATTTCACAAAGAATTGAAATCTTCAACAAAAAAATTCTTTAATTTTCGGATATTGGTCTATGAATTTAACAAACTTTGGACATGCTTCAAATTTTGGTCAATTATTTACAAAAATAACTTATAGATAGGATAGTAGCCCTGCCTGTGTTTTTTCCAAAGTGCACATGATACACTCGCAATGAATGCAACCAAATGAAGCTTAAGACCTTATAGTAAATTTTTTGAATGTAAAGTGACATTCCTTAGCAATCTCAATTTCAAAGTTTTCAATGAACAAAAACTTACTCTCTATAGGTAGTCTTGCCCCTAGCATTAGGCATCATAGTCAATGCATGAATCAATAGAGAATAAAAAACAATAGCTTGTGAGATTCACTTAACAACCAAAGAATTTCATTACTTTAATAGTTGAGTAGGAAGATAATTCTTAATTGAGAAGATATGTCATCACCTTCTTTATAGCATTTTTTTCTACCCTTGTATTATTCAATGGTTCCATTTACCAATCCATCTTCCTGTTTTGATTCCTACTGAGGTAATTGCACATATAATCATCTTTAATAGCAACTAAGTATATTTACTATTATTGATACAAATGAAATTATTAGATTTCATTGGCAAGTGAAAGAGGATATTCAAGTAAACACCTATGAAGATGCTGTAAATTTTCAAAGTATTGTTTAGTAGGTGAACTAAAAATCAATATGAGGCTCTCCAATGCTCTCATCTTTGATTGTGCACATTTTGTGTCATAAATATGTGAATTTTTATGTTGTTTTTTTGGTAAAAATGTGGGTGCCACATTTTGAATTGTGATGATTATAGGTGCACATACCTAAGTGTAAAAAAAGGTCAAAGAATGGAAAAAAAACATAAAATTTGAAAAAAAAAAATGGAGCAATTAAAGAGTTGAACTAAAGGTACAATTTATCTTCATCATGTAGCGCAATGTTCAAGGACAACCATTGGGTAGTTCATTGTTATGCGATGGAATTGGAAACCAGTTGCAATCAGTTGAAAATTAATAGGAAAAAAAACCAATGAAAAAATCTATAAAATTTCTATATCTAATAAAAAAATAAGAAAAAAAAACAGACTCGATACTTGAAAAAATGATTTAATATGGAAATTATAGAAAAATAGCTAATAAAACTAAAAAAAATCCCAAATTCCCATTGGCACCAAAATTTCAAATGAATGCCAAACTTTAGAATGTAAATATTGCCTTGCAACATTTCACTTTGTGGGTTGTTGCAAAAAACACTTGCTGGTTCAAAACAGCATATTTTAGTGAGTATTGTGACTTTTGGAATATTTTTTCTAAATGAAATAATATATGGATAATTTGTAAAGAATTGAAAATAATATGTCTCTGAAATTTCAGACTTAGGAAAATTTATCTCTGAAAATTATATACAAAAAAAGAGTGATGGAAAATACAAAAAAATAGATGCTTTGAAATTTTATTTTTAAAAAATAGTAAAAAATTTTGAAAAATAAAATTCAAAAAGCCTTTTTTTCTAACTTGAAGATGCTTCTTCTCAACTTTTTTCATCTTTGGGAAAAAAAAATATGTTCTTTGCACATGCACAAAGGTAGTGTATTTTGAGCATATGTGGAAGGTGGATAGTTTATTATTTTTAGGAGATCTCTTAACGGGCTTGTATAACTTTAGAAGTCTTTGTGTCCCAATTTTAACCTTCAAATTTGCATTTTTGGATAGAAACAGTACTACCCTTCCACCCCCACCCAAAATAGCTAAGGTAGACATCCAATCAAGGACAATTTAAAATAATAAAATAAATTGAAAAAATTGAAGAAAAATAAATTCAATGTCTATAATTGCCACATAAACCTTTATTTCAAATTCCATAGAAAACAAATAGACTCAAAAGTTATGAGCAAAAAACCACATATCTAAGGCCTAGGGGGAAAAAAAAAGGACAAATATTACTCAATACAGAAAATTTCAGCCCTCTACAGTAGAGGGCTTCTCCAAAGTGACAAACCAAGCTATTTCAAAGCTTGGTCTGTCACTCTTAAAAAGTGCCACAATGAGCAATCAGCCAACTGCTCGCCGAAACAGTCAGATTTCGCAATTTTAAATTTTAAATTTTTAAATTTTTAAGATTTTTTTTAATATAGATTTTTTTTAAACAAATTTTAAACTCTTAAAACTCATGCCATTGCCACCGCAATTTCAAGTGGGCGGGATTAGGAGAGAAATGATTTTTTAGCCCAAAAAAAACAAATTTCATGGTACCTTCTAGGGCTGTGGAGTAGCCCTTTGGAGGCCTGAAATTTTCTCTAATGTTGTAGCAACCCTCTTGTAAACTTGACTTCAGTCCAAGAGCGCCACAAAATTAGAGCCCTTTAAAAAATCTTCAAACATCATTAATATTGAAACTCCTTTTTAAACAATAAACTCTTTAATGTAATATTATCTTCCAGTCCTGAGGCTCTAACCCTACAAAAATTCTCCTGTATAACCCAACCTTCAATAGAGGTAGTCACACCTTCTTTGCACCCCGCCCAAAATCTGAAGATTGGAAACATGGCAAGTTATGGTTGGTTGGTTGTTCACAAAATATATTGTTTCTGCAAAGCCTTTGTGATGTCCATTATTCTCATGCAGAGGTGAATAATGCGAGCGGATGTTTTCATTTGGTGCTCTTTGTCTTAGCACGCGCTCTTTGCGATTATGCAAGCTAGCTTGCATATTTTTAGTTCAAGTGAATCCATTCTTCTGTAAAGTCCTCCAAATGACACAAAAGGGATGTCACACCTTCTTCAACAATTTTGGATCCTGATTGGCTTTGACTCTTTGAGTTTCTTTGCTCAATTGCTCATTCTTCAATGAAATCTTGTTTTTGGAAAAGGTGTGACTACCCCTAATGTTGGAAAAGATGATTGAATTCAATAGCTTCACTTCCCGGGTACGCAACTCATGTATTATACACAGGGGCGGTCGGCATTAAAACAGCTCAGCAGACGACTTTTGTAAAAATTATATCAAATTAAAAAGACCAAAAAGCTGGGTGAAGATCAAATTAAAAGAAAATTAAATGTAAAAAATGTTGAATTGCATACATATGAAAAAAAACTCACAATATATATGGGCAATTTCGTTAAAATGGCGGTATTCCAAGTGCCACTTTGACGATATGCCATTTTTCCCATCTAGGACTGGTATAGATTTTAGAACGGTCGTTTGGAACTATTTTCATGCCATTTAAAAAAAAATCACCATTTTAACGAAATTGCCCATATATGAAGAATTGCAACTTTTGTGCATAGTTTTAAAAATTCTTTACAAGAAGTTCCCTCCAATTAAAATTCTTTTTTTTTTTGGAAGCCCCAAAAGTTGGGTAGCTTGTCCCATGATACATGTATTAAAAAAACTCATATATATAATTAATTTTTAATGCTATTATTGTCCCCAAAGAAATATCATTTCATATATATAATTACATTTTTGGATTCCTTGTTAAAAGGGCTACAAGAATTTTTTTAATTAAAACAAATTTTATCCCTTAAAATTGAACTAAAATGCATTATAAGTGATTGTAGTCAGGGCCACATAATATGGGAGTTGCATACCCGGGCTTCACTTCAACCATGATTTAGTTTAGAGCAATCAATCAAACATTTTTATTGAAATTTAAATAAAAGAATATTGACAGGTACGCAAATACGTACAAACTAAGTACTTTAGCTTTATACGAAACATTCTTGACCAATCGGAGGACCATCTTTTAGGAGGAAATTATTTGTAGGTTTTAATGGTGTTTAGAATGATAGTGCACAAGTATGTGGTGGAAGAATCAAATGTCTTCGAGAGAATGTAGCCGGAACCCAAAAGATATGTCAATGGGCACAGTAAGGATTCCTCTAGAACATGATTAGTGTTATCAAGAATGTTATGTAGGACCCTGTTGGATGGGACAAATATCTGTCTACTCATTCTGAATGCCATTGCAAAGCTGGGATTCGGTTTCATTCAGTTTTCAGCATTGCCCAGTGATTCTCAGTCTGGTAAATAACGTCCAGCTGAATATTAATGCGGCGACTCAACCAGAAGTAAGCTTAAATATACGAAAGCACTGACAGGGAGCAGTCATTGCAGAGAGTTGGGACAGAAAGAGAAGTGAAGAAACTCAGCATCGACTCAAGACTTAACAGCCTAACAGGACCTTCAAAGAAATGTCGAGCGACAAATCAGTTAGATTAAAGAGGAGGAAATATGTTGCCTTGCATGACTGAATCGGCCATGGAATCTGTCAATGATGCACGCCATCTTCAATTCAGAACGATGCATCGGCAAGCTTGAAGAAACATGATGTTACATGTTGATCATGAAGAAATGATCGTTGTCAGTTGTTATTCTCCTTCAATAAGCAACAAATATAATCTGAGAGCACTAAGCTAAGAAGGAAAATAATTATTTCCCTTTTTCTATCTCGCCACATCTTGACCTACGCGTCTTACAGCTGAGCTCAACCTGAGATCTGAAGATCACACACTTCGTCTGGTCACGAGCACTCCACTTCGCAGACGTTGCCGCAGTGTAAAACCAATCCGAAAAACACTTGTTTCAAATGCACCAGGAGTCGATTCGGTACCTTGCACTTCCACGAACTGTCTAACCGGAATAGAGGAGCAGTGATTTTTAGTGTACTTGAATCTTTCGCTCTAAAAATAACTGGTGACGGACAGCACCAGAAATCCCCTTGATTCTTCATACAGAATCATACAGATCACGTTTGCCCCACCAGAGTTGGCATTCTAGGTCATGTCTGTAATAAAAAAAAACTGAACGATGAACAAGCACCAGAAACGCTTGATACTTCAGGGAGTAACATAC
Organism: Pseudisothecium myosuroides; assembly: GCA_951799445.1. Taxonomy (NCBI): domain Eukaryota; kingdom Viridiplantae; phylum Streptophyta; class Bryopsida; order Hypnales; family Lembophyllaceae; genus Pseudisothecium; species Pseudisothecium myosuroides. The sequence continues at coordinate 20,390,008 of OX637287.1, read as the reverse complement.
AGGTCACGGTTTGCCGGGCCACAAGAGTTGGGCATCCTAGATCATCTTGGTATTCAATAAATACCTGATGATAGACAACACTAGAAACCCCTCATACAGTATCGTTAAGATCATTGTTTGCTGCACAAGAGTTGGCATCGTAGGTTATGCTGGTATTAACAAAATACCTGATGATAAACAGCACAAGAAACCCTTCATATAGTATCATTAAGGTCATGGTTTGCCCAACAAGAGCCAGCATCATAGGTCGTCTCGCAATCATCCGCCGCATCCAAGAAATGATCAGTCACTCGAGCAGTCATCGCCCAAACGGCAGCAAATGGCCGTCAGAACGGTCCGAATAGGAGATAGAGGCTGCAAAACCCCTCGCGGACTCAACGGGGCCGTTGGTGTCGTTGGTGTCGTTGGCGTGCTCACTTGGATGCTCAATCTCGAAGTGCTCTCCTCATCATCCGATTCCTTGGTCTTTTCTGAAGCAGGACTCTCTCGCACAAGGCTCACATCTCGAGATGCTGGATCGACCTCAGACGACGCGTACAGGGGATTGAATTCGTAGATGCGGCTACCTAGAGTGTCGCGTTCAACAAAAACGGAATTCTCGAACACAGTGGGACCATTATCATTATCTGAGTCTCGTTCCTCCTCCTCCGAGACTTCCGTGATGGTAAAAGAGGCTAGATTGGCCATGTTCCTCGCAACCGGAACGTCGTTGACGTACTCGGTTCTCGTACGCTGCAAGCACCGGAAAATGTCGCCAAGAAGACTACACGACCTGGAGCGACGCGGCGGCCCTTCGATGGACCGATTGCTGCTCCCGCTGTCGTACTGGCTGTCCCCGCGTGACAGCATACGGAGTGACTCGCCGAAATTGCGAAACGAATCGGCCATGGGAACTCCAATCAGGCTCCCCAGAGTGATGCGGTTCGAATCGTTCAAGTCGCAAAACGAGGTGGATCCTGATCTGGACCCGCCGCTGCTTGGTGTGTCGAAGTCAGAACTAGAGCTGCAAGAACTTGGCTGCGAGAGGTACGGAAGAATGTCGGTGCCTAGAAAACGAATAGGTTCCTCCTGTTCCATCATGAATGCAGATTCAAATTCCATCGTCAACCGGGACGATACCGGGGACGGCATCATCGAACTCGACATTGGCGACCGCATGAAACTTGACAACGGAGACCTCATGGAACCTGTGGCCTCGGAAGACGTATCCTTGAACGAAGACGACGCCATTTCGTCTCCAAAACCCGCGGAATCGTCCCCTCCTGTTGTCCAAGTAACCGTACAAACCAATCTCTCTCGGATCCTTAAAACCAAGAATCCAATATCCTCATTGCATGCCCACTCTAAGCACCATTAACAACGTACCGGATCACGAACCTGACCTAAATCTCGCGAAAAAGCTACGCAAACAATCCACCTCTCTACATAATCAAAGAGAATGATTGCAAGAAACCTATGGAACTTCAAGATGAAGCCGAGAAGGAGAAGATCGTGATTAACTTATCCTGATAATAACAAGAAGAGAAACTAAGGATACGACCTCCACCAATGCAAGCATGAGGCGCTCTGGAGCATCCCGCCAATCTCTCGAATCCTGAAACCAAGAACCTCGTACCCCCGTTGCATGCCGACCCTGAGAACCCCGTACCTATATCCCCGCGAGCACCGGAACACGAACCTGAACTCAATCTCGCAAACAACTGAGCAAACAACCACCTCGGTCGATCTCTACTCAGTCACGCAGTCACAAGGCCCTCCCCCAATGCTGTACCGAGAACCGAAAGATCCCGAGCTATCCTGGTAACAAGAAGAGAGACTACGCGTACAAGCTCCAGCAATGCCCGCTGTCGAGCATCCCGCCATCGCCACCAGCTTTCCTCTAAGTTAGAAGCAACGACGACGCCAACGACGACGCAGCAGCTAGTCGCCGGAGCTGTTCTAACTCCCCGAAAAGCGCGAGCTCCTGGGCCCTTTCGCCGAGAAAACATCGTTCAACCAGCATGGATCTGGAGGCGCATGGATTCCCTCCAAAGTCGCCCTGGAATTGAAAATTGAAAATTCTGGCATCCTGGCAGCTGTGGCAGCGGGGCAACGAGAACGTGATCGAGATCGAAGCTCACCAACTGCATCGACTGCTGCGCGCTGGCGGACGCGCAAAGGCGGGGAATCGGGCCAACCGCGGCGCTGGAGCTGAGCAGCACGCCTGAAAACAGAAAAAGGCATGGGCCGGTTTAGGCGCCACTTCGGGATGCTCGGCTATTGTTGGCGTCGGCGTCTCCGCTGGAGAAGCTTCGCCACAAGCCTCTTACTATTTTCTTACCAATTTACCATACCGTATTTCTGTACCAAAAAACCCGAAACACACCCACTTAGAACCGACACTTTTTCTGCCCCCAAATAGCTTGGTGGTCAAATGGTGAAATTTTGATGTGAAATTGTTAGCCTACTTAGAAAAATCCAACCCAAGATGTTTCATAATTTTTCCCACACACACAATAGTCTAGAGCATGGCCATCGTTACACGTTTTGGGTTTGATACTCTTCAAATCTGGATGAAAAGCGTTGCGAGCCCTTCACAATATTCTCTTTACACTCGATCCTAGCATGTCAAGGAATGGCCCTTGAAATTGCTTTTTATCCTAAGTTTAGTTGCTTTATTCTTTATTCTACTTAATGAGTGGTCATTCGACTATTTATGGGTTGTGTTTGGTGAGCAAGGGTGAAGGCAAGAAATTGAGGGCCCTTCAAAATTAAATGGAAAATTTGAGCGTGCCAAGTTGAACATGAAATGGTGGCTATGCTCTTATAAAATTTCAAAATTGAAAGCATAAGATACCTACTTATGCCACTAGACTGCCCTTAACCTTCAAATGACATTTTCATTTCTCTGGGGGGCACTTTGAAAAATCTACTATAGTGATTCCAAATTGCGCAAGAAGGAGAACCAAATTTGCATGCAAATGGAAAACAACTCCATCCACTTAAGCCCCTCCACCTTTGCACCGTCACACAGCTCCGTTGTGAATTGAATGTGTCTCTTCTTATGCAATCTCACAAAGAAGCTTCCCCCCACTTGAGCACTTCTTGATCGACAACGCTCTTACTATGGCAATGAATATTTCAAAGAGTAGTGCAATTGCATTTGATGTATATGGAGAGAAGGAAAGAAATGCGACAAATTTAGAAAAGAGCCATTTACAGTAGCTCCCACAATTCTCGTTATTCCCAACGCAAAAGGCCCGAGGTGTACAAAATGTCCTTTAAAGTAGAAGGTGCAGAAACTGTCCATTTACGAGCATATTGATTGAGGATCTCTTCTATGTGGATCAAAGCATTTTCTAACAAATTTTCAAGGTAAGGTGAGAGGGAGATACATCCATCAAAATTTGATTCATAATTTTTAAACTTAAATTGAATTAGATATAATTTTCTACATCTTACAACAATAGGGTGCTATTTAAATGTTAAACAATTGTCTATCAATGGTGCAGATGGAGTTCAAAAATGTAGGCTTACAAACCTTAAACTAAACCAATATGGTGCACGTAATTGCCTAGGATGGCACAAAGTGTCCCACCACTCATAATTCCACATTATTTATTTATACTAAAATTTTGTCTACTTCCAAATCATATTCGACCCTTAACCACTCATAAAATTGTGCAATAGTAATCCCAAATTGGCACCAATTCACCAGTGGACTATTTTTCATTCCCATAGTAATAATTCATGGTATAATCTATAAGGAGTTCTTAGAGCATGGACAAACTACCTCAAGGATTAAACAAACACCCTCGAAGCAAAAGATGCTTCAACTCCCATTGGTTGCCTCAAAGAACTCTTCAACTCCCACTAGTTATTTGAAGAGTTTGTGGTGATTTTTGAAAACATGGTGGGGTCTTTGCCACCCTTCTTTATTCCTTCTAGGAGACATAGTAGATGATGCAAAATGGATTGTGTTGGAATTGGATGTCTCTACTTAAGTTGATGATATGAATTTCTTTAAAGGCAACTTAGATTTCTACATACCAATTTAATCCGATAAGAACGCAAAAGAACAAAATCATTTTCATAGAAAGAGTAGAAACAAAGAATGCATATACTCATCCAATAACCCAGTCATTTTTTGGTTGACTACCTTGGTAATAGATCTCATTCTTTCAGCAAAAGGCGGTGCAAAATAGTCCTGAATCGTTCCAAATAGCAATGAAGTAATATAGAGTAGAGAGAAGAACCGCATTGACCACCGTGACTCTACCCGCTAAAGAGAGGCGTTGGGTGCCCCAGTAAGCTAGTTTCTTTGCTATCTTTTCTTGTAAAAAACCATCAATATCTGAGGTATCAAGAGAGATCCCAAAAGAGGCACCAAGTAACTTGGTTAAAGACCCGGGGGGCCCAAGTTAGGTAAAATTGGTCCATCCATTGCAGTCTCATATTCTTTGAGAACCAATATCCAATGCTCTTGGTCCAATTGATGATGAACCCAGTAGTTGATCCAAATCGCTGGAGGAGAGTGATGGTATTCCTAAGATCAGTTTCTTGTCCCCTAATAGACGTGCCAGTGTCATCTGCATATTGGGACATTAGTTGTTGTAAGTCATTATGAGGTAGATGAATGCCCTGAATCCTACCCATACTCTGCTCTGTCAAAGCGGCCATATTAAGAGCCTCCCCAACTAATAGGAAAAGATATGGTACCAAGGGACACCCTTGTCTCACACTGCGGGAAATTAGAAAAGGTGCGGTGGCTTTGCCATTAAGCAAAATTGATATTGAAGCATCATGGAGAAGCAGACTCACTAGATGTGAGAATGAGCTAGGAATACTAATTTGATCCATCACACAAAAGAGGAACTCCCAAGAGATGACGTCATAGGCTTTAGTAAAGTCAAGTTTGAGGAATATTAAATCTTGGTCATAATCTTTTGCCCATTGTACCGTCTCATATTGTAAGAGAATATTTGCTAAAATATGTCTAGAAGGAAGAAGTTACGCCAATCTGCAAGACTTTAGCAACTATTTTATAGATTTTGATAGGTTCCACACTAGATTTGAGAGTGTTTGGCTTCAATTACCTATCCTGGCTAGTAGGAGAGGCTCGAGGAGAGGTGATAAGGAGGTGTTTTGGAACAAAGTGCTCCTTCATTTAGTAGGTTCTCTATGGTCTCTTTTTTGAGCTTACTTTGTTTTGCTCTCTTGTCCAACTTTCTTGACTTGGATGTTGTTCCTTAGTTTCTTTCTAATGCAGTGGTTCTCCCATTTGTTCAAAAAAAAATCTCATGAATATCTTGAAATCCATAAAACAGAGTATATGCACACTTCTACACTAGGATATTTGAAAAATGTAGAACAAATAAAAATTAATGTGCAACATCCTTAATGGCATTATAAAACAAAACTCTCAACAAAGAAGGAAGTAGGACTTTGTCTACCATTTTAAGGAAACTGAAAATTAGAAATTTGTTTTCTATAAGTACCTATGAAATTTTATTTATTTATCTGCTAACTCTTTTGCCCGCCCTCCAAGCCATCATTGAGATAGTGACTTTGTATTTATCTTTTGCAATTGAAATAAAATTCCATATATTCTAAAAAAACTAATAATAACAAGCAGCTATGCTACAAGAGGTTCTATCTCTGTAGCACTAAGGTAGAGTCACCCATTCTCAATATTGTACGTACTCAAAAACAATTTTAAAAATATGTAGATATAAGAAGTTCAAAATGTATAACTTATATGTATGAATGCAAAAAATAGTTGAAGTATAGAATGTATTTGAATTTTACAAATTCATAGCATTTTTGCAAAATGATCAATTTTTCTTTTGAAAATTCATGATTTCCAATTCCCATCGTGTTAAAAATTATTTTGTGTATTGATTATACCCCAAAGTATGCAGAATTGCTTAAAGTGTTGGTTATAGGTGCTTCTACATTAGAAATGTGGAATGAAAAAAATGGATTGGTGAAGAAGGAACAATGCCTTTTTCTTTTTTAAATCTTTATAGTGGCTTGATTTTCGAGTAAGGTAGCTACTCATGGGCCTATGTGATAATGTAGAGCTTCTTTCCCTTTTAGACCAATGAATCATAAAAATTTGTTTTTTTTTGTGTAAAATATTTTATTTTTGTCCATGGCTACTAGATTGTACTAAATCCCAAGCAAGCTCTTGCTTTTTTCTTTACTTGTTAGAACATTTCCACTCTTTCATGGCAAAAGTATCACACCAAATGGCTTTTCATAGGCTCAATCATCCTCTTCGACTCCACTTGCAAACTAGTTTTCTAACGTGTCTTGCCATATTTCCAGCGATATTTGGATATCCACAAGTGCTTTGTACTCTCATTGGTAGAAGGTACTACTTTTGCAAAAAAGTTGTTGAAATTATAGCAAGAACATAGTTAGACAAGTGTGGTGAAGAGTTGCCAAGGTCAAGCAAGATGGCCTTTTGAATGCTTATTTGATTGGGGTTGGAATGCTTATTAGGCCGGGACTCCTATTGTAAAGTAGTAGAGATGCTCTCCATCTTAATTTTCTTTCTTAGGAACTAAAAAAGCTTGATTGTTTGTTGATAATGGACCTAAAGTAGAACAATCCAATTCTAACATCTACTAGCTCCTTCCATTTGTATCAATCACACATATATTTCCGCTTAGTGTGTAACTCATTTTTTGGGGCAATTGGACATATCTAATTATAGACAATTTGAGGTTGATAAAAATGTGGTTCATTAAATGTTGATTAAAGTTGGCTTAGTTGTGAACAAATGCTTGTTAAAAAAATTTGCAGCTATAAGCAATAAAAGAAATGCTTTTAGAATGTTAAACTTGTGTTTTCAAAACACTCATCAAATGAGATTAGGGTGGCGGGTCACTAATCTAGAATCTTTTTAAGATGGTCATGGCTCTCACCCACTAATAGTTATATATTTTTGCACCACACTTGTTTGAAAATTCATATGAATTTTAGTTCTTATCGGATTAATACGATTCCACTTGTATTTGAGTCCACTCAACCAATTCTTTCTCTGAAAAATACAAACAACCATAAGAGCATCTGCAATGCTCTTAGGTTCGAAGATGGTAACGGCATAATAAAGGGTCAATTCCAAAAAACACTCCCTAATGCATTTGACATTGGTCTCTCTCTATTCCTGGGTTTGCCATTATCCTTTCCCAACTCACCAATTTGTTGAAATATGAAGAGCCTGCAACTTGGCTTACAATATGAAAATTTATTATTGTCACGCCTTTTTTTGCATTGTTATGTGTGCCAATAAATTCAACCTCCCCTTGTTTGCATGAAAACTCTTCTTTTAATGTAGAATCTTTTCCTTTCCTTTTTTTTACAATGCAAAAAAGTTCATTTGACGTTTGTCAGCTTTGCATTGGATGAATTTGTCCCTCAAAAATTCCGGTACTATGCGGGCCTTTTGGAATGCCCCACCATTTGCCATTACATAGATTGTTTTCCCGAGCTTGCATTGCAGATGCTCTAAGCACATTGCACAACACCCAGATTTGGGTGGTCATAGGTTGATCTACCTCATATGCTGAAATAACTTACTGTTTGTGATTAATTATCAAACTTAGGGTATGATTGCACTTGGTGTGGGGGGTGATGTTTGCAATATGAATTTGATCTAGAAGTAGCATTAGATGAGATTGAGGTCCTCAACAAGGCCACAAGTTCCCCCAAGTTTTTGGATTGTGGGAATTCCACCACATTTGCAGTTTGATGTGGCCAAACTTCGGACATGTCAAATAACAATATTTAATTAATTTTTCAATTTTTTCAATTTTTTTTTCAATTTTTTATTTTTTATTTTGGCCAACAGTGGCTTGTTCACAATATGGGGAATGGGCTTGAAACAACCCTCCAATGCCCCCCAAAAAACATCTAATGGGCTAGATTTATTCCTAAGACCTTTAGTAACAACATTCTTTTATACTGAGTGAGAACATACCTTTAGCTGAAGACTCTTTGAGTTTAAATACACTTGCTATGCAGAGCTTTGCAACATTGTATGTTCTTTATAGCAATATCATATCTGTAAATGGTTCCAGTCCAAAAATGAATAACAGTCATGGTGTGTCCAATGGTCTAAAATTGTATTTTCATTATTATTATTATTATTATTATTATTATTATTATTATTATTTTATTTTTTTTGAAACAAATGGCAAACCGTAGAACCATTGCATTAAAAGAAAATGGACCCAAAACAACCAAGCAGTGAGGTTGAACAATGAAGAGAACCGAGTAGGAACCAAGGAGACAAGAAGCTACTGAAACAGACAAGAAGGAGGACCCTTCTTGCTTCAAACAATGTTAGAGTCAGACCTATGTGCTAAAGATGGAGAGTGAATTCAAATGAGGTCAAACTTAGACCAAATTCTAGCGGCTTGGGTAGAATGTCGGCGAGCCCTAAGTTGGGCTTTAACCCCTAAAGGACCGGCATGCGTTTTTTGGCCGTATAGAAATTTTGGGCAGGTCTGTGTGACTAGAGATTTCCATATTTTAAGCTGAAATTTTAATAGAAGGTGGGCGCGAGGAATATCTTTCATATGCACTAAATTTCAGCACATTTGGAAATAGGAGTCAAAAGTTATGGCCAAATATGTTACTTTTTTCGTAACTGGGCAGTCCGGGCAGCAAGAAAAATTTGGCAAAAATTTGATTTTTTTTTTTTAAATATTTTTTTTCTTGTAGATTATATTTTTGTCTATCTGGAAAGCTTTGATTCATTTCATTTGGATTTGTTATGAAAAAGTTATGGACATTCTTGTTTTTTGGGCAGTTAGAGCATCTTCTTGAAAAAAATAACTTGTAGGATTCATTTCTAAATGCTATTTTTGCAATTTAAAAAAATAAAAAAATTCTCATGGTTTAGTTTACTTGCTAGAACAATCTCACCTTTTTTGAATATTATTTTTTTTCCTAGACTCTCAACTCAATTCTCCACTATAAAGATTTGAAGCACAAAACTCTGTAGTGCAAAAATTTTAAGTGAAAAATGTTTAAAGTCAAAAAATCTAGTCCCGCAATGTGCTGAAATACTTGTTTTTTCCACTTTAAACGCAGATATCTTGCAATCTGAGCGGTCAAAAATTCTGAAATTTTTTCCACACATTCTCATACTAGTTAGGTGTAAGATCCTACAGTTAGATGTGAAAGAAAAACATTTTTCATTTTTTTTTACTCCTTGCTATAGAAATGGCAGTTTTGATGGTTTTTTGGCAGAAAAAAACCTTGGGCCTTTAGGGGTTAAGTTGCGCCACCCGCCCAAAATTGAGTAATGCATTCCGTAAGGTATTTTGGACAAATTCTAGGGTCCACCTAGACTGAGTAAAAACTCTATCGTTAACTTATCTAAGCCTTTTTTCATTATTATTAACTCCTAAAGGACCGTTGTCCCTTTGGGGGACAAATGCGTTTTCAGGCAGGTACCTACGGGCTGAAATTTTCTCCTGATTTTTTGAAAAAATTTCTGGAGGTAGAAAATCTGATTGGCTTCGTGGGAATATAATTTTTTTCACAATCGGTGCCCAGGAAAAAAAGTTATGACCAAATAAGCTCAAACGAGGGGACGGCGGGCAGCCCAGGCAGCCAAAAAAAAATGGACAAAAATTTGAATTTTTTTTTTAATATTTTTTTTCTCATAGATTATATTTTTGTCTATTTGGAAAGCTTTGATTCATTTCATTTGGATATGTTATGAGAAAGTTATGGACATTCTTGTTTTTCGGGCAGTTAAAGCATCTTCTTGAAAAAATAACTTGTAGGATTCATTTCTGAATGCAATTTTTCAAATTTTTCAATTTTTTTTTTTTGCATGGTCTGATTTACTTGTTAGAACAATCTCACCATTGGGATTAGTGTATTTTAACTCCATCTAAAATATACTAATGTTTTAGATTTTCCTTCTATCTCATACCTACTTCTACTTAACAATTTTTTTAAGAATGATAATTAATTTTTTTTGAATTTCTTTTTTTTTCCTAGACTCTCAACTCAATTCTCCACTATAAAGATTAAAAGCTCAAAACTCTGTAGTGTAAAAATTTTAAGCTAAAAATGTTCAAAGTCAAAAAATCCAGTCCCGCAATGTGCTGAAAAACTTGTTTTTTCCACTTTAAACGCAGATATCTTGCAATCTGTGCGGTCAAAAATTCTGAAATTTTTTCCATACACTCTCATACTAGTTAGGTGTAAGATCCTACGGTTAGATGTGGGAAAAAAACAATTTTCAATTTTTTTTACTCTTTTCTATAGATATGGCAATTTTGAGTGTTTTTTGACAGAAAAAAGGCCTTGGTCCTTTAGGGGTTAACTTACCTCAAGTTGCTGAAACACAGACGGCCACTCAGGCAAACTGAATGTGCTAAGAAAATTTAAATTTAACATTTATTGTGCCTTTTTTTGTACACAAATGAAACGGAATTATTTATTGTGCCTTTAAAGAATTTTGGTAGAGGCTTTGCTATATATACCACATTTGTGAACACTACAGTACTGTACTGTACTGTACGCTAGAGCAGCGGCTCGGATGGGAACATGTGATCAGTTGATGACATCTGTTAAGTCGGACTGTTTGATGCTTCTGATTAACTGATTGTGAAAGAGGATTGGTGGGTTTTGCCCACCATTTAATGACTTGGAATCTCATAACCACTCAGCACAACAACTACAGTAATTCATAATTAGGTTGTTCATTCTATCTAATTAATAATCAGTCGTGCTATTCATTTCCGTGCAATTATTGTAAACCAGTTTGTTATTTCAGTTGTTTTGGACAGAGCAGCAGAATGGTAAGTAAGCTTACCCTACGTGTACGTCAGTTCCCTAAATAATTAGGGGAAATTTTGGAACACGTCTAAATTTTTTTAAATTGTACACATATTTATGAAAATCTGAGAAAATTTCATTGTTGCCAAGTTTGAATATTCAAGAATTGTTCTGAGGAAATTTAGAAAAAAGAACACATTTACTCATGAATAGAAAAAATCAATTCATTTGAAGAGGAGTGTCGAAAAATGAGGAAAAGCAAAAGTGTCCAAAGTCAAGAAAACCAAATGAAGGTGCCAAACTGTCCACTTGCCAAAATTAATTCCTAAATGCCCAAGGCCTGGTTTGAGCTTTTAGGAATTTGCTCTAAATTGAACAAAAAGCCAACATTCTGATAAGTTGTATCAATTTTTTTTGAATTGTAACCGTACAAATTCAAACTAGACATGTTAGAGATCACAAAGGAAAAGAAAACACAACAATATCACTTATGGATTTGAAAGATTATAATGTTTGATCATGAGGGTGTTAAAACTAAGAAATTATTTCAATCCTTCTTTCACATATCAAATCTAAAAAGTTGGTCACCAAAAAAATATGAGGTTAAAGGGCCTAACATGCATAACCCCAATCAATTTATGGCTTCTCAAAATCTACTCTACAATTTTTTTAAATGAATTTCTAATGTGATTTTTTCTCCAAGATTTAGTGTATTTGAGGCTCATTTCCAAGAGCCTTCAACACTATGGAAAGTCAAGATTACAATGGGTACCCTTGCACAAAATCTTGAATAGAAAAATTATAATCAATCATTTTCAAAATCGAATTTTTGATGCTAAAACTAGACTTCAAAAATAATTTTACAAAAATATAAACTATTAAAAATAGCAACTTGGTTAGGTTTTATTTAACTTCAAAATATTGACGACACTAGAATTTGGTGCCTTGGGCATTTAGGGATTAAGGGAAGCCTTGTCATCCAAGGAAAGTTGAAACTATACAAGTGACAACATGTCATTCATTATTGACCAAATCATAACATATGAATCCATCTCATCATTCCTTCAAGCCCTGTCACTACAAAGTTCTTGAATGAAAGACTTTCTTCAAATTAGGAAATTGTAAGTCTATACCACAAATTATATTTGTATTCCAATGCTATTGTAAAAAAGGCATTCAATTCTTCCTATTCAAGAATGTTATACATTACATGATCCATTGGAAAAAGAAAACATATTTTTCAACTACTAGTAGAATAACTGGTATTAACCAGCCATCGTACTCAGTTACTCAAGGTCTAGCACCTAGTTCTACAGGTTGTATTCAGCGAAAGGGTCAGACCTTGATGGCAACTATTTAAAAGTTGTTGTTTTGATAATAATGTTTTTGTTTTGAGTGAAAATTTGCTCGACCGGCTATAATCTAGTGTCTCTATCATTGCTCCTCCAACAATTGGCCTATGCAATGAAGTCAACAAGTTGACCCACATCTAAAATGCCCCCTTGTTTGACAAGGTTAATTTAGGTTTTGTCAAGAATTCTATTGAAATTCAATATGGCTTTATCATGTCATATGCTCATTATTGGGATTTACTTGATATAATGAAAGACGTCAATTTTGATTAGTAGATTGCTCAAGGAAGCAATGCTAGCAATGAACTAATGCTACACTTGACTAAGAAAATCATTTTTAGCACCTACACAAAGGCCTGACTTCCCAGGTTGATCTTCACTATGCATCCACACGGTGGTTGTGCCAAGAAGGGTCACCAAGTGGATTTTTGGCGTGCGGTTTTAAGACCACGGCTTTATTGCTCCTCCTATGCCCCACGATTGTTTTGCCAAGAAAAGACACCAATTGGGGATATGCAATGTGAGGTAGTTTCATTGCTTTTAAATTTAATTTTCAATTCAACAACTATCTTGTATAGCTTCAAAAGCATTTACAACTTATTTTGAGTTTTCAAGTAAGAAAAGAAGCTCTTTATATGTATCATGGGATAGTAGGAGGTAGAACAACCCATGTAAGATGTGTAAATTAGAATTAGTAGGAGCTCAAGAACTCATAGTTTAGTCAAAATTAGGAATTGTGTTTGAAGTAGAATTTCATATTTCATTTAAGCATGGTAGAATACTACCTCTGTTTTCGAAAAAGACATGTGCTTCTTTTGTATTTTACAAAAAAAACATGGCTTTTTCATAAACAAAAGGAGTATTTTTTTTCAAAAAACTTTGAACTAAGAGAAGTTGGGAAACCAAGCTAACTTTCATCTCCGAAAATCCATTTGAGATTTAGAGCCTCCAATTGAAAGTTATGGACAAATTTCAAAGAGGGGTTGGAAGGAAATTTTCTTTGGCATTTTCAAACACTCTCTCTAAATCTTGTCTATAAATTTTGATTGGAGACTCAAAATCTCAAAGAGATTTTTGGAGATGAAACTTACTTTGATTTCAAAAATTTTATTAGTTCAAAGTTATTGGAAAAAGTTATTCTACTATGCCTAAATGAGTGTTAAAATTCAACTTCAAATACAAGTCCTATGTTTTGACAATGAGCGGTCAAGCTTTCATCTTCAAATTATTCCATAACCTTTGAGGATTCATGATGGACAATGGACTTCATTATAAAGACAACCTTGATCTTCTCTCTAGCTTCTATCCTAATGCCAATGAAGCAATTCCTTCATTTTGCCAACAAATGTTTTCTTGATGGCATTGGTCAAGTGACATTGGTATTTGACTCATTTATTTGTAAATTTGTCTTTGGTCCTAGAATTATTCTAAATGTCTAGCTAGAGGATCAAGAGCTCATCTGAGGGCTAGTCAGGAGTCAGTACATCGAAAGCAACGTCAAAAGAAAATCTAGAGCCCATAGCGTGCTACCCTCTAGATTCACCATTTGCCAGTGCACTCTTCAAATTATAGAGTGGTTGACCATTTTAATGGCCTTGGTATGCCTACCGTGGGGCCCTCCACCTCCGACCATGGATAATCCAAATTTTCAAAATTGTGAAGATATATTATAAAATAGAACTTAGAATAATAATTGAATGACAATTCTTCAACCATATTAAAAAATATGATCCATAGATCATTTCCATACGATTACAAATCAACTTGTACACAAACAAATATTTTCCAATAAAATTTGAATCAACAAATTGAAAATTCCGTCTAAAATTGATTGTAGATTAAATATTTGTGATTTCACAAGAATTTTTTTTCTTTATGTTTAAAATGCTAAATTCTAATCATAGTGATTTTTGAAGATTTTTATTTTATTTTTTATTCAAGTTGTTTTTGAAGGGTCATTTTTGGAATTGAAAAGGTTAATTATTGAGGCCATACCTACCAATGTCCTTTGAATTCAAGAATATTTGTAAAGCAAAGTCTTCAAAATCTATACTATAGAAATATTAAAGTACTAACACGTGAATCTTTAAAAAAAGAATGGATGAAAAAAACACTTTTGTGTACTTGAGATAAATTTGAGTTCATCTATTGTTTGAAATTTGAACGTGTAGTCCTCAACGGGATAAAATCAATCAAATACCCTTGGTGAATACACTACATGCCCACCAAGTTCAAATTATGTGTTGTGAATATAATTTTGTCAAAATGTCCAAGTCGACAACTCGACCATGATGAAAGAATGACGTCCAACAAGAGTATAATTTATGCTTGTGAAATTTATTGGAGAAAAAGTAAAGTTTCATCTATCTTTTCATTCATTCATCCATCCAATTTGGTGTTTATCTACATTGGCATCTTATTGTTAGAATTGGCAGAGTCCAACATTATAAGAAATTTCAGGCCTCAAAAGGGCCGCGAGTTTTGACCCCCCCGGGTAATTGAAGAAAAAATTCAAATAAAATATTATTTGATTTCGGGTGCTGATGTGGCACTACTAGTGCCACGTCAGACTTTTTTATTTTTTAAATTTATTTATTTTTAATTAATTTTTTTTAAATTTAAAAATAAAATAAAATATTAATTTAAAAAAAATATATATATTAATTTTTTTTTTAAATATTAAAAAAATAAAAAAATAAATTTTAATTATTCTGTAATTGCACCGCAGGGGTGCCGAAAATCATCTGTTAACGGCCTCTTCGAGGCCCGAAACTTCTTCTAATGGGAAGCATGGAGGTCATCTTGGTTGAAATGCTTATTTTTAGAAAAAATCTTCTCCAAAAATAATGCACCATTGTTGAATGAAGCTTATTAATTGGAGGCAAGTAGCATTAAACTTAGTGTCAATCAAGTATTGGAGAGATTAGTGTAGCTACATTCCATTGTCAATGAATTAATGTATAGTAATTATAAATATAAAAGGTATACTTATATTATAGTTTTGGTAAGACTATCATTATTTCAAATATCAATATTGAATAACTATTATTAGAACTAATACTACCCAAAAAGGACGTTGTCTTTGATACTTTTTTTGACACTTTTTTTTTACAATAGTTTTGACACTTTTTTCAACACAAATTTCATTTTGACATTTTAGTATCAAAACAGGGTCGAAAATTCCTTTTATCAAAAAGTGTCCAAAAGAGTGTCCAAAAGTGTGCAAGTATTGAAAGAAATGTCAAAAAAATTGTGCTTCACTTTGAAAATTCATAACTAATTCCACAATGGTCCAATTAATACAAACAACTTAGGTTTGATTCAACTTTCTTCTGCCTTTCAAAGAAATTTAACTAAAAAGTATTTTGAGGGGTTGTACACATTGAAAAAGGAGATCAATAGTGCAATAAATAAACACTCTATCTTATATAAGTTTAAAAAAACACTCCAATTTCACACATGTAGCTTGCAAGACACTAAGAATTTCCGCCATTAAGCTTGAGGTGAGGTGTTCTAATTTCATTACTTACATATTAGCTACATTGCCTTTGGACTTTGACCATCCAGGTAGGGGCGGTTAGCTGGGTAGTCTCAATTTTTTTTGTGGGTAATTTGGGTAGCGAATTAGGGTAGCCCAAAAACTTTTAAATTTGAATGTTTTTATTTTTTGGCCACTTTTTTTGACTATCAATATGACATTTTTTGAATACTTTTCGATATTCTTTTCAACACTCTTTCTGACAACTTTTCTGACTCTTTTCTTGACTCTTTTTTTAATAGTCTTTCCAACATATTAGATTCAATATCTTTCTTGAAACTAAAATGTTGAAAAATGAGATTTTTTTTTAATATTTTCTTGACACTTGTGTAGAAAAATTATCAAAATAGTTGTCAGAAACAACTTACACCCTTCTTAAGTAGTATAGGATGTAGATGTATGAGATAAAAAGAACACCTCTACATTTTGAATTTTGCCATGATTTTCTAGTATTAGAGCCATAAAATACTATTAATTATTGCATATAATAAGTGGAAAGTGAAGTTCCTCTAATACAAAGGAAAATGCTTATTTTGTATTCTAATTATGTTAGATTAGGTGGTCTTTTTAGTACAACTCAACTTCTTTGGCATTTGTATATCCACCTCAAAGGTACATTTAGAGATATCCGATATATCCCCATGAATTTTATGTTGACTTTGGTCCAAAAAGATTGGCCAAATTGGAAGAACAAGCTATATACAACAAGGATGGATTGAAAATTATTAGATCAAATTGAGTGAAGAAGCCAATACACAAGTTTTTCACCAAATGAATCATACACTCTCCATGGATTTTGATGTAGAGTTTTATATGAATTTTTTGAATCTAATACCCTTCTTATATTGTATTTGCATTACTTAATAGAAATCTCTATTATCATTGTTAACTATAAAACAAAAAGATCCAAAGTATGAAATCACGATGTATAAAATCTATCCATTATCGATCTATTACCTTAAGTTAGGCTGTTTGTTTTGTTTTTTACAACAAGATTTGTTGGACCGTGTGTCTAACAATCACATTCTTGGTACCATTATAAAGCCCTTGAGGAGGAGGGGTGCACGGGCTTTGTTTCGTGGCATTTGGACCTATGGTATAAAAGTTATTGAATTTCAAAGTTTTTATGAATAAAAAAATTAGAAAATTACTCTTATTTTTATTTTGACTATGGCAATGGCACAAGGCACACTAGTATACAATAAATTAAGTTGTTTTGTTTTGTTTTGTTTGTTGCGATGAGATTTCCAGAACCGTGTGTCCTGCGGTTGTGTTCTTGGTAACCATTAGAAAGCTCTTTGTGAAAACGGGTGCATGGACTTTGTTTCGTAGCATTCCAACTTATGGTAGAAAAGATATTGAATTTCTAGTTTTTTATGAATTATAAAATTATAAAATTACTTTCATTTTTAGTTATTATACTGTAGTAATGGCATAGGGCACATAGCTAGTTTCAATGAAACATTCTATTGACATTCTAAAAAAATATAGCCCTTTGTGATATGGCCTATTTATTGATAGATATATACAACATAGATGACAATTGTCAATTCTAACTATGTGGATGCAATACTAGTAAATTGAATTAGTTACAATTCATAAACACTAGTTCTTTGCATTGAAAATAATATACCATAGCAAGGACTCCAATCCTAAAAGATGTTGAGCCCCAAATCATAATTCAACCATCATAAACCATCATAGTTTTGCCAATGACACAAACCATATAAAGTGGTCTACACCATGAATTACAAAATTGATGATTATATTTGGGATTTGGAAGCTTTCCTTCTATTGAAGCCTATTTAGCTACTACATTTGTTGCAACAACATAAGCCACATTAATCTTTGTCATGGTGTACAAAATTGTCTTTTCCTACTACCTCACCAAAGATTAAAAAATGAGCCTACAAAAGAAATCGGAACTAATCAAGATGCAAAAGAACCTGCAAATGTTAGGTCTTCCGTGAAACATTATTGACCATATAGGTCCTAAGAAACAATGACTACTACCGGTATGCAACATGACATGAGTCTTTCCAATAAAGATTCCAACATATCTGACCTACAGAAAACATCATTTTACTTTACAATTTTCAAAGAATACTCCATTTTTTCCAAATATTGCATTCCTCTCCTTTATATACGAGTTGTCTTAGTTCCTTAGCGTCAAAACTTCTCCCTGAGAGTCAATTCTTCAACACACACAAAATGGATTTTTCTGCAATTGACTTCCTCGGGCCATCCATGCATTTGTCACCCACTGCTTGATACCAAGTTGCCAAATTGACCACAAGAAGCCCTCTTCCTTCTTTCCACTGATCTTCCATCACTGCTCATTTATAAACCAAGAAACCTAAAAGATCAAGACGATATAAGCAAAGACGTCTGGG
Organism: Pseudisothecium myosuroides; assembly: GCA_951799445.1. Taxonomy (NCBI): domain Eukaryota; kingdom Viridiplantae; phylum Streptophyta; class Bryopsida; order Hypnales; family Lembophyllaceae; genus Pseudisothecium; species Pseudisothecium myosuroides. The sequence goes on along the minus strand of OX637287.1, from coordinate 20,371,937 downwards.
TAATGGAACCATTAAAGGTAACAAGAGTAATTCCCGGTTGCATAATTCTACAGTACAAGCGTCATCCAAGTCCCTCAAGGCATAGGATCTTGAATCCCTGCACTTCCTGATCAACAAGTTGCCTCTTCGTATGTACCCAGTTGGAAACCCAAGTTTATTTCAGCCCATCAACACCACAGGAGTAACACAGTCAAGATCATAAGTCAAGATAAGCATGGCTATTCCAAAGCTGCACAAGCTTTAAATGACAAAGCAAAGTATATTTCAGCATTTATCAGTTTCACTCAAATGTGAGCACAAAAGAATGTGATCATTGTTATTTCTGCAAATCGACTACTCTCGTTTTCTGGACAGGCGACAACGCTCTTTGGTAATCAAAGTGGCATCATCACTCTACAAAGGACAATTACTGGAGCGACTGTCTGCGATCAGATACCACCTTGCTTCTTCATTTGAAAGTGCACCGCCCAGATGGGCACAAAGGTGCCCAGGGCCAAGGAGCCGAACACGCCAAAGGCCATCTTCACCTTCCGGTTCTTCATGGCAGTGATGTCGTACATGTGCTCTGCATGGATGTAGTCGTTGCTGTACCTCTTGGCTCCCGTTGCGTGAAACTGCCGGGTGCCTGCAAGAATTAAGCGTATCATTGTCAAGACTAGCAGCAATACTAGCGTCATTTCTGAATCATAATGGCATGGAAACAATCTGATGACAAGATATTGAAGAACTAAAACTAAAAATCTAGGTTGCCCACCACAATAGCAAGATATAAAAGAAAATCCCATGCATCGAAGCCTCACAGATGCGAAATGCAAAAATGACCTAAAAGCCCAAACGATGCATCAACCAAGTGGTGACTGAATCACCATATATTGATTAATTAGGTTATTCATGCAGAAAAACACGCCACAAAAACGATATAACCAACACAAAACAACTAGAAGAACAAACGGAATCCCAGAATCCTAAAATCACTAGACCACGTCTAAGACCCAAGTACCAAAGAAACCTGCTAGAAATGATCTAGATGTCGATCAAGCCAAGCGTAGCTTTTCAACATTCTGCAAAAACATCGGATTTTCAAAAGCCCCATATAAAAACTACAGCATCGGTTCCCGCTGAACGGCGAAAAGGAAAGAAGCTCTCACCGATGTTTTTTTATGCTAAACCTTCAAACTTGAGAAATGCAATAAACCTAGAAATTAATGAGTACCCAGAAACTCAAACACTCACTCGGCACTGGAGTTTCCCGAACTAGGTCAGAGCGATTGGGCAGAAAGAGTACCCGATGCAGCAGGGGTGGTGGCAGCGACCTTGCAAACCACGCGGCGCACGGCTGAAGCAGCAGCGGAGCTCGCCATGGCTGGAGAATGAATTGCTGGACGGCGAATCTGGCAGAATTTACAAGCAATTTGGAGTGAATTTCTAGTGCAGAAGAAAGAATTCTACAGTTAGTTCGTAGAATTGAGGGAGACGCAGAGCTTCTAGGGCTTCTCATGAGTTCTCACTGATCGTGTTGTGGTGAACCTACCCGGCATTGTTCCGGGTACAAGTAAACTCGCGACCCTCCGGTTCTCTGCCGGATACTAGAGCTTTCTGAGGCGAGCACAAAAACTTGAACTGCTGAGTGATAGTAATAGTAATGATGCGTTTGAAAATTCATAATAAATTTATTGAAACTCCTTCGACATGTCTACCGGTATATCATTTGATTTATGTAAAACTTTTTCTCTTCTTTCTATTGATATATTACATGAATTTTTTTGAAGCTTCCTCAATAAATATGAATTGAATAAAGTGCACTTTTCACAACATTCATCATCCACCAAGTGCAAAGTTGACCATTCACTAGTTAAAAAATAATAATTTCACATAATGAAATTTGATTCTATTTTTTTTATTTTTTTTTGTGTGTGTGTGTATCTCTCTATATATATGTGTGATATTAATAATGATATATATATATATATATATATATATATATATATATATATATATATATATATATATATATATATATATATATATATATATATATATATATATATATATTTTGAATTGGATTTAATACTAGTGTTTTTTGACAAAATGCACACAGTGCACTAGTTTTTGCAAAATCTTTTTTCCAAAAACTAGTACATTGTGTAATGTATTTGTCCCATACATCAATTGTTTATAAGTAGTAAATTATTTTAGAAAAATATGAAGGAATTATAGGAAAGGGTAGAATAATTTTATGTAACTTGTCTAGAATCTTTGATCATTTGGAGGAATATTGCAAAAGTTATGGCTAGAAAACCACTGCTCTTTGAAGTTAGGAACAAATATACATATATATACATATATATATATATATATATATATATATTTTGCATTCTCCATTGTTGGACAACCTAATAGGCCTAACAAAAATCTCATGGTGCAATGACCAACACAATGGTCAAGGTAGTAAACATAGAGGATAGAAAATCCATTGGCTTCTACAACAGTGGCTTTGAAAAAATATAAAGCCTCATTTTTTTCTAAAACAAAATTAATAAGCATATAATAATAATTATTTCAAATAAAATAATACAATTTTTTTTTTAATAATACAGTGAATGAAAGACTTCCCAAAAATTGCATTTTTGGCCTGTAAAGTTGATCATCCAAAATTGTTATTATCTAAATATTTAATGATCAATGCTTTTCACAATTAATTCCTTGCATACTAGACAAAATAGTCGTTACTTTTGTGCGGTTAAAATTAAAAATTTCAAGCACATCTGTGTGCAAAAAAATATCAAAGTGGGACAATTCATTGAAAACCTCTATGGTAAAAAAGTTGTTAGGCTTTAAGGGGTTAAGGATGATTTGAAGTGGCACATTTTGATGCACTTTTAGCAATAGTAATCATAAGCTAATTTTACATCAAGCAAAACATATAAATTTTTTTAAATTTTTCTTAGAATGTTGCCAATTGATGATGTTCATATAATGACCAAATTGGTCCAACATGCAACATATGCTTAGCTTGCAAACCCCTTGCCAAGGCACCTAACAACCACCTTCAAAGTTGTAGGACTTGCCCAACTTGAAACTTTTGGCAAGATTTGTGCATGGTCCTATATTTGGCGCGCCTTATGAATTATTCCGCACTTAGCTTTGCCCTCTCTTTGTGTTGATCTTACGCACATTGAGCACAATTACATCATTGCCCCCTTTATCACAACAATTGCGCGCTCTCACCACCCTTGTTTTCCTATGCATACCCTTCATGCATTTGTCTTCTCACTTAAGTTTAACCTTAGTTTGCCTACAACTCCATTCTTCTTGTTGATGATTCATTGCTAATGGTAAGACCCAATCATAACATTTTTTTGAAAAAAGAAAGTATTAGAGATTTGTTTTTGAATTCAATTTTCAAAATTTCAATTTTTTTTGCAAGGTTTAGGATACTTGCTAAAACAATCTCATTGCTGGATTAGTGTGTTTTAATTCCATCTTAAACCTTTTAATAATTTAGTTTTTCCTTCAATCTCATACCTACTTCTATTTAACAATTTTTTAAAGAATGAAAACTAAAGGGTTTTTTGTGAAAATTTCTTCTAAACTTTCAACTCAATAGTCAATACTCAATAGTCAATAGATATAAGAAATTTTAGTTCAAAATTTAAAGTGCAATAATTATGAGCTAAGAAGATTCAATGTCTTATCATCTAATTTTACAAGGAGCAAAAAATCCCATTTTCTTCACTTCAAACACAAATATCTTGTAATCTGTGTTGTCAAAGTTTTTGAAATTCCTTCCACAGATTATTTTCCTTGTCTAGTGCAAAATAATCCATTTAAATATGCAAAAAAAATTAAGTTTTAAAGTTTTTTTGCTCTTAGCAATAGAAATGGCAGTCTTGAGTGTTTTTTGATGAAATAATTAGAAATGTTAAATGCCAAGTGATACTAATGTTGAAATGGAAGGAGGGACAAGATGAGTGGAGAGTTGAAACATTTGCTAAATTGAGGAAGATGAGTTACACACTTCAAAGTCTTCAATCACAAAGTTTAAAGTTGAGTTTCCAACGAGGAAAACCATTTAATTATTTCCGATGTGGGTGACAACTTGCAACCTTGCAAGAGATGTTGAAAATGCAAATTCTCCACATGAAAGGTTCTATGGCGATGGTAGCCGTCAATCATCGAAGCTGGAGCTAGAGCAAGCTTTTCACCAGGGCAAGTACATCGCCAATGTTGCGAAAAAGCTCAAGCTTGGCTAGGTCTCTGAATGTCGGACTTCATCATCACAGCTGCAGGATATCCGCAAGCATCATGTCAGCGCCATTGTTTCCATTTTCAGAGCTCGAGAGACTGAAGGTACTAGCTAGGTCTCCCAAACCAATATGAGTCACCGGTTATTGTCCTTCAATTTCCAAACTAAACCAATTTTTTCTCTATTTATTACTAAAAATAGATTTTTTATAGATTTTTTCCAATGGTTTCTTGCCGATGATTCCAAATTGCAACCAGTTTTTTTCCAATTCCACCAGCTAACTTTGAACTAGCCACCGGTTCTTCCCGAACATCCAACATCAAGTTTTCTTAGGACGAGTATCGTAAGAATAAATTGAGCTTTGAAGTAGTGGCTATTCACAAAGGTAATAAAAGCTTTCCTTCTGTCCAGTTTTGGATCTGCACATATCATAACCATCGTATGTGACTTGTAAACAACAAGGCGATCAAATGGACAAATGGTGCTTGCCCTAATTGTGGCGGCTTCAGAGTATTCCATATGACTCATCAAAAAATAAGAGTTGTTCCACTAAAATTTCAAAGGGAAAAGAAATTAGAACGAACTCATAGTCTTAAAGCAGGCTAAGGCAAATCTCCTTTTCAAATGCGCGCAAGTCCAAGATACGTGCAGCAATTGGAACAAGTCCTATCAATAACTTGTAATGACGATTGTCCTGCTTGAAAATCCTGAGCAATTTCAATTGGAACAGCTCAGTGAATCAAGCATCGAGAATTTCTTAGAATCTACTTCGGCATCCTCATCTTTCTCTCCGTTCGAACCCTAAACTCCCACTTTTCAAAACATTATTAAGACCCCAATGTACACCACGAAAGCTACATCAGATGCATCAGACGCGCAAATGAATCAGACAAATGCACCTCTGCAAACATATCTACCCTGCAAAATTTGCGAAAACGTCGACGAAGGCAACGAGATGGATGGACTTGTCACGACGCATACTCGATAACAAAACGAAAGAGCCCTGACATTGTTATTACAATGTACAAAAGCTACGGATCCAGCAACACGCCAACTGGACTAAAGCAAGTTCACATATTTCAAGTCCTAACTACGAATCATGCTACTCTGAGTCCAAAAATGTCCCTTGGTGTAGACTTGAGAGGAGGGTGTATTAGCATTTAAATCATAACGTCCAACTCATAAGGACACATACTACCCTGAACAAAAAAGCGTAAAATTCAAACTCGTCCAGCTTAGATATTAATATTGATGGGTCCCGTGGGGGGCAGGCCAAAAATTGGGGTATGCCGATGAGTGCACCCAGCGCACGGTATTCTTTAGCAAAAGGCGAAAGAAGAGTTCACTCTGTGCTGAGCACCCAATTTGCAGACTGTGATGATGAAGTGAGCTGGATTTTTACAGGAAGAGTGTAAATGAGACAAGCAAGTGAACGCATATGGGGTAAATGGAGACCTCTGCCATCCTCATGTGGCCTGCACCTATCTCACCGATAATGAGCCTGACCCCAAGTTCTGTGGTTGATGTCTCTGACTTGTAAGCTATATGTTTCCTCCGTGGCGTATCTCTATTCCTCACATCTTACGAAGGACATCCCCATGAGAATACTGAGTGCACTGCAATGGCTCTCATCACTTTCAGGCCATTGCAATGTTTGAACAATTGCAAACCATTTCAGGATAACCAGCTCCAACCTCACAGAGTAATGTCCAACAAGCACATTTTGAGGCCGCGACATGATCTTATTCGGTAGCTCCTAAGATTGATGCGCTGATATAGTAATCTGTTCTGTCAGTTGTCCGCGCACCTGTTCAACCAGAGCGTGGTACTTGGGTGTCAAAGATGACAACCAAAAACGCGAAGTTATTCATTTCACCAGTGAGCTCAATTCCAAGACACCTGTTTACATTTTTGATTGGATGAGGGCCGCACGAACGCGAGCCCCCGCTGCCACAAATTATGACGTGTATGCCTCCCGTGGGAAGATACTACAGTCGCCGTCCCCTTGGTGCAATGGGACAGGAAAGTCTAGGTCATCCGCCTTCGGGATCATGGATTGACCCCGCCCAGGTAAGTGACATGAACTTCGCACACTGGAGTACTTGAGGGGTTGGGTCATCCTTTGAGACTCCCAAAGCTATGGGACATCGATCTGTAACGATTTCAACATCACTGTAATTGACAATATTCGCTCGGATCTCCGGCAATCAATAGCCCTCTGCTTCGAATATTGCACAGAAACCGCAACTCTTTTGAGCATCTATTTCTAGCATGTGAATAGCCGGTCTCATGTGCAGATGTGCAAAAGTCCAAGTCTTCGTTTGGGACTTCACAAGGTGCAGTAATTCAAACTCCTCTGCAACGAGCTCTCACTTTCGTTTTTCCTGATGATTGTTACGTACATTTGAGACTGATTTCTAATAACATCCAAGAATCATCGAAGGCAGCGTCTCTCAGATTGAATCGAACAAGTCCCACTGATTGCAATGCAGAGGCTACAGATCCATGCCACCAGTCCATCACTGTTTCAAGCGGTCTGTAGCAAATTCACATATACAGTATGTGTTGCCCAACAACTCTGCATCCATCCAGTTTCGCTATTAAAATTGATCGGCCCTGCGAGGGGCAGTCCAAAATACGGGGTATGCCGGTAGGGCTACCCAGCGCACGGTATTCTTTAGTAAGAGGCGAAAGAATAGTTCGTTCTGTGCTGAGAACCCGGCTACGTGCGGGGACACAGGGAGAATGGTGAACCACGAAGCTGTGGTCAGTGGCTGACGTTGTTGCTTGGTGCTCCAAACCTGCTTTCTACAACTGCGCGTAAACTAGATATTCATCTCCCGTTTAAAAGCGTATGGAATTATGGAGAGGTAAGTAATATGATCAATAGTTTCTGAGTTACTTCACGAATGTCCTCATCCATGCAATGGTGTTAACTCCTGGTTTACAAGATGTTACATTCCCGAACTTGTGCCAGTCAAGGAACCCCAACCAGAGGAAATAAATAATAGGCAATGAAGATTGCCCTATTGTCACCCGTCTTGCCATTTGCAGAGTATGTATGTAAATTCATTGGCAGTTTTCTAATACATAAGATAACAATCCATACATCAGAAAGTTGCACCAGCATAACATTCAGTAGCTCTACAGTGATGGTGTGGTATATATTCCACACCCCAAGAGTGCTTCATCAGTAGCTAGAGGCACACCATCACTGTAGAACCAAGGCAACATCAACACATGCTACTGAACGTTATGAGTCGGGACAACCCGACCAGAGGTAAAAACAGATGAAGATAGGCCTATCATCACCGCTCATACCATGCAGAGTATGTACATAAATTCGTCGGCAATTTTGCAATACATAAAATTAGCTCAATACAACAGGAAGTAGCGGTTGCAACACACCAACAATTATTTGCCTGGAAGTTTTTTTGAACAAAAAACAACTAAAATCTTCAACGTTCGTTACTGTAGTGGTTGTCTCTTGCTCTATTACTTGCTACTACTTCCAAGCGCGTAAATCAATCTCACAATACAAGAGTGATCCGGATTCAGTGAAGCACAGAAGAATATTATTACATATATGTACTGACATGTAGCATAAATGAATTATCAAAAATCATACAAATGGAGACCAGGACAGAACAGCACCACGAACTAAATTTTATAAACACAACTAACGTTCTCAAACCTCAGAAGAACCACAATCACAAAACTTCCCACTGCTATAAAACAGAAGGGGCCCAATCTCTACACTCTCATGATCACAGAGACCATTTGAAAGTGAGATCATTGCATCAACCAGTCCACCGAAAGCACAAATCCTCATCCATATCTCCTCTCGAAATCACTCGAAGATTTACACCATGAGAGCCGCAGCAACGGCACCAGTGAGGCCCAGGAACAAAGACCCGGCGCTAAGTGAGGCAGCACCAGACCCGCCGGCCGGAGGAGGAACAGTCACCGAAGGGGGAGACCCTGCATCACAAAACCACACCCAGTGAAAATGAGTCAAACTGAAAACAAAACCATGAATCAAAAAGAATGTTTCTGGTAATGCAAAGTCTCCACTGACCTTACAGTAAGGAAGAGGTTTCACTCACCATACATGTGACCTTTGAACCTTTCCCTACAACAATCTAAAAAGCTGCACTATGTAAAATTCTGCACATTTATTTTGTGTAAAGCTACAAAACAATTGCGAAAAAATGAATGTCAATAAATCAAGTATAATTTTCACAATTAGCACAATTCAAAGCTCACCTGAATGGTCAATGGAGTCTCTAATGGACTGTATTGTTTGGTTAATAGCAGCTCTACCTTCGCCTAGCAATGGAGATTACAAGGGTAAAGAAAGCTTCAAACCTGGAGATTCCGTGGAGTTGGCGACAGGGATGGCGGTCAGAGTCGCAGCAGGCAGCAACACGCGGTTGACGACGTGCACCACAGAGTTGCACACCTTAATGTCGGCGGCAATGACCGTGGCATTGTTTGCTGCTCCGACGAAGGTGACGTTCCCGGTGGTGGAAACCGTGAGGTTGTAGTCCTGTCCCAGAAGCGTGGACACCTTCATGCCGTTGGTGAGGTTGGCGGCGAAGTACGGCGCTGGCAGGATGTGGTACAACAGAATGCTGGCAGCGCGGTTTTCTCCTCTGTAACAATCGAAAAACACTCACTCAATCTCAGGAACAATCGGGTAACATGAAATGATCTACAACTTCACACATAGTTGCCAATTTCAATGTTGATTTATGTATAAAATGTATGATTAGAATATCAGAGATTGGGTCGCGACTTACGGAGCGGTCACATTATCCAGAGTGAGGTTGTTGGAGGCGAGCAAACGAAGCAATCCATTGGTACCGTTGAAGGCATTGTTGTCAGGCGCGAGGACGGTGACGTTATCGGTCGTGTTCACTGTCATTGCCAGGCCTGAAGCTTCGATGACGGCATACAAAAGCGAGAGCTCGGGAGTTGCTTGCACGGCTTCCAGCAGAGTGGTATTACACTGCACAGTCAGGTGGCATTTAACCAGTCAACCACTAGCTAGCTTCGTTCCAACACACATTCACGCAGGTCACACTGAAGACTTGCAATACACATTCACGTGAAATAGAGAAGGAAAACGCACCACAGTATGAGGCAACATATCTTATTTGAAAATTAATGAGACAATGAGACAACTCAAACCAATACTACAGTTGCAGCGAGACATGCGTTCTCAGACTACGCATTTGCACTCAGTATTGGAAACATAGCGGGATTATTATCTCATCACATCAGTTCATCATCACATCAAAATGCTCAATTGGCAATGTTGTGTCCTATACACAATAACTCTCATGCATGCCTCCTTAACGCAACAGTTGGAATTAAAAGGAAACCCATAAGCCATTTGTTGCACCTCCATACAGAAGGATGGGTCTATCACGAATTTCAGACCTGGGCATAGGATTGAGATGCTGTAGCCAGCACCATCAGCACGAACAAGCTCCGGACGGCCATAGAGGAAGCCATGGCGTAAGCCGAACAAGTGAAGAAGAGAATACAGAAAGAGTTTCAGAAGTAAAAACAGAGCTCGTTCTGAGACTAATTCGAATCGGTTGAAAGCCAGGGAGCTTCGGAATTGATATAGCGACGTCGTGTGCCCACTGTGGCCTGTGCCATTGGCATGGAAACGGGAAAAGCAAGGTCGGAGTAGGTGGATCATGAGACACACGACGTGGGTAGCCTCTATCCACAAAGTGGCCTGCCACACTTGGCGCAATCGGAATGGTTCCGGACTGAAAGCGCCTCAGCTAGTGTTGGGGAAACAACGGAGAAGTCAGACTGATGACTGCAGTGATCTACAGTAGCTACACACCAGGCAATCCTAAATTAATTCCCAAGGAGCCTGACTCGTCGGCGTCGCCTGGATTTTCACCTGTGTGACTGCAGGACTGACTGTTTCCTGACTGTTTCCTCTAGTGCGATTTCTTTTCAACTTACTGCATGATTCATCATTCAGGAGAAAAGCAAAAGATTTCACATACTTCCTGCCCAAGCGCAGGCACTCACACCAGGCGTCCAGGCGCTAGTGATTTTCAGTGCCAACCTTTCGGGACGAAAAGGTACACATGGAGTACACATGGGGCCGGGTACAGAGATTCTCGAAAGCCGGCGCAACTGAAGCTGGGCAAAAGGTTGGGGTTCAGGATTGTCGTCATTGGTGACTTGGGGAAGGAAGATTGAATTGAAACTGTTTGATATCGTGAGGGAGGAAATGGAGATTTGAACTCCTTGGTGGTAGGAGTTTATTGAGAGATGAGAATTTGGGTACTTTTTGGTGTTTTGAAGTCATTCTCTTGGAAATGGACGGTATCTCAGAAATTCGTGACTTGATCTTTGACTGAGTAACCATGGGATGATCTAGTAATTATGTCAATTTCACTCCAAATGTAAAAAAATCGTCTCGATTGGATTGGTAGATCAAAAGATTGAAGTTGCAAAATGCTCTGGGCAACGCTGTGTAATGTACGGGCAACGTGTGCGTATTCATTTGTAACTCCCAATTCTTACACTAATGACTAATGATGTAAAGGCAAAAGTAGGATTAAAAGTAGAATTCATTGAAGACACAATGCAAAAAAAACCCAATTCAGATCGAATTGAAAATATTTTTCTAACTAGTAAGGGGCCCTTTCTTGTTTTGCAAACACACTAAAACCAATCCAGAATTCAGCTGTGACTACTTTTTGACAAATCTATCCATTAAGTAGAGTAAAATGAAGTCCTTGAGTTCTAAACTTCATCCCTCTTGATCTCCTTGTATTTCTATTCCACAAGGGGCCTGCGTTGAGTTCCCGGTGTTCGTCACAGGGAAAGTTCGAGAGTTTCCCTTTGATGGCCTTCAGCGCTCCCGAGTTTCCCTGTGTTCGGCTTCGGCAGGTTCGGAAGTAGGCTCGGTGCGGTTGGAGGAGCCACCAGCAGGTCAGACATCGTCAGCAAAGTGAAATTACTTGGAAGGAAGGAGTACTGTACAGGGCTCAGCAATGCAACTGGGAAGGGGCAAAGAGTTACGTAGAAAGGGTCGGTTTAACTCTGAGCAAGCCTCGTGGGCATTTTCAAATCCAAAATATGAATTCTCACATTGTTCTTGATTTTAAATGTTTAGAAGCTTAGCTAATGAGAAGGACATTAAGTTGTCCCACAAAGTGGAACTAACGGGGTAAATTTTGTGTTTTGGGGGTAAAAGTTAAAAAAAAAAAACTATTTTGAACCATGTTTAAGGTATGTCGTAGACCTTGCCTAGCTAATTCAGGGTCTCTGATTGCAAATATGAATTCAGAACTTGCAAAAAGAAACATTTATGTCAAATAGAAAATTCCTGTGTTTTCCAACCTAATGGTCTTACTTTGTGGGATGGGTTTAATGTCCCCTAGCTAATAAAATGTAGCTCCAATAATCTACTTTTCACTATATTTTTTTCCAAAATTGTGAATATTGTGATTTTTGTTACATTTTCAAAATAGCATCTTGAAAGGTCAAAGTACAACACTTTTTAGCTTTTTTCATCCAATTCCTCCTTGTATGAGTTCAAAGAGTAATTCAATTTCTCTATGATGTTTGAGAAATATTATTTTTATTTTTTTAGTCCAAATAAAATAAACACACATTCACATGTACAAATATATTAACCCCTAAATGACAGACCCATGACCATTGATTTCAAGCCTCATTGTCTATCATTCAATTTGTTGCCCTTTTGCATCTAAATATGTATGAAAAATTTTATATTTATTTTTTAAAGATGAAATTACATATGTTCTTTACTTCACAAATTTTTTAGATATTTTTGATAATTTTTGAAGAAAAAGTGAAGAAAACCCACATCACATACAAAATTATTTCAAAAAACCTGAAAATTTCACCATATGTGTATATTGCAATGACAAAAATCATGGTGTAAACTCAAATCCCATGCCATTCTATAATTAGAAAATAAAAGACATTGAAAATACACCAGAAGTTCAAATTGCAATAAAATATTCAATATCATGGATTTTTCAAATTTCAAATTGGAGTACAAAGTAGAGTAGAGACCTCCATTTTGCTAGTTAGTTTTAAACTCAAAAAATATCATTTTGGGGGAGAAATTTCAAATTTGGAGCAAAGAGCATCAACTTCCACCAATACACTAAAATAAAATCAATGTGTTCCGTTTTTTTAAATAACTTGTCATTTACGTAAACTCAAATACTACACTAAAAAGGGTATTTAGTGTTGGCAACACTATTTGCGAACCATGACACTAAATATCATTAAGCCTACTAAAGTAAGTAACATTAAATGTAATTTCTAACATTAAATATACTCTATGGTAAATCTGAAATCTGAAAATGTTTACATTTAGTGTTAGAACTTATTAACCCCTAAAGGCCCAAGGCCTTTTTTTTGCCAAAAAACCATCAAAACTGCCATTTCTATAGCAAGGAGTAAAAAAAAATTAAATTTTTTTTTCACATCTAACCGTAGGATCTTACACCTAACTAGTATGAGAATGTGTGGAAAAAATTTCAGAATTTTTGACCACTCAGATTGCAAGATATCTGCGTTTAAAGTGGAAAAAACAAATATTTCAGCACATTGCGGGACTAGATTTTTTGACTTTAAACATTTTTCACTTAAAATTTTTGCACTACATAGTTTTGTGCTTCAAATCTTTATGGTGGAGAATTGAGTTGAGAGTCTAGGGAAAAAATATATATATATTCAAAAAAACTTAATTATCATTCCTAAAAAATTTATTAAGTAGAAGTAGGTACGAGATAGGAAAATCTAAAACATTAATATATTTTAGATGGAATTACAATACACTAATCCCAATGGTGAGATTGTTTTAGCAAGTAAACTAAACCGTGAGAATTTTATTTCATTTTTAAATTGCAAAAATAGCATTTAGAAATGAATCCTACAAGTTATTTTTTTCAAGAAGATGCTCTAACTGCCCGAAAAACAAGAATGTCCATAACTTTCTCATAACAAATCCAAATGAAATGAATCAAAGCTTTCCAGATAGACAAAAATATAATCTACAAGAAAAAAATATTTAAAAAAAAAATTCGAAATTTTGCCAAATTTTTCTTGCTGCCCGGACTGCCCAGTTACGAAAAAAAGTAACATATTTGGCCATAACTTTTGACTACTATTTCCAAATGTCCTGAAATTTAGTGCATATGAAAGATATTCCTTGCGCCCACCTTCTATTAAAATTTCAGCTTAAAATATGGAAATCTCTAGTCACATAGACCTACCCAAAATTTCTATACGGCCAAAAAACGCATGCCGGTCCTTTAGGGGTTAAAGGAAGGTAGAAGGGAAGAGAAGGCGAAGGCGGCGCATTAAAGTTTAGCACTACACTAATCGTCCTAAAATTGACATTTAGTGTAGGGTCAAGTAGGGTGGTAATTACACTAAATGTAATCCAACACTAAATACCCTTTTTAGTGTAGCAAGACTACAAACTCAATCAAATATTCTTCATAACACACCATGAAAGGTCAACAAGAAAAATGTAGATTAAATAATGCTTCCAATCTTTGTACAGACCACAACATTATCCTCCAAAAGCCACAAAATGGCTTCGCCGGCGTTCTAGGGTTCAATATTTCAAGAATTTTCAAAAATAAATTATTTTGACTATTAGAGATTTCTTGGGTGTTTAGTGCCGACCTCCATTTTCACCTTATTCTGCCATTATTTTTGCTCACAAAGATCAATTGAAATAAAATATATTCCCCCAAGAAGGTGTTGTGATTTTCACACTTTACAAAAAGCTTCAAAAGAATTCAATAAACGCTAGGATCGTACAAGTCTATCCAAAGCTGCACATTGCACCTTGTAGGGACCAATGGAACTTTAGGGATAAAAATGAAAATTTTAATAACTAATACAATACTAAAAATTATAATTTATTAAAATCTAAAATCTAAAAAACTTCAGACCAACAATTATTCATGATATACATTGATGCAAATTTTCATGACAACGAACACTTGGAAGTTTAATTTGTTGATATCAATAAAATCATTTCTAAAATAAAAAATAAAGTTTCCTATTCTTACCCTTGAAGTCAAAAAGTCTTTGTAAGGGATTGTTGAATTTTTTTTCTTTTAAATCTTTTGCCTATACTCTGAACACCATATTTCAACCTAAATTCAAAATTTGTAGTGTACAAACATAAAGCTAAATATATTCAAAGCCAAAATTTTTTGTCACAAAGGGTACAAACAAACTACTTTTCTTCACTTGAAAAGCAAATATCTTGCAATAGAAATAGCAATATTCTAGAGTTACATATGCTAAAACAAACATAACTGTAAAAGTCTAAACGGTTCAAAAGAAATGAGAGTTTTTGGTGGTTTTGATAGAATTTGTCCTTCACATGTTAACCTCTAAAGGAGCATTGTCCCTTGGGAGACGATGTGGATTTTTGGGTAGATTCCTATAACATCAGTTTTTAGGGGATTTTTTTGAAACTTTCTCAGAAGATAGAAAAACTTATTAGCTTTGTAACAATAAATTTACTATTTCATTTTGTGCCTGTGAGCAAAAGTTAAGCTATCATAAACATACTTTTTCCATCGTAGGGCAAAAAAATAAATCCTCAAAAACTTGAAATAACTTTTATTTTAAAATTCCCTATAGATCTTATTTTTGCCTACATGTGAAGCTTTGATCCATTCCATTTGGATTAGTGATGTGAAAGTGATGAACAATCTTCTTTTTGGGACAAGGGAGGTGACTTCTTCAAAAAATAACTTACAAGATTCATTCTCGAATGGAATTTAAAATTAAAAAAAAAAATGTTTGACAAAGTTCAGTTTGCTTGCTAGAATAATTTCACCAATGAAATTATTGTGTTTCAATCCCATCTTAGAGCTATTAACAATTTAGTTTTTCTTTCAATCTTGAACCTACTTCTACTTAATAATTTTGTAAAGAATGAAAAATCAAGTGTGTTTTTTGAAAAAAATTCCTAGATTTTGTATTTAATTCTTCAACACAAGAAAATTCAAATTCCAAGTCTGTAGTGCAAAAAGTTTTCACAAATGGCGGTCACAATCATCTAAAATTCGAGGCTTGGGTTCAATTTTTTTTTTCCAGCTATAGATGCTCATATCTTCCAATATATATGGTCAAAATTCATTAACCCCTACAGTCCCAGGGCCTTTCTTCCATTAAAAACCATCCAAAACTGCCATTTCTGTAGCAAAGAGCAAAAAAATGTTTCTTTTGGAAATCTAACCGTAGGCTCAAATTGTACTAAAAAGTGTAAAAATGTGAGGAAGAAATTTCATAAACTTTGACTATGTAGATTGCAAGATATTTGCATTTAAAGTGAAGGAAACAAGTTTTTTTGCACCTTACTCAACTACATTTTTTAGCTTTGAACCTTCAAAACTTAAAATTGGAGTAGTATTGATTTTGAATTTCTAATTTTATATGATGAAGAATGGAGTTGAGAGTCTAGCAAAAAAAAAATGACAAAAACACACACTCAATTTTCACTCATTAAAAAATTATTAAGAAGAAGTAGGTTCAAGATTCAAGGAAAATCTAAATTATTAATAGCTCTAAGATGGAGTTGAAATACATTAACCCCTAAAGGTCAGAGACTATGTTTTCACCAAAACTGCTCCAAAACTGCCATTTCTAGTACAAGTACCAAACTCTAGAAAAAAAACATTTTTGGACACATGTAACCGTAGGATCTTATAGAACACTGGTTTGAGAAGATGTGGAAAAAATTTCAGAATTTTCCACCGTGCGGATTGGAAGATATTAGCGTTTGAATTGACAAAAACTCTTTTTTTGTCCCTGCGAAAATCCGGGCAGCTGCACTTCACAAGGTCACATTTGTATGAAAAAATGTCCCAAATGGTGGTTACTCTTTGGATTCATTCTTCTAAGCAAGTTGGCTACATGCTTGAAAATTTTTAGATCATTTGGAATTACACAACATATAGGAAAAAAATATTAAGTAGAAAGAAGTAGAGAATGATTCCAAACACTAAGTTGTTAAGAATTTATTTATGGAATTCAAAAATGCCAATCCCAACGGTTGTAATGTTGTAATAAATAATCTACATCCAATGTTTTTATTTTTGTTCAAAAATATTGGAAATTCAGTGAAATAAAGGACTTCAAAGTTTATTTTAGAGTAGAGATTCCATAACTACACTCAAACTAAGAATCCTCATAACTTTTGACTCATTACTCCAAATGGAATGATTTAAAGCTTTCCACGTACATATAAATCTAAAGAACCAATTTCAAATTTTTATTTTAAAAAAAATTGATTTTTAAAGAATTTTTTTGAATTGCCCGGGCTGCCCGCCGTACACGAAAAATTACATATTATACAATAACTTCTTAACCATGTAGTCAAACGTGATGAAAATTGTTGGGTCTTAAAGCTACTCCTCGGGCACATCTTGTGTGAAAATTTCAAAGAAAAAAATAAAAACTCCACTTATAATGAGTTGCCCAAAATCGCTATGTTGTCAAAAAACGGTGTTTGGACCTTTAGGGGTTAATCTCAATAGTGACATTGTTCTAGAAAGAGATTTTAACCTTGGAAAAAAAAATTCGAAAAATTGTGAAAATTGAATTCAAAAAGGAATCCGACAAGTTTTTTTTCCAAGAAGGTGCTCTAATTATCCAAAAAATAAGATTGTCCATATTTTTATCATAACAAATCTAAATGGAATGCATCAAAGCTTTCCATGTAGATAAAAAGATAATTTATATAAAACAATTTTTTTTTAATTCAAAGTTTTTTTTAGGGTCTTTTTATTTTCTCAAAAAAAGTCAGAAAATAATGACAAGTACTGAGACTGTAGGAGCCTGCCCAAAATCCATTTTGTCCCTCGAGGGAACAATGGGACTTCCAGGGTTAAAGTTTTACCACATGATCTGAGAGCACTCAAGGCCATGATCCTATGGTTACATTCAAAAATGAATAACAATTGGTTAACCCCTAAAGGACCATTGTTCCTAGGGGGGACAAATGCGTTTTCGGTCAGGTACCTACGGGCTGAAATTTTCTCCTAATTTTTTGAAACTTTTTTTGGAGGTAGAAAAGGTGATTAGCTTCAAGGGAATATATTTTTTTTCACAATCGGTGCTCGGGAAGAAAAGTTATGACCATATAAGCTCAAAACAGGGGACGGGGGGCAGCTCGGGCAACAAAAAAAAATGCACAAAAATTTGAATTTAAAAAATAAATAAATAAATTCTCATAGATTATATTTTTGGCTATCTGAAAAGCTTTGATTCATTTCATTTGGATATATTATGAGAAAGTTATGGACATTCTTGTTTTTTGGGAAGTTAAAGCATCTTCTTGAAAAAAATAACTTTAGGATTCATTTCTGAATGCAATTTTTCAAATTTTTCAATTTTTTTTTTTGCATGGTCTGATTTACTTGTTAGAAAAAACTCACCATTGGGATTAGTGCATTTTAATTCCATCTAAAATATATGAATATTTTAGATTTTCCTTCTATCTTGTACCTACATCTACTTAACAATTTTTTTAAGAATGATAATTTTTTTTTTTTTAATTTTTAATTTTTTTCTAGACTCTCAACTCAATTCTCCACTATAAAAAATAAAACCTCAAAACTCTGTAGTGCAAAAATTTTAAGTTAAAATCGTTTAAAGTCAAAAAATCTAGTCCCGCAATGTGCTGAAAAACTTGTTTTTTTCACTTTAAATGCAAATATCTTGCAATCTGTGCGGTCAAAAATTCTAAAAAAAATTCCACACATTCTTATACTAGTTAGGTGTAAGATCCTACGGTTGGATGTGAAGAAAAAAACATTTTTCAAATTTTTTTACTCTTTGCTATAGAAATGGCAGTTTTCAGTGTTTTTTGGCAGAAAAAAGGCCTCGGTCCTTTAGGGGTTAAATTCACATATTTTGTGGCGTTTGGACATGTGATGTGAAAGATATACAATGTCAAGTTTTTTTAAACCCCTAAATGACGGACCCATGACTCACCTCATTGTTCATCACTCAATTTGCTGCTCTTTTGCAATTAGATATTTTTAAACAAAAAATTTGTATTTATTGTTTAGAGATGAAATTACATGTCTTCTTTACATCACAGAAAAGTTAAATTTTTTTGTGAAAATTGATTTTTTTGAGAGCTTTTGAAGTAAAAGAGAAGGAAAATCACATCAAATAGAAAATCATTTCAAAAAATCTGGAAATTTCACCATGTGTGTATGTTACAATGACAAACATCATGGTGTGAACTTAATTTCCATGTCATTCTATAGTTAAAAAATAATAGACATTGAAAATACATGCAAAGTTAAAATTGCAATGAAATATTCAATATTTTGAATGTTTCCAAAATTCAAATTGGAGTAGAAACTAGAATAGATGGCCTTCATTTTGTTAGTTGGTCAAGTTCAAAAAATATCATTTTTGTGGAGAAATTTCAGATTTAGAGCAAGGAGCAACAACTTCCTAAAATACACTAAAATAGCATATTTTGTGATCCGTTTTTTTTACTAATTTCTCATTTACATATAGAGAAACACTAGCAAGACTACAAATTCAATTGGCTACTTTTGATATCCCAACATGAAAGGTCAACAACAAAAATATGCATGAAAAAATGCTTTCAAACTCGTTCTGGTTCATTGGTTGTCATCCAAACGCCACGGAATGGCGTTGGCATCGCTTATGGTTTAATTATAAATTTGAAAAGAAATTTTCTTTCATTTTGTAGAAATCAGGAATGTTACATCGCATGTCCAAACGCCATGAAACAAAGCCCTTGTTGTCCTTCTTGCACAAAGCTTTCTATCCTATTTGCATCAATAATGCAACCTCTCACATTGCAAAAGAGCCTTTGCACCCCTTCATGCATAACAAGATTTGAATTTCAAAGTTTTAACAAATTGAACCATTATGAAATTATTTTTATTTTTATTTTATTTTGGTGGTGGCAATGGCACAAGGCACACTAAAAAAGCAAGAATCTTTATTTTTCGTTCAGAAATTTTGTTGCTAGTAACCAACTGTGAATAGCAAAATATTTGATGGGGGAAGAAATGCACATTGTCAAGGGAATGTATTTAAAAGATTGAAAGAGGTGAGTCATGAGTCAATTTCATAGACACTGAAGGTGTGATTAATCCCTAAGAGGAATATACTTTCAAAACATGCCAGAACTGCCAAGAACTTTAGCAATTTGTTTTCTCATTTACTCTTGAAGTTGCATATATTGTAACCATAGGATCTTAAAGTCCACACTCAAAATGAGCAAATAAAAAAAAATTAGATTATTTGACTGCATGGTTTAGGAGACATTGAAGTTTGAAGTTGCATTTGGGTCAATGGAAAAACAAGGCAACGCACTTTGAAGGAGCATACTTTTGTGAGAATATTTTAAAATTATGCCTTGTTTGTGCTCAGTGGAAAATAAGAGAGTTGAAAATGTACATGCAAAATTTCATAACATTCTTAAGCATTTTTCAATTCAAGGTAGATTTGCAATGCACGATAATCACTAAAATGAGAGTAGTGTTTGTAAGAAAAATTAGAATGGGACACTTGTCTTCACCTTGAACTCATTGGATCTGACCTTCTTCAAGTGGGCAAGAATCAAATTGGTTGGCAAACATTCTAGTCCTTGCCCAAACCAAACTAAAAAAAATGAGTTGTGAACTACAATACACCACTAAAGTTTGAAAATTTTCACAAGGTGGAGTTTAGCTCGGAATTTGATGAAACTACCCCCATTGGATTCATAATGCAATGTTTTAGTTAGAAAAAAATCTTACCGAAATAAAAATAAAAATTTGAGAACGGAAAGCTCAATGGAGCAACCAGAAAATGGAATAGAGGTTATTAAGGTACGAGGCTGTAAAACGGAGCGGGCATTAAAATGGAACATGACTCAGAGGTACATTTTGCTTTCTTCAATGTACCACCTATGCACATTTCAGGAGGTGGTCGCTTTTGATGACCACGAATGACCACTTCTTTCCAACTTCAAAAATTTGTAACTAATTCCACAAAGGTCCAGAAAATATGAAACGACTTGGGTTAGATTTCAATTCCACTTGTCTTTTTTAGAAAATTTACTGAAAAATATTTCAAGATGTTTTACCTCCCCAAAATTTAATTTGCTAAACTTAGCTCAAAAACATGAAATGTGCACAGTTATTTACAGACCTGTCGGTCATCAGTCCTGCCAAAGTGCCACTACCGGTATAAGAATCATTATTGCTGGCTAACCTCAATAATATCCCTTCAGTTTCATCCGAAATTGTGAACTGTATTGGATCACCTATCACATAACGAGATGATAGTGTCGAACATCTTGAAGACAAATAAGAAGCCACAGTTCCCATATATGCAGATCGATTCCTCTGCTGCACCCCCCAAGAAAAAAGCTTTGTTTAGCTTAGATGCTCCATTTGTGGACCTCCTACCTTAGATCGCACTAGTAGAAAAATCATGACCAAATCAACAGAAAATCAACTGACTTCTGTTCATTTCTGTTGTTTAGAGCAGTGTAAGGACTTTCTGTAAAAGCCAACATAATGACCGACCGCTTTCTGTTGATTTGGATAGTGCAATACCAAATCAACAGAAATTCAAGGAATCTAGAATCTTTTTGGAATCTTTTAATATTTTGGAATCTTTTAGAATGTTTTTGTTTCATTGTAGTAGGGTAAGGTTAACACATTGAAAACCTTACCAATTGCGAGATTATATTGCTTGGATTTCAAAAAGAAAGTATTTTCAACCCTTCTCAAATGATTAATTAGATTTCATCTTTCATAACAAACTTTTTGGACAAAAATGTGTAGATCCTACAATTAACTTGTTACTCTCCATAATATGTTGAAGAAATAAGTTGGAAATAAATAAGAAATATTTCAACAAAAGATATTCCACATTCATGCTTGGAAAAAATTACAAAAAAATGTAGAGTATGATTTAAAATACTAAATTGTTAACAATTTAGTTACACAATAGAAAAATTCCAATGCTAATGTTTGTAATGTTGTAATAAATAATCTACATTCAATGGTTTTGTATTTTTTGCAAATATTGCAAATTGAATTAAATAAAGGACTTCAAAGTTCATTTTTGAGTAGAGATTCCTTAATTGCCTAGAAAATAAAACTCCTCATACCTTTCTTCTTAGTACAAATGCAATGATTCTAAGCTTTTCAAGTAAATATAAATCTAAGAAACCAAGTTGAAATTTTTTATTCTTAAGAAAACGAATTTTTTTTAGTTGTCCGAGTTGCCCACCAAGCAATTAAAATTATATATCATGCAATAGCTTTTAATTATATTCTCAAAAGTTACAAAAATTGTTGCGGCACGCTTGAAGCTACACTTTGACCACATGTTATGTGAGAATTTTAAAGAAAAACAAGAAAAATCCCTTTTGTAATAAGTTGCATGTCCACAATTATTGCTAAGTTGCCAAAAAAACGTCATTTGGTACCCTAGGAGTTAAAAGACCGTGGTTGGAATTCTATGCACAATGAACTTTTTATTCACTTAATCATTCGCAATTTGTTTCTTTTTAAAACTCAGCAGACTTTGATGGCCATTTTGGCATAGTAAAATAACATTTTTCAAAAAACTTTGAACTAGAAAAAGATGGTAAATCAAGTTAAGTTTTATCTCCAAAAATCCGTTTGAGATTTCAAGACTTCAATCAAAAGTTATGAACAAATTTCAGAGAGGGGTTGGAAGGGACATTTTCTTTGACATTTTCAAACATCCCCTCTGAAATTTGTCCATAACTTTTAATTGGAGTCTCCAAATCTCAAACAAACTTTTGGAGATGAAACTTAACTTGATTTTCCAACTTTTTTTAGTTCAAAGTTTTTTGAAAAAGTTGTTTTCCTATGCCTAAATGGCCGCCAAAGTCTGCTGAGTTAGAAAACACAGAATTCTAAATGCATAAGTAAGAAAAAAATATATACATTTCACATGTGATTATAAGCTTGGTGTGTTGGTTAGAGCTTTCGGTTATCAAGCTCGAGGTCTTGGGTTCAAATCCCATGGGCGACCGATGATTGTGAGGGTTGCCCGAAATTTTTGGGCAACGTAAAAAATTTCTTTTCTGCTGCCCGGAATTTTCGGGCAGCAAAAAAAAATTAATTAATTAATTTTTTTTTTCCTCCTCGGAATTGACCAAATCAACAGAAATAATCAACAGATTTTAGTTGATGATCAACACGACCAAATCAACAGAAAAAAACAACACTTTCCTGTTGATTTGGACGTTGAGTTTTCTACTAGTGCTTGGATCAAACACTATAATCTTTCAATCCATAAATGATATTGTTGAATTTTCTTTTCCCATGTATGTGATCTCTAATATGTCTACTTTGAATTTGCATAGTTACAATTCGAAAAAAATTGATAAAACTTATCAAAATTTTGACTTCTTGTTCAATTTAGAGCAAACTTCCAAGAAACTCAAAAAAGGCCTTGGGCATTTAGGGATTAAAACAAAATTGAGGATTTATAATGGTAGTGTACATGTTTTCATGATGTTCTAGGGTTTGTTGAGTTGGTCAAGTGACCATCAAGTGAATTGATTGCTTCAATTCAACATTCACATAGAAAATTTGAATGCATATTGTAGGAGCAATTTTATTCAAATCCATCATGAAATGTTTTGTTGGAATGTCCTTCAAAACACTACAAAAAAATGATGGAAAGAATGACTGCGAAAAACGACTACTTTGTACTCGTTTTGGACACAATGACTGTAATACGACTCAAGGCCTTGGAGCCATTGTTGTTTAGTCATTTAGCTAAATGACTACAGCTGTATTATCACCATCCGTTACTACCTTGGATGTAGAAATGGATGGAAAAAAATGGGTGAAGAGATAAAGAAAGTTGGGCTTAAGAAAATGTCTATAGAGCTGTCATATAGAAAGTAGGACTTCTGAAACATTTGACGTGGACATCTACATGGCCAGTCATTCTTTAGTCATTATGAAGTTATGACTGGCCCATGATGAATTTGACGTGGAAGGCCATATAGGCAGTTGTTCCTGAGTCATTCAAAAGTCATTTTGTAGTCATTTAGGAGTGATGCCTATTTAGGGATTAGGTGACGTGGCCGCTAACGTCCCTAGTCATTTCGAGTCATTTTAAAGTTAACATGACGTCTACAGAAAAGAATGTGGGGCCCATTATTCAAAGAATAGTCATCATTAAAAGAGATTTGAGGCCTCTAGAAGACTGCGAGTTCCCAAGGCGTTCCCAGTCTGGGAACTCTGCCACATGCGCAGTTTGACGTGGTCGAGAGAACGCCACGTCATATTTTTGGAAAAATAAATAAATTAATTAATTGATTAATTAATTAATTATATATATATATATATATAATTTTTTTTTTTTCTTTCACTTTTGGGTAATTTTTTTTTTGACAACATTACTGCTGGTTCAGAACAGGGGAACTGGAGAGGGGAAAAGCCTTGAAACGGCCCTCCGGAGGCCTCAAATCTTTTCTAATGTCTATAGTTGCTTAGGATTACATTTATAATTACAATTCAGTCATTGAATTTCACTCAATAAGAAGTGTAATGACAATTGCACGGGGAGTAGTCATTCTACACTTGCACATCAAAACATTCAAAGTTTCACAACAATATGCCATACACCATATACAATACACCATAGAACATAGTTGGCATATGTTTCACATGGCTTTTGAAGCCATTTAGTGTGTTAGTCTCAAGAAATGAAATGACAAGCATTTTATACAAGTGGGGTGGTAGGAGGCAAGACAAACCATGTGGGATATTTAAAATGTTGGAATTGTGTTACAAGTAATATTTCAGACCTCATTTAGGTATAGTAGATTAAAAAATTTCAAAAACCTTTGAACTAAAAAAAGTTGGGAAATGAATCTCACTTTCATTTCCAAAAATCCATTTCAGATTTCAAACCTCAAATCAAAAGTTATGGACAAATTTGAGAAAAGGATTAGAAAGGATTTTTTTTTTGGCATTTTTTAACATCCTTTCTAAATTTTGTCTTGCCTTTTTGTATATGACCCATGATGAAAATGTGTTGTAGATGTAGAGGAAGTGTGATGAAAGGTACGCAAGATGTTTGGAAATTGCATAGTGCATCACAATGCACAAGGCACCAAAGCAGCAGTTGAGTAGTTGCATAGTAATCTGAAATGTTTCAACTAACTTTGCAATTGCCGGAAGTAATTTTGCACTCTCAGGAAGTTATTTTGCAATGGCATCGGAGAGGCAACGTTGTTGTCCATGTAAGGGGGGAGCGGGACTTAACAGTTGCCTTTGGGACTATGAAAACACCTTCCAATCTTTATATTGGGACCTCAAGAATGTCCATTTTGAATCATATGAAATGTCCAGAAATATTGTGAAGTTGCCGACGCAAATGGACCAAAAGCTGTTGTCTTAGTAGGAGTGTAAATGAATCTTAAAGTAGACCCCGACTAAGAAAACAATAGACCCCAACAAAGTAAAAAGGCCACACAGAATGCATAATTTATAAAAGAACAAAAGAAGAATTTTTCTTTTTAAAAAAGGTCAAAGAAATAAACTTAAGAAGATAAACAAAGAGTAGAGAAAAGAGAATGTGGATAAAAAGATTTTAAAAAATGAAGAAGAGAAGAGAAAAGGGAAAAATTGTATAACAAAAAAAAATTACAAGGATTACAAAATAGGAAAAAAAACTGAAGAAATGAAAATTACCGAAAAGAAAAATATAATTTTGTTGGTTTTTAGAATTTTTTTAGGAAATGACAACAAATGAGATTGATAAGAGAAAAAATAAAAAATCAACAACACATAAAAAGGGAAAAGGTAGAAAACGAGTTGAAAATATTAAAATAAATCTTAAAAAGAGAATGAACAAGAAATAAAGAAGAAAACAGAAAATGACGGAGAAGGAAAGAGAAGCGTTTTTGTATGCATCATTTTCTAAAGCTTAGATGAATGACTTCAAATCATTTGATTCTAATGGAAAAAAATTAAAACATAAACAAAAAGTGCATACTAAGTGAAAGTAAGTTACAATATATAACATCTACCTCTTCGTCTTTGACTGGGCTTCCATTTCGGAATGCCTTGCCACATCAGCATGTTGACAACGTTGTGAATGGAATGTGGTGGATGAAAGTTGTCCTTGGTTGACTCTCCATCTCGTAGTCGCGGACGTGACTTTGGCTTCACTTGGACGTTGTGGAGTTAGCGGCACTGGTGCAATTAGGGAGCCCCAATCATTCTAAAGTCACATTTTCCTTAAAGTCATTCTTTGTAGTCACATATTTGCCCATTTTCTTGTATTTAAAACACAATTCTAATAATGATATAACATATGCCTCCTAATTCCAAAAATAAAATAAAAAACCTAAAGGCTCCAAACTTTGCTATTAAGAATGGCAAGAACAATAAGGAGAATATAGGGAATGTAAGGAACGAGGTACAAAGAGAGGCAATCTTTTCAAGGGCTTAATTCCCCATTGATGTCTTTGAATGTATATTCAATGCTTTGTGGTGGAAAACTTTCATTCAGGAGCTACAAAACTTTCTACATAAGAAGATGCTAAATCTACTAATCACAAGAGATTTATTTTTATGAATTGTTATAACTTCTTCTTCTCAACTACTAATTCAAATTATCCATAAAAATGATCATTTTATATTTAGTACCAATGGATGAATTGAAGCTTACAAAGTATAGTTTCTACTCCTATTTGAAATATGAATTTTTTTCAAAATTGATATTCTCTTGCAATTTGCAATTTGGTCTATTACTACAATCTACATACTTCTTAATTATAGAATGACACTAAAATTTGTTAATACCATGATGTTTTATGATATTGTACATACTTAAAGTGAAATTTTATAGTTTTAAAGCTTATTTTGTATTTGATGTGATTTTCTTTCACTTTTACTTCAAATTTTCACAAAAAATATAAAAAAATTTATGACATATTGAGGAGATATGATTTCATTCCTAAAAAAATGTAAAATAATTTCATTCAGATCTATATGCAGAATAGACGATATAGATTGAAGGATTTGAAGATTGAGCACATTGTTGTCTTTTTAAGGTTAACAAGAGATTGCAGAAATACGTGTTAATTTATTGCATTTGAGGTAGTATTGGAGACAAAAATAAAAGAAGACATCCAAAATTTGTACACTACTAAATTAACATCTTTCCAAAAATTGAGATTGAAAAAAAACCCTCTAAAAGTTATGGGCAAAACAAGGATTTGAAAATTTCAAAAAAGACATATCTTGGTGTTTGTATTTTTACAAATTATTTAAAAAATAAAATAAAATTAGACATTGTTTCCAACTTAACCCCTGAAGGACCGAGGCCTTTTTTTTGCCAAAAAACACTAAAAATTGTCATTTCTAAAGCAAAGATTAAATAAAAATAAAAATTGTTTTTTTTTTCCACATCTAACCATAGGATCTTACACCTAACTAGTATAAAAAAGTGTGGAAAAAATTTCAGAATTTTTGACCTCATAGATTGAAAGATATTAGCATTTAAAGTAGAAAAAACAAGTTTTTCAGCACATTGCGGGACTAGATTTTTTGACTTTGAACATTTTTAACTTAAAAATTTTGCACTACAGAGTTTTGAGCTTTAAATCTTTATAGTGTAGAATTGAGTTGAGAGGCTTGGAAAAAAAATAAAAATTCAAAAAAAGTTAATTATCTTTCTTAAAAAAATTGTTAAATAGAAGTAGGTATGAGATAGAAGGAAAAGCTAAAATATTCATATATTTTAGATGGAATTAAAATGCAATAATACCAATGGTGAGATTGTTCTAGCAAGTAATCTAAAGCATGCAAAAAAAGATTTTGAAAAATTTGATAAATTGCATTCAGAAATGAATCCTACAAGTTATTTTTTTCAAGAAGATGCTATAAGTGCCCAAAAAACAAGAATGTCTATAACTTTCTCATAAAAAAATCCAAATGAAATGAATCAAAGCTTTCCAGATAGACAAAAATATAATCTATGTGAGAAAAATATGTATAAAAAAAAAATTCAAATTTTTGCAATTTTTTTTTTGCTGCCCAAGCTGCCCCCCGTCCCTTATTTTGAGCTTATTTGGTCATAACTTTTTTTCTTGGGCACCGATTGTGAAAAAATTTATATTCCCACAAAGCTAATCAGCTTTTCTACCTCCAAAAAAAGTTTCAAGAAATCAAGAGAAAATTTCAGCCCGTAGGTACCTGCCCAAAAACGCATTTGTCCCTCAAAGGGACAACGGTCCTTTAGGGGTTAAAGGAGTTTCTATTCAACCAATTATATCTTAATAAAATTAAATCACTACACTCATAAAAAAGAAGACCACTTTGAGCACATGTGCAAGACAAAGATTTTTTATTTATAAAATCCTTTTTTAGGAATTGTATAATTCTTGAAGATGAATTTGGGTTTGAATTATCATATCAAATTTTTTTTGGAGCTAAAGATTGTATTAAAAAACAAATTGATAGTATGACATCCAATCAAGATTTTTTTAAATATATTAAAATACTTTTGAAAGGCATTGAAAAATTACAAACATTAACCCTTCATAACTTTTGCATACGGTATCCAAATGTCACGTTCATTGGTGCATTGGAACCTCCTTTAACTTGCCAACAAGAAAATACAAAAATTTGACTATTCTAGTAATAGCAACTAGGCACAGTAGCCAAAAAGTGGCGGTTTGGGGGATGCCCACTTTATGCAGAATCAAATTGCTGAAGCAAGTGTGATGTGATTTCTGGACTTCCTATCCCCCGACTTGTGGAGAAGAGGGTTCAACAACAACAAAACCACATAAACTAAAGCCATCTATAAACTAAGGTAGGAGGCTAAAAACAGAGTGGGCATTAAGAATAGACGCTATAAATGGCTGTGAAATGAACATGAGTTGGTACTAAAATTGACTAGTGTAGTCATTGAATGAATCAAGGAAAAAAGCATTATTAATTGCAAGAGCCAATCATTCTCTTTGCTATCCCCATTTTTATTTGAATTGCAAGTGAACCGTTTATGAAAGACCTAAGGTCACAAATAGGGACCTACAACCCAACTCGTTTGAAAATTCATAAGTAATTCAAAAATGATCGGAAAAATACGAAACCACTTGGGTTAGATTCCTCATCAATTTTTCTATGTTTGAAAAATGAGCTAAAAATATTCCTGTCCAAAGAAATACATGAAAAAGGCAGACCGGCCCTTAGATGCTCCATTTCTGAACCTCCTACCTTAGAACAAGTGCATATTTATATTTTAGTGTGCTCGCTTTTCAAAGTGCCAATGCTGTGAATTTCTACAAATTTAATGAAAATGAAGTTTATTGCACAAAAGCAGTCGGTTAGATGCAACTCTTCAACCAGCTTGCCAGTCAACTTATAAAATATCCATCCATCCACACATTACATACATTACCTTAAGTTTGGTTGATTTGTTTTGTTACATTGAGATCTCCCAACCATGCGTCCCCTGGTGGCATTTTTAGTACTGTCAGAAATCCCTTGGCGAGGAGGGGCGTTCCAACTTACGATGTGAAAGTTATTGAAGTTTGAAGTTTATTATTTGTGAACAAAAAAATTAGACAATTACTTTTGCTTTTATTTTGACTATGGCAACAACACATAGCACACTAGTCTATACATCTATACATTAAATTAGGTTGTTTGTTTTGTTTTGTTTGTTACGGTGAGATCTTTGAAACCATGTGTCCCCAATTGCGTTCATGGAACTACGAGAAAGCTCTCTACAAAGAGGGGTGCACAGCCTTTGTTTTGTGGTGTTCTTGACTCACGGCAGAAAAGATACTGAATTTTGAATTTTTATAAATTAAAAAATTAGAAAATTGCTTTTATTTTTATTTTATTATATATATTGTGGCAACGACACAGGGCATACTAGTCTATCTATACATTCAATTATGCTATTTGTTTTGTTTGTTATGGTGAGATCTCAAAAATTGTGCATCCCCCAATTGCGTTCATGGTACTGTTAGAAAGGTCTCTGCGAAGAGAGGTGCACGGACTTTCTTTCACGGTGCTTGGAGATATGGTATGAAAATTGTGGATTTTTGAGTTATTTTTGGATCTTAAATTATTTTAAATTATGAAACTTTTGGACCGTGCTTCATTTGATCATTTTCTTTGAACTGTTAGAAAGGTCTCTATGAGGATTTAGGAGGGATGTACAGACTTCTTTCATGGTGTTTGGATATACAGTATGAAAGTTATAGATTTTTGAGTTATTTTTGGATCTTTTGGGAGGGAGCATGATTAAATCATGACAAAAATTGGGCTGACAACACAAGGCTATACTAGTTATTCTTTAAAAAAAAGTCATAATCTGGTCATTTTCTTAGAAGGAGTTTTGAAAAATCCATACACACTATTTCTTTGTTTCATTAATTATTTTTATCAACCACCACATGGATTGTTCTTCCTGCAATCTAGAAATGTAAGAAACCATTTCCATTTCCATTTCCATTGCAATTTTCAAAACATGGTTAATGAATAATCAAAATTGGCATTCATTAGAGAAGAATTTGGATCTCAACAGCTTGGTAATTTCGACTTGGAAATTAATTGTTTGGTATGTAGAAATGTTGTGCAATATTCCCTCCAATATAAAGGATTATGAGTGGTTTTTCTACGTAAACATCTATACTATTATGATAAATGATTGTTTGATGTGATGATGTTGGAATCTTGGTGACCACCGGGTGTGAGCGCTTATTTACCCACCCTTGGTAAATAAATGAGTACAACCAGGCTCTCAGTAAATAACCGTTCTGACTCGATCTATGGGTGTCTAACGCCAATCCATTGTGCCTTCCAAGCAATGGATCTTTTCTATGTTCCTAAGTTTGGCTAATTTGGATAATGAAAACAAAACCCTAATCGGAATTGCTATAACTGCTAAGTCGGAATCAAAGCCCAAGAGGGCTTGGTGGTTTAGGGGAAAAGGTAATATTAGTCTAAACTTATCTATCCTAAATGAAAGAGTACCTCATGCCATTTTTAAAAGTATAAAATTTGGTTGATTTGGCCTCTCCTAGAGAAAGTTATGGACGGATGAAGTTTGACCGCTACTCAGTTCTTCAAACTTCATCCACTCTTTTTTATGGACTCCGGATTTTGATTTGACTTGGGATTTGGGCTATGAGCCTGACTCCCTAAGGTTAACCTAATTATCAAGTCTTGACTCAAATGGATGAAATCTTCTAGGGTTCATCCATTACTTGTTCCGAACTTCATCCCTTCCTAAAGGCTTTGGATTTAGGTCTTTCCTTAAGTGGGGCTTAGTTTTGGGTTACCTTAAGCTTGTTCTAAGAGGTTCTAAATCTATAATTAACCTAAACTTAATCCTGAAAGTTCCTAATTCACCTTCTCGTTTTACCTAAAGGGCTTAATTATGCTTGGTAAGTTACCATTTTTAGAAGTTTAAGTCTTGATCCTCGTAAACCTTGGTTTTGACTTTCTACTATGACTAGTCACCTTAGATTTGGTGCTTCCTAGCAAAAGTTATCCATGGATGAAGTTTGACCGCTACTCGGTTCTTCAAACTTCATCCACTGATTACGCTCAACCCTAGTTTCAAAACTAATTTCTAATTTCACTTTTGGCTTTTAAATTACGCCTACTTCATAGATCCTATTCCTTGTTTCCCTTGGATGGATTTTGCTAAGTTTCATCCAACGTGACTCCCTAACTTCATCCGCTTATAACTTCTTTGTTTTAATTCGGATTTTGACGTGTTTTAGGTTTTTGGAAACCTCTAGTCCTCTACTATAAGATTCTAAATTCAATTCTAACCTGACTTTGCCTCTTGCCTCCTCTAGCTCTCGGCCTCCCTAGCAAGCGCTAGTTCTTTGAAAATTTTAAATTGCAAGGAGGGAGTTTAGTGACCCACCTCGTATTGGAGATTGCAAATTAAGTCGCTTAGGTTTCCCCCGGATGCCATCTTGGTGACTTGTTCTTTTGTTTGTGGAAGTGATCACTTGTATTACAAATTCCAACTTTGCTTATCTAGCTATTCTCTTTTCCTTTCCCTTCTATCCTTTTCCTTCTACACTATTCTCTTACACGCCCTTAATGTCTACCAACTACTCCCAATAATGCAAATGACGCATTTGTTTCTTTTCCTCTTACACAAAGAGCAATCGATGGCTCACAATGCCTTGTGGGATTTTTGTTAATCTATTCCCTATTCATCATCTCCCTACTAAAGCCTTCTTCTTGGTTGTCTTTCCCAAGCTTTGTTTTGTGCTTTTGAGGCGTGCGAGTGTTTTTGAAGAGGCGTGATTGAGTGGGTGTGAGCGTGTGGGTATGTGAGGGCCCTCTTTCTTCTAATTAATGGAGTTCCATTACCCTAACTGCTACTTCTTCCTCCTCTATTCTTCTCCTTCTTTTAATAGCTTCCCCTACTTGATTAGATTCTTCCTACAAGTTTTCTCCTTTTTTTGCCTTGTCTATTCCTCCCTCTAATTTCTATCTCACCCTTTCTATCCCTTTGTCTTTTTATTCTAGCCTAATCTACCTCTTCTTGAGTTGTTGGTGTTTACAAATGACAAAAAGAAAAATTAGAAAAAAATGAGCTTGCGGCCTAGAGTGGGGCGGAGCAGGGCCTGGAGTGGGCGGAGCGGGGAGCTTCCAGGGCCGGGCCAGTGGCCGGCCGCCACGTGGCGGCGCCGGGCTTGCCGAGCTGCTTGGAATACTGGGGCTCCCGGCTCCTTGGAATACTACGGTCCCGGTTGCTTAGAATACTGGGGTCTCGGCTGCTTGGAATACTGGGATCTCTGGGCTGCTGGAATACTGGGGTCTCGGGCTGCTGGAATACTGGGGTTTCTGGGCTGCTTGGAATACTGGGGCCTTGGGCTGCCTTGGGTTGCCGGGCTGCTTAATAAAAAAAAAACGTAGGCGAGAAAAGAAAAGAACAAAAGAAAGAAGAGGGAAGAGTTTTTTCCGTAAGGGAGGAATCTCTACCAGTCTATTAATAACGTTTTTTTTTTCTCTATAACTAACTGCACGAGGGTAACTAGAAGGGGGAGGACTATTCGTCTAAACTTTTGGACACTAAACTTTGGTTAGCTTCCACACTCTTTTGGAAACTAAACTTTGGGCATGACAACCGAGGAGGCTCAAAGCTTCGCCGTATCCCGGTTTTTAACACCAAAGTTGGGACTTCTAAAAAGGTTCTCGAAGCCAGAGCTCCTCCGAATCGGGGTTTTTAACACACTGTTTGGGATTAAACAACGTAACCAAGTTCAAAGCTTCGCCGTTTGGTGACAAAACAAGGTGAACAAGGACATAAATCACCACATTAGCACCATGTGACTCACTTGAAGATACTAGAGGTCCCCCTAAGCGGCATCGCCAAGGTACGAAGGGGGGGGGGACTCTAGGGTTAATACACCAAATAGATCAATATAACAAGTGCCAATGATGACCTTAAGAATTGCACACGTCTCTCTCTCCAATGGGCAATTACGAGGGAACTTGAAAGCTTGAAATAATAACAACAACGGGGCAACAAAGGCCCTAAAACACCGCTAGGGTTTTTGGCTAAAATGCCAAAATATCCAACATTACTTGGATCCAACGGATCCCAAAACAAGCATGGGGGTGGCTTTGGAGAGAAATGAGGACCCTTTTATAGGTTTCCCAAGGCCCTCATCTCCCCTCTTTTAACCTAGGTAATCCTATCTTTCCGGATTTTCATCCTTATCTTTTAGGATTTTCACCTATTTTAAGGTTTACGATGGTCCAAAACTCTAACTACTGGAGATCAACTCCAAATCAAAAACCGATTGCACCATTGGCTTCAGAAGGCCATTTTTAGTCTAAGGGTCCTCATACCCCCTATTCCAATACCAAAATCCCACTGTAAACCATCGCCAACTAGAGTCAGTAAAAGGGGTAAAAATCTACTTCTTGGAGGTTACCTTTTTTGACAAAGGTGACTAGCCAGGGTGGTCTGGGAGGTCTTAGGGAGTAAGAAAAGACCCTTTTTTGACTTCTTTCCGATTTTGTGTGCTCCCGGGACGCCGGTCAACTCCACGTAAATCCCGCCACGTGGATAATTTGAAGGAATGTCGGTGATTCGGCCATCTCCCGCTATCGAAACACCATGAAACTTGTCGGGGCGCATTATTAGCATAAAAGAAGCTAACTTAATTTTTAGTGAGATTTTACCGCCCCCTGGATAATTATCGTGAAATTCCCATCGTGGTTTTAGGCGGTTGACCGTCCGGAAGGGGTGTTTCTTCAATCCAAAAAATTCCGAAACTTCTTGAGGAACCTCTCATGGAGTTTCCCAAGAGATGTGCAAGTTCACATCTTGATCTTGCATGTCTTGATACGGAGGGTAAAAAGGCACCTCCGTTGGTTTACCGACAGTCAGGGAATCTTCCGCATATAGGGGAATCTTGGCGAATGGATTTCGCTTTTGACTTTCCAGTATGGTTCCAACCCAAGATCACAATCTGGTGACCGTAGATTCCTCCACTGGCCTGTCTGGAGAAAGTGACACCTACATGCTAACAATTGGGGTTTCTACTATTCATCAATGGAATGGGAAAACTGAAACCTCTCTCAGGGAATCTATCTAAGAATCTCCCTAGACTTCCCTCAGACCAATTTAGCCAAGCATGGTCACAAGCATAGTGATTTTAGGCTATTTTGGGTAACAACCCTCAAATCTGCTGGTTCCCACTACTTCTGTGGTTCTAACCTATTTACAAGTGGGTTTCAGGGCTATTCTAAGGAGAAAAGGCTATTTAGGACCAAAGGCATATTGGTATGTAACATGCCCATTCTAATTTTACACTCTTTTTAGGGCTTTTGGTATATAATTACGACTTAAATTGCAAAATTTAGGAAAAAAGAAAACTATGAGTCCCAAATGACGAATTGGGAGCTCACACCAGGCCACTTGGGGCGCACTTGGTGTTATCGGAGAGCCCTTGGGGAAGGTGTGTGCACAAAAGAAGTTCAACATTTTGGAGCAAAAGATATTGAATTTCAAAGTTTTAATCTCATTAAAAATTAGAAAATTGGATAGAAATTAGATAATTGGTTATGAAGAGACATTGGACCATTGGGCTATAGTTGTTGGCTCCCATAACATTGAGCCAATACTATTACTTTACTTTTACTTTTAAAATTGTTTGCTTGTCAATACTTTGCTATTTTTCATATGCCAAATAAACTAATTACATATATATATATATATATATATATATATATATATATATATATAATAAAATTGAAAAAACACATGATATTAAACATGAGTACTATAGATGATTTGCCATATTGCTAAGGAATTGAAAAATGAATATGAAAGAAGATTAATCCATAAACGTCGCCTCGAATGTTTGGTGTCCCATGGATGACAAAGAAATCTTCTAGTAGGATAGAAGTTCAACTATTCACCCTCAGAATTTTGTTGTGAAAAGGGGAGGTCTTTTACAATAGTTTGACTTTCAATGACGGTGATTGTAAGAAACACTTTTCCTATTTATTGTCCCCTTGCCCTCCGGAATTGGTTTTTTGTTCATAACTTTTGCATTGTTTGTCCATTTGGCATGAAATTTCATTAGAGGGGATTTGGACTCAGATACAAGTACCTTCCAATTTTGGTATCTCTAAGAAATAATTGTTGTTTTTGAAGTGTATTTTTGGAGTGAGTTGAGGTGTGTCAAGTGGCTGTATCAAGGATGACAATGTTAGGTAGTGTAGGCAAGGATAGGGCGGGTGGAGCAAGGTGACAACTGTTTTTTAATTGAATGGATATTTACCACAAGGGTACAACAACCTAACAATCCTTGCTGGTTTGGAATATGAGCTTGTTATTATTTGTAACCAAGTACTCCTTGAATGATTGTAGTATGCATCTAGCATGCTTGTAGTTCATGTGCTTGAAACAAAAATTGCCACATATACGATACTGAAAGTTTCTTGGATTGCACATATATTATGCATAGTGAACCATGCTTGAGCCAAGGCTTATCAAGTAACAACCAAGTTTATAAATTTCTACATAGTTCCAAAAATTGTCGACTGTAGAAATTGTAACAAAGTGTACCAACTCAAGCTACCGTAGGCTACCACCAGCTACTAAAAAATGAAATGCAATTCAAAATTGCCATGGCAATCTTCATAGTGCCGTATCTAGAGATCCTCATACAATATGGTCAAGTCTTCTAATCTTCAACAGCTTGGGGGGGGAGGACCTCTGAAACAGTTGTATGCTTTTCAGAATGTTGGTTGATCTTCTTGTCATTTCCATTTGCTTCAATGATAATGAATGCAAATTTTGTTGGAGCATCAGTGCCCATGGCAATCTGGACTTCGTGCCTCAAGTGCAAAAGTGGCCAATCCCTACCAACATTGAACTCCATCTCAATGTGGGGGTCTAAGTCAATCACATTGCACTTGAGAAGCACTAGCTAGACAACATGATCTTGGTCCATTGCAATCCACTCCCTTCCAACCCTCATTAGGGGATATTTGAACCCCCAAAGAGGCCGCTTTGTAATGCAAAAAGTTGGGTGGGAAAAACCTTCTCAACTCACTAGTTGGGCCAAGAATTGCATGATGAATTCAAAAATGTATCATCATTACCCAATCCATCTCCATGATCTCATAAATTTAGGTGGAAAGAGCCTTCTCAACTCACTAATCGGGCCAAGAATTGCATATTAAACTCAAACATTTGTCATCATTATCCAATCCATCTCCACGATCTTATAAATCTCATGATGGTTTCATCATGAAGAATGGAGCCCTCGCCACGTGGTGGAAGTAATGAATCTATGGCCACCCTCACACTCATTCCATTAGTATTAAAATTAGTAAGAAAACTCAAAGCCTCTTTGTGGGTTCAAATATCCCCTAATGCCTCTCTCTGGTAAAGTTGAAATTAACGTATAGAGTTTGCCGTCCAATGTGGTATCTGCCATGATTCATAGCACCAATTACAACTTTCAGATTACACACAACAAACAGAGATAGTTATATAGTGCAAATATTTGTGTGATCAAACATCGAACACAAGAGCATCTTCACTAAGTACATGCATGAAAAGATCACTGGCACTGACTATGTACTTTGATTGCCAAAGCCTATTTTGACATTAGAAGGGATTTGGGGGTCTTGGAGGGCTACGAGTTCCCCTGTGTTTTCAAGTTGCGGGAACGTGCTGCAATAGATGGCTGATGTGGCAGAACAACTGCCACGTCATTTTTGAAAAAATAAAAAAATAAAAATATTTGCTCAAAATAATATTTGAAAAAAAATAAATTTTGACAGTCATACCGCTGTTCACAGAATCGGGCCAAATTGGGGAACGGCCCGGCCTGAAACGGCCCTCCAGAGATCCCAAAAAACATCTAATGAATCGGTGACTTAATGGACTAAACTGTGTTCAAGAATTGGACAAATCCTTTAAATACATCACTTTAATGAAGCTACAAAGAAGAACATAATGCTAGTGGAGACTAGTGGAGACAGAAATTGATATGGAGAGGGCTAGAGTGCCAATACCTGAATACAATGCTTGGCAAAGATGCTATGCAATGGATGACATCACCTGCAAAGGTGACTGTTTGATCCCACCCAAGATCCATTAAATCCTAGAAGACTTCCTCCTCTACATTGCGAAAAGAAAACAATGTTCGTGTCTTGACTCGATTTGGAGCACTTGCAAAGAGATCCACAAAGACCCCCACCGGCATAAACCATTGTACGTGGGATCTTCATGACCCTAAATTTGCTTTCATGGCTCCTCTAAAATCCATCCTCATCTTTGCTCGAAAGCATCCAGATGTTGACATGTTGGAAAGTGGCCACGCTCTTGAGTTGAACCTAGGAAGGGGAATTTTTTCTAGGACACCATAGAATTCTGATCCTGTTGGGGGGGCATACACCCACTTAAAGAAATACACTGATGCATTTACTAATTCTTTGTGCAACTTGTCATGATGGACAAGCTCTTCAATGTCTGCATGCATGGCCACAATGACGCCCACAATTGATGTAGGATGCACCCAGTCTTTGTAGTAGCAAAGAAACAAATATGAACATTACAAAGACATAGTCAATTAATTGTTGTGAACATAATGCTGCTTGTATGGTTTAAGCATGACTCCACAATATTGTCCAAATAGGTTAACTCCAAGCAACTTATAGAATCAAAGGCAAGCAAAAATCAGCTCTATTAGAATTCAAGGAGTGAGTACTTACAATTGCATCATAATCTCGACTGTGGCAAACGAGGGTCTAAGTTCACCTATCGAGACTCGTACGCATGACACACCCGCACTCTTGAGACAAGCTGAGGTGAGTCATAGGCAACCTCAAAGTCCTTGATTTGCGCCTTCCGCAAGGCTTGAAGACTGTCTTCATGAAAACGTGCATAGTCCCTTCTCCATGGGGTTGCTACGTTCGGTTGTAACGTAACCCATAAGTTCACTTCATACTTTGTGGGAATCCATTGGCCATGTACATCTTCATCGTTGTGCAGAGTGATTGCTTCTATCTTGTTCTTTGGAGCCATCCTAGTAGGCATCTTGGTAAAGACTTGCAACCACAATCTAATGGTTTTTGTAAGAGTCTAATTTACTAATCAAGGGAAAAATGCCATGGTATATCCAAGCTAAAAATACAGAAGAAGAACCTGTTGAAGGGAAGGTGCAAAGTTTCATACACAGCTAAAAAGATTCACAGCCAATTGGTAGTGCCCTGCTGGTCCAAATATCCTTGTTGTTGTCAAGCTTTGAGCAACAAGTAAACTGTAGAACCAAAGCGATTGACTTAATCGACAAGCAAGATTGGTCCACGGTGCTCTGCTAATCTAAAGACCCCATGTTAATATTAACCAGACGAAGCACCAATGCCGCCAAATGATGAGATTGATAAACTCTTTAGAACCAAAGCAACCAATTCAATCTTCTAATTGAATTGGCAAGCAAGATAGCCAAAGCCTTAGTACGTAGTCCTTTGGTTATGTTGTATTTAATTTGAAAAAATTGTAAATAAGCTTAATTTAAGGAATGGAGGGAAGTGACAAACCATTTGTTATCTATTTCAATCCTACAATACAAACGGCTTCTTCTATTGAAAGATCTGTAGGGGAGGCGCCTAGATTTTATGTAGATCTTTTTAGTCCTTACTGTTGACAACACTCCATTTTACTCATTTTATGACAAGTGGTAGAAGTAAATTAATTAGGGAGGGAGTGGAGTGGCACTAGAAGTTTATCATTTCTAATTTATAAGGTTCATAGGTACATACAAATACAACACGATTTACGTGAATTCATACCTACGTACCATTATCGCACATATTACGTGTATTTCTATGCACTGAATCAGTGTCGTTAAAATCTTTATTAAAAGTGTACGATTTATGTACTTTAATTATACAAATGTGGTATCCAAAATGCACCTAAACTGTACTGATATCAATACAACAATCATATGTTATTGATAGGCATTGTTTACGCACTGATTCAGTGCATAGAAATACAAGTAATATGTGCGATAATGGTACGTAGGCATGAAATCACGACTTTAATACGATATCTGTTACAAAATCATCCTTCCTTAAGTTTGAGATGATATAACCAATAAAATACGTTTCTTCATATGGAAAATGTTGAAGTATCATTAATGAAATATTTTTTAAGTTTCAAAGAAAAATAAAAATGCTAAAAAAAATTCATTTAACATATTTCCAATCTTAGATGAATTGGTACATGAAATTGCTTGTAATAGTTTAGGCTTAAATCCATGATTAAAAAAAAGTCATGAGTGATATCACACACTCCATTTAGAGTAGGTAGCTTAGTGGTCAAGTTAGGTTATCATGGCAATCTATTGTTGTCAAATATCCACAAGATGTGTACAATGCCTTTAAATTGATTTGAATCAATCAAATCTTCATTGTTGTCAACACTCTCTTGGTTCATTTCAACCATTTCCTTTTTAATTTAATTTTAGTGTAATTTTTGGAAAGAAGTAAATTAAATTAAAGTGAAGTGAACTATTTTTAGCTAAATTCTTTTACTTTGAAAAACCTCAACAAAATTCATATATATTTGGCATGTATTCCTATTCATTTATAACTCTTAAAACATAGCTCTATATTTGTTGATGAACTTTTCTTGAATCTTAGTAAGTCTATAACTATAATTCTATATAATTTAAGCAAAATGTCTTCAAAAACACACATCTATATCCCTTGCAATAAAACTTTTAATTCTGAAGAGCAATGGAAAGCTCATGAGGGGGGTAGAAAGCACAAATATATTTATGAAATTACTTTAAAAGATGGAAAAAAACAAATCACTGTCAGTAATAGTAATAGAATTGATTATGATATATAAAAGTTACGAGCATTAGGAATATCAATTCCTAAAATTGTAAACAAAGTCATAAAGTGTCAAAAATTAAAAAATCAGGGTTCCAAGTTTGATATATCTAAAATGACAGAATTATCAGAGCCATGTGTCATGTGTGCTCATGGAGGGAGAGCAAATATTGGAAATATACGTTGATAATTTTTTTTTGAAACAAAAAAATCAAGAGTATTATAATCTTTTAGAATTTACATACGACCATGCAGGATATATTGATCGAGGAAAAGAGAAGAGTGGAGGAGATATGGTTATGATTGGTTGATGGCATGATAATTTCATTGACAAACCAGCTATGTAAGTACATTCCACCTCAATTGCATTATAATATATTTTATATATTGCACAAAAATTATTTACAATGAAATAAATGCAATTATATTATTCATTTGAAATTACATTAAAATAATATATTCATGATGTTATTTGAACTTGCTTATTAAAATAATTATCTAACACAATTAAATATATCACATAAATGTTCATAGATATGCACAATTAAACAAGATAAATAAGAATATTAAACCATCGATCAACAGAGGAAATTCACAAGCTGGGAGAATTGTTTACAACTGAGGTTTTCAAGGTTTTAGGACCTTCATTTACATCTTGGATAGATTCGTTGGAAAAGCTACATCCTAAAACAATTTCACAAAACTACGGCCAAATTGGAGATACCCCATTTTCACATTTGGGTATCACTAAAAACTATTGGATATCACCACATTGCAATCTTGAAGATACTAATATGGGATTCATTATGTGGTTTACT
Organism: Pseudisothecium myosuroides; assembly: GCA_951799445.1. NCBI lineage: Eukaryota > Viridiplantae > Streptophyta > Bryopsida > Hypnales > Lembophyllaceae > Pseudisothecium > Pseudisothecium myosuroides. The sequence continues at coordinate 20,331,414 of OX637287.1, read as the reverse complement.
AAAGGTAATTTCTCTTATTTTTTTAAATTTGAATTGTTTTATATTTTTAAAGTTCAACATTGAATTGATATTAAGTGTTCAATTTTTTTGATAATACAAAACTTTAATATTTGTAAATATAATTTATTATTATCACAATAATACTTCAATTCTTCTTTAAATCCTAAGTGATTAAATTTTATTTATTTATTTTCTAAATATGCATATGAAATATCAAAAACAGGAGGAGAATTATGCCTACAAGATTCTGGCTACTACATCAAGCCTAAAGCAGGATCAATTTTATTGTTAGACTCAAGAAATGTGACGCATGGAATTATAGCAAATAGTGGATTTTACCAGATAGGAGTTGCTCTTCTGACAAAAAAATCTACTTTAGATTCTTTTGAAAGAATTACAAAACAAATGGATGAGATTAGGAGATTAAAAGATAAGGAGGACAAACATTTTTATGATAAATTTCTAGAGTATTCAAAAGCAAAGAAACTCAAAAAGTAAATTGAATTTCTTACTACACCATATGTGAAATACTCCACATGTATATGTGTTCTATAAATTAATCATAATAACTTGTAATAGTCTAAGATACATTTTATAAATAAAGATTCAACCAATATGCCCTTACATGTAATATTTTTGTTTGCAACAAATACACGTAAGAGAGGGTGTACTTATAGAGGTTTCATTGTATAAAGTCAACCGCATTGTTTTATTTCACAATAGTATTCTTTTTGGCAGCTCCCACCTGATTGCTTGATTTGTTTCCCACCTCCACATTAGTCTTTCCCTGCAAGATGCTCTACAATTAGTTAGATATTGTTGTGTTGAAAACAATGACATGAAAATGATGAGAGAATGGCAAGTACTTCTATAACGGCTTGAAGCAATTACAATTTTCCATTTGTAAAATAAGTATTGTATTAAAATAATAAACCCTTTATTGAAGTAACCAATAAGGAGTTTTTCCACCTCCATGCCACTACGTACTTTGCAGGTCATTTTCATTTTTTCCCGCATTGAATGATGCTTTCACAAACAACAAAGTCTTGAAATGCAACATTTCTAACGTACTGATGATGGACCGTGGTAGTGTGTGAGATCTTAGCATGCATTGACAATCTGTCACCCTAGCCACTACTAGGACAATGGTACCAATTACCAATGTACTAAAATAACCATTGTTTATTGAAGCAACCAATAGATATGTTTCCCACCTCCATGTCACTATTTTCCAATGTCTCCGTCATCCTTTCCCGACTCCCTTGAGTATGATGGTTTCAAGCAAATGCAACTGGTCTGAATGCAACGCTATGCAATGTCAATGGTGGAAATAGAGGAGCAAGCTAAACCTTTGAGATAGAACCATGTAGCTAGCTACGTTAATAGCATTTAAAAACAATTTATAATTAAGGAGGGAGTAGAATGAAAGTCCTACAATCCTAAACCGATTCAAAGGTGCAATCTAACAACTCAATTATAAGGAGAATAAAGTACTTCGTAACAATCATCGTTGCATTGGCCCAGTTCAAGTTGCATCATCATCCTCATTGTTGCTATAGACTGTACTAAACTTAATTGGTAGTTGTAACTTAGGTAGATCATGCAACTTCTATATGCATAGATTGTTGCCAACAATTTGTTGTTTCGTTAGGGTCCAGATTCAACGTAAATGTAACCCTAACCCTACATGTAAGGCTCACGTTGTAACGACCTAATCCAACTTTTTGGGCTCGCATGACATATTTAGGAGAGTGAATTGTCTATCCTGTAGCCTCTCTTTTGATAATGGATAAGGTGTCTTTGCCCATTGAAGCCTCCACAGAAGAGACCCCAACTTGAGGTAAGTGATACATTGACAGACATCTCTTCTTTTTCTTGTAGAGAATTCTCAAAGTTAAATTCCTCTCTAAAGTGCTTGCAACATATTGTCCGTGAATGTAGTCCCAAGCTCTCATTTGAAATGGTATTGTATGACCACTAATCCAAGTTTCTTGTGTATTGTTAGATAGGATCTCGAAACTTCAAATGGCGCTACAAGAAATAACCAATGTTCATAGGAGTTCAAGAAGTTATAGCCCATCTTGTATTTTTGCCTGCAAAATATAGGCCCTTGATTTGTAGAGGCCAACGACGTATTGAAGAGACACCACGCTCCGAATTCCCAATCAAGCGTTTTGCAGGTAACTGCAATCTTGATTTATGGCTGGATGGGGAGATCTATTATTTAGACCCTAAAACAGGGAAGAGTCCCTTATTTACAGACCTTCCCGGGGAGATCACTATTGGTTTTTTAGAAAACTATGTGAGTTAAAAGATAGGGTCCATTTAACCTCTAAATGCCCAAGCCTCATTTTCTTGATTTTGGAAGCCATTCTGGAACTTTTAGGGGAGAAGCTCTGAAAGCAATCAAGAAAGCAAAAAATAAATTGTAGCCATAGGATCTTGGGCTTCAAAACTTGTAGATGGTATTTTCAAAAAAATTAGAAGAAATAGCCGTACGGATTTTGAGATTTTTGTGATTGAAAATGAATGAGTGAGAAAATTTTGAACTTTTTTTTAGCCGCCCGAAACTTCAAATGAAGAAATGAAAATCTTCAAGTTAGAAATTGGGGAAATACCACCTATGATCATCTAGTAATTGTTGTTGTCATTAGAAAACTACAAATCCCACTTGCAAATCTATGAAAACAACTTCACAAATAAGCCTGCAATGCCATAGTGCAAGATGTGCAACCTCATACAAAGGAAAATTTCAACTCAATTTTATCGACAACAAACAACTATGAATGAAGTAAAATTCAACGGTGGATACACAGCACCTCCCATAATAATGATGTTCTAATTGAAATCCGCTCAAAAACACGTTTAGATTTTGTTTGATGAAGAACTTTCATCATACAGGGCCTTCACTGCCCAAGAGAGCTCATGCCCAACTTTGAAAATGGGTCTCTGTCAACCCATTGTCCACCTGATCGTTCCCAACCGCGTTCCCATCATTCTAATCGCGTTCCCATCACTCCAACTGCCATGTCCTTGGACCCTTACACAATAATGTGTAACTGCCTATCACTGTAGCTGAATCGTGAAAACAAGACTGGTGGAAGGCATAGTGCCGTTTTAAAATTAACACAATAATTTAATCTAATCACGGCCACATCCACTAACAATTTTTGCCAACTACACTAACTACTGTACCTCTGGTTTGTGAATTGAAAGCCATCTATACCCATGAATGGACTGTGACGCATTTCACAAATGCACACATTACATCTAAGATATGCACTGACAGATTTTTCTTCCAACCACATATCAAATACAATACATACTGAGTTAACTAATTGAGTTAACTAATTCTCTAGCCAGTAACTTCCAGCTCACCAATCACTGGAAATGACCTTATGCCCATGTCTACGTAATTGTATCTGAAAGCAAAATGTGAGAAAACATAGGGTCTCAATGAATGATTAAAAATCCAGCCATATATATATATATAAATTCGAACCACACAAGTGAGTCCTACAATATATACTCTGGTCCTTCACAATGTCACTATTGAAGGGCCTCATGAAATGCAAAATAGCATTCGCCCATGCACAGGTACACCTCACCACATACAGGACACATAGTTCTACACCTGTTACCGCAGAACTGACAATTCCTCCTTCTACCGCTCTTTACTAATCCATGAATCAGTGAAGTTGGAGGGATCCTACATGCTAAAGATCCCTTGATACGCATATAGCCATCTTGCAACATAGATGCTATTGCCACCTGATAATCAAGATGTGTATTCCAAGGTACCCCTAACCAACTACATTCTTGTTTATGCAATATCCACATGTTCACACAAGTGGTATCCAACAAGAAAAAGAAGCGGCGGTGCCACCATTTATGTGTACGAACCTGGCACGTATAAGTCCCCCGAAGTTGGTCCGCCACGTCCACTCCTCGCATGTAGGTCGTGTATTCCAAATGCACCGGTGAAGTGCCCACATCTACTCTTTCAGAGCCCTGTCGACAAGGAACAGTCATTTTGCTTCCACTAGCAGGCAAAGGAAGGGCATGGGTAGACAATAATAACACTGGTTTTTTATCTATCCAAACTACAGAGGAAATTTGCCTAGAAGAATGCATTTTCCAAAATATAGTGCCTTGAGCACTTTTCTTCAAGGTCTTCTTGTCAGTGTGGGAAGATGGTAGACCAATTCTATTGGACCTAACTGTTCCAGTTGCACTGAATCCTAAACCTCTCAACTCAATAAACAATTCCACTGATGAAAAGAAGTTGTCCATCAGAATCACATGTCCTCTCTTTTCCAAACCCTTAACCAAATTCAAGACAACAAATTTGCCTTGCTTTGGATCACCTTTTTTGTAGCCCTTTAATTTTTCATATTTGCTCCCCCCTCCGCAATAAACATCAAAATTAGACACGTATTTTGTCAATGAATTTGTTAGACACCAAATTTTAATTCTCCATTTTACAGGCTTTGAAGGCAAGTACTGACGAATTGCACAATATTTTCCCTTGTACATAATCATCATTTCATCCACAGTTATGTATTGACCACAATTCCAAGAACACTTAAATCTATCTCTGAGGTCATCCAACAACCACCTAATTTTCCACAATTTATCATATCCTGGTGTATTAGGTGTACTCACTACTTCCTTGGGGTCTGTCACGTGCAAACATCAGGTTATGCTTTCATATCGATTTCTACTCATTATAGAAGAGATGATAGGACACCAAAAAAATGAAGACGATGTTTGCCAATATGACCTCACATTTGGTAACCGTTTCATACCCATATAAAGATTAATTGCCATGTATGCTTTTAACTCTAATATAGTGACATCATACCAATCTTTCCCCCCTCTCATCCCTTCTAAAGACCTCTTCCTTGTAGAATCTTTGTCCCATTTGGTTTTAGCGTATCAATTAGTTTCCCTAGCTATTCTTTCTAGAGTACGGTCCGGCCAAAATTGGGACCACGCTTGATCCAAAGAAAGGGAATGACTTGCAAATTGGGAAGGACCCGGGGAAGGACCACAAAAATTCTTAGGAGGTGGATCATAAGTATCATGTTCACTAATCCATGTATCATCTTTGAATAATTCTCTAATTCCAGGTGGCTTCTGTTTTTTTTCCTTCCTCACTATGGTCACAGGGGGCAATTCATCCTCACTGCTGCTCAATTCCTCGCTAGAATTATCCCCACACTCAAAGAAATGACCAACATCATCCCCATGTGCCCAATCACCATTCTCACCATGTGGATTACCTACAGCATCATGAACTGTACTGTCTTCGTCCCTAAGGATGAATTCAAGGTATTGAGAGGGTACTCCTGTTAGAAGTTCCCCCCCCAATTTGATGGTGCAGTGCCTGCTCGCACTGACAGGGTCTGAAACTGACAAAATGCAGAGCCCTAGTTCTTCCCCTCCGCATTTCAAATTATTGTCCCCAAATTTTTCAAAGAGCCAGTCCCTACTTACCCGAACTGGGGTGGGGGCATTGTTCGTGGGCACACCATGGCACGCCCTGAAATTTTCATCGCCGCTGCACCCAGGCGGGGAGGACTCACTTCGACGATTTGCGGGCGACTTCTCCTTCAACTGCGCTGTGTGGTCCCCGCTTGGCCGATTCGTTGGCGCCCCGACTCCCCACTCCGCCGTCGTCTTCCTGCTCCTCCGATTTGGGGCCGCCGTGACCAGTCGCTCCGCTGCCTGCTCCGTCGATGTTGGGGTGCCGCTTTTGCTTGCTCCTCCGCTGCCTGCTCCCTGCTCTGTCGTTGTTGGGGCGCCGCGACTCCTTGCTCCTCCGCCATTTCTTGAGGTCGCTTTGCTGCAGGTTCCTGCGGCGCTCTCCAACATTCGTGGAGGCTGCAACATCGGCTGAGGCGGCTGCGGCTGCGACATCAGAGCTGCTGCGATCGGGGGAGGTAAGTCTCGCTACCCGACCTCTTGATTTTTTGCTGCTCTGCTTCTCTGCTTCGTCGTTGCTGAAGATCGGGCTGTCTGTGCAGGTACTGACGCTGATGAGGGTAACTTTGGAGCAGTCGTGGCTTGTCTCCAATCACAGACCTTCTTTGGCTTCGGGCGACTCATTGAAGGTACGTTTACTTGCCCTCTCAGAACTTCCACTGCGTCTTCTCTCTGTCTTTTTGCCAATTTGCTGCTCCCTTCTTCGAGTGTTGGTGACTGGTTCCGGAGAAGTTGCTTCATTCGACGAAGGGATGTGCTGTCGTCGAATGTTGTTGTAGAGAGAGGGTGATTGACTTCATGGTAGCCTGACTAAGTGAGTGATGAGCCTCCCGAGAATACCTTCTCTGTACATGTCGGTCTTGCTGCCTGGTGTTGTTTCTTTTGCATTGGCAGTCGTGGAACTCCTATTTCGTGAATCGAGGGCAATGCTAGGCAACCTAAACCAGCTCCCCTCATGGTCCTCCAAGCTGGTATCGGTTCCTGCAACTTCTTGTTCTGACTTGGCGGGACATTTTCCTTGTCTCTTTGTGTCGCAATGTAGCCCTTGTCCGCCATCGCAATCTGGCCAGAGAACCTCCCGAAGCAGTTTGTTTACAGCTGAACCAAACCCTGCAATGTCGTCTTCTTCACGCCTGCTGCTCCAGCCAAGAATGGCCGCCACCTGACAACGAAAGAAGTAGCGATATGTAGAAGGAGTTGGCTGCTTAGGGAATGCACGACAATTTCTAGGTGACGGAAGAGATTCCAAAAACTTGCTATGCAAACAACGTAGAATTGCTAGAACTTGCTCCTCAGTAGCTCCTTGCTGAATCCTTGCCCATCTCTCCACTACTACCTCTGATTCAGATTTAGACATCTTGCAGTGAATAGTTTGTGTGGAGCATTGAATTTATCCTTTGTGAAGGAGTTATCCAGTGATTCCTAAACCTTGCAAAGAATTTAGGGTTCCAACCGCAGCCCTACACGTTGCATTTCATACGTAGGTGCAGTACACCTAAATTTGTTCCTTGGTACAATGTCATTGGACCACTAAGAACTAAGTTTAGAATTCTTGCTTTTGACAGAAAGGGTTATTGTTCCTCATTGTGAATCCCGTTTTTGGACCCGCTGCCCATTCTCTTGACGTGGTTGCATTGGATAGGCAACTGTGTGGGACTTTTTGGTGTACAGCAGACATGGTTCCAATCGAGCTTCAATTAAAAAAAATTGGAATGTTGTACGGAAAAAATTTCAGTTGCAGGTTGAAGTAGGCTTCATCCCGCAACTTTCCAAAAAAAAATTTCGTCAAAATATCTAAATCTCTGCCTTCAACGTGGTCTGAAAGTTTAGCAAACACCCAAATTAGGTGCCTTGGGCATTTAGGGGTTAATTCAATGCAAAGGAATTTTATATAATATGTAGGGCTACTATAGGGTCTATAAAATGCTACATACTCTATTATATGTAAATTAGGGTATATAAAAATATCTTGTAGTAGGAATTTTTATTAATAAGTTAGCCTTGGCAGATAGATGCTATGCAAATTTTTCATAGTATGATGAGTATAGATGTGGACAGATAATTTCATACGGATGATAAAATAGACATAGTCAAGAAAATCTACAATGAAGGGTGGTTGAGTGAAATTGTGCCACAATACTAGTAGTGTATATATCAAAAAAATTAAGTGTAAATGTAAGGTATTAACCACAAGTGGCAGAAATTGTCACATTGTACAAATAGGGAGGTTTACCTAATTACCTTAGTGGGTTTAATGAACTAAAAATTGTACAACATGAGAATAGAGTTTATAGTTTGTTTAACTTCATTCTTTGAAGCCAAAAATGTTAAGTTAAACATTCACACTTAATGGGATAGTTTCAATAGGGATTTTGAAGCATTCCAAATGGTAAATTTGTTATTAACCCTTAAAGGCTGGAGGGTGTTTTGGAAGAGGAAAAATTCAAAACTGCCCATTTTTTATGCATTGTCCAAAATTAAAGATTAATTAATTTTTTTGAATTTCAACCATACAAAAGTGTATCAAATAAGTAAAGCAATGTGTGGAAATATTTTTAGCCCATTTGACCATGTGGATTGAAAAATTATAACGTTTGAAGTGAGATTTTTTTTTAAAAATCCTACAAAATATGGCCAATAGATTTTGACCCCTCCTAGAGTAAAATTTTTGCTCTACAAAAGAATGAAATTTTTTGCAATTCATATATATAATTTTAGATACTTAGATTTACCCATAAAAATTTTAGAAGCAAATATGGAGTCTAGCTTACTCTAAATCAACCTGCAATGTAAAGAAATTAAATGCATTTGCAATACACTAGTCATTTTTTGATGATTTCTTGTGCAATGAGGAAATTTTTTATTTGGAATCAAAATATTAATAAATTAGAGACAAACATTTGGAATACGGTATGTGGGAAAATTTTCAAGAACTTTAATTTTACAATTTGCAAGATAATAAGGCTTGAAATAGAAGAAAATGTTCATTCTTGAAGCCACCCCAACATAGCTAATAAAGTTTGAAAAATAATTTTTTTTTATAATTGTATTCCATATTTTATTAGTTACGTACATGCCAAATTTCAAAAGTTGATGAGCATTTTTGCAAAAGGTGTCCCAAAGATGTCCAAATTGCTTGGGGTGCCAAAAAAAATTCAAGGCAACATTACTTTTGTTTTGGGTACTCAATTAGAAAAAAGTATATTCTCACTAAAGGGGTACATGTTCACACCTTGTATCAAAATTTTGTGAACAACCAACCAAAATTGAATTCATAGGATCCTACCTGGATTTTTAATTGTTCATTCAATGGACAATTGGTCTTTAGAAGTTAAAAACAACCACTTGGTCTATTGGACACTTAAATTTTATATATAAGATAGCCCCACTTAAAATACTTCATGAATGAATTTACAAAAACTATAGGGTATTAGAAATATGCCCCTCGTAGCTTTTATGTAAAAATACAGTCATCTTAAATACAATATTTAAGGTAAATAGCCCCACATCAAAAACCCTCTTAACTCAAGTGTATACCATAAATTACAAGGAGTGATCTCCCCAGACAGACCTTACTTCATTTTTACGTTTTCTTGGTGATGGGAACAGTGGCTTGTATGGTTATGTCATGTCCTTGCGAGATAGTGTAGACTATCTCCGAAAGGAAATTCTTGAGCAACAGTGTTCAGAGCTAGCATCCTTGCTTAAACAAAACAGGACTCAATATGATGAATTGCTACTAACATCTATTGCCGAGAAGAAGACCGCATATTCACACAACCTTCATGATAGACATAGCTTTGAAGCCTACGTTAGTTTGCTTCTTTCCTGTTTTCATGAATCAGAAGTTCAATTCTCCGCACAATTGAACCATCTTAGAGCCGAAATTGCTACTCATATTTTGGACAAGGCTAGACATCAAGAAAAAGCATCAAAACAAGTGGAAGACCAGATAAATGCAGCATCCACAAATATGAAATCACCGAATTAAGTATATGCTGCATCCACAAATAAGAAGACCAAGATGTTGAGCATATGCTGCATCCACAAATAAGAAATCACCGAATTAAGTATTGACATGTTACAAGTAAAGAATGAACTGTGCAAATTGCAATTGAAGTACAACAAGCTATCAAAGTCTCCGGTTGACAAGTTACTACAAGGATCTCGGAAGAGAAAAGGCGTCTGCGATTTGACTGAGCAAGGAGGCTATGCGCGCCGTTTGCGACAACGGATTTGGTGGGTGATCCTATACATTTTGTTGTATGATTTTGGCTAATAATGGTCCATTGTCTTTATTCTGATGCTAATATGTTAGTTTAGATTCAATGTATTGCTCTAAGTACTCCATTGACCATCTTCACCGAACCAACGTACTAAGAATGTCCCATTTTCTTCACAGGTATATCCTTCAACCACAAATTGTGAAAGCAATTCAAGGAAGAAATGCTGGTACACGAAAGTCCATTTGTGGAGGTGTCAACAACCAGAGGACTACTGCAAGAGTAATTGCAAGCATACTAAGTAGAAGAAAAACTCATGCACTTGTTGAAAATCCCAAGCTTACTACAGTAGTCATCCATGCCAATGACAAGTGCCTTACATCATTGGGATCACAAGTGGGTCCTCAAGAGATTCTAGCAGCATGCGACAGGAGTGGAGTATCTCAGAAGGACTATGCTGCTATTTATAAAACAATGAAGCATGGCTTACGTTTGTGAATCCAAAGTTGAGCTTCAAATGTCTACCAAATCCTCACAAGGTAGGTACAAACAATCTAGCATGTTATATTAATAGTCTATAAATTTTATATCCACCATTGTTTATTTCATGTGATAAACAATATTTGCACCATTGAATTGTTTCAAACAATACATGTGTACAAACAAGATTGTCATGTTTAGCCTTGATTCTAACAACTATATGCAAATTGTTATTGTATAGATTGGCCTTTTAAGGAACTCACTAAATTCAAATCTTCGATAGTATGTGGGAGACTACTACCATATACGTGATTCCTTTGAGATTCAACAACCTAAGAATGTAAAAGACGATCCCAAGAAGAAGACTGGACCAACACATCTAATCCTTAATGATAATAATACTCTCTTTGTTGACCTTGAGACAGTCCAACGGTCGATGGTGCACCTGTGCAAGTTTACGCCTGAAGGTAAGGCCATTACTCAACTAGTTAGTTCTTCTTCTAGTTTTAGTCCTTTTTTAAGTTCTTGTCCTATTGAGACAAACTCTAACAGTCCATATTCATTCATAAGGCTCACTTCAATTTAAATCTTAGAAGACACTAAATATGCATCTTGAAATTTGCCTTACAAATTGATCACTAAAGCATCAATTTTCACATTATTTTGTATGTGTAGAGCTCAATGGCAGCCACTTATTTTTGTCCTAAAGATGGATGAAGTAGAGATTGTAAAACATGAGAAGTTTGAGAGGATTAGTATCACTGTGATGAATCGTGCTCACAACTCCAACATTGCCTGTGATGATTCTCGGTATTTTAGTGTTCAATCTGATAATGACATATGGCTAGTAGCCACATTTTGTGTCATAAAGGATCTCATGAGTATCTTAAATGGGTATTGGATCAGACCAGTATCCCTTTAGTGATCAAAGCACAATCAAATGGTACTAACACTATAAGAGAAAAGGATGTTTTAAGTGCATTTTGTGTTTCTAGTAAAATTTTGCTGAAAATCTCCTCAAAGGTCATTATTTATAAGCTTATGTCTAGGACTATACTCTAAAAAACCCTTTTTCTTGTAGTGTAAACTTTCTATTGACGAAATTGGAGAATTTCCAATAGAGTGGCATTTAGCATGCGATATGAAGACGATCAAGTATTTATATAGTTTCAACCATGGCCCTACTGCAAAGCACCCATTTATCTATTGTTGGCAATAGAAAGTGCAGGGGAGAGTACTAACAACTACCCAAGCTTCAAATGTAGAGAAGAGTAAGCAACTTCGGATTGGTGGTAACTTGTTCTCATTATCCCATTACATCTGAACTAGTCAGAGCGCCTAATGGCACTGGCCAATGGAGCCCCATTCTTGACATTCCTCTCAGCCATGTGCACATTTGCACACTCCATGCCCAGTGCCGCATAGTCGAGAAGATAATGCATTTGCACATTTGCTACGTTTGGAATATCAAAGATGTTGCAGTGAGGAAAGAAACCATTACAGCAATGGAACATGCTCTGTCAAAAGCAGGTGTAGCTAGAGGTGTAGTTGTCCTTACTAAAGATGCCAAGCTATTAGACAAACATTTTGATCTGCCCTCCAAATTGTCATTCAATGGAACTTATTGTAGAGCCTTATTTTCACCCAGATCATGGTCTCAATTTGATAAGGTTTGGAAAGATGTATGTGAGGCTAAGAAGAACAATACTTCTCAAGGTGCAGCTAAACGGGTCAGACAAGACATGTGGAGTGCATGTGGTGATTTACAAGTATACTTCAACAGTATGACCTTGACTATGCAGCAACGAGCAGAGTACAAGGAAAAAGTCAAAAAATGGGGAGAGCTATTCCTAAAGGCATTTGGTGAAGGTCATGTGACACACTATGTGGTACATTTGCAACCATGGACTCTATTAGCTTTTACATTATAGGCATGATTATTTTAGTCTAGAATTATATGCATATATATAGTAATTTTAATTTGTTGTTCTTTTGAGAATCAAATTTTCTATGATGGTTACTAATTCTAATTGTTGATGAGCATTAGGATGGATTAACTAGACTATTGACAACCAACATTTTCTTCTTATGGTTGTATGCTTGTAATAATTTTAATTTGTTAATCTTTTGAGAATCAAATTTTCTATAATGGTTACTACTTCTAATTGTTGATTAGCATTAGGATGCATTAACTAGACTACTAACCAACACTTTTATCTTATGGACAACATGTGCTTGTAAAGCACTCGACATGGTTTGTAAATACATGTACTGCAATTTGGCGGTTTGGTCTACACAAGGTATGAAGAAGTCTCATAACACAGCCAAAACAACCTACCATAAGCACACACAACACTCTAGAACTGCAGCTCGTCGAAGTGCGATTGTTCAAACTTATGAGTGGTGGTTTAGGGTGATTCAGCATCGGGAATATGAGATCAACAAGAAGTTTGAGGAGTCCCAAATTGCCTTTACCGCAGACAATGTATCAAGGACAAGAAGACAACAAAGTTGTTTGAATTCTTCAGCATCAATCAAGCATGCTGATTGGAGACATAATCAAATTGGGAGAGGCAATACTTGGACTCCACGAGAGAACGGTAACCTTGAAGCTTAATTAGGTTTAGCTCTCATTGTGATAGAAACACATGGAAATTGCTTGTTCCGAACAAGTTCCATCTCTGTGGTGAAAGCATGTTTGCAATGATTTGTTCATTACTTTATTCAATATATCAGAGTCCTTTCCAATAGTACAATTTCATACTTTAATACCCTCCCCCACCTTCTCGCACTTCAAATGTCCTCAGTCCTCTATCAACCAGCACTACCAACCAATACCATTGCTTTGACTGAAGGTACAACCAGTGGGCGAAAATAGGGAAAATTTCATCTCCTTTATTTGCAAGGTACAAATTTAAATGAAAATCAAAGTACCCAATTCAAACTCTTTGAGTCCAATTACACTCTAATGGGAATGAAGGTAGATGCAGTAGTTGCAGACATTGAGTATTTTTTCAATTTTTTAAAAATTAGTTTATTATTTTTAACTTGCCCCCAATTGGATATCTGCTTTGGCCATTTTGGAGGGTTTTAGTCCTATTTTTTTTTACCCAAAATGAGAATTTGAAGCCACAAATTGGACATGATGGATGTCTACTAACATTATAAGGACTGGTGATGAATTTTTATGAAAATAGCAAGATGTCAATTGCACACATGGGGTCAAAGTGACCTTCCTTTGTGCAAAAGCTACGAAGAGGGAAAAAATTTCCTTCATGAATTTTTTGGTGCAATGCGAGTGCAGTCTTCTCTAGCAAAATAGATTTTTTTATGGGAATTTTTGGAATTTTTTTTTAATTACAAAAAATGAAAATCTCCACAGACCCCTTTTCTGCTATTTTCTACTCCCAGTGGCTTTTGCAGTACTTCGTAGTAGTTTGTATTGCATAGTACAGTATAGTACTAAATCAATGGTTTAGATTAGCATGCGTCCTAAATCGATGGTTCAGATTCGTCTGGGCGTTGCTAAAACGTAGTATTGGTGGTATTGCATAGTATTGCCATTCCTGTGGTCAAAAAACACATTTTGACGGAAAAACGTGAAGTGTTTCTTTCAACTATCCATGAGTGCTTTTGCAATTTTTTAAGCCAATGATTCCCATGGTAATGAAAGGGATGATTTCTAGGGTCACCCGTTTGTCTTTTAAAGGCTTAGTTGTCACTTTTGTGACAATTACAAATGACATACTAAAGGTTGTGGCAATGGCACAGGACATACCAATGATCACTAAAACAACATTTATGTTTGTACACAAAGGTGGAGTCCAGCTTACGATTGCAGTACCTGCGAAGCCCGCAACCATACCGACATGAACCTAAAATCCAAGTGCATCAGTGAGTGTTTGAGCAACTCAAGGTAGCCTTACTCACACAACAGTGTTATTGATTGTGGATTCTGCACCAGATTCGCCAACACTCAGCCACGAAAAAATTAGGGTTGGACTGAAACACGCTTCACCAGTTCAAATTTCAACTTCACTCTCACAGCAAGTTATGTCCACACTCCACATACATTTGTGACTTCGACATAAAAATGACACTTTGGAATATCCTGGACGCATAGGTGCTACACTTATTACTACACTATCATTGACTGTCGCACACTTGTCAGACATTCAGGATTTTTGGGACCCAGGACCCAGCGACCAGGGTCCCCAGCAGTAAAGAGGATAACTTACATCATGCCGATCGTGCACATGATCACAGAGCTTACTGCTGTTGCTCTAAAAGGGCAGCCGTCGACCCCCTAACATTTGACAAAATATGATGTACAAATGTGAGCTCGTGCTTGAAACTTTGGTACGCATGTGACTCTAAATGGACTAGAGACAGGATTATTTGCACTACGATTATTTGCACTAGGACTGATAAAAAGGTTGAATGGGTGCTCGAATCGCCCAATGTGCTTCGTGTTTGTTGGTAGTTTGTGTGTCGTGATGTCGGTCCCTGGTCCTGTCTGGGTTCTTGTGAAGGTCGGCTTCTATGGTGCGTTGACTCCTGGTGTGAGGCTTGGATTTGTACTGAATTCTTGCGATGAAATCCTTCGTTTGCGGGGGAAAAGAAAGAAAAACACTTTGGTACGCATGAACAGAACTTCCAATGCTATGCAGCATTTTTGCCGCCAAGCACAACTGCTTATGACACAGAGTGCTGCTCAAACCCACCAGTGTCTGTCCTGTAAAGAGAATGTGCCCTAAGTGTACATCAAGGGTTGGTGTCCCCTGAGCAGCACTCGTCGCTTGCACTCGCTGCCCTAGGCATTTGCAACCTCGAGAGACCCTAGGCATGGAACATTCTTCATGCTGCTGGAAACTACCATGACGAAAGACATCGTTCTTGCACACACTGTGATCGAAAACACAGGGCATTCGCATTTCTTTCCTCAACCAATGCAAACCAACCAGAAACTTATTCATTGACTACAATTTGTAGCTGCAGTGACGAGACCCTAACCCTAACACGACTCTGCCTAACCTGCACAAGCGGTTCTCTAGATGGGCTCTCCCATTGACATCCAGAACGTCTGTGACAATACAATCAATGGTGACATTCTGCCTCTAATCCACACAATCTGCTAAAAATAATTAATACGCTAGGAATGCAACTAATCACAAACCGCTCTAACGACTACAAACGAATGCAATATGTTCAAGTACTGCCCTACCAATGCGCACCTACTCACCTGAAGCCAAATTCATTGCAGGAATGCGGCCAAAGAACACGTTCTCTTCTGGGGGACATACTTGCAACAGCTGCTGTCGCTTCTTCTGTACAAATGCTGTACGTAGACAGCATGGGAACGTGTAAAACTGTGGAGAAAATACAAAGGGTTTACGCGCTCCGTTCCTCACCACGCATATCGCGTCGCCGCGAGCCCGTCATCTCCCCGAAGTCTCTCGCGGCCGCGGCTCTGTCCGCGGCCCTCTGCGCGAGCGCCTTGGTCCTCGTGCACCTCGTTTTCTCATCCAAGGTGTCTCTGTTGGGCTCCAGCACGTGCAGAAACTCGGGAGAGTCCGCGAAATTGAAATTCTCCAAGCTCTGGTCGTCTTTCCACATGTAGACGCCCACGTCAAACGCCCGGGCGGCCTCCTCGGGTGTGCCGAAGCTGCCCAGCCAGATCTTCTTCTTCTTCTGTTGAGTGTACAAGCCCACGGTGGGACGAATCTCCGACACCCAGCGTTTGGTTTTTTCAAGCTGGCGGACGCCCTTGAAGCGAGGTTGCTGGCGCTGGCGCTCCGGAATCTCGTTGAACATGATCAGGTTGACCTCGCCTGGAAGGCCGACTGAGATCAGATTCTCGAAGTGCTTGATGCGAAGGGCGTAGTAGCCTTCCTTGAAATTCTTCCATGCGTTCGTCACGTTCGAGAGCTTCCCCCACTTCGAGCCCTTCTTCTTCGTGCTCGGGATCCTGTCCATCCCGGTCTCTTCCTCCATCTTGGACTCCATCTCTTCCTTCATCTTCGTCTCCTCCATTGCATTCCCCACTACTTCACCCGCAACTCTCAGAACTCAAAACTCTCAAAACTAAAACTCTAGAAACTAGAAAATGTGTTCCTAAAAACTTCGAACGGCTCAAGAGCGAGAATCCCACAACAAAACCTCGGAATCCACACTCAAAACAGGTGCACAGATCACCCCCACATCCAAAACCACTGGATCCCTGCTGGTCCGCAATTCTAGCGCAAACTAGCTACCTGAATGACACCAACAAGAACCATCCTGAGGTTCAATCGTAGCTGCCTTTCAAGAACCCCGCTACCAATGATGGAAAACCTCCGGCCTGGCAGTACCCCCAAATTAGCAGCAAGTGTGCAAATCTACAGGAGGATAAGCCAATCGTGGCAGGCCTTTAGCACATTCCGCGAAGAAGCGAGAGTACTCGCTTTCTCTATCATCAGCGCCCTCCTGTTCAGGTTCTCCACTTGGTGATGACCTCCCATCTATCTCCAGCTCTCGATCCAGTCGATCTCTGCTGAACCAACGGTACTGTACAGTACAGTACGTTACAGATCGATTGAACTTCAGGAACCAGGGAAAGCACATTCCGTGAGTATAAATGCATCATTGCATCCTCTCCTTCCGCTCCGTGCGCATGCGGGAATGGCGGACCTCGACCGCGTGGTGGCAAGCACGGCGGAGTGACGGCGCTTTCGCAAGCAAGCAAGGGGTGGATTTGCAAATGTCTGTCAGATATGATCATGGAACTGTGACTTGCATGGTGTCAAATAACCCCCTTGGATGCCGTGATGCAAACTTATTTTGCACTGATATCCAGTGTGGCTAAGTTCAGCAACCCTTCAACCAAAAAAATATTCTCTCAAAGATTGTAGGGTTAAATTTGAACTTGTAGCACAGTGGTTAGTGTTCAAATCATTTAGATACCGGTAAATGATAGTGTACAGGGCAGTGTTTTTTTGTTTTGTTTTCGGACCAATGCTTATGTGGCCTTTGTTAAGTCAAGAACGTTGTGAGTTTTCTGGCTCCTTCATTTTGGGTACTTCAATTGGAGGAGGCCAATTTTGAGCATAAAATTTTAAGCAAGTAATATTTGTATGCATTTTTGTATGAGTTGGCTTTGCACGACAAATGAAATGAGGTTTTGGAAACATTGTGGCACCGGTGTGCAAGGCCATGATTATAGTTTGGCATTTTTAAACACATTTACCCTCTTTTATTTCTATAGGCTTGAAGCTGTCCATTTGTTTTCCGGAGGCAATTGGGCATTGAAATGCCCCCCAAAAAACACTAGTACAAGGGCTCCCAATACAATGCTGAAGACACTCAAGGATTAAGAGCATCCTCAATGCTACGTCTTTGGATGTACTACACCAGCAAGTTTTGCATGGGTTACAGAGAAGCACCAAAAACTTAACCCAATACTAACGGCACCTTCTACGTTACCTTCATGGGCTTGGCATTTCCTAGCTCTAGCATGGCAAAAACTGGTTCTTTGATGTGTCCTCCATACTCCTCTGCACTCTTTGGTCAACAACAATAATAGCAATGATTGCCGATATAGTTGTTGCTCCAAACCTTTCCCACCAATTGCTTTACCTCCTGCTTCCATGTCTGTTCCGTTTATAGTTGCAAGTGCAATTGTTGCATTGAGGAGCTTGCTACAGGAAAAGCCATACTAAAGAAAAGGGAACGGGAAAAGGGAATTGCAAGTACCATTGCAGTGTTTTTTTTATGGGTGTAGCATTGAAGATGCTCTAAAGATGAGAGAATGACCTCCCTGTATTGTACAGTACAGGTCACAAAGACTCTTATTAGCTCTCAACTTGTTTATTTTCTAGACTAGTACAAGGAGGCAAGACAAAATTATAATTCTTTTTGTGAGCTTGGGAAGGTAGGTCACCTCATGCTTTGGGAGAATGCTCTTCCTGAAATACTTGAATTTCTCTTTAAGTTAAATGTGACCACTTTGCAACTTGAGAAAAATATTCTATTGATAGCCACTTGAACTAGTATGAATCACATTAGAAAATTTTATCCTCATCTAATTATAATTATGTGATTGATTGTCTTATTCTCA
Source organism: Pseudisothecium myosuroides (assembly GCA_951799445.1). Taxonomy (NCBI): domain Eukaryota; kingdom Viridiplantae; phylum Streptophyta; class Bryopsida; order Hypnales; family Lembophyllaceae; genus Pseudisothecium; species Pseudisothecium myosuroides. The sequence goes on along the minus strand of OX637287.1, from coordinate 20,313,129 downwards.
ACCCCATTCTTTCTTTGAAACAAAAACAGCTAGCCTATTGCATAAGAAAATGAAAATACACAAACCTTGAAAGCCTTGAAAGCCATTCACTAAACACTTTTGTTCTTTGCATCTTTACAAGTAACTCAATGTGGAAAGTCTTCAACTTTACATGTCATGCTAGTAGTCATAAAGTAATAGAGTTTGATATTAGTGAATGGTTGAGTCTATGTGAAGACAAATGAAAGATGCACATGCATGACATTTTAAGATTTCTTCAAGTCTTGACTTTGAGAATCCACAAAAATTACAAAAATTCTCCACAAAAATTTACAATTTTATCTTAGAACCTTTTTTATTTCGATTTGTGTTGAAATAAGAGTTTAACTCTAATCAACTAAAATTAACGGTTTTACATAGTTCTACGTTAATCCATCACCACAAGTTGTGAAAATAAGGTCTCTATCTAACAACCTACGCTTCTACATGATTGGCATGCCTTTCCTATAACCAATTACTCGCCTAATACACCACAAGCAATGCAGAACTACTTGCAGAATTGCTTACTCATCTCCAATTTCTATCTTCAATTGTCTCTAGTACCACTTGAGTCCAAGAAATTTGGCCATACTCAATGGGGTGCCGTTCGCATAGCTTGGCAATCAAACCGATCCAATCATTCCGGTGAATCCAAATTATCCACAAGCACAACCCTTTAAATAAGAACCGGAATTGTTTGAATTCTGCAAAATATGCCTGAATGTCCTCATCAAAGATGACTTGCTTCAAAGATGACTTACATGAGTCAGGTGACCTCCCCTCGTTCAACGCTTGCTCACGATTGATATAGCCCACCCCCACATACATTGAGCGTGTGGGCAATGCCAAACGATGCAGGATTGATTCTCTACCGTTAAGACGAAAGCAACAATTGCATTCAAACTCATCGAAAATATGCTTCTCCCATGCGTTGATAGCTATGCCTTCGTGCCAAATTGCCCACATGAGTAACTCCTTTTGCGTTCTCGTCCTGTCTCATACTTCGATGTTTCCATTTGAAAGAGTACCGAGGTGGGAGAATGCCTGACCATTTGGAGGCTAAGTCCGTACTTAAAGGTAGAGGATACTAAAAGCGTTAGGACATGATCCCGTCTCCTGTGCTGACCATAGTACTAGTGCCAACTCATCTATTCATACCCAAAGTCAGCACTCCAAAGTGATCACTCAAAGTCCTGTACCCGAATTGATCTCTCCAAAGCTCTATATTCCCAAAATTCACACTCCATTATATGCTAAAATGCTTTCATTGAGCAATAGAATCCTACACCTTGGAACGTCAAGAGGAACAATTCAGATGAATCACTTACATGGTTGGAGCAGAGGAAGGAAAGAGATGCTTCCAGTAGTAATGCGAATTATACCCTCTAATCTGTCACTGAAACATGGGTAGAGGATTTTGTATATGTTGTAGACTTGCCATTCGACGTCTTGATTCCATCTCCATCCAAGAACATGGTTTTCACATAGTCCTGTGAATCTTCCCCTAGTGTTTCCAAAACTTTGGGTGCCGTGGTTTTTGCGTGGGTAGGATATGTCTCTCCAGTTGTATCAGCGCCGGGGGGCTTGTCATGAATGCATAGTTCAGTGTCTATGAGTAGAGTGACACCTTTGCGAACATATGTTGATCCAATGAAACTGCCAGCATTGTGAAAACACGTATTCAATATCGCTTCCCCAGGTCGTATGAAGCCGCTAGTAACATTTTTGAAAGGAGCTGCAAACAGCAAATTTAAGTAAGAACCAGGATATCCAAGATGCTCAGATCCTCTGACGTCTTCTTTCCTTCACACAGATCCCCTTGCATCTTCAGTTCAAGAATGAAGGGTTGGTACTCAGGCAACTATTCTAGGTAATTACAACTGCTACCACCACATCGCAGCAGCAGTGAAAAGGGTGGACAGCTAACAACCTATAGAATGTTATGCGGTACATGATTAACATTACTAGCTTCAAAAATGAAATACCAAATGTGAAATCGTAAACTTAAGTAGACACAGAAGGCGCAATTGGCATAGTGTTTCTCACCACTTACCAGGGACGTAATCGAGGATAAGAGTCGTTGTTGCAATCTTCATCCTGCAATATGACAACGGTAATTAGTACTTGTATTGAATAAGTTGTCACGTTAATAGGCTACAATACAAACTTGTGCTGCCAACTAACTATTTGAAAGATTAGACCTTCATAGTCTTTGTCAATTGGTCACATTTTTTACTCCTATCCTAATTTCACCCAACTCAAAAGTTCTACATACTTTCCGAGAACTTTATCCACACATCTGCACGATATGTCACCACGTTCCAGCATTTCAATTCATTTTGCCACATAAAAGTGAATCCTAAAACTCAAAAGTGCATTCAAACGGGGTTATTCGCAATGATATCCGAGCATTGAAAATTCCGATCACCTTTGGTCCTAAACAAAAAGCAAGCTTAAAGAAAACAACCGCCATCTGAACTTGAACAAACTTTCAGTGCATCTGCACATCCAAAAATGGAGGCAATGCAGTGGTAGCGTGTGAAATTCACGAGCAGATCACATATTTGAGAAAATCGTCGAGAGTATAATGGAACGTTGACATCCCAGACATCTGTTACCGACATATGCAACGTTTACCTGTTCAACAAACAACCAATGCTATATTTCAATGCTTCAATTACACAAAAGTTCTAAGGCCACAATGTTTTCAAACCACATCTAATACGACCAAAGTGCAGTGATGCCAAATTTCCACCGACTTGTTATCGATTCGTAGAAAGAGAAGAAAACTAAATCAGGCATGTACCACAATTACGGGCGTTCGTCTCGACTGCACCGGAAAATTCGGCGAGCTCCTTCTCCATCTCTCCTATGCAGCAATAAGCCCTGAAACTTCTATTGAAATAATGTCGACAATGAAAAAGATAAAGGCAAGTCGATTGAGACAACATGGTAGTCCATTCATATTGAACACCAAATTCCGCACTGTGAAATGCAAAACCCTAAACCCTGAACCCGTCATTAAAGTATACACTCTCGTTTAGAACTTGACTAGAAAACAATCTGCAAGTCTAGAGTGCAAATCGGTTTTGAGGGTGCAGCTATAAGTCGGCAAGCCTGCGGTTCAAGTAAGTTGGAGACCAGTGACTATTTTGGTGACTTTGTCATTATGATAGCGGACCGCCTCTAACGGAATAAAAGAGGTTGAACTGAAATAGTCAAAGACGCCAATGACATACCTTGGCCAGTGTTGAGCTTGGCGAAGCACAGAGTTATTAGTAGTTGATATGGACTGCTGCAGGACTTCCTCACAAACCATGAACTGCAACGCACACGCGTCCCTGAGCAGAGATTCTCAGCGAAGATCTCGGCTGGTCAATGAGTCTTCAACGCAGGATATCCAAGGGACCACACAGCAATAATGCCTTAGCTTTCCCTACAAGAAAAAGGGAAACTGTAATAATTAATATAACAGCACATGCTTGCAACCCTGAGATCTCGTCCTCGCTCACACTTTGGTGTTTCCTCTGCCGTGGCGTCCGATAAGAATGTTGCTCTCGAGTCTCGAAAAGCTGGCTCGTCTCACAGTCTACCGGCATTTCAGTCAGTCGGAACTTCAGTCAGTCGGTATCACTTTCATCATTATTTTTGAACAAGGCAATCAGGTTCTCATATTGAATCCGTCAAGCACCCGAGCTTCGGTCAAGGCTAAAATAGATCCCAACTGACATGGAGGAAGCTCCCTATAAAGGAGTCACTTATTACAGTGTTTACTTATTAAATTCTTTGGAGCTAATGTCGTTGAGATGACTCGGGCCGTGATTTCTCGCAATCCACAAACACTTGAAACTAGTTTTAACATGAGACATTAGGTATGGAAGAAAAAATTACAAATCGCCTTCGGTTGTTGCCACTGAAGGTTCAGAAGCTAACCAGGAATTCAATTTAGTTATCCAGTAGAGAAATGCAACAGCAGAATTTCCACCGAAAAATTTGACAGGATTCATCAGTTGAGGAATTACAAAATGTACACTCAGCTATCGCTATGGCTTCGAGGACCAACAAGTTGGGGAGCCTGCCTACTATCAGCTGACGAAAAACTACCGACAACACTAGAATGAGGAATAGTGGCATCACCCTTGGACATAGCCATGACATTCTCACGAAGAATGCTGGATGGTAGACGGCCAACAATGTTTCCTTCTTCGTTTCCTTTCCTGTCCAGAAACGCAAAGTGGGGTATCCCCTCAACTCCGAACTCATCCAACTCCGGTTCCCATTTTGGGTTGTCCACGTTCAGCATCACAAAGTTGATCCGATCTCTGCATGCAAAATCAATAGCCGCAGTTAGTTCAAACTCAATGAGGATTCGTCAAGGCAATCCACAGAAAGGTAGAGGATCCTATTCGTTTCGTTTTATGCAGTTTAATGTATGGAGGAGCGTGATTCATGGGAGCCGCATTAAGCTGTCGAGAGATCTTTGGGAACCAGAGTCAAATCTGTCACGATCAATCACTGTGAATGAATTTCTTATGCAATATCTTATGCACTTTCTTTTCAAAGTGAAGGTTCTAGACCACTACAAGTGACAGTACACAACCCCATTTCCATTCAAAAATCAGTGGCCATATACATTCAGCCAAGTCATTCCCACATCACTTGCTAATAAATCCAACCAAGTGTATGAATAGATGAGCGATAGATGAGATACTATTGGTAACAGGAGTTAAAATAGGAGACGGGACTAGGTCCCTAACCATTTTACTAACGTATACCGTATACTGGTTTTGATGTCAAGAAAGAAGGAATGGTCAAGAGCCTCATCCAATCAAGTGGCGACTATAGATTAAGATGGCAATCGTGAACAAATGCATAAGAAATTCGGTATGTCCCTTTTTTTTATAAATACTGGGCATAAGAGAAGCTTGGGCCCTTAATAAGAGGAGAGCTTGGGTCGTTGAGTACTGAGCTCCACCCCAACCTGTGTCGAAGTGTCGAAGTTCAGATGCAAGTACACATGAATTCATTTACAACTGAAGGACTAGGCAGGTAAACGTGGAAGATAAGGGCGAACACTGGAGATAAGATTGCCATACCTATACTCCTCCTCCACTTTATAAACATCCTTGGCCATTTCACGGCAGACTTCACACCAATCAGCGTAGAACTCCACCACTGTAGGTCTTCCGTTTGCTAAAGCCTGAACACCATCATCAAACTTTGTGTTAAGGTAGAGGATACTAAAACCGTCCGGGGCCTGATCCCGGCTCCTATACTATCACCTGTCACTAATCTACTCATACACTCGGTTAAACTGATCAGCAAGTGGTGCAAGCATGACTTGACTAAATGACTGGCAACCGATCTTTTATTAAAACTGGGGTTGTCTATTGTCTTTTTTCGTAATCATCAACCTCCCATTTTCAAATTGCATAAGATATTTAAACGCAGTGAAAAAACTTTGATCTCAACAGATTTTGATTCTTGTAACCAAGTTGATCTCTCACAGCGCTATACATCTCTCTATTATTTTCACAATATGATCGATCAAATTGGTCATTTTAATACCGTGAAATCTTAGTCCTTATAAGTTAATAACTACTGATATGAAGAGCAGACCTCCACAGGCCCTTTCAACTTGAAGCTAACATACTCTGATTTCTAGAAAACACGTCAAACTCAAATTACAACTAGAATGGAGTGGATTCAAACCTCCTCGTAAGGGACGGCAAGAGCAGTGAGCTGGCCTAACCCCGGTCTAGCCGAACCGTCCAGCCTCCCAGAGGCGAAGAGACCAACCGCAACAAGGACGGACCCTAACGCAATAACACGATTGATTTGCTTCGTAGGTCCAATTTGCTGAAAATTTACTTCCGCGGATTTGGCCTCCGCTTTCACAGTCTCCGGGGCAGCCTTCATCACTTCTTCAATTTCTTTCTGCCAAAGCCGAAGCCCATCAGAGCATTACACACATACTGTACTCCTACACAGTCGTAGCCCTAATCAAACAGTAATTTAGGGTCTCGTAATTGCCATACCTGATTACAGCAGTCTGCTGGGGGTGGAATTAGTCGCTCCAATTCTTGTTGCTCTTCCTCCGCCTTGGACATACACCTCCATGTTGAACGTTTCCTGAGCACTAACACCGACGACGATCTAGAATTGAAAGTGGAGCGCGCTCTCGAAGATACTCCAGCTGCGGGCATGTAGCGCAGCGTTGATGTACAACATGATGTGGCCACTGCGGCCATGGCGCACCTCTGAAGCAAAGTCCCTGGAAAATAAATTCTCAATCGTCAATTGCCATCTCCCAAAAGCAACGAATCGCTCTTTTTTCTCTGCTAATCACCTTACTCAAATTGCTGCAGTTTCGGAATTGTCAAATGTCAAAATGGACTTGCATCCCAATGGACGCCACCATCTCCAGATGAAATTGGAATGACGAGCGGGTCCAAAAGCAACGAAAATCAACATGCGGAAGTTCAATCTACATAGAATGCATACCTCAATTACAGTGAAAGGAATGCGAGATGCGAATCTCTGATGTCGCAATTGAATTGGTGATGGGTTTCAGGTGAAATCGAAGTGCGATGGTCCTCCGCCACAAACATTCCAGCCAAGTCGACCAAGAGACACACAGTGAGACAGACACACACACTTCCACCATGGAGCCAGGGGTGTACTACACGGAAACTGTCTTAGTGGGTTATGTACCGTCGCTCCTCTCCACCGGTAGGCGGCAACTGCATCACCATCCATGTAAACCCTTTAGCGCTTGAATCTTTTTTTAAATTTTTGCAACATCTTGGGTCAAATGTCTGACCAGATATATTATTTATCTTAATTCGATGAAATTTGCTGGATTTGGAACAAAGGGAGGAGGCTTTGCATTGAAAGAAGCTACGTATGAAGAACTTTGAGTAGGACTTTTGTGGAAAAGAGAGCAAGCGTTACAAAGATATAGTCTCTTATAGTGTAGCTATTTTGTATAAAAGAAAGGTAATCCTTTTACTATTCAAGTATTCTTTGGATAAATGAGACATTATTTGGACAAAATATCACCTTGAAATATTTCTATTCTTAAATATGGATTTTTGAATGCTTAGGAGTTAATGGCACTCATTTTTATTGTACTGTACATGGATGATTGCGTGAAACACTTGTACTAGTTTTTGTCACACGTTGCATGATGTTTAGTTTTTTGGCCATAACTTTTGCATTTTGACTCCAAATGACTCAAAATTCATTGACAAGGTACTTATGACTATTATACACCTTGTATAATTTTTTGGAATTTCTTAAAAATGTGTTACTATTTAATAATAGCCCCCAATATTTTGTCACAAATTGTCAATTGGGGGGATTTTAGTACTATTAGTACCCATAAAAACAAATCCGGAGCTAAAATTTGGTAGAGATGGTCTTCTGAGAGATTTGTAGCTACTGTCTAAAGGAATTTTAAAAATATTTAATTTTATGTGTTGTAGAAGTCCCAAAGTGAGCCTCTTTCTACTTGCATTTTGAAACATGTAAAAAATTATTTTGGTGGTTTTCTTGGTGAATAACCATCTCCATAGAGTTTCTACAAATGGCCAATTTTTATTTTTTTAATTTAAGTTTTTTCCTATTTTCTACTAATTAAAACATCAAAGTATGTATTTTCTAGCAATTCAGCATTTTCTAATTCTCCTACTTAGAGAATTTTTTAATGAATTTCCTTTGATGGTTACCTTCATCTGAAAGGTGCATACATTGACCATATTTTATTTTATTTTTAAAAATTGATTTTCTAATTTTGAAGTACTCCAGAAAAAATCATGAGTACTATTGCAAAACACAACAAATAGTACAAGTGTTTTGTGCAATCACCCAAACAAAGAGTTTTGAAATTCAAACTCTTTAAGATAAATTACAAACATTAACAAACTAAAACCTAATTTTATGGTTGACATTTGTTAATATAAATACATGGCTTATTTGCATTTTTCATTGTACTAATAAATTATATATATTTTTAAATTGGTTTAAAAAACAATCTAAATATTTCAAGAGGATATTGTAACCATTCTTGCAAAAAACTATTTAAATTTACCATATTAAGATTACAAAAAATTTCACCCTTCAATTTGTCTAAAGAACACATAAATATTCTATTCGTTCATCAAAACATATTTAGACATTTAGAGTCTTAGATATTCCATTCAAAATGTCCTTGCACAATCTACTTAAAAAATTCATCAGTAGTTAAAGTTTATACAAATCTCTTTGACTAACCTTGAACTTGAGTTTAATAGAATGCAAGCAATAAGTTGGCACTTGACCTTGTTTTTTAGACTTCTATTGATCTTTCTTTCATGGCTTTACTTAACTTGTCTTATTATGCTTGATCAAACTCAACTTTGGTTAAAGTGGACTATATACAACAATAGACGTTTATATGACCTCATCATTTGAAACTGTATCGAAATTCAATCATAGTTTATAGTTTTTTAATCTAAACTAGCATATCCAACCAATGTTGAATTTAGGTCAGGTGCACAACACTAACAACTTGGCACTTACTTTGTCTATTTAAATTCACCCAAACATAATCTCCAAGAAATTCACAAGATAATGCCTCTTGGAACTCTAATCAACCTTATCCTCTAAAGCTCTAGCAATTAAAGTCCACAAGATCTCTTCATGATATTGGTTTTTGGAAATTTATCAATTGTCTTTTAAAGCTCAAATTTCAAGTTTTTGTTAGATATCCTAAAGATATTGATGTTTGGAATTCTTACTCACGATGTCTTTTAAAGAGCTATGGTCATTTCAAGTTTGTTAGATATCCTCATGATATTGATGTTTGGAATTCTTACTCACGTCGTCCTTTAAAGTGCTATGGTTTAGTTCAAGTTTCGGATAGATATCCTCATACTCAGGTTGTCCTTTAAAGTGCTACGGTCAGTTCAAGTTTGTTAGATATCCTCATGATATTGATGTTTAGAATTCTTACTGACGTCGTCCTTTAAAAGCGCTACACTCTGTTCTAGTATACTAGCTAAATCTCCTTGCGACACTGATGCTTAGAACTTTGACTGAAGTCACCTGTAAAGTGCTACGATCTATTCTAGAATGCTAAATCTCCTTGTGATATTGATGCTTAGAACTATGACTAAAATCGCCTTTCGAAGTGCTACAATCTGTTCTACTGTGATGGATCTCCTCGTAATATTGATGCTTAGAAACATGTCTGTTATATGTGTATGTGACTATGTCGCTTAGAATTCTAGCAAATTAGTCCTTACCTCAGTGAGTCTACTAGAGCCTTTGGGAACTCTGTCCAACCTCATCCATTAAGGCTCTATCATTATTATTCTATATCCCTTCATATCTTTTATTTAGCAAGTTTGCAACTCTTTATCTCCCTAAAAAATTTGTAATAATAATTTTATTATAATTAGATAAAACAATTATTTCAATATCTCTACAATAGTAATTAGTTGATGATCAATTGATTAAAAGATTTGACAAACAATCATCTCTATGCTAGTACTAAATCCAAAATATCATGTTTTGGTCACTTAAAAATAAATTTTGGCTCAACTTAGATATATGCTAAAAATGATGTTTAGAAAGTGTTTTTTTGTTAATTATTCAAGATCAAAATTCAATAAGCTCTAATTTTAATTTCAAATATCCTACACTCACACATTCTACACAAAATAGTGAAATTAGGTTGCCTTAACAATTAGGTTGCCTTACAACTTGAAAGTTACTTTACAAGCCATTATAGTCAACAAATCTTTCTAAAAATAGTTTCATTTATAAACATGGAGGTTCATGAGTCTCAATTGCAACAATATCTAATTCAATAATAGTGTATTCTTGTATAATAACTAAAAATATTTATTTAGTGTCAAATGTCAAGAAATTTGTGGGGCAACCTAATTTCACTATTTTGTGTAGAATGAACATATATTTATTATTTATTATCTAAGTTAGGGCACTCTTGATTAAGAGCTCTGAATTTGAAACGCAGGACAAGTGGGAACATGGGAACATGGGGAAGGGGTTCCGTGCTTCCTCAGTCACATGCCGCGAGGCCATAATGAAACTAAAGCCAGGTCACACGTTTGACCAAACGGAAATAATGAATGGGAGCTTGTGAAACCGTCCAACGCCATTCCCCGCGCACTCGCGCACGCGGTCGTACGCGCGCTTGCCCGCGGTGGGCGTCGTCGAACCATACAAAAAGGAAGGCCAGCCCTGCCTTCGTCTCTTCCTCGCCAGTAATCCCTCTTCTGACGCACTCACTTTTCGAGTTTCAGTTTCCATGTCGCAGCAGCTCTAGCCAGCTTGTCGCCATTCTAAGTTCGTAAGTTTTTAGCTTCATCGCCGGCGCTGGTGCTTCTTCCATCTGCAAGACCGTGCTCTCTCCCACTCCCCTTTCTTTTTCCACCCCTCGCGTTCGCCCGCTTCAGTTTATGAGGTAACTTAACTAGGGCTTCGGGATGCATGGCGCTTCCTCTTCTCGGGTGCTTGTTGTTGCTTCGGAAAATGGGTTTCTCGTGTGATCGTCTTGGTTGTGAGTTTTCGTTGTTTGCTATTCATGACCGTCTTTGTGGTAGTTTCTGCGCTCGGATCCATTTCCAAGGCGGTGATTTGGTTTTGAACTCTTTCGGGCTTTTTCTTGTGGGTTGTGTTGTGGGTTGTGTCCTGCTCCAGGCATTGTTTATGGTGCTCAATTGCTTAATATTGAGAAGAGTCTCCTTTGTTAGTTCTTTTCGTTCACGGGAACTTTGTCAGGTGTCACGCTTGAGACATGTCTGCTGATGTACTCTTTCACTGTAGGTGATGCGATCCGTACACTATGAGGATGCTTACTTAGATTGCGATGCATGCCGTTTGGGTTTTGAGGTTCTCGGTCTGGATCTTCATAATTCGATCTCAAGGGATAGCTCTGATAAGATTTGGGGAATACAATCTAGGGTTTCTTGTACTGTTGGATGATTAGGTCTTTTCGTCTGAACGAATATTCGTCACGGTGATTAGGGATTAATGGAGTACGATTCTACCGGATAATCTAGATTTTGGAGTTGATTTTTGTGCTTTAACCATTTTGGTTCAGTTCTTCCTAATTCTTTGGGTGCGTGTGTGTTCTCGTTATGCAGCTCGAAGGAGAAACCGACCCTCGGGTAAGTATCGTAGCTTTCACGCTTCCAGGTGTAAGATTTGTGGTTGTCTTGCACATGTTTGACTTTTGTTTCACGTGGATTCCGCTTTGTCGTTTCTAGGTCTTGCTTAGTCTTGCTAAACTTATCTCTTTACTGACGTCTGCAGTGGCACGCGGATCAAAACCCGCAAACGGAACATAGCAGTTCCGTTGGACACAGCAACATTTGCAGATGCTGTTGTTCAAATCTACAACGAGCATAAAGGAGACTTGGTATGTATTTTCCCCTCCTACGCATTTTCTTTCTCATGATCTGTTTACGGCGTTGGTTCAGTGAAAATGACAAGTATTGCTCACAGAGTTTGAATGATCAATCTGTCCAGGAACTCATCGCCAAGGATGTCGATGCCTCGGACCTCGACTTCTCAAGATATGGGGAAACCTTCTTCGAGGTGCGTTGTTAAATTTTAAACCTTGAAATTGTACATCAATGTTGAGAATACCTGTTACATAATCTCCGGTTGTTATGTTCAGGAGTCACTTCTATCCTGTGCGGAGATTGATGAATCATCTCGTCTTGTCTCAGGTTGTTTTCACTGGAGGGCGCAACCAGCCGGGAACCACCAAGCCCGAGGAAGGGGATCGTCACCCCTACTCGGTTCTGAACTGTGAGGACACCCGGGAGAGCATTCTTCCGATTGTGCTGTTCTTGCAGAAGATCATCAGGCGTCGGCCGTTCATGATCAAGACTCTTGAGAATGTGATGAAGCGGCTGTTGCAGTCCTTGGTGAGTAGATTAATTTTACTCGATGTTTTACTTTGAGGAGCCCCATGATCTGACGGATTTCGCGAGTGGTTGGTTTTAGCGAGAACGGTTCATGGACAACTTTTGATAGTTCTAATGAGGCATGTGCTCACTGTGTGTTTGCTTGTTTACTTTCATGTTTGCAGGAGTTGTATGCTCCTGAGGATCGCAAGAAGCTGGCCATCTTCACTGCCTTGACATTCTCTCAGAAGCTATCTGGACTGCCACCTGAAACGATTTTCTCTGCGTTGATGAGCGATAGTTTGATCGCGAAGGGCATCGTACTGTACTTCGTGACTGACACATTCAAGGTGTTCTTGGTGGAGAACAGTTTGGACGACTTGGTGAGTCTTCTGAAGCGTGCGAAGATGGACGACCGTCTCCTGGACCTTTTTCCGATGCAGAAGCGTTCGATTGAGGGCTTTGCGGAACACTTCAAGTATGTCCATTGCATTGACCGAGTGCTCGCCGTGTTTGTTTGAGTGACTTTCTGTTTTTCTTTTGCCGCATGATGCAAGTAGTTTCCTACGAGTGACTGGTTGTTGAGAAGCAGTGCTGATGTGATGAGAATTCTATGTTGTTTACAGCAAGGAAGGTCTGGGTGTGCTGGTGGAATACAACACCAAGAAGGTTTTCGAGGTGAAGCTGAAGGAGTTGCGCACAACCATGACGGACCAGATTGCTGAGAACGTAAATGTGAACGAAGTGATTGAGATGGTAAAGCTGAAGCGAAGAGAAGCAACCTTGCCAGATGTGGATGTTATTCGCACAATCTGGGACTCCATCATGGATGCTGTGCAGTGGTCCGGCAAGAATCAGCAGCAGAACTCTAATCTTGCTCTTCGCCAGGTTAGTTATCTTGTGCAGTAGGACTTATTTAGGGACTTCTTTTGTGTCTGCAGTACGATCCTGCCCTGCACAGTTAGTGCAGATTGTATTTTGTTGATTTACTGGTGATGGTGCTTTGCTAGTTAGATTGCTCGTCTCTTACATGCTTTCATACTATGTGCACAGGTCAAGCAGTGGGGCAAGCTTTTGGGTGCTTTTTGCACGACTGCTAAATTGGAGATGGACTTAATGTACAAGATCCAGATTCACTGTTATGAGGATGCAAAGCTGATGAAGCTTTTCCCTGAGATCATTCGAGCATTGTATGACCAGGATGTTTTGGCCGAGGACACAGTTTTGAACTGGTTCAAGAAAGGGTCTAACCCTAAGGGCAGGTGAGTGGTCTTTGGAGTGGAGTAAGAATGTGGTGAATTTCTGACGTATTATCATTCAATGTGATTGGAACCAATGTAAGGATCTGATTTTCTCATGTTATTTCTTTCTTTCATGGACAGGCAAACTTTTGTCAAAGGTCTGGAGCCATTCGTCAAATGGTTGGAGGAAGCTGAAGAAGAGGAGTGATTGGTTCTCCGTTCTCCGTGAATCTTTGGGATTGTTTGTAGCTAGTTTGCCTGGTTACAGTTTCTTTGCCAAGAAAAGTGGAGAACTTTTTGTTGTTGCCTTGTTATCAATTGTACGGTAAATTATGAAAGTTTTGTTGCAGGCACATGATTTAGGTTGTGTGCACTGCAGCTTCTCTTTCTGTTTCTTTACATTTTATGGAGGCTCTCTTTGTATGGTTTTGAAGAGTTGTCCAAGTTCTCTTTTACTAGTCTCCGTTCATCCTGTATACACGAGTTGTTTTTGGTGAGATCCTCGTGTAGGTGGTCATGGTGATTGGTCGTGCTTGCTATTGTTACAGAAATAACAAGAGTAGGCTCCGGATATTGATCTTGTTATAGAGTACTCGTTGTAGATGATAGTGTTTTTGCGTGGCCTCATGTTTTGGGCAAAGTTTATGAATGGGTGGATTGCATAGTAGTTTGATCTCATAATGAACTACTTATTGTTGTCTGATAAAGTGCAACTACCGTAGTTCCTATCGTCGTACGCATTGTGATTGACAATCTGGATCTGCCAAAGGGCCACGAGTTCTTTTACCAAAACTTCACTTCACTTCATTAGTCCTTCGGTTAGTGAGATTCAAGCACAAGTTGGTGGCAAAAGACTATTTCTTGTAATCTAGGTGCAGTGTCTCACCTGACAACATTGTCATGGTTTGTTATTAGAACTGGACTTGTGAGTGTTCTGCCGTTCTGCAAACTTGCTGTGGTCAACAAGTTCTGCAAAACTAATACTGAAATAGGTGCCAGGAAATTGGGACAAATTTGAGATAGCCCTGGCAGAAACTCAGAGTGCTTCAGTTTCAAATTCGATTGTGTAAATGTCGATTTAACTCGCTCACAAGTCACAACGTTTTTCTTTTTGGTTTAGGTCATCATTTATGGTAGAGCCACCCATAACCGACCGAATAAGCACCTACGGACATTCCTGCAGGTGTAGAGACAGAAATGATGGGGATTGCCCAAATTTTGGGAATTTTATCACCCAAAGTCAATTTACAATGAATTTTGCAAGGCAAAAGTTGAGCCGGACCCATGGCCAATGTGTAGAGTCTTCCAATTTCGATCATTCAATAACTTTTTACCTAATCATTATTTCCTACTTTTTTTTCCACAACTTGGGACATGTATCATGTATTTATTAGTTCCAACCTTGAAAATGAAAAAAAAAAACATTCTAAGCATGGTCAGAAATACGTGCACCTATAGGGCGGGAATGGGTTACTGGTCGGTTATGGGTGGCTCTACCATAACCCTTAACGTCAACAGAGTCTTCTCCAGAATTGATGATTTGGGTAAAATCATCATAAAGTACTATTCGGAAGAATACTTTGGAGTTGATATACAAATAAGAGTTGTAGATTTTGAGTTGTAGATTCCATCCGTATGGTTAGATTCACCAATGCTATCACCAATATTTTTTACAAATTTTTGAAAGGGAAATTTCAAAATTCTTTTTAAATTCAATTATAAGCAAAATATTATCATTTTTTGATTAAAATTTGTTGGAATGGATTTGAAATGAGGTTCTCTTGACATGGTGATTTTTTGAAATTTTTGTATTCTTTAAATTTGTGACCTCATTTTTGCAAATCCAGTTTTGAACTAGAGTCAATGCAATTTTGGCTTGGTCAACCACTTGACATATTTCCATGTTTGTAATTTTAGAAAAATATTAGAAAAATTTGTATTCTAGTATCACCAAATCCAACCATTAGATAGGACAACAACTTGATAAAGTATCTCCACAAATTAGAATGACTTTCATCCAAGTAGTAATGAATCTATTTGTCACCCAAAAATTGGACGTCGGAGCACTTAAGGGTTAACTTATAGCATTTGCAATGTTTCCAAGTTCCAAGACAATATCGGCATTATATAGTTTGAAAAGTGTTTTTGAATTATATAAGCGTTTCAATGCAACTAACATGCTTTAAGTTAGTTCCATAGTTTTGCTATGCAAAAGGATAGAACGAGCATTTTTGGTTGCCCCTCGAAGTATTTCATCAAGTTGAAATTCATATCGGAGAAGGAAACTAACCAAATCTCTTCCCCTAAAAAGCTCAAGATTCTCCTCCCGCGTTGGAAAGTTGCGACCTTCCTAGTCAATTATGACACATGCCAATCTCGTATTCTTTCTCTTGATGGTAGTCACTTTACAAGGCCTCCTAGGTAGCCGGACGCATCTTGAGGCACATCTGCTCAAAAAATTATTGGCACTATGCAAGCCTTATGGAATGGCCTGCCATTCACTGTTATAGGGATTGTTTGTAGGATATGAATTGTAGATGCTCTTACTTCTTAGAGCTTTTTGTCTTCAGGTCTATCAGTTAAGGCTTATGTTTTTTTTTGGGGGGGAGGTATGCTTTGAAATGGTTGGATACATGCCCTAAAGGGCAAATGTTCCAAGTGGACAAATGAAAGTTTGGGCATTTACATACTATCTTACTTTTGGCATGATTTTCATAACCTTAAATTTAAGATTAAAAAATTTACATGCTTTCTACAAATATAATACTTATTCTCACAAGTGTACAAGAAACAAAAGTTATGCCACCCAAACAAAAAAAGTTGAGCTTGGTTGCTTTACACTATAGTTATTTGAGGCAACTAGTAGGATGTTGGAGAAGATGAATAGACAATAAAATAATGTCATAAGAAGTTTTGACTGGTTGTAGTATAAATACCAAGGGAAGAAGTCTTTTGAACAACTTCACAAATTGAAGTCCTCTGGACAACTTCACCAAGAGGAGGTTTTTGCAATGTGAAAGAAGAAGAGGTGAAGAGCCAGCTAATGCTATTTGAAATAAAGGGAGCCCTCAATCGCATTGCATGAGATATGCCACAATGAAAAGACAATAAATGAAATTGGAATTCTTCGGAGGTCAAGTTTCTTGTTCCTAGGGTGAGGCCATCTAAGAAACTTGACCTCAAGAGAACTCCTCTTACATAATAGTGCTACAACATAGATAGCCACGTCATTTTTTCATCCATGCTTGAAGTTCTCCACCTCGATAAGTCTTGGCTCTAATGTAAACCTGTTAAGCACTCTTGAATCCACTCCCTCCACAAAATAGTCCTCATTATAGGGCACAATGTCCCTGTTCTCATGCCAGGCACCGGTTATAGTGTCAGGCACGACAATATAAACATTACGGTACCGGGCACTATAATTTGTACATTCGTCGTGCTTAACGATGTGGGAAGGGGCCTCCCACTATACAATCTGTTGAAGAATGAAATTTCTTCTAATCATATTTCTCCATTTCTCCTACAATTCTTGGCCGGTGCACTTCTCCACCATAGTATAAAGCAGTCCTAACCCTGACCCTGTGGCTAATACTCCCTTTATCTCAAAATAATACTGGTGTTTCCTTTATGTTTTATGTTTTTTGAGATATTATTTTGAGATAGAGGGAGTACCAAGTTAGACATGGGTCCACATCTCGGTAGGACCGACCATCCATCCATCCATCCACAACACATGAACAGGACCAATCCGGATCATACGCCACGAGGTGGGTCCCTCCCAGGCTGCTCAGTCTCTCTTTGGGCTTTTGTGCGCCAGGGGCCGTGAAGTTTAGGTCATTTGCAGTCTGTTGTCCCAGCCCACGCAGCCGTTTTGTGAGCAGGAGCGTTGGTTCGTCTCCCAAGCGTTGCGTTGCGTGTTCCCTTGCGCGCACCTCTTTAGCCACCCCATTCGTATACCCGCTTCGGTTTATGAGGTAAGCTTAGGTGCATGCGCCCTTTTCTTTTCTTTTCTTCTGGGGATTTTGGTGCACCTTGGATTGGATTCCGGGGTTTAGGGTTCGATCGCTCGTGAACTTATGTGGTGAGAACATTCGCTGCCATGGCAGCTATTCCGCAGCTTCTTCTTCTGCTTCTGCTGCTGCTTTCACGGTCTTCTTTCTGGTCAAGCAAAGTCAGTTTCTTGGGTGTCGTTCGCATTTCATTTCGATACACTGGAGTTCCTTGGCTTGGTGGCGTGCGGAGTGCTGGATTTGCGAGTGAGATGCTTTCGTTTTTCTGAACCCTAGTATGGTTTGTTTGCGAAGCTCGTTGAAACGGCGCAGTCTTTGTGTGGTAACCTGTTGGTTGTCGCTTTGGCAGTGCGTATTTGAATTTTGATACTATTTGAGTGCTGCAATTTTGGGGAATAGGAAAGTTGGATGCAATTTTGCTGCACATCCTAGTGGTTTTCGCTGATTTAGGCGGTGTTGAGTTGTTGTTTTTTTGTAGTGAATTCGTTGTTTATTACGTGTTTCCTTGTTCATTTAATGACTGTTGGTTTGTTGCTTCTCTTTTGCAGCTCGAAGGAGAAACCGACCCTTGGGTACGATGACCACCTGATGTTATTCATCAATTTTGGTTCTGAGGTTCAAGTCTTTGACAGTGCAAAATGTAGAATGTGATTGTGGAGGATTATCAAATTGTTTGGTTTATGCGGTGAAGCTGAAATCTGTTGTTTTGTAATTGCTTGTAGTGGTACGCGGATCAAAACCCGCAAACGGAACATAGCAGTTCCGTTGGACACTGCAACATTTTCAGATGCTGTGGTGCAAATTTACAATGAGCACCAGGGAGACTTGGTATGTCAAGCATGCACCGAGTGCTCTGTTGTTTTCATGCGTTCTTTCGAAATTTTCTTCGTTCTACAGTTGCCATCAGAGTCATTAGGTCAGATTCTTATCTGCTCGTGCTTCCAGGAACTTATTGCCAAGGACATTGATGGATCGGAGCTCGACTTTTCAAGATATGGCGATACCTTCTTTGAGGTAAGTACCTTTTTCAATGTAATTCCATTCTCTGCCTATTTCAGTTTGGTAGAGTTCACCATCTTAATTGCTTCGTATTTGTTTCTTATATCTTGATGTCGATCTTTATTGTCGGGTTTTGACGAAACACTCCGTCTTTGTCTCAGGTCGTTTTCACTGGAGGGCGCAACCAGCCGGGTACCACCAAGCCCGAGGAAGGGGATCGTCACCCCTACTCGGTTCTAAACTGTGAAGATACGCGGGAGAGCATCCTCCCGGTTGTGCTGTTCTTGCAGAAGATCATCAGGCGTCGGCCGTTCATGATCAAGACTCTTGAGAATGTGATGAAGCGGCTGTTGCAATCCTTGGTTAGCTTCTTTTCCTATTCACAATCTAATGCTTATATTGTTATTTATCTGAACTCGATCACTTCTTGAAAACAAGGATTGCATGACCTACATTTTAACCCCTGAAGGACCATGAGGCCTAAATTTGATTCTCTTGGTTTTTTCAGCTGCTTTTGAGTCATGTCGGGACTTTCCTGTTTGCAATATTTTACATTTTGGAACGACACATGATATAATATTGGGCCCCATATCTTTTATTTTTTTAACAACACGATCAATTGAAATTGTCATTTCAAAACCTAGAATCCTTGGTCCTGTAGGGGTTAATGATCTTACTTCTCTCAGTGTTGAGAGGTTTCTATCAGATGGATGTACAACTGGGTCCATTCTCTTTACGAAGTGGACCGACGCTGGTTTCATTTTCTCTCGTTCTTCACTCAGCGTCTAATTATTCTGTTTGCGTGTAGGAACTCTTTGGACCTGAGGATCGCAAGAAGCTGGCCATCTTCACTGCCTTGACATTCTCTCAGAAGCTATCTGGACTGCCACCTGAAACGATTTTCTCTGCATTGATGAGCGATAGTTTGATCGCGAAGGGCATCGTGCTGTACTTCGTGACCGACACATTCAAGGTGTTCTTGGTGGAGAACAGTTTGGACGACTTGGTGAGTCTTCTGAAGCGTGCGAAGATGGACGACCGTCTCCTGGACCTTTTTCCGATGCAGAAGCGTTCGATTGAGGGCTTTGCGGAACACTTCAAGTATGTCCATTGCATTGACCGAGTGCTCGCCGTGTTTGTTTGAGTGACTTTCTGTTTTTCTTTTGTCACATGATGCAAGTAGTCTGTCGTAATTGCTTTCATATATTGAGGTCGGGGTTGAAGTTGAGAGTCGGTGCTGATTGGAGAATTCTATGTTGTTTACAGCAAGGAAGGTCTGGGTGTGCTGGTGGAATACAACACCAAGAAGGTATTCGATGTGAAGCTGAAGGAGTTGCGCACAACCATGACCGACATGATTGCAGAGGATGTGAATGTGAATGAAGTGATTGAGATGGTGAAGATCAGGCGGAAAGAAGTAACCTTGCCAGATGTGGATGTTATTCGCACAATCTGGGACTCCATCATGGATGCTGTCCAATGGTCCGGCAAGAATCAGCAGCAGAACTCGAATATGGCCCTGCATCAGGTTAGGATTCTGGAATTCAGTAATAATTAGAACACCTTTGGAATTTTTTGTGCTGTTCACTTGGGTTCTTACTCTTTTAAACCCTAAGTGGGTAGTTCCATATTCATAGGAGTTGAAATAAATCATGTAGGAAACTTCAAGGGAGCAGAAAGAAAGGACTTATTCACTTCGTTTTTAAACGGTAGATTTATGTTTTGAATGTTTAACGATTAGCTTCCGAAGTGGACTTTCTATTTTCAGCTTGGCACTTCGGGGTTAATGACTATTTTGAAGTAGAGGCGCTTACTTGCTGTCAATGTGTATATGCACAGGTGAGGCAGTGGGGCAAGCTTTTGGGTGCTTTCTGCACGACTGCTAGGCTGGAGATGGACCTAATGTACAAGATCCAGATACATTGCTATGAGGATGCAAAGCTGATGAAGCTGTTCCCTGAGATCATTCGAGCATTGTATGACCAGGATGTTTTGGCAGAAGACACAGTGTTGAACTGGTTCAAGAAAGGGTCCAATCCGAGGGGCAGGTAATTATATCTTTCCCTTGTCGTGGAGATGTATATTTTAGTACATTTTCCTGTTTCTTTGAATGCTTCGGTATTAGGTTTTGCCTTTATCATTGGATTATTTTTCTCTTCGTGCAGATCAGTTTTGTGCTTGAGTTTCTTATGTACTGATTTTTTAAAATTTTTTTGACCAGGCAAACTTTCGTGAAAGGTCTGGAGCCATTTGTTAAGTGGTTGGAGGAAGCGGAAGAAGAGGATTGAGTACTTTTCCTTAATAGTCTTTAGACCTGTGTAGTGAGTTCCTGGCCTGCAGTTTCTTTGCCTTGATAATCAAGGAGAGATTTTTCTTATCTGGGAGCATATTGCAAGACGTAATGTTGTAGATTTACATGAGATTAATTATTACTGCTTTATCTAAGTTGTTTTCATTAGACGGTTGGCTTCCATGGTCTAATTTTGTTTCTTCTAGTGTTGATTGAATGTGTCATGAACTCCCTGTTGGGTACTTGGTTAGCCAGAAGGTTAGTTCTAGTGCCTGTTGTTACATTCTGACTCAAGTGGGAGCTTGTAAATTCGTGAGTGTAAAATTGTTTGAAGCGCCAAGACACAGAAATAAGAACTCAAGTCAATTGCTCACGAGTTTTACTGGTGTACAATAGTAAAACATTATTTATCTAAATTTCTGTTCTCTCTTGTTGGATATTGAAAGGGAAATGCAGAATCCCTTAACATGCATTTATGATCATTGAGTGAATAAACTATGAATTTTAAAGTGTTTTCTTCTCATAACCCTGGCTTTGGCACCGAAATCCTTTCTTGAATTTTTGCATACTTTTGCTTATACTCCGTATATCTATACCTTTAATTTGTTGTTTTCGTTTTCGTTTTGATTCCATACCTTAGATCATGTTCTCTGGAAGGAAAGGATTACAAAAAGGAATAAATCCATCCTTGGTTAAGTTTATATGGGATGTGATAAAAATGGACAATGAAAAAATAAAAAATATAACTTAGATAGTAGAAAAAGTGACCTTATGACTTATCTCTCAAGAAGATATTATTCCGTATCTCTCCTATATAACTACTATAGTTGCACATTGATGTAGACATCTAATATCCATTGGTTAAATGTTTAGTGAAAAGAGGAGGTTATATGGATGCCTTTTATAAATATTATACTCATTAATTACCTACCATATAGAAAATGCCTTGATTATGTCATTTAATTAGCAAATTGACTTCAAGTGATGGATGGATGGATGTAGGCAATACAAGTTAGTAGAACTAAATGCTTCTTAATAACTATAGCCTCTAAGTTTCCAAACTAAATGCTTCTTAATAACTACTAGTGTAACCTTGTGTCGTTGCTATAGTCAAAACAAAAATAAAAGTCATTTAATAAACGAAAAATAACTCAAAACCCCATAACTTTTACATTGTAGGTCCAAACGTCACAAAACAAAGCTTGTGCACCCCTCCTCGTTGAGGGCTTTCCAATGGTACCAAGAACGTGACAAATTGACATACCGTTTAAAAGATATATAATTTAGCATAATTTAGCATAATTTAGTAATTTTTAAGATCCAAAAATAACTCAAAAATCCATAACTTTCGCACCACAGGTCCAAACGCCACGAAACCAAGCCCATGCACCCCTCCTTGCCGAGAGCTTTCCAACGGTACCAAGAATACGAATAAAATCAAAGTAAAAGTAATTTCCTAATTTTTTTGATCCATAAATACTTCGAAATTTAATAACTTCTGCACCGTAACTCCAAATGCAACGAAACCAAGCCCGTGCACTCCTCCCCGCCGAGGGCTTTCCAACGGTACCAAGCACGGGCCCGGGGGACGCACGGTCCGGGAGATCCCAACGTGATAAACAAAACAAACAAAACAAACAGCCAAACTTAAGGTATGGACTAGTGTAGCCCTGTGCCGTTGCCACACCCAAAACAAAAATAAAAGTCATTTTAAAAACCAAAAATAACTCGAAAATCCAAAACTTTAGTGTAACCCTGTGCCATTGGCCCAATTCTCATCATGATTTTATTAGGCTGTTGTTTTTCATTTCATTTTTGTAAGAATTTATTATTCATAGTTTAATAAAAATTTATTTATAGTTTAATAAAGAATAGTATGAAGATGTAAACTTAAGTAGCTTATCTTTTCATCTTTAAATACAACAAACTAAGTAAGTGACTTTTAAAGGTTCAATAAATAGGGCCTGTGGTGATTTAGCATCAACAGAGGAGTGATTTAGAGTCAAAAGACAAAAGAACTTTAAAAAAAAATTCCAAATGTGGAATTTATATTAAAACTTTTGGATATACAATATTCATTGTTCTTACTTCAGGTTCAGGAAGAAGCACTTTCAACGAATGGATGGATGTTGTCCGAGAAAGTGCTACATACAATTGACCATGGGAGAATACCGGGGTCCGCAAATCTACACCTACATATTTAACAGATTGATCTTGAGATTTGTTGATTGTTATAGCGAAAGCCAATTTCACAGGAAATTGCTGTCTAGAAAATTAATTATAACAAAGTAAAAGACAAAATAAAGCAAAACATAGGTCCCACCGTAGGTCTAAACGCCACGAAACAAAGCCCAAGCACCCCTCCTCGCCGAGGGCTTTCCAACGGTACCAAAAACGTGACAAATTGACACACTTCAAAAGATACATAATTTAGCATAATTTAGTAATTTTTAGGAATCTAAAAAAACTCAAAAATCCATAACTTTCCCACCGTGAGTCCAAACCCCACAAAACAAAGTTGGTGCACCCCTCCTTGCCGAGGGCTTTCCGACGGTACCAAGAATGTGATAATTTGACTCACGGTTCAAAAGAAACATAATTTAGCATAATTTAAGATTCAAAAATAACTCAAAAATCCATAACTTTTGCAACATATGTCCAAACGCCACAAAACCAAACTCGTGCACCCCTCCTCCCTGAGGGCTTTCTAATGGTACCAAAAACATGATCAATTGACACACGGTTCAAAAGATACCTACTTTAGCATAATTTAATAATTTTTAAGAACCAAAAATAACTCAAAAAGCCATAACTTTCCCACCGTAGGTCCAAAGGCCACGAAACCAAGCCCGTGCACCTCTCCTTGCCAAGAGCTTTCCGACGGTACCAAGAGCGCGACCAAAATCAAAGTAAAAGTAATTTCCTAATTTTTTGATTCATAAATACTTCGAAATTCAATCACTTCCTCACTCTAACTCCAAACGCAACGAAACCAAGCCCGTGCACCCCTCCTCGCTGAGGGCTTTCCGATGGTACTAAGCACGCCACCGGGGGACGCACGGTCTGGGAGATCTCAACGTGACGTACAAACAAAACAAACAAACAAACAAACAGCCGAACTTAAGGTATAGATAGCCTCTAAGTTTCCAAACTAAATGCTTCTTAATAACTATAGCCTCTAAGTTTCCAAATGTTATGAAGGTTTGGACCATGTTTACTGGTCTTCTGCTTAAACATTGTTGAACATAGCAAATGGACTTGGAGAAGTGTAAGTTGCTCTGGCTAGTTAAGTTGCTTGTGGAAAGTTTCTATGAGCAATTGCGAGTGACATTGGAGCTTGTTTGTTGTCTTGAGCATGGTGGTAGGATTCATCTAATTTGAGCTCTATTTTCCAAGAACTATAGCAAGGGGCTTGTAACTAATGTTGAGAGTTTATTATTAGCTTAGGACATCTCCATGGTAGGTGCGTTAGTCAAAGAGGTGCCAATGGGCGGTTTGGCATGGTTTGCACATATGACCGGACTATGTAGTCCTATGCTACCCCACGGTGAAACGGGAAAGAAACACGCCAAGAGGGAGATGCACATGACCCTAAAAATTCAGCCCACTCACCGTATCTAGATTATTATTTATTTTTTTGAAACAAATGAAATGTGTACTTTGTACCTCGAAAAGTGTATCAAAAAGACATCAAAGCCTATAGCATGCCACGCATAAGGCCCTTCATTTTCTTATGCCCTCACCAAATCTTGGCATGGTCGGACATTTTTTTCACCTTGGCAAGCTTGCCATAGGGCAAACATTCAGCCCCACCCCACCTATAGGCCGTAGTATGGCCCCGCATTAGCGCCCTACCATAGAGTTGCTTTCAGGACTATTAGTTTAGTACTATTGATGTGGCTAAAGTAAATTGTTGTGTGCGTACACTCTTGAGAAGTTTTGATCGATCTTTGGACATGACTTCATCACAAAGAGGGTTACAAAGTTCTACTTTGGGATAGGTGAGATCTACCATCTTATGAAGAATCCAAATATTTTGAAAAAAGAGTTTGTTCTACATCAAAAATAAAAAAATTGTAAACCCTCCCTTTCTATTATTTGTAATAGGGAATAATTTTATGATATAAATTTGATGAAGCTCATATATTGGTGAGATTGTAAAAATATTTAAACTCTATTGGACCATGTATATTGTTGGTATTAAAAGAGACCAACCTTACTTAGTCTTTTTCTTGTACTTTCTTGGTGATTTGGCAAGATTGATTAGATTGGATTACTGGAGAATGATTTAGCTTGAAAAAATATTAGACTTGTACCTTGCTTTAGGTATGTACCAAAAAAGTGTGATTTGTTTGTTTGATATAGTGAGATTTAAGAAACCATGAATCTCCCAGATGTGTTTTAAGTACCGTTGGAAAGCTCTTCGTGAAGAGGTGTGCACATACTTTATTTCGTGGCGTTTGGATCTATGGTGTGGAAATTATGGATTTTTGAATTATTTTTGAATTAAAAAATTGAATTAAATTATCTTTTATTTCGGGAAAAACATAACTTTCACATTGCATGTTCAAATGCCATGAAACAAAGGCCTTGCACTCCTTCGTGCATAAAAACTTTCTATTTGTATCAAGAACATAATTTCTTACACTGCAACAAGTTGTACGGTGTGAAAGATATTGAATTTCAAAAAATTTATGAATTAAAAATTAAAAAATCATTTTTATTTTTATTAGGGTTATAGCAACGGCACAAGGCACATTAGTCTTTATAAATATATATATATATATATATATATATATATATATATATATCAATTTTATATAATTCTTCATATAGAAAGTGTGGTTTTAAACAATCAAGCACTAGCTGGTTTGGATAAATGAGAAGCTCTGTAGTCTAAAAAAGCTGTTGAAATTAAACCTCTCTATTCATTGTTCAAAATTGGAATATTAGAGTGCTAAAGGGCTAAGTACTCAATCATCTATCAAGATCTGATCTCACTTGGTATTCAAGAGTGTTGTTATCGCGGATCTTAGGAATGAATTTAGACCTACTTGTAGACTAGATTCACATTGCAAACATCACCATTAATACCAAGTGCAAATATACCCTTGGTGTAGTTAAAAAATCGGGTTTAATATTTTTATGTAATCCAAGATGGCTTTAATTTAAGTTGTATTAAATATATATGTGGAGTTTCTTTCAAATTCTAATGGCCCTTTGCCATTTTACAATTTTAGGCAATTCATGTATACTATTGGAGATAGTTTTTACAAACTAGTCCACATAAATTGTACACTTTGCATTGTTCCTTCTCTCATGTTCATCTCAAGTATCAAAAAGTAAGTGCAAATAAAAATAACTTATATCTAATTGTAACCTATTTCCAATATCGCCTTCAAATGTACAACTTTCCTTAAAATGTACAAATTCTATGCACGAGAATTTAGATTTTTCTAGTCCCTAGGGTCAATTTCTTCCCTTTGATGTTGGCCTAAAAAAATAAGATTATTGTTGAAATTAAAAAATAAATAAATGAAGCTCTTCAAAGCTTCCTCAATGAATATTAACCCCTAAATGTCTGAGGCTCTTTTGGGGCTTCTTGGAATTTGCTCTAAATTGAACAAAAAAACAACATTTTGATGAGTTTTATCAATTTAAAAAAATTATAACCATACAAATTCAAACTAGGTATACTAGAGATTATACATAAAAAGAAAATACAACAATATCACTCATGGACTGAAAGATTATAATGTTTGACTATAAAGAAGTTAAAACTATGAAATTGATTTGAAGTCTTTCAGTCTTCTTTTCACATGTCAAATCTAAAAAATTGGTCACCAAAAAAATATGAGGTTGAAGAACATATTGTGCATAACTCCGATCAATTTACAGCTACTCTATAATTTTTTAGATGAATTTATAATGTGATTTTTTTTCTCCAAGATCTAGTGTATTTGAGGCTCATTTCCAAAAAAGATTTGCAATGGATACCCTTGCACAAAATCTTGAATCAAAAAATCATAATCATTCATTTTCAAAATCAAATTTTTGATGCCACAACTGGACTTCAAAAAACAATTCTTAAATATAAAATACTAAAAATAATAACTTGGTTAAGTTTTATTTAACTTCAAAATATTGTCGATGCTAGAATTTGGCATCTTGAACAATAACATTATTAACCAATGCTAGTGGGCCTTTTGCTCCCTCAAAAAGTGGGAGCCCCCAAACACTGAAACTTGGATAATTACTGTTGAATCACCTCCGGCCTTCAAAGTCTGTAGCCACTTAGAGCCCCTATCGAGGTCCCTATGCATTGTAGCGCTTTGTATCCATATTATTCAAACCCAATGCTTGGCCACCAGCTCATGCAAACTTGTCCAAAGCACTCACACAATCTGGGCAACAGTTACAACGAGCTAGCCAATAGCTTTGTTTAGATTATAATTAAATCCTTCCTGTGCATTCAGGGAGGCATTATTCCATGGCTACAAGAGGGAAGGGATTTGGTTGGTTATCAATGTTATGACATTGAGGGTTTAATTGGATAAAGTGCATTTTTAAGAACATTCAAAATCCACCTATACTTAAATAGTGAAATTAGATTGTCTTAGAGCATCTCCAACCATTCTCAGGGAAGCTCCCCAACCTGGGTTTGGGCGTAACCAGCAAAGAAATGAGCCCCCCACTATGAACTCGGCCAGTGAGAGGAAGAACCCAATCACGCCAAAATTGGCACTATAAAATATAAGACACCATCCCGGCAAGTGTTGATTGAGTAGCTTTAACCCCTAAAGGCCCAAGGCCATTTTTATGTCAAAACTCACTCAAAACTGTCATTTTAGTTGCGTTCATCCAAGAAAACCAAAAAAATATTTTTCTTAGAATTTAACCTTGGATCTTGTACTTTATTTGTCTGAGATCATGTGGTAAGAATTTCATGAAGTTTGACCTTACAGATTGAAAGATATTAGCATTCAAAGTTGGGGAAAAAAGTTCTTTTGAACATTGTCTTGGAATTTCAGATGGCTTTGACCGCCATTTGTGGAAATCTTTTGCACTACAAACTTTGAATTAAAATTTTTGTATGTTGAAGAATTGAGTTGAAAGTCTAGGAAAAAATTTCAAGGAAAAAAAAATGATTTTCATTCTTTAAAAAATTGTAAAGTAGAAGCAGTTCCAAGATTAAAAGAAAAACTAAATCATTAGTAGCTCTAAGATGGAATTGAAGAACAAAAAACCCAACACTGAGATTGTTCTAGCAAACAAACTTAACCTTGTCAAACAATTTTTTTTTGAAAAATTGTGAAAATTGCATTTAGAAATGAATACAATAAGTTATTTTTCAAGAAGATGCTTAGATTGCCCAAAAAAAAAGATTGTTCATAACTTTCACATCACTAATCCAAATGGAATGATTCGAAGCTTCACATGTAGAAAAAAAATGGTCTATAAGAAAAAAAATTCAAAATTTAATTTGAATGTTTTTTGGATTTTTTTTTGGCTTGCCGAGTGAAAATTTGGTCTTTTTGTGGTGTAATTTTGCTCCCAGGCATCAATTGAAATATAAATTATATTCCTACAAAGCTAACCAGTGTTTCTATCTTATGAGAAAGTTTCAAAAAGTTTCACAAAAATTTGAAGTCATAGAAATTTGCTTGAAATCCAATTTTTTCCCTGTGAGGACAATGGGCCTTTAGGATTTTAGGTGTCAACTCGTATTTAGTACATAACATTGTTTAACAAGCCCATCCTTCCCCCTTCTAGGAGGGATAATGCCTCCCGGGATTCCTGGGAGGCAATTCAGTTGTAATTTAAATGTAACAATTGGTTGGGTTCTCTGAGTTCTCTGACAAGGTTCCTATGAGTTGGTGATGAATCACTGGTTCCTGATAAAGTGACCACAGTACTTGCAGGTTGTGAGTGGCTACAAACTTTCGTTTCAACTGTAGCTTTGTAAGTTTCCAAGTTGGGGGGCTCCCGCTTTCCAGGGAAGCAAAAGGGACCCCCCTAGCATTGGTTAATAATGTTATATGTTGTTTGATCTTCATCCATTGGCTCTGAAGCTTACTAAGGTATTGAATGCTCAATGACTTTTCTAAGCGGGACTTGTTGGTGGGGATGACTAGGGAGTAAGTACCTGGCCAAGTAAATGGGATGGAAAAGGGCCCATGCCAACTCATTTCCCGTCCTTTGTTTCCCAAGAATGGTTGTGGACACTCTTACCCCAAGAAAGTTACTTTACAAGCCATCAAAGCCAACAAATCTTTCTACATTGTACATATTCATCCATTTGTATACATGGAGGTTCATGAGCAGGACTTCTTTTTTTGGCGAAATTTCGCTAGATTCCAACTCCCTCTGACAGATTTCCGCCACTGTGCCTGATTCCCTCCAAATATTCACCAGCAAATGGAGGGCATGCAGGGGCTCCACTGTTCATGTATAGTGCGAAAAAAAGCCCTGTTCATGAGTCCCAACTATCTTATCTGCGGATGGGTTGACTCCACCACTGTCATAGCCAGGGGGTGTCCTTGAATGTGTCCAGACTCACGAATGTTATATTTATCAATGAGCCTCGGATCCCAAATTAGGAAATTTGAACCAAATCCCATCACAACACGTCAACCCTGACACCACACAATCCGGCCGAATGCGCGCACAGAGAAATTCCTTCCCGCCTACTCTTGGGAATTAACTTTCATACTCAGTTTTCGGGATTGCCTGCTCCTCTACAAATCTCTATGTCCTCAAAAATCGGGGCCTTTCTCAACTCTCAAGCTCACTGGCTGCAGCTTCCTCGTGCGTCAATTTCAACTCAGTTATCGAGAGAGATTTTGGAGCTTGGTCCGATTCGTATGCAGCTTGACGGAGTAGTTCGAATTTCGGGACTATCGATGGGTCCATGTACTGTACGCTTTCTTTTCTGGCTTTCCATCCTGCGAGGAATGAGGGATTTTGATTTCTCTTCGCTTTGAATGGGTTCCTTTCATTTGTGATTCGCATCGATTGTGTACCCTGTTTTTCTCGCTGTTGGATTCCATTACTTGCTTCCGAGATTTCCGATCTTTGGAGACCGATTGTGCGCGTTTTCTTGCGATGTCGTTGCTTCAGGTTTTTTTTTGTCTTGTCAATCTGCTTCCAGAGGTGCTTACGTGATTATGTGTCCAGTGATTATACTCGTGCAGAATGGGAGATGACTGAAGGTTCAATTGCCACCGAACGTACAATAGGTGAGGTCTTGTGAAAACGGTTGACGGTTTTTTGTTGTCTTGTGTTCAATGAATAATAAGGTATCCACACCTTATTGCGACACTTTAAGCCAGCGCTGAGCATAATTTTGATTATTTGAATAATCAGATTTCAAAACTATTTAAAGAGGATTGCAACGCATCACAGAATGTATTCTTTGGATACCATTTGCAGAAGTAGTGGTGCAAAGTTTTATTGGTAGTTGATCTAAAATTAACATGTTGAGGTAGTGGACATTTTCAAATCATAATGTGTTTGTTGGGTAAGCTTTTGGAGTGGTGTATTTAAGTAGGTGTGATATGTCATATTTGATTTGGACAACCATACTGGTATTGCAATGCAATCCAGCATTTCCAAATTGGTAGAGAGGTTATGTTTGAAGCAATTAACCTGTGTGCACAGTTTCTTGTCCCCCAGGCTTCAAAAATACTCTTAACCTCTTCACTGTCTGGCGGTCATCTCCAAAGTCTGTGGCCCTGGCATGAGCTGGCGAAGGAAAGATGGTGGAATCGCAGTCTACAGTCAGCACCAAGGGTACCTTTGCTACCCCATTGTCTCGTCACTCTCTGAAATTCGGTGCAATGAATCATTAATAACTTCCGCATTTTCTGGTCTTCTTGCAGAGAGTGATGTTTTGAAAGCGAACGAGAATCTGAACGTATTAGCCTCAGATTCAGTCGAGCCATTGACTGAAGAAACACAGAATCAGTTTGAGCGCTTCCTGCAAGGCGCTCATCAAATGACTGCCTGTGCGCTCACAGCCATTGACGCGTGCAGCGCCGATGTTCCTCAAACTGCCCAGCTCTTAGAGCTCTTGGTATAGTCCTCTCCACTTTTATAGCTTCTTGTATTTTGACGCTCAATTTCTTGTATGGAAATGTGTATAACAGTTGAATAGTGCGCGGGGAGAAGAGTAGTATAGAGGACCCGTTGTGCAGATCTGATGTTATTTAGGTTATTGAAGCTGACGAAGTCATATTCGAAATACAGAGGATTTTCTGGTTTATTTATAAAACCAAAATTTAATGAGATCAACCTTTGTTTTGGGACACTTTTTGTAATTTTTGTAATTGAGACCCTAAACCGGACCATTTCAGCCTTATCACAAACCCTACTTGCGCTGTTCTCTAGGGCATGTGATGTATGAGGGTCTTCAGAGAATATCTTGAAGTTGGGATTAGGGGTCTTCAGCTGTAGGGACTTTAAAGCATTTGACTTGGAGGAAGTAACCATATATCCGTAAGTAGTATGCCAGGTTTCCTCCTCCGGGTCCAATAAGACACGGCTAAAGCATTACGTTTTTATGCAATGGATGCAGGCAAAGCAAGGGAGTGACTGGCAACTGAAGCAAGAATGCTTGGATTCATTGCAGTCGGCTTTTGAGAAGCACATGACTGTGTATGAAGTGAGCTTCCAGATTCCTCTGCAGTGACCTTCCCTTGTATGTATGACTCATTTTCATTGTAATTATACAGTCACGTGCCATCAGTCTTTGTACACTAACACTTGTTGAAAAGTAACACATTTTTATCAGTTAAAAGCTCATTTTTATAGTGAGTATATGAGTTTCTTATGACCACGATACTACCAATTATATTTGGTATCATTTATAATCTATGATCAGCCTTGCTAATAATCGTACAAATATGCAGATTTTACATAATACTCAATTATTGTATTCAAGGATGCTTAGAATTGTCATCTACAAGATGTTTCATTTGAATTCTTAGCTCAATGGCAGAAGTTGTTGGTCTTATTAGGTAATTAACCAACTTGCTAACACTAATTGTCTTTCCAACTTTTTCAAAAGTCAATCCTACTTACAAAGATTGTATATTTTCATATCCAATTAGTCTTGTTGCTTAAATTGTAATGAAAATTGATACAAGAGCATTTTCCAACTTTCTCGAAGGGTACACAGACTTGCCTCATAGAGTGAGTGCGATAAATAGTGCCAATCATGGCAGTACTAGATGGTAGATATCAGGCAATAACAAGCCAATTTCTTGTACATTCTAAATTTTCACTGCAAATGCATCATATCTTGAATATAGACTGTTTGATCTTTGTAATACATTTACAATTCTTGGTCTAATAGATTTTAAAGTCTGCAGCATTAATTTGAAGTTTCTATACGTTTTGAGCTTGAAAATTCAAATTCTTATTGAAGATGGTATACTCGTGGTTTTGAAATCTTTGGAGCTCGTCATACTGAACCAGTGTTCGGTTGGTTTTCCAGGAAGAAGAGCAGAAGTATACGCAGAGCTTGTGGGGTGCAATGAGTACACAAGAGCAGGACCTCCAAGATCGACTGGAGGCAGGCGCCCAGTTGCAGAAGTTGAGGCTGCAGGTACACTTGGTGCTGTATTGTTGAACCTCACATCCATCAATTTCCAGAATAAATAGAGCTTTCAGTAAAATTGAATTGTTTGTGAACTTTTATCTTCTCCAGAGTTCTTCGGGTCTCGAATGATCATATGGATGCCACCCGATATATTATGAGGAAGCCTTTCTCTGATCCCTAAGACCATAGGGAGACGTTCTCATGAAGAAGATTTTCATTTTGGTGCTATCTATGAGTTCTTGGAATTGTCTACTTTTTATTAATTGTTAACAACTCTTCTGTGTTTGTAACTCACTTGGCATGTGAATGCTTTGCAGAAGCAGAAGGTGGGTGAAGCGCTACTATGGCTGGAGCTCATGTCTGGCCTTCCTGATTAGTTCTCTCTATAAGGCGGTTGCAAAATATTAGGAAATGCAGATTTTGACGCAATTGCCAAAACAATCGCTCTTTTGAGATTATGGACGTTTCTTTTAAATTGCCAATGGACTGGTAAAATGAGCTATATACCTTGAGAAATAAATGATATTTCCTTCGATCCAATGTTGGAGCTTCGTTTTTAGGTCACAGAACAAATTCTTTCTGCTTCGGCATGAGATATGTTCTGGATTTATTGCACAATTTTTTTATTTAAATTTTCCATTATTGATAGAATTGTCAATCCATCTCCTACATGCAAGAAATATACTACGTATTGTACAGTACAGGAAGTTAAAGATTTTAATCAACATATTTCACATTTTCCTTTTGAATTTTTACATATTTGATCAACACTTGGATTTTAAAATGTGGATGGTAGATATTTAGTTTATTTTAGGCCATATTAGAGTTATCATGGAGTCACCTTGTATTTATTTCTGTTTAATCATTTAATTCTTATGAGTGAATGCCTGTATTATATAATTGAATATTCTTGTTCTAATAGTATTTTTGTTGGATAATATTAAGAAGTCAATGTGGATTCCACTACACTTTAGCATGCATTATTTGGACTTTGTATGAATAAGTTATGACTTTTTATAGTATCATCTTCAAGAAAGAATACTAGGTTCTCCTAGGGTCTCATGTTTTAATTGTATATTATACCTCTTGTGCAATCAATATCTAGGTTGATTTGTGTTTTGGGCCAAATGTAGGTGTGGTCTTTTGGATAGTGACGATTATAGTTGCCGTACCTTAAAAATATTAATATTTCAAAGAAATGAATTTCATAAATTTTAGTGTATTAGCATTGGAAAGAATTTCAAGTGAGCCAAGGGCCTTTTCTTGTATATGTAAACCACTTGCAGGAATCATCCCGTTTATTTGTGGTTCTGGGCCGTAATGCCCAATTTTGTGGGTTTATTCCCGTAATCAAGCATTACGGTAATTACATCCAACTTGGAATTCTCATCCCGACTCTTCATCCAATTTTCTTGATTCCTGCAGCAGTTTACGTCGAAAAACGGTCCTTATTGTCGGGCATTGCGCCAAATAATTGAGTCTCCTCGTCGAGCTCCGCCCTCCTCATCAACTGATTATTTGGCACAATGCCCTCCTCTGCGGGCATTGCCCTATACTTTGCTTTGTGAAAATGGTTATTCACTACCCTCTTTGAAGTGGCAATCCATGTTAGTGCCAATCATCATTCACAGTGGGACCAACTAGTTGAGTGTACAACCATGTATTGATTATGGTGCCAAGTCTAAGATTATTGGCCATAATGATCCAATGCCATACAAACTATTTTTGCCATCATCCCTTGGATTTTTACAAAGGTTGTCATCATCACTTATTGGGATAGTTTCCTTTCTATTGAGCACATTTTAGCCTCTAAAGTCCCAAGGTCTTATTTCCATCAAAAAACACTCAAAACTTCTATTTCGAAAACAATAGTCTAATACAAGTATCTATTTCTATTGCAAAAAAAAAATTAATTTTTATTTTTGCATATCTAACCATAGGATTTTGGACTAGACTATTGTAAGGATATGTGGAAGAAATTTTAGAAATTTTGTCGGCGCAAATTGTAAGATATTTGCATTTAAAGTGAAGAAAACAAATTTTTATGCACTTGCTTGACTAGATATTTTTTGGCTTTGAATCTTCTTAAATTTAAATTTTTGCAATTTTGATTTTGAATTTCTAGTTTTTAATATTGAAGAATTGAATTGATAGTCTACAAATTTTTTTAAGAAAAACACACACTTAATTTTCATTCATTAAAAAATTGTTAAGTGAAGTAGGTTCAAGATTGAAGGGAAAATAAAACCATTAATACCTCTAAGATAGAATTGAAATACACTAATTACAACTGTGAGATTGTTCTAGATAGCAAGATATTTGACTTTGTGAAAAAAAAATTTGTGAAAAATTGTCAAAATTGAGTTCAAAAATAAATCCTACAAGTTATTTTTTCAAGAAGATGCTTTGATTGCCCAAAAAACAAGACTATCCATAACTTTCTCATAACAAATCCAAATGGAATGAATAAAAGCTTTCCATGTAGATAAAAATATAATTTACGAGAAACAAATTTTTATATTTTTATATTAAATTTTTTTGTTGAGCATTTTTTTCTGCCCACCGAATTGAAATTTGGACTTATTGTGCCATAACTTTTGATTACAGGCATTAATTGAAATAAAAATTATATTTCTAAAAAGCTCATGTGTTTTTCTATCTTTACAAAATGTTTTAAAAAATTATAAAAAATATTGAGACCATAAGAGCTTGCCCAAAATTCATTTTGTCCCTTAAAAAACAATGAGACTTTGGGGAGTTAAGCTAATATCCAAATCCTTACAAGTATTTGTAATCTAAAGTTAGTTTAACACCTAAGCAATAGGCCCTAAAATTCCCCTAAATTTCCTCTAATGACCAAAGAACCTAGTATCAAACTCAAAGTATAAAATCAAAATAACCAATGGGACTAAGAAAAAATTATTTTATTCCATTATGACAAGTATTTCATTAAATTAACAAATGCATTCAATTTAGGAATCCAAATTGAATTTATAAGATACAAATAATAGAAGGTGATTTTCATGAAACTTTTATAGAAAGTCTAAATTAGAAGAAAAGAAAAATTATCTCTAGACGACTCTAGGCACTCTGACAATTGATATACTATCCCCTCAAAAATACTAGCTATCCTTTTTATAAAATGGATTGGCAAAAGATGGAATTAAAATTAAAAATCCAACATGAAGGTGACAAGGTGTTCCTACTAGACATAAACAAATATGTATACACACACATGTATGCACATATATGTATATAGATATAAACATAAATATGAATACATATATTTATACATATACACACATGTATATGTATATGATTGTTGATAATTATGTGGATTATCCCATATCTATTATCAACAACTTGAACTGATATCAATATTAAATTCCTCAATTTTGAAAAAGATAATTTAAAAACTAAACTAGAGCATGTGGCTTTAATTTTATTAGTTGATGCTTTAATACTTTCAGTGATTATGTGCTCCAAAATACCAACCATTCACTATGTAATTTTATCCATTATAAAAAATATGAGTCCACAAGAAGGCTGCAAAAGGACTGTTTTCCAAGCTATGAACAATTAACTCCTAGTCTGAATTTATAAAAATTTAAAAATATTATCTAATGTGGTAGTAGTAGTGCCTTGCTAGATTGTTGAAGTGGCAAAGTTCCCAATCATTTCAATATAATTTTTTTTCTAGTTTTAAGAATTCCAAAAAAAATATCATTTCATTGCACTATTCTATGCAATTCAGGCCTTGCAATTTGCTAAATTTTCATTTTTATTTAATTATTTTTGCAACTATTCTCCTATTGTTCGAGAACTAACGCCCTTCTGCAAGGCTCATTCTTCTTGTAATGGATAATTGGTCATATCTTTTAAGAATATGTCATACTATTAATACATTATTGAAATTTTTCATACATCAGGTTGTGAACCTTATGAGCACATTTGAAAAGCTCATTTGTCCTCAAAGACAATGTTGTTTGATGCAAGAAAGTGTACAACAATAAAATTGAACGGTGCTTGCAAGAAAGACCAATTGATTTTGACCACAACCCTAATTGTTTAAAAATGTGGAACCCCCGCCTAAACGGAACATCATCCAAAATGAGTTCATCTACATTTTCATCTACTGCAACCTGAAGTTGGTCATCCTCCAAAGCACATTAAATCCCATAAGCTTTGGATACTTCATCCTACCTTTATAGTAGCTTTTAAAAATTCAGATTTTCTAATAGGTTTTTTGGCAAGGCTATTGTAGGAAAAAAAATGATAAAATTCAATATTATCTCCTACCCCTCATTATTTATAACTTCAAATATTCCATTATAGTGATGCTCATTTACTTCTAGAAATTGTCTACAATTTAGGACTGAGGTAATTAAAATAATCCTTCATTTGATCACATGCTAACAATAAAAAAAAAT
Source organism: Pseudisothecium myosuroides (assembly GCA_951799445.1). NCBI lineage: Eukaryota > Viridiplantae > Streptophyta > Bryopsida > Hypnales > Lembophyllaceae > Pseudisothecium > Pseudisothecium myosuroides. The sequence continues at coordinate 20,276,618 of OX637287.1, read as the reverse complement.
GGGAGTGCATCCCCTAAGCATAATTAGGTAGACAACTAAATATAAACTCCCCGTAGAAGCATATACTTTCAAGCTTTGTTAGAGGCTTAGTTTCTAAGCTATTTCAAAGTGTTTGGAATAATGCACTACATTTAATGTAGTGGGTGTAGAAGAAAAATTTAAAAGTAAGTAGTAACCATTAATAATAATTCTTAAATATCTAAAATATCTAAAATGAAATTTCAAATTCATTGCCCTGCTACAAACAAGGTCTGCATCTTATATTTTTTTGAAAAGGATATTCTTTTAAAAAAAATAAAAATGATAAAGAACTTGCATCATCTTATTGAAGTCATCTAAATACAAAAAATATGGATTAAAAAATATACTTTCATCATCATAAACTTAGAATGTATTGTCACAAACTTATCACAAACTTAGAATATATTCTATAAAGAAATTATAAAAGTTTATTATTTTGGTAATGCAATGAAGTTTACCACTTTAAAGGCGGTAATGGTTCAAATGAGAAGCTAAACTCCATTTCATTTTCTCCTTGGTAAACTCTTTTGCCTCTTATGAGTTAGAGATTGAGTAATATGCCAAAAAATGAACTTAGATGACAAAGAATAAACCTTAAAAGAAGCCACACTTTTTTCTAAAAAAATACATGTATACACATTGCCATACATAATTTATAAAAGAAATTTGGTGATTTGAATCATTACAAAAGCTAAAAACTTTGAGGAGTTGATAAATGGACAAAACCACAATTCAGTGACAACAAAATCTTTGCACTATAGTTTGAAAATTTCCTATAATCTGCAAATTTGGTATCATCTCTTGTACCAAAAGGTCAAGAAGGAAAGCTTCTCATTTGTGATATTCTATGCATGTGAAAGATTCAAGGGACCTTTTACATCAACTAAGTTGAGCTAGAATGAAGAGGCAATAGCTTCAAGCCAATAGATCCAACTAGACTCGGGTGCTACATTTTAAAAAGCTAGAATAAAAGGACCATATTCCATTTCTAGAACCTATTTTTCCCCTCAAACTAGTACATCAGTAAACCATCTCCAAATCCAAAAGCATTGACCAATCAAATTCTTAGTTTTGGATCGTAAGTAGGTAGCCTTGAATGTTAATTGAAAAGTCATTTATAAGTATTAAATAACTAGTTGATGTTTTAAAAATAAATAAAAATATCAATCAAAGGTTTTTAAAAATGTATTGATATTAAATAAAATTTATAAATTTTTATTTGGTGAATATAAATAATTTTTTATTTTTTGTTCAAAAATATAAAAAAATCACCCATTTCTAATTTTGTTCGCTTCCGCTACAATTTTAAGATTTATTGTTTGTATCCTTTGAACAAAAACCTTCCATCAACCATCAAAAAAAATTTCAAGCATTGGAATGAAGGTCGTTTTCATACATGAAAATGTGCAATTGGAGAAAATATCAATCCAAATTGGCTTACAAAGAATCTCGCCAATGAAAGTCAGTTTGTTTGCCATGCCGGATTTTTTAATATATATTTTTATTTCTATTGTATTGCACTGTATTTTCACATTTGCTGAAAATCAAACGGCCCCCATTAGGATCAGATTTTTCCTAATGTTTGTCTAATACAAAGTTCATTTCCTATCTAAAGTAAGGTCTACTTCATTTACAAAGTTTTGAAATTGCAAGGAAGGAAATTTCACATCTGCCAAAATTGATAGCCTCCCAAGGGCTCAAAAATTGGTCTTTGACCATGGAATTTTTATCACAACATCATCTTTAAGTTAGTTATATGTGTGACAAATTTCAAGGCCAAATGATTTACACAAAAAAAGATATTCAAAATCTACCAACATGTGTAGCCGTGAGAAAAATTTCACTACTGCCAACTTTGACACCCTCCCAAGGACTGAATTTTTTTTCTTTTGCTATGAAATTTTTTTCATCAAATTATCTATATATTGATTACATGTGTGCAAATTTTCAAGTCCAAAAGACCCCCACAAAAATAGATATTCAAAATCTACCAACATGTGTAGTTGTGAGAAACAATTTCACTACTACCAACTTTGACACTATCCCAAGGGTTGAAAAATTGTTTACTTATTATGAAATTTTTATGATGAAATCATCTCTATGTTAATAACATTTGTGTCAAATTTCAAATTCAAATGATTCACACACAAAATTGGAAGAATTTCACACACAATTTTGAGGTGTGAATTGTATAGCCCCAATTTGATTCGCACACAAATTTTAGAGGTGCTTATATCTAACAATCATTCAATTTTTATTTGGCTTTCATTTGGATTTTGTTCAAAAGTTTGCACAAATTAGATTTCATTTCATACAAAAGTATTCAAATTTTCAAACTATTCAAACTTTTGCACTTCTTGACTTTACTTGTATACTACCTACTGAATGCCAAATAATGGCCTTCCAATTCCCGCTATACATTAGAGAAAATTTCAGCCCTTTGGAAGGTTGCTCCAGAGTGACAGTCCAAGCTATTTCAAAGCTTGGTCTGTCACTCTGGAAAAGTGCCGCAATGAGCAGTCAACCAAGCTGACTGCTCGCCGAAACAGTTAAATTTTGCGATTTTTAATGTTTTTTTAAAGATTATTATTATTATTATTATTATTATTATTATTATTATTGTTATTATTATTTATAAAATAAATTTTAAATTCTTAAAACTCGGTTCCTGCGCCACTACCAGTCTGCCACTACAATTTCAGGTAGGCAAGAATAGGGAAAAAATGATTTTTTTCAGCCCAAAAAAAACAAATTTTAGGGTACCTTCGAGAGTTGTGGAGTAGCCCTCCAGAGGCCTAAAATGTTCTCTAATGGTATGTCTACATTTTATGTACTAAATGTTCAATTATTCAATCATGAAAAAAGGAAAAAAATATCACACATGGGGGTGCAATTGAAATAAAATTTCTCTTTTGCACATGTTATTTCAATAAATTGATTTTGGGTTCATTTTTTGGGATGAAGTTTTATTACTATTTAAAATTTGCTTTTATTAACTACAATTTTTTTGCATTTTATTACTACAACTACTAGAACAACTTTTAGGAGAGAGCTCCACAAGTATACCATTCTTGTTATATTGAGTAAAGAAATTTTGGACTCTCTATAGGACTAACAAGCACAACTATTTTCAGATCCCTAAGGAGCTAGTGAAAGGACCAAATCTTTGACAAAAACAAAGATTCACCTTGTATGAAAATCAGGAATGAAAGGGAATATATCTCAATTTCCTATTCTCTTTTGAATATAAAATTGTAATTGCCACATCCCTCCTCCATTAAACTACTCGTGTACCAATGCTAGTGTACCAATTCTTTGACAATTGGTAGTACAATGATTAGCAAAAGTAGGGGAAAAATTCTCGTGAAGGCAAAAAAAAGAAGTAATGCTCGGGTCCCTTTTGGTGCTTCTTAGGAGCCTTCTTGAGAATCCAAATTTTCTTTAAAGAGTGTTTAAGGTGGGCCCTTCTCAAACCGACACTTTTTGCTACTATGCCTAGTTACTATCATTAGACTATTCAAATTGTCATATTCTTTTATTGGCAATTGAAAGGAGGCTCCAACACACCAAAGAACGTGACATTTGGATTCCGTATGCAAAAGTGTTGAAGGGTCAAATTTTTTTTTGGTAGATGTTCCAAAACCATTGCTTCAACATACATAAATTTGGAGACGTACACCGAGTGATGATGGCTGCGGTTTTAGGCAGGGTGCGATTTTAGGTGTACCCACCTTGTGTACCAAACTCCTTGAAGGTCAAATAACCGAATAAGAATTATAAGATCCCTCGATCTGCCGGCTTAGTTCCCTGAAGATTGCACATGCCATTCAGAGCTCCCTCAGTACGGTGACTACGATCCAGAAGTCAATCTTCCCGAAATAAAATGAAAAATGAAAAAAAAACTTGAAAAGCATTCCTTCGCCAGGCATCCCGGAGAATTCTAGTCCTTCTCTTCCTCTGGACCAGAAAGTGGGCTCTATGATAGACAGTGGCAGGAGTTAATTTTGTTTTTTAAATCTGCTTATGTACGAACACTACAACGAAAGTCAGGCAGGCTGAAACCCCTCTCATGCAAAACTATCAAGTAAAACAACTGAAAACAATAAATGAATAAAAGCAATACCAAGTTGGAATTTGTCCATGTGTTTCCAAAAAAAAAAAAAGCAATACCAAGCCACGCAGCCAGATTGAGAACCAGACACCTTTTCTTTTTGATGGAATTGAGTGCAGACGACAACTGAACAGCAAGTCCAGCGGCAATATTAACCAAGCATTTGTTCAAATCTATACAAATTCCTAGATACTAATTTGTCTCTGCTGTTGTTGATGCCTTTCGTTAGCCCCGGAATCCCCCAAATGAAGGCACATGCTATGTGCATGCGGAGAGTGACCGAGCCGGGATGGACATTCCGCCAAGTGCCAAGTTCTTTCAGTCCGGTTGCATCCGCAGCCTAATAAGCCAGAATAAAAAGAAAATATCTTCAAATTTTCTGAAGAAAACCAAATTTAGAAGTTTTCATTCGTGGTCAAAAGCCAAGGAATAATATCACCTCCGAGGACGCCCAGCAGACTGCCAGCTGCAGCTGCACGGGAGCATTCTATGGCTGGGATTGGTCACCGAATTCGTTATCACCCATATGTCCTTTTCTGTCACAACATGTGGGACCGAAATGGAACCAGTTCAAGCCAAGGCTCCGTTTTTCACAGCTGCCGTTTTACTCATGCTCTTCACCGAAGGTATGCTTTCGCTTTGACTGCCGCAACTGCTCAACTGACCGACAGAAATGCACAGCCACTGTGATGATGGAGAATTCGGTGGGGGTGAAAGGGTGGGGAATGAATCGGATTCACCATTGACTTGCGTCAGTTCGGTGGTCGAGCCTCAGTCTGGAAGTCGCGTCTTCAATTTGGAATATCTTATATGCGGCTGCACGCCCCTCTCCCACCAATGCGTTATACAAAAGTTGTTGTCACAGCAGAGCGAGAGAACCTGCATTCCACAAGGGCATGCACATAAACATGCAACTAATCCCAGCCATAGAAACACCGGGTCTTTGCACCGACTGATCTCGGATGAACTCAGATTCGGAACCGAAATTCTGAGTGATCATTGCCTTGGGTAAATTCGGTGGCCAGCTTACTACTCGATGGAAGTGTAGTGTAATTTCTTTTCACAAATTAAAACCTGCTGTCAGTGTTCCTAAACTTGGGGTATTAAACTTGCGCTTCAGAAGTATTTCACATTCAATTCCACGATCATCTACGTACATGCAATGGCTAATAATATCCGTTCTTCGTACTACGGAGTAGTTAAAATGGAGACTATTTCAAGAGACTGACATTTGAATCTATACCAGTCCTAATTTTGAAGCTCCGGGCACTTCTGTGTCACAATTTTGGGCTTTGGGCGAGGCAATTAGTTTAACTAATACGATCATGACATGCACGCTCTCTTCCCTTCATCCCAGCCACAGAGGAAGGCAGATCGGTGCACAGCAACTGATCCAACCACGTAACATTGTTTACCAATGAAGCTGGGGTCCCGTTTGCATCCTTGAATAGGGGACCTTTACGGTGAACAAAATTGTCTTATCTGGCTCCTAAGGCAACCCCAATCCTTGAATTAACTGATAAGTTCCTTCCAAGTATTATGCAAAAGCATAAAATCTTCCCAGCGTGGGAGGACCATTGACTCGTTATATAATGTTACGCAAGCGGGTGTTTGTTTCGCAAAAGCAATAGCCTTTCATTTTTTCCTAATCCAGGTCAGCCGCAAAACTAAATTCCCCGAAAGTGACAGTTCTGTTGATCCACAGACGCTGCATTATTCTACATCCCTTGATGCAGCGTTGGCAGCTTTATGCAGAGGTGGCAGCTAGTACTAAGTTTAGCCGTTACGATCCACTCCTACGTAAGCTTCAAAACGGCCAATCCCACACACTACCGATGGCGAATCCAACCTCTATAATCTGCGTTCATTTCCGACCTCACATCTAGGCAGTTCCTAGATCACGATTCCCAAGGCAAAAGCAGCGCGTTTAGGTGCTTAAGGGACGCGGTGAATTCAGGGATGTGAAGCCTCGAATGGACCTAAAGCGGGACCCAGCCGGCCTTGCAGTGCAAAAGCTAGCGACTGAGTGGGTGTCGTGATGCGGTGCGACTGCCCGAAGGGTATTTAAAGAAGGGCCTTACCGCTAGTTTACTTATCCATGCACTTGGCCTCACTGTCCAAGAAGATTCATGGGCGCATCTCAAGCTTACTGACCGATCAGTGTTTTTCATCACGTTCCAGCAAGCCTCGGTTCGTCGGTTGGTGTCCAAAAGACGCAGACGCAGACGCAGACTGCTGTCCAGTCAGTGCTGCACAGGTATGTACAGTTGTTAAACAAGGAAGCACACTGCAAAAATATCATCCACCTAGCTAGGTTGGTGTTTCAGGACCAGTCGAACTCCTAGCTGCCACCTGAACTGGTACTCATAAGCTCAAGAAGCTACGTTTGGTTTTGCACAGCTAGCCAGTCGGTGTACGTCTGTTGACGTCGTGGTCATGACTGAGTCGTTACCGAAGCTAGTATTGTTATTCTTTCGCATTTTGCTTCGCTAGATGTGAGATTAATTGCAACATCAGCAATGATCAATTCTATCAGTCGCTTTGAGTTGGGAATCAGGGTGATGGATTTCGGAGAGACGTTCGCTGGGTAAGCAAGGCAGCTCAGACACTGTTTCTTGTAAATTAGATTACATTATGTTGCATTGTTTGGATTCTCATTTCGAGACATGTATGCAGTTTTAATTTCTTGCAAGTTTTTGAGCACCCTTGCATGATTCTTTGGTCATATTCGTCGCAATGGCGAGTCCCTGTCTTCCAGAGAGCCAGAATTGCGACATTCAAGTGGTCATTGCTCCAGAAACAAGGATCGCGAAAGAGCCAATTTCCTGAAATTTCACCATTCTAACCAAATCATGGTTTCTGATTGCAGATTTGGGCACTCGGACTGTGGCCAGTCGATCGCTTCGGGCCTGTTCTCGCGAGTTGGAAGGGGATTATATCGATCGGTAGCGATCATCATGTCTGGCAGCGGCTCATCAAGGTACCGCGGCGTCCGCATGAGGCGATGGGGGAAATGGGTGTCGGAGATTCGCGAGCCGCAGCGACGAGACTCGCGATCGAATCGCATATGGCTGGGCTCATTCCGATCTGCGGAAGAAGCGGTACGCTGAAATCCACAGAACACGCACTGGCTTGCTCATTCCACAAAATAAATCTACTATACTCTGTTACTGAATCCCAATTCTTGCTTGAATGGACTAGATTCATGCGAGAGTCAGAGTGAGAGAACTGAATTCAATGAAAATTTCGCTGTTGCAGTCTAGTCGTTTGAGCCAGTACTAGCAATTCAAGTTTTCAGAGCAATTGCACACTTGAATCACGCCATTACACTTGACGAATGAGACCGAATGATCGTGACGCCCCAGTGAAATTTTCGCAGTTGCAGTGTAGTCGCTTGATTGAAACCTTGAAATCAGTAGAAGTCCTGTATTTCAGAGCAATTGCGCACTGGAATTACGCCAGTACACTTCACGAATGTGGCCGACTGATCGTGACGACTCTGTTTCGTGACTGCAGGCTCACGCATACGACGCCGCGCTGCTGTGCGTCCGCGGCTCGACCAATAACCTGAATTTCCCGAACCACTCTTACCGTCTGCCGCCGGGCACGCCCGGCCAGTACAGCACGCGCGAAATCCAAGCCGCGGCGGCGTGCGCGGCGGCCGAAGCCGGCGGCCGCTCGTTCTCCTACAGCAACTTCGAGATGTCGGACGACAGCGATGACGACGAGCTCGAAGATATCACGTACACTGGCGGGGGCTCCAACAGCAGCCGCGGCAACAGCAGCCGCCCCTCTAGTCAGTACACAGCGCCGGCGAATCCGTCTGACAACCAGAGCTGGCGGAACTTCGATGACGATCTCCCGTACAATCAGGTCAATGAGATGGCTCGGGGCATGATGATGCCGCCTCCGCCGAACGATGACGACGACGACGACAGCGATGATGAGGACGACGACGATGACGAACCAAGATTGTGGTGAACCAGCCAGTTGCTTCACGAGTACTGAAGACTGAGATTGCAATAGAGTTCGCAATAGATTTTGCAATTCTTTTGCAAGGACAGCAAGAAAATCCTTGCTAGCTATTAATTTCTTTACCACTTCTTTGATTCGTTGCGTTGCGCACCTCCAGCTCCAACGTAACTCCTATATCATGTAGAATGTAGAATGATCTAGCTAGACTCTTGAACGAGATTTCGGAATCCTTCTTGAGTCGAAACGTACTTACTCTTTTCAGTCTTTTGTTTGGCAATCCTCCAATTTCACAGAATTTTCGTACGTGTATATGTTTGATTACAAGCTCAGTACGACTTTGTCGTTAAATTAATTAATGAGTCCCTAGCTAGAACTTAACGGTGTGGATTTTGTAACCCACTCCTAGTTAGTACTCTCTATTCTTTAGATACGTACGTGTACTTATACTACTCGAATCCAGTAGCAAGTTCTCCAAGCTTTATCACTCTTCACCGAGAGTGGAACACTGGATAATATTGGATTCTTCCACATGTATATTCTGATAAATAATAAAGTAATCACTACAAATTAATCACTACACTGAGGGTACATTGGCCTTGTCGTTACGTTTTTGCGATTCACGAAGCAAATGTAGCGAAATGTGCTGCCGCATGCACGCCCACTGGGAGGTTCATTTCAGGTGTTTGCCCGGTGCTGGCGCTAAACTGCGGAGGGCTGATGAGGCTGATAATGCTTTTGCTCCGAGCTAATGGCTTTTAATCCAAATTCTCATCTTTGTAAGGAGGCTAGCTAATCACACAACGCGTTTTGCCCTGGGCCTGGGGCTAACATGGTAAACACATAGGGGTCTCATACTGGATTTCTTCTTTGATTCATCTCGCTTTATTCATAGATGTTTAACTGAAGACCTGCTAAATAGTGAAGTTTATCGATGACAAATGTTGTTGTTCACATTAAAATGCATACAAATTCTCCGCAAGAAATCCTCTGTGAGACCATTGTGAAAAATGGTCCCAAACCCCTCAGACTTCCCTAGTGGAGCTACCCCCCCCCCCCCCCCCAGCTTCTTTAGCACCAGCCAACCTCCCTAATCTTGCCAGTGCCTCAACATATCCCTTTTTAGCCTTTCTTCAATTCATACACTGAGGTGAACTCGCGTACACTGAAACCTGAGATTCTTCTTTGCTTTTCAATATAACCATAGCAAAGCAATTTGGTCTGCCAGTAGGTCGTACAGCTCGAGCCTCCAATTCCCGAGAAGATATGTATGTACTAAATAACTTTGATAAGTATCGAGAACTTTATCAGACACGCACTGTCCTTTAATTGGTGTTCAGACGTGGGACCTCAACTAGACGTCTGAGGTGTTGTTTCCCACTTTTGAATTCCTTGATCCTCAAGTAACTTGCAAGCAGTGAATTTGGATTGTGGTTCCGGTGTGGTAGTGAAAAAGGGGGACAGTATAGGGAGAACCTGCCTGTGGGAACGAAGCGGCAGGCCAGGGCGGACGTAAGGAACTGTGCTGCAGATAAGTTGAGTGGTGTGAGTGAGGCTGTGCTTGAAGGGGGAATAATAAGTTCACGTGTCAGGAGACGATGACGGATCGATTTAACTTATGCGAGAGAATAATGAGGGCTTGAGGGGAATGTGAAGAATGCGAGGAGTCTCTGCAGCTCTGCTTTGCAAAACGCGAAAAAAGAAAAAGAATCTGAGTTGCCTGGAATGAACGGGGGATTGGAGCGAAAGGGAGGACGGGTTTGTCGTTATGGTGTCGGGCTCTGCCAGACTGCCACCGCTGGTGAACGCGGCACCAAATAGGTCGGACCCTCATCCCGGCTTTTGTTCACAGTTCACACTGGCAATGGATCATTATCACGCCCCAGGACTTAACACCGTTACCAACCCAAAAGGGCCTCCTGCCATGCTCCATCGATGGGCAAAGTTCAGAGCGGGAGCTTCACGCTCCAAGTGAGCAATTGTACTGTCATGTGTGGACTTGGTGGGTGGGGAGGGATACAATAAGAATTCCACATGTATTGATTCCCTCAAGATTGACCAGTCTCAACCAATTGGGGTTGTCCACCAACTTCAGTGAAACATGAAATCTTGCTTTCACGCTCACCTACTTCGACAAGACAAATTAGACATGCATGGAACTCTTCTTGTCTTCTAGTGTATTTTCTACCAACTAGGCTAGCATGGGAGGATGCCCTTATTGGAGCAACATAGTTTATCTTGGACTTTTACAGATTGCTTATACATGTGGCGATCTGGGGCTACATGAAAATAAGGTAGGATGGCCCATTGTTGTTTCTTTGGTTGTTGTACATGTTTAGCCCAATCAAGACTTTATAAAAATAAATTGTAGTAGAATGGTAAATCAAAGATTTTTTACTATTTTTACAGTCAACTCATTTTTTAATACGAATCGAGTAGAAAAAGACACATTATAGGTGGTCAAAACAAAAACATATAGCTTCTCATTGTTGTCTTTAGGGGAGTATTATTCTTGTCCATTTGAACTCGAATTTGGTTTTTTGAACTTCCTACAAGGTTGCAATGGTAATCCAAAAGCATCTCATTATTTTGTGTAATAATAAATGAACCTTTAGCAATAAATATTGGCATTTTCCTTGAAGTTATAAACCTATGATTTTCTATCCAATTCCAACCCTTTCAAGTTTCAACCCCAATTCTTTACTAAAGTTGTCAAAATGTCAATCCCTTATACTTTTCACTTCATTAGGGAGAAAGAGGGGGCAATCGGGTCTAAAAGTAGGGGCCAATTGGGCTCGGGGCAATTTTAAATCTCTATATTTTAAGTAAGCTCATTATGTTGACCCATACTATTTTTTCAGCATTCCACACTAATTTATGTAATTAAAACAACAACAAAATGCTTTGAAATTGCTTTGAAAAATGTCTATTCATGTTCTTTCAAATTTGCAAATATGAATAATTATTATTGAAGATGCTTAACTTTTTGACAAAAACTTCAAAAAAAATTATTGAAAAAATATTTTATACTCCAATAAAGACATATTAGACCATTTTTGACCAAAATATAACATTCTTAATCCTTCATGAGGGGGTCTCTTTGTTGTCTTCACAAGTCAAGAATCCTTCTATAATATAATAATGAGGCTTCTTTGCTCTAAATAACTAACATCTTAATTCATATACACTACTAGGCATCAAAGAAGAAGGGCATTTCTTCTTTTTTCTAATTATAGAGGTTAAAAAATAGCCGGTTAAAAATGTTATAAATCCCTTGGATAGTTGGATAATTAGGTTAGGGTTGATATTTGAGAACCAATCTTTGTAGGTTCCTAAACCTCTTTCAAACTTTATATTTTAGAAGGATTGTATGTAGAAAGTCGAGAATTGGTTGCAGGGTAAATTGATATTTTGGTATATGTCAAATCAACAAAAATAATTGCAAAGATGTTATGTTGGTTTAATGCTCAAAAATATTATCTCAAAAATCTTTTAGACCTCTTGAGGGTGATTGCAAGAAAGACCGGTATTATTTTGCGTCACAATGAGAGTGACACTCTTGTCATGTGCTGTAACTTTTGAAGCATGAACCTGAGTAAATTGAAATTTTTATTGGAGCTAGATGGCTAACTTGATAGTATCTAAATCCCTTATTTTTTAGAAATTCACAAAAATCATTTTATATTTAAATTTCAATCTAGCTAATTTGTCACACTTTGCGGTTGAAGGGGTTTTAGTACTAGGGAGTATCCAAAATTAATGATTTAGAGCTGAAATTTTTGTGGTCTATTTCCATAGTAGGAAGTCATGTTTCTACAAAAGGAAATTTTAAAACATTTTATTTTATGTCCTCCACGTGCATGCTAACAGAGTAACAAAATTCCTTTACATTGGACGTAATTGTTGATATACAAACAAAAATTGTTACATTAGATGTTTAACAAAATTCGTCAACTTAGACACGAGAAAATACAAAAAAACATGGGCTCCTTCTAGTGCAACTTCAAAGGCTTGTAAGTCAAAATCATGTGCTTGTATGCCTTTCAGGTTTTGGAATTGGGTGTTTGCAAGAAACACCTATCTTATTTTCCGTCAAATATTCAATGTCGAATTTTTTTTTGTGCCATATATATTGCAAAAATTATTGAATGAACATGAAATTGAAAAGTAAACTTCCAATAGTAATAAAAAATGTACTTGAATTATTTGAATTTTTTCAAAATTAATTCAATAGGTGAGATTGGATTTTAAATATATATCACATATACGGTTTTGGTGGTTTTTAGTACTATCAAGTATCTTTTTTGAAGAATTACAGGGTTAAATTTGGTAGGCTAGTTCTTCTAATAGAAACACACTTTTTTTTAAGGGGTTTCTAAAAACATGTTCCAATTTTTGTATTATACATAGGAATTGTGAATTGTCGGCATTAAATTGGTTTAGAGGAAAACTTTTGTAAAAATTATATCAAATTAAAAGAACCTAAAATTTTGGTGAAAACCAAATTAAATAAAAATATATATGTAGAAAATTTTAAGTTGCATATTTATTAAAAAGAAACCTCATAATATATTTAAGGAACTGAAACAATTATGTATAATTTTCAAAAATTTATATAAGAAGTTTCCTCTAATTAAAATTAAAATTCATTCAATGAATGTTTTATTTATTAAAAAAATTTTTTATTGAAAAGACCAAAAAGTTAAGTAGCTTGTCTCACAATATATGTATTAATTAAACAAAATTTATATAATTAGGTTTTTAATGCTATTATTGTCCTCAAAAAATACTCATTTCATATGTATAATTTTATTTTTGGATTCCTTGTTAAAAGGGTTGCAGGAGTTCTCTACATTAACACAAATTAACCACTAAAGGACCAAGGCCATTTTTCTATCAAAAACCACTCAAAGCTATCATTTTTGTTGCATTCATATATGAAAATAAAATTTATTTATTTTTAGAATCTAACCATAGGATCTTGTACTTTACTTGTCTAAGATCATGTGTTAAAAATTTGATGAGGTTTGATTGTATAGATTGGAAGATATTAACATTCAAACTTGAAAAATAAAGTTCTTTTGAACATTGGCTTGCAATTTCTGATGACTTTGACCGCCATTTGTAGAATTATTTTGCATTATAGACTTTGAATTAAAAAATTCTTGTATTGATGAATTGATTAGAAAGTTTAAGAATTAAAAATTAAAAAAAAAATTGATTTTGATTGTTTAAAACATTATTAAATAGAAGTAGGTCCAAGATTGAAAGAAAAACTAAATCATTAATAGCTCTAAGATGGTATTGAAATACTATCATCCCAATGGTGAGATTGTTCTAGCAAGCAAATTTAACCTTATCAAAACAATTTTTTTTTAAATTGTAAAAATTGCATTTAGTAATCAATCCTATAAGTTATTTTTTTAAGAAGATGCTTAGATTGCTTGAAAAATAAGATTGTTCATAAGCTTCACATCACTAATCCAAATGAAATGAATATAAGCTTCACATGTAGAAAAAAATAAGATCTATAAGAAAAAAAATTATAAATTTAACTTCAAATTTAACTTCAATTTTTTTGTGCCCAACGATGTGAAAATTACGTTTAAGATGGCAAACTTATGCTCTTGAGCAAAGATTGAAATAAAATTTGTATTCCCACAGAGCTAATAAGGTTTTCTATCTTTGAGAAAGTTTCAAAAAATTCACTAAAGATTGAGGTCACATGACCCTACCCGAAATCCATTTTGTCCCCCAAGGGGACAATGGTCCTTTAGGAGTTAAATCCCTTAAAGATTGGATTAAAATGCATTATACAGTGGCTAACAAAAGTGATAAAAAACAAGGTGTATTCCCGAAATAGTTTAGGCAATGGTTGAAAAGTGAAGTTGTTAGAGATTTTTTTGACTGCATTTACAAAGAAAACCACATGGCATGTAATTAGCATCATTTCCTTCGAAATTAGCCACTTGGAAGATCTACATTATGAAATATCGAATAAATATCGAATAAATATTGCATTAGGAAGGGCCTGCTCCAAAGTGGAAAATGGCCTAAAGTCATGCGCATTGTAAGGGCTTTAGCCATTAAACAATATTAAACCATTAAATGTAAGACTAGTGTTTCTAAAAAATTGATTAACCCCTAAAGGCCCAAGGCCTTTTTTCTGCCAAAAATCCATCAAAACTGCCATTTCTATAGCAAGGAGTAAAAAAAAATGAAAAATGTTTTTTTCAACATCTAACCGTAGGATCTTAAACCTAACTAGTATGAGAATGTGTGGAAAAAATTTCAGAATTTTTGACCGCTCAGATTGCAAGAAATCTGCGTTTAAAGTGGAAAAAACAAGTATTTCAGCACATTGCGGGACTAGATTTTTTGACTTTAAACATTTTTCACTTAAAATTTTTGCACTACAGAGTTTTGTGCTTCAAATGTTTATAGTGGAGAATTGAGTTGAGAGTCTAGGAAAAAAAATAATATTTCAAAAACACTTAATTATCATTCCTAAAAAAATTATTAAGTAGAAGTAGGTACGAGATAGAAGGATAATCTAAAACATTAATATATTTTAGATGGAATTAAAATACACTAATCCCAATGGTGAAATTGTTCTAGAAAGTAAACTAAACCATGAGAATTTTTATTTTTTTTAAATTGCAAAAATAACATTTAGAAATGAATCCTAGAAGTTATTTTTTTCAAGAAGATGCTCTAACTGCCCCAAAAACAAGAATGTCCATAACTTTCTCATAACAAATCCAAATGAAATGAATCAAAGCTTTCTAGATAGAAAAAAATATAATCTACAAGAAAAAAAATATTAAAAAAAAAAAATCAAATTTTTGCCAAATTTTTCTTGCTGCCCGGACTGCCCAGTTACAAAAAAAAGTAACATTTTTGGCCATAACTTTTGACTCCTATTTCCAAATGTCCTGAAATTTAGTGCATATGAAAGATATTCCTCGCGCGCACCTTCTAGTAAAATTTCAGCTTAAAATATGGAAATCTCTAGTCACACGGACCTGCCCAAAATTTCTATACGGCCAAAAAACGCAGTCCGGTCCTTTAGGGGTTAATGAATATCTTTTTTCCAAAGTCTTTGTTCAAGAATTGCTTTGCTGTATTATATATTTACCTTGCACCAATGCACCTATATTACAATAAGTATTCAATGGATATTATCTTTGGTTGAAAACATCAAATATTTAGGTTTAATGTGTAGAACTTTTTGAGATTAATAATATTCATAAGAACCTATTGTTGATCTTGGTGATACTTCATTACCTAGATTATTAAAAGAAAATACATACTATTGAATGAATGCATTTTTCTACTATGGGCAATTTCATTAAAATGGCAATATTATTGTAAAATGGCATGAAAACAGTTCAAAACAGCCGTTCTGAAATCTATTCTTGTCTTAGATGGTGAAAATGGCACATTGTCGAAGTGGCACTTGGAATTCCGCCATTTTGATGAAATTGCCCATTACTGTATTGATGTCTTTTAAAATTGCCTCTTGCACTATTAAAAAAAAATACTAAAAAATCTTTATGGCGAATTTCATTAAAATGGCGGTATTCCATGTGCCATTTTCACACCGTGACATCTAGGACAAGTGTACATTGCTAACATCTAGGTCTTTTTTAGATTTCAAAAATGTAGGATTGACGTAGATTTCAGATTGTGCAGTCTGAAAATCTAGGATTGATATAGATTTTAAATATCTAGAACAAGTATATATAGATTTCAAAAATCTAATACAGGTATAGATTTTAGTACAGAAAAAACAGTTCAGACTGGGCGGTCTAAACTGCTAAAAGTGCCAAATTAACGGAATACCGCCATTTTAATGAAATTGGCCTTCTTTTAACTTTAGAGACCCATTAGAAAAAAATAGGGCCTCAAGAAGGTCACTAGATTTGGACCAATAGTTCAAATTAAAAATAATATTACTTCTTTTTGAAGAATTGCAATCTGATTATGTACCTCATATTAGGAAATATTGCAATTAAAAGTATTTATATATTTTTTTCTAAAAAATATTTTATTTTGTTTAGCCATGTTAGATTGTTGGTCAAGAGTTTGGCAGCGCTTTTGAGGCCCCATTTTTTTTTCCTAATGCTTAGACTTCTAAAAAGAATTAGAGTACCTAGAAGGGGCTTGTACATGGCAAAAAGGCCAAAATCAAAGTAGACCGATAGGACCTTATAAATTCTAAATAGATTTTATGTCCCAAATTTCCATCAAGGAAGGGCCCTTCAAATCTGAATTTTGTCAATTGAACTGTACTTCCTACTTGTAGGACAAATTTGGTGTATAATAATGAAGAACATTAAGTTTAAGGAATCTCCAAATGTATATGTGAAAAATTTAGAGTGTTAATTTCTCATGAAGAAATGTGGGTGGATAAGTGGGTTCAGACTTTAGAGCATTTTCAATAAGACAAAATTCCCTTCGATTTTAACCTTCTTGATGAAAAATCAAACAACTAATGTTGGGAGACTTAAATCCAATTTCAAAGTTAATTTGCCTCATCAAAGTAGTAGTTTTTACTGGAGTTGACAACTCCTCCAATTGGTTCATTTACAATTAGTAAGTTGTTATAAATGATGGCTTTGTTTTTTGCTTTAGCAGATCAACTAATGAACTTGCTAAATATTGGTATAATAAGTTGTATAGGTGGGATAAATAAACAAGTGGCCCACCTTCTATTTCCGTGAATACCTAAATTTTTTAGTATTAATCAATATTACTAAAGTTTTTTTATATTATAGTCATTTGTCCTAATAGTGCTTGTAACACTAAGGGATTCTTTTCACCTAGAGGCTGGACCATTCCCTTTGAGGCCAGTTGCATAAATTTAGCCTTATATCCAATCACAAGTGAAGTTTTGGGCCTCTTATACAACAGATTGGCTTGGCCTTTAGGTTTAAAACATCTCTAATTTACTAAAGTTATACTATTTTGAATTAGTGCAAGTTGAAATATTACTGAGATAAATCAATTTCTTTCAAAATGAAATTTTCTAGTGACACTAATTTTTTGGGTGATACCAATGAGGTCTTTTGAGCGATTTGGCGGCCATTTGCACCAAAGTAATGGACCCTCCATCATGCTCTTGGCATAAAATAGTACTACAAGGGTGACAAATCACCAGAAAACTTCCTATCAAAAAGAAATCTTGAATGAAATCGACAAATTGCCAAATTGTGGATGAAAACAGAATTATGAATATGTGATATGTGCTAATGTGATATTTTCTATTCAATATGTGGACGAATGTTAAAATTTGAAGCACCACTCCACTAGAGCATTTATTATCGCCAATTTGGCACTTCATAAAAAATGAAAAAACAAAACCCTGGGTGATGCTAATTCCCCCTCAATGCAGTGAGCGTCAGAGTTGGGTGATTGATGACCCTGAGTCCCTGACGCAGTGACACCCACTCCTGTGTACTGCTCGCGATGACCTTAGCGTTGCTGACATTTCCTTGCCCTGCTGGGGAACTGGAGACGGGACCTCAATGGATGTTTCTACAGTCCCCGACGTGAGCCCCAAACTCCAAACTGGATGAAAGCCGATGAAAGCCGGGAGGCCTACGCCTCAGACGAATGATTGTCGGTAGGACTAGGGCTGCGTAGCCCGTGGCGTAGGCCGGCCATCAATGAGTGGTGCAGCATTGGTTGGAAACAACTGGAAAACATGCGAAAAGCAAATGCCAAAGGCCCGCACGCCACTCGAGTCAGACAGTGCTGGAGCCCAGTTGCCACGCGCGAGCCATCATATCATGGGAAGTCAGATTCGATCCCAGCGAAGCTTCAAGCTATTCGCCTTCCAGCTTCTTCCACAGCACCGCATGCACAGGTTTCTGAAGCTCTCGAGACTGCCGACCTGCCTGCCTGGTTGATCGATCGGAGCAGGGACGACAATGAACAAGTTGCGAAACTGCACAGGTTTCGCATTGCATTCGACTCTTCGTCTCGGTCCTTGTTGGCCTTCTTTTGATGCTAAATGAGCTAGATATGAATGATTTCAAGTATTTGATTTGGATGGAGTATTGCATTCGGTGTGCATGTTAGGGCTTGTTACTGGGTGTATGTCGCATTGCTGACTTGGGGCGGACGTGTTTCCAGCACAAGGTGTAGCACAGGACATGCTATTAGCAGTGCACAATGAGCTAGAATAGCAACAAATCAATGCTTTCAAAGGGGCTAGCAACAACTTGCAAAGAGCTCTCACACATATGTGGTTTCTTTCACTCTGTGATCGAGTGTGTCGGTCTCAGTTTTCCCTCCGAAGCTCAACCTAAGACATCTGCTGCAGGGTCTGCAGATGGCAAATGTTGAGGTTCGTGGGAAATGTGAGACTCCTGAACGCGAAGGGAATCTAATGTTCTAATATGTATGAGACCTCTGTATTTGTTGAGTACAAAGCGACATGGACCTTCTCTGTAAGGAATCCCACAGTTAATATTTGTAACGTGTAGGTAGGGCATGCACAAATATCTTCCATTCGAGAACATACTGAAGACTGTCAGATCTCTGTCTAATTGTTCCTTTCTTATTCTGATGAATTGCAGAGTAACTTGTTCCTGACGTTTCTGGCATGGTTTCTGTGCAGACGGGAAGAGGATGATTCAACACATGCTACGTGGGGACCAATGCCTAATTCCGGATCCGACGGAGGAAAGTACGGTGAGATAACCCCATGTGTGTTGGAGCAGCTTTTTCTCGCATTCAGCAGGTGTGTATTCGTTCATACCACATGATTTGCGTCTCAAGTTTCCTAAGGAGTACGTTGCACTGCAAAGGAGCATAATTTGTTATCCCATGGTAGTCGGATTCGTGTGTAATTCGATTGCTTTATGTTTGCAGGAGGGGCGGTACGTACAGTGTGGTTAAAGCAGCTGCGTTACCAACGTCGGTGGTAGCTCCTTCCTTGAGGTATTGCCTTTTGTACGTTGAAGATATTCGATAGGATTGTTGCTGGGCTATCTACAGTACCTGTAATTCACAGGGCGTTTTCCGTTGTGCTTGACGCATGCTTAATAGGTGTCGTCTTCCATGTTGTGAATTGTTTCAGACATGCAATGAGCAAAGTAAAGGTTAACTGGACTTGTCCAAGTCCCAACAGAAAGTTATGGTATGCTAGTTGAAAGAGATATAGATCTAGTGAGTGTTTACATGCAACTGTTTGTCTTACCCAAAATTGTGGCTTAAGTGTGGAGTGCAGAGAAGACGACTTAAGAACTAGCCTGGAGGGTCTGTGTAAGGCCTTACGGGGGACCTTAACGAGGAGTATGTGTCCAATTTATATGATGTTACACGCCTCCTATCCTTGCTCGTGTACGTATTGTTTTATACTCGCAGTTTCCCTCTTCCACCTCATTCTTTCTGTTTTGTGCACTAGCTGCTGGCACCAAATTTCAAGAATTGAAGATTTTGTTGAAATAGTTGCTGGATTGCTTGTCAATGACTCAATGCTGACATCGTCATCTCATTAACAGGTTCTGGCAAACAGAAGAATTAGCTCCACGTATGGCTATGATTCCTACGAACAACAAGAGTTCACTCTCGATCGCTCAAAGGTGATTGTGCCAGTCAGTTTCGAATCCCATGTTTTCGCAGTCAATTGGGCGGGTGATCGATAGCTAGCTACTTTTACTAAGCATGTGTTGTGTATACATTGTTTTGTGAGACTCGAGTAGTATTATCTGTGCAGATCGAGTGCAGCAGTGATTGAGACCGTGGAGATTATTGTGTGTTACTTCCGGACTTCGGACCAACAGAATGAATCTTACATATCTATACAGTATATCTGTCTTGCCTGCAGGAAATATTAACAAATCATTTGTCACAACTCCGGAAACTTTTCATTGCATGTCACAAATTACAAGAGCTCACAAGTTTGCAGATTTCACAGTTAGCTCTTACCTTTGAGTGCAGTGAAAGTGTGAAAGTGTGAAACCGTTCAAGTTCCTTTGATTGACTGCAAGCATGCATGGTAATATGAAGGAATTGCATTGCCTAACGTATTCTTTTAACCGCTAGTTGATGTATGTTTCTCAGATTTGTAATCAACATCTTACAAATTACGTACTTAAAGTGATCGACTAGGTATTCTTAGTGTTCAAACTTAATCTGCTAGTCGAGAGATGACACATTTCATTATAAAGACAAGTTTTGCAAGGAATTTTTTCATCGAGAAGGTTTGGAGTGAAAGCATCACTTATTGTAAGATGGAATTTGACACTAATTTCCACCTTAAGTAGCGATACATATCATGATTAAATCTCACCCCAACCCTATTGATGAAAGAGTAACTTGCTAAACTTGCTAAACTTGCTTTATATGAAATGTGCCTTCTCCCTAGGTAGCAGGTCAGGTTTGAACACTAAGAATATCCAATCAATCACTTGCCTCTGCTCATTTGAGGATGACTATGATCACGAAGACCTGGACTAAGACTAGATTCTAGCAAGACTAAGTGATTGATTTTTCCACAGAATAACGGGTGGCGAAAGGAGCTTCGGTTGAATCTAGTTTTGCGGCTTCAGTTCAGATGCACAGGGACGGTCTAGGAGTGCTAGACGAGGAGGTGCTTGTCATTCGATCAGAAGCTTAGATGCCAGGTCTGAATTCTTCCTATTTCTTTGAATTAATCACTGCTGTGAAGATGGAAATAATCTCTCTTGTGTGTAACTTCACTAATGAACTTGTGATTCGTTGAAAGTTCTCACAATGGGTTGCAAAGGTGGAATAAAAAAAACATTCAAGTGGCCCACCTTTTTGACTATTTCCAATACCTAAATTTTGGTGCTTATAACGTTTTCTAGAACTGGTGGAAATGGCTTTACTGTTGATAAAGTTTTCTTGCACTGTTGGAGATGGGACCCAAAAGATGTTTCCACGTACAGTTCCCAAAGTGTCGGATAATAACGCCAAACTGGATGACAGCAGATGAAACCCGGGAGGGAAGACCAGGGATGAACGAGAGTCGGTAGGGCTAGAGCTGCATAGGCCGGCCGTCAATGAGTGGTGCAGCAGTTCGTTCTAGAGAACGGAAAACAAACGAAAAGCAAAAGCGTAAAGCGCCGCACGCCAATCGAGGCAGTCATCAGTGGTGGAGACCTGGACCACTGTTGCGAGTGGTCATCATTTCCAATAAAGATTCCCAGCAGAGCTTCAAGCTTTCCACCTTCCTGCCTCTTCCAAAGCAGCATGAATTCAATGGATTCGATCAGCAGCTCTCTAGCTGCCTGCATGCCGGATCGGAGCATAGACGATGAATTAGTCGAGCTGCTGAACAGGTTGGAATTGCATTCTACTCTTTTATTCCGTCCTCGTGTCATGTGCTTGTCTGCTTTATTTTGATGCTATTTATGATTTAGGTTGAGTACTGCATGCGGTATCACCAGAGCAGACGACTGAGATTAATTCCAATAGTTTCTCAAGGGTCTTGCGATTACAGCCAGAAATCTATTAACAATTTTGCACTGGTCTAGTGACCGCCAGGCATCTATTAACAAGCTTTGCAATGGTGTAGTACAGCACTGTGTAACGTATTCGCAACAATTTGAGATTCCAACAGTTTTTGCAACAGTTTAGGCATAGATACAGTATGCATTGGTTCTGAGACAGGAAGTTGGTCGCATACGACTTTTGCAAATGGTTTGCAAAAGTCCATGAGTTTGAGGCAAAGTACTGAACTGCCTCAAACTGCCTCCATTGCAAAATAATTGCTGAATTGTTGCAACAGCGCCACTTCCTGTAGCAGTATATGCTACTGCTTGTACTGGGTGCGTGACTTGTTTAATTCCACCACAAAGTGTAGCGCAGGACGTGCTATTGGGATAGCCATTAAAATGAAAACAGCAACCAATGCTTATAAGCACACTTTAGCTATAACTTGCAAAGAGCTGAAGTACTGAGTATCCACTTATTCATTTTCGTGGCATGAATGGTTTCTGTGCAGACGGGAAGAGGCAGATGCTGCGTGGGGACCAATGCCTAATTCCGGATCCGAAGGAGGAAAGCGGGATAACCCCATGTGTGTTAGAACAGCTTTCCTCGCATTCAGCAGGTGCGTAACTGTGTAACAGTTCATAGCACATGATTTTCTATTCTTGCATCTCAAGTTTCCTATGGGGAAGCTTAATTTGTTGTCCCGTACGTGGTAGTAGGATTCATGCCCGGATTCCTGTGTAATTCGATTGCTTTAAGTTTGTAGGAGGAGCTAGCGGTACAACATGTTTGTTAAGCAGCTGCGTTACCAATGCCAGTTTTAGATCGATCCTTCCTTGAGGCATTGCCTATTGTACGCTGGAGATAATTCGATAGCATACTAGCCAACCGGGCTACAGCACGGCTATATTCACTCGTTCTTTTCCGTCGTGATACATGCTTGAAAGACGTCGTCGTCCATGCATGTTGTTTATTGTTATAATGAGCACTTTAAAGGTTTGCTGGATCCCTCCCAACAGAGGCTTGAGGTATACACGCTATCCACCTAGCTACGACAGTTGACAGAGATTTCCAATGAGTTGAATTTTTAATTACATGCAAAAGTTTTCGATTATATGCGATAATTTTGTCTTAACTAAAATTGTGACACTCGGTCAACAGAGAAGAGGACTTTAAGAACTGGCCTAGATCGGAGTCTCTGGAAGGCCTTCCAGGAGTACACACGTAAGTGTTCAGTTATATATATAGTGTTACATTCCTCCGATCCCTGTTCGTGTACGCATGGTTTTGCATACGTTGCAGTTTTTCTCTTCCTTATCAATCAGCAGCTAGCACTACCTTTCAAGAATTGCGGATTGAGCCTGGAAAAAGTTGGAAGATGCTGGATCGTTTGTCAATACTGACATCGTCATCCCATGAACAGGCTCTGACTTGCGGAAGAATTAGCTCCACGTACGGTTGTGAAAATCAAGAGTTCACACTCGCAAGAAGTACGATTTTACGTTGGTCTTTGAATCCCGTCGGCCGCTTAAAGGTAATTGTGCCAGTCAGGTTTCAAATCCCATGCTTTTGCAGTCAATTAGGTGATAGCTACTGCTAAGCGTGGGTTATGTATATATCTTTCTATGAGACTCACATAGTAATCCTCATGTAGATCGAGAGCAGCGGTGGGTGATCGAGAGTAAAATTTGTTACGTTCGATCGGACCAAGAGAATGAATCTTATTTACAGTTTTACACATACAGTGGTACCTTGCAGAAAAAAATTAACTAATCATTGTCACAACCCTTTGATACTTTCTCACTATCACAAAGCTGAAAGGTTGCAAATTTCACAGCCAGTTCATATTGATATACATAGAGGGTAAGGTGGAGGTTCCATTAACCATACAGTCAGTATATTAGGTGCAGTACATTAGAGGCTCCTTTGAATTGTTCTAATTGTGGAAATACCTAATCTTTTGACACTTCTGCTTTTTGCAATTGTTTCAATGTTTTGTAACTTAACACAAAATATATGTGCAAAATTTTAGACGGTGCAAGTACGTGTCTATATTGTAGGGAACGGTTCAAACTTCACCTGCATGGAGAATGGAACCGCTACCTTAAATATTGTATGGTGACAGGAGACTTTACAATACATGGTCCCACACCGACTGTGGGACCATGTACTCAATCACTGTGTACACGTTTCTCACTGAGGATTCAATATGAGCTGGCTGTGAAACAGGTCAATGACTTTTCCTCTGTCTGCATGCATGGTAGTGTAGGACTAAGGAATTGCATATTTACGAAGCTGCGTTGCCTGCAGTATTCATTTAACCTGTGTGTTTCTCAAATATGTAATCAACATCCTTGCAGACGGTGAAAAGCAAGTGTCCCGAATTAAGTTGGGAAGCACTGGCTCATCCCATACTTACCGTGATTCTTGATTTCTCGATGGCCAATTTCATTAAAATAGCGGTATTCCGTTAATGTGGCACCCCAAGCAGTTCAGACCGCACAGTCTGAACTGTTTTTTCTGTACCAGAATTTATAGCGGTACTAGATTTTTGAAATCTACAACTGTCTTAGATATGTGAAATCAATACCAATCCTAGATTTTTCAGAATCCACGGTTTGATATCTATATCAGTCCTAGATTTCTGAAATCTAAAACTGACCTAGATGTTAGCGATGTATACTTATCCTAGATGTCACGGTGTGAAAATGGCACATGGAATACCGCCATTTTAATGAAATTCGCCATCTCGCCGGATGTTCTTGATGCAATTCAAGAGTTCGTGAACAGTCTCTTGCAAGTCAAACTTGCCCATCATAAGTGTCGTCTCCCCTGATAGCAGGTAAGGGTCACTAAGAATACCGCAGTCATTAATTTCCCTCCTCTTTTTTGTATTAGAGTTGGCTGATCGAAATCACGAGGACTCGACACACAAAGGAGTTTTTAAGAGTTTACCATCATGATAGTACGTAATGAAACGGGGTTGACCTCTTAGGACCTCGGAGGTAATGGTTCAATTGAGATGGTCAACTTCCATGGTTAACTCTTAAAATTCCTTATGTTTGGTAAACTTTTAAAAATTCCTTGTGGCATTAAATCTAACAGGACAAATCAGAGTGATTGCTTTTCCCACAGCTGCAAGTCCGAAATGCTTACAAGTGAGAAAGGCGCTCCAATCCATATGCTGGATTAAGAGCCTGTTCATACTGGATCCCACATTCAGTGATAAGGGCTGTGAGTTGAACATTTGCAACAATCTAGGTTTGCAGATAAACGGGTGACGGAAGGAGATTCGCCTAAAGCTAGTTTTCCGACTCCTTGCACCCCAAGCAGATCAGATTCACACTGCAAGTGCTAGAAGAGGAGATGCTTGTGATTCGGGAGCCAGGTCTGAATTCTTCCTTTTTCTTTGAATCTCTGCTTTGAAGATGCCAATTCTATACTGGCATTAAATCCAATTTCATGGACTCTGGCTCAGGACGTACTCTGGATGTTCTCAGCTGCAATGTTTTCTGATCTGTGATACTTCAGCTTTGATGAACAGAATCCTGAACCTACAGTCTAGTCCTTCACTGTTCAATTCAAGTTGGCTGCTATAGTATTAGCCTTAAATAGTTGACCGTATATGTATTTGAGTTTGAGTTATGAATGCAGTGCATATTATCAGCTTATCAGCTGTGCACTTATCTTCTGCAGTGGGGTCTCAAGCCTCTTACGCTCCCGGGGATTACTTCAATTATTTGTGGTGATACCCGTACTTAGCAGACTTGCAATTTTATGGGAAAATTTAGAATATTATGCAAAATTTTCAAATTTTCAAATTGCAATAATGGATATATGAATGCAGTATAAAAACGATTAGTGTTTCTCACACTAATTGAGTTGTATGAAATCATTAGTTTCCCTATGAACAAACTTTCAGGGCTTTCGCTCCTTTCTATCTCCAGGGTCAAAGACATCCTTGTTTGTGAAATCTACGGAATACTAACCAAAGTCTATCGACTCTATCATACAGGTTGGTAGAATTCCTCAATCCAGGATTTAAGGATGTCTGTACTGTACATGCATGATCACTGTGAGTCAGTGACCCTGAAATCACTCCGTATTTTCCAAGGCAGGTTCCCATTCGCATGTTTTCCCCCTTGTCCGGCGTACGTAGGCATGAAATCGAGTAAATGTATCTCTCAGACTATGATCATGTAGAGTATTTAATGATTACGACAATGTGTAGAGATTGAAGAGTCAAAGACTACCCTCGTTCTGACTTGCTCACCCTATGAGCAAGACGTGGAAAATTCGAACTTTTCAGACAATATCCACTGAATTGTGCACTTTCTTGGGGGGGGATCCTCTTGAAAATGAGAACCTGATCCACAAAATCAATTCACTCAAAGAACGTAAAACACACTCAACAACTGAAGCCAAATCAAGATGCGGGATCTCATGGATGTATTGTATGTCCATGTTCGTTTTTAAATGTGGCGCAGTCAGCTCATATTGAATCCCTGTGAAAAGTCAATCTGTACCTCGTGGGTACACAATGAGTGAGACCACCTATTGTCTGTACATTTTTCACTCAGGGTTTCAACACAAACCTACCCTCTTAAGGAAGTATGTGAAAGGAAGGAATCCAGGGATAAGGTAGTCTGCTCTAAAAGCAACCTTAAGGACTGGTCCGCCTTTTTCATAGGTTTGCATGAACAGAAAATAATATTTTCAACTGTTTAGTTGTATGATTTGAGTGAGAACTTGGCAACTTCTAAAGTGATTTGAGGAATCCTCAAATCACTTTAGAAGTTGCCAATGGACGAAATAATATGGAGTTATGGACTAGGCAACATGAAAGTCAAGGTTCATTATGAGAAATAACATGGTAAGCTACTAGAGTTGCATTGAATGCTATTTTCAAAATGAAGCTCTACTTTCACTCTGTAAGATATAATGTTGTTCAATCATTCATGCTCAATTAAGACATTTTAGGGTCTTAAAGGAAGGGCATCATAATGCTAAACTAGGGCCTTGGCATGGGAAATAATGTATATGTTTACGGGTGAATGGAAGAAACACCTGCCGATTTTGTTGCATTTTTACAGTACTCATGATTTTTCTTTTAAAGTACTATAAAATTAGAAAAATAATAAAATAAAATAAAATAAAATATGGCTAACATATACACCTTTAAGATGAAGGTAACCACCAAAAGAAATGCATAGAAAAATTCTTTAAGCTAGAGAACTAAAAAAATGCCAAATCTCAAGAAAATGGATACCTTGATGTATAAATTAGTTAAAAATAGGAAAAAAATTAAATACATATAATGAAAATTGGCCATTTGTAACAACTCTATAGAGATGGTCATTCATCCAAAAAAACTCTAAAATAATATTTTATATGTTTCAAAATGTAAGCAGAAAGAAGTGCACTTTGTGGAATTCCACACCACATACAATTAACTATTTTTAGAATTCCTTCGTTGCATAACTACAAGTCTACTAGAAGACCATGCCCTCAAAATTTCAGCTCAAAATTCGTTTTTTTGGGTACTAAATAGTACTTAAAACCTCTAAATTGGCAAGTGTGACATATAATTGGGGGCTATTTTTGGACAATAAATTATTTTTGAAAATTCCAAAAAAATTAGGCTAGGTGTATAATAGTCATGAGTACCTTAACTATAAATCTTGAGTCATTTGGAGCCAGAATGCAAAAGTTATGGCCAAAAAACTAATCAAAACGCAAGGTGTGACGCAAAATACACTAGTAGAAAATAGGCTATAAATAACTTGTCCACAATGACTGCAGCAGTCACTTTGCAGTCCTTGTGGACAAAAAATGACTGCTGTAGTCGTTGTGGACAAGTCATTTAGGACCCTATTTTCTACTAGTGATAGTACAGGTTTTTCTTGCATTCACCCTTACACATGTCCTTGTCCTAATCTAATGAGTGACTATCATCTAAATAGAAATGGACTCTATGAGCCCACATTAGTTTTGTTTGGGAAGTTTGTATTCTATCAATTCAAAGTACATTGTCGTAAACAATCCAATTTATGGATCAATAGGTACATGCTTCATTTCTACATTAATCTTGAAAGTCATCCATTGGACACTTTTTGGCTTCAATGTCTAAAGGTATGTCACAAGTTCTAAGATCTATACACAGTTGGGAATGTAGAGGATAGTTAGGTTGGACTTCAAGTAGGCCAAGTTTTGCAAAAAAGACTAAAGATTTTTTTAATTCTACGTGGAAGTGTGCAATATTTGCAAGAGGAGAATCGGAATTGTTGGTTAGCAAAATTATAGGGAGAAGCCCATCAAGGCATCAACCTGTGAAAGTCGGGGACAATTTTTTTTGACTTCTGGAAACTTCATTTTAACATTAGGCTTGGACTTGAACTTTTGGAGTTGCTTTTAGTTTGACAATAAGACAAATCTACTTCTAGAAGGTAGTTATCCTATTCACATAGATTATGCTTGCATTCAAATGTGTTTTTTATTTTTTATTTTTAAATTTTACATTTCAATTTTTCATTTTCACATTGTTTATGTGGCCTATTTTTTGGTCATTAAATAAATGAATTTGTCCACAATTTGCAAATTTATCCATAACTAGTTAAATATAGGTTGATGGTGGTGACTTTGGCTCAAATGAGTCGCCAGGTGGTGAAGGTGATGTTGTGATGAAGAAGTAGCCTTTCGGGATGACAAAAAGAACCGCAGAAAACTAACCCAAAATGTAAGTGATGCCAAGAAGAAAGTCCAAGATGCTCACCACGCAATTGAGAAGGTCTAAAAGTCTACCAAGGTAGTAATCCACAAGGTGAAGGAAACCATGGAGAGTCTATGCCAGCAAAGTCTTTCTTCTGTAATACATCTGTCATCCTTTGAAACCGAAGTTCTTGAAGGGGTTGTGCAAGAGTGAATTGAATACAAGGAACTTAGATTCTTGCAGACTAAATGACTCACGAATTTCTTCTAATGGAAAACAATGTTTTATGTTTCTGGTGCAGCACGGATCAGGATACTTGGAACCTCCTGTGCCCTAAACAATCGAGGCATACTGTGAACATGCATTTGGGATCTTCAGGAGAGGTGCTTGAAATCCCAGTGCATCGTTTTTAGTTTTGCACGTAATTAGTCCCCCTCTTTCAATTGTTGACTTCAAGTACATCCTGTAGATGTTGACCTAGTGTTTAGATATAGGAAAGTATGGGCTAGTGCTTGCATCTGCTTCACATTTCAACCTTGCACAACTCACTGCGAAGTGAAAACTTCCAAATCTGGTTGGCACATTCTATGAAGAACATTCTGCTCCATTGAAATCCTCAGTACTATAAGTTGCTTAGGGATACGCTTCTCTACTCGGTTGATTGTGAGCATGCATAAAGTTGTGGAATAGTGGGTTAACATTCTCTGATTCTGTGGCAACTTTAGCACTAAATGAACCATTATCAAGTCAGATCACACATCACCAAGGGTGTTGCGGAAAATTTGCCCTGAAAATTCCAGATAATAAATAGATGCACACATCACAATGTTTGACGCAAAGAATTTAAAATTAAGACATGGATTTAAAAATCCCAGCAATGAACCTTTATATTACTTGCATATAACATTCAAATGCCTTTCTTGGACTTGACCTAATCCTGTCTCTCGAAGAAATTTGCTCAAGAATAGGTGATGCTATGTTGGAGCTCCTTCAGTGCATGGAGATTGGCTCCGGAGTAATCATTAAAGACAAAACCAGAACAACAATGTACTCTAGAAAATGGAGCAACTCTTGTAGCCATGGCGGTAAATGCAAAAGACATATAGCTTACACGGAGCCAAACAAATCAGCTCGCCACCATTACTCCTGCATGTTCCGTACAATGTTTTCAAACCACATCAAGATAATTGGATTTTGTACGACTCTCGCACAACGGCCTTTCGGGTGAAAAGAGAATTGCACTTTCAAGCTGACGGAGCAGAAATGAACTACAACCTTGACCGATTTTAATTCCATCAAGGACGGTCAGGTCTCAATCTTCATTACAGAATTAATGATATCTATAAGCACTTCCATAAACGATTTCAATCCACTCAAGAAATTCTGATCTATTGCATCCCTATCGTAGAGGACATGAGCGAAATCAACGAGTCTCACTGATATAGCTTGAGGAGACATAGGGTCACCCTCGTACGCCAGCAATACTGACGCGGAAAAAATATGAAACGTGATGTGTACATCAAGCCTGAAAAATCATTGTATGCGCCAACATAAATACCAAAGTTAAGCAATTATTTTCAGCTCCTTCGCAAGCAAACTTCCAGAAGACTGAGTTGAGCCTAGTTGAAATTAATCATGCACATTAGCTTAAATAATTGAAAGGCTGTTAGGATTGAGGTCAATCTGTAAGATAATAATCGACCATTGTCATCAGCTTCCATGAATAACAAAGAGTTGTTGTCAAG
Organism: Pseudisothecium myosuroides; assembly: GCA_951799445.1. Lineage (NCBI taxonomy): Eukaryota > Viridiplantae > Streptophyta > Bryopsida > Hypnales > Lembophyllaceae > Pseudisothecium > Pseudisothecium myosuroides. The sequence continues at coordinate 20,246,590 of OX637287.1, read as the reverse complement.
TTCCGCAGATATTGAAGGATTACACTAACAATGGAATTTATATTGGCCATGCCATGGCAAACATTACACTTAAAGACACTCTGTAATTGCACAATATCTTGATAATCTGTCATGTTGAGTACACATCTGATTGGACAACTATCAAATGTCAACGCATGTGAGTGCATTCAGAAGCCCATTTGCCCACGGGGTAGTATCATTAGAGAGGATTGAGTGTAAACGTCAACAGTCCTGCCACTGCTTAATGAAACTAGACATATTTCAACTCATAATTAGATGTTCTTGAACAGTGTGACCTATAAGTAGGATCTACAAGATAAGACGTAACTGTACTGGTAACACAGCATGAAATCGCATCTCTAGTGTAGTGCTTAGTCAGAGAAAGTACTAGGCCTTGAGCTGTTGAAGCTCTGTGACGGTGGTGCCATAGACAGCTTCGGTGGATATACCATTCCAGCCCTTCTCGGTAGAAGGATTGGAGGAAACAAAACGCTTGAGCACCTCTGGAACTTCTTCGGGCTTCAGATATTTACAGCAGGATCGTGAGGCTTTCCACACTTCAGCATTCTTGGCTTTGTAAACCTCAGCCATTAAAATCAATTCCATTGTCAGCTGGCCCCCTCTTAGTTCCCTGCATTCGCTATTGCACAATCCCCGGAGAACTTTGGATCTATAAGATTATAGATGTACTTTGTGACCAAAGTAGATCTTACTGGAACACACTTTGAATCTGGATAAGTGTGTGATTTCTTAACACAACAACAACTTGGGAACTTAGGGGACAAATATGCAAAGTTTTCTTCTAATGAATCTCTTGCACCAATCCTCCAGTTCAAAATATCCGGAAAGACTTCCTTCCATCTAGGTGTTGATTTTAGGTATAAAATATCAAAATTAGGGAAAAGAATGTTGAGAATTGATAAAGTGTTTAGGCACCTGCATTCCAAAGAGGCGGTAGCCCAGAGCTGCAGTGGTAGTTTCTTCGTTCTTGGCCCTAAAGTAGGTGCCCGCATATCACATTAAAGATGGAAGTCGAGAACATGAAATATAAATTCACCGCCACAAAATATTAACCAATCTGAACGGTTCGCACTCATATATGTTTAGCAAAACTCTTACAAAGACCAATAAGTAATCAAATGATGCAAAAGGACTATGAATCAACACTTCATATCCAAGAAAGGGAGGCAAAGAAATTTACTTGCACTTCTTGACGTATTTGGGACCTGCCTTAGAGCATCGCCACGACTACTCACCAAAGGCACTGACATCGGGCAATGGGCGGGCTGTGGCTTGGAAATTGCCCCATGGCACGCTCGCCAAGGGCAAAAATATGCCCGGCCACTTCCAAATTTGAAGAAGGCACGGGAAAATGGAGACTCTTGAACGCGGCTCACCAAGCAATAAAATAATCTTTTGAATCCCACCTTTTGAAAGCTTCTCTCCAAAAGTCAAAGAGATTCTTCTTGAAACAATACAATAATAAGTATGGTGCACCTTTTGGCTACTTTGCAAGTATTGCCATGGGGCCGTGGCTCGTCAATCCAAATGACAGCACGACAACCAACAAAAATTCCTCGTTTGGCGCCCTCTTTCCGCGGCTTAGCTGTGGGGATGCTCTTAGCATACTATGTGCGCGTTCCTACCTGGAAATTTGGAAATAAAAGTCAATTTCAGTTATGAAATTCAAACCCTCTAATAACACTTTTCTATAGTGTGTGTGAAGTGCACACTACTTCAAATTTTGAATATTTACATAACATTATTTTCCCCTTATCTTCGAGAATTAAAAAGAATAACATCACATTCTAACATGATTGGCTCAAGATTGATTAGCATTCTCTCCTTGAATTATATTAAGCATTCATCTACTCCCATTCAGCTCCTACTGGTCCTTTGCTATGTGATTAATGGCAAGATAAGGAACCACCATACAAACTTCAGCTAAGCATTTGTCAGATTCAAAATGATGGATTTGAATTCTTGGGTGCAGCACAGGGCTTCGAAACAATTTTATGTAGACAAATGTTTACCATGACTTACTTTCACATCCATAATTCCCGGCTTCTAAAATCCATGTGTTAAATCCTCCATGATTGCATGCCGTGGTCCATAGGTCATGACTTCCAAAGAATATCAGCGGAAGCTCACACCATGTGCGCCAAAAGCCCAAAAATATATTAAATTCCAATTTAGTTCCTCAAATAAAATGTTCATATAGCAATTGTTCATATTCCTATTGATAAAGGATATTGATTGCACCATTAGCGTTGGGAGTTGCAATCTCAATAGTGCCGTAGAACTTAGGAAAGAACTTTTGGACGGCAGGAGGTACAGTGGTGTCCGCCCAAAACCTGTTATAAAACAGGACCTCCTTATCACCTTTAGAACCATCTTGCAAGGACTTGTAGAATCGACCTGAATCGTCAATTAAAGACCCAACCCGCCCATTTGCAGATCAACCACAGACAATCTCTAGGGTCAATACAAGACCAGAATCAAATTCAAGCCAATTTTGACTTGGTTTCTACCCTACTTTGTTTATTGATCCACATCTAAAACGGATATACTACTACACGAATAATGGCCAGTAGAAAACCTTACAAATGTTCTCAAAACACGTACCCTCAAATCAATGCCCGGCTACTTGATGATCCGCCACTTTAAAAGCCTGAATGGAATATGCAATAGAGTCAACAACATGGAGGTCATTGGTAAAGACAAGAAAGGCGATGGAGATGGAATAAATTGTTAATAAAATCTTGACGATGAACTTTAATTACTCACTCTTCACTCAAATTAGGACACTCTGATATGTTACAAGAAGTTGCAAAAATTTGATAATAGGTGGTGAGAACGGATCTAGACTGTCTTTCTAACTCAGGCAACCCCAAATACTTCTTGAAGGGCAGAGTTTTACTGTATATGCAATACTATATCGTCAAAATGTTACATACCTCTAAAAAATCACAGAATTCCATTGATAATCACATCGAGGTATAATCAATGTCATAAATCCTAAGCTCCTAACAAACTTAGGAGTGTAAATAATAAATCTGAAAAGATGAGACTACAGTCGAGTCTTAAATGAAACACAAACGGCTCATACTGATTCAAAAGAACATCAAATGCAAACATTTGAAATGTACAAATGAAATTCGGCCAAGACTTCACGCCACAAAATTGTCAAGGGTCAGTCAGTAATACTCATAGGCTTCTCAGCCATCACAGAATCCATGCCTCCAGGCGCAGCATCCAGAGCTCCAAATATATACTCGAGCAAAGAGTGAATTCGTTCAGATCCTACACCAATTCCCACTGACCTCGACAACAACAAAAACAAAAGCAACATTACCGGTATTCGCTACAAATCCAAAATGCCAAGTGGAGAAGACCAGCAATGTACCAGTCAGCAAAAGCTCCAGTAACCACAAGATCTGCAGCAAAAGAAGCTCATTTTAAAAAATGCCCCCGAGGGTACTCCCTTTGCTTCTATATACTGTATCCTTTTATCAATGGAAATTGTCCATATGTTTCAAGAAGAAGAAAAAAAAAAAAAAAAAAAACTCATTCAACGCAGTGATGTTTTTTTGGGGGCGATTTGTCGTCAATTTGCACCAAAATAATGGGCCCTACACCAAGACCATAAAACAAAATAGCACTAAAAGGGTGAAAATTCGCCATAAAACTTCAAAATTAAAAAATATATGTTGGATGAAATCACCAGATTGTAGATGAAAACTGCATTATGGATATGTGATACGGAGTAGTATGTGCTAATGTGAAATTTTCTATCCAAAATGTGGATGAATGTTGAAATTTGGAGCACCAATAGAACATTCAATATCTAATTTGGCACGTACTTCATTAAAAATGAAAAAATAAACTGGTTCAACGATGTCAGTAAGAAAAGGAAAAAAAATTTGATTCCAAAGAAATCCACGCCCCAGTTCTGGAGATTTGGAAATACCGAAACCCTAGGGCAGTGAGGCGGAGAAGTCCGTCGGGAAGTGCATTTGGGTAAATGTGCGGAACTGTGCAACACAAGCTACAGAGCAAGCCAACTTGTGTTGGAGGGTGGAGATGCGAGAGAGAAAAATGAGTAAAAATGGTCTCATTATCCGTATAAATGAAGTTTTCAATGACTATCATGACTTGGGCCTCAAGTCTTGTGATGGGATATGACGGAAGGCGGCTTGGGACTCCACGGAAGGTCTTAAATGCAGCGGTTTAGAGCATCGCCACCCATTGACTCTAAAGCTGGCCGGCCCAGGTTAGGGCGTGGCTGGCCTCCCAAACATCTCCCACCGTGCACCTGGCTAGGGAAGGAAGGAGCCCGGTCATGCCAAAAGGGGCACTAGAAACCATAGGACCCCGTCCCCTCCAAACGTGTTGACTGAGGAAGTTTAAGGTATTAGTTTTCATTTTGTTGTGCTTCTATATTCTTTAGCCTTGTCGGCTTGTGAACGCAATGATGGGGCATGAGAGGCTAGCGCATGAACAAGAGAGTTTCAATCGTAACAAAAGAGGCATTGGAGTGACATAGCCAAGTTTTGGCAATGAAAATGAGTGTAATTTAGGGTAATCTGAGAGGGGGAGCCCGCAAGAACAAAATACACAATACTTAGGAATATATAAATAGCATCAATTTAAATTTAAAAAAACAAAAATGTGCTTGAAATAGACCTCAAGCACACCGCAAGTACATCTCAAGCAAAAAGTGAAAAAAATATAAATAATATCAATTTAAATAAAGAAAATAAAGCGTGCTTGAGGTGTCCTTGAGGTCTACCTCAAACACTCTTCAAGCACATCTCAAGCAAAAACTGGGAAAAAATATATAAATAGCATCATTTTAAATTAAAAATCCAAAAATGTACTTGAAGTGTACTTGAAGTAGACCCAAAGCACACCTCAAACACATCTCAAACAAAAAGTGGAAAAAAAATTAAAAATAATTTTGGAGAAAAATTCTACTCTAAATCTTAAAGCAAATCAAAGGGTGCTTGAGGTGTGCTTGAGGTGTGATTGAGGTAGATGTCAAGCACACCTCAAGCACCCTTTGATTTTTTTTAAGATTTAGACTAGGGTTTTCACCAAAGTTTTTTTTATTTTTTTATTTAATCAAATGCAATGAAGTATGCTTGAGATGTGCTTGGAGTAGACCTCAAGCTCACCTCAAGCACACCTTGTTGTGTTTGGAAATTTTGAGTGGGATTTTTTAACGATTTAGTTTTTAGTTTTTTTTTCATTCCAATTCAATAAGAGTATTGAAAGTGTGTTTGAGGTGTGCTTGAGGTCTACCTCGAGCACACCTCAAGGACACTTTGTTGTTTTTGAAAGTTTTAAATAGGATTTTTCATCAAAGTCTTCTTTATTTACTTTTTCAATTAAGTGCAATGAGACTAATGTTTTGAGAATTTGGAATAATGGTCAATTTCATTAAAATGGCAATATTCCTTGACTTTTGGCACTTTTAATAGTTCAGAAATGTAGACTAGTCCTACATTTTTGAAATCTACAGTTGTCCTAGATATCTGAAATCCATAACTATCCTAGATTTTTAAGGACGGACGGTCAGAAATCTATATAGTTCTTAGATGTTGAAATCTGTAATAGTCTTAGATGTTTGAAATCTATATCTATTCTAGATGTTTAGAGAGGACAGTCTGAAAAATGAATATCGTCATTTTATTGAAATTGGCTATAATAGGATTTTTCATGAAAGCCTTTTTCCGGGGGCGGGGGGATTGGAATTTAATGAAAGTAGTGAAAGTGCTTGAGGTGCTTGAGGTCTACCTCAAGCACACGTGAAGCACACTTCCACTAGCCTCATTGCATTTGAATAAAAAAAAATTAAGAAAGGCCTCAAGCACACCTTAATTCCATTTTTTTAACTTTAAATTTGAAATGTAATTTTTAATTCCATTTTTTTAATTTGAAATTTGAAATATAATTTTTAATTCCATTTTTTTAATTTGAAATTTGAAATATAATTTTTAATTCCATTTAAAAAAAAAAATTGAATTCAATGAGAAAAGTAAAGACACTCTTGTATTTTTCTTTAACACTTACTTTCACTTTAGCTCAACACACTCTTTTACTTTAACTCCACACTCTTTTTCCTTACCTTAACACTCTTTTACTTTTTACAATGAGCTGAAGTCTATATAAAAAAATAAATGTAATAGTCTTGTTATTCTTGTTATGAGTACTCATTTTAATTATATCTTGAGGTTGTATTTGTTCTTGTTTGATAAGTGAAAGAATAACTTTTTTTAATTCTATTTGTTTCACTTCCATAGTTTGGTGGCATATACATTATTTTTAATTTTATATTTTCCAAGTGTTTGTTATAGTGGGGGATTCAGGTGCTAGGAGTTTTGGGCCTAAGGTCAAAAGTGTAAGATATATAGAGGACAGAAATATTTTGGAACTTGACTATGGAGAGGACATGGCAAATGATTGTGTGTTTCGTAATCATAGGCGAAGAGAATCATTTGCAAAGTTGTTTGTGGTTCCTTGTGCTTACACTTTACAAATTTCATATTTTAAAAATGTTTTTGGACTAAAACCAATGGAACATCTAACTTTCAACCCACATAAAAATTATTGTAGGTCCCATTGTCACAAAATAAGCGAATCTTGTTTGAATGAATTTTCAAACATTCAGATTACATGTAAAAAATGCGTGGTTCCTAAAAAATTTGAAGTAAAACAATACTGCAAGAGGGAAATGAATTTATGCATTTGTGGTGTGATGCCCATCAAAGATTTAAAAGAGTTCCATAGAATTGTTAAGAAATCTTTGGAATATGTTATAAACGAGAAAAATAGTCCACAATATATTATAAAATGCAAAAAAGAAGATAATGATGTTTCAAATGCAATATTGCAAAGCTTTGGAATTAGCAAAAACATCAATATTCATATTTGTTTAAGCACATTATCCACAAAGTGCAAAGTTGTTGATAGCACTACACAAAAGAAATAAAGAAAATGAAAAGAGAGAAACAAAAATGAATTAGAAGATCTTTTTTGGATTCATTCTAACTATGTTGATACTTGGGAAGAATGTTATTTAGAAGAAAAGATAATAAGTACTACAGAGGAACCTTTATTAGTTCTAGATGGAGGATTAATCATGAAGAATAAAAAATTTCATCCCAATGATTTAGGTAATGAATACATTTCTTTACTTTATATGCCTCGATTGTTAAAGAATATAGTTTATAGAAGTACATTGGTGTTAGTGAACACTTATTATGAAAACCGTCCTTATAGAGGGAAAAGTGGCAAAGATGAAAAAGGAGGGAATTATACATCAATTAGTCATGGATATGGTTCTCATAGTGGACCTCATGTACGTCGTAATGTGATTCAATATCATATGACAAGTGAGTCACATTCAAAAGAGTATTCATGGAAGGCCCAAGGTGATTTGATTGCAAGTAACATGTAGAAGCATATGTATAAATTCGGTGATTCCATCAAGCAATTTTTTTTAGATCAATCTGTGGAGTTAAAATGTATTTTGGAGAAGAGGACTATCCAACCAATGTACATTCCATGCACATATCCAAGAATTCAAAGATTAAACCACATCTTGATGCAAATGATAAAGAAGCATCTATCATAATATGGTTTCAACAGGGTGATATTAAAGGAGGCAATTTTGTTGTACACCAAATGTGGTAAAAGTTTTCTACATCAAATGGTCCAGGGCTTTTTATCAAATCTGAAAATTTAGTTCATGGAAACTTGCAGTTCAATGATTCAGGAGTACAGTTGCATTCAAATTTTAAATTAGGTGTAGCACTAGTGAATAAAAAAGGAATTTGCACTAAGTTAGTTAGTAAAAAAATTGAAGGACAACCACTTACATTTTCTAAAGATTATTTGTCTTCTATATAAAATATATACATTATAAAGAATTATTTTCTAAAATAATTCTTTATAATGTATATATTTTATATAGAAGACAAATAATCTTTAGAAAATGTAAGTGGTTGTCCTTCAATTTTTTTACTAACTAACTTAGTGCAAATTCCTTTTTTATTCACTAGTGCTACACCTAATTTAAAATTTGAATGCAACTGTACTCCTGAATCATTGAACTGCAAGTTTCCATGAACTAAATTTTCAGATTTGATAAAAAGCCCTGGACCATTTGATGTAGAAAACTTTTACCACATTTGGTGTACAACAAAATTGCCTCCTTTAATATCACCCTGTTGAAACCATATTATGATAGATGCTTCTTTATCATTTGCATCAAGATGTGGTTTAATCTTTGAATTCTTGGATATGTGCATGGAATGTACATTGGTTGGATAGTCCTCTTCTCCAAAATACATTTTAACTCCACAGATTGATCTAAAAAAAATTGCTTGATGGAATCACCGAATTTATACATATGCTTCTACATGTTACTTGCAATCAAATCACCTTGGGCCTTCCATGAATACTCTTTTGAATGTGACTCACTTGTCATATGATATTGAATCACATTACGACGTACATGAGGTCCACTATGAGAACCATATCCATGACTAATTGATGTATAATTCCCTCCTTTTTCATCTTTGCCACTTTTCCCTCTACAAGGACGGTTTTCATAATAAGTGTTCACTAACACCAATGTACTTCTATAAACTATATTCTTTAACAATCGAGGCATATAAAGTAAAGAAATGTATTCATTACCTAAATCATTGGGATGAAATTTTTTATTCTTCATGATTAATCCTCCATCTAGAACTAATAAAGGTTCCTCTGTAGTACTTATTATCTTTTCTTCTAAATAATATTCTTCCCAAGTATCAACATAGTTAGAATGAATCCAAAAAAGATCTTCTAATTCATTTTTGTTTCTCTCTTTTCATTTTCTTTATTTCTTTTGTGTAGTGCTATCAACAACTTTGCACTTTGTGGATAATGTGCTTAAACAAATATGAATATTGATGTTTTTGCTAATTCCAAAGCTTTGCAATATTGCATTTGAAACATCATTATCTTCTTTTTTGCATTTTATAATATATTGTGGACTATTTTTCTCGTTTATAACATATTCCAAAGATTTCTTAACAATTCTATGGAACTCTTTTAAATCTTTGATGGGCATCACACCACAAATGCATAAATTCATTTCCCTCTTGCAGTATTGTTTTACTTCAAATTTTTTAGGAACCACGCATTTTTTACATGTAATCTGAATGTTTGAAAATTCATTCAAACAAGATTCGCTTATTTTGTGACAATGGGACCTACAATAATTTTTATGTGGGTTGAAAGTTAGATGTTCCATTGGTTTTAGTCCAAAAACATTTTTAAAATATGAAATTTGTAAAGTGTAAGCACAAGGAACCACAAACAACTTTGCAAATGATTCTCTTCGCCTATGATTACGAAACACACAATCATTTGCCATGTCCTCTCCATAGTCAAGTTCCAAAATATTTCTGTCCTCTATATATCTTACACTTTTGACCTTAGGCCCAAAACTCCTAGCACCTGAATCCCCCACTATAACAAACACTTGGAAAATATAAAATTAAAAATAATGTATATGCCACCAAACTATGGAAGTGAAACAAATAGAATTAAAAAAAGTTATTCTTTCACTTATCAAACAAGAACAAATACAACCTCAAGATATAATTAAAATGAGTACTCATAACAAGAATAACAAGACTATTACATTTATTTTTTTATATAGACTTCAGCTCATTGTAAAAAGTAAAAGAGTGTTAAGGTAAGGAAAAAGAGTGTGGAGTTAAAGTAAAAGAGTGTGTTGAGCTAAAGTGAAAGTAAGTGTTAAAGAAAAATACAAGAGTGTCTTTACTTTTCTCATTGAATTCAATTTTTTTTTTAAAATGGAATTAAAAATTATATTTCAAATTTCAAATTAAAAAAATGGAATTAAAAATTACATTTCAAATTTAAAGTTAAAAAAATGGAATTAAGGTGTGCTTGAGGTAAACCTCAAGCACCTGAAGCACACTTTCACTAGCCTCATTGCATTTGAATTAAAAAAAAATTAAGGAAGGCTTTTAAACACAAGAAAGTGTGCTTCACGTGTGCTTGAGGTAGACCTCAAGCACCTCAAGCACTTTCACTTCTCTCATTAAATTCCAATCCCCCCCCAAAAAAAAGGCTTTCATAAAATTGACCATTATTCCAAATTCTCAAAACATTAGTCTCACTGCACTTAATTGAAAAGAAAAGACATGCGGGCCCTCGAGAATCACCTACAAAAAATAATATTATATGTTTAAATTATAGCAAAATTAGGGTTTGACCAATGTGCTGACACACGCACTTAAAATGGCGAGAATGCTTTAACATCAAATACTGTAAATATATTTTTGAAATTCATAATTAAATTTATAAATTTTCCTTCAAAACATGGAATTTTTAAACTATTAAGGTTCTTCAAAATCAGTAATGAAACTTATTTTTCTGTCATATCCAGAGAGGTTGAAACTTGAAGGTTGAAGGGACATAACACAACTGATCCTTTGACCCTAAACCGGCTAGTTGACAATACAGAATAAGCTCTGACCTCTCTATGGCAATGAGTACTTCAATGACCCAATCAACTCCCATTAGTGTAGGTCACGTGTTCAATATACACATGGATTTGAAGCATTGTTGATTTTGTAACCGGCCTATGGTTGGAAATATGATGGCCTACATAACAAGAATAGGTTGAACGGAGTCTTCACGAAAAAAATTCATAGTAATTTTATTTTTGAGGAAAAAAATGTACAAAAATATGGAATCCTTCTTAAATCTATTTCTCTAAATGGGGAAATTTTTCCCCTCATTATACCCATACACCAGATATGCTGAATTGCTTAAATTATTGGAAATGGGTCGTCTCCCTTAATCCACCAAGACTTGAATTGTCAATCAGATCATAAATCTAGCGATCGAGAGCACTTTCAACCACTTGATCGGTTACTTGACCATGTTTCACACCATGCATCTGTGTCTCCGCTTCTATATCATCGTTTCCAGCATTGAAAGCCTTGGTATTGAAAGATTTCAACAATCAAATACAAGGTGCAATATGCAAGAAAAGTCCTCACTGCAGGTTAGGCATCCCCGCGACGCACTTCAAAGAGTTCAAATTAAATGACGAACACAAAACCAAAATTCATAGCTTATATATTTATTCTCACTCTTAGCCATCATGAGGCTCAAGCATATTCATTACAAAATTCAACCTAAACAATGACATAATACGATGTGAACTGCTAACAATATATACGATAGCCGGTCTCACTTTCAAACCCGCAATCTGGGCGTTGAAGACCTCTACCATTCTATCATCTTGCAGTCGTTTTGCTAGTTGCATCAACCAAAAGCACCCCCATCCTTTCATCTCCCAGCCCCGCATGATAAATTCCAATCTCAACCTTCAAATGATATCAAAAATTTAGCTACTGTGCTTACTGCTCTCTAGAAATGGAGGAACATAAGCAGAGTTGTAGATAAACCACGTGCTTCAGACAACACAAGGAAAAATAGTCCTAAAGTCACAGTAATAACTAAGAGATTAATCCTAAATCAGTTGTGCGCAACCTATTCAACCTATTCAAAAGATGCACTTTCTAAGAGCACACAACCATAGGGCAATCACTCTACTAAGATTCACAACTACAGAGACATTTGAAAATGAGATTGAAGCTTATGATTCTTGTTACATAAACTGCCAACAGAACAGCAATGAGCGAAAGAATAAAAAAGAATCTCGTAACTAAGAAAGCACAAAGATTGGCATTTAAGGTGGAACTGAAAGAACAAATATTATAAAGAATGCAATCAAGGATCCATCATAGATTGTAGTCACATTCTGGCCTTCAGAGAAAAACTTTGAAAAGGGAACCACGTACTCTACGCCAACTTCGATGGCCTTGAGCAAAATGATAATTCAGATCAAATTTCATGTCTGACACCACCATCACCTTGATATATCTACACAAAAAACAGGAAACATCAATGCAACTTACCATGCAGAGAATAACAACAGAAAATAACAGTTAACAATTAGGCAATAACAAGTTCTTAAAAATCAACAGTAAAACAGATCACTTTGAGGTGCCTCAGAAGACAAGATGATATGCAAGGTTCCTCAACGCCCCACCCAAGCACAGTTGTGATGGCACATTGCTCCACCACATGTCGATCTAAGACAAAGTGAAATGGCAATCACTTTTGAGGATCAGACATACCTGTCTTCAGTAGGCTCGAGCTTCTCACAAATACATTGCATAGGAGGATAATCATCATTGGTCAAAACCTCCATTTTATGGCCTTCGTTTTCTTCAAGGAAAATAGCCAATGACTTTGTACAAAAAGTCCAGGAAGCCCAGACCCGTCAAGAATCCCTTTTCAGTTTGCAACTTCTGAATGATGAGCATGAAAAATCCAACCATGGCGGCCCTCCCATTGATGACCTTGTTCTTCCGAGTCCAGACAAAACCTTCCGAGGAGTTGTCGACCTCCATGCAATCTTGAAAAAGAACAATTTGAAACAACCCCCACAAATCAATTACATTACTACCAAGATCAAAAACACAAATGATAATAATTTGACACTTAGAATAATCTATAACCGTGAAACGCATGCATGATTTAACATACCCCCCAAAATGAAAAAAATTAGAAACTGATTCCTATTTCTATAGTTTCTTTACAGTGGCAAAAGATTAATGGGATACTTTTGAATCCAAATAAGAATAAGTCCAGTCCTAGACCGGCATGAATGAAGAGAGAACTAGGGGTAGGTCTACTTGCTAAGCCACATAGACCGAGATAGTGAGTGTTATCTAGGATCCTTCCATTTAAAGTTATGATGATACAAAACTTTGGACACATAAAACCTATAATTGACGTGAATGAAGATTTGCTGGCTAAACCTAGGTGAACCTAGATAGCCACTGCTACATTGCATTCCTGATTGAAGAAAAAGACTCCCAAGACAAAACTATTTGAGGCATAAAATCTAAAGAAAATTGAAGTTCTACTAGCTCATAGGCCTAGATAGCAAGTAATACCTTCAATGCTATATTTTTCAAGAAGGCTCAATGACACAAAGCTTTTGATACATAAAACCTAAGACCAACAAGTCTTTTAGGGATAGTCCTCCTAATTAAGCCACATGGACCTAGATACATTGACATGCATAGTGATATCGATGATATCTCCATTCAGAAGTAGACTCTATGAAGCAGACCTATTAGGGTTAATTAGAGCTAGGCCTACAAATTCCGCCACACATACCTCATCAACGTCAATATTTGTTGTAGTTTTGATAGCTTGGCCGGTAGCAAAACCATCGAAGTCAATCTCAGCCGAATCTCCTCGGCCTTGCACGTTGATGTAAATGGAGTCGTCTTCCACTTTGACAGGGAAAAATCCTACATGTTGCAGATTTCTGCAACAAGCAAACCAATTCTCAGCTTCAAATTTGATAACCAGATGATGCAATTACATGCAATCCTAATGCACTCACAGAACACAGATTGAACCAATTTGAGTATGAATCTTTGCATGTTGCAAAATTGTGTGCACTCGAACCAACTATCATCTTGCAAATCGACAAGAAGGCAATGCAATCACACACAAGTCTAATGCACTCATTAACAGCAGATAGAACCAATTTGAGTATGAATCTTTGCATGTTGCAAAATTGTGTGCACTCGAACCAACTATCATCTTGCAAATCGACAAGAAGGCAATGCAATCACACACAAGTCTAATGCACTCACTAACAGCAGATAGAACCAATTCGAGAATAGATGCAATGAATTCCTACGTGCTGCAGAAGTCTACACAATCGAACCAACTCTCAGCTTTGCAATTCAACCAACATGACGACGTAAGCACACGCAACCCCAATGAAATCAAATTGCAGCAATTCGAACAAACTCTCAGCTTGCAACCAACGAGGTGATGCAACTATGCGCAACCCTACGACACTCATTGAAAGAAGATTGAACCAATTTGAGCATACATGCCATAATTACTACGTGCTGCAGACTTTTGCGCACTCAAACCAACTCGCAACTCGCAATTCGACCAACAAGGCGATCCAATCCCACGCAACCCTAATGAACTCAGATTGCAGCAATTCAAGTCATCAATTGAGTGTTGGTCTCCCGTATTCCCTGCTCCCAACGTTCCCAGCGTGGCGCGGCATTCCCTACATTGGGATTCCAACGGGGCCCATAATAAATAAATAAATGAGATTTTGATGAAAAATCCTATTTAAAACTTTCAAAAATAACAAAGTATCCTTGAGTTGTGCTTGAAGTAGACCTCAAGGACACCTCAAGCACACTTTCACTACTCTCGTTGAATTGGAATGAAAAAAAAACTAAAAAAAATTCATTAAAAAATCCCACTCAAAATTTCCAAACACAACAAAGTGTGCTTGAGGCGAGCTTCAAGTCTACTCCAAGCCCACCTCAAGCACACTTCATTGCATTTGAATTAAAAAAATTAAAAAAAAGTTTGGTGAAAAATTCTATTCTAAATCTTAAAGAATATCAAAGGGTGCTTGAGGTGTGCTTGAGGTCTACCTCAAGCACACTTCAAGCACACTTCTCTGTATTTGAATAAATAAATAAATAATTAATTATATTGAAAAATCCTATTTTTAATCTGAAAGAAAATCAAAGGGAGGTTAAGGTGTGCTTGAGTTCCACCTCTAGCACACCTCAAGCACCTTTGGTTTTTCTTAGGATATAGAATAGAATTTTTTGCTAATCTTTTATTTATTTATTTTTTAATTCAAATGCAATGAAGTGTGCTTGAGGTGTGCTTGAGGTGGACCTCAAGCACACCTCAAGCTCACGTCAAGAACCCTTTGTTTTTTTAAATAATTAGAATAGAAATTTTCACCAAACTTTTATTTATTTATTTGTTTAAATTCAATGGTGTGCTTGAGGTGTACTTGGGGTGGACCTCAAGCACCCTTTGATTTTCTTTAAGATTTTTGAATAGAATTTTTTTCCAAACTTATTTTTAATTTTTTTCCACTTTTTGCTTGAGATGTGCTTGAGGTAGACCTCAAGGATACCTCAAGCACGCTTTGTTTTCTTTAATTAAATTGACTCTATTTATATTTTTTTCCACTTTTTGCTTGAAATATACTTGCGGTGTGCTTGAGGTCTATTTCAAGCACATTTTTGTTTTCTTTATTTAAATTGATGCTATTTATATATTCTTGTGTATTATGTAATTTGTTCTTGCGGGCTCCCCTTCTCAGATTACCCTAAATTACACTCATTTTCATTGCCAAAATTTGGCGATGTCACTCCAAAGCCTCTTTTGTTACAATCGAAACTCTCATGTTCACGTGTTAGCCTCTCATGCCCCATCATTGCGTTCACAAGCCGACAAGGCCAAAGAATATGGAAGCACAACAAAATGAAAACTGACACCTTGAACTTCCTCAATCAACACGTTTGGAGGGAACGGGGTCCTATGGTTTCTAGTGCCCCTTTTGGTGTGACCGGGATCCTTCCGTCCCTGGCCGGGTGCACAATGGGAGATGTTTTGGAGGTCAACCACACCCTAGCCCAGGCCGGCCAGTTTTAGAGTCAATGGATGGTAATGCTCTTAGGCGACGGCGAGGTCAAACCTCGCCAGGGATGTTCACCTATTGGAGGACACTTATAATGAAGTTTTGTGAAGGTTCTTTGAGGTCCTTGGAACCTCACCATCATCTTCTTCCAGGATGTGACCATTTGTGGGCGTTGTCATGCACAATGGCTTCCACCATGGAGACCTATTTAGGTAAAATTCTTCCTTTTTTTCCAATTTTCCAATTTTTAGTAGTGTGCCTTGTACCATTGCCACATCCAAAATGGAATTAAAAGTAATTTTCTAATTTTTTATTTCATAAATAAAAACTTTGAAATTCAATAACTTTCATACCATAGGTCCAAATGCCACAAAACAAAGCCCGTACACCCTTCCTTGCCAAGGGCTTTTTGGTGATACCAAACATGCGTCCGAGAGATCTCAATGTAACCAAACAAACAAAGCATTTCTAGAACATGTATCCCTGATACTCAGGGCACAAATCTGATTATTTCTATCCTGACTCATCCTTTATTTGAATAAGTTTGTTCCATCAACATAACCTTCAAAATGAGCTTTCTTAATCCAAGTGAGCCTAACAAAGAAGATATTAATCTGTCATTTTGGCTAATAGCTTTAAGAGACTTCTGAACTTCCGAGCATTTCAAAATCTCAAGCACATACATCCGAGCATACATCTGATATACACAATCTCATATGTCTAAATCACTAGCCAACAACATCTCAAGTACCAATGCATCAAATATGTTTGATTTAGTCATGTTAGAAGACAGTTGAGCTTTGGTCATTCCATCCAGTGTCCAAGTTCGTAACCAGGTTCCGATATGTCTAACTCAAGGCTGGTGCAACAAGCAATTTACCAAACTATAAGCTTAGCTCACAGATCACTGCTGCATTGTAAGTTTGTTCAAACAAGTAATATACCACAGACTGTAAGCTTAGCTCAAAGACCACTGTTACATCGTAAGTTTGTTCAAATCCTAAGCAAACTACTATAGTATAATCATACCAACATTATAGATTGGCTTTAGTACCACCTAAGCATGATATTATGTAAATAAATCACTTCTCTTATATAAAGAATCATGAGTTTTGGAGTAGAATCAAATCTTGCCAAAATAATTGGATTTCTCAAGAGGTAGTGGACCTCACCTGTGCCCATCTCCAAACCAAACCAAACCAATGGAGTGTTGGTGGGGTACAACGGGGGTCTTCAATCCACTAGCGCGTGTTATTGTTTTCACAAGAAAAACTACCAATTGCAACATAAACAAAGCAAGAATACTTTTAGCAAACAACTAATCAACATGTCATTAGAACCTAAAGACCAATAGTATTCTGATTTTGTGAAGAGCCCATGTTTAACCGTAGCACCACCAACAACTTTCTCCAATAGGGTCACCTCCCAACAACTAGTTACCGTAACAACTATTGATAAACAGCTAGTAGTATGCAGTGTTACAAAGGTAAGGAAACAGTAATCAACACTAAGCAAGAAGTCGCAGTAGCAAGCAACGAAGTATTGTAATATCAACTCAATTGAAAAGAGTTACAGTAGCAAGCAACTATCGTCAATCAAAAGCAGTCCCGTTTAGCAAGCAACAACACACCAAAAGCAAACCAAACGACTACTAAATTACTGTTGCGACCCAGTTTGCACTTCTGGTTGGACAAGATTGCAAGCTCACCAGCCTGTATGAGATATAATTACTGTCAAAATTTGTCTTCATTACTTCCAACTACTTTTTTAATAAGTAAAGCCGGCCTTGGTAATTTGAGATCTATCTCTCATTATTTCTACTAAGCCATATCTTGTGAATAGATTCATTAAGAGATATGGCTTGGGTTGTTGGTAGTTTGTACAAGTTAGGTGCTCAAAGTGTTTGATGTGTCACCAACTTTTGTTAGTACTTGGTTTCAGTGTAAAAAGAAAATTTTGATTTGAAAATTGACATTTGAATTCATCTCTTAGAGTTTAACAAATTAGGCAAGAAAATTTGTGAAACAATATTATCTCTCTCTTGCACATGTGCTCAAAGTGCACTAAGCACTTCCTCGTGTTATGACTAGGATAAAAGAAGTTTCATTGACTATTTTGTGCATGTAAATCTTGGAAATTTTCTTTTATCGGCGTTTTTATTTTAGTTGTCATTTTCAACGTTTTACTAATTCTTCATTTTATTTTGTCTGCTCAAGAATTCTAGATCTAATACTCCCTGGATGACAATACTTCCTGAAAATGCAACAAAACCAGGAAGGCGAGTATTTCTTGCTATCACTTTGGACAGCTATAGAAGTACATTGGTAGTAAGAGATTGAAATTTAATTGAAAAATGAATTAAAAATCAGCAGCAGCGTTCCCAAAATACTTTTGTCTAAATTCGCGCGTCTGCTACAGGTCCGTCAGACCTTTGGCTTTCACTGCGACCTGGCAGTATATTGGTAAAAAACGTGTGATAAACTGTGAAGAAAATGGTCGTATTTTAAATAAAGTTTTGTTTCTGTGGTAAAAGGCAAGTTGCGACAGGAACAGAAATTTAGTGTCTGAAGAGGGCTATTTGACATTCGTCTTGCTATGTGGAACGGCTAACTTCGGGAATTTATTATACGGTAATGGCGATTTTGGAGAAGTTTGTGCTCTGCTTAAGCTACCTTTTGTTCAGAATTTTACGAAGTTTCTCTTTTGGAAACAAAATTGATGTGCTTGCAAACAAAAAGGCAATTCTAGCAATGCACAAAGTAAGAGCAAAAATGCACACAAAGTTGGCAGCAGTATACACAAAACAACAAGCAATCTAAGCATACAAGCACATATCACAACACACAAAAACAATTTGCAAACATATACAAAAGACAGTAACAAGGGATTTGAACCCTCCTTGCACAAGTGCAAGTCTGCCCTACTGCAGTGTTACTGATCTGCACACAACCAAACAAACAAACATTACAAGAAAAAGTTAGTGGACACAAGAAGCTGCTGAAGAATCCCGCAGTTGAAGAAGCCTCCTGTACCGCAATGCTGCTCCTCCTTGCGCAAGTGTGCATCGCAAAAGACATTCAATCATCCACACAATGTCAATGTCAATGTCAAGGAAGCACAAAATTGTTGAGTGTTGAGTTCAAAAGCCAGCCTTATCTCATGAAAACTAAGGAATACTAAAGTGGAGGATACTGAAATGTGGACACAGATCAGATGTCGCCATGCCACCCAACTTTCACGGCATTTTTCCAAGACTCCACGGCCTCCTTGTATGGGAAATTTTCTAGAGTATAATACTTCTGACCAAACATCCGCACCACCAAAGGCAAGTGCTTGCCCAGCCTGTTCCTTTGGCAGGATTTCAAGAACTTGAGGGTGGAAAAGCAACGCTCGTCCTCCACTAAGCCAAGCACAAGACAACAACCAATTTCAGCAAGCTTAAAGTATTCTGAAATAAGGTTGCATAAGTGGCGTGACTGGTTCAAACTCTGCCAAAGCAAGATCAGTGGGTTCACGTCGGATGTTGATGAACAGGCTGCGTCACAGTTAGCTTTCATGGTCGTTTTGAACAACCCCTGTTGGTTGTCAAGGTGTGAACTAGACAACATCTGAGAAGCAGTATGGCTGGCCCCTCCTTCATATAATGGCTTGCCTGCATTCAACACTTTAGAGTCAGAGTAAAACTTTTAAGAACACCCAAGTGGTGAGAAAAACTCTGGTCCGCCCCCGCCTGCTTCCAGTACTGCGGGTAAATTATGCCAAAGGCGTCAAGTAACTCCTGCTGCAGGAAACGCCGATCAAGTTCATCCGACAGGGATTGGGCGATCTCTGCCATTTCGAAACAGTAAAGTTAGTGGACGGAAATGCCACTAAGGTCAAGCAAATCGTCACTTCTCTAGTTTGCCACAGGTCAACCCTACCTTAAACCTTCAACAAAGGCAGCCAGTAACTCAAACATCAAGCAACAGCGCATGCAAAGCCGGCCTAACAGTGAACAAAACAGCGCCTACACAGAACCAGAAAATCAACAATCAAACTGCCTAACACAGAGAACGATCAAGGCAAAAAATCGGCCCTGCAACTGACAATTGAAGCACAGGTACCAAGCTGCAAGACCAGTAGAAGATCATTAGTCTCTGAAGCAATTGGACACATACAAGTGATACAACAAAAAAAAATTGGAAATGAAAAAAGAAAAACTTTAAAAACAAGAAAGTTCAAACATACCAGCAAACTGACGCTGTATGTTTGACTGCGTGGCCAAGTAATCCTCCTCCATGACCCACTTCTGGTTCCCCGTAAGCTTGTAATGGCAGTGGAGGAAAACACTTGTTTCTCCAAAGTTGAAGAACAAGTAGGAAGTGCCGGGTTGGTGCGGCATCTCCTTCCACTCCAAAGGCAGTTCGGAACAAGAGAGATCAATGAGCTCTTGATAGCACTCAAACTCTGGCGTCAGAAAAGCTGAAGACTCATCAACGAACATCCTCGCCAAATCAGATTGGCATACCTTGATCGCTTGGAGGAAGTCACAGATGAAGATGTCTCGTGACTGTGACAGTTTGATGAGACAATGAACCATACTAAGAAGTGGGATAAAACAAGCAAGGGACAAGAGAACCTCAACATCGGCCAGGTAGTCAAAGTTCTTGGTTGCCGCAGCATTGCTTTTGGCAGTGAGGTCAAGGCCCATTTTCACCAAGAGCGTCTTATACTCAGACATAATGCGCTGGGCTGGGCTGCGCATTGAGATCCAG
Source organism: Pseudisothecium myosuroides (assembly GCA_951799445.1). NCBI lineage: Eukaryota > Viridiplantae > Streptophyta > Bryopsida > Hypnales > Lembophyllaceae > Pseudisothecium > Pseudisothecium myosuroides. The sequence goes on along the minus strand of OX637287.1, from coordinate 20,226,238 downwards.
CGAGTGTCCACGTTCCTTACCATCTTATTCCCCTTAGTTTCCATGAGATCGGCCAGCTTTTATAATTCAGTGTGACGCTTATGGCTGCGACAAAAATACGAATACAGAGACTGACAGAGGGCCTCCAAACAAGAGACCATGGGATAGTTTGAGAGAGTTTCAACCACTAGGTTGATACGGTGACTGGCACAACTTGCTCCCAAGCAAAACGGAGCCCATTTCTCGCGAATCTGGGTTGAGACCCCAGTTTTCGGTCCTTGAAATGTTGAAACTCCATCTGCACCAAAAGAGACAAGCTTCCCAGCAATCTGTTCACGACTAAGTCCTCCCTCGCCAAGTAGCGCGTGCATAATAACATCAGTAAGGTGATCTGCAGTCCCACAGTCAGACACACAAGAAAGGTGCAGCAAGTGTGGGACTCTCTTCCAAGAATTGACCGCATAAACATGAACGTCGATCCACGATGTGTTGTCCACAGCGGTGACCTCATCAGCGCTAATGGACAGAAATCTAGCAGATTGCACTACGAGCTTAAGGGCAGACATGATACTCGCGTGAAGGTGTTCACTCATTTCCCAACCTGAGGTTTCAGACCAGTGTTTCCTAGGAACTCTCTTAACTTTCAGGTGTCTCAACAAGTGCTGCTCTCTCTCATAATCGCACATTGGCCTACCTGAACTGAGAACTTGGAACAGAGTTGAGAATTGTACTACCTTCCTGGTAGCTTCACCTTCGAAGCCTGCCAAAAGCTGGTTCGCAACAGCGCCACCCAAACGCCGCCCCGCCCACACCTTAATGAACTGCAGGTGCTTGCAATCTTTCTTCACGTAAGTCTCGCCTTTTTTCAAATGTGAGAGAGGCTCGCCATCATACATGCAGGACCGCTTACCCTCGTGCTTCTCAAGGTTGTCCCCCTTGGGAATGATGATTTTCTTCCGCCCACTCACACTGCTACAAGTCTTATAAACGACTCCAGTTAAATTTCCCTCAACATCAAACTCGCCCTCGGCCCAGGTGAACCTGCAAGCCCACACCTCCTGCCACCTTTGCGTCACAGTACTCAGAGCGATCTTTCTTCTCTTGCGTGGCTTCAGAGCTTTCTCCTTCACGTCACGCACCTCCGATTCGAGCGCTGGATCAGGAACCTCCGCCGAGGCCACTGTCGCCTCCGACAAGGACGTGAACCAAGGTGGACCTCCAAGCAGAGACTCGCTCAAGCGGGTTTCGGAAATGAGCAACACCTCCTTCGACGCGGACGCCGGCAGGTACTTCCCCAAGCCATGAGAATTGCGCGACGACCCGAACGTCTTCACCCGAAAATTGTCGGGTAATTTTAACCTTGGTGCCATCGCTCGCTGCTGTAGCCCTGCACCCACAACTTCAACCCAGAGGACCACGGGAAGGAGTAGAGGACCACTAACTGAATCGCCAAGGAACAGAAGAAAATCAGAAGTGAAGGAACTTGGGAAATTGGAATTGATGATCAGAAAAACGAAAGTGATGAATTGGTAATGACACCCTTGCGCGCTCTCCCTTATATGCAGTAATCCGCAACGGAATTGCACAATGCAACCCAGCCCAATGCCCCCATCTGTCTCCATTGTGACTTGCGAGACTGCAAAACCTCCTAAACCCTAAGCCCAATTCAAAATTTCCAGTTGAACCTACACTCCTCTAGGCAGTCAGGCACTCAGGCAGACTCCATTTCCGTATTGGAATGAATGCAGGAGAGAATTGACGCTCAAATTTTCAGACCAGTTTGGAATTGGCGCTCCCAATTCACGAATCCCAATTGTAGCTTCAACACAATGGCGTCGCACAATAAAAGTTCCAAGCTTCCAGCAGACAAGGCCGCAGGGTTGGATCCGGCCAGAACAACGTCTCAATTCCAGAAATTGAATGCGCAATTGTGCACTTGAGCAAGAATGCAAGCGAATCCCATGAGAAACTGACGAAGTGCGTTGCTAAACCTGCAGGTTGCAGGGAGAAGATAGGGAGCAAAAGTTGAAGCCGATGGGGAGCTAATGGCTGCGAAAGCTACGGCGGAGATGGAGCCACGTCGCGAAGATCCAACGGTCCAGGTACGCTTTTTGCTAAACCTAATTTCTGTTGGAAGGGGATGAATGCGAAAAAAAAAATCCGGTACGCAATTTTGCATCCTACTTCCAATGAGAGTAGTTATATTGTTCAAATCTGCATTTTTCTAAAGATTTCTACAATGTACATTTAGCAGGGTAAAAAATTTGGTAGAAACGAAGCAAATTTTTGCCACTTTAGGGATCACTGATCAGCAGCCTCTCACTGCTCAACTGAATTTTTATTTATTTATTTTCTATTTGAATTCTACCGTTGCACTGGAATAAAGTTTAAATTTGAGTCCATAAATGAATATAAAATATTTTTTGTCGTGTTGTAGTATTGCTTAACCCCTAAACCACAAACTGGTTTTTTTTTTTGGCAACATAGCAATTTTAGGCAACTCATTATGGATGGAATTTTTATTTTTATTTTTTGAAATTTTCACACAACACATAGATGCGTTTTTTCTTTAAGGCCCAACAATTTTTATAACTTATGACTACATGGTTAAAAAGTCATTGTATGATATGTAGTTTTTTTTCGAGACTGGGCAATCCTTGCAATAAAAAAATCACATTTTTCATATATTCAAAAATTTAAAATTGGTTTTCTAGATTTATATCTTTGTGGAAAGCTTTGAATCATTCCATACTTCAAGAAAGTCACTTTACAAGCCATCAAAGTCAACAAATATTTCTACAAATATTTTTGTTTGTACACATGGAGATTCATGAGTCCCGATACAAGTAACTCCAAAAAATGAATTTTTCACATCATGGACAGGTAATTTAACCCTTAAAGGATGGGCTCATGACCGTGGAAAACATCCCTTTTGGCATTGTGTGTAAATAGTTGGTTTAAAAAAAATCCAAAAGCACTCAATGGAAGTCAAACTATTATACAAGACCTCCCCTTTTTACACAAAATTCCAAAGATGAATAGTTGCAACAACAATACTTAATTCAAAAGTAGTGAATTCTTGTAGAGAAACAATAAATATTCATCTAGTGTAGAATATCGAGACGACAACCTAATTTCATTATTATTATTTTTTTTCTTCTTGAAACACATGAAACAAATTCCTTTGATAAAGGAACAAGTACACAAAATTTCATTATTTTGTGTACATGATAACTTGATAACCTCCACCATCCCAGATTTCCAAAGTCAAATTGTCCACACAAACATGGAATTGTGGGGTGAGAAATCGGACTTTCCAGCATAGAAATCCATGTTAACTCTTCAGAAGTGCTTCCCCAGACAGCGCAAAGAGCTAGACCTAAATTTCAAGCAATTGATTGATTTTGGCTTGAACCTCGACTCCTTGAGTCGGATTCAAGAGCTCAAAACGAAAGCAATCGTACAGCACGGGTTAATTTAGGGTACTAAATTAACATCATGTTTCTGTCTCGTTCATTCACTTGCAGTGAAGGAGGTCATTGTACAAGCACTGCCGTTTGCTCACCTCAAAATGAGTGGCGAGCAGTAACCCTACTAAGAACTTGGGGGTGTCTGCACTAGGAAGGAAAATATTCCAAAACTTTTTCCCCACTAAAATCTAAAATCTAAAATCTAAAATGCTGTATAGCAACATGGAAAACGTTACGGATCCGCGGTATTGCAGCAGATCCCATGTTGTCCTTCCAGCTCTTTGCTCCACAGACACTGCATCTGAGTGGGATTCTGATAATGTGATATGGTGAACCCATTTTCACATTGTCCGTGTTGATAACTCTCGAGGCTTACATAGTCTACCGTCTTGTTCTTTAGAGTTTTGAACTGATCAATCCATATTCCCATTGCCACGTCCTCCAATTTGAAAAACTGCAACCCATTCCCAATACATAGATTTAGGTAGGCTCATACAATAATATAAAACTTGATATAGTTTCAAGCCGAATGGAAAGACCCTGAAGGGTTGAATGACTGAATGAGACGGAATTTGTACCTTCAAGATGTTCTGTTGGTGACCTCGGACTACAAAATGAGCAAGGTCCTGAGACAGGATATAGCCTGGTCCATGAGCCCACGGTGGGTAAGTAGAGTTGCCCCAGTCCTGCATCCAAATAACAAACGTCAACTTCGCACACAACGCAATTCGATAACAAAGAATAAATCAGGTTATTAGAGTCTTTTACCTTAGGTGCTAACATACCTTAATACGAAGTGCCCAAGCTCAAAATATAAAGTTCACATTAGGAAGCTAATAGAGGACCACAGCAACGTTTTAATCATACTTCTATGGTTCAAAAATGTAGGATATGATTTCTGCTTTCTATCGGTTCATTCTGTTACATTCATAATTGCTTTGTATCAACTCTTAGAGATATGGAAGTAGCGACTTTGGCCATTTGGGAATAACATAACATAAGAGTTAACATAATCAAAAGCTGATTACAAACTGTCAAAGGAATAAGCAGAATTGACCATGAGAGAGAATCAGATCCATTACATTTGTATCGATAAACCACTTGTTACTAGGGTCTCGTGCAGGAGTGGCATTGAAGGCAACATTGCCCAGAAGTAGACTATAGTTGTGTCTCGACTCAACAATGCTTGAAAGAACCGCATCCACTCGCACAAACGTGTCGTCATCAGTCTTCATTACATATTTTGTCTTCAGGTTGTATTCCTGGTCAGCCGCAAAGGCAACTTACCAGTGAGTTAACAATGCATTGTTGGGTTCTGCTAGTTCAACCACCTCCACGTAACAGAGCCAAAATCATCCAAGGTAGCAAAATCATGCTGTTAACATGTCCGTGCGCATAGGAAAAAGAGAGTCTACTAAAGAGGTCATAATACCATATTTATATTACTACAAAATGTAGGGAATGATTCCTTCTTTGTATTGGTACATAGTGTTACCCTACTTGAAGCTTCCAAAATGATGTATTTCAACTCCCATAGATATGGAAGCCACCACTTCTGAACATTTGAGCACTTAGGGGTTAAATGTTCAAATGGCATAAACGGCCAAGGAAGTACATACCGCATACATACAAATGGCTAAAGTTTTGTAGGTGATTATGTTGTAGTAGTCCACCATTGGCAGAATCTGCATGTCCCCATAAGTAAGAGACTCGCTCCACAGCTCTTCATTCACTTGATTGTTCTGGTGCTGCATAACCATCCAAGTACGTTATAAGGTGTAAATGTTCTCACCCAACACCTGTTCCTTGCAATATGAATATGAGTGAAAAACAAGAGTCGTGTACAAAATTTACGTAATATTGCATATTCTGAACACCAGAATTAGCAGAATAAAAACAAGTAGGGCCTTGCTCAGATGCATGCCCTACTTCACATCAAACTTCCATATCTAGATCTACTTCCACTCTCGAAATCATACATAAAATGACAAACTTACCAATCCCACAAAAAACCGCACCACTACAGTCCTATTTCGAACCTCCGGATACTGCATCCAAGTCCTTCTCACGGCCATCCTTCGAACAAAGTTGCTATTTGAGGAGAACACTCCAATAAACAGTGTTGCCTTTTTTGGCAACTTGGGAGCCCTAATGACCTTCAAATCAGGTATAACTGATGCATCATCAGATATTGGAAGCCCGTTCACTATCACTGAAGATGTTTGCAGGTCCCCTTTGATGCGCAACGAATTCACCATCCAGGGCTCCAAGCTCTGTCTCAGAAAAAGATCGCTGATTAATACCGCAGGAACTGACGACGGCAGCCCTCTGTGTGGAGATTAGGTATTAACCCCTAAATGCCCAAACCAAAAATAGAAAGTCTACTTCCGAAGCTAACATGCACTCCACTGTTCAAAAAGTAAGGTACAATTTCTTCTTTCGATCAGTGCATTTTGTTACCTTCCTTGAAGCTTCCAAAATGACGTATTTCAACTCTAAGAAGCAGACACTTTGGGCCATTTGGGTGTCTGACGGTTGTCTCACTCTATTCGAATATAAAAAAGGCACTGAAAGTGAAATGGCAGCAGCAATACGAGGTCATTTCGAAAACAAATTCATCAAAACGGATGAGAATGATGAAAGACACCTGACGGTACTTGAATGACGAAACATGTTTTCCGTTGATAGAGACGTGGAAACCGTCCCACCCAGTCGAGATAGTAGCCACAAAAGGATACCCCTCAGCAAATGGAAACCAGGTGCTTTGCGACCCTAATACATTGAGCTCGTTCCAAAGTCCTGGACCAACCTTTCTCGTCATCTTCTGTCCAATGTCGGGATTGCAGAGTTCCAGACCATCCACTGTCAAAAACCATTAGGATATGAGCTCTTGGACGTCACAAAATTCAAAACCTTGGATACATCTTTTCAATAGAAATTACACTGTTTCAGGAACTCTTACACACCATAAAGAGAATCTTCCGAGTGATACATGCACATACCATACGCTGATGTACCTTCTTTATGATGTCATCTAAAGGTTCTTCAAATAGCCTAATTTTACTGAAAGCACTGCTTTTCATAAACCATTCGACGACCGTAGACTAGATGGAACGCTAACCTGTAGTGTCATTATCACCCTTGCTGTCCGGTACAGTAGGGCACCGCTGTTCAGTTTGCCAATCCCCACCTACAGTCCAAGTGTTATGCACAATAATTGGATGCTCAGTCACCTGATCACCACGCAAACGCGCTGAAAAATGAAACACCACCGGCTCATCATCCTCTCCAAATAACATTGAGCCAATAAGCTCCAGAGAGAATCTTCCACTGGAAACCCCGGGTGTGCCCACCACCGTCACCGAAGAATCCAACACCAGCCCACACGGAATGGGCAGCAGAAACGGATCGGTTTTCAATTGAGTGGCATTCAAAGCACTCACAAAATAGGGACACTTGTTGCCCACTCTCGGATGGTTACTACTACTACTACTGTTGGCTCGTTTCCTCGCCTCCTCCGCCATGGTCTTGGTGATCTCTTCCCATGCCCCAACCCCTTCCCGCATCGCCTTGCTCGCTTCCTCTGTAATATTCAGCCGCTTCAAATGTTTCACCATGTATCCCCATACTGGTGCTACCTTCGGGGTCTTGAAAAATTTAGGGTCAATGGTGGGGTACTCCGATACTATAGTGTTGTTGGAGAGGGGTTCACTTGAATCAAAAACAGCATTGCTAGGGTTGCTGGAATTGCTAAGGGAGCTGGAATCGCTAAGAGAGCTGGAATTGCTGTCTAAAGAATTAGGGCGTGGAGTGGAAAGCACGGTGAGATTCCATAGAGAAGAATTGGGTAACTCGTAAGACGGGTAACTCGGGTTCTTGAGGCCAAAAAACCCGGTCGATAGGCTACATCGTATAGCAAAGAGAGAGAGAAGTAAAAGCAGAATGTAGCCTCCTCGCCTCTTCTTTGACATGGCGTACAAATCAATACGGACGCTCGCTGCTGCTGCTGCTGCTGCTGCCGCCCCTCCTCCTTCCGCCCTGCAATTGCACTGCGTATGGTATGCAATAGAGGCCTTGCAAAACGAAAATCAATCCACCCATTGCCAGATCGTAATTACGGAACCGTCTTGGTCTGCGCCTAAACCCACGGTGGTGAGCTTCGAAAAAAAATTGGGTAGCTGCATCCATCACATCATGCAACGCTAATCAGATTATGTTTACAATTTGCTCATAGTTTATAACCCAAGAATTTTCCAAAAGGGATACGAGTACATCCGGGCGCTCAGGGAGGCAATCAGTGCCTCCACTTCTACAGAAACTGCATAATTTCGAATTCAAGCCACTCGTGCCGGGATCCAAACAGTGAAAAGACTTTCGTGTCCATGAAATGATGAAGAAAAACAGAGGATTACGCCATCAACGGATTACTCTGAATTCGGTGGAAAATTGCAAAATGCGGTTTAGATCGGTGATGCATGAATCGAATCGAAAAGGCAGATCAAGGTTGAGAGGCTTTGCAGAACGTTTCCAGAAAGTTGCTTAATACTTCAAGTCCCCCTTCCTCCTCTCTAATCCAACCCAACCTCGCAAACCACTCAGAAACAAAAGGGCAGTCGTCACGATTCAAGCTCGGGAAACGCACCTGCAAGAACAAGAAGACGAAGAAGAAGAACAATCACGATCGCCGGCGTACCCAAGAAGCAGATCAAGAATAGTTGCAACCCCTGTTGCACCACGATCCACCACCACGAACGAATTCATAAAAGATTCAGCTCCCGTTTGAACCTAAACCTCGAAGGGGCCACAAGACTCCCCTACAGAACTAACAGAAGCATCATCGCCCTTGCGCAGAAGGGGAATGGATTCATGGAGTCAAGCTTAGTGCGAGAGAGCAGCAAGCTCCTGACCTCGCCCCATGCCTGCCTGCCTGCCTGCCAGTCTCTCCAACTCCCCAGAAAGGAACAGTGGCAATTTCTCTTAGAAAACAAATGGGCGATGGTCTCACGCGCATTGAAAGCGAGTGAAATGCATTTCGTCAAAGTTGCAGGAGTATGATATTGTTTTATAGAAAAAAAAATTGGCTGTGAATCCGACAGTCGGACATAACGGCGGGTCGTTTGCTCGCTCGGTGCCAAGAACGAAGAGGAACGGGCCCTAAAGTTTATTGCAACAACTGAATGATTTCCAACGGCGGCCCGATCTACAGATTCCCGATCCATCGCCATGCCGCGCTTCTTTTTCCGCAATCACAGTAATACTCGTCACAGCAGCTCGGTGCGACCCCCGCTTTGCGGTGACCGATGGTCTGTAGTCCCGACCGATGGTCTGCCGCGAGTCTGTTCGGCGACTGACGGTTTCTTGTACCGATCGAAGGACGGATGTACCATCCGAAGGTCATTAACCACTCGACTGACGGACTGACGGGCTCTTGGCCCGATCAACGGTCGAGTGCACCGTCCGAACCCTCTGTCGGTTTTTTTATTGGCGACTAATGGTTTCTGGTGCCGTCCGACGGTCAGTCAGTTTCTCCTTCTGTAGGGAAGGTCTCGACCTAGTCCTACCGAAAGTCGCCGGCAAGGAACAGTACGAGGACCCGCTGCAGAATGCTGACTTGTTCGGGAGCGATTGAAGCTGAATTTTAATTGGGTGCCTTGGACCAGGGTATTCAGTCACTTTCTAAAACCGCACAGTCTAGATTTTTGCCTCTAGATTATTGCCTAAAATGTATTTCCATTCTTCACGAGAGTCTAGAGTTGGTTACACTAAATCCTATTTTCAGCACTTTGAAAATTTGTAGGTTTTTCATAAGGTGTCAAAAAAATGCATTATCAGAGAATCTAAAATCCCCTTTGGATTACTAATAAGACCTCACACTAAAAACTCAATATAATAATGTTGAATTGCTTATTTGTGCAATTTGGGTGTAGTCACCTTGACCAAGCAATGGTCATCCTTCCCATGATAGGAAAGTGCTATGCTTTGCCAGATACTTGGAAGGGACTTATCAATTAATTCAGGGATTAGGGTTGACTAATGAGCCATTGATAAGACCATTTTGTTCACTATATGGGTCCCCTTTTCAAGGATGCAAAAGGGACCTTTGCTTCATTGGTAAACAATGTTATAGGAAGGGCCTTTGTGACAAGAGTCTATGAAATTTGGAGTTTTTTTTAACTACATTCCACCCAATCCATCCAAGTGAGACTAGAGATTTGTCCAATTTTTCTATTACAATAAACTATGAAGAACAAAAAAAAATAGATAGTTTAAAATAGTATAAAATTGTCTTATTCATCTCATAAACGACCACCACATGAGTGACATGGATGGAGGGCCAAAAAATTCACAAAACGCTAAAACCCTCGCACACAATAGGACCAGTATGGTGACTTTTGTGTTCTTTCGGGTAAACGTAAAAAAAATCCCCCTATTTTGTATAGTGTTTAAAATATGCTCTAGACTTCTCCTAACTAATTTGGGGTCTCTGATTGCAAGTATGAATTCAAAATGTGCCATTAGAGGAGATCTGAGCGTTTAGAAGACCTTTTCAGGGCTATTCCCAATGTTGGGAACCAGCCCCCGCTGTCAGGAAAAAAAAGTTATTAAAAAAATTATTATTATTATTAAAATGTTAAAAGAATACTAAATTTTTTTTTTAATTTTTAATTTTTTTTTTAAATGACGTGGCAATCACTTGGCCACGTCGAACTGGCCATGCGACAGCGTCGCAGCAGTCCTGCAAAGTTCCCACAGTCCGAGAACTCGCAAGCTCTTAGAAGCCCAAATCTCCTCTAATGCAAATTTTATTGTGTATGACAAATAAAAAAATCCTGAGTTTTTTCCAGGGTAAAATTCCTGGGTAGTTTCCTTCACTTTGTGGGACGGATTTAACGTCCTGCGACATGGATGGTGCAACATGGATGGTGGGCCAAAAAATTCACCCTGGCTTGAACTGAATAATGATTGTTGGTCAATGGGGGGACGACGGAAGGATCGTGGGCTTTATAAGACCCAGTACATGGCACTATGATTGTCCTTGTAGTGGATATAAATTTTTAGAATTCGAAGAATATGCGTTATGTATACCGGCCACGGGTGGACTGATATGGGGGAGGTTGGTTGGATACGGTACAGTATATATGTTACTGTACGGACTCCAGAATAGAAACTCCAGATGGGCTCCAGAATATATTTGAGTAACTTACTGTATGTCCTATTCTTCGTTTTGGGGTTGGGGTTTATTTCCCCTTTCTACACAAAATAGTGAAATTAGGTTGCCCCTCACTAATTTCTCAACATTTGATACCATATAAATATTTATTGTTACTGTACAAGAGTGCACTACTTTTGAATTAGTTATTGGTGTACAAATTGGGACTCTTGAATTTCCATGTCTACAAATGGAAATATCTATAGAAATATTTGTTGACTTCAATGTCTTGTAGAGTGACTTTCTCGGAATAAGGCAACCTTATAAATGGGAAGATGCTATGCATTTTCCAAACTTTTGAAGGATGTTGGGAGCTGCTAACTTAGCAGGGGCATTTCAGCAGCATGGAAAGCAACTCTCGTCACTCTAAAAAATTAGCAAACATTTTTTACTATTTACAGATTTGGGCACAATTGACCTCACTTTAGTTGTTATTGGATTGAGAAAAAGGTCACCAGGTGTGGTTTATTTCGCTAAAGAGATGAAACAACGAGTGAACAAGTCAGTGGCAATTGACTGATGTGTATTACAATTTGAAAGTATGCAATAATTGTGCTAAGGTTGGACCACCCATTCCCAAGCACAAACTCATATCCAACCTGGAAGGTGCATAATTTTGAGCGAGGCAGGGCGCTATTTTCAACCAAGGCTGGAAAAAATTTCCAAATGAAGTTAGGAATGTTTTTGTTTTTCTGCTTTTTAGGGTTGGAACTAAGCTTAATAAAGTCATGAGGCATGTCCCAAAGTGTGTGGGAAGTCGTGAGCAAGAAAGTAGGAAGTAGTGAGTAGAAAAGTAGTTCTTGAGTGTTCGGAATTGGAAGAGTCTTGGACATTGGCTATGATTTTTGAGCACTTTTTGGCTTTCAAAATTTATAGTGATTTTAATTTTGGGAATAAAATTACAAAAAATTTGCAATTCCTATGTTTCTTGTGGATCCCAGAGGTCAATGTAATGTATTGAAGGTACCGTACGTGAAGGTCTGAGTTAGCACTCAGGTGTCACAATTGAATTTTTCACGTCGGATTTTTAGGAGTCCATGTCATGTCATGCCATTCACAAGATGACATATGGCTTATTTTTACAAAAATGACTTAATTTATGCCGAATTTGACCTTCATGTAGGGTATTGTCTCTTTCAAGAGGATAGTACCGGTAGTGTGTAAGGACTACAAAAAATGTGGCACTTGTTACTTTTATACTTGCAATTTTTATTTTGATTGATTTTGTTCAAGCAAAGAAAGAAAAGAAAAGAAAGAGTTCTTTTCATTTTCTAATGTTAGTCTCTAAAATTTGGTGTGCAAATTTTTAATTGAGAATTATTAATTTTTTTAATGAGAATACTAAAAAAAATTTTGGAAATCTTATTCTATTGATGCAACTTCTTAAAAAGAGTCATGAAATTTTTCATTTCATTTTTTCCTTCTTTCACTTTTAATTTTAGACTGCATATGAATTCTAATCGATTTGTATTTCTTTTGAAATGACAAAAAAACAAGATTGCATACTATCAAATCACACTGATTTTCTTCTTTCTAAATTGAAGTTGAGGGTCCACTTCATTTACAAATTTGAGATGTAAACAAGGGTCAAAGACTTTTAGCACCACTTGAGATGTAAAGATTATATTATGAATTCCAACTATTACAAAAATAAAACTATTTTTTTGCTAAATTCAGCAACAATAAAGGACATATGGTGGTGTGTTTAGTTTCTAAGCCAAATGCTTCATCAAAGTACTTATAATAAAGAATATCTTAAAAGTATATTTGCTTGCTTTAGTAGATATTTAGGCTTGACAATTAAAAAATGCAATTTTGAATTATACTAGACTTGACAAACTTATTATACACTTGACCTCCTCCGAATACAATTTGTAATTGCCCATTCTTGTATTGTTGTCTTAAGACAAACTCTCATGTTCAAACAATGAATTCTATTTTGTAATGTTTGTGATGTACCTAATTATGAATGTAATTAGAGCCAACCACTTGAGGCAATGACATTTGAATGGCTTGAGTGTATTTCAACTTCTTGCAAGTCATTTGACCAAAACAAAAAATAGCATCTAATTAATATAGTGTTTTTTTTATAGTAGATCGTTTAATTAATTTGAGTCCTAAGAATATTTCAGGCCAAATTTAGGTGATACCAGTGTTACAAATATTACAGTAGAGATGTCTTTTCTACTATTCTTCATGCATAGCTTCATTATTATAAATAATTTATTGTTTTAGGATAAGTGACTGAAGTAACACCACTTGGACCTTTGGTGGTCTATAGATTATTCAACCAATGAAGATAAAAGAAATGGTGCCATCTTCACCCTCCTCACTACTTCCTTCTGATCTTTAGTTGAGCACAAGAAAATTGCAAGATTCCATCATTCTTCAAAGACTTACCACGCTATGCATACAAATTGTACTTGGAATACCTAAGGATGAAACAAAAAAAATTCATTTCACATATATACATTAGTCACAAATTTTGATTTTCAATAGTTAAGCGAATGCCACTTTTGATTCAATGAAAATTGTATTTCAAATAAAAGATTTACATATTATAGTACAATAGTTCTATTTGATGTGATCAATTGTTAAATAAATTACTAATTTTTTTGATAGAATTTGACATTTGCCTTTATTTTTATGAATATAATAATACAGAATAAATAATAATGGATGGATTCCTCCCTTAAAACGAATCATATGTCTAAATTTCTTACTTGTCTATATAAAAACATGTAACAAAAATATTTATATAAACATAAAATATATTATATAAATTTTATCTTTTCAGTGAATACAATATTTTTAATATTGTACCAATATTTTTAATATTGTAAGATTATAGTATATAATGGTTTGAGTTGACTCTACTATAATAATACTTTGAACCTTTGATGAGGGCAAATATTTGGATTTCTTCTCTTATTCATTTATACCTCATGGGAAAGCGCAAGAACAAATCATTAGATGAGTTTTGGGGGGTCGGGAGGGCCGTTTCAGGCCCGTTCCCGATGCTAGTCCCCAACGCAGTTTCAGAGAACGGCTGTTCGCGACAAAAAAAAAAAATCATTTAAAAAAAAATTAAAAAAAAAAAATCCAACGTGGCAGTCGCTCGGCCACGTCAGCGAGCTGCCATGGCCCTGAATTCGGCAGTTCCCACAGGCTGGGAACACGCAGCCCTCCACAGGGCTGATTTCTCATCTAATGGTTCACTACAGATGATAAACTTTAGAAATTTTGAACTCATATTTTCAATCAACTATCCCAAATTATGTAGGAGAGGTTACAAAGCACAAAATCAACAATCCAAAATGCCAAGTACTTAAAAACAAATGCCTCAATTTTGTACCGAGTAGCAAACCAAATAAAAACACCAAGTCTTCTATTTAAAACTTGAGAAAATTACCAATTGAAAGTAGCTATTTATAGGTGCTTCAATTCATGCATCACTCTCCAAATGTATTATTTCCTACCAAACCACTGTTTGAACAAGCGGAAGACACTAAAATGGTTTCATAAATGGTTTTGTACACTTGCTAGAACAATCTTACCATTGGAATTGGTGTATTTAAGTTCTATCTTAAAGCTATTAGCAATTTAGTTTTTTTTAATCTTGTACCTACTTCAACTTTACAAATATTTTAACCCCTAAAGGCCCAAGGCCTTTTTTCTGCCAAAAAACACTCAAAACTGCCATTTCTATAGCAAAGAGTAAAAAAATTTGAAAAATGTTTTTTTTGCACATCTAACCGTAGGATCTTACACCTAACTAGTATAAAAATGTGTGGAAATTTCTTTAGAATTTTTGATTGCACAGATTGCAAGATATTTGCATTTAACCCCTAAATGTCCAAGGCACCCAATTTGGGTGTCGACAATACTTTGAAGTTAAATAAAACCTAATCAAGTTTCTATTTTTAGTAGTTTTTATTTTTGAAAATATCTTTTTGAAATCTAGTTTTACAATCAAAAATCTGATTTTGAAAATGATTGATTATGATTTTTTAATTCAAGATTTTGTGCAAGGGTACCCATTGTAATCTTGACTTTCTGTAGTGTTTAGGACTCTTGGAAATGAGCCTCAAATACACTAGGTCTTGGAGAAAAATCACATTAAAAATTCATTTAAAAAAATTGTAGAGTAGATTTTGAGAAGATGTAAATTAATTGGGGTTATGCATGTTAGGCCCTTTAACTTCATATTTTTTTGGTGACCAACTTTTGAGATTTGACTTGTGAAAAAAAGATTTAAAAGTTTTCTAAGTTTTAACACCCTCATGATCAAACCTTATAATCTTTCAATCCATAAAAGATATTGTTGTGTTTTCTTTTCCTATGTGATCTCTAACATGTCTAGTTTGAATTTTTACGGTTACAATTTAAAAAAATTAATACAAATTATCAAAAAGTTTACTTTTTGCTCAATTTAGAGCAAAAGTCAAGAAGCTCAAAAAAGGCCTTGGGCATTTTTCAACACATTGCTGGACTAAGCTTTTTGACTTTAAACATTTTTAACTTAAAATTTTTGCACTACAGAGTTTTGAGCTTTAAATCTTTAAAGTGGACAATTGAGTTGAGAGTCTAGGAAAAAAATTCAAAAAAACTTAATTATCATTCTTAAGAAAATTGTTAAGTAGAAGTAGGTACAAGATAGAAGAAAAATCTAAAATCTAAATATCTTTTAGATGGAATTAAAATGCACTAATCCCAATGGTGAGATTGTTCTAGCAAGTAAACTAAACCATGAAAAAAAAATTTGAAAAATTTGAAAAATTGCATTTAGAAATGAATCCTACAAGTTATTTTCTTCAAGAAGATGCTCTAGAAAAACAAGAATGTCCATAACTTTCTCAAAACAAATCCAAATGAAATGAATCAAAGCTTTCCAGATAGACAAAAAAATAATCTATGAAAAAAATATATTAAAAAAAATCAAATTTTTTCAAATTTTTTTTGCTGCCCGGGCTGCCCCTCGTCCCTTGTTTTGAGCTTATTTGGTCGTAACTGTTGTTCCCGGGCACTGATAGTGAAAAAATTAATATTCCCACAAAGCTTATCAGTTTTTCTATCTTCAAAAAAAGTTTCAAAAAATCACGACAAAAATTCAGCCCGTAGGTACCTGCCCGAAATCCCATTTGTCTTCCAAAAGAACAACAATCCTTTAGGGGTTAAGAATGAAAGTCAAGTTGTTGTGCTTTAAATTGTTTTCCTAGACTATAAACTCAAATCTTTAGAATAATTTTATTTTAATTCAAAATTTGTAGTGCAAAATTTTTAAGTTACAACAATTCAAAGTTATATAATCTAGTCATACAAGATTCAAAAGAACCTATTTACTTCACTTCAAATGCTAATATCTTTCAATCAATGTAGTCAAAGTTTAAAAATATTCTTACAAATATTCTAATATTAGTTTAGTGCAAGATTCTATGGTTAGATGCGTAGAATTTTTTTTTTTTTTTTTGCTCTTTGCAATAGAAATGAAAATTTTGAATGTTTTCTTGATGAAAAAAGGTCTTAGGACTTTAGTGCCCTACTACATTTCATTTAAATATATAAGAGAAGGGACTAAGTACTCAAATACTACACCTAGTGGTTAGAATCGACAAAAAATAATTCTAATAATGGTTGCTAAAGTTTTTGAAAATTAATTTTGCAAAAGAATAAAATATATAGATGGGCTAAACAAAAATATTACAAAAATTGGCAAAAAATTTCTTAGTTTGTGATAGATTAAATAAGTGATTGGCATTAACCCTCTAGGGACGAGCCCCCTATGACCAAGGTAGTCATCCAAATGCTCCAATTGTCGAACTAATAGGTACATTCTTTGATTCTACAATTAACCCTTGAAAGATAGTGAGGACCAAAAGTGTCCAATGGATGACTTCATTATTGATTGTAGAAACAAAGAATGCACCTATCGGTCCAATAACGGAAGCATTCTGGTGGCTACTTTGGTCACGGGGGGTGGTGTTCTTCAAAGGTTAACCTTAAAACGACGCCACAACCATTTTTTTGGCCAATGTATGATATAGAATCTTTCTATCTAGGACAAAAGTGCATATGCTCATCCTTAGAATTTTGTATGAAAAGGGAAGGTCTTGCACAATAGTTTGGCTTCCAATGAGTGGTGTTGCATTTTTGTGAGACAATGATTCACATAGTCCCCAACCGGATGATTTCCACAGTCCCCGGCCCGTCCTTTAAGGGTTAACAGTGAAGTCATGCATGGGACACTTTTGGTCCTCAGCGTCCTTCAAGGGTTTCCCATGTTGAGCATCCCAGGCTTTTTATTTTTTTATTATAAACTTTTTTTATTTTTATTTGCCGGGGCAAAAGCAGTGTACTGATGCTCTTCCCCAAAGCTACCGACAGGCCCTTACCCATCTAATATCCGGACATGCTCCCGCGGGCATGTTCCGGGTATGCACTACCGAGCTTACATGGGTACCAAACCCTAGAATCTCATCGTCTTCCCAATCTAGAATTCCATCTCCGAGACTCGAATTTCGGTCCCATTGCGTGCGAAAATCTGCCGAATTTGCCTCCCAGCAATCCATTCTCCTGCCATGGCAAGCTCCGCTGCTGTCTCCGCCGTTCGCCGCGTGGTTTCGAAGGTCGCTGCTACCACCCCTGCTGTCTCTGGTACCCTTTCTGCCCCCATTCTTCTGTCGGATTCTTGTTGCCAGGTTACCTAACCCTAGTGCAGTGTGCGTGTTTGAGTTTCTTCGTACTCATTAATTTCTAGGTTACTTTTGTTATTCCACAGAATGTTGAAAGATTCGCTTGGATTGATCGACGTTTAGATCGGTTCTCTTGTTTGCAAGTGATTTTAGGATTCTGGGATTCCGTTTTTTTCTTTTAGTCGACTTGTTTTAGTTATATCATTTTGGTGGTGTGTTCGAGTGCGTGAATGACCTAATCAACTAATTCATGGTACATAATTCAGTCAGCACTTGTTTGATTGGTGCACAGGTTACCTAACCCTAGTGCAGTGTGCGTGTTTGAGTTTCTACGTACTCGTTAATTTCTAGGTTACTTTTGTTTCGCAAGTTAAAGGGTTTCGCACATGCAGAATGGAAGACGTTCCTTACTTTGGGCGATGGTCTATTTTTTTTTATGGAATTTTCGACAATCCACAGAATGTTGAAAGTTTCGCTTGAGTTGATCGACGTTTAGATCTGAGTTTTCTTGTTTGCTAGTGATTTTAGGATTCTGGGATTCCGTTTTTTCTGTTAGTCGTCTTTGTCTTGGTTATATCATTTTGGTGGTGTGTTCGAGTGCGTGAATGACCTAATTATCTAATTCATGGTGCATAATTCAGTCAGCACTTGTTTGATTGCGTCGCTGGGGCTTTTAGGTCAGTTTTGTATTTCGCAGGCATCCTAGCCTGTGAGGCTTCGATTTACCTTGGATTTTTCTTTGCCGTTGAGAAGGTCAACATAGGTTTTTAGTTTTAGTTCGTCAGTATCAGATCGTTTCCATGCCATTGTGATTCAGAAATGACGCTGGTATTGCTGCTAGTATTGACAATGGTGCGCTTCATTCTTGCAGGCACCCGGCAGTTTCATGCAACGGGAGCCAAGAGGTACAGCGACGACTACATCCATGCAGAGCACATGTACAACATCACTGCCATGAAGAACCGGAAGGTGAAGATGGCCTTTGGCGTGTTCGGCTCCTTGGCCTTGGGCACCTTTGTGCCCATCTGGGCGGTGCACTTTCAAATGAAGAAGCAAGGTGGTATCTGATCGCAGACAGGCGCTTGAGTAGAGTGATGATACCACTTTGATTACCAAAGAGCGGTGTGGCATGTCCATAAGACGAGAGTAGTGAGTGGAGTATAGATGTAAAAATAACCGCATTCCATTTCTTCGAAGTGTTGCATTTCGTGTACTCGATTCGATTCGATAAATGCTGGAATATATTTTGCTGACCAGCCTTCAAAGCATGATAAAGCTCTAGCATGGCCATGCTTGAATGTCTTGACGATCTGAATAGTGTTACTCATTAGGTTTAAATGAGCTGAGATGCACTGGAGTTTCTAATTGTGGTAAATGTGAAGAAAGGAACTTGTAGAGCAGTAAGTGCAGGATTCAGGATCCTTGACTTGGAGAGGTTTGGACGATGTTCATTATTTTCAAATGATGCATCGTGAAATACTGATAAAGTTGTCTCTAGTCAATATGGTAGGGAACCCATAGTACTGCTGTACACTGCCAGGTATACTATTGTATTAGCAAGATGTTGGAGAGAGAGTGTGTCAGGATTATTTTTGTCTCTAAAAGATGATTTCACACACATCATCCGCATCCAGAATTCACACGAGCAATATTGGATGAAACATCATATGTGACTTCTCAAGAATGGAAAGAAACCCTATGTGGCTTTCATTAGTTTGATTCTCACACCAAATGGCTATTGGAGATTCTTGTTTAAAATTACAGTGGCAATCCAAGAATTTGAAGAGCTTTGACCCATGCGGAGACAAAAAATTATAAGTTTCCATCTTTTCCCCTTCATTTGCATGAGGAGCCCCTACCTTTATTGCTAGCAACCCTTAGATCTAATGTACGCAAATTATAGTTTGTTGACTATGGACGGAAGGAGAGGAGGCTTTGCATGACAAAAGCTACATATGAAGAACTTTGAGTAGGACCTTATTCGACAATAAGCTTGAGCTTTAGGGGTAAAGCCTCTTGAAGCATAAATGCTTGATCAAAGTGGTCAAATTGGTAATACCCGCCTAAGATTTCCACTGTACTATTGTAATTATTGTCTGGTTATACAATATTTTTTTTAAAGGACAAACGGGTGACCTTAGAAATCAGCCCTTTCATTACCGTGTGAATCATTCGCTTAAAATATTGCAAAAACACTCATTGGAAGTCAAGCTATTGTAGAAGACCTCCACTTTCCACAACAAAATTCCAAGAATGAATAGTTGCACTTCTGACATAAACAAAGGATTCCCTATCATCCACTGGACGCCAAACGTCCATGTCGACTTTTAAGGCATATATGTGTACATGATGGACCAGTGTCTAGCAATGGTATTAATTCCCACCTTGCTGCAAATCACCTTTTATGTTACTACTGAGACATTTTGAAATTTTTGGGACGTGGCCAACACTCACACCCTTGTTTGTATATCCACGTTGTAGCCATGTAGCCATGTTGTAGCTTTGTAGCTACGTATCCACGTTGTAGCTATGAATCCATGTAGCCACGTTGTAGCCAGACCCTAAAGCTCAGGCTTGCTTTCAAGTTAAGTTATAGCCACGTTGTAGCTATGAATCCATGTAGCCACGTTGTAGCCAGACCCTAAAGCTCAGGCTTGCTTTCAAGTTAAGTTATAGCCACGTTGTAGCCATGTCCCACATGAAATCAAGCCTGAGCTTGCCGTTGTTGGGATATCCACGTTGAATTTTGGGACATGGCTACGACGTGGATAATCCAAAAGGGGGGTGTCACTTTTCTACATTCTTGCACGGCATGGCAGCAGCACTGCGATTCTCCAGCAAAATCACAAACCAACCAATGAGGAGGACAGAGTTCCAAGGGAATTTGTGTACCGTATGATTTCCTTACAAAAATCATGAGTTTGGTACGTCTCGTTCTAACTTATCTGCTGCAATCACGAGGCCACGTTGTGACGCTAATTCATGTTTTTGAACTGAATACTTTGCATGACTTACCAAGTAAGCACATCCCTGTTTCACAGCAAAAGGCGGCGGCATGGTTGTAGTTTTGAACATGAGCATGCCCTTATTTCAAAAATGAAAAGTGAAAATTGAAAAATTGACACCCACTTGCCGTTTCTTAATCGATAGTTTTCAGAAATATGAATCGCCTAGTGCCGGTAACACGTCCGTTTTTCATAACACGAAAGGGTTGCATTGAACAATTGTAAGTTATTTTCTGCACTTCCTAGAAGGCTGTGTTGAGTTTAAGTCAATGTCGTCACTTCAAGGAGTTGGTCGTTGGTCGTTGGTCGTTGGTATTATCCTTTGATTCCTTTCGTAGATCCTTAGTGTGGTATGAATTTACATTTCTCTGCATGTTGTTACCATGTTGTTACCAGCAATTTTTAATGGAAGAGTTTATATTCTGCACATCGACCTTTTGGAGGGACCGTGTAAGAGGTATAGTGCTTGTCGCAGAATGCAGCTTGTTTGGGGTGTTAAGTTTCAAATGAGTATGTTCGGTATCTTCTCGAAGGCCCTGCTCAAATGTAGTGAGCCGTCTGCTGATGTTTCGTATGTTTATTCCAGGAATTCCGTTATTGTTGTGAACATAGATTGTTCACCTTCTGGCACCAATAAGAATATGAAAATAATGTTATAGTTGTAATTCCACGATTTCCATCCAAATAGACTCCCGAGTGTAGTGGTACCTGATGATGCTATTTTTCTCTCCTTCCCATGCACACTCTGGCCGTTTCTTCTGCACGTAACATTCTTGAATGGGAAGGTTGGGTCCTTCTACAGTATCACTGTAACAAGAATAATTCCAGATTTTCTCCAGATTTTCTTCACGAGCTTGCAATCAAGATTCAACAAAAATAATTGAAGATTTTCTCCAACAGCTTGCACTCAAGATTTTCTCCAGTGAAAGGCGCCTTGATCCATGGGAAGCAAAGAGTCTTATGCCTTGACTTCAAGAATGTTCTGCAGCCTACCTTCCAGTTCGTCGCTTTGAGCTTGCGATCACACACAAAACCTAGCCTGCTGTGAGCGGCGATTAAACAGAATCCACAGCAATATCATCACTATCTTCGCTTACAACACGCAATCTGAAATCACTGCAACAATTCCGCGTCTATTCCCAGTCATGAAAATCAGGCCTCCAAAAATCTGATCGAGCCATGCTACAAAAATCTGAACACTTGAAGATAAATCGATTCCAAAGTAAAATTGATGTACTAATCAGTAAAACATTATTAAGGAAAGTTGGAGGATTTCCAGGGTTTAGGGTTTAGTTACGACCGAGTGGAACAAAATCTGTTCCATCCATTCAGAGAGGTATGAGATACACAAGCGGACCCTAAATCATTAAGACAATGAATTCGAACAAGTATTCAAGTTTCTCGGACATTCTCAGACATTATCACAACCTCAAGTCCGGCCTCAAGTCTTCCATATCTCAAAAACCCAATTCAGGGTCGTTCTAAGTAGAAAGAAAACATGAAAATTTCAAATTGCAGAAATTGCAATGGTCAGAGTTCTTCACTCTCAGGTTTAAAATTCAACCGCCTTCAAATGTGCACCCGGATTTCATGACTGACGATACTGTATTTGCACGGGTTAGTTTCATAGTATATAGTCTGAACTTGAATTAGACTAGGTGGAACTTCGACTGGAGCCTCTATGTCAGCGTGTCGTCTCGCCAAGCATCTCAATCAGTCAGAAATTTCAAGACTCCGAACTCCATTAATTTGCAAGAGAATGTTCACCTTGTCGGCCGATGTTCAGCTGCTTGCCCTTCGTTTTCCTCTCATGACTCTCACCTTATGAAATTGGGTACATTGGTAGCATGTTCCCTTGGATCCCTAGCCTCCCATTGACCTTTGATCTATGAAGAGTCACATGAAAGGTTGCTGCAATGTTGACAGACTACCCCTTCCTTTCTGTGCAGAGACCTGGCAGGAGAAAGGATTGTTCTTGTGAAGGTCATACAAGTCCATATGTCTTGTGAAAATTCTTTTTGCAGTTACGATAATGTTCTTTGACACAAACCGAAATAATGTGGGAGGCAGATGTTGTGAGACATTTTACAGGCCCAATTCGCTGCAGAAGCTCTGCGTGAGTGGAGCTTGCATTCAAAGTTTACGCTGTAAGGAGCTGGAGGCAGCTAGGAAGGCCAAAGATGGGGTTTATAGGTGGCATCCTTGGGTTTCCGTTCCTCATCTTGGGCTGCGTAATGTGGCTCTTTGGAGCAATTATGTTTATACTCTTGTAAGTAATTTCACATTCCTTCAAGAGTCTAAATCTAAGCTGACTGCACTCACTTCGATCCTCACGCTGAGCTTATGTTGGACCAAGGTTGTATATATGTGAAGTGTGTAAAATCTAATCTTCCAAGGGAGGTGGTTGACAAAGCTACCGTGGTGTGTGCGAATGCAGCAAACCCTTTGCTATCATATTACCGTGTGGAACTTGCTGTGAATGTATCATCCAAGCCGCATTATGGCTCATGGCGTTACCTATCAAAATATTGAACTTCTTTATCGGTTGCATACCTTGCTGAGATGATGGTGCATAGCTGCAATAAGCAAGTAGCCCAGTTAGCACTCGGGAGGTAAACTAAGGCCTCCTTCCATCATTAGTACCGAAAGCAATGTATGAATCAAGCTGTCCAAAGCAACAAAACATGTCCGAATTAACACAACTTTGTTAATTCATGTCTGAATTTATGTCGTTCAAAGCAACAAAATGTGTTGGTTTGGGATGTAAGGTTGAACTACCCATTCTTAATCACTTAAGTAATTTCAGCACAGATGAGGAGCAATGTGAGGCAAAGGAAAATTTTCTCTTATAGAGAAATAAGAAATATTGGGACTCTAAATTTTTCGTAATTTTATCCCTCAAATTGAAATTACTATGAATTTTGGGAGCCAAAAAGTGTTCCAAACCCATTACCAATCACTAGAGTCTTCTAAATCTAATCATAGCCAAAACTACTTTCCCACTCAGTATTTCCCATATATTTTAAGACACTTTGGGACATGTGTCATGACCTTATTAGTCCCAACCTTGAAAAAGAAAAAGAAAACATTCTAAGCCTTGGTTGGAAATAGAACACCCTACAAATTGGGAATTGGCTCCTGGTTGGTAATGGGTGGTCCGACCTTAGAGATGTTGAAGTGAGTTTGGTGCAATAAAATTCAATAACATGTTTTTTGCTAATTTAAAAAAGGATTGTCAAGCAGGCACTAGGGAGGCCTACTGATTGTCAGAAGAGGTGAGTAGAAGTGATGAGAGTCTGGTGTATCTGCTGACCAATCCAATGGAAGAAGTGACTTCAATTCTGTACATTGTCTTTTGATGGAGCTTACAAGGAAGCCCTTAAGGGTACATTCTAGTATCATTGCATGTTTTCAACCTACTAGTTTGAAAACACCCAATAACAATGATAATGACAATATTACAATTTTGACAATTTTGACAGCCTAATACTTTTGTCAAAGGCACTCTATAGCTACAAAATGGACCCTATGTATGTCAATACAGAAACTCCAAAGGTCACTCCAAAAATTAGTTAAACTAAATTCAACCTATAGGCCAGCAATCAAATTTGAAAAATTAAATTTTTCAATATTCTAATATGATGGATTCTAATTTTGAAGAAAATTTGAAGACCTTATTTGATAGATTACACCAAAATTGATTTATAGGTTTAGCCTACTAAAATTGAGGTTTGAGTTGAGGTTACAAAATTTTCCATTAATTATACCTAGTCCAATCTACATCCTCTATAACAAGGTTAAGATACTTTTTAGTGTAAAAATGTATCAAAGTTGCACAAATATATAATAGAAAATACTTGAGCATCAATAAAAGTCTACACAGCAAACACATAGACCTAGAATGTGGTGGTATTAACTATGGCAATTTATCTAATTGGCACACGATTGCACAAGATTGAATTAGAATAATATTGTTGTTTAAACTCAACTTTGTAGATAGTCATTGGTGTGAATTATCAATGAAACCCTTATTAGGGAGCTTTAAGTTGCAGCTTCATGTGAATTTTTTATTTGCATTTAACAATATCCAATTACAATCATGTTAGAAAATTATTAATTAAATCTAATATAATAAATGAGGGCATATAGGTCATTGCAAGAAACACCGGTACTAGGTATGTGTCACAAAGGAAGTGCCGGATCTTTCTTTTGTAATAACTTCTTAAGCTTGACTTGCATGAATTTGAGATTTTTATTGAAGATGTATATCTTGAGTATATTTATATCTCATATTTTTCAGAAATTAAAAAAATAATCGTATATTTAAAAATCAATTAAATTAATATGTCACGTTTTGCGTTTTAGGGGTTTTGAGTACTATGGAGTCCCCAAATTTAATGATTTAGAGCTGAAATTTCTATGGTCTATTTGTGTAGTAGGAACTCATGTTTCTACCAAGGGAAATTCAAAAATATTTTATTTTATGTTGTCTACGTCCATGCAAAGAGGGCTCTCTTGCGGGCGCAATTTTGAACATTGAAAATGGTTTCAAGAACATTTTTTTGTTGAAATCTCTTCATTATGAAGTCTTTCCAAATGGTCTATTTTTAGTTTCTTTAAAAATGTTTTTTCCTATTTTTTCCTAATTAAAACGTCCAAGTATCTATTTTTTGGCAATTCTGCACTTTTCTAGTTCTCCCACTTAAAGAATTTTTTTGGACTTTTCCTTCATAGTGAACCTTCTTCTTCTAAGTCTATACATTGGTCATATTTTTAATATTTTTTTAAAAATGTTTTTCTAATTTTATAGTACTCCCGAAAAAAGGCTCAAAACCGCTCAAAATTGCCAAAGTGGAACAAAAACAGGCGGTCTTTCTTGCAATGACCCATATGATAATGAACCATTTTTTGGATTTATAAATATTATGAGTCATACTGTATTATATTGGAACTTTAGATTCTTTTTGCCAGTTGTATAGTTGAATTGCTGTATTAGAAACTTGCATGTTTGAATTTTTACATGTTCTAAGAACTATATTTTTTGAAGTTTGATATGTTGCCACAAAAAAAATCTAATCAACATAGGTTTTGAAATAAAAGGCTCAAAAAATATTTAAATTACTTATTAAGTCTCATAAAGTAAAGCATGTTATTAAACTATTAGCTAGTAATAGGGATCTAATAATTGACCAAAAAAATAATAACCCCCTTTCAATACGCCTATATATACACATATTTTTAAAGTTTAGAAGGAGGCACATCCCTTGGGAGGTTTAGTCTTCTTGTGACATTGATTCCCAATGAAATCAATTTACCTCTATTTGCACTTAGAAGGAATTGTCTATTACATGAAATTTCTTACCTCCCCCTTCTTGAATTGGTTAATTGGTTCTTGCTACGAAACAACATGTCTACTAGCTTTTTTGGTTAATATTGGTGGTGGAATATCTATATTAATAGCTTTATGTTCATTTTGACTAAATTTTGTTTGATCCTTTTTACTTGTGAAAAGGCAAAAGTTTACAATTTTACTTAATTGTATTGTATTTTGAAAACCTTCATGTTAAATCTTGTAAAAGTTTGAATGACTATGATATGATATATAACCTTTTTATAATATTTTGAATATTTTGAAGTGACAATATGGATCTAATTAGAAAATTTTGTGTAGAATAATTTGAAAACATTTTTTTCATGTGACTACGCTAATAGAAAAGCATGCTTCCGGAACCAACTAGAGCATTATTGACAACACCAAAAATTTAAAGAACCAAGGTTCCTTAAAATTTGACATATAGGGTCATTGCAAGAAAGGGAGTTCAAAAAGCGTAGCATTTTCTACAGTACTCATTTTTTTTTCAGGAGTACTTTAAAATTAGAAAATCATTTTTTTTAAATGTGAAAAATATGTTTAATGTATACACCTTTAAGAAGAAGGTACCTTAGGAAGGAAAAGGATAGAAAAATTTTCTAAGTAGGAGAACTAGAAAAACCCTAAATCTCATGAAAATAGGACCGGTTACCGTAATTTCACATTTTAATTTGTAAAAAATATGAAAATAATTAAATAAAAAATAAAAAAAATGCCATTTGGAAAGAGTTCATAGTGATGAGATTTCATCAAAAGATCGATCTTAAAACCATCTTCATTGTTCAGAAATTGCGCGCAATGGGAGTGTTGTTTGCACTCATGTGGAGGACACAAAATAATATATTTTTAGATTCCATTCGGTAGGAATATGCTTTCCTACTATGCAAATAGACCATGAAAATTTCAGCTCTAGATCATTAAATTTGGGGACTCCTAACGTAGTAAAAAACCCTAAACCTTACATTGTAACAAATTAACAAAAATGACTTTTAAATATAAATTGTTTTTTTTTAATTTCTAAAAAATAAGGGATCTAATTACCATCAAGTTAGGCATCTCCAATAACAATTTCATGTTCATTGGACTTGTGCTACAAAAGTTATAGAAGATAACAAAAATGTCACTCCCATTGTGACGAGAAATAGGACCACCCTTTCTGGCAATGACCCTATAGTGCCAAAAGATGGTGTAGGCACCATTCCATATTTGGTTGTTGTGGCCTCAATTTGCTAGGCGGTAATGATAAAAGGTATTATTTTGAGTGTTGATGGGACACTTGACATAAATTAAGCATGTGTATTTTGAAATTGTCAAAGGCTTTTTGTGCATTTGGTGTGTCTACCAGACTTCCCATGCTTTTGATTGTACCACTATATTTGGAATAGAAAACTTGTGTAGAATTTTCATTGTCTTTTCTAATGTAATGAGGTATTTACAAAATGATGTTAAAAATCTCATAATGTTCAACCGTATTATAATTATGAGAAATGTTTGATCAAGGGAGGTTTTCAGTCTGGCAAATTGTAGTAAGATTATTATAACACCAATTGGATATCTAATCTTAGTACAAAGTTCAATCAAGTAGACTAAGGTAAGTAGGGTTGTTGATTAAGTTCCTAATAGGAAACACAACCAAGGGTTTATAGAACTCCTTACAACCAAGTAAAATAGCTTTTGAACTCCCTCTAATTCCAAGATTTATCTCTCCACTCTTAATGGCCACAAAGGTTACATGTTTCCTGATATTTAGTTCAATCTTTTAATCTTCACTTATATGCTTATAATACTTTTACAACTAATTAATAAGTCTACTTTTGGTCCCCAACTTGGTCTTCATCTTCTTTGATCCTCTTTACCGCTCAATGCATTCTAATTAAGTTAGGGAAAGATAGCTTGGTAGAACTTGCATGCATTTTTCTAATTGAAGATGATCTTCCTTTGCATGGTTATTAATAATTTATTATGCTTTTAACTTAGCATTGCCTAATTTTCAAATTAAGCCTAATTCAATTAAACTCCACAATACTTACTCTCTTACATTTCACCAAATTAGAATATTCTCATAGAGACAAAGAAAAAGTATAAGCTTAGGGTCACTTTACACCTAGAGGTTGGGCCAATTCTCCTTGAGATCAATTGTACAAAATTTCAACTCCTTTTGGGCTAAAGGCCGTCTTCAACTACTCATTAGAATAAGATTATAATGGGGGCCAATTCTCTCATATGTGAAGGCCTTGAGGCCAAGAAGTCGGGCTGATTCAACAAAAAATATAAAATTTCAGTTCCTTTATTTTTTTTTCCAAGGCCGCTTTACACCTAGAGGTTGGGCCAATTTTCCTTGAGGCCAATTGTACAAATCCAATAGATTTGATTTGTTGATAAAAATAATCTTTTATAAATTTTTATTTTTTTAATGAAATTTGACAATGGCCCCAAGGTAAAAAATATGCTTCTCATTTTTGGTGCGCCCAATTCAACAAGCTTTGGCCATGTGAAATCGTGTTTCTTTTTAATAAAAAATTTGTTCCACCAAATTGGCCTGGTCTCTACATATAAAGGGGTTGTAATTGATTTTAGCCTTGTGTCCAATAACAATTCAAGATTTGGGGCCTCTGACACAACAAATTGGCCCACCCTCTAGATGTAAAGTGGCCCTTAGATTGACATGACATCAGTTACAACTTGGTAATGAAGGAGCAAGACTGTAATTGATATACCAGTTGCTAATCATACCATAATTTAAGGTACATCACAAACACAGAACTGTTTGATAACTAATTGATCGGTAATTCCTATTTGGTAATTTAAATTCTATCTAGGGTTTTCTAATGCACATTGATTACAAGAATGATCTTAGGGCCACTTTAGACTACGGTGGAGAAGTGCACCGGTCAAGAATTGTATGGAAATGGAGCAATATGATTGGAGCAAATTTCGTTCTTCACTGGACTGGGATTAGTCTATGGCCAAGACTTTACTAAAGGAGAACTTCAAGCATGTATGAAAAAATGACATGGCCGCCTATGTGGCAATACTTTTTGTAAGAGGAGTTCTCTAGAGGTCAAGTTTCTTGGCCGACTTTACCCCCCTGGACAAGGAATTTGGCCTCCAGAGAACCCCACCTCTCGCCCCAACTTCATTAAAATATTATTAATCTATGACAAATTTGGTAGTTCAATGAACTACTAGTCATTGTTCAACTGTTCTTTCAAAGACTGTTGAAGCACAACTGCACTTCAGAGTTGAAATTTTGAATTTAAATGTCAATTTGGATGTGGGGTTGGTTTGCTCTTGGGATGGTTTGAATGTAAACTTGTCAATTTGGACTTTGGGGATCGCATTAGAAGAAGTCTCAGCCTTCAAAGAGGCCACTAACAGATCATTTTTGGCACCCTTTGGTACAATTACAAGAACAAAAAACATAAATTATTATTATTATTATTATTATTATTATTATTATATATATATGTATGTATGTGTTTTTTGAAAAAAAAAGTAAAAAAGTAAAAAAGTAAAAAAGTATGACGTGGCACTGATGTAGCACTAGTAGTGCCACATCAGCACCCGAATTTTTTCTACAATTGCACCGGGGGGGGTCAAAACTCGCGGTCCCTTGGGGGCTGAAATTTCTTCTAAAGGTTGATCGGGGAATGCTGAATATGCTGAAAGAGTTCCAACTGCAACTGCTCACTGTTTGCAACACAGTTAATTAAGTCATTAATTTTAGGAGTTTTCTTAAGATTATTTCATGTTGAGTTCCAATATAAAAAATCCGATTTTATAATGAATGTTTATGATTTTTCCATTCCAAATTTTGTGCAATGGTGTCCATTGGAAATTTTGATTTTCTAGATGTTGATGGCTCTTGAAAATGAGCCTTAGATGGAGGAAAAATCACATTAGAAATTCATTTCAAAAAGTTGTAGAGTAGATTTGAAAAACCATATATTGACTATGTTTGTACATGTTATTTCTTTTAACCTCATATGTTTTTGGTGATCTCCATTTTAGATTTGACATGTATAAAGAGGATTCAAAGACTTCAAATTACTTTTACAATATTAACACCGTCATGATCAAACATTATAATCTTTCAATTCATAAGTGATATTGATGTGTTTTCATTTCCCATGTGATCTCTAGTATGTCTAGTTTGAATTTATATGGTTACATTTTTTTTTAAATTGATGAAATTTATCAAAATTTGAATTTGTATTCAACTTAGAGCAAAATTCAAGAAGCTCAAAAAAAGCCGGGGGTATGTAGAAGCAAAGGTGGGTAAGTTGCCCCCCTCCCTCCCGAAAAATGTCAAACTAAGGTTGTCAACATAATTGGAGGCACCTATTTCAAGAATTTTTTTTTGTAGTATTAGCAATTGAAAATCATAAAGTTTGTTCTTCACCACACATTCATTGGATGAAGGAGAAACAAGCCTCAAAGTTCTGGCCATCAAAATGTACTCCGATGAACTAAAATTGAACCACGTATACTTAAAATGATTTTCCAAAAATTTAGTTTATATTGGATTGATCTTAAAATTTTACCACTCAAACTAGACAAGTAGATGCATTTTTTCCAATAAGTTTTATTCAATTTGGGCACTAGATGCAAAAGTTACAGCTTTTCAAAGTTTGCTACAACCCAAAAATATATGCCAAAATGATCTTCTTATTGGCCTTAATTTTTTGTCCCAAAATGATCTTCCTGTTGTACTTTGTGACCTTGCAAATTGGTTAAATTTGGCATTAATTTCTATTTGAGACCAACAAAATGAAATGATTAATGGGGCCAGTCAACACTGTTTGTTCTTATTTCTTGCATCTCTTTGAATATTGCCCAATTAAAGGAGATGAAGCTTTGGGAGCTAGAACAAATATAACATTCACTAATAGTCTGACAAGCTGCCTTTCCGCGGATGCTTTGATGTGGAATATTCCACATCCAAATAAGCTAACTATCCATGCGTCGATAATTATCAGTATTCAACATGATGGTAGGGTCGTGATTTCATCACTTCCAAATGAAAATTGCATACAAAATAGCAACTTTTAACAAAGTGGTTATCAATTCATTGAGGTCAATAATTTCAAATTTTGGAATCCCTCACATGTCTTGTAAGCCTTTCATGTTTTGTGATCTGGAGTGGAAATAAAATTCTATATATACTTATGGGGTGGTAGATGATTAAGCAAACAATGTGGGATATGTAAATTAGAATGAATAGAAGCTCAACTGCTCATAATTTAGAAAAAAGCAAGAAAAGTAGAAGTTTAGACCTCATTTAGGCATAGTAGAATAAATTTTTTTAAAAACCTTGGAACTAGTAAAAGTTGGAAAATTAAGTAAATTTTTATCTCCAAAAATCTGTTTGGGATTTCAATCCTCCAATCAAAATTTAAGCACAAATTTCAGAGAGGGATTGGAAGGATTTTTTTTTTTACATTTTCAAACATCCTCCCTGAAATTTGTGCTTAAATTTTGATTGGAGGATTGAAATCCCAAACAGATTTTTGGAGATAAAAATTTACTTAATTTTCCAACTTTTACTAGTTCCAATTTTTTTGAAAAAACTTATTCTATTATGTCTTAATGAGGTCTGAAATTCTATTTCAAACACAATTTCTACTTTTGATTTAACTATGAGTGGTTGAGAAACTACAAGTTCTAATTTATATATTCCACATGGGTTGTTCTATCTTCTACCACCTCAAGTATATATAAAAAGCTTCTCTTTTTACTACAAAATTGCAAATAAGTTATTAAAGACCACATGGTAGATGCATTGGTAAGTTACTCAATGGATTCTAGATTGGGTTTTTTTGGAAACTATTTTTTTTACAATTATTTGATGAATTTTATGTTTAGTTCTAGAATTAGCAAAAAAAATGGAGCACACCATAAATGTACTGCCACTATCTTGATACTGAACCTTAAATTAATGAAGTATAGATGAATTTGGTGGATGAAGACTCCAGAGAAGAAAAGGCAACCTCTCTGAATGAATTAGGAGTTGGAACAAAAGGCCACACATGGGCTTAGGCATATACTAAATGCCTACAAAATGATGACCTCACACTCAACAATTAATTGACCATTGATGATATTTGAAAATGCCCCAAATATGTTATTTTTCAATATTCCAAAACTACATTTTGAAAAGGGCTGTGAAACTCAAAGTTTCCAGAATGCTAGGAGTACACCAAACTCTACTTATAGCGCAAAACGGGTTTTTAAAATGTTATTTTTTGCCTTAATGTGGAATATTATGTCCAACAACAAGATCATTTTGGGACGGAGGTAGTACAAAATATATCCATGGGGACCATTAGGGGTTTTGGTTCTTATTGCGCCCGGCCAAAACTTTCTTGGTAGTGAAGTTCACCAATGGACTTCAATTTGTGAAGTTGGCCGAAAGACTTTTCCAGTTTGTGTTTACACTACAACTAGTCAAGACTTCTTGAGGCATTATTTTAATGTCTTTCCATCTTGTCCAACATCCCACCAGTTGCCTAAAATAACCATGTCTTGGCCAAAACTTCTTGACCGACTAGTGCACTTCCCCATCGTAGTCTAAAGTGGCCCTTATTGACAATCAATAGCTATTTTAGTGTAATTCCAAGTTGGACTTAAAACCAATTCCACACATACTTAGACAAGCATTGACATGACAACTTAGAGATGCAAACAATTTAAAAGAGTATCCACAACTAATGTAGGTAATTGGACTTTAATCCCTCAGCACCTAGCATGAGTTTATTAAAGGGTGAATGTACGAAACACTTGTACTATTTGTTGTGTTTTGTCACACCCTAGATTTTTATTTTTGTTTTGGCCATAACTTTTGTGTTTTAGCTCCAAATGAGTCAAAATTTATAGGGAAGCTACTCATAACTATTATACACCTTGTCTAATTTTTTTTGTAATTTTCAAAAATAATTTACTATTTTTAAACAGCCTCGATAATTTCTCACAATGGGTGATTTAGGGATTTTTTGCACTTTTTTTAACCCAAAAAAAGAATTTTGAGCTGAAATTTGGAGAGAATGGTCTTCTAGTAGACTTATAGCTACTATCCAAAGGATTTTTAAAAACACTTATTTTTATGTGGTGTACAAGTCCACAAAGAGAGTTCCTTTCTGCATTTTTTTCCAAAGGTATGAAACATTATTTTGGTGCGTTTTTTGCTCAAAACCCATCAAAATAATGTTTCATACCTTTGGAAAAAAATGCAAAAAGGAACTCTCTTTGTGGACTTGTACACCACATAAAAATAAGTGTTTTTAAAAATCCTTTGGAAAGTAGCTATAAGTCTACTAAAAGACCATTTTCACCAAATTTCAGCTCAAAATTTGTTTTTTTGGGTTAAAAAAAGGGCCAAAAATCTCTAAATCACCCATTGTGAGAAATTATCGAAGCTGTTTAAAAATAGTAAAATTATTTTTGAAAATTACAAAAATTAGACAAGGTGTATAATAGTTATGAGTAGCTTCCCTATAAATTTTGACTCATTTGGAGCTAAAACACAAAAGTTATGGCCAAAACAAAAATCAAAAACTAGGGTGTGACAAAATGCTTTAAGTGTTTTGTGCATTCACCCTAAAATCCAGACCCTTTGGAATTCATTCCAATCAAACTATCACCTGAAAAGAGATCCATTGATAAATTGATTGTATCAATTGGTACTTTGGTAGTGGAGATAGGCCCAAAGCTCCATGGAAAGGGATACATCCTTTAACCGTACCATTAAAAAAATTATAATGGTAGTGGAGGCCAAATTTGAAGCGTTGGGGCGCTTAGGGGTTAACCTTTAAATGTTGCGGCGAAAATTTGGCATCTAATGGATGACAGAGAATCCTTCCAATAAGACAGAAGTGGAACTATTCATTCTTGGAATTTTGCTGTAAAAAAATGAAATCTTTTACAGTAGTTTGACTTCTAATGAGTTTGTTTTTTAAGCCAATGATTCCCACGGTATCCAAAAGGATGATTTCCGCAGTCACCAATCCGTCCCTTTAAAGATTAAGATTTGTAAATAATAACACACACTTTATATATAGACATCCACAAACACAAATCCAACTTGGTTTACAACTTTGATTTCTCACAAAAAAACTATCAATCAATTCATATACATATGCAAAAATTGAATTCCATTCTAGCTAGCCAAAAAAAATTACTCAAGAAACACGACCAACTAGGCCAGGGTGATTGCAAGAAAGACTGGTCGATTTTTGTCACACTTTGGCAAAACAAGGTTGTTTACTACTATAACTTTTGAATTATAAATACAATGCCAAAAAAAAATTAGATGTCCTAATTGTAATTGTATCCCTTATTTTCCAAAAAAATTAAAATATTATTTTAAATTTTAAATTCAATTTCTCTAATTTACCACATTTTTACGTTTAGAGGTTTTAAATACTATTGAGCGGTTTAAATGATTTTTAGCTGAAATTTCTATGGCATATATCTATAGTAGGCAAACGTATTCCTACCAAAGGACATCTAAAAATATATTATTTTATGTCCTCTATGTTTGTGCAAATGTTTGGATATAGAATTGTGGCAAAAAAATACCTACTTTGATGTTTTAATTTGTAAAAAATATGAAAAATAATTATTTAAAAACTAAAAAAATTCCATTTGGTAAGACTTTATATTAATGAGTTTCAACCAAAAAAAATGAGGTCAACACCATTTCTTTTGTTTACAAGTGCGTGCGAACAGGAGGCCTATTCGGGCAAACGTGGAGGACATAAAATAATGTATTTTTAGATGCCCTTTGGTAGGAACATGTTTGCCTAATAAAAATATATTATAGAATTTTGAGATGAAAATCATTAATTTAAATTGCTCAATATAATATTCAAAATCCCTAAACTCCAAAGTGTAGTAAATTAGAGAAACTGAATTTTAAATATAAAATGATTTTTTAATTTTTTTGAAAATAAAGGATACAATTAAAATCAAGACATCTAGAAATAATTTTTCTATTTTTGGCATTGGATTAATAATTCAGAAGTTATAGGAGAGGACACACGCAGTTTTGCTAAAGTGTGAAACAATTAATCAGCCTTTCTTGCAATCACCTACCAGGACTTGTGCACTCTCTCATGGTGGGTGAAAAATGAATTGCTTAGGTTCCATTTGATACTTTGTTGAATGCTTGACAAACCAACTTCCAATTTGGCTCTTGAATTCTTAACTATAGATGTCCTCAAAAAGCAACATTCCTCAAATAATCCTAAATA
Source organism: Pseudisothecium myosuroides (assembly GCA_951799445.1). Lineage (NCBI taxonomy): Eukaryota > Viridiplantae > Streptophyta > Bryopsida > Hypnales > Lembophyllaceae > Pseudisothecium > Pseudisothecium myosuroides. The sequence goes on along the minus strand of OX637287.1, from coordinate 20,191,260 downwards.
TCTCCTCCAAAAATATGTCTTTCTTGCTAAAATTTTGGACTTTGGTAGTTGAGTGATTAGGAAAGAGAAATAAATTATTTGATTGAAAAAGCATTGTTTTTGAAGGAATTATACAATTACAAAAAAAAATTATTTTGATGACTTCTAGCTTAAACTTCGATCTCGCTTTCCAGGGGTAGAATCCATCATGGGGAGTTGAGCTTTGGAAAGAAGAAAGCGGTGAGGTAGGAAAAGCCACCAAATGTAGAGAAAGCTTGGATCATAGCGTTTTCATAATTGTAAAAATTCATTGTATTTTGGAGGAATGTTGGTAGTTGAGGACATCTATATACAACTATCCAATTAGTCAGTTTTTTACTCTAATAATTATTTATTTGCCTATTAGGGTAATTCATGTCCTTTTACATTTAGACTTAACACTAATTTGGATATTTAAACAATTGAATAGGAATTAATGCACCCAAATTGGAAGTTTTAAATTTCTACTGCTATAGACTAAATATAGCCATTTGCATATATCTACGCAAAACTTCAATTATCTTTCTCCACTTTGACTGTTTTTGATGAAATGAGGTGTCAAAGCCATGCCATTTATGCATCCTCCAAATTAGGGTGCCATCAAGGCTTGTTGCTCCAAAATGTAATCTTGATGGTCCCAAAATGCCATAGCTAGCCCCCAACATGTCCCAACAAATTCACATGCGTCACCTATTAGGACTTGTAGTATTCCTTGTAGAATTGCATGAGACACATCAATTCCAAAACTTGGTTTCACCTAGTTGAATGGTAGTGAATCTTTGGAAAAATCTTAATATTAATACAAAGCTTGGCTCCAACCCTGTAGTCAGTTAGAAATTAAAAAATTCCACACTATAATGCAAGAATTGCTGCAAAGATACTAGCTTCAAAATATCAAACTTCTCTACTTTAGCTTATTGGAAATTTTCTTGGAATGATTTTGCTTCTTTATCACCCAACCTTGGATTTTTGTTCATGTAGGCCCTTCTACCAATTGTATCTCTTCATCTGTCTTATTTCTTTCATCAACTTGGTCCTCCATGGTATACCAATGCGTAACAATCCTTTCTTTTCCTCTCGGCAATTTGTTCCAATTTGGATTGGAAAACTTCCTTCTTCTCTATTTACTATGCTCATGGTATGTAGATTGTACAAGAATCTTTAATTGATAACGCCCATCTAGACAAAATACAGTCTCTAATTTAGTAAACTGAAGGACAAAATCCTACACTAATTTGGAACAAAAGGACTTACCACAAGATTTTCAAGACACCAAAGCACATAATGTCAACTAGTCTAGCAGGTGGAATTTGAAACCCTAATTGGATATACAAAGTAATTCCTGTTGAGATTGAATGAAAGGCTACATTCATGCTTAGCAACGTGGCAATCTATACCTTAACCCCTAAAGGACCGTTGTCCCTTCGGGGGACAAATGCGTTTTCGGGCAGGTACCTACGGGCTGAAATTTTGTCATGATTTTTTGAAACTTTTTTTGGAGATAGAAAAACTGATAAGCTTTGTGGGAATATAATTTTTTTCACAATCGGTGCCCGGGAAAAAAAGTTATGACCATATAAGCTCAAAACAAGGGACGGCGGGCAGTCCGGGCAGCAAAAAAAAAAGGACAAAAATTTGAATTTTTTTTTTTAATATTTTTTTTCTCATAGATTATATTTTTGCCTATCTGGAAAGCTTTGATTCATTTCATTTGGATATGTTATGAGAAAGTTATGGACATTCTTGTTTTTCGGGCAGTTAGAGCATCTTCTTGAAAAAAATAACTTGTAGGATGCATTTCTGAATGAAATTTTTCAAATTTTTCAATTTTTTTCTTTTGCATGGTCTGATTTACTTATTAGAAAAATCTCACCATTGGGATTAGTGTATTTTAATTCCATCTAAAATATATGAATATTTTAGATTTTCCTTCTATCTTGTACCTACTTCTACTTAACAATTTTTTTAAGAATGATAATTAAGTTTTTTTGAATTTTTTTTTTCCTAGACTCTCAATTCAATTCTCCACTACAAAGATTTAAAGCTCAAAACGCTATAGTGCAAAAATTTTAAGTTAATAATGTTTAAAGTCAAAAAATCTGGTCCCGCTATGTGCTGAAAAACTTGTTTTTTCCACTTTAAACGCAGATATCTTGCAATGTGTGCGGTCAAAAATTCTGAAATTTTTTCCACACACTCTCATACTAGTTAGGTGTAAGATCCTACGGTTAGATGTGGAAAAAGAACAATTTTCAATTTTTTTTACTCTTTGCTATAGATATGGCAGTTTTGAGTGATTTTTAGCAGAAAAAAGGCCTTGGTCCTTTAGGGGTTAAATTAGGTTATTTGTTTTGTATGTTTGTTTGTTTGATACGCTAAGATCTAAAAACTGTGTCCCCTAGCAATATTCTTGATATCATTGAAAAGCTCTTTATAAATAGAGATGCACAAACTTTGTTTTGTGGTGTTTAGACCTACAATGTGAAAGTTATTGAATTTCAAAGTTTTTATGAATTAAAAAATTGAATTAAATTATCTATTACTTTGGAAAAAACATAACTTCACATCGCATGTCCTAATGCCGCCAAACAAAGCCCTTGCACTTCTTTGTGCATAAAGCTTTCTCTTAGTATCAAGAATGCAACCTCTCACACTGCAACAAAGCCCTTGCACTCCTTTGTGCATCAGAGATATTGAATTTAAAATTTTTACAAATAAAAAAATTTCAAAATTATTTTTACTTCTATTTTGGTTGTAGCAATGTCACAAGGCACACTAGTTTCTTGTTGAACCTTATAGAGAATAAAAACTTCTTTTTTTTTGGTTAATTTCTTGTTGCACTCGATCCTTACTTGCATCAACTAAAGTTGTTGCTCCAAGAAATTTGTTTGTTTGTTGTTCCTATTTGTGTTTACAACTCCATTCCCGATTTCCATCATCCTCATTCATCAGTCAAATTTATTTATTATTTATTATTTAATTTTTAATTTTAATTTTAATTTTAATTTTTTTTTTAATTTTTTTTTAATTTTAATTTTTTTTAATTTTTTTTTTTCTAGCTTTCTACTTCATGCATTTGCCACGAGATGCGTTTGTAGAAATTTATACTTAGCTTTATGACAACTTAAGGTTAAGGATTCTAAGATCCCCAAACCACCAATTGATGGTAGTAAAGCCATGAAATTTTGCTCTGAGAAGACTTCAATTAGCATTCCACAGGAAAAATGCTAAGGTCTTTTTCTACTTCCTATTTATTTCTTTAAAATTGCGCAAACATCATCTTGACTTAGCATTCTTATAAGAAAATGCTAAGATCTTTGTTAATTCCTATTTATTTCATTAATATGTTGCGCTTAGGAAGGATTTAGTAGTTGCTACTTTGTCTCTGGATTCTTGTTGATCCTATGATCACAATGAATTCCTTATGAGAATACGAACAGATTTTACTAGTGATTTAACCACAGCAGAAAAATTTGAATCCAAGCAATACCCTCATTTCAAAAATGAAAATAAGGAAGGTGAATCATGTCCAACCATATTGTTGAACAATGATAACCACCTGGAATATAAATGGACCTATCCATTAAATCCAGTGAGTTACAAACAATGCTAATTAAGTTCTTAATAACTAATTAGCAATTAAAACCCTCATATCGATTAAGGTAGTGTGCTCTAAAAGCGAGCGGCCTCTTCAAATCGGACCCTATATTTAAGTATGAAATGGATATTAGGTAGTCCTTAAATGGACCTCTCAAGCCATTGAGAGAATCGAGAGAAAAGCATTATTTATTGTAAGAGCCAATCATTGGCCTTCATTAACTCAAATCACTTTAGAAGTTGCAAGTGGTCAGATTTTGGAAGACCTAGGGTCACAAATAGGTGCCTACAACAATTTTTTTTGAAAATTTATAAGTAATTCAAAAACGATTCAAAAAATATGAAACCACTTGTGTAACGTTCCGCATCCATTTTTCTTTCTCTGAAAAATGATCCAAAAATATTTCTATTCAAGGAAACCTGTGAAAATGGCAGATCAGCCCTTAAATGGTCGCTTTTAGGCCATACTACCTTACTCTGAGGTTTGGATTTTGAGTCCTGTTGCAATCAATGAAGGTGGTTGAACTCTCAGTGCTGTTAAACTTGGGCCAGACAGGTATGTGACATGGTGGCTACCTGGGCATACCGTAATTAACTCAATCACTTAAGACCAAAAATGTTCACACTGGCCTTACCTTAGACTTGTGGAGATTTGAAGCCAAGACTACATTCGGCTTGGCAAACTGGTGGACTTTTGGCTCCTTCTGCCTGTGTGAGTATTGTCTGTTTCAATGCTAAGTTAGTTGCTGAACTCAGAGCTAATTCAGCTGGTGAACGTGGAGCTGGTATACCTGGAGCGTATGCTGAGTTCTTCCAACTACTGTGAAGTTTCGTAACGTTTGAGCAAATGGCTTCTACACAGACCAGTGTTAATCAGGTTTTTCTACCTTATTGAGATTTTTTTGCATACTTGTTGTTGTTTGATTTTCCTTGTGAAAACAATAGCACGTGTTTGAGGGCTTAAGACACCTGCTGCATCCTCACTAACTTAAATTTTTGTATGGTTTTTGGGACAGGCACAGGTGAGGCCCCAAACCTCTTGGAGAAAGATTCATCACAAGTTGCAAATTTTCTTCCTCAACTCATATCTACTTTGAGCTACTTATTTTAGAAACTTTACAATGTTCTTTGCTTGTAATATTTCTAATATATGAGCTTGTACCACTTTGAGTGATTAGAAGTCTATGATTGAACCGAGGATTGAACATGTTAATACTTGTATATGGACATGGTATAGACTTAGAATGACACTTTCTTGAGACTTGAGACAAATATGATAAAATAGTGCCTATAGTTACCTTCACTCTTAGAACAAAGCTAATACATGTTGTCTACAAAGTGTCACCTCACAAAATAGACAAGATGAAGGTTTGTCTATACTTGTCTTCACAAGATAGACATTAGGTGTGAAACTTGTCTATAGATGTCTTGACAAAATAGACATTAGGTGTGAAACTTGTCTATAGATGTCTTCACAAAATAGACAAAAAAGGTTCAAACTTGTCCTTGGTTGTCTTCACTACTTGGATGGTCAATTTCGTTAAAATGGCGGTATTCCAAGTGCTACTTTGACGGTGTGCCATTTTTCCCATCTAGGACTAGTATAGATTTCAGAACGGCCTTTCTGAACCATCTAGGACAGGTATAGATTTTAGAATGGCCGCTTTGAATTGTTTTCATGCCATTTTAAATAAATATCGCCATTTTAACGAAATTGCCCATTTGGACATACTTGGTAAAAACCTAGCTATACTTAGCTTCTCAAAAATGATATTTCTAGACATGCATTTTACAGTCTCTTGTGGTAAACATGAAACAAATAATACCAACTTGGATTAGAATGACTTTGCTTTGCTTTTACACAGGACTCTAGTATGGTTCCTGTCAAGTGAAATATTATGCTGTAAAGGGATTTGATAAGTGCCCACTTAAGTGGGATGTACCAAAAATGTTATTTTTTTAATTTTTTAATTTTACTAATTTTACTAATTATATCATTTATTTTTTTATCATATTTTATTATATTATTATTAATTCTATTTTCTATTTTTTTAATTTTTTTAATTTTTTGATGATACTCATTGTTTTTAATTATGACTATCCCTTCTAAAAAAGATGTTGTCTTTGCCATTAAACAAGTAGGATTTAAGCCTATAGCCATTAATCCTAGTTGGAGCAAGTTTCTCTTCAAAGTCCTCAAGCTATGATGATCCATTAGGATTTATATGAACCAATAACCAATGAATTTTTAATTTTCACATAATCTAAAAAAATTGATTGTCATAAAGTAACACTAAGCTTCCTTTTTGAGTTCTTTGGGCCTTAATTTACTATAATAATATGACTTTTTCCTATTTGGAGTAGCTAAGGTATTAAGATAAGCTTCTCTTTTCTTTTCATCAAAGGCTTCTAAATTGGTTAATCTTACTTTTAAACTCTCTTCATCTCCCAACCTATTATCTATTGCTACTTTCAGACTTGGAAGTTCAAATTCTATTGGCAAAATGGCTTCTTAGCTATAAACTAATTGAAAAGAGGTAAAACATGTAGTACTTGTATATGTTATGCAATAGGCCCATAGGGCACTTTATAATTTTTCATCGCCAAACCTATTTTCTATTGCCACTTTTAGACTTAGAAGTTCAAATTCTATTGGCAAAATGACTTCTTGGTTATAAACTAATTAGAAAGGGGATAAACATGTAGTACTTGTATACATTGTGCAGTAGGCCTATAGTGCAGTAGTGCACTCTATGATTTTTCATTGCCCAATCTAATTTCTATTGCTACTTGTAGATTTATCCCAAAATTTGTGAGCACTAAATCAATTTGGAAGATGATGTTAAGCCAATTTGGCAAAGACCTCATAGATTAAATCATAAATTTTGCTATTAGTAAAGGAGGAGATTGAAAAATTGATTAATATAGGATTTATTTATCCGGCCCCTTGTAGCGAGTGGATCAATCCAATTGTCATTATGCCCCAAAAGGATGGTCGCATTAGGATTTGTCAAGATTTTAGGAAACTTAATCCGGTTACAAAAAGGATTCATTTCCTTTGCCTTTCACTGATAGTATTTTGGGCATGGTAGGCGATAGTCAATGAATGTTATTCATTCATAAATGCATCTTTTGGCTATAATCAAATCCAAATTGCCAAAGAGGATCAAGCCAAAATTGTATTTGTTACTAATTTAGAAATATTAACCTCTATGGTGATGCTATTTGGTTTATACAATGAACTCGCTACCTTCCAAAGGATCATCACATTAGCCTTCTAGGATTATTTCCATAAATTTATGGAGATGTTATTGGACAACTTCTGTATTTTTGCCACCAAGTTGGATCATGCTCAATAATTAATACTATGCTTTGAGCAATGTTATAAAATTGGCATTTCTCTAAAAGCCACTAAGTGCCAATTTGTGGTTTCCTATGGAAAACTATTGGGGCATATTGTGAGTTGAAAAGGGATTAATATTGATCAACATAAAGTATAGTTTTAGTTGTTTAAAAAGATTAGAAATGAAAAAATGAAAAAAAATTGATAATATAAAAAAAATTATTGTTATATCCAATATCAAGAAATACATCATAGTATAATTTTAAGCATTAAATTTTAATCTGATATATTAATTTTGAAAATCTTCTAAAAAGTATAAGCAAGTCACATCAATATTTGTTATCGACTTATCTCCATCCAAGTCTAATATACCTTAAGTATCTTTAAGTAAACTTTACTATTGAACCACTATTCAAAGCCTCCAATTATTGAATTGCTTTTGCAATATCATTGAATGTATGGGTCCACAAGCCTTATCTCCAAATTCTACATCAATTCAGCTATTTGTTTGTAGACAAAATTTTAGCAAAAGATGAATGATTATAGGAAAAAGGAGCCTATTAGGGGTCCTTATTAGGAAAAAGTACAAATAAAGTTAGAAATAAAGTTAAAATACACATAATAGTGTAGATAGAGATATTTGCATGAGATGAATGAAAAAGAAAAAGAAAAACTTGGATGAATGGGGTGTGACCTTAGACACACCTTTTCACAAAAGAGGTGACTCCTCATTTTTTAGGATTATAAATAGATTTAAAAAAAATGAAAGCTTCGGCATTTGGTATATGACCTACATTTATACTTATATATATATATATATATATATATATATATATATATATATATATATATATATATATATATATATATATATATATATATATATATATATATATATATATATATATATATATATATATATATATATATATATATATATATATATATATATGTTTATTGTGCAATATTGTATGCTTTTTAATTTGTAATTGTACTTGTGAGAATTTGTGTTGGAATTTATAATTTTGCAATTGGTATGAGCTTATATTGTGAATGGTGCGATTTGTGCCAATTTCTTAGAAATTATAAAAGAAATGATTTGTATAGGTTTTAGGCTTACTACCATGGTGTTGGGTTGATTTGCAAGGCTTCAGGGACCAAATTATAGTGATAGGTCCGTCTTCACGCTAATAGGTTCACAGACCACAAATTAAGGTCTTTTTATTATTATTATATGAATTTCAAAGTGTTTGGTCTTGGGGTTTATATGTTTGGACAATTTGTAATTTATTCTAATGTTTTGTTTGTGTAAATTTAGGGAATTAACCAATGTTGGTTTGGACAATTTGACTTGACCATTTGACCTAAAATATGGGAGAAAAGCTAAAGGAGAAAGACAAAATTTAGGCATAACACCAAATCTCACCATACTTTCTATTAACTGGGATAATTTAACGTAGAAACGATAGACTTAGGCATTTGCATTAGATTTGCTCATGGCAAGCACTTACTGGACTATTTGACCTAAACCTAAAGAGGAATAATTAATGAATTATGTGTAAATATTTTTAAAGTATTATCTTGTAATTGATTAGGTCCTAGAGCATTCATTGCATTTGACGATTTGACCAAACCTAAAACATTTGACCAGAATATTTGACCTCCCGATAAGAATCCTAGGTAGGACTGGAACTTCATACATTGTGTCACATTCACATGGTAAAGGACTATAAATTAAATTCTATACTTGGGAATAAGAGTATTAAAACATTTTAAGCCTAAAATATGTATATTGGATTTCAAAGTATAAAACCTATTTGAAAGTGACCTTAGTCACAAAACGATAAATTGATTAAACCTTTCCCTTGAAAAGAACCCCTATACTAGTGTTTTTCTCGGTTTTGTAAAATAAGGCAAAACCTAGATTACACTGTTCTTATTGTATTTAAAGTATTTTAACTTCAAAACCTTGTCATGATCAACCTTTACTCACTTTATTTGGCTGATTCTTTTGCTCAACTACTCTTTCACTATTGTACAATATGCATTAGCATTGTGGATATATTAGCTGCAATACATTTAAATTTGATGATAATTTTGTAAATTTTGTAAAACACAGATATATCTTTAGTTCTCTAATAAAACATTATTGTCATTGGTTGACAATTAATTTAAAAGTTAATCCAACAACATTTAAACATCTAGTATATACAATATTATTTAAGCTATATTCTATCTATCACTTTTAAAAGAGGCATTACGTCTTAAAAGATGATATACACCCACTTTTACAATGATTAAGAATTGTTTTGATAACAAGGTCATTTTTCATATCTACAATGTTGAATGTATTTCTACAATAAACTAGAATTTCTACATTATTTGAATCACAAGATGTTGTAACTGATTTCAATGTTTCTAAAAGATAAATTATATTTCTTGAAAGAAGGAAATAGGTAGTATAATAAACATATTTATATAAGTGCTTCACAATAATAACAAGTTCTAAAACAATACTAGACAATAAAGTTAAATTAACATTAATAAGAAATATGTCTCCTAGTCATAAAACTATTTATTAGAATGTTATGTTTATAACTTAGCATAACTATAATTTTTTTTAGAAATTGCCTCTTTTTAGAAAATAATTGAAATAAGATTTGAAGCTTGAAAATACGTTGGTATTCTATTCAATAAAATCAATCTTCATATTAAAATAAAATCAATTAAAATCACTTCAATAAATATCAAGGCAAATGTAATTTTTAATCATATTATAAATTTATAATCTTTAAAAAAAAATCCAATAAAAAAATTTATTGCAAAATCCAAGGCCCATATTTCAAAGAATGTACGTATATTAAAGCAATTAAAAGTAATATAAATAATAAATAATAAATTTTAGTGTTAAAAAATTTAGAAATGTAAACACAATTGTATAAAATTGATAAGTTTGATTTCAATTGATATAGACAATTATTAGAATCTAATATCAGTAATATGTAATTAAAGTTTATAAAATATAAATATAAAAAATAAAATTTGAAACAATGTTATTTCAATTGCTTCAAGATTTATTTTGGATTTTAATATTTGATATTTGTTGACAAAATAAAAGTCTATACTAACTTCAAAATATATTAAATCTGTCAAAGTATATATTTTGGCGATGCTTATATTTAATATATAAATTAAAATGGCATATGGTTGTCATTACCAAAAAATAAAATTGTATTATAAAAATAAAAATTATCAAGAAGTGGCCCCTGGTGAATACATCATTTCATGTGATGATGATAACAAATTCGGATAAAGCCATCCAATATTGACTTAGTGACACACCAATTTATAGTGTGGATTCTGATTGGGAACCAAGTGAGGAGAGTGAGGATTCCTTAAGTAATCCAATGGAAGAGGTTCCAATCAGTTCCTATATATCTAAAGTCTATTGCCAAAATATTAATATTGGATCTTCAATTGAAATTAATAGGAAGGAAATGAATATTCAAATTTATAAGGATTTAAGTCATATAGAATTACTTGTAAGGATTAGATTTTTTAAAGACCATATTAAAACTTTTGCATGGTCATATAAGGACTTAAGAGGAATTGCACCTCATATTTATGAACACCATATTGATTTGGAGGATGGTGCTAAGCCAATTTGGCAAAGGCCCCATTGATTAAATCATAAGTATTCCTTATTTAAAAAGGATGAGACTGAAAAATTGATAAATACTGAATTCATTTATCCAACCCTTTGTAGTGAGTAGGTTAACCCAATTGTTATTGTGCCTAAAAATGATGGACATATTAGGATTTGTCAAGATTTTAGGAAGTTTAATGCAATTACAAAAAATGATAGGTTTCCTTTGCCTTTTAGTGATAGTATTTTGGACACAGTAGCCAGTCATGAATGTTAATCATTGATGGATGGATTTTCTGACTACAACCAAATCCAAATTGTCCAAGAAGATCAAGCAGAAACTGCTTTTGTTATCAATTTGGAAATATTTGCCTCTAGGGTGATGCTATTTGGACTATGTAGTGGAGTAGCCATATTCCAAAGGATTTGTCACGTTAGCCTTCCAAAATTATCTCTGTAAATTTATGGAGATATTTTTGGATGACTTTTATGTCTTTGGCGCCAAGTTGGATTATGCTCACCAATTATCATTATGTTTTGAGCAATGTTATAAATTTGGTATTTCTCTAAATGCTGCTAAATGTCAATTTTTGGTACCCTATGGGAATCTATTGGAGCATATCATGAGTAGGAAAGGAACTAATATCGATCTGAATAAAGTTTTCAAGTTGCCTATCCCTACTACTATTACGCACATTAGAGGGTTCATAGGGCATGTGAGTTATTATCAGAGATTCATAGATAACTATGCCCAAATTGTCCTCCCACTTATGGCATTGCTAAAGAAAATTAGAGGTTGGTGCCAATCCAGTTTGGACAACAACCTATGATGATGCATTACATAAATTGGTAATGGCCCTGGTATTGATATCACTAAATTGGGATAAGCCTTTCCACGTATACGTTGACGCAATGTGGCAATAGTGTGTGTTTTTAACCAAAAAGAAGACTATAATAAAGATCACCCTATTTATTATGCTAGTAAGCAATTCTTCCTTTAAAAAAAAATTATACCACTACAAAGAGAGATTATATTGATTCTAATGCCCTAAAATATATAATCAATAAACCACAATTAAGCAATCAATTAGATAGGTGGATCTTATTGTTACAAGAATTTAATTTTGATATAATTGTTTGTCTTGGTAAACGACATTCAAATGCAAATTTTCTACCTAGAATAGAAGATCCTTTGCATTCTAATTTGTCACCAGTAGAAGATAATATATCCAATGCTAAGTTATTTGATGTATGTGATATATACCAAATATGGGACATACGAGCGAAGTCAAAGACATTTTAGAAGGTTGTCACTTTGATGTTTTTTGGGGCCATTTTGCTGGTATGTCTATGGCCTAAAAGTTTTATTAACGGGCTATTGGTGGCCGTCTTTATTAAAAGATGCCCATGATTTTGCTAGATTTATGACCCCTGCTAGCAAATTGGTAAAACTTCTTTCTCCATTGCAATGCCTTTGATTCTTTTAATGATTTCAGCCCATTTCAATAAATGGAAAATTGAATTTGTAGGTCCTATTGCCCTAATTACTAAATAAGGTCAAAAAATATAGATTTTAGTGGGTACAGACTGTGCAACCAAGTAGACAGAGGCTACGGCTTTTCATAATGATGACACCCATATAGTAGCTTGATTTTTATACAAAAATATTATTTTTAGTTTTGGTTGCCCAAAGGAACTGATTAGCAGTAGGGGCTTTCAATTTCTTAATGAGACTATAGAAGAATTAACCAATAGATTTTTGATTAAGCATAAAAAAAAACTTCTTACCACTCCTCCACCAATGAACAAACAAACAAAAAAGAGGGGCTATTCTATAAAACTATAACTAAAACTATAAATGGGATTGCAACCGATTGGGATGAGAAATTTTAGAGAGCTTTGTGGGCATATCGTACAACATATAAAAGCACTACGGGATTTTTCCCTTTCTAGTTGGTTTATGGATAGAAAGCCACTCTCTCTCCATAGAAATTGAGATCCCTAGTTTTGAGAGTAGTCATAGAAAACAAATTAGGGGATGAAGAAAGTTTAAGAATGAGATTAATAACCAATTTGAAGGGCCTAGATAAAAAGACAATTTGTTTGGCTAATTCTTTCACTCAACATACACTTTCATTACATTATACATTAGCATTGTAGATTAATTAATTGTAATACATTCAAATTTGATGATAATTTTGTAATATTTAAAAAATATAGATATACTTAGTTTTCTAATAAAACATTGTTGTCATTGGTTGACAATAAATTCAAAAGTTAATTCAACAACTAGTGTACATAATAATGTTACTTAAGCTATTCTTTCAGTCAATGATATAAGAGGCATTATGTCTCAAAAGAAGATATACACCCACTTTTAACAATAATTAATAATTGTTTTGATAATAAATTATTTCACATAAATAATCATATGAATAATCTACAATAAACTACATTAATATCTACATTATTTGAATCACAAGATGTTGTAATTGATTTCAATGTCTCTAAAAGATCAATTACATATTTTTTAAATGAAGGAAATAGATAGTATAATAAAACATATTCATATATTTTAAGCTACTTCACAACAATAAAAAATTCCAAAATTAATAATGCTTACTAGTGAAGTTAAATTAGCATTAATAAAAAGTACACCTCTTAGTCGTAAAACTATTTATTAGAATGTTATGTTTATAATTCAGTATAACTATAATTTTTTTAGTGATTTCTTTGTTTTAGTAAATAATTGAAATAAAATTGGAAATTGGAAATACATTGGTATTTTATTCAATAAAACCACTCTTCATATTAAAATAAATCAATTAGAATCACTTTAACAAATATCAAGGCTAATGCAATTTTAAATCAAATTATAAATTTATAATCTTTAAAAAAAATCCAATAAAAAAACTTTATTGCAAAATCCAAGGCCCATATCAAAGGTTATATGTATATTATAACAATTAAAAGTAATATAAATAATAAATAATATTTTTGGTATAATTTTTTTAGAAATGTAAATACAAACTCTAATAGTTGTACAAAATTGATAAAGTTTGATTTCAACTAATATAGACAATTGTCAGAACCTAATATGAAATTAAAATTTTAGAATATATATAGAAAATAAAATTTTAAGTGATATAATTTCAATTGCTTCAAGATTTATTTGAAATTTCAATATTTTTATTTTGGCAATAAAATAAAAGTCTATAATAACTTAAAAATATATTAAATCTATCACATTGCATATTTTATATTCAAAAAATAAATTAAATTGGCATATGGTTGTCATTACCAAAAAATAAAATTACATTAATAAAATACAAATGTAATTTTATTTTAAAATTAGACTTGTAAAAAATTTATAGAGTTCAAAGGATTTTTTTCACATACACTTAAGTATATCAACGCTAGAAAATAAATCAAGACAAGTAATAAAAATTTGCAAATTGAATTGTTTTTCCATACACTAGTATAATTGCTTATTCTAATTAATATACAATTGTTATACTAATAACCATTAATCAATTACAATCAAAATAACTACTATAAAATAATTACAATAAATAAATAAAAATTCTTATCAACAATACAAATAAAATGATCACCTTAAAATAAATGAATTTATGTTTTATTTATTTTTATTTCATTATTATTTTAATATATCCATTATAATTTTGATTGAATTTATTATTGATTATTTATATAATAATTTTGATTGTTTAAGAAAAATTTATAGAGATTATTTTGATATTATTGACAATGAATATTTTGATTGATAATATTGAATATTTTGTCTTATTACTAGTTATCAATAATTTTTACTATTTTACTTTTAAAATATTATTCTAATTATTTAGAGTAAATTTTTTTAATTTAATGATTATATGTTCAAATGTTTATAATTATGCAATGGCAATGAAAATTTTAACGTAACATGTTGTTGGAGTCTAGTGATTTTTTTTGGCCGAATTTTAGCCAAAAAGCGACAAAAATGAAAGATTGGCAATTTAATATAAAGAAAATATTAAAAAAAAAGAGTCTTCACCACGCTGTCTCCACAAAAGAATTGGTAGTGGCAGCTTTGTAATTATTATAGCAAATTAAGAAGAGATCCAAAAAAACTTCTAAAGTAACTTACATATTGCCCATTCTCAGGTTGCTACTTGAATTTTCTAACAATTGTTTAGATAGCACAAATTTTGGATTTGAAAACTTGTCCGTAGAGAGTTGTTGCAGTTCATAGAATTTTGCACTTGGAGCGACATTGTGTTGGGGTTCTATGCCTAACTTACTTTGCCACAATGTTGAAGCCAAAATCGCTTGCTATTTTGATTCTGTGAGCACTTGGTTTGATGATTTGCGTAAGTTGGGTTTGTGGCATTTGCTATCTCAGTTGCTATTATGAAACGTGCAGCATTGGATCTTGGTAGTATATATGGTTGTTTACATTTGACTTGCAAATTTGAATTATTAGTGTTTATATTTGACGTAGTTAGAGTACTCATGTGTGGTGATGCATGTTTTGTCTTGGATTTAGACGAAGCTATGGACGGAATTAAGGTTGCAATATTTGCATTCTACTTGCTATGTTGCAACATACTTCATACTTGCAGGTGGACTCTTGCACAAAAGGTGCATTCATATTCATTTAAAATTCTATATTCATTGTCGTCAGCATTTGTATAGGTAACTTCAAATTCCTAAACCCTGAAGTTAAGATCAATAGTGCAAATCGGTTTTAGAAATCAATAGTGGAGATTGAACTTTAAATTGATAGTGCCCTTAATTTTACATCAAAAATGTAGATCAATTGTGCCTTCAACTTGTGCATTAACTTGTGCAAATTTAATAAGGCAAGATTGTGAGAACTTTGGCTCTCAAATCAAAACTAGAAGAACTAGCTGTACCTCTTGTTCAGCAAATAATATGTCAAACACTTAACTCGCCTTTTGTTCTCAATCATTAGCATTAACTTGACTAATAGTACATCAAGATACACTTGAAAGGATTCTAAAAGATGATTTGTTAGTATTTTGCCCTACAACTGATATACAAATCTTAAAAGATCGGACATGTCTGATATTTGTCTATTCTATCCTACCTATTCGATTTTAGAATATGCCCAGCCTTGAAATATGAATAAGATTCCATTGCAACTAGGCTCCATTTATTCATAAAATTAGTCAAATCTCCCTTGCCATAAATTCTAGTAGGTGCAAAAAAACAAGAATGTCTCCATCCATCTTTACTTCTAATCTAAGAGGTCTAGAATTAGTCCTCATTAATAATTAGCAAACTGAGGACAATGTCATTAGTAGTTGTGAAATCTTTCTATGAGCAGTTGTGATTAGGAAGATGTAACCATCTAAACTATTATAGAATTATTGAGATGATTTCAGAGTTTGTAATCTGGTAAGATTAGAATTGCATCATTACTTCTTTCACTTTAAAATTGATAAACAGTAGACCTTGCACGTAGTGCATTCAACTTATTTTCTATTGCCACCTGCCTTTGCTTAGTTCAACATAATTTAGAAATTAAAAATTGTTAAGCTTACAAGTATGAAGAGCGGACTTCTAGCCAGCATCATTTTTGTCATTATGGAATTTTTTACTAAAAGCTACGAGTGATAATGTCACTTGACTCTTTGTATTTTTTTTTAAGCAAATGAAATGAAATTTCATTGCATATAGAATTTTACTAAAAGCTACTAGTAATAATGTCACTTGACTCTTTGTATTCTTTTTTTTTAAGCAAATGAAATATAATTTCATTGCATATAGAATTTTATTAAAAGCTACCAGTAATAATGTCACTTCACTCTTTGTATTCTTTTTTTATGGGCCTCGTTAAAACGCTAATGCTCCCAATGTAGGGAATGTTGCGCCGCGCTAAGAACTTGGGGAGCGGGGAACGCCGGGGACGAAATGCTAAACCCTAATAAATTCTTCGCGATGCTGGCAAAGAAATGTGTGGACAATTGACTGCCGATGAGGAATGTGGCGGGTCGGCAATGCTGCTGTGATTTCGATTCATGGTTTATTCGAATGAATTGAGTTGAGATTTGGCAAAGTATTTGGAATTAGAAAGTGTATTCGGGGAGAATTTCTCCTGTGAAAGTTTAGTGCCTGGAAACAAGTTGATGCGATTCCTTAAGGTCTTGCAGGTGTTTTGTTCGGTCTAAAGTATTCAGGATTTGAGTGTTTGGAACAATTCTTCTTGTGAATTTTGAATGCAAGGAATTAAGTTAGTGCGCTTGATTATGGTTTGGAGCATTTGAGATTAGGATAATTGCTTGTACGCCTCAAGTGGCAAGCTGCCATTTGGTTTCCTTGGATGTGAGGCTTCTAAACCTGGAGTATTGATTGAGATCCAATATTGTTATTTCTATTGCAAGGATTGGTATTGACAAGGAGAGAGAGGGTATTTGAGAGAGACTATTTTCTATCAGCAATTGGAATTAGGGTTCATGCCAGAATCGGAGAATTAATTACAGTTGTAAACTCTCCGTTGAGATTGCCACCGTGGAGTTCCAATTTGCAAGCTCAATTTGGAATTTTTCAAATCCCACGGAGTGCATTAGGGTTTCAGCTATGGCAATGCCGGTGACAGCAACAGCCACAGTAGAATCCATCTTGGAGACAAGATTGAGAATCAGACTTCAGAACGTGGGCGTGTAGGTTAGGGAAGAAAATTGTGAAAGAGCGTGCTTGTGATTTGAGCGTTGCGGCAGTTGGAAAAAGGCGGATTGCAATTGTGATATCGTGTGTGGGATTCTTGATCGCAATTTTTCTTATCGCATTTCAACAGAGTGTAGCTTTTAGCTTTTGGAGCTACCTTGCATTGAGGTTGGCACCTGCGATATGGAAGTTGATGAGACTGCTGGTGTCGAGTGTCATGGATTTCCCATGCCTCAGTCTTGCTTGTGAAGGACTTCATGCTCGGGGTATTCCTTCAGCATCATTTTAGAGAGATTTTTTCAGGGTACCCGTTAGGGCAGAAGCCCTTGAAGATGCAAGCAGCAAAAACCTTAATTCACTGGGCATGAAGAAGATGGTTCTCCCCTAGCATATTGGCATCCCAGGATTGACAACTGCCCGATGACGGAGCTGCCTCCGAGGTGGACTTGGAATTCGAATTTGAACTCAAGTGGTTAATAACCTAGTACAAGTGCATGCATGCACGCACGAGAGTGCCCCATTAGTGTACCATATTGTCTCCCAATTCTTTTTCAATATTGATCCTTGTATTTTATGATACCCTCTCCTCTCATTTTTGTGTTTAATCTTTTGGTGTGCTTGGTATTTATTGGTGGAAGTTTGACAAGTGCTCTGAAGTGGATTGTTGGATCATTGGGGTAGGCTCGTGATTAAATCGTGCTCTATGCTTTGCTCCCTTCTTTCTAGACTAAGAATTGTGAACTTATTGACAAGAATTTCAGAAATTGCACCAATTTATTTCAAATGATGCTCTTCGGGCATAACTTCACGGACATGAGTGACTTTGTAAGGTACAGTAAGTAACCAAAACCAACAGTGTACCCAAAACTGACTATACAATACAGTACTTTGTTGTGTCCCGAAGTGCGGGATTCTAGTTCATAATTTTCAATTTTCTTAGTTTGTTGCTGGTGTTGGGTATATTCACTGATGTGTCATTGTGTACAGCTGAGGCAAGCTCTCTTTCTCTTTCCAAATGCAATTTCTAAAGCTCTTTCCATAAGATTTGCCACTCCATGTTGTAGTCCCCCTAATGTAAAAGCAACTACAAAAACTTGGATCTTACTTGATCAGTTCATCCCTTATGCAAAGTAGGCTTACATTGGTAGGGCCATAGGATGTGGTGGTTTACTTATTATTATTATATGGAGTGCTCAACAATTTTTTTGCTTTCTGAATCAAGCACTTCGCAATTTTTGAGTATTGAAAAACTGTTTATTTTGGGTGGAGTTTTCCAATTCCGTATTGTGAGTCCATCTCTATGGCACTATTCCTGGTGATCAGATTCATGAGTGTTTTGAGTTCTACTTGTTACTTGTTCATCATTACTAAATAATCATTTACCCAATGATTCAGCTGCAAGCTTTGATGTTGTTTGACAATCAATTAAAGATTGGTTCTTCACACTTCACTTTTTATAATATCTCTACATATCAGTGACGCAGCTATTATAAAGGTCCACGTGTTGCATCTTGTTATATTAATTTTTAACATACTCTCTGGTTTTGCAAGATAATGCCAAGAGTACCAAGAACAGATACATTGTTAAAAGTTCAGTGTTTAATTGTATCACATGTGTTACGACTACTAGTTTATTATAGTTGGGTCATTTTTGTAGGCATTGTTCAGTAGCTGTGGTGGCTATCAGGTTTGTAGATCGTAGAAAATGGTAGAGTTGCAAGTTACAAAGACACCCTGTTGATGCTTCCGTTGTTTTTGTACCTGAAGATTGTAAAACTATCTTTGGTATTATTTATAATTATCTCATTATTCATGAGTAGAGCAAGATGTTATAGTGTTGAGAGTTTTTCTAGGTCTTATGTGTTTGTTACAATTATCAATTGGGTTGATTCCTAAACAGCATCCTTGTTTTGGATCCTTAACCCTAGCAAGAACGCTTTTTTCCCCTCTCTTGCAATTAGGAGTTTGAATGCGGTTCTCACAACATTTGGATTATATTTTCCTGATTTGTTCCAAAGCAATGTTTTGTCTTTGTCGAGTTAATTGTGAAATGTGCTCACAAATTCCAAGTGAACCCTAAAATGAGTTCTTCACGTGCTGGAATGTGGTGTACATTTTAACAAATTCATTAAAAAATGTTGACCATTTTTGGAGTCTATGAATAAATTGTAGTGCCTAGAAAATGTTCTAATTAATCAATAAGGATTTTGCTTCAATGAAGATGTATTCAATGTAGAGTCCACTAGTCATTGTTTGGCAAAGCATTAGGATAGCCTTTGATAGTAACATGGGTTGTGGCAATGTTTCGAACCCATTTAAGACTACATGCATCCAAAACTCTGGTGATATTCAAGCATGGTCACCCAACTCTTTATAGAAGAATTTGATGAAACTTGTTTTTTTGCCAAACAAAGATTAAGGTACAAGAACCCAAAAGCACCGCTTGCTTTGGTTTTACAATCTTGTAAGGTTAAATTTTGATATTGTTTTAATGAACTCATTAGAGACCTAAAGAGATATCTAACCCAAAATATCCAAGTCATTTTGAAATTCTGACATTCACTATAAAATTTTGTGTGTTTGCAATGTTTGCAATGTGAATACTTACTAGACTCCCCTTAACCGCCACCTCTGACATCCCTTATTCCATAATTTCTCACACAACACCTAACAAAAATAGATTTTACACACAACTACAAAACAACACCATCCAAAACAATAATGAAAACATTGAAACTAAGGATTTGTAAATAAATTAGGTACTAAATTAATAACCCAAGACTTTGTTACACACAAACAAGTGGATTACGACAGCTAAATAAATATAAAAATAAGAAGTACTTGAGCCCCCAAAGCTTGAGTTGTAACAAAATTGTTTTCTAGTTTGATGAAGATTGGACAGTGTTTATGATATTATTCTCTAAAAAATAAATTATTTCTAAACATTATGGAAGATGTTGATGTTGATCTAGGCTATGTCATCTCTTTCCCAGAAATATCCCGTCACCTCTACCGATTCATTTACGGAACAATGCTATTAAATGTATGTTCGCATTTGGTTTTAGGAGTGATGTTTGCAATGTAAATTTAGTCCAGAAGCAGGTTTAAGTTCGTTCCTAAGACCGGCAATAATAACGCTATGACACCAAGTGGAAGTTAGAATGACCTCATGCCCTAGCCAGATCCAATCATGTCAGACTAGTCCCGGACTGGGCCACATAACAAAGGCTGTGACTAAAAATGACCCTCTAGAAGTCAATAAACCTCTATAAACCAATCTGTCAGACCGGTTCGGGATCCATTAGCTTAGGGAGGTTCTACTCTACAGCAAAAGCAAAACCTTAAATTGCATAATTCTAACTACAAAATGAAGCAATGGCGATGTTTTTCTACAAATGACTCTGGAGAGACTTGATCCAACACTACCTAACCTACAGCTACAAGATACTCTCAACTTGTTCTTTGATGTAGACGTAGAATATTGGTTTCAAAGGAGATTTTTTAGGGCCCACAAGTCTTGATTTTAGAAAAGTGCTATAAAGCGTAAATTACATTGGCTTTTAGAGAGAGAATCAAGTAACTTGACATGAGGAACAAGATACTTTAAGATTCCGTTGTGTCTAGTTTATGTTTTGCCTGTCATTCTGGTTGCATCACTTTTTGACAAGGCTTGTGGGTGTTTGCAATATTCTCATGTTGTATGAGTAAAATTGATTCATGGTGAGATATTTTGATTTGTTGTTGCTATTGGATGTAGTACATATTAGAACCTTTCTTTTGATTTCTCTTGATCTTTACTTCACTTCCTATTGCAAGAAGATTAGTAGACATGTGGACCACTTGGCAAGATTTTATAGCAATCTGAGTACTATTCAAATTGCATACGACCTTGCATTTGTGTACTTTTATATATATTACTCAAATTCAGAAATGCTTATTCACTTGCCATGCACTATTTATAATGTTTGGAATGATGTTTGCCAACATGCGTGATATTCCTGTTCATATCCTTCATAACTGTTCTTATTCAAAAGCATTTTTTATTTATTGTTTGATAGAGAAGGCAAAGTAAGTCATTACTATCTAGATTTATATCCAAATTACTATCTAGCTTAGATTTAGATTTTTCTCTCTAGAGAAGCCAATAGATTCATTCTTCCTGGTAATTTGGTTTCCTTAACTTGGATGCTTCACACTTTCAGAGAAGGTAGTTGCATTCAAGAGCATTTGTGCATATCGTTGCCCTGATGTATCCGCACAAGCTACTGAAACTGGCCTTTATGAAAATCTACGTATGTGAATTTATTCATTTTTCATTCTGATTCCAATTGTAGTGATTTCTATCCCATTTTGAGAAGATGTTTAGTAAGTGCCTACTTGAGATCAGGTACTACATTGCAAATATGAATTTAGAGTTTGCAAAAAAAAATTGTATGTGGCAAATAAAAAATTCTTGTGTTTTTTCCAAGGGTATATTCGGCCCGTATGGCCCACTTCAAATGCAGGATTTAGGGCCGCTTCACACTATGCCCGAAGGTTGAGAGTCTGTCGGTTTCCACCAATCAAAATCCAAGAAATCAAGACTTTGGACTCTTGACCCTTCACACTATGCCCGAAGGTCCAAAGTCCATCACCCTTGAAACTGCCTACATGGCAGCAAAAGCCTATATGGCAAAGGCCTCACGATGAACTCTCGACCATAGTTTGGGTCGGCCAAAAACGGCGACCCAAACTATGGTCAAGAGTTCGTCAAATTTTTTTCAGAAAAATGTCAAAAATGACAAGATCGCAGCCGTTAGATTAGATTGGATTTGTAGTTTTGGCACTATGTAGGTTGTAGTACACCCCTTTTGTTATTTGTTATTTGTCGCCATTGGGGTTTGAAACCTAGTCTCCACCATTACAAATGGAGAGTCTTTGCATTCAATGAACCTACTTCCCTTCACCTACTTCCCTTCAATGACCAATCCCACCCTTTTATTCCATTTATACCCTTCATATTCCTTGTTTGATGAGAAGAGCATGTGCTGTGATTTTTTTTCCAAGGCCATTTTGGACTCATTTCTCATGTTTTTTTATCTTTTACTTGAAAAAATTGACACATGGGTGAGGTTTGGACTTTGGGCTTGGCCTTTGGAGGCTTCACACTATGGCCGGCCAAAGGCTTCAATTCCTAAATTTTAGGGCCTATTTATTGCCCATTTCTTTGGACTCTCACCAAAGTTTGGACTCTCACTTCCACATACTCTTGACTTGGTCGGGCATAGTGTAAAGCGGCCCTTAATGTCCTCCGTTTGGTCTGGTGTAGAGAATCATCAGGTAGGCCAGCCTGCCCTTGTTTCAAACAAAGCCTTTATTGACTTCATGTTTGTTCGTGCATTAGAGGTACGTTGCTAAGTACTCAACGTAACATCCCTATGCAAATTCATATTGCATACCGTTTTTTAAATGCTTGATCCAAGCAACCCTTGCATTTTGATTTGTATGTTGAATCCTTGAGGTCTGCAAGTAATTGAAAACTTTGGAATTTTCACTATAAACGCTTGAAATATGTGTTTTGAAGACTGACGGTAGTTGGCCAGTTGGCCTCTTTTGTTTTTCAAAATTGTATTTCCAACATGGGCTTATGCTCTCATGTCGTGTAGAAGTTTGCAGTTGAGTATTGCTAAATCTACGATTTGCTGTAGCCTGTAGGATTGCAAATTTACAATGGATGAGAAATTCTTTGCAAGCTGTGCATAATACACCCTGGGGTATTGAAATGCCAAAGTTTATTGGCTAAGCCATCCTATTTGTGCCACAATTCAATTGAAATTAAGCCTACTTGTGTCACTTTTGTATCAATAGTGCAGATGTCAAAATTTTAAATGTGCACTACTAGTACATAGTGCCACAAATGAATTATGAAACAAATAGGATGGTTTTCCTTACATCAGGCAAAAGGTGGATCCTTCTTTAGAACTAATCCCTTAATTTTGTCATTCTATTGGCTCCTTAATGCCCTAAAAAAATGGAACAAGTAGCTTCAAACTTGATATCAAAATTTTCAAAAGTAAAGGGCATTTATTTTTATATAAATTTGTGGAACTCATCATTCTTATAATATTTGTGCAATGGAGTATAAATCATTTATGAATTTTCCAATCAGTTTTCACTAGAAAGTTCAACAACTTCAGGAAGCTCTAGCATGCTAAAAAATGAACCCCTTTGGAACCACAAATTACTTTTGAATTGCAATGAAGTGCACTTCAACTTCATAAAAAGTGAAAAATGAATAATTTAAAATCTTACAACAATTTGGATTGCTTTTATACACTATCTACCATTTCATAAAGAACCTTTACGGAAGATAGTCAAAGATTTTTTACATTTAGGTGAAGAACAAGCAAGAAATCATACAAGCAATGCAAGTGGTATAAAATTAAGTATTTCTAAAGCAATTGTGAAGTTTCATTTCTTAATATATGTACCATTGAATATAAGTTGTAATTTTCACAAATGTTGGCAACACTAGATAGTGCATAATGTATAGAAGACATCAAACTCTTTGTATGATTTTCAATTATATATGTGTGTTTGTAATGATGATAAAATAGACTTCAGTGTGATTCCAACTCAATTTGAGATTTGAAATTCCGTTAGAAACTTTTTAAAACTTGACTTTTCATTTTGAAAGTTCGTAATTTTTCGTATGCAATTTTTTGCTTTCAATGGTATTATACTTATATCAACTCCTTTTAAAATTCTAATATTTGTTTGCATCATGTTTTATGAAATACTCAACTTACATGATGATGATTGGAAGAATCTATCCTTCAAATACGCACAAATTTTAATTCAAGAAATGGAGGATTCTGCAACTAAACCTAGACTAGAAACAACCAATAATTTAACCTCTAGCTACCTTCAAAAAGACGTTATAGAGATTCCACCTTATCCAACAATATCTCTCGGGTGGGTCACTCTTTGTATATTTTGTGCACCACGTGCGGCGAGGGGGTATTTTGGGGGGGGCTATTTACCTCCAAGGCACCATTAAAAGGGTCCCTATAATTAGTTAATTTTGAAAAATGGCCCATTTTATTGCACTCTATCATTACTTATATTGCCAAGGTCAATGCATTTTTTTGTAGGCTATATTCATTATAAGTAAAAAAAATTAATTGAAAGTAATGTGAAAGCAAAAGTATTACAAAAAAAGTCCCAAAAAAATGTGATTGGAATTTGACCTATCTTCTTGCTTTCTCAAACAATGCTCAAACTTCAATGTGGTCATGCGTATAGAACAAACATGCAAAATAGTTTGTAGTTAAAATTCAATCTAAGCTGCATTAGTGTCCTACTTTCAGAAGCATTAAATAACCAAGGAAAGCAAGAGAATATGGCTTCCAAACATATAGACACAAACACATCAAAGTAAAACTTCATTTTGGGAGAAGACTTGCACAAACTTGCCATTTATATGTGTTAAAAAACACAAGGCAATGTTTGGATTTTAATGAAAACAAAAACCAAATTCTACTATACATAACCTACACAAATATAATTCACAATTGATACAAAACACTGCCACACAGGGTTTGAAAACAAGAACTACAAACATGGAACTCAAATATCATTTGAATTCAAATACTTTGGAACTGTTACTGACATGTGTTCAACAACACAAGGTAATCCTGGAATTGTACTCAAAATGTTTATGACCAATTACATATGCTTACTATTCATCAATTTCAATCGAGATCTGAAACAATGAAGTACGGTATCAAAACTGTAACAAACTTGCACATAGAACTAAAACTCAAATTGAATGAAACCAAATTGAAATGAGCATTTGCATGTCTCTAAATACACAAGGTTTAGGAAGTCAAGTATAATAGAAGTGAAGCATAAGTTTTGTTTTCCAACAACTTTACCTTGTTGTAGAATGTCGGAATGCCAAAATCACCCTCCATTGTCCACATCTTCACTTGTGTGAGTTGTGTCGCATGAGCCCCAAAACCTGAACCCTAACTCCAACCCAATCTAAGCATGTAAGTTCACCTTGATGAACTGAACCCTAATCTGGATTCAAATTTTTTCAATTGAGTAAGAACCAAACAACAAAATTGGGAGAAGACATACCGTAAGTTAGGAATAACTCCCAAGTGCTTGCGGTCTCGGCAGCAATAGCACCCCAACAAAATTGATCAATTTCCAATTTGCAACAGTGGCCAAACCTACTCATAAATCGCAAAGGATGTCTGAAAAATCCACACATATGAATCCTCACATGCACACTGAAACCCTAAGCTCAGAAATCACCTTGCAATTCCTTCAAACCGCTTCCACAATTGTTTCCACTTTTGAATTGTGACCACTGCGACAACAAAACTCAAACACAACAACAACAATTCAAAATCTTAAGCAAGGTTCTTCCACATCGTTGCTTTGTCCATAGGGTTACAACCAATAGACAATTTTCCATCCACTGCACCTCTCACCCAACTGTACAACCACCTGTATTCATTGACTATACTAAATACGGTTCCTAGAATCCAATTCTTTGCACCCAAAATTACATGTACTAAATTTTTAATGGACCAGATTTGTAGGCTACCTATATTATTTAATGGATTTGTAACTTTGAATGTTCCCTACTTTATTTGTAAATTTTTTATAATTTTTTATAATTTTATCCAAAATGAATAAAACCCTCTCTATTTTAAGCCGCATGTTGTTTTTAAAATGTGGGAAGTGACCCCCCGAGCAAGATCTAGACATTAAGCATTCATTACAAATAATCTAAAGATAGTCTACAGTATTGCATCTATATAGTTATTTTCAATGTTTAAGAGATAAAGATTATTAATATAAAAAATTAATCTTTATAATAAATCCAACTTTCTTCTATATATGTTTTGGTAGGTGATTCTCTAGGGCCTACACGTCTTTTCTTTTTTTGTAAACAAATGAAATGGAATTTCATTGATATGGGTTTTTACTAAAAGCTACTAGTGATAATGTCACTAATATTTTATTTTTTTTAATCTTTTTAACAAATGAAACAAAATTTTATTGGAAGGACACAATGACTCTTTGTATTCTTAAGGTTGCAAATTAATGCACTTTATAGAGATTTGTAGGAAAAAAAGGTCAAATGAGCATGAAAGTCAAAATCATAGATGAGTTTGTGACTTATTTTACTAGCTAGGTCGTCCAATAGTGTACCGCCACTTCGATTTTTCATTTTGAGCATTGTATTTTTCATTTTGCCTTGAAGAGTGAATTGTTCTTAAATCTTGCACTACTAGAAAACCATGACCAAATCAACAAAAAAACAGTCGATTTCTGTTGTTTGGAACAATAGAATGACCATTTCCACTGATTTTTGAACTTTCTGTGAAAATCAACAACATGGCGGTAACCTTTCTGCTGATTTGAGTAGTATAATGACCAAATCAACAGAATTTAAGAGAATCTAGAATCTAGAATCTTTTTGGAATCTTTTAGGATCTTTTGAAATCTTATAGAATCATCTGGAATCTTTTGGAATCTTTAGACTCTATATAATACATTCATAAAATTGTGAAAGATTTTGAAATGTTCTTGTATCGTAGCACCAGGGCAAGGCCGGCATATTGATGCCAAATGACTAATTAACCCTTTAGGCCTTAATTAGGGCATATATATTTTCAAACCATTTTTAACTTTTATGCAAGCCCTTTCAAGTGCAATATAAATTTGTTGAATACAATTCTTGTGAAATTTTTATTCAAGGTGTATTTCACTACTAGCTCGATGCCTAAAAAATTTCAAACTAATTTATATCAAGTTGAAATTAAAAATTTATGTTTAATATTAAAAATCGTTTTTTTAGCAACCAATAGTATTGGGCAGCCATAACAATTAGATCCAATTGGTTTGAAATTCTTTATACATACTTTCAACAAGATTGTTGACGTAATTCAAAAAGTTGAAAGGCATACAAGCATTTGATTTTTACTTAGAAGCATTTAAATTTTTAAAAAAATCTTCCTTTGAGTAATGTTTAAAACACCACGGTGGAATTCTATGTTCATTGTGGATTATTTTTATTTAACTTAAATATTCACAATTTGGTGTTTTTAAAAGTTGGCGGTCATTTTGGCATAGTAGAACAACTTTTTTCAAAAAAATTTGGACTAAAAAAATTTGGAAAATCAAATTAAATTTCATCTTCAAAAATCAATTTGAGATTTTGAGCCTCCAGTCAAAAGTTATGGGCAAATTTCAAAGAGTAGTTGGAAGGGACAATTGTTTTTGGAGATTTTCAAATACTCTCTTTGAATTTTGTCTAAGACTTTTTATTGAAGACTCCAAATGTCAAACGAATTTTTGAAAATGAAAGTTTACTTGATTTTACAACTTATTTTAGTTCAAAGTTTTTTGAAAAAAGTTGTTCTACTATGTCCAAATGACCTCCAAAGTATGCTGACTTCACAAAACGAATGAGAAATAATTGAAAAAACTAAATATATAAATTTCTATAACCCTTATAAACAGTTGTAATTGTGCATGGCTCAATGGTGTAGAATCTTGAACCTCAACCATGAGGTCCACGGTTCTAAACCCCACGGCCGCACCCGCTTGCACGGTGGGTTGCCTAGGTGGCACTATCCCATTGGGGAGCTATCTAGGTGGCGCTACTCTAAAAAATTGAAAGAAAAATTGAAAATAAATAAATAAAAAATATATATATGGATTTGTTCAAAACAACAGATAATTTTTTTTTTATTACATAATGTCCTAAACAACACCCCGTAAATGATTGAAAAATCAATAGTTTTTAGTTGAATTTTAGTTGTTTTGATCACAACATTTCTAGTAGTGTTGTTATTACAATTTATCTTTTCTGATAATTTTTGTTATTTGCAACATCTAGTGCTTGTTAAATTACATTATTTATGACTTGGATATGATATTGTAGGTTAGAATTTACAATGATTGACAATTAATAAATTCCTATAGCAAGGTTTATTCACAACGAGGTAGGAATGCACTATGGTAATTCTAAGAGATGTATGAGTAATCCCAGGGTTGTGTACAATTGCAAAGATAAGGAATGCCTAACCTTAGGCAGATGACAATAGATAATAGTTCATTCTTATTATAAAAAAAGCCAAGATTTCTACACATATCAAATCAATTGTTGGTATTGTCCTATAGTCTTTAGCCTTGTTCTCTTTCCTTTCAACAGCCTCTCCAACTTTTCTTTAGATTTCAAATCTAAGTTGCTAATGATTCGTCTTTTAAAGTGCTCAGTCAATAGATTCTTTCTCCTCACAGGTACATAGCTTTACTGTAACCTTGATATGAACTTCCTTATAATGGTATCTATTGATTCTCTTTGTAACTCTTATCAGTAATTTATTGCTCCTTTGTTACCTTTTTTTATAAAGGCTTAATTCCTCATTTGCACTCGACTTACAAATCCTCAATAATCAATGCTATTCAATTATACTTGCCAACTCCAATCATCAACAAATTCCAATTTTAGTAGAAATTTGCTATCCCAATCGGTTTCAACAATTCAATTATTAAAGTCATACATTCACATCCATCAATGCTCCTCATATTATACTATCACTATTCATACGTGCATTAAAATCCAATCACTTAGCACATCCTAGTACAACTAAAAATATTTAGTTTAGACTCAACTAAGTCATCTCCCATTGCAATAAATTGCTTGCCCATTGATTTGCAAATCCTTCCATTGTTCACACACATCAACCATTCAACTTAGCTTCAATAGAAAATCAACAAAAGAAAACTTTCAATGCTTCACACACTGCTGGTCTCTCACCATGCAGAAGATCTAGACACACCTCCCAAATTGAGGCACCATCTTGAGAACCATCATTTTACTCCCCCTCGCCAGTTGAATCACTTATTAATTGCCACTATAAATCCAATTCTGGCCATTCATCCATCTATTGATAACGTTCTATAGTACTATCAGCTTCCACTGTACAAAAATGACATATTAGTCTATAGAAACTCACCAACTACAGGAAATTATAAAAATTAGCACCCCATTGTTATAACCCATCCAAACACTATAGAAATTATGAATACAAGTTTGTTGGTTGTAGGCATTGTCAATGAAGAAGATGGCTTCATCTTCATCTACCAATAGTACCAAGAAGGGTAAGGCAACGCGACAACAACCACTTCCACTTTTGTTTCGCACAAAAGCGTTTGAAACTTCAAGGATTGTTGATAATAGGGGCCGAATTTTAGGTGTAGCCACTTCACATTGTTCACGAGGCTCTAGTAATGTTGCATTCTCAACTTCAAGATCAGATACTCAAGATGTGTTCGTTTTGTCTAGATACTTCAAAAGACGGAGGCACTTCTTTGAAGGCTTCAATGTTTTCTAATGCTTCTATAGCTAGCAATAGTGTTGCTTCAACGGCCAAGGACAAGGAGTCAATTCTCGAGGTCATTGAATTGTCTAACTCCACCAACGTAAATCTTACAGTCATTGAATTGTCCGATTCTACCAACATGGTGACTACAGCTGCAGCAATTAAGGAGCAAAAGTTTCAAGACGTATGGACGACCTAGTTTCTTTGGGCACACAAGCTGTTTGAAAACAATGTGTGTATTGCTGTGAAGTGCATCATTTGCACAAGAATTGAGAAGCAGACTCAAATTGTGCGTTTGAAGAAAGACACACTAATGAAACATGTTGGTTGGAAAAGAGCGATCAAAGTAATGCCCAAAGAAGGAGTGATGGTAGGGGGTCTCTATCATGACAAATCCAATAAGCACTACATACAAGAATGAAAAGATCTATACTATCATTAGCCATGAGATTGTTTTACAACAATTCCAATATCCAAGGCTCAATCTCTTGAGCAAAAAGCATGAGCAATTTGCCGTTGCATTCCACATACTTTTCACAGATAGATTTATAACAAATTATTCCTCTCATCAATAATTTCTTGGTTTTGAGAGTATTGCGGTATCCACAAAATATTAACATATAGGGTCAGCTTGGTCTATAGCTTAGGGTATTCACCATACTATTTTAGAGGAGATTAGGGAATCTTTGGACACTTGCCAATTTTCTAGTGTTACTTGTGATGAGACTACCATTGTGGACATTATGTCTTGGATTTTAGCGTATGTTCATATGAATGTTGTTAAAAAATATACTTGATATGCTATGCTATAAAAGTTGGAGAAAATGATTGAAGAAGGTTCAACAGACAACATCACAGAGGTCATCATCAACATTTTAACAAGCGCAAGCAACTTTTCCAAAACAACTTTGTTGTCCAAGTTCATGTGTTTTGAGGCTAACGGAATGAATGTGTTTCAAGGATGAATGAATGGGTTATCAAACAGCTGTAGATGAGTGTGGCTCCTCACATGATAGGCATTCATTGTATTGCTCATCATACCAACTTGGTGGTGAAAGTTTTTCAGCCTTTGCGTTTGTGAGTCAAATTGAAGACTTATTAAAGGCAATTTATAGATATTTCAAAGAAACAACTAGAGCTCAAGACCCTAGCTAAGATCATGGAGACAAGAGGTGCAAACGTAATCAAACATGTCACAATATATTGGGTTAGTCTTTTGGATCCTTATAAGAAGATTTTGGTGGAAGGTCATTGCAAGAAACAGTGGTACTAGGTATTTGTCACAAAGTGAGTGCTGAATCTTTCTTTTGCAATAACTTCTTAAGCTTGATTCGCATGAATTTGAAATTTTTATTGGAAATGTATATCTTGAGTTTATTTATATCTCATATTTTTTAGAAATTAAAAAAAATCATTTTATATTTAAAAATCAATTAAATTAATATGTCACGTTTTGCATTTTATGGGTTTTGAGTACTATTGAGTCCCCAAATTTAATGATTTAGAGCTGAAATTTCGATGGACTATTTGCGTAGTAGGAACTCATGTTTCCACCAAGGGGAATTCAAAAATATTTTATTTTGTGTTCTCTACGTCCATGCAAAGAAGGATCCCTTGCGTGCGCAGTTCTGAACATTTAAGATGGTTTCAAGAATAATTTTTTGGTGAAAATTCTTTACCATGAAGTTTTTCCAAATGTTATATTTTTAATTTCTTTGAAAATTGTTCTTTATATTTTTTACAAATTAAAACATCAAAGTATGTATTTTCTTCAAAATTTTAGCTTTTTTCTTTTGTGAATAACTTTTGGCTCAAATTTTTTTTCGGTCTCAAATTTTGGTGATATGATATTTATAATATTATACTAATTATATTTATTTTATTTTATTTTTAAAAATTCATATGCAAAAGCTCATGAGTATTGGAGTACTAGCCGAAAACAGCCAAAGTGAAACAAAAACTGACACTCTTTCTTGCAACAACCCTGGAATTCCACATTTTGGTTGTGAAATAGTATTGGATTTAAGGGCTAATGAACCTTTGAAAATCTTGTACCGTAGCTTATGTGATTTGGAGTGCGTCCTTTGGTTGGCCTCCATTGTACCATTTATAGAGGCTACCCAATGACTTATAAAGTTTGTCCAAGCTCGTGATATATATCTTGGACATTTTGTGGCTGTGGTCTGAGCTAGCTAGGAGGAGATCCAAGCTACGTACTTAGATCCACACACCCAAATTTTGCTCTGATGCTTTCCGTTTATTTAGAGATTTGTGTGACCAAACTTCAGAGTCCATTAAGATGAAGTGGATCATTGATATCAATATAGAAGTGGAACATTTGTGCTTTGAAAATTCATCAGTGTCTTCCAATATCATGTGCACGACATATGATGTCTCTGATCCATCCAATTTGCAAGCTCCAGTCTTCAAGGACTTGTTGGAGCAGATTGTGCCTTTTTTCAAGAGCACCATGATAGGTATGTTTTATTATTTCTATTTTTGTGCTTTTCCCAATTTTTGCTAGTTTTGTTGTCATCATTATTGTTTCTTTATTTGTTTGTTAGTTTTGTAGTTATCTTCATCACAAAGTTTCTCTATCACAAATTGTCAACAGTAATCGTCAATTATCGTCGGGCATTGATTTCGTGTTACATTTATTCATTTGGAAACATTGTTGTAATATGATAGTGGCATTTATTAATACCATGCAGTTTAGGCATGTCATTCATATTTGAATTTGAAGTGCTAAAGCTGCACAATATCTATGCATGACAAAATATGTATGACTTCAGTAATTTAGTGATGGGCGACTAACTTTATGCAGCATTAGTGCTTATTTAACCCCTAAAGGACTGTTGTCCCTTCAGGGGACAAATGCATTTTTGGGTAGGTACCTGCAGGCTGAAATTTTGTTGTGATTTCTTGAAACTTTTTTTGGAGATAGAAAAATTGATAAGCTTTGTGGGAATGTAATTTTTTTCACAATCGGTGCCCGGGAACAACAGTTATGACCAAATAAGCTCAAAACAGAGGACGGGGGGCAACCCGAGCAGCAAAAAAAAATAGATAAAAATAAAAATAAAAAATTTTAATATTTTTTTTTCATAGATTATATTTTTTTCTATCTGGAAAGCTTTGATTCATTTCATTTGGATTTGTTATGAGAAAGTTATGGACATTCTTGTTTTTCGGGCAGTTAGAGCATCTTCTTGAAAAAAATAACTTGTAGGATTCATTTTTGAATGCAATTTTTTCAATTTTTCAAATTTTTTTTTACATGATCTGGTTTACTTGCTAGAACAATCTCACCATTGAAATTAGTGCATTTCAATTCCATCTAAAATATATTAATATTTTAGATTTTCCTTCTATCTCGTACCTACTTCTATTTAACAATTTTTTTAAGAATGATAATTAAGTTTTTTTGAATTTTTTTTTCCTAGACTCTCAACTCAATTTTCCACTATAAATATTTGAAGCCAGGTTTAAAGCTCAAAACTCTGTAGTGCAAAAATTTTAAGTTAAAAATGTTCAAAGTCAAAAAATATAGTCCCGCAATGTGCTAAAAAACTTGTTTTTTTCACTTTAAACGCAGATATCTTGCAATCTATGCAGTCAAAAATTCTGAAATTTTTTCTACACACTCTCATACTAGTTAGGTGTAAGATCCTACGGTTAGATGTGGAAAAAAAATTTCAAATTTTTTTACACTTTGCTATAGATATGGCAATTTTGAATGTTTTTTGGCAGAAAAAAGGCCTTGGTCCTTTAGGGGTTAAGACATATAAAGTTAGTACAATAACCACACAACAACATGTCCGTGCATAGTTATTGCACTAACATTATATTTTTTTATTTTTCACAATTTCAATACTAAGTCAATTGAAAAGCATGAATTCAAAGTAGAAATCCATACCTCATTTAGACAAAGTAGAATAACTTTTTTCAAAAAACTTTGAACTAAAAAAAGTTGTTACATAAAGAGAGCTTTCATTTCCAAAATTTTGTTTGAGCTTTAGCATCTTCAATCAAAAGTTATGGACAAAGTTCAAAGATAGGTTGGAAGGGACATTTTTTTTGACATTTTCAAACATTCACTCTAAATTTTGTCCATAACTTTTGATTGGAGGCTCAAAATCTCAAACAGATTTTTTGGAAGTAAAAGCTAGATTCATTTATCAACATTTCTAAGTTCAAAGTAAAAAACAAACAAACTATTATACTATGCCAAATTGAGGTCTGGATTTCTATTTTGAACACAATTCTTGCGTTTTCAAAACAAATTGACAATGGTGGTCAAGCTTTCATCTTTAAGTTATCACATATCCTTTGAGTGTTCATTGAATGGATTTTAGTATAAAGAGAACCTCTCCATCTTCCACTCTCACCAACTACCAATGAAGTCATTCCTTCACTATGCTATCAAGTTTCTTGGTGGCTTATTGATGGATTCAATTCAAGCTACAATGAAGTGATTCTAGCCTTCACTACATCACAAAGTTTACATCCTATGGTTTGTCAACAATTATTGTGTAGTTATCATTGTTTCATGGATTTGCACGTTAAATACAATTTGTCGCATCATTGTGATGCATTACTTTACAAATTATCGCATCGTTACAATGCATTACTTTCAGCTGCAAGTAATGCATCATAACGATGCGATAAATTGTAAAGTAATGCATTGCAATGATATGATAAATTATATTTAATGTGCAAACCCATGAAACAATGATAACTATACGAAAACTGTTGACAAACTGTAGGATGTAAACTTTGTGATGTATGCTATCAAGTTTCTTGGTGGCCTACTAATGGATTTACTTCAAGCTAAAATTTGATGGCCTACAGTAATGATGGATTTAGTTCAATCCCTTGGTGCAATTATTAAAATATAAATTAGAATTTATTAGAATGTATACTAATCAAGTGTTGACAAACAAAATGCAAGAAATTTAGTTAAGAAAAAAGTTACTGATAATTAGAATGGTGATCAACAATTGAACATTGATAATGCTTTTTGAAACATTGATACCATTTAATAAGTGTTATTGTAGTAATGACAACAGTGACATTGTTGTCATGGATTTTTTGTGTACTTCAACGTACAAAAAATGCACAATAAAGAATATAAATTTTTGTAAATAATTTGTGTCTTTTGCGCATTTGTGATGAATGTATAGAAGTCACATAGTTAATACTGATTACAAAGTAGTGCCAATTCTTTGCAGTAATCATGTGCATTGTAACGATGCAATAAATTGTAAATTAACATGCAAATCCATGAAACAATAGTAACCACATGATAATTGTTGACAATTCGCAGGTTGTGAACTTTGTGATGTTATAAGACTATTGTGGTTTTTTATTTATTCAATCATAATTTGACGATGATGAAACACACAAGAGTTTAGTTTGTTTTTTATGTCATTGTCAGAATAGTTATTTTTGGCTATGGCATTTTAGAGTTGTTTTGATGTAAAAATTACACGTGTAGCCAAGGTCACAATTACTTGGTCATTCTAATGTCTAATAATTGTCTTTTATTAAGTTGAAAATTAGATTTGTGTAGCATCTCTGAATGTAATCTTAAAAATCTTGACTAGGAAGACACATTTGAATGTACATTATAGTGATTATACTTTGGATACACAGCACAAGAGCTATATGATGAGTTGGCAAGCTCATTTCCATCAATTCGCATCATGGATGCACTAGCTATAGTATATCCATAATATTAGTTGGTAGAAGGGGCTAAAAAAAGTTTTGAGGGTCATCTCAGCGGCATCAAGGCAGCCTAATATTGTCACTCAAAGGTATATAAGGATGCCACTAATGCTCAATGGAGATGATTTGGATTCACAAGCACTCTTTTTCAAGCGTGCCATGATATACAATTCAAAAGAGGCCATGCAACTACCCTTTGTTGTGAATCCCTTCACTCGTTTGCGGCAAATCCTTGGAGCAAATTTGGTATTGCACAATTCATCTTTTGCTAAGTACTTCAAGTTAAGCTTTTTGAATTGACCGTAGTCATGGTTGTGGGATATGTGGAAGATGAGCGAGTATTCTCAACAGTCAATTTTATGAAGGGCAAATTTAAAAACAAACTTGTAGAGCACCTGGATGTGTGTAGGAGGACCTTTGTCCAAAGGTTTTTTACACTTTGAACTTTTTCCTTTGAGAAAAGTATCCTTCATTAGAAGGATATGCGACGGAGGTGTGGTTTGATTGGTGCAAGAGTGTTTATTTTTTGTATTCAGGGAGGTGTTTCTAAATGCCTCATTGTCTCCATGAGTTCAATATTTTCATGGGCTTCAAAGTTCAATGAAGACTTGTATATGACAACAACAATTATTCCACTTTCATGTTTTGATTTGTTTTGATTGAATAATGAAATCCTTCTCCCTAAGTGTGTTTTTTATCACTTAAAAAGTGCGTACTAATTTTTTTTGGAATTCATCGCTATATAGGCTCCTAAATCACAAATTAATTTATCCATTTAATAAACTTTGGAAAAACATGCATAGCCTTGTAGCTGTTTTTTTTTTAACATTAACCTCAAAGCTAAAATTGAATGCACGCTTGTAGCCCATTGGCCTACCCATTTCACTTGGTAGAGCTTCTAATTATTTTATTAGAAAAATTGATCTTTGCATCAATGCTAGTGATGTTAGCCCAAAATAAGCCTAAACATTCTCCAAAAAAATAGGAAGAAAGCAATTGTTGCTACATTCTAGGCTAGGTTTTATCCCATTGGCTAATTGTTCAATTTATAAAAAAAAAACCTTGTTGGAGTCAATATAAATAAAGCAAATAACTACAATATGTGATGTTAATCTTTGTGTACCAAGGCTTAAATCTACTAATGACCATCAAAAAAAAAATTGTGATTAAACTATTTTACAATTTTAAATGAATAGACTATTTTAAGTCCTAAATTATAATTATGAATACATCATAAATGCAAAATTTTGAATTTACATAAATCTAGCTTTCAATATATATTATAAATAAAAAACAATTTATTTATAATTAATATTAAAGAATGATTGTTTAAAATTATATAGGTCATAGTATACTAAAATAGGTCATATAGAATGTTAGAATACTTTTATTCAATTATTCCAATGCTATATCTCAAAAATTTCTACAAATTAAATTAGTTGATGTTTGCAAATATAAACATTGTTATATTTTACATTTTACTATTTATAATAACATCATTGTAGTATCTCATATTATATAACCAGTGGGTGCCTCACATCTTTAGATGAATGATATTTATATAAGAGGCAGTTACTGCCTCTTTTGAGGTGACTAGTGATAGTGATAGTGTCAAACCATGTCAAAAACCTTAAAAACCATAAATGATTACAAGAAGGGTACATGTGTAAATTTTCCATTGGTTGTAAAAATTTTACACAAATTTTCAAAGGGATAAACTACCCATTTTTCCATTGAATGTAATACTTTTACATTCAATCCTAAACCCTAATCTCTTCAACAACCTTGTCTTCAATTTCATGTCTCCTCCTTCTTTGTCCCCTTTTGCTTCTTTCATGTAACATTTGAAAAATAATAATTATACAACTATCACAAATTTTAGCATTCAAATTTCAAACATACTCAAATACAAAATCTCTATTTCATTCCATCTTTGTCTATGTGATTATGAGTTGAGTATCTCTATAAATAAGCAATTTTTTTTTATGAAACTTGTGCCATACAAATCTGCCATTGTAACAAAATATGTGATGCAATGAACCTACAAAGGCTCTTATAAGAAATACAAATCTTTGTTCAATCTTTGTAAATAGACAATTTTTGTTTGATGAAACTTGAAAATTAAGACGGAAGTGCTAACCACCAACAAGTTGAAAAAATACATGCATTTGGGAGGTTGAAATAAAGATGTAAACTATTGACTGCAAGAATGGAACTTGACAACTTACCTCATAAAGTGTGCCTCAACTGTGCCCTAGTCCGTGCTTTAATATCAAACATACACCCTTGCAAGCCCTAGAATTTATGAAAAATCTTGAGGATTCTAGTACTTGAATTCTAATAAATTGTACAAGACGTATTGCCAATCTTTGGAGCACTCATGCTGTAGTACGTACTTCCAATTGCATTCCTGCACATTCTAAACAACAACAACGTCAACAAGGTGATTTTAGTTTATCTTTAACAATGGCAAGGTTGAGACTATTTCTAATCGGCTAATTAATCACAAACCCCTGTAAATCCTAGAATTTATAAATGTTTGAAAAATTCCAAGATCACTTGAAAATTATAAATTCTAGATTAATTTGCCAGGCATTACCAAACGAAGTGCTCTTGACTTTCATTAACCTTTGATATCTACACATTATATTTTTCAAGTATAGAGAAAAGAGCAACAATGTTCTAGCACCCAATCCCCCAAAGCATATATATTATAGATTATAGAGAAAGAAGAAATACAAATTTTGTATTTGATAGAGATTCAAAGATGGTTGGAGGTGAGGAATGGTTGAAGATTCAAAGATGGCTTGATTTCTTGCTTGATTTCTTGCTTGATCTCTCTTTTTGTTGTTTCCTTTTTGCAACATTAAAAAATTGATTGAAGTAGTGTCA
The DNA here is from genome assembly GCA_951799445.1 of Pseudisothecium myosuroides. Taxonomy (NCBI): domain Eukaryota; kingdom Viridiplantae; phylum Streptophyta; class Bryopsida; order Hypnales; family Lembophyllaceae; genus Pseudisothecium; species Pseudisothecium myosuroides. The sequence goes on along the minus strand of OX637287.1, from coordinate 20,152,955 downwards.
AAACATAACTGACAACAATGAATACCAGCAAAGAACCCTCTAATCACACATTTAAAGTTGTACATAAGTCTTGAGGTACTATGCACCCGATCGTCTCTCATGACGGCAATCAATGGCAACTTTTTATTTTTTTAATTGGAGATCAACAGAATTAGAAAGGGGAGGGGAATTTTTTTTTAACTAATATCAATGGCTTTGGATTTTTTCAAAAGGGGGGATTGCATTCGATATCAACATTTGGCTCTGGATTTCTTCAAAAGGTGTGGGATGGATTACACTTGATATCAATAGCTCTTGATTTTTTCAAAAGGTGGTGGTGGGGAGATTGCAAGAACAAGACCTGCTTGCATCTTTTCAAAGGATAGTAGATTATTAATTATTTAATAAATATAAAATAACAAAATATAAAACTTAGTGGAAATATCTTATTCTTTTAAAGGTATCAAATTTTGATCTTTAGACTATATAAACAACAAGAATTGTAAAAATCATCAAAATCAATTAGTTGTTTTTTTGTATGTGATTTTTTGGACAAAATTATTCAACCTCCAACAAGTTGACTTCTTAAATTATGAGATCCCTTAGAATGTCTAATAAAGTCCTCATTGCAGTGGTCCCTCACAATATGGAAGGATAAATCTATTGGAATGACTCTTTTCATATAATTTTTTATCAAATTCAATTCTAGAGCAAAATAAATATATGTATTCCATTTACAAATATATATATATATATATATATATATATATATATATATATATATATATATATATATATATATATATATATATATATATATATATGTATATATATAATACAATAAAAGACATTAGTTTTTTATAAAAAATTCCTATTTTCTATCAAATTTTTCAACTTTGGCATGCATTTAGGTACAAAATGTACAATACTTATAAATGACAGAAATAAGTGTTTTAGTGTTTTCAGCTTCAATAATTTGTAATTAGTTTAAAAAATTTCTAAAATTATTTCAAGTTTAATTATAGGCTACACATTTTTTTTCTTCCAAACTTATATTTCTTTAAAAACAAATATTAGAGATTGATACTTTCAATTTTTGTTTATTTCACATTTTCTACAACCATATTCTAATATAATCTTTGAAAGAATATATGCCACATTCAATTCTAGATAATATCCATTTTCTATTACCACATTTTAATATAAACTTTGAATGAAAATGTACCAGTATATGTACATATGATTGAACAACTTCCATATGTCATGTTTTAAACATGCATTTTTGGATTCCAAGCCCATAACATAAAAAAATTTAAAATGTGTTACAACACTTCAAGTAATAAAAGTATAATATATGAACCAAACCCCAATATAAAATAATTATATTTTGAGTATTTTTGTGACATCTTCTTTTTATAAAGATTAAAATTCGTAAAAAATCAAAGAATATTTATTTTGACCTTCAAGTGTTGAAACTAGAAGGAGGAAATAGAACAAAGTGGGGTTTGTATAACCTAGTCAAACAATTTTATTTTAAAAATAAATAAACTTTGGCAATTGCCCAAATCAAGAATTTTCCATGATTTTATTTTACTAAGTGAAAAATACTTCTACAATAAAAAGTTCCCACAATTTTTGTATTATTTTCCATCAATTCTGTCCTCCATTTATAAATAGTATCTTTAGAAATAGTCACCTATAAATAATCCCTATCTATAAGGCCTAGGTCTATAGCTCATTTGGTTTTCTGTTCTTTTCTGGGGGGAGAGAACATAAGAACATATTATTTATCACCATGTGACCAAATTTTAGAAAATTTAAAGAAATTTTTGGTATTAAAGATTCCAAATTAGTTAGATAGGTTACAAAACGCAAAATTAGGCACTCCATAATAGGAAGTAAATTTCTACATTTATCCCCACAAGTTGAAAAAAAACACAAGACCATATGACATTTACACTAACCGATTTAAAAATGCTATCAATATTGATTTTCTATGGATATTACTACCAACTATGTTTATAGAGACACTCCTCTTTGAATATTATTGATATCTATACTCTTGGTATAAATATATTCATCGCACGTGAAAACTTATAGTATCTTTGTTGGCGACCATGCTGTTTGGCAACTTGCTGGCTTGCTTGGTTGGTTGGCTTTTGACTTGTTATCTTTTTGTTGGTGATTGGTTCCTAAGTACCCACTAGTTGTTGCTTCGTGTTGATTGTTTTTTAGATTTTGAAAAACCAAAATATTCCCACCAAGAATTAATAATCACTTGTTTCTCTCATTTAGTGCACTTTTATCCCATATAATTGGAAATTGTCCATATATTTCAAGGAAAAAAAAAACAAAAAAAACCCTACATCATGTAGATAATCAATACCGTATGTGAAGGTCTGATTCGGCAGTAAAGTGCCGAATTAGTTTCTTTTTCAGGCGCAAAGGGATTTGACAGGTGGTATATTCTAGGATATTCCAAAAAATTCACTTGTAATATTTTCAAAAATTTAGACATCCCAAAAAATACTTAATTTATGTCTGAATCTGACCTTCACGTAGGGTAGTGTAGATAACACTACCGGTACTGTAAATATCAAATATTAGTGTGTATGGTAACTTGGTAAGGTGTTCATTTTAGAACGACATCCATCCACTTATTCATTCATCCATGCGTGCATTCATTCATCCCCGAGGAGGGACGTTCCAAAGCCGGTGACAGACGGTAGTTGGAATTAGGTCACTGGACAAGAAACCGAAGGCTCTCATCACAACACAGTTGCAATTCCAATTTGTTCATGTTGCCGGAGAGCGCCAAACCCTAATTCTCGTCTCGTCTCGTCTCGTCCGCCATGGCCAAGCAACAGGCAGTCGAGGAGGCTCGCAAGAAGCGCCGCGCAGAGGTTCCTCCCAAGGTCGTGGACTCCGAGAGCGATGAAGATGAATCTGAAGACGACGATGAAAGCGTGCTGAAGGACGAGTTCGAGGGCTTGAGCGATGTGGACAGTGACGAGTCGTTGGATTCGGTTTTGAAAATGAGTGAGAATGATGAGAGTGATGACGACGACGAGGAGGAGGAGGAGATGGGAGACGGGGAAACAACGATGAAGACTTTTGTGGAGCAGGTGGTTGCGAATCCGAAGTTGTTGGAAATGGGGTACACGACTTCGGAGGGGGAGTCCATGGAAGGGAGTCGCAGTCGGAGTGAGGAGGATTTGCGTGATATAGGAAGCGCCAGGAGGTTGGACGATGACGATACTGCTGAGAGCGCGTGGAAGGAAGCAGCTGGACCGAGTTCGAGTTCGGCGCCGGAGGACGAGGAGAAGAGTGCAGGGCAAGCGAGTGGAAGTGGTGGCGATGGTGCCGAGGTTAGGGTTTTAGACGATGGGGAGAATAATGGTGACGATGCGGTGGAGATGGAGGAAGCGGAAGAAGGCGAGGAGGAAGAGGAAGAAGGTGAGGAGGAAGAGGAGGAAGAGGAAGAGGAAGACGATGAGGGTGAGGAGGAGGAGGAAGAAGATGAGCGCTTGGGTGCAGAGGAGGGCCAGAGTGAAGGAGAGCCTTCCGCTTCAGAGGGTGGTAGTGACAGTGACAGAGGTACTGAGGGTGGTAGGACGCAGACTTCTGCCTACAGTCGCGCCTTCAGCAAAATTCTCCAGAGCAAAGCAGCGAAGGAATCCGACACTGTACGTGAAATATCTTATCTGTCCTGTAGTATTTTGGCATTTCTTGCTTGGCCGTCCTTTTGCATGGAGAAGTGTTATTAGCAGGCGAACTGAGTTAGTGAATTGTAAAGGTCTCCTAGAGGTTGATCACTTTGGCCTGCGGTTTTTATGAATGCCCCAAGGTTCGCTAATCTGGTAGGCTTCCGTGAATTGTGGTCTCAGGGTCCTGTCTTGGCAGCGAGGCAGACACTCGTAGCAAGGAAGCTTGAGGAAGACGCCGGAGAAACCAAGGACAACAAAGGCACGAGGATAGAGAAGAAGGAGGTATTATTCTTATTGTGCATGTTACGCCCATTTTGGAATTTTGATCCTTCAGTTAGACTTTCGTTTATGAATTGGTTTTATTGTCAGAGGACCCAACATTTCTCTCTGATCTTATCAACTGCCATGCGAGGCTGGGATGTCATTGATATGGCGAAATTGGGTTCCCTAGGACCACGGAGAAAAGTCATGCTGAGCTTTATTGAACAGAGTGCCGCATGCTGTCGATTACAATAGTATAAATAAACGTTTAAAAGAGTATATATTCCTGATAACGTGTCTCATCACAAGTCTGATCTGTGATTGTGCTCTGTGGCTGTAGCTCCGGGAGAAGGCGCACTTGTATCCGCAGTCGTTTACTGATACCAAAGAAAAAGATCTTGTGAAATTGGCGACAAGAGGAGGTGCTTTATCTCTTCGTGTTTCCATAAGTAAATAATCAATTGCTAATACAAGTACCGTTTTAAATTACTAGTATGACCATTAACATGATTTGTTTTTGCTGCGGTTTTGTATATTTTCATGTGGGTTGGTGTCTCACCTTTGCTGGTGGTTGCATGCTATTGCGGGGTGGTTTCCTGGAGAGCAGTTGTGAAACTTTTCAATGCGGTAATTATCCTCATTATTTCTATATTCGAGAATGCAGCTACTTATTGCTCTCCATAATTGGTGTTAGGGCAGGCTTTAGAAATGATCGGAATGTAGATGATTATTAGCTTGTTGGTTTTGCATTTAATATTTATTCTTGTACGTTGCTAATATTTATACTTTTATTGACAATTTGCAGGTAAGCAAAGCACAGAAGGTACAGGCTAGTGCAGATGGCCGTGATGCCAGAGGTAATTTAAGAGAGTCGAGGCAGTCTGATGTCTTGAATTGTTTTTATGTGAGAATGGGGTTTTATTCTAGATTGTACGTAATCTAGTTCAAGAGTATTCTAATTTGAGTGTCTGGATTTGCAGTGGTTGCTAAGCAGAGTAAGGCTGCCTTTTTAGCGGAAGTGAAAGGCTCTGGCACCTCTGTTGCTGTTGGTAATAAGAGGAGATTGCCTTCATCCTCGGAGCCACCTTTCAAGTTCGGAACATCTGAATCACAGGTGAGTTTTTAGGTTTTCAACTGTGCTGGAAGATAATCCAACCAGTCTAATGTACATTGGACTGTTTCCACTGAATGAGGCATCTGATAAGTATTTGTTGGTTTTCTGCAGAATCAATCAACTTCACGTTGGTCAGTTGTGAAAGACGATTTTATGATTGGAAAGCAGAAGCTTAAAGATTGGGACAAGGTGAGTCCCTGCTTTAGTATGCCATTGATATATGGTTGGAGTGAAAGCTTGCAATAGCAAGGAATTGATACGAATATCAATTCTGTGTTGACAATTTGGGTTAACCTGTTTTATTTTTCAGTTGCTCCTATTTATATATTCTCACGCTTTTTCTGACTTATTTGACCAGGATGAGGAGATGGGCGATGTGGCGGGTGAACAGATTAACAACGGAATAGGTGATGACAGTGATTGATGAGAGAATGTTGTGTTGAAAGCGCGTCAGGCTGTGCTCATTTGCTGGTTGATGAATCAATGTATTTGTTCCAGCGGATGTCCATTGGCCCAGCTAATGTGCCGGCTTCATTTTTGGAGGATCAGTGCACATAGTGCCATGCAGATCTAGGTCAGTTTTGCGAGTGGTGGCACTCGGCTGTTGCATCTGCTGGAATCTTTTGAGAGGGCAGTTTGACCTTTTACTTACACCAAGTCGGAGCTTTCATTTGCGGTTTAGACAGACTAGATGTATTTTCAGAATGTCGTGGTCCACAGCCATGACATATTTGTCTCCATTATTTTTTGTGAGACAATCAGAAATATCGTAAATGTCAATATTGGGGCGGCTACTTCGTCATTTTTTTCAGCATTATTAATGAAATTCATTTTAAGGCCATATTTGTGCACAATTATCAGTCTCTTTACAGTTCGTCGCAATTTTGGCTGGGTCATAAGATGTGCGTTGATCTCTGAATTAACATGTTATCAAAGTTTTCAGTTGTCTAGACACTATATACTGTCCAGTTATGTGGAGAGCGATGTTATTTATAGAAAGACTATAATTTCCCCCTCTTGCAGTTGACAGGAAGAACGGGGAGGCGTTACCCTACCCGGTATTCTTCCGTAAGGGTGTTTCTCTACCCTCCCTTGACTTTCTTAAATCAGAAAGTCAAGGGGGGGTGAAGAAACACCCCACGGAAGAATACCGGGGAGGGTAACGCCTCCCCGTTCTTCCTGTGGTTATAGATGTTTTTTGCACACGAACTACAAATGTGCCCTCGGAATGCTGTCGATGCAATGTGCTATCAGCATTATGAAGTCACAAGGTCAAGCTTTTGGATCCATTGAAATGTCACAGAACATAAACATCAATTTGCAACCTCCAAGTGACTTATCTCCTTCTAAGCTATAAGTCAACATCATCACAACAAGTTCCTTTAAACAAGCACATCATGCTTTCTGGTAAGGATGTCAAATAACTGAACAGGGCTTAAAAGCTTCTGAACTCGGTGTTAAACAGACTGCATAAGAGAGGATGCAAAGCATCTTCAGTAGGACTACAAGGAAACTGTGTACCACAATTCAGATGACACCACTTGGAAATCTGCCGCCCTGATTGTACTGTGCTTATCTGTATGAACATCCTCATTTCCTCGTTTTCCCATTTTCGGTCAGCTTGAAATTGGACCATTACGTACATGAGGCTCAAAATGTCTAAACTTTTGTCTTCGGCTTGCTTCTCCGTTCTCAAGATAGCATCGGAAAAGCATGTACACGTCATTACTTCGAAAATTCGTGAAACAAATTGCCTTTTTGATGAATTTCATTGCCTTTTTGGATGAATGTGTCACCTAGTCGGCGTGGGGATGGAACCCTGGAAGCAATGACGTGACAAACCCAACCACCAGCAATTGGACCTCCTTCACGAAGGCCAAAAATGGACCTTGTGGTACTTGCACATTGGCTCCTTCCGCAGGGACTTCTCCAACGGCTTCAGCTGGTTCAGTTTGATCAGAAAAGTGGGAACTTGTTAGAATTCAACATCGCCTATCCACAATACTAGGCAAATCTACATTGCACCAGCTGCAGCCAACCATGTTACTCTGATACAAATGCAATCTCTCTTGGACAATGAAGCATGTCTTGATACAAATATGGTAATCGCCAGAGAATCTGGACACTCCGGTGACCGACACATTCCACATATGACATTCAATGTTTCTAAGGGCATCCTAAAACAGAGATAGCTGTGCGACAGTATGGACACGAAAACAAAACAAATGTACCCGCTCGTTCCTCTGCTGCGGGATTGGCAGCCTCTGCTCCTGGGGCTTCCCTCGCTTGTACATCTGCAGAGCGAAAACCAGAGTAGAACGTTGACGGCTAGATTTATTATGAACACTATGATCCTAAAAATAACATAGTGATAGGAAACATTCCCAGAATCACATGTTTAAAATTTGTGCATCCTATAAAATCAAGCGACTCATGTTTCCATTTCAAATGCATACAAAGGAAAATCTAATTCTGCTCTACCTGGTCCTCGTGCACGGTGTGCGTCAGGTTGAGGCTGGGCATGATGGTGAGGTGGTGTCATGAACTGCTGTGCTCTTTCGGCAAGCCATCGCAGAAGGGGAGCTAGCGAACTTGTTTGATACCTGATCGGTTTCAGATGTAGCAATTCAGAGTGGTAGACTATGTTCACTTGAGACTCATAGATAAAAGAAATTGACCAACGACCTTAGTAAAAGATCACAGGACGAGTTCTACCTTTTGTATCTCCAAATCATGCCCGCCAACTTCAAGAGAGAAATGTGGAGCATAGGGTCTATGGAAACTTACAAGTAGATCACACATGCCAGTCCCAGAAGAAGAAGTAAACGGTCTTTAGATCCATCTTGATTGAATACGAAAACAATGACCGCTAGCTTCAATAAAAGAAGCAGATCCAGCTGAATACCAACCTGAAACCTACAAAAACTCACGAGTTGACGCATTATATGAGGTCCCAAAATGGAGTACTCGTGACATACAGAGGAATGCATAAATCCACGTTGAATGAGACTGACTCAATACGTTAAAATCACAAGTCAAAGCGGCGTTGTAACTGGATTGCATCTGATTGCTTAATTAATGCCACAATCTCTGCACATGATTCTGCACTACTTGCATGGTCATCTTCCATAAATCTACACTTTTCACAAAATCCTACATGAGATCAGGAGCTGACCTGCGAACGACCCGCCTTTGATCAGGTGCCTCTCCTTGGGCAACGGGTGGCACTTCATTTAGATGTATTGGTCCAACTCGCCCAAGAGGCACTTCCCCTCTTACAACAGCCGGTGGTGCCCTTCCTGCGTCAGCCATTTGCTGCTCGGCGGTTGCACCAGACAGGTTTCTTTCCGTGGGCATGGGTAAATTCCTAAATGCACAAGACATCAAGATCCATGAAGAGATGCAAAAGCCTAGAGGGTGCGTGTAGTAATCAGAACATGATGCACAAATACCAATTTACAGCAAACATACACAAGACAGCAAAAAGGCAAGTAGTAAGATGAAGTAAATCGCTAAGTGTTGAGGACACACATGGGTACGGGAAACTTGAACACAGCTGGTGCCCCTGCTGCCATCCCAGGAAGTCCGTAGAAAGGAACCATAGGAGAAAAGCCACCGTTCTGTCCAGCTTGATTGGATGGAGGTGAAGGCAGAAAGAGGGGCATTTGAACCGGAAACAACACAGGTATACACTGTGGAATCGATATGCCGTCGACTGTTCCAGTTGCGCCTATCCCAGGTGGAAATGCTCCAAGGGGCATTACCCCAGGTGGAAAGGTCTCAGCTCCAGTTGAATTCGTCCCAGCTGTTCCGTTCCATAACTCAGGATTCCCTTGAAACATGACGGGGCTGAACGCCAATGGAACCCACCCGGCATCATTCTGCATCCAGTACTCTGTCAGCAACATCTAGGGCAGCACATTAACTGATACAAATTCCCTGTTGATGTTCAGCAACACCCAGCGAACTAGGCAGCTCTTAACCATCACGCATGCATTCCAACTTGACCATCGAATTCTTAAATGTCTCAGATATGCAAGTCAAGAGAAACACACAACGCTACAATGAGCATAAACAGCCTGCAGGATAGGAAGAGGATTGGATAGGGTTCTACGTAAAGCTTGTGATAGAAGCCTGCAGATTCCAATTACCTGTACCGGAATGAAAGCTGGACCTTCAGGAGCTGAATTTACCCTTGCTTCCCCATCCCTTGCATCCGGTGACTGCTGTTCGGCTCGGGAGGTACTAGCTGTCGCATTTCCAACGAAGACTGGATTGTCGTGGGCTTGCTTAGAAAGTGCTTCACCACTAGACCCGGATGTGGATGCATGATCTGCCCCTCCTAATCAAGACAACCAACTCTGGCTTCAATACACATTGCAAATGCAGTTACACCGGTGTTCACATGAAATTATCACTGCTCCAAAAAGCTGAAGAAGCAAACCTGCTTCCATTGGAGTTTCTGAAGGCTCGCCGTCACCATACATCGTTCTTATAGCGTAATGTCCCTCGGCCCACAAGGTACTTACTCCTTGCAAGAGAATCTGCCCCACAGAACAGAATGTGGCACTCACTGTTTCAATGACAGTTTCATATCTCAAATTGCATAGTTCTAGTTACCCTGCATACTAGCTAAACTGCGTTGATAAAATATGTACCACAGACCCTACAAATCGAGCGATCATAGAGCACGCAACCCTCCCAACACGAAGCTACGGATACTTTCGAAAACACCAACCAAACAAACGACGAAGAGAATGACGTGATGCACCAACTCCGTGGAGTATATGGACACCCGAAAAACAAAACGTGGCCCAGTTGAGCAGATTACGATCGTGAATGCCGAAACGCCATTTTGCACTAGGGTTTCTCTTCCTTTTGCCACTACTACAGCTTTAGCTGAGGCATAGCGTAAACTTTTAACTCACTAAACATATTAAAATACAAACAAACTGCTAACACAAAGTACTCCATAGCATCAACGAACACAGATCTGGTACCAATCAAAAATTCTCGTATCCAAAAATTCTCGAATCCAATACAGATCAGAATTCAAGAAAAAGTTAACAATCCAACCTGCCGAAGATAATCGATAAAACTCTCTTCGCGCCTCCAAACGACTCATAAACCCGATTCCGCCATGTGCAAGCGACTAGCCACTCTCCGAAGCATCATTTGCTTTTGTAACCTAAAACATTTCCAAGAACATGAATTCCTTCAATTCCATCAATTCCCAAACCATCTTGGAGGGTCACGCAATCCCATGAAAAAGTTCAAAAGCTGTACCATAACGACCTGTCCCGTGAAACCCACCTTCCGAAATTGGAAGAATTTTTCTGACCTGCTGGATTTGGTGATCTCATGTAAGTTACCGACAGCGAGATTGTCAACACGTATCGCATTCGTTCCTGCAACAAAACTAAAGTACGGAACAAGCTTGACAACAATCGATCTTTGTCGTGCAAAACCCTGGAAACCCTAAAATCGCCGAAGGAGGAGCAAACTGATCAAGGTAGCGTGCGAGACTGTTGCTGTTGCTATTACAGAGCAATAATGTGTCACTGTGCCCTCTGTGTCGCGTCCTCATTGGCTTAATCACTTCGAAGGCGAGAATAGAAGCATTGGCAACTCGACCTCTGTAATGTCACACCTCCGTCCGTCTGAAACGTTTGTGGATATTTTGGGGGACCTACCCTACGAGATCCTGAATACGGAGTATTATTTACACAACAGTACATTTATTATTAACCCTTAAAGGTCTCATGGGCTCTTTCTGTCCACATACTTTTTGGCTGTACATATCTGTTTTGCATATATCTGTTTTTTTACATTTGGTATTATCATATTTGACTACATTATCAAATTTAAGTACAACTTCATACCGTATGTAATAAATTCAGATATTAGGTTCTTTTTCAATATATGATGGAAATATTATGGGACTTCATATCATGTGTATATAGTGTACCCTACCTGAAGTTCAAATTCAGACATAAATTAAGTATTTTGGGGAATGCCTAAATGGTTGGAATATTACAAGTGAAATATTACATACATTACCGCCAATAGTTTTAACTGTCTAAAACCCCTTTGCACGTGAAAAAGAAACTATTTCGGAACTTGCTTGCCGAATCAGACCTTCAGTACGGTATTATCTCCCAAAGAACTTTCATCCCTTACAGACCAAGATATAATTTGAAGATTTTAATCATTAAATGTTGACACGGACGTTTGGCATCCGATAGATGATATGGAATTTTTCTAATGGATAGAAGTTCAACTATTCATCCTCGGAATTCTATTATGAAAAGGAAAAGTCTTTTATAGTAGTTTGACTTCCAATGAGTGCTTTTGCAATTTTTTAAGCCAATGATTCACAAGGTAATGAAAAGGGATGATTTCCAAGGTCACTTGTTCATTCTTTAAGGATTAAGGATAAATTTTGCATTTAGTATCATAAATGGTGGTGGCAAAGCAAATTTATTCCTTGAGAGTAAATAGACATTTTACATTTGCATATCTCAGGCAAATGATAAAGATTATGTAATGTCTTTATATTTCTTTAATTCACTAAACAAGTATATGGAAGAGAATAGAAATGTTGTATCACTAGTGGTTTTATTACCATTATTGCATTGAATTTAGATTTATAATAACTCAATATTTAGAATTAAGTGTTTTTATATTTGAAAAAAACAATATTGCCAACAAGTGTTTATTATTTCATATTTTTGGTGAAAAATAAATTTTATTTTCATTTTCAAAATTACAATGTATGTATTAGAATAATAATAAAATCTGCCCAAAGCTAATGATCAACAATAGTGAGAGACATCTAAAAGTATATAATTGAAACTACAGAAATATTTTTAAATTCAATATTTCAAACACAATATACACAATGTTGTAAAGGTTGGGTTCTAGCAAATGGAGCTTCCAATTGTACTTATTCAAAAAAAAATCTTTTAAATGTACAAAATGCACTAGAAATTGAACTTGATAAATTTTATATTTAAAAAATAAATAAAACACAAGTGATTGAATAATTTCTGAGCCTCAATCTATGAACGTCCCAATGTCCCAAATTTGGGCCTTCAAAGGCTTTCCTAGCACCAGATGGATTTGTACTATTGAAAAAACTATAGAGAAGGGTGACTATAGTAGAAGATTGATAACCAGTGACTGGGGCCAGGTATGTGGCTCCATTTAGGGTACATCGAGGTGCACCAATCAAGGTCTATGAAAGTTCTTTCTAAAGTCATTTTGCAAAAGAGAGAGAGCGATGGGGAAAATCATTTACCATATACTTTCAACGACTCTTTGATTGTTATAATATCTTGGTTGGTATGGCCCTCGGGGGGGTCACTTAGAGTGTCCATTAGAAAACATGTGCGAACAAAACTTTGGACCCCCTATATTATATCCTAAAATTTAAATAAAATAAAATAAAATAAATATGACTAGATTTTCCTACTTCAAAAGTTTATGTTTTGAATTATTGATATTTTTATTTGTTAATGATAATTAGTTACAAATTTTTGAAGTAATTAGATACACTGTACAACTGAAAAATAACTTTCACACCCCTATATTATATCCTAAAAAATTGTCTAAAAAATGAACAAAAAATTCCTAAAAATAGCTCTCTATTGAAAGTTCATTTTGAGTTGAGTATTGATGCAATGGTCATCTAAATGTGATCTCTATAAATATTTGAGTTGAAAAACATGCCGTTTTAGGCCATTTTCAACCTCTTGTACAAATCATTTCAACTATTATTTTAGTTTGAAATTTTGGCAATAGAAACCTATAGTCATTATTAAGCAACCCTCAAAATTTTAAGTTGAAATTATAGTTCATTAGAAACCACTTGTTCGCACGTGGTTTGTAGTAAAATACTAAGTGCCCCCCCGAGGTATGGCCAAAATGTGGGAGATTTTTCCATAGCTCCAAGCCTAAAGCTACTAGTGAATTCAATGGCTAGGTTTTGCGGATGCCATTTCTAAATTTGCGGGTACAATCCAATTGGAATGGGGTCCTCCATGCCTAGATTTTAGGTACCGTGAGCCGAGCGCTTAGGGATTAATTGAATTTAACTAGGGCACATCCAATTTAGAATGAATAGATCCATAGAATCTTATTGTAAACACATATTAAAAATCATAGTAGATAATAAAGTAGGAAGTGCCAAGTATTCTCTAGTGCAAAAAAATTTGCACTATAGTCAAATTTTTATTATAAATAGAGGGGAGACTAATTAAGATAAGAGCCTCTAGTTGCACTACAATTCATAAGCCACACTATAACTTATGTTATAGTCAACATAAAGGACAAACTAGCAAGCACACGAACATTGATTTTAGCACATCCAATATCTATCCATTTAAAATCAAGCTATCTGTTGGATTCATATACCCACCCGCAAATCAAATCTCTCATAATACAACGACACTATAAAATCTTACAAGATCTCTATAAACTTATTCTTTTGTAGAATGCTTTATGATGTCACTTGCTCATGAATGCAAAAACATGCAAAGACAAATTGTCAAATCAAAAAAAATTGATCATGTAATATTGTACGAAACCTCTCACTCTCATCACCATGGGTGCCCATGGTACAGTCCATTGAACATCTTCTCATACTCTACATCAATTCTCAAATATCCCTAAATAACCACCTTTGCAGCCCCTTAGAATGAAAGGCAAATTAGAGTCTCAAATCATAAAATGGCAAAAGAGTCTATCAATCCCTTTGCCTCATCTTCACTATAGTTAATTTTTTTCCCCAAGCTTTAGAAAGTAACACCACTCATTGGAGATTATGGCAACCATTGGTGTAAAATATACGAGATTTATCCCAAGAAATTTAGGACTTTGGTTCATTTTAAGATATTCAATTGAAGTTCACTCCTTCTCATTATTATGTCTTTGATTCTTTCTTTCATGCTTGGCACCAATGAAAAATAAACAAATATTAGGCAAACAAAGTGCCTAGATTGCTAGTAACATATAGTAGAATACAAAAAATGGCCAAGGTACAGTGAAAGTAAAATGAAAGGCAATCTAGAATTGCAAATCATAAAATAGCCAATAAATCCACCATTCTTTGTTGTTCTCATCATGGTTCATTTTCTTTCCCAAGCTTAATCCCTAAAGGACCACAAGTGCAAATTTTGAACTATAAATGAACCTAAAGACATCCCAAACCCACAAAAATGCATTTTTTCATCCATCAATTTTTCTGAAGATTCTTGTGTTAATTCTATACCATTTGTACAGTATAGATTATGAAGATTTTGCTTTGCAAATATATTCTATAATTTGTAAGGTACTAGGAGGTCTAGCCTCAAAAAGTAACTTTCTCAGTTCAAGAAATGACCCTTCAAAAATGACTCAAATAAAAAAATAAAATAAAAATCTTCAAAAGTCACCATGATTAGAACTCAACATTTTGAACTTATAGAAAAAATTCTTGTAAAAATCATAAAATTTCAATCTATATACAATCAATTCTAGAAGGAATTTTCAATTTTTGGCTACAAATTTTATTGTAAATATTAGTTTGTATAATACCTGATCTAATTGTATAGATGTGATTTACAAAATCATATTTTACAACTATTTTTTGAAAGTCATCATTAAAATATTATTCTAAATTGCATTATACAATAGATCTTCACAATTTTGGAAATCACGAGAATCCCTAGTCTTTCCTTTAGAAGTTAACCTTGAAGCGCTCCGACGTCCATTTTTTGAACGATGAACGAAGGTTTTCAAGGCACTATGTACTCGACTCTGTAGTCCAACCAACTTCTCATTCATCCAATGTAATACTTGAATCTAGAAAAGACACCCTTTCTTAACGACCAAATTCATGAAATTCCTGTAAATGATATTTCTATACAAAAATATAAGCAAAAATGTGCAAAAATTCAAAAAAGAATTGAGGCATTTAGGAGTTAAAAAATACCTCCCCCCATGGAAGATTACCAACCACTGGTGTAAAATTCACGATATTCTAGGATCATGGTACATTTAAGATATCCGATTGATGTCCACCACATTTCATTTCATTTTGCCTTTGATTCTTTCTTTCATACTTGGCACAAAAATAAACAAATATTAGGCAAAGAAAGTGCATAAGTTGCTAGTAACATACAGTAAAATACAAAAAATGGTGGAGGTGATAGTAAAATGAAAGGCAACCCAAAGTTCCAAACCATAAAATAGCCAATAAATCCACTACTCTTCACCATTCTCACCATGGATCATTTTTTTCCCCAAGCTTAAAAAATAACACCCCCTATGGAAGATTACCAACCACTGGTTGTAAAATTCAAAGATGCTCCTCCCTGAAAATTGAAAATCTAGGAACATGGTACATTCAAGATATCCGATTGATGTCCACCCCCTCTCATTATTATGTCTCTGATTCTTTCTTTGGTGAGACCCGGGTGATACCAGCTTCTCCTTCTGTATACACACTCCCCCTGCTGCAGCTTTACCCTCGTCGCCCCCATTTCACTGAGCCTCTCTCTCTTCTGTCTGTCTGTCGTCTCCCTCCCTCTCTCTCTCTTTCTCTCCGGCACTCTCATTCCCTGCTGCTGCCGTATTGTTGCGGTTTGCCCTTCGCCCAGGTAGGGTTTTGGTCTGTTTCCCTTGGTGAGTTTCGTCTACTTCGGTCTCCAGAGCCTCGTGTATTTACGGCTCTTGGTCCCAGTGGGGTGACGGTCCAGTGGTCAAACAGCCACTTTGGGGCCAGGGAGGGGTGCACGTGCAAGTAGTTTTATTTTTTATGGTTTAGTGTCTCTTTTCTGTGGTGGCCTTCTTTAGCGAAATGGCTAGAATGTGAAATGTTGGCGGGTTGAATTTTTGGTCCAGACATGTGAAGCTTGCTCCCCTGTGCGTTTTTTTGCAATTGGAACAGTCCAATAAGAAGGAGCCAGGTTGTGTGTGTGGGGCTTCAGTGGTGTGGAGAGTGGTGAGTAGTGGTGAGCTTGGTGAGGTTTGCAGTGGGGTGAGCTTGTGACAGTGGGGGTGGGGGAGAGAGAGATGGGGATGTAACCTAATTTTATTTTATTTATTTTTATTATTAAGCAATGATTACAGGGTGCTTTCAAGTTGCAGCACTTGAGTAAGTGAAAAAATGTGTGAATTAGTGCAAATGGGGCGGACCAGTGAGTGGACAGTGGGGGGATACTGATCTAATGGCTGGTGGAATTAGTGATCACGTCCGTGCAGGTTTTTTCTCGAGCTTTGGATTTTCTCAGTGAGTGGTGCATTTGGAAGCTTCTTCTTTTTCCGTGGCTTCGTGACCCTGTAGAGGTGTGTGTGGAAGACTTTGATGGGCTTTCAGCACTGAGGGTTTGTGTCATTGAGTTTTTTTAGTAGAGACGCACTGCGTGATTTGCACTGCACTGAAATGGATCACTGGCATTGATTTTGTGAATGTGTGTATTCGATGCAGGGGATTGCATCGTGGCCTGGGTTGGGTTGCGAGACATTTCATTGATGACCACTTATCAGTTGGGGTCACATTGTTATAGACCCCAAATTACAGGGGTCCTGTTCTCGAGGGGGCCAAGCTAGGTAGACGAACGCACGGGTTTCTGTAAATGTAACGGTTTCTGCTGATCTGGGGCTCTGTCCCGCCTGTGTAACTCCATAAGAAAGAATAGATTTTGAAGGTGATGAGCAACATGGCCGAGGAGGAATTTGTTGTGGAGGAGCCTGTGAACGAGGGCGGGGAAGGGGATGAGGTTTGTTACTAAACTCAAACCCTTGCAATCTTTACACCTGGGGTCACAACTTTTTCACTTCGAACTTTTTCAGTTGGAGTGTGTGACGGGTATGTCACAGTCATTGTGCAGGATGTTCTAGTATGTCACATTAGTGAAGTTCATAATAGAGAGGTTTGAGTGCATTACTCTAAATTGTACTTGGGAAGTGAGCTCTTGCCATGTCGTGGTACTCTGTGTTGCTGGATGTTGATGTCATGCGCTACTGATTAGATGTCCTGCTTCAAATGGATTTGACTGGATTGTAAACAGCTCTTTATTTGCCAGCGAGTAAGAGTAATATTTAGACTATGATTTTGGTCATTTTGGTCTTACACACGATCGTAAAAATGACCCAAATCATGGACTAAGTAATTCTCTCACACTCTAATTTTGTATTCCTGCAGTACCCCCTTTTAGTTTTGTTGTGAGTTCTCTGGATCTCACGTTTCTGGATTGATTTTGGAGTCTTTCAGGAGTTCAGCCTGCTTACGGAGAGGTTAAGGCAGAGGACGAACAGGAAACCCGTCTATGTCGACGAAGAAGATGGCATGGAGGAGGAAGAATGGGAGGAGGAGGAGGTAGGAGACGAGGGTGGAGAAGAGGAAGATGAAGAGAAGGAGGTTCTGAAAATGGAGCAGGTACGAATGATTTGTAGTGGGAGGAAATGGCATCGATAATAATGCTTAGAATGTGCTCATACCTTCGATCGTAAGAATGGATTGGAAACCAAACATTTTTTTAGTTTCTGATTTTGAAGAGTCTCCTTGTATTGTTTGGAAGTAATGGTATCCAAGTTTTGAAATGCAGAGTGAAGACTTCTGCAGCGTTTGCCACCTGGGAGGAGATTTGTTGTGCTGTGATACTTGTACCGCAGTGTTTCATCTTGGCTGTCTGGATCCACCTATGAAGGTCGTTCCACGTGGGAAGTGGAGCTGTCCCAAATGTGTAAGTTCATGTGCTTCTCAGAACTTTTTGTAAAGCATATGACAAAGCAATTAGTAAGCACTGCTACTAGTCGTTTAGATAGATGTGATAAAGGGTTTTGCGTTGGTGAAGTTTCTGTGTCTATTCAGTTTACCAGTATGTGCCAGTCTTGCGACTGTTGTGACAATTTCTAATTTACTCTTTGTGGCTGTGTGTATTACAGGCAGACCCACTTGGTGATGTCGAGAAGTTCATTGATATGCAGATGAGAGCAATCAAAGTCCTTGGCAGAGCTCCTCCTGGCAATACTGAGGCCAATCCAAGTTCAGAGGAGCAACCACCAAAGCTTGTGAAGCAGTATTATGTTAAGTGGAAGACAAGATCCTTTCTGCACTGCTCATGGTACGACCCTATTGCTTTTTTGTTAGTTCCAGAGAGCAATGAATTGTGATATCCAAAGGTTGGATTGGAAATTCACTCTGCACTCGAACTCTAACTTGACTCGATTTGCTCTTGGCAGGGTCACTGCTGAGAATCTCGAGAGGGGTATGAAGACCTTCGCAGGTCTTCGAATGAAACTGAATCATTTCCACAAGCTGCTTGATGGAGCCAAAAATTGGAATACGCCTGATGAGGATCGCATGCCAATTAGACCAGAGTGGACAACTGTGGACCGAGTTCTTGACATGAGGTTCGACACAGTATCTTTTCTCTTTTGTTAGGAATTTGGGTGACGTGACTATTGATGGCTAGTCCTTGTCTCGACTCCTACAACTGTTGTTACGTTCGCCGGAAGATTGAGCGACAATTCATCACGTAATACTACAAGATATTATGAACATGCTGAATAGAAGGTTTATATTCATGTCCTTGTGCTTCTCAGGGCTGAATTGAGTGCTTTTCGAGGTTTACTTCCTTGTTTGGACTCATTTTGGTAAGTTATCCCATTTTGCTCAGGATTTTTTAGGGGCTGATACTAGTACATTGTTGTGTAATTCCGTTGCAGACATAATGGTGATATTACGGAATACTTGGTCAAGTGGAAGGAGCTTGGTTATGATGAGGCCACATGGGAAGTGGAGGAGGATGTCTTAGCTTTTCAGACAGAGGTAGACAAATTTAAGGAAATTATGAGCCGCCAGGCACTTAGAAAGCGAAAAGGTTCAGCTCTTGACAACAAGGATCTAAAGCGGCGAAGAAGAGACTTCAAACCTTTCAAAAAGACGCCCAAGTTTTTGGTTGGAGGTATGCATTGGTTATTCTTTGTTTGTGTTCTTCTGCTGTCGTCTCTTTCTCTCTTTAGGACGCGGTGGTTAGTTGCTATATATTATTTCTTTTGTATTCAGAGCTTCTTTATTTTTTTAGAAGACATGGGTGCTCTCATCTGGCGTTGAGAGATCTATCATTAGAATCTGTATGTCAAGGGTTGTAGTTGCTCTCTCATTTGCAACTCTAATGTAAGCATATATTCAAAACACGGAGCTCTTCATCATTTAGTAGAATTATTAAGACTCTGTTATGCATTAGCTTTTTTCTTAGTACATCAGTGTGTATGAAGAGGTATCAGGATGAAAGTGTTTGTTACATTCAAGTATTTTTTTTCTGGAATCAGAGGATGTGATGACTATTTTTTTGAGCAGGTTCGCTGCATCCTTATCAGTTGGAAGGCTTAAACTTTCTGCGTTTCGCGTGGGAACAGAGCAAGCATGTAATACTCGCTGATGAAATGGGACTTGGTATGAAATCCATCTCATTGTGTTTTGTGTGCCAGTTCCACAACTATTGGCGTCATGTGGAGAATGTTCGACAGAAGATTTTTTTCTACTTCCCGTTTCTGTTCTTGATACTGATGATGTATGACAATGTCGTGTTGAGCTGGTACATCTTGTTAATGCTCAGCTGACGAGGTATTGTTCTTCACGGGTTTATGTTCGTCAGCCTGAGAATTTGATCTGACCACGTAGCTGTTTTTTCTGACTAATGTAGTATGATGAGGCTATGTATGTTCTTACTCTCTGCAGGGAAAACAATTCAAAGCATCTCATTGCTGGGATCTTTAATAGAGGAGAATGTAGGTTTGCCGCATCTGGTTGTAGCTCCACTATCAACTTTACGGAATTGGGAACGGGAATTTGCCACTTGGGCCCCTCAAATGAATGTGGTATGTTCTTCAGTACGGCTTTTGCACTGTGGTTTTCATTTGCCTCTGTAGATATTACATTTGCTCATCCTCCGATCTGTGTACAGGTTATCATCGCTATGACCTTTTTAATTTCTTACAACCGTACTTGCGTATTGCCAATCACTGGGAACATTTTCTTGTGTTTAGTTTTTGAGTAATTTTCGTTTTTCTTACCTTTCTATGTGCAGGTTATGTATGTTGGGTCTTCTCAAGCGCGAGCTATTCTTCGTCAGTATGAATTTTTTTTCCCCCAGTCTAGCTCAAAGAAATCAAAGAACAAAGGAAAGAAGAAGATGGGGGAGAGCAAGCAAGATCGAGTGAAGTTTGACGTGTTGCTTACATCGTATGAGATGATCAATCTTGACACTGCGATTCTCAAAGCTCTCAAATGGGAGTGTCTGGTACAATCTTTTCTCTCCTTCTTCGTCAAAATCAAATGCTTTTGGGTTGATGCCTTGATCTCAGGTCTTTCAAATTTAATGGTGTTAGTTTGAGCTGAGTACGTTATCTTTGTCTTTAAGAACGCCATTACTTACCGTTTTCTGTGTTTTATCTTTCAGATCGTTGATGAGGGCCATCGTTTGAAAAACAAGGACTCGAAGCTCTTTCAAACTCTCACGACGTTCACTACAAATCACCGGGTCCTTCTCACAGGAACACCTTTACAGGTTTGTGTATTCCTTAAGACTGTTGTTTGTGTAAATGTGACGTGGAATAATTAGTAGAAATTTGCAATTGTTTGTGACAGTTCTTCTGACAGATTCATATGCTTTGCTGCAGAACAACCTCGATGAGCTCTTCATGCTTATGCATTTTCTGGATGCTGGCAAGGTTAGTATGACATTTCTTGCAATAAACCTTCAGCACTTTACATGTTAGACTTGAACAACTATGATGGTGTTTCAAAACCTACTATTAGAGCTGATTTGCAGTCCATGTTCCTATGCGCTTCTGCAGTTTTCAAGCTTAGAGGAGTTTCAGAACGAATTTCAAGACATAAATCAGGAGGAACAGGTTGGGCGGCTGCACAAGATGTTGGCACCGCACTTATTACGCAGTAAGCGAAATGCTGCCACGTTGAGCATGTATCTATGCTAGCGAATACAATGAGATTGCATATTAGATGATAGTTAGTCTTGTCTCTTACATCGTTTTGAGTTACGTGGCTGAGACTTTATTTATCTATTTACAGTTTTTGGTGATTTAATTGTTTGCAGGAGTGAAGAAGGATGTTTTGAAAGAAATGCCGCCCAAAAAGGAACTTATACTACGAGTGGAGCTGAGTACCCTTCAGAAGGAGTTCTACAAGGCAATTTTGACAAAAAACTATCAGATATTGACCCGTCAGGGTGGTCCTCAGGTGCAGAAGCGAATCCTCCGCTTTCATCACTGATATGAATTAGTTGCGGTAAACTTTTAGGGTTTTTTTGCTAGTATTTGCTAGTCAGGTGGTTCACTTATTCTGTTTGATGTATGTATTCTATAAACTTTGGGGCCCAGTATATACAGAAGTCTTGCTCAAGTTAAGGTCATCATTTCTTGAAACATATTGGGGAGACTCAGTTCTTCAAGGTTAAAGACTTCCATCCAATTTAATTATTGTTGTCTCCAGGTTTCACTCACCAATGTGGTTATGGAACTGCGCAAATTGTGTGGGCACCCTTACTTGCTGGAAGGGGTTGAGCCCAATGTGAGAAACCAGACTGAAGCCAACAGGTAGCCATTGATTGGTTAGAGTTGTGCTGTGCTTCCGGTAGTCATTTATTAAGAACTGGGATTGTTTAACTTATTGAAGCTACTGAAGATCTAGACTCTTAATCTCTACTCGTCCGTGAATGTCTATCTTTCATTTTTTGTATTTTCTGGTACACCTGGGATGCATCTTGTTAATGTAGTGAATCTTTTTCATTCCTTTCTACTTAAACATTGTGTTTGTGTGTGTATGGCTCCTTCTCTCTGTAATTTCTTCGTTTACTCTGTATAACCGATAGTCATGGCCCTGCGTACTGCAG
This sequence comes from Pseudisothecium myosuroides, assembly GCA_951799445.1. Taxonomy (NCBI): domain Eukaryota; kingdom Viridiplantae; phylum Streptophyta; class Bryopsida; order Hypnales; family Lembophyllaceae; genus Pseudisothecium; species Pseudisothecium myosuroides. The sequence goes on along the minus strand of OX637287.1, from coordinate 20,130,993 downwards.
GCAGTTGTTGGAGAATTCCGGGAAGCTGCTACTGCTGGATAAGATGATGGCAAAATTACATGCTAATGGTCACCGAGTTCTCGTCTACTCTCAGTTCACACGCATGCTTGACATTCTCGAAGATTGGTTACATTTGAAGGTACATATTGCCCATTCTCATTCTACCTATATAAAATCATGTCTTTGATGCAGCTTTGATACTGCACTTTAATTGAATACTCTTCCACACCATTACGTGTATTCGATATTACTAGATGTTTCCACAATTGTTCGCGTCTGAATTGCAAGAGCTATTCCTTGCCAGTTGCGAAGGAGAGCTGTTCATGGAGTCGGTTTTGACCACCAAGTCAATTAGTGCACTCTAATTTTGAGTTTTTCGTTGCAGCAATGGGGTTATGAACGAATCGACGGGAAAATCAGTGGTGCTGAACGCCAAATTCGGATAGACAGATATAATTCTCCGAACTCCTCGAAGTTTTGCTTCTTACTGTCAACTCGGGCTGGAGGCTTGGGTATCAACTTAGCCACTGCAGACACCGTCATCATATATGATAGGTATTATGAGTTAGCAGTTCTTTACCTTGAAAAACGGCTTTCTGGATTTTTAACTCATTTTTTACTTGTATAATTTACCTTTTAAGAGGTTTCGGTACCTGTCATCAGTATGTACACTTGTTGATTGACAGTTCTAGAGCTTCAACCCTCTTGGAACCATTGCCGGAGGGCTTGTGATTCTTGAGAGTGGGCTCCCGAGTATGTACTCAATTCGCTTCTGGATTTATTCTGTTTCTTTGTGCAGTTAGCCGGTGTTTAGGGTTCAGGATTTTTGAGGGCTCAAAACAGAGTATTATAACCTTAGATTCTAATTCTAAAGTTCCTTGTGACAGTGACTGGAATCCACATGCGGATCTTCAAGCTATGGCTCGAGCTCATCGTCTTGGTCAACAAAACAAGGTGAAGTACTTGTCTTCTTTATTAGTTAAGAAGTAGCTTTTTTGGCAGTCTTTGACCATCGTGGTCTTCCTAGACAATTTGAAAAGCATAGAAATTGCTTGTTCTGTTTCAAATTTGGGCCTCATCACAATATTCCTTTGTACAGGTGATGATTTTTCGTCTTGTTACGCGTGGAACGATTGAGGAAAGAATGATGCAGATGACAAAGAAGAAAATGGTCCTGGAGCACTTGGTTGTGGGCCGCATGAAAAAGGAAAACATAAATCAAGTACGCAATTTTACTGAGTTTCGAGATCCAGGGCTTTAAATGACACTGAATGATGGAACTTTTTTGTTTATTCTATTGGGACCTACTTTTAGTAATTATGTTTGTGGTCATGCTCTACTGTCTGGTTCTCGCAAGTAATTTAGAATTTGTGACGTAAGATGTTACTTTTCTAGATCTTTGCATCTGCAGAGTTTGAAGACTTTTTAGCCGTTAGAGCAGGTTAGTATGTGGAGGTCATCATAATGAGTTTAATGTGTAACCCCAGATTTATAGTTGATTTGAGATTATTTATTGTAATGTGTCATGTAGGAAGAACTGGATGATATCTTGCGGTATGGTGCAATGGAGCTTTTCAGTGAAAAGGATGAAGACGGCAAAACCCGTCAAATTCACTATGACGATGCTGCCATTGATAGGTCTGTGGTCGTCAAGGTTGCGGACTGACGTTGTATTGATTGGATCTTTCCTCTGTGCTATTCTCCGTTTCATCGTTTCTTTTCCTGCCTATAGTATTCATTCCGTATTGAAGTACTCAGTGAATGATATCACACTGATTCTTTAGAATCTTTTGAATGTTCAGCCAGAAAGAACTGTGCTCATTCTGTTTTAGAAATGAGTGTCTAGTGCTTGTATGTTAGTTCCTAAGAAACTGTATCAGATTTGTGAGAAACTTGGATATTGCAATTACCAGGTTTGATTTTGTGATATCTTTGCTAAGTTGTTTTGACCATGAATCAGTCTTAACTTGTGTATATCTGTAGGCTTTTGGATCGAGCCCAAGTTACTGCGGAAGAAGAGAAAGCAGAGGATGAAGAAGACAATGACTTGTTGAAAGCTTTTAAGGTATTTTGAACTAATGCAGAATAACGTTGGACTATTTGACCTGAGCCATTTGGACGTGAAGGTTATAAATGTCTTCAGCTGTCGGTTGGGATTTCGTTTCACAGTCTTACCAAACTTTGTGCAAGGTAACACCATTTTAACTCTCGAGTCTGCATCAGGTTGCAAATTTTGATTATATAAATGAAGAAGATGCAGCAGCAGCTGCTGCCGAGGAGGCTGAGAGAGAGGCACGAGCGAAGCTGGAAGCGGAGGCGGCTGGGCAGGGGCGAGCACAATTTTGGGATAATCTGTTGAAGGACCGAGCTGTGGAGCAGCAAGTAGAGGAATTCGAAGAACTTGGCAAAGGCAAGAGGAGTCGTAGACAGGTACGTTATCCTTTGAGCTTCTTGTAGCTTGTTTTACCCCCATTTTACTTTCCCAGGAGTCTATAGTAGAGGTAATATTGGGAGTTTGGGGTAGTGAAACTTAGTGTTCAGAGAGCTGCAAAGCAATGCCTTACTAGTTTGTGGAGGTTACTAGCTCATCCACACCTCGGAAAGTTGTGCAGATTACGAGGACTGGGCTATACTCTCAAGAGGATGATTTAGCTGGTATGACTGAGGAATATGACGATGAGCAAGAACCCGATTGGGCACCTAATGCAGAAGCAGACTCTCCGGGTTCTTACGGAGATCCTGGTGATTTATCAGCAGGCAAGAAGCTTAAGGAGCCTTCGAAGAAAAGAGAAAGAAAAGGTATGCTGAGGAATTTTTCATTGATTATTTGAAGTATCTGTGTGGAGAGTTTGCTGTTGAGGACTTCTCACAGAGAATCATTGAGGCTACAGATGTCATGTGTCTGCTAGCGAGTTCAATATTGATTCAAAGAGTAGACTTTGGCTTGGTATTTCGCCAGTGATAGAGCCTTGTTGATTTGTTCTAAAAGTTTCTCCATTTTGATCGACTGTTTGATCGTTGTATGTGTAGAACGTTTGGCAGGCGAACCACCACCATTGATGGAAGGAGAAGGTCGAGATTTTAGGATCTTGGGCTTTAATCATAGACAGCGCTCTATATTTGTGAATGTCCTGATGAGGTGAGCTCTTAGCATAAATTTACCAGAGGCTATTTGCTATTTATTTCTTAAACATCGAACATAAATAGCGTATTCAAGTTTTTTTGGTGAATTCAGCTATTATAAAATCAGACATCGCAAACCTAGTTCATTTGGTGATTACTTTGGAAGGGTCAACTCATTGTAAAGGGTTAATTTGTGTTAGCAGGCAATGGGCTATTGAATGATGGATTTCTTCTTACCATGATATTGAAACAATCCACTATTTTCACTATTTTCACAGGTTTGGCTTGGGAGACTTCAGCTGGTCCGAGTTTATTCCTCGCCTTAAACCGAAAACACCCGAGGAGATTAAGGAGTAAGTGTTCATTTTTTTTTCCTTTCTGAGATTGTATTAGCCGGCGCATTTGTCCGCAATGTAATTTTTTGATTTGGATGTTTGTGCCTGATCAAATCGTCTTTTGCAGTTATGGAACCATGTTCTTAAGTCACATTGCGGAGGACATTAATGACACTGCTTATTTTTCTGGTAAATTCACTGATGCAACTCTTCCATTTCTCTACAACCGTTTCATCTCGAAGGGGGCTTGCTTGAATGCTTGGGTAGGACGAAATTGACAGTATGCCAAAATGCTTACATTTTAAGTTTTTTGCAGATGGTGTCCCGAAGGAAGGTCTTCGCATTCAAGACGTCTTGGTACGGCTGGCGATTTTGCACCTTATTCGCGACAAGGTTGACAACATTCTTACTTTTTTTGTCCTTTACTATATTGTTTCCTGTTTACATTAGCTCTTTCATTCTTTGTCAGAAGCTATGCCCATGGTTTGACGAGTTGCTGCTTGCTTCCAGGTTAAATCTCTGAATCAAGAGCCTCCCACGTCTCTATTCTCCCAAGGGGCACACATGTATCGTTACTATTCTTTGCGGAACACCAAAGTGTGGAAGGAGGAGCACGACCGCAAGCTGTTGTATGCAATATGCACGTAAGTAGTTACCATGTAGATGCTTATTTTGAAGATATTTAATTGAGTATTGGGGGGAAATCTCAAGCAAGGAATTAAAGTTGATGCTTTGTTTGGGGATGTCATTTCATTACTAATATAATTTGTGTTCTTGCAACAGGAGGCACGGCTATGGGAGATGGTTGGCAATTGTGGAAGATCCCCAGCTGGGATTGGGTCCTGTCATACGTGGTGAACTGCTGTTACGAGGTGTGAATGACCCCGCTGGACCTTCGCTGAAAAATGGCGAAGTCCAATCGACAGAATCCTCAGGACGAGGTCAGCTTTCTACACTGATTAGTGACACTAATTTACCGAAGTGACACTATTTTGAATTAGTGCAGGTTGAAATATCACTGCATTGAACCACTTTTCACAAGAATAAAGCTTCTGTGACCTTACTCCTGATCCCTAACGACTCGGACTTCCACACAATGGATGATTAGTGTTTTGAAAAGCCCACTTCCAATTGCTAACCTTTTGTAAGCTTCATGGAAGATCATTTAACACAATAATAATGGAAATAGAAAATAAAGCTCTATATTATTGAGCGACAGATGTTTTGGAGGAGTAACTATTATTTACTATGTTTCTAAAAGAGATCTTACTTTTTTCAATTATTGTACGTAGGGACCAATCACCAAGAATTCGTGGTTTGAAAATATCCAATTGTATTGATCATATTGTGAAAAATATAATTCAGATGGGTTCAAATTCTATGACACCAGAATCAGTGAAGAGCATTGTATGTATTGGACAAAGATTGAGTAAACTTAGACAGATGAAAGTCCCCATATGACCTACTCAAAACTGTTAGAAGAAGCACGAAGCTCAATTTGGACTTCTTAATTCTCCAGGGGTTAAATATTTTTTGAGTCCACTTGTCCTGGTTTTCTCTTGTTTAAAATTTTTCTTATGTGATGGTGATCTCATATTGAGTCGTCTGTTTCCTTGCCTCTGTTAAGGTGATGCGCCTGCACCTCCTGAGGAAGGACAACCTGGATTACCGTTCGGGGCAGACAAAGAGGAGAGAGAAGCATATTTGCAGAAACGCATGGTCGACTTTGTTAAGAGAAGGGTTTTGGTTCTGGAGAAAGTTCTGAACGCAGAATATCACTACTCGGTATGCTGCAATCCTGTAAACCCTAAAAGACCTACTGGCCAAGAAGTGACTGCTTCCATATCTATAGGAGTTCAAATTAGTCTTTAAGTATGCATCAAGGTAGTTAAATGTTCCAATTGTAAGAAGAAATCTTACCCGATATTTGTGAACGATAGTTACCATAATCGACCATTAGCTTCCAAATTAGGCTTTCCAGTTTTAGTTCTAGAATTTTGAGTTTAACTGTGATTGATTAACTCTTGTGAGCTTTGCAGATGTGTTAAGAGTCTAGTCTCTTGAGCACAGTTTCTATTGCTTTCGTAGGGTAGCCTTTACTGTCTTCATTGGGCGTGATTTTTGATGTGGTGGCCTTTTACTTGGAACTTGTTATGAAAGGTCTTATTTACCATTTTTGACTTCTTTTTTGAATCTGCTTCCAGGGGGGAGATCTCGTTCATGTTGAGGAGCCTCCTCCCCAAATCACGGTGCCTGAGCCAGCTATGAGAGCTCATCCGATGACGATGGATCATCAGGTGAGAACCACCCATCAGGTGCCACCCCAAGTGATGACGAATGATGCTGGCATGCGAGTTCATCAAGCTGCACAGATGGTCATGAATGACCCCAATTATGGACACCACCATCAGTCCTCTCAAATGATGATGAATGAAATGGGGATGAGGGTCCAGCAACCATCACCTCAGTTTCATCAGTCGATGCACCAGTCGAGGCGGCCAGTGGTGCAAGAACGCCCCCTTCCTTCATCATCCCGACATCCTGTCCCAATCTGTCAGTCATGGTTTCCTCTTCCTGACATGATCAATTTTTTTCTTTAAAAATTCGTTTCAATAGAAATAGAATGCCACCGATGTTGGTTATAAGTTACTTGATTCTTATTCTTTTGACATCCTGTTGCGGAGCCTTTACGCTGGATGGGAGATATGTGAAGGAAAATCCAGCGTAAAGAGTTTACAACAGGATGCCAGAATTTAGTCTAACCAACTTCGCTGTATTCGGATACAGTAGACAGTTATAGTTCTTTCACCTAGTAACCTCAAGCCCAGTCTCGACGCTGGATCAAGATTATTATGTGGTGCAGCTTTCTTGTGGGTTTATTTTCCCCTCTACAGTTTACGTGGGCAGTGAACTATCAGGAAATGAAGATCTCAAACCTCTACATGCTTGAATCCCTTGATACTGACATCCATGTGTTGTGATTTCAGCCCCTGAAGAACTCCTGGCAAATTCCTACGACCACGAAGAGGGTCGATTGAAAGTTGCGCAAATCTACAATCAGGTAAGAAGATCTATTGATAGTTCTTCACTTTTCCTGTATCTTGATGGTTTCGATTGTAGTCTCTGATGAAAGTGCGAGTCTTTCCTCAGGAGTAGAGTGACATATTGGTCAAAGATTTGTCTGGTAATTAACCTCAAGCTAGAAAGATAGTCAAGCTAATAGTGGATCATAGTAACTATCAAAACATATTTGGGTATGATTTCTTGTTCCTACTGATACACTTTGCCACCTTCCTAAATGATTTACTTCCAACTCCTTCAGGTTTGGAATCGGCAACTTTTCGACATTTGGTCACCTAGGGGTTAATAGAGAAAAGCTTAAATCGAATATGGGAAGGGGGTGGATATTTGATTGGTGCATGTTCTGAGTGCGAATCTCTTATATTGAATGCACACTGTGTCACGTTTTCATTCATTTGTTCTTGCCAAATCTTAACGACATCTAAACATTTTCTCGACGAAACCTTGGAACTCGATGAAACCTTCTTGTTGTTACACTGCAACAGGCTTGGTTCTATTTTTTTTTGTATATATGCCATTATCTTGTATCTCTTATATTGAATGCAAACCGTGTGACGTTTTCTTCCGTACAGTTTTTCATTCATTTGATCTTCCGAAATCTAAATATCTTCTCAAAGAAACCTCCCTTTCCAGCTTGATGAAACCTTGTTGTTGTTGTTGCATTGCAGATCTGCGCAGCAGTGAACGAGAACGAAGGCGACGCCATCCAAGCCTACGGTGGCAACAAGTCCGCCGGTCTCCGAGTTCGCAAAGCCTTAAGAGAGATTGAGATGCACTGTGTCGACATGCGCAACGCTCTTTTTGATCAGCCCCTTCGAAAAGCAACAGACGGCCGGAGAAAGAAGAAAATCGATGGCGTGGAGGGCTCAGATCCTGCTGTTGAGGGAGTACTCAAAGAGGATTTAGGCGAAGGACAATCTGACGATGCACTAGACGACTTGAATGAAGATTACGACCGCGAAGCCGACTCAGATATAGACTGTGATACAGACCTTGGGCGACCGAGTTCTACACCTCCGAATGAACGTGGAAATGGAGTCCATGAGTATCAGTTTTTGAAGAAAGACTCGGATGTGGGAGGAGGTGAGCATCCATGGCCACACGGATTGCATCAAACTGGTGTGAGGATTGACTTGAATGGACAAATGCAGGTGCCGACCCCTCCGCCTGTGTATGTGAATCCGTCTCCTCAGTATGGGGAACGCCAGTGGCCTCCTGCTGTTGTACACTTGGATAGAGATTGAGTTGTGGCCGAATTTTGTAGGACGATCGATCAATGTGACTCACTTCATTTATGATTCGCTTTTAAAAGGACCAGAGCAGGGGGGATGGACCCTTTGGAAGTTGCCAAGCCTGGCCATTTGTAAATAACATTTGCTTGTCCGGGGAGACATGCTGGATTTTTATCATTTCTGCATCAATTTTTGGTACTCGTTCATTTTGGTACTACTCAGCGTTGTTTTGTATTTTGGACAGGTGTGACAAAAGACTGATAAGTCCCATCTGCGTGACAGTAGAGGCCGTCTTATGGTGGTCATATGTCCCGTCTTTTGCTTGTCAATGTGTATCATGTGCGTTCGTGTCATTGAGGGACTTGATGCAGGTGGACATGCTCCTGCTTACATGGTTAGTCTATTTGGACCGTTTGTATTCCATGTTGCTTCTTGTGGGTCCCCGATTCCCATGGTTACAGCTGTTTTGAGCGGTTACTAATATTAGAAGGGTTTTTTTGGTGGTTCAGCTCCTCATTTTTCAGAGGATTGCAACACATTTAAAATATGTACTCCGGAGTAGTATTTAGGTTGCCATGAATTCCTCGTACGTACATAATTCCATGGTATAAGTGTATGAATCCAAATCTTATAATCTATATTTACACTATGAATCCAAAGTTGTATTCATTGAACCCAAATTACTCAAGAATGATCTACATGAGAATCACCATCACCGTATGATCATGCAACGCCTAAAAACCAGACATAATTTTAAAATGAATACATTCATGGTTTTGTCATGCTTATGTCTATTTGAAGAGTATATTTTTTCTTGTTCTTTCTTCTCATTTCTGACACAAAAATTGCAATAATCAATCTCGCAAGCCCTCCACCTACCATTTGATCGCCACTCATGTTCCAAGCATGCGACTTGAGGTTGTACGTTGCTACAGTCCAAATGTTGGGAGCCTGAGCCCAGTCCAATACTTGTGGCCGTGACTGAATGATTTTTCCAGAGCTTCTGCAACGGACTTCTCATTCCGAAAGTACTTCCGGGGAACTGCTTTCGCTCTTTCCTCACTTGACTCACACTTCGCTCAGTCTGAGTCAACAGTTCAGTTGACAGGAGTCTGGGTAACGTAGTCCAAGTCCCTGTGAATGGGACTTGCCTGGGTGGACCAAGTTTGCAGACACCTCTGGGACCCCTCTGCCTGGGCTTGCTTGTGGGAAATTTGATGAAAATCGACTGCATCACTGGTAGGTATGGGCAATTAATTAAACCCTGATAGGATTAGACCTATCATCCAGGTACTTTGTCAAAAATGATCTCATTTATAAACCAATAGGCACATTCTTCATTTCTACACTAATTTGGTGAAAGTCATCCATCAACCACTTTTGGCCTCTCCAACATTTCAGGGTTCACCTTATAATATCACTATAGACACTAAGTGTCCAATGGGTGAGAGAAAATCCTTCTATGTAAGACACAAATGCGGATGTTCATCCTTCAAATTTTGTGTGAAAGGGGGAGGTCTTGCACAAAAGTTTCACCTCCAATGAGTGCTCACTTGGGTTTTTTAACCCCTAAAGATCCAAACATTGTTTTTTGGCAGCATAGCGATTTTGGGCAACTCACTACAAATGGAATTTTTAATTTTTTTCTTTGAAAATTTCACACAACATGTGCCCAAGGAGTAGCTTTAAGGTGCAACAATTTTCATAACTTTTGACTACATGGTTAAAAAGTTATTGCATGATATGTAATTTTCATTGTTCGGCAGGCAGCCTTGGCAATTCAATAAACTTCTTTTGAAATCACTTTTTGAAAAATAAAAATTTGAAATTGGTTTTTAAGATTTATATATACGTGAGAAGATTTAGATCATTCAATTTTGATTAATGAGATGAAAGATACAAGGAGTTTTAGTTTGTGGGTAGATGTAGAGTCTCTAAAAACCATTTTTACTAAGTCTACTCTCTATTTCATTTGTTAAGCATTACTTTGGTTATTCCATAAGAAGTTATTTGGAAGAAAACATAATTGTAAAATCCGTGGGTCATCTTCTTGAATATGGACTTTGGAATATTGATAGTAGGGAGTAATTAATTTCTTTTAGAAAGATAACTATGCCTCAAACCAACAAGCTAACAAGATGGATACTATGTACTGGTGTTCTACATTTAGGGATATCAAATGTATAATAATAACACATAGTACCATACTTGGAGTTTTGGGCTAGTAAAAAATATTTTTTATAATAGATGTTGGAATTTTTTGAATATTATTATTATTTTTTACATTATATAGAAAAAACAAAACCTTTATATTTTTAGACATTTGTTGAATCACATTTGCCAACTTCCATTACTTATTCAACAAGGAATGTTGAACTTGACCACTAGGTACACTTTGGGTTTTGAGTGCACTCTTGATTTTGGATACAATTACTTTACATATTTGGGTAATTAAATATGTTTTGATATTTAAATATTCTAGTGTCTCTTTTTTTTTCTTTCAATAGTTGAACTCTTTTTCTACTAAGTTGTGCAAGGACCCTTATAACATTATATAACCACATAGTGGTCTTTCTCATGCTAGAAAGATATTATGCTTTACTACTTGCTAGATATTTGGAAGGAACTTATCAATTAAATTTAAAAATTGGGGTTGGCTAAAGAGCCATACATGACAATTTATTCACTATAGGCTAGTTTCTAAAGATAAAAAGGGCCCCAACCTCATTGGTAAACAATGTTATGCTTGTCACTACTGCAATCTTTGCAAATGAGTGAACTCTGACATATCTAAACAAGGTTTTGGGACTTGGCAAGGAATTCCTTTGGGTACTACTCGTTGCTTTGAAACGATTTCTCAAGTCTTGGAAGACTGCCCCCCTCCAAAAAAATGTGATCAATATTGTTTCGTTGCACATTACAAGTGACATGATACAAATTACATATTAGGGGACCCGCACCTTGACGCGCAAAGGGGTTATAGAGGGCTCATTGGAGGTCCTGATCCCGCTATGAGGGAAAAAAAATTCATTGTTGCACAGAGTAGAAGCTTACTACAACATTTTTTTTTCTTTTTTACAAGCCATGTGGTTGCTGTTGCTCAGCTTCATAGAGGGGGAAACATCAAGCGCTTATATTTCTTATTGTTTTTGGCATGCTTTAGATTGTTTTTAATAAGATCCTCTAGAATCTTCACTCTTGCAACAATTGAAAGGGCCCTCAATTGTTGAGTGGTTGAGCTTCATTTTGAAGAGCCCTCAATGCTCGTTTTTGTTGCCCAAGTGACAATGGGGCATTGATTTTGCTAGGGCCCCCGCCCAAAGTTGTTGAAGCTATGTTAGATGCACTAGGGTGCGGGTGCTCTTACAATTTACACTAGAGAATCATATTCTCTTTGTCCCAAATGATTGTCTACAATTTTGTTGGTATTTTTTTGAGCCAATTTCATTGATCATATTGTGAATAATATAATTAAGAAAAGTTCCATATTTTATATGACTAGAATCAATGAAGAAAATTGCATGCATTCACAGCAACCTAAATAAAATTAGCCACAAGGAAGTTTTCGTATGACCTACTCAAAACAACCTTTAAAAACATGACATTCAAAGTGGACAATCATTTCGGGATGGAGTAAATTCTTACAACCTAAAAGAATGTTGTGTTATACTCCAAGCTCCCAGTTATTTTTTATGTGATTAATTGTTTTTTTATTTTATTTTGTAGTTTCTGAAGGGGTAGGATGAAGGTCAGCGATGACCATCGCTGGCGGCACCGTCTCCATCTCGGACTGGGTAAATCAAAACTGGACGTTCCCATTCCTGAGGACCCGGCCCGGCCCGGCTCCCTTTCCTCTTCCTTTTATAGCGCCTTCCCCAGCTTGCTTCTTCTCCCCACACCTCCTCCTCCTCCTCCCGTAGGAAATCCATCGTCTCCTCCAATTTCTGCTTCTGGGTTCCCCGATTCCGCAAGCCATGGCCAAGGATCCAGTGCGCGTTTTGGTCACTGGAGCCGCTGGTACCACATTCCCCCGCTTTCTCGCCTCGTCAATACTAATCTTGAACGATTTCTGGGTTTTGCTTTGTCACTCTGTCGTTTGCTTCTGTGTGCTATGAATCGTTACAGAACAGAATTTGAATACTGTTGTATCCACAAATTTGGATTGATCCGTGTGTGTGGCGATCGCCGTGATGGATGTCTCACGCCGGTGGTTGCTTGCACTGAATTGTGGAGACTGTATTGAGGTTTGATAGTTTGGTTAAGGTTTTGTGTGTGTTTGTTTGCAGGACAAATTGGGTATGCGTTGGTTCCCATGATTGCTCGCGGTGCCATGCTGGGGCCTGATCAGCCTGTCATTCTGCATATGCTGGATATTGCGCCTGCTGCGGAGTCTCTGAATGGGGTGAAGATGGAGCTCACGGATGCTGCGTTTCCGCTTCTGAAAGGTATATGTTGTGTAAATTTATTTGATTTTTCCTTTCTTGGAACGAAATTGTGGTCTATGTAGAGACACGATGTCTTGGGAAATTTGCTCTACGTGCTCTGTGTTGAAATTGTTGGAGTTATGAATGGAGAGCTAGTTTCCTTTGTTCTATAGGAGTGTTGCTGTGAATCAATCCTTTATTTAGATGTTTTATCAGATGGCTGCATTTGTGACGATGGACTTGACGATGTGACTTTACTGTCGATGGAGTAGGTGTGGTAGCCACAACCGATGTTGCAGAGGCCTGCAAGGGTGTGAACATCGCGGTCATGGTGGGAGGGTTTCCTCGCAAGGAAGGCATGGAGCGGAAGGATGTGATGTCGAAGAATGTTTCCATTTACAAAGCCCAGGCCTCGGCTCTGGAGCAGCATGCTGCCAAAGATGTAAAGGTAGGGTCCGGGAAGTCCAAAAGGACGCTTTTCCTTTTCCTTTTTTTTCCTTTTTCCTTTTTTTCCTTTTTTGTTGGCTTAAGTAACTATAACATTCTAAAGAATGGTTGTTGAGCACCCTTTGAATTGTCATGAAAAGAAATCCCTGACGATTTGTTTTGCAAAGTTGAGCTCAAATAGAGCTCTCCTCAAGCTAATAAGCCATTTGTCTTCACATGCGAGTGTATTTCAGAGTTTTGATTTTACTTTATATGCTCTGATATGACATGAATTTTCTCTAAACAGCTTTTAGACGGCACTTGTCTCAAATGGTGTGCCATGCCACTAGTACTCAAGAATGTTATGTGGTGCTCTGTATGCACAGGTGTTGGTGGTCGCAAACCCAGCCAACACAAACGCCTTGATATTGAAGGAGTTTGCCCCCTCCATTCCGGAGAAGAACATTTCGTGCCTGACCCGGCTGGACCACAACAGGGCGCTAGGCCAAATTGCGGAGCGATTGGATGTGCCTGTGTCTACAGTGAAGAACGTGATCATTTGGGGAAACCACTCTTCATCTCAGTACCCTGATGTCAACCATGCTGTGGTTGGTGATAAGCCCGTGCGCAAGGCTGTGGCTGATGATGCTTACTTAGATGGGGAGTTTATCAAAGTGGTGCAACAGCGTGGCGCAGCTATTATCAAGGCTCGCAAGCTTTCCAGCGCCCTTTCTGCTGCTAGCTCCGCATGTGACCATATTCGTGACTGGGTTCTCGGCACTCCTGAGGTATTACATTCATAGTGACATTATTTCATATATATGTGTGACTTGTGAGGATTGCCTGTCAAAGAGTACCGTCTGCGGATGGAGTCTTGTAATGAAATGGCATTCTTCATTTGAACTGCAATTGTTAGTGGGAATGGCACCTTTCAGTGGGCAACTAGAATGCTGACATTTGCAATGGACTCATTACTTCTGATTACATGACTTTGTTAAGCTAATGGATGTTCTAATTTTTGCAGGGATCATATGTGTCGATGGGAGTCTACTCTGACGGATCATACAACGTGCCACCTGGGATCATCTACTCTTACCCTGTGACATGTGCCAACGGAGACTGGACCATCGTGCAAGGTATGTCTCTTACCCGCTTTTAGAAATACGCTTGATTTTATTTCCTAAAATTATATGCTAGGTTTGAGTATTTGTCAACGTGACTTTGAATTCGCACATCAGAGTCTTTTAACTTCTTTATCGTTCTTGTTGCTGTGTAGGGCTCACCATTGATGCCAAGTCAAGGGCCAAGCTTGACGCTACAGCTGATGAGCTTGTGGAGGAGAAGGCGTTGGCCTACACCTGCATCAGCGAGTAGTTGAGAAACTTTTTCATAAGGCTTTGGTGCCTCTTATATCACACCTGCACCATCCTCTTTCAAGGATGGGTTGCTTATTCTAGCACTAACTGCACCTTGTCAAGGTGTAACAATTTTTGTCCACGAGGTAAGTGAAATAAAGTTTATTACACTTGTAAAGATTCATTGTTGGCCTCTCAATCTTCCAATACAGTGTATAGGGCGTGTATGGTCACCTGACTGTAGAAATTGAATCGAAATGCTCTTCTTGCACATTGGTGATTTGGTGGTGAAATGGGTTCCACCTGAGGACTGTTAACATTTGATAAATTATTGCGGCATCACTTTCGCTGAAATTGCATAACTCGCAAATCATAATGCCTTGGTCCAAGTTGACTCAAACATTTCTCTCTCTTTTTGGTTGGTGAACTGAACTACTGAAGGTCATACCCATTGCCTTTCTGCGGAATGTGCGCCCATGGCAGCCAACCACAAAGTACGGATTCAGATGTTTGAGATTCAATGAAATACTACTTTGACTTGGTGTCCTGTCCTGTTCTTAAGCTTCACTTAGCTTTGAAGGTTATTTAGTCTGTAACCCATTTGTTCAATAAATGCCCTTTAACCCCTAAATGCCCAAGGCCTGTTTGGAGCTTCTCAAAATTTACTCTAAATTGAACAAAAAGTCAACATTTTCATAAGTTGTACCAAATTCTTTTGAATTGTAACTGTACAAATTCAAACTAGACATGTTAGAGATAACATAGGAAAAGAAAACATAACAATATCACTTACAGATTGAAAGATTATAATGTTTGATTATGAGTGTGTTAAAACTATGAAAAAATTTCAATTCTCTTTTTGCATGTCAACTCTAAAAAGTTGGTCACTAAAAAAATATGAGGTTTTAGAGCCTAGCATGCACAACCCCAATTAATTTACAGTTTTTCAAAATCTATTCTACAATTTTTTTAAATGAATTTCTAATGTGATTTTTTCTTCAAGATCTAGTGTATTTGAGGCTCATTTCCAAGAGCCCTCAATACTACGGGAAGTCAAGATTGCAATGGGTATCCTTGCACAAAATCTTGAATAGAAAAATCATAATCCTTCATTTTTACGATTGGCTTTTTGATCCTAAAACTAGACTTCAAAAGGAGTTCTCCAAAAATATAAACTACTAAAAATAGCAATTTGGTTGGATTTTACTTAACTTCAAAGTTTTTGAAACACTAGAATCTGGTGCCTTGGGCAGTTAGGGGTTAACCTCTAAATGTATTTGACTATGTTTTCACCAAAAATACTCCAAAACTGCCATTTCTAATACAAGTATGAATAGAAGTGTATCTAAAACCGTTTTGCAACCCCTCTGTGTTCAATATATTCATATTCAAAGCTTATGAAGTGTTGACTAGTCTTGACCTTATACTATCACTGTTATCTCCAACTTTATACATGACTTTGAGTGAATGATTTTGGATCTTTTGGAAAACAATTCAAAGTTGCACCTATATGGCACTTCAAGAATTTCTCAATTGTCTTCATTTTGAAAATTCATAAATATTACAGAAATTTTGCAATGAAAATAATTGAACAACATAATGCCAAGACTAGTTTGGTTTTCAAGGCAAATTTATCACCATTGCTTCGGATAATTAGAAAAGCCTTATACCTCTTAATGTTGTCCTTCTTTCTACACCCTTAGATTTGCTAAAAGTATATTGTAGATATGGACATTTGTGATGTATTCCCTCCGTCCCCAAATGATCATGTTGAACAAAATGTTCCAGATGAAGGCTAAAAATAACATTTTGAAGACCCTTTTTACATTACACAATAGAGTTTGGTGCACTTTAAGCATCCTAGAAACTTTGAGTTTCAGAGCCCTTTTCAAAATACAATTTTGGAACATTAAAAAGTGGAATTTTGGAGGCATTTTTAAGGAGCACTAGTAGGCACTTAATTGATTGATGATTGCATGGATGGAGGGGGAACTATTGCTTGGAGTTGTTTTGTTGGTCCCAAATTGCAATCAAAAGGAGTGAAACTAACCAATTTGCAATGTCACAAAGTGCAACAAGAAGATCATTTTGAGACAAAAAGTAAGGCCAATATGAAGATCATTTTGAGACGGAGGGAGTACTATTAGGACTTGACATTATATCCATAATGCCAAGTTGTTGTTTGTGACTTTGCAAGCTTCACAACCCACAGAGGTAATCTAGTTCATAGGTGTGGGCCATAACTCCATGGGCTTGTCAATGTACAATATTCCCTTTGTCTCATTATACTAGTCCTTTTTTGCAATATTGAGAGTATTAAGGATTTGGAAATGATTTTTATTGCATGTTACAATCAAATGATTCTATAATGAATGTTTATTAATTGCAATCAAGGAAAGATTAGAAAATAGGAAGTTGCAATAGATACAAAGTGCCACATATATAAGCAAGGATAGGCTTTACAGAGGAAGAATACTTCCTATGCAATTATCTTGCCCTAGCCTCTCCATGTGTTAGATCTGCACAAGAACAGCTTGGAATTCAATAGATTCCATAAAAACTTCAATGTCTTTTGGTCTTTGACCCAATCAACTTCAAATTGCTTTAAAAAAAATTCAGTTATCAGAATTTTTTTAATCTGTAAGATGAATAAATAATGTTCTTCATTTTGTTGGTTGATGGAAAAAACAAAAGAAATCATTTTCAACCCTCAAATCAGGTCTGAAGTAAAGTGGGACAAATGAAAAAAACAAAAAGGACGAGTCAAATGGGACAGAGGAGGTATGTTGCAAGTAACTTGTCCACTGCTACTACTGGCAGTGCATGCCCAATGTGATTGGAAAAATCAGTTCAGCCCATCCTGACAATTCATGTGCTGAGAATCCCTTTCAAAGCATGTTTTCAGATACTTGGATGCATTAATTTCAATAACTCCCACAAGTACATGGATTTCCCCATTCCAATGAGGGAGGGTGCAAATTAGTGTCACTGCATATTATTAATTAATGTGAAAAAGTAGTTTTAAACAGTTATATTTTCAACTTGTACTAATTTAAAATTACTGTGACTGTTATGACTTTCTGTCACCCACACTAATAGGAGAAATCAGTGGTCACAATGATGTGGGTACCAGAGCAAATGATTGTGCAACTTAGGTTTTCAAGACAAGGATTTTGGAGCCATTCAGCATACGAATTCTGACATAGTATACAACCCAGAAAATATCACATTAGTGCATTTGCAAGGCCTGGATAATTTTTTTGAAATGAATGACCTTTGCTTTTTCTTCAAAAAAAATTGAGTGACTACCTTGGTCATAGGCCGGGGTCCTTCTAGGGTTAAAAAAACTGTTGAGAACAGTCACAAAATGTAAACTATGTATGCAGGGTGATTCATGAAAAGTAATGGGGCAAAATTCTCACTCCTGCTTACCACTATACAATTGTAAGTATATTCTACTTCTAAACATTGTAAAACATGCCCACCTCTATAAGACTGGTGTGTGGGATATTGAAGACAATAGCCGGGTCTCGACTGCTTTTCCTTAAAAAAGAATAATAATTAACGGCACACTTTTTCACAAGGGTGGATGACTTCTTTGCCTTCACATATGGGTGGCTCATCATGTAAGCAATACCTGCATCTTTTGCTTTGGAAAGAACCATCAGTGCCTTGCAAACATCCATCAGGCTGGATTCATCGTCGGAGTCGCTCATGGGAATGTCAAACCGCACCCTTCTCTTGGGAGTGAAACCAGGTGATGTCTGAAACCAATCTATAGACTGCAGAAGCCAAAAAAAACAGGTTCAGAAGTCACCAACACTAATTAAACTAACACCTATGCTACATGAGGCTGTGTACCATTTGTAGTACAGCTACAAAGCTACGAGAGGCAATCATGTAGCTTTATAGAAGATGTTGAACTGCAACACTGTACTGTTCATAAAAACCTGCTCAAACTGTCTCAATTCACTAAATTTGTGACGTGTCAAATGAAACAAGAAGCTGCACTACAAGGCTAAAAGAGGCTCCGAGTAGCAGAAACACTCTGCATATGAACCGACTCAACCCATTTCAAGGTATTTTCAAACTAAAGAAAAGGTAACACAATCCAGTCCAAAAAAATATTTATACTCAATCGTAAGACCCCATTCTTAAATAAAAAGCATGAGCATACTGTCTCTTCACCATAACTGTGGCCTGTGTTTACAACACTCATGAAACAATCAACTACGCAACTTACGAGAGACTCTATCCTTCTGTTGTGCAACTACAGAGCGGCGAGAGACTTTGTAAGGCAGAATATTCCTAGTGTAGCGGCATTGAGTAGGTAGTTGATTTGACATTAGGGATGAAGGCTCAATTTTTGAGCAGCAGAAAATTTTGTACATAAGAACGCACTCAAAACTTCTTTCATACTAGATGGGGCTTGTGTTGATGCTATTAGTCTCGTCCCCTTCAGTCTGGAGTCAAATGATGCTCTAAAATGTTACATAAATTTATTAAAGAGTGAGGATTTATACGTTACCTGCAATCGATCGCCACCGTCGGACATAGTCATGGATCTGATGCTGTCCTCCTCATCCATTGTGACAGACGCTTGTCTCCGAAGCAACGAAGGAGTCGTCCCCATGACAGTCAAGTGCCCTTCGTAGCTCAGTTCTTTGCTGGAAAACGAATCCAACTCTTGGTTGGAGTCCATGACGGTCTCTTCGCTTTGAATGAACTCCGCCAGATTGGCTACCAGTTGGTTCTCAAAGTCATTCTCGTCCCTGCGTACGTCTTTGTATCCATACCGCACCACACACCTGCATGATCATATCCCCGGAGCTCATTCCTTGAGCACAGAATTCTCAAAATTGCAGGGAACCATGAACAACCACAAGAGAAAAACAAAACAACACAACAGAAAGATTTGTACAGTAGAAGATGTTTAAAATCAAATCGAATCCGGTGACAAGTGCATGGCATTCATTAGCTAGCTGTGGGGAGGATGCATCTTCCCTTTCCCATGCCCACAACTTTCATGAAGCAACAGAAACCATGGTCATATATAAGTCAAGAGTTGGTAACAATGGGCTAAATGCTATGCAATTAAGGTTAGGCTACATTGCATGCTTTACTTTATTGATATGTCACTAGTGCAAACGCTCTATAGAAAAAACATTCAGCTGTTATTTGTTTAATTTTGTTTTAACAAGAGTTGAACTATGCACTAGTCTCCTTATTAGTAATTATTTTACTCCTAGTAGTCATAAATCATGAGGTGCTAATCATGGCCCAAAGGTTATGCAATATCAGGCTTCTAGAGAAGCGCATTGCATTATTAGCTTTCAACGTCAGTTCGTTAAATTGGCGGAAATTCCATGACCTTGACACTTTTCAGGGCACAAGAAACGTAAATCTATACCAATAGTTTTCAGAGCTTTGGCCAGACGAATCGCACAGTTTTTGATGCCCAGAATCACGCCAACTCAATGAAATTGACGACCTTCATTTTATGTCACGAGTGCAAACCCGTAGTTTGCCTCTACCTAAATGCAGCTCGTCAAGTTTATTCAAACTAACATTATAAAAATCTGGATCTATAAACTTTTATCCTGAGAATGTATACTAGATGATTCCCAAGGGTGTACTTATCTAGAAAGCCAATTTCGTTGAATTGACTCTATTCCATTGAAATGGCGCAGAGACCCTCAAGCCAGGGAGGAAATGAGATGGTTTAGGGCGCTGGGAGGGGGAGAAGGGAGAAAATCCTAGCATATCGGTGCACAATGCTGTATATAGAATGCAATTTTCATATCAATTTTCATATCTGTCGGCACAGCAAGCTATTGTAAATATCAAAATGGCGCATGGAATAACTTCCATTTAACGGAATTGAAGTTCTAGCTAGCTGTAAGTGATACTGCGGCATACCTGTACATGTGAAATTCCTTGGGTCCAATGCGTCCAATCAAATATCGTTCGTCATGTGTAACAAATGGCACAGGAGCCGACTTCGTGCAAACAAACACCAGCACCTCATGAAACGCGGGCAAGTTCGTCACAAAGTGGGAGAAAATCGCAGGCACGCCACTGACGAGGTCCGTGTAGATCAAGCCAATGCCCGGAACCCGCACCATGCCCAGACTGGGGCCGAGCTCTAGCAACCACTTCATGGAAACCTTGTTCTGGAGGTCGTACTCGTACTTCTTCGTGGTGCCGTAATGCCACACGTACATGACCGTCATGACCACACCCGCAATCACCAGCGGCACCCAGCCTCCCTGAGGGACCTTGTTCAGTGCAGTGGACAAGTACAGAAGCTCCACGGAGCCAAACACAAAGCAGAACAACAAAGCCAGGACGGTGCTGCGTTGCCAGACTGTTATGATCACCAGGGTCATCAGAAATGTCGTCACCAGCATCACTACGATCACGGCGATACCTACAGGCAGCCAAACAGACAGCTTATCAACGTAAGGTTATTTTCATTTCCTGTAAAGAAAGCTCAGCAACGTTGTTATATGAATTTCTTGCTTCAAATCTTAGTAATGATCATATTGATTTTTCCTGTTTCAAAGCTCAGCATATGGCCATATTGATTTTTCCTGCAAAGAAAGCTCAGCACATGGTCATATGAATTTCCTGTTTCAATGCTCAGCATATGGTCATGTGAAGCTCCATTGCTTTGAGCTCTAGACATTAGGACCAGTATGTATAGATTTGAAATGTCATTCAGGCACCTGCAACTGTGCAAATCTCATTAAAATCTGTTGCTTTGACGAATATATAATATGAGGTTGTGCACACCTCACAGATTAGTGTTGAGTGCCGCAGCATGGGTCTCAGTCAGGGAAAATAATTTACTCAATTGAATATGAGGACAAGATGGACCAATTCACTGTATGGATATACTTGTTAACCCCTGAGCGCCCCAAATTCCATATTCTGGAAAATTGTGCTTCAAGGTGACGTTTCGTCTAAAGAAATCTGAAGAGATGCTTGAATCTGTAAAAAGCAACTTTCTTTAATACGGTAGACAATGTGATGAATCGAGGTAAGTGATATATTTGAACTAAGAAATATGTAATCAAAACTATGCAATATTCGAAAATGGATTTGGGAGTTCAAGGGTGGGTTAGAATAGTCGATTTCAGAGTGTGACATTCCAAGTGCTCAAAAATCTGAAAACTAATACTTCCAGATGCCGAGAGCTCTGAAAACTGGTGATCAGATCACTATTGCACAACCTCTAGAGAACTTGGGTTATGCATGAATGATGTACTACATGACAAGAATACTTTGCTGGCACAAACTTGATGAGTGTAGGCTGTTGGCATGTAGGTGGTGAACTACGAAACTCGGGAACGGTGCTCATGGACCAAATCTGTTAAGCTTTCGTCAATTTGAAATGAGAACTCCCGTATTGAAAGAAATCAAGCAACTTGAATGGCAGAAGAGAAAAGAAGGCTGTACATACCGTAGGCATCTCCGATCTCAATGACGTCCTGGAAACCGATAGTCAGAGCCAGGCAGAGGAGTAACATAATCCAGTTGATCTCCGGGATGTAGATTTGTCCATAAATGTTATTGGAGGTGTGCACAACTTTGACCCGTGGGAAGCATCCCAGGGCCATACATTGATTTATAATGGAAAATGTTGCAGAGATGACTGCTTGGCTCCCTACAATTGAGGCCAACGTCGCTATCACAAACACTGGCCAAAAAACAGGCTCTGCAGAAACCAGCAGACATCATGTATGTCAGTGACAAATTTTATTTATCTAGAGAATTGTAAGATGACATTGGATTTATATTTTTTTTCACAGAGAAATAAAGTTTATGGTCTAGTTACCATAGTGAACTAAACTAAACAACTAACCTGGAACAGATTTAAAGAATGCATGCTCGATGTCATCAAGGTTCTGCGAGAGATAGGCAGCCTGTCCTATGTACCCAATCAACAAGGAAGGGTACACAACTGCTGTAAACGCAATCTGCAAAAAAAAAAAAAAAATATGTAAGCGCAGATATGCACATGAAGGGTTGTAGAACAAAACCGGAATAATAGTTTGATTGTCATATTCCATACAATGGCACTTTTTCAAATGCCCATGTAGAACCACACATCTATACCATTCTGTGTTTTTAGAGCTCTGTGCACTAGAATGTCACAATTTTAGCACTCTGAAAAACGCCATTTTAACATACATGACCATTTTGTCAGACAGTGCAGTATCTCACATCTGTAAATAGAAAGGATGTCGTGCTTCAATGGCAAACGAAACGTGAATCAACAAGAAACATATATGAGTAAAAAACCTTAACCATTTCCAATAACGAAAAGCTTCACCTGTATCGATGTGCGTGAAAAATGGCCGAGATCTGCATACATCGCCTCCGCCCCTGCTCACAAAAATTATAGATCCATCAGTGGGATAAATTCAAGTGATGTCCAGCAGTTGGACGACAGATAAGAGATAAAGAATAATAGAGTGCGACAAACCTGTGATACTTAAAAGCACGCCACCAAGAGAAATCCAGCCCTTCTTGCCATCCCTCTTGAAAAAATAGTACATGTAGTAGGGAGAGAGCGCTCGCAATATACTAGGATTCCATTTAATCAAGTTGTAGAAGCCAATGCTGGCGTTGCAGAACAGCCATGCCAGTATGACAGGTGCGAACAACGAAGACACTCGACGTGTGCCGATGTGTTGCAGACCGAAAAGTAACACCAAAATGATGCAGGACACGGTTACTGTTACATCTGCAAGCCAGACACTCACGCCCCGCAAGCATTTAATTTTCAAGAGCCTTGTCCATTTTCAAGGTTCAACTATTAATATACCATTCTCTACTACCTCGGGGAAGAACCCTGGAATCCGTGATTTGGGTGAAAACTTGACAAGATTTATTATACATTTGGAGCTTGTCGTGGAGCTAGCATCACCTAATGTCAAGTATTTCTTCTAGTAGAGAATCAAGAATTACAGAGGCTCTAACATTTCCAAGAGGACAAGAGAAAGGTGCAATGTCAGTATTGCTAAAGAATCGTCAAATTTGTTAAAATGGTGAAAATTCAAGGGATTGGCGCCCTTCTGAAAACCTCAGTCCTAGTTTACAGATCTCTGGGTATTAGAAAGTCACAATGTTGGCGCTGGAACACGCCGTTTTAACTAATTTGAGTATACGAATGTTAAGAACCTTGGGTGATATTATTTCTTTCTCATTCCACGGTAAAGATCATGTCTGAGGCAAAAGCATAAACCATCTTTTGCAAGAACATTCCAAAGTTTGAAGACCGATGCACTCACTGTTGTGGAGGTTGGGGACAGCAACGCGAATACCATCTATGGCGGACAAGACTGTTTTCAACACCAACAACGACAAATGTTTGTAAGCAAACATTCAAAAACAGAGCATTCAAAAACAGAATCGAAAAAACCGCAGTGTATAGCAATCAGAAACGCAAATGAGTATCAATTTCTAATTTCCAGTTACCCAAGCTGCGAGTCAATGCACAAGATAGTCTATGTGTGGAAAGATTGATGTAATGCCATTCAAGTAGAAGTTTAGGGTTTTCGGATTCCAAGTACCTGAAAGCGCAGGCGTGAGGGCGCCATCTCCGATAACCATACAAGTACCCAGCAACACAACGAGCAGGAGCCCGTTTTTCAGAAACTTGTAATTCTCCAGCAACTGCCGAAACCACACCCCTCGCGGCGTCTCCGACGCTGGTGGCTCCTTCTTGTACAAGGAGAGCCCTTCATCCGCCGTCTGCTGGTTCAAAATTATACTCAGCTTCAAATGCCGACATAACAAAGCGTACAGTGCGAACGTCCCCCCTGTATGCAATTTAAAAAAATCCAATTCAACCCATCTTTCTTGCAGCACAAATGGAGACCAAATCATTCCTTAGAAAACTAGGACAGGCCTACATTGCACAAAGCTTTGCCAGAAAACTGCCGATGTAATGAATACACAGTACCCTTCAAAAATACAGCACGCACAAGCATAGCTAAACCTTAACTTAAACCTTCCGACATGAAATCCACACGCAAAGGTTGATTGAAAGCTAGTAACTGGTGGCTTGTAACTGGTACCTTCGCAATTGTCGTCGGCGTTGAGAACGATCAAGCAGTACTTGGCGAAGGGGATCAAAGTGAGAGTCCAGAAAACGAAGCTCAAAACGCCGTAAACTTCGTACACTTCAATGGCGTCCATTGCCCGGATTTTCACGAAAGTGGAGTGGAAGACGTACAGAGGCGACACGCTGAGGTCGCCATACACCACTCCACAGCTTTGGTAGGCGAGTGTTAACAGCACTGCAATGTTAATCAAGCCCTTCTTCGTCACCTGCAGGCATGAATCATGCACCGTACTCGTTTCCAATCAGTCACGGCCCAACACCCCCACAGGAGAAATCCAGTATGGAAACTGAACAAACGTCCTTAGATGTCCAAATCCCATTTCTAGTGTATCCTATTCTGTCATCACAAGACATTGACAATGGAAATCTTCAAAAATTCCATAGATGAACATTAATTTTGGATTTCTCCTTGTGCCCAAGAAAACCATGCATATCATCACAAATCTCACGTTGCAAACACGTCATCTGCAATTTAGTCATGGAACTGGCACGAGGTCGGTCCCGACTACTGTAGTGAAACCATGGAAAGTCTGCAGTGCATAAATATGCGTTCTACCCACTCGGAGATGGACTGACACTGCGCGCGGGACTTACTGTACTTAGCTTGCTGTTTCCAGAGATCAGAATTCTGGTGGCCAGTATAAACTGGAGGCTAGTATGTGTATATATCTATACAACCTAGCTAGCTAGCTTGAGCAATGACAAGACTGGATGAAGGTAGACCAAAACCTGAGTGCGGGCGGTTCCGGACTCCGAATCCATGATACCGCCGTCCAATCACCAGAAACAGCGGAGCAATTTAAAGCACGAACAATAGTTATTGTCGGTGGCCGGCTAGCTTCAAGAATTAATTGCAAATTTCACGGTAGCTCGATCCTAGAGCTTGCTTCGTGATCCATGCCACACGAACATGAAGCATCCCAGCGTCTTCGACACCCGAAGCTTATTCATCTTTAAATCCAACACACTGAACTCCTGCTTGTGCTTCAATTCAATTAGAGCTTCAATCTTCACGCACAGAGGTAGTACGTACTAGTCCCAACTTACTATCCAGCTTCTTCACCAGCTTGCAAATGTGAGTCCCAAATCGCTCAGTATTCCCTACAACACGAAGTAGCAGTTGCAACGTGCACACCATCAATTATTTTGCAATGGTTTTGTACGTAGTGGTTTTGGACTTTGCTAAACTAAAACTTATGGTACGGTCTATTGCGAACCATTGCAAATTAAAGTGCTGCAAACTTGTTGCAAAAGTCTTGGCATTAGCACGTAGCCAATCCACAGCTACGCCTAAACTGTTGCAAACTATTGCAATATCCACCTTCCGTACTAGTATAGTAATTATTCAACCATGAATCAACTTTAAGCAAATAGACGTACACCCTCTGAATTAATCAGCGCTATACATGCACGCAGCCACCAGGAAGCTAGCTACATACGTTTGTCCAAAGTGGCCACGCAGTACCTAAGATTCATTTTAGGACCGACGAGTCATCAAAAAGCATGACTGTCAGCTAGATCACTTCGATTCCAGGTGGTCCCAAACTCCAGCAAGCTTCAGTTGGAGATCGATGTTTAGAATATATATTCAAGTTCGGACGTGATCATGATACTATAGAGGACTGGTGGTGAATATTGGAGTTCGGAGTATTAGGCTAAAATGATCTTCAAATTAAAAAGATGGAGATCGAGCTTCCGGAGAAGATCATCGGATTCTGGAATGAGTGACTTATAGCTCCCCGACGTGCAGCATGATACACTGTATACACGCAGCTAGATCGATGTCCCGAAATAGAAACGCATCAGAAAACATGCACAGGTTGGATCCATGCACAGGACAGTACAGGAAGTTGCGAGAGATGACGGAGCAGTGTTTTGTTTACTCCGTATCATTTTGGAGAAGGAGCCCGTTGTTTCTTCAATACTCATGTGAACAGTTTCAGTTGGGTGATTCTAGGTGGTAGTAGGTGAAATTTGGCTTATAATAATTAATTGGTCTTCAAATACAGCAGTAATCTGGATATCTTGACTTCAAAAGCAAAAGAAAATTTCCTTCACAAAAGCTGATGGTCCACATCTTTTGGATGTAAGTTAGCCAATTGGCGAAAAATCGTGCATCATCGAAACACTGTGACGAAGAGTGCTGCTGCCGCTTTCAAGGTTTGAACTTTGAAGCTTTCTACTGTAGCCTAGCTAGACCCTGGGGCCTCTAGCTTGAAAAGGATACACTCAATGGCTAACTTAATTATTTATTGTTGTAGTAAGTGAAAGGAATATAAGTTAGGGCCAAAATATTAGTTCGACTTTGGAGTTTTGTGTTCAAGTTTGGAGTAAGGTAAGTTACGTGACCGGGCTCATCTGGGAAGTGTGGCACATGGCAGTGTCCTGTACCAAACTGGCTCTTTAGTATCAATTTAGTGGCGCTTTCGATTCGGGTGACTGCCTGAATCCCGACGTGGCTTTCGGGAGTCGAAGGGGTTCAACGTGAAACGCATGGAATCCTTGATTCCTCGATGTCTGGGATCGATACGTACGGCCGGCAGTAGTTTTGGGTGCGGCGATGTTTGGTGATGGACTTTTGATATGTGGTGGATTCGGGAACGAAATTTTATATTTTTTATATTTTTTAATTAATTTTTGAAACATATGGGCCGCAGCTGGACTGACATGACACAACATCCAAGGCAACCTGGTGTTAGAGAGACAAGGAATTGCACACCTTGAGTATCCTTGTCAGACGGAATAAGATTTTTTTTGTTTTTTTATACTTTGGTTAGTTTAGTGAGTAGAGTGCAAGTTTTTAATTTAATTTAATTTGGGCCATGCAGAACCTTGATCTTCTCTGTTATACTATTTTGAGTATAGTACACAAAATAGGGAAATTAGGGTGCCCCATACTAATTTCTCAACATTTGACCCTATATAAGTATTTCATGTTATTGTACAAGAATGTATTGTTTTTGAATTAGGTATTGTTGTAAATGGGACTCATGAACCTCCATGTGTACAAATGGAAATATTTGTAAGAATATTTGCCGATTCTAATGGCTAGTAAAGTAACTTTCTTGAGGTGAGGAAGCCTAATTATTAAGGCAACCTAATTTCACTATTTTGTGTAGATGAAACTAGTAAAATAAATATTTTAAGAACTTCCACAAACATTATAATAAATAATAGGATCTCTTCCAAATATCTAATTCATTGATTTAATGATTTATGTAGAATATTCTTTGAATTCATTGATATAGTAAAATTATTCTAAATGTCATGATGAATGCCATCCTTTATTTGGTCCCTAGTTCCTTTTCAAAACATACATCATCCATAAAATAGATGGCTGAGCCGATTTAGGAGCTAATTACAACCATGGACATAGATGAATTACATATAGAATTGAATGAAATTTCCTTCATTCATTCCCTCCAAAAGATACTATATCAAGATTTTGTAGCAATTGAAAATAATTCATCCACTAAAAAAGTAACAAAGGAAACCAAGATGTTTTGCTATAATTAAATTCCTTCAAAAAACATTGTATTAATTTTTACAATTTTGAGCAAATTATTACTTGAAACGACCTCATGGACTATAATATGCACCTTGGAATGTAGATGGGTTAGAATAATCATCTATTCTTGCCAATTATGTATTTTGAGTATTTCTCAATGAACTCCCACTGACGTATGGCCAATTTCATAAAAATGGCGGTATTTCATTAATTTGGCACTTTTGGCAGTTCAAACTGCACAGTCTGAACTATTTTTTTTGTACCAAAATCTATACCAATATTAGATTTTTGAAATCTACACCTCTCCTAGATATTTGAAATCTATATCAATCCTAGATTTTTTAGACTGTGATGTTTGATATCTATGTCAGTCCTAGATTTATAAAATTTAAAATTGACCTAGATGTTAGGAATGTATACTTGTCTCAGATGTCAC
This sequence comes from Pseudisothecium myosuroides, assembly GCA_951799445.1. Lineage (NCBI taxonomy): Eukaryota > Viridiplantae > Streptophyta > Bryopsida > Hypnales > Lembophyllaceae > Pseudisothecium > Pseudisothecium myosuroides. The sequence goes on along the minus strand of OX637287.1, from coordinate 20,102,938 downwards.
GGTGTAAAAAAATGGCACATGGAATACCGCCATTTTAATGAAATTCGCCATACGTTTAAAGTTTACAAACAATAGGAAATAAGATAGATGTAAACATCACTATTGTTTGTAAGCTTCATAAAAAATTTGACAAATTTATAATTGCTCGTGATGGTTTGGTGATTTCATTCAATATTCTCCTAATTTTTAAAGTGTATAATTTGTCATTTCTAATTTTAGATAGGTTTTGATGATAATTTTTTAGTGAAAATATAGCTAATTTTATATGCCTCCAACATGGAAAAAGCAAGGCTCTTAGTATCTATTCCTTCAGTATAAGAAAATTTTGACTTGAAGTACACTTAACATTCTTGAACTTTATGGTTGGAGACTCTTTGCAACCTATGATTGGAGGCTTCTTTCATTATAGAATTATTGAATTAAAACTTGCCTATAATTTGAAGGCCATTCTAAGAAGAATCATTTTCGATATAGTGACAATGTAGAAGGTTCTTCTAGTCTCCCTAATCAAGAATATTATACAAGTGTTCTATGCATGGCGAATTTCATTAAAATGGCGGTATTCCATGTGCCATTTTCACACTGACACATCTAGGACAAGCATACATTCCTAAAATCTAGGTCAGTTTTAGATTTCAAAAATCTAGGACTAACATAGATATCAAACCGCGTAGTCTAAAAAATCTAGGATTGATATAGATTTCAAATATCTAGGAGAGGTGTAGATTTCAAAAATCTATTATTGATATAGATTTTGGTACAGAAAAAACAATTTAGACTATGATGTCTGAATTGCTAAAAGTGCCAAATTAACAGAATACCGCCATTTTAATGAAATTGGCCATATTCTAAGTGATTTTTTTTTAAAATTTCTATTTCTTTTAATTTTTGGCACAATGAATTATCAACTACTGAATTTGTTATTTTTTTTTTCAAAACTTTTAGGGCACCTGTAGAGTCACTTACAATTGAAACTTAGGGTTTAGCCAAAAAAAAAACAATTCAAAACACTCTCACTGATTGGTCTCATGCTTAGACCAACAAATGAACTTATAACTTTTGATTTTCTTGGCTTAGCTTCAAGTATAAAGTACCTTCAGTTTCTTAGCAAATTTTTTAGTTTTTTTTGACACAAAATTAGATTGTAAAAATGTTCACAACAACTAATTCTTGAGGTTTTTAGATCTACTGATGTCCGTTGGTATTTAGTCACAATACAAGGTAGGGTGCTCTAAAAGCAGCTTTGCTCTACAAAGCGACCACTAATATAGAGGTACGTTTTGCTTTTTTCAATATACCAATAATGTACATTTCAAGAGGTGGTCACTTTTAGTGCCTACTGCATTTCAACTTCAAAAATTCATAACTAAGTCCACAAAGGTCCAAAAAATATGAAACAAACTGGGTTAGATGCCAATTCCATTTTTCTTCCTATGAAAATTTACTAAAAATTGTTTCCAAGGAGTTTAGCTTCCCCCACATCCAATCATATCTTAAAAGATTGCTTAAAGAGCAAACAACCGGCCTTAGTTGATATAAAATCCGTTCTAAATTTGCACTTTCTATATCTCCCTAGATTCATTGGTGTAAAGGTTGTCCCTATTTTGTGTTTGAGTAGGGCCTTCTTTTCCCAAGGACAAATCCACCATGGCCACAAACGTCGGCACACATAGAAAGTACAAACTTAGAAAAGATTAAAAAATACCTCCACAGCAGGGTCCTGTTTACACTAGAGAAGAGAGATGCAGCTAAGAAGCTGTTGCGGTTCAGGGTGCAGGCAATTGCAACTGCTGCAAAATGCAAATGAGGGACTGGCACTGGATAGTACACAAGAATCATCTGTACTGGAAAAGAGACTACCACTGATTTGTCCGCGCTAAATTACCGCAACACTCAATGTACTTTCAATTCATTATAAGTTTTAGCCCCTAAGCATCACAGACCAAACAACTCTAAATGGAGGACCTTTCTAAAAAATGCGGCATAACTTGAATTTGGTTTGGTTACTACATTCGTCATTGTAGAACTTGGTGGCCAACAACCTGACTAGTGCAAATTTGCTATTTTTTGGACAATCCACCGTGCGGATGCAAACATTATAAGGTTTGATGAACCCAGTCTTGTAGGAAAAGGCGGTTTGGAAAACGTTCCCTATGACATTCAGGGGTTTAGGTAACTGGCTACACCTAAAAATGCATGAATAAGCTTTGTAGCATAACCAATATGCTCTAGAAAATGAATAACAATTTTTGCACATTGGTGAAGGACCATGAATCAAGATGCAACTGGTTCCATCATTTTTGGACGCATTGTAAATTAGTTACAAATTTTCAAAGATGCAAGGTGTAGGGTGCTAAAAGTGTCATGTAGGTGATGCCAAAATCCATTTGATGCACATGAGGAAATGACACTAGTAGTATCAAAACATGTCATAGAAAAGAAATTAAAACAACATAAATTGTACCCAAAATCAACCACTTATAAGGTTGCCACCTCCACAATACTATAAATAGAGATGCACACTACTCAAAATGACCCCCAACTCCACCATATACTTGTTCTTGTAATGTGCACCATTTTGGATATCCTCCTATTCATTTTCCCTTCAAAAATAGGGGTCGATTTTTGAGGAGTGGTCCATTTTAGGTGTAGTTACCTTGGTAGTTACTTTACTTCTACAATAGTAACATCTTTATCTTAACCCCTAAAGGACCAGACTGCGTTTTTTGGACTTATAACTTTTTTGGGCAGGTACGTGTGACTGGAGATTTGCATATTCTGGGCTGAAATTTTAATACAATGTGGGGACGAGGAATATCTTTCATATGCACAAGCTTCATGACATTCTGAAATATGAGTAAAAAGTTATTGCATAATATGTTCCTTTTTTTCGTAACTGGGCAGTTCGGGCAGATCAGAAAAAATCACTTTTTAAAGAAATAAAAATTTGAAATTTGTTCTTCAGATTTATATGTACTCAAAAAGCTTTGAATCATTGCATTTCAATAGTTGAGAAAAAAGTTATGAGGCTTTTTAGTTTGCGGGCAGTTATGGAATCCCTACACCAAAAAAAACTTTGAAGTCCTTTATTTTACTGAAATTTCAGTATTTTTGAAAAAAAATAATGCTATTGGATGTAGATGGTTTATAACAACAATCCCACCACTTGGATTGGAATTTTTTAATTTTATAACTTATTTATTAACAATTTAGTATTTTGAATCATTCTCTACTTCTTTCTACTTACTATTTTTTTCCTATATGTTGCACAACTCCAAATGATCTGAAATTTTTTATATATGTAGCCAACTTGCCCTGAAGAATGAATCCAAAGAAGCACAACCATTTTGGACATTTTTTCATAATGATCTGACCTTGTGAAGTGCAGCTGCCCGGATTTTCGCAGTGGTCAAAAAAGCATTTTTGTCACTTCAAACGCTAATATCTTGCAATCTAGACGGTGGAAATTTCTGAAATTTTTTCCACATATTCTCAAACTAGAGTACTACAAGATCCTACGGTTACATGTGTAAAAAAATGATATTTTTCAAAAATTTGGTACTTGTACTAGAAATGGCAGTTTTGGAGCATTTTTGGTGACAACATAGTCAAGGAACTTTAGGGGTTAAGGCAACCATACTAAAAAGCATACAAATGAGGATTAGAGCATGATTCTTATTTTCAAGGTATGCAGATCCTGGGTCCAATTGCAATCACTATTTTTAGCCTCAATTGAACCCTATTGCATCCTAATTTAGTAGAAACTATAAAAGGTTAGCCGATTATTATAACTCAAGTGTGGAATTGAGATTGGAAGGGTTGAAAGGATTGATATTGGGTTGAATAAAAATATCGGCTTTACAACCTCAATGAATACCACTATGAGGTTTCTATACATGGCAAAGGTTCATTTATTATTCTACAATTTTAAAGGACATTGTTGGATTACCATTGCAACGATGTAGGAAGTTAAAATAACAATACTAGAGTCCATATGGACAAGAATAGCTCCTCCCTAAGGTCAACAATGGGAAGCTATGTGTATTTGCTTTGACCACCTATAACATGTCAGAAGTTGTTGTGGTTCCTTGGGTTGTAGAGGGTGAAAACAAATATTATATGATTGTGGGCTTCACAGTGCAAAGACAAAAGTTCCAACCTTGAGTCCCAAATTTCCTCATGTATTATATAATATGGAAAATATATGTCAAAATAAGGGGCAAATATATATATATATATATATATATATATATATATATATATATATATATATATATATATATATATATATATATATTCATTTTAATTTTTTTGGAGGCACTTTAAACAAAATGAGCTCATGAGGATGCTTAATTCAGTATTGTCTTCATATTATATACTCCCTCTGTTCCAAAATGATTTTCCCGTTGAACAAAATGTTCTAGATTAAGGTTGAAAATAACATTTTAAAATCCTGTTTCATGCGGTAAGTAGAGTCCGTTGCACTCCTAACGTCCTGAAACTTGGAGTTTTGAAGCCCTTTTCAAAGTGTAATTTGGGAATATTGACAAGTAAAAATTTTTGGGCATTTCCAAGGAGCATTAGTAGGTACTTAATTGTTGAGTGACTATGAGGTCATCGTTTTATGGGCAATTAGTATAGGCCTGAGATCATGTGTGGACCTCTGTTCCACCCCCTAGAGGTTCATCTCCTTCAATAAGGCAACACTCAAAGAGATGCAAAAAATAAGAACAAATAGTATTTCAGTCATCTCAATTGTCTTTAGATTGATGATTGCATGGATGGAGGCGGAACTATTGCTTGGAGTCGTTTTGTTGGTCCCTGATAGCAATTGAAAGCCAAATCTGACTAATTTGCAACGTTACAAAATACAACAAGAAGATCATTTTGGAACAAAGGGATTACAATGCATTAGTTTAGACTTGGAGCAATTTTGGTTCAAATACATTCAATAGGAGTTTTAAACTATTGTATATACCTTTGGGAATTTATTTTAAAAGTTTTTTTAAGCATATTTTCTATTTGATATGAATATCTCTTTACATTTCTTCAAAATTCAGAATAATTTCAATCTGCCCAGTAATTCAAATTTTCACACAAAAATCCTAAGATTTTTATAACTTATACAAGACATGTGTTTTTTCTCCCCCCCAAAAAGAATCAACCAATAAATTAAAATTAAATTAGAAAGTTCCACTTATATTTAGTGAAGTAATAGAACCTACAAAGTAGAGGATATTGAGTTTGACAACATCAAGATTATAGACTCCATCCTTTAAGGGTTAAGAGAAGAGAATGAAAAACCCCAATCTCTATTATAGGAGGCAACCCATTCTTGATCAACCCCTCATTCTTGCCATGTAGACTGTTCTCTTTATGTGAGGATGAGAAGAACAGTGATTAATTATGGTGCAGTTCCCAAGGCAGTTCTGGCGCATTTTGATTGGCTACAAGACTCTCAATATTGCAACGACCCCTTGATCAATTTTCTTTTCAGCCCATGATCGGAAATAACAAGTCCTATATCACCGGTATGGGAGAAATAGAATCTTTTATTGAAAAATTCATAGTAATTATGTTTTGAGAAATAAAAATCTGAAAAATTATGGAAACCTTCCAAAGTCTACTTCCGCACACTAAAAAATTTCCCCGGTGAAGAAACCTGCCCTGCAGATGGTCAAATTGGCTTAAGTGATCTCAAACTGTGGGTTGCCTCCCTTAACCCTTAAACGTTGACATAGCCATTCTATGTCCGATGGATGAGAGGGAATCAAACAGTGTAGGAAAGAAATGCCACTATTCATCCTCGGAATTTGTTGTGAAAAGGGAAGATCTTCTACAATAGCTTGACTTCCAATGAGCGCTTTTACAAATTTTTAAGCCAATGCCATTCACAGGATAATGCAAAAGGATGATTTTGAAGGTCACCCCTTCATCCTTTTTAAGAATTAATATGAAGTTGTTGGGTTGGCGTGCACTATGAGTTTGTTCCTTCGAAAGTTGTACGACCAAATCAATGTCCACAGGATGTCGAAAGGAATTTGGGAACTACTACACTACTGGCTTCTCTTCGGGTACAATATCAACACAATCTGTGCAGATTGAGCTTTGCTGTTTTATGCATTGAATTTCACTCCTTCCAGCACTTTGCAAGTACAGGAATGCACTTTGGAACTGCAAGAATAGAAGGTGAAGTTACTACACGTTAGAACTCCCTCTGTCCCAAAATGATCTGCTGATTGCTCAAAAATGATACTCCATAATATTTGTTCTCGAAGATTCTGTGAATGGATTACAACTTCCTTGAAATACGTAGAAATAGGTTCAAAAAAATAACAATATTTTCAGCCGTAATCCCAAATATTTTCTCCAACTGGAAGATCATTTGGGGATTTGGGGATAGGGGAATATTATTATATATTAGATGTAGCATGTTGGTTCCACAAATGGCCAATCCGGGCAAATTTTGTAAACCATCTTAGTTTCAGCTATGCCATTTGTATAGCAATCGCACTGTCTAGTAGAAACTTGAAATTTTGGTCTATGTAGACTAAGAAAATGACCCACAAGAAGGCACACAAATTGGTCTAACTGGTCACGTTCTGATGTATACATGTGGATCTTTTTTTGGGGTCTTTTTGTGGATCATTTCCTTGGTCTACATAGACCATCTTCCGGCTATTATTGTGAGATTCAAATTGACAGAAAGTACCAAACTGTAGTTGTTCCCATGCAGTAGTGGTTGGTTGCACATTTCCATCACATTATGAAGCAATGTTTTCTGGCCCCTTCTGACTTTGGCTTTTCCCTTGAGTGAGCAAGTCATTTAGCTTTATTGAAATAGATGAATTGAAATGTCTTTCAAACAAGTACTGATTGGTACGGTACGTTACCTTTTTTGTTGCCACTGCATGAAGAGATAAAATTTGGAACAGTATTTGAGCAGTACTACAGCGACTAACAAAACTGAGTACAAATCTGAAATGTTTTCATTCAAACAAGTGAAACAACCATACCATAAGCATCAATGGACAAAGTCCAAAAGTGGATATACAAAAGTTGTGGTGTGTGACATACTACACGTTATCATGAAATTTTGAAAAAAAAATTAGTTGTGATTTGAAAAAAAAGGAATTTTAAAGTTAGCCATGTCTAAAACTCGATTTTGTTCACCATGATTTGGAATTATTTTATCATTCGTCAAATTTTTCTTAGAACTTTGCCAAAAACTTCACTAAAAATTGCAACTTATTATTTTAAAATTGCCAAAAATTACACTAACCTTCATCAAATTTTCAATTTTTGACGACATTGACAATGATAATTAAAAATTTTGGAGATTTGTTAGATCAATTATGTGCATCATGAACTCTAGTCTTTGGACAAAAAAATTGAATTTAGAAACGCATTATATGGCTACAAAATATAATCAAATGGATTGTCCTATTCAACAAATATATCAAATGCAAGGGCATTAAGATGTAACAATGGTCCATATTGCAACCTATACTCTCTCTACAATGGGTAATGCTATCCCATGCTCTCAATTCCAAAGAAAATTCAACTATTGTAAAAACCAACATCATTTGCATGTTTGTCAAATTGTTGGTATTTTAAAATCTATAAATGTCAATTTCCTTCAATATTTTGTATAACAATTTGAAATGTTGTATACCAACATGCCAAGGCACAAAAAGTTTTTTTGGAGTTCTAAAAAAAATTTGACAAAAGATAAAGTAATTCCAAATCATGTTGATCATAATTGAGTTTTAGACATGGTTAACTTTGAAATTATTTTTTTTTCAAATCACAACTAATTTTTTCTTCAAACTTCTATGGTAATATGTAGTATGTTGCACACTACAACTTTTTTATATTCACTTTTGGACTTTGTCCATTGATGCTTGTGGTATAGATGTTTGAATGAAAATGTTTCAAATTTGTACTCAGTTTTGTTCGTCACTGTATGTTACCTTTTTTGTTTGCCACTACAAAAAGAGATAAAATTTGGGACAATATTTGAGCAATACTACAACGACTAACAAAGTCGAGTACAAATTTGAAATGTTTTCATTCAAACAACCATACCATATGCATCAATGGACAAAGTCCAAAGTGGGTATACAAAAGTTTCAATGAGCGACATACTACATGTTATCATGGAAGTTTGAAGAAAAAATTTGTTGTGATTTGAAAAAAAAGTAATTTCAAAGTTAGCCATGTCTAAAACTCAATTATGATCAACATGATTTGGAATTACTTTATCTTTTGTCAGTTTTTTCTTAGAATTCCAAAAAAACTTTTTGTACCTTAGCATGTTGGTATACATCATTTTAGATTGTTGTACACAAAAATTGAAGGAAATTGACATTTATTGAAATTAAAATATCAACAATTTGACAAACATGCAAATGATGTTGGTTCTTAACTCCTAAATGCCCAAGGCCTGTTTTGAGTGACTTGGAATTTGCTCTAAATTGAACAAAATGCCAACATTTTGATAAGTTGTATCAATTTTTCTAAAATTGTAACCGTACCAATTCAAACTAGACATGTTAGAGATCTCATAGGAAAAGAAAACACAACAATATCACTTATAGAGTGAAAGATTATAATGTTTGACCACGAGGGTGTTAAAACTGCAAAAAACTTTCAACCCTCTTTTCACAAGTCGAATCTAAAAAAATGGTGACCAAAAAAATATGAGGTTAAAGAGCCTAACATGTATAACCCCAATCAACTTATGGCTTCTTAAAATCTACTCTATAGTTTTTTTAAATGAATTTTGAATGTGATTTTTGATCCAGGATCTAGTGTATTTGAGGCTCATTTCCAAGAGCTCTCAACACTACGGGAAGTCAAGATTGCAATGGGTACCCTTGCAGAAAATCTTCAATAGAAAAATCACTATTGATTATTTTCAAGATCGGATTTTTGATGCTAAAACTAGACTTCACAAATAACTTTCCAAAAATATTAAACTACTAAAAATAGCAACTTGGTTGAATTTTGTTTGACTTCAAAGTTTTGCAAACACCAGATTTTGGTGCCTCGGGCATTTAGGGGTTAAAATATTTGAACTTTTTTTTGGAATTATCATTCTAAATATCATCAAAAAACTGAGAATGTGTACCTTATTGTTCATTACAACTACATCATCGCCAATTTAATATATAATTCTTCCCAACATACACTTTTTGTGAAGATGTACTACTGGTGGATGGATGGTTTTTTGTCTTGGTACATGATGTTGTAATTAATTAAGACCAAATAATTGGAGACGCTTCTACATGCTTCTTATTTTTATTGCTGATTGTAGTTCCCTTTTATTTTGCAAAAGTGACACATGCGCAATCCTAAGGTGCTTGCATTAGGGACTTAAAAACATCCAATGTTTTCCACTTAAAACTTGCATGCAAATAATAATTATGATGCCATGGTGAATATGGAAAATTGTTTTTGTGGTTTTAGGTTGTGCCTTCTTAAAAATCATTATATCATAGACTTAGGCCAATGTTCTTTTAGTGCTCTCAAATCCATCACCTTCAATTTGCATGCAAATTTTTACCTTCTGAAACAGCCTCCGGGAACAATACTTTATAAATATTACTTCTACTAATTTCTTATTTGTCTTGATGTTTTGATACTTTTGAAACTCACTCACAAATAGAATGCACCAATAGACATCCAAGTGGCCAAACCATCTCACATCATCTAGAATGTGACTTGCTCCTATTACATGCTCTAGTGGCCTTACATTTGGACCATTGAGTGCTTTAGAATATATGCGCCATTTTTGAAAAAGTAGCATAATAATATGTAGGTCATCTTTTGTCTAGCCTTCACTTCTAGTGCAAACAAGTAAGTAATGTCCAATGTCTACCGAGATGTCTACAAGCAGGAGCCCTACCAAACACCATTCTTCAAAGGGTTTCCCATCTAGTTCTTGAATAAGTTTAGGCTAGCAATGTGAATCACATCAAATACCAAGTCATGTGACAAATCAAGCTTATACAAATGATACAACCACTACAATTTGGAATCACCCGATACTCCTAATTCTATACTATGTTGTTTTCTTGCATCTAGGTCATTCTTTAATATTTGCCAATGGCAAACACTTTTATGAAGTTTCGAAGCACTTCGTCTTGCAAGTGGATGCTGCGCTTGCCTTTCATTGTTTCTATAAATATATTGTCCATCTTCATTAATTCAATTTCAAATCCATTTTGCATCTTCTACATGCGGACTTCCTTGAAGATTTGAAATTTTACATTGTGCTGGATGATCTCCAGTAAGTAACATCAATATTGCCCTGATAGTTGTGGTCCCTGAATCTAGAAGACCATTACTAATCCGTTGGCAAGGACAATTGTATAGACAATTAATACCATCCAAGAATAAACTCTCAAGTTCTTCAACAAATGATAGAATGAAAGCAAAAATATGTTGTTTCATTTGTTCCACTATGATAGGCTTTATGACCTCCCAATGGTATGGATAAAATAGGTAAAAGCGATATATTAGATGAAGTTCCCACATTCAAAACACTGATCTCTATAGCCCAATAACCTCGTTTCTTCTTATCCAATATGTTGAATCCATCCCAGTGTGCTCCTAGAGCTATGTTACGAGGATCCCCATTTTCTAAGACCTTCGGCATTTCTATAGAAGTTTTGCACTTCAAACACATCAAATTATAGTATCCACTTTCATTATTAATTCCATCTAAAAAGTAGTTCATCACATTTTGTTGGAAAGGCACAATATAACATTTGGCACTTATCATTCAGACATGTTATTGGCAATTCCCATTGGCTATGTGGATTCCAAAAATCCCGGTATCCTCTAACCTTTTCACCACCTCAAAATAATGAAATATGTTCAAGAGATTCATCTATAGTCAACCATCTAAGTTTATTCCTCTATATTGTTAAAATTTTGTAACACAATGTAGATTAGATTTTTTCACTCTCACAAAAACCCAGGATTATAGTATAGGGGTTCAAAATCAAGGGAATGTTCAAATAGTCTAATGTTTTGTGGCTAAAGTCACATGTATTTTAGATTAGAATGAGATTTATATACAATTTATACATAATTCCGCAAATAAAAATAAACATACACTCTTATTTCCAAAGGTGTAAATTTTGTGTCCGATCCTTTACCGATGCTATGGATGCATGAGTGCACTCCCAGTCCTATCTAGTGGGGGGCTGAATTGATCAAGAAATAGTTGGGAATGAATAACAATTTGTCATGCATATGCTCTAGAACCTAATGCAATGCAATACTATGTAATTATGTATGTATATATATATATATATATATAGGTAGATAAAAATTATACATGGTTCCTTAATTATTGGTGATATAAGTTACCAAAACAATTTGTTGCTGTCACTATTTAGCTATCCTAATTACTAATTAGGATGCTCAAAGAAATAGTCTCAGTCCTATCTACAACAAATTGTCACTATCTAAATGTAGGGCATGAGTGTTTATGCAAGCTCCTTGATCTGATTGTTGTACATAACCATTGGTCAATTTATCCTAACACATCCGTCCACAGATGTCCATACTACAGGAAATTAAATACAAAATTAAGGGTCAACTTAGTCACAAAGATAAATTGTCTTACAGAGGGCCGGTCTTATAAACAATCTGTTGATTCCAAGCACATTTTAGACTTAAGCAAGCACTTTAAACAATCCCTCAACAATCATTTTACTCCTAATCACTACCAAAATCTTAAATGACTACACCCAATCCTGTAATGTAAACCATTAACAATTTATCTTTAATTACCAATCTACAAGGGTCAGTATCATACTAACCTATCATCCAACAAATTCATCCTAGTTGAACTCAATCCTAAATTTTTCTAACAAATAATCTGTGTTTGTTTCTACTCCCCATAAACATTATCAATTCAACTAACAATTTTTCACATCCAAAATGACCATTTGTCCTATGCAAGAACCATTCATTCTTACTTAAATTAACAAAGGTAATCAAACCACAAAACACAATCTCATAGGGATTATTATCCCACAAACAATTCAAATTCATTGACAATTTGTCTAGAACCAAGACGAACCTTATCCAGGCTCCTCCAGATATACTAATACCACAATTGCAAACCACAATAATTAGTCCAATCCATCATTCTCAAAAAATTTAATTATCCACATTCCACATACAACAAATTTTAGAATCACAAACATAATCATTATTCACTATTCCAACACTCCAAGATTACAACACTTAATCTCATAAACAATTAATCAAATAACATTGTGAATTCCATGGTTCAACTATTTACACCATACATAAAGGCATTTCAACAAAAAAATTGCATGACTTAAAGCATTTCATCTATTAATCTTACTCTATTTTCAAGCTATAATAATTTGTCACTCTCTATGAACCTTGCGCAATTTGAATACATACTTCAAAAAGAACCTAAATGCTCCTATCTATGATGACAAATAAAAAATCCTAATTGTCTGTCAGCAGCTCTTACAATTGGTCAATCAAATCCCGTAGCCAACCAGCGTTCTAATCTCCAACTTACAAACGGGGATTCCAACATAGATAATTCCAACACAAAGATAATTAGTTTATGATTCCATTACCTAGTTGGTGATCAGAAATTTGCATGGCTCTAGCCTTCATCACCTCGGAGATTATGCGCAGAGGAAGTTCTCATTTCATGCTTCACTTACAATGGTCTTCAGATTCCATCTTCACACTTGTACAAGTTATCAACCTCCATTCATGCCCATTTTCTCTGATAATTGATATCATATTCCCACACAATATAGACATCATATTACTTCACCCAAGCACACCAAAAAAATGCAAGGCTCTAAATACAATGACAAATTCAATTTTATAAGTTGTCTGTAATACACTCAGTACTGTACTCCCTTACACAAGTTATCAATCACACAGACATAAACAACTGAAAATCAACATTACACAATTTGTCACACAATATCTAATACCAAAATCCAATCACTGGATCCACAAATTCACAACTGGAAATTCGACAATTATGCAAGTACTCAATCATTTGTAAATTCCAATTGCATTCAAATGAAGGAGTTCAAGATACACAAAACTAAAATTTAATCACCGAGAAGAGAACCAAGAGAGTGGGGGCTCAAAAATTATAACTTATCAGACTATATGCAAGAGAAGATGATTGTTTGTAATTATCATTTGACAAATTGTCTGACGGCTACGTGCAATTAGTCCGAGCTTCCTTAATAAATAGTCAACATGTTAGCTACTTAGCTCAGTATAGTGACTATTTGTCTAATTTATCTATCTTTCTAAACAAAAGAAATTTATCAGTTCTTTTCATAGTAAGAGACCACTAGTAAAAAATGAAATTCTTAAGGTGACTACACACAAATTCTCAAATCCTATAATGGATGACAATTGATTTGTAATTGGGAGATAATCAAATGCAATCATTTGGGGCCTTATTTTTCTACAATATGTACTACGTACTAAACAATTTAGACACGTATGTTTGTCTTTTAGAGGAAGACATGAACATTGTATAAATATGCTACCATCATATGTATCTTCTATTGGGGATAAATGATAGGTTCATAAGTGTAGTCCTTAGTACCCAAGCACATCCACCATCAATTTGGCTGCACAAGACACTATCTTTTATATAAACTAATCAAACTTTTAAAAGATGAGGGTATTGAATTCACATCCAATGTCTTGTGATTTCATTGCAGATTTTCCATCCCAAGGTCAGTGCATTCGACCAAAGGCATTCACAATGCAAAGCAACAAAGAAAGGGCATGTAGCAGGTCTTGTACATGTTCCATTCCTTCTTGCAATCCTGCAAATAGTAATTGCATTTGTTTTATCAGCTCATTTCTAGGCCAAAGGTGTTGACCTTTATTCTAGTTGAGACCAGGAACAATTTCAAGTGTAGAAGGACTCATAAAATTACATGAGGATGGTAGTTGTCAAATTTGTCACTTTTTAGCGACGTACATGTGGTGTGTAGGTAGGAAATCTTGTAGCAACAATTGAAAGAGAAGAAAACCTGGCCTTCTATTGCAAACATGTACATAGTTTAGGAGAAGTGGGAACAGGGCTTTTATTATCAGTTACCCAAGTTCTGGGGCTGTAAACTGTAGAAACACTTCATCATGCATTTAAAAAAAATTAAGAGTAATTGAGTATAATGAATACAATGTCTATTTTCATAATTTTCTAGATCAATGAGTTTTCTAGAAAAGTGTACTTTTAAAACATTGCGCATTGTATACTACTCAAACCAAAAAAATGGGAACAACATCTATTGAAACAATAACAAAAATTGAATAAAATTTTCTAGTGATATTTGTAGCTACCCAAAACAATAGACCATTGGTTTTTTTTATTAGATCGGTCAGCAGTTCCTTGTAGTGGAAATTAACAAGAATGGAAGCTTCACTTTTTGTGGTTAAAAGTCCAACTCAGAAATTAGTCCTTGCATCTAAGATTCTCTGAATTAATTCTCATATCTTACAATAAGAATACTTTAGGTTATTTTCCAACAATGAATTGGCTGACAATTTTTGCGGGTTAATTTTTTACCATGGCACGAGGACGTTTCTATTTAACATGTGATTTCCAATTTCCAAATGTTGCGGCTAATTTTTGTAGCCAATGTAGAATGCTTGGAGATGAGTGTCAGGTTGCTTTAGAAAGAGACAAAGAGGCGGAATAAAATGAAGTAGTAGACTTAGTTAACACCGTTTTAGATTTCAGAGGTTCAGTTCACACAGATTCTATATATGAAAACACTATCCTAAAATCTCCATTTTATAATCAAAATTTTAATCTCCACCTATTAAAAATAAGAAGGCAAACAAGGTCTATAGCAAGTTATTGCTACAAAAGCATTAGACTATCCAATATAATAATTTGAAAGATAATTATAAAAAAGCAAAAAAATGGATTAAAGATGGACAAGATAATCGGGTTCTTCCATTGTTGTCACATTGGGCAAGTTAGGATCACTAGATATCTCGGATGGGCGGACATATTGGACTGTTCAGACGGAACAAACGAAGAGTGTGACTACCTTGAAGTAGTCACATGAAACAGGTTAAGGTCATCGAATGTCCTGGATAGGCAGACAAATCGTATAGCTTGGATAGTCCGTCTAATGTGATAGCTATGGGTTTTTCCTCAAGGCATGTTTTCTTCAATAGAAGATTTAGGACTAAGGGAAGCTTTAAACAAAATAATAGATGACAATATAAGTGGTTTACAAGAATTAAAATTCAAAGATAGAGGTGAGTCTTATAAATGGACAAAAGACAATATCTATAGAAAAATTAAAAAAACACTTGAAATATAAAAGGCAAAAAGAGAGATGGTTACAAAGGAAGATGGCAAATGACGCACCTAGAGCATCCAATGATGTTAAGTTGCATGGTGGAACACACCAATCGCAACCAGAATACACTTTGGTTTCTAAAAGGTTTAGTGTGGGAGGAGGTGCTGAAGATTTACGGTTGGAGGATGGAATTGGAGGTCCATTGGAGGAGGATGGTGTTCATGAAGATGACGAGACGTTAGTTATGAAGGAGATGGAATTGTCCGATGTTGATCATGGAATGTATTTAGAATTAAATACATTCATGATTGAGGAGAATATGTTGAAAAACCCTAAGCCTTTTCCCAATTTAAGAAGTTTGAGAGAGATGGATTTTGAAGAAAGTTTGCAATTAGTGGCCACTTTTTTTTGCAGTGAAGTACATCATTGGGACACAATGAGCCAATCATGATGTATGCACTAGAAGAAAACAGTGTCTTCGCAGATTGTCGATTTTGGACATCAGGACGTCCATGACGATGTTACGGGGCGTCACCGTGGATGTCACTTTTTTCGCGTCAAAGTTGATACGCCAAAAACATCAAAAATCTGAAATAACATGGCCTGATGTCACCGTGATTTTAGCAAACATCAGAAATGACATGGGTCAACGGGGTCCTCAAAGGCCGCCATGTGGCTTCCACCTAAGCGCCACGCGTGCACAGGCAGCCATGTAAGAATTTTTTTCATCCAATTTTGTCCATGACGTGGCATCTGAGGTGGCACCTAACGTGGCAGCGGGAAAAATGACGTGGCATTCAGTAAGGCTGACGTGGCATGCCATGTTAGCATAGTTTTTTATTGTCTAAGAATTTTAGTATCGTTTTTGGAGACATCATCTTAGACGTCTAGATGTTTTCTGAGACGTCAACTCTAACATCCACACGTTTTTTGAGATGTTAAATTTAACGTCTAGATGTTTTTTGAGACGTCAGCTCTAACATTTACACATTTTTTGAGATGTTAAATTTAACGTCTAGATGTTTTCTGAGACGTCAACTCTAACATCCACACGTTTTTTGAGATGTTAAATTTAACGTCTAGATGTTTTCTGAGACGTCAGCTCTAACATCCACACATTTTTTGAGATGTTAAATTTAACATCTACATATCTTATGACATCAATGTAGACGTCTGCATTTCACTATGAATACCTCTTGCAATGCTTAGGATGATTTAGAGAAACATAATAATGTCATGTTAGACGTAGGTATCCTACATGACATTCATGTGCATTTCACAATGTCTAATATAACATATCATACACAGTACACCATACATAGTACACCATATATAATATACAATATATAGTATACAATACATCATACAAAATACGCCATACAAAATACACCAAATTTGAAAACTATATCACATGGCTTTACAAGCCACTTCATGTGAGTATATAGAGGGAAAAAGATAGTCTCTTTATACCGGTAGGGTGGTAGGAGGGAAGACAAACTATATGGGATATTTAAAATGCGTGAATTAAATTTCTATGGGGCAATACTCAGACGTCTGACAGGATGTCCAGAGGATAAAGTGGGTTGTCTACTTCTATGTCCCTCCAAAGATCATCAAAGATTTTAGAGACATACAAAGAGACAATGTTGCGTTGGAAGATAAAGCTTAGCACTTGTCGGTCCTATATATTTTAGTGGGCCAACACACAGGTGTCTGAGAGGACGTCTGCAAGATACAATGGTTTGTCCGCATGTATGTCTCTTGAGGCGTACTAGTGTCTGCCAAATAGTGATGGAAGAGGTCTCAAGGCATACCGGTGTCTCTTAAACATTTAGGGGAGGGAGAAGGCATGAGTTCACATTTAGGGATTGGTCCTATACATTGCAATTGAAAGATGAAAAATTAATACATGACAACTTATGCACATGACACTATAAGAAAACAATATTTGATTTTATTGCTAGATTTTGCATCTTGATATTTTGTTTGATGTCTTCAAATGTCTACATAGACATCCAAAATTTTGCATTGCCTAAGACAAGCCATATACATCGAAAATCCGTGATGGAAGTTGATCTTGTTGAAAACATGGTTTTTGATCATGACCTAGACTGTTGGACATGTAAGACGACACCCTCAATTGCTCGTTGAACTTCCAAAGAATGTACTTAAATGCATAAGGTACAAAGTCACATTGAAATGCAAATGTATCCTATCTTAATTGAAATTGTGTCATTTGAAACGTCCTGAAGTCTCCATAGATGTCTCCATAAACATTTTGCTGTCTCTGACTACGTCTCCAAATACATCGTCACGTCTTAGGTGACGTCTTGGTAGACATCTCAATGTTTCATACAATGTCTCCACGTCTCCGTAGACATCTTTGAAATAAGCATAGAATACCTACAATGCAGCCCTCATATGCTGCCACGTCAGCATTATTTGATGCCACGTCAGTCAATTTCCACGTGGCATGCCACATCATCTGCCACATCATCATTTATTTTTTCAAAGACTGCCCCATGACTGCCCGGTCCCCCTTTTTTTACCTTGGGCAATGCTTTATCCAAAATTGTAGTAATTTTTGGAAAATTATCTGCAGTGAAAATGGATCAATAAAGCTGACGTGGCTCTTGATGTTTTTGCTGATGATCTTGAGGACATCAGCTCGTCATCAAATATGTCATCAAAAACCTCGACGTTAATGGTAACACCAACTTGTTTTCATTCAAATTTGTCATTGTCATGTGAAACAACTCTAAAATTCTACCAAAACCACAATCCATCTTTTAGACATCTTGATGTCCCCACAGACACCGTATGTTTTGCCTTCAACATTGTAGTTTTGGTTTGACATCAAAAAAGACATGGGTTTCTTCTAGTGATGTGAAAGATATGACATGCAACACTATTAAACACTTTTAAAGTGCCACGTAAGCTTTTTTCTTTTCTTTTCTTTTCTTTTGAAGTTTTATTTAGGAACTAGAGTTTCAAACTGAAGTATTGTATTTCATTTCTTCTCTCACTACAAAAAAAGAGGGGTATAAATGACTATAAAGAATGATTGTTTTACAGTTATTTCGGACAAAAATGACTTGGGTGCGACTTAAGGCCCTGCAGTCATAGTGGACAAGTAATTCTTTAAATGACTGCAGCTCTATTATCACCAATAAATTTGGACTTGGATGAAGAACGGATGGAATGGTCTACGTGGCATTCAGGTTTGGAGACAAAATTTTCTGGAAAAGTCGGGCAATTTCCCATTTAAAAAAAAAAATTGGCCGACCACTGTTGATGTAGACCTTTGCGTGAGTCATTTTGTAGTCAATCTGCAGTCATGAGGGAGTTGTGTCGACCAGTGTGGGGCTGACACGTGTCCAATTATTTATTGCGGTTTTATCTTCAACGGACGAATGATGCTTTGATATGTGTCCAGTCATTCTCTAATCATTTGTAGGATGAACATTCAATATTGTCCAATCATTTTTAAGTGACACATGTGTTGTTCTGAAGTGACATAGATTTAGGATTTAGAGTACTCTCCAAGGACAGGGAAAGTCATTTTTTCGTGTAATTTTTAATTTGCGACAATGCATTGTGTACAAAAAGGAATATAATGACAAATAGACGGGGACTACTCATTCTACAGTCACATATGAGTACATTCAAAGTTCCATAGCAATACACCATACACAATATACCAAATATAATATGCCATATATATAATACACCATATACATTATACAATACAACGTACATTATACATCATACATTATATTTTGCATGACTCGCATGGTTTAGTGTGTAAGTATGAAGAGATGAAATGACAAGCCTTTTATAGAAGTGGGGTAGTAGTAGGCAAGACAAACCATGTGGGATATGTAAAATGCAGAAATTGTGTTACAAATAATACTTTAGACTTCATTGAGTTATAGTAGATTAATTTTTTCCAAAAAAATTTGAACTAATAAAAGTTAGAAAATCAATCTCACTTTCATCTCCAAAAATTCATTTTACATTACTCAAAAGTTATAGACAAATTTGCTAAATGGATTGGAAATGATTGGCATATGAAGAGTATTAGGGTCACCTATTTGACTTCTCCAAAACATGGACATGTATAGTTGTTCTAGGTTTCCTCACTTCATGCAAGGAAAGTGTGATGAGGACTGCACATGGTGTCCACAGTCTTCCAGAATTATTGAATGTGTAGTTTGTGAAAATGCCAGGTTGAGTGTCCGGTTGCCAATAGTACAAAACTCATTTCTTTGTCATTTTTGAGTTGTTTACGCAATATAGTCCTCCACCGCAACATTTAAATGATTGACGAAGTCATATTGAAGTCACAGGAGTGTAAGCTACAAAGTAGCGTTCAAGGAGTCCCCTCAGAGTACTGTAATGCCTATAAGACTTGTCCTCCTTGTCCCCGGGGTTGCTTACAATCAACGGAGTAGTTGCATCTAGGAAGTAAACCATGGAGGAATGGTAGGCGCCATCAAATTATCGGCAAAGAAGAACCTATTAGTATAGGAGGAATACTGGGGCATCATTGTGAGAATTGTTTTTGATAGGTGCTGCTATAGATGTCCGAGGTGCCTTTAATAAGTGTAAGAACGTAGCAATGGTCAGAAAATGCATGATAAACGTGATTTTAATAGGGAGACCAATAGTTCTACATTTGGAAATGAGGATAGCAAGCAATCATTAGACCATCACTTCTAGATTACTAGAAGTAGTTAACTGGCAATCATTTGCTAAGGCATAACGGACACCTTTATCAATACTACTGTAGAGATTACAAGGGTGTCCGCTCCTCAATGGATGCTAGTTCCAACGGAGATAGTTTATCTAGTTGGGACTATCAAACTGTCACTGAAGGAGAACTTATTAGCTCAAGAAGGATATTAAGTCGTCATTGCTATAGTATAAGAGGCTAAGAATTAGAGTAGTGACCACGTAGTAGTTTATTAGTTCACAAAAATTCCTTGTAGAGTCACTTGTAGTCATTCCCCAGTGATGGTGTAGAGGTGGTGCAGTTGCGATGTATGCGACCCCACAAGTCAGAATTGTCTCAGCAGTTCAATGTCCAAAATTGTATCAGTCAGTGTAGTCATTTTGTAGTATGGAACGACTCCAATTGATTTTGCAATCGTAGTGCGATGTAGTGTGTTGGATCATAATGGCTTTGTATAAATTGAAAGTAATCCATTTCTTTTCCCAGCCTGTAAAATTTGAAGGACTACCTGCCCGTGTCAGTACGGGCAAAGGTCCAAATCGTGAAATTAACTAGAGGCTCTAAAGGAGTCGTGCCGGTCATTCAACAATCATTCTTGAGTTGCTCAAAAGTAAAGCTCAGTCAAATTTATGACAGAAAAATGACTCAAAAATGAATTTGCCGGCCATGTTGGATTTCTCCCTTTTCCCGTCAATAAGTTGACGACGCAAAGAACGAGAACGTCGCTCCTGCGGCCCTATTCTGTCGACTGTTCATCTTGTAGTCGCCGTGCCGACTCTGAAATGACTGGGGACAGGTTTCAGTTTTACAGATGGTGCAATTAGAGAATAATTGTAGTCATTTTAAAGTGAAACCGGACAAACAGTCATTCCTTTGCAGTCACGAAAGTACTCATTTTCTTGTAGTGTCTATTAGTTTAACCTCTAAAGCTCCATGACTATGATTTTTTTTGAAACCGCTCAAAAAGTACCATTTTCAATACAAGTACAAAAATTTTGAAAAAAAACTTTTTTTGACACATGTAACCATAGGATCTTGTAGTACATTGGTTTGAAAAGATGTAGAAAAACTTTCAGAAATTTCCACCATGTGGATTGCAAGATATTAGTGTTTGAATTGACAAAAATTCTTTTTTTGGCCCTACGGAAAACCGGGCAGCTGCACTTCACAAGCTCACTTTTCTATGAAAAAATGTTCAAAATGGTGGTGCTTCTTTGGATTCTTTTTTTTAAACAAGTTTCTTACATGCTTGAAAATTTTCAAGTCTTTTGGAATTGTACAACATATAGGAAAAAAATAGTAAGTAGAAAGAAGTAGAGAATGATTCAAAATATTAAATTGTTAAGAATTTAAATATGGAATTGAAAAATGTCAATCCCAATGATTTTAATGTTTTTATAAACAATTTACATCTTATGATTTTATAATTTTCAAAAAATATTGAAAATTGAGTGAAATAAACAACTTCAAAGCTTATTTTAAAGTAGAAAATCCATAACTGCTCACAAACTAAAACTCCTCATAACTTTTGACTCATTGGTCAAAATAGAATGATTCATAGCTTTCCTTGTATATATAACTCTAGAAAACCAATTTCAAATTTTTGTTTTTAAAAAAAGTGATTTTTCCTAATCTGCCCGAATTGCCCAATTACAAAAAAAGTAACATACTAGGCCATAACTTTTGACTCCTATTTCCAAATGTCATGAAATTTTAGTGCATGTGAAAGATATTCCTTGTCCTCACCTTCTATTAACCCCTAAAGGACCAAGGCCTTTTTTCTACCAAAAAAACCTCAAAATTGCCATATCTATTGCAAAGAGTAAAAAATATTGAAAATTGTTTTTTTTTTCACATCTAACTATAGGATCTTACACCTAACTAGTTTGAGAGTGTGTGTAAAAAATTTCAAAATTTTTGACCGCACAGATTGCAAGATATTTGCGTTTAAAGTGAAAAAAACAATTTTTTCAACACATTGCGGGACTAGATTTTTTACTTTGAACATTTTCAACTTAAAATTTTTGCACTACAAAGTTTTGAGCTTTAAATCTTTATAGTGAAGAATTGAGTTGAGAGTCTAGGGAAAAAAAATTCAAAAAAACTTAATTATCATTCTTAAGAAAATTGTTAAGTAGAAGTAGGTACGAGATATGAAGAAAATCTAAAATATTAATATATTTTAGATGGAATTAAAATTCACTAATCCCAATGGTGAGATTGTTCTAGCAAGTAAATCAGACCATGTAAAAAAAATTGAGAAATTGAAAAAATTGCATTAAGAAATGAATCCTACAAGTTATTTTTTTCAAGAAGATGCTCTAATTGCCCCCAAAACAAGAATGTCCATAACTTTCTCATAACAAATCCAAATGAAATGAATCAAAGCTTTTCAGATAGACAAAAATATAATCTATGAGAAAAACAAAATTTAAAAATTCAAATTTTTGTCCATTTTTTTTGGACTGCCTAGGCTGCCCTCGTCCCCTGTTTTGAGCTTATTTGGTCATAATTGTTGTTCCTCGGCACCGATTGTGAAAAAAATTATATTCCGACAAAGCTTATTAGTTTTCTATCTCCAAAAAAAGTTTCAAAAATCACGACAAAATTTTAGCCCGTAGGTACCTGCCCGAAAACGCATTTGTCCCTCGAAGGGACAACGGTCCTTTAGGAGTTAAAATTTCAACCCAAAATATGGAAATCTCTAGTTGCACGTACTTGCCCAAAATTTCTATACTGCCAAAAAAAGCATGCTAGTCCTTTAGGGGTTAATTTGACACAATTTTTTTGTCTTTGACCTAAAACTGTCGTGGCTACTTCGCTTGCAGGCAATCAATATTTCTTGAGTGTCGTAATTCTCTTTGAGTACAGTAGAACCTCTCTAAGCTGACCGGTCCCGGACCGGTCTGACAGATTGATTTATAGAGGTTTATTGACTTAGAGAGGGTCATTTTTAGTCACAGCCTTTGTTATGTGGCCCAGTTCGGGACCAATCTGACATGATTAGTTTACAGAGGTTTATCAACTTAGAGAGGATCAACTTAAGGGAGGGTGCTTGTGAAGCGACCCTTTAAGAACTGGTCGCTGATTTTAGGGAGTTTGACATGCACAGAAGAGTTGAGCTTGATTTTTCAGTGAAAGAGAAACAGTTTGCGAATTGAATAAGACAAGTGCCACATTTATCCGACCTTGTATGAATTACTGGTGAATTTTGATAGAAAACGGCGTAGGTACCTATTCCTGACCGTAGGTGTTGTAAAAACTAGGCAGGCAAAATTTGGAAAAAGATATGGCCGAACTAAAAACCACGACTACTGTATGCACAAAGTACTGGAGAAGGTTTCCAAATGCGACCTTAAAGAAATCAAAACAGAGCCTATGCTGGCACTGCATTTACCTTAATCTGTGATATATTGTATTGTACAAAAATCCCAGATTCTTTGCCATGAAATAAAATTGAATTTTCGTTAGAAATTCTTTTTCCAGTAATACTTTGAACAGCTATCCAGTGTCTTCCAAATGGACCTACCTTATCTCTACTTTCATTCATTTTCGAATTGAAAACCGACATCTAATAAATTATAAATTGCTTGCACATGCACACCTGTCCATTCCCTGAACACAAGGTATCCATTTTACAACTCTTTTATGACCATTTCATAGCCTCTTATAGGGGCGCTTTGAAGAGGAGGGTTGCAATAACAATTCTCTCCTATAGAGAGGTTCTACTATAGTAGATGAACCCAAGGTGTAAAACTGATTTCAGAATGTTATGAATTTAAGTTGATCAATAGTAAAGAACATTGTTTGATGTACATGTTTGCATTGCTTAGCTTAGATACAGTTGTGTGTAGCATGGGATTTATAATCTCTACCATTTTCAATAATCTCTACCATGATGTGCATAGTCTTTCATACAATTTTGCGAATGCTGTGGAAAATGTTGTCTGAGTGAAATTAACAAGGTATTATTGTTTTATAATGCATCCTGGATTTAATTCTATTCAATGGCTGACAACAAGTCTACATGTGGTTCTAAGAACAATAACATTCTATGAAGTACAATTGTGAATTTTTCAATCAATCTAGATTATTTATATGAAAATTGGATGTGAGATATGTCACATTCTTACATATCCATTTGCGTTAGAGATAATTGTGATTTTCTGTGGTTTATATTCATTCAATGTATGAAGTTTAAGAAACTCTAATAGCACATGCAAGGGGAATTTGACTTTGGCAATGGAGGACCACCTTGTCACATACTTGATGTGTCTGCATTGTCTAATTGGTATTGGGTAATAGTCACTTGATTATGAGCTTTTTTTAGGACATTTTATAAGTAAATATTATTTGATCATAACATGGCTAGACTATAGGGTTTTTTTGGAATGAATATATTCAATACCAAAGCATGGAGCAAAGTTCAATGTGAGATGATTTTAGGCTCTCTTTCTCTCAGCTTAAATCACTGTTTGCTATGTTAGTTTGTACTTAGCTTCAAGACTGGACATCCTATACATGCATTTTGTGCTAGTTTGGGGCTGTTGGGTAAAAATACTCCTTTTGCAATTGTACTATTATGAGCTTTTAAGTATAGCGTGTAGCTCTGCATTTAAATCCTTTTTGAGCATGCTTGATTTTATCCAGGTGCATTTTGGTGTTTACCAAGATGGCAATTGTAGAGTCTCACAGTGTCGCAAGCGTGCATTTATTTGGGCTGCTGCCCCTGAAATTTAACCTGAGTGGCTTGAACCAATGCAAGTTTTGGGTAAGGTACCCCCCCATTCCTGACCAGTGACCCATTCCCGACCTGTAGGTGCATGTATTTCTGACCACACTTAGAATGCGGTATTTCCTATTTTTTTTTCACAACTTGGGACATGTGTCATGTATTTATTAGTTCCTTGAAAACAAAGAAAAAATGATTAGGTAAAAAGTTATTGAATGATCGGAATTGGAAGAGTCTAGACATTGGCCATGAGTCCGGCGCACTTTTTACCTCCCAAAATTTATAGTAATTTCAATTCAAGTGATAAAATTACCAATTTTTTTGCAATATGTGTCTTTTCAATTTATGTACCTCTAAAAAATATTTGTTTGCCTTCACTACTCTAAATCATGTCGGAATTCCTTATTTGGTCGGTTATAGGGGGGTACCTTAGCTCTAAACTTAAGATTAGCTTGCCTGTTGGTGTCTTTTTTAGTGGTCGTAAATGCCGGTAAGGTTGTGCCTCTCAAAGCTATAATTGTAAAGGACACCCAACATTTACAACCTACCACTTGTTGAGAATGGTGTCTCAAAAGAGGACAATAAGGTATGTTTATATGTCATAAAAGGAATGAGGGTTTGTAGCAGTCAATGTTTGGTTTGACAATCAACATTATTGTTGCATGCAAGTGTCATGTTTGCCTTTTCTTGTCTTCCATTGTTTGAAGACTAAATCAAAGAGAGTTAGTCATCCAATGATGTATACAGTTTGTACTTGCATTAACAATTGTAAAAGATCATGTGGTGAGAGCCTCCAATCCTCATAGTGGGTAAGATAGGAGGCTTATAAATTGACCATCTAAGTAATAATGGACCTTTATAGGGAAATCAGTAGAGCGTAGCATTTTTTACATATTTTGGTTAGAAAGAGAAAAAGAGAACAATTCATTGACAATTTAAATCATAATTTTCTAAAGTCTTAGAATGAATTAACCATGAATTTTTCAAAATTAAAGGTGCTTAGGTAGCTATTGGTGCTCATAGACTGACCAATCTTCAATCAAAATCAGCCTTTGAATGGAACACTTTAAACTTACAATGTTTCTATGATTTTGGCTCTTATAGAATGATCCACATCATGTTTTCATTTATTTTAGCCTTACATAAATGTATATTTTACTCAAAGGGATTTAATAATACAGTTAAAATGCAAAAAGCGCATTGAATAAACTATGATTTATTTGAGGAACTCTTTGCATTATTTATTTGTTCTATAGGGCGATCCTAATTGCTTGCTCACAATTCGAGCCTCCTATCTTATAGGGAACTAATTTAAATTTGAGTGGAATTTGGGCATGCAGTCATGTTCTTGTTGAAGCTAACTCGAGAATTGGATCTTGGTTTTGCAACCAATGAATGAACTGAATGTTGAATGTTGCAAAAGGATTCTCAAGTATCTTGGTGTCCATTGGCGCACTCTTCCTGAACATCAAAGTATTGCCCTTTGATTCGTAAAAATACTGTGGGTGAACAATTGTCATTATGTTTCATGACTCAAAGAAGTAGAAGGTAGCAGCTGTTTGAGGATTTGGAGAAGCTAGAAATTGAGTTTTCGGTGATATATACATATATATTATTATATATGCATACTTACATACATACATATATACCTAAGGAATACCCAAAAGTACTTAGCAACCTGTCTAAAGCCACACTTTTGAATTTGACCATTTATGAAGACAATTGTGTTGTTACAAGAAATGTAGATGTTTGATGTTATTTTATTTTCATATTCCTTACATTTACAATCCCTTGTTGATGCATTGCAAACGTCACCTATTGTTCATGTCAATTTTCCTTCTCACAAATGTAGTGGTTGTATATGATCAACTGAATTCTTTCCCAAACCGCACACATCTATATGAAGAGAGAAAAAAATCCTCTGGACCTATATTCTCTTATACCACTAAATGCAATCTCCTTGCAAATAAATTGTTCTATTCCAAAAGGATATAATTAATAAATGTTGTTTGTTGCACAGTCTGTGTGATAAATGCTGAGAAAGAGATTTAGAGTGTTTTACATAAAAGTGATGAAATAGTGTAAAAACAAAAAAATTAGGCAACGCCCAAGGAAATCAGACTACAATCAAGAACATGATCCCAACAAAAAATAACACCCTAACCCAAGGAGCAGTGTCAACATTCATTCCCAAGACAACTGATAATATGCTTTGGCAGATGGCACTTTGGATAATTTGGTAATGCCATCTAA
Organism: Pseudisothecium myosuroides; assembly: GCA_951799445.1. Lineage (NCBI taxonomy): Eukaryota > Viridiplantae > Streptophyta > Bryopsida > Hypnales > Lembophyllaceae > Pseudisothecium > Pseudisothecium myosuroides. The sequence goes on along the minus strand of OX637287.1, from coordinate 20,075,853 downwards.
TTCACTTTTGAAAACAAACTGAATTGCAGTAGGAAATATTAAAAAAATAAGGCTCTTCGAGGCAATCACTTTTGCATTGCACCCAAATTACCAATATTCCTGTAGAGTTCTTGCATGCTTTGTTTGATAATGTGCACCCCTATTAATTCCACGGTGCACTGTAAAGTCAAATATACATTTGTTAGCCAAATCAGTTCATTGGTGTGTTTAACAATAATTGAATTCATTTGAGTAGTTCAATTAGCAAGAGTCAGAAGTTACCAACTGAAGACAAAATGAAAGAATAATCTAGTTCTATGGAACTCCGGAGTCCGAACTAGACTTCTCTTTGTCCTGCAACATTCACTAAAATGATCAATTAGATTAGTCTTTGAGTTATAACTACTTGAGTGGAAAACTACCTATCCAATTATTGTGAGAATTAAAAAATAGCGGATTATAATCGCCCACAATTATTGTACTAAAAAGATGTTGATAAAATTTGAACCCCTAACTTGCCAGACTCAAGAGAGCCTGATCTAAAGGACTAAGTGAATGTCAATTTCATTAATTGGTGGTATTCCACTAATTTGCACTTCCATAAATCATAGCTTCAAATGTAAATCAACACTTACCGAAGTTTTAAAAGCTTTGTATATATTTGTGTTAGAATTTAACGAGATTAGTGACAATTGCTTAAATACTTTAATATTATCCTACTGGTTGCAAGAATTGTTCTCTAGTTGAATGTGCAATTTATCACCTAGACAAAGACAATACCATAACGGAATTAATTAGTTTTACTTCTCAAACACATGATGTGTGTGGGTTTGGATCCATCTAGGAGTGAAGCCAAACACACACCATGGACACCAAATGGGTGGCTCACCTATACATTCACACATGTGAGTAGTAAGACTAAAACAGAAAGTCAAAGTTACAGGTGGAATATTATATCCCCCGGGTATTGGCCTCTTGTTCTCTCTTATATAAAAGAAAAAATAATTGGTATTCCGACGCAATTGAAGTTGCTCTCAATGTTCAACGCAACCAAGCTTGATGTCATGCAACATCTTTCTCACTATATATTAATGCACTTCACTAGACTTTTAGTGCTTGAGTGAGAGTTTTTCTATAATATGATATGTTTGGGAACCGGAGATTCAAAGGGGCTGGTAAACATCGCAGTGGATAGTTGGAGTCTCTTATTGATGATGAGCCTACTACGTAGCTTGACCAATTACTGACACTATATATATAGTATATTCCTCATTATATTGTAGATAGACCTCATTTTAAGTATACTATTATGCAGTATTCAACTACTGTCTTCATCCATCTAGTTGCTCTTTTTCCACCACTATATCATGCACAATTTCATCTATTGAAGAGGCTTTTATCCATTTTTGTCAAAGTATTCATCCAAATATGTAATGAATTTTGTTTGATTATTAAATGAAGTTCATCCAAATTGTCTAAAATACATCTCCATCGCACTTTGCAACATGAGATTTAACCCTGGCTGCTTACAGTGGCTTGCATAAGTATTCATACACCTCAGAAATTGCCATAACTAATTGAAAAAATAGATTTTTCCAACAAATTTTGGACAAGTTGAAGTTTAAGTAACATACTTGTATAAAATGATTTTTCAAAATTTTAAAAAACCTTTTTGATATTTTCTATAATTTAATCAAATTTATTAGTGAAAAAAAACTTTTATTAAAAGTAAAATTTTTTAAAGATTTTTCAATATTTGAAATGAGAATTCTTTTTAGAATTTTTTGGTAGGAATTCTTCAAACTTTGAAATTTTATTGAGTGAAATATTATTGACTAAAGTATGGCTCCAAATTTTTACATTTCTTATAATTCACTCCAAAAACCTCCAAAAAATCATGGAAAATAATATATAAACATTTCATACACTTTTCAAATTTTACACATTTTTTGGAGATTTTTGGAGTGAATTATAAGAAATGTAAAAATTTGGAGCCATACTTTAGTCAATAATATTTCACTCAATAAAGTTTCAAAGTTTGAAGAATTCCTACCAAAAAATTCTAAAAAGAATCCTCATTCCAAATACTGAAAAATCTTTAAAAAATTTTACTTTTAATAAAAGTTTTTTTTCACTAATAAATTTGATTAAATTATAGAAAATAGCAAAAAGACTTTTTAAAATTTTGAAAAATCATTTTATACAATTATGTTACCTGAACTTCAACATGTCCAAAATTTGCTGGGAAAATCTAATTTTTCAATTAGTTATGGCAATTTCTAACCCAGTAAGGACGCCGCGGACTATAAGTGTCCGATGGATGACAAGGAATTCTCCAATGTAGGACAGAACTACAACTATTCATCCTTGGAGTTTTTTGTGGAAAGTGGAGAACATCTATAGTAGCTTGACTTCCAATGAGTACTTTTGGATTTTTTTATTCCAATGACTCTCATGGTTATACAATGCATGATTTCCAGGGTCACCCCCCGCGTCCTTACAGGGCTAAAGTGTACGAATACTTATGCGAGCCACTGTAGACTCTTTGCCCCAGCTAATGGCACAAAAATGGGGCTAAATTTTTTAGCTCCCCCTCTCCAATTTTCAACCAGTGCTAAAGAGGGCTAAAATGGGGGCTGAACCACTCCAGTCTAGCCCCGGGTGAAGAGCTCAAAGTTCCCAGTGATCTGTACTGTATGTTGTCATGGCCGATGATGGCTGGCCCGATCCAGATGCCAATTGCTTGAAGAACTTGGCGAGTAGATTGTCGGACACGAGATCACTTCAGTAACATCACCGTACCGATTTGTTTAGCTTAATGAACAACATAGTAGTAGTGATTCAATCAACGTCACTCTACATTGTCGAAAACTACAGGAGTCCAGATTCAGATCGAGCCTGGGATCCAGAAATTTCCAGCTGGTCAGCCATGCCATGTTCTTTACGTACGCATTTGCATGAATGATTGATTGACTGCGATACGAGCGCAGATGCGTACTTGAATACATGGGTGACGACCGGCGTGTTTTTTTCGGAACAGTACCTGCCACAAGCCCCGCCACAAGCATTTCACGGCACCGGCGCAATTCTGGAGGGACGGAGCTAGTCTGACAAGCTAGCTCAAACCTGTCAGAGATCGAGTGCGAAATTTCACCCAAAACCCCCCCGCTGGTTACCGGACGATTTGAACGAGATCCATTCTTGCGTGAGGATAAATATGAATCGAATGTTTGAATCACATGTTTGTACAATTAATGAGCTAGTTCATTAGGTCTGGATCGGAGAGTGTAAGGCGAGTGTAAGCTAAGGGAGATCGATCTCTGTAGTGATGGGGAAGTTGCGGGAAGCATTGTTGCCGGAGCCGTCGTTCCAGAGCTGGAAGTCGTATCGAGGTGCGCTATGGCAGACTGTTCCTCGCTTTCGAGGACGAGTTTTCGCTCGTGCCAGTGTGCAGGTACTGTACGTATGTGTTACCCCAAATTTCATTACACTAGGACGGAAGGCTGATATTGCAACAGTTTTTTGTAGTGGTGTAGCAATGACCGTCAGAAATCTATTAACAATTTTACAATGGTTTAGTATAACATTTGGGCAATGTACGTATTTGTAACTATTTAGATGGCAATAATTTTTGCAACAGTTTAGGCATAGATATATGCATAAGTTCCGTGCTCAAGACTTTTGCAACAAGTTTGCAGCGCTTTAAATTGCAATGGTTCCTAAGAGACCATAAGTTTTAAGCAAAGAACGGAACCGCTACAGATCGAACCATTGCAAAATAATTGATGATGTGTTGTAACTAGCTGCTACTTCCTGTTGTAGTGTTAATTCCGGTAGGAATTTCGGCAGGTATTTCTAAGTGTAAGAATGACGTAGAGGATACTATTTACGGCACTTTAAGCTTTTGTATGATTGTGCTTTCTTTTGGAGATCACTCAATAGAGCTCACTGAAGGACTCACTTTAATTTGTGTACAGGAGCCAATCTCTCTTGATCGAGGGCAATTTTTATTGATATATCATTAGGTGTAAACTTCTAATGCAATTGTTTGAAGTGGGTGGTTGTAAACTAGTACTCCGTATTGAATAGTAAACAGCCCCGTTTTCATTGTAAGATCAGTGTGTCGAGACATTTGGTCAGGTCCAACTTGCTAATTGAGGGCCAACCGAGTGTCTTGGAAGAAGTGAGTTGGCGTTGGTAACAGGGGTCAGGTTTCTTAATGGTTTAGTGTACGTCCTCCATATATTACACTGGCTGGGTTCGACGTGATAGATCGTTGCAATGATGTTTGTAAGAAAAAAGAATTGAAACCTTCGTGATGGTATCTGCTATGCTTGACTTCACCCTGTTGGGATTTTAATTAAGTAATTGTGGACTTTGAATATTGCAGTCGGAGACAACCGAATTGGTGCAGAGGAGCAAGAATGAGATGAAACGAACCCTAAACTGGTGGGACTTGACGTGGTTTTCTATAGGTAATTAACAACGTACCCTGAGCTCTGTAGTTAATTTGTACTTGACTATTGTTGCATTTCAGAAATGTATCACCTCACGGCTTTGCATTGCGTTCACCTAAACAGTAATTGGAATTTGAGTCGCAAATTTGTGTGATCACTCATGAAAGTGTTTATCACAAATTGAAACTAGTGCAGAAACTGCCGGATATTATCTCTGTGACTAGTTTTACGAATTTTAACCAAAATTAGGAGTGAGTTTTTAGAGATGCAGAGATTCGTGCAGAGATCTTTGGGTACAAGAGCCAAATCTCCTTGGAACTAATGTTTATCTCAATGTAAGAATTTCTTATGCAATTTCGATGTGGGAGGTGGTAGGCTAGAGTGACAACTATAAGTAACAGTACGTAGACAAACCCATAGTTTCCATTCAAAGAGCAGTACTTAAAGACGTTTAACCAGTTGATTTCATGCTTGCACCACATGCTAATAAGCCGTGAATGAGTAGATGAGTCGCTGTTGGTAACATGGGTCACGTACTAGGCTTTAGCACCATCTACCTTTAAAACCCTCAAAGCTGACTTTCATGTGCTCGACATGCACAAGACCATTGCGGCATTTCAGAAAAGTTCTCTACAAAGTTGGTCATCATTAGCTACACAGAATTAACTTGCAATTTCAGTAGCAAGCTCATTAGAATTTATCACAATCTGAAACTAGCTCAGAAGTTCTGTGATCATACCCTTCGCATGAGTAGACTAAGAGCATGCTTACTCAACCTCGGGATTGCATTCTCGGATTCTTGGCAGGTGCCGTGGTGGGTGCAGGAATCTTTGTGATAACAGGCGAACAAGCTCAGTCGGTGGCAGGACCAGCTATACTCCTGTCCTACGTGGGTGCAGGTTTTTCTTCCATGCTTTCAGTTTTCATCTACACCGAATTTGCTCTGGAAGTTCCAACAGCAGGCAAGGTCATCAAGTTCACTCGATTGTCAGCACACTTGCAAACCAAGTTGCTTAGCTGCATGATTGATCAATTCCTGCATAGACTCAACCAATTGGTCTTGATCTGAGGAGTATTTGTGAGCTTATTTCCATATGCTGAATTTGGGGCTCTGAGTTGCAGGAGGGTCGTTTGCATTTCTGAGGGTGGAATTGGGAGACTTTGTGGCATTCATAGCCGCAGGAAATTTGATGATGGGATATGCACTGGGGACTGGAGCCGTTGCCAGGGCATGGACATCATATTTTGCAGCTCTCATCAATAAACATCCAGATGAGCTCCGCATCCATACCAACCTTGCCCAAAACTTCAACATGCTAGACCCCATTGCTGTTGTTGTGATCTGGATAACAGGCCTGATTGCAGCAGCCAGCACACGAGGCATGTCCACCGTGAACTGGATTGCCTCCACAATCAACATGTTGCTCATCTCGTTCATCATTGTCGCTGGCCTTTCCAACTCCACTATTTCAAATTACGAGCCCTTCATGCCCTTTGGAATACGCGGCGTCTTTGCTGCTTCTGCCATTGTCTATTTTGCCTATTTAGGGTTTGATGCAGTTGCTACTCTGGCTGAAGAAACAAAGAACTCTGCCCGCGACATACCTATTGGCCTTGTCGGCTCCATGGTCCTGGTCACCATCATCTATTGCCTCATGGCGCTCGCTCTTTGCCTGATGCAGAAGTACACGGCCATCGATCCCAGTGCTCCCTTCTCATATGCCTTTCGGTCCATTGGATGGAACTGGGCACAGTATTTGGTCGCTTTGGGAGCCCTCAAAGGGATGACGACGGTGCTCCTTGTGAGTACAGTTAGTCAAGCGCGTTACGTGACCCACATCGCAAGGACACATATGATCCCTCCTTGGTTTGCACATATTAACAAACGCACGGGGACGCCCATTAGGGCAACGATTATGCCCCTGGTGTTAACCTCGGCCATCGCGTTGTTCACAAGCTTGAGCGTTTTGTCCAACCTTCTCTCCATCAGCACACTGACGATTTTCATGCTGGTGGCGGTGGCGTTGCTTGTCCGAAGACATTATATGCCCGGGGAGACTTCAAGGAAACAGCAAGGGCTTCTGATCTTCCTCATCCTTGTTATCGTGGGATCGTCCATTGGCATAGCAGCTTATTGGGCTTTGAGTGATGGGTGGGTGGGTCATGTAAGTGATCGATCAACTTCTGCAACGTAACTAGATCCATCAAATTTATATTAAGATTCACGAATGATACCGAAAATTTCTTTTTGTGTGATTAGGTTGTCATGGACATTGTTCCTTTGACACTATTTGGTGAGGTGCTTGTAAGAGACTTGAACTTTTTCGGATCAACAGGTTACGACTGACGTTCCCAAGTTGTTGCAAATGGTTTGGCCAGGTGATTCTGGCGGCGATTTGGTTTGGGGCAACGTGGTCAATGTGGTATTTTGTTCCGGTTGTGAGGACACCCAAGGTATGGGGAGTGCCAATGATTCCCTGGCTTCCAGCAGCCTCAATTGCCACGAATATTTTCCTCATGGGGTCGATCGATCGAGATTCGTTCTGGAAATTTGGAGCGTTTACAGCATTGATTATTGTTTACTATGCATTCGTTGGCTTGCATGCTTCTCATGATGCTGCCATGGAATTACCTGTTGGTTCACCTGAGGTACTAGCAGCAGCAGATCTGAAGGGAGCGGAAGAACCCAAAGCTGATATAAAGGTCTCCAAAGCCGATGTTGTGGAATGTGGATCAATCCCCAAAGTCTAGCTTTGAATCATTGGATACTAGTACCGTTGCACTGGAAACGACAGGATCAAGTAATTTATTACACCAGAAACAATACTTGAATAGTGTAGAAGACTGGCTGCCATATATTCTGTAGGGTATCAAAGGCAATAATGTCTTATTCAAAGTGTAGATAGAGACCCCTACTAGTGCTTTTGAAAAACTTAAAAAAGGTGTAAGATCAGTCCTTCGACCCTGTGCAGGTTGGAGATTCTATGCATAGTTTAGCAACTGCTCCGGCCATATCACACACAAAGCATCCAAAGCAGAGATCGCGGGCCTGTTTGTTGGGGCTTCAAAGAGTTGAGGTAGCCCTAGTATGGCTGACCATCATGTCCTCTATTATACAAACTGGCCTTACTTCATATTCAAGTGATGGTGGGGATTCACATAATGTTTAATACAATGCATTCTCAGCTGCTTTCTTCTTTGTTTATCGATGTATAGATTGCAATGCAGAACAGAATCAACAACAGTATCAGCTGTTAGTAATCTATTGTATTAAGTATGCAATGTCATGACTCCTATCACAAAATCCAACACATTTTCATATTAGATAAATATCATCCAATTATTTCATCAAACATTCATGATCATTGTGTGTAAGCAAGTAGCAAATGAACCCTAAGTATTCATATCTTTGATTTAGAGACAATGCAATAGTATGAATGAACTAGTCTATCATAATGTCCAAATAGCAATGATATGAATGATTTACTCCATTTGCGCTTCATTCACCTTCAATAGGCCCTAAATATATTCCTAATAAGGTAGGAGGTGTGAAACCGCCCATATAAGAGCATATTAGCTAGAATCTCTTCTATGTAGATCAAAGCATTTTCTAACAATTTTTTAGGGAAAGGAAAGAAGGAGACACATCCATCACAATTTGATTCGTCATTTTTGGACTTAAACAAAATTAGAAATGATTTTCTAAAGCTTGTAGCATTAGGTTGTTGTTCAAGGCCAAAGGTACTGACATTAAATGTCAAACAATTGTCCATCAATGGTGCAAATAGAGTTCAAAAATGAAGGCATACAAACCTTAAACTAAAACAACATGGTGCATGTAACTGCCTAATATGGTACAAAATGTCCCACCACTCTTAACTCCACATTACTTACATTGAAATTTTATCTACTTCTAGGTCGAACTCAACCACCTACCACTCCTAAAACTCTCTAACAACAATCTCAAATTGACACCAATTCATAGTAAGACAATTATTTAATCTTAACTCTTAACCCCTAAATGCCCAAGGCCTGTTTTGAGCTTCCTGAAATTTGCTCTAAATTGAACAAAAAGCCAGCATATTGATAAGTTGTATCAATTTTTTTTGAATTGTAACCGTACAAATTCAAACTAGACATGTTAAAGATCACATAGGAAAAGAAAATACAACAATATCACTTATGAATTGAAAGATTATAATGTTTGAAAATAAGGGTGTTAAAATCAAGAAATTCTTTCAATCCTTTTTACACATATCAAATCTAAAAAGTTGGTCACCAAAAAAATATGAGGCTAAAGGACATGACATGCATAACCCCAATCAATTTATGGCTTCTCAAAATCTACTCTACAATTTTTTTACATGAATTTCTAATGTGATTTTTTCTCCAAGATCTAGTGTATTTGAGGCTCATTTCCAAGAGCCCTCAACACTACGGAAAGTCAAGATTGCAATGGGTACCCTTGCACAAAATCTTGAGTAGAAAAATCATAATCCATCATTTTCAAAATCGGACTTCTGAAGCTAAAGCTAGACTTCAAAAAGAATTTTACAAAAATATAAGTTGCTAAAAATAGCAACTTGGTTAGGTTTTAATTAACTTCAAAGTATTGCCGACACTAGAATTTGGTGCCTCGGGCATTTAGGGGTTAAAGGATGAAGGGGTGACCCTCAAAATCATCCTTTTGTATTACCGCGTAAATCATTGGCTTAAAAGATTGCAAAAGAGCTCATTGGCAATCAAACTACTGTAGAAGATCTTTCCTTTTCACAACAAATTCCAAAGTTGAATAGTTGCATTTCTGTCCTCAACAATTTGATTCCCTCTCATCCATCGGCCATATAATGGCTGGGTTGATGTTCAAGGGTTCGAGTGACAATTCATAGTATAATCTAGGAGCAGTCTTGGAGAAAGGGCAGAACACGAACAGGCTACATGGTTACAGGAAGAAACCAACGTCGGACGGTCAACCATTGAGCACCCGCAGAGACCCAAACAAGTTTAGGGTTTAGCATACTAGGGATTCCGGGTGCAGTGAATAGAATTCAGGGTTTAGAGTCGAAGCTCCATAAAATCTGAATGCGAGCTCATCAAACTAATGTGCCAGTCTCAATGGCTCAATTCCTTCCTCACTGCACTTGCAGCTGATACAGATATTGACCCACAAGTTCTGTAATCATGAGACTCAAGTAAACACACATATACTCAAGTCAACCGCAAATATTTTTTAAAAAAGCATGCAGGTCTAAAGTCTTCAAGATCCGATGTTTGAGGGTAGCATAAACACAACCTCACTACACAAGCAGATCCTCATCGCGATTTTCACATTTCCCATTCAACACAGCAAGCCAGCTTCTCATAGTACTATGAAAACCCGGGGCAGAAGGGTAAAACCAACATTTGCAATAGGTCATGACCTAGGACTGGAAATCAGTCCAGGCTTATCAACAACATATTCCATTATAGTCCCTGCCTCCCGACCCACGGAGGACTGTACAACCTGGCAAACTTATCATGAAATTCAAGACCGCCAAGTCGATGAAATTACCACACCAAAGACTTTGGACACCGAGTCCATGCAGCGATGCAAAATCGTCCACACTCTGGCCCTAAGCAACTGATCCCAACACCCACAAACATGGACATCGGAGGCACAGGTCCTTCTAAACTTCTTCGGAGATCGCTCCAGACCAAGAAGAAGTGCTCAAAATCACCTTATTAAACAGGTTCGTAAATTGTTTGCGTCTGTGAAAAACGGAGTGGCCGACTTATCACATCATAATCTCACCACGGCCGACACGATGAGATTCAAGACTGTCAAACCACGTCCAAGTGGAACCCCGAAAGCTCGGGCTGCCACCGCCGACATCATCCCCGAGGGGTGCCACAAGCCGGCGGTAACGCTAGTGTATGCACAGCAGGCCCGGCCAGCACGTGGAGGGGGACGAAAGAGGGACTCCCGAGTACCTAAAATACACGTACTGAAAGCCCCGTAAGAAAGCTAATGATCGACATCACCACTTGTGAATTGTGATACCTCCCTCAATTCCAGGCCGATGGCACCGTCTGAAAATTGCCTCATCATTCCCAGAACCAAAATTCAAAGGCCAGCTGGATCCTGCACCGAGAAAGAAAGCTAAACCTAACAAGAAACTCTAAGAAAAATAAAGCAAACCACTATTGACCGGCTTCCGACGATTTCTTCTTCTTCTTCTTCTCACTCTTCTCTACACTCTTCTCTACACTAGCGGGAACGTCCTCCATCTCCACGTCCACGGACTTCTTCTTCTTCTTCTTCTTCTCCGTCGTGCCTTCGCCGTTCGACAATGCGGCCTCGCCCTCCGCATCGCTCTTCTTCGCCTTCTTCTTCTTGTGGGAAGCTTCAGGCGTTGGTTGAACGGGACTCAGACCCGCTTCCTTTGAACGCTTCTTCTCGCTCTTCGAACCATTCTCAGCCAACTCCACGACGGGAGTCGAAGGCTCCGCTTTGCTCTTCTTCTCCTTCTTCTCCTTGGCAGGAGTTTCGACCACGGCGGCGGCGGCTTCCACGGGCTCCGCGCCTTCCTCCACCCGCTCGGGCTTCTTCGCAGGCGCAGAATCGAAAACGGGAACACGAAGCCACTCCGCAGGCGTCTTCTCGTTCGGCTTGCCGTGCTTGTCCAGAAGACCGTCGTTGATCATCTTCTTCTTCGTGCTCGCGCGAGGACCCAGACCCCACTTCCGCGGATACGTGTCCCGCTCCATCACAACCCTCTTCACCTTCGCCACCACGCCGTGGTCGCACGTCGCCATCACCGCGGTCGTCATCTGCGCCACGCCAATTGCGATGGCCTCGCCCTTCGTCGTCATCAAAACCACCTCCTCGCCCACCTCGACGCCCTGCTCGTACCTCAACAGACCCGGAATCATCAACTTCGCGCCGTAGCAAATGGCGTTCACCGCGCTGTCCTTCACCACGCAACGCTTGTAGCTCGTCAAAAGAACCTCCAGGGGCATGATCACGCGACGCAAGTAGCTCTCGTCCTTGTGGTTGTCGTACACCCACTGCGCGTCCAGAACGTCGTGCATCGTCACCAGGTTGTCCTTCTCGCCCAAAATGCCAGAACGAACCCGACGAAGCTCCTGCATGTGACCGCCCACGCCCAAAAGAAGACCCAAGTGCACGCACAGCGTACGAATGTACGTCCCCGCTTCGCAAGACACCCAGAACACAACCAAGTGACGCTCCGCGTCGTACTCCAACAACTTGCTCTCGTAGATGGTGCGAATGCGCAGCTGACGCTTCACGGCGGAGATCAGCGGGGGACGCTGAAACAGAGCGCCCGTTAGGGTTTCGATCGCCTGAGCCACCTTCGCCACCGACTCCACCGCCGAATGCAAACGCGCCACGCACACGTACTCCTTGCCCGCGCCCTGCTGAGCCTTCACCAGCCGCGTCGCGCGGTCCACGCACACAATCAAGCTGCCCGTCACCTTGGGATCCAACGTCCCGCTGTGACCCGTCTTGTCCACGCGCAGCATGCGACGAATCCAAGCCACCACCTCGTGCGACGAAGGGTTCGCGGGCTTGTCCAGGTTGATCACGCCGTAACGCACGTAGTCGTGCAGCGGACGCTTCAGCGGCGTGTGACCCGTCGGCAAAGGAGTGTAGTGGCCCGTCCGCACGTTCAGCTTGTCGTAATTCTTCAGCAGAATTGGCCACTTCGAGGTGTCCAGCGGAGGCGTCGTCGACTGCGGCTTGATCAAGTAGTCCGTGTCCGCCTGCTCAGGGTCGCCCAACACCTGCTTCGTCGCTCCGTCCACATCCTCCTCGCGCGGCTTCTCCTTCCGCTTCTTCTTGCTCTCCGAGCCAGCCATCGCCCCTCCCCCGAACGAAAGCTAGCTTCCACCTGCTTATTATTCCACTCTCAAAACCCCTAAAACCCCACTCGCTCAAAAACTATGCACTCACTTACTCGAAAGAATCAAGCTTTGGTGCAATTACCGGAGCTACGGCGCCAAGGAAGTCACGAAGCAGCGGAGAATCAACGTCTGCACCGGACAAGAGGACATTGCGCGGGTGCAAGCGCTGCGGGGGAAGACGGAACTGCTGCCATGCCTGGGCGAAGCTGCAAGCTGGGGGAATTAGGGTTTAGGGTTTAGCGTTCGGGAAGGGGAAGGACGCCGCTGGCTGGCGCCACCGGGCATCTGAGCCGTCCGTCGTGGGGGGGGTGCCCTGATCAGTCCGGCCAGGAGATTTGAGATTTGAAATTCTGAAGAATGCTTGATTCTCTGCAGTGGGGGTACACTCACAAGAAGGAGGAATATCTTTAGGCCAAGGGCTTTAGGGCCTGTTAACACCTAAATGCTCAAGGCCTGTTTTGAGCTTCCTGGAATTTGCTCTAAATTGAACAAAATGATAACATTTTGATAAGTTGTATCAATTTTTTTTAAATTGTAACCGTACAAGTTCAAACTAGACATGTTAGAGATCTCGTAGGAAAAGAAAACACAACAATATCACTTATAAAGTGAAAGATTATAACGTTTGACCATGAGGGTGCTAAAATTGCAAAAATCTTTCAATCTTCTTTACACAAGTCAAATCTAAAAAGTTGGTGACCAAAAAAATATGAGGTTAAAGGGCCTAACATGTATAACCCCAATCAATTTATGGTTTCTTAAAATCTACTCTAGAATTTTTTAAATGAATTTTGAATGTGATTTTTTCTCCAAGATCTAGTGTATTTGAAACTCATTTCTAAGAGCTCTCAACACTACGGGAAGTCAAGATTGCACTAGGTACCCTTGCACAAAATCGTGAATAGAAAAATCACTATCATTTATTTTCAAGATCGGATTTGCAATGCTAAAACTAGACTTCAAGAAAAACTTTCTAAAAATATAAACTACTAAAAATAGCAATTTGGTTAGGGGTTATATTTAACGTGGAAGTTTTGCAAACACCACATTCTGGTGCCTTGGGCAGTTAGGGGTTAACACCCAAAAACTTTGGAAATGGAGTATTTTGATTGGGTCTTGATTGGGTCTTCCAACCAAAACACTCCATTTGTTTGGGCTCCAACCCAAAGTTCTTGGGTGTAATCGAGCCCTCAGATCAATGCTCTCAAATTTTTTAATTTTTTGAAACTAAATTAGTCCAAATTTACACTAACCTACTGGAGTGAGTGGAATTTCAAAGTCAATAAGGACTTTGATAAAAACATGCTTCAAACATGTCGAAATTGTTTGAATAGCTCAAAGTTTTTTGGGGAGCATAAGATTTGATCTAGGCATCGAGTGAGATTTTTTTTTATGTATCCATTAAAGGTGAATGTTTTCCTCTTGTGTCAAAGTTTTAGTTGAATAGACACTTGGTTCTTTAAGGAGTTAATTGCTTTTATTATACTTCTATAGCAAGGAAGTTGGAGTTTTGTAGTGACCTCATGTGTTGAATTTATTTTGACATGCAAACTAACAAAAACTACTCTAGTAGAGGGGTGGTCCTTGGACACTAAATGAGTAGTATTAGAGTGTCGTATTTAAGGCTGACAGTGGCATTGAGTTAGTGCCATGTGAATATGGGCTTTGGGCAACATACCCTAAAACTCTTCCTTGATGTCCAAAGCCCCCCTTTGTACTAGTGACGATCTTTTTTTCCTTCACTTCTTTAGGAAGTTTGACCTCTATTTCTTTTTAACATTCCACCAAAGTTTGTTCTAAATAGCAAATGCAATAATATTTAGAAATAATATAAAATATTTTAACTAATAAAAATGCAATAGTTTTTAATAATAAAATAGAATTTTCTATTTTATTACATTCCAAGAAAGCCTTGTTGACTAGTTTCTATACAAAGGTGATAAATGCATGGAAACAAAACTCCTAGAAACAATTGCATTAGAGGAGATTCGAACCTCTGGAAGACCGTTTCAGGGCTGTTTTCAATGCTGGGAACCAGCCCCTGTTGTCAGAATTTTTTTTTATTGAAAATAAAAAAATTATTATTATTAAAATGTTAAAAGAATACTAAAAAAAATCTGACATGGCAGTCACTTGGCCACGTCAGACTGGCCATTTGGTAGTGTTTCAGCATTCCTGCAGAGTTCCACAGTCCGAGAACTCGCAATCTCTTAGAAGCCCGAATCTCCTCTAATGGTTGCAATTATAATTAACAAATCATAGCTCACTTCACCAATGAAATGGGAATACAATTTGAAACATTGTTTTTCAATTCAAGACTATATACTGCATTACAAGCAATATGAGAGTGAGATTTTAAAAATATGAATAAATATATATTCATTTTGTCTTTCCTACCATGGATTTTGAGGAATAAACTTATTAAATTATAAATTGGTATTTGTTAAATTTAGAAGGAACATGCTTGGTTTCCCATATGGTTGGTTCTTGGAAAAGATTAAAAAAAGTTGATTGGCAATAAATTTTACTTTGTATTCTATTAAAATGGCTAATGTTGAAATACTATAATATATTGTAGCTAGAGGGGCTTGCAAGAATATTTTATTCCATTTTTGAAAGCAAAATATTTGTTTCAATACCTATAATTTTCCGATACTAAGGAGAAGAAAATTCTTCACATCCCTATATGAATTAATCAATACCTTATACAAAAGTATTAAGTATAAAGTGACCATGCTAGTCATATAGCTGAAGACTAATTAAATTTATTTTTTCAACATAGTTGGATGTATTTCATTTGTTTCACATAGCTCTTACAATAAAATTAAAAATCTTGCAACTATGTGCTTATTGAAATTGCTAGGCTAAAGTCATATTATTTTTGTCACACTTTGCATTTGAATTGATGATAGGGAGATGAGGTGCAAAGGACTAACTTTGGTAAGTGGGAGAGCAAATCAATGCCTATATACGAGGTCATTGAACAACTCGATTTCAACATGGGCTTAACCCCTCAACACCCAAAGGGCCCCAAAAAGGCCTCACAAAGTTTCAAGTCCAATTCAAAGTGCTGTAAGTTTTGCATTCAATGTCCAAGTTCAATGAAAATTGTTGTAAAATTTGCGTTCTTTCTTCTAGTTTGTGTGGTAAAATTTTCAGATCAATCCAAGATGTACTAATTTTTTGTAAGCCAATTGAAGTTCAAACATTCATGTTGAGTTCACAAAACTGCTATTGATGGTTGCAACTTTGGAGGCTTGTATTTCCTTTATCCAATGTTTGTTTTCAATAAAATTTGTTGAATTATGTTCCCCTTGAAGTCTAGTTTTTGTGGAAAAAGTTTCATGTCAATCCAAGTTGTTTTGAATGTTTAGGAGCAATTCGAAGTTCAAAATCCCGACATTTTTGGACTATAGTGAACTTCCACAGCTTGTTTCTTCTTCATATAGTCTCCATTTCCAATTAAAAAAATTTGGAAAAGTTGCGCATACTAGTCTAGTTTGTGTGGCTAAAATTTCATATCAATCCAAAAAGGTATGAGTGAATAAGAAGCATTTTAGTAGAAAGAGGTTTAGCTTTAGATGTGTTTTTTTGGAACTTTTCTTGCTATTTTTTAACATTTGAAAAGCCATTTTGCAGACACATTGAGTCAATTCAATGACGGGTTTTTTTCCACCAATGTGTTTGAATGTTGATTTTGAATCACTTTGTAGTTTTAATTTTTTTCATTTGAGGAGATTTAGAAATCGAATTTCACCTCCAAATGTGTTTCTAGGAAAATTTCAGCATCTTTTTTCTACACTTAAAGATTATAATCTTGCAATCTACACAGTCAAATGACTTCAAATTTGATTCACATCATCTACAACATGTACACTACAAGATTGTACAGTTGAGATTTTTATACCTTACTAACATTTTGAACTATATCACTTCAAAAACAATGATGGTTTTAACCCCTAAAGGACCATAAGGCCACCACATGGCTTCTACAACTACATTTGTAAAAAGTTTGATATGTAAACCTCACTCACAGTCTGTAAGCAACAAAGAGACCCTAGATGATTTTCTTTGCTGAATCCATTGGCGCAATCTGATCGAAAAATGATTGAGTGTGCAATTTTTGGTGAATTTTTTGAAAATGAAAAAAGCATTGTAGGTTGTTACTTCACATTCTCATATTTTTTTTTCTACAGCTCAAAATGATTTGAAAAAAATTACACATCAATATTATGATGATATGCATATGTGGAAAAAAAATCAGAATTTTTGGAGCACTTTTGAGCATTCCTATTTCAACATTTTGATTACAGCGTACATACAAAGTACTCCCTAACCGAACATCTTTCATCAATCTTGTCAACAGTGGCATTTTCTCAAAAATTGTGCAATTTTGTTGATCTTTTTTTAAAACAAAAGTTAAGTAAGTCTTGTTTTATTTCAGCGGTGGCGATCTTCAAAATTATTCCACACAAATGAGGAATTTTGCTTGTTACAAGAGCTAGTCAAGAAAACAAGGACTATGCTCAAACACCCCCGGTCCTTTAGGAGTTAAACCCCAAAAGTCCCTGGGCCTTGAGGGGTAAAGCTAGACTACTTATGTTGCTTAGCCATTCTCTTAGATCCCTTATATTGAAGCAATCAGTCCTCTCTCTCCTTCCTCACCTAGTTGTATTTTTTTCACTCCTTTTTGTTGCCTTAGATCTTGGAATAATGAAAGAAGTCCTAAAATAGGTTAGGCTCTAAAATGTTCTCCAGCTAGCATTGAAATACATATTGCTTTCTTCAATGTAACTATTATATTTGTCAATGCACCAACAATGAAAGTAACTAGAGGTAAATGTTTTCCAGTGCCATATGTGATTCTAACTTCAAAATTCAGAAATAATTCCACAAAGGTCCAAAAAACATGAAACAACTTGGGTTAGATGCTATTTCCATTTATTTACACAAGTGAAATTAGTAAAACATTTGAAAAGTTGCAACTTCTTTGACACAAAAGCTTTTGATACAAACAAATTGTCAACCAAAAAACTAAAAAAATAACACTTATGTTTCATAAATCATTTATTATGGTAACCTTTTCCAGACCTATGTATGGAAAACTAAAAATGTAGCTATTTAACCCCTAAAGTTCCTTGACTATGTTTTCACCAAAAACGCTCTAAAACTGCCATTTCTAGTGCAAGTACCAAATTTTAGGAAAAAAAAAATTTTAGACACATGAAACCTTAGTATCTTATAGTAAGCTAGTTTTAAAATATGTGGAAAAAAAATTCAAAATTTTCCACCGTGCGGATTGCAAGATATTAGCGTTCGAATTGGCATAAATCCTTTTTTGGGCCTGCAAAAATAAGGCAGCCGCACTTCATGAGGTCACATTTGTATGAAAAAATGTCCAAAATGGTGGTGCTTCTTTACTTCTTTTTCCTAAACAAGTTGGCTACATGCTTAAAAATTTTCAAATCATTTGGAATTGTACAACATATAGGAAAAAAATAGAAAGTAGAAAGAAGTAGAGAATGATTCAAAATACAAAATTGTTAAGAATTTAATTATGAAATTGAAAAATGTCAATGAAAAATTCCAATGGTTTTAATGTTTTAATAAACAATCTAAATCTTATGATTTTATATTTTCAAAAAATATTGAAAACTGAGTAAAATAAACGACTTCAAAGTTTATTTTAGAGTAGAGAATCAATAACTGTCGCAAACTAAAACTCCTCATAACTTCTAACTCATTGATCAAAATGGAATGATTCAAAGCTTTCTACGTATATATAAATCTAGAAAACCAATTTCAAAATTTTGTTTACGAAAAAAACAATTTTTTTAAATCTGCTCGGACTGCCCCAATTGAAAAAGAAACAACATATTATGCCATACCTTTTGACTCATATTTCCAAATGTCATGAAATTTAGTGCATATGAAAGATATTCCTCGTCCCAACCTCCTATTAAAATTTCAATCTAAAATATGCAAATTTCTAGTCACAAGTACCTGCCCAAAATTGCTATATTGCTAAAAATAGTAGGTTGGTTCTATAGTTTTGAAAACTCCAACGCTAGCTGCAATTCATAAAAAAACTCAATAGAGAAGGCAACCCATTTCCAATCAAATAAGCATTTCCACGTACCTGGAGAGCATGGTCAATTTTTAAGTGTGCAAAAATAGACAGAAGAAACTTTGTTTAATTTTTTAGATTTCTACATTGCAAAATGGAATTACCAAGAATTTTTGAGCGGTAGACCAGATTCTTTCAATTTAGGTGAGATGGTTTTCCCAATTCTACCAAGCGTTCCAAAACAAAACGGACAATGTTTCATTTGTGTGAAGATTAATTGTTGACCAACCATTGATAGTCAGGATTGGTCATATATTCCTCTCCAAATACATGGAAACAAAACACCCTCCCTTGCCACAATGATGTGTGTGTGTAATCAAGAATGGATTGCCTCTTCTATGTGACCAAAAGTCCACTCACCCCAGTAGGTTAGTGTAAATTTGGACTAATTTAGTTTCAAAAAATTAAAAAATTTGAGAGCATTGATCTGAGGGCTCGATTACACCCAAGAACTTTGGGTTGGAGCCCAAACAAATGGAGTGTTTTGGTTGGAAGACCCAATCAAGACCCAATCAAAATACTCCATTTCCAAAGTTTTTGGGTGTTAACCCCTAACTGCCCAAGGCACCAGAATGTGGTGTTTGCAAAACTTCCACGTTAAATATAACCCCTAACCAAATTGCTATTTTTAGTAGTTTATATTTTTAGAAAGTTTTTCTTGAAGTCTAGTTTTAGCATTGCAAATCCGATCTTGAAAATAAATGATAGTGATTTTTCTATTCACGATTTTGTGCAAGGGTACCTAGTGCAATCTTGACTTCCCGTAGTGTTGAGAGCTCTTAGAAATGAGTTTCAAATACACTAGATCTTGGAGAAAAAATCACATTCAAAATTCATTTAAAAAATTCTAGAGTAGATTTTAAGAAACCATAAATTGATTGGGGTTATACATGTTAGGCCCTTTAACCTCATATTTTTTTGGTCACCAACTTTTTAGATTTGACTTGTGTAAAGAAGATTGAAAGATTTTTGCAATTTTAGCACCCTCATGGTCAAACGTTATAATCTTTCACTTTATAAGTGATATTGTTGTGTTTTCTTTTCCTACGAGATCTCTAACATGTCTAGTTTGAACTTGTACGGTTACAATTTAAAAAAAATTGATACAACTTATCAAAATGTTATCATTTTGTTCAATTTAGAGCAAATTCCAGGAAGCTCAAAACAGGCCTTGAGCATTTAGGTGTTAACAGGCCCTAAAGCCCTTGGCCTAAAGATATTCCTCCTTCTTGTGAGTGTACCCCCACTGCAGAGAATCAAGCATTCTTCAGAATTTCAAATCTCAAATCTCCTGGCCGGACTGATCAGGGCACCCCCCCCACGACGGACGGCTCAGATGCCCGGTGGCGCCAGCCAGCGGCGTCCTTCCCCTTCCCGAACGCTAAACCCTAAACCCTAATTCCCCCAGCTTGCAGCTTCGCCCAGGCATGGCAGCAGTTCCGTCTTCCCCCGCAGCGCTTGCACCCGCGCAATGTCCTCTTGTCCGGTGCAGACGTTGATTCTCCGCTGCTTCGTGACTTCCTTGGCGCCGTAGCTCCGGTAATTGCACCAAAGCTTGATTCTTTCGAGTAAGTGAGTGCATAGTTTTTGAGCGAGTGGGGTTTTAGGGGTTTTGAGAGTGGAATAATAAGCAGGTGGAAGCTAGCTTTCGTTCGGGGGAGGGGCGATGGCTGGCTCGGAGAGCAAGAAGAAGCGGAAGGAGAAGCCGCGCGAGGAGGATGTGGACGGAGCGACGAAGCAGGTGTTGGGCGACCCTGAGCAGGCGGACACGGACTACTTGATCAAGCCGCAGTCGACGACGCCTCCGCTGGACACCTCGAAGTGGCCAATTCTGCTGAAGAATTACGACAAGCTGAACGTGCGGACGGGCCACTACACTCCTTTGCCGACGGGTCACACGCCGCTGAAGCGTCCGCTGCACGACTACGTGCGTTACGGCGTGATCAACCTGGACAAGCCCGCGAACCCTTCGTCGCACGAGGTGGTGGCTTGGATTCGTCGCATGCTGCGCGTGGACAAGACGGGTCACAGCGGGACGTTGGATCCCAAGGTGACGGGCAGCTTGATTGTGTGCGTGGACCGCGCGACGCGGCTGGTGAAGGCTCAGCAGGGCGCGGGCAAGGAGTACGTGTGCGTGGCGCGTTTGCATTCGGCGGTGGAGTCGGTGGCGAAGGTGGCTCAGGCGATCGAAACCCTAACGGGCGCTCTGTTTCAGCGTCCCCCGCTGATCTCCGCCGTGAAGCGTCAGCTGCGCATTCGCACCATCTACGAGAGCAAGTTGTTGGAGTACGACGCGGAGCGTCACTTGGTTGTGTTCTGGGTGTCTTGCGAAGCGGGGACGTACATTCGTACGCTGTGCGTGCACTTGGGTCTTCTTTTGGGCGTGGGCGGTCACATGCAGGAGCTTCGTCGGGTTCGTTCTGGCATTTTGGGCGAGAAGGACAACCTGGTGACGATGCACGACGTTCTGGACGCGCAGTGGGTGTACGACAACCACAAGGACGAGAGCTACTTGCGTCGCGTGATCATGCCCCTGGAGGTTCTTTTGACGAGCTACAAGCGTTGCGTGGTGAAGGACAGCGCGGTGAACGCCATTTGCTACGGCGCGAAGTTGATGATTCCGGGTCTGTTGAGGTACGAGCAGGGCGTCGAGGTGGGCGAGGAGGTGGTTTTGATGACGACGAAGGGCGAGGCCATCGCAATTGGCGTGGCGCAGATGACGACCGCGGTGATGGCGACGTGCGACCACGGCGTGGTGGCGAAGGTGAAGAGGGTTGTGATGGAGCGGGACACGTATCCGCGGAAGTGGGGTCTGGGTCCTCGCGCGAGCACGAAGAAGAAGATGATCAACGACGGTCTTCTGGACAAGCACGGCAAGCCGAACGAGAAGACGCCTGCGGAGTGGCTTCGTGTTCCCGTTTTCGATTCTGCGCCTGCGAAGAAGCCCGAGCGGGTGGAGGAAGGCGCGGAGCCCGTGGAAGCCGCCGCCGCCGTGGTCGAAACTCCTGCCAAGGAGAAGAAGGAGAAGAAGAGCAAAGCGGAGCCTTCGACTCCCGTCGTGGAGTTGGCTGAGAATGGTTCGAAGAGCGAGAAGAAGCGTTCAAAGGAAGCGGGTCTGAGTCCCGTTCAACCAACGCCTGAAGCTTCCCACAAGAAGAAGAAGGCGAAGAAGAGCGATGCGGAGGGCGAGGCCGCATTGTCGAACGGCGAAGGCACGACGGAGAAGAAGAAGAAGAAGAAGAAGTCCGTGGACGTGGAGATGGAGGACGTTCCCGCTAGTGTAGAGAAGAGTGTAGAGAAGAGTGAGAAGAAGAAGAAGAAGAAATCGTCGGAAGCCGGTCAATAGTGGTTTGCTTTATTTTTCTTAGAGTTTCTTGTTAGGTTTAGCTTTCTTTCTCGGTGCAGGATCCAGCTGGCCTTTGAATTTTGGTTCTGGGAATGATGAGGCAATTTTCAGACGGTGCCATCGGCCTGGAATTGAGGGAGGTATCACAATTCACAAGTGGTGATGTCGATCATTAGCTTTCTTACGGGGCTTTCAGTACGTGTATTTTAGGTACTCGGGAGTCCCTCTTTCGTCCCCCTCCACGTGCTGGCCGGGCCTGCTGTGCATACACTAGCGTTACCGCCGGCTTGTGGCACCCCTCGGGGATGATGTCGGCGGTGGCAGCCCGAGCTTTCGGGGTTCCACTTGGACGTGGTTTGACAGTCTTGAATCTCATCGTGTCGGCCGTGGTGAGATTATGATGTGATAAGTCGGCCACTCCGTTTTTCACAGACGCAAACAATTTACGAACCTGTTTAATAAGGTGATTTTGAGCACTTCTTCTTGGTCTGGAGCGATCTCCGAAGAAGTTTAGAAGGACCTGTGCCTCCGATGTCCATGTTTGTGGGTGTTGGGATCAGTTGCTTAGGGCCAGAGTGTGGACGATTTTGCATCGCTGCATGGACTCGGTGTCCAAAGTCTTTGGTGTGGTAATTTCATCGACTTGGCGGTCTTGAATTTCATGATAAGTTTGCCAGGTTGTACAGTCCTCCGTGGGTCGGGAGGCAGGGACTATAATGGAATATGTTGTTGATAAGCCTGGACTGATTTCCAGTCCTAGGTCATGACCTATTGCAAATGTTGGTTTTACCCTTCTGCCCCGGGTTTTCATAGTACTATGAGAAGCTGGCTTGCTGTGTTGAATGGGAAATGTGAAAATCGCGATGAGGATCTGCTTGTGTAGTGAGGTTGTGTTTATGCTACCCTCAAACATCGGATCTTGAAGACTTTAGACCTGCATGCTTTTTTAAAAAATATTTGCGGTTGACTTGAGTATATGTGTGTTTACTTGAGTCTCATTGATTACAGAACTTGTGGGTCAATATCTGTATCAGCTGCAAGTGCAGTGAGGAAGGGACTGAGCCATTGAGACTGGCACATTAGTTTGATGAGCTCGCATTCAGATTTTATGGAGCTTCGGCTGTAAACCCTGAATTCTATTCACTGTACCCGGAAACCCTAATATGCTAAACCCTAAACTTGTTTGGGTCTCTGCGGGTGCTGAATATTTGACTGACGCTAGTTCCTTCGCCTCTTCCCCTGAGGTAGGCTGTTCGTGTTCTGACCCTGCTCCATTTGCACCTAGATTATACCATGAATTGTTTTACACCATAAATCACCAAAAGAGTGGGGAATTTTAAAATTGTGTCAGTTGCAGTTCCACATGTTTTTTTGAGAAAATCTAATTTTTAAATTAGTTATGACATTTTTTGAAGTGTATGAATACTTATGAGATGCCACCGTATTGTACAGGACATCCCAGCAATACCAAATCTAACCATTGCATGTTTGAATATTGTCATTGGGCAAGCACTCCCCTCAAAAAGAATGACATAACTTAATGAATTGCTTTTCGAGTATGAGTAGCAAAAGTTTGAAGGAACATCCATCAACCTAAAACAGCAGCCGCAAACAGGTTGGTTCATTCTTTGGGGGGTTAGGCTCCTTAGCTGCAGAATGGACTGTTGTATGCCTGCAAATGCCAACTCATTGAGACCATACTTCTCAAAAATTTGCATGTCTAGACCTTGAAAAGCCAGGAATCAAAATAGTCTAGTTTCCCTGCAAGCGTCTTTGCTTTTACTTCACAAAAATCCCTAATTTACATTTAGTTTCAGTGGTACAAACATGCGCAGAGGTGGTGCCATCTACAAGCAACTGCTTGATTTTGCACAGATGTAAGAATGGTGAAGCCTGTGCTTAAATAAGTAGGTCATAGTGGTTGCTTCCATTGTACAAGAGCCTCACAGGCTTGCGAGCTTTCCTATCTTTGCGAGGCTTAGTATATTCAGAACCGTACTCAGCGATCGGAATATATCCTGTTCCCCACCTAGCACCCTGCTTTGCCTGCCACCGTGAAAAAATAATTGTTAACAAAGCTATCTGACTTTCTTGTATTCAGGGCTGATGACGAGTGCAGCAAGATCACAGTCAGCTGGAACACGGAAAATACATTTACAAGCGTTCTTGAAGTAAAACCTGATGGTCTCAAATCATGGGATCCACGTTCTTAACTACAAGTAACTGAGGTTGACAACCAACTAAAAGTAATACAATCTGCAGTTCAGGAGGTTTTGATAATCTAACCTCTGATTCAGGAATGTAAACAGTTATTGGTTGAGAACACATTCTTGACAAAACCTGCAAATATGTATCCAAAATCGTTAAAAAACGAAACATCGAATACACAAGCTCACTTGAGAAAAGGGCAGCAAAAATCCGTGGGTTCATATCACAGTATTTTGTGAGCTAAGAGGATTTATGGTCATGTTCGTTACATTGGTGTAATTCACAAAATTAATGTGCTGAGAAAATGGTTCTCAACTAGGAACAGGAGCGGTTTGCGACACTTGTCTGAGATCTCGGATCTATATTAGTCCTCGACTCTTAGAGCTCAGTCTTTTCAGTTTGGCATCTAAAACCCCATCTGAGCGCGTTCAAATACTAATTTTTTTCAGCATTTGAAAGTCGAATTTAGGCACACTGAAATTCGTCACAATAGGGAACAGGAGGTTTGTATGTACAAAAAGAAGGAATCAACACTAACCAGTAGTTCTGATTCACCACCCCAGAAATTTGAACTGGGAATCCTTTGGCAATACCTGTCCCACAAGAAGCAAAATTCAGCATCCATAAGAAATAAAACTCACGGAATCCTCCCAATAAACCTCTCCGAGAATAGTATGACATATCAAATATGGGATCATAAGGGTACATTTCAGGCTGAACTTAAAAGGAATATGAGTTGTTGCACTGTCCAAGTAAGGTAGGAACCACTAACACAAAATACGGTACCCTTCCACACTACAACAACAATCGACTCTAGAATATCTCACCGCTTTAAAGATTCCTCAACTGTGATGGCTATAAGAGCTTCTTCGTATATGGACCTGCGTTTGTCACTTCTACATAGTGCGTCCATGACTGCAAATCGAAGTTGATCTGCAAGCCAAACCCAAATATCGGATCAATCACAGGTGAAACCCAGCAAACGATACGTCAAAACGATGCATTTTTCTGAACATGCCAGACTGAACTAATTGTGAACCTCCAGCACGAGTGGTTCTTCTAGTAAGCTCCGCAAATTTGCTAAGGTAGGGACACCCATTATCGCCACTGACACAATCGTCATCCTAAAATCTTAGACAAGGGGTACATAGGAAAATGTAGACCACGTAACCTTCTGTTCGAGTTGGTTTTACGTCATCCACCAACAAAACTCTGAGAAGTAATAAGTACACCTAAATTTCGTATACAACATCCAAATAACTCATTCGTTGGTGCGCTGGAAACCCTCTTCATATACTAATAAGAGCACATAAAAAGCTAACCATCCACCAATGGAAGCCAAGATTCATAACCACCATCTAAAACACGTTCAGAACTGCCTCTGTCAGGCGCATTCATGAGCAATTCCGCACTGACCTGCCTCTTTTTCTTCCTCGGTAGAATTCAGATTCATTCCTTTGTTCAAAGCCATCCCTTGCACCTGCAACACACATAATAATCGCGACATGCAAACAGTGAACAATTACTTCGAGCTTTACAATGAAACGCATTATAACTCCGTCGTAAAGGACACAGTAACTGACAAGTCCCGCAAGAGAAGGAAGTCATACAAGAGCTCTGAACATACACCGCCCGTCCCCAGCGACTCTCCGCACTGTGAAATGCTCCACCTTCTTCAGCGCCTGCGACGTACCCTGTCTAAAACCCTAAAATTAATTTTCATCTCTTGTTGCATGAACCACATTGTAACCTAAACCCTCGAGCATGCCAGACAAATCTTTTTCGTTCTAAACAATTGAAAACAGAGCACAAATGTTCCAATTGCCTCACCGAGCTTGCCCTGCGCCTCGAGAAAACCCCATCCTGGCGAAAAAGAGCGACTGCTTGGGTCGCGACCCAGAGAAAGCGGATGAAACGGAAGCAAACGGAAGATTGAAAGATGGCATCTGGGTGGTGTCAACATACTCGAAGCATGCCGAGCCATCTGCTAGTCCAGCCATAAGTGTCTCTGCACCAAACTCGACACATTTCAGAAAATCCCCCACAACGAGCCTCTTCCCAAACCCATAGCTTGCTGACCCATTTCGCAAACCCAAATTCACAGAGAAGAACACCCAAATCACTCGAAATCGACCACCGCCCTCCCAATGCCGACTCCCACGTTCACAGACACGAATCGTTCATCGTCGGAGCATAAGATGGATCCCCCAATCAGTTGACATTCCATGGAAACCAGCTGTGTTTTCCAAGATGAATCTATACCAGTGAGAGACGCCATGGTGAAGCCGGAAATTCTCGATGTTTGGTGAAACGGCGAGAACGCTCACGACGATGGAGACAATCCGTCAGAGTAGGCCCTTTCACGGGACCTGTATCTCTTTCACTTGCTTCAGGAGTCGATGCGCGTGCTGGTCACCGTGGAGATCATCCTTGTTGGTACCTTGTGAATCATTTCCTTCAAAAAATCGAGAACAGGGTTTTTTTAGGCATTTGAATGCCTACTATCACCAAAAATTTGAAGAAAAATTGGATGATGATGCCAAGTTATTCAAATTTTTTAAAATAATTTGGATGAAATTGGATGAAATTGTCAATTTTAAATGAAACTCATTCCAATATATAGATGATAAGATAGTTCTATCCAAAATATAGATGAATACTAAAATATTTGGCTACATCATTTTCTTGTAAGCTGCCACTTCGAAACTTCTCTAAGAAACACAAAAAAATCCTTGATTGGAGTCAAACTATTGAGTAAAATCTTTCCTTTTTGCACAAAATTCTAAAGATGGACATCTTCACTTCTATCTTATATTCTTACATAAAAGGGGTCTCTATCATCCATTAGATACTTTTAGACCATTGTGTTGTTATAGGGTTATGGTAGGAGGTCTATAAAGCGTCTCTTTAAAAGCTGGAAATTCATTTGAGGACGTTAGACTTCTTGAAATATTTTCAAGTAAAATTTCCTTGAAAAATAAATGGAATTGGCATCTAACAATGTCATTTCATTTTTTTTGGAAATAGTTATGAATTTTTGAAGTTGAAATGCTGAGCGGTCACTAAAAAAGTTCACCTCCTGAAATGTAGATTATTTGTATATTATTTGTACATTGTTGGTGCAATCAAAAAGCAAAATGTATAAATAGTGTACATTTCAAGAGGTGGATGCTTTTAGAGTTGGAGCGCTTTATGGACCTTTTACCTTATTTGTAATAAAATCTCCAAACCAAAAGAAGGCAAAATGGGAGTTACATCATTCTAGTGTGCATCTTAGAAAAGACAAAACCCTTGTCATTGTTATGTGACGTTTGTATGACTTTGGGTGAATAAATTGCAATGTTGTTGAAGGAAATGTCACTTTTACCAATTCACAAACTTTTTAACTTAAAAAAAAATTGTAACTTTAAGAAAACTTTTTGGAATCCATATTTTTTATTTCAAAAACTTTAAAAAGTATTGTAAAATCATAACTTTTTGGAAGTTGTAACTCTTATAAAGTTATTAAAGTTTTAAATCCACTTCCCAAGTTTACTCTAAAATCTTTACTTTTAATTTCTACTTTCTACTCGGATTTTTGATTCCTAATTAACTCATATGAAATTCATATGAAAGTTGCATCTAGTGTAGGATTGCGAGGTATTGTAGTGAAAGTCCTATAAATGTTGTGTGACAATGACAAAAGGACTTTTCTGAGGTGTAAAGTTTCAATATTTTTGCGTTGGCTACAAATCCAAGAACCGATTATTTGCCCCCTTACATTGCAAATTCAACTAAATATACTTTGGTTGAGTTCAAAAAACTCAATTTGTGTAACATGGACACAAGTGAGTTGAGTTTTTTACAAGTTGGTAGACACTTGTAGTTTATCCTATATAAAGGTTAGGTTTAGCATAAACCAAATGCCTCAACCAAGTGCCACATGTCATTTAGTGATTAGTACAAGATGATGTGGACCTTTCAAAATCTAAAATAGAGATTCCATTTCAACACCTCACTGCCAAATTTGACCCTCATAAAATTTTAAACTGGATAAAAAAGTAATGATTAATAGCTTGAGCCATAACGGTCATTAAGTCAACATCCTCCAAGGTGTAGATCTTTGTATGTGGTCTCAAACTTGTCACTTATACCTCTCATAAAATGATCATTTTCCAACCCCATTCCAACTTTTTTAGCTCCAATTCCATGTGGAGTTATCATAATGCAAACGCTTGTATAGTTTTCACCATGTTATGATGCAATAGGACAAAATTGGGTACAAAAGTAGGGGTCACTATTAGAGTAAGGACACAATTTTGGGTTTGGGTTACTTAGAATTGTATAGGAAATCTGGTCCTAAATTATTCCAAAATCTCACACACCAAGCATTGCACCAACAGAATCAGAAGTCTCCTCTGATTAAAAATGTCAAAACTTAAAAGTGATTGTTTGCCTATCTAGCAATCTCACAGCTTGTAGTAAAATTAGAAGATGGATTGTTTTACTAAAATTAAGCACTCATAATTTGACATCAGAAGACGAACTTTCCATTTTGGCCTCGACCTGGGCAATAGCTGCATCTGTGAGTGACTTCTTTCAGTTGCCGCAAATATTCCTTGATGCTAAGGCAAGGAGAGCAGGTTCGTTTAGCAACTCAATTAGAGCTGCGGCTTTTGAGTTCTAGCAGATTGAAGGCAGACCCCAAACTCAAGTGAGGCTACAGAGTAGATAACTCAATATGATTAAATTGCATGCAAGCATGTTGTCATTGTTGTCATTTCAAAAAATTACGAGTTGAATAAGAACTCAAATGCAATCTAAATAAGCCCATTGAAAGAGGGACAAAATGGAGAGCGACTGATTTCATGACTCTTGCCAGTGTCACAAAAAACATCGGAGACGCTGTAGTAGTTCGCTCTGACTTCTATCTTCACAAATCATATAACCGACAACTTCTTTCCAAACATGCCGAACAAGATTTTGACAGAACTAACGGAACTCTCATTGATGAAAGGCAAAAGAGATTTGTATAGAAGAGACGTGACCTGGCAATTGACGCAAAATGGCCAAATCCGGATCCTTGCGGACCGTTTTGCAGTCATCGAATCTCAGAGTCCACCACATTCAGTTGCAACAAAACATTACAAGAAAGAACTTGAACTAGGCAGGGATTTCTTATCAATGGTACAAAGAATCATGATGGGTACATAGTGTAACAAAAAAGATCGAAGAAGCTGCAGGAGATCGCTATGGCTTCTATCTACACAAAAATATGCAACCAGCTACTTCTTCCCAAACATGCCGAACAAATTTTTGACAGCATTAATGGCATTCTCATTGATGAAAGGCTCATCGAATTTGTTGATGAGAGGCGTGAAACCTGGCGATTGACGCAAGTTGCCCAAGTCAGGATCTTCACGGACTGTTTTGTAGTCTTCGAATCCGGCGTCCATGGCTTCTTCCAGCGCTTGCAACCCGGCGTCGATCTGGTTCAGCTTAGAGTAACAGCAGGCGACGTTGTAGCACGCCACGGCCTCCTCTCGCGCTTCGGGCCTCAACCCTAAAACGGATTCGAAGTGCACCAACGCCTCCTCATACTTGCTGGCTTTGTAGAGCTTAAGCCCAGCGTCAAGCTCATCTTCGCGTTGCTTCTTCTGCTCCTGCTTGCGAAGGTAATTCTGCACCTGAATTTCCCGAATCCCCTCGCTGATAGCTCCCGCGCTGCGCTCCTTGGAGAGCGTCTCGGCGCTGGCGCCGCGATCCGAGCGGACGCCGTACCGCTTCTCCATGCGCATGAAGAGCGTGCCCACGCGTTGCCGGATGGTGTACATTGTGCGCCCATACTCCGCCGCGGGCCACATATCGTTGCCGAACATGGCGCTGGTCTCGATCACCTTGTCGCCTGGCATGAACTTGCCGGTCTTGTCCGCGCTGCCGCCGGGCGCTATGGCGTCGATGTACGTACCGCCGTCGGCGCCTTTGTAGAAGCGGAGTCCCCAGGGCTTATCGAGCTCCGCCTCGTAGGTTTCTTTCACTGCTGGAGGTGAGGGCTCCGCCGTGGCACGCACTGCCATGGCCGCATTGCGGTGGTGTCTTTCGTTCAATGTGGAGCTCGCTTTCAGTGACTGCAAACCGGCTCCCGCGTAGGCCGTGTGCCGCAATTGCATCCCTGAAGACGACGATACTGGAGAATCGACCGCGCGCATAACGACATTGAGTTGCGCGGAATGACAACTCCCTGTTGCCATCGCAGCCGCCATGGATTCTCCTCCTTGCACGCACACTTCAATCACAAACGCACAGCTAAATCTCAGAACCTAAAGAATTCGCAAAGCACACTCTCCCAAATTCTCAAGAAATTGCAAGATGTTTCACAATTTCTCCAAAATCCACTCAAAACTGCATAAATCCTTCTAGAACCAGTCACGAACATTCTTGGCACCCACAATCCAATCAAACATCCGTACCCATTTCGAATTCTACAGCGGCAACCACAGAGCCTCCCTCTGTCAGATAACATTGCGTGGATAGGAATTCAAAGCCAAACGTGTGGTCCTCAATCAAGCACGTCTTGAATTCTTTCCAAACGCCAAAATCCGAAGCACACAAACTTGCACCCAAATGCGGCTTGCAAGTGCGCTGTCTGCTCACCTATTCGACACAAGAAGGCAATGAATGCGACTTCAGCCACAGGCTCCGAAGCTCAAAAAACTCCGCCGGCGAGCAACCCTTCCTCCATAAAAACTAAAGCTTTTCCACTATGCGCATATTAACCTTGCAATTATGAAAGAGTCAGTGTCGTCTAAGCCGCAATTGAGATTATTGATGGCCGCGAAGGCCGTCCTCCCCTGTAGAAACGCAACGGAGGGAGTACCCGAGAGCAAAACCCAAAGGTGGATAAGGTGCCAGTGCAAGCACCAAGACGAGAAGAACGCGGCTGCTTTTGCTCCTTGTGGAAATGAAATTAAGAAAAAGGCTCCATCGTCACCACTAAGCTTACAATTTTATTTTGACTAGTATAACCCTGTGCCGTTGCCACAACCAAAACAAAAGTAAAAGTCATTTTTTAAACCAAAATAACTAAAAAATCCGATTGTGGGTCCAAACACCACAAAACAAAGCCAGAGCACTCTTCTTGGCCGAGGGCTTTCCAACGGTACCAAGAATGTGATAATTTGACTCACGGTTCAAAAGATACATAATTTAGCATAATTTAAGATAAAAAAATAACTCAAAAATCCATAACTTTTGCACCGTAGGTCCAAACACAACAAAACCAAGCCCGTGCACCCCTCCTCCCCGAGGGCTTTCCGACAGTACCAAGCATGCCTCCGGGGGACGCACGGTCCGGAAGATCTCGACGTGACAAACAAACAAAACAAAACAAAACAAAACAAACAACCTGTCTTAAGGTATAGATTAAATTTAAGTTGCAATTCTTTCTGCATCGCTTGATTAATCTTGTGGTCACAGTCATTCGGGAAGTCACTTTTCCTGAGGCTACCATGAGCATAGGTTAGCATCTGCGCCATGGAATACGGTACCATGGAATCGCATGAAAGCTCGCCTGCGTCGAACTCTGACCTTACTTAACTTAAGAGTTACCAATTGGGCTCGTAATTTGTGGTTACGGCAAGCTAAGTGTGGCATCGCTTGAGCACCTCTGTCGTGACGCAAAAGGGGTTTGCGTCAAACACTGATTTTACTGGCGTTTCCTGTCGATTTTGAAGCTTTGGGAGCTTGAACGTGCATCTACACATCTTGTAAGTTAGTGCTTTGAGTTAGGTGTACTTCAAATTTCAGTCTTTGCTTGCCTGTTAATGTCTGAGTTGTATGTTCTTGCATGGGTAGTGTTCATTCATCTCACTAAACACCCAGGTTCTATTGAAAACCTGACACTGAATTGTGTCTTAAACAAGTGATGGAATAAATTTGTGAAAATGCCAGCCTCTTGTTATGGTTAGTGGAGTCCACCGCAATTGTTAATTTCAGCTGATTGACTGTTGAGAGTGCGCTTGAAAACATTTGCGCTACAACTAAAACTTATGTGAAACTGCCTACAAAATTGGAAGTTGAATCTTGAACTTGGGACATGTGTCATGTATTTATTAGTTCCAACCTTGAAAATGAAAAAAAAAAAACATTCTAAACGTGGTCAGAAATACATGCACCTATAGGTCGGGAATGGGTCACCGGTCGGGAATGGAGGGTTTACTATAGATACGCGTTGATGATTTACAACTGAAGTTGCACTGATTTGGGGGTGTCAGATCTGGCCAGCAAAAGAACTCAAGGTAGTTTCAGAATCACATTTCCAAAATTGTGGTGACTGGGCTTAATATTTAAGACCCTACGCTTGGGTCAAATTCGTTAAAAAATAATTTAAAATATAACTATATATGGCATGTAATGAAATTTTCAGAAATTATAACGTGGCATATTTGAAATGTTAAAAAATGTCAATGAAAATAATTTGAATCCTCAAAACGAAACCCAAGCCTTGAGTGTTGAATATAGTAGGGACTGTTTTAGGGCTTTAAGTAGCGGAACTTATTCCTAGTTCCGGCTTCTCACCCAAACATGGTTTGGAAAACCATGACTAGCTAAACTGACCAAGTTTTGCGTGGCATAAAGTAGGCAGTCATGTAAAGCATTCAGTTGTCAAAAGAAATTCTGAAAATTCGAAATGCAGTTAACAAAAGGAAAATCCAACAAAAAGGAAAGATTTTGTATGGGGTCTGATGAATCTGACCCTAACGTACTGTACTTGGAGGAAAGAAGAATTGTAGTGTGCCCAATTTGGTAGTAGACTTTCAACAAGGGTATACATAGTAGAAACACTCATAGGCAACCACTTAACCCCTAAAGTTCCTTGACTATGTTTTCACCAAAAATGCTCCAAAAATGCCATTTGTAGTACAAGTACCAAATTTTTGAAAAATATCATTTTTGGACACATGTAATCGTAGGATCTTGTAGTACTCTGGTTTGTAAATATGTGGAAAAAAAATTATTTTTAAAATATGATTGCAAGATATAAGTGTTTGAAGTGGCAAAAGTCCTTTTATTGGCCCTTCAAAAAATTGGGCAGTTGCACTTCCCAAGTCAGCTTATTATGAATTTTTTTTCAAAATAGTTGTGCTTCTTTGGATTCATTCTTCAAGGCAAGTTGGCTACATGCTTGAAAATTTTTAGATCATTTGGAATTGTACAACATATAGGAAAAAAATAGTAAGTAGAAAGAAGTAGAGAATGGTTCAAAACACTTAATTGTTGAGAAGTTAATTATGGAATTGAAAAATGCCAATCCCAATGGTTGCAATGTTGTAATAAACAATCTACATCCTACAATTTTATTTTTTTTGAAAAATATTGAAAATTGAGTGAAATAAAGAACTTCAAATTTTTTTTTAGAGTAGACAATCCATAACTGCCTGTAAACTAAAAATCTTCATAACGCTTGACTTATTGATCAAAATGGAATGATTCAAAGCTTTCCACATATAGATAAATCTAATAAACCAATTTCAAATTTTTATTTTTGAAAAAAGTGATTTTTTTTTATCTGCCCAAAGTGCTTGAGTTGAGAAACAAACTACATATCATG
Source organism: Pseudisothecium myosuroides (assembly GCA_951799445.1). Classification (NCBI taxonomy): domain Eukaryota; kingdom Viridiplantae; phylum Streptophyta; class Bryopsida; order Hypnales; family Lembophyllaceae; genus Pseudisothecium; species Pseudisothecium myosuroides. Next base: position 20,042,242 of record OX637287.1, on the reverse strand, counting down.
CAATAACTTTTGACTCGTATATCCAAATGTCATGAAATTTTGTGCACATGAAAGATAATCTTCATCCCCACCTTCTACAGAAATTTCAGCCCAAAATATACAAATATCTAGTCACAAGTACCTACCCAAAATGTCTATGTTGCCAAAAAACGCATGTTGATCCTTTAGGGGTTAAGTGATTCCGTGCATGTTCTAGAGCAGTAGAAGGCAATGTAAATTTTCAGCCTTATAGAAAGATAGAAATGACGGGCATTACCAATTCTTTGTGATTTTTTTCCCTTGAATTCAAATTACTATTAGTTTTGGAAGTCAAAAGTTGGCTTAAACCCATACCCACTATATAGACTCTTCCAATTCCAATCATTCAAGAACTACTTTCTGGCTCACTACTTCTGCTACTTTCTTGTTCACTATGTGTCATGACCTTATTAGTCCGAATCTTGGAAAGGAAAAAAAAAAACATTCCAAGCTTCGGTTGGAAATCTATTCTAACCTTGGTTGGAGATAATTGCGCCCTATAGGTTGGATATGGCTTTCCGGTCAAGAATGGGTGGCTCTACTATAAGTTTGTTAAATAACCTCTAAATGCCCAAGGGACCATATTTTGGTGTTGACTTAACTTTGAAGTTAAATTATATCTTACCACAGTGCTATTTTTTCAATTTAAAAAAAAAATTGAATATTCTTGAAAGTCATTTCTAAGCATCAATAATCCAAGTTTTGGAAAAAATTGTTCATGATTTTTCTATTGGGGATTTTGTGCAAGGGTGTCCATTACAAAACTTGATTTTCTAAAGGTAGAGGATCTTGAAGATGAGCTCTTGGATCTCGGGGGAGAAATCTCATTAGAAATTCATTTAAAAAATTATAGAGTAGATTGTGAGAAGCTATAAATCGATTATGGTTATTTCCTTTGACCTCATAATTATTTCTTGACCTCAATTTTCACTTTCACAATTTTAACACCCTCTTGATTAAACATTATAATCTCTATCTCCATAAGTGATACTATTGGCTCCGTTTGGAAATATGTATCCATTGTTAGTGCAATTACTATTGAGAATGGATACACTCATGATACACTATTTTCAAACGGAGGGAATATTGTTTTATTTCCATAAGTGATCCATAACTTGTCTAGTTTGAATTCATATGGTTACAATTTTTTTTAAATTGATAGAACTAATCAAGCTTGAGCTTTTTATTTAGTTTAGTGCAAACTCCAAGAAGCTCAAAAAAGGCCTTAAGCATTTAAATAGGGTACATTTAACAAGAGACTGGAGTTATGGAAGTACTCCACTGAAAGCAAGCTCAAAATCTTGTGATTCAATTCTTCTGTAATTTTCTGAGCTAAAAAACTTAATATTCTATCAATCTTTAACCCCTAAAGGCCCAAGGCATTTTCTGGCTCCGAAACCACTGAAAACTGTCATTTCTGCTGCGATCACTTCCTAAACCAAAAAAAACTCTTTTTTAGAATCTAACCGTAGGATCTTGTACTTCACTTGTCTTAGATCATGTGGTAAAAATTTCATGAAGTTTGACCGTACGGATTGGAAGATATTAGCGTTTGAAGTTGAAAAAAGAAGTTTTTTTGAACTCTGGATTGCAATTTCAGATGACTTTGACGGCCATTTGTGTATTTTTTTTGCACTACACACCATAAAGTTAAAATTTTTTATGTTGAACATTTGAGTTGAGAGTCGGGGAAAAAAATTTCAGAATGTCAAAACTTGATTTTCACATATAAAAAAATTGTTAAGTAGAAGTAGGTCCAAAATTGAACAAAACACTAAATCTTCAATAGCTCTTAGATGGAATTAAAAAAACCATAATCCCAATGGTGGGATTGTTCTTGCAAACAAACTTAACCTTTTCAAAAAGAAAATTTGAAAAATTTCGAAAATTGCATTCAAAAATGAATTTTATAAGTTATGCTTTGAAGAAGACACTTAGATTGCCCAAAAAACAAGATTGTCCATAACTTTCTCATTCTAAGTCCAATTAGAATGAATCAAAGCTTCAAATATAGACAAAAATATGATCTTTGAGAAAAAAAATCAAAAAAAAAATTCAATTTAAAATTTATTTTTTTCTGCCCGGCGAACTGCTTTTTTGACTTTGGGCGGCATAACTTTTTTTCCCGGGCACCGATTGAAAAAAAAATTACATATTTTGAAAGCTAATGTGATTTCATATCTTCAAAAAAAGTTTCAAAAAATCAGGTCGAAATTTCAGGTTGCACGAGCCTGCCCAAAATCCCAAGTGTCCCCCGAGGGGACTTTGGGCCTTTAGGGGTTAAAGTTGAAAGTATAGGCTACCTATTCATGCCACTAGACTCTTTTGAAACTTTTAGTCTTAGGCGTCAATATGAATGTAGTGCAAATTTTTTCCAATACACATAACATTCGATAACCTTCATGCCTATTGTCTGTCCTTCATGCACCTTGTTCATCACATTGAGATTTCACTTCTCTGTTGTGGAATATTCCACACCATGTATTGTAGAGTCAAGGTGGTGCCAGTGCATACTACTGAATGTTATATACATTCCATTAGAATATAAATGGCGAAAATAGGAAGATGATTGTTTTAGGTTCAATTGTATGATATATGTGGAATATTTTGGAACTACTTAATGGCTTCTAATTAGCCCATTACTTCTATGTTTTGCAATTAACAAACCCTTATCTTGCACTCACATGAGTTTTAACCCCTAAAGGACCATTGTCCCTACGGGGGACAAATGCGTTTTCAGGCAGGTACCTACGGGCTGAAATTTTCTCCTGATTTTTTGAAACTTTTTTTGGAGGTAGAAAAATTGATTAGCTTCAAGGGAATATAATTTTTTTTACAATCGGTGCCCAGGAAAAAAAGTTATGACCATATAAGCTCAAAAACAGGCTACGGGGGGCAGCTCGGGCAGCAAAAAAAAAATGGACAAAAATTTGAATTTTTTTTTTGAATATTTTTTTTCTCATAGGTTATATTTTTGGCTATCTGGAAAGCTTTGATTCATTTCATTTGACTTTGTTATGAGGAAGTTATGGACATTCTTGTTTTTCGGGCAGTTAGAGCATCTTCTTGAAAAAAATAACTTTAGGATTCATTTCTGAATGCAATTTTTCAAATTTTTCAATTTTCTTTTTTTTGCATGGTCTGATTTACTTGTTAGAACAATCCCACCATTGGGATTAGTGCATTTTAATTCCATCTAAAATATATGAATATTTTAGATTTTCCTTCTATCTCGTACCTACATCTACTTAACAATTTTTTTAAGAATGATAATTAAGTTTTTTTTTAATTTTTTTTTTTTCCTAGACTCTCAACTCAATTCTCCACTACAAGCATTAAAAGCTCAAAACTCTGTAGTGCAAAAATTTTAAGTTAAAAATGTTCAAAGTCAAAAAATCCAGTCCCGCAATGTGCTGAAAAACTTGTTTTTTCCACTTTAAACACAGATATCTTGCAATCTATGCGGTCAAAAATTCTGAAATTTTTTCCACACTTTTTTATACTAGTTAGGTGTAAGATCCTACGGTTAGATGTGAAAAAAAAACAATTTAAATTTTTTTTAACTCTTTGCTACAGAAATGACAGTTTTCAGTGTTTTTTGGCAGAAAAAAGGCCTCGGTCCTTTAGGGGTTAAAGACTTTTGCCCAATGCCTTCCTCCAAATTTTGTCTTTTGAAGATTAGATTTTAGACCTACTTGGAGACATAGGATTGGTCTTAAGAGTTGGGTCTCAACTCTAGAGCCTTGAGTGAAGTTCATAAAGGTGTTTTGAGATTTGAGTAACAATTTTTTTACATTTTCACTCATTTAAGGATCATCCAATGTACAAAAGCTTCATCTAGATAATTCTAACAAATTACCAAATTATTAAGTAGAAACCATGAGGTTTGAATCCTTTTCATTTGAATGTGAAGGAACTGACTTAGGTGTCAAAGATATTATCATTAATGCTTCACAATAGCATGCACATGGTTGCCTAAAAATTTTATAAAAAGAATTGGACATTTTGTTTGGTGTCCCATTCTAGTAATAAACTAAGCATGAAACTCAATACGGATTATTTTGACTTGAGTTTTGATTTTCATGCTTTGCATTGTTTAATTTTCCTTATTTGGTTACAAAAGAAATTGGAAAGGCTCTAATGCAATGAAAGGGTTTTGAAATTGAATATTCATTTGAATTTGCAAGTTTGCAACTAATTACTTCAAAAAGAGTTTAAATGATTTCAAAATTTTGTATTTCTTTTTGTCAAATAAAAATAAAAAATTCAAAAGTTAACTAAGTTTCATAAAATTGTAACTTTTGAAAGTAACCAAAGTTTCAAATCAAATGAAGTTCATATGAAAGTCACATTTAGTGCAGTGTTTTAGTGAAAGTCATATCAATGTACTCCGTAATATATAATGATGGAAAGGCTTTTTTGCAATGAAGTGGCCACACGTCCTTTGCAAGTAATTCTATGCTCAATAATAAATACCAATAATTTATATGTCACCAATTTTTGCCAAGAGCATTCACACCCTTGCACTCAAAAAGCAACACACTATAATTTCACATCTATATTTGGCCTAGATACACACTCCTCTAATGCTAACTCACATATTTAATTGAAAATTGATTGAAAATCAAAAGGGCAATCTTGATAGATGAACATCAAACTCATGATCCCAAAGAAATGGGGCCTACAAACTTCATAGCATACACTAAAATATACAATTCTTGTATTAGTATGGAGGATGTTAAACCATGCCATTGAAAGTAGGCCCTGTGGGCCAAATTTACCTTGGAGAAAACGCAGGATTTTTTTATGTGCCACAAATTTTTTTTTTTGCAAATTCTAAATTCATATTTGCAATTAGAGACCCAAATTAGCTGGGAGGGATCTACAACATACCCTAGGCACGGCACCATAGAGGGCCCATAGAAGTCTTTTTTCTACATTTATCCTAGAAAACACAGAATTCGCCCCGTAGGGTCCACTTTCGATGGCACGATTCAACGTCCTACTATTAGTATTACGATAACATCATGACGCATTAGAATATTATTGATATATTAAATTTGTAGAACATACTGAGGTATTTGAATATTTATTTTGGAATACAACAATTACCTAGTTCATGCACCAATTTCACATTATTGCAGAATCTCATACTAGAATGACAACTCTTGGCTCCTCTAAAGCAATGTTTTTTCTTTGGCAATTTGTCATCAATTTCAGTTGCACCAAAATAATGGGCCCTGCACCAAGCCTATAGAACAAAATAGCACTTAAAGGGCAAAAAACCGCTTGAAAACTTAAGATTAAAAAAAATCTTGGATGAAATCGTCAAATTGTGGATGAAAACTGAATTATGGATATCAATGTGATGCGTGCTAATGTGATATTTTCTATCCAATATGTGGATGAATGTTGAAATTTGGAGCACCACTATAACATTCAATATCGCCACTTTGGCACTTCATTCAAATGAAAAGAAAAACCTACTCTTGAAGAGGAGATCTAATCATCAAAGTAACTTCTAACGTACGGATGATTTTGTCCACAGGTAAACCTGTTGGGTAAGTGCAACTTCTCATTTACTTTGAAGGAGTACATCAGCATCAAGTATCGCTGTAAGATAATAAGAGATAACTCTCAATCAAATACATTTAAAACCACCATCGCTGAGAGTATAACTTCAGCAAAAATGAGCAGTTGTTCAAAGTTTGTGGTTACCAAACTTCAAGAGTACATTCTACTGTAGCAAACCGAAAGAATGGAAGCTGTAATGGTGATTTCATATTCCCAGGCTGGAAAAAAGTCTGCATATAAACATCTCAACTTGACTGATCCTTCTAATAAGTTTTTATCCTTCAATGATACTCGGCTGTTTCCTTCTCAAAATCTGCAAGCAATTCGGGCAGGGACTTGGTGCCATGCACAACATTATCTCGAGTACGGATGTTCACCTGCATATTGCACATGTAAGAAAACAATCCCCATGAAACTAGACCATCCTAGACACACAGACGAACACCAGCTCGATCAAACAACAGCAAAATATTCGAATGAATCTGTCGAAGGGGGGAAGGGGGACCAACTTGTTTCTTGCTCGTTTCCTCCTCGCCAACAACAAGAATGTAATTGAATTGAGCCAACTGGGCCTCCCGAATCTGCATCAAAAAAGAACGGCACTCTATAAACACGATGGAGCAACCAACATAAAACAATGCTTTAAAATGCTTTATCAAGAGCAGCTATGATGAAAGCAGAACATACAGAACAGATTCTGAAGTAACCCACCAGCAACCTCACTCAATCAGGGAAGAAATACCAGCACAAACAAGTAAAACCAAAACTGATTCTAACTTACCTTCTTCTGCAATTTACGGTCAGAGACATCTGCTTCACAGAAAAAACCGGCAGCATTTATAGTATCCCGGACCTGAAGCACCAAAACATCAAAAGTTACAACAACCTGTATCAAATCTAGAAAAGTCAATAAAGAAGTAATTATGGCAATGTGCCATTAAATAGCAGAAATGGGAACCATAGGAACTGACCTCAAGTGCGTAATGTGTGAACTTCTCTGATACTGGACAAACAATGCACTGACGTGGGCTCAGCCAAAAGGGCCATTTTCCTGCATGATGTTCCAGCAAGATAGCAAACATCCGCTCAACCGATCCAAGAACAGCACGGTGAATCATAACCGGTCGGCCTTTCTTAGCTTCATCTTCCGCATTATATGACAGGTTGAAACGTATGGGAAGCTGGAAGTCCAGCTGCACTCCATGAAAAAACACTGATTATTAGAAATTACACAGATAAGGTAACAGAACAACACACGAGAAAATAATTCATCATATGTACATCTACCCATGGCTAAGCCCATTACAGGAAATATGATCAAATAATTGTAAGACAAAATTCTCAAGTCTTCCACATTATTGTAACAACACACAAAAAGTCTAAACTAGATTTGAAACTAAACTCGCTCCTTACCTGGATTGTAGCGCACTGGAACTTTCTCTTCAACGCATCAAAAACAGTGATGTCAATCTTGGGACCATAAAATGCACCATCCGCTTCATTAATCTGCAACATAGAATCAGCGAAGTTAGAAGACCTGATCTATACCAAATCAGGGCACAACCTGATAAACGCCAATAATCGTTCACTCTAGCAAGCAGGGACAGCAAAATACCCACCTGCCAGGGTTTACCAAAGGCATTCAGGGCATCTTCCAAAGCTTTTTCTGCTCGGTTCCATGTCTCTATCTCACCCAAATACTTCTCTGGTCTCTGAAATCACCAAAAGGCAGACACAATCTTGGATTATATTAGTCAAAACATAGATTTACAGAGTAGCTAGACAATTACTTGTTAAAAGCTGATGTGGCATACATAGTCAAAACAGTAAAACATGTTGGTACCATTTGTATGATTTTGCATGATGAATAAATGACTTCATAATAATAATCATAAAATTAACGCTTTTGGACTCGAAGGCATAAATTTGAAAACTCCCCAAACAGTGATCCAGCAAAGATGATACACAAGTCCAACACCAAGTTTTAATTACTATATTCAGAATTAAATGTAAAACTAGTAATTTCACACAAAATCACTCTCAGTTTACAGTGAGTTTGTGGTATCTTTCTTCTAACTACAGTAGGCAGAATCAAATATCATATATGTCGTGGTCAACAGAGTATACTCGGGTAAAATATATAACTCCGATACAGAAGTCTTTGACCACAAACATTGCAATCCTGTACTCTAGTAATGAGTGAAAAGGTCATGTACCGTGGAGAGCTCCAGCTGAAAGGTGAAGCCAAACACTCCGTAGACAAATTCTATAAAGTCCAAAGCTCCCTTCACTTCATCTAAAAGCTGCCCATAAAACATTTGGGTAATCAATACATTGTGGGAAACGAGAACTTATAAACAATCGAGCATAAAGTACAAACTCGACCCAGCATATATCTAAAATCCCCCAAAAGCAAATACAAAAGCCCCTAAGTGAAGTACAGAATTTGTCACGTAGTAAAATTCATAGGCTTCAGCTCTTGGTGGTAGTTTCTTGTCAAGTGACCAAGGTCATCCCGAATGTAGCAGATAATTGGTGTCATCATAAGCCTCGAACTCAAACTTTAACTATAAAGGCAGAGCAACAACACTGGTACGCAAACATGTATAAGAATGCAAAAAGCACCTCACGACCAGCTGTAATAGACCAGAGGCCAGCCAAAACCTCGCATTAAGCTAGAGAGAAACCCCACACATTCATGACCGGTATCAACAAAGCAACAACATGTATTCGATCTGAATATCAATCTTTCTATTAAACCAGTAAGGTCAAGCTGCATGTTAAAGGCCGCAGATATCATGAGACAAAAGATCATCCAAAAGTACACAAAATGATAGTTATCACTTAAGGGTCCAGAAAATGAACTACTCTACTACTCATAAGACAAAATGCAAGAACATGTCACAGACAAAATTATTTTTGTCCTGAGAACACCCACGGCCGTGTGAAGTCGACCTTAAACAAGTTGTCAAAAGGAGGAACAGAAGACACGAACCTGAGACTCCATGCAAAATATATGGGCATCGTCCTGCTGAAACCTTCGTACTCTGGTTAGCCCAGAAAGAGCACCACTCATTTCATTCCGGTGAAGTACTCCAAAATCTGCTAGCCGTAATGGAAGTTCTGTACGAGTACAAAAGGCATGATCAAAATCAGTGTGGTTACCAAAAACTAAATATACATGAAAGGGGCTCCTAAAAAAAGAACGAATCATAAAACAACATAACAAAGATTGTACACTTCCAAAACATATTTGATACATCCTAAAACCATAAGAAGAAACAATCCACCAGCCCTCACCTCTGTATGAACGCACACGGTGATCAAATATAAGACAGTGACCCGGACAGTTCATAGGCTTCAATCCAAACTCTTGTTTCTCTACCTGATCAACAAACAACCCACAATCATCACTAGCGATCAGCTAGAATCGTTTAGCACTTAACAACCCCCCAAAATAAGAGAAGCAGGGAAGCTACATGCACTGACGCATACCATTCCAAGAATGACTGACCTCAAATGTGAACATATTTTCCTTGTAGTTCGCAGCATGTCCAGATGTTTCCCAGAGTTGCATGTTGAACATATTCGGAGACAAAACCTGATGGAAGACCAACACATTAAGAAAATTGCATCCATCTCCAAGCTCAACTGCTTCAACACGGAAAACAGCATGCCATAGAAACTATAATCCTGTCTCAAATAAATGAATCTCCAAGCCTTACACAACCACTGCACCAGATATGGAGTTAATATACTGAAATCAAAGCTTCTTAAGACAAAGGAAACTAGACATGTGAACAAACACACACCTCTTCAAAACCCCTTTTCCTATACTCCCCTCTAATAAAATCTTGCAGTTTATTGTAAATCCGTGCACCATGAGGCAAAAAGAAACAGCTCCCGGGACTGATGGCATGAACACAACATTAATCAGTATTACTCGGAATGATCAAGCCAACCAGGATATCCCTAACCTACACCTACAACCAAACTCAACAGATATTGAAGTTCAAATATGCCCTCTCCCTTAGAATGCCAACTAATGAGTGGAAGGGCAGCAAACCTCAAATCATGGAAAAAGAAAAGTTCTTGCTGCTGGCCAAGCTTTCGGTGGTCTCTCTTTTTAGCCTCTTCCAGGTTGTGGAGATACTCCTGCACAATTTTTGTATTGATGTGTTAAAAACTCAACATAGGAAGCACAGAAAAAGAGCAACAGAAACGATAATGTCAATTAAAACCCTACAAGCATATGACTCTAAGTTGATGGAAATACCACCACACCAAACAGCACCACCTTTACTGAATCTTACCTTAAGTTGTTTGCTATCTGGGTAAGAGATTCCATATACACGTTGAAGGCTTTCCCGGTCTGCTTTTCCTCTCCAGTAAGATGCCGAAGCCTGAAGCACACCCATAATAGTCATAAATGCGTCCCAATAAAAGATGCCCTTCACATGGAAAATATTTCATAATGTGCTTAATAAACTCACCCTCAAACAGGCAAACGCTTTCACATGGGACGTGTTTGGAATATGAGGACCCCGACACAGATCTACAAGAGGACCGCATCTGTATACAGTGATTGTTTTATCCTCCGAAAGCTCCTTGATGATTTCAACCTGCATCAGTACAAGTCAAATGACGCTCAATCGAGTTCATACGTCCTTGATTCTATCGAAAATCTTCCTATTGACATGTTCTGCTAGATATTTGTAAAATACATTTATTTGACTATTATTAACACCTGCATATCCTAAACAACTTCAGAAACATATCTTGAATGTACGATTGTTGAAAATCTAGATGCACACAGTCCACTCATCACTCACCAAACAATGTTCTGATATGGTTTGAGCGTACCAGGTGAAGAACGATATCTAAGACCAACTCAGGAAGAGAATCGTACCTTAAACTCGTTGTCTGAAAAGAACTCCAAAGCCTGTGGGCGGGTCACTTCAATCCTCTCAAAAGGCTGCTTATCCTGCAAGCATGAGGCACAGAAACAAGAGTCGTCATTTGAGCAGGTCTGGAAGGGAAAATACCACTTACCACTAAATCGAACTGGAGTCAAGAAGGACTAAAACGGATAAATATCGCAAGTTCTGTACACGCTCTCTCAGTTAACATATAAAAATACTGCGCATACTTAAAAAGTTGGACATCATATGGAAGGTATTAGAGGAAATTAATTCGTGGATTGGCATCACAGTCCGGCAAACCTTCATAACATAAACAAACCTTGACTGCCTTGGTTGCCTGTGCTTGAATTTTTCCAAAGTCTTCTTTCTCGGTCAAAGTAAGCCCATCGTAGAACGCATCGTAATAGAAGCCCTGTAAAGATGGCAAGATTGGAGGAGAGATATGACTAACTAATTTACAATAGAAACATCTCATTCGAAATTAATGAAGACCCTCAAAACTACTGGCTCAGAGAAGACATTACTTCACGTACTAAGGTTCATCAAAAGCAAAAAGAAGCACATCGAAGATGTACTAAACAAACCAAATTAAGGACAGAAGAGAGCGGAAAATTGAGTACCTCTCCTCTCGTGGTGCAAGGACCGATACAAAGCTTGCAACCGTAAGTCATTTCGATAGACTGCACAAAAAATTAAAAAATATCGAGATCATGTTCACGACCTCCCTCCAGAGTTCAAATCACTAGAGAATTAATTTTCAAGTAAAATAACTATACCAGTATTAAAGGCAATGGAGAATGACAAACCTGACCAAGAATGTGAGCACTAGAATGCCAGAAGGTGTCGCGACCTTTGTCTGAGTCAAATTTATGAATTTGAAGCTTGCAGTCACTTTCCAATGGTCTCGTCATGTCCCACAACACGCCGTCTACCTGTGTACTAACAAGCATGAAAATATGAGAAACCTAGCCATCGCTCAAACAAGATTGTATGGAAAAAAAGTCGACTAGGTGCTTGTTATCAGGTCTAAACTATTCTCTGTGACTATCCAAAAGAGAGCAATTGAGAGAGAGGACCTCAATTACTTCTGAGGTGCATTGAGGAGGTCCATAACCTTCCATTAAAAGTGAGCTCAAGAGCTGATTAATCTAATTAGAGTTTCAGAGCCTCCACAAAGATAATGAGACAATTACTAAGAACGAACCTCGGCAATCAGAGCACTGTTGGCTAGCCCCTGGCTGATCGCCCGTGCAACGTCCATTGGCGACGTAAGCCATTTCTTCCCGTCTCTAACAGCTCCATCCGGCATCGTAATCCTACACGCAAACGCATTCATCAGCTCTGATACAGCACCAAATCATCACCGCTCTCCTCACTGACCTAAAAATTCCAACCCAATCCCGACCAACGCCACTCACTTGATAGGTTCCCCGCCCTTGGCTTCGAAAGCCGCGCTCTGCTCCTTCTGCAGCTTCTCGAAGAGCGCAACGCGCTTCTGTATTACGGCGTCCGACATCTTTAACGCTCGCTGCAAGAATGGCTCCCAGCCCTCCAACAAGGAGATGCGTCCAGCACCAAACCTTAATGCCCCCCCAAGACGTCGACAAGAACCGTTCAAAATGCCGTAATAGATAGAGAACAGCTCTCTGAGCTCGAGCCGTCGCAGGAACGACGAGCTATGGCACAGGCGCGAGAAAATTCGCAACGACGACAATGACGAGCTCTGGAGGTGATGCACGCGCCTGCAGTGACACCCAAGCAACCCGAATGCGAGTTTTTAGGGTTTTAGGATTTTTTAGGGTTTAGGGCTTAGGGCGTAGACACTCCTCCCGTCCTCCGACTTCCAGAAATGGGCATGAATGGGTGCTAATAATCAATTTGACTAAGAGCATCTGCAATGGTAAGGTGATAAGGTAGGAGGCTGTAAAACGGAGCGGGCATTAAAATGGAACATGATTCAAAGGTACATTTTGCTTTCTTCAATGTACCACCTATGCACATTTCAAGAGGTGGTCCATTTTGATGACCACAAATGACCACTTTTTTCCAACTTCAAAAATTTGTAACTAATATCACAAAGGTCCAAAAAATATGAAATGACTTGGGTTAGATTTCAATTCCACTTGTCTTTCAAGGAAAATTTACTGAAAAATATTTCAAGATGTTTTACCTCCCCAAAATTCAGTTTCAGTGCTTAGATGCTCCATTTCTGGACCTCCTACCTTAACACCCAAAATCTTCAAAATAAGCAATTCAGCATAAGGTAGTAGCACCCATAACCGTCAAAATAAGGTTTTTGAACATGATTATTATTAATAAAGATTCTGAAAACTATAGGATCCTATTAGCAAGAGAAAAATAACACATGTGCACTTTTGAATGTATTATTTGGATACTATGAGAATAAGTTATGAAATTTTAAAGAGCCAACTGCAATTGCACCTAATATCATTGATGTTGAGATATAGTACATCCTTGTAATCACATCTATTTATTTTCAGAGATTTTTCAAGATTTTAGAGGTGATGGTTTTGGGTACAATAATGGTTATGGATGTTGCTACCTTAGTTGGAGCACCTTTTCTTAGAAAAATATTTTTGTAGTATAAGCAACTAATTGAAAATCATGAATTTTCAAAAAAAAAATAGAATTTTTGGATAAGATATGTAATTTCTATGAATTTTCTAAGTGGAACTCCTTAAGCCACTAGTACTTTACAATTTATCGCATCCATTGTAAGGATGCGATAAATTGTAAATTAACGTGCAAACCTATGAAACAATGATAATCACATGATAATTGTTGATTAAACGCAAGTTCTAAACTTTGTGATGAGCTAGTAAAGTATCTTTCACTCCACCACGGGAGAATCTAAGACTGTACAAGTACAAATGGCTAAAACACCATATATAATTACAATCCCCACAACAAAGATCTCTCTTTTCAAAACACACACGAAACTTGATTTGACACTGATGTCAAGTCAAGAAAGCCTCTTGTTTAGGTACCCCCAATCCTAGCTGACCAAAACAAATGATCAACTCTATTTGACTAAAAGACTATAAAAAAAGAGCACGTGTTAGTAAAATAATCTCAACCCATTAAATAACACATTGTGATGTGGATTTATTAATCCTGGATGCACCATCACATCATAAAGGTCAATTCATAAATAATTTCCTTGTGTAATCTTTGGTTGAGAATAACAAGTTAAACTAAAATTTTATTAATTTAAAAAATAATATTAAATTTTTTAAGTTACTTTTGAATTTTTGCCTTATAAAAGGTTTAATCCTTAACATAGTATTATTAACCAACTTGGATCCTTTGCTCTTAAATCAAGGAAAATCCCTCTATAGATGTCTGGGAGAGAATTCAGTTTTAATCTAAATGATGAGATTGGTTGACTGGTTGTAAAATTGGTTGCTAGTTTGTATCAACAATTTGTCAATATTGTTGGCCATATTTGTTAGCAATGAACTATTGGTTTCAAAGTCAACAATTAACGGAGTTCTACATAAAGATTCTAGTTTGTTTGTTTTTCATTTTTTTTGAAGTGCCAAAGTGATGATATAAAATGTCCTAGTGGTACTCCAAATTTCACATATTGGATAAAAAATCACATTAGCACATATTACATAATTATCCATAATTTTGTTTTCATCCACAATCTAGCAGTTCATCCAAGTGTTTTTTTTATTTGAAACTTTTTGGCAAAAAACTTCCCAATTTTGTCGTCATTTTTTAGCCAAATTATATTTTTTGGAGATGCAATCAGGTACTATTTAAAAATTAAAAAAAAAAAAAAAAAAAAAAAAATTACTCCCAATGAGTCGCTGATATGAATGTTACACTTATATAGGGACGAAGTTTTTTTTTGCAAGTTGCAACATTGGAAGACTCCCACTTTTGGAGGGAGCAAAGGGAACCCCCTAGCACTGGTCAACAATGTTATAAAGGTCCCAACACTTTATTTCTTATTCATGAACACTTTCTATATATATTTTGAATTTCTAGTCAATTTTGATAATGATTGCAAGATGAATTCAATTCCCAATATTAAAGAGAATTCATATTCACATTACAACAAAATTACAAAACAATCTATTATTTATTTGGGAACATTTTGTTGCACAAACATGGCTTTCAGAGTTGCTCATTTTAAAATAAATGAGAATGTTAAAATTCAATCTCATATTTTCTCTAAAAATAATCCAATGGTGAACTCCTAATAGAGCCGACATCCATAGAATGGATTATGAATGTTTCCAAAGGTGCGGGTACAACTGGAATACAAGAGATGGTTGAAGTTTATCCACATGTGTTGTAAAATTAAATTTTTTCTATTTGTCAACCCCCAAACACTCGATCTACAAAATAACAAGATTACTTTCAAAAAAAATCCTAAAAAAATCCTAAAAATAATTGAAACTCGTCGAACATATCAAAATCATTTATACATGTTTCTTCTTTCTATTGTCTGTTGCGCATGAAGAAAACGAAGAAAACGATCAAAATAATGCATCAAAACGACGAAAAGTAACTCGGATTCTTCACAACTGAAGGATAGCATGCGTACAGGTCATCACAACCTACGCCGCTCGATCATATAGACATAGCCAGTTAGAAAACGTTCGCCTGCAAGAAACTGCTCACTTCCACAGAGCTCGTCAAGCACTGGCCCTTGACACCACAATATAACTACAAACAGGCTAATTCAGGCTCACAAAAACACAACGACGTAGTAACTTAATGGTTACGTTTCACAACCACTGCATCACACCGGCGCGAAACCGACCAGCAAACTGGGCCGCGATAGACCGAGTTACTCCAAACAAGAAACACACAACGATGATAACCAAGCAATAGTGCAAACTTCAAGCTTTCACGCCGTTGAGAACAAAAAATAAAAAACAGTGAAAAGTTCGGAACTCATACACCACCACTGTAGTCATTTCAAGCCTCAAGATTCTACCATTTAAAGAATATGAAATATACATGAACCGCCCACAACTCGAGGCGGTAATTCCGAATCTCACCGAAAGCCTACTCACTAAAGAGGTGGGAAACGTTGAGAAAAAAACTCCCACGATCTCACTTCCCTCTCCGCTCAACAATCGCCCTCAACCTCATTTGCCTCATGGCTGTTCCTGCGTCACGATGTCCACCAATCCACCCTCTCACTTCAACAATGCAATGAATCCAAGGGCAATGCCTAACTAATCCACCACCCCCAGACCACCTGCCTGCCTTCTCTCGTCCCGCAGCCTTCCACCGACAGGTCCAATTCCCTGGCACACGAGGTGGGCGCCTCTGCCTACAAAGAATCCTCACATTAGAAGTGACTACAGCTCCTCGTGGCTGTCGTCGTCGCTGTCGCCGTCCTCACCAGCGGCACCAGCGGCTCCTCCCGCGGCCTGGTACAACTTGGTCACGATCGGGTTACAGATCCCCTCCACCTCCTTCAACTTCTCCACGAAGTCGTCCTTCTCCGCGCTTTGGTTGTCGTCCAGCCACTCCAAAGCCTCCTTCATTGCCGTCTCGATAGTCTCCTTGTCCTCCGCCTCGATCTTCTCCCCAAGCTTGTCCGCCAGCTGGTTCTTCATATTGTACACGTACGTCTCCAGGCTGTTACGTGCGTCAATCCTCTCCTTCACCTTCTTGTCCTCCTCCGCGAACTCCTCCGCCTCTTGCACCATCCGGTCGATGTCTTCCTGGCTTAGACGTCCCTTGTCATTCGTGATCACGATCTTCTCCGACTTGCCAGTGCCCTTGTCCTCCGCCTTCACGTTCAAAATGCCGTTCGCGTCGATCTCGAACGTCACCTCGATCTGAGGCACGCCACGAGGCGCCCCAGGGATGCCCGTCAGGTCGAATTTGCCCAGCTCGTGGCAATCCTTCGTCAAACTGCGCTCGCCCTCGAACACCTGAATCGACACCGTCGTCTGCTGGTCCTGGTACGTCGTGAACACCTGAGACTTCTTCGTCGGAATCACGGTGTTCCGGGGGATCAGCTTCGTCATCACGCCGCCCACAGTTTCGATGCCAAGCGTCAGAGGCGCCACGTCCAACAACAGAATGTCCTTGGTCTCCTCGCCGCCCTCGCCGCTCAAGATACCACCCTGCACCGCCGCGCCGTAAGCCACCGCCTCGTCAGGATTCACGCCCTTGTTCGGCTCCTTCCCGTCGAAGTAGTCACGCAAAAGCTGCTGCACCTTCGGAATGCGGGTGCTGCCCCCCACCAGCACGATCTCGTGGATCTCGCTCTTTTGCAGACCCGCGTCGTCCATCGCCTTCTTCACCGGACCCATCGTCTTCCGGAACAGGTCGTTGTTCAGCTCCTCGAAACGGGCGCGCGTCAGGGGCTCCGAGAAGTCCACGCCGTCGAACAGAGACTCGATCTCCACACGGATCTGGTGCTGGTTGCTCAGAGCACGCTTCGCCCTCTCCGCCTCCCGCCTCAACTTCTGGATCGCCTTCTTGTCCTTCCCGATGTCGCGGTTGTACTTCTTCTTGATCAGCTTGATGAAGTACTCCATGATCCGCTGGTCGAAATCCTCGCCGCCCAGATGTGTGTCTCCGTTCGTCGACAAAACCTCGAATACGCCATTGTCGATCGTCAGCACGCTCACGTCGAACGTGCCACCGCCCAAGTCGAACACCAAGATGTTCTTCTCCCCGCCCTTCTTGTCCAGACCGTACGCGATCGCGGCCGCCGTCGGCTCGTTGATGATGCGGGCCACGTTCAGACCCGCAATCACGCCCGCGTCCTTCGTCGCCTGCCGCTGCGCGTCGTTGAAGTACGCAGGAACCGTCACCACGGCGTCCTTGATCTTCTTCCCCAAATACGCCTCCGCGGTCTCCTTCATCTTAATCAGCACCATCGCGCTGATCTCCTCGGGGGTGAACACCTTGACCTCGCCATCCTTCACCTTCACCTGGATGTTCGGCTTGCCGTCCTTGTTCACGATCTTGAACGGGAACAGCTTCAGGTCCTTCTGAACCTCCTTGTCCTCGAACTTCCGCCCGATCAAACGTTTCACGTCAAACACCGTCCGCTCCGGGTTCACAGCGGCCTGATTCTTCGCCGCCTCACCAATCAGCCGCTCGCTGTCCGTGAACGCCACCCACGACGGCGTGATACGGTTACCCTGGTCGTTGGCGATGATCTCCACATGCCCGTTCTTGTACACACCCACACACGAATACGTCGTGCCGAGGTCGATTCCGATCACCGTGCCAAGCTTCGCCGCCTCCTCCGCCGCGCCATAGCATCCCACCACTCCGGCCACGAACAGCACGCCCAGCACCAACAACGTCTGGCGCCCCATCGCCCCTCCACTGCCAATCCACCCAACCCTAAACTCACCGCAACCCACCTCGGAGAAAACCCAACAACAGCACTACCACTGAGAATCTCTGCACAAACTAATGCTAAGAGTGCACAAGAGATTTTGGTGCCAGTCAACAGAGGCGCGCGGACCACAATGCGCAGCACAATGCCAGCCACAAATCTCACAATGCGAGGAGGAGCAGGAATTGGCTGCGTATCAATAAATTAGGGCTCCTTCAGTTGTTTCTGGAAAATTCTCACCTTGGCTTCAGTGTTGTGTGACGTCAGTTCGTTGCCACTTGGACTGTCGGTGTGAACCCACCAGCGTGGCTCGGCGGTTTGGTTGGCCCAGAGGTGCGCCTTCCATGTCAGACGAGACGCTGATTGGTCGACAGGGAGCAGGGTCGCGTCATTCTGGCGGGCAGGCTCGCCATTGGTGCACACCCGTCACCAATCGACGCGGCACCTGCCAAGGTGGCATCGCACATGCGTCTATCATTGTTGACTGGCTTGACGCTTTCAATGGCCAAAACTAGCAGCAACAATAGAAATTTATATCCAATTTGCAACTTCCTCCACATTGCAATTATATAGCATCTATTTAGTCAATTTTGTGTTATAGTACTTCCAATAATCCTTCACAACTTGCAAAATCCTTTCTTTTGATGACGAAGCACTTACTTATATTAGAATGGTAGCCTCGATTCCTAAGGCTTGGCTCTGCTTACTTACTGACGGACAATTTGTCACTTGGCAAAAGGAGTATGTTGGAGTTTTTGCAAAGGAGGAGGATGAGCTCCCCTTCCTAGTCTATGGTTCTACTTTATGGTTTAAACCAAGACTAGTGCAAGGCCAACTCTTGATTGAGCTTCCTCTTGGCCACACATGCTTCTCAGTAGGACATGTTTTGTCCACGCTCAGAACCCAACCAGTGCAACTTGAACAAAGCAATCTACTTCTACTTGGCTGGCACAAATAAGTCAGAATAGTTTAACCAAAGTTTGGACCTCTATTATATGTGGGGATTGTCACTGAGTGATTTTTTGACCCGGGTAGATGGGCATGGGGAGACAAAGTCCCATTCCAATCATATACTACAAAGCTTGGGCACTCCTTGTTGACTAACCATTCTTCTCTGGCCAAACCTATCCACGAGAAGTGGCACGGGGCAATGGTAGTAGGCTACTAGCAGCGATAGAGTGAAGTTTGGCACAAATCTCAGCTATAAAAAGATGCTAGATTTCTATGGTTAGTCTATCATTGTGCAGTGGCAGTTCATTGTTGGCGGAAAGTAGCGAATTTGAATATCCCCACCTTATGTCTCAGTTGCCAAGACAACTTGGACAAAACTATATTGCATCGGTTCCATCACTGTTTCAAGACTAGGCATGTCTGGAACTTTGCCCTCTCCATCCTCTATTTGGCCCTTCAAATTCATCCAATGGCGGGGAGTTGTCCGGGTCTTATATGACAACAATGCATTCTTAGGTCCAGATTGCCAAGGCAATTAAAGAAGGGATCCACAATGTGGTCTTTCTTCAGGGGATCTGTCATCTGGACAATTTGGCTTGATAGAAATGCTATTTGCTTCAATGAAGACGATTGGCCTACCCAGAAGCTAGAGCAAATGTTATGGGAAGCTTGTAGTGATCATGCACGAGTGGTCTGGTTTAAAACTAGTAAACTTTGTGCTTTGAATCCTGACAAAGCTAGGGTCTACCTCAGGAAGTTCAATAATACGTGGCTCCAAACTGACTTCTTTGGCAAGAGATTCCACCTTCAGATGGCTTAGAATCTGAGCCATCCGAAGTTGGGGTTTTTTAACTGAGTTGGAAAGGTCTTGCTTACTAGTTGTGTCGGGTTCTTGAGGGTCATGCCTTGTTCCTTGGGGCTCTGCTCTTTGGCCTCCTCTCTGCCGGCCCGTTGGCTCTTTCCTTGCCTCTCTTGCCTCTAGTTTAAAAAAATGATGATAAAAAATAATGTAGAAAATGTTTTAGAAAATGTAAAGAATTCTGCCAAGGGTATTCCCTCTAGTTCTATGTACTGTTTCCTTTTATCAATGGAAATTGTCCATGTGTTTCAAAAAAAAAAAATTCTTTCTTTTTTATTTTTTTTATACTATTTTTATACTATTCTAATTTCAAGGTAGCCAAAGTTGATGCCTATTTGTCTTGAAGGTAGCATATCGCACTAAATTCCAAAAACTAATTCTAGTATCACTACCCATAACCGTCCATTTATTTAAGCAATTCAGCATAGTTGGAGGCACTTTTTTCTAGAAAAAATATTTCTTCAATATTAGAAATTGAAAATCATGAATTTCCCAAAAAAATAGAAATTTTGGATAAGGCATCAAATTTCTATGAATTTTTAAAGTAGAACTCCCTAGGGCACCCTAAAGCACACTCTAATAAGTTGTTGCCTTGATTCTAGCACCCAAATCCTACAAAAATCAGAGTCCACTAATCACAATTAAGGATGGAGATGGTTTCAAGGTACTTATGGGGATACTTTAAGGGAACTCTATAGTTATAGTGTGAGTACATGTATACAAATGGGTGCACCTATCTTACTCTGAGTACTCTTTAATTTTCATAGAAGCCACCCTTTTCACACTGCAATGTGCAACCAAACCTGTATTACAATCAAACTTGAGTAACTACACACTATAGGACTTCTATAAAGTGAACTTTTGTAAACCAATAACCTCTCTAAAGTGATATCATTCCTTTAGTCCGAGCTTTAGTCCTAGCCAAAACACACTGAAGATGTACAAAATAAGTTGTTTTTTTAAAACTTTTCAATGCCAATTTGGAATCTTAATGTAAAGATGCACAAAATAATTTTAAAAAAAAACATAAACTTTTCATTGCCGATTTGGAATCTTAATGTGAAGATGCACAAAATAATTTAAAAAAAAAACAAAAAAATTTCATTGCCGATTTGGAATCTTAATGTCACTTTGGTGAACATAACTTTAGTCCAAGACTACCACAAAATTGCAACCATCTAAAAAAATCTTCAAACGTCATAAATGCCCCAAACCCTCTTTAAAGCAATAATTTCTCTAATGTAATATTCTCCTCCAATCTTGGGGCTATTATCTTATGGAATTTCTACTGTATTGGTTGTTCACATTTAGGGCTAGTTTGCACCAAGGCCAAACCAAAAGACCTCTAGAATTATCAAAGTAGTGATTGGTGGAGAGATAGGCGTGGTCCAATGTGAAATTTTCTTACCTTTCCCAACTTTATCTTACATATTTGAATTTCTCTCGGGAGGTTAATCTGAACTTCTTTCTGTTGCATTACGTTAGTTCTAATCATAGCTAAATGAACCTTGATCATCATTTAATTATCTTAATCGTGATCTTTGATCGACTCTCTAGCTTTGCAGGCTGAAAGAGATTCATTGACAACCTTGGGAGCAGATCCAACATTGCTTCAGAGTTGGTAGTGTAGGCTCAACATGTAATAGAGTAGTACGCCGGTGAAATGAAGCAACACGTTCTATCTTCGGCGGCTGAATGTGTCCAAATTGCTTTTGGTCATTGTTTCTTGCTGGTAGCACAAGAATTGATAATGGGCCCGTCGCTAGTCACGATTTTTTAGATTGAATGTTGAGCAAGTCACAGGGAGACCGGGAGGTCGATACCCCCCCAGGTATTTTTGGGGGCCTGTCACTATGCCCCCTCCAAAACTTTATGTTTTCAGAAAGTTGGGGGGATATAGTGACATGCCCCCAAAAACTACCCGGGGGGGTAAGGCCTCCCCGTTCTCCTTGTGGATTATGGAGGCTAACTTGAAGATAATAGAGGAAAGTGTGGCTGCCTTGGCATCAACGGATGATTGGATGTTAACTTTAAATCCCCAAATACCACTTTTTAATTCTAGACAAACCCTAAATCGGGCAAATGTTAAGCTATCTCTCAACGCTCACTAATTCAACGTCATGGCCCACGTTTCCCAAATCATCTTATTGTTTTTGCAACTCTGTTAAGCATTAGAGTGTTGCCACTGTTGCCTGGGCAAATGGGCCCGGGCAAGCTAGTCTGGCAGGCTCCTTACTTCTACAGTGCCCGGTGAGGAGGCCCTTCCACAGCGTCGAATGGAACCGGACCGTTGAAAAATGGTCACCGCTCCATGTACTCATCAAAGTTCCAGTCCATTAATTAATGAGAATTAATCTAGAATTAAATTAGAATTAAATTAAGTGAGAGGTAGGGTCTGTTTCAACTGTGGCTTGTTTAAGCTATGGTGTTTTTTGGCTCTTCTCAAGCAAGCTTTTTTGTAGAATTTTTGGAGAACTCTTTTGTTTGCATTTTTCATTACAAGGAATATCAGCCCTCCGGAGGGTTGCGGAGTGACATGCCAAGCTATTAAAATGCTTGGCCTGTTACTCTTGAATAGTCTCGTAGTGAGCAGTTGACTGCTCGCCGAAACGGTCAGAAATCACGATTTTTTTTTTTTTTTTTAATAATTTTTTTAAAATTAAAATAAATAAATAAATTTACTCGTAAATTTCGGTTCTTGCGCCACTGTCACTCCAGTTTCAGCTGCGCGGGAATAGGGAAAAAACAAAAAAATTTGCAAAAAAAAAGTAAACTTTAGGGTATCTTGGAGGGCTATGGAGTAGCCCTCCGGAGGCCCCAGATTTTTTCTAATGTTGTATTTTGCAGAAAGTATTTAGGGATGGATGCTTGGAGGGCTTGCTTTCGGGCTAGTCGAGATTTATTCTATGATAGTAATGATGAGGAAGAGTTTACTGCAAACTTGAATTTAGGTTTAGGGTTTTGGGTTAATAATAAGTTCACTAGGCCTTCTGTTGGTAGTGGATCTTGTCCAAGGAAAGCCCCAAATTTGAATAGAGACCCCCATGAGATGCATGAGAGGATGCGTAAGGATTACTTTAAAAAAAATCTCTTGTGTACGGGGCTTCTCTGTTTTGACGTTGCTATAGAATGCGCCGTTCCTTGTTTGTGTTCATCATGGACAAAGTTTGTGCTCATGACTTTTACTTTGTGCAGAAGAAGGATGCATTTGGATATATGGGATTGTCTCCACATCAAAAGATTACTGCTGCTCTTTGTATGCTTTCATATGACATTTGTTTAGATGCCACTGATGAGTTTAGCCGTACAAGTAATACATTTGCGATGGAGTCCAGGAAGAGGTTTTGTGTGGCAATTCGAGCGATTTTCGAGGAGCATCATTTGAGACAACTAACACGGGCAGAGTTTGACAAGCACTTAGCCCTCAATGAAGCTCAAGCTTTTCCAAGTATTTTTGCTTCATTGGATTGTATACACTATGAGTGGAAGAATTGTCCAGTGGCTTGGCAAGGTGACTTTGGGGATATATGTGGTAAAAAGTCTATCATTCTTGAGGCCATAGCCACTGAGGATTTGTACAATTGGCATGCCTTCTTTGCATTAGAAAAAATTTCAGCCCTCAAGAAGGCCGCGAGTCTTGCACACACCCAGTGCATTTAGGGAAAAAAAGAAAAAAAGAATTTTTTTTTTTGAAAAATAAAAAAATGACGTGGCACTATTGGTGCCACATCAGCACTTGTGTGCCATGTCAGCACCACGTCAAATTGGGAAAAAAAATTAAATTTTTTTTTTCTGTAATTGCACCTCGGGGGTTCCAAAAATAAAAAACTAACGGCCTTCTTGAGGGCTGAAATTTTTTCTAATGGACTGTCGGGGTCTAAAAATGACCTCAATGTCTTGGACCGCTCTCCATTGATACATAACATGTTGACTAGTGAGCTACGTGATACGCAATTCACAGTCAATGGATGCTAATATGATTGGTAATATCTTTTGACCGATGGCATCTACCCTCTTTGGACTTGTTTTGTTCAAAGTGTCCATCAGCCAACCGATGAGAAGAAAAGGTATTTTGCACAGCGACAGGAGGCAGTTTGCAAAGATGTGGAGTGTTGTTTTGGGGTACTTCAAGCTCGGTTTGCCATCATCAGAAACCCATGTAGACAATGGAGTATGGATGTCATAACAGATATTATGTTTGCTTATTGCATCCTCCACAACATGATGATGGAGGATGAACAAGATTTAGATGGCCTTAAAGACATTGTGACAGAGTTGCGAAGAGACATTCCACAACCATATGCTAGAGGTTTAACATTTGATGAGTTGCTCACTAGTACTAGGGAGATACTCGGGGAGATAGAAGACTTTGACACTCACTACGGACTTAGAAGAGACCTCATAGAACACTCGTGGGCTCTGAAAGGAGCTAATATGCATTAAATTTAGATTTATGCAAGGCAATACTATCACTGATAGTATCTTCCATTATTGACAGTGAGTCCGTTATCTTTCACTATTGAAAGTGAGTTCGTTATTTTTTACTATTGAAAAGAAGTCTCTTTGAAAAGAGTTTTTTAGGCCATATAAATTTTGTAGCCAATTCACCAAGCAGTGACCAATAAGACTAATATCTCCAAGAGGCATAAGCCACATTAGTCATAGTGGAGCCAATCCTTCAAATTACTTGCCTTCTGTACTTCAAAATGGTCCAAAAACTTTCCAATAGTTGTTAAAACCCCTACAAGAGCATTCTAACATATAAAATTGTACAACTAAATGCCAATTCCTATTTACTTTTAAATATGGAAGTAAAACAATCAAAAATATGTGAAAAGTTCAAAAAATGTCCAATGCTTTCACAAACTGTCAAGTAGGTGCCCATTATAGTAAAGAGCAAATATAAAAAGTTTTAGAAAGTTTCACCCAACCATCCAAAAATTGTGGCCAATTTGTCACACTATAACTACAATCCTTTAAATAACTTGCCTTCCGTATTCCAAAATGGTCCAAAAACTTCCCAATAGTTACAAGAATCCCTACAAGAGCATCCTAGCATATAAAATTGCACAACTAAATGCCAATTACAATTTACTTATAAATATGGATGTAAAACAATAAAAAATACGTGAAAAGTCCAAAAAATGTCCAATGCTTCCACAAACTGTCAAGTAGGTGCCCATTATAATAAAGAGCAAATATAAAAAGTTTTAGGAAGTTTCACCCAACCACACAAAAATTGTGGCCAATTAGTCATAGTGGAGCCAATTTCTCAAATTACTTGCCTTCCGTATTTCAAAATGGTCCAAAAACTTCCCAATAGTTACCAAACCCCCTACAAGAGCATCCTAGCATATAAAATTGCACAACTGAATGCCAATTCCTATTTATTTTTAAATATGAAAGTAAAACAATCAAAAACATGTGAAAAGTCCAAAAAATGTCCAATGCGCCCACAAATCTGTCATTTAATCGGATGCCTATTATAGTAAACAACATATAAAAAAGTTGGCATACATAGTACATTGAATACAATTTGACTCAAGGTTTTGTGTTTTGATTTTTGAATTTTTTTATTAGGTTTAGGATTGAGGATTTTATAATGTTGGTTTGAACTCAACATTGTGAATATACAAAGTTGAAAGAGTATTTTTTTTTTTTTTTTTCCTTGTAATTTTTTTTTCTTTAATATAACATCTACTTCTATGGTTGTTTGATCATTTTTTTGTGACTTCCTTTTATAACAGTTTCTGTTGGATGAAGAGAGAAATTAGATAGGGATTTGAGTTTGGAATCTAAAACATAAGGCAAGAAGCATGAAAATTGAATATGTTAAAGTGAATACCCCTTTTTTGAAAATGGAGGGAGTAGTAGTAACATGGGAGTTTAGGGTTACTATGAGAAATGACATTTTGAACTATGCAATGTAGTATAAAAGTATGTAGATATTTATATAAATATTTGAATTAGACAATTGTTGGCTCAAGGCATATTGTTGTTTTTATTAAATTCCTATACAATTCACTACAAAAAATTAAAAAGCCTATTGTCTATTACTATCTTCTGGGTCTACAATGTACCAATACTTTTTAAATGAAATTCTAATAAGTCTATTTGTTTGAGCTGTCAATTGATGCTCTACTCTAGTTTTCAACCACTTTTTGTTTGTAAGAGCAAGTCTCAATGTATAGTTTTCTATTGGATTATCTCTTGTATTAAAATGAAGGATTCCATGGACATATTTTTCACTTTTTACAAACAAACTTGCTCCATTATTGGTTTGAAATTTATATAGATATTGGTGAAGGGCAAATTGTCCATCCAAGGGATCTCTAGATTTAAACCATGTTATTATCGAGGATTCTATATCCAAAATATCAAGATGAGGTTTTATGAAAGAATTCTTACTAAAATGTAGTTGACAAACATTTGTTGGACTTTCATCAAGACCAATATATATATGATTTGTATTGCTTGCTTGTTGTTGAAAGTGATGATTAATTTCATTACCAAATGTTGACATTGTACTTTTCTATATATTGCTTGTAATTTCATCTCCAACGTCTTTGAATGCCTTCTCTCGATCAACAGATACCATTTTTGAGTGATATGGAACAATATTGCCTTTGGTATTAATCCCTGCATTTGAAGAATAACTATGACTAATATTTTTATAATCTCCATGTTGTGAATTTTTGGCTTTCTTTTTACTCACGTTTCCATAAAGAAGAGCTCTTTTACAATAAACATTTGCTAATCTTGATGTAGAGTTTTAAATGCTTTCATTTAACATATGTGGAACATAAATTAAAATAACATGATCCAACTTCAAGGATTTAGTGTTGGGAGTAACTTTGAAACCATCAAATATCACAAGAGATTTCAATATGGTAGTAACTAAATTGTCATCTTGAAATATGTCTTCCCACTTATACTTCTCGTTATCATATTCACTCAAGTTCCAATATAGTGTTGTATTAGTGGAGATGTTCTTTTGATTTGGTATATTGGAATAAGTAATATGCATTGTTATTTCTGATGGTAGATTTAGGCAATGACAAGTAGAGTTATATAGAGTGCAATCTAATTGGACTTCACATTGTATAATTAATCCCAATAGTGAATTATCCTATTTTTTCTACAATATAGATTTTGCAACCTTTGATAAGTGCATGATACTCTATTAGGATTTGAATTATAAAACCTCGGCAATCCATAAATTCAATATAGGCTTACAATATATATTTTGTAATTCCAATCCATATGATTTGGACATAACTTGCACCTTCTCCCTTCATCTTTATATCTAGGAAGGCATTTTTCACATATTTTATAACAATCATGTATAACTCTACCATTGGATAAATCAACATTTTTACCATCAAATAGTTTTTTGAAAGTTTGATTTTTTTTAATGTAAATTCACACAGAATAACATACATTATAGAATGGCGTTGCCACTTACGATGAATAAAATAGGTGCAATCAATGGATCCAATTTCATTATAATGCAATTCATATAAGGGGTAGTCACACCTCCCCCGAGAAGCACATTTCTTTGAAGATTGAGAAGTTGGTGAGAAAAAAGGGGAGCCAATGGGGAGTTGGTTTAGGTGAAGAAGGTGTGACACCCCTTTTTGGTGTGTGGACCACGGAGAATGGAATTTGGAAGAATGGTTTTACATGCATGGGAGTTGGGATAATAGAGCAAAGTTAAAGGAACCAATCACGATCTGGAAATTTGGAATGCTCCCGACATGTTCCACCTCGTGCTGTTCGGACTTCAATTCCTTTGTTGAGCTTCACTTACGTGACTAAGTTTGGGTTTAGGCTAGTTTAAATTTGAACCAAGTTAATTTCAAGTGTCAGTACTTTCACATTTGAAAGCTGAAATTCAAACTGAATTTTAAGCAAATGTAAAAGTGGAGTGAAACTTTAAAAAATAAAATTTGAATGTACAATTTTAAGACAGTAAAATAAATATGTAAATAATTCAAAAGAACATAATGAAGATATAGTAAAGTTCACAAAGGAGGATTGTGAATGTTTACGTTCCTTTTTTTGGAATCGGATTTTAAGAAGTAAAATAATAGAAGTTAAACATTAGAAGAAGTTTCGGGCCTCGAAGACGCTGTTAACAGATGATTTTCGGCACCCCTGCGGTGCAATTACAGAATAATTAAAAAATTATTTTTTTAATTTTTTAATATTTAAAAAATATATATATATATATATATATATATATATATATATTTAATTATTTTTTTCTTTAATAAAAAATTTAAAAAAAAATTTAAAAAAAATTAAAGTCTGACGTGGCACTAGTAGTGCCACATCAGCACCCAAAGTCAAATAATTTTTTATTTGAATTTTTTCTTCAATTGCACCCGAGGGGGTCAAAACTCGCGGCCCCTTCGGGGGCTGAAATTTCTTGTAATGAATTAAAGTAGAAATTAAAAGAACGTTTATATAAAGGTAAAAGAAGACAAAAAAAAATATTAATCCTTTCCAAAAGAGTATATAATAAAATTCACCAATTCTTTCAAATCATTCTACATCACAAAAAGTTCCAATTGAATATATAGACATACACATATATAGAGTACATATATGTATAGAAATAGTGCATTGTCTTTTATGTAATATTCCCAATTAACACTATCCATCATCACAAGTTCAACTTCATCATTTACATATTACATTCTCTTCTGCATTTTATTTCTCTTAAAAGGCTCTTCATTAGTAAACATGCCTCAACGAAGTGAACAATTTCTTGCTATTGAAGAATTGGAACACCGTCTTGCAGCATGTTCAATATCTACTTCTATAGAAATAATAGCTTCATTTACTGATTTAGATGAAGATACTAGTCACTCTTATCTTTATGATAGTGATGATGAGTTGCTCGTAGATAGTGAATCCACAATCTATAATAGTGTTGCTCCTCAGTTTGATCCACGTTTGCAATTCTTAGTGGTCCTATTTTGATTTGGAATCTACAGAAACAGGGCGTCTCGGGCAAATATTGCTGCTAATTTCAAGATTTCAACTGGCGTTCTATCAAAGTTTACAAAACGCATTATGAATTTATGATTGTTATTTTGTCACTCGAAAAAAGTGTAGTGTGCTGGCCTACTGATGCTAAAAAGGACATCATCAAAGATTCTATTGAAACTTCACATGGATTTTCCAATGTCATTGGCATTATGGACGGTACTCATATTATATTTGCATCGAAACTTAGCTATCAAGGAGAACAATATTTCAATAGGAAAAGTCGACATTTCATTTCATGTATGATAGTGAACGACCAGGACTGTAGAATATGCATATCTTTGTAGGTTTTTCGAGCTTAGCCTATGATAGTCGTGTTTTTGTTAATTTCCAAGTATGGCTAAAACATGACGATTTCTTTAAAAGAGAAGAATATTTGCTAGTAGACACTGGATATTCTCTGACTTCTATTGCTCTCCTGCCATACAAGACAACATAAAATCAACATTTCAATAGACATCTCTCTTCTATTTGTATAAAGTCGGAACACACAATTGATCAATTGAAAGGTAGGTTTTAAAGCCTTTGAGGCATTCCTACAATCATTTCTGGAAAAGAAACACACGCACTTGTTGTGCTTTGGATTCGGACTTGTGCTGTCCTGCACAACCTCTTTCTTCAAGATGGATATGATTCAAATTGGGAAGATGGAATAGAAGACCCAAACATGATTACTTCTGATGAAACTTTGGAGACTTTAAACAGAACTCTTCCCTACAACGATGCTTTTGCAAAAATGAAAAGAAAAAGCATTGAAGCATAAGTGCTTTACTATCATGGAGACGAATAGTGATGTACACCACATGTGCTATGTCTATATATTTAGATTACACTCTATTATTTTAGAATTCGGCAACTTTTGCTACCAAGTGAGAATTTCAAGCTCATGATGTTCTAGAGTTCAATTTGAAGTTTAAATTGGGTATTCTTTGGATTAAACTACAGTTTTCATTTATCAAAATGACATTAAATCAAAATAGTTACAAGATACAATGGAAAATTGAATTGTGAATAGCTTAGAAGTGGATTTGAATACCCATATTCCATCAGTGATATATTTCTAAAAAGGTATCTAAACCATGTGGACCTTCCTCATTACTTATCTAAATGAAATGTGTCAAAATTTACAGTGGTATAATTTATAGTCATATAACTTTTGTTCCTAGGCAAAGATTGAAGAAAACAATCTATTCCTACCAATCTAATCTCTCGGGGGGGTCACTTAGAGTGTCCATTAGAAAACACGTGCGAACAAAACTTTGGACCCCCTATATTATATCCTAAAATTTAAATAAAATGAAATTAAAAAAATATGACTAGATTTTCCTACTTCAAAAGTTTATGTTTTGAATTATTGATATTTTTATTTGTTAATGATAATTAGTTAAAAAATTTTGAAGTAATTAGATACACTGTACAACTGAAAAATAACTTT
Source organism: Pseudisothecium myosuroides (assembly GCA_951799445.1). Lineage (NCBI taxonomy): Eukaryota > Viridiplantae > Streptophyta > Bryopsida > Hypnales > Lembophyllaceae > Pseudisothecium > Pseudisothecium myosuroides. The sequence goes on along the minus strand of OX637287.1, from coordinate 20,012,075 downwards.
CACACCCCTATATTATATCCTAAAAAATTGTCTAAAAAATGAACAAAAAATTCCTAAAAATAGCTCTCTATTGAAAGTTCATTTTGAGTTGAGTATTGATGCAATGGTCATCTAAATGTGATCTCTATAAATATTTGAGTTGAAAAACATGCCGTTTTAGGCCATTTTCAACCTCTTGTACAAATCATTTCAACTATTATTTTAGTTTGAAATTTTGGCAATAGAAACCTATAGTCATTATTAAGCAACCCTCAAAATTTTAAGTTGAAATTATAGTTCATTAGAAACCACTTGTTCGCACATGGTTTGTAGTAAAATACTAGGTGCCCCCCCCGAGTCTAATCTGTGTTACTATCTTCAAAAAATGATTACGAAATCTTGTCAATAATTAAGATCTAAGGTTTAAAAAGGTACTCTTCTATAATGTTATATTCCACACTGCCATGATGTGACATTCTAATGTAAAAATATTGGACTGGTCAAAGGATTGGAATAGACCTGACAATCATACTAGCATTTTGTACACTTCCAATTTCATGATATCCTAATTGCTTCAAAATTATAGAAAATCTTTGTTTTGATTACATTCATAGAAACCTTCACTTATCCTATTTATTTATCGTGATGAACCCTAAAATGCCCAATGCCTTTTTGGGGGAGCTATTAGGAATTTCATCTAAATTGAAGAGGAAGTCAACATTGTATTCAATTGTATATATATTTTTTAATTGTTCCGAGACAAATTCAAACTATGCATATTAGAAATCACATGGAAAAAGGAAACACGGAAATATCACTTATGAAATGAAATATTTTAATAATGTTTGATACGAAGGCGTTCTATTAAACTACTAACGTGATTTGAAGTCTTCCAATCCTCTTTTCACATGTCAAACCTAAGAAGGAGGTCACCAAAAAAACATAAGATGAAAGGCCTCACATGAATATTTCCAATCAACTTATGGTTTTCAAAATCTGCTCTTTAACTTTATTAAACTGATTTCTATTATGATTTTCCTTCAAATATCTAGTGTATTTTAGGCTTTTTTTTGTGCAGCCTTCAACACTAAAGAAAGTCATGATAGCAATGGAACCTCTTGCAGAAAATCTTGAACCAAAAAATCATACTCAATCGTTCTGAAAATTGCATTTTAAAACCCTAAATTAGAGTGCAAAAATATATAGCACTGAAAATACAAACTTAATTAGGTTTTATTCAACTTTATAGTACTGTTACACCAAAATTTGGTGTTGGCAGGAATGTAGAGGTTAAAAGTACTACCATTTCAAAATGAAATTATGTTTGCAAAAAAATCCTCTTTCTTTCAAACAACAAACTATGCTTCACAAAGCTATTTTGTAAGGACCAAGACCTGCATATTCAATATTGGAAATGCATTTATCATAATTACAGAAATCACAGATGCTACTTCTAAGTTCTTCAGCCCAACGTATCAATATAACATACACTTGTCTCAATTCCAAACTAGCAAACTCTTTGCAAACACGACTTCAATTACTAGTGCAATGTCTGTATTTCTGACTAAATCCCCAAACTACAAGACAGTCTCTAGGATCAGTTGTAGTCATGACATTAAAAATACAAAAAATCATGAAGTCGCATAGCATTCAGATCATTAGAAGGCAAAGAAAGATAAACCCCAGATGACCTCCATTGCACAAAAGGAAAAGAACTTAAAAGCAAATATTCACAAATCACAAGGTCCCATGCTTGGTTGGAACCACCTATGGTCTAACCAAACCTTCTCAACATACAAGACATACTTTCTTCTCACTTTTTGCATTGAAATAACTTGGACTTACAACGTAGCTTCTTGAGCTCCAACTACATAGCTAGTTCACGGGTACTAGCATTGGAACGTTCCTGCTCTATCCTCATGAATTCCAAATCAAGAGGCCGAGATTCAAGAGCGAACTTTTGCTATGCTTCTTCTCTCAAGAATTGCAGCTTGCTGCACAAATAGCTTCTCTTTTGATTCTTCTCTCATGAACAACAACTTGTCAATTTGATGCATCTCCTACTTGTCCAATTTCTTCTCCATAAGTACACGATTCTGCTCTTGTATGTCTTGCATGGACTCCTGGAAGGATTTTGGTTTCTTTTTCCTTTCTTTTGCTTTAGGGTTGGGATTACTTCAAGATTGTATTGGCTCAATTTGAGCAGGTGTACCTACACAATGAACATTCCAATATAAAGATAAGGTAAACTCCATTTTACCAATTGAAAGCACAAAAAGTTTTATAGGGGACCACATACACATATAGCAAGTAACAAGGTTACATAACAGTCAGTCTCATCACCGCATGAATCATCAGTTTCATCAGTGAACATTCCAATATAAAGATAAGGTAAGCTCCATTTTATTAATTGGAAGCACAAAAAATTTCATAGGGGACCACATACACTTATAGCAAATTGTTAGGTTACATAACAATCAAACTCATCATCGCATGAATCACAGTATCAAGCTATCAGTCCCATCAGTCTCATCACTGATCCAATCTCTCTCTTGCAGACCACGGCAAAACTACTGCAATCAAGACTACTGTGAGACTGCTGCAATTAGCTAACTTAGTTAACTCACCTAATTCAGTTCAGCTGCATTAGTCCTCCCTTGAACCTAAACAATTAGGTAAACCTTGAACGTAAATGTCTATGCAATTATTTCTCAAATCCATTGTAAGAAGTTATACCTCCAGAAGAAGGTTGTGGAAGCGGTTCCTGCTATTTCAAAATTTCATCCTCCAAGTCTCGCTCTTTGTCAACACTAGAGTTCCCTTCATTGGAATAGGGACCTGGCCCATCTTCTTGTACTGAGTCATTGGGTCCAACACCCGTAGACGTAGGAAATAAAATTTCTAGTATGTTTTCCTCTATGCCATTCTCCCCAAGGTATAACGGATTAACAGCCACACTCTCAGGCATAAATGATTTGACTTGGTCATAAAACGGACCAATTGAAATTACCTTCCCTCGAATTTTAGTAATCTCCATTTTCTCATCAGAAGATGTTAATCCTTCACCTGTATTTTGCAAGTAGTCCTCCGCCTTTTTGAATTTTTTTTCCACATACCTCATCTTGCTCATGACCTGCTCCGGGCTTTTCTTTGTGTTCACCGTTTTGAGAAACACATAAATTATAGATGTGACCACTTTCTTGGTGAGTCCAGAGGTCCGTGTAGATCCATTGGAGTTCCTAATCCTTGCGCATTTCCATTTTTCAGAGTTTCCGGGCAACTCCAACCACTCAAACAACTATGCATGATTGAAATCGGTTCACGCTTCATAGACAATTTTCGGAGGTGTTTCTTGTAATGTATTTCCAATGTTTATGGGACGCGAGGGGTTGGGAATGACTGATACAAGGGATGGCATCGATGGAGCCTTTGTTGGAGTACGTGGCCGCTTCCGCTATTTGCCTTGGGAGGATTGGGATTGTCTTGCTGGAGTCCTCGAGAGGAGCGAGGGTTGAAGTGGTCATGTTGAAGTTGTCAAAGGATTCTCTGAATCCATCCCTAGTAGTGAAGAAAACGAATCCATCTGCATAAGTGTGCAAAAGAAGTATTAGTGAAAATGGTACAAATGATTAGAACACCCATTTTAATTGATTGAAGTGCTAACTTGGTGAAATTCCTTCTATTCTCACATCCTAAACCCACGTACAGAGAAACATGTTGATAGAATCGAAATATTTATCTTAAACCCTAAAAAACAGTTTCACAGTTCAATTGCAGCTTCTACTTATTCACTTGGAGATTTCTTGAATGAGCTTCATTAAATCCAGGTCACTCAAACAAGAATCACCATCTTGGCATTGCAGTATTAATGCGCAATGCAAAGGTGGGTACCTTCTCTCTTTCTTAATGCAAGTGCTCTCCTGAAACGATCAATTATGCTACCGAATTGTGAGCTTTGAAATTGCACAGAAGACGCCATTTATCCTGAGCTTTATAAATGCACAATATGGCATTGTTTATGATCTAATATACCAAATGTTACTTGAAGTGATATTCTCAGAAAGAGGCAATTTGCTAACTTAGCACACTAGAAGCTACAAAAAACCTAATGGCACATAGAGTGAGTTGGAGATACCTTGTTGAAGGTGGAGACGGCAAGATGCAAAAGAACTGCAGGAGCTGCCACGGATTGAGCCTGAAGAAGCTAACCTATGGAGGGAACCCCAGTACTACCATAAGACTGGAGTTGATCACGAATAAACCCTAACCTACAGGATTTTGAAGTTACATCACAGAAAAGCTGTGAGATTGAAGGTGAGAAGTCCCGATCTGACAAGTTCAACTTAATTTTGAGCTTCTTTCAAGGTAATGACATCCATAATCGCCTCTCTCTTGGCCTATTGCAATTCCTTTTATAAGACTTTTCAATAGAAAAAAAAATAGAAAATCTCATAGCATTAAGAAAACTAAACAATTTGCATCAAACAAGCGGACTGTTACCTTGAAAGTTGTGCATTGAACAGCTACCGCCTCAAGCTTTCCAGCCACTGGGTTCCTCCTCAACAACAACCCTACACCAGCAACCAAAAGAAAGATGAAATCGGCTAAGTGGTAAAAGTGTGGTAGCGGAGGGATGAAAGTGCGGAATGGAAGATGAAAGATTGTCGAAGAAAAAGTTTCTCCAATCCATTTCTCCACCTTCGAAGCAGAAGAACGGCACTTCCAAAACCTTGGAGATTGAGAGCTCTGCAAGCCACAGTAAACCACGCAGAGACCGCCACTCATCCATTCTCCAAGAATTGTTGAAGGGTCGGAGGAGGTGTGACTACCCCTATAGATTGTCATCTTCCAAAAGTCTCTTCCCTTCTACTTTGGCAAACTCACATGGTTTAGGATTTGAAGAAGAAGCCATTGACTGTGTAAGAAAATCTAAAAATTCAAACCAAAGAAAATATATACTTTGTACAATAATAAGAGTGCAAAATATTAAGAAGTATATACAAAAGGAAATCCAAACTTCATTATATATTATATAGATAGCTAATAAATGTAAAAGTAATATGCCAAAATAAAAGTAATACACAAAAAATAAAAACAAAACACAAACATAAATAAATAAATGAAAAGTAGAATCAATAGGTGTATTACTTTATGCATAAAAATAACTCCCATAAAGTAATACCTCTATTTTTAATATTTTATGTATAAAAATAATTCACAAAAAATAATACACCTATTTCTAATATGTTATGTCTAAAAATAATTCATATGAAGTGATACACCTATATCTAATACTTTGTGTATAAATATAATTCACAGAAAGTGATACAACTATTTTTATTAATACTTATGTAAAATCAATTAAAAAAATAATAATACACCTATTTCTAATATATTATGTCTAAAAATAATTCACATGAGGTGATACACCTATATCTAATACTTTGTTTATAAATATAATTCACATAAAGTGATACAACTATTTTTACTACTTTATGTATAAAAATGATTCACATAAATTGATACAAATATTTTTAATACAATATATACATAAATATTTTATCAAAAGAAATACATCTATTAGTGCACTAATTATATATAAAACTATTACAAATATAAAAAAATATCAATTTCTAATAGCTTATGTATAAATAAAACTCACATTAACAAACACACCTAATTTTAATATTTTATAAAATAAAATAATTTACAAACAGTGACACTCTATATACAAAAAATTATATTTTTTCTTTATTATATGGGGCACCTACTTGACAATTTGTGGGAGCATTGGACATTTTTTGAATTTTTCACATATTTTTGATTGTTTTACTTCCATATTTAATAGAAAATAGAAATTGACATTTAATTGTGCAATTTTACATGCTAGGATGCTCTTGTAGGTTTTTTGGTAACTATTGGGAAGTTTTTGGACCATTTTTATACGGAAGGCAAGTAATTTAAAGGATTGGTTGCATTGTGACTAATGTGATTAATGCCATTGTTCTGCAAAATTTAGATTTTAATGGGTTTAGGTCTTAAATGATGTACTATAATATACATTGAAACATTTAAGTTTCTGTGGCTTAGGAAATATGTATAGGCAAGTTTTAGAGTGATTATGAATCAAACTTCATAATGTATGTCTTTGGAGGTGGTTATCTTGGGAATTCATTTACTTACAGACTACTTTTTTCTTCTTTTTTTTTGTTCAATTTTTTTTAAGAATGTGGTACACAAAGGATACTACAACATTCTTTTTTCTTCATTTGGATTTTGTCCAGTCATTGTCATCATATCACACATAAAGTGAATGTGATCAAAAAATAGACTCAGTTTTTTTATTGATTGATAGGCTTTAGAAAGAGCCAAGATGGCATAAATTCATATTTATGCCATACAAAACTATTACTAGTAGTATCTTTCACTATTCAAAGTGAGTCGAGTACTAACATTGTCAACATGATCTCCATTGTCATTTCCTTCTAGAAATCTGTCTCTTTCTCTTGTACTACCTAGGACCCGCCATGTTGTTGGCATTTCGGGGTCCACATGAGGAAGATCATCCCACTGATGTCGTAAATTGAGGTCATGGACTTCATGAGTGCTTATGTCTTTATACACCGCAGCTATACCAACAGGGCTATCATACGCCACATGGCCTTTTGTTTGATAGAAGCTATCATGGGAATTGAAGCCTGAACTCCAATCTAAGTTTGGCCGAGAGTCTCGTGTAAGGTTCATATTGCCTGATGATATACGAACTTCTGCACACATACATTGAAAGCAATAGTTAGTCAAATTCGAGCTTCTAGAAGTCTTCACTGTATAGAAACTGAAACTCACACACCAACAAGAAGCATGTTAAAAATGCCACATATGAGTCAAATGGCAGATCTAAATGAAATAGCTTGGCACGAATATGGACAAAAACATGATGCAACTTGAACAAGAAGGCCTGGAGCTCAAATTCAAGCATCTAAACTTATCATTGTCAAAAAAATGAGATAAAAAAATGCACAAGGTCAAATAAAGTGTTGCTTCTGAGAGGTTGAGATTGGGCTATTATACTAAACTCACTATTAGTGAACAAAGTAGAAATTCAAAGATCCAATAGCTATCAAAATCTGTAGCTGAGGATTCAGAGTTAAAAACAAACAAAAAACAAATGACAATCCACGAAATGCCGCAATTGAACCAATTCATGAGGACGCCGTTAATGTCAATAAACGATCCACTGCATGAAAGATGCTACAATTATAAAAAAGTCAAAGCTGCAATGGAAATTATGTATGTGTTTCAAAAGTACAGATTTCCGGCTTACTTGAAGGAGCTTGTGTCCGCCCAAAATTTCCCGTCCTCACATCAGTGCGTTCTGTCTCCCCTATTACATCATCATTGTCACTAAGGCCAAGGTCGGAATTATGAAACTCATTCGCCCCATCAACTTCATTGGCTTCTAAGTTGTCATTCTCCTCATAATGGCTCGCATAATGGTCATCTTCCGGCTCTTGCACATAGGGATGTTGCTCCCATATTTGGTGTCGGGTTTCCTCGTTTATCCCAACCTCAGTGGCCTCTCTTACCAATTCAGTTGCTTCATGAAGTTGGAACTGCTTCTCTCGAGCAGTTGTATCCTCTAGGTCTTTTTTTGTCTTGAGCGACTAAATGCTTCTAGAGCTTTTTGAGCTCCTCCTCCTGTCTTAACCACATAAATTCTTGTGCTACCACAGATTGGGCCCCATGAGCGTCTGGAGTAGTCATTAGAAGGATTAGATTATGGTCTTCCAGTACTCCCACCTTCCGCATTACTGTAGCCGCTATGACCTCGGAAGCAGCTACTTGCTTATAAAAAGCACCCTTCGCAACCTTGTCAACTCTGATGCTTTCTTTAGTTGCTTTGGTACCAACCGGGCGATCTCAGAGACCTTGGTTTCTGTCTCCAGCCACCGTTCCCTCTGCAATATTTCCACACTCACTTGCGGCTTTATGAGAGCTTTGGTTGGAGGCTGTGGCCTTCCTCTTCAAAGGTGTGGCGTTCTTCAATGTACCCCAACCCTCAGCCAAGCGTGGGAAGTCTTTAACAAGTAGCCAACAGTGCTCAGAGCTGAAATCAATGTTTTTCGCATTTTTAGTATGATACAGTTCCTTTGCCATCCGCAAGGTATCTGCTAGACTAGTCCCGATTACTAACAAATCCAAAGATTGTTGGTATACACCAATAAACTTGTTTACATCATGTTTGATTTTTCCCTATTTACACTCTAAAGAACAAGAAGTTCTAAACCCCAAGGGCCTTAAGCTATCATAGTGCTCATGAATCTATTTCCAATTTCTCTACTGATTACCTGCCACTCAATCTTGAGAAATAGCCATGACAGCTTGCATGACAGACCTTGTCAACTGGGCCGCTACTCTTTGGAATGAAATTACTGCCTTTCGGTGCACCATGATTGACTTCTGCCATGGAATTGTTTTGATTGCTTGTTGTTGATGTAGTAGCATTGCCTCCAACTTCTAATCGTGGAATTGCTCCATGCTCTCCTCGAGCTTCAACTACAACATTGAAATTGGCTACCACAGCCCCCTCCAATCTCACTCTAACAAGACAAATTGCAGCAATGTGGGCTCCTTTGGTGCTTCGTAAACCGCCCCTTGCTACCCCGTTCCTTCCTCCATCGGTATTGACAATGCTCCCTCCAGCGTCGTTAAAGCCTTGAAACCCTAAATTTGGGACTGTAGCGCCACCCCCCCCCAGTGGCTCCTTTTTCCGCCATCACCTCCAGGCTTGCTTGCTCCGGAGCTTAGGCTTCCTCCTTCTTTGATGCCAACAATGGGATCAAACATTCCTTGGACAAAATTATTGACGTGCGCAGCTTCCCTCCTTCCTGTGCCGCGTTGATTCGTCCCCCCTCTAAACCCTCCAACAGTGTTCCGACCATGTCGAGTCATAATGAAAATGATTAGCTCACCAACAAAACAATCAAAACTCTTTCAAAATTGGTCAACACAGGGCTCGCTTAAAACCTCCTCGCCCTCGCCAACCTGTGGTATTCGTGTGAAAATTGGGTGTGCCCGGTCTTCCAAATTTTGTTGCCAGTGCCACAATGGGGGGTGCTCTGGCCCTTAGTTGTGTCCCGGCCATGTGTAGGGAGTGGGAATGGACATGTTCTTATATTCCTTCATTTTTATTGGATTAACATTGCCAGGCTAAAGTGGCATAACTTCAACAAACTTCAGTTATTATCCAATCTCAAATCTCTGTCACAAGATTTGACAAACCAGATCTCGAGGGCAACTGTTCTTCTTATAAATAGATGTTTTTTATGGTGGATTAGCATTCATACCTTTATCAGATGTTATGTATTGTTTTTCAATTGCATCTGAATATTCAGTTCCCTGTAGGACTTCATAGCAGGCATTTCTCCACTTGTAAGCATACTGTAATTAGCTAGAGTAGCATTGGAAGATCTAGCTCTGCGGTTCAATAACTACGTGGATATACTCATAAGAACAATGCCTAATACCTCAAAGGTTCTAAAGGTGAGCATTTTGCTTCAGAATGGACACTTACTACAAAGAGATCTGACTAAAAATCAGGAGCATTAATTTTTATTTACAAAAATTTAGCTAAATACGAAACAATTCAGTAGAAATTTGATGGGCTCCGTTATAAAACTGCTTTCCAATTACCCTTCTGATTAGCCTATTTGAGTCCTACTCGTTCAGGGCGCACTTTTCTATGTTCATGTTCATGGTGACTGAATTATCTTTCTAAGTGACCAATTCGACCTCATCGGAAATCTTAACTGAATTTTTGCATAGGAAATTCCTGGTTGTTGCAAGAATTAGTCCACTTAGAAACTTTGAGTTTGTAAATATAACTAGTTCGTATGTCCATTACTCCTTACCAACCAAACCTTCAATGTAATAATGTTGAATCATGCAATACGTTCACCCAAAATATGCTTTGCATCTAAAATCTATCTAAATTGCCTAGCAACTCTCCTTTCTTCTCCGTATTCTTGTCCCTCTAAAGACTATATGTTTGTGAGCACTTATTTACCTACCTTTGAAAAATAAACGAGCACAACCAGACTCTCGATAAATAACCGTTTAGTTCAATCTATGGGTGTCTAGCGCCAATCCATTGTGCCTTCCAAGCAATGGATCTTTTCTATGCTCCTAAGATTTGCTAATTCAGATAATGGAAACAAAACCTAATCGGAATTACTATAACTGCTAAGTTTGAATCAAAGCCTAAGAGGGCTTGGTGGTTTAGGAGAGGAGATAGTCTCAGTCTAGATTTATCTATCCTAAGTGAAAGAGTGCCTCATGCCATTTCTAAAAGTGTAAAGTTTGCTTGATTTGGACTCTCTTAGAGAGAGTTATGGACGGATGAAGTTTGACCGCTATTCGGTTCTTCAAACTTCATCCATTCCTTTCGATGGACTCCTAATTTTGATTTGACTTGGAATTTGGGCTAGGAGCCTGACTTCCTAAGGTTACCCTAATTATCAAGTCTCAACTCAAGTGGACGAAATCCTCTAGGACTCATCCATTACTTGTTCCGGATTTCATCCTTTCCTAACTACGTTGGATTTAGGTCTTTCCTTAAGTTGAATTTAGTTTTGGGTTACCTTAAACTTGATCTAAGAGGTTCTAAATCTATAATTACCCTAATTTAATCTTAAAAGCTCCTAATCCACCTTCTTGTTTTACCTAAGGGGCTCAATTATGCTTAGTAAGTTACTATTTTTAGAAAGTTTAGGACTTACCTTTGGTAACCCTTGATTTTAACTTTCTAATATGACTGGTTATATTAGATTTGATGTTCCTTGACAAGAGTTATCCACGGATGAAGTTTGACCGCTACTCGGTTTTTCAAACTTCATCCACTGATTACGGTCAATTCTGAATTCATAATTAAATTCTAATTTCACTTTTGGTTTCTAAACTATTTTCACCTTGTAGATTCTATTCCTTGTTCCCCTTGGATGAATTTTGCTAAGTCTCATCCAACATGACTCCCTAACTTCATCCGTTCATAATTTCTTCGTTTTAGTTCGGATTTGGGTGTATTTTAGGTTTTTGGAAACCTCTAGACCTCTACTATAAGATGCTAAATTCAATTCTAACCTGACTTTGCTTCTTGCCTACTCTAGCTCTTGGCCTTTGCTTACTAAGTGCTAGTTTTGGGAATTTGGAATGCAAAGAGGGAGTTTAGTGACCCACCTCATATTGGAGATCGCGAATTAAGTCGCTTAAGTTCCCCTTGGTTGCCATCTTGGTGACTTGCTTTTGTTTGTGGAAGTGGTAATTTTATAAATTCCAACCTTGTTTGTCTAGCTATTATCTTTTCCTTCCCCTTCTCTCTTTTCTTTCCCTACTATTCTCCTATGTGCCTCTTTAATGTCTACCAACTACCTCTAATAATGTGAATGACGCATTCTTCTTTTTCTTCTTACGCCCGGAGCAACCGGTGGCCCACGATGACTTGTGGGATTTTTGCTAATCTATTCCCTATTCATCTTCTTCCCTACTAAACCTCTTGGTTTTGTAGTCTTCCACGTGTTTGTTTTTTGCTCTTGGAGTGTGTGGTTTGAACGTTTGTGGGAACCGTTGGTGGAGCGTGTGTGAGTGTGCAGGTGTAGAAGGATCTTCTTCTAATTCTTGGAACTTCTTACTTTAATTGGCCTCTTCTTCTCTTCTCTAACCTCTCCTCCTTTTGATAGTCTATTCTAGCTGCCTAAGCCTCCCTAAGAGTCCCCAACTTGGGTTTATTCTACTCTAACCTATACTCTACTTCTTCCCTCTTTTACCTATTAACGGTGGCTAAGCCATCTTCATGAAATCACAATTTTTTTTCCATATTTTTAGTCCCCGGGGGGGGGGGTTTAGAACCTAGACTAAGCTAGTTCAAGGCCAAGGCCGAGGCCAAGCTGCGGGCAAGTTGCATGGGACAAGCAGCCTGGGCGAGCTACCGGGCCAGCTGCCAGATCAAGCTGCCAAACCTTTGCCGAATTTGATGAATGATGTCTGGATCTCTAAGGTCCCTTTTGGAATTTCCACAAAGAAAATAAACAATACAAAAAAAGGGTTGGCAAGGGTTAATCCAGGGGGAAAGTCAATAAAATCAACCAACTAGCTATTTGTGTATGAGTGGATATTTGGAAACTAATGACTCTTCCACTTGCGTGGATATTTGGAAACTAAGGAGGAGACTGGGACTTTACTAAAGAGGGCTAAAAGATGCTTCGTTTAAAAAATACCAAACTCTTCTAACAATCGAAGCTTCGCCGTCTTAGGAGCTACCATACCCTTCTCCAACTTCCTCTTCCCACTAGGATTATTATGTCCCATGGAGCGTTAAAAAATACCAAACTCTTCTATAGTGACTTAGCCAAAGCTTCGCCGTACTTGAGATATTGGAGGTCAAGGGTATCAACAAGTCACCATGTTAGCCCATTTGCTAGTAAGCGCAATGCGTCCCCGTTGACAAAATAAAAACCCCCAATGATCATACGTGAGAATAAAAGACACGGAACTTTGAGTTAGTACAACCTCGCAATTAGTTCTACCCAAGAGTACTTCCAAAGGCCCTCCAAAGCGGCATCGCCAAGGTACGGTGGGGGGTGGCTTTGGTGTTAGCACGCACACTTTAAGCTACTCTTAAGACGTTACAACGGCCAAGTCCACATATCATGAAGGCACAAAAGTAATCACAAGGCTAGGAGGGACCCCCAAGGTCCGTTAGGAGCTTCAAAAATGCGGACAATGGGACCAAAAGTGCCCCCAAAACACCGTCAAGGTTTTTTGGCTCAAAGGCCAAAAATACCCAACATAAGTTGGACCCTACGGACCCCAAAACAAGAATGGGGGGTGGCTTTGGAGAGAAATGAGGGCCCTTTTATAGGTTTCCCAAGGCCCTCACCTCCCCTCTTTTAACCTAGGTAATCCTATCTTTCCGGATTTTCATCCTTATCTTTTAGGATTTTCACCTAGCTTGAGGTTTACGCTGGTCCAAAACTCTAACTACTGGAGATCAACTCCAAATCAAAAACCGATTGCGCCATTGGCTTTAGAAGGCCATTTTTAGTCCAAAGGATCTCCTACCCCCTATTCCAACACCAAAATCCCACCATAAACTATCGCCAACTGGAGTTAGTAAAAGGGGTAAAAATCTATTTTTTGGAGGTTATCTTTTCTGACAAAGGTGAATTGCCATGGTGGTCTGGGAGGTCTTAGGGAGTAAGAAAAGACCCTTTGTTGACTTCGTTCCGACTTCGTGTGCTCCCGGGACGCCGGTCAACTCCACGTAAATCTCGCCAAGTGGATAATTTGAAGGGATGTCGATAATCCGGCCATCTCCCGCTATCGAAACACCATGAAACTTGTTGGGGCGTGTTATTAGCATAAAAGAAGCTAACTCAATTTTTAGTGAGATTTTACCGCCACCTGGATAATTATCATGAATTTCCCATCGTGGTTTTAGGCGATTTACCGTCTGGAAGGGATATTTCTTCAATCCAGAAAATTCCGAAACTTCTTGGGGAACCTCTCATGAAGTTTCCCAAGAGATCTGCAAGTTCATGTCTTGATCTTGCATGTCTTGATACGGAGGGTAAAAAGACACCTCCGTTGGATTACCGATAGTTAGGGAATCTTTTGCATACGGGGGAATCTTGACGAATGGATTTCGCTTTTGACTTTTTGGTATGGTTCCAACCCAAAATCACAATCCGTTGACCATAGATTCCTCCACTGGCCCGTCTTGAAAAAGTGACCCCTCATGCTAACAATTGGGGTTTCTACTATTCATCGATGGGACGGGGAAACTGAAACCTCTCTCGGGGAATCTATCTAAGAATCTCCTTGGACTCTTCTGAGACCAATTTAGCTAAGCATGGTCACATGCACAGTGGTTTTAGGCTATTTTGGGTAAAAACCCTCAAACCTACTGGTTCCCTCTACTCCTGTGGTTTTAACCTGTTTACCAATGGATTTTAGGGCTATTCTAAGGATAAAAGGCTATTTAGGACCAAAGGGCATATTGGTATGTAATATGCTCATTCTGGTTTTACACTCTTTTTAGGGCTTTTTGTAGATAATTACGACTTAATTTGCAAAAATTAGGAAAAAAGAAAATTATGAGTCCCAAGTGACAAATTGGGAGCTCACAATGTTCAACCTAAAAGTTCAGTCATAACTTGAAAGGAGGTACTTGGATTGCATCGAAAGTTGTCCATTTCATCCAACGATCTTCACCATTGCAATCAAATGTTGATTAGTGCCGACTTTGGATGGGGTCTTAGCATTTGGTGGAGTGGCGTATCAAACCCGTTTATCAGATGATCACTATCCGGAGGCATTTGCAAAAATGACCTCCATGCAAATCAAAGAACCAATGGAAAACAGGGAGTCAAGGAGCCAATGGCAAAATAAAAACACTACAAAACGTGGTGGCTAAGGAACTGGGACTTTCTACCTCTTGCACAAGTATAAAAGCCAGGCCGGCGCATTGCATTGATAGTCTTCTCATCCTTCTTAGCTAATGAAGTTGGGGCCTTCTTCCTGAACGCCACAAGCTCCCATGCCAATCCTATTACAAATCTGCCAAGTTGAGTAGCCTTTAAAGTTGAACGGAACTTTGAATCATGTATTCAAGTGCAGTGAAATTTGCGTCCTTAAGTAAACCAACTCTCGTACTGTACCCGCAAGTGAGATCAACAGATAGTGTATAAAGTCTTTATAGGTAGACCATGTTCTATAACCACTATAATGAAACCAACCTACCTTCAATTTAACAAATTATTCCCGCTTATCATACGTGAAAATTGCAACATTGAAATACTATCACATGAGAAGATCAACTACATGACGCTCCCCCTCCCATTTCTTCCCATACTTTGCTCTTTCTGACCAGTGCTTCCAGCCATTTTTGTTTTCTTGCAATCACTTTGCAACGCACTCTACAACTCACTTAGCTTATTTACAAATTTACCATGGCACCTATACAAAAAATCTTTGTGCCAGAGCTGTTACGTTACTATCATTGTGGATATAAATCCAATGACAGCTTGTGGGCGCTAGATTACCCACCCTTGGTAATAAAGCAAACACGACTAGGTTCTTAGCTTTTATTTACTTTTTAATGTAAGGGGTCCTTCCAAGCAATGGATCTTGCTAATGTTTCCTAAGTGTCGTGGATGGGCAAAAGAAATGCCTAGAATGCAAGTGATGTGACTTTCAAGCTAACTGCCAATTATCAATGATCACGGTGAGCTAACGGTGAAATCCTACCGTCCTAACCTCCTATCCAATTTCTAGGGTAGATTGGTAGTTGGTGCCATTCCTAATGACCCGAATTCACTGAAAGGAGGACCCCTATGTTCCTTCCATGAACCCCTAAGACTATTTTCTATGGTTTCAACTTCCTGTACAATCCTAGCTTTAACCCCTAAGGTTCATTCTAAGCCTTAACTTCTACCTCTAGCTTTTGACTTTTCAAATTATTCTATGTTTTAACCTTTGACTCTAAGTTTTTACTCCTAAAATTAACTCCAAAATTTAACCTCTAACTTTACTTTTAACTTTTACCTCCAACTTTTAACGTTTAAATTTACTCTATGATTTAACTTTTGACTCTAAGTTTTTGCTTCCAAACTTAACTCTAAAATTTGACCTCTAAATTTAACTCTAATTTTTGACCTTAGAATTTTAACTCTCTGCTTCTAACTTTAACCCTATGGTTTCACTCCTAGATTAATTAAAACAATGTTAACTTCCTCAATTCACTTCTAACTTTAACTTTAGAATTTAACTTCTAAAATTACTTCCCACGATTGACTCTAAGTTTTAACTCCTACTTTAAACTCTATGTTTTAAACCCTAATTTTTACTCTACGTTTAATTCCTAAATTTCCAAATTTAACTCCTATTTCTAACTCTGGAAATCTACCTCTAAAATCTTTACTTTTAATTTCTACTTTTTACTCGAATTTTTGACTTCTAAATTAACTCTAACTTTTTACTTCCAACCTACCCTAAGTTATAACTCTCTTTTAACCCTTGAATTTTTTACTCCTAATTTTAACTCTAACTCTTACTTCCTAAAGTTAACTCTAAATTTTGACTTTAGGATTTCACAATTAATTTAATTTGACTTTAGTTTTTAACCGCTAATTAATTCCTAATTTTAATCCTAAATTCTCCTTCTAATCTAAATCCCTAATTTCCATCCATTGTTTATTTTGGATGAAATTTTAATCATGTTCATCCGTCCTACCCCCGACTGCTTAACTTATCCTAGCACAGTCAATTTAAAGCCAAATCCTAAATGTAATATGTTTTCGGAAACCCCTACTTCTAATTTATGAACTTTTGAATCTAAACTTCTAATTTGTACTAATCTCGGCTAGATTAAGGTCTAATTAAGGAAATCAACGCTAATTAGGGAGGAAACGCCACAGATTAGATCAAAAACTCACCTCTTCATTGCCGGTGTCGGAGATGACCTCGTCTACATACGCATCCTCATGCTCCATGGTAGTCTTTTGTTTTTGTTTGATTTTTTTCAAGCTCACCAAGTGTTTTTAAAAAAAATATTACACCCTTCGAAGATCTAACCTCCTTCCTTCCTTCTTTTTCTTTCCCCTTGCTTCTTCTACGATGATACTATTCCACCAAATATATTGATGGCATCTTACAACTCTATTTCCAAAAACCAAGAGAATTAACCCCTAAAGGACCATGAGTGCAGATTTTGAACAATGAATGAACGGAAACACGTCCCAAACTCACCGAAATGCGTTTTTTCATCCATCAAATTTATCCAAGATTTTTATATTAGTTCTTTAACATTTGTACAATTCAGATTATCAAGATTTTGCTTTGCAAATATTCTATAATTAAAAAGGTATCGGGAGGTCTAGCCTCAAGAAGTAACTTTTTCAGTTCAAAAAATGACCCTTCAAAAATGACTTGAATTAAAAAATCAAATAAAAATCTTCAAAAATCACTATAATTAGAGCTAAATATTTTAAACTTATAGGAAAAAAAATATTTTAAAAATTATAAATATTCAATCTACAATTGATTTTAGAAAGAATTTCTAATTTTTGGCTTTAAATTTTATTGAAAAATATTGGTATGTATTTTTGTTGATCTAACTGTATAGATGTGATCTATAAATAGCATTTTACAACTATTGTTTAAAAGTCATCATTAAAATATTCTTCTAAGTTGCATTCTATAATAGATCTTTGCAATTTTGGAAATCTGGATACCCCTCTGGTCCTTTAGGGGTTAATGGTGTCCCCTACCCCCTTACACATTCTTACTTTTCGTCATACTAATCTTCTTCCAAACGGTCACCTAGCATTCTCTAGATTTCTTTCCTAGGTCTACCTATTCCTAGCACTAGGGTACTATTGATTGTCTCTCTCATTTCTTCTTCTACTTCATCTCCTTCTCTTCTAATCTCCCTCCATTGTTGTGGATGTGGTTTTATGTTTGTTGGTGAGAGTTGGACTCCTCTTGTGTGCAGGTATGGTAGTGCTACTCTTTTTTTCCCTCCTCCCTTTCTCTTTTTTTTTAGTCTCTAACCCCTACTCCAACCCCAGCTTAGTAGTAGGTTAATCCAACATCCTTTTTTTTTGAGAGAAAATCAAAAACAAAAAAACAAAACCCGAGCGAGCTAGGGCCCCAAGCTGCTGCCTGAAGCCAAGCCCGGGCCTCCTGGCTAGCCAGCCGCTTGGCTGGCTGGTTAGAGGGTCGGCAATTTATTTATTTATTTTTATTTGTTATTTTGTTATAGCTAATTTCTAATCTGGTCCGATTGGTTCTGATCTTGGGCCTAATTGGATCTTTGCTAAACCACTAGGGAGGACTGGATTTTGCTAAACTAAGAAAAGACTGGATTTTTGCTACAATCTAAAGAAAGACTGGATTTTACTAAACACTAAAGAAAAGATTGGATTTTGCTAAAAACTATAGAAAAGAATGGATTTTGCTAGAAACTAAGTGAAAGATTGGATTTTACTGAAACTAAGGAAAAGACTGGACTTTGCTAAAACTTGGGTAACTCAGAACTTGACAATACTAAATATCTTGGAAGCTAAACTCTGGACATTTCCACAAAGGTCTTGAAAACTAGACTTTAGAGCTAAGGACTGGGGAAGTTCAAAGCTTCGCCGTAAAGTTGGGTTTAACACCAATTTTAGGACTTTGTGGCACTCCGGGGGTTCAAAGCTTTGCCGTCCGGACCGTTTTAACACACAGTGTAGGACTTTGACTTAGTCACAAGTTCAAAGCTTCGCCTTCCCGGGGAGATCCACACAACAAAAGAAACTTTAGAAGAAGGTAGAAAAATATACTTAAAGAAAAATACACAACAGAGTCAAAGCTTTGCCGTCTCAGAGGGGGGTCCACTCAACAAGAAAAATGTTAGAGAAAGGTAAGAATACATGAGTAAGGAGAACAAAACGAGTTAGAACAACGTAGTGGCATGGAAGAACTCACAAGCTAAAGCCCCCCCAACGCGGCATCGCCAAGGTACGGTGGGGGGTTGCTCTAGGGTTAGTGCAAGACTTCCAAAGGAACCACTAAACCACACAAGTTAGTGTACAGGGGTACAACAAATGATAGAAATGACTCTTAACTCACAACAAGAGTACAACGAATACACAAAAAAGACACAAGGCAAGATAGAAGGACCCCCAAGGACTTTCAAAACTTGAAATGCAATAACAATGGAGCCAAAAGTGCTCCGAAAACATTGTAGAGGTTTTTTGGCTTCAAATGCCAAAAATATCCAAAATAACTTGGACTCACGGATCCATGGACCCAAAACAAGAATTGGGGGTGTTTTAGAGAGAGAAATGGGGCCCTATTATAGGTTTTCAAGGGCCCACCCCTCCCTCTAAATTTATAAAGGTAACCTTATCAACTTGGATTTTCATCCTCATCCTCAAAGAATTTCATCCTAATCCGTAAAAAACTACTATCTACCATTTATATTGGACCAGCATCCTAACTTTTGGAGATTAGCTTCAATTGTCGAACGGATTGCGCCGTTGGCTCCAGATCGCCGTGTTTAGACCAAGGTACCCCATGCCCCCCATACAGGGACCAAAAACCCATTGTAGGCTAATTTAGATTAAAAATCAAGTCGTGGTAAATTCCTAAATCTTGGGGGTCTCCTATTTTGAAAAAAATAACTAGCCTAGGGTCTTTGATAGGTGTGAGAGAGTTGGAAAGGGCTCTTGGTTGACTTCGTTTCGCCATCGTATGGTCCCGAAATGCCGGTCAACGTCACAGGGACCTTGCTACATGGTTAATTTTCGAGGAATCTCGCCGGTTCGGGTACTTGCCGCTATTGGAATGTCGCGAAACTTAATAGAGTGCATTATTAGCATTAAAAAAGCTATTCTAATTTTTAGTGAGGTTTTATCATAACCTGGGTAATTTCCACAAAATTCCCGTTGGAGGTAAGAACGGTTGACCGCTCGGAAGAGGTTCTTCTGTAAGTCGAAAGATGCCGGAAATTTTTATGGGACCTCTCAGGGAGTCTCACAAAAAATGTGGAAACGCATTTCCGTACCTAGCACAATTGGTCAGTGGAGGCTAAAACTGGCCATCTCCTTGAATTGTCGATGGTGCGGGAATCTTCTGCAGATGAGGGAATCTTGACAAATCGATTTTGCCGTTGGACTCCTGTCATGGTATTTATCTTAGAACACCATCCTTGGGCAATAGACCTAGTGGCCTCGCTGTGGATCCCTCGGACTGACTTAGCCATGAATTGCCACATTTTTGGTAGATTTAGCCTTTTGGAGGCTATGTAACTCAAATCCTCCAAATCTCGCTATCTTGTTATTTCTATTCTATTTTTAGGCGCGGTTTGGAGAGATTCTAGATATAAATACAAATCTAGACCAAATATTATAATGGATATGATGCAACCCTATTTTGGTTCTACACTCTTGTTATGGCTTTTTGTATACTTTTATCAACTTTAAATTGCAAATTCCAAAAAAAAAAAATCTACGAGTCTCAAGTGACAAATTGGGAGCTCACACAGCTCCTTCAAATACTTTGACAATAAGAAGGTTGACCAACCGTAGTACCAATGCTACCATTGCCACAAATTCTTCATGTTGGGGTCATACGGGTGCCCGCAGGGCATGACCTATGCCAAAAAGCGTAACAAGGCCCTCCGGAGCTGAAGAACCTGCCTCGCCAATGTTGCCATTGTGGCGTGGTTGACCATGCACTCTTCAAGTCCTATAACAATAAGAAACTCTTACAACCGTGCTTCAAATGCCTAAGTTGTGAACAACAATTTCAAATGCAATTGTTGGAGACTAGTGAGGAAAGGCGTCTAGTGCACATCTCGTCCCAGAGGACAAGAGCCCCCCTCCGCCGGGAACAGGGCGTGCTTAAGCCATTCCCAAATACTTCCAATAGATCTGAGGACGGAAGCTATCAACCATTTGATGGATCCTTCATGCCAGTGCCCTCCAATAGATTGATGCCTCTTGAGCTTGGTGCTAGGTTGCTCCCGGAGATGAGTGATGAGGATGGACAATATGTGCATTTTCTTGAGGCTGAATTGGCAGAGGAGGAGAATACTCAGGCTAATCTCTTCTCATGGACTACCAATGGGGATGATGGGATCTTTCACCTCTGTGTGATAAGACCAATGCATATTTACATTTCTTTGAGGTTGAATCATTGACAGAGAAGAATCATGAGGCTCCAAATATTGATGCCTTCTCTTTTGCGGCCAATGTGGATGGTGAGTTTCCTCCGACTTGGAGCAATTAAGATGCAAAGTTGATGGCTTTCATTGAGGCCGGAGTAGTGGCTCTTGACGTTGATATGATCTAAGATTACATGGCTGAAATGGTCTCCAATTCCACCTCCAATAATGTGGAGGTCATGTACGAGACTCGAGTAGTAGTTGGCCTTGCTACACCTAATTCTGACTCTTGGAGCCATAATGATACATTGGTGGATCCTTCCAGCATGAGCTACGCAAATGTTGCTATAGCTTGCTACTACTAGATGGATATGGATATGGCCCACAAGAATTCCATCAGCTTGTAGTAGCTTGTGAGCGCTTGTTTACCCACCCTTGGTAAATAAGTGAGCACAACCAGGTTCTCGGTAAATAACCGTTTTGACTCGATCTATGGGTGTCTAGCGCCAATCCATCGTGCCTTCCAAGCAATGGATCTTTTCTATGCTCCTAAGATTTGCTAATTCAGATAATGAAAACAAAATCCTAATCGGAATCTCTATAACTGCCAAGTCTGAGTCAAAGCCTAAGAGGGCTTGGTGGTTTAGGAGAGGAGGTGATCTTAGTCTAGATTTATCTATCCTAATTGAAAGAGTACCTCATGACATTTCTAAAAGTGTAAAGTTTGCTTGATTTGGACTCTCCTAAAGAAAGTTATGGACGGATGAAGTTTGACCGCTACTCGATTTTTCAAACTTCATCCATTTTTTTCTATGGACTCCTAATTTCGATTTGACTTGGAATTTGGGCTATGACCCTGAATCCCTAAGGTTATCCTAGTTACCAAGTCTTGACTTAAATGGATGAAATCCTCTAGGATTCATCTACTACTTATTCTGGACTTCATCCCCTCCTAACTGCTTTGGATTTAGGTCTTTCTTTAAGTTGGGTTTAGTTTTGGGTTACCTTAAACTTATTCTAAGAGGTTCTAAATCTATAATTAACCCAAACTTAATCCTAAGAGCTCCTAATCCGCCTTCTTGTTTTACCTAAGGGGCTTAATTACGCTTAGTAAGTTACTATTTTGAGAAAGTTTAGGACTTACTCCTGGTAACGCTTGATTTTAACTTTTTAACATGACTAGTTCCATTAGATTTGATGCTTCCTGGCAAAAGTTATCCACGGATGAAGTTTGACTGCTACTCAGTTCTTCAAACTTCATCCACTGAATACGGTCAATCCTAATTTTACTTTTGATTCCCAAACTATTTTCACCTTGTAGATTCTATTCCTTCTTCCCCTTGGATGAATTTTGCTAAGTCTCATCCAACATGACTCCCTAACTTCATTCGTTCATAACTTCTTCGTTTTAGCTCGGATTTGGGTGTATTTTAAGTTTTTGGAAACCTCTAGACCTCTACTATAAGATTCTAAATTCAATTCTAACCTGACTTTGCCTCTTGCCTACTCTAGCTCTCGGCCTCTCCTAATGAGTGCTAATTTTGGGAATTTAGAATGCTAGGAGGGAGTTTAGTGACCCACCTCGTCTTGAGACCGCGATTTAAGTCGCTTAGGTTCCCCTCGCGTGCCATTTTATCCTTGGATTTTGCGTAAATGTGGCCCGTTGTATTATGGAAATGTCGTTTGACTTCCTTAGTTGTCTCCTTCCTATTCCTATATTTTCTTTCTACTTCTATCTTTCCTTTCCACACTATTCTTCTATGTGGCCTTTACTGTCTACCAACTACCTCTAATAATGCGAATGACGAATCTTTTTTTTCTTCTTACGCTTGAGGCAATCGATGGCCCACGATGGGTTGTAGGATTTTTGCTAATCTACTCCCTATTCATCTTCTTCCCTATTAGAACCTCCTTCTTGGTGGTCTTCCACATGTCTTGCTTTTGTTCTAGGAGTGTGTGAGTGTTTGTGAGGAGTTGTGATTGAGTGGTGGTGGAATAATGAGAGTGCAAGTGGCGTCTGATTGTTCGATTTGCACTATGTCTTCCCCCCTTCTAATTGGGCTCCTATTTCTAACTAATTGCTTCCTAAATTCTATTGTGCTTTTCTTCCTCTCCTAATTCTACTTTGCTTCCTTTGAACCTAGACTTCCCCTCCCCTTTAGTTTGATCTCTATTCCCCTAATTTAAGTAATATCCCCTAACCCCTATCTTTTTTCCCCCCTTTTTTTCCCTAGTTTAGTTTAAACTCAACCAAAAAAAAAGGGAAAAAAATGTGAGTTTTTGGCCTGCGAGCTGGGCCTACGGGCTGGCCTTGGGCTTACTCCTTCGGGAGGAACAAAACAACAATATTTCCTCTTTTTTAAAAGAACAATGGGGGGTTGTCTCCTATTGTGAGGAACCTCATAGTATTAGTAAAGATGCTGGCCGTGGTACTACTTGAGTCAACGTACACCTACCTTGGATACTGTAGCCTAGTCTATGGCTATGTACCATTAGAAGCAAATTGAACCCTCCAAGGGGCTGCTTCCCAGTTGAAATTCTGCTTCACTAATGGCTCCTCAATGTACTACTTGAGGATCGGGCAGTACTGCCCTTAGCGATGATGGATGGCTAGGATGAATCGCATGCACGGGCAGTACGATCATATCACTGAATGATGCCTACAACTGTCTCACTCTTTGAGCCTCGTTGTTCGCCACCCTGGCACCGCGACAATTTAGGTACAGTTCAATTGATTTTTGAGCAGTTTAGAATTTGCGAATTGGAATTAGAGTTTTGGGGTTTTGGGGTTCAAAGTGTTTATTGCTCATGCAAAGCTTGAGTCATTTTCTGTTTGTGTGTGTCGTTGAATCTGTAGCATTATAAAACATAAAGGTTCAACACTTTTCTGGTGTAGATGGATTGCGGACAATTGTTGTTGAAAATTAAGGAACATTAGAATCAACCCATATACTGAATATTTTAGCCAGGTGGGAGAGTAGTATCTGTAGACACTTCTTGAGGTCAGACTTTTATATTGTATGGATTTATAATAAATCCTTTTCTAAGCGTGCTTTGTCGAAATCGATCATGGGATTTGAATTTTTGTGAAAGGAGATGTTTCTGGCCTTGGCTTGGCCCCTACCAATCACAGAGTAGAATTGTTTGATTGTTCACAACTGGAGGGGTTGAAATTAATAATTATAGACTGGCCGAGGTACTTCTGACTTCAATGCGTGAATGTCTCAATGCACAATGCACAATCGAGTAAACCGACTGATGAAGCACGGTTGACGGATTAGTGCAGGACTATTTTGTTTTGCACCTCTAATATGTAACCAACTCAAAACAAAATCCAAAAGTGGTGCGGATTCATAGAATCATAGCGGACAGTGGAAACTAGTTGATAGTGATTCACAACGTCGCCCTCCACACGTGTCTGAACCTGATTGAATTCAAGTTGGGGAACATTTGCCGCCCTTGCAAGAGGATATGATGCTAGTTTTGACGTCATTATGAGTGCGGGCCAAGCACGCGCAACAGGGGAACAATATTGGTTTGAAATTGGCGCCAGTGACGACGTGGTGGTTGGAATGCCAGAGTGTACACTGAGGATTAGAACCGGGCAGAGAGTCTTTAGTAAGAAAAATAGTGACCAAACTCGCAGCCCGTTATAGGGTCCAGATCCCTTTTAATGCTAATTTTGAACGCTAAACTTTGGTAGTTTCCAAACTCCTTTTGGAAACTAAACTTTGGGTTTTTAAACCCGGAGGGTTCAAAGCTTCGCCGTTTGGTGACAAAAACTAGAGGAACAAGGTAAACAAGGACATAAATCACCACATTAGCACTATGTGACTCACGCTAAGACATTAGAGGTCCCCCTAAGCGGCATCGCCAAGGTACAAAGGAGGGAGTCTCTAGGGTTAATACACAAAATAAATCAATGTAACAAGTACCAATGATGACCTCAAGAAGTGCACAAGTGTCTCTCTCTCCAATGGACAACAAAGAGGGAACTTGAAAGCTTGAAATAACAACAACAACAGGGCAATAAAGGCCCTAAAAACACCGCTAGGATTTTTGGCTAAAATGCTAAAATTGCCAATATTACATGGACCCAATGGACCCCAAAACAAGCATGGGGGGGCTTGAGAGAGAAATGAGGGCCCTTTTATAGGTTTCCCAAGGCCCTCACCTCCCCTCTTTTAACCTAGGTAATCCTATCTTTCCGGATTTTCATCCGTATCTTTTAGGATTTTCACTTAGTTTGGGGTTTACGCTGGTCCAAAACTCTAACTACTGGAAATCAACTCCAAATCGAAAACCGATTGCGCCATTGGCTTCAAAAAGCTATTTTTGGTCAGGAGGTCCTCCTACTTCCTATTCCAACACCAAAATCCCACTGTAAACTATCACCAACTAGAGTTAGTAAGAAGGGGTAAAAATCTAATTCTTAGAGGTTATCTTTTCTGACCAAGGTGAATAGCCAGGGTGGTCTGGAAGGTTTTAGGGAGTAAGAAAAGACCCTTTGTTGACTTTGTTCCAACTTCGTGTGCTCCCGGGACGCCGATCAACTCGACGTAAATCTCGCCAAGTGGATAATTTGAAGGGATGTCGGTGATCCGGCCATCTCCCGCTATCGAAACATCATGAAACTTGTTGGAGCATGTTATTAGCATAAAAGAAGCTAACTCGATTTTTAGTGAGATTTTACCGCCACCTGGGTAATTATCGTGAATTTCCCATCATGATTTTAGGCGGTTGACCGTCCGGAAGGGGTATTTCTTCAATCCAGAAAATTCCGAAACTTCTTGGGGAACCTCTCATGAAGTTTCGCAAGAGATGTGCAAGTTCACGTCTTGATTTTGCATGTCTTGATACGGAGGGTAAAAAGACACCTCTGTTGGTTTATCGACAGTCAGGGAATCTTCTGCATACAGGGAAATCTTGACGAATGGATTTCGCTTTTGACTTTTCGGTATGGTTCCGACCCAAGATCACAATCCGGTGGCCATAGATTCCTCTGCTGGCCCGTCTTAAGAAAATGACACCTGCATGCTAACAATTGGGGTTTCTACTATTCGTCGATGGGATGGGGAAACTGAAACCTCTCTCGGGGAATCTATCTAAGAATCTCCCTAGACTTCCCTCAGACCAATTTAGCCAAGCATGGTCACATGCACAGTGGTTTTAGGCTATTTTGGGTAAGAACCCTCAAACCTGTTAGCTCCCACTAATTCTGTGGTTCTAATCTATTTACAAGTGGGTTTTAGGGTTATTCTAAGGATAAAAGGCTATTTAGGACCAAAGGGCATATTGGTATGTAACATACCTATTTCGGTTTTACACTCTTTTTAGGGCTTTTTGTATAGAATTCCAACTTAAATAGCAAAATTTAGAAAAAAAGAAAACTATGAGTCCCAAGTGACGAATTAGGAGCTCACATAGCCCTGGTGCAGTCCAGTGATTAAGAGTGTTCTTTGTTCAATGCCGGCTTAACCATCGTGTGTGATGATCCATTCTATATCATCCTTGAGCCCCTTTTGGTCCAATAAGCTTTGACAGAGGATGACCAATGTTTTGTTTTTCATTGGAATGAGGATAATGAGGTCGAAGATGACGCAAAGATGAGTTCTTGGACTTATTAGGTAGAATTACGAGACTGAGAATATATTCTAGCTAGTGTATTGCTTTTGAATATACATTAAATATAGAGCAAACTAGTAGATACTAAATAGGAATATTTTTTATAAGTTTTATTACTTTGGCTCTACTAGGAGCAATCTATGTTTCTATCATTCTCTCTATGAATAAAAAATCTGTATTCAATGATATTTGGAAATAATCAAATTTGTAAGGTGCTCAACATAGAATTTACATTATTTTAGATAAATTCAATAAAGTGTGGTCTGAACTATTTTTATACTACTTCTACTAGTAAGATTGTCATCCAAGTTTCATTCATTTCATTGAAATTCATCAAAATTATCACATTGAATAAATCACATTCATCTAATATTGATCCAAATTTGCGTATAGGTTCTGAAATGTACTATTTAGACTCTCAAACTAACTAATGTCGTTATATATATTTAGAACCTATTGGATTCACAATTTTTTGTTCACAATATTAGTAAAAATGACCCATTGATATTTTCAAATTCAATTTTAAGCTCTAAATGAATTCGATGTTTTTAGGCTCCAAAACTGCTTTAAAGTACTCAAATCCAAAGCAAGGTTAAAATCTTCATCTATATTTATTCATTAACAAATCCAACCATAGGATCCTTTAGTTAACTAGTTTACACCTAGAATACACCTTTCTAAAATTTTAGAATAAGAAACCTTACCAATTGCAAGATCATGTCACTTGGATTTCAAAAAGGAGTATCTTCAATTCTTCCCAAGAATGGTTAGATTTGAAATTTCAAGCTTTTTACACCAAAATGTATAACTAAATCTTACAATTTGTTATTCTCTATAATATCATACATTGGGGTCAGATTCATTAGGCCCGATTTGAAATCATTTCTTTTTCGGTTGAATCTTTTTTATTAATTAACCCAATTTAGAATTTCTAGAAGTTCATTTTACAAGGTTCAAAATATTACGTGACCTTTAGCATGGCTCAAAATACTCCATGATTTGTAGTAGTACTCATAGCTTTATCGGTATTGAGGGATTTACTAAAACTTGCGGTTTTACTGGTATTCACAACTTCGACTTTTGGGTTTTTTTAGGATTAAGATTATTTTCATTAATGTTTTCTACACTATTCACTTACGCCATGTTATAATTTTTGAAAATTTCATTAGATGCCATATTGAATTATATTTTGAATTATTGTTTAACAAATTTGACCCTAGCGTTAGGTAACTTGAAGAAATAAATTGGAAATACATATTAAAAATTTCAACAAAAAATATTTTACATTCATGCTTAAAAAAAATTGTAAAAAAAATTGCAAGTAGAACGAGGTAGAATTTGCTTTATATACTAAATTGTTTAGAATTTTATTATGGAATTGAAAAATTCCAATTCCAATGGTTGTTATGTTGTAATTAACAATCTACATCCTATGCTTTTATTTTTTTTCAAAAATATTGAAAATTGAGTTAAATAAAGGACTTCAAAGTTTATTTTGGAGTAGAAATTCCATAAGTGCCTTCAAACTAAAACTCCTCGTATCTTTCATTTTACTAATCAAAATGGAATTATCCAAAGCTTTTCACCTATGTATAAATCTATGGAACTAAGTTGAAATTTTATTTCTCTAAAAAGTTATTTTTTTAGGTGCCTGAGTTGCTTGCCCAACAATAAAAATTACATGTCATACAATAACTTTTTAATTATGTAGTCAAAAGTTATAAAAATTGTTGCCCCTTAAAGCTATTCCTTGAATACATGTTGTGTGAAAGTTTCAAAGAAAAAAATAATTTTTTTTTTATAGTAAGCTCCCAAAATTGTTATACTGCCAAAAAACAATGTTTTAGGGGTTGTTATTTAGGGGTTAAAAAAGAAAAGCTTCATAAAGCTTCCTATTGAGGACCTTGAGGGCAATTATTCTCATCCTTGTAATGCTAAAGTGGCCATACTAACTCCTAAATGCCTAAGGTATTTTTTGACAGCTTCTCTAAGTTCACCCTAAACCCTAGACAAAAGTCATAGTTTTGATAGGTTTTCATCAAATTTTACTTGTCAAATCTGAAATTGAGGTTATAAAAAACATTTGAAGTTCAAGAACATTATATGTATACTATATGTTTAGGTTAGATTTAAACCCAAATAGAAAAATAATTTAATTTTTGGATTTCAACAATTTGGAACCTTGAATTCATTTTCTTGTTCAAGGAGATTACTATCAATTCTTTTTAGAAAACTATTTGAATTAAAAGTTAGGTTTCATTTAATTCAAAGGGAGGAAAATTCATATAATATATAGAGATAAAATATAGTCAATGAAATGCTACTAAGGCCATGCACATTCATCATTGTATGATAAGTATAGATGTAAATAGATAATTTCATAAGGATGATAAAATGGACACAATCAAGAAAATCTTTGATGTAGGGTGGTAGATTGAAATTGTGCTCCAGTACTAGCAGTGCATATATATAAATATAAAATCAAGTGTAAATATTAGACATTGACCATAAGTGGCAAAAATTGTTACATTGCACAAATAGAGAGTTAATGTTAGTCGGTTCAATGAATTAAAAATTATACAATCCAAGGATAGAGTTGTAGTCCATTTAACTTCACTTTGAAGCCATACATGTTAGGAGTTTTTTACACACATATGCAATGGGATGTTCACGAGATAGTTTCAATGGAGATTTTGAAGTGTTCAATGATAAATTTGTTATTAATAATTACCACTCGGTCAATGGCACTTCAATTGAATTGATTGTTGTTGGTTTCATGGTGTATATACTACATGTGTATGTAGTAGAGGGAAGATAAATTTGTAAAAAAAGGCGGAGGTGGGAAAAAATTAGACATTTAAATTTTATATGTAAAATAGGCTTACTTTTTATAAAATATAAGATATTGGGAAATAAGTCCCTAGTAGTATCTTAAGTATACTAGGTGTATACCTTAAATTACAAAGAATGATCTTCCAAAGTTTTCTTAGATTTTGGCACATCAATCCTCCATATTTTTTTACTTTCCTCTTTGCAGCTATATTTTAGTGTCGTTGTTATTCTTCATTGCCAATGATGCCCTGGCGCATTAAATGTGTTTGATGATTAAACTTGACATTTGAATTTATTTTAATGAAATGGATTGAATTTTCCTATTTATGTGTAAATGTATTCTTTTTTCTATATTTTTTTAAGAAGAATAAATTTTTGGATATTTAAAAATGGCATCAATGAATTTTTTTTAGATTTTTGAAAGTAGTTGTATTATTTTTATATTTTTGACATATTCCAATTTTTCTCTAATCATTTACGTAAACCTAGGGTAATCATACTCAACTTATGATTTCTTGGACTTTATTCCAATGAAAATTTCACCTAAGATCTAATATATTTGAGGCCCTGTCATCTTCAAGAACCTCTAACACTAAAGATTCCAAGATTTGCAATAGACACTTTTGTACAAAATCTTCAATAAAAATTTATTAAACAATATATTTCGAAATCAGATTTTTGACGCTTAAATAAGACTTTAAAGGATTTTTTTTTTAAAGTAAATGCTAAAAATATTTTTGATAAGATTTTATTTAACTTATTGCTCACTTAGCCACTCTCCATCCTTCTCTTTGCTAAACTTTTATTACAGTTGTAGGTGGTAACAAGTTGTTGCTCCTATTTCACACTGCATGTATTTTTTTTTTTAAAGAATCGCAAAACAACATTCAAACCTCCGCAAGCAACCAAGGGCAAAAGAATTTATAAAACATTATTTATAGATGACTTATATTTCAATTTTGGAAACTTACATTTTTAATTTAAAAAATCACAATTTTTTTCTTCTTATTAATGGTATTATAGAACATTCACATGAAAATGGAATATCTTAACTTTGAAAAGGACAAACAAACTTTACTATCGATATTATATCTCCCTCCAATCTCAATATTTCATTTTATTAGGATTATTTAATCCTTTTCAAGATTGAATTTGCCCTTAATGCGAGCATATCTTGAGGTAAGTGTATCTAATTTGCCTTTGTTACTTAACACAGAACGTTTAAACATGAGAGCTTAGGATTGATTTGTGGGCCACACATGGCATATTGGCTACAACAAGAAGTAATAGACTAACCAAGCCTTGGCATCTACTTCAAGGGCGCCCCCCTTGCCAATGGTGAAGGTTTTTGTTTCCCCCATCAAACTAGATGATTGTGCTTAGGCTATGGATATTTGAAGGAATCGAACTGTAGACTTCACAGGCTCAAAGAGTCCAATAAGCACAGCCATTTCTGGCTATCCCTTTGATTTAGTTTAAGGACGTTTCTTAGGGTTGATTCTAGATACAGTATGTCTATAATCAATCCTTTGAAAATTCATATTAATCTTTTCATAATAGAGTTATTCGTAAAGTCCTCCCTAGTTTGGGCAGAACTTTTTCTGAAATTGAGAAGGCAACTATAGTTGAAGTGTCAAAAAATTTTGCAAGATACTTATGACACACAACCTCAAAAGTGGGGACCAAACTTTTTTAGGCACCATTTTGATGGAAAAATAAGTTTCATACCCACTTTTATTCCGACTTTTTTAACTCAACCGGCTTTTTCACAAAACTCACGGGTTTAAACCCCAGTTTAGGGTACTTTACGAATAACTCTAATGTACCCCAAACTTATAGACTAATAGAAATTGAAATCTTCTTTCAATTACCTATACGATGAAACCATAATTATGAAAATTAAAAATAGGAACCATTCTCTGATAATTATTCAGGCAATTCTAGGCGTAGTTACCTCAAAAATGCCTCTTTACATACGACAAAAGTGATTTTGTTACTCCATATTATCACGTACGTTTAGGATGTGATATTAAAAAGGCAACTTGCTATTATTGGTTCACAGCCGGATACCAGCCGGATACCAGCCGGATACGGGCGGGGTATTGCAACTTCACTGTTCAGTGTTTTGCGCTAGGGTTTCCGACTGAAGCTCGTTGATCTGCGATGTCTCGTCTGCTCGTCCACCCTCCTCTCTGCTGCGAAGAATTTGAATGCGACGTGTTCTTATTGAGTGGATTGGTTTGTGTTGTCGCTCTCTTTGCGGATTAGCTTTGCGAAACATTTCTGAAAAGGTTGCTTGAATGGTAACGGTGAAGCCGAAGCAGTAGTATCCGATCTGCGAGATCGTCACGGGAACACAATGCGGTGCAACTGATCGAGATTTGAGCTCGGAGAACACACAACTTACAGGTGAGGTTGCTTGTTAACTACTGCCATTGCACAAGAATTGATTTCTTTTCGAAACTAGCTGAGGGAAGCTTAAGGAGAATCTGAGGAAAAGCATCGTTTGTTGTGGTCAATGCAAGAACGTTCTGTGATTTTCTTGTAGTGGATGTTTCCGTTTTGCATTCTTCGGAAGGTCGATCTGTTGGAGTTCGACCTGTGCAGATCTTCTTTAAGGAAAATTGAATTGATTTAAAAAGAATGTCTTTTACTTCCGTGGCAGGGGTTGAATTTCAGGGATATTTTTAGGGATTGCTGCTAGGGCCGAGCATTTGGTGAAGTATGATGTGAAGCGTAGCGTAGACCTTCTGCAAGCGATACACTGCTTTGATAATGATTGAGAATTTTCTTACTGTGAGTGCAGCAGGAGGGATCCAGTGTCGGAGGTTTCTAATAAGGGAGAGGAGGCAAGATTCTGGAGAAGGTGAGTACCGTTGCGATCGGAATAGGGACTCGAATTGTGAGGCGGAGTGGCGGCCATGGAGGATGTTGAGAGTGGATGGGAGGAGCTCCGCAAGGAGGCACGAAAACTTGAGGGCGACCTTGATGTCAAGCTGTCTTCGTATGCGAAGCTTGGAGGCATGCTTTCCCATGGAGGTCAGTAGTCAGTGCATTTTGTATATCGCCATTTTTTGGATCACTTGCTGTGGTGCATATTTTCTGTTTCGACCGTATCTATCTCTGCGATTTATCTGTGATATTCAGAGGGCGTTGTAGTGATTACAAGCTTTTAGTGTCTTACTTATTTATGCACTTCTTACAACTCTGCAACGAGCTCTTCACGAGACTGCTTTATAGGGATACTTATATCTTAAGGTAGAGATACTAGAGTGTCTTCGGCAACGAGTATGGACTAATGTTTATCAAATTTTCCTGCCACTCAGGATTTCAACTTCAACTTTAATATTGCAAAATTGGAGTTGATCATACGGAGTATTATTTTGCTCTTCACAAGGATTTTGAAAAATCTCCTAGGATTGCAAATTTTGAATGCTGCGAAAATAATCATTATATCATGATGATGTCCCACATTATTATATCACGTATTGTCTTCTACGGGTTGGTTTATCCTACATTTATCTTGTTCTTTGGTTTACGTCTCATGGCTTGTAATGCTAACTATGTGAGATTGGATCTGCAGGTGATGTAGGAGGGGATGGGTCCTGGAAGTCAATGGAGATGGAGATTGAATCATTACTGGAGAAGTTGCTTGATATCAATGATTCTATGAGTCGATGTGTGGCGGCTGCCACTTCTACCACCTCCGTGACGCAGAAACTTGCTCGACATCGGGATATTCTACATGAATTTACTCAGGTTATTAACTGGCCTAGTAGTGCCTTCCTATACCTGGATTGTGGAACTATTGAGCTTTGGTTTAGACATCCACGATTTCCGGTATGGTTGAGAAGTGTTGTGGATAAGCAGATTCTTTTAAAAGTGGCAGAAGCTCTCAGTAAACCCTTTTGCACGTCTCTTAGTTACTCTCGGAATGGCTGACGAGTCTTTTTATAGTGTCTCTGTTCCTTCAAAATGCAGTCTCTAGATCTTGTGATCAATATGTAGTGGTCAAGCTAAGTTTGCTCTGACTGAATTTGCAGTGGCATGACGTTATAAGGTTTAGGATGAAATACTTCTGTTTTCTAGGAGATGACATGTTTGTTGTTGTTTATCCGAGGATATTCTTTTATTGGGGTGACACGATTGCTAGGTTCTATGTTAAATATTTTTGTCAATGATTTTTCCTTATTTGAACGGCAGGAGTTTCGACGAACACGAAACAACATAAGCTCCATGCGAGAGCATGCTGAACTTCTGACATCTGTTCGTAATGACATTAGCGAGTACAAGGTACTTTCCGTCGTCTTGACGAACCATTTATTTAATTCGATGTGAACATATTCTATTTTTCTAAGACACAGTTGTTGGCCATGACATATAGATTTATGAGTGTGACTTGCCTACAAATTCTGCTATTATTTCTAAATCTCTGATTCTTGCAATTCAGCAGGCATCGGGAAGCTTATCACCTGGACCCAGCTTGCTGAGGGAGCGTGGAGCAATCCATGGTAACATTGCTCAGGTGAGCATGTTGTGAAGGGTTGTAGTACTAGGTCCCATCACTCCCATCACCACCACCACCACACACACACACACACACACACACACATACACCCCTTTAGTAATGAGGTTTCTGTACTTATATCAGATATCATGGGTTGCTAGGTTGGTTCTATATTGCAGTCGGAAACCGATACGTAGAATTGTCCGCATTGTCCTGCAATTCAATATTTTGTCAATGAAGCGTCTGAGATTCCACCTTTATGAGAGGTTACTGAAAGGTGCATCGTTTTATGTTTATTAGACTTTCTATCTTTACTAAGGGAGAAGAAGTTTGACATGTGATTTCGTCAGATGGACGAGGTGATCAACGTAGCTCAGACTGCGAAAGGAGCACTAGGGGCGCAACGAACAACCTTCGTGGAAATTCAGGGCAAAGTGAAGCAACTGGGTGATCGTTTTCCAGCTATTCGAGGGATATTAGGTCTTTCATCATTCACACTTTTCAGCTTTATGGCCTAGTATTTGTGAAACTCTGATGGGATTACCAAGGGCAATTTGATCCGTCCCTTTGTATTGTACAATGTGCTTGTCTGACGTGATGGAAGCTTTAGGGGGTGAGATTTAATCTGCTAGTTTTACTCTAGCATTCCAGTGATAAGTTCACGAATTTGTACCCTGATCTCATTGATGTGATTGTAGCTCAGGGATACGACCTAAGTGAATTTTCTTCGTGGGTTTTGCAGGAGCAATCAGACGGAAAAAATCAAAGGACACCTTGATCTTAGCGGGGGTTATCACTGCTTGCACTCTGTTCATCATCATTTACTGGTTGTCTAAATAGGCTATTTGGAATCAGATGATTTTCTAGATCGGAAGTCCTTTAGAAACTCTGATTGTAATGTATAAAGAAGTTGTGTAATTTACTCTGAGTACAATCTTGATTCCCAAGCTATGTGAGTCTTATTTGGTGATATTCTTTGGCGAATCTGCATCCAAGTAAAGTTCATATGCTAAAGAGAAAAGAAATTTCTAGAAATGTTCTATATATGTCATTGAAAATGAAGTAGAGGGACGCCATGGACATAACTGTGACAGTGAGTGTCATGGAGCAGACACCTTGAGAGTTCGAAGATCTCCACTGAAATAATCTTGGATGACTGCGCATCCACTTTAGGATTTGAGATGTTGTCTTCTGCCTCGCGCCTCCCGCCTCTGCCTTCTTTGTGCCGTTGCTTGGTGTCCTTCCACCTTAGGCTTGGGAGCGTTGCCGTCTTCCTCCTTTTGCTTTAACCTTTTGCCACATGCTTCTCTGCTTGATGTCCTTGAGTGAAAGAATTATGTGCAATTTGCTTCCTAGTGCTGTACATATGTGCCGCGAATCGGTGATCTCGACATGCTATAGAAAATGGACATGATCCTTCACCAGCTGTAACGTCCAACTTGGAGGGTCTGATAAGAGTGTTTTCCTCTTGTATTGGTGTTTGACGTCCTTGATACATGTTCATAGGTCTAGTTATATTTTCTCCAGAGCTCAAAGTTAAGATTCTTGGATTGGTGTTCGAAGTAAAACCATTGGTATTGTGTTGCCTCATGGCTTTTGTACTAGAGTCGATAAAACCGTAGTATTTGTTCCTATATATTGTTTGATAATCCCTTTGTAATGTTGATTGGGTTTACCTTCTTGATTTCATTTATTAGGCATTGCCCCTTGGGGAGGGCTCTATTGCCTTAGGGTCCAAAATTGACCTTAATTTCCCTATGCAAAGCTTTGCCGGTTTCATATACCCTATGTTCAGGTCAGATTCGTTAAAAAATAATTCAAAATATAATTATATATGGCATGTAATGAAATTTTCAGAAATTATAACATGGCATATTTGAAATGTGGAAAATGTTAATGAAAATAATTTGAGTCCTCAAAACAAAACCAAAGCCCTAAGTGCTGAATATTAGGGATTGTTTCTAGGCTCTAACTGGTGGAAGTTATTCCCTAGTTCCGGCTTCTCACCCAATCATGGTTTGGAGAACCATCATTAGCTAAAATGAGCAAGTTTTGCGTGGTACCAAGTACAAAATCATCATTAACCATTAATTTTAATAAAAGTCACATCTAGATTCTTACCTAAAATGAAGACATTAATTTTGAGGATGTACTGTACATTAGATATTTTTGTCAATTTATAGTTCACCTATCTTAGTACTTAGAGAATTCATAGCTTACATTGTTGAAATAATGCATCATAAGTTACGTTGGAATCCTTTTTGATATTTCAATTCAACCTAATACAGCCTTTTGATAGTAAATATGTTGAGTTGCAATTTGTGGCAATTGGAAGTGCAAAATCTATCTTGCATATTCATCAAGTTGGTTTTGTGGTGTCCTATTGACGTTCTTAACACTCATGAGTTGCATCTACACGATTTGCTTTCTTCTACCTTAGTGGCTATGTAGATTGAGTGAATGGGAATTGAGGTTCCCTTGCAAAGTTCTAGTGTTATTGTTTTGAATTTGTTCCAACCTTTCTAATATGTTCTGAGAATGGTGAGGTTGTTATTGGCTATTCCATTTATTTTCAAAGGGTAACAAATTGGGGTTGAAGACGATTGCAAATAAACCATCTTTTTGTTTGTCTACAATATAGTGTACTTTTGTTTTTGTATAAAATCATGTAAATTTTAATTACCAAAAAAAAGTCATACAACAAACAAATATCAAAGCATTTCATATGAAATTTTGTAGGTAGGGACACTTGTATTTTATTCAATATCTTATTACTTTGTATTACATTGGGCTTTTGGAATGATAGTGCAACATTGCATTTTGAAACAATATAAATTACATAAATGCATGCATGGCTATATGAATACCATATTGATATTGTGCTAATTAATAAGTTGTATATAAAGATTTTCTAGATGCATCCTTGAAAGTTATTTGTATTGTTAGTGTACTTAAAAGTACCATCATCAACGGATATGGAATACTGCGTACTTGTTTTGAACCTCATTGATCACAGAACATCAGTACCAACAATTTACAATATATATGCTAAAATGCCATCAATATTCTAATCTACAACTTATCCCATGCTTGTTACAATGAAAGAAAGAATTGTTACAAAAAAAGTCGATGTGTTATACATTCCAATGAAAGAGCCTATACTAATAAGAAAGTTTGAATAAAACTTGATTGCATTTATTTGTACATGATTACTTTTTTAATCACTAGCTACTAGAAACATGCCTCTTCATTGCCATGGAAGAAGAGAAGTGGTACTAAGCATCCTCTATATGTATACATTTTGTATGTGACTCTATGCTTAACTAATACACTGGCCCCCTACGTAGTAATTTTTCACATAAAAACTTATATGTGTATAAAGGATTCATATACTACAAAATAATAGAAAAAACAAGTATAAGAAACAAACGATAGGACCATGTTTGATTTGTAAAGGACCATATTGTCTATCTTTGCATGGCTTCCACATGTAGACCATTGCCCCTAAGTAATTGCTTCAAAGATGCTAGAGATGTTGATTATTCCTTGTGGAAAAAATCTCCCAAATCCTAATCAAATAAGACATCCTCTGGCAAAATGATCATGTTGGAAGAAAGCTTCCTTTTGAATCTTCCTTGTTATTGGTTGACTAGACAAAGCTTCTAGCTTGAATTACAATTAAATTCCCCTTTCATACACCATTTACATTCTATAACTAAATTTAAGATACAAATCTTGAGATATAATGCTATGAGATCATTGAACTGTCGCCTATTCAAGAACTTGGCATTTGACCTTACAAAGAATTCTTAACATTTATTCAATACTAGAATTTCTAGTTGCACTTGTTAATATTAACCGAATTACAATAGTTGTACTTGACTAAACTTGTATTAGTAACTTCATTAGGGAAATCACTCAATATTGTGTTTCAATGTTTGCAGACTATGAATGAAAGTTTGAACTCTAAGTTCAAGAAATTAGAATGAGAACTTTAGCTTTGAACACTTTAATTACAAAGAAACCCTAAACCTTGAAAAGTTCAATATCTCACACTCTAGATAACACTTAGCACTTAACACATAATGCTAGAAGAGGTCATTCTAATGAATACAAATAATATTTATGATAATAGTATCTCCTCTAAGTTAGCAATAAAGAAAGGTGCATATGAGCAAACCTATATCTTGAGATGTTTGTACCATCATAATACCAACATTGGTTCATCCTTTGCACTAGATTACTGTCATAGCAAGGAACAAATGTACTCATGATGAACTTCTTAGTGTAGCATACCTTTGAAAATGTGGATTCTAGCATCACAATTAGAGCTTTGGCTTGAACTTCCTCTTTGGCCTCCACTATCTCCTATCCATCAAAGTATGCCGCCATTGATTGTTCCAATTCTATTGCAATTAATTTTAAAGAGCTCCAATGAATGATTGCATCATGTCAAGAACAAAAAATTATCAAACTTGTAGGCTCTAATAGACGATGCTAAAGTAAATCATTAGAAGCAACCCAATGTTATGATAGAATTCGATCATATACATTGAATCCTCTTTTTACATGCAGTTTTGTACAACCTTTGTAAAACAATCTACCAAAAAATCGTTGTGGTGCAATGGTTTCTTGTTGTTGAAGAAAAAGAAATTTCAACTAATGGATATGCACGACATTAGACATTAAGGGCAATATGGTTGTAGGTAGCCCTTATCTTATATTTCTATTGCTTGTCTTTTGGTATGCAATCTTTGACCTCCACCACACGGGCCACAATATTGTTGTGAAAGTATTGTTTACATGAAAGAATAGTGAACGTAGACTTATATTCACTGAGAAGCTCCTACCAATCTGCAAAAATTGTCAATACAAATGCAACATCAACATCTATTGAAAGCTTGCTCAAATATAGTATTAAAATATTTTGGACACTAAAAGTGTTAAACCCAAGTATTTTGTTCAATTAGCACATATATTGACAGAGTCAACATCTATAGAGCAAAATCACCTACACAAAAAGACAACACCTAGTTAGACTTTAAAATTCAAGAATACCGCCACACTTGAATTATTATCAATGAAGACTGCAGCAATGAGCTTTCTAGATCTCTGTAAGACTATACAACAAGGAGAAGGAGAGAAAAAAAAATTAGGGTCGTCCATAGGTACTACAAACATGAGCCAAAATGTACCTTGGAAATTAGATACTCTAGTACCTTTTCAATTTCAGTAGAAAAAAATATTTTTGAAGGAATTTGTAATTTTAGAAAATCATAACGATAACCACCTAAAATCTTGAAAATTGCCAATACCAATTGCTGAAATTCAAGCAATTTGAGCTATTTCAAATACACTCTCAATGAACTTGATGACAATTCGAAGGATGGGAACAGATCTAACTTGATTTTAAAATGAAAGAAAACTTTATTTGATCCTTCATATACATTTCTTGAATAATGAAACCATACATATTTGATCCTGATAAGACTATGTATAAACAATTCTTTTGTAAAACAAATTTAAATGTCATTAAAAGAATTCTGGGGCTTCAAAGGGCTGCTCCAAAGTGACCATCCACTCTATTACAACGAAGGTAGGTCTCCTAGGAAAACTATTAGAAGTGCATAGTTAGATGATGTGAATTTCGCAAAACTAGTCAGTATAAGCAAGCCTATTGTCTAACTTCCACAATAAAAAAAGGCCAATATAAGCTTTCCGTTGTTTGTTCTTGATTCATTGTTGGAATAAATTCCAAGTTTTAAAAAAAAAAGGCCAATATTAAACAAGGTTTTTAATTGAAAATTAAAAATCAAATTATCCAATCAAGTCTAATTAAATCAATTTAAGTGACTTTTGAAGCTAATTGCTTTGGAATGCAACTAGCTACAATAGCCAGTTACTTTAACTGGTGTGATTTGAGATGAATATAAAAAGCTTTTTATAGAGGTGGGATAGTACTAGGTAGAACAATGCATTTGAGATGTGAAAATTAGGATGAATAGGGGCTCAACTACTCATAGTGAAGTGAGAAAAAAAATTGTATTAAAAGCAGAATTTTGGGCCTCATTTAGGCATAGTAAAAATAACTCTTTTGGAAAAAAATTATTTTACTATGCCTAAATGAGGCCCAAAATTTTGCTTTTAATACAATTTTTTTTCTCACTTCACTATGAGCTCCTATTTATTCTTATTTACATATTCCACATGCATTATTCTACCTAGTACTATCCCACTTCTATAAAGAGCTTCTCCTCTCAACTTCAAACACTTCAAATGCCCTCAAAATAACTCTTTCACAATGGTATAAAGAAGAATTCTTGATAGTAAGCCATTTGACTATTTTTGGGCAGTGCATTTTTTCCCACAATTTGGATTGAGAGGAAGGCGCATCCAAGTAGAAAGTGTTTAATAATTAGGATTATGGTGCTTTAATACATCTTAATCTTGATTATTAAACACTTTCTATTTGTTTTTTTAAGCCATTGATGAGCATCCGACATCGTGATTGAAGGTGAATGGGAATAGGGGAAAAATAATTTGTTAAGAAAAAAAAACTGTTTGCAGGGTCCTCGGAGGGCTATGGAGCAACCCTCTGGAGACCCCAAATTTCTTCTAATGTGATACTCATTGTCTCATTCTTGTAAAAGAAATATGAAACTTAGTAGCATGCTATATTGGATACTTGTACAATTGCCAAATATTTTATTAATTCAATATTTTGGATGATGAAAACTATTAAAATCCCTTTCTAAGTGCCAAAGCTAAAAAGTTAAATTTTATTAAATATTTGGCAAAGGTTGCCAAAATTGAAAAGGTACTACGATATTGAATTTCACCTCAATTGTCATAAAGACCAACAAAATTAGATCACAATGAACTTCAATGATTATAACATCCATTAAAATTATATATGTGTCTCAAAAAAATAGTAATAACAAAAAATCTTTAGGCTTCGTATTCTATTTAAATGGCCTTCATGTAGCCACCTTCATATAGTATTCCATAGAAAATTCTACCTCATATATATACATGCAAGTTTTAGGCACTAGTCCCTAAACAAAGTTCTTCCATCTACTTAATAGAAGAAAAACATCTAAGCTTTAATTTCCTCTCTACCGTTAGGGTTGTAGGAAAGCCAACCATGATTGTAATGGGTCTTTAATGTTATATTTAGGAAAGTATGGGCACTAGTTGTAGGACTGCTACATTGTTCTCTAATTACCAAATTGTGCTTTAATTGCATATTTTGGCTTAGTATTGCAAATCACTAGAAACAGTCTACACTTTTCTTTTATTCAGTCTTGTAAGCTTTTGTTCTATATGATGAAAAATACAATATGTGGTCAGATCTTGCATGTATTGCATTACTTGTTCCCCATATGTCGCTTATTTGATTTTTATAGAGCACATACTTGATCTTTATAGTTTAGACTTTGACTTGCAACATGTCTTGTCCAAATTGTAGATGTAAGTTTACAAATTCAAAGGCTTTGAAGGACATTGCTTTAGCATTGGAATCCGGGAGGATACACACTCCTTCACTTGCACAATCAAACAACACAAACAACTGTCCCAATGGAAAGAAAGAACAAAATATTAGTGATTGTCCATTGCAATAGTAGTCCTCCGCAGACTATTCAAGCCATCCCAAAGTGTAATTTTTGTGATGCTAATGAGATCATGAATTTGGGCAAACTAGGTAGAGGACCTTGAATTCTTCACTGTCACAACATTTGTAGTCAATTAGAAAAAGAAAATTGCCCATTAAATTCAAATGAAGACGATGCTAAAGAAAGTGCTGACAAAACAATACATAGTGACAAGAAACATATCGGCAACAATAGTATGGAGTCTTCTTCTTTAGAAGAAAAAGAATCCAAAAATATTGAGGAGGCTATAAAAGAGACGACACACATTGGTGAAAGGAAAAAAGTTGGAGTATTGCATGCAAAAGGATACTCAACTCAAGGTACCAGGAAGTCTGAGTCTATTGATTCTGAGGACAAAGAAACTAAATCAAACGTGCCGGCTTTTGAAACTGACCATGCAACAGTCTTAGACAATGCAATATTGTTTTATCATTTTTTGTAGTTAAATTGAAGTTGTTATTTTATTGTTATTTGTATTGCTTTTAGTGTAGTACAATGTGAATGTCTCTAGTGTATCATTTGAATTGTATGTAAGTTTTTCTAGATATTGTCAATCAAAAGAGTCATTGCAAGCAACACTTGTTGTTTTTGTCTCAAAATGGG
The DNA here is from genome assembly GCA_951799445.1 of Pseudisothecium myosuroides. Taxonomy (NCBI): domain Eukaryota; kingdom Viridiplantae; phylum Streptophyta; class Bryopsida; order Hypnales; family Lembophyllaceae; genus Pseudisothecium; species Pseudisothecium myosuroides. Next base: position 19,970,173 of record OX637287.1, on the reverse strand, counting down.
CTATTTCAATGAGCAATGTGACTTTTGGAATAATTTTTTTTAAATGAATAATATATGGATAATTTGTAATGCGTTCCAAATAGTATGTATGTGAAAATTCAGGCCTAAGAAATTTTATCTCTAAAAGTTATGCACAAAAAAAGAGTGATGGAAGATGCCAAGAAAACATATACTTTAATATTTGATTTTTATAAAATAATAAAATAATTCAAAAGAATAAACTAAAAATTGGTCATTTTTTCTAACTTGATGATGCTTCTTCTCAATCATTTGCATCTTTGAGAAAAAAATTGTATTCTTTGCACTTGTGCAAATGTAAAGCACTTTGAGCACATGTGGAAGGTAGATGGTTTACTAATTTTAGAAATTGTCTTTGTGGTCTTATATTTTTTTTAGTAAAAGTCCTTATTTTTCAATTTTGACCTTCAAATTCTCATTTTTGGGTCTAAAATAGTAATAAAAGCCCTTAAAGGTAGCCACCTAGGTAGACATCCAATTGGGGGCTATTTAAAATTAGTAAAATAACTTTAAAAAATTAAAAAAATTATTTAATGTCCGCAACTATCATATGTACCTTCATTTCAAATTTCATAAAAAATTGGCATACGATGGAGAAGTTTTGAGCAAAAAAACACTGTCTAAGGTGATGGGATATAAAAAGGAAAACTATTTCTTGCAATCACCCACATCTCTACCTCAAGTGATGAGAAAATTATGGAATATTTTTTTTGCGAAAAATTAGAGCATCTTCTTGAAAAAATAACATATTGGATTTGCCTTTGAGTTTAATTTTCACATCTCCGTCTCTTCAATTTTATAAGACTAATTTTGATTGTTAAAATAATCTCACAATTGCAATTAGTGTTTTAATTCCATCTTATAACTATTTTGTTTTTTCTTCTATCTCATATCCACTTCTATTTAACAATTTTTAAATAATGAAAATCATGTTATTATTATTTTTTCATTCTTTTCCTACTTTCAATTCAATTCTTTACAATAAAAAATTTTAAATGCAAAAAGAAAAAGTTAATAGGATTCAAAGTCTTTTAAAACTAGTTTGCCACACTACCCCAAAGCAAATTTTCTTCATTTTGTATGCAATTATCTTGCAATCTGTGCAGTTGATGTAGCTAAAAGAATTTTCACACATTTTTATACTAGTGTGTTGCAATATCTTAATTTAATTAGATATAGATATGATGGAAGTTTTTTTTGGCTCTTTGTACTAGAAATGGTAGTTTTGAGCAATTTTTGAAGGAAAAAAGCCCTTGGGACTATTGGTGCTAAGAGTGCATACATTTTGATTTTTTTTTTCTTATTTCATCTACACTTGAATGCCCCAAAAATTATGAACTAAAATGCTAGCCTGTGTAGACATGTAAGACAATTGAAGAAGGGATAAAAATCCATACGGATATCCCAAGGCCATTGCTAATCCTGAACTGTAACACCAAGTAAAAGGGTGTTTGCATTGGGGTAGTAGAACATTAGTAATTGATTGTTTAACCCTCCAATATCTCATGGGAGGATTATAATTATATTGGAAATTGGCACCAACTTTGTCACAAAACGAGCATGTCTATAATTGCCATTTTTTAAGGTGGAAGTACCTATAACCAATATTTTACACAATTCCACATACTTTGGGGTGAAATAAAGACATGATACAACTTTTAACACAATAGCAACTAAAAATCATGAATTTTTCAAAGAGCAATTGAGAATTTTTTGAATTTGTATGAATGTGGTATATATATAGTTGCATTAGAAGAGATCTGAGCCTTTGGAAGACTGTTTCAGGGATGTTCTCAATGCTGGGAACTAGCCCCTGCTATCAGAAAAAAAATTAATTTAAAAAAAAAAAATGACGGTGCAGTCGCTTGGCCACGTCAGACTGGCCATTTGGTAGTGTCCCAGCAGTCCTGCAGAGTTTCCACAGTCCGGGAACTCATGGTCTCTTAGAAGCCCAAATCTCCTCTAATGTGTACTTCAAATGCAATTCAAATGCACTTCCAAACCAATTTTTAGCATTCATGTATGCAAGTTATACATTAATTTTCAACCACATGTATCAACATATTTTCAAAATTGGTTTTGGATGCAATGTCACAAATGCGTACTTGTATCTTAATTTCTTAGTGCTCTGACATCCAATATTTGGACGAAGAAAAGATTGATACTCATGTTTCTTTCTCATTATTGCTTGGATGAAAGTCATCCTAATTTTTGAAGGTACTTTATGAAGAAGTTGTCCAATCAAATGGTTGTCACTAGAGTACAGTACTATATTTTCTAAAATTACAAATGTGGAAGTATGTCAAGTGGTTAATCAAGCCAAAGTTGCATTGATTGATTTGACTCTAGTTCAAAACTAGATTTGCAAGAATGAAGTCATAGATTCAAAAAGCACAAAAATTTCTAAAACACATTATGTCAAGAGAACCTCCTTTAAAATCCATTCCAACAAGTTTTATTCAAAAAATGATAATATTATGTTTGTAATCCAAGCAAATGTCAAACATTCTTGTTGTGCTTCTACAGAGTGACAATGAATCAAATTCACTTGCGGAATTGCGGTGTGGCTAGTCAGTCAATCAATGTGACTTACAGTGGAACCACCCATAGCCGATTACTTAAGTGATTTTGGGAGAGATTTTAAGCAGTATGCGGCAATGCAAATTTTTCTCATGTAGAAAGATAGGAAATATGGGAATTGCAATTTTTTTTGTTATTTTATTTCCGAAATTGAAATTATTATAAATTTTGGGAGCCAAAAAGTGCCTGGAATCCATAGCCAATGTCTAGACTCTTTCAATTTCAATCATTCAAGAACTATCTATTTTTCCGCTCACTACTTTCTTGTTCCTACTTTCTTGCTCATTACTTTGGGACATGTGTCATGACCTTATTAATCCCAACCTTGAAAAGGAGGAAAAAACACATTCCAAGCTTCAGTTGAAAATTTGTTCCAACCTTGGTTGGAAATAATTGCACCCTACATGTTGTGTACTTGGGTATGGGTCCTTCAGTCCCTAGTCGGAGGGAAACCCATTCTAGGATAGATTTTACTACAAAACATCATGCAAAGGCGATTCCACGTTTGAGGGTTGGAAGAAGAAAGAGACCAAGGTCCAAGGGTCAGAAGGCGAGATTGAAACAAAGAAACAAAGGCTGAACAGAGGCCAGTATAGACTAGGTAATTGGCATGCGACCCCTGGTTATGGGAAATAACCTTGGGCTGGTACCTGCCAATTATCGGACATAATCATGATGCAAATCATTATTTTATAATGAAAAATAAGTTTTTGCCAAATAATTTATTTTAGTCATTAGGCATTAGAATTAAGAATATTGATATATTTAGTAACCACTTCACATAGACTTGGTAGTGACTTATGTTGCAGGTCAAGGTAGATGTATGGACATTCTCTTTATAGAAGTGGGTGGTAGGATTTAAAGCAATCCATACGGGATATGAAAATTAGGATTAATAGAAGCTCAACCACTCATACCTAGTTGAGTCAAAAGTAGGAATTGTGTTAAATGTAGAATTTTAGACCTCATTTTAGCATAGAAGAATAACTTTTTCCAAAAATATTGAACTAAAAAAAGTTGGGAAATCAATCTAATTTTCATTTCCAAAAATCAGTTTGAAATTTCAAGCCTCTAATCAAAAGTTATGGACAAAATTGAGAGGGGTTGGGAGGGACATTTCTTTGACATTTTCAAACATCCTCTTTGAATTTATCTATAACTTTTTTTTGGAGGCTCAAAATTACAAAAAAAAATTTGGAAGAAAAAGTTAGATCGATTGAACAACTTTTCTAAGTTCAATTTTTTTTTTAAAGTTATTTTACTATGCCAAAATGAGGTATGAAGTTCTACATTTAACACAATTCCTGCGTTTTGACAATGAGCGGTCAAGCTGTCTCATCTTCAAATTGTCCCATATTCCGTGAGGATTCATAATGGACAATGGACTTTCATTATAAAAAGACCTCTCCAGCCATTACTAAGTGGATTTCTGATGGCATCAAAATGTATTGGTTTCTTTTCCAATATTTTGACTTGCATTACCAATAATTTTCTTTGGAATTGATAAGGTGACTTGCTGATTTCCAAAATCATTTGGCTTTGAAATTTTTAATTATTTTTTGCCAAAGGTAACCTTTGGTTAAGGTCTAAGTGTAAATGTTTTGGTCTAAGTCTAGTTCAAGATTATAAATGAATGATTTAAGAATCACTTCAGAGTAAAATCCATTGGCCAACACAAATTCCAAGGTTTGCTACCTAGTGGGTACCTATAATGCTAAAGAAGCCCGCGGTTATGGCTCATAACCTGCTCCTCCGTTTCCAATGGCTGACTGCCATATGTATAGGAATGGGCTTGCATCATGATTATAAATTACATAATGCTCAAAAGCCGGGAGGCTTGAGAGCATTATGGGACATAATGCCAAGGGTGATACTTCATCACAAGCGTCCATTTCTATACTTTTTCCAAATCTAAGGACGTAGAAAGAAGAGCTTGGTTATGACTCATAACCCAATTTTGACTCTCCAATGCAATGGTGCCAAATTTGCCTTGAAAACCAAACTTGGCATTATGAACCAGTAAACACCAAAGGCGGGGCACACAAGGAGGGGTCAGAAAGTGCCCAGGAGATACTCCACGGGCAGGGCATCACCAACGGGCACACCAAAAAAGGCAGGGAGATACACCAAAGAGGCACCTCAATGAACAGAAGCCCTAACTCTCACTGACTAAGCTACACTAAATAATGAAATTGGGTTGCTTTAACAATTAGGTTGCTTTGCCCCAGAGAAGTTACCTCATGACTAATGCTTGTCTAGATGGAGGCACATGCCAATTTCTAACCCCGAGCCACAACTCAGTGCACCAATCCATGCCATACACATAGTTCTTAGTTTACTGCATCCTTCTAAAATAACTGTACATAGTGATAAAGTGTTGAATGTCAAGAAATTAGTGTGGGACAACCTAATTTCACTGTTTAGTGTAGAGTAAATACAATTAAATGCATCCTGTAATTCTAAGTCAATAATCTGCGAGTTGAGGTCGGTAGGAATGCTCGTCCGTTATTTGGCAGCTGGGGTTCAGGACCTGCGTCTTGTCCAGGTCGATTTCTCGTAGAATTTGCCGTAAAATGTCATCTGCTTGTTGGGAGGCCTCCCTGCGCCGACGCTCCTCCCCTGATTCTTCCGAGGTGTTGTCGTTCCATTCGTGATTAGGTCAGGAGAGGTCGATGGCGTCACCTGTTGTACGCTCTTCGTTCACTCCTCTGATTGTCCCTGCTGGGAGTTTGCTGGAGGTCGCCCCCTGACATGATCAAACGTTATAACATGGTGGGGAATGAGTGGTCCGACCTTCAGATTGTCAGTCAGCAACTCTGGTATGACAGGATGGGAAACGCCCTCGATTAAGTTACCGTATCCATGGCGACCACTCACTCCGTCTCATTAATTGTTGGCTGTCAGGGACGAACTTAATAAGTTACAGTATATGTGACTTCAACGCCGACGTCATGCAAATCCTCTGCTTTGAATGCTAGCTCGCTGTCATCGAGGCGTATTCGATCTCTTCACTGGCTCTGAATCCCGACACAGCAGACGTACAATGCTTAAAGGTATGTGTCCGGACTTGGTGTTAAAGAGTGCTGTCACTCAAGGTCTTAGGAACGAATTTAGACCTACTTTTGGACCAGATTCACATTGAAAACATCACCCCTAACACCAAGTGCAAACATACCTGAAAGACTCCATACTCAATGACCACAAGAATTTCATCCAAGATATCCATAAAGTTCACTTGGTGGAGTGTGCAAAAATCAAAGGCAAAATTGAGGCTCTGAATTAGTCCATCTGCAGTCCACTTTGGCAATTTATCACTCAAAAGCTATACAAATTTTTTGAGGAAATATTGTGCAATAAATTCCCGGACTATTTTCAAATGGATGTAGTTGCTCATTGTGACATAATCTGGGGACAATATCGCTCTAATATGGATGAGCATGCACATTTTTTAACCCCGAAAGGATCATTGTCCGTTCGGGGGACAAATGGGACTTGGGCCAGGTACCTACGCGCTGAAATTTTTTCCTAATTTTTCGAATTTTTTTGTAAACATGAAGAATTGAGAGAGGTACATGGCAGAAAAAAAAATTTGAAATCGGACCTTTGAGCGAGAAATTATGCCATTTCTTGGAATGCATGGGGACGGGGGGCAACAAAAAAAATTTGCAAAATTTTGAATTTTTTTTTTAAATATTTTTTTTCTCATAGATTATATTTTTGTCTATCTGGAAAGCTTTGATTCATCTCATTTGGATTCGTTATGAGGAAGTTATGGACATTCCTGTTTTTCGGACAGTTAGAGCATCTTCTTGAAAAAAATAACTTGTAGGATGCATTTCGGAATGCAATTTTTGTAATTTTTCAATTTTTTTTTTTGGAATGGTTTAGTTTACTTGCTAGAACAATCTCACCATTGGGATTAGTGCATTTTAATTCCATCAAAAATATATGAATATTTTAGATTTTCCTTCTATCTTGTACCTACTTCTACTTAATAATTTTTTTAAGAATGATAATTAAGTTTTTTTGAATTTTTTTTTTCCCTAGACTCTCAACTCAATTCTCCACTATAAAGATTTAAAGCTCAAAACGTTGTAGTGCAAAAATTTTAAGTTAAAAATGTTTAAAGTGAAAAAATCTGGGCCCGCAATGTGCTGAAAAACTTGTTTTTCCCACTTTAAACGCAGATATCTTGCAATCTGTGCGGTCAAAAATTCTGAAATTTTTTCCACACATTCTCATACCAATTAGGTGTAAGATCCTACGGTTAGATGTGAACAAAAAACAATTTTTTTTTTTTTTTACTCTTTGCTATAGAAATGGCAGTTTTGAGTGTTTTTTGGCAGAAAATAGGCCTCGGAACTTTAGGGGTTAATAAATATGTGTGCTTTCATCCACGTTGTGTACGCTTCATCCATGTCAGTGGATGTAGAGAGCTTCACCACTCTACTGCAGATCTACTGCAGATCGCTGCCTAGAAAACATGAAAACAACAACGTACACTGCCATGGCCATCACCCTCGTTCAACAGAATCACGTTGTGGCCGGTCAGTGAATCAATTTCGGTGACGTAGATTGTCAGTCAGCAACTGCAGGTGTATAATGCTTAGACTCCATACTCAGTGACCACGAGAAAAGTGTCAAAGTCGAGCATTTTCCACCAATTCACCGACGAGACGTTAGAGGTATTGGGTTCCCCACTTCAAAGTTAGTGACATTAGTATGTCGATTTGACGCTGCCAAGAGTCCTGTTGTAAGAACCCTGTAGTTGTAATTATCCCCGGCTTTACCTCCGGCTTGTGACAGAACTGTATGTCCCCAATCCTGCCTTGGTTCTAAAGCTTCCAAGTACTGTATGTTCCACCGGGATGTTCCATGGAATTGGTGCTAGCTAGCTCATTGTTGAGAGCCTCGTCACGAAGGACGGTCGAATTGGAGGGAGTTTGTTCTAGAGGCAGGCAAGGAATGAATGGAATTGATCGATGATGTGAACAATTGAGCTTGACTTGATTTCGATCGTCATGGACGACTACTGGCAGAGAGTATCGAGGATTCGGCAGGGGATGGACGCGAGGATGCTGTGCTTTCTTGGCTTCATGGTTGTTGCTGCGGGAGCTAAATCCGGGCCTTTTGTATGTCCGGAAACAGCGATGTTCGTGTTCGGAGACTCGCTTTCCGATACAGGGAACATTGCGCATCTCGGAGTCGCCAATCTGCAGTACCCCTATGGACAGTCCTACAACTTCCCTGGGTCGATCAATTCCCGCCGCTTCAGCGATGGCCGCCTGCTCATTGATTTCTTCGGTAAATTTTGCGACAGGAATAGTCACAGACTCTCATTCAATTCTCTGCTGCAATTATCCTCCGTTCTTTGATCGGTGTGTGAATATTTTGGAATGGTCAATTTCGTTGATTAAATTGGTGACTCTGTTTCAAAGTGCCGTACTTGTGACATGTATTCAAGTGCATAAAGCTCTAAAAACGAGAACCGGTTTAGATTTAAGGGTTCGAACAAGCGTCTGGAATGTGCGAATGTCTTGAAATTTCTCCATTTTAACATACTTAATGCTATTCAGGTTGAAATTTATGATCATTTCCAGTTTCTTTCTTTGAGGAAATTCGTTCAAGACGAAATTGTGAAGACCGTTGTAAATAACTTATCAATTTCTTGTTTGCAAAATTCCCGTGGAAACAGCACAGGCTTTTGGACTCCCCTTCGTTGAACCGATTGCAACGCACTTTTTAGCCGGCCGGGGCTCAGGCTATGAGTACGGCGCCAATTTTGCTTACGGCGGAGCCACGGCGGCGACGAACTTGTTGACAAGCCCCTTCAGTCTCTCTACGGAAGTTTTTCAATTTTTCAGCTTCAGATTCGCATCAACTCTTCAGGGTAAGTTCATTCCTGGGAGCATACGATTCAAAGTATTTGTTGTGGCGACTCGCAGCTTCTTGCTTTGAAGTCAATCTGCAATGGAAATTTTGCCATTTTTCATCATTCAGTCAGGTCTGCAGGTGGTGATTTTCATCAAAGATGTATGTCAAGTATTCCCACCAATTGCTGGCTCGGAGCACAATTTGGTCAAACCCAAATTGTGGATCTCATATTGGGTTTGTTGTAGAGTTTTGAATGCCATGTCCTCCTAATTACCAGATATCATCTATTTCATTGGCAATTTTCTATCATGTTTGGCAAAATTTTCTTCAGATGTAAGAAATACAAATCTAGATTTGCATACATAACATTATTCAACAATGAATGAAGGATGTGTTTGAGAGTCGTTTAAGGCTTGAAGGTAACTACTTCTAATTTCAAATGCTTCCTCCAACCACACAATCTAGATTCTTACCTTAAATGTACTTCCACTATCATTAGTCTATGGTCAGTTGTCCTAATCCTATTTTTAGCACTTTGAAAATTTGTAGTTTATTCATACGGTGTCCAAAAAATGCATTCTAAAAGAATCTAGAATCCCCTTTTGACTACCGTCAAGACCCCACAAAAAGTTTTTCAATATAATAATGGTAAACCATGCTGAATTGCTTGTTTGTATGATTTTAGGTGTAATTTAATTTAGTAGTTTTTTTCCCCTCATTGGAAGCTTCCAGTTAATTTTGTTGATTTGGCATGTACCAACTAATGATATATAGTAGACATTAAACATAGGATTCCTACTTTCTTTTTCCAACTTTACTTTGACAATTCAGAACCTGCAAGGGCTAAAAGTCAATTTTGGTAGCATTGTGAAGGCGTTTCTTGATAATTTAGCCGACATAACATTCAGTAGCAGACTGCTGGGTTGCCTTCCCCCGGACGGAATGGTGTGGTATATTCCACACCATTTCATCCGCCGGATGAGATGGTGTGGAAAATATCACACCATCAGTAGCTAATATACACGCGTCGATTTTGTCAGAGAGTCAGTCAGCTAGCCATAATAATTTAAGGTACATTTAAAATTAAAACAAAACCAAAGTTCATATATTTATTAAATAAAACACAATAAACGTTTTGCACCCATACATTGTGTATTTTGAAAACTCAAAATATTTTTGGCTTGTATGAATTCAAGCTAAATGCTTGGTTCATTTAAAAAAAAAATTTGGGGTGTTTGTAACATAACAAAACACATTAAAAAAATGAAAAAAAAATGAACTAAGCTTGTAGCTTGCTTTCATACAAAACCAAAATCACTTTGGATTTTTAAGTGAAAAGACAATTTTATATATACACATGGGGTGGTAGGAGGTAGAACAACCCATGTGAGATAAATAATTTAGAATTTGTAGTTTCTTAAGCATTCATAGTTAAGTCAAAAACAAAGCATTGTGTTAAAAGTAGAATTTCAGATTACATTTGGACATAGTAGAATAAGTTTTCTTAAAAAAGTTTGAACTCCAAAAAGGTGGTAAATAAAGCTAAGTTTCACCTCCAAAATCCGTTTGGCATTTTGAATCTCCAATCAAAAGTTATGGACAAATTTGAGAGAGGGTTTTTTAAAATGTTAAAGAAAAAAGGTCCATTTCAAACCCTCTCTCAAATTTGTCCATAACTTTTGATTGGAGATTCAAAATGCCAAACGGATTTTGGAGGTGAAACTTAGCTTTATTTACCAACTTTTTGGAGTTCAAACTTTTTTAAGAAAACTTATTCTACTATGCCTAAATGTAATCTGAAATTCTACTTTTAATACAATGCTTTGTTTTTTACTAAACTATGAATGCTTAAGAAACTACAAATTCTAAATTATTTATCCCACATGGGTTGTTCTACCTCCTACCACCCCATGTGTATATATAGAATTGTCTTTTCACTTGAAAAACCAAACAAGTTATTGATGGAAAATGATTGTATAGCATTATTCATTGGATTCTTTGCCAACATCTTATTCTACAAATATTTGTTGATTTGTATGTTGGGTCCTAAAATTAATAAAAAAAAAATGGAACTTACTGTAATGTAATGCCACTATCCTTGTATCCAAACTTACATTAATTATTTGAGGATGAATTTCGTGGATGAGGACTCAAGAGAGGTAAAGGCAGCCTCTCTAAAGGCTACTGAATGTTATGGACAATAGAGGCCAAGAATATTTTACTTATTTCTTTTGATTTTTATATCCTGAAAACAATTGGCTTACCTGAATGATGTTATATGTCCTAGTTATCAATAGAAAACTAGAATTGAAAGGAAGAATTGCTTCTGCATCTCATTCTTGGCAATTTGAAATCTGCAAGTTTAATGAATACTGATTGTATTTCAGATGACGACCCCTTGTATTTTGAAAGGGCGCTGTATACGATATCAGGAATTGGAGGAAATGATTTTGCAGCTGCGTACAAGGCAGGTCATACGCCTGCACAAGTGATTGATACCACGGTCCCATTGGCAGTCAAAGCCATTGGAAAAGATATGGAGGTTAGTTCATACACAACCAACCTTGAGGCATTGTGATAAGGTAGAGGTCCCCGCTATTTTCGATAATATCAGCATGTAGGATATGGGAAATTTGTTGAGAAATTAAGATCAATGTGTGCAAACATAAAAATGAGAAAGAATGCAAAAAAAATAAAAAATAAAAAAAAAAATAAAATAAAATTCCAAGAATGAATATTTTATTCAATATAAATGTAGATTTTTCATTTGGATCCATTCCGGTCTCGTAGACTCACCTATTATAGTTTGCTTTGGCACTTAGCCCTAAGCAAGGAGGGAAGAGAGATGAGTGGACGAGAAGGTACAAATAGAGAATCTTTCTCAATGAACAATGTATCCAATTGTTGTCAACAATAGGTCACCTTATAAAGCCATTATGAGGTGCTATTGGAAATAGGTACTTGTACCTTATATTGAGGCACTTTTAATTAGTATCAATGGATCTAAAATCGCCCCCTAAAATGTACAAAAGGCATTCATTTTAGTGGCAATTCAAGGTGCACTTTACTTAGATAACCACAAATCTTGGGATTGATGAAGGATGTTCTTTCCATGACAAAGTTATACTTTCATGTTGCTAGACATAACCTCAATTACTAGGTTTAGGTCAATCTCATTGAATTGAGAATTTCAAGCCAAGGACATTATAATACAATTGACAAGATTATTGGTATAAGATATAAGGTAGAAACACCTAATTGCAACACCATCTGTTCTCTGATAGCAAAGAATTGACTTAAATGAACATTTCTATGACTCAAAACCACCTCAACTTTTCAAAACCATACAACCAAAAAAAGGTGAGTTTTTTTTGAAGCAATCCAAATGAAAATTGAGACATTTGTTGATTCAAGGGTGTTCATCTAAGGTGAGTCTAGTGTTAATATTTATATACAAAATATCGTATATTTTCAACTGTGAAAAGTTTTAAAATATTATTAGTGTCAAGCAAATGACAAAACCACTTGGGGTGCATTTCTCTTTAGTTTGCTAATAATCTCATCAAATTTTGTGATAGTAGGATCCAACAAAGTGTTGCAATTAGGTATTCAACATTTTTGGTGATCGTTGTCAAACTTCTTTGAGTTCTCTCCGTATTCCATGTTTGGTTGTCATCTCTACAAAATTGACTCAACAACCAAGGCTTGACAACCTTCATTCAATTGTCAAATACATTGACACCTCTTTAATTCTGACCTTCCCTTCAATGACATTCTAGAATATCTTGTTTGCTTGCCTCAATTTTATTGATCGGAGCCTATGACGCAAATCTTTAAAAAATCATGAGTTAGTAATTCAATAATGCATAAAAAAATACAAAACCAATTGGGTTACATTATGCATCTATTTTTCTTTCTCTGAAAAATGAGATCAGAATCTTTCCATTCACGGAAACCCATGACAGAGGGGATCAGCTTTTAAATGGTTGCTTTTCGAGCAGACTATCTCAGTGTCCGTTCTTCCGGAAGCTGGTAATGTAAGTCATGCAAATTTTAGATTGTGCAACTAATCCCACGGAGATGCACGCAGAATCTTTACGCCGGCGGAGCACGGAGCTTCTTCTTTTTCAATGCTCCCCTCGAGGGATGCATTCCGTATCTTCTCACGGAAATTGAAGGAAAGGGCGCCTCCGTCGATGAAGCGGGTTGCTTGAGCGAATACGACGAAGTGGTGGAGGTTTACAATGCGCAGTTGCACGCGAACGTGGAGGAGTATCGGTCGCGCTGGACCGATGCAAGCATCGTGTTCTTCGACGCTTACGCTGCGACCAAAGACATTTACAGCAATCCAGAAGCATATGGTGAGAGTCTAACTTCAGAGCCTTCCCCTAATCACTCGCTGTGAAAATTATGTGCGAATTTGACGTCATGTTGATTGTCCCGTGTTTTAGGATTTCGAAAAGACAAGGCACTCGTGGCATGTTGTGGCTATGGCGGCAAGTACAACTACAATCCTTCAGTCAGGTGCGGCAATTCAGGGGAAGTCAAAGATCCTGTTACAAACCTCACTACCTTCGTCAACATCTCGTCGGCGTGTGCAGATCCTGCACAGCATCTCTCTTGGGATGGTATCCATCCCACACAGGCACTGAATCGTCAGATTGCTCTGCTTTTTCTCACGGGTCGATTTGTGGAAGGTCTGCCAGGGAGCTCCAACCTCAGTTTGCTCTGTAATCTCAATTTTACTAGCTTTTGAGAAAATGAAATGTTACTGATCAGATTTTGTATACAATTGGTGGCCAAATAATGAATCACTTCTCGTTGCTATTTGAGCTCTCACTTGGACTCTTCACCGACTTCGGCTCTTTCATTTCTTCGCTGTTCCCAGTCCCTTCCTCTTTCGGTTTGTCCACAGGCCTTTGAGGATACCGATCCATAATATGCTCTGCAAGCAGCGCCACGAATTGATCAGGAAGGTCATTCTTGCGACAAACCTTTTTGGCCACTTCTTCTGCAGATTCGTCGTCGCTCATTTGAATTCGCTCTACGCGTCCATCTTCCAGCTCCATGATAATGTTGGCCAGCTGAACGATTGGGTCGTTGACATCAGTTCCTGTCCACAAGGCAAACTGGAGCTTGAATCAAGTGCTCCGAAATTGGACGAACAGAGTTGAAACCACAGAATTATCCAGATTCAGAGCTTTCGTAATGATATCAGTGGAGTGTTGTGAAGATCAAAGTGGAGTACCAGCAACAGCAGTCGACTGCAGTCAACAGCAGTCAGCTTCTTGCCAGCATTTGGAGATACAAAAATTCAACTGCTTGCTCTCCCTGCAATCCCACATCCCATGTCAAGGCGATCTTCAATGGCTGTTACCCTAACATGAATTTGAAGCCATTATTGCGTGCTTTCGATTCCGAACTGGCTGAAAATTTGTCACCTGGTTCTCAGAAGTGTCGGACTTGGCTTTCTCCGCTCGTGACAAAGCGGTCTTCGACACTTGAACTGTCTCGGGACCCTCCTTGCATGTCTCATTGTATTAAGTCCTGCTCGAATCAAGGATTAGGTCGATCACTTCCTGCTTGAGTACCGCGATTGCTGAAGGTACTCGAAACATACTGATTCTGCAGGAAGATCGATCAAGAAATTGGTTAGTTAGCAAGAGAGTTAGTAAGAGGTATCGATAGATTTTCAAGGTGGTAATTCTACTAACTAAGATAGCCATGCTATCTCTTTTGGTGTTGGAGTTCTTCCACAGTAAAGAATCCCTGCCGGAAGTGACCTTGTATCTTTGACATCCTTTGCAATCTGAAGCATTGACAAACGACATGCTAACAATGCTTTGAAAGAGAAAATTAAAGGGCTCATCGGGAGACCAACGCACTGAGAGAATGGTGGAGAGAAGCGACGCCTTTGCTCCCAGGGACGTGAAGGAAGAGTCTGTTGAGGGAGTTCTAGTAATTAGGCCACATGGACGCAGACAGAGAGTGCTCCCCACTTAGCCAGGGGGTTGGGACATGGCATGCCCTGTCTACTTGGAGGGACGCGGAGGCGGCCTTGCAATCACGGTGCCCTTGGGATCCCACCACGTGCCTCCACCATCGCCTTCGATATATTCTGCGACTGCAAACGTGCAGAGGCCACCAGAGACTCCAGCTCTGTCATTCACAGCCATCTTCTAGCTCACTCTTTGGAGAGTTCTGATACCAGTGAGCTAGCGATGAAGAATTGATGTCGAAGGCCAACACTTGGAGACCAAGCCAAGGAATGAATGTCTATTTGGAGAATTGCAGCCCAAAGATGCAAACGGAGGAAGTGTTTCGAGCTCGAATGATGAATTCTCATGCTGCTCTCTCTCCCCAGTCTTATAACACTCCGGCGGTGAAGCTGAAGCTTTGCTTCGATGGTAAATTCCATGAAGGGTACGAGGATGTCTGTGTCGGGAGCCATGTCTGCGGAGGGCGGGAGGGAGAATGTTGTCTGCAGGGATCTCTTGTCTGCAAGAACGAATTGTCTGCGAGGAATTGTTGTTGTCTGCGGCGTGTCTGCTCGATCGCCGCAATTTAATTTGATGTGTGACCGACACTGGTTGATAACGAAACCCGTGTTTTAGAGCCCTAAAATAGGGTTTCGGGTGCGCACGTACACTCCGAATTCGTCACCCCCTTCCGTAATTTACTCGGAAATCGGCATCGAGAACGTACTGCATTCGTTGAGGGAGAAGCAATTTCAACCGACAATTCGTGACAGAAAATACATCGCAAACGAAACAGAGGAATATTCCAGGACGTTTTGGTGAAGCCCCTGCTAGGGAAATGCCAGCTGAATTGCCAGGAAGCTAAGGCGAGTTCCCGGAATGAGGATTGCTTGAATTGGGGCCGAGAAATCTCGTTATCTAGCTGCGATGCTTCCACTGCCGGCTGTTGATCCAAATGGCGGCGCCAGGAATTTGGGAAACGCAAGATTTCGGGGGAAGAGTCCCGGTTTCGGAAAGCTCGCCAGTTGCTACGTTCCTACTCGGCAGCGAGAGCGCGGCGAGCGCGGCGGTGGCGAGCGCAGCGAGGGTGGTGAGATTTGAGGCGTTGAAGACTTGACGCGGTTGTGGCTCTGTCTGTATGTCTGTAGGCACGTTGATAACAGAGTCCTATCAGGAATGCGTGGTTGCGCTATCAGAGAATTTTAGGGCTAGATAACCGAATCGGATTTTCTGACCTCCAAATGGTTTGTGTGCATTGCTTGAATCCTTTCACCGTCCGTGGATTTATGGTGAGGCCAAAAAGTGGTCAATGGATGACTTTAACCCCTAAACGCCTCAATCCTTTTTTGAATTTTATCACATTTTTGCTTCTATCTTTGTACAAAAATATCATTTACCAGAATTTTGTAAGTGACTGTGGTTGTTAAAGAAGGTTGTCTTTTCTAAATTCAAGTATTACATTGGATGAATGAGAAGTTGGTTGGACTACAGAGTGCCTTGTAGCCCTCCGTTCATTGTTCAAAATATAGACGTCAGAGCGCTTCGGGGTTAAAGGGTACAATAGAAATGGAGAATGCATTTATTGGTCTAGAGTTGGATCATTTTGGACAAAGTATTTTGGTAGTAGTTCTCAGTCGTTTTAGGGTTTAGATATACAAACCCAAACTTGCATGAAAAGTTTACAATGTGCTAACAAACTAGGGCACTTGCAATTTAGTGTTGTTTGAACTGCAGTGATGAATGAAACTTGAGTACAAATTTGAAACATTTTCATTCAAACAAGCATACCATAAGCATCAATGGACAAAGTCCAAAGATAGATATACAAAAGTTGTAGTGTGGGACATACTACACGTTACGATAGGAGTTTGAAGAAAAAATTAGTTATGATTTGAATGAAAATTAATTTCAAAGTTAGCCATGTCTAAAACTTAGTTTTATTCAACATGATTTGGAATTACTTTATCTTTTGTCAATTTCTGACTTCTTAGAATCCTAAAAAACTTTTTGTCCCTTGGCATGTTGGTATACATCATTTTAGATTGTTGTACACAAAAATTGAAGGAAATTGACATTTATAGAATTTAAAATATCAACAATTTGACAAACATGCAAATGATGTTGGTTCTCACAATAATTGAATTCTTTTTCGAAATGAGAGCAAGGGATTGCATTAGCCATTGTAGAGAGTATAGGTTGTTATATCTTAATGCCGTTGCATTATTTTGATATATTTGTTGAATTGGATAATGCATTCAATTTATATTTCACATTTGTATTATGCGTTTTTAGGTTCAATTTTTAAATCCAAAGAGTAGAGTTCACAATGCAC
Organism: Pseudisothecium myosuroides; assembly: GCA_951799445.1. Taxonomy (NCBI): domain Eukaryota; kingdom Viridiplantae; phylum Streptophyta; class Bryopsida; order Hypnales; family Lembophyllaceae; genus Pseudisothecium; species Pseudisothecium myosuroides. The sequence goes on along the minus strand of OX637287.1, from coordinate 19,953,391 downwards.
ATAATTGATCCAACAGATTCAAAAAAATTAAATTATCATTGTCAATTTCGTCAAAAAGTTGAAAATTGCCAAATATTACATTGACCTTCACAAAATTGGCAGTTTTTTGATGATATTGACATTGATAACTTAATTTTTTGGGATTCCTTGGATTGATTATATACATCATGAACTCGTCTAAAGACAAAACAAATTGAACCTAAAAATGCATTATATAATTGTATGACAAAAAAGTGTATATTCCAAAATTCCAAAAATATGTAATTAATGATATCAATGAGTATTAATGTAAAACTTGTAAGAATAATATTTTTAATGTAATTTTCAAATTACCCCGTGAAGGACTAAATTTTGAACAATGAATGAATGCAAACACGTGCCAAGAACACAAAGTCTTGGTCTTTTCATCCATCTAAATATTTGTAGATACTTATGGTAGTCCTTTTATATTTGTATGATAAAGATTCTAATAACTTTTTTTAAAAATAACTTCTATAGTTCAAGGAATACAAGCATGTTTGGCCTTAAGAGGATAACAATTCTAGGCAAAAAAAATGACCAATTAGATACAACTTGACTAAATTTGTAAAATAAGCTCTTAAAAAATTCACCAAATTAAGAACTCAAAATTTTGAATTTAAAGATTAAAAATTCATTAGAGAAAATTTGGACTCTGTAGAGGGCCGTTTGACTTTGGCCAATAATGCAAGTACAACAAAAAGTGAAAATAATGTTTTTATTTTGAAATTAATTAATTATTTTTTAAAACCATGTACCACATCATTGCCACAGTTGCGAAGTCAGATTGAAATTAATTTTTTTTTCCAAACAAATATTTTTATCTTTTTGTATTTGCATTGCGAACAATAGTCAAATGGCTTGCCAGAGAGTCCGTCATTTTCACAAGCATTTTTTCTAATGCTTGTGAAAATTTTGCATATTCAATTTAGCATCAATTCTAGAAGGAATATCTAATTTCTGGTTTCAATTTTTTATTGAAAATACTAGGCGGCACTATATTAGTAGATCTCACCATTTGAAAATGATCTACGCATCACATATATAATATACTATTATTTTATAGGTTATATAATATTAAATTTGTTAAACTTGGATAATAAGATGGTATTAAGATAGTAAAGGAAGGGAGTGCAAGTGAGGGGTCAAACTATGCCATTATTTGCCTCTCAAAGTGAAAAGCCTCCATATTTGGAGGTTATATATAAAATCATGGATGATTTCTTTTTTTTGACCACACTATTTTCAATCTTTAAGAGGAATCATTGTCTCTATTTTCCAAGGTGATAGTTGTTGGATCATTGCAAAAAACACCCTCCATTTTTTGTAGTGTTTTGGCAAAAATTGCATTTCAGCCCTAGAGTACTACGTAGCAGAATAAACTTTTACCGTTGATTGGAAAAAATTGACGGCTAAAAATAATGTTGCATGTACTATGGACTACTTGCAAGTACTAAAGCAATACTATGTGGAAAAAAAAGACCAATTGTCATAGAAAATAAAAATAATGAGGTATAAATTAATAAATAGGAAAACAAGAACAAAAAAAAACTAAAAATTGTCCATTTGTTAAGACTTGATGGTAATCAAATTTCACCAAGAAAAATGAAGTTGACACCATCTTCAATGTTTAGAAGTGCTTGTACATGGGACCCCTATTTTTATGGACCTAGAGAACATAAAATAATACTCTTTGCATCCTGAAATAAATCTAGGGTTTCAAAATATACCGACTTGTTCCAAATTGAATTTGGTATTGGCTCTCTACAACTTGATTGACAACAATTGAAGCTAGTTCAAACATCCTAAAGCAAAAGAATCCATAGATACAACGTTCTATAGTCTATCACTACAAGAGAAAGAGGTGTTTTAAGTGAGTTTTAAAGTATAGTCTTAGACACATGATTTTAAGTAATGACCTTTTAAGGAGATTTTTAGCAAAATTTTACTTAAAACACATGTGTTTTAAGTAAAATTTTGCTAAAAATCTCCTTAAAAGGTCATTACTTAAAATCATGTGTCTAAGACTATACTTTAAAACTCACTTAAAACACCCCTTTCTTTTATAGTGTGTACAACATTTTGATCCCTACAAAAGAAATCAAAACGCAACCTCTAGTTAATCAAAGGTGATGAGTTCAATCCAAAATTATACTAAATAAATCTCACTATAAGAAACCCGCATTTTAGAGAACGAGCCCAAATTTTTTTAAATGGATTTTAGGTGATGTCAACTTTGACAACCCAATGTTTTTATGTCAACAAAAATGTCCAACATAACATCAATGTTGATATAAAAACATTGGATTGTCAATGTTGACATCACCTAAAATTTGTTTAAAAAAATTGGAGCTCGTTACCTAAAACATGGGGATCTTAGTGTCTCTTGCTAGAAATATCCTGAAGTCAAATCACAAGACATTGTTGGAACTGAATAGAGAGAACATCATCGGACTTCCCTACATCATCGTTGCTTAGAGAATAATCTAAATTAAGGGTGATTGCAAGAAACACTTGTACTATTTGTTGCGTTTTGCATTTTTGGACTTTTAATACTTTTTGTACTATGAGTCACCTTCAGTACTATTGAAGTCATGGAACATAAAATTTGAATGGTCAATTGGATTTCAAATTTACTATTCTGACAACATGTGATGTTCATCATTGGATGACAAAAATGGATGGAAATACTTAATTTGTCATTAAAAAACAATTTACATTGGCAAATAGAAGGTATTATGAGCCCCAACAGTACTATTGAGTCTTTCTGTGTACCCTGAAGTACTATTTTGAGCCACCCTAGAAAATGAGACTTTCACGTTTCTAATTTTGAAAATTAGAAAATGAGTTTGAAAATTTTATTTTAAAAATGGCCATTGTTGCTGACTAAGAGCAAAGTAGGAAGATCAAAGTTACAACTAAAAAAACATTTTTAATTCAACATAAATTCAACTTGAATAAAGCACACTTTAGGCCAATATAAAACACACATGGAAAATGTTTTTGGAAATCCCTCTCCTGAGAAGGTGTATTTCTATTAGAAGAGCTAGCCTACCAAATTTAATGATGTAACTCTTCAAAAAAGGTACTTGATAGTACTAAAAACCACCAAAACCGCATGTGAGATATATTCAAAATTCAATTTCACCTAATAAATTAATTTTGAAAAAATCAAAATAACTTAAGTGCGTTTTCTATTACTATAGGAAGCTTGCTTTTGAATTTCATGTTCATTCAATCATTTTTGCAATACTTATGGCACAAAACAACTTCCGCATTGAACGTGTGACGGAAAATAGTACAGGTGTTTCTTGCAATCACCCTCAATAGCATTGGAGCAATTCCCAAAAGGTAGAAATTTGTCAATTTTGCCATTTGCATGTTTTCAACTTACGCTACTTTAGAATTTGTTTCTATTGTTTCATGCCTAGTGGGGTTCACTAAAAGCTACAATAACTATACACTCCCTTGAAAATAAGAGCAACTCATGCACTAATCTAGCCATTTCAAAGAACCCCTGGATTTATTTTGGGACGGGGGGAGTATATTTTTAGATGCCCCTTAGTAGGCATATGATTACCTAGTGTGAAAATAGACCACCAAAATTTCAACTCTAGATCATTTAGTTTGTGTACTCTAACGTAGTGAAAACTCCTAAACCTCAAAGTGTGACAAATTATGAATATTCAATTATAATTTCATGTTCTTAGGACTTGAGATTCAAAAGTTATGGCGGAAGAGAAAAAATCAGTCCAACTGTGACAAGGTATAGGATTGGTGTTTCCTGCAATGATTCCTATAATATTTTGTAATGAATATCAATCTATTGTACATAGCTTTTTGCCATTTCTAATAGCTATTATTACAAAATCTAGAATAGCTATTACAGTATCAAGACTATACTAGCTAGTCATTACAAAATCTTAGATAACAAAGTAAAGTAAAAAATGTACAACTTGTGTCAATCACTTAAAATATCAAAAGCTTCCATCCTATCAAAGTTTGTCATCTAGCACAAATGTTCAAGCTTGTATTTGCTCATACTTCTAGTACAAATAAAGACTCAAAGTATTGTCAAGTTAGAAATTAGAAAGAGCGTGCATTTATGATTTACAGACTATAAAGCCTACAAAAGCTCTTCTTAAATAGGTGCTTGCCACCTAAAGATTATAGAATTGGAAATTTACATATCCTCAAGCTAACAAACAATGGTTTGTCCTTCCCCATCGCTCACAAAAATTTCAGAAGCTTTCATCACCCAATTTCGAATGGATAGTTGCAACACAGACATTCATTCAAAAGCACCCTCACTAGCTTGCGAACTCCCGAACTCCTGATATATCTCCAAAACAACCACCTGGAATAGACATCTGTGAAACATTTAAATCAACAAGCTCAGTCACAAACAGGACGGGTTCAGAAAACCTTTCCCAAGTTACAAGGGCAAAAAACAGAGCTGGGTTATAGGATTTTCAATACTCAAAGTGGAAAAACCGACACAGTGAAGAGTATATTGAAAATGGATTGGCTAGTCCCTCGAATGGGATAACAAATGCTTTGCTGAATCAAGCAAAAAGAACATTTGGTTTCAAATAATGAGACTACTGGAATACCAGTCCAATGAACTGGAAACTGAATCGCATGTGTCAAAATAAATCAACCCCGGACTCCATAGCTGTCACCAGCAAGAATAGGCGGCTCTAAACGCTATCCTACAAAAACTCACAGCAACTCTGGCCGAAAGACCAGCATGCAGAAACACTCAGGTTGAAGAGTCCGCTGAGGTAATTCTACTAACTAAGATAGCCATGCTATCTCTTTTGGTGTTGGAGTTCTTCGACAGTAAAGAATCCCTGCCGGAAGTGACCTTGTATCTTTGACATCCCTTGCAGTCTGAAGCATTGACAAACGACATGCCAAAAATGCTTTGGAAGAGAAAATTAAAGGGCTCATCGGGAGACCGACGCACTGAGAGAATGGTGGAGAGAAGCAACGCCTTTGCTCCCAGGGACGTGAAGGAAGAGTCTGTTGAGGGAGTTCTAGTAATTAGGCCACATGGACGCAGACAGAGAGTGCTCCCCACTTAGCCAGGGGGATGGGACATGGCATGCCCTGTCTACTTGGAGGGACGCGGAGGCGGCCTTGCAATCACGGTGCCCTTGGGATCCCACCACGTGCCTCCACCATCGCCTTCGACATTTTCTGCGACTGCAAACGTGCAGAGGCCACCAGAGACTCCAGCTCTGTCATTCACAGCCATCTTCTAGCTCACTCTTTGGAGAGTTCTGACACCACCTCGATGTAGCGATGAAGAATTGATGTCGAAGGCCAACACTTGGAGACCAAGCCAAGGAATGAATGTCTATTTGGAGAATTGCAGCCCAGAGATGCAAACGTGTAGTAGGAAGTGTTTCGAGCTTGAATGATGAATTCTCGTGACCTCTCTCCCCATTCTTATAACACTCCGGCGGTGAAGCTGAAGCTTTGCTTCGATGGTAAATTCCATGAAGGGTACGAGGATGTCTGTGTCGGGAGCCATGTCTGCGGAGGGCGGGTGGGAGAATGCTGTCTGCAGGGATCTCTTGTCTGCAAGAACGGATTATCTGCGAGGAATTGTTGTAGTCTGCGGCGTGTCTGCTCGATCGCAGCATTTAGATGTGTGACCGACACTGGTTGTTAAACGAAACCCGTGTTGTAGAGCCCTAAAATAGGATTTCGGGTGCGCACTTACACCCAAATTTGTCACCTCGTCCGTAATTTACTCGGAAATCCGTTTCGAGAACTGCATTCGCTGGGAGAGAAGCAATTTCAGCCGACAATTCTTGAAATTACATCGCGAACGAAACAGAGGAATACTCCAGCACATTAATTGTCGCGAATACCCTGCTAACGATATTACCAAATTCCTCAAAAAACAGAAACCAGAATCCAAAACCCTGAAACCCAAAACCAATTGAATTGCAAGGAAGCGAAGGCCAGGTGACGGAGTGAGCATTGGTTGCCTTGGGGCCGACAAATCTCGGTCAAATGACGGTTGTGGATCCAAATGACGGCGCCAGCAACTTGGGAAAACGCACGATTCCGGGAAGCGCGCGTTACTACGTTCGGCAGCGAGAGCGCGGGCAAGCGCGGATACGGACAGCGAGCGCAGGTGAGACTTGACGCGATTGCGGCTCTGTCTGTAAGTCTGTACGCACGTCGGTAACGGAGTCTTATCAGAATCACGTGGTTGTGCTACCAGAGATTTTAGGATTTGATAACAGAAAATGATCCTTTTCACCTCCAAACAGTTTTTTTTTTTTTCATTTTGGAGAAGGAGCCAGTTGTTCTTTAATACTCATGTGATACCTGGGGTGATACTTGGTGATATCTATGAAAACTAGGTGATACTTAGGTAAAATTTGACTACTAGTCTTGAAATACAACAATAATCTGGTTATTTTGACCCAAAAAAACGAAATTTCATTTACAAAAAATAACCAACATCTTTTGGATGTAGCTAAGTGGCGAAAATTCATGCATAAAAAAAAAACGCTACCTCCAATTGGTTTGTGTGTATTAATATAATCCTTAACCCTAAAAGGACAAGACCTATCATCAAGGCACTTTACCAAAAATGAACCAATTTGTAGATGAGTAGGTGCATTCTTCATTTCTACAATAGTAATCTTGAAAGTCATCCACTGGGCCTTTTTTGGCCTTTGTGTCCTTCCAAAGTAAACTATTTATGGTAGGGACATCTCAAAAAGCCACTTTTTTCTTGTGCATAATTTCTATTATGAAATTAATCAATTTTTTCAATATTCCAATCGACAAATGAAAAGAGATTCCAACAAACCAAAGTATGCATCATTGGAAAATTAAAGAAAAATTATGAAGGATTAATAACCATTGGTAGATTTTTAAAATTGTTTCTTTAACAATTTATACATTTTGATTTAGCAGTTGTATATAATAAGGACGTATGATCAATTGTTGCTTTTAAGCACTTGCTGCATTTTGGTGGCCCTATTTGAACCTTTTAAAGACAATTGTTCATTGAGTGGACAATTGGTAATTTGGATCGGCCCTATGAAGTCAATTTTGGATGGAAGTTTCTAAAATTTTGACACAAAGTAAGGATATATACTTCCTTTGTGGGAATATAATTTTTTTACAAATTGGGTATCTAGATCAAAAGAGTATGTTGCCTAGAGTTTTTTAGGTAGGCTAAGTTGCTTTAGACAAAATGTATAAATCTCTTCTTCTAATTTTAAAATTAGCAATTACGTAACAAACATGATGTAGGATGCAATTGTAAAAAAAATCTGTGGAGTTCAAAATTTTCACTCCAAGAAGAGCTAAAGTTTGTTGATCTTCTAAAGTAGGGTTAAAAAAATATTCTTCTAGCTTCATATGTTATAATCTTTCAATCTAAGTGGTTAAAGTTTTTGAAATTTTTCCACACATTCTTATAGTAGTCATATGCAATTTTGTACAATTGATTTCTTTTCTAAATTTTTTTTTTCCATTTTTTTGGGCAATATCTAGAAAATAGCAAATAAAATAGTAGTTTTTAAGAATTTCTATCCAAAGTACAATTATCTTGGTCTTTAGCGATTAAGCTGCAAAGGACTATTGTGTTTTGAAGCCCAAATACAATAGACCATTTTAAGATCCTTGTACCCAAAGCAATGCTAAAATCTTCATCTTTATTTCTTTTATAACAAATCCAACCATATGATCCTTTATTTAACATATTCAAATACATCCTTACAAAAAATTTAGTAAAAATCCCAAAAACTGCAACTTCAATGTGCATAAACTTCAAAAAATAGTTTTTTCTAGTGGTTCCTAATGGTGAAGTTTTGTCTTTCAATATTTTTAGAAAAAAACACTTATGTTTGATAACTTGTATATTTTAATTAATATCTTGGAAAATGGGTTGAGAATATACGAAAAAATAATTAACAAAAAAAAATTGTGTTCATCTTTTAAAAATTATAAAGTAGAAGGTAGTACTTGATGAAAGAAAAAACTAAACCACTAATAACTTTTGACAAGAGATTGAGAATTGTAAATCCCAATCATGGTGAAGATGTAAGCAATTCATATCACCAAGAACTTATATTTCATGAATTTTGTTGTTATTCAAAATTTTCAACAATGGGCTTAAAAATTAACTTTATATATTCTTTCTACCTTCATTGCTTGCATAATAAAGCTCCTCAAATCTTTCATCTCATGGTTCAAAATTGGATGGTTCAAATGTTTTTGTTTTGGTATCAATCTAAACAATGAAATTAAATTAATCAATATTTTTTTTGAATATGTTACTAGTTGTCCTCTTTAAAATTGGAATAAAATAAAATCCATAATGTTACAATATTTATCAAAATGATGTGAAATAAAGCTTCTCATTTAGATTATGATAGAATTATTAGCATCCATTCTAAAGGTTTTATTCAAAAATTTCAAATTATGAAGTCAATAGAGCTTGCTTGAGTTTTCAAAAGATCCAAAGTAATCAAGACTCTTGAATATCTAGTATGTAGTGTCACGACCTTTATCATGACTCCTATTACAAAATCAATCACATCTTTGCCCCCCCAAAATATCATCCAATTATTTCATCCAATGTTTACAATGAAAACCTAAAGCAAGACAAACATTCTTATGATTTGTCATGCATATGTTTCCCCTATCTCTTGATAAATGAAAATATGCAAACAAAAAAAATGGGATGGGAGTGTTGTTGCAAGCTTTTGCAATAGTTGTACAGCTAGTAGGAATTAAATGCAAAGGAATTAAAGAATTCAAGTTTCATATATTATTTATAATATGAAAATATTAGCAATAGCAATGATAGAAATTACAATGCCAATATAATCTAGAATTCAAAATCTAAAACATTTATTTAACCATCAATTCTAAAATATTCTTCCAAATTGTATTAGTAATGAACATTTGAGCATTTTCAAACATAAATAAGCTTAATCTTGTGTCTTTTAGGGGTTATAGTTACAAAATTTCCTTGTTATTATGTGTCCTTGGGTTGCCCAAAATGTGACAATAAAGAATTCTGAATTCTGTACCAAAAAGTATATTCCTCCCAATCCCACTATAAAAATTCTACATGAAGAAACAAAAGTTGTATGAAGTATCAAATTGAAGTAATACATGAAGTAGTGCTGCATAGGAAAAAAAGAGTCTAAAAAGGGATCATTTGAAATACAATAATGAAGCAAAAATCCCTACTCTGAAAAATTTGATTACTTGGACTTCATTCCCTTGCTTGTTGGTCATATCCATCCCTTCACACTACTTCGTTCATTCACTTCATTGTATGTAGGAAGAAATCTTCTTAGAAGGCATATACAAGAATCAAAAGTTTCAAACACTCAATCAATTGTTCTAAGCCTTTTTCTTCTCCTAAAATATAAGGCATTCTAAACCCTAGTTTTTAACCCCTAAAGTTCCTTGACTATGTTCTCACCAAAAATGCTCCAAAACTGCCATTTCTAGTACAAGTACCAAATTTTTGAAAAATATCATTTTTGGACACATGTAACCGTAGGATCTTGTAGTACTCTAGTTTGAGAATATGTGGAAAAAATTTCAGAAATTTCCATCGTGTAGATTGGAATATATTAGTGTTTGAAGTGGCAAAAGTCCTTTTTTTGGCCTTGCAAAAAACTGGGCAGCTGCACTTCACAAGGTCAAATTATTATGAAAAAAATTCCAAAATGGTTGTGCTTCTTTGGATTCATTCTTCAGGGCAAGTTGGCTACATGCTTGAAAATTTTCAGATTATTTGGAATTGTATAACATATAGGAAAAAAATAGTAAGTAGAAAGAAGTAGATAATGGTTCAGAACATTAAATTGTTAAGAAGTTAATTATAAAATTGAAAAATGCCAATCTCAATGGTCGCAATGTTGTAATAAACAATCTACATCCTATAATTTTATTTTTTTTGAAAAATATTGAAAATTGAGTGAAATAAACAACTTCAAAGTTTATTTAGAGTAGACAATCCATAACTGCCCGCAAACTAAAAATCCTCATAACGTTTGATTCATTGATCAAAATGGAATGATTCAAAGCTTTCCACGTATATATAAATCTAATAAACCAATTTCAAATTTTTATTTTTGAAAAAAGTGATTTTTTCTGATCTGCCCGAACTGCCCGAGTTGACCAATAAACAACATATTCGGCCATAACTTTTGACTCGTATTTTCAAATGTCATGAAATTTAGTGCATATGAAAGATATTCCTTGTCCCCACCTTCTATAAAAATTTCAGCCCAAAATATGGAAATCTCCAGTCACACGTACCTGCCCAAAAATTTTATGTTGCCAAAAAAGGCATGTTGGTCCTTTAGGGGTTAACCATACAAGGACACCAAGGACTAAAAGTATCCTTTCCATGGTCAAGCAATCTTTTCTCATATTGAAAGAATGGACAATTTTAGTTCATCCAAATTCTTGTGTACAACAATATTTATGTTATGTCTACGTCATTGAGTTGTTTTAGTCACTGAGTCGTTTCTAGATATTTTGAAGCTAGATTTTGATATTCAAAAACAATTTTTTTTTATTGTGAGATAAACTAACAAAATGAAGCTTCTGAAGTGTTGTTTTTAACTCCGCTTGAAAATTCTTAAAAACAAACATTTTATTGAAGTTTGAAGCTAAAGATCTATAACCATGTTTCTAAATGTAGAATGACACAAGTGTTTTTTTATTTGTAGTGTTCTATTTGACAATATATTTCTACTCTAAAATTTCAAATTTTAAAGCTTGTTTTGTATTTGATGTGAATTTTCTTCAATTTCTTTACAAAAATTCATATTACTTTGAAATTTCATGAAAGAATATAAAATAGGTCAAATATCCTATACATATACTTTCATCTAGCAAGAAATATATAAAACTAAGAAATTTCACTTATCGATAGCAACATGGAAGATACAAAGTAGAGGATTTTAAGGTTTGACTACATGGTTGTAGGCTCCACCCTTTAAGTATTAAGATTTTTCTAAGTTTTAAATGTTAATTTTTTCAAAAAATACAAAAAACTCTTGAATTTTAATTTTAATTTTGATAATAATTTTTATGATTTTCATTTGACTTCAATTAAAAAGATAAACTGCAACTATAATTTTGATTTTATAGAAGAGATTAGTCCCTCTCTAAGATAGAAAATAAACCAAATTTAGGTCTTTTGACCTTAGGGAGAGACCACTTTGCTAAACCACTAATCTTTTTACCAAGCAATATATGTTGCAAAGCACACATACAATGTGGCACTTACACATAAAAATGCCACATTTTTTTCCTTAGAGAGCTTGGTGATCAAAATGATGAATTTTTTTTGTAAGCATGTTTGCCTCCTTGAAAGAAAAACAACCCAAGTTGTTTCATAATTTCCCAACTTTGGGTATAAATTCTTAAAGTTGAAAACATAGGATGATTGACTAATTCATGTAGCAACTCATATCCCTTTGAACTTTCACTGGTTGCCTCAAATAACTCTCGTTGGTTTATATTTTGCATTTGTGGTGGTTTGGGGACCTGTACCGTTGCCACAGCCAAAACAAAAGTAAAAGTCATTTTTAAAACCAAAAAATAACTCAAAAATCTATAACTTTCCCATTGTAGGTCAAATGCTACAAAACAAAGCCTATGCACGCTTCCTTGCCGAGGGCTTTCCGACGATACCAAGCATGCCATTGGGGGACGCACGGTCCGGGAGATCTCAACGTAACAAAACAAAATAAACAAACAAAACACACAAACAAAAACTTTAAGCACACCCCTCTCCTGAACTGTCTCTTAAACCTAGTGATGTCCATGAACCGCTTCTATGAATTGTTGTGTATGCTATAATCATCGCGAGATCGAAACATGCAAAGTTCATTCATTGATCCCCTCGTTACTGAGAATACCGAACGAATCAAAACGTACCGAGAAATAGGAAGAAACAAGGAGCAAGAGAGAAACATGTTAAAGTGGCTCATAGGTACTATGGATATGATCAAAGTGTACCTTGGCTACTGTATGAAATTAGATATTGGATTTCACCTCAATTTTCATGAAGACCAACAAAATAAGATCACAATGAGCATCAATGATTATAACATCAATTAAAATTATATATACGTGCCTCATAAAAATAGTAATAACAAAAAATCCTTGGGCATTTTATTCTATTTAAACCGCCTTCATGTAGCAGCCTTCGTATAGAAAATCCTACCTTGTATTTGTACATGCAAGTTTTAGGCACTATTCCCTTAACCCCTAAAGGCCCAAGGTCTTTTTTCTGCCAAAAAACACTAAAAACTGCCATTTCTATAGCAAAAAGTAAAAAAAAATTAAAATTGCATTTTTCTCACATCTAATTGTAGGATCTTACACCTAATTGGTATGAGAATGTGTGGAAAAAATTTCAGAATTTTTGACCGTACAGATTGCAAGATATCTGCGTTTAAAGTGGAAAAAACAAGTTTTTCAGCACATAGCGGGACCAGATTTTTTGACTTTAAACATTTTTAACTTAAAATTTTTGCACTACAGCATTTTGAGCTTTAAATCTTTATAGTGGAAAATTGAGTTGAGAGTCTAGGAAAAAAAAAAAATTCAAAAAAACTTGATTATCATTCTTAAAAAAATTGTTAAGTAGAAGTAGGTACATGATAGAAGGAAAATCTAAAATATTCATATATTTTAGATGGAATTAATATGCACTAATCCCAATGGTGAGATTGTTCTAACAAGTAAAATAAACCACTCCAAAAAAAAAAAAATTGAAAAATTACAAAAAATGCATTCCGAAATGAATCCTACAAGTTATTTTTTTCAAGAAGATGCTCTAATTGCCCGAAAAACAAGAATGTCCATAACTTCCTCATAACAAATCCAAATGAAATGAATCAAAGCTTCACAGATAGACAAAAATATAATCTGTGACAAAAAAAATATTAAAAAAAAAAATTCAAATTTTTGTCCATTTTTTTTTTGCTGCCCGGGCTGCCCCCCGTCCCTTGTTTTCAACTTATTTGGTCATAACTTTCTTTCCCAGGCACCGATTGAGAAAAAAATTATATTCCCACGAAGCTCATCAGTTTTTCTATCTCCAAAAAAAATTTCAAAAAATCAGAACACAATTTCAGCCCGTAGGTACTTGCCCAAAAACGCATTTGTCCCCCGAAGGGACAACGGGCTTTTAGGGGTTAACAAAGTTCTCCCATCCACGTGGTGGAAGAAAAACATTTGAGCTTTTCTTTAGTGCCATTGAGGTTTTAGGGTAGCTGACCATGGTTGTGGTAGGTCTTCAATTTTGTATTCAAGAAAGTGTGGATACTAGTTGTAGGACTGCTATGTCGTTTTCTAGTCACCGAATTGCAATTTGGGGGCCCTAGATTAGTATTGTAAATCATTAGAAACAGTCTACACCTTTCTTTTGTTCAATCTTGTAAACTTTTGTTTTATAGGGATGGCAAGTATAGTATATGGTCAGATTTCTTGCATGTATTGCATTATCTTTTCTCTATATGTCGCTTATTTGAATCTTATAGAGCACATACTTGATCTTTATAGTTTAGACTTTGACGTGCAATGTGTGCCGTCCACACATTCAAAGGCTTTGAAGGACATTGCTTTAGCATTAGAGATGGGGAGGATACGTACTCCTTCACCTGCATAATTGGACAATACAAATAATTGTCCTTATGGAGCTAAAAGACAAAATACTAGTGTCCATGGCAATACATTAGAAAAAATTTGGACTATTTAGAATGTTGTTTCTTTGCATTAGAGAGAATTCCGGCCCTCTTAAGGGCCCCGAGTTCCCATGAGTTCTCCACAAGTTGTGAATAGTTCTTGATTACTGAAACGGCGCCACTGCAGCAGGGTGACATGGCCGAACTTCGGCCACATCAGATTTTCAATTTTTTTTTTTCTTAAAGTGAAATTTGCAAAAAAAAAAAAAAAAAAAAAAAAAAAAAAAAAAAAAAAAAAAAAAAAAAATTTTTTTGAAAATATATTTTTCGGACAGCCCATACCACTGTTCACAGCATGGGGACAGATTGGGGAACGGGCCTGAAACGGCTCTCTCTTGGCCCCAAATTCCTTCTAATGTTGGTCAAGTGTGCAAATATAGAAAAAATTGAAAAAAAAATGGGGACCTTGTGATTACTTCAAATGCCACTTCAAATTGCAATTTTTTAGTTTTTTAGTTTTAAATTTTAAATTTTTTTCCAATTTTTTTTTTGAATTTCTTGTATTTTTAAAGCTAAATGACGTGCCTCGGCCTTCTAAAGAGTCCAGATTTTCTTTAATGAGTAATCCTCCGCAAACTATTGAAGCCATTCCTAATTGTGATTTTTGTGATGCTAATGTAATTGAGTATTTATTATTTAGACAAATTAGGTGGATCAAGGATGTCAAATTCTTTATAACATTTGGAGTCAAAAAAATTTCTTCACCAAGTTCAAACAAAGACAATGTTGAAGAGAGTGCTAACAAATCAAAAGATAGTGACAAGAAATACATTGGCAACATTAGTACGAAGTCTTCTTCTTGAATTAGAAGAAAAAAAATCCAGCAGTACTGAGGAGGCTACGAAAGAAACAACACACATCAATGAAAGAACAAAAGTTGGAGTATCGCATGTGGAAGGATACATAACTCAATGTATTGGGAAATTTGAATTTGTTGATTTGGAGGACAAAGAACATAAATTAGATGTGCCTCTCAAACCAACCATACATCAACAATCTCAAACAATGCACTACTGTTTTCTGCAGATGACAGGTCATTGCAAGAAAGGGCGGTCCTATTTCCCGTCACATCGAAGGCACCATCTCTTGTTATCCTCTATAACTTTTAAATCACAAGTCCAATGAACATGAACTTTTTATTGATCATATCTAACTTGATGGTAATCAGATCCCTTATTTTTTAGAAATTAAAAAAACATTATATATTTAAAAATCATTTTTGTTAATTTGTCACTTGATGTAGTTTAGGATTTTTTTACTACATTAGGAGTCCCTAAATTTAATAATGTGGAGCTAAAATTTTCATAGTCTATTTGCATAGTAGGAAAGCATATTTTTAGCAAATTGAATCTAAAAATATATTACTTTGTGTCCTCCATAAGAATGCAAATAACACTCCCATTGCATGCAATTTCTGAATAATGAAGATGATTCTAAGATCAATCTTTTGGTGAAATTTCATCACTATGAACACTTTTCCAAATGGCCAATCTCTAGGGTTTTTTTTTAAAAAAATTCTTGTTTTTTACAAATTAAAATGTAAAACTACAGTGATAGTACCTATTTTCATGAGATTTTGTGGTTTTGTAGTTCTCGTACTTAGAGAATTTTTCTATGCTTTTCCTTCCTAGGGTACCTTTTTTTTGAAGGTTTATACATTTTACATATTTTTTACATTTAAAAAAAATCTAATTATAAAGTGTTCCCAGAAGAAAAAATGAGTATTGTACAAAACGGTACAAAAAATGAACGCCCTTTCTTGCAACGACCCTGACCTGCAATTGTTATTTTATTGTTATTAGTATTGCTTTTAGTGTGGTACAACACTTCTTGTTAATATTTCAAATGTATCACTTGAAGTATATGTAGTTTTTTCAAGATATTATCAATCAAAAGAGTCGTTGCAAGAAACACCTACTTTTTATGTCTCAAAATCGCCTATTTTTGTGAGTAATATGACTTTTGTAATTTTTTTTTAAATGAAATAAAATATGGATAATTTATAAAGCATTCCAAATAGTATGTATGCAAATTTTCAAGCCTAAAATTTTTTATTTCTAAAAGTTATGCACAAAAAAAAAAATTATAGAAATTGCCAAGAGCATAGAGACTTTGATGTTTTGATTTTTATAAAATAGTAAAAGAGTTCAAAAAAATAAACTAAATTTTTTTAACTCTTTCTAACTTGAAGATGTTCCTTTTCAACCATTTGCAGCTTTGGGAAAAACAAATTATATTCTCTGCACTTGCGCAAAGGTAGAACACTTTGAACATATGTAGAAGGTGGATACTTTATTATTATTAAAAAATCTCTTCGTGGTTTTGTGTAGCTTTAGTAGAAATCCTTGTTTCTACCAATTTTGACCTTCAAATTTTCATTACTGAACCAAAAATAGTACTAAAATCTCCTAAATGACAAAAATAGACATCCAATCAAAAGGTGTTTAAAAATAATAAACTAATTCTTGAAAATTAGAAAAATTAATCAATTGTCTAATATTACCATATATACCTTCATTTCAAATCTCATAAAAAACTAACATATGATGCAAAAAATATGAGCAAAAAAACATATGTCTAAGGCCTAGGGGACAAAAAAAGGACAATTGTTACTTGCAATCACCCGTATTACTAAAGGTATCTCTACCTTAAATCATGAAAAATATATAGAGCATTTTGTTTTGCATGCAATTAGAGCATCTTCTTCGAAAGATAACATGTTGGATTTGCCTTTCAGTTCAATTTTTACATCCTCATTGCATAAGACTAACTTTGATTATTAAAATAATAACTCAATTGAGATTAGTGGGTATTTTAATTCCATCTTAGAGCTACTAACAATTTAGTTATTTCTTCTATCTCATACCCACTTCTACTTGACAATTTCTTAAATAACAAAAATCATGTAAATGTTTTTTTCTTAAATTTTTTTTCCTACTTTCAATTCAATTGTTCATAATAAAAAATTTTGAATGCAAAAATATAAAGTTAAGAGGATTCAAAGTTGAGACTAAATTGCCACACTACCCCAAAACCATATTTTCTTCACTTTGAACGCAATTATCTTGCAATCTATGTGGTTGAAGTAGATGAAATTTTTTTCAAACATTTTTATACCAAACTATTGCAGCATCCTATTTTTAGATATGATGGAATTTTTTTTCCTTTTTGCACTAAAAATGGCAGTTTTGAACAATTTTGAAGGAAAAAAGGCCTTGAGACTGTTGGTGTAAAGGATACTCATATCTTGATTTTTTTTAATCATATTGCATCCTCAATTTGCACTTGCCCCAAGAATTATGAACTAAAATGCTAGCATGTGTAGATAGATAACACAATTGAAAAAAGGACAAATATGCGTATGAGTACCCAAGGCCCTTACTAATCCTAAATTGTAAATATCAAATAAAGCGGTATTTGCATTTTGTTGGTGAAACATTAGTAACTGGTTGTTTTCAAAAACCCTCCATTATCTCATAGAAGGATTACAATATTGAAAATTGGCACCAACTTTGCTAGTAAATGAGTACACCTATGATTGCCATTTGCTACCTATAATCAACATTTTACACAATTCCACATACATTAAGCTAGAATAAAGATATGATATACTCCCTCCATCCTAAAATAATCTTCCTGTTGGCCTTCACTTTTTGTCCCAAAATGATCTTTCTATTGCAGTCTATGACTAGTGAATTGGTCAAATTTGACTTTCGATTGCTATTGGGGACCAACAAAAAATCTTTGAGTAGTAGTTTCCCCTCCAACCATGAAATCATCAATCAAAAAGACAAATTAAATGATTAAAGGAGTCAATCAACATTATTCATTCTTATTTTTTGCATCTCTTTGAATATAACCCGATTGAAGGAGATGAAGCTTTGGGAGGTGGAATAGACATCCACACATGGTCTTAGGTTCATACAAAATGCCTACAAAACAATGATCTCACTTGATAATTAAGTGCCTACCAGTGCTCCTTGAAAATGCTCAAAAAAATCAAGTTTTCAATACTCTTAAACTGCACTTTAAAAAGGGCTTAGAAACTCAAAATTTTGAGGAAGTAAGGAGAATCCTAAATCCTATTTGTAGTGCAAAATGGTTTTTTTAAATGTTATTTTTTGCCTTAATCTAGAATATTTGGCCAACAAGAAGATCATTCTGAAACGGAGCCACGAAAGTAGTAGCTTTTAACACGACGGCAACTAAAAATCATGAATTTTCCAAAGAGCGATTGAGAATTTTTTGAATTTGTACAAATGTGGTATATAGTCTTGCAATTCAAATGCAGTTCAAATGCACCTCCAAACTAATTTTTTTGCATTCATGTATGCGAGTTGTACATTAATTTTGATACACATGTATCAACATATTTTCAAAATTGGTTTTGAATGTAATGTTGTGAATGGGTGCTTGTATCTTAACCCCTTAGCACTCCAACATCCAATTTCTAGACGACAAAACACATTGAAACTCATGTTTCTTTCTCATTACTGCCTTGAATGAAAGTCATCTTAATTTGTGGAGATACTTTATTAAATATTTGTTCTATCTAGTGGTTGGATTTGATGTAACTCCTAGAATATATTATTATTATTTTTAAATTACAAATGTGGAAGTATGTCAAATGCCTTGACCAAGCCAAAATTGCATTATTCTAGTTCAAAACCAGATTAATGGGCAATTTCATTAAAATGGTGGTATTCCAAGTGCCACTTTGACGGTGTGCCATTTTCACCATCTGGGACTGGTATAGATTTTAGAACGGGTGTTCTGAATCATCTAGGATGGGTATATAGATTTGGAACGGCTTTTCTAAACTGTTTTCATGCCATTTTCAAATAATATTGCCATTTTAATGAAATTGCCATATTAGCAAAAACGAGGTCATAGATTCAAAGAACACAAAAATCTATAAAAAGCACCATGTCAAGAGAACCTCCATTCAAATCCATTCCAACAAATTTTACTCAAAAAATGATACTCCAAGCAATATTTTGCTTGTAATCCAAGCAAACGAACATTCCTGCTCCGCTTCCACAGACGGTGAATCAAACCGCTCTTGCAGACGGAGTCGTGTTGTGGCCGGTCAATCATTGCAACTCTGGCATGGCAGGGTGGGACACGCCCTCAATCATCCACGGCGACCACCTACGTCATGCAATTCCTCTGCTTTTCATGCGAGCTCGCTGTCATCGAGGCATATGCTCTTCGCAGGTTCTGAATCCACACGGCAGGCGTATAATGCTTCGACTCCATACTCAGCGACCACGAGAATTTAAGTTAATCCAAGATAGCTATCGAGAAAGTTCTCTTGGTGGAGTCGGTGCGCAAAAATTGTAGGCCGGTGGTAAAAATTGAACCCATGTGGCAGGATCAGAACCTTAAGCCTATTTCGCAGCTAATATTTACTAATGCATCACGTATCATGTCGTTATAGAAAAGCTCTAGATCTAATGTATGCAAAGCTGTATGTACTTCGACCAAAGCACATATTGAAGTGATAATCAATCATTTGCTAATACAATGCTATATGGGTTAGCTAATAGCAGTTACTGTTAATTTCGTGAGATTTTTGCGAATTGTGGATATCAAATTGAGACAGTCATCTGTACAGTAGAAAGCTTTGAACTTAGGATTGGTAAAGGTTTAGGTTTCAGGCCTCGCACCTTGAAAAGTGTCAAAGACGTGGATTTTCCGCCAATTCAGCAGATGGGATGTTAGTGGGATTGGGTTCCCCACTTTAAAGTGACATTAGTACGTCGATTTGAAGCTTCCAATAGTCATGTTGTAAGCTAGAACCCTATCGTTGTAATCATCCCCGGCTTTACCTCCGGCTTGTGACAGAACTATATGTCCCCAATCCTGCCTTGGTTCTAAAGCTTCCGCATGTTTGTTCCACCGGGACGTTCCATGGAATTGGTGCTAGCTAGCTCATTGTTGAGAGCTTCGTCACGAAGGACGGTCGAATTGGAGGGAGTTTGTTCTAGAGGCAGGCAAGGAATGAATGGAATTGATCGCTGATGTACGTGAACAATTGAGCTCGAGTTGAATTCGATCGTCAATTCGTCATGGACTACTGGCAGAGATTATTGAGGATTCGGCAGGGGATGGACGCGAGGATGCTGTGCTTTCTTGGCTTCATGGTTGTTGCTGCGGGAGCTCAATCCGGGCCTTCAGTATGTCCGGAAACAGCGATGTTCGTGTTCGGAGACTCGCTTACCGATACAGGGAACATTGCGTATCTCGGAATCGACAGTCCGCGGTACCCCTATGGACAGTCCTACAATTTCCCCGGGTCGATCAATCCCAGCCGCTTCAGCGATGGCCGCCTGGTCATTGATTTCTTCGGTAAATTTAGTGACAGTCTGAGTAGTCACAGACTCTCAATTCTTTAAATACTGCTATTATCCTCCGCGCGCTCTTTGATCGGTGGGTGAATATTTTGGAATGTTCAATTTCGTTAATTAAATTGGTGACTATGTTTCAAAGTGCCTTACTTGTGACATGTATTCAAGTGCATAAAGCTCTAAAAACGAGAACCGGTTTAGATTTAAGGGTTCGAACAAGCGTCTGGAAAGTGCGAATAGCTTGGAATTTCGACATTTTAACATACTTAATGGTATTGAATTGAAAATTTATTCATGATAGATCATTTTCAGCCTCTTTCTTTCAGCAAACTCGTCAAGACGACATCGTAGAGATTGTAGTAATTTATTTAGTGCTTGCAATGTCCCCATGGAAACGGCATAGTTGTGACAGTCAAGGGCATAAAGCTCTAAAAGCTATCACTGATGAAGGTTTAAGGTTTCGAACAATCGTGCGTAAATCTTGAAATTACGACACTTGAACAGATCTTATACTATTGAGGTTGAAATTTATGATCATTTCCAGTGTCTTGCTTGCACAAAATCGTAGAGACTTTAGTAATTTGTGTAGTGTTTGCAATCTCACCTTGGGAACAGCACAGATTACCATAATTGTGACATCAAGTGCACAGAGCTCTACTAGCCAGGGCTCGAGTAGGTTTTAAGGTTTCGCACAAGCGTCTGGAAAGTGCGAATCTGTTGAAATTTCTCCTTTTTATCACATTTAATGCTGTTGAGGTTGAAATTTATGATCATTTCCAGTTTCTTTCTTTGAGGAAATTCGTCAAGACGAAATTATAAAGACTGTAGTAACTCATTTCTTGTTTGCCATATCCCCGTGGAAACAGCACAGGCTTTTGGATTCCCCTTCGTTGAACCGACTGCAGCGCACTTTTGGGGCTCAGGCTATGAGTACGGCGCCAATTTTGCTTACGGCGGAGCCACGGCGGCGGCGAACTTGTTGACAAGCCCCTTCAGTCTCTCTTCGGAAGTTCTTCAATTCTTCAGCTTCAAATTCGCATCAACTATTCCGTGTAAGTTCATTCCTAGGAGCAGACGATTCACGTATTTGTTGTGGCCGCTGGCAGCTTCTTGCTTGAAATTCAATCTGCAATGGAAAATTTGCCATTTCTCATCATTCAGTCAGGTCTGCAGGTGGTGATTTTCATCAGAGATGTATGTTAAGTATTCCACGAGTCACATGTAGAGATTCCCACCAACTGCTGGCTCTGAGCACAATATGGTCAAACCCAAATTGTGGATCTCATATTGGGTTTGCTGTAGAGTTTTGAATGTCAAATCCTCCTCATGTTCTTTTACTTATCTCCTTCGAATCTTATATTTTGGAAACAACTGGCATACTTGAATGATGTTATGTGTCTTGGTTATCAATAGAAAACTCGAATTGGAGGAAGAATTGCTTGTGCATTTCATTCTTGGCAATTTGAAATCTGCGAGTTTGATGAATACATTGTGTTTCAGATGTCGACCCCTCGTATTTTGGAAGGGCGTTGTATGTGATTTCAGAAATTGGGGCAAATGATTTTTCAGCTGCATACAGCAAAGGTCATACGCCTGCACAAGTGATTGATATCACGGTCCCATTGGTAGTCAAAGCCGTTCAAAAAGAATTGGAGGTTAGTTCATATACAACCAGCCTTTACATTGTGACAACCCAACTTTCAAAAGTTACAAAATAATACAAAAGTGTCAAGAAAATGACAAAACCACTGTTGGGTTGCATTTGTCTTTAGTTCGCTAGTAATGACATCAAATTTTGTGATCAAATGCAACCCAACTGTGGTCTTATCATTTCTTAACACTTTTAGTAATATTTTGTAACTTTTGTCTTTAGTTCGCTAATAATGACATCAAATTTTGTGATAGCAGGATCAAACGAAGTGTTGCAATTAGGTGTTTCTACATTATTGGTGATTGTTCTGAGACTTCTCTCCATATTCCATGTTTGGTTGTCACCTCTACAAAATCGACTCAACAACCAAGGCTTCACAACCCTCGTTGAATTGTCAAATACACTGAGACCTCGTTAAATTTGACCCTCTCTTCAATGACATTCTACAGTATCTTGTCCACTTGCCACAATGTTATCGACTGGAGCACACTTATCTTACTTTCACACTATTTGACCTTTACTATGACTGTCATCCAAGCAGTCACGTTAAGGGAGTTAAGAGTGTATAGAATGTCATGGAAACTATGTTGTCGTAAGCTTCTTCCCTCGCTTCGGGAAGCTGCCAATGTGCAAATTTTTAATTGTGCAACTAATACCACGGGGATGCACACAGAGTCTTTACTCCGGGGGATCACGGAGCTTCTTCGTTTTCAATGTTCCCCCCGAGGGATGCATTCCGTTTCTTCTCACGGAATTTGAAGGAAAGGGCGCCTCCGTCGATGAAGTGGGTTGTTTGAGCGAATACAACGAAGTGGTGGAGGTTTACAATGCGCAGTTGCACGCGAACGTGGAAGAGTATCGGTCGCGCTGGTCCGATGCAAGCATCGTGTTCTTCGACGCTTACGCTGCGACCAAAGTCATTTACAGCAATCCAGAAGCATATGGTGAGTCTAACTTCAGAGCCTTCCCCTAATCACTCGCTTTGAAGTTACCTGCGAATTTGGCGTCATGTTGATTGTCCCCTTTCTTAGGATTTCGAAATTGATACCATGTTGGTTGTCCCGTGTTTTAGGGTTTCAAAAAGACAAGGCACTCGTGGCGTGTTGTGGCTATGGCGGCAAGCACAACTACAATCCTTCAGTCAGGTGCGGCAATTCAGGGGAAGTCAAAGATCCTGTTACAAACCTCACTACCTTCGTCAACATCTCGTCGGCGTGCGCAGATCCTGCACAGCATCTCTCTTGGGATGGGATCCATCCCACCCAGGCACTCAATCGTCAGATTGCTCTGCTTTTTCTCACGGGTCGATTTGTGGAAGGTCTGCCAGGGAGCTCCAACCTCAGTTTGCTCTGTAATCTCAATTTTACTAGCTTTTGAGAAAATAAAATGTTACTGATCAGACATTGTATAAAATTGGTGGCCAAATAATGAATCACTTCTCTTTGGATTCACGACTATTTGAGCTCTCACTTGGACTCTTCCCCGACTTCGGCTGTTTCGTTTCTTCGCTGTTTTCAGTCACATCCTCTTTCGGTTGGTCCACAGGCCTTTGTGGATACCGATCCATAATATGCTCTGCAAGCAGCGCCACGAATTGATCAGGAAGGTCATTCTTCCGACAAACCTTTTTGGCCACTTCTTCTGCAGATTCGTTGTCGCTCATTTGAACTCGCTCCACGCATCCATCTTCCAGCTCCATGATAATGTTGGCCAGCTGAACGGTTGGGTCGTTGACATCAATTCCTGTCCACAAGGCCAACTGGAGCTTGAACCAAGTGCTCCGAAATTGGACGAACAGAGTTGCAACAACAGAATTACCCAGATTCAGAGCGTCCGTAATGATATCAGTGGAGTGTTGTGAAGATCCAAGTGGAGTACCAGCAACAGCAGTCTTGCCAGCATTTGGAGATAACAAAAATCCAACTGCTTGCTCTCCCTGCAATCCCACATCCCATGTCAAGGCGATCTTCAATGGCTGTTACCCTAACATGAACTTGAAGCCATTATTGCGTGCTTTCGATTCCTAACTGGCTGAGAATTTGTCACCTGGTTCTCAGAAGTGTCGGACTTGGCTTTCTCCGCTTCCTCACATTCGTGACAAAGCGGTCTTCGACACTTGAACTGTCTCGGGGACCTCCTTGCATGTCTCATTGTATTAAGTCCTGCTCGAATCAAGGATTAGGTCGATCACTTCCTGCTTGAGTACCGCGATTGAGCACCGCGATTGCTGAAGGTACTCGAAGCATAATTCTGCAGGAAGATCGATCAAGAAATTGGAGAGTTAGTAAGAGAGTAAGAGGCGTCGATAGATTTTCAAGGTGGTGGTACAGCCCTCTCCTGAACTCTCTGTTAAACCTAACAATGTCCATGAACCGCTTCTATGAATTGTTGTGTATGCTATAATCAGGACCGAAACATGCAAAGTTCATTCACTGAGTCCCTCGTTACTGAGAAAACCGAACGAAGCGAAATGTACCGAGAAATAGGAAGAACCCTAGTCATCGTTAAATCATTGCATAGAATTTTGTGTAGAGTTTCAGAAGCATACCACACGGTGTCAGAGTGCTCAATTTCCACCACAAGATGCTCTTCCATTTCCTTGTTTGAGCCCTGCACGAATTATTCTTGAAGTCTCATTTCAGAATCGCAATGACACAAATCCCAGTTTACGATTTCAGCCACCCGAATAGATCTGTGCTTTGTTTCCAAATCCAGCCCTACACGATTTTGGCCCTGGAACCTCCGCTCAAAGTACGAGGCACTTCATCATGCAAATTCAAATCGCCGAACGGTGCATATATGCAAGACTAATAAGACTTGGGAAACTTATATCTTGCAGGATGGTAAATCAATTTTGCATAGAGTGGGTTTGTTTGGGAGGCTGCGAGTCATGATTCTCCGACAGAGGATTTGCGATGCGATCAGTTATTTGGGAAGCGCAAGAGATTCGAAGAATGCGAACCAAACTGGACTCCGTTGATGAAGAGGTACGAGTGAAGTAAGGCTCACAAATTCGCATTTGGGTGACAATATATGTTCGAATGGATCTTACGTTATAGAGGACCTTCAGTCCTGTAGGAACATATGAAAGCAAAGAGACTCCATGATGCATTTAACAAGAACCTCTCTTAGTGCACAGTGCTGGGACTATGCACTAAGAGTATCTCTAGTGGGTCGTGCCACACTATAACATCAGAGGGTTTGGCGCGGCCTAGGAGATTTGAGTGTTCCACCAGTTGCAACCTGTGAAGTTATTCAATGCAGGCCACTTCAAAAATCCATTACGACACTTTACCTTGCAGTGTCTCACATGGTTGACATGCTACTGACAAGTTAGTGCCTCAAATTTTCCACTTTGCGGGGTAACCAAGTGTTGTGACTAGTTATAGCTCTCTGGCTGTGCTTGGTTTTGAAAGATAATTAATCCTACGCCTTGTAATGTGGGATTTTTAACACGTTGCCTTCCTTCCAGGGTTGCTGGTGCGGGAATGGTTAAATTCCGGGCCCCTCCTCCCACCTGACATTCTCCAAAAACAACTTTCCAAGTACACTACTGGAGATGCTCTAAAAGAGGTTTGTGCAATTGGAGAGGTGTAATAATGGCACCTAACTAACATGGCCTCTAACTACACTGCTGAAAAGATATTTGAAATTTGGGCCCACCTACTAACTCTCTTACTACATATTATGCACTAAGAGCATCCACAGTACGCTCTTGGTAAACAGTCCCTTTATCGGCAAACACAAGGGCATTCCACGAGCCTCACATAGTGTTGGGTTTTTTTAGAACAAATCGATCCAATTAAGCCGGCAATCCAAACGTCAAATGGACTTTTTGCATTATAAAAAGAAAGAAAGAAAAGAATCTACTTTAAAAAAAGACTTTTCATTAAAACAAAGGAAGGTTGAATTGATTGGCACGCTTAACAATGCGGAAAAGGGTTGACAATCATAATTATTTCTACTAGGAGCCAACTTGCGGGCCCTTCACATTTTGGAAATTTGTTGGATCTAGGGGGTTGCATACTAAGACCATGGAAGTGTTGGGACCCATAACGGTTGCATTGGAGTCCAATTCTTCTTACAAACGACTTTTTTCCAAGCACAGCGCCAATACATGCATTGTTCTTGTGTGCATTGCAAATGCTCGAAGAGAATATGTAGTAATAGAGGTTCTATTGTATAAGATAAGACCACAAAAATAATCAAGCTACCATATTGATAATAAGGGCCAGGGAGGATTGACTTCCTTATTACCTCAACCAAGGGTTAATGTAAAAATTGCCCCCTATTTTGTGTTGTCTAAATTTTGTATTTTTTCACCTCTCCTTGCTAATTTGGGGTCTCTCATTGCAAATATGAATTCAGAATTCGTAATTTTTATCATGGGTAGAAAATACAAAACTCCAATGATTTCTTTAGAGATAAAGCACACGGCAATAAGGGAGTCAATCTTCCATGGCTGTTGAAGGGAGATGAATCATTCCTGACCATTTGTTTTGCTTTAGAATGAAACCTTTTATAGGCGGTTGCATTGCAACATGATATATTCTAGTTATTCTATAATTAGAAAATCAAGACCACCCCTTCAAAATCCCTCCCTTTAGCTATTTCTTTTCAAAGAAGAAAAAATATCCTTTGTAAAAGGACCTTTGAAAGGACATCTAAAGCTCTACATTACAAGCCTCTCAATAACCAAATCATTGTTAAATCTTGGATTCAAGTAGTTACATTGCATTTATATAATTCCTTCCATAAATGCTGGCCAAGGGGTGAAAGGGTTGCCTTTAAGAATGTTTAGATTATTATTGATTCATGTTTTCATGTAATAAGGGTTCATAATCAGATGATATAAAGGTTAACCCCTAATGGACCATAAGGCCACCAAGTGGCTTATACAACTATATTTTCAAAAATTCAAAAAGTGAACCTCACAAACAATCTATGAACAACAAAGAAACCCTAGACAATTTATTTTGTAGAATTCATCAATGCATTCCAATCAAGAAATGATCCAAATTGTGAGATTTTTGGTGAATTTTTGGACAGTGGAAAAGGCGCTTCAGATTGCCACTTTGGATTCTCATATCGTTTCTTCCACACCTCAAATGATCTGAAAAGAAATTACACATCAAAATCATGATGATATGTACCTCTGGAAAAAAATTAAAGTTCTTAGAATACTTTTGTGTATTCCAATTTCAACATATGTACAAAGTACTACCTAACCAAACATCTTTCATCAAATCTTGTCAATGGTGGCATTATCTAAAAAATTGTACAATTTCATCAACCTCTTTATCATAGGAAAACTACATAAGTCTTCTTTCATTTCTAATCATCAATGGCAATCATCAAAATTGTTTCGCGCGAATGAGGAATTATGCTTGTACACCTTACAAGAGCTCACCAAGAAAACAAGAGCTACCACTTCACCCCACCCCTTCCTCTAGGGGTCGGGCAACACTGTGGTCAGTGGCTGAAGGCACCGAAGCCACCAAATGTACACCAAAAATTGTAATTACTGAGCTCACAGCACACTTATTACAAAGTAGCATTCTATTACATAAATATAAACGTGTGGAAAAGATCTTTGTATTTGAAGATTTCGCAACCCACAATAAAATTATGGTGCAGTATTTTTGATCCCACTTAAATTACAATATCTGGTGTAGTTTTGATAGGATAGAAAGATCCATGAAATAGATGGATGTGCCAAAAATCAGTGTCTTGGAATCATGTTACGTGTGACAGGACTCTCGAGTGGTGGAGACAGATCATATTACTTGTGACGTGAGAATGCCTCGAACGTCAAAACCTTGTGATGAACAGGTACCAGGATGCTTCATGCTTACCCGGGCATCGACATCGGTGAATCCAATATTGCTATCTATTGCAAAACCGGTTGCTGTGAAAATGTATTGTCGAGTTCTCAAAAGAGTAGCCAGAGTTGCTCACCCTAAGCTTCAATGTTCGCCACCTTGGAGAACTGGAGCTGCACATCCCTGAAGATTGTATCATCTTGTTTCGCAAAGGTTTGCTTGTCCGCTAATCAGACCATGTGAGCAGCTATTTGATGAAACAAGGCACTTGTATTGATTGGGAGAGAGGTTTAGCAAGGGTCCGTGGTCTTCCGCACCGTGATCTGGAAAGAGTAACACAGAAAACAATAGTAAGCACAAAATATATTCATAAACTATCAAAATTCAGATGAGAAAAAGAAAGACCAACACCATCGTGGGACTCGGTACTAGCACTCTTGCTAGATTGAACCA
Source organism: Pseudisothecium myosuroides (assembly GCA_951799445.1). Lineage (NCBI taxonomy): Eukaryota > Viridiplantae > Streptophyta > Bryopsida > Hypnales > Lembophyllaceae > Pseudisothecium > Pseudisothecium myosuroides. Next base: position 19,925,331 of record OX637287.1, on the reverse strand, counting down.
CCGAGAGCATCAAAAGACAGGAAACTTCGACACATTGCTACTGTCAGTAGAAAAATCAAATCCTCTAGGTGCTAGTCCTCAAATAGACTGTCGGAAAGAAATAGGTAGAGTAATAATTGTTGCCATCTTCAGACCTGAACTTCATTCCGCAAAACTGGTAAGGTCAACACCTACATTGTCTTGCTTAATTTGTGCGGCAATTGATCGGCTTGAAACAAGGCACCGATCAGACTTTCTCACAAGGCCTGCGAACATTACAAGTTTCTCTTAGGACTTGTTAATATTGTGGTACTCAAAGACAGTACTGGAAACTAATCACTAGTTCCGGCAGTCATAGATTCAAAATCTACAGCATTTGTCTGCATTTTTCTAGTTCATTTGAGAGGTGCAGTTGGATGATTCATTATTTTCTCTCTCCTAGGGATATCATGAAACTATTTCCAAACCATTAAAAGCCCCTAAGCAAACAATACAAACCCCGATAGTCAATGATCCCCTTCAGAAGTAAATTAGGGAGACGTTTATGTCAACAAAGCTAACCCCAATAGAAAAATGGTGAGTCTTTACTAGTCATCTGATAACTATAACACCCACAATTGGTATAGAGTGTGTCATGGTGTACTGAATTGGCCATCTTACTCGTGCTTGTTGCCAGTGTAGCAGCAGAAGACTCAGCAGAACTTGCAGCAGACTCAATGGCATCTGCTTCTGCACTTAGACTTGCAATGGCTATCTTCATTCCTGGCATGGAGCTTTTCACATGTTTCATAAGTGCCTGCAATATAAACAATACTGAGTTTCACCCATTCATTTGGAAGCAGTATGAATGTAACGAATAAAAATTTCTCATCTGCAATTTTTTGTGCCAAAATTGTTCGTATTGATCAGTCTATTTTTGCCATTATACGAACCACCCAGTAATATTGGTTTACAGAGGTACAAAGCCAAGTTCCAACTAAACATTCGAGTCAAAGCCCGTGTCAAGGTCGACAACTACCTCAACGTTTCCCAGGTGCTCTTTGTGCTCCACAAGAGTTGCACGAACTGCACACGCGTGTGCATTTTCTTCCAAGTCCATTTCAGCTTCAAGTATCTCTGGTCCGGCTCCGTCATTTGTCTGGGCCTTAACCATTCCACAAAGATTGACACATCAAGAGTAGACCCACCACTACTTGCACTATAGAGGCTACATGAGTTCATCTCCGATTCCTACATGAAGGCCATGTTTCTGAAAGAAACATGGGTTGTTCTTGCTGGAACCAGTTGAATGTGAAAATTCTCTACTAAAATGCGTGCCACTAGGAACTCTTAATGAGGACAAAGTAGTACCATTAGAATGATAGAGAAACCCGTCGAACTGGAAGGTAAGACAGAATCTCGTACTTCACATCAGATAATACCACAAGAAAACTCGGAACAACTCTAAAACAGGCTGGCCGATTCAAATCCTTACCAAACGAAGAGCTTGCTTGTGGATGCGCTGTAATGCATTTGTCCAACGGCGCAACACTTCAGATACATCTAGTGGAGAAGTATCTCTTCCATTTCTTTCATCTGACTTGCTGCATGTATCATTGCACATTCCATCATTCGCTGCACCATCAGTCTGAAGCGACTGACTCCTGTTTTCTTCACGTCGCCGACTGAAGCTAGTATCATACGACAAAGAGTCCATACAAGGACGTCCCGAATCCTGATCCATTGAAGCCCGCAACATTGTGGCATCTATCCTGAACCTGCGGGGGGAAAATAGTCTTAAAGGTGAAGCTGTGGTGTATTTGAGAAGGTCAAAATGTGTTGATGCAGATGGAATATTCCTCTACTAAGAACCAGAACGTACAAACGTGGAAATAACAAGCTTCAAGTAACAAAGTATCCATTTGAAAATGAATGGTATCACCCTAAAAGGCCTTAACAAAGACGTACCTGTGCTCTCTGTGGGCAATCAAGTCCTCAATAGGTCCAGATGTGACATTAGCACTGTGTTCTGCAACACAAAACCCAAAGCAGAATGTGAACCCTGAGAACACGGGTGAATTAAATGAATTCTGGCACGAAGTTCATGTATGACTGCCAAAAGACGTCTTCACTCAAAAATGATAATGCAATGTGTAACTTAGATCATAATGCTCCTTAAGTCCGGGATAATTACTTAATAGAAAACAACTGAAAGCATTTTCGCAGACCTGTGTGATCCAGAAGGGTTCTCCAAATCTGCGAAGCTCGATCCAATGTAATGGACTTCACACCTGCAGCCGCTGCCTTGCCTGGGTTACTTGATGTTCCCCCTCTTGCCTCAAACAAATCTACTCCAGACTCTTGCACTTTGCTCAGCTCTTGATTCAAAAATGCCTACATCTACATGCCAGTTAGTGCAGTTGCAAGTAAGACATAAAAAAAAATTACTATCCTCAAGTTTAAGTTCTCTGACCAGTCCATGGTGTATCGTCAAGTCCACTCTTAGTCTCTCATCTCCTCTAGCCTAATGGATCACTGTAATAGGTAACTGACTCATGATTTAAGCGCGGATTACTAAACAAGGAATTTAGTTGGCAATAAAACTGAGTTCCACTACCCAACAATCTGCAGTCCTTAAAAATGCATTCTTTTGAAACAGTATCCAAATAGGACATTCTGACCGTGCCTGACTTACACCCTCATAGAGAGTCTGACCTTCCATACTTCAGACCAGAATGTGTCCAGTATAATTGGTACAGAGTGACTCACACCTCTTCAGCACACAACGAGCGATACTCTGCAGTAATTTCATGAGCCATGTTTGACCACATTCCCTGCCTTCGCACCACTGTTGCCGCATCTTCCAAGAACCTCCTCCTTTCCAAAGCAATCCGAGCCTGGTATAAATGAAGAAGCACAATTTAGAAAATGGGAAAAGTTGCTCTCCATGATCACCAGGGTTAATGCAACCATACAATCCTTAAAAAAACTCCAATACCTAGAGAATTCCATTAATTAATTTCTAATGTGATAAGCTCTGTATTTTTTATGTGATTTTAGCCGCGTTCACCACTGCTTGAACGCAACTAAGCAATTAAAGAACTTCTCAAGAAATCAACAACGAACAAGGATGACTTCCTATTCCCCAACACATGGACCTCTTTAGGTCAGCTGAATACCTTAGTAACACTAAGTAGAGAAGCCGCATGCATGTTATTAGAAACAATTTCTGCTAGTGGCGCTGGAAGTGGATTTGAGGCAACATCAGCAGGGAAAGTACGCCGATGGACCTCTCTAAGGGCATGCGCAGACAGATGCCACAATAATTCCACAAATCTACATCATACCACCATCCTCATTAGCTCATAAATTTAAATTAAGAGTGAGCTCTAAGCATTATCAAGTTTCCTACGGTGCATAATATATGTATTGGGCACTTCTTTTTATTACTCCGTAATATTTTCCACCAATAAGTAGAGCATTGACATGGAGCTGAAGGTAGGTATGCAACCTCTGTCCGCAACAAGTGGCCAATGATGAAACTCTTGAATTGCTATGTGGTAAGGCTCCTTGAGCTTCCAGTTCATTGATTAAATTTTGGACAATCTGCAGCACAAGAATGTGATCATTTTAACAGGGCTATACACATGAAGAAGGAATTCAACATGTAATAATTCACACAAAATGAAATGAAATGATGTAATACCAGACACTCGACAACAATAGCAACGCGACTAGTGGACAACAGTATTGAATCTGCTCACCTTACGGAAGTCACGAGATTGTGCAGCATCAAATATTGGCCAAACTCCAGCAAAGTCCTGCTAACACCAATCTTGTCATTCCTCCATTCAAAACGATATTACTCCATCCAAGATCAAAAACATTTGTGTGACAAAGGACTAGAGCCCTCTCTCTCTGCTTATATGACTTTCGTGGGCTGATAGACCCCTATAAAGGGCATAAACAGCGCAAGGAATACTATAAAACATCATCAACATGAGTTAAAATAAACTCCAGCAAATACTAAATGAGCAATCGACCTTCCTACATGAAATTGCGTTGCGAATCTACCTTAAAACTGGAAGAAACAATTCATAGATGTCTAGAGAAAGTATGACGAACCAAATTCACAAAAAGTACCTTCGACGAGAGTTGAGGACCTCGGAGGGCAGAAAGGAGAAAATAAAGAAGGAACTCGCCAACTCGGGGATTGGAATACCGAAAGAGTCCTGCCCGGGTACCAGGACCAGGACCAAGGACCGAGGCATCCAACCCTAAAAGCGAGCAGTTGGTGTAAAGGGCAGCCTCCATCTCGCCCTCCTTCTCTTTCTCTTTTTCTTTTTCTTTTTCACGCTCACGGTCTTTCTCCCTCTCTTTCTCCTTCTCCTTCTCCTTCTCCATGACCAAGGCCGTGAGTCCCTCCATGATGTCTGTGGTGGCCCACTGCGAGTGCAGGAAATCCAGAGGTTATAGACTTGTCGCAAGACTCACATGAATAATCTCACTACAAACAAATGGGCAAGTAAGTGTGTACTCATCAAACAATTATCCTCCAATGTGTAGCTGCACTTACAGTGCTGGACAGAGTTTCCCAACTCCTTTAGAATCTCAGTTCATCAAATTTACAAATCGACATTTTAACAATCTAGCGAGCAGATATTGCCAGGCAGTAAGTGCACTACATACCTGCATCATGATGTTCGATATTTCCAGAAAAAACTTGTGTTGAAGATCCACAAGAAGCTCTGTGTCAGCAGGAAGGAATTTGATTCATAAACGATCACTAGAAGACTCAACCTGCGTTGAAGCTGAAAACCTGATGACTATTTCAAGAGCAGGCATGACACCGTCACCACGGATTTGGTAATCTTCAGAATCACATTGCTGCACAAGCTTGTCTCCAGAGGCAATTCAATTCCCACAACATTGATGTAATAAGGTTCAGCTATCTCTCAGTGTAAAATGACTTAACCAGCGAAAGCGGAACTTACTGTAAGCCTACAAGTAACCTCGGAACATGAACTGATCAACGTCAATGCGACCTCAGAGCGTTAAAAACTATCCACCAAAAAGTCGGCTCAGCTGAAAATATGAACAATAAGCTCTTGCCATTTCAGAACCATCTAAATTCCAACCCGATAAATTACAAGTTTGCCGCCGCTCTCTAAACTCACCTGCCACATTGCCATTGACAACTAATTCTCCATATCACCGGTACCGTCGAAGTGCCAAATGTAAGCGTCCCTCTCTTCATTTCAATAGCTCTGTACCAAAACGGAGGAAGCCTTGCATTATCAAAAGCTACACCCTACACTGAATGCAAATAAGCCACTACTCGAAAAGCGAGCCAGCGCTACAAGTTTGCGTTTCTAAATTTAAAGGAGCAGAGCCTCTTACTCGTTCCTCATCTAGACAGGAAGTGTCATTGCCGTCATACGATCAAAAGCCGACATGAGGAGAAACATTCAAACGCAACTCCTCACGCACTCAGCTAATCAAAGCTTCCGCATAAAGAACCTCCAAAACACAAAAACTCGAAACGGCAAGCGAACAACTGCAACGCGAAGCTCGAACAAGCCATGAACTAATCGCGAAACGCCAAGAGCAGCTAGTACGGTAGAGCGTCCTGAACCCCGGGAGCGGCAGAAAGCAAGTGCGAGACCCTAAATCCAAAGCGCGAAGGTGGCAGACGGGAGGAGTAGGAAGGAAGGAAAAGGCGAAGCGTCCGCCATGGATCCATGATGATGAGACGCGGAAGCCATGATGCAGCGAGGGAGGGACAGGGCTTGTCGGGGCAATCAATGCAGCAGCCGCCTGACGCCGGTGTCGGAAGCCATAACATCAATAGCAAACTTAACTTAAGAGTGCGTGCTTCAAGTGCTTCTTCTCTCTCTCTATCTCTCTGCAACAGAAGTTGAACCACTTCGGAACATAAACAATGGATTCGGAGACTTAAGCTTAAAAAGCTTCGATTTGCAATGCAACATCGGAAGAGGTTGCTCTTGCGGTGCGACGCAGAAGAGCCGTCGCGGTCACATATCCCGATTCGCGGATATCATACACAGCCTCGACACGGATGTTTTGAAATCATTTTTGCGGCTCTCATATGTCAGTCTGGCAGTGTCGTCGTCGTCTTCGTCAATTTCCGTCTTGCCTAGCTCTACACAATGCCCGAGCTCTATAAGTTATGGTGCCCTTGCATTTATTGCAACGGTGGGCTCGACCCGGGGTTTTATTTCGTATTTTGGGGAAATGTGCAGAAAGCAAATCTTCACTGAAGTTATTATGAACAGCGCTTTTTCTTTTCATTTTTTTATAAAGTGCCAATATTATAAAAGGGCGATATAAAATGCTCCAAATTTCAACATTCATCCACATATTGGTCTCATCCAAGTTGTTCTTTTAATTCAAAATTTTCTGGCAAAAAACTTTACGATTTTTTTCCAATTTTTAACCAAATTATTTTGTTCTGGTGCAATCCGGCACTAGAAAACCAAAAAAAAAAAAACTAGTTATGAAGCTCTTTATGTCCACTAACATAGATGAAACGCACAAAATATGTATGATAACTCTTTTATTCCTCTAAATAGATATACATTCATCCATAATGGAGCAATACTCTTCAAAGATTTTGTAGTAATTTTGTGATTTTTGTCCATAGAAAAGGAAGAATATTTGCTAAGAACTTCCCCCATGTTTTTTTGTATTGCTTTTGAATGGTTCATTGCTAAAAAAATTCCCTTGGGCTCAACTTCAAAAAAAATCTTAATGAAAAATGTTGGATCTTATTGTAGGCTAAGTTTTTTCCTACAAGGAAATTTAAATTCACTGTTTGGAATAATTACAAACTATGAATTATCTAGATGGAATTAAAATATATTAAATTAGCAATCACAAAATAGGGATAAATTTTGACATTTATCCAACAAGGTGAAACTTTGAATTTGGCCCAAGTATCCTTGCAACAAATGTTAAAGTGAGATATAGAACTTCTCCCTCCTAACAATGCTTGAGCTTTATATTACCCCCTCATATTTATTACAAGGGCATATTTGATTCCAAATTTTCACCTTAGAAAATGCATCAATTTATTATTTGCCATAGATGATCAATTTAGGGAAATATGATTCATATTTGAAATTAGCGAATGCATTGGAATATTGAAAAATCTAATACTCAGTATAAAATTAGCCAACCACAAAATTGAAGGAATGATTTTACATTTATTTAGCAACATGAATTATTTGGATTTTGATATGCCTTTGCAATAATTGTTAGGAGTGCAATGTAGAAGTTTAATAATTTGAAAATTTTAAGGAAAAATAGAAGAGTGATTTGTTTTACATATTACAATATAGATAGATCACTGCGGTAATTGATGTTGGACAAAAAACAACTAGTGGCTAAAATCCAATGGCTAAACAATCTTTGAGATGTTAACCCCTAAAGGACCAACATGCCTTTCTTGGCAACATAGAAATTTTGGACAGGTATGTGTGATTGGAGATTTGCATATTTTGGGCTGAAAATTTTATGGAAGGTGGGGACGAGGAATATCTTTCATATGCGCCAAATTTGAAAATACGAGTCAAAAATTATGGCCGAATATGTTGTTTGGGCAGTCCAGGCAGATAAAAAAAATCACTTTTTTCAAAAATAAAAATTTGAAATTGGTTTATTAGATTTATATATACGTGAAAAGCTTTGAATCATTCCATTTTGATCAATGAGTCAAACGTTATGAGGATTTTTAGTTTGTGGGCAGTTATGGATTGTCTATTCTAAAATAAACTTGGAAGTTGTTTATTTCACTCAATTTTCAATATTTTTCAAAAAAAATAAAATTGTAGGATGTAGATTGTTTATTACAACATTGCAACCATTGGGATTGGCATTTTTCAATTCCATAATTAACTTCTTAACAATTTAGTATTTTGAACCATTCTCTACTTCTTTCTACTTACTATTTTTTCCTATATGTTGTACAATTCCAAATAATCTGAAAATTTTCAAGCATGTAGCCAACTTGCCCTGAAGAATGAATCCAAAGAAGCACAACCATTTTGGAATTTTTTTCATAATAATCTGACCTTATGAAGTGCAGCTGCCTAGTTTTTTGCAGGGAATTTTTGAATTTTTTTCCACATATTCTCAAACCAAATTACTACAAGATCCTACGGTTACATGTGTCCCAAAATGATATTTTTCAAAAATTTGGTACTTGTACTAGAAATGGCAGTTTTGGAGCATTTTTGGTGAGATCATAGTCAAGGAACTTTAGGGGTTAAACCCTTTGGTCCCTAGTTTGAGCTCAAAGTTGTAAAGGTAGGATCAATACTCCAATTTGGAGAAGGATCCAACTAGATTGTATACAACTATAAATTATTGTCATATATTCTAAACTAAAAGCACAAAGTTTAACAAGAATTCAAATGCAACGTAGAATTAGAATTGGCATGGGGCCAATGTGGGTCAACTTAGAAAGGATCTCTTGAGATGATTCATTGAAAATTGAGCACTCATTGCTCAAAAATACTGAAGATTTTTCCTGTACTGATTTTTCTAAAAGGTTGTAGGATGGTTCTAAGGCATATAATGCAAAGAGGAATAATACGATATGAATATTTTAATAAAAAGAAAATATTCACATACAGTATAGAGAAATTTGGAGTTTAGAGAAAATTAAAAGATTTCAAATATTCGCTACATTTTTTGAACAAAATTGAAGATAACATATTAGTATACTAAGGATGATGGACAAAACTAGAGTGCAAAGTGGTTGGTATTTGTGATTTGCCAACTCTTCTATAATTTTTGTCTTTTAGCCAACTTCAAAGCTATTTATTTTCATTGTCTAAATTTAAGTATTCTTGAACTTATGCAAAGTTCTTTTCAGTGCACTTCCACTAATAAAAATGGCAAGTTCCAATTATAAACCAATCTAAAGTCAGAAGTTCTTTTAGAAGTGCAAATTCTGGTGAGGATTGGCGGTGCCCTAACAAATATAATTAACTTATGAAGTTTGTACATTGGGCTTTGAGACTGAGACTAGTTGAGAGAGAGAAACAAAATGTGCCACCTCTAAGAAATGGGACAGATGCCATGCTTTGTACTGCAAGCGTAGGTAGGTTTGGCACCTTATTGCCAAAACAATTTACTTTTTGCAATTCGATAGTTTGGCAGCTTGATTTGGATTTTTTGACTTTCAGCACTTTGTCTTTTTCTAATTTATAGACACTCCTAATTTTGGATTGATTTTTTCTACCCATGCTCAAATGTGTTCCTTTTTCTAAATTTTCTCAAGAATAATTTTTGAAGTAACAACAATGAAAGTTTTCAGATTTTCAGAAATAGTTGTCCAAATTTTTAAAATTTCAGACACGATCCAAATTTTCCCTACTTATTTCCGAAACTGATTTACACGTACGGTACACGAATCTGCTAATTTTAACTCAGACAAGTCGCTTGTGATATTCAATGCACTATCAAGGCTACACAAATCGAGACCTAACTTAGTTGCACACACCAAGTTACAGTACGTTACTGGAGGTGTTGACACCATGATTTATGAGCATGACATCAAAATCTACAGAAAATTTATTGTTCACAGTACTGGAGTTGATACACTTTTTTTCAATGGCCTGAGAAAGTTGCCACCTCCTCAGGGGCAATTACCGGACTATTTTTGTTTCTCGACAAAAAAAACCACAGATCTCCTGAATGCAAGGTCGGTACGCTTCACCCAAGGCAAGGCAAGGCAAGGCAAAGCAAAGCAAAATGGTATCAGAAAATTTGCTCCACACATACTCGCATGTGTTTGTCTTCTATCAATTCACAAATTTTCACAAATTTTCATTCACTATCAAGTTGGTACTACTGTATATCGCCACTAAGAAAAACAAGGCTGCTATCAACATCTCTGGAGAGGTTGTTGCAAAGGTGTAAGGTGTGCGTTCCAGAAGACGGCCTTCATTTCATGGTCAAAGCTTACGATCTTTGAATCCATTAACAGATTTTGAAGTTGGACTTAACTATACAAATCTCCATGTATCATTGATGAACTACATACTTCAAGTGACCCTGCTCTACCAAAATTGGTCAGGGCGTTAAGAGGTTAAAATGAAGTCCTTACTATATGGCGAGAACGTGTTATTATTTTAGTCATTGCAAAAACGTGATTGCCACACAAGAATCTTTCATGCACTTGAGGCTTAGATTTAAGACCAAAGCCACACAGCTAGTAGTGGAAGCTTCAGGGGTGACATCCACAAAGAAGTTGTCAACAACTTTCACAACACCTCCACAGGCAAAGCACATCCAGGTGGAAACATTCCATATTTTGATTATAATGCTACAATTTCCAGTTACTATCTAATTTAAATGTATCTGTCGAGAGGATCATCCCGAAAGACAAGTGAACTTTTAGTCCATCAAGAATCAGTGAATCCACTAAAGAAGTAACCAATCGCAAGAGGTAGAATCTCCTCCTCCAGTATGCTGGGAAGTTCCAGTATTTCGAGGTTCAGCTTTATCAGCTCAGAAAAACATTGTCAATCTCAGACCACTGTCATGAAAAGCATAATTCACGCACCTCATATCAGATGGAAATATCCGCTGCTGAGAAACTTTTCTAACGCCCCTTAAGAGAGAACGTCCCATCTTAAAGAGGTGCAACGCAGAACCCGAAGTGGCAATGATCCCAACCACTTATTCGTGTGCAGAAACACACGCATCAATCTGCGGTGGTGTGCGCTGACCATGTGAACGAATTTGTTCTCAACGGGATGCAAAAACAACCCATGCAGCGAACCTATAAGCTAAGGGAAAGGGACGGCATATGAGATCCCCAAAATCAATTAGATGAGAGCCTGCATGCCAGCTTGTTGCAGCTCTCTTAATTTCCACCGAGTTTGAAAGTCTCCATCACTTCTCTCCTCCGGACTCTCTAGTTGCATGGCCCACGCATAGAATATTGTGTGGATATCATCCTACAAAATGCCACATCTGCATTAATTCAAATCCGTATAGCACTGCGCTCTCAACTACACCCACTCCTTCCTAAGAATGACTAAAGGTTTAAGGACATAACCTCTAAGACACCAAGCTAAAATAGAGATTCCACTTTGGAAGCTAATAGTCAATTATATTAACGTTCAAAACATATTTATATTATTAAAAAATGTAGGGTATGATCTCTTCTTCTGATTTGTACATTTTGTTACATTCCTTGAAACTTACTAAATCAATAATTTCAAATCCTATAGATGTGGAAGCGGACACTTCTCGCCATTTGGGCAACTGAAGGATAATGTCACCGACAGAAAAACTGACTTCAGGCGAAAATTTCATAAAGGTGGACTGTTATGAGGACAGGCTCAAAGAGTACAGGAGTTCAAGGAGTCGAACATACCCTAGCTCCCTCAATTATGTTGCCAGCTTTGTCCCGGGCACAATGGATTTGCTGAGTTTGAAACTGTCAAGGGACATAACAACCAACCCGCTAAATCAGACTGCTTGCGTTTTCTGAATCATTCAACAATAAAAACTGCAAATGACCTTCTCGGGACAATTAAAACGACACCCTGATGCCTATTCTAACAGAAGACGGAACATCATGGGTACCGCAAAAGAAATTAGGTTTCATGCACTGAAAATAGTACTCACAGTGATAATAATGAGAGGTAAATTTCCCATCAGTTTGGTCTCCTTTATCTCAACATCAGAAATGTGTAGAATCTGTAGAAATGCATGAAAGACGTTCGGTGTCAAATTCCTAAAACATTTGCCTTGAAATACGCAAGCCAAATAATATGAAACAAGCAGAATAAAAACTTTCCATAGATCAGTAAGCAATTCCTCTTTAGTGGAAAACGGAAGAAAACAAAAAAAGAGAAAAGAGTGCAACCACATGTTGCCATATTGTACAACGTTAGGAAGAATGTGGTAAATGGATTGCACCTGGTTATCCAAGAAGATTCCCTGGCTCTCCAATGCCCTTCTCTCTGCCTGACAACGCTCTACCACCTCCCTACTACATGTCTTCTTCAAAGTGGCTAAATCACCCTGTTTCAAATGACAAAAAAACAAATCATAAGTACATGATGTAGAGGATCAGGGCGTAAAAAACATTACTACAATCCTTTCGACGACGCCCAAAGCAGATTCTAACAAATTTCACCTTAAGATAAGCTCGAAGTGTGGGTCGTATCTCGCTTTGGACCTCGGCAAGAAATTCGGAAAATGTGAATGATCTGCCTCAAACTCCAACAACTTCAGATTAGCGCTTCAGTGATAGAGTACTGTGTATATAAAATCGACTAGTATGACTTGGAAAGTTTAGAAAGAAGTCCTTCATTCCTCGTAATGGTCATGATAGAGTTTACAATCGACCCAGATTACAGGGTTCACTTTACGGATTTAATAAACCGAAGTAGTCATTTTGAAAACCATAAATCCTTGGTCCTTTAGGCGTTAAATCGCATTGCAGAGCAGGACCGCCACAATACTACTGTAGATTACTTGAATAAACTCAGTGAGAGAACTTACGGATCATGGCGACGGATCTCACGCATGGCTACTGCAGTGGCAGTTTCACCAAAAAGAGACTCGTTCAAACTGCAGAAAAGCGACAATTTCATCACACGTCAGATTTCCCGCCCAATCCCGAAACTCTCAAATCGAGTAAACGGGAGTTAAAAAAATCTTCTTTCACAGAATGATTCATCTCTATACCTCAAATCACCTGATCAAACTTAATCCCTACTTGACCAACAGGCCCAAATTGGGCCTCGTGCTTTTCTTAGCAGTTTTGAGGAGGTCATATGGGAACTTTTAGGTTAAATGTATAAATCTTCAACAAATACATGCAATATTCTTCACTAATTCTGGTGACATAAAGTATGGCCTCATCTAAATTAGAGATTTCACAACATGACGAATTGAATCGGTAAATGAACAACCATGATCCTTTGTTCCTTTAGGGACAAGAATGGGTATTCCTGAAACTCGACACGGTGATGAATGTACGACTCAGCAAACCCTAAATCACCATGGAATGGAACCTGCTTTGATTGACGAGATAAAAACAAGTCAATCGTTACAGTCATGGAAAAGTTTCACTGGGACACACTGTACAATATTAGGTCAATATTCCCCTTGAAACGGACAGAAAATGGCATAGTTGCACATACTCTTGAATTTTGTGAACTACAGGGCTGTCGCTAGTCTCCCATCTTTCCCGCAAGTCCTCCGCAAGCTGCAAAAGGTAAATAAACAAAAAATCTCAAAACCTCTTCAAATTTTCACTCCTGCAGGTACAATTAGGCAGCCTTGTACCAACCATGAAGCAGTCACCCTGCTTGGATGCCCTACGCCTACCTTTCAAAAATCAAGCTAAATCATCAATTAAAGAAAATACAGAGGAAAGAATGAAGGAACTAACCTCTTGGCCCTTGGTGACCACTGGATGCCCAGTCACAGTCTTGATTCGTTTGAAGGCTGGGTGCGCCTTTGCCTGCAGCAGGTCTTCTGATTAGTCTCCCCATATCCAATTCAGATCCTCAATAGGTATTCCAAACAATCAAACCATATTAAACCCTGCCGACTGTAACGCCACTTGAGGCAGTTTCTACCTCATACCCTGAAACTGTACCGAGGTTAGGTTTTCTGCAGTACCTCTGGGAGATGGATTTTCTGCTAACGAATACAAAATTCAAATCTTGAAAGTAGGAACCCCGGCAAATCAAACTGCCCTAATAAGAGAAACTAAAATACAATATAAATTCTGAATCGAATAAGGAGTCGAACTTTGGCCAAGAGAAGACACGCTGATTGACACTATCATAAGCGAGTGTCTCACCTTCTCTTTCAAAGTCTCCCATCTCTTCTCCCATCCTGTGGTCTTCTTAACAACGGGAACTATGGCGTTGACGGAAGAATTCACAGGGGGAGCTTCCGGTGCAGCAGCAGCAGTATCGGCAGAAGGTTTTTGTTTTCTCCGTGGAGAGGTATTGCTCATCTCTTCTTTCAGAAACGCATACCCTGTCCTCACCGAATCCACAAGCTTCGCTTCTCTCACCTTGTGCAAGGCGCTTCCTGCCGTGGACGCCGCATTCCGGAAAGTGTCACTCACTTTCTTGTACACGACCTGTGGGGTGGGAATACTGGAGGATGAAGACGAAGACGGAGTCTCATTGGCGGACTGTTGCTCAGAGCCGCCTGGTCTAGCCGAAAAATGAGGTGCAGCACCAGGAAAAGAAGACGAAGACGAAGACGACGAAGGGACAGCCGATGGCACCAAATCACGTAATTGAGGCAGCATTCGGATCCTCGCAATGTGATGACCCCCCATCACGCTGCGCGCAACAACGCGCGAGGAGGCCATTACGAAGACGACGACGACAACAAAGCTCAACGTCTTCTTCCAGGCTAAGAATGGCCCTCGAACCTCCGCAAAGCAAATGGATCACTACCTAATAAGAATCCACCTGCTGCATCGACACTTCCACTCCAAAATTCAGACACAAAAACCCTAACCCTAATAATCCCCAAAACCCTGTGAAACTATCAACTGCTTCGATCATGTGGGCTTAAACCCCAAAGTGCTTGAGCCCCAAGTGAAGTCTATCATTCACGAGGTTTATGAAGAATACCCCAGAAGATTCCTCCCGCGCCCTAAAATGCGGTGCGAAACAATCATCTCTATACTTTTCTGACAAAAAACTTCATTTCACAGTAAGTTAGTGCACACCGGTACTGACTGGCTCTACAGTGCCAGTAGTCAATTTTTTTTCATCCATAAAACAATTTTTGTGTTTCAGATATTGCAGATCTACTTTCATCCACATGTCATGATATGCAACTCTCCTCTTGTCCAATGAGGGTTGCCGTTCCCCGATATATGAGCGTTTTGAAAGGGAACAAGATAAGGGCCCCTTCGGCAAATCCAAACCTCCGGTCCTCCGGATACACAAGTCGCCTCGCTTTGCTTTCATTCGAAGTGTGAAAGATTTTCAAGCGGTGCTTTTGTGATGGTGGGTTAGAAAGGATGATTGTTTGGACATTGGAGCTACTGGGGTTCCGCAGAAGAGTCGACTGAGGCTTTGTAGTTTCGATTTCGCAATTTCAAGTGCGGGTGATTTTGATGGAGTATTAGTTTGAGAGGTTGCACGAGTGTAGCTGAAATTCTTGAGCAGTACGAGGTTGTCTATCGACTGATCTCTTGCGCTCTTGCTTCTAGTTTCTTTTGGTCTGAGGTGACGAAGCAATTCGGGTTCAATTCATAGATTGAAGAGGATGATGCTGCGAAATGGTTACACTGTTATGGCGGTGTTGTGCTTCAACGAGTTATAGTTTATTTTTCCCTTGTTTGGGTTCACCTTTTCAAATGAGATTTCCGCATCGGGTGCATGCTCAGTAGCTATGGCCATGGCTGGGATTTTGAACACTCCGGGGTTTCCTTGCCGTGCTTACACTCGATCTCCGTCCTTCTCGATGCTCACACCGACAAATTTAATTGGTATCAATGAAGCTTGCAAAGCTCGAGGGAATGGTACTGTTGCAGCTGAATCCTGTCTTTTTGTTGACAATCGGTTGGTGTCGCGCAAATCTTCGCATCTGGTAACAACAACAATCCGGCAAACTGGACTTATTGTTTCCTTGATAGTATCTTTGTTCTTCAGCACATTGGTACAGCTTTTGATTGTTTTAAGGGGGAGAATGTTCTTTCTATAACTTTCAGCATTTCAACGTATTTAGGAGTGTGGTTTTTGTGAGATCAGTATGTACTGTGGAGAGATCGTTTTGGGTGTACTAGAGCCAAATCCTCTTGAGATCAAATTGTATCATCACTCAATGTATGATAATTTCGTATACAATCATTCAAAGTGGGAGGTTCTAGACCTGTATTGAAGTGATAGTAAACAAAGATCGGTGGCTGTAGCCATTTGGGCAAGTCATGCTTACAGCAATTGCTGATTAAAGGCCAACCGATATATGAATAGATGAGCTGCTGTTGGTAACAGCGGTGAGTCAAGGGGGGGCGGGATGAGGTCTACCTTGTAAACGCTATACAAACCTCAGATGTGGAAGCCTGGGTTGATTTCAAAGAATTATAACCCATGGTTGACAGCAACCTCCACAATTGTGCTGAGAATAGACAGGACTTGGCTAGTGACTTAACATGTGCAACTTCTGATTGGTTACAGGTTTCTGAGGCACCGAGACATATATTACCTCATCACTGCAGGATACGAAGCCATCTCCTTAGGTCGAAAGGAGGGAGGCTCGGAGCTGTGGGACTACATTTTAGGTTGAAATGCAGCAGTGTGCAGCAGTTAATGGCACCCACGCGTTGCAGAGGTTACCCTCACGTTGAGGTACAAACTTTTGACTATGTCAGTTTGACAATCTCAGGGTTTAGTTTTGGAATGAAAATGTGTAGATGTCTTAACCCTAAGTGTCACGAACGGTAAATATCGAGCGTCATGTTTTTTCAGCATTTGGGATTGGTTAATTTGGATTCTTTCAATTATTCGATTTTCCTTTTTCCTTTATTTTGTGCAACACATGCAGTACTCTTCATTGACTCTGATTGTATAAAAGTTGTCCCTGTCTGCGTTATATTTTGCACTATATGATCATTTAAATAGGTCATTTTAAAGCGTTGAAATGCCTTCCCTTGAGGGGTTAAGTGCAAATTATGGGATCGCGCTTGAAGCATGATGTAGGAAGCACTTTAAGTCCATCATTATGTGATCGAAAATTGTTCTATTGTTTTTGTCTGTTTGGGTTGTTGAGAACGGATTTTTGACCTGCTGAGAACGAATTTCTGGCCTGTTGAGAACGGATTTTTGTTGAGAACGGATCTTTGATGGACATTTTCAAGGGAAATTAATCCATGTGCTGAACGTTTTTTCTTGGTATCCTTTCTAGGCAGGTTCTTCGCCCAATTCCATGAAGGCCTCGACTGGGACGTGTATGGTAGCTAGGAACAGAGGACTCGTTCATCACAATAATCTAACTGGTAGGGTGACAAGGTGTTCTTTAGTGGATGGCTTTGAGATGGATTTGAGCTCCGATTCAAGAAACGAAGCAGCAGACGTACGACAGTCCACCAAAGGGGTTTTTCCTGGTGGTTTTAGGAGGGCGGAGGTGCGTTTACCAGGTTTGGCTCTTCGTGTTAAGTTAGAGGAGCTGCAAAGAGAGGAGAAGAATGCCCTGCTGGAGGAAGTGAGTGCGGCAGTGACTGCTGGGGTGACGATGATTCTTTTGGAAGCTGGTGGCGATGGGGGATTAGGAGGTGCCAAACTTTATGATGCGGGGTGCATGCTAAAGACGATACTGCGCGGCAGGGCAGAGCTCTTGGTCGCAGAGAGAGTGGACATTGCTGCCGCTTCAGGGGCAGATGGAGTGATTCTGTCAGATGAAGGTCTTTCTTCTTCTCTCTTTGAATCTTTCGAATGTGCACGCTTCTTTCTCATTTCTATCCTTCTGGAACTAGATGTCCTCGGTCATCGAGTCTCATTATAACGCTCGTCTTTATGAACATGTCTAGATGGCCAGAAGCCCTACAAACTTGAATTGGTGTTTCTTTCCTGGAGAATAGTCGTGTGTCAGGATTCCTTTGTGGTTTTGGAATGCGGGTCCTTTTTGTTCAATACTAAGTCCCGAGAGACCAATGACTGATGGTTTTCAAAATGACCAGTTCAATCGATCATATTGTTAAAAATATAATCAGATGGGGAAAAGTTTGATATCACCAGAGTTACTAAAGAACAGTGCTTTTGTTGGTCAATATAGAAATTAAATTGGACAAATGAAGTCTATATGACCAACTCAAAAGTTCTAAATAGAATGAAGCCCAATTTGTGTCTTTTAGTCCTTCGTGCGGATAGAAATGATCGAAATAGTAGTAGGGGTACATTTAAGCTTCGAAGAGGGAGGATAGCGCTGGATGATAAACAGTAAATAGCACAGGGTGGTCAGCAAGGGAGTTTTGGCTCAGTGGTCTCCCGTCCTGCACTAGTTTCAAGAGGGTTCCTTTAGATTACCAGTTCAGCTTTTATTTGATGAGATACGCCTGATGAGTTCATCTTTATTTTTCAAATCATAAATTTGTACTGTCAAGTTATACAGGGGTTTGTTCTTCCCGTTGTTCTTGGCGGTCTGCAGCTCAACGATATTGGAACATTTGATGACTTAAAAGCTAGCCAATTTCAGGTTTTCATGTTTAGCCGGCTATGTGTGTATGCAGGATTGTCAGCTGTGGTAGCCAGGAGAATGATGCAGAATTCAGGGTTGGAAACATCTGTGTTGCCTCTGGTAGCTCGCCGTGTGTCATCAGCCCTATCTGCTCAAACAGCAGCTGCTACAGAGGGCGCTGACTTACTAATACTAGAAGTAAACGACAAGGACAAGAATGCGGAAGATTTCGTAAAAGAAGTATGTGATCGAATCAGTATCCCCGTGTTCTTAGACGTCTCAGGGTCTGGAGCTGAAACTGGCTTGGACCTCCTTCAGGATGGAGCAAATGGTTTGGTTCTGAATACTGTTGATATTAGGAAAGCTGGCGGAGAAGGCAAGCTACTTACTAGTGTGTCCTCTTTGCTGGCCTCTATTAGTGTGGCCGTTGAGAGAAGGAAAGAAATGGACATGAGTCATTCACCAGACACGACAATGCAAAGCAGAGAAGATGAAAAAGTGGACATGGAGGATGGTGGGGCTTTTCTTGGGCTTCCTGAGGATTCTGTAGCATTTAAAGTTGATGTGGAGCAACAGTCCGTGACGAAGCAAGTTAAGCAGATTGTCGGTGAAGAACGTGCGCTCCTCACAGCGATGATTGCTTTTGTGAAGGACGCATCACCTGATGTAAGTTGGGGAGTGTGTGGTGGGAGATCAATATAACGGACTCTAAAAACCATCACTCTTGGATTACCAGATCTTGGGTAGAACCACGATATTGTAGCTGGGCATGCTTGTATTTTGTTTGCAGTAACAACCTATACTAGTTGCATTGTATGATTTTTATCTGGTTGTTGCTATTTCAGTAATAATCAAAGCAGCTCCGCTTGTCATCTTACTGAATTTGTTTTGCATTCTTCCAGATGGAGGAAGTGTCGCTGCTGATCGATACCCTAAAGCAACTAGATGAGTTGTTTTTATCGGTCGTAGTGGTAAGTGAGACCACCTTCCGTTGTTTGTATTCTTATTTCTCTTGACTGGAAATTATTGCTTAAGTGGTGTCTAGGCTTTCTACAAGAGTTTTAGCGAATTTTTTGAAGCCCATTGATGTTCTCGAGTCAACGTAGTGCTAGTTCTATTCAGTTTGGATTTGAAGGTCATTTTTCTTGGTACTGGACAGGGCGAGTTCAACTCAGGTAAATCGTCCATTATTAATGCACTCCTCGGAAAGAGTTACTTGAAAGAAGGGGTCCTACCCACGACGAACGAAATCACTTTGCTGCGTCATGCCAATGATGGAGGGGATTCAGAAGAGCGAGAAGAGCGGCATCCCGATGGCCATTTCTTACGGTTCTTGCCAGCTAATCTTCTCAAACAGGTCTGTATCTTACCAGTTGGAATGGATGTAGCAGTATACAGTTCAAAATGGACGGAAAGAACCATATAGGATCGAGGATTCATGGTCTTAAATGACCAATGCAAATGATCGTAGTGTGAAATATGTAATTCAGTTGGGACCAAATTTTATATCTCCAGAATTAGTGATAAACATTGTTCGCGTTGATCAAAAGTTCATATAGTCGGACGAAAAAAAGCCTCGATACGACGTACTCAAAACTGCTAAAAAGCATGTGGCCCCATTTCGGCCTCTTGGCCCGTCAGGGGACAACAAACGTAGTTCATCGGAAATGCTGTGAACTGAAACAGCGAGGTGGACAGTGCAGATGAATCTGGTGGACACTCCAGGAACAAACGTCATCCTTCAGCGGCAGCAACGCCTTACTGAAGAGTTCGTACCTAGGGCGGACTTAGTTCTCTTTGTCTTATCAGCTGACAGGGCACTGACTGAGAGCGAGGTATATCTTTATTACTGTCTCCAATTCTCGCCATGCATTTTTGATATGTCCTTATGTCAGTTTTACTCCTGGAACTCAGAGTTACACTGCATTGACAGTATCTTTTATGAAGTGTTGTTGTACCTTTGAAGTCACCTATTAAAAATCAATGTTCGTGTACTTCTATGTTTCTTCTAGATAAAGTCATATGGGCGTAAAACTTCCTCTTATTACTTGATTTTTATTGTTGAGCAGTTGATATTTTTGCGTTACATACGACAATGGGGCAAGAAAGTCGTTTTCATCCTGAACAAGTCAGATGTCTTATCTACCTACAGTGAGGTATTGCTCTTGGAAATTTCTGTATATTTTGAGCTTGAGATTTTTAATTTGGTGATGCATTGAGCCTTTATATCAACCCACTGACGATTAGGGGTCTCTGGGCAGGTAGAGGAAATTCGCGATTTCGTAAGAGACAACGCACAACGGCTTCTTACTGTGGAAGAATTACCAGTCTATCCTGTTTCAGCTCGACAAGCCTTACAAGCGAAGCTCTCAGCCTCCTTAGAAGATGGGACCTTGGACGTTGCTCGCTTGTCCGAAGATCCCCTTTGGACCACTAGTGGGTTCAAGGAGCTGGAGGAATTCATCTCTGGTTTTATGGGGGCGTCGAATGATAGGGGTGCAGAGAGACTGCGATTAAAGTTAGAGACTCCATTAGGCGTTGGCCTTGCACTTCTGACGGCTTGTGAATCACAACTGACGACTGAGGCCTTTAAAGCAGAGAGCGATTTGAAAGCTCTGGAAGATGTGCAGAAGCAGCTGCAGAGATACGAGGAGGCAATGCTGAATGGTGCAATTCTACAGAGACAACGTACCTTGGCAGTGGTTAGTGCTTTCTGTTTTCGTGGTTTTTTCATAAGTTTTACTTCCATGATTGGAATCGCTCCATGCTTTTTCTTTTACCTTACTTTCTGCATCTAGATCACTCTTGGTAGTCTTGGTTTTTACGTATCAGAGAATAAACTTTAATGCTTGTTGTATCATTGTGAAAATATCATTCTCAACTATCAGAGCTATCGTTCACGCACTAATTTGTTTCTTTCAGGTCTTTTTGCGTACGACCTTTGCATACAGCGCTTTTGAAATTCAGTGTAAATTTATGTTAATATTCATGTGGCATGAGGTCTTGGATGAGTAAATTGTCAGATCTGCACACTGAATCTCGGTCCACTGAGTACATAGTTTTTTTAATCCGGCTCTAATTACATCACAGTGGTGCCTGACAATTTTAACGGTTTTGTTGTAATGTGCAGATTGAAGCAGCGAAGGGGCGTGCTAGCAAGTTCGTAGATTCCATCCTACGGTTATCCAACATTGAAGCGATTGGAAAGTATTTGGTTGGATCAAGCCAATCTACGGCTGTATCAAGTGGCTACGATAAGAACGTGATCGGCTCTGCTGTTGCAGATGTTCGGGTAATGCAAAGATTCACCGCAACACTGAATTGCTCTCAAACGATATTTTATAACATTCACTATTTCTTACCGGTCAATTGAGTGCACCATACCAACTTGCCACTGCTTAACACACCCTCGCTGTGAATATTTTGTGTCATTGTTGATCCTGTTGCACTTAGAACTCCGCAACATGTAGACCTGATTCATGACCATAAGTTTCTGTTCACATTCGTCTCATATTGAGAGTGGTGGTTTGGAACAGAAAGCACTGGAGGAGCACAGGGATTGGATAGAATCGAACAGTATCCGCCAACTTAGCAGTTATCGCTCCTTGGTCATGAGTAGGTGGCCGCAAGTGCATGAAGATTCTCCGGAGAGTTCGGAAAACTCATTAGTAGTTGAGTTGCGAAACGGTGACACAGAGGCTGTTGGGCCACGTAACAGTTTGGCTGTGCTGGAGGGCTTTGATACCAACGCTGCCTTAGTACTTTTAGAGCAAGAGTTCAGGGA
Source organism: Pseudisothecium myosuroides (assembly GCA_951799445.1). Taxonomy (NCBI): domain Eukaryota; kingdom Viridiplantae; phylum Streptophyta; class Bryopsida; order Hypnales; family Lembophyllaceae; genus Pseudisothecium; species Pseudisothecium myosuroides. Next base: position 19,903,385 of record OX637287.1, on the reverse strand, counting down.
AGTGGTGAGCTTTTTTAATCCCCACTTTTGCGGTGCTTTCTGTCGATCCACCGTGAATTTCACATTGCGACCTGAATCAAGAGTACTGACGTCATACTAGAGTGTGTAATGGTGAGGTCAATGCAATTACTGTTAATTGGCCACGCATTGCCTATCTTACCGATAAGAGAGTGACACGTGTTTCATTTGGATTAGTATGAATCTGATGGGAAGTTTGAAAATGTGTCAGGTCATCGGTGTATTTAGTGGAGTTGGAGCGGCAGGAATTTCAGCATCCGTATTGACTTCCATATTGCCTAATACTTTGGAGGATCTTATTGCTCTTGGAGTGTGTTCAGCTGGAGGGTATACTCTCTTCACATATGATACTCCTTGTTGATTCAGTGGCGTCATGTTTCTTGTAGGAATCCTATTTTCTTTTCTCAATATTCACCATCTACAGGGTTTTCAGTAAGACTAGATTGTTGCAGGAATTTCGGAACACTGTAAAGAGAAATTATCCCTTGATTCGTGGACTCGTCTCAGTATGGTCACAGTGATCATATGAAGGCCTCCCAATGTTACACAGGGAGACTTCTTTGACCATCGAAAGACATTTCCATGAATCATGGGCAAGGTACTCTTTATGAGGTCTTAAAATTCTTGAAACTATCTAATTTTAATGATAACCTTGTGTACGTTCCCTTGTGGTTTGTTAATTGGAGTCTAAAGGTTGATTTAACAGGTTGATTGGAGTGTGGAACTTGCCATCACGAAGGGAAGAGGTGAAGAAGAAGGTGAGGAGGGTTGCAGACTCTTTTGCAAGACAGATTGAAGAGGCGATGAATGATGACCTGCAGAGGTCTATTGATGCAGTAAGAGCTGAAGTGGAGAATTTGACGGCACCGTACCTTAGTGCGGCCGAAGAAAAGAAAAGTCGGGTGGAAATTTTGAAAGTGGAACTGCAAAAGTTAGACACTGAACTGAAGAGATTAAGACAGAGTGTACAGAACATTGGATCGTAAATCCTGTTGTTCTTTCCGACTCTTCCATATCAGATCTGTTATCTCTGTCACTCATCTCTTGGTTAGTCTAGAAGAGGATTTGTACCCTTTTGAGTACGTGAGTTTGTACTTTAGTTTCATTTAAGCATTGGTTTGTGTGGTAATTCGAATGTGGTACTTTAGTTCCATCGCAAAAGTGCAGGATCTGATGCTGAAATCCTCTCCTCTCCACAAATTGAGTCCAGCCTACCCTACGTTAAGGTCAGGATCGGCAAAAATTAATAAAACTTTTGAGTGTTGAAATTTTGAGAAATTTCTCGTAATCTGTACCTTAAGTTTGGCTGGTTGTTCGTTTGTTTTGTTAAGTTGTGATCTCCCGGATTGTGCATCCCCGGTGGTGTGCTTGGTATCGTTGGAAAGCCCTTGGCAAGGAGGGGTGCACGGGTTTTGTTTCTTGGCATTTGGACTTGTGATGTGAAAGTTATAGATTTTCAAAGTTTTTATGAATCAAAAATTAAAAAAATACTTTTACTTTTTTTTTTATTGTGGCAAAGGCATGGGGCACACTAATATGTCTGAAAATCGAAGAATATTATACAACCAGTTTGCCTAATTTAAGGAAAATTTTAAAATCTGAAAAATGCACAAAGTAGGGTATACATTCTACTCTGGAGTATGGAGTACTAAATATGTAAAACAAAAATACTATACAATACAATGCCTTCAAACAAGCAATGTTACTACTATAAATTACAAGAACATAGAAGAGGTGGCTCAAAAAGCAACCCTTTTCTTCAAATAGCCATGCTAAAATGGGAAGTAAGTGGTTCTAAAATGGATTGCCAACAATGTTAGAGTATAATTAAGACTTGTCATATATTGCTTCATACTTCACCAATGGGTGGAATAAGAGCCAAGGAGGGTCCATTTCAAAGCTAGGGTGTGTCCACTTAATTTTTCTAAATGAAAATTGATTGCCCAATTGCCTTCTTACAAATGTTAAAAGAATGTAGGGTCCGTTTTAGTTTTAAAAAGGTTGCATTTAGGAACCTTGTGTATTACTTTTTGAATGTGGCAATGCTTGTTTTTTTGGTTAGGCCACATCTTATTTCAGACTGTGCGTGCGTGGTTTTTGCAGGGCCTATGAGTCAAAAATAGATGCCTATCGTAGAATTCTTTGGAAATTCATAAGTAATTCATACATTCTCCAAAAAATATGAAACCACTTGTGTTAGATTCCGCATCAATTTTTCTTTAAGGGAAAAATAAGAAAAAAATTTCCAGCATCAAAAAGGTCCAACAAACCTTAAAAGGGTCACTTTTTGAGTCGCCCACCTTAGATGGTTTTTTGTCCTTGCGTATTTGCCCCACCAGTGGCAACGGCAGTAGAGTATAGCAAGATAACTATTGTAACCAACTAACCTCCCTCTCTTTAAAATAGCCACTGTAGCAATTATTATTTTATGAGGAGGTTTTATGTGGAGGAAAGTAAGATCATGTAATGAAGGATTTGAGTCGGATTTGTCTAAAATAAATGCTACAAGCGTTTAAAGGGAGGGTGAGAATATTTATTTATATCACACTTGTCATGGATGCAAAAATCTGTCCCTTATTTTGGGTTAACAATTTAGTATTTTGTGACCTCTAACATCTAATTAGGTTTTTGTGATTTCGTCAAAATTTTCAAACGTTATAAGTTACAATAAAGAGTTAGTTCTTGCTTTTTTTTTTGCTAAGATGCAAATTTTGGAGTGTAAGTACTAGACCATGGAGAATCAATCCTTCACTCATCTCATTTAGGGAGCCTCCTATTTTTATCCACCCACCAAGGATACATGCAAAAATTAGCCTCTAAATTGTGGTTGGTTAACTCCTATAGGACATAGGCCTTTTCTCCGCCAATAAACACTCAAAATTGTCATTTCTATTGCAAAGTGCAAAACATTAAAAAATAAAATAAAATTGCTTGTCTAACCCTAGGATCTTGCACTAAATTAGATTATAATTGTGTGAAAAAATTTAGAAACTTAGACCATATATTAGATTGCAAGATATTTGTGTTTAAAGTGAAGAAAATGTTTTTCCTCATGACTAGATTTTTAAGACTTTGAATCTATTTACCCATTATAGATTTTGAATTAAAAACAAATTGTTTTGGAGAATGGAGTTGAGAGTTTTGAGGATAAAGTTTGAAAAACATACACTTAATTTTAATTCTTCAAAAAATTGTTAAATAGAAGTAGGTAAGATATAGAAGGAAAAACTAAATCATTAATAGTTCTAAGATGGAATTGAAATATAGTAATCGCACCTGTGAGATTGTCCTAGCAAATAAATAAACCATGTGGAACTCTTTTTTGAAAAATTGTGAAAGTTAAGCTCAAAAATAAATCCTACAAGCTATAGTATATTTTGAAGAAGACGTTGTAATTGCCTCCAAAACAAGATGCTCCCAGCAAGCTCCATTTTGAGCTTTGGATGGCATAAATTTTATTTCTAAGCCCCGTTGGAAAACAACAAGTTTCAACATTTTTGGCAGGTTGAAAATGTGTTTTTTCTAAAGACAAGCAAGGGGACTATTTCTCTATGACCCAAAATTGAGGGGCTTATGAATTTATCTCCTTCAATTGACACAGAAGATCATTAATAGGCATTAAGACTAGATGGGTTTGGATTTCTAGTTCCATTTTTTATTTGTGTCCCTTCAAGAAGAAAAGCTAAGATTGAAGCTTAGACACCCCAAAAAGAATTAATTACCAAATTGCACAAGAAAAATGTGAAGAAAGGAGAAGAAAGAAGAAGAAATAGCCTAAGAACATATATCAATCAAATCCAATAAGGAACTCAAAATCCTACTCCCTTAAGTGATTTTGTAAAATCCGAGTAATTTAAAAAGTATAAACCCTCTTTGAAAGCCCGGGGAGATCACTCTTTGTAATTTAAGGTATACACCTGAGTTAAGAGGATATTGATGTGGGGCTATTTACCTTAATTCTTGTATTTAAGATGACCGTATTTTTACATAAAAAGCTACGAGGTGCACATTTCTTATACCCTATGGTTTTTGTAAATTCATTCATGCAGTTTTTTAAGTGGGACTATCTTATATATAAAATTTAAGTGTCTTATTGACCAAGTGGTAGTTTTTGACCCCTAAAAAACCAACTGTCCATTGAATGAACAATTGAAAATCTAGATAGGATCTTATGAAGTTAATTTTGGTTGATTGTTCACAAAATTTTGACACAAGGTATGAACATGTATCCTTTTAGTGAAAATATAATTTTTTCTAATTGAATACCTAAATCAAAAGTTATGTCGCCTTGAACTGTTTTGGCAGCCCAGACAATTTGGGCATCTTTTGGGCATCTTTTGCAAAAAAATTCATCAACTTTTGAAATTTGGCATGTATATAGCTAATAAAATATGGCATATAGTTGTCAAAAAAAATTATTTCTCAAATCACATACTAGGCAGAGTCAAATTTTATTAGCTATGTTGGGGTGCGTGGCTTCAAGAAAAAACATTTTCTTCTACTTCAAGCCCTATTATCTTGTATTATGTGAAGTCAAAGTTCTTGAAAATTTTCCTACATATTTCAAATGTTTGTTTCTAATTTTTTATTGTTTGGATTTCAAATTATTTTTTTCTCATTGCACAAGAAATCATCAAAAAATGACTAGTGTATTGCTAATGCACTTGACCTCTTTATGTTGCAGGTTGATTTAGAATAAGCTAGACTTTATATCTACTTGTGAGATTTTTCATGGATAAACCTAACATCAAATATTCATGAATGGCCCAAATCCTCATTTTGTGTAGAGCAAAAATTTAACTTAAGGAGGCCTTGAAGTTTGCTAGACGTGTTTTGCAGGAATTAAAAAAAAATCTTATTTCAAATGTTCTAATCTTTCAATCTACATGGTCAAATGGGCTGAAATTTTTTCCACACATTGCCTTATTAGTTTAATACACTTTGTATGGTTGAAATTCACAAAAAAAATAATTTTTAATTTTGGACAATGCATCAAAATTGGGTAGTTTTGGACTTTTTTGCCACTTCCGAAACACTCTCCGGCCTTTAGGTATTAATAACAAGTTTACCATTAAAAACTTCAAAATCTCCATTCAAACTATTTTGTGAACATTCCATCCAATATGAGTGTGTTTTTAACATTTATGGCTTCAAAGAATAAAGTTAAACAAACTATAAACTCTATCCTCATATTGTACAATTTTTCATTTATTGAACCCACTAAGGTAAACCTCCCTATTTGTGCAATGTAACAATTTTTGCCACTTGTGGTCAATGCCTTATATTTACACTTAATTTTTTCAATATATACACTACCAGTACCATAGAACAATTTTAGTCAACCACCCTCTATTGTAGATTTTCTTGACTATGTTCATTTTATCATCCATATGAAATTATTTGTCCACATCAATATTTATTGTACTATGAGAAATTTACTCAGCCTCTACTATTAAGGTTAACTTATTAATAAAAATTCCTATTACATGATCTTTTTATATACCCTAATTTATATATAATAGAATATCTAGCATTTTATGAACCCTATAGTAGCTTTATATATTATATAGAATTTTTCTACTTTGAATTAAATAGATCCTATCTTTTAACTCACGTAGTTTTCTAAAAAAATCGATAGTGATCTCCCCGGGTTTGAAAGTCTCTAAAATTCAAAAATCCAAAGTCCTCTTTTCACATCTACTAATAGTTGTGCTACTTAAGATAGTAAATTGAATGTAAAGAAAAGTCGGGAATCATTGACTCATCAGGTGTTCTACGTCCACCTTCTTATCATCTTTCAAGATGTCTTTAACACAAGTGAAAAATTAGCAAGAAATTTGCATTGTATTTTCTTGGAAAGTTTGGCACATTGATATCTAGATAACATTTAATAGAGGTGAAAAAAATGAGGTTTAATCCTTGAACAACACTACTAACAGACATTTATTCTCCGATGGATGATAGAGAATCCTTCTTTGTAGGACAAAAGAGCAAATGTTCATCCTTTGGAATTTTGTGTGGAAATGGGAAGTCTTGTACAATAATTTGACCTCTAATGAGTGCTCTTGGATTTTTGAAGCAAATGATTCAAACTATATAAAAAAAAAGGGATGAGTTCCATAGTGGCTAGCTTGTCCTTTAACCCCTAAAGGCCCAAGGTCTTTTTTCTGCCAAAAAACACTGAAAACTGCCATTTCTATAGCAAAAAGTTAAAAAAAATTAAAATTGTTTTTTTTTCCACATCTAACCGTAGGATCTTACACCTAATTGGTATGAGAATGTGTGGAAAAAATTTCAGAATTTTTGACCGCACAGATTGCAAGATATCTGCGTTTAAAGTGGAAAAAACAAGTTTTTCAGCACACTGCGGGACCAGATTTTTTGTCTTTAAACATTTTTAACTTAAAATTTTTGCACTACAGCGTTTTGAGCTTTAAATCTTTATAGTAGAGAATTGAGTTGAGAGTCTAGGAAAAAAAAAGAAACTCAAAAAAACTTAATTTTCATCCTTCAAAAAATTGTTAAGTAGAAGTAGGTATGAGATAGAAGGAAAACCTAAAATATTAATATCTCTTAGATGGAATTAAAATGCACTAATCCCAATGGTGAGATTGTTCTAGCCAGTAAACTAAACCATGCCAAAAAAAAAAATTTTGAAAATTTTGAAAAATTGCATTCAGAAATGAGTCCTACAGTTATTTTTTTCAAGAAGATGCTCAAACTGCCCGAAAAACAAGAATGTCCATAACTTTCTCATAACATATCCAAATGAAATGAATAAAAGCTTTCTAGATAGACAAAAATATAATCTATGAGAAAAAAAATATTAAAAAAAAAAATTCAAATTTTTGTCCATTTTTTTTTGCTGCCCGGGCTGCCCCCCGTCCCCTGTTTTGAGCTTATTTGGTCATAACTTTTTTTCCCGGGCACCGATTGAGAAAAAAATTATATTCCCACGAAGCTTATCAGTTTTTCTATCTCCAAAAAAAATTTCAAAAAATCAGAACACAATTTCAGCCCGTAGGTACCTGCCCGAAAACGCATTTGTCCCCCGAAGGGACAACGGGCTTTTAGGGGTTAACCTTGAAGCGCTTTGATGTCCATACTCATGGTGATGAACAGAGAGCTTCAAAGCACTGTTTAGTCCAACTAACTTCTCATTCTTCCAATGTAATACTTGAATCTAGAAAAAGACAACCTTCGTTAGTGACCAAATTCATGAAATTCCGGTAATTGTTATTTTTTTACAAAAATATCAGCAAAAATGTGCAAAAATACAAAAATGGCGGATTGAGGCATTTAGGGGTTAAAAGTTGAGGTCACATTTAGGGTTTAAGGCTACTTCAACGGACTACTTCCCATATGTTGCAGGATAAGATATGTACTACTGTACGTATGACACTTAGCAAGATTTAATTCTTCAACTCTTCATCATGAATAGGTTGATAGCCAGCCACTACACTGAATAGTGAACTTAGCCGTTGCCCCACATTAATTTCTCGACATTCAACACTATATCACTATGTACAGTTACATTAGAAGGATGCAGTAAACTAATGACTATGTGTATGGCATGGGTTGGTGCACTGATTTGTGGCTCGGGATTAGAGGTTGGCATGTGTCTCCATCTGGACAAGCATTAGTGACGAGGTAACTTCTCTGGGGTAAGGCAACCTAATTGCTAAGGCAACCCAATTTCACTATGTAGTGTAGTTCTTGCTGCAAGGCCATGATAAGCTTCCCGTGGACGGACAGATTGGAGTGGAGTGGAGTGGCCTGGGATGCAAATCAGTACCAATCGAACTGACGAGGCCATCACGAACAAAAGCACGGTCGCATGAAATTTGACACATGTACAAGAGCACAAATGCACTGGAGCAAGGTACATTCAACCGCAGTTTTCGTGAAACACAAAGCAGGAATTGAATGGAGCACGACACACAAAGGCATTGGTACAGAATCGCAGTAAGGACATTCAGTAAAATTCCCGAACTGAACCATGACAAGCGTCACTCCCCCTCCGATGTACAAAACTGTCTAGACTGTCCTATCCATGATGATTCACGTGGCAGGCATATACTATCAAAGAGCGTACAGAAAACGCCACAAGGAATCACCAATCATACCCGTATTCACTATTACAAGCCCCCTTGCAAATACTAAATACTAAAAACTCCTGCACAAGCTAGCTTTCATTATGGTTCACCCCGCTGTTCCCATTCTCGGGGGAGTGTTTGTCCTGCTTTTCCTGCAAGACCCAATCCGGAAGATCCTCATAGTCACGTTCCGTTTGCACCCACTTCCCTTCGCTGTTACGCACCAGGCCCTTATTCTCGGGTTGCCACCAGTTGCCTGGGATGCCAGTTCTCTTGGGACACACAAACTCCGAGGCTTTGTTCACGAGCGCAATGTCGCGGTCCACCACAGGGTTCCAGGTCTTCTTGGGGCCGTGGTACCCTGTGAGCAGGTGGAGATAAGCTTCCATGTTGTGGGCGTTCAAGGGGTTGCCACGAGATCGGAGCTCTGGGGAGAGGTCGTGGTCGATTTGGATTTCAGCGCCGACGTGGGAGTAGACGAAGGGAAACTTGTCAAGGATGTTGTTGAAGAGGGTGAAATCCTCGTTAAAGAAAAGGCTGGGGAGTTTGGGAATCATGTCTTGTACGTTCGACACGCGCAGGATCTTCACACCCAAGTCTCGCACGACATCTGCACGCAAAAAAGGCACAGTAGATTTAAAATCTTTCTGACATCATATAAAATATCATATCAAATCGCAGGATATGATTTGGAATTCAACCAACATCGTTTGTAAACGCTGTGCGCCAAATTTTCTGTGCTCACAAGTGTCAATTTGAAAGCGAACTTCTGTCAATGAGGATTAAAGTGATTGGTGTTAGGGACTTCCTTCTTGATGGTGTAGAATATGGTCACTCTGTTTCCAATAAAAGTTGTGAAGGATAGCACTGACTGCCTATATCCATGTGGCAGAGATAGAACAACCCCGACAGCCACGGGTTGAAGCTCTATCTGAGGTACCGTGACTGTTATTTGAATTACCAGAAGGCATTACGAGCTCTCTTCAAGGAGAGTTTGAAATCATACAGGGAGATCCAACAAATGGAGGTTCAAAATCATACTAACAGTGAGATTCAAAATCAAGCATGCAAGTGCTATTCGCATACCTGCGAAAGGGTTGTTGCCAACACGCGGGCCGGCGAAAGTGAATGCCGTGACAGGGATGATTCTGGTGCCCTTGGTTTCGCCAGGATTCGAATTGGGAGTAGACTTCGTCTTTTCCTGAAAATCTTTAATCTCCACATCGTCTCCATGTCGATTCACACCGGATATCGCAATATCATAAGCCGATAAGACGGACAAGGCGCCCCCCAAGCTGTGTCCCGTAATGGTGATACTCAGCGGCTCGTTATCATACTTCTTGATCAACCGTCTGAGCTCCTTGAGAATCTGCCCTCGCACGCTATCTTGGTTATACCGCGTTTGCGAGTTTTTCGTGGTGTAGAGGTTGAGGAATCCCTCCTCCAGCATGACTTTCATGTTCCACGCCTTCTCGTCTTGTGTGCGCGCATCCAATTGGCACGGGGTGAGCTTCCCTGCGAGGTTGGCAGCCCACTCCAGCTTCGTCGCGGTGCCACGCCACGCGAGTACGATGTCTCGCCGCCCCATCTGTTTGATCTTCTTCTTATCCGTGCAGACGGCGATGAAGCCGATCCAGTTGGAGCTTCGGCTCCAGGCGTCCCTGGCTTCGTTGCGGAGGATGAGACTGTCCACGCTGCAAGTCGCGAACAAGTAGTCCGTGATCTCGTAGCCCGTGTCAGGCAAGCCGACTTTCTCAAGCATCTTGTCCTTGTGGAAGAGCGACGAGCCCATGTACTTGGAATGCGACTGGTTGTCGAACGTGTCGTAACAAGCTTGCGCAAATTCCCCGTAGCGAATGAGCTCCATGCGCAGGTCCATGTCCAAGGGGTCCAGCAGGCCTTCCCAGTCGTTCGAGCCCTGAATCTCACGCCACCGCGAGGCTAAGGTGGACGAAATCAGAGTCTCCTGCTGAATCACGTTGGATTCAGACTTCGTCTTCTCTCCCAAGCTTTGGCACACCACGTTCCCCGCGCGACTGGAAGCAGGCGAGCTCACGGGGGTCACAACTTTGAGGTCTTGACCTCGAAGCTCCTGGCGCATTGCGAAGTCACGCGAAGGCATCCCAGGAGCCGCGCCCTGCCGGCTAAAAGATGGTGCGCAGAAACTGCCCTGGGCGCATCGCACACCGCTCGCTGCCATGGTCGTCATCTGCTACCCTTCCGATTCGATCGCCAATCTCTACACCCTAGCCATGCAACACGATTCCACACGCCAAATCAGTCAATCATTCACCACCCCCGCCTCCGATCGCCAGTAAGCTGATCACAGGTTCTACATTCGCAACCACTACCGATAGAATCCGAAACTCTACGGGGGTACCAACAGTTCTTATCCACTGAAGCATTCAACGCGAAAAACAACAACGGCACTGAGCATTCAACCGCACAGACAGAAAACAACCACCGCAATCAAACACTTAAAATGTCAATCAATCAACAAACAACCAGCAACGACAGTCGCAGCCCGCTTCTATTTCAATCGAAGCTCACAACATCCACAAGCAAGCAACCCAGCCAGCTTCCTCTCACTACCACCTCGACAGCCTACAATGAAAACATTTCTGCAACCAAACCAAGGCCAAAATCAAACCGGAAGCCACCAGTGACGAATTCTCGCCACCTGAAATCTCCCAGTCGATCGTAATTCCAACGAGATACCAACCAGGAAGTGATCAAACACGGGTCAGATTGCAATGAAGGAGAGAATCAGCACAGGATACATATATACCGGTGTTAGTAACAAGATTTGAAAGGCTCAGGCAAGCAGCTCGTGGGCACGTGCAGATTTCGGCCAGCTTCTCACTGTAGATCACGTCTCACCCACCTTAACTTATTTCCTCGCCAAGTAAGTTACAGTAACATCATCGGTGAAGAGGTTGCCATTTTTGGCTGTGAGGCCGCAACCGTGCCTAGCAGTGGCCTCGGGTGGCCTCAGAGAGTCTGCAACTCTGCATGGGTCACGCAGCCACACTCTCAGTGGAAGCTATTTGCGATTCGTAAATTGGGATTGGGGACCCAAGTTTGCTTGCTGATATGGATTGATTAGTTTTCCGAAGTACCCGGAGTGCGAGCTCCAGATCCCACGCAACCATCGTGCTCTGGCTGGCCCCCGGTCACGTGAGACTCGTGGGCTGTTTTGGGTCCCCAGCTGGCTCCGTTCCCGCAGCCTGCAGGCTGCAGCACGACTGCCTTCTGACGCGTCCTCGTGGCGACGGTCTGTGTGCTTGGTTCCGGATCCAACGGCAAAACCGGAACAGAAGTGACTGTAGAATTAGGTTTCCAGCTGCGGTACCACAAGAAGAGTCCAAAGTCCAAACTGAGGATGGTGAATGAGGAAACTGTTGGTATTTGGTAACGGAAGAGCTGGAGAAACTGGCAGACTGTCCAAACTTGAAGAGAATAACTTTTTAGGAGGAGTAACAGTAAATAACAGCAGCAGTGATTGTAGCACATTTGTCTTACACGGCAAAGTGAAAAGGATGGAATTCTGTTCGGTAAGATTAACCCTTAAAGGACGAAGAGGTGACGCTCAAAATCCTTCCTTTTCATTACCACTAGTGTAGCCCTGTGCCGTTACCACACCCAAAACAAAAATAAAAGTCATTTAAAAAACCAAAAATAACTCAACCAAAAATCCACAACTTTCCCACCGTAGGTCCCAATGCCATAAAGCAAAGCCCGTGCATCCCTCCTCACCAAGGGCTTTCCAACGGTACCAAGAACGTGATAATTTGACACACGGTTCAAAAGATACATAATTTAGCATAATTTAGTAATTTTTAAGAACAAAAAATAACTCAAAAATCCATAACTTTCCCACTGTGAGTCGGAACGCCACGAAACAAACCCCGTGCACTCCTCCTCGCTGAGGGCTTTCCAACAGTACCAAGCACGCAACCGCGGGATGCACGGTCCAGGAGATCTCACCGTGACAAACAAACAAATATGGCACCTAAATATAGAAAAATATACCATGCAAACTTAATAGAAGAGATGTGAATGATTGGCTTCCAAAATTGCAAAAGCACTCATTGGAAGTCAAACTACTGTAGAAGAATTGCTTAGAATTTCCAAAAAGTTTAGAGAAGCATAACTTTTGATTTAGGCACCCACTTGGATAAAAACTATTTTTTCACTAAGGGGACACATGGCATATTCACACCTTGTGAACGTCTGACCAAAATTGACTTCATAAGAACCTACCTAGATTTTCAATTGCATATTCAATCTAATATTAGCCTTTAGGGGTTAAAAACTGCCATTTTGTCAATGGCGCTTGAATTGAATTGATTGTTGTTGGTTTCATGGTGTATATCCTATAGTAGAAGGAAGGAAAAATTTGTGAAAAGGGTGGAGTCGGAAAAATATTGGACACTTAAAATATAATATGTAAAATAGCCCTACTTAAAAACCCAGATGAATGAATTTACAAATAGGATATTTTAAATATGTGCCCCTCGTAGATTTTTATATAAAAATATTGTCATTTTAAATACAAAAATAAAGGTAAATAGCCCCACATCAAATATCCTCTTAACTCAGGTGTATACTTTAAATTACAAGGAGTGATCTCCTCAAGATTTGTATTGGCTTTGAAAAAATTTGTTTTTTTCCCCCATCCCCATTTTGCAACAATTTTCTTCACTGGAAATTCTCCACTCACTTTTTTACAAACTAAAGCTCCCCTAATCTCCCATTCAATCCATAACATGTTGTTTTACCTCCTAAACCCCTAAAGTCCCAAAGCCACTATAGGAAACTTTTGGGATTTTGGATAGGCTTGTGTGATTTCAATCTTTGACATGGTTTTTTGGAAAAAAAATTGAAGATAGGAAATCAGATTAGCTTCCTAGGAATATAATTTTTTATTTCAATCGGTTCTCGGGAGCAAAAGTTATGCCACCTTAAGTTCAAAAAATCGCTTAAGGGGCAACCCAAGAAAAATCACAAAAAATAGAATTTTTATAATTTATAATTTTTATTCTCAAAGATTATATTTTTATTTACATCTAAAGCTTTGATTCACTCTTTTGGACTAGTGATGAGAAAGTTGTGGACAATCTTGTTTATTGGGCAATCTAAGCATCTTCCTAAAAAAAAAACTTATAGAATTCATTTTGAATGCAATTTTTATAATTTTTCAAAAAAAATTGTTAGATAGGGATAAGTTTGCTTACTAGAACAATCTCACTATTGGAATCATTATGTTTCAATTCCATCTTAGAGCTATTAAAGATTTAGTTTTTCCTTCAATTTTGAACCTACTTCTACTTAAGGCAATTTTCTAATGAGTGAAAATTAAGTGTTTTTTTGTTGAATTTCTTTCCTAAATTCTCAACACAATTCTTCAACATAAAAAACATTAGAAAATCAAAATCAATAGGGCAGAAATTTTAAGTCAAGAAGATTTGAAGCCAAAAATCTAGTCAAGTAAGGTGTAAAAAACCTTGTTATCTTCACTTAAAGTACAAATATCTAGCAATCTACATGGTCAAAATTTCTGAAATTTCTTCCACTCATTTTGTATTAGTCTAGTACAAGATTCTACAATAAAATATGCAAAAGAAAGCAATTTTTTAATTTTTTCCTCTTTGCAATAGAAATGGTAGTTTTGATGGATTTGAGTGGTTTTTGATGGAGAAAGGCCTTCAAACTTTAGAGGCTAAAACCATCTCCAACACTTCAACTTGTGTTTGTCTCAAAACTAAGAGGTTCTTCTTGAGGTGGACTTTGCATATCAAGTCAACAAAGGCCCTTCTCTCAATGGACAAGTGATAGGTCCAAAATCGCTGACCATTCTTTTTGGCACCATGGGACTAGATTGTATTATTTCAAAATAAATATCTACCTTTCGCTAGATAAAAATAGTAAATCTTTTTTTGCCATAAATTTTTCATTTTTATAAAAAAATTGGATGAAGTAGCCAAATTTGGATGAAAAAGTGTATGAACATGATTGAAAAGTGTTTTTTGGGTCCGAAAGATGGATGAATGCAGAATTACAATGCTTCATAACATTTAGTAGCAGTCACTGGCTCTGCCCTCCCCCGAACGAAATGGTGTGGAATATACCACACCATTTTGTGGGAGTACATAACATCCAGAAACTCCCAAATAGCAAACAAGTAGACATAAAAGTAGTAGAACTTTTTCAATTTTTGCATTAGAATATGGAGTTAGGACCTAGAAACTAGAACTAGAAATTAGTCCTTTCCTAGAAAAGATAAAACTCTATTTGGATTACGCAGTCATCCGGAAACCGTAGCCGGAAAGTTCTGGATCGTAGGGACCTACCGCCTAGGTTCCGGCTAGGGAACTTACGGGAACTTTTTCCCCTGCGGGAACTTAGGATTCCGACAGGTACTTAAACCCCACCGCCAGCCTCATTCTTCCTCTTTTCCCCGTGCTTCTCCACGGTGCGTTAGAAGAGAGAAAGAGTGGTGAGTTAGGGCGTGTTAGGGAGAGAAAGGGAGAAAGGTGCCTATTGCACCGGATTGTCTTAGCCGTCGGTGAGATGGCGGAAGCGAGTGAAGTCCGGAGGCCGGTAGTGTCAGCCAGGGGTGTACGCCTGGTTATACCTTCGGATCCGGAGCGCCTCAAGGAGTTAGAGAAGGACCTAGAGATCATGGGGTGTCTAGGATTCATAAAACGGCCGTGGAACGTTCGGAGTGAGGGAATGATTGACGAACTCGTTTCCAGAGTTGGCAATCAGTTCGATTTGACTCTTAGGGGTCGTTCTAGGGCCTGGACTCCGGAATTGTGGGCGAGCGCGTACTTTACGCCAACTAGAGGATCCGGGATGGCAGCCCGGACGGATAGTTATGCTGCTAACGTATTCCGGAATCATGCGGATTCCAAGGAGGGGAATGCCGCGAGTGACTGTAGGAGTTCCCGGGATGGGTAGTTGTCGGCATTCCTCATCCCAATTTTGTATCCGGAAAAGCCCACCCGGATTACCCTGATTGTGGCAAATACCATTTTCAGAGCGCTAGGAGATAGGGAGAATCCGGCTCCTAGACCGGTCAGTTGGGGAGTGATCATTTACTCCGTAGTGGAAAAGTTAGCGGTCAATATCGCGAATA
This sequence comes from Pseudisothecium myosuroides, assembly GCA_951799445.1. Lineage (NCBI taxonomy): Eukaryota > Viridiplantae > Streptophyta > Bryopsida > Hypnales > Lembophyllaceae > Pseudisothecium > Pseudisothecium myosuroides. Next base: position 19,888,130 of record OX637287.1, on the reverse strand, counting down.
AGAAGTCTAGCCCGATTAGCCCCTACCTTTTCCATCTATATCACTCAGAGGATGTGTTGACCGGACCGGAAATGACCGTGTACCGGAAGGAAAAAAATCTGTTGAAGTACGGACTCCCCGCGGAGGATGAACCGGATGAACTCGAGCCGAAAGAGGATGAACCGGAAATGGAGCACGCGTCACCTAATATTGCAGGGACGCGCCGGAAGTCTACTGATCCGGGTTCTCGAGGGAAGCAAGAGGCCGGAGAGGTGGAGTAGCCCCGGGAACCACTTTCGGAAACAGATCAATTCGAAGCCACTATCAACTGGCTGAGAATTACCAAGGGGCAGAATGAGAGGATGTCAGCCCTGATCCGGAACGTGTGCGGGAAGTTGGGTGTGACGGAAGAAGCCCAGATTCTGATGGCGTTGGCAGAAAGGCCAGATCCGGAAGCAGTGAAGCAGTTGGAAGACCGGATCCTGACCTTGGAGCAGGAATGGGACTGGTTCCAAGAGCAAGCTGCATGGGCGGACAGAGAAAAGACCACCGCAGAAGTAAAGGAGGGAGAAGCCATCGATCTGGTCCGGAATGTCCGGAATGTATTTGACAATCCAGCAGATGTACTTGCCAGAGCCACACTCTGGAATTCCAAGATGGTGGAAGACAGTCACGTGGTCGGATCGAAGGTGGTCAGTATCCTGGTGGATTTCGAAGTCCGGATTGAGGAGATATTGAAGGAAGTCCGACAATTGTTGGAAAATCTCGATCCGCTTGAGGGATTAGATCAGGGTCTTTTTTACCTAGGTCAGGATCTCCAAGAAGGAGGAGCACAAAACCAACCTTCCCCAGCCAAGAGCAGGTCAGTTGCCGGGACATCAGTGGCCGGAACACCATCGGCCATGAAGAGACGTTCGTTGGTCAAACAGTTTACAGGATCTCGACCGGATCCGGAAACTTCCCTGGGTTTGACTCCGGTGAAGGACGTGGTTCCAGTCGTACCAGCCGGAAGGACTACATCAGTGGCCAAACTCTTTTCGGATCGACCGGTTTCTTCCACTTTCCGGGAACCAGCCTTACCCGGAACGGTGTTGAATCCGGCACGGACGGATCCGGTGAGTTTTACTCACATGCTCCAGCCCATGCTCCAGACACCAGCGCCATCCCAGCTCATCGATCTCACTGTTCCAAAACCAAGGGGACGACGGCTATTAAATGAGACGGACCCGGAATCGGAAGGAGAAGAGGATGAGGAAATGACTCAATCAGAGGAAGAGGAGTTGCATCATCCCTGGACCCGGTCGAAGACGAAGACCACCCCGCCCAAGAAGTCAAGCGGATCACCATCTCAAGGTGGCACTTCAGTGAAGAAAGCCAGGAGGAATAGGTGACTAGTTAGGGCAGCAGTAATGATAGTTAGGATTTTTACCGAATGGTAGTTCCAGAACCGGATTGCCCGGATGTGGGGCCAGTAGTTCCGAACCTTTAGGAGTTTCCCGGTTTCCCGGTATTCCCGGAATGGTCCTCAAGGCCGTTGCCTTTTTGCTTTTTGCTTTTTGTTCGGCCGTTGGCCGGTTTTCTGGTGGCCATTTGGGCCGCCTTTTTGTGGGTTTTTAAGGACAGGCCGGCTTGTTGGCTTGTCATTCCTTTTCCTTGTATATTTAATCTAAGGCATTCAGAAAAGCACTTGTGGATTATTCTCTTGCTTATCGCGTCTATAATCACTTGTGTGGATGTGTAAGTGAGAGTATGCAAGGGGAGGAGTCCGAATTCTTGGGCTGCCGGATTAGGTTGAGTGTGTTTTGCAGATGAGTTTTAGATTTGCGCAGTGAGAAAGTGGCGCCTTTAAATTGCTGGTACGGTAATCCGGTGGAGACCAAGTAGTGGTTCGGAAGCTAGTCCGGAATTCGCAGGGGCAGTTCCGTGCGGAGATCAGCAACCGCCAGAGGAACATTTCCACCCACCGGAAGGCTAGTCAACCTCATGAGCGGTCGAGAGCTAGGAAGCCATTCCCTTAGTTCCGGAAGTCCGGTATCCATCGTTGTAGTAAGGAGGACCTAATGCTACGCTGTGTGACCAGCTTTCCGGATAGGCCATCCGGGATGTTGTGAGAATGCCACCCTGTTTACTCAACTAGATTTATTCTTGGGTTGTGTTTTTGTTGTTTATGTCAAGTTCAGAGTGGTGAAGTTTCCTACCCCTCGGAAAGAGCAAGTGAAGAACCCTCTGAGGGTCAAACAGAGGTATAGAAAACCAATTTGTGAGAAAGTCAGAACCAGAAGACCGGATAAGAGCCAGATCCGGTAGAGAATCCGGAAAGAAGGCAGTTCCGGAAGAGAGTTTGTGAGTTGGACGGACCCCTCTCGAGGTGGTCAAAATCCGGAAACTTAAAGGTCTAAAGAAACTAAGATTGAAATAACGTGTGGAATCTCCTAGGACGATAACTTGTGTCATCTTAGCACGTTTTGTTGTTAAGAATACTTACGCCTAGATTACGCGTTCGACACATTTCATTTGAGGGATGAAATGGTGCAGTATATTTCGCACCAAATCAATAGTTACGGGGACAGTTGTCAATAATTGTCAGAACTTAACTTAGTGCCCTCTCCGCGACTGTGCACTGCAAGTAGTGGCAAATTAAAAAAATTCCAAATAAAACTGAAAACTAAACAATAGGAACTTTAAACAAAATGCTCATGGATTCATTGAGATTATTGATTTCAATGTTATTGTAGAATTACCTCACTTTAAATTAGAATCCATTTATGCATTGTACTTAAGAAGTGAGAAGACAACTCTTTATGTGCACATGGAGTGGTAGGAGGTAGAACAACCCATGTGGGATATGTAAATTAAAATTTGTAGGTTCTCATGCACTCATAGTTAACCCCTAAAGGTTAGAGACTATGTTTTCACCAAAACTACTCCAAAACTGCCATTTCTAATACAAGTACCAAATTTTAGAAAAAAAACATTTTTGGAAAAATGTAACCATTGGATCTTGTAGTACACTAGTTTGAGAAGTTGAGGAAAAAATTTCAGAAATTTCCACCGTGGGGATTGCAAGATAATAGCGTTTTAATTGACAAAAATCTTTTTTTTATCCCTGCAAAAAGCCGGGCAGCTGCACTTCACAAGTTCACATTTGTATGAAAAAATGTTCAATATGGTGGTTACTATTTGGATTCATTCTTCAAGGCAAGTTGGCTACATGCTTGAAAATTTTCACTTCATTTGGAATTGTACAACATATAGGAAAAAAATAATAAGTACAAAGAGATAGAGAATTTGGATTTGTTAAGAATTTAGATATGGAATTGAAAAATGCCAATCCCAACAGTTGCAATGTTGTAATAAACAATATACACCCAATGTTTGTTTGTTTTTTCAAAAATATTGAAAATTGAGTTAACTAAAGGACTTCAAAGTATATTTTAGAGTAGGGATTCTATAACTACCCTCAAACTAAGAATCCTCATAACTTTTGACTCAATGATCGGAATGGAATGATTCAAAGCTTCCTGTGTATATATAAATCTAAAGAATCAAGTTCAAATTTTTACTTTAAAAAAAAGTGATTTTTAAAGAAGATTTTTTTGCTACCCGGACTGCCCGCCGACTAATGAAAATGACATATCATGCAATAACTTTTTAACCATGTAGTCAAAAGTTATGAAAATTGTTGGACCTTAAAGCTACTCTTCGGGCACATCTTGTGTGAAAATTTCAAAGAAAAAAAAAAAAACTCCGTTCATAGTGAGCTACCCAAAATCGCTATGTTGTCAAAAAAATGAAGTTTGGTCCTTTAGGGGTTAAGTCAAAAACAAATAATTGTGTTAAAAGTAGAATTTCAGACCTCATTTAGGCATAGTAGAATAACTTTTTTCAAAAAAAATTGAACTTAAAAAAGTTGGTAAATGAAAATAAGTTTCACCTCCAAAAATCCTTTTGGGATTTTGAATCTCCATTCAAAAGTTATGGTCAAATTTTGGAGAGGATTTTTAATGGACATTTTCTTTTAACACTTTTAAAAATCCATTCCAACCCCTCTCCAAAATTTGTCCATAACTTTTGATTGGAGATTCAAAATCCCAAATGGATTTTTGGAGGTGAAACTTATCTTCATTTACCACCTTTTTTTAATTCAAATTTTTTTGAGAAAATTTATTTTACTATGACTAAATGAGGTCTGAAATTCTACTTTTTAACACAATTCTTTGTTTTTGATTTCACTATAAGTGCATGAGAACCTACAAATTCTAATTTATTTATCCCACATGGATTGCTCTACCTCCTACCACCCCATGTGTACATATAGAGTTGTCTTTTCACATTAAAATTCAAAATAAGTTATTGATTGCAAAGATTAATAATGCATTAGTGTACATTACTCATTGGATTTTTGGCCAACATCTTCCACTACAAATATTTGTTGATTCGTATGTCTAGTCCTAAAATTAAGAAAAGAAAATGGAACATATCATAATGTACAGTCACTATCCTCATACCAAAGCTTACATTAAATATGTGGGATGAAAGTCGTGGATGAGGACTCCAAAGAGGAAAAGGCAACTTCTCTGAAGGCTACACTAAAATTGGTAAATAGTGTTGGGTGATAATTAGTGTTGTTCCCTGTTTTTTTACCTCCAACACTATTTTTCAACTTATGTGTAAATAGTGTTGGGGCACTTACCTCCCGCTGTCAATCTCTGCCCCTTCCTTGGCAAACTGTGTTTTCCACCTTTTGCCGTCAAACTCTGGCCCTTCCTTGGGAAATTGTGTTTTCCACCTCTTGCCGTCAAACTCTAGCCCTTCTATGGAAAATTATAGTTTCCGCCTTCCATCGTCTAGTTCTAGCCCTTCCCTGGGACATTATGGTTTCCGCCTCACGTCGTCCAATCCAATGGTGTCATCCAATGTTCAATCACATACATCAAAAAAAAGATATAGGCGACGGAAGTTTGAAATCAAGCGGCAAGAAACCATAGAGCGGGAAACCACGGAGTATACCCCCCTTCCTCCGTGGAAGGAACCTCCTTCAAGTGATGGATTGGAGAGCCCTTCTACCTCTTCTCTCACAATCTCCCCAAGGCGGCCACCGGACAAGGGAAAAGTGGAGCAAGCAAGCAAGCAAAAATGAAAGTTTTTTTAGCATTTCAGCATTTTTTCAACAATTCAACATTTTTCAGCAATTCATTTATTTATTTTAGCATTTCATTATTTATTTTAGCATTTCAGCATCTCATTGTCTATTTCAGTATTTCATTTAGTTCCCATCTAACACTAAATGCACTCTTGTAAAAATTCTGACTCTCTCTGTCATTCATCTAATTTTACTATTGAGCTAAAATAGTGTTAGATTGGGTAAATAATGTTCTAACACTAACCTTGCAAATCACAATTAGTGTTACTGTTGACAATTAGTGTAGCCAACACTATTTACCAATTTTAGTGTACTGAATGTTATGTTCACCAAATTTTAAGTGATATCCATTTTGGCACTTTCTTAGAAATTTTTAAAAAAATGGGCTGGTCCAAATATTTAAAAGATAAAACCCAACTCAACTCCCAATCCTCTTTTAATCTTACAAAACAAAATTCCATCCTTTTCACTTTGCCATGTACGACAAATGTGCTACAATCACTGCTCCTGTTATTTACTGTTACTCCTCCTAGAAAGTCATTCTCTTCAAGTTTCTAGTTTCCCCAGCTCTTCCGTTACCAACCACAGTCTGGGGAGTTCTGTAGAAAAATCAGACAATTTCATAACTTTTAACAACTTCCTAGAAAGTATGTGCCCGGTCGGCTGCCCGCCGGAAAATAGGATTTTGAATCGGTAATTTTCCTACATACTCCAAGGGGCGGATAGCCAAAATTCCAAAATTTAATTTTCCTACCCGGTTCATTTCCGTAAATCTTTATGCTTCTCTAAACTTTTTTGGCAGTTCTGAGCAATTTGGTCATCTTTAGGGCAACATTTGCAAAAATGCTCATCAACTTTGAAATTTGGCAAGTATATTACTAATAAAATATGGCATACAATTGTCCTAAAAAATTTAATTCTCAAATCACATTCTAAGAAGAGTCAAACTTTGATCGCTATGTTGGGGCGATTTCAAGATAAAAAACATTTTCTTCTAACTTTAAGCCATATTATCTTGTAATTTTATACTTTTTTAATATACTTTTATATGGTTGGAATTCAAAAAATATATATAATTTTTTATTTGGACAATGCATCAAAAATTGGTAGTTTTGGATTTTTCCTCTTCCAAAACACCCTCCCATCCTTTAGGGATTAATAACAAGTTTACCATTGAACACTTCAAAATCCCCATTGAAACTATCCTATAAACATTTTATTCAATATGAGTGCGTTTGATACATATGACTTCAAAGATTGAAGTTAAATGGATTATAAATTCTATCCATGTTGTATTGTATAGTTTTTAGTTTGTTGAACCCACTAAGGTAAACCTCCCTATTTGTGCAATGTGACAATTTCTGTCACTTGTGGTCAATCTCTTACAATAACACTTAATTTTTTTGGTATGATACACTATTGTTACTGTGGCAAAATCTTAGTCAACCACCCTTCATTGTAGATTCCTTTTATTGTGTCCATTTTATCATCAATATGAAATTATCTATCCACATCTATACTCACTGTACTATGAAAAATTTGCATAGCCTCCATCTATCAAGACTAATTTATTAATAAAAATTCCTACTACATGATGTTTTTTATAGCTTGATTTATATATAATAGAGCATGTAGCATTTTAAGGACCCTATAGTAGCCCTACATATTATATAAAATTTTCTTCCTTCGAATTGAATGGACCCTATCTTTTAACTCACATAGTTTTCTAAAAAATCAATAGTAATCTCCCTAGGCGGGGTGATCACTCCTTGTAATTTTAGGTATATACCTGAGTTAAGAGGGCATTTGATGTGGGACTATTTACCTTAATCATTCTATTTAAGATGATTGTATTTTTATATAAAAAGCTAAAAGGGGCATATTTTCAATACACTATGTTTTTTGTAAATTCATTCATGTTTTTTTTTAAGTGGGGCTATTTTACATATAAAATTTAAGTGTCCAATCTTTTCCCACCCTTGCCCTTTTTCACAAATTTTCCCTTCCCTCTACTACATACATGTATAGAAGACACACCATGCAATCAACAACAATCAATTCAAGTGCCATTGACCAAGTGGCAGGCTTTAATAATAAGTTTATTATATTGAAGACTTCAGAATCCTCATTGAAACTATCCCATGAACATCCCATTCAATATGAGTGCATTTAATACATATGGCTTCAAAGATTGCAATTAAATCAACTATAAACTCTATCCTTGTATTGTACAGTTTTCAGTTTGTTGACTCTACTAAGATAAATCTCCTTATTCATACAATGTGACCACCTGAAGTCAATGTTTTACATTTATACATAATTTTCTACTAGTACTATGGCACAATTTTAGGCAACCACCCTTCATTGTAGATTTTTTGATAATGTCCATTTTATCATATACATGAAATTATATGTCCACATCTATTTTCACTATACTATGAAAAAAATTCTACTACGTGATGTTTTTACATAGCCTAATTTCTCTCTCTCTCTCTCTCTCTCTATATATATATATATATATATAAAAGAATATGTAGCATTTTATGAACCTTATAGTAGCCCTACATATCACATAAAATTTTCCTCTTTAGAATTATTTGGACCCAATCTTTTAACTCTTATAGTTTTCCAAAAAACTTGAATGACAATGATCTCTCTGGATAAACAAACAAACAACCTAACTTAAGGTATGGACATGCATGTATGTTGAAAGAAGATTCTAATGCATCTTGAATATATTTATTCTAACCAAATACAAAATAAATTGGGATCTTGTAAAGAACTATTGATTTATATATTAAGATTATAAATCATCATTTCTTTCGAATATTGTAGTTTTTCATAAATAATAAGAAAAATTGTTCACATAGAATAAATATCCTAGCATCCAATGGCAAATCACATTTTGCATACAAAAGTTCAAATCACGGTGCTATGCAATACTTAGGGGAAAAATATGGCATTATCTAATGACTTTTCATTGTAGATGGCTTTTGACGAATAGGGCAGAATGGTAGATGAACAGACAACATTTTGATGGATGGCAGAGGATAGAGGACAAAATGCAAAAAAAATGACTAAATAATTTGGACCAAAATTGATAAGAAGGCACAAATGGTCTGAAAGGTGGCAAACAAAGAAGTGTGTTTTGTCATGTTAAACTGAAGCAGATAAATATCCAAAAAAAACAAATTCTAACTTCTTTCAGAATAATTTTAAATAAAAAATTCGTGATATTTCATTGTGTGTTGAACCTAATGGGAGTGAAAAAAATGTTGGGTTGGCTTTTACTGCACCCTGTAGTAGCTGACTAGACAACTATTTATAATTGTAGTGTAATTTCCAATATTTCTATGACATTATGATGACAAACAACCTTGACTATTAACTTTCTATTGGCAACTAATAACTAATAACATCTCTTATGATATTTGTATATCATTTAATAAGAGACCCTATGATTTTTTTATTTTTGAACATCATATTATTTTTTGGTTTAAAAATTATAATTCAAATCAAAGTGTTTCAATTCTCAGTTATGAGGTAGTTCACTTCTACTTTGATAACAAAACCAAATAGTGACCATCCAAATGATTGGCCAAACCTAATTTCACCCTAAACTTCATATGCAAAGCTCTTGGTTATGTTTATACCAATAGTCTATATCTCAAGATCAATATTTTTCCATATTTTTTTCCATCAAATACATTTTTATCTTCTTTCTATTATGATACTCTTTTATATAATTATACATATATGTTCTACAATGAAATTGGCATTGAAAGCTTTATTTTGAACATTAGACTTGAGTTCACTTTAAACTTTTACTTTAGGACACTTAGATATTGCACAAAAATTAAATGTTTGATATATTCATAACAAGATTTATTCTATTTTTGTATTCTGGTATTGCCCATTTGCCTACATTAAGTCTTACATATTGTCTACTAAAAGCAAAATAACCATCACTGTATAAAATTAAAAAAAGATATATTTATAATTTCTCCCTTCATATTCATATATTAATACAAATGATTTATTATTTGTGAACAATTTGTATTCATTATCAACAATATTTTTGAATAGTCAAATATATTATTCTACTTTTATTTATTTGTGTACATTGTTCTCTATCAAAGATGGACAATAAAGACATTGTAGAATATTTACGGTTAGCTACTGTAATAAATATAACCGTATTTATTGTACAATTTGCTTGGAATTATGATGGGCACACAGATGATTTTTAGTGCTACATAAATATACAAGACAACACCATGTGATAGTCAAGGAAAGTAAGCAATATGGAAAGACATACATTTTCATTGATATGCATGAATTTCCTATTGCATCATTCTATTTTGCTTGATTTGGTTGTCTTATTCCATGATCTTGGAGTTATAATAAAGAATTTTTTAGATGTATGAATGTTCAACAGGATAAATTTTGAATAATTTAAATACTACAACAATTATGTACAATTCTGAATTTGGTTTGTTGAAAGAGAAATAATTTTTTGTAAAGGACATGTACTAATTATATTTTTTAATGTTTTTTATACTTGAAACTATAGTCATAAAACAAGTAATTTCAATTGATAACATTTTTATAGTATTGTTATAAATAATTAATGATTGTTGATTGGACATGATAGTAAGTTTTTAAAAGTGACTCACAAAATAATAGCTTTTAAATTTGCAATTGTCTCAATGTTATTTTCAATTTGTTTTCATTGAATTTTATTCTTATCAATTAAATTTCATTAAATTCCAAACTTTCAAATTCATGAGTATTAATGAATATGTAAAATATTATTAACATCTTCTTGAAGTTGAAAAGTTAGGAAGTAAAAATATATACAGAATACAGGAATTTTAAATATTATTTTGTTCTTGAATTGCAATTTAGATCTCTAGTTCAAAAGTGTGGATGGGTGTATTCAATTACAAATTTTATTGGAAAGCCTTCGAAAAAAGTCTACTTGTTATAAGTTTCAGAATATTTGAACTTGTTTGATGAAAGATATTCTATTTCAAGTTTTTTATTTTGGAAATTACAAAAGAAAATTACAAAAATAATAAAACTTATCAAATATAGGAGATGTAGCATATGCATGTATTCAAAGTCAAAGATGTACCATTAATTAATTTAGGCTATTAGCACAAAAAAGTGAAATAGAAATAAAAAGCATGCATTGCTTGAATTAAGAAGTCGCTAGCTTGTAATATTTCAATAATACAAGCCAAACTAATTTTATAAGTACTTTAATAAAAATTTATTTTCTATAAATTGTGGTGTACTTAGCATAAAGAGTGTTGTATTTAGTAGAAGTATCTTCATTCCCTTTAATTGTGAAAGCAATAGTTAATCCTTTGAAGTTTTTCAACGTGTGTTGGCCCAAAACTATCCCGAATCCTCCTTTTCCAAGTCTAACAAATTAAATGTAAAAAATTTCAAAATATTTGTTAATTTCCAAATTTTTGATAAATTCAAGGATAGAATCTCTTAGAGAATTTTTCAAATCATACAGTCCTAAACTTTTAGAGTAGAAAACCTCACCAAATTGCAAAATCACAATGATTGAATTTCACAATCTTTTTAAAAGTCTTTCTAAAATGGTGAAGTTTCTTCTTTGGTCAATATTTTAATTAAAAAATATATATATCCTACAAATTGTTATAAAAAAACTATGTTGGAAAAGTAATTTGTGAATACAAATACAAATATTCATTTCAAAATTCTTCATATTCATTCTTTGAAAAAACACTTAATTGAAGAAGGTTCAATTAAATTGTAAACAACTTAGATATAAAATTAAAAAACGTCAATTCCAATAGTGTTGCATCATTCAATTTAAATCCTAATTTTTATTCTTCAAAAAATATTAAAAATTATGCAGAACAAAAATCTTCAAATTTTATTTTGTGAAAAGAAATTCCATAATTGTTTGCAAAATAAAACTCATAATAATTTTCATCTCATTAATCTTAATAGAATTATTCAAAACTTTCCACATACACGTCAATGGATTTATCTAGTACAGTTTTTTCTTGATCTATCCAAATTGTCCATAATGAGGAAAAAACTGCTTATCTTATAGCAACTTTTAAATCATATAGTCAAAATCTTTGAATTTTTTAATTCCTAAAAGCTACTCTTTGACCACAAGTTGTTCGAAGAGATATTGTCAAAAATGGTAAGGGATCTAGGAATTTTGAAACATTATCATTTATTGCATTGAATTTTTAAATATACCAATATTCATTCTAAATAGATGAAATTGAGGATTAACTTTGTATTCATTTTTCAAACACTATATATCTTTTTATACACCTTCTATGTTTGATTTGATTATAGATTTGAATTTGCATTGATTTAAGTAAATTTAAGGTTTAAGGCCCATAAGGATTAAAGGTAGTCTTGATTTCTAAAATTGTGGAGCAACTAAGAATAATAATTAACAACTTTTAAATAAAAGTTGTAAAATATAAACCATAGGTCATATCCATATGGTTGGATCAACTCTCACACTGACCAATATTTTTTGATAAGTTCAGAACCAAAAATTGAAACTTATTTCTAAAATTGATTCTAGATTGAATATTTGAGTTCAAAATTTTTTTCTTTGAACTTAGAATGATTAATTATATGGTGTTTTTTTAGGGGTTTATTTTATTTATTATTTTTATTAAAGTCACTTTTGAAAAGGCATCATTTGAAATAAAAAATTTAGTTTTTGAAGTTAGACATATTTATACAATTTGAACTATAGAATATTTGCATTGGAAAATTGAGAATATTCATCTTGTACAAATGTACTATAAAATTTGTACAAAATATTTAGATGAATGAAAAACCAATGATTATGTGTGTTTGGGACATGTTTGCATTCATCTATTGTTCAAAATTTAAAAATGTAGGCCTTTAGGGATTAAAGTCTCAATATTCTTTCTTCAAAGATTGAGGTAAAATTGAAAACATAGGATGAAGAACAAGGTAGAATTGTAGGTGAGACTAAATATGATAAATCTAATGTAATATTACTATGCAATATAAACTCTTTAGTCATATTTTCCGCATATTTTTTTAATTGAATAGCACATTATTCAATTTCATATAATGCAGACTTTTGAATGGCATTGATCATAAGTAAATTAGTCTAAGTACAACAGTTTTGTAACTTTTAAAAATTAGTGTTTATTTAACCCAATAGTATTGTAAAGGTCCAAACATGGGGAGACACTATGTATTTTTGGGTAGTATTTTACAAGACCATATTTGGTTGCTCTTGATGTATTCAAACTATAGAGGGCACAACTAAGAAGTTTTATCTTTATTTGGAACAATTTTCATAATAATCGAACACGACTATAGGTAGGCATGACTAAGAAGCCCAACAACTTGTGAAAACAACTTTGAAATAGTTTAGGGTGAATCATGTAGTTCGAAGAGGACAACTTCCACCACTCTAGTAATTGACATTGAAATCTTCAGCTTTCGTCCTTGTTGTGTTCAACATGGATTCCCTGTGGTTTATGATGGAAATGTGGAAGAGCTGATGTTGGGGTTTAAGGAGGTTCCAAGGCTATGATTTTAGGATTTGGGGTTTAGTAGTCAATGAATGTAAATCCTTTTAATTCTTACAACTTGCAAATTGTGGGTTTTCCATGTCTTCTAGGGTCTACATTTCTAGCAACAGTTCTGCTATGCGATGATGAAAACCAAGGTGTATACCTTCACGCACAAAGGTGCATCTCTAAAATGCATTGGGACTATAAAATGTGAGGCTAAAGAATCATGTTCTTGTTTTTTGGAATTCATACCAATGTAGGATTACAAGTTGCAACTGATTGATTCAATATTTCAAAGTTGGTTATATTGTGAACGGTATTCTTTACATATTGCTTCTATTTCAATGTGGTCTTGTTTTTTGGAATTCATACCACTGCAGGATTTCATATCACAGCTGATCGGTTCTATGTTTCAAAATTGGTTTTTATTGTCAAATGTCAATGATATTTATTAGATATTGGTTGTATTTTAATGTGGTATTTTTTTTGGAATTCACAACTCCAAGATTTCATATTGCAGCTCATTGGTTCTGTATTTTAGAGTTGGTTTTATTGTCAAATGGTATCCTTTAGATATTAATTTTGTTTTCAATGGCCCTCTCAATGGTATCCAATTTGTATTGTGTGGTCAGTCTAATGACAATTTGAATGCTATAAAATGCTTGCCATCCATGTATTTGATTTTGCAATGCCACAGTATTCCTCATGGTATTTTATAGCTCTACAATGTTAAAAAAAATAGGGTGCCAAAAATTTGTCTCTCTAACCATTTACAAAAAAAATAGAGTGCTGATAAATACATGTCGGTAGCATTTTATCTACAAATAGGTAAGGAAAAAAATACTTGTAAGCAAATAAATACCCCCCAATAAGAACTCCATCATTGCATGTGGTTACCAAACGTAAGAAGGTGTAAATCCTGTAAGTGCCACTTGGCCGAAACCTATAATTACATAGTTCAATTTTTGAAAAGTTCAAATTTAGGGGTTTAAATAGTTCAAATTTAATCATTTGAATAGTTCAAAACTTACATTTTGAATAGTTCAAATTTAAAATTTGTATTTTGACTTATAATTTATCATTGTTTAACCTTGGGGACAAAATTAGTAGTTTGGTTTAATTTTTTGTTTAGTCTTGAATTGAATCTACTTCTCCTTAATAATTTTTAAAAGATTGAAAATGAAATGTTTTCTTTTGGAGTTTTTTTCCTAGACTTTGAACTCTATTCTTCAACACAATTTTTTTTTAATTCAAAGCTTATAATGCAAAAAATTACAACAAATGGCAGTCAAAGTCATTTGAAATTGCTTGCTAGCAGTCAAAAGAACTTTTTTTTCCAACTTTGAATGCTAATGTATTCCAATTTGTACAGTCTAACTTCATGAAATTCTTACTATATGATCTAAGACAAGTGAAGTATAGGATCCTATGGTTCTATTCGAAAAAAAGATATTTTTTCTATTTTCTTGGATGAAGGCAACAGAAATTGCATTTTTGAGAGATTTTTGACAGAAAAATAGCCTTGGTAATTTAGGGCTTAAAGAACTCAAATATGAATAGTTCTATCAAAGTTTACATTTGAATTGTGAATAATGCAAAATATGATTTTTTTTAAAACTTAGAATTCAAATCAAAATATTTCAACAGTGCTCCTAAAAAAGTGAAATTAAATATAAATTAAAAAAACTAAAAAATCTCCAAAACCCACTACCTATACTTGTACTTGTTGTATTACACTTCAAAATATAAGTTAGAAATTCAATCAAATCATAAGTTTGAACTCTAATCAAATTATACACTATAGGACACTAAATGAAAATTGCATTAGAATCAAATCTAAATTCTAATCACATTTGAATTCTAATCAGATTGAATTGATCAAAGTTGAATCATAGTTATTGAATTTTATTGGAATTCATATGAAATTCAATATCAAGTTATATTTATTAAAAATTTAATTAAAATTCAAACTTTGGATTCATACTCTGTAAAAGATTCCAATAGTTTCAAAAGATTGTAGAAGATTTCAAAAGATTTTAACCCCTAAAGGACCATTGTCCCTTCGGGGGACAAATGGGATTTTGGGCAGGTACCTATGGGCTGAAATTTTGTGTTGATTTTTTGAATATTTTTTAAAGATAGAAAAAATTGATAAGCTTCGATGGAATGTAAATTTTTTTCAAACGGTGCCTGGGATCAAAAGTTATGTCCAAATAAGCTCAAAACAGGAGAGGGGGCAACAAAAACAAATTTGCAAAAATTTGAATTTTTTTTTGGATTTTTTTCCTTGTAGACTATATTTTTGTCTATCTGGAAAGCTTTGATTCATTCCATTTGGATTTGTTATGACAAAGTTATGGACAATCTTGTTTTTCGGGCAATTAGAGCATCTTTTTGAAAAAAATTACTTGTAGGATTCATTTCTGAATGCAATTTTTGCAATCTTTCAAAAATAAAATTCTATATGGTTTAGTTTACTGCTAGAACAATCTCACCATTGGGATTAGTGCATTTTAACTCCATCTTAAAGACATTAATATTTTAGATTTTCCTTCTATTGCGTACCTATTTCTACTTAACATTTTTTTTAAGAATGAAAATTAAGTATTTTTGAGTTTTGTTTTTTATCCTAGACTCTCAGCTCAATTCTCCACTGTAAAGATTTAAAGCTCAAAACTCTATAGTGCAAAGTTTTAAGTTAAAAATGTTCAAAGTCAAAAAATCTAGTCCCGCATTGTGTTGAAATACTTGTTTTTTCTAGTATAAACACAGATATCTTGCAATCCGGGCGGTCAAAAATTCTGAAATTTTTTCAACACATTCTTGTTCTAGTTAGTTATAAGATCCTAAGGTTAGATGTGCAAAAAAAACAATTCTTAAATTCTTTTACTCTTTGCTATAGAATTGGCAGTTTTCAGTGTTTTTTGGCAGAAAAAAGACCTTGGTCCTTTAGGAGTTAAAAGATTTACAAAATATTCTTATAGATTCTAATAGATTTCTAAAAGATTCCAAAAAAATCCAATAGATTTAAAAAAGATTCTAATAGGTTTTAAAAAAAATTTAATAGATTTTAAAGAAATTATAATAGATTCCTAAAAGATTCTAAAAGATTCTAAAATAATTCACAAAAGATTCTTGAATTTCCTAAAAAAATTATAATTTTTTTGTTATATTGGTCAAGTGGTAATTCAAACAATTGAAGATTGTTGATTTGTATTAAACCAACAAATTTTTTGTTGATGTTGTTCATAAAAATGCGTTTCACTACAAAAACTCATCTTTATGTTGGTTTCAATAGACTTATATTGGTTTTTTCTTGAATTTCAACAGTTCTCGAGTAGCGTAGGATTTTAAAAGCCTAAACACTTCATGACTAGGTTTCAAAATCCTAAAGAAGAGGTGATTTGGGTTTCAAGTTCCTAAGCAATGACTTATTCACATTCTTTTGGATTATCCATATTTCGGGAGGGTTGCCCGAAAAGAAAAAACGGTGACTACTATAGAAATGTGACTACGGAATATAATTGCAGCAACATTGTGACTACCAAATATGACTGGGCTTTCCTTAGTTATGTTTCCAACGGCCGTATATTATATACCCATGAAGTACAAGGCCGAAATATGACTAGTAGTTTAATTGCAGCCATATTTTTTTCCAAGGTGTTGGCCTCCAAGATTAAAACTTTGAGTACTTGCTAATCATCTCCAATCATACTTTCAGAATCATAAAACACTTGTTTTGTTGTACTAAAAAGTGTGGCATGGGTCAAATCACACTCAAAGGTACCATTGGAATTACTTTGCTAGGACTAGGTTTAGAGTCCTTTTTTTGAACTTTTAAAGCTATAAATTACTTTGATGTTCTCATTAAATTTTTTTTATCGATGAATAGTATTGCAATACGTCCCTTTAATAAGTTGGAGAAAATTTTTTATGGATAAAATCCTTAAAAAGAAGTAAACCACCAGTTTTAAAGCTAAATTTGGTGTCTCTTTTACAATATAGCACTTTAAAAGGATATTTTTGTCCAAATTTTTTATACTTCTCAAATATACAACTGTTAAGAAGGATTTTTAGTGATTAAATCTTGAACACAAATTAGTTTAGTTTTTTAAATAATTAATTGATTATTAACAAATTATTGATTTATTGCAAAAATAAAATTAAACATTCAATTCTAAAAATAGCTTATATAGTGCCCTCCCGAGTGCCCTTGGCATGAATAATATATACATTTTTTATTTTGATACAATCATCATTTGAATTATTTTATATATTGAAAAGGACGTTTACGTATTTTTACTTCTGAATATTATAGGAAATAGAAAAATATTTAAATTGTAACAAAAGAGTTTTTTTCAACTATATTTGCAACTATATCATATAATTATATACACACATGACTTTTGGGATTCAATCACATTGTTATTCATTAGAAATTAGAATTTTTTTTTCTCCATTGAAAGACCTAATAGGTTGACGCTAGAATTTCAATTGGAACTTTAGTAAAGAATTTTTGTTTTTATGATGAATAAAAAAACACTAATTTAATATGACTTGAAATGTTAGTAAAAAATGATGCGCTAAATTGTAAAGTAATGCATCGCAATGATGCGCTAAATTGTATATTAACGTGCGAACCCATGAAACAATGATAACCACATGATAATTGTTGACAAACCGCAAGTTCTAAACTTTGTGATGTCATGCTCATTGGCTGTAGTTATGATTTGTAGTAGAATTTGACGACATCAATGTGAGCTTCCAAGATTTGATGTTAAATACAATTCTATTATATGCCTTATCATCGATGTCCATCCATGAATGTGTCTTTGAAGTTGTCTGTGTTTGAATTTGTGTCATTGAAATATTAAAGGTGGAGTTATGGCTTGCAGGTCTTTGTGGTGTCACTATAAGAACCCCGTGTTTTATGTGATGTTTTAGGATTTTTTGTGACGGATTTTAGGTGACGTCGAATTAAACAAACTTGTATTTTTATGTCAACAGTAATATCCAATGTAACATCTAGATGAAAACAAAAGATGATCTAGAAGTAAAAAAATACAAAGACAAGCACATTATGCAACAAGACTGTGTATAGTGATCACATGAGTGTTTTTTCGTATTTTTTTAAGCTCTGACTAACTAGTTTGATAAGCACAAAATAATATAGGCACCTACTGTTGAAATTTGTTTTTTCTATTGTAAAACTCTGCCAAATTGTCATATGCCAACCACCTTTGACTGTAGTAGTCAAGAAATGGGTGTTGTCCCATGTATAAATGAATTATATAGTGAAAATCGTATCCGATCTATCAAAAAAACTATGGGCATGTGATGAATTTACATACACGTGGATTCAATGGTCAAATTTTTAATATCATTTTCTTAATCAAATTGGCACCGCACGTTGTTGGATTGAGAGGCTTTAGCCTTGGGAATAAGTTGAGTTTTTGCCTTCAACCAGATTCAGCCCAATGTATGAGGGTGCAAAATAACAAGATGTATCACTTCAAAGTAGGATAAGCGCGTCGTTTGCAGTATAGAATCTCATAGTGTATCAAATGAATGAAACATCATGTACAGAGGTAGATGATTTTGTAAATATCATGTATAATCATTTTATCAATGTCATGTATCAATACATATATAAATATCTTAGAATTATGAATATCAATATATGTATAATACATATAAAATAAAAATATCCATACTTGTATACTTCATATATAGATACTATTTAAGTCATATACAAAACATATAAGTCATGTACAAATCCGAACCTCTTTGCAAAACTTTATAAAATTATAGTTAAACTTTAAATGCATGCCATGATAGCTCTACAAATCCAAATCAAGAGTGTCTTAGTTTTTTAGAAAGCTAAAAAAATATAGTATAATATTTCTAAAACAAAAGAAGATACTACCCATTTGTTATAGTTTGTTGAAATCTGAACTCTCAAATTTATTGGCAGTTGAATATCTCTCCATTTTGGAGTATATTTCAGCCTTATAAAAACTCCAAATATTTTGTGCTATATCTTTTTTTAAATTTGACTTTATAATATATATCTTCTGAAAATCTTAGCTCAAAAAGATAAAAATTCTATTTTCAATGCTCTGTCAAAGTTGGCACTAACTCTAAAATTTAGATTTGGGAACTATTCTATACCCTCTTTACTGCCATACTCATAAGTCTTTCAAAATAACTTTAAACTAAAAGTGCTATATCTTTTTAGAAAGCTATAAACTTTATATACAACTCATTCAAAACTCAAGCCCAAAAATACTTTAATCAAACCTCTACAAGCGTTCAAAGTTTTAGTCCTCGATCTTAATAGACAATAGACATTCTTTCACTCTATCACTCATAATTTGTGCATTCAAACTTCAAATAGAACGAGTCATAGCTTTTTAGATTCACAATAACAAGAAGTACAATTTCATAAATTTTCTTCCAAAATTTGCAATACAAAGTGAGTTCTCTCTCTCCAAATGTATGGCACTCCCAAATTAACTATGAAAGAGGAGGGAAAAGACCAACGTTCATGGCCATGGCTTCCTTTGATGGATCTTACCATACAATAATATTGTTCATCGTTTAAGCTTTCAAAACATTCCTCAAACTTTATTTTTGTATTGCCAAGTTCAACACATCTAATTTACAATAGGATTGCCAACGTTCGAGCGTCCCGCTGAAGGTTCCAATGCCATCGCTGTTCCATGCGAGGCTACTTTAGTGGTCAAGTTGGCCCAACTTTTATCTTGTGAGCGCTCATGCAGCGGTGCAAGATCCAGTGGCAGAAAATGTTGATTTGATAGCTGAGTCAAAGAAAACTCAAATTTTGGATTTTGATTGAGGCTCTTCGTCTTAAGACTCAACCCCCCTTCCAGTTTGGCATACTAAACCCAAAGTCAAAAACACAAAAAAACCACATCAAATTGATAAGACTCTTGGACGGTTTATACTTCTTTATAATGTCAGTGAGAAGGAGTCATCTTAAAGCCTCCGCATGTGATGTCATCATTTCATTATATATGTTTATTATAAAAAATTCAACCAAATAATATGTAAACACATTTTTTACATAATGGACGCATTTACAACGCAACAATGTGACATTTTACACTCTAGGAATTCATTCTTTGGGCAATAGATTGCTTCGCTTCAAAGGATTAAATAATATTATAGTATATATATTTTGTAACGGACGTGCAAGGTACAAGACAAGACAAGACAAGACGGTTTTCAGATAACAAGACTTGATATTAGAGTTCAAGAAGTACAAGACTAGAGTTTGAGTCAAGAGCTAAGATCAAGAGAGGTGTTGTCAAGACTGAGGACTACCTCAGCCTCGACTCCTATATACACTACCAGCTAGGAGGTTCTTCCAGAAGCTTCCACTATCTGGGAAGCTTCTCAAGAAGCTTCCCTCTAACTTGGACGTCCTTCCAGAAACTTCTCCTATTTGGGAAGCTTTTCAAGAAGCTTCCTCTAATTACAAGTTTCTCGGAGGAGGTTTTAACTATGTCCGTGACATCACTCCCTTCTCTAGCGACGAGTTCCAAGAGGAGCTTAAGAGGTCTTTGTTCTACATCTGCAAGAAATCAAGAATGCAACGAACAGTATCTACAACATAAGCTGTCTACTGATCTCAAGATAAAGATTGGACAGGGCCACTTAGCCAACGATTGTAACCTCGACTTCCTTCTATTGGAAGAAATCCAAAATACTGCTCCATGTTGAGGCCTTCAAAACATCCTTGGAAAGTAACTTCTGGTCCATCAGGTTTAAGTCTTCCAACTTGCAGTAAGATCACTAAAGCTCAAGTGTCATGTTGAAGATTACCATGCCATGGCTGTTCGGTACGTGGTCGTTTTTGCTGTGTCGAAGATTCACCTTCGTTTTGAAGTCGTGGTGAAGGAGAATCTGCAGGTTGCAAAGGCTGGTCTGGTAACTATAACATAGAAAGCTCAAGCTCGGGCTCAGTAGTGTGCTCAGGATCTAAAGAGTCTCTAAAAATCCTCCAATTAGCACTATAAGAAACCCGCGTTTTTGGTGACGAGCCCTAGCTTTTTATGACGGATTTTAGGTGATGTCAATGTTGACAACCCAAAAAAATGTATGTCAACAAAAATGTTCAATATAACATTAATGTTGACAATCCAATGTTTTTATGTTAACATTGATGTTATGTTGAACATTTTTGTTGACATAAAAAATTTGGGGTTGTTAACATTGACATCACCTAAAATCCGTTATAAAAAGTTAGGATTTGTCACTAAAAGCGCAGGTTTCTTATAGTATAGACATATTGAAGTTTCTGCAAAAGCTAATCGAAGACTAAAATTTTCTATGTCTAGAATGAAGACTGTCTTGTTTGTATCAACTCTCCCCTCTTTATATCCAGCTTTAGGTGGGGAGGCTTCTCAAAAAAGCTATTGTTTAGATAGGCTACGGTTTATCAGGATAGCGTTGACAAAACTTATGTATCTTTTGCGGCGCATTGACCAAATTCGCTGCTAATTTTCATGTATGTTTGTAAATGTTGTATTCGCGCCAATGTACCAAATACTCCAATTTGCCATGTCTACGTCGTGAATCAAGTACCTTTTCCACCTCATATTCCTCATGATTATCTATTTCGATGAAAGGTGGTGGTGGTTGACTTCTTCTTGATAAATTTGACTCTTTATGCGGCTCAAGAAGAGAAACATGAAAGACCGGATGGACTTTCATAGATGTCGGAAGCTCCAATCGATAAGCAACGGGATTGATCTGCTTTTGAATGGAAAATGGCCGAGCCGACGATAATCCAATTTGTCACATGGTCGAGTGATCTAGATGTTGCGTCGAAGGAGCTAAACTTTGTCGCCAACTTGGAGTGGAGGAGATTTTTTGTGCAACGTGTCTACTGATATATTGTAACGGTCTTGAGCTGCTTGTAGATGAAGTTTCATCGTATCATGAAGCTCTGATAAATGCAAAGTCAAATTTTTGGCTGCCGGATTGTCCGTTTGAGAAATGCCGAATAAATCAAACTTCGGATGGTATCTATAGTTGGCATAAAACGGCGTTTGTCGAGTAAAAGTGTGGATAGTGTTATTGTACGCAAATTCCGCCAATGTCAGATGCAAAGTCTAATCATCTTGTTGATAGTTGATGGTACAACATAAATATTGTTCCAATACTTGATTTATGCGTTCCGTTTGCCCATCCGTTTGAGGGTGGAAGGCAGAAGAAAGTTTGATATCCACCTTTAAAATTTCAAAGAGAGATCTCCAAAACTTGAAAACAAATTGAAGTCCTCGGTCCGATACGATATCATCTAGCAGTCCGTGATATCGATAAATATTGTCCAAGAAGAGCTTCGCTGTTTCTTCACTAGTGATTGTCTTCTTGCATGGTACAAAATGCATTATTTTTGTAAGTTGATCCTCAATCACATATATGGACTCAAAGGACTTGGATGGAGGTAAGTCCGTAATAAAGTCCATAGAAATTGAAGACCATGGCCGCTTTGAAATGGGTAACGGCTGGAGAAGTCCATGCAACCGATGTCGAGAATTTTTAGACCTTGAACAAGTGTCACAAGTGAGCACAAAGTCTTTGACAGCCTTCCACATTTGAGGCCACCAAAAATCTCGAGATACGAGCTCTAATGTTTTGATGAGTCCAAAATGTCCAGCAGCAGGAAAATCATGTCGAGTTTGAAGAACTCGAAGGTGCAATGGACCTTTAGGAATGTATAAACGTTCTTCAAAATACAAGAGGTTGTCCGAAAATTTGAAGTTGTCGCCATCACGGAGAGACCGACGCTTGATGTTAAGAACTAGAGGATCCAAAGTCGTTGCTGCACGAACTTGGTCAAGGAACGAAGAATCAACTGACATTGCCATAGTTGTTGCACGAAGATGGAATTGCTCGGGCTTAAGGAGAACCATTTGTTGTTGGTTGTATGCAACTTCTCTTTCTTTTGGTACCAAATATGATCTCTGAGACAAAGCATCTGACAATCCTTGTTGCTTTCCAGGATGGTACGTGATAATGAAGTCGAAGCGAGATAAAGACATATTCCAACGAGCTTGACATCGATTCAGAACGCGAGCAGACATGAAATATTCAAGATTTTTGTGATCTGTATTTATAATCACCTGATGTGACGCACCTTCAAGTAAGTGGCGCCATTTTTGAAACGAGTTCACAATAGCAAGGAGCTCCTTGTCATGAATCTCGTAATTAATCTCAGCAGTTGAAATTTTTTTCGAATAGAACGCGACGGGGTGAAGTCTTCCTTCTTCTCCCATTTGCAACTGCTCCTAATGCAAAATCTGAAGCATCCGTTTCCATATAGAATAGTTTCGAAAAGTTTGGATGGATCAAGATTGGAGCAGTTGTAAAAGCTGACTTCAAATGTTGAAAAGCCTTCTCTGCTTCAGATCCCCAATCTAGTTTGTCTTTGCATGTTAGCCGAGTCAGAGGAGCTGCTACTCGCGAGTAATTTTTTATGAAGATTCGATAGAAGTTGACAAATCCAAGAAAATACTGTACATCGCGTATTGTTCGAGGAGTTGACTAGTCTGTAGTAGCTTGAATTTTCTTTAGATCCATCAATAGGCCTTCGTTGGAGATGATGTATCCAAAAAACTCCACTTGCGGTTGATGAAATATGCATATTTCTAATTTGGCATATAATCCTACGTCTCGTAGCTTCTGTAGCACAAATTTTACGTGTCTTTCATGTTCTTCAACATTTTTGGAATAAATCAAGATGTCGTCAAGATAACACACGACAAATTGGTCCAAAAACTTGCGGAAAATATCATTCATCAAGTGTTGAAAAATAGCTAGTGCATTTGTAAGTCAAAATGGCATGACGTTATACTCAAAATGTCCATATCTTGTTCGGAATGCTATCTTCTATTCATCCCCTTCTTTTATGCGCACCAAGATATACGTTCCGCGAAGGTCAATCTTGGTATAGATTTTGGCTTGTCCAAGTTGATCAAGAAGTTCAGGTATTAACGGCAAAGAATATCAATTTTTCACCGTTAATTTATTCAGACCTCGATAGTCAACACACATTTGTAAAGAGCTTTTTTTTTTCTTCACAAAAAGTATTGGCGCATCGGCTAGAGATTTGGAATGTCGAATGAAATTCTTTGTAAGATTTCCGTCGATATACTCCTTCAATGCTGAAAGTTCATTCTGCGACAGGTTGTAGATGTGACCAAATGGTGATTGAGCTCCATTTTCAAGATCAATGGCGCAATCGTATGGCCAATGTTCTGGCAAAATGTCAACGTTCTTCTTTTCAAAGACGTCTCCAAATTCTTCATATTGATTTGAAATACTTAATAAAGTACTGTTGTTGTCATGTATTGGGGTTGCGTAAATAATATAGGGGTTGTTCTTTTTTGCTACTTTAATAAAAACTCTAGCTCCAACAAATACGGGCTTGGCACTTGAAGATGCTGGAAGAGATTTCGTTGAAGAAAGTTTCTAGAAAAAATGATAGACTTCGTGACTTCCAGTCCACGACTAGATTGTATTTTTCGAGCCAAAAAAGTCCTAAAACCACGGGATTGGATGGAGTTTTGATCACATTGAATATAATCTGACTTTTATACCCTTCGAATGAAACCTCTAATGGTTTAGTTTCATGAGTGACATCGCCCAAAGATAAGGCTCGATTGTCTATGGCTTCTACATGTATTGGGTTTGATTTTCTGACTAGAGGAATCTTGTGACGTTTCGCAAATTTCTCGTCCATAAAACAAGTTGAAGCTCCAGAATCTAAAAGGGCATGAATCCGTAACTTCTTTTTGGGGCCAAAATGTAGAGGTATGATAAAGCAATGAGAAGATTGAGAAGAAAGGTGAGACCTAAGTTCGTCGGTAAATCTGAAGGCTCGAGCCGCACAGTCTCTACTGTAGCTGAGCATCCTCGTTTTTCGATATATGTATGGCTGTTGTCTTGAAAAGATGTTTTTTGTGCTTCTTCTGGCAATCGGTGGCCTTGTGGCCACGGCCTTTACAATATAAATACAAATCTTCATCAAGACGGCATTTCTTTTTTTGCGCGGTAAGCGGTCTAAATTGTATAGCATCAATTTGCATATCTTTAGGGCCTTCAGAATGTATGCTTGTTATATGTACTGCCTTGACCGTTGGCGAGGTATTTGTTTGTGCGGTTGGTGTAATCTATGACTGTTGATCTTGATGCCGTTGAAATAATCGATTGTCACATTTTACCGCTTGACTTATGGCTTCGTTGAGTGTCTAGGGATCATGAAACGATAGTAATAAGTCCTTGACGTCGTCTCTCAAGCCTCATTGAAATTGATTCATGAGTGCTTCTTTGCCCCAATTGATGTTGCAAGCAAGTTGTTGGAATTCCGATGCATATAGCGAAACTGAGCGAGATCTTTCTCGTATAGAACGAATTTTAGTTGTTGCTCAACGGATCTTGTCGTGTTCTTCAAATGCTTCAGAAAATGATGTTAAGAATGTCTCAAAATTGTTGAGAATTGAAGATCTTTTCTTAAATAGCGGTGAAAATCAAAATAAAGCTTGTCCAGTGAGCAAGCTTCTAATCAAGTCCACTCGTGATTCGTCTATCGGATATCATTGAGGTTGAAGAAAAATGATGAGCTGAACTTGATTTACAAATCCTTGATTTTTTGCACTGGAACCATCGAACTTTTCGGGGAGACTAATCTATGGCTCCCTTACGGTTGAGACATGTGAATCAAAGTGTTGAGCATGTACACTCGTCCCAGAAATTGAAGCAGATGGAATGGATTGAGATGCTTCAACCACTCTTGCATTTGTATTTGCAGCAAAGTCTTGGAAAATATTTGTCCGCATGGACAAAGAATCAATAGCCTTCAAGATGAGATCTAATTTGGTTGCTACTGAATTGGCGTCTTCGTTTCTTGATATTTTAATTCACTCGGCAAGAATACTAAAAGGATTGAGCTATTGATTAAGAACCAATTTAGAGATGGATAATCCTCAATCTCTAAATATCAAAGTTGTTTTCAAGAAGGGAGGTAGTCCGCACACAATCAAGAAAAAATCAAATTCTGATATTAGTTTTGCCCTTGGTCCTCTCAATGACTAACACGACAAGGTTTGAACTAAATTAACACTCTGTCCGTTTGCTAAGAAGGCTGGAATCAAATTTTGCAAGGCAAAAATTTGAAGAGTCAGTCTCGACAAACTGTAACAGACGTGTAAGATACAAGACAAGACAAGATGGTTTCTAGATAATAAAACTTGATATTAGAGTTCAAGAAGTACAAGACTAGAGCTTGAGTCAAGAGTTAAGATCAAAAGAGGTGTTGTCGAGACTGAAGACTACCTCAGCCTCGACTCCTACATATACTACCAGCTAGAAGGTTCTTCCAGAAGCTTCCACTATCTGGGAAGCTTCTCAAAAAGCTTCCCTCTAACTTGGACGTCTTTCCAGAAACTTCCAGAAGCTTCTCCTACTTGGAAAGCTTCTCAAGAAGCTTCCTCTAACTACAAGTTTCTCAAAGGAGGTTCTAACTATGTCTGTGACACATTTATTACTATATTTCATCCGACATCTTGAACTCAGAAGACAAATATATACATTTTGAATATATAATATATGCATATTTTATATTACTAACGTTAAAATACATTTCAATATACAATTGTGACTATTTTTGCTTTATCAAATACGTTGTATTAATGTACATGCATTTCTATTACTAATCTTTAACACAAGTCAAAATTGAGTTTACACAAACCAAAAAAATGATCCATAAGAAAATCCACACGACCAATTTTATTAGTTATTGGTCTTCTAATGATCATTTTTCTAGCCTACTTAAAGTATATTTCTACTAGTATATGGTTGGCTTATTAATTAACACAAAAAATCACCTTGAGTTCGTTCTAAGATTCTTTTTTATATGCAAACATGTACAAAGAGGTACCATAAGTGAAGAATAAGATTTGCACATCCCTCTAAAATATTTATTATTTTTCCAAAATACATTTTGGCAGATGCTAATGAATAAAAATATTATAGAGTTTCTTTTTTTCCGCATATGATATGAAAATCCATACCTTAAGACAGGTTGTTTGTTTTGTTTGTTTTGTTTGCGACATTGAGATCTCCCGGACCGTGTGTCCCCCGGGGGCGTACTTAGTACTGTCGAAAAGCCCTTGGCAAGGAGGGATGCACGGGCTTGGTTTCGTCGTGTTTGGAGTTATGGAAAAGAAGTTATTGAATTTTGAAGTATTTATGGGTCAAAAAATTAGGAAATTACTTTTATTTTGATTTTGGTCGCGTTCTTGGTACCGTCAGAAAGCTCTAGGCAAGGAGGGATGCAGGGGCTTTCTTTCATGGCATTTGGACCTATGGTGGCAAAGTTGTGTATTTTTGAGTTATTTGGGAATCTTAAAAACTACTAAATTATGCTAAATTATGTATCTATTGAACCGTGTGTCAATTTGTCATGTTCTTGGTACCATTGGAAAGCCCTTGACAAGGAGGGGTGTACAGACTTTGTTTCGTGGCATTTCAAGCTACGGTGGAAATTTTTCGGCTTTTTGAGTTATTTTTGGTTTTAAAAATGACTTTTCCTTTTGTTTTGGTTG
Source organism: Pseudisothecium myosuroides (assembly GCA_951799445.1). Lineage (NCBI taxonomy): Eukaryota > Viridiplantae > Streptophyta > Bryopsida > Hypnales > Lembophyllaceae > Pseudisothecium > Pseudisothecium myosuroides. Next base: position 19,860,801 of record OX637287.1, on the reverse strand, counting down.
TGGCAACGGCACAAGGCTACACTAGTAATAATAATTTTCTGAAGAAATTGACATCTATTTTTACAATTATTTTCTACCAAACCTAACGTACAATAACGGGATTTAAGTACATGTATTTGTACACAAGCATAAAGTAAAGTAGTCTGTTCTAAAAGCGACCGACTCCTCCAAATTGACATATGAAAGACAATGAATGGACCAAGGCTAAAGTATTATTTGTAACAAGAGCCAATGAATCTCCTTGATTTCTTTATATCTTTTTACAAGCTGCAAGTGAACAAATTTTGGAAGACCTAGTGGCATAAATAGGTGCCTACAACAAAAATCTTTGAAAATTCATAAGTAATTCAATAATGCTTTGAAAAATATGAAATCACTTGTATTACATTACGCATCTATTTTCCTTTGTCTAAAAATTGAGATAAAAATCTTCACATCTACTTGGAAGCCATGAGAAAGGTGGACCAACTTTTAAATGGTTCATTAGAAGAAGAATGAGGCTTGAAGAAGGCTGCCAGTTTCTAGACAATGGTAAACATTGGCCAAAACGACCGGGAAAAAAAATCAACAAATTGGAAGGCTTGAATTGCACGGGACAGTTTAATTAAATAATTTAAAAATAAATAAATTGAAAAACCTTAATGTTAAAATGTGTTCAAAAGTACAAAAGTACATAACATTCAATAGCATGTGTTGATGTTGCCTTGGTTCTATAGTGATGGTGTGCCTCTACATCCTCCACCTATCTAATTCATCACTAGCTACTGATGAAACATTGTTGGGGGTGTGGAATATACCACACTATCACTGTAGAGCTACTGAATGTTATGTAAAAAATTTGAACTTGACACATCAAAATTTATTATATTTAATTAATTTTTAAACATTTATTGTTATTATTATTAATTATTTTTATTTTTATTTTTATTTTTCAATTAAATAATATTTTGGTCTGTATTGTGTTGTTTCACAGCCCCATCTTGACCTCCATTTTCTTCTAATGACTTTTGGAGCAGACCACCTTATCCCAAGAAAGGCAAGGGAAAAGATAAGAAGGGGGTCAACCCAAGGGGGCCAGCTTTTAGACTACAACGGAGCGAGGCTCGTGGACTCACGTTCAACGAAGGTCGGAGAGAATCAACGAAGGTCAGAGAGAATCAACGAACGCCGGCTAAACGGGACCTCGCGTGCGTTTTCCTGAAAGGCCAAAGCATTTCGCGAAAGATCCCCGCCCTGGCTTGTCAGTTGAAGACCTTCTCTCGCGCATATCGTCACGCGCATATCGTCACCAGCACCACTAGGGTTTGTGCGCATTTCCCCCTTGTGGTCGCACATTTTCGCTGTTGGATTTTCGCAACTATGGCGATGCAGCAAGCGTGGCGTCGCACTAGCAATTTGCTGCGCAATGCGTCTGGTGTGGTGGTGCCCGTGTCTCGGGCGCTGAGCACGAGCGCGGAGCCGATCACGCTGGACATTCCCGTGCCGTTCAAGGCGCATCACGTGGACTCGCCTTCGCTCACGGTGGAGACGTCGGCGCAGGAGCTTTTGGGATTCTTCAAGACCATGTTCGTGATGCGTCGTATGGAGATCGCGGCCGACAGTTTGTACAAGTCCAAGTTCATCCGCGGCTTCTGTCACCTCTACGACGGGCAGGAGGCCGTGTGCGTGGGCATGGAGGCGGCGTTGAATGACAAGGATTGCATTATCACGGCGTACCGGGACCACTGCACGCACCTGGGCCGCGGGGGGTCGGTGTTTGAGGTTTTCGCGGAGCTCATGGGGCGGAAAGAAGGGTGCTCTCTTGGGAAGGGGGGATCCATGCATATGTACAACAAGAAGGGCGGGTTTTATGGGGGGAATGGCATCGTGGGCGCGCAGACGCCGCTGGGAGCTGGGCTGGCGTTCGCGCAAAAGTATCTGAAAGTGGATGGCGTGACGATGGCGCTCTATGGTGATGGCGCTGCCAATCAGGGCCAGTTGTTCGAGGCCATGAATATCTCTGCGCTCTGGGACCTGCCAATCATCTACGTCTGCGAGAACAATCACTGTGAGTACATAGATTTAGTCTCTTTTTCAAGCTCTTCCTGTCTGCTTTTGGTCCGCGACTGAATTTACCATCGAAACCCTAACTCGATCGATCGGTCGACGAAGGAATGGGAGGGACAATGGGCGGTGATTGCTACTGGGAAGCATCGCGGTGTGATTGCGAGGGATCGTAATTGAGATAGATCAGAGTTGTCGTGTTGGAATCGGTCACGCCAGGGTTTGAGATTCGTTGGTTTAATTGGCCTGATCTGGGCGGAGACGGGAATGGCAAAATACGTTTTCCTTCTTTTTTCCTCTTTTGTACTCATTTGAATTGACCCCAGAAAACCTAAATCAATTGATCGATGGATGGAGGAATGGGAGTACTAATGGGCGTTTTTTTGCTGCTGGGGAAGCAATGTGAGTGGGTTGTGAGGGGGATGGATCGGAGTCTGGTTGTTGGGAAATGGTCATGTTTGGGTTTGAGAATCCCTTAATTCTTCTTCGGAGAGGTCACCCCGATCGGTCCGGAATTCCGGATACAGCAATGGCAAAGTGTAGAAGGCAGCAATCGAGACGAGTAGGTCGGAGAGTAGTCGTTACAAGTTGGAGGCTGGACGACAAGGGGCTGTCGTGCATTGGCTATTGGTCAATTTTAAGCCTTTTTGTTTCCAATGTTCCTGATGTTATGGAACCGAAATTTTTGGATAATTTTGGTTTTCTGGCTTGCAGCACTGACCACGTGCTGGTGGTAGTTGGTAGTAATGATTTCAGCGGAGAAATCGTAAGTTCCGAGTTGGTTTTGTACCGATTTGGTATGTTAAGTCCAAGAATGTCATGTTGAATAATACTGCTGGGATGGATCCACGTCGTGATGCGTCCACCTCAATTGTTGTCGATTTGCTCGTCCGCTATGGGTAGTGGACTAGTGTAGGTTTTAATTTTAGAAATCTTCAGGTGTCTTGTGTGATTATGTACCATCGTCAATGTTTTCATTCCCTGACAAATTTCTACAGTTTGAACTACGTTTGTCCAGGTCTGTGTCTCATTTTAGCAATGAGAGACTGATATTGATTATGAATTGGTTATGTTTGTGCTAGACGGAATGGGTACTGCAGAGTGGCGATCAGCCAAGAGTCCCGAGTACTACAAGCGTGGGGACTATGTCCCTGGTTTGAAGGTTGGATTTGGCTCTTTTTGTTTTTAAACTTGACTATCTTGTCTCAGGTGCAGTGGAATATTTTCTTTTTTTCATTGCGGTGTAGGTCATGCATTTGGAACTTGTTTTTCTACTGCCACCTCAGTAGGTTTTTTCCCCTAGGCGAATAATGTGAGGGACCGTACAGGAAACTTGATTAATTTCATACTCACATTCAATCTTATGTATGTATGCGCATTGACGACGGGTGCACTGATTTTTGGGTCAGATCGATGGCATGGACTGCTTGGCTGTGAAGCAGGCCGTGAAGTTTGCCAAGGAATATGCGTTGAAAAATGGTCCCATGGTGAGTTGATCGACGTCATTTTAAAACTTAGGGTAGCGTCTAACCTAATTTCTTTAATCCCCAGGGCTCTCTTATCTGCTAATAGTGAAAGACTAAATGGAGGTTGCGTCGGTGTAAGGATTGTGTTTTAGTTTGTTCCCTTTTCTGAAGAATGTTTGTGGCATGAAGGTATTGGAGATGGACACATATAGGTACCACGGTCACTCTATGTCTGACCCAGGCAGCACATACCGAACTCGTGACGAGATCTCTGGTGTTCGTCAGGTACGGTTCCCGTTTTGTGAAAGTTCATGCTTGTTCCGCTTCAAAGTGTATCTAGTTTATGGAGACGCTGAATCATGCTGTTGTGTGGGCATGACCATGGCCGACTCTGTGGAACTTAATTCGGTGATGCCTATTTTCAGGAGCGGGACCCCATCGAAAGAATTAGGAAGCTTTTGTTGTCCCACGAGATTGCTACAGTTGCGGAGCTGAAGGTGGAACTTCTCATTTCCTTTGTTTGTTTTCTCAAGTTTGAAAAGCTGAGCTCGAGGTTTTGTTTCTTGATGCTTTACTTTCAACGATATGATTTCTATTGAGTTGTCTAAGCAAGTATAATGTGAGCTGTGCAGGCAGTGGAGAAGGAGGCCAAGAAAGAAGTAGAAGATGCTCTTGCCAAGGCCAAGGTTTGTAATAGTAGTTTTGATGTCGCGGGGCCTTCTTGTGGTTGTGCCTCATGTTTCTATAGTGGTTCTGCGTTGTGGTAGGCACTTCTGCAATTACAGAGATATTTGATGTTGTGCTTAGCATGCTGGCTTTGAAGGTTAAGCGTGATCTAAGTTTTTCGTGGAATGTGTACGTGCAGGAGAGTCCAGCGCCGGATTCAGAGGAGCTCTTTTCTCACATCTACGTGAAGAGTTATGGAGCTCAAGTAAGTTGCTGTTGTTGCGTTTTACGTTGGTGAATGTAGCCAGTCATTTGGAGATGTCAGGGCATTGCTTTCTGTCAATTTGAACCAGTATGTGTTATCTTTTCTATGGCGACCAATTGAGGGCAGGGCAGTAAGTGTTCTTCTGGCAGCCTAAGTGGCTGATAGCTGATGATATGTAGGGAAACGGTCCTGTTTATGCTCCTTTACATTTTAGGTATTGTTGTCTATGGGTACGTTTGGTTGTTGAGTGCTGATCCCTCTGGTTTGCATGTACAGTCGTATGGAGCTGATCGCAAGGAAGTGTCTGTCACGCTGCCTTGAAGTGTTTGTGCTCAAATTTGACTCATGCTTGGATCTCAATGGCTGCGCGCAGCTAGTGCATCATGGTAATGATGACAAACAAGTGTTTTACACAGTAGGTTATAGCTTACGCCTTTATGAGTCAAGTTGAACAGAGAAGGTCTTTAGATTATCATGATGACACTGTTGTTTCGGGGGGCAACGTACGTGTCCCCTCCAGCTGGATAATAACTTCTAGGTGCTCGCACCCCTAGTGAGGGAGTATACCGAAGATTGTGGTGCTGCCTCCTTGCATGTATTGATACAGATGGAAGTCTTTGTAGATGTTCTCTCAGGCTTCCGAGAAATGCAACAGTGAATTGAAGACACAATTTTTGTAAGAATCGGAGCGTTTACCAGGGATCTACCTAGCCTGGCTTTCGATGGTCTGGTGCTCTTGATGTTGGTTTCTTTGTTTGTGAACTCAGTCAGTTGGAGTATGTCCTGATTTTATTTTGCTCCAGTTGGTTGGAAATTGTCAATGATGTCGAACTTGGGTTGTATGATCGATGTTGCTTCTGTCACTTTTGTTCAGGTCCACACATTTTCGGTAAGCTTGACACAAGAAGTGGGCGTGCTTCTGTAGTTATGCAGTTTACTGAATGGTAATGTTAGTCGAATTGTTCCTGATTGTGTCGAATCGTTTACTGCAACGGTCCTTTTTCTTAATTCATGGGCATTTTGTGCTGGGAACGTTGACCTGATGGACGTGATCTACATCGCTGATCTGTTCGTGTATGTATAATAATCATTATTCGAGGCAGAACTTGTCTGTGACTTGCATCAAGTACGGAATGGTGCTCGACTGTTCGGAGTCCTGGAGGTGACTAAATCAACCAGTTTCATTGTTATTTTCTGGACTGGAATAGGTGAGGGTTGTTTTATACGGATTATTTTTTTTACTGGATTGACCTGTCACTGCAGGCAACTTGTGGTAAAGCAGCAGTTCTCAAGGCTGCAGGTGAGCAGGTTCATTGCCCTTCAAGTAAAAGATAACGTCTACAGTAGAACCTCTCTAAGTTGATACCCTCTAAGCCAATAAAGCATTGTCAGGAAGTATTGATTGCCGGTCCCAACTTAACAATATGAACCACATATGAAAATGATGACCCTCCCTAGTGTAATAACCTCTTTAACTCAATGTGTCAGACCGGTCCCAACTCTATCAACTTAGAGAGGTTCTACTGTACTTGTAATTTTTGCTCTCTAGCGGTATGCGCATCAGCTGAATTGAACAGCTTTTAGGTGATAGAACTTATCGTGACCCTAAACCCTACTATGCTTGAATGCTTCTCTGCCAAGTATTATTTGTTCGACAAAAAGTAAGGTAGTTTGCTCATATCCATTCTACCCCTATTCATAGGGGCGATTATTTAGATGGACCACTTTAGCCATTGAGTGAATGGAGGAAAAATTATTTTTTCTTGCAAGAGCCAATCATTGTCTTTGATTTCTTCAAATCACTTTAGAAATTGCAAGTAGATGGATTTGGGGGAACCTATGGTTACAAATAGGTGCCTATGCCCCAAATCATTGAAAACTCATTTTGGGCCTCTGATTGTAAATATGAATTCAAAAGTTGCAAATTTTATTATATGTAGAAAATAAAAAATTCCTACATTTTCTCTAGGGATAAATTCACCTTGTACATCCCATTTTGTGAGACGGATTTAGTATTTTGCCAATAAACGATGGAGATTTTCTTTGCTTTTAGATACCTAATGATTGGTTGGAAGTTAACCCCTAAAGGACCGGAGGGGTGTCCAGATTTCCAAAATTGTGAAGATCTATTATAAAATGCAACTTAGAAGAATATTTTAATGATGACTTTCAAACAATAGTTGTAAAATGCTATTTGTAGATCACATCCATACGGTTAGATCAACAAAAACAAATACCAATATTTTTCAATAAAATTTGAAGCCAGAAATTGGAAATTCCTTCTAAAATCAATTGTAGATTGAATATTTATGATTTTTAAAATATTTTCTTCTATAAGTTAAAAATATTGAGTTCTAATTATAGTGATTTTATGAAGATTTTTATTTAATTTTTTTATTCAAGTCATTTTTGAAGGGTCATTTTTTGAACTAAAAAAGTTACTTTTTGAGGCTAGACCTCCTGATACCTTTTGAATTATAGAATATTTGCAAAGAAAAATCGTCATAATATGAACCGTACATATGATAAAGAACTAATGTAAGAATCTTGAAAAAAAATTGATGGATAAAAAAACGCATTTCGGTGAGTTTGGGACGTGTTTCCATTCATTCATTGTTCAAAATCCGCACTGATGGTCCTTTAGGGGTTAATGTATCCAATTGCTCAAATGAGTTACAAGTATCTCTACCTATTTAGTAAAAATTTGTTGTGCCAAAATTCTTGGTTTGTAGATCTCATGTTTGCCCTACCTATGCAACTTACCATATTAACCTTTAAAGAACATTTCATACCCCTCAAGCTTTCTATCCAAGGAATAATAGGAACTGCTTTCTATCCAAGCAATAAACAACTCCTTTTAAAAATTGTTGTGTATTTTCCCCCTTCCTCGTAGGTGTTGAATGCCGTTGAGTTGCTTTAAAATTTTCATTGCCTATGAAGATCACTCTAGATCAGTACATGTTCAAATGGGAGACACTTGGCTTTGCAAGGTTGTTCAAGAGAAAAAGAGAGGTTGAGTTCAAAGTGACATTGTGCGTAGAGCCATTTGCTGTTAGTTGTTTTTTTACTTGCCTATTTTGGAAACACTATGATAGATTCCTTGGCTACCCCTCAAGAAATGAAAATGTCCTTTAAGTATTAACTTCTAACCAAACGTTGGACTCTTGGTGTGCAAAATTAAAAAAAAAAACTAATCCAATGAACTATTTGTAGAAGAAAAATAGTGTTTTTGGGAGTTTACTTCAACAAATATGTAATTTTTGCCATGCCAAAGAGAATCATTCATTTTACACTTTTCATCCTCACAAGCCTGTGACTTTCTATTTTACAGCACAGATGGAGATGTTCTTATTATTATAGAGCAATAGGTTTAATGAGTGATATTTTGCTCAATAATGCTAAAATTTTTTGGAAGGAATCCTAGGCAGTATATTGTTCCACTTAAACCCCAAAAGTCCTGTTGTCCCCCAAGGGCACAAAATGAATTCCGGCCTCCTACAGTCTCAATTTTCATCATGATTTTTTGAAACTTTTTACAAAGATAGGAAAACATATCAACTTTTTGGAAATATAATTTTTATTTTGATTGATTCCCCAAAGCAAAAGTTATGCCACTCTAAGTCCAAAATGGGGTTCTTCAAGTAGCACTAAAAGAATCACAAAAGGTCAAAATAAAAATTTCAAAATATCAATTCTTATAGAAAATACTCTTGTCTAAATGGAAAATTGATTCATTCTATTTGGATTGGTGATGAGAAAATTATGGCATGTTCTTTAGGCAATCTAAGCATCTTCTGAAAAAATAACTTATAGAGTTTATTTTTTAATGCAATTTTCACAACTTTTCAAAAAAATATTTGAGAAGGTTAAGTTTTCTTGCTAGAACAATCTCACCGTTGAAAATATTGTGTTTAAATTCCATCTTAGAGCTATTAATGATTTAGTTTTTTATTCAATGAGCTATTAATGGTTTTTTAAATCCTACATTTTCTGCAGATCCTATATTTAGGTATGTAGAAAAAACAATTTCTAAAGTTTTTTGCATTTTACAATAGAAATGGCAGTTTTGAGTGGAATTTGATGAAAAAGGCCTTGGGACTATAGAAGTTAATAGAAGTTAAGTGGATGAAATCACTATTGATTTTCTACATATTCTAAGGACATTATTGTTCTTTTTTGGATGAATGTACACTCTTTGGATGAGTAACTTAATTTTCATGCCACCTTTATATTTCATCCATTTATACAAATTAAACAACTGCATCATTTAAACGAAGATTGCTTTTGACATGCCCAAAATAAATGGAAAAAAACACCCCGCTCCAAAGTAAGGATTTGTTTTGAGTAAATTTTTGCTAAAAATCAATGCAAAATTTTCTTTAGGGAATATTTGGCAAGATGGTTTTTATTTTTCAATGAAGGAAATTGCTAAGTTGCAACCAAATCTTGGGACTATTTTGGATGAATGTGCATTCTTTTGGATGAATAATAAATTTTCATCTATACATTGCAAGTTTCTACCAGTTTCTTAGATGTAAATAGCTTCATCACTCCAATGAAGATCACTTTTCTACACTGCTCAAAATAAATGAACCCCCCCTGTTATGGAGGGCTAGGGTGGATTGACCCCTTCATTGCCCTAAAATTTATCCTTGGGAAAACTTTAGAATTTTTTATTTGCAACACATGATAAAATTTGAAAATTTTGAATTCAAATTTGCAATCAGAGGCTCTAATTTGGGGAGGAGAGGCAAAGAAATCCAAAAATGTGCAACACAAAATAGGGAGCAATTTTTTACAATTATCCTTGGCTGGAACAATGGGGGGAGACAATCCTTCATTCTTCCTTGGCCATTATAGATATGACATACCTATATAACCAAGCAATGGTCTACCCCATGTTGGGAAGATATTATATTTTGCTAGATACCTAGGAGGGACTTATCAATTAATTTAAGGATTGGAGTTTGCTGAAGAGTCATACAAGACAGTTTTGTTCAGAGTACAAGTCTTGTTTTCAAGGATGTAGAAGGGACCACAGGTTGTTTTTTTCATTTTTAATGAAGTGCCAAAGTGGCGATATAAAATGTTACAGTGGTGCTTCAAATTTTAGCATTCATCCTCATAATGGATAGAAAATATCACATTAGCACATATCACGTGACTATAATTATGTTTCATCCACCGAATCTGGCAATTTCATCCAACATTTTTTTCTAATTTGAAGTAATCTGGCGAAAAACTTCATGATTTTTTGCCATTTTATAGCCAAATTATTTATTTCTGATGCAATCTGGCACTGGAAAGCCAAAAAAAAAGCCCTGGAAGGGACCCTTGCACCCATTGGGTTGGGGTGAATTGACCCCTCGCTCGGTCCTCCAAGTCATTCCAAGGGTGCATGTGAAAAAAAGCCCCCCTACTTGTGCCATGTTAAATCTATGTTCTTCATCTAATTTGGGGCCTCTAATTGCATTTTGCAAATTTTATCATGTGTAGAAATTCCGGATTTTCCCTCAGGGCCAAGCAAGGGGTTTGTTTCACCCCGACCCCTCATCAGTGATTTGGTAAACAATGTCATGGATGCAAGACGTTAACCCCTAAAGGCCCATTGTCCCCTCGGGGGACAAATGGGATTTCGGGCAGGTACCTACGGGTTGAAATTTTGTCTTGATTTTTTGAAACTTTTTTTGAAGATAGAAAACTGATAAGCTTTGAGGGAATATAATTTTTTCCACAATCGGTGCCCAGGAACAATAGTTATGACCAAATAAGCTCAAAACAGGGGACGGCGGGCAGCTCGGGCAGTAGAAAAAAAATGGACAAAAAATTGAATTTTTTTTTTAATATTTTTTTTCTGATAGATTATATTTTTGCCTATCTGGAAAGCTTTGATTCATTTCATTTGGATATGTTATGAGAAAGTTATGGATTTTCTTGTTTTTTGGGCAGTTAGAGCATCTTCTTGAAAAAAATAACTTGTAGGATTCATTTCTGAATGAAATTTTTCAAATTTTTCAAATTTTTTTTTTCCGCATGGTCTGATTTACTTGCTAGAACAATCTCACCATTGGGATTAGTGCATTCTAATTCCATCTAAAATATATGAATATTTTAGATTTTCCTTTTATCTTGGACCTACTTCTACTTAACAATCTTTTTAAGAATGCTAATTAAGTTTTTTTGAATTTTTTTTTTTCCCTAGACTCTCAACTCAGTTCTCTACAATAAAGATTAAAAGCTCAAAACGCTGTAGTGCAAAAATTTTAAGTTAAAAATGTTTAAAGCCAAAAAATCTAGCCCCGCAATGTGCTGAAAAACTTGTTTTTTTCACTTTAAACGCAGATATCTTGCAATCTGTGCGGTCAAAAATTCTGAAAATTTTTCCATACATTCTCATACTAGTTAGGTGTAAGATCCTACGGTTAGATGTTCAAAAAAAACATTTTTAATTTTTTTTTATACTTTGCTATAGAAATGGCAGTTTTCAGTGTTTTTTGGCAGAAAAAAGGCCTTGGGCCTTTAGGGGCTAAAGCCTGCATTCAAATGGGGACCCGCAGGGTGAAAACGCAGGAATTTTATCCCCTGAAAAAATGCAGGAATTTTTTATTTTTCACGTATTATTATTTTTTTGATTTCTGAATTCGTATTTGCAATCAGAAGCCCCAAATTAGCTGGGAGATGTTAGCACCTAACCCTAGACACGGCTCAAAATAGGGGCAAGATTTTACTTTTACCCCCCTCCCCCCCAATTTCTGCGTTTTCACCCTGCGGGTCCCAGTTCGAATGCAGGATTTAACGTGTTTCGTTATGGACTATGGAGCCCACGAAGATGCTGGTCAAACAGACGAAGGCCCAATGGCCTACCGTTCCTGGAATCCCTCCGAGGGTCATAGGGGCCGTCCATCCATCCTGCAACTCTGACGCCAACCGTTGAAACACTCAGTCCCCGCAAAGTACTGCAACCAAATTTCTCTGGCTGGGAGGATTTCTCGAACAAAAGAGTCAAAGACCAACCATGACCCGCCGGCATTCCGCAATTGAAAAGCCAGGCAGCCTGCGCGCACTGCAATCGCTCATCCAAACCTCAAAAAATAACTTAGTTCCTGTCCTCAGGCGGTAGTCAGGCACTCAGGCCCCAGCACGGGAGGCGAATCAGGGATGGCGGGCCCGCTATCCGCAACTGTAAGCCACCAAATGTGCTCAGTCTCCCGGGAACGAATCGTCCCAACGATCACGACGATGAGGAACCAGCGGCCGCTGTTCTTCTCGCCATCCCGAATCCACATCCCAATGGATTCGGCCCTCATCACGAATCAGCACGTATAGCACTGCGTAGATTGCTCGTCGCCCCATTCTTTGCGAGGTCGACACCTGTTCTGCTGCTGAGCACTTCGCATCGCTTTTGCCACTCGGTTGTCAGGTACGGGCTTTCGCAATGTACAGTAGGGTACCCGCATTCTTTTGGTGGAAGCTTCAGACTGGGTTTTAGTTTATGGGTCCCATGTTTCTCTGTAAGTTAATGATGTTTGGTGTCGTCGGTAACGGTTTCGAATTCAGTTTTCTGTCGGGGATCGAGCAAGAGGAGATTTTTTAGGGATGCGTCGTCAAGGTTACAGTTGTAATAATGTGATGAGTTTGGGAGACTCTGGAATTTGTAGTAGTTGGATATGGTTGGAGATTTGGAGATTATGGTGAGTTTTTGAAATGGCTCCCGGATTCGTGATGAGATTGCGGGGAGGTTTGGTTGTGAATGGTGGTGAGTTCTTGTTCGAGAGAGCCTTCGATTGTGATTTGGTTACCAGGCGTTTCGTTAATTTTGGGTTGTGAACATTCGACAGAGATTTGAACGATGGAGACTCTGGCGATGGGATCCGCCGTGGCCGCGACGGGTGTGGCCTCGCGAGTAGCTGCGACCCCGGCTCCTCTGCAGAGCCGCGCTGTGTCGTCGGCGTTCGTGGGCAAGAGCCTCCGCTTGAAGAGTTCTCTCACCACGACGACCGCCGTTCCCGTCCAGCAACACAGGCTGCGATCGATCCGTGCCGACGCTGGACAAACGACGGCCACTGTCCCCAAGGCCGTGGCTCGCAAGGCCAACATCAAGGACATCCCCTCTAGCGAATTCGAAGGCAAGACCGTCTTCGTGCGCGCTGATTTGAATGTACCCTTGAACAGCGATCTCGTAATCACCGACGACACGCGCATCCGCGCCTCGGTGCCCACCATCGAGCTGCTCGTCAAGGCTGGCGCCAAGGTGGTGCTTGCCAGTCACTTGGGACGGCCGAAGAAGGGCCCCGAGGACAAGTTCAGCTTGAAGCCTGTCGCTGGTATGTGTGCTCAATTGTTGCTGTGGTTTCAGATTTTTACCCTAAGTTGTGAATCTTTCGCGTGCTGAGATGGAGGAGTGTTTGGAATTGTTGCACGCTGGGTGCATCTAGGCTAGACCATGCGCATTGGAGCTCGTTCGGTTGGAAGAGTACTTGGTTGGGATTTGTCTCATGATTTGTGAAAATTTCATGTTCTCAGTTTCTGTGGTTTTGGTGCAGCGAGGTTGTCTGAGCTGCTTGGCCAGACTGTGGAGCTGGCACCTGATAGTATTGGAGCCGAGGTGGAGGCCAAAATTGCCGCATTGAAGGTGTGTGTCACATCTTGTGTCCGAATGACCAATTAGCGTGTCTGCAGGGTATTTCTTTGATCGTGAACTTGAACTGCACATAAGATTTTTTTTATCTAGTCTGCGAAGAGAAGCTTTGTCCAGAAGAACTGCTCTTTTGTCCAGAAGAGAAGCTTCGGGTAGAGTGCTGCTCAGGAGAAACACCCAATGTATGGTCGTTGTAGAGAATGTACCGGAGGTGGACAATTCAGGGGGGGGGGCTGTCCCCTCAGTAGCACTCGCTCCAGCGATCATCTCCAGAATGAGTTAGGACGAATTAAATTTCAGATGTCAATGAGTTCTGAGAAGGTGAATATAACGAGATGCACTCTTTTAAGTGTCAAATTTGATTTTGACTTGAAGAGGGAAATGTGAGTCACAGTAACAATGTTAGCAAGGTAGAACACTTGCACGACATCACTTGAGATCATATGACAGGAAAAGCACATTGGACCTTGGCCTTCTGGAATGAACTGAATCGCAGAACACTTTCCAAGCATTTGTTCTCAATTGGTTCTCTGATTTGTCTATTCACACTGACGTGACTCACATTTTCGGGCAGGGAGGACAAGTTTTGCTTTTGGAGAACGTTCGGTTCTACAAGGAAGAGGAGAAGAACGATGTGGAATTCTCCAAGAAGCTTGCCAAGAACATCGATTTCTTCGTCAACGATGCCTTCGGTACCGCTCACCGTGCTCACTCATCCACAGCTGGAATTGCTGAGTTTGTGCCCAGGAAGGTGGCTGGACTTCTCCTTGAGAAGGAGTTGACATACTTGGCTGGTGCTGTCAAGAGCCCTGCCAAGCCCTTTGTTGCCATTGTAAGTTATTTCTAACGTCTTATTGCCTCATTTAGAATAAATATACAACAGCACGGCGAGCTCCTCGTGTCAATGAAGTTCATTTCCACGTCTTTCTCGCATGCATGTTTTTACTGATTATGGACTTTGTTGTGCTTATTTCAGGTCGGAGGCAGCAAGGTGTCATCAAAGATCACCGTGATTGAGTCTTTGATGAGTGTGTGCGACAAGGTCATCCTGGGAGGAGGCATGATCTTCACCTTCTTCAAGGCTGATGGAAAGAGTGTGGGCAGCTCCCTTGTGGAGGACGACAAGATCGACTTGGCTAAGAGTCTGGTGACTCTTGCGAAGGAGAAGGGTGTAGAGCTCATACTTCCTGTTGATGTGATTGCGGCTGACAAGTTTGCCCCTGATGCCAACACTCAGACGTGCAGCTCCTCAAGCATCCCTGATGGTATGTAACGACCTAACGACAATGGGTCTGCTTACATTGTCTGTACCGTAATGCTAACTTCATCTGGGATTGCGTAGTAGTTATTTGAGGTTGTATGACGGCGAAATTGTTGTGTAGATCTTCTATCGACAAGCTAGCTGCCGGTGCTGGGAATTGGTTTGGAACTCCTAATCAGCTGCAGGTGACCTACTTTTAAAGCACTTCGCACTGATCACTTGGTGTGCTTGTAATCTCAGGATGGATGGGACTTGACATTGGTCCAGATGCTATCACGCAATTCCAGGATGCGTTAAAGGGTGCCAAGGTGATCTTTTAGACCATCGTTCAAATTGGAATAAAAAGTAATACGTAAATGGTGTTAACTCAATGTTGGTGTCATTTGGCATTCACTGGATCTTACATTGGCAAATATTCAGTTACAGGACACCAACATGAACTTGACATTACTTTAGTTATCATTAATTTATCATAATCATTATTTTAACCTTGATATGATGTCCAATTAGACTGACCTTTATTTCCATTGATAACTAAATCGTTCAAATGGGCCGTCTTTTGAGACGAATATAAAGCTGTAGAGGTGTGTCCTGCGTTGGAATGTGAACTGTCTTTTGTTCTCTTGTTCTGTTCTGGCACGTGAAGTTTTGTTGCTTAAGGTGTAATTGAAACAAGGATGTCTCCCGAAGTGCCTCTCACATGTGCTGTTTCTGTCTGTGTTACAGACTGTGCTGTGGAACGGACCCATGGGAGTGTTTGAGTTCGACAAGTTCGCTGAGGGCACATACTCAGTAGCCAAGACTCTGGCAGGATTGACGAAGGAGGGAGCTATTACCATCATTGGTGGAGGTGACTCCGTTGCCGCTGTAGAAAAGGCCGGTCTGGCTGACGAAATGAGCCATGTGTCCACTGGAGGTGGTGCCAGTTTGGAGTTGTTGGAAGGCAAGGTCCTCCCCGGAGTGGCTGCCTTGGACGACTTTTAGATTACGCAATTTTCCATATATAACTTCACTAGCAACCTAGTTTTCTTTCACCCATTTTAGTGGGCAGTACCTTGAGCACGGGCCCATGGTATTGTTCCGTGGTTTTTCTTAAGCTTCAACACAAGCACCTGTGGTTGTGTTTTGTCAGTGATTCCTCTCCAAGCTCTGTACAGTAGAGATGTATTCGAAGTAGTTATTCACTTAGGTTCGTGACCTAAGTTATGGTGAGAACAATTTGAAAGTAGAACGTGATTCTGGTGACAGATGATGAAGCACAGAATTTGAGGTTTGTGAGGATAATGGTATGTTCCCACCTGGTCTTCGCAAGCATGATCTTAGCATGATGGATTTACCCTCAAGAGTGGTTTTGGGAGGGAAAATCAGTCCCCTCGCTCGTCCTTGAGCGGAGGAAAGCGGTGAATGACCCGTGCAAAATCTCACTGCCCTTCTAACTCAAGGTGGCTCAACCCTAGGTCATGTCTATTTTGAGTAGGGTAGGTTGTGGGGTTTGTGCCTTTTCAGAAGAGTTTCTATGGGTAGCCTCCATTTGTATTTTCAATTGAGAGTTGCAACTAAAGTATGCACTTATTAGTATTGGGTGAGGTATGTATATGTATGTGAATAAGGTAGAGCCACCCATAACCGACCGAATAAGGAATTCCAACATGATTTGGAGTAGTGAAGGCAAAACAAATATTTTTCAAAGGTATATTGATAGAAATGACAAGGATTGCAAAAAAAATCGTAATTTTATCGCTTGAATTGAAATTACTATGAATTTTGGGAGGCAAAAAGTGCTCCGGCCCCATGGCCAATGTCTAAATTCTTCCAATTCCGATCATTCAAGAACTTTTTTCCTAATCATTATTTCCTACTTTCTTTCTCACAACTTGGAACATGTGTCATGTATTTATTAGTTCCAACCTTGAAAAGGGAAAAACAAACCATTCTAAGCTTGGTTAGAAATATGTGCATCTATAGGTCGGGAGTGGGTCATTGGTCGGGAATGGGTGGCTCTACCTTTTATTGTCTTCATTTTTTTATAAATATTAATCTATTGATGATGCAAACTTATGCTTTCATTTTTTTTTTTTGAAAATTTGAGGTTTGGTTAGTGGGTCTTTCCATATTGATGTACTATATTGTACAGTAAGGTCTACTTCATTTACGAATTTTTGCACCCTGCTAAGATTAGGTCAACTTTGGGAGGCCCGTGTATGATCAAAATTGAATGGAATTTCAAAATTTTGAATTGCATTGGAATCACACTGAAGTCTACTTTATCATCATTACAAACACAAATATGTAATTGAAAATCATACAAAGAGTTTGATGTTTTCTATACACTATGTACTATCTAGTGTTGCCAACATTTGTGAAGATTACAACTTGTATTCAATAGTACATATAAGAAATGAACCTTCATAATTGCTTTAGAGATATTTGATCTCATACCACTTGAATTGCTTGTATGATTTCTTGCTTGTTCTTCATCCCATGGCAAAAAAGCTTTGACTATGTTCCAAAGGTTCTCTATGAAATGGTAGGTAGAGCATAAAAGAAATCCAATTGTTGTATGATTCAAAATTATTAATTTTTCACTTGCTATGAAGTTGAAGTGCACTTCATTGCAATTCCAATGCAATTTGCAGTTCCAAAATCGGTTCATTTTTTAGCATACTAGAGCTTCCTAAAGTTGCTGAACTTTCTATTGAAAATTGACTAGAAAATTCGTAAATGAAGTAGACCTTACTGTAGATTGCTTTGGGGTTGGCATTGGGGAACCATGGTGGTGATTTCCTCTTATCTAGCTTTTCGCTTATTCTCTCATATCCTGTGAGGTCTTTTTTAAATAATTTTAATGAATATTGCAACATTTTAACCCCTAAAGTTCCATGACTATGTTTTCACCGAAAACTCTCAAAAACTGCTATTTTTAGTACTAGTACCAAATTTTTGGAAAAATAACTTTTTTTGACACATGTAACTATAGGATCGTGTATTATGCTGACTTGAGAACATGTGAAAAAAATTTCAGAAATTTCCATCACATGGATTGCAAGATATAAGCATTCAAATTCACTGAAATCATTTTATTGGCCCTACAAAAAACAGGGCAATTGCACTTCACAAGCTCACTTTTCTATGAAAAAATGTCCAAAATGATGGTGCTTCTTTGGATTATTTTTCCTAAACAAGTTGGCTACATGCTTGAAATATTTAACATTATTTGGAATTGTACAACATATAGGGAAAAAAATAGTAAGTAGAAAAAAGTAGAGAATGATTCAAAATATAAAATTGTTAAGAATTTAGTTATGGAATTGAAAAATGCCAATCCCAATGGTTGCAATGTTGTAAACAACAATGTATAGTAGACCCTCTCTAAAGTAATAGAGTTGGAACCATCTGACATGTTGCGTTAGAGAGGTTAATTATTATATTACGGAGGGACATGATGTTCACATGTGGTTCATATTGTTAAATTAGGACCGGCAATCAATACTTCCTGACAGTGCTTTATTGGTTTAGAGAGTATTGGATTAGAAAGGTTCTACTGTACATCCTATGATTTTATATTTTTCAAAAAATATTGAAAATTGAGTAAGATAAAGGACTTCAAAATTTATTTTAGAGTAGATGTAATGTAGATTTTGCCTACTCGACAAAATCCCAAGACAATAAATATAGGGGGGTAATTCCTCTAGGAAAGGTCAATAAGTCTAATGTTTTGTATTTAAAGTCACTTGTTTCGTATTGTGGATACTTGTTTACTTCGTTTTGTAGTTTGATTTATAGACAACAACCCAAGGAAATATTCCTAATGTCAATTCGTCACAATCCAAAACCAAATGCTAAATATAAGACACAATGTATGGCGTCCCAGTCTTGTCTAGTGTGTGGCTCATGTCAATTCTCAAGTCAATTTGTCCGGAACGTCAATTTGTCTTTGTGAGTATATGCTCTAGCCACTTAATAATATTATAATATAACTTGCAAGTATGTTGAATTCAATCCTCTTTTCTTTCTCTCCTTATTCTAGCAATTTCTACAAAGATTCCTTAATTATTGAAGGAAAGGAGTAATTCTTCCCTTTCTCTTGGACAATCTTGTCGTCAGCCAAGTTGCTCAAGGTCTTGTAGGTCAAATTGACTTGCTAACAATTTATGGACAAAACCATAGAGAAATGGAACCAATAGCCATCATTTAGTCTATTCACTAATGCATAGTCAATTTGCTACCAACTACAAGCTACATGGTCGACTTGACTAGTACTTATGGAATTTACAATTAGACCAAACTATCAACCACCAGAACAAATCTCAACTAATATATATGCTTGATGAGAGATTTGACCTAGTTTAAGATTTCAAATGAACTTAATTTTATAAACAATTGGGTTGGTCAATTCGCTTGATGAACTGCTTTGTAATGCAATTGGACTCTATCGACTTGCAACCACAGTAACTAGATTTAAACAACTTTTCCGTCAATTAGACTTATCTGGGACTTTAACCAATGCGATAGTATACTGTTGTAGCGCTTAATTTAGAATTTACAACTGGTCAATTCACTTGACTGTATGTGCATATTGACGGTGCCCGCATCCATTAGACAATTACTAGATATTAGACATGATCAAATAATACAAGATGCAAGGATAAGGCAACGATATTTCCCTGCAAACAAATTAGTTTATTCACATGATCGGAATGAATTCTTATAATTGAAATTATATTCAAATTCTATCTGTCAATTAGACTTTAAACAAACTAATCACACATGCACACAAAGACATGCAAATTGACATCAGTAACTGGGACACTCCACAGTCAGTCCGCTTAGTTTATCAGTTCGCCATAGTCAATTTGACCGTGCTTGATCTTCCACAGTGATCACAAACCAATTCACAAACACAGGTTAAAACTTACAGACTCCATACTCAAATTACTCATAATTAAACTCGAGACTAATTCAACAACCAATTTGACATAGGCTGAACTTCATTTCATACACCATATAAACATTCTGGATTCAATCCAATTTATCGTCAAACATTCACAGCCATAACAAACAGTCGATTAGACTGCTGCATTCGACAAATAGATCACAATTCAAATAGACCGGTAACTCAGCGTTGATACACAATGTTACTCGCAGTCAAATGGACAAATAGTTATACTTGATCTAATTTAATCAGACAATTTGACTCATAGATCACAATTCTATTGCTCAATATAATTTACAGTTTCTCAAATAGTCAAGTAGACCAGTATTTCACAATTTACACTTCAAGACATTCTTAATTAATTTCATGACCATTCCACATTCACGGCAATTTTCACAGCAGTACATAATCAAATTGACGAGACTCTCTACTTAGTCTACTGTCACAAATTCACAGGCCCAGTCAAGCAGACGATGACTCCGCATATACACAGGCTGTATCACAAATTAACAAGCGAGTCAATTCCATACAATTCAAATACTCACAAAATTCACATACAAGGAATTAGTCAACTTGCCGTTCCGTTCCAAGTAGACCAGCTCGTTTCCCCATGCACTTCGCAGCACAGCCAAGTCACTTCAACCAATTAGATGATCCGCAATTTTACGCACAAGCAGGCAGACTTACTCCAGCAAATTGACACAGCTCATACAGGCAGAATAGACAATTTGACAAGTTTGAAAGCTCACAAAATATATTCAAATAAGCGCAAAGTTCACAGGTGAGTCATACAACTTTGGTATGAACTGAAAACAATGAAATTCAACCTCTGGACTTATAGTTCCAAAACTGAAAGACAACTCTTCACAGGAAGAGCTACCTAGGCTATTTGACCCTCTTTGTATCATGGCAAATTGACTCTTTTAAATCTAAAGATTTCCACCGTTCCAAATCTTAAGTATTATTTACACATCTATTAGACTTGCAAATGGAAATAAGACAAAAGAGTAACCCTATTTACACTCTAGAGTCAAATAGACAAGAAAAGCTGAAAAAAATGAAGACGACAGTAGAGAATCCATAACTGCCCGCAAACAAAAACTCTTCATAACTTTTGACTCATTGATTGAAATGTAATGATTCAAAGCTTTCCACGTATATGTAACTCTAGAAAACCAACTTCAAGTTTTTGTTTCTAAAAAAAGTGATTTTTTCTGATCTGCCCGGACAGCCCGGCTAGGGAAAAAATAACATATTTGGCCATAACTTTTTATTCATATTTCCAAATGTCATGAAATTTAGCGCATATGAAAGATATTCCTTGTCCCCACCTTCTATTAAAATTTCAACTTAAAATATGCAAATCTCTAGTCACAGGTACTTGTCCAAAATTTCTATGTTGCCAAAAACTGCATGCTGGTACTGTAGGGGTTAATTGATGCCCCTTTAACTAGGATTCTCTTTATAATGATGCATTTGTACTAGTTTAGGGTAGAAGACATTTTTTTATCAAATATATGATAAATTGTATTGGTAGAATGTTACCTTGCTTTTATTTTTTCATTCTGTCATTCTGTGTGTATGTCTTTAGTTTTTTTATTTGGTTTAAAATTAAACCAATTTAATGTTCATATTTTTCCTATTTTATTCTTGATGTGGATACTAATTGTTCAAAAGTATTGTATAATAGGCCAAACATGCATGAAAAGACTGATTGATTGTTACTTATAATGTTTTAGGTGCATGCAATATATAATTAGAACAGGAAAAAAAAAGGCCCTAGGTGACTCCATTCATTCAACAAGTTCTTTACGAGTATTCTTTGGTCTAAAAGACCAAATAAAAAATTTATAGCATTTACATTTAACCCGTAAAGGATAAAGGTGGTTTTAAAGAGAAATCGTCAAAAATTGCCATTTTTTAGTGCGCTCGCCAAAATGGAAAATAAATTTTTTTTAACCCTTTAGGGCCTAAGGAGCCCCAAGCAACCTCTTGAATTCTTTTGGAATCAAATTTTTATATTAAAATTTTATAATTTAATTTAAATTATTATTTTTCCACAAATAACCATGCATATCTTCTATCTTATCTGATTTTTAAATATTTTTTGGGAAAAAAATGAAATTTATAAGATTTTTTAGAATTTCTATCTTTGAAAAATCATAGTAATTACAAAAAAGCTCAATTTGCCATGAAATTTTTTTAGAAAATAGAGGAAATTATAATGAACATTATGGTGAAAATGGCATTCTCTCTTTAGTTATACACAAATAAATTCAATAGAGAAACATGTTCCACAGTGCATTTTGAAACTTCAAAATCCCAACTTCAAATTGCCATAGACAAATCATTATTGCTCCAAATTTGATGGCCAATGGCTCATTGGAAGCGGAATTCCCGTGCCCTTCCATCTTGTTCACACCTCACAAGCAACTAAGGCTAGGAAAGTGTTCCAATTCTCAAAATTCAGTTTAAAAAGACCAAAATTGGCATGCTCGGCCCTAAAGGGTTAAACTTCAACCGTACAAAGTATTGTATGGAATATAATGAGAATTTACTTAAAAAGTTTCAATCCATTTGGCAATATGGATTGAAAGATTATAATCTTTGAAGTGAAGAAAAATACTTCTTTTTATTTCTGCTAGACATGTTCAATTGTGTGTTCAGCAAACTTTAGGTCCTCTCAGAATAAAAAAATTTCTCTACACAAAATTAAGCCTTTGCACCATCTAATACTTTATCTTGTTAGGTACACACATGCAAAATTTAAAAGAAAATTAACCCCTAAATGCCCAAGGCCTTTTTTGAGCTTCTAGGAATTTGCTTTAAATTGAACAAAAAGCCAACATTTTGATGAGTTGGATTAATTTTTTTGAATTACAACCATACAAATTCAAACTAGACATGTTAGAGATCACATAGGAAAAGAAAACACAACAATATCACTTATGGATTGAAAGATTATAATGTTTGATTACAAAGGTGTTAAAACTATGAAAGTGGTTTGAAGTCTTTCAATTTTCTTTTTGTATGTCAAATCTAAAAAATTTGTGACCAAAACAACATGAGGTCAAAGGGCCTAACATGCATAACTCCAATCAATTTATAACTTTTCAAAATCTACTCTACAATTCTTTAAAAAAAATTTCTAATGTAAATTTTTCTCCAAGGTCTAGTGTATTTGAGGCTCATTTCCAAGAACCCTCAACACTATAGAAAGTCAAGATTGCAATGAACACCCTTGCACAAAATCTTGAATAGAAAAATCATAATCAATCATTTTCAAATACGGGTCCTTGATGCTAAAACTAGACTCCAAAAAAAAATTCAAAAATATAAACTACTAAAAATAACAATTTAGTTAGGTTTTATTTAACTTCAAAGTATTGTCGACACCAAAATTTGGTGCCTCGGGCATTTAGGGGTTAAATGTCTAACTTCTACAAAATCATCTTGCAACTATATAAAGTGGTCATGTATATCGGCAATGCACTAGACATTTTTTGATGACTTCTTATGTAGTGAGGAAGTTTTTATTTGAAAAATAACGATGAAAACTTGGAGACAAACATTTGGAATGCATGAAAAAAGATTCAAGAATTTTAAAATTAAAGATTTTAAGATAATTGTATTTGTAGTTAGAGACAAAAAAACATTCAAAATTGTTGAATAGGGTTAGTGGAGTTTTGACTCCAATCTTGGTATGAGATTTTTGCACTAAAAGAAGTTTATTTTGCAATTTCATTCTATATCATGTTATTTATACACATGCCAAATTTCAAAAGTAGATGAAGAATTTTGTAACAGATTCCAAAATTGCTCAAATTGCCTAGATTGTTTTGGACAACATAACTTTTGATTTAGGCATTCAATCATAATTTTTTTTCATTGATAGGAAGCCTTCATGTGAATGTTTCCATTCATTTTTGACTTCATCATTGCCTACATGATTTTTAATTTTTCCTTAAACAAACATTTAGTCCTTGTGAGTGCATTGCAAAATATTCATTCAAGAACTGTCACATTAACACAACTAAAAAAACTATGTTTGAAGATCCAATCTACTTCAATACTTTTCTTATTGGATTGCCAATTTGGATTCTAGAGCCATGTTGAAGTGGTTGTCAAACACAAATGAACGTAATTTTAACATGGATTGGAACTTGATTTTCTTCTAGTGCTTTCATACCAATTTTAAAGGGCAATTTTAAAATCTTTTGGATGTCACTTGGCTACGATGTACTCAACCTATTTGTGGAGTGAGGACCCAAACCTAGAAAAATCATGATATAGTTGTAAATCCAACCACTCTTCTTGCTCTTTTGCATTGCCACCTCAATTGATCTTATATAGTAGTATGTGGATGAAACCAATGTGGATTCAAATCTATGAGTGCATATTGTTTTGTTTGGTAAAAAGCTTTGACATGAAAAATGATGAACTTTTTTACCAACATTGCACCTAAGGAAGGCACTTAGTGTGAAATTAATCACCTAATAGTGAGTTTGGAGGGGCTTTTGTGGAAGAACTATTATTATTTATCTTTGGAATTAAATGCACCCTTATCTTATACTCCCTTTGTCCCAAAATGATCTTTGCATTGTGACGTGGATTCTTTCTACTTTTTGCATAATGACAAGAAAAACAATGTCAAAAGTCATATGCCTATACAGTTCGTGTTACCAAGAGCAATAAATGGTAGGTTGATGTTACGAGTACCTACATGGAAGCACCCATCATGGAATATGCAAAAGTCTCAACAATCATGTTGAAAAACAAAACCAATCCAGTGGTCCCAACAAGACTGGGAGGCTCAAATGGCTCAAATGGCTTGCATCATTGTTGATATAAGACCCCCTCCACCCTCAATTATGTTGCCACACTCCCAAGATAGATCCGGCACAAATTAACTTGTATTGAAGTTTTTTTTATGAAAGGTTTGAATAATCATGTTCCAAATGTGTGCAAAATGACCACCTTCAATTTGGCCCCACTCCACCTGTCATTAATACGAGAAATGCCACAAATGCTTTAGTACCTTGTTATAAGCAAGGTTGTTTTGGGGGCGATATATCGCTAGATTCGAACTCTCTCTGACTCATTTCCACCACTATGCCTGGCTCCCTCCAAATACTCATCAGGAAACGGAGGGCACACAAGGGCTCCATTGTTCATCTACAATGCGAAATAAAAAGCCCTGGTCATAAGTACAAACCGAGACAATTTCATCAACTATGATCTACAACTTAAGAATTGCATCACTATTGTACAACAACCAGAAGTAGAAAGTCTCAATAAAACTAGACTTTAGATTTACCTTCTCATAAGGGAGCTAACCCATTTCCTATCAGCCACCCATTCCCGTTAGTTAGACTGCTTTGTTTTTGATCAGTTGGTGGTTTAGGTGACAGCTCACGCAGATATTTGTGAGAAGGGGAAGCACAAATTTTGGGGAGGTGTACATTGAAAGCATAGAATGACTACAAGATGTACAATCGGGTACATGAACCTTACAAATTTTCCAGTCAATTTTCACTAGAAAGTTCATCAACTTGAAGAAGCTCTAGCATGCTCAAAAATGAACCGATTTTTAAACCGCAAATTGTGTTGGAATTGCAATGAAGTGCACTTCAACTTCATAATAAGTGAAAAATGAAAAAAATTCAAATCATACAACAATTTGAATATCTTTTATACACTATCTACCATTTCATAGAGAACCTTTGGAAGATGGTCAAAGTTTTTTTGCAATGGGGTGAAGAACAAGCAAAAAATCATACAAGCAATTCAAGGGATATGGGATCAAGTATCTCTTAAGCAATTGTGAAGATTCATTTCTTATATGTACCATTGAATACAAGTTGTAACTTTCACAAATGTTGGCAACACTAGATAGTACATAGTGTATACAAAACATCAAACTCTTTCTATGATTTTCAATTACATATGTGTGTTTGTAATGATGATAAAGTAGATTTTAGTGTGATTCCAACGCAATTTGAAATTTGAAATTCCGTTCAAGTTTGAGCACACACAGGCCTCCCAAAGTTGACCTAATCTCAACAGGATGCAAAAATTCGTAAGGTGCATGTACCTAACTGTACAGTGGCCTCCCAAAAAGATTGTCGTCCACTCAGTCTTCACTGCCACTGGAGGGACGACATTCTTTTTGGTACCCCACTGTACAGTGGGGTTCCAATCAAAATGGTGTTCTCGAAATCGCAGGGAAGGGAATTTCAGATTTGCCAACTTTGACAACCTCCAGAGGGCTCAAAAATGGATCTTTGACCGTGAAATTTTTATCACAACTTCATCTTTAAGTTAATTATATGTGTGCCAAATTTCAAGGCCAAATGATTTACACAAAAAAAGATTTTTCAAAATCTCCCAACATGTGTAGCCTTGAAAAACATTTCACTACTGCCAACTTTGACACCCTCCCAAGGACTGAATTTTTTTTTTCCTACAAAAGTTTTGGCATAAGACCATATATATTTTGATTACATGTGTGAAAAAATTAAAGTCCAAAAGACCCCCATAAAAATAGATATTCAAAATCTCCCAACATGTGTATTTGTGAAACAATTTCACTACTACCAACTTTGACACTATCCCAAGGGTTGAAAAATTGTTTATTTACCATGAAATTTTTATAATGAAATCATCTCTATGTTAATAATATGTGAGGCAAATTTCAAGTTCAAAAGATTCACACAAAAAAAATATGCCAATTCTACTAACATGTGTAGTTGTGAGGAAAACAATTTCAGCCCTTGGGATACTAGTGTAATTTTTTGGGTTAAAACTTTCACATGGATGTAGAAAGTCATTCTCACAGCTACACATGTTGGTAGAATTAGAATATCTTTTTTTCGGTGAATCTTTTGACCTTGAAATTTGGCATACATTTTATCAATATAAAGATGATCTCATTCCAAAACTTTCATAGTAAAATGTGTTTTTTCTCAGCCCTTGGGATAGTGTCAAAGTTGGTAGTAGTGAAATTTTCCTCACAACTATACATGTTGGTAGAATTGGCATATTTTTTTCTGTGTGAATCTTTTGAACTTGAAATTTGCCTCACATATTATTAACATAGAGATGATTTCATCATAAAAATTTCATGGTAAATAAAAAAAATTTCAACCCTTGGGATAGTGTCAAAGTTGGTAGTAGTGAAATTGTTTCACAAATACACATGTTGGGAGATTTTGAATATCTATTTTTGTGGGGGTCCTTTGGACTTGAATTTTTTCACACATGTAATCAAAATATAGATGGTCTTATGCCAAAACTTTTGTAGGAAAAAAAAAATTCAGTCCTTGGGAGGGTGTCAAAGTTGGCAGTAGTGAAATGTTTTTCAAGGCTACACATGTTGGGAGATTTTGAAAAATCTTTTTTTGTGTAAATCATTTGGCCTTGAAATTTGGCACACATATAATTAACTTAAAGATGAAGTTGTGGTAAAAATTTCACGGTCAAAGATCCATTATTGAGCCCTCGGGAGGCTGTCAAAGTTGGCAGATTTGAAATTCCCTTCCCTACGATTTCGAAAACGCCATTATGATTGGAACCCCACTGTACATTGGAGGCTACAATTGAGGGTTGCTTTTATGTGAGCATAGGAGTGTGAGCCTATGAGCCTAGAATACCACACACCTATGTTATAGGTGTATATACTATAGAAACCGTCTATTATTATATGGTATATATATTACAAATATCTGTATTATAGGTGTTTATGATACATACACCTTCTACAGTGTGTTGTATCTATATTATAGGTACCTATATTGCGGGCTCAATGCTCACAAGCTCGCATTTTTGGGCTCATATACTAGCACCATTGGGCTACAATTAAGGTAAACCAGCCCATGGTGGTCAAATGGCCCATGATGGACACCTAATGACCCCATTGTGGTTTTTCAGACCACAATCAATGCCTTACATGATAGTTATGGAGTAATTAGTGACCTCAATAGGTACTTCCAACTTTTCAATGTAAAATTCTTTGTAAAAATTGATTTTTTAGGTCTTCCATGTTTGAAAATGTTGTGATTGCATTGGGTAGGAAGATGACCATATTGGATTCGATTTTGTTGGTCATGAGGTGGCCTACAGCCCCCTATGGGCTGATCACTTCAAAAATTCAGAACTAATTCATACTTGGTCCAAAAAATATGATTTCAAATGTCCTCACTATCTCTCACACTTATCTTTGTGTGGGAAAAAAATTGAAAAATTTCAGCAATGGCATGAGGGTAGACTCCAAAGTTTGACCACCATGGGCTGGTTTACCTTATCACCTGCATTGAAGCATTGTCGATTTTGCAACCGGACTATGGTTGGAAATATGATGGCCTACATAACAAGAATAGGTTGAACGGAATTTTCACAAAAAAATTCATAGTAATTTTATTTTTGAGGAAAACAATATACGAAAATATGGAATTCTTCTTAAATCTATTTCTCTAAACGGGGAAATTCTTCCCCGCATCATACCCATACACTAGATATGCTGAATTGCTTAAGTTATTGGAAATGGATCGTCTCCCTTATACAAATGACAACCCGTATCTCAAACTAAGCCACTTAACCCCTAAATGCGCAAGGCCTGTTTTGAGCCTCTTGAAATTTGCTCTAAATTGAACAAAAAACCAACATTTTGATAAGTTAAATCAATTTTTTTTGAATTGTAACCGTACAAATTCAATCTAGACATGTTAGAGATCACGTAGGAAAAGAAAACACAACAATATCATCTAAGGATTGAAAGATCATAATGTTTGATCATCAAGGTGTTAAAACTACAAAAAAATTTGAGCTCTCTTTTTGCATCTCAAATCTAAAAAGTTCAAGACCAAAAAAATATGAGGTTGAAGGGCCTAACAAATATAACCCCATTCAATTTATGACTTCTCAAAATCTACTCTACAATTTTTTTAAATGAATTTCTAGTGTGATTTTTTCTCCAAGATCTAGTGTACTTGAGGCTCATTTCCAAGAGCCCTCAACACTATAAAAAGCAAGATTGCAATGGGTACCTTTGCACAAAACCTTGAATAGAAAAATCATAATCATTCATTTTCAAAATCGGATTTTTGATGCTAAAACTAAACTTCACAAAGAATCTTTCAAAAATATAAACTACTAAAAATAACAATTTGGTAAGGTTTTATTTAACTTCAAAGTTTCTTCGACACCACATTTGGGTGCCTTGGGCATTTAGGGGTTAAGCAAATCCTTTACACCTGCCTACATACTAATGCATCATTCATAGATGACTAAAACACTAGAAAAGGGTACCCCTGGAAGGAGGTATAGTCAGCTTCAGATTGAAACCAACTCGTCAACTCTTATATACAAAATGCATGCAATTTCCTCAAGAAGTTCAAGAAATTGAAGAATGGTAGATCTTATCATCAATATGTAGCTATGAGTAATATTTTGAGTAGACCTTATTTGAACAGTTCAAGTAGGGGAAGTGACTGAGATTTTAACTAACAATTCTGTCATTGGATGATTATGATTTGCTCGGCATTTGAAATTAATCTTTAAGCAAATTCAAACACTATCAAAAGACTTCAAAGAACTTAAGTATAAAAAGACTAATTCAGAAATGGTGTGAATCATATTACTCAATAAAAAAGTGCAAAATGAAATGACTTCCAAAAAAATTTGAAAACAACACAAATTGTCACCACAAGAAAAAGGGGTGTTTTAAGTATAGTCCTAGTAGTAGAGTCCTTTAAGTAATGATCTTTAGAAGAGATTTTTAGTAAAATTTTACTAGAATTACGTGTGTTTTCAGCAAAATTTTACTAAAATTTTTACTAGAAATCTCCTTAAAAGGTCATTATTTATAAGACTATACTACTAAGACTATATTTAAAACAACCCTTTCTTTTGTAGTGTGTATTACTAAAGTTGGCAAAGGTCTTCATCACAAAGTTGGAACCCTATGAAATGTCAATAATTATTGTGTGGTTACTATTGTTTCATGGATGCGCACGTTAATTTACAATTTTATCGCACTGTTACGATGCCCACGATTTTTGCACAAGTGTAAAAATCCTACAAAAATCCTACAACCCGCCATGTGACAACCACCACAAATAATGATGCCACCAAGGTTTAAACCATGGACCTCCAAGTTGAGGCCCAAGGTTCTTAATAATCCAATGCACCACCAACTCACACATGTGTCCAAAGTAGGAGTTGGAAGTTATTTACCAAGTTTTTGCAATTTTTTTCCAAGTGCTTTGTAAAATCAGCAGACTTCAGACCTCATTTAGGCATAGTAAATCAATTTTTTTCAAAACACTTTGAACTAAGAAAAGTTGTAAAATGAAATTAACTTTCACTTCCAAAAATCCGTTTGTGATTCAAAGATTTTTATGAAAAGTTATGGACAAAATTCAGAGACAGGTCGGAATGGACAATTTTTTTACATTTACAAATCTGCAGCCTGCCTACTTTCCCCGCTCCGCGATTCAAGATCTGTCCATGAAGAGGAGATGGCCACTTGTATCCCCAACGGTGCAACTCCATAAAACATACTTCCAACCAATCACAAGTCACACAAATCCCCAAAATATGCTCCCAACCAATCACAAGGCACACAATTTGCATTTATTGTGACGACTTGCGAATCCCAAGACTAGTGGCCCCTCTAGTAGTCCCTATAGAAATGGCTTTTTTGGAGTGGGAAAGAGAAGGCCGAGCCTGACAAACGCTGAAATTAATTGCTATTCATCCAAATTCTAGCGGGGAGGGGATAAATGGAGGGCTGCAGGAGATACTCTAAGCAAACTACTCTTTGAAGCTCACCTTGACATCTACAAGTCCTTGTGGGTTCTAAACCTTCATGTAATTCTTAATCCCCTGTGCCACAATTTGCAAGAATCCTTCCACCTCCGCTGTCCATTGGCGTGAGATTGCTGACAAAATGGGAAAAAACAATGCAAAAGAAAGCCCTAACCCTACAATGACGCCACAAAGTGTCTTCTACAAGTCATCAAGTTTTGTTTTTTAATGAAAATTGAAAGGCAACTATGAATTTATTGTACAAAATTCATAACAATTACAAAATATGCTCAAAAAAAATAAAAATTTAGATGGATCATGCATCTAGTAGTGTAGAATTTTATGCATAGTTGTCACATTGGATAGACCATCTGTCCGAACTGTCCGATTTGCTCACATATCTAAGACGTCCGATAATCCTTATCCGCCTGATGTGACTACTTAAGGTAGTCACATTATATATCCAATCCGTCCAAATTGTTCGATATGTTAGCTTGTCTTGGACGTCTAGTGATCCTAAGTCGCCTAATGGGATAACAATAATTTCATGTTGTAATAATATTCACAATTCTCTTAGGAAATTGTTGTTTGAGGCCCCAAAGTTCAAATTGGCAACATCAAATTCTTTGTTTCAAAATACACTACATAGTGATTTATGGATTGAGCATCTTATTCTGTTAAATAGACAAATTATATCACAATGACAAAATAATATATTCCATTTACTAAAAATGCATTCAACAACCCCCACAAAAAGAATTGGGTGACAAATTGAATTATTTCTATCTAATAGGTCAACCATGAAATCAACCAAAGGGCACAAAATATATTTTACACATTCCAAAGTTAAAGGTTATGTTTTATTTGGACACTAATGAGCTCAGAAATTTTCACACTTACAGTGACTCTCATAAGTATTCGGACACTTCAAAAATTGGTATAACTAATTGAAAAATAAGATTTTTCCAACAAATTTTGGGCATGTTGAAGTATAAGTAACACACTTGTATAAAATGATTTTTCAAAATTTTCAAAATCTTTTTTTGACATTTTTGTAACTTAATCAAATTTATTAGTGAAAAAAAACTTTTATTACAAGTAAATTTTTTTCAAATTTTTTTAGTAAATGGAATGAGAATTCTTTTTAGAATTTTTTGGTAAGAATTCCTCAAACTTAAAAAAAAAATAAAGTGAAATATTACTCACTAAAGTATGACTCAAAATTTTTACATTTCTTGTAATTCACTCCAAAAATCTCCAAAAATTGTGGAAAATTTGAAAAGTGTATTAAATATTTATAAATCTTTATTTAGTGGTCCCCAAGGTAAGATTTAAAAAAAATTTAAATTATTTTTCATGATTTTTTGAAGATTTTTGGAGTGAATTACAAGAAATGTAAAAAATATGAGTCATACTTTACTGAGTAGTACTTCACTCAAATTTTTGTTAAAGTTTGAGGAATTATTACCAAAACTTCTAAAAAGAATTCTCATTCCGTTCACTAAAATTTTTTGAAAAAAATTTACTTGTGTTAAAAGTTTTTTTTTCACTAATAAATTTGGTTAAATTATAAAAATGTCAAAAAAAGATTTTGAAAATCTTGAAAGATCTTTTTATACAAGCATGTTACTTATACTTCAATATATCCAAAATTTATTAGAAAAATCTAATTTTTGAATTAGCTATGGCAATTTTTGTAAGTGTACGAAACATTTTGAGAGCCACTGTATAACCTTAACATTGCGAAGACGCCAAGGACTAAAAGTGTTGGGTGAATGTCTTTTGAGAAACTATGAAAACAAAAAATGTGCTTGTTTGCCTAAAAATATGATCATTTTTGGTTGACTATCTTGGTGAAAAGGGTTGCATCCTTCCATGGATAACCTTCTAATTAAAGTGTTGGATGAATGTTTTTTGAGGAATTTATTATGGAAACAAAGAATGCACCCTATATGCCTAAAAATATGATCATTTTAGATTGATTGTTTTGGTGAAAAGGTGCATCCTTCTGTGGGTAATCCTCAAAAGATGGTCTAGTAACTACTTCAAATTTTACAGTCCTTCCTTATGTATTTGCCCATATTGCAATTATAAATGATTGAAATTTTTTACATTTATTTTTCCGAGATGTGAATAAGTCACAACAATTTCAAATTTTATTTTTATGAGAAATTGAGCTACCATGCATTTTTCAATAGAAAGTGAAAAAAAAATCATTTCAAATACAAAATTTGCTTAAAAAGATTGAAATTTTCTCCCAAAGTGAATACAAAATGTAGAATATCATGGATCAAATGAAGCTATTGTGCTATTCTCAAATTAGAAAACTTGCAAATCCTTTGTACATTCTCAAAATTAAAATCTTCAATGCAAGCAAGAATCTAGAAGAGACAATCTTTTATTACTAGTGATTTTGGATATACTAACCCTACAAGTAAAAAATATTCTCCTCTTGAAATGCTAAAACTTTGAATTGGATTTGTTGCTAAGGTCAATTTTGGACTTAGAAGCACTAGTAGCCTTTCCTAAGAAGTAGAGCCCCAAAAACTTGTTTTCAAGTTAATGTATTATTATATTGCAATCAATGGGTATTTCAAATATTGGTAGTATAGATTTGAACACGTTATTTGAAAGATCCAACTATTGGATTTATTAAAAATAAATAAATAATTTATAATTTTAGGAATTTAGCCCCATTTGTGGGAAAGAGTGAGAGTTCTGCCCTCAAAACACCTCAATTTTTTAATGAGTAAGGTAGGATATAGGCATAAAGTGGCCGCACTCTAAAATTTCCCACCTCTTCAAATGTGATTATTTATACAAGTTACCTTTTCATTGTACTAGAGTTGTTGCAAAAAAGACTTGCACTAGTTATTTGTCACAAGGGGAGTGCAAAAACTTTCTTTTGCTCCTCAGAAATGCCCAATAAAATATTTTTTTGAATACTTAAAAACTACATTATGAAAACTAAATCGAACCTAAATTTTTTTAGTAC
Organism: Pseudisothecium myosuroides; assembly: GCA_951799445.1. Classification (NCBI taxonomy): domain Eukaryota; kingdom Viridiplantae; phylum Streptophyta; class Bryopsida; order Hypnales; family Lembophyllaceae; genus Pseudisothecium; species Pseudisothecium myosuroides. The sequence continues at coordinate 19,827,728 of OX637287.1, read as the reverse complement.
AATAGGAGTGCATTAATATCTATTTGCAGCTCAAATCAAGTTTAAGAAATTGTTATTTTCAAGCTCAATCTAGAACATTTTGTTCAACAATAAGATCATTTTAGGACCGAAGGAGTATAATTTTCTAAAAAGATGTATTATGTTGGAGGAATAATTAATTACAAAAAAAGAGTCTTAGCCTTTTCCATACTTGTAATCTTTTTTTCCATGTATTGACCTACCGATGATAGCAAAGATCTTGTAATACTATAAAGAATGCTATTGAAGTATGATAGAAAAGGACAACATATGAAATTGACTTCAATGGCAACTTAGACATACAAGAAATCTGTAAAAATCTCCACAAAAGTGCCATACATTTAAGAGGCAACTTCTCTATAAGATTCTCTATTTAGGGTTTGAGGTTTTCCTAGTAAATCCTACACATTTACCACCAAAAAACTATACTATTGTGTCTTCATTCAAGGGTACAATTGCTAGAATTGGAATTTCCACAGTATTCAAGTTTTTTTAGTTTCTTTTTTCCCTTCTACCCAACATCACTTGCTTTGGGTTTATTATAGCAAAACTTTTGCTCCCAGACACCACTTGAAATAAAAATTATATTTCCAAAAAGTTAATCAGTTTTCCTATCTTGGATAAAAGTTTAAAAAAATCTTGCCAAAAATTGAGATCATAGGTACCTTCAAGAGTTCCCCAAGGTGACACTTGAGATTTTAGGGGTTAAACCTCTTTGGTAGGCAGTTTGTATTAGAAGACATTACTGGAGTCCGTCAACATTTGTTGTCGGGAGCATCACACTTCATGGCAGTAGCACGCTATGCTTTGCTGCAGTCATTTTAGGACTTAGATTAGAGTTGTACTGGCATGATTTTAATCTAGTATCACTGAGAAGTTGGTTTCATAGATTGCTGATTTTTCGTTTTCTGGCATGTCATTCAGGGCCGAAGTTCGATGAAGTTTTAATATTTTAGGGTAAGTGGTGGTGTCTGTGATGGTGGTGCAGAAACGTCGGTTGTTGCACACTCTGACTTAACCTTTTATCTAGTTCTAAGTGAAGCTTGTTGTCTTGTTGTAGGGAAATGGTTGGGTGTGAGGCTGCGTGGGTTTCTGATAGGCGTGGACGACATGTTTCACGTCTGTGGTTTGCAGCAGGCAGTGACGAGGAGCAATGCGCTTCTTCCCCAGGCTCATATGGAATTCCCGGTGCGTGTGTTCTTTCAAGTTCTGCTGAATTATTTTGACTTCACTCTGATTGTGGGGGAGTCCCAGCAGCAAGTCCCCTGAAACCCTAAACCCTAAATTCTCACTTGCAACCCTCAATTGCATTCCCCATCTCAAGTAGTTGCCATTCAACGACTCCTGAGGCGTTTAATTGGAACTATAATCAATCGAGGTTGATGATTCCAAATTAGTGTTTGGAGGTCTATGAATTGAAATTAGGGTTTCGGGGATTTACCGACTCCCTATAATTCTATCTGAGATTTCTAATTTGGCTGCAAAATTTCGACGGATGAGTGTCACCACAATGTGATGTCTTGCTACTGTCGCCGATAGGAGTTTCCTGAACAATTGTACAGATTGGATTTTTTAGGATTTAGGGTTTAGGGTTTAAGGGTTCATAGAATTTGTATTCGTGAGCAGGAAATTTCTGGCTTTTGACGAGCGTGCTGTTTTACAGAGTGATGCAATTGCAGCTTGGGAGAAGCATGGCATTGCTCAGCAGCCGCCTGAGCACTGTCGATGCTATTACGTCTCCAGTAGCGACGTCGACAGTGCCCAAGAGTCGTGCTGTAGAGCCTCGGAATATTGAGACTCTGGCGAGTGCTAAGGGTGTGACTGTCCTGTGCAAGCAAGGGCGTTTGAAAGAGGCCTTGGGGATGTTGAACTTAATGATTCAACAGGAGACTCGAGTGTACTCTGACGTGTTCCGAGGCCTTTTGCAAGAGTGTGCACGGCTGAGAGCATTGGAAGAAGGTCGACAAATCCATGCTGCCATTGTCAAGTGTGGGATAGAACCGAATCGGTATCTGGAGAACACTTTATTGAGTATGTATGCGAAGTGCGGAAGTTTGGCGGATGCGAAGGACGTGTTTGACGTCATTCGGGACCGGAACATCGTATCCTGGACTGCCATGATTGAAGCCTTTGTTGCGGAAGGTCAGAACTTGGAGGCTTACAATTGCTACGAAATGATGAAGCAGTCGGGAATCAAGCCCGACAAGGTGACATTCGTGAGTCTTCTTAATGCGTTTACAAACCCGGGCCTGCTGCGTAAAGGCCAGAGCGTTCACAGAGAAATTGTCGAAGCTGGTCTGGAATTAGAGCCCCGAGTTGGGACCTCTCTTGTTGGAATGTATGCCAAGTGTGGGGACTTTTCCAAAGCCCAAGAGATCTTTGACAGAATGCAAGGAAGAAACGTGGTCACGTGGACTCTGTTAATTGCTGGTTATGCGCAGCAGGGCCAAGTTGTTGTTGCACTCGAGCTTCTGCAGAAGATGCAGCAGGAAGGGGTGTCACCGAACAAGATCACTTATGCCAGCATTCTTCAAGGTTGTACAAGCCCAGCGGCCCTGGAGCAGGGCAAGAAGGTCCACGAATACATCATTGAATCGGGATACAAGAATATCCTCTGGGTTGTTAATGCACTTATTACCATGTATTCTAAATGTGGAGGATTGGAGGAAGCTCGTAAATTATTTGATGGTCTGCCTTATCGGGACGTGGTTTCTTGGACGGCTATGGTTACAGGCTACGCTCAGCAAGGCTTTCATGATGAGGCCATTGATCTCTTTCTGAAGATGCACCAGCAAGGCATTAAGCCTGACAAGATGACGTTTACCAGTGTTTTGACTGCTTGTTCAAGCCCTGCACTCCTGGAACAAGGCAAGAAGTTCCACCAGGAGCTTATTCACAGTGGATACAATCTGGATGTCTATTTGCGAAGTGCCCTTGTCAGCATGTATGCCAAGTGCGGAAGTATGGGGGATGCACAAGAGGTGTTTGATCAGATGAGTGAGCGCAATGTCGTTGCATGGACTGCAATGATTACAGGTTGGCTATGGATTTATCATTTTCTTGGTTCGTTTTTTAACATGCCTCTGCGCAATTGTTGTTCAATGAGTTGCTTGAGAACCTAGGTGTGAATTGTGTTTGACACTAATTAGACTGTTCAGCCTGGGGGTAAGGTTGTGGTATATATTTGTTGCAGAATGTCTTCACAGCAGAATTCAAATGTTACTGTGTGAGACTCCTGCTATTGACCCTGTTCAAAGAAACAGTTTATATGGGATATTAGACCGCTATAAAAATTATGTTGGTACTTACACATCGTAATTTTCCAGGTTTTGCTCAGCATGGACGATGCAGAGAAGCTTTAGAATATTTTGAACAGATGAAGAAAGAAGGAATAAAACCTGATAAAGTAACCTTCACGAGTGTTCTTTCAGCCTGCACCCATGTGGGCCTGGTTGAGGAAGGTCGAAAGCATTTTCGCTCCATGTTTGTAGAGTACGGGATCACACCCATGGGAGAGCATTACAGCTGCTTCGTGGATTTGCTTGGTCGTGCAGGTCGTTTAGAGGAGGCAGAGAACGTTATTTTGAGCATGACATTCAAACCTGGCGCTTCCGTCTGGGGTGCCTTGCTCAGTGCTTGCAGAGTACACAGTGATTTAGAAAGGGGTGAACGTGCGGCGCAGAATGTCCTGAGATTGGACTCTGCAGATGCTGGAGCTTATGTTGCTCTGTCCAACATTTATGCCGCTGCTGGCAGGTACCAAGATGCAGAGAAAGTACGGCAAGTTATGGACAGTAGAGCGATTGTGAAGGAGCCGGGCCAAAGCTGGATTGAGGTGAACGGCAAGATCCATGTGTTCCATGTGGAAGATCAATCCCATCCGCAAAATGAAGAGATTTACGCAGAGCTCAACAGGGTAACTGACCATATCAAGAGGGTAGGGTACGTGCCAGACACTAGTTTTATTCTGCACGATATGGATGAGTTGGAGAAGGAACGGCTACTTTGTTCTCACAGTGAAAGGCTAGCCATCAGCTACGGGCTTATTAGCACACCGCCAGGGACTCCCATTCGCATAGTGAAGAACCTTCGAGTGTGTGGCGATTGTCATACTGCCACAAAGTTTATCTCTAAGGTAGTCGGTCGAGAGATAGTTGCAAGAGATGCACAGCGCTTTCATCATTTTATGGATGGAGTCTGCTCTTGTGGAGACTATTGGTAATTGCAAGGCTCTTGCTTCTTTAGAATGAACAACTGATGTGTACTTCGACTTCTCTGCCAGTTAACGGATTGTAAGGCAGCAAGTCGACCTCCAGTGAAAGACGGACTGACATATTGCCTATCAATCTCATCAGAATAGTCTACTCGTTAGTTTCGAAGACGGTAAGATTGGGTGTCCTAAAACTGTCCCTGCTCATTGGATTACCCTTTACCTACTATCTATGGGGTACCTTGTTTTAGATGGAAACCAAACAAGCAGCTATGCTACAAGGTTGGTATATCATGATGGAACTGCATTTTTACTAGCTTTCCAGCAAGCTATTACTTGAAACATTTATGACATTCTTGAGCGATGTTGAGAATCGTTTTTTAGATGGAAACCAAACAAGGAGCTATGCTACAAGAGGTTGTCTCTGTAGCATTGCTTCACTTATCGTGTAAGGTCCTAATCAAACTTCCTCACATGTAAATGTTGTTAACCCCTAAAGGATGTTAGCATTGTTCATACAATGCAGATACTATTGAAACTTCTACATACAAAGGCATCAACATGTAGTAAAAATTGTTTTTTTCATTGCAAATTTTTTGTGAGATTGCTTGGGGATGCACCCTTGCTCTGTGATTTTCATTGGATTTTTGGAAACAAGATTGTGTGAGAGAAAAAAAATTTGTATACAAAGCCCATATACTTTGACATAGGCCAATTCCGGCACCAACCTTCTACATGGGTTAATACGAAGCATTTTGTCCTCTATAGCCAACAAAAGGGACTCTCAAGTTTAGCATTCATGGTAGAGCATATGGATAGTGTGGAGTGAGTGGTTGATCTTTTTTTAGGGGCGTTAATAATGCTACTAAAAAAAAGTCTAGACTCTTTTGGCAAAAATGTTAAAAATTATTTGTTAAAGAACTTTATGCTAGGTTGAAGATTGTATACAAATCCTCTCTCAAATTTTGAGTGCAATAATAGATAGCATCTTCTTTTATTATTAGTGTTTTTTACACCCACTATCTGAATTTAACCCAAGAAGGACATTGAGGATTAAATGTGTCCTTTGAATTACTTTAAGGAAACTATAGAAATAAAGGATGACTAGTAAACCTTCAGGCTACCGGCAATGATTTTTCAATTTCCAAATTTTATATGTAAACATGCCAATGAGGTTGATAATTGAATCTACCTTCAAACCAAAGCTCTATTGGAAATACAGTGATGGAAATCATTAATACGTGAAGACTCCACTTGCTACTAAATTAAATCCTATCTGCACATAGAATTACACTCACTTCTCAAGAACTTTCATCTTCTCAAACAAATCAAACTTCGTCACTTGCTGAACAAAAAGTGAATTCTTGAATTTTGTACGAATTCTCCAATTCTACTTAGTTCTCCAAATCGGCATGGAACGTTTCCAAAATTGATCACTTGGTTGGGTGATGAGCCAACCAAAATGACTACACTCTTTGGTCTTTTTTTTATTCTTTGTATGCACGCTTAAAGAAGGCAAGCGCTTGATCTGTCATTGAAGTATATGAGTGTGAATAATGATGTCATTTAGTCATTAGATTCTAAATTGAACATAAGATGAATCCAAGGTGATTAATGTTGGAAAACATTGCTTTTGAAATAAAGAGACCCATGCTAGACACATTTAAGAGAATAGTTTTTAACAAAAAGCTTCCAATTGTGAATCCCTATGAAATCCACTATGTGAGAATATTAATTACTTTAAACCCTAAATCACCTACATGATTCAGTTTGGCTTATTCTCATCCTTGCAATCTACTATTAAATTGTAGTCTCATTGATCCATTATTTTATACAATTCTTACATTAGGTACCTAACAATTGCATGGTGTGGATTTTCATAACTTTACTGTACAAACATTCTACGATTGAAAGGGTGCGAATTATGCGTTTTATTTCAAAATCTCTCTTTCTCAGTTCAAAAAACAACCATTCAAATATGACTTCAATCAGTATATATGCAATATAAAAATCTATTAAAACAACAACTCGTAGTTAAAAGTTTATATTGCAAAGTCTTAGAAAAAAAAATTGTGAAAATTACGTACATTCAATTACGTACAATTCAATTACATACATTCACAATTGATATTAGAAGAAATTTTAAAATTTTGGTTTCATATTTCATAAATAAATATTCATTAGTGCAATGCCGTAGATTTATCCATATGGAAATGATCGACGTCATAATTTACAAGTTTCGCTCAAAAGCCATTTACTAAATTCTTCTTCTCTAAGTTTCACTTTATAGTGCATCTTCACATTTTTGAAAGTTGAAATTACCTCAAGGGCCTTGAGGGGTTAAGAACCAATACCTGGAGTTAGACAAAATCATTTGAGAACTTCTTAAAGCCTTCCTGTTTCTCATGCTCATCATTTAGCACACGTTTGCATGCAATCTGGACCTGCACTCACAACACACACCTTGTTCAACAAGCGGCAGGAATTTCGTTCTCCCTCCATAAATCAACCAAAATCTGGTCATTTTCTTAGTTGAGAACTGAAATTTTCAGACCCTGTGATGAGTACGTACACTCTGAATTGAGTTACAGACTAGCTATCGTACCATTAACAAGGACCTTGCTTAAAAATTGTATGTTGTGCATATTGGGTGAGATTATCAGAACAAACTTCGACAAAACCTTTAGCTTCACTGATCTGTTCATACCTTTTTTTGAAAACATCTATTCATTTGTACACAAGGAGACCGACAAAGAGATAAAATTGAGGAACAAAGATGTGCGCATAAGAGAATTCCAATAACTAAGTCTGTTCTTATCACTACGATACCTGTCTGTCCCAGTCAGTTCGCAACGTAACAATGGAGAGTGTAAGCATTTGCGTGCCTAATCCACAAAGCAAACCTGTGAAGAGACCCTGCACATCAATATCAATGTTATCAGTCCCTTGGTCGCTGTATACCAGTATAATTACAAGGTAATTCCACATTTGCCTTCGTCTGCCTGAAAAACTGTACAACAATTTAGATAATTAGATCTGTATTAAAGCATTCATAACATTCTAGAGAATTGGCTTGAAAGATTCCTAGACACATGAAAAGAATATCTAACACCTGGTTTTGCAAAGTTGAGCTCCATTTGAACAACTGAACGAAACTCGAGTATTGAGTCATTTTTGTCACATGTAAGTATGTCAGAGCTTTGATTCTTCTTGAGTTTCTCTGCCTTGAAACGACTTTGCTCAAAATTACTTTAGTTGGAACCTAAGCCTATCGCACTCAAAACATCATGTTTAATGCATATATGGTATCAGGTCTGGATGGAGATGCTTACTCGCCCACCGAGGTTGAAATAAAAAGCAAGTACTAGAGCGCTTGGGACTCCAATGACATAAAATGTGCACAAGTTGATATAAGCTCCCAACTCCTGTCGCCCACAACCTCTTGCAACCCCTGTCCAGACACCAGTCCGCGTAATTGGTAAGCCAGCGGAATTTACAAACCCATGACTGAATGCTGGTCTCAACGAATAATAATGGGTCCAAGAGTAACTTAGAACAACACTCCGAAGAACATTAGGATACTGCAAGTACAGAGTGGTTGCAATTCGTTTAATTGACATTTAATAATGATGTTGCAATGCGTTAGAATGTCTGTCATTTTGAAGCATTTTATAGTACTGAAATGTCATAAAAACCATGTAGTTCTACACACCCATAATTGCCACTTCTGAGGAAAATTCATATTGACAATGACCAAAGCAAAGCAGTTAACATTTCATTAAATAGAAGGTCCACATTGAAGCTCAATTACAATTATAGTAACTTTCAAAGCATATTTGATTGTTATAGTGCTTAATGTTGTATATGACATGGTTTCGTTTTTTTGTCCATTACATGATTTTACCTTGAAGCTTCCTAAATGATTACATGAACTCTTATAGATCTAGTAAAGCAAGTTTTGACAATTTGGGGCACGCAAGAGTGATTATTTTGATCTTGTACCAGAAAGAACGCCTTGAATTCCATCGAACAGAGCAACGCAAGCAACGAAAGGCAGTAAAGTTCCCACATAATGCACCACTTCAGCATCGTTGCTATAAAGCCATCCCAAGTGGAAGCGCAATGCCACAAGTATGCAGCCCACGATGGAGGCTTGAAATGCTGACATGCTCATGACTACGTGCACTGCGTACTTGGCTGCTCCTGCGTTTCCCGCTCCGAGCTCATTGGACACACGGGTGCTGCATTTGGAAAGAATCTCAGAACGTAAGCAGGAAATAAAACCGACTGTGCTCAAGAAAACACGGTGTTCTTTCAACAGTTGGATATGCAAACAATGGATTTTTATTGTTAAGTTGCAAAATTTCTCATTGTTTAATCAATGGGTAGTTTCAATATCCACATGTTGATCCATAAAATCATAATCGGTACTTTCCATTTGAAACCGATTGTCACTGGCCTGAGCTCTTTAACTCCATCAACTCACAAACACATCACTTATGTAAATTTTTACATGCTATGTGACATTTTTCATAAATACCATGCTTCAATGTGAAGTCTCAAACCAGAATAATAAATGCACAACATCAGAAAGAGGAAGAAATAAACAAGCTTGGAAAGGTCAGTCGTACCTTGCAGCAGCACTGAGCCCAAAGGGTATCATGTAGTTAAGTGTGACCACGCTTATGCTGCAATACAATTATCGATCGGTCCCGTAAGTTAGAGGACATTGGAAATTGCGTAGAGTGATTCGTATATTTTTGGCGGTGTCAGTAGCAAGTGAACACATATCCTCAATGGAAACTCACCAGACTGACAATGCAGAGATCTCTAGCTGGGGGTTTGGTAAAAGCCCGGCTGAAAAAATAAGAATCTCGAAACACCAATACTCCAAACTGCAAAAGAAAAGACCAATTGGTTAAACTCTGTTAATGGATAACAGAACAATTGCAGAAACTCAACACAACTAAGATAGTCACCTTTCACGTAAGGTGAACAATACAGAAGCCATTAGAAACATGATTCCATAGCGTCGATTCCTTCAAATCGTAGGAAATATGCAGTGTTGGCACTTTTCAAGGAGGGCGGCCGGAAACATAGTTCTAGACCAGTCTTAGTTTTAGAGCTTTGTGTAGTTGAATTACAATTTTGATACTCTGAATTTTAATACTTGATATTACATAATGAAATTGAAGTTCAACTACATAAAGCTCCTACACCAACCCTGTCAACAATTGCAACTTGCTGATTCATACACTCAGTTGGCCTTCAATAAGAAATTAGTATATGCTAATCTACATATAATTTCTAAAATCTTTAAACGGAAACGAGGTTGTCTGGTATCCCTTTAATACTGATCAACTGACCTCCCACTTTGATTGCTTGCTTGAGAAATTCATGTATTGAGTGATAAAACAATTTGATCTCAACTCTCAGGAGAGTTCGGCTATTGCACTTAAAGTGATCTCTTTAATGAGCTCTTTACTGTACTACTCTCCCATCGAAGACGCACTCCTACATATAGATTAAAAAAACTAAAATGAGGCGAATACTATCCCCTACATTAGTAAGATTTAAATAAAGTTAGCAACTTAGAACACAAGAAACTTCGGCAAGTTAGGAAACCTGATCCCACCTCCTACAGACTGACCCCTGTGACCAATAGCAACTCATCTATTCATACTTGGTTCACCACCAATTAGCAAATCACTTGCCTAATTATCTACGGGCACTGATCTTTTAATGGACATGGGCCGGTTGGACTATCCTTTCAAAAGCATTCGCAACCTTTACTTCAGCAATCCTGACAAAATTTGACCTCAGCAGATTTGGTTCTTGCACTCAAAGTAATCTTTCCAAAGAACGTCCATGTGCGTACATTGGCACAATTCAGACCTCCAAAATTGTGACGCTCGACTCTTAAAACTTCTGGGGACTGGTATACATAGGTTTACGTTTCCAGGTGCCAACACAACGAAATTGATGACAGAGAACTACCAGTACTGATATATAGATCTCCCCATAAGCTAGCTAGCCCGGCCCTCTGCTACCCAGGTCCACGAGTTGAGCGTGCTTACCAGATCATGATACAAGAAGGAACCGCGAGTTCGAGAAACCCATACAAATCCTCCCAAGCCTCCCTGGAGAATCCCTTCCACGTTGCATTGCACACCCCAGAGAATTTCACGTACAGAATCAGCAGAACGCCGTTGATCCAGAACGACAAGCTAGTGGCCATAGCCGCCCCTCGGAAGCCCCACCCGAACAGGTAAATAAACGTGTAGAGAATGGCTGCGTGCATGACGAGCGTCAGGGCGGAGCACACCAGCATGGGGATCACCACGCTCTGCGTTTGCAGGAACTTCACCACGGGCTGCAAGAGCGCGTAGCCGAACAGGCTGGGCAAGAGGTACAAGGCGTACTCGCCCGCCTTCTCGGCAATCTCGGCTTCCTGGCCGACGAGTTGGAGAATGTCCGACATGTAGAGGAACACGAAGGACAGGGGTAGGCAGGTGGTGAACAACACCAGAAAGGCTCGTTGGAGGTAGACGCCCAGCATGTGGTGCTGCGTGGCGCCGTAGGCTTGGCCGCACAATGTTTCCAGGGCGCTTCCCATGCCCAACTGGACGTGTTGATCACAACATCTATGACGGTTAGCATCTACTCAGGAACAATGCCTCAGTGGTGTTACGGCAATAACAATCATGCTAGGCTTACAGGTGAAGATCGAGTTACAAACACAAGCTCACCAAGACGTAGTAGCCCAAAACGCTAGCCAGAGACGTGGCGATGGAGGCACTCGCAAGCTCCAGCTCCCCGAGGTGCCCCACAAACATGACCGACAACACCGTGATGGAGTACTGCAACAGGTTGACGCCAATCATCGGACCAGCGATCCAACATTGCCGAATCACTTCTTGGGACCAGCTGCACCTCTTCGACTGCAACAGTGGGGCCTCCAATTCGGGCTCCAATTCATGACCTGTTCCCGTCGAGGCGCCATAATCTCCTTTCGATTCTGTCGCTTGCTGTAGAAGCGGCTCTTCCAAATCAGAAATGACCGCCTTGTTGTCACTTGTTGGAGAGTGCACTTCTGACTGGATATCCGTGACGCTGTGTGCGCGGTAGAAGCCACCTCGCGATGGAAACGACGACACGGGAGACGAGTGAGCTGAATCACGGCGACTCAGTCGGGGAGGAATGTCTATCGATTTCGTCATTGTTGATACAGAATCTCTAAACTCGATCAAGAAGTAGGGCGCCAAATCATTCACTGGTCCATGCTCTTTAATTTAGAATTACAACTACTGTAGTCCAAGCAATGTCAACATCCGAGCTACTCCAATATCGACATACCCTTGCAAGCAAGCAAGCCATATCCTTCACTACGAGGAGCTTGAAGTTGAAGGCTTGAAGCTCACCAAAGTACTAGCGTCGGTGGGGGTTCAACACATCATTACAGTCACCAAGATCAGCATGTTTCCAGAATTGTTAGAATTGGTGTACATAAATATTGCAGGAAATTTTAGACGTTCAGACAGAGCCAGCTGTGACTACTGCTACGGTAGCTAATATTTTAGAGACACTGTTGTTGGTAAGTTACAAGGATGTGCAGTGCCCGCAGCAGTACCAGTGTGCATTTAGAGTGTCACGAGGACCGTGTGACCGAGAGTTGCGACAAGTGCCGTAGCCAGAACGATGCAAACAGTGGCAATAAAGACGTCAAAGCTCCTTCAAGATACTCGTGTGTCTCGATGCAGAGGACTTGGTGGTGGCGACAGCGGCCACGCAAGGAGGCTACAGTGGTGGCCCAATGGCAAGAGTCACAATTGAATAATTCCTCAAGACAGTGAGCCTAGATGTTTCAGGTGTCAAAGTCCAAACTTTTCGGTGTCGCAGCGTCGAGCATCAACAAGGTTGAGCTAGCGACGCCGAGTTTCCACGCGGATTTCATCAATTAATGCCTTGAGAAGATGTAAAGAAGAATGGCATTACGTGGAGTTGCTGGATTTGTAATTTATCGCCTGTGGAGTCTGCCTGGCTGGACCAAAGCGGAGGAGGTGTTTCATCGACAAAAGCTACTGTGCGGAAGTTTTGAGCACGCACTGAGTGAAGCCAGTCACTTCAAAGATTACTTCAGTGTCAAAACGTGAAATGATTGTCTTTTGTTTCTTACTTGTCATTTCACATTCCACGTTTCTAGCTCTATAGGGATAGAGTCCCTGATCTCCATCCTATTAGTGTTACAGTGTTTTTTATTTTTTGAACAATGGAAAGAACCATTGCATCAAAACGAGAACCCAATTTAAGCGTTAAGTTACAGTATGACTCACCTTGAGCAGTGCAGCATACTTTTTATTTCAGGATTCGGACATCTCTCTGGTCACCAAAGTCAAAGATGTTTATCCGGGAGTTGGCGAAGTACCTCTCCGTAATCCGTATCAACACACAAACGGGATCTCACCAATCAATTTCAATCAATTTCGTATGAGTATGGAGAAAAGATTGAAGGGTTAGGATTGTTTCATTGTCAAAGCATCTCCACTAGAGACCAATAAGTTACACCAAATTCTCATCACCAACCCCCCACATAGTATTCTTACATGAAAATGAATTGATTGTCTATTCATCATAGTCTAGGATTGCTTCTGGTCACAACTATTTTCCAACACTTTTAAAAATTCATAGATTATTCACATGGTGTTGAAAACATGCCAGCACAAGAGCAGAATGTAGAATATTGACTACTTTGACTTCGAAGTTCCAACAAGATGCATTAAAAAAAATTAGGTAATCAAATAGTAGGAACAATCCTCAATTACTTATTTGAACGCAATTTGGTGTAGTTATCATATGATTTGTGCCGTTGCCTCAAATATGATATTTTTGAACTTGTATAAAATTTTCTTTAATATTGTTTTGTTTTTTCCATTAATCCCTATAGTCCCAAGAGTTCCCTTGGGGAACTCTTGAAGGTTTGGACAAGTACCTATGATCTCAAGTTTTGGCAAGATTTTTTGAAACTTTTTTCAATATTGGAAAGTTGATTAGCTTTTTGGGAATATAGTTTTTATTTCAATCAACACCTGGAAGCAAAAGTTATGCCACAATAAGCCCAAAGCAAGCAAAGACAAGCAAAAAAAATTTATTGTATTATTTTTTAAAATTTTATTTCTTATAGACTATATTTTTGCTTAGTATGTAGAAAGATTTGATTCATTCCATTTAGATCATAAGTAATGGAAAAGTTATGAAGCTTCTTGTTTTGAGGGCCACTGTACCAAATTCTTGAGACGATAATGTATTACATCCATTTCAGTTTGAACTTGATATTTAACAATTTTTCAAAAATCTAAACTTGCTTCAAAATCTAAAATGGTAATAACATAGGTCGTCAGGTCATCAGGTCTTGAGATTTTGCGCTACAGATTTGGATTAACTTTGTGAATGATTCCTCAAGAGAACAATTGAACTCATCGGAAAAGTACCCCTTATTGCTTCAGTACTGTTGCAATATTGTTTCAGTTGTTACGTAGTATTATACAAAAAATATACTATTGCAAGACTGCAACAATATTCTTTCAGTTAGGAATCCTCACAAGTATAGTTGTAGTACTGCAGTACAATAGTATGTTTTGGGTATTATACTGCATAACGACTAAAACAGTACTGCAGCGATGGGGGGGCTTTTTCCCGATGTGAAAAGGTAGCCTCTCTTCAAGCTACTGGATTTTATGATGCGAAACAATCATATATTTAAAAAATTTGTTGTTTGCATTGAAAATGAGAGTTCTGAGAAAAATTTGATGAAAATGACCTTGGGACTTTAGGGGTTTCAAGTATTGCCAACCATTCTTTCTATCTACAGTTTTGTTTTAACAGTTTGGTGGAGAATCATCCATACGAGACTTTTAGTCTTGGGCGTCATTACTGCATTACAGTAACGAGTACCAAGCCAGACAAGTGACTGGATTTGAGAATCATTGATAAAGTGATAATGCCGCATTGCCAGTTGGTAATTGCCAATGACATGGGTACAACTACTGTAGCATATCCCAAAGATGCAACTTGTTTCAACTATGATCCCATTCTTTTATTGCCAGGCAGCATGGAGTTTTTAGTTTAGTTTACTGGTAGTTTTGTAACAAATGGAATGAACCATTGCATAAAACTAACCGGAGTTTTTTCATTTGCAGAAAATGATTAAGTTATTACTGGTCAGGAGTCTGTGATGACGCTATTTCCATTCATGGGAATCATTCAATGAAACTTGCAAGTGTGGATGAATACATGTATGATCGATAGTCTAGAAGTTCATATATTCAGTTCATTCAAAATGAGTGATTTCAGCGATTTTGTAGCAATTTAGCAAATTAATCCAGTGATAATTAAGATCTTCCCATACAATTTCTTGGTACCACTTTTGAGCAAATGATCAATCAAAAATCCCAGATGCTAATAGCTGACTTAGTTCACAGTTGTTTACACTAATAACTACACTCATTGGTGTCTTCTGTTTTAGGTATACCAGCCCATCACAAGCGGAAGATCCGTCGTTAGAGACTCTTAGGGAGTGATCCAATAATAACTCTTTTAGAAAAAAAAACATTTTTGGACACATGTAACTGTAGGATTTTGTAGTACGCTATTTGAGAAGATGTGGAAAAAAATTCAGAAATTTTTACCGCGTGGATTGTAAGATATTAGCGTTTGAATTGATAGAAATCCTTGTTTTGGCCCTACAAAAAATAGGGTAGCTACACTTCACAAGGTTGCATTTGTATGAAAAAGTGTCCATGTTGTTGCTTCTTTGGATTCTTTTCTCAAGGCAAGTTGGCTACATGTTTGAAAATTTTGAGTTCATTTGAAATTATACAACATATAGGAAAAAACTATAATAAGTAAAAAGAAAGAGAGATCAATTAAAAGTACTAAATTGTTAAGAATTTAGTTATGGAATTGAAAAATGCCAATCCCAATGGTTGTAATATTGTAATAAACAATTTACTACCTATAACTACCCGCAAACTAAAACTCCTCATAACTTTCATCACATTAATCAAAATGGAATGATTGAAAGCTTTCCACATATATATAAATATAGAAAACCAATTTTGTATTTTTGTTTCTAATTTTTTTTTTAATATTTGCCCAGATTGCCCAGTTTCAAAAAAATTACATCCAATACAATAACTTTATAACCATGTAGTCAAAAATTATGAAAATTGTTGGGCCTTAAAGAAAAACCTTGTCTACATATTGTATGAAAATTTTGAAGAAAAGAAATAAAAATTACATCCGTAGTGAGCTGCCCTAAATCAATATGTTGCCAAAAAAATAAGCAGTTTGGTCCTTTAGGGATTAAAGTCTTGCATCAACCCATAACACTTTTTTCAATAAATGAGATTTTGGCTCCATTAAGTTCAATTAGTGGCTATAATGAATGTCTTGGATGATGGTAATAGAATGATTGGTGACTACAATAGAAACTTCTACTTTTTGAGTGTAAATTCATCACAAGAAGTGACTTTTTTAGGCCTTCATGTTAGGCCAGGGTGAATTGACCCCCTCATTGCTCTAGAATTTACATCTTGGAAAAATTCTAAAATTTTATACTTGCCACCCATGATAAAATTTGAAAATTTTGAATTCATAGTTGTAATCAAAGGCCTGCAATTTGTCTAGAGAGGTGAAGAAATACAAAATTACATGGCACAAAATATGTGGCAATTTTTTACATTTACCCTTGCTTGGAGCAATGAGGAGGTCAATCTTCCTTGGTCCTTTCATGTTGTCAGTGGCAATGTTAGGAAATATTATAATAATTGGCACTGATTAAAAAATCCATCATGGATACACCTTGTGTTTGTTTTGAAGTAGTCTAGAGATTCTTTTGGGCTAATTGGGGAGCACACTTCAAAAATTCATAACAAATTCATATTTTGTAAAAAAAAAAAAATTCAATTCTTTTCCCTATGTCTCAAGTTTTTCTTTATGTGGAAAAATATTTAAAAAAATTTCAACAATGTCAACAAGGCAAAATCATTATTTTGCTTGTCATAGGTTGGTTTACTTTATTTAATGTGGGTGCCAAAAGGTGTGCACCCTACTTATCATTGAAGTAATAAAATTGCCACCCATTTAGCATAGATTCTTATAATGAACCTTATAGATATGATCTAAGTCAAAATTTACAACTTTTGCTCGAAAGCCATTTACTAAATTTTTCTTCTCTAAGTTTCATTTTATAGTACATCTTCACATTTTTTAAAGTTCACATTACCGGTACCTCAAGGGCCTTGAATGAGGGGTTAAGAACCAATAAATTACCCGGAATTAGACAAAATCATTTGATAACTTCTTAACCTTTCTGCGTCACAAAACAGACATCAAAAGTGAATAGCTATCCTGCACCTTTCTAGAGCAGATGGAATAACTCCAACTGTTACAGAAGTTTTCACCATTCCGATTTGCAGCCAACTCAATGATGTGTGCAAATCAGCAATTTCCAGGAGGATCCACCATGCTGATTTTAAGATTGTGAGGTTAGATCAACATGGTTTTCTGAGAATCCAGATCTTGAGAGTCTGAAAAACATCCCCTCTGATGCACAGGGGTTAACCCTTCATCGCCGAAGGTCCAAACATGCTTAAAAGCAACCTGCCTTTGCAAGTGTTAAAAGTCTAAATTTCAATAAGGTATGAAAATCTCAACCGTACAATCTTGTTTTGTACATGTTGTAGATGGTGATGATATTTGGGGTCATTTGACCGTATAGATTGAAAGATTATAATGTTTTAGTGTTGGAAAAAGGTGCTGAAATTTTCTGAAAAACACATTTGGAGGTGAATTTCGATTTCTAAACCTACTCAAATGAAAAAACATCAAACTACCAAGTGATTCAAAAACAGAATGTAAACTCTTTGGTGAAAAAAAAATATCATTCAAATGACTCATTGTGTTTGCAAAATGGATTTGAAATGTTAAAAAACAGTGAAACAAGTAGCAAAAAACCACATCTATAGCTGAACCTCCTTCTACTATAATGCTTCTCAGTCACTCATAACTTCTTGGATCAATATGAAATTTTAATTACAAAAACTAGACTAGTATGCGCAACTTTGACAACAAAAATTATTGAAAACGGACCATGTATGAAGAAATTACAAGCCGCCGAAGTTCACTATAATACAAAAATGTCTGGATTTTGAACTTCGAATTGCTCTCAAACATTCAAAATAGCTTGGATTGACATGAAAATTTTACCTCAATAACTAGACCTTAAGGGGAACAAAATCCAACAAATTTTATTGAAAATGAACTTTTGATGAAAAAGATACAAGCCCCCAAAGTTGCAGCCATGACAATGCAGTGTGCTGAACTCAAATTGAACCTGTGAACTTCGAATGGCTTTCACAAACTCAATCCGTCTTGGATTGATCTGAAAATTTTACCACACAAACTAGACTAGTATGCGCAACTTTTACAACAAATTTTATTCAATTTGGACATTAGATGCAAAAGTTAGAGCACTTCAAATTGGACTATTACAGTGTGTGAAGTCACTTTTCGTCCCCTTCGGCGATGAAGGGTTAAAGCCTTCCAGTTTCTCATGCTCATCATTTAGCACACGATTAACTTACATGCAAACTAGACTTGCACTCACAACGCACACCTTGTTCAATTAGCGGCAGAAATTTGTTCTCCCTCCATAAATCAACCAAAATCTGATCATTTTCTTAGTGGAGAACTGAAATTTTCAGACCCTGTGAAGAATACATACACTTTGAACTCACATTGGAATTAGGTTTGATAATCTTCAGCAAGATGGCTTACTGTTGGCATTGCAGAGATGGAAAAGTATAGCCCAATTAGCATCTAATCAAGTCTATTTATTGAATGTTGATCTAGCTAGACGCAAAAATCATCTAATTACTTGCTTCAAAAGAAAAAGTTGATTATGGAAGAAGGCTCTTTGCTAGAAATTGCTGAGTTTTTTACGAAATTAGCTACTACAAGTCGGATCAACGAGCATATTTGTACATGTTTATCAAGGACCTTGCACAGAACTTATTGAGTGTCCATAAAATTGGTGGTGATGGATGAGGTAAAAGATACCATCCTAGCACCCTCAATTTATTTGAACTTTTGCACAATTATGGTAGAAAACTAGTTTATAATTTTGTTTCTTTAAACTTGTTAGGTCCAAGTCTAAATACAAGTCTAGCTAATTTTAGGTCAAATGGTTTCATTTACGTGCTTGGTCTAAATGAAGACACATTTAAGCACATTGCATCTATTTTGGTAAAATGTAAGCAAAGACTAGGCATTAATGGTCCCATTTTATTTGAATGTTTTGAAGATGAAACAAAATGCATCCCCATAGCAACTTGGAATAGAAAATTAGATACTATTGATGATTTTTGTGGTTTTAAAGCTAGTGAAGGAACCGTACACAAGTGTTCATTCAATTCTTTACCTTCAGCTCAATCTTTTGATTTGATAAGAATTGTGTTTGAAACCCATAATGTTGGGAGTCTGCGTAGAATTTTAATAACAAACCCACTTGTAAAAGAAATGCCTCGATTAGTATATGCTATCATGTCAACTTACAATAGATTTGATTATAATCAAGTTGTAGATCAATGGGAAGTTATTAGGGGATTTCACAAGAAACATCTTGAAATTTTGGTTGGGCCTCTTTGCAGACATGCATCTGATGGAGATGCAAAAAGATGAGAGCTGATGTTGGAGATTATTGGATGGGGAAGCTATGGCCTTAGAATTGAAGGTTTTTTAATACTTGGAGAAGTCATTGATGGGCGTCCAATGATCATGAGGCAAGATGCATATTACATTGGTCAGAAGCAAAATGTGCCTATTGTTCAAAGAATTGACTTTCCTAAGGTTTGTGCATGTCTAGAAAAGTTAGATGCAACTGTAATTTTGAATGGTGTGCATGTACAAGAACATGTCCAAGGAACCATCACTCATTGAGAGATACTGTGGGCCTTTCTTGAGTTGTTTTTTAGTAGAATCAACTTGTTGGAAAGAGTGAGATTAGCCTCCTTTGTTGTTCATATCTTGTACGAGTAGAATCCTTTTACATTCGAGAGAAGGGTCATGGTCATACTATTTCAGAAAATTGGATGACAAAAGAGTCACAACTTGATTGCTTAATAGCTTGTCATTCCAGTGTACTTCACATGCAAATGACGAAAGAATTCTTTCCACGTTTACTTATAGCTTTAGAAAGAAGTGGATCTGATTGATGCAAAGATTTTTTTCGCATGCTAGGACAACAAGTCCTAAACAAACACAATTTTTCTGCTATAGAAGGTGCTTCTTGTACATCTTATATATATATATAGAGAGAGAGAGAGAGAGAAGTGAATAAATTAAACATGAAGAAAATGGGCCAAAATTTGTTGGTCCTTGTCATAGGAAGAACTTTTGGTAGCTTGGAAATGCTCAATGTTGTGGGGTTGATGACATTGGACAATATGAGCACTTTTAGTGATGCTGCAATTAACCCCTAAAGGACCGAGGCCTTTTTTCTGCCAAAAAACAGTGAAAACTGCCATTTCTATAGCAAACAGTAAAAAAAATTGAAAAATATTTTTTTTACAAATCTAACCGTAGGATCTTACACCTAACTAGTATGAGAATGTATGGAAAAAATTTCAGAATTTTTGACCGCACAGATTGCAAGATATCTGCGTTTAAAGTGAAAAAAACAAGTTTTTCAGCACATTGCGGGACTAGATTTTTTGACTTTAAACATTTTTAACTTAAAATTTTTGCACTACAGCGTTTTGAGCTTTAAATCTTAATAGTGGAGAATTGAGTTGAGAGTCTAGGAAAAAAAAAGAAATTCAAAAAAACTTAATTATCATTCTTAAAAAAATTGTTAAGTCAAAGTAGGTACAAGATAGAAGGAAAATCTAAAATATTCATATATTTTAGATGGAATTAAAATTCACTAATTCCAATGGTGAGATTGTTCTAGCAATTAAACTAAACCATGCAAAAAAAAAAAAATTGAAAAATTTGAAAGATTGCATTCAGAAATGAATCCTACAAGTTATTTTTTTCAAGAAGATGCTCTAACTGCCCGAAAAACAAGAATGTCTATAACTTCTTCATAACAAATCCAAATGAAATGAATCAAAGCTTTCCGAATAGACAAAAATATAATCTATGAGAAAAAAAATATTAAAAAAAAAAATTCAAATTTTTGTCCATTTTTTTTTTGCTGCCCGGGCTGCCCCCCGTCCCCTGTTTTCAGCTTATTTGGTCATAACTTTTTTTCCTGGGCACCGATTGAGAAAAAAATTATATTCCCACAAAGCTTATCAGTTTTTCTATCTCCAAAAAAAGTTTCAAAAAATCACAAGAAAATTTCAGCCCGTAGGTACCTGCCCAAAAACGCATTTGTCCCCCGAAGGGACAACGGGCTTTTAGGGGTTAACCCCTATAGTGCCTTATATGTTTCTCAAATTGTTTTTGTCTCCTAAGGTCTTGCACTTCATATGCTATATTTTGGTTTCTACCTTGTTTGGGATCTTTTAGGCACAAAAACAAGCACACAATGTAATTCATAGGTCTTATGCAAATATCACCAAATTTAACAAAGAAATTTGCAGATATTGTTGTCTGTATATTCATGTCTTCTTATATTTGATCTTTAGTCCTTTGATGAGCTTGTTGTATCCTATAATCAATCATTTTGTAACCAATTGCAATACCACATACAACAAATTGCCTATACTTATGACATTTACAATGCACTTGTCTATTGTGTTGTCTTGATCCGTTATAGAAATGCAAAATTATACTCCTTGCATCCCAAAATGATCTTCCTGTTGGCTTTTTTTTTTGGCCCAAATTGATTTTTCCGTTGTGACATGGAAGAAGAGAATAATAAACTCAACAAATTCAGCTCTTCTTTTCCGGAGAAGCTACTTGTTCTTTTCTGTTGTTCCCAATAAACTGCTATTGTTTCGAGTAAAATGCTTGTTTTAAGAAGCTAAACTAATCAAGCCATGTTGTTCTGCTCCATTGTTTCCGATAAGTTGCAAATAGATAGCTTGTTCTGAGAAGTTGACCCAATCAAGCCAGTTGGACAAGTCACACTAAAACAAATTCGGGGGCAATAAGAGACTGTGAGTTCTCAAGCCCTAGGAACTTTGGGAACGCCTTGGGAATAGTAATTTGACGTGGGCAAGACTGTGCCATGTCATAAAATAATAATAAATAAATTTTTTAATATTTTAAAAAAATTTAATATTAAATTTTTTTTAATAATATTTTAATTTTAATTTTTTTGTTTTTTAATTTTTTTGATATTCTGACTGTTCTCAGCAACATGGAAAAACCCTGAAATGACCCTTTGGAGGCCTCAAATTTCTTCTAATGTTTTATCTTTTATAAAATGGGAATCACTTTTTCCATTTTGACTTTTCGGTACTAAACACTATGAGTTGTCCAAGGAGTCACCGCGGGAAGACAAAAGGACTCAAGCCACTTTGCGGGAATTGAAGAGACAATTGGCTAGCGGTGCTCTTCCCAAAAGGCCCCCAAAATCCACATTTGAAAGCTCCACAATTTCAAATTGATAATGAATCCAAAGCTCAAATTTGGAGGAGGATAGGAGAGCATTGTACTTTATTTATACCTCAAAACGAAATTAAAAAATTATAATTTTTGACCTTAATCCAAAACATTTTGTAAAACACAAAGATCATTTTGGAACGGAGGGAGTAAGTAGCCCCCCCATTAAAAGACAAGTATAGCTAAGAAATGTTGAAAAGATGATTGTGAAAAGTGAGGCAATTGAAAATATATGTTTGAAACAAAGTAAAACAAAGTTTATATATTAAAATCTTTTATATTTAGAAAATCTTTTACATTTAGGAATAATTTTACAATGAATCGCATCTTTTACTTTCTTAATGATCTTCATTTTTTATCTATTTGTAGAGTTTAACCTACTGTAGTCATCTTAAAAGTAAAATATTTTGAAATATATACATTTGTCCTAAACTTAAAAAATTATGAAAAAATCTATATTTATAATTAATGTATTTAAAATTACAAATACTTATCAAGGTTTGGTATTTAACCCTTAAACGCCAAAGCGGACGTTTTGCGACCGATGAATGACAAGAGAATCTCCTGTGTAGGATAAAAGTGCAACTATTCATCCTCAAAATTTTGTGTGGAAAGGGAAGATCATGAATAGTAGTTTGACCTCCAGTGAGTACTTTTGGTTTTTTCAAAGAAGGTGATGTCATCCAATGCCAAAAGGGATGATTTCCACGGTCACCAGCACGAAGGGTTATTTATAAGAAGGTGTGATAATTATTATAAATTATAATTACATTATATTTGAAATGATTTGATCTATGGTTTAATTTTTTTAATTTATCTAAAGTGTCACCTTGATTTATTCACTATTAGTGTCCCTTGTTGTGATGCCATAGCCAAAATAACAATAATTTTTTAATTCATAAGAACTTTGAAATTTTATAACTCTCATATTATAGGTCCAACCGCCACAAAACGAAGCTTGTGCACCTGTCATTGCAAAGAACTTTCTATTGGTATTAAGAATGCGGCCAATTGGTTCCAGATATCTCACCATAAAAAACAAACAACTTCATTTAAGGTATAGACTACAAAATAAACAACCACTCCAGAAAAATTCCACACCCTATAACTTCACAACACATTCATCAAACCTTTCACCAACATTTTTCACTAAGAAACAATCATATTTCATCATCATTGCACCTCAATATTTATACCCCTTTGCACCTTCTTTCTCCTCTTTATCTAATTATGTCCATCATCTAACACAAACCTTTGTATCTTACACAAATCCCTCCTCCATGAAACCCTGACACAACATAAAGACATTTACTTCACTTCATTACATATAGATAACATAGATTCTCTTTTCTAATGGAGGTATGTAGTCTTTCTGTTAGTCAAAATTTGCTCTGGCATGGCGTGGGACCTAAAATGAACAAACTTTTTAAACAATTTTCAATATGACAATCATGTACATTTAATATAAACTTGCCTCAAATTTTGGAGATTTAGATTTGGATAAACTTTGTAGATGACGCCTAAAGAGAGCAAAAGGCATCTTCTCTTCAAGCTACTGAATGTTATGTTATTTCAACCATCTATTTCATTTATTGCCAGTCAGCATACTGATATACTAATAAGAGTTTCAATTTTATTTTTAATTTGCACAAAGCAATTATTATTGGAGTGATGAGACTACATACTTTTCATTCATGGAAATGGATATAATAGGGATGAATATATGTATGATCATCTAAAAGTTCATACATTCATCCAATATAAGACATATAATAGAACTTCTATAATGTAATAGCCTTAGGACTAGAGGAAAATATTACATTAAAAAGGTTATTGCTTTAAAGAGGCTACGGCATTAATCTCAAGGGGTTCACTTAGAAAAATTTATTTGGAATGGTGCAACCAAAGATATTGTAGGTTTAATTCTTTTAACCTAAAATTTTGAATTTTTTTGGATATAATATTGGATGGATAAAATTTTGGCACATTGGATTATTACTAATATAAGGTGGACAATAAAACATCATTTTTTATTCTTTTATCTAATATACCATTTGAAATAAAGCTAAAAGATGCTAATTAGTGTAAACTCCATCTAAGAGGAAAGAATTCTATCAACATATGATTCAAAGTACAATGATAAGTCAATATAAAAATAACAATAGCTCTTTGTAAGACCCAAAGTCCTTTGTGAAAAAATCAATGTGTAAAGTTATACGTTCAGATTGTGTATGTGATCCAAACAGTTAGATGAGTCTAGTATGCCATCAAGGAGCTAGCATGATGTGAAAACATCAATGATTACTCGCAAATCAAGCAATTAATTCATATAGCCTCCAAATCAGGTAATACCTAGAGCCAAAATCTTTGCTAATTAGTATGTACTGTGGTTATAAGCCAAGCAAACATCAATTAGTGAATGGAGGCTAATAACAATGTCTAGATAGGTAGTTTAACAATCACTAGTTGCTTATAAATACATAACCTCTTTTTTAATTAAACTTGTTGGGCGTTATTTTAAGAAAGGCATTTCATATGGAGTGCATGACACCTTCAAATTATGTGTAGAAGAGTCCTAAATCACAACATTAGAATTGCACCCTTGTATTTGGAATCAACTTGTGTTCCAAATGTTTTATGACAGTTATTAGTAAAGATATGGCAAATTTTGTCAAAATATAGGCCATTTTCAGACCGAGCAGTCTAAACCATCTAGAATACATATAGATTTCATAAATTGAGTTTTAAACTATAGAAGTGCCAAAGTTGCGGAATGAATGTCATTTTAACAAAATTTTCCACATAGAGATGTTTGACATGGCTGTAGGTGAGCTTTGAAGAGAGGCCAACTTGTAAAATTTTGAATACGTTATGAGTACTCTATGTGAAGGTCAGATCCAACAGAAATTAAGTCATTTTTGTGAAAAAGTGCCATGAATCATCTTGTGAATGGTGTGGGGTGATGTGGACCCCTAAGAATCTGACATGGAAATTTGATTTCGGCAACTAAGTGCCAAATTAGACCTTCATATACGGTATTTGGGCCTAGTTCTTAGTATTTGGACACAATGTCTTCTAATGAAAATAATTTAATTATAATGAAGTTATGGTGTGAAAAAATGACCTCTACTTTGATTTCAAAGTAAGTGTATGGTACTTAAAAATATGAAAAATTAGAAAATTAGGTAATGATAGGGTCTAATTAATTGGTCCCCACTATCAAAATACCCCCTATAATAATACACCTTGTTTGCATGTGATGTATGAACCCCACAAAGAGTAAGCCCCAAGGCATTAATAATGCTTGGAGATTTTATTAGTGGCTTGAAATTTTGTGGAGCTCTTGGATTAAAGTCAAGTTCACCAAAGCAACATCTAGATTCCAAATTCAATGACAATTAATTTAAAAAAAACTTACTTTGTACATCTTCAATGCGTTTAGGCTGAGATTGAAGGAAGAATATTACTTTAGAGAGGTTATTGGCTTACAAAAGTTCAATTTATATAGAAGCTCTATTGTACCGTATCAATAATTTTGAGCAATTTAACAAATTTATTCATTGATAATATCTTCCCAAACATTTTTTCAATTTTTTTTAATCACTTTTGAGCAAATGATTAGTAAGAAAAACCTAGATGCTAAAGCTAACTTCAGTTAGCACTTTTTTTTTTACTTAGGAACCAACCAAAAAAATAAAAAATTTGAAGCACTCTCTTTTAATTGACAAAATACCTTTTCCTCATATGAAATTGTTAGCTTGTAATATTTTGATCATAATTTTGAAGGACTTAAGACTATTGTCATGATGTGGGCTGTGTACTATTTAACCGCTAAAGTTCCTTGACTATGTTTTGACCAAAAATGCTCTAAAACTGTCATTTCTAGTGCAAGTACCAAATTTTTGAATTTTATTTTGGACACATGTAACCATAGTATCTTGTAGTATTCTGACTTGAGAACACATGGTAAAAATTTCAAAAATTTCCACGACGTGAATTGCAAGATATAAGCATTCAAATTTGCTGAAATCATTTTTTTGGCCCTGCAATAAACAGGGCAGCTGCACTTCACAAGCTCACTTTTCTATGAAAAATATCCCAAATGGTGGTTCTCTTTGGATTCTTTTTTCTAGAGAAGTTGGCTACATGCTTGAAAAATTTCAAATCATTTGGAATTGTACAACATATAGGAAACAAATGGTAAGTAGAAAGAAGTAGAGAATGATTCAAAATACTAAATTGTTAAGAATTTAGTTATGGAATTGAAAAATGCCAATCCCAAATCCCAACGGTTGTAATGCTGTAATAAACAATCTACATCCTATAATTTATTTATTTTTAAAAATATTAAAAAAATTGAGTAAAATAAAGGACTTCAAATTTTATTTTAAAGTAGAGAATCCATAATTGCCTGCAAACTAAAATTCCTCATAATTTTCATTTCATTAATCAAAATGGAATGATTCAAAGCTTTTCATATATATATAAATCTAGAAAACCAATTTCAAATTCTTATTTCTAAAAAAAATGATTTTTCTTGATATGCCCAGACAGTCTGAGTTGAGAAACAAACAACATATTAATAATTTTTTAACCATGTAGTCAAAAATTATGCAAATTGTTGGGCCTTACAGCTACTCCTCGTCCCCATGTTGTGTGAAAAATTTGAAGCAAAAAAAAAATTTCCATTTGTAGTGAACTATCTAAAAAATCTATGTTGCCAAAAAATGCAGTTTGGTCCTTCAGGGATTAAAATAGACATTTATCCTTGCTTGAGTTCAAGTATAGTAGCAGGTGTTGTTTGAATGGTGTTAGTGTTATTCATATTTTAGTTGGCTACTTGGATGTGAACCAATGGTTAGTTTGATGAATGAATTGGTAGATAGGGTTAGTAAGAAGTTAGAATTAGACTGCGACTAATTGCCAAGGATTAGGGTTTGTTTGAAAATACTTAAAGGTAAGCTTGCTACCCATTGATAATATCAAACATTAGGAATCTAAAGCAATGGTGTTTGCATGAGCATGTCTAAAAGCTTTTTCTTTATAAGGTTATGAAATTTGGTGAGCACATGTTTTATTTCTTTATTAGCATTCTATAAATGGTTCATGAGATTTGGACCTAATCTCAATTAGTTATAGGCAAATAGCAACCAAAAGAAAAATTGTGAAGATAGAGCCTTAGTTTATCAAATAATAGTGGAAAAATGTCCACCAAAATTAGATAGTATCTTAGATAGGAGTACAAATTGATATGTGAATATTTGAATATTTGATCTACATTGTGATGAAGTTTCAAGTTATTTGAAGTGATTTTCCATCTTTTATGTTAAATCAAAGCTAGGTATGGCAATTTCTAAGTTATTGTAAGAAGGGTTAGAAAGTCATTAGTAGGAAAATGTTTACTAAAGTTAGATAATATCTTAGATTAGGGTAGATATTGATATACTAGTATTTGAATATTTCATCTACGTTGTGGTGAAATTTTAAAGCATTTGAAATAATTGTCCATCTTTTATACTAGATCAAGCTAGCTACAACAATTTCTAATTTATTGTGAGAATTATAAAATAGGGATCGAGGAAAAAAATTTAGAATCAATCCAAGATTATTTAGGGATTTTAGGATATTAAAAAATAATATGCAAAGCATTTTTACAACAAAGGCTCTAGGCTATTCTAAGGCTACTTGCAAAACTTTTGTGACACTGCATTATACAAGAGAGGTAGGCAACAACTGACAATTTAAGAAGATACAAAATTGGGTACAATTTGCAAGTGAGAGTTTCACTCACACACCAACAATTGAACCAAGTTCACACAAAGGACCAATCACTTTACTAATAGTGGACTACTAGAGAAATAACTTTTCTTTAATATTCAAGTTTTATTTATTTATATTAAATATAATTAGATTGCATGTGATTATCACTGTTCAAAATTGCATGGATTAGACCAAAATCTCAAGTCAAGGAAATGACAATTCTACATAATCATAGTACATGCAATCATTACACAACAAGACCTTGAAATCTATCAATTGAATTTTTGCCATTCCTAGATTTCATCAAAGCTCTACCACAATCTCCCGACCAAAATATCAAACCTTATCGTCATACAACCATGGCTGTAATGAAATTTGCTCAAGAACACCTTACCCTACATCCTGTTTGGTTTGCCAATTAGAAGATATGACCTTTTCTAGTCATTGATTAGACAATTGTTAAGGTGAAGAATCCTCCCTAAGGTCCCTATTTTCTTCCAACAATTACTACGGTGGTGAGAACAAACGGTTTCCATCAGCTTTCCACCTCAAGAAAATTTTATTGAATATTTACACAACATAATATCTTTGCTTGTACAATCAATTCAGACATCTTTGAAATCACTCTATAAAATGTGATTCACCTCAATTTTTGAGCTTCACAAAACAAGGCTTCAGGCCTACGGGTTAAGATTTTCTAATGGGTTCAGACTTCAGAAGATGTTGAATTGTTTAGAAGTCTTTCGCAAGGAGGCTTGGATGATTACATTTTGATCCCACTTCAGGTCCTATGGGCCAAATTCTGCATAGCACTTTCTACCAGCTCTTGGCTGTCTATTATCATCGCCCACTCCTTAAGAGTAAAACTTAAATTAGGTCTGAATCAGAACATTCTCAACCAAGTGAGTTTGGTGGGCTCTGTTTGAATTCTGCATCATTGATAACGCAGCCGAATCCCTAATTAATGTACTTACAATTTGTTTCGCTAAACAGAAATTAGAAACTAGAAGCAAAACAAACTATAACCAGTAGTAGGATCATGAAATACCTTAATCCTTTGAAAAGTCGACACTCATCATCGTCTAGATAATTTGCGTCACAGTTATCCGCAACAGGCAACATCACACATCTCCACTTCTAATATATCTAAGCTGCCTCTTCATATTAAAAAAAAAAAAATCAACCACATAGAAAAAGGCAAATTCCTACCATTTTTGGAGGTCGTCGGCTTCATTATCACCTCTCTTCAAATCGAGACAGCAAATTCTAACAAGTTATGAGCACAAGGAAATACCACGTTTCCGCTACACCCTAGTTTCTACGTAAAGCTGTACACATTTCAGCTAAGCATGGCCAGCTACTGGGAGTGTACAATAGATACTGGGATCCAGATACATTCGAGCAGTTTCTTAGCCTAACCAGTTCAGTCCTAAGGTTTGAAATCAAATCCCTTCAAATGAGTCTAGATTACAAGTGCTACATTCACCTGTCTGGAAACAAGCAGGATACTATGGACTTCTTTTCTACCTTCCAATTTCTCTTACCCAATTGTTATTAGTAATCAATAAACATTGCTTAAATCAGGGGTCTGCTGCAAGGCAGAAGTGCAACTGATATGCATTCCGTAAATGAACGGTAATAATTGCCAAACAAATTCAATGAATTGAAAATTGAATGAAAATAAAATCTAAGATAGAAGCACCCAATTGCGACACAATCTAAGAAAAAGAACCCATTCCACTTAGAAGTCTAAACAAGTCGTAGAGCATGTCACCATTACGTACGCATCACAATAGGCGGTCCTAACTTAAATCGTAATCAAGGCTTCAGAAAAAAACTTGCACCAAATCACCATATTGTGACACAGCTGGCTTTGAAAACATAAGAAACGTACCTGAATCTTAGTCCTCACGAGCAGCATTAGGCAGCAGCTTGCTCCAGTGCATTCATCTCCACAAACAGCATCTGAATAACACTGACAACTGAGTGTGAAAAACAAATACAGAAGATTTAGGAATAACAAAAAGAACTTAATGAAGACAACTATATGTGAACAACTCCTAAACCAGAAGGGCAACAACCGGCATTGGTCACGAACGATTCAAGACTCTCGTGCAACAATTTAAGCCTCAAAAGCAAAGCATGAGAACATGGAGATTCATCTCAAGTAAAGGGACATAAAAGTGTAGTTGGCATCATCATCAGATTTCCGCCATCACAAACAAAATTCATTATCGCACAAATCCAGCTTCTAATGCCATATCTGTATAAAAAAATAATATTATGAGAATCTACAATCAAGCGATTGAAAAGGAAATTCTTTATACAATTAAATCGTAACTAAAGAGTTTTCAAAGCCAGTCATACGAGCCGAATGTACCCTTCATGACTTATATGCATATTAGGAATGAAGCAACTACCGTGATAGAACATTCTCGCCTCAATAATTAACACCCAGTTCTACCCAGTAGCAATACCGAAATCGACCAGTTTCAAGTTCAACTAGATGAACCATCGAACCTAGCATTCAAACTAAACTGAATCCTGCTTTTCTCAAATCGTAAGCAATTTGCAGTTTTTTGGATACCACCAGTAGGAACCTAAAGTTGGATTGTGTTACTTTAAGAAGCAAATCACGCAGTAGTCAATTGGTGAGGATCTGGAGTAACTGGCAACAGATAAGAACAGGATTAGTACTCTCTAATGGCCAAAGAAGCACTCAAGCAAATCACATGAGAACTAACCAAAAGCAAGTCCACATGTCAATTGATTAATAAACGTTCATCATTGCTAGACATTGCAAATACGTGGTAGCATAGAGTGAACATTGAGAACGCACCTCTAAGTCGAGTAAACTTGAAACAATATGAATATTCTACATTCGCGACCAAACCATGATAGGTTTGCAATACTTGTAAAGGATTAAGACTCTGGCATACTTATAATATAAAGAAACTTGTCGCGCCTTCACATAATATCGCTGCTGATAAGTGAGTAGTAGAAGAAAGAATAATCTCAAACTTAGGGACCCTCGTTGCTAAGTCTCCATAAGCATCAACCAAATTTAGTTACTGGGAATCAGCACTGCCAAAGTAGCATCAGTTACCAAATTGGTGCTAAATCCCGCTAACTACTTGGCACTGAATTTATATTCATTTCCATCAGTGAATTAAACTACCGAATTTGTACGAATAAACTAATTGAGCCCATACCAATTTTTTGAAGTGCTAACTCCACCAACAAAGTATCAAAAGTTAGCTAAATGAAATTCAACCATAGTTACCTTGCGAGCACTTCCCACTAACAATAATGACTTTTAGTGCACGCCAAAGCAACAAGTACAAGTGACTGCCACCATAATACTCAAAAGAGGTTCCAACTTCAAAGACAGGTACGATCTTTTTAAAAATATAAAGAAATTCAGCAGTGCTCTCCATAGCGAAAGGAGGCCCAACCAACGATAACCTATACCTTGTTATATTCGGCAGTTTTCCCTGCTATGCATCCAACCCGTCCAACCCATCCAAAACCGCTGGCAGGAACCAACGCCAGTCTTAAAAAGTTGGATCAAGTTACAGAACACAATATACGAGATCATTATGTCTGCGAACAGTTGCCTAATCAGGCCAATTAAACACACAGAAAATGTTGCTGTTATTTGAACCAGTCAGCAACATAAAAAATAATAATGTGCAGCTATGCCAAATCGATGTGCAAAAAACGTTCCTGTCCTTGAGAAGAAGAAGTATCCTGCCAATCCTCACCTCAACACACAAATATGATGAAACTTTATCTACACAACCAGGTTGAAACACACGGCAAGAGCTGAGAAACTTGAAGCAAAGTGTACTGATATACTTCTAAGAACAGAAGGTACTGAATTGAAACATAAACCTCAATATTAAGTCTTTCAATCCAAGCTCTTTATTATTCATCAATAGAAGTTTCCAGAGACCTAGCTCATCAATATGATCCAAGGAGCTGGATATGCACGGCAGTCGACATCCGCACATTGGCAGTAAACCGAATTAAAAGAAAAAATGAAGCTGATAACATATGGAGCACCTCGTAATTAGAAATAGAAACCTAGCTGCTTAGGGAACATTTATCACAGAAAA
Organism: Pseudisothecium myosuroides; assembly: GCA_951799445.1. Classification (NCBI taxonomy): domain Eukaryota; kingdom Viridiplantae; phylum Streptophyta; class Bryopsida; order Hypnales; family Lembophyllaceae; genus Pseudisothecium; species Pseudisothecium myosuroides. Next base: position 19,796,009 of record OX637287.1, on the reverse strand, counting down.
AGATGAGGCAACTGTAAATCACAAGAACTGACACCCTACCTGGGTCAACGAAGGTTAGCCTAGCACATGACCATGTCCAGAAAATGCACGTGAAGCACCACGTTTCTATCTCAAGAATAGCCTAGCATCAGACAGCAGTCAAAAGATCGTATTATCAAGGAGAACCTGGTAAGGCTAGACATATTCATGGGGGACCAACGTCAAATTCTACGAGTTCTTGCGGAAAACTCCATAGGAAAGACCAAACAGAGATTCAATCTTTGGGGTTAAATCTGCAAAATGTTGTTCAATTCTTGAAAAAGCATACAGAGAGGGTGCAACAAACTGAAAAGCAGAAGATAAAGTCTAGAAGTAGAGTGGCACGAACTTAAGACTTATATCTACATTGGCTTAAAATTCTCTCTTATCATCTATCAGGCCTAGTCAGAAAGTGGTGAATCCTGGCACAAGACCTCTACACGATTGCACCCCATGACAAGTCACAAGTGAATGAATCAAGGAAGTCATAGCGACTATCAAAGGTAATCCATGTGGAAAAATTCATGACCAGGTCTTCCAGGAAGAGACACCTCTACTATAGAGAATGATTCGAGCAACGGATTTACAAAGTGACCAAGAACGCACCATACATGAGAACTCTTCATATTGTTAGGTCAATAAAGCCTTTAGCTTCAATAAGGCCGATAGCCAGAATTTGCATTGTGGTTTGGAGTCCATCTTGTAGGACCGGGTCCAGATGGAGGCTGATGTGGGTGAGCGTGATGGGCGTGCGAATGCAACTGGTTTTGGTGATGGTGGTGATTTTGACCTTCGTTGTCTCCCCTCTTCAACTCCACCTTGATGCGTTTGCCAGAGATAAGAATACCATTCACTTGCTGAATTGCTGCTTCAGCAGACTGCGGTGAATCCATAGAAACAAAACCTGTTTGGGAGAATAGAATAAGGGAACCATATGACCAAGTTACAAGAAATGACTCAACTAAAACTAGTAGTAGAGGTACTAAAACTCAAAAGAAAAAGGACCAGAACAGTGTTTATCACATGAACTTCTTCGGAAAATGTTAGCACGAACTGCTAAAGAAGAAATCTGATAGAACACAACAAAGGCGCATGATAATTTTAATGACAGTTTCAAATTGCTTTTACATTTGGTAGCACATGTTGTTTATTGCCCACTTAGTCAGATTGATCGATCGTCAAGAAAATGTCCCTCTTATCAAACGACCTAGCAATATTTACAGAACATCTGATTCTGAAAGCAAAAAGCTAACATGTAAAAGCAAAACCGAAAATAAAATCCTCCCAGTTGATCTCATTGACTTTTAATTTTTATGAATAACACCGGGTCCTCTAAACTTCGGATATGAACTCGTTGCCTTCAATACCCTCGAGCGCCGGGTCTGCATGGCGAATTCTCTATACTAATCCTGTCCCAAACTTCGAGGTAAACTACTCGTTGAGGTAAGGAAAAGAGTATAATTCAAACACCTAGTGAATCCAACACATCTCGAAAGTTTGCATTCCGAGTGTGATATATTCAAAAAGAGGAACTGGTATAAGACGATGAAAAGCATTCAAATACCCTAGCGCACCTCTACAATTCAAACAAGCCGAACAACATGGTAGCCGCATGAAGCAAGCGAAGGTCCAAGATGAAGAGAGAAAAGAAAAGTCATGAAGATTGGATGGTCTGTAAGTTTTAATCTACAGGAACAGAAGAAATTCCTCCATCCACATTTATAAAAATGATCATAACAATGCGACTACACACTAACATCCAAAGTAGCCAATCGCAGATAGCAGCAGAGCGAATCCAAATCTAAACTGGTTACAATGCCCTCAGGTAACGATGTTGAAAGACAAGCAAAAGAATCAAAATAAAATCTCAAGGAAAATTCACAAGAAGGTCAACTAAGCTGACACAAGAGACCCATTACGTAGAAGTATTTAGGTCATAAAGTGACTCAAATATGAAAGTTGAGAGCAAATAAATAAATACTGTATCTGAAATTAAGTGCAAAACTGGAGAGAATTGAAAAAATACAAGACAGAAGGGAATCATACCGTAAGTTCTATTTCGCCCTGTATCCTTTTCCACGCCAACTTTTGAATAAACAACAGTGCCATAAGGAGTGAACAAATCTGCCAACTTCTTATCACCCATATCTTCAGGAATACCAAATACAAAAAGATTGGCTCCTGAAACAAGCAGAATTTTTTGTTAAACAACAAAGTTCATACAAAATCAAGCACACTTCAGGATTATCAATAATCCTACTGATCTGGAATGAACATCCTCAAGAAGCCATTCCAAAAAAAAGTAGAGATTCTGAACAGCCAGGCAGATGGTACGCGAGAAGTCATGTTTCTACTTAATTGAAGAACAAGCACACTCACATTAAGCAACCCAAACTAAAGTCATTGAGAGTGATCCTTCCGTCATCAGTACTACAAAAAATGAGCATATGAGTGTTGAAACAAATTAATAATGTCATGTACGAGGTACTGCCGGTCACCTTGAGGGCCACTAGTTGCAGTAGGAGGTGGTGGTGCTGGCGTCGCTTTAACAGGAGTAGTAGTTTCCGAAACAGGAGGTCGAGGATGAATAACAGGAGGCGCAGACACTGACATTAACCACCAAATTCTTTATTGAAATATGCCTTAAAATCATATCGTTGTACTGCAAATACAAATGCATATCTATGCACAATAATCTAAGCAGAAGAATTTCAACAAACTAATACAAAAATCCATCTCTATAGAGCATTGTTTCAAAACACGAGCATGAATCTGAAAAACATATTGCATTAATGGAAATTGCATCAGTTCACCACTCTAGCTCCATACACCACCGACGATCATATGTATATATTTATTACATTTCAAAGTAACAGAACTAACAACATCTTCAATCTATGAAGACCAGAACCAGCATGTTCACGTTGAACTGTAAGGGGTTCTCCTGAACAGTATCTAGGTCAATCCTTCAACATACATGTCATGATAAGGACGCCAACCAAACTATGCTCATTTTGTCAGATCAGTTTTGAAAAGCTAACATTGGGGTGGAATCGATTACCGTGAGGGGGGTGTCCTGCTTGTGCATTTGTCGCTTGACCCTGTGCCTGAGATGGAGTTGACGGTGATGGAGAGGGCTGAGAGGACGCTCGAGACTGATTTTGAGCTTGTCTAGGTGAAGGCTGTGAGCTTGTCTGCTGGTTTTGTTGTTGCTGCTGCTGGATGTTGGAAGAGTAGCCTCCAGGTCGGGACCCAGGCTGGTTGGGTTGGGTTTGTGGTGACTGCAACAATGGTGGTTGTCCCGAAGGAACTGGCATAAGAGGAGGCAATTGAGTCCCTCCTGCTCCAGGGTGAGGAACCAATCCAGGTGACGGGTAACTAAGATGCCCATGCACGAGGTGAGGCATGGGAGCAGGTGCGGTGGCCCCTGCCGATTGTCCTTGGACCGGGAGGAGAGGAGTTGCATATGTACTCTGAGGAGATTGCATTGGACCTGCCGGCTGAGGCGGTTGCCCTGGTAGTAATTGTGCTATTCCAGACGGTTGGACATAAGAACCAGGTTGTTGCATGTGAGACCCCCCGTACATGTAGGTACCTGCCCAAGCAGATTGTTGTTTATACAATTCCAGGATAGAAGAAGCATGTATGTGAAATAAAAAAGCTACATTCACTATAACATTAATTCAAATATTTGGATAGAGTATCGGCCAGAAAACAAATTATTACCTGTCTGAGACATGTATGCTCCTGGAGGCTGACCATACATGCCAGGTTGTTGAAAAGAGGCTCCCACGTGAGGCACGTAACCTCCTGTATGATGCCCAGAAGCCATTTGAGGGGTCTGAATGATACTATGGCCAGAATGTAGTGTATTTTGTTGATGTGGAGTTTGAACTACTCCACCAGGAACTTGAGCCATGAGAGGACCTTGCTGAGCTTGCCCACTGAATAGTGGGTTCGAAGGTTGGCTTGAAGCACCTTGGTTAGTCCCTGCCTGTACGTGAGCCTGTCCTCCCAAACTCCCCCAGAGTTTTAGTCTCATAACTTTCAAGCGTTACTACTACAATGATATTCGAACAGCATAGCTACATCACTGAAATCCTTCACAACTTATTATATAGCACAATAGTCGTTGCTCATCTCCATGGAATGCATAAAGGAAACATGTCTATGTAAACAAGAAATTTCCTCAACTTGCTTGTGCATCACCTGAGGATAAGTATGGGTCTCAAGTGCTGCTGGTTTCTCCCACTGAGTTGTGCCTGTGATCAAGTTGTGATAAAATGGTTTCCCGTTTGGCGCTTCATGGGTTGCCCATTCTTCTGTAGCTTTTAAATCAGCAGTTGCTTTGTGGTTGGGATCCTGGGCTTGAGCTGGATAACCAACGTTGCCATTTTGTCCTGAGTTAGCCTTTGCAGCCTCCGCAAGAGATTTTCCGTAATCATTTTCGCTTGAATTGGTCGAAAGATGGCCATTTGCTGCTTGACCAACTTCCTGCACCAGACGAATTGTAACGAATATGCACAAAAGGTCACAGACTCAGGAGGAAATATATCAACGTTATGGACACTGTCACAATGCCCGCAGTCAACAGTGTCAGCAAGACACACCTTTAGCAGTTGACGCACATACACATTCTAACATGTAATGTGGTAATCATGTAACACATTCCGGTTATATCCCGACCCGAATGATGCACAGCACTGGAGACTTGTATGCAGCACAAACGAAGAACAAGACTCTAGAAGATCAACATCAGTGGGAAAACACTCCATAGAATGTGACACACGCCCAAAGAAAAGGACCAATGCAATTGACATCACCAAGCTACTAATTGCATTAGACCCATTCGATTAGGTCAGAATTTACCAGCATCATTTCTCAAACTTGAATCGTAAAGAGTGTGCAAGAACCGAAATACCGAAATACCGTAACCGTCGAATTTCATTTCTATAAAGCTTGTACGGACTACAATTCAACTATCTATATTTTGTAAACCTGTATGTAAGTCGTGTATGCTTCAGTGATAAATACAACCAAAGAAAAAGCGGAGCTTGCTCGAGACCATGAGGAAAACGTGATTCTATACAAAAGAAAACATATATATGACTGGGTGAATTAACCAGCTTCATCCAAGCATAAGGGAAAGAGTTGGGCAACTGAACAGTCTTCATTTCTTTCTCAAGTTCAACCTTTCATTGCTGTTCCGCACGACACTAGTAAATTTTCTAATCACATGCTGAACCAGTTTGCCACTAGATGGAGACAGTGATTCAAATATACTGAATATAGCATCAACCTTATTAGGACCACAGGGTTAAAGACCAGCACATATATCCGTAAGACCAATAACAGAAGCACCAGCACCTAATCATGTCTTTTTTTAAAGTTGGGTAAGAAACGACACTACTTTCTAGGGTAGGTAATAGTCCACACTCAACAGAACAGTCAAGACGGGACAAACCTTCAGAAACACCACTCAATTTGCATGTTCTTCACCAGTTACAGCATTACATATCACAATTGATGGTGCTTCAACAAACTCCCTCAAGCACACCGGATTTAATTGATACCCAACCATACTGACAAACGATTCAAGATTGCAGCCTACAAGCCTGGACTCATAATTGGTTGAGCAATTACAAAAAATATTTACAATGTCATGTTGGTGTGCTGAGTACAAACCTAAGCCGATCTAATATCTTCTAACTAAGTGAATGGACAGTATCCAACGTATCACCTCGGTTCTAATGGCATTTTTAAAATTTCTTGAACTCTTAGAACTGGAAGTGACTAACTAGCTAAACGAGGCCAGTTCTATCTGAGAGAGAGAATGATTTTACTAAAAACATATAGCCTTAGGAAATCCTCAGGGCCTATGGTTAATCAGAACATTCTTATGTGTCTATATTCCACGACATACTCTAGATGCTCAGGACAGAAAGTTTCAATAGAATCTGAATATCTTCCACTGAACGCCGAAAAGCGAGAAGATACTGCATAATCTGGAGACGGGAAATGCCCCTTGTCGGACCATCGACTTCAAACCTCCATCTACTGATATCCAGAAGTCTACCTACGTGGCATTTTATGAGGTGGTCCTCCCCATGTCGGGGCTGGTCTGGGTCCATACCCAACAGCACTCTCCAAAGCATACGGCATCTGAGTGGTAGCAAGTGAAGGAGCTATGAGCCACAAATCTAACTTACATATAATCAGATTCATGATTAACTCATTCAAAATTGGATCAATAAAGCTCTACGCTGATTAGACAATAGACACTACTGTCTACTTCCTGCATTAGGTGATAAGTTCCGCAGGTATCTCATGACGAACTTAGCCATCTAACAGAAACACCTAGATACAACAACAAATAAAGGTACTAAAACTGTATCATCGAATTCGCATTTACCGCCATTGAAAATTTGACTGCCGGAATTAATCAAGTGACAGCAAGATACAACGATAAAGTATCTTAATCGTGAAGAATGGCTACTACATTACACGGCAGCAAAATCAAATACGTCCCCAGCCCCGGCGTCCAAGATGTCTCTGCAGCGTACATGCTACAGAGACTATATGAGACAACAACGATCTGCCTAGAAAAAGATGTCCGATGAAAACGGCTACCGTGTAGTACTAAAGCACCTACCAGGAAACCAAATTACATTACGAATGACGTCTACAAAGCGATCGCGGGCGTTAATCGAAGTTCTCTAATTCTTGACAGTCTCCTCAATTGAGTCTGATACTATCTGGCTAAATGAAAATACGCAACAGAGAGAAGCAGTCTCGCACCGCAAACGTGCAAACAAGCGAACGAACGGACATGCGAATCAGCTGCTATGATTCGGCTCTATCCCCCAAGAGTCTATTGCAATAAAAGTGGGTGGCACTGACAATGCAATAGACTTCTGAAAACCTCTACATCTTAGTGGAGCTTACGAGGCCGTTCGACAGAAAAAAAGAATGACAACGTCACATTGCGGAAATCGATACCGTACTAGACGTAGAATGTAAATACTGCAACTGTTTATAGTTCTATGACCGAAGTAAGAAAATACTGTCAACACGGAATCAGCCAGAAAGACCCATATCAATACCGTGATTCAAACTGAAGAAGTCAAATGTAGTTCAACTTCTTAGGTTTTGGTACGTGATTATAGAAATCAATCAGAATGCATACCTGGGGGTGCATGCCATAACCATCTCCATAAACCTGAGGCTGCATCAGACCGTAAGAAGCCTCTGGACCAGGATATCCTCCATTGTATGCACCACCTGACGTAGAAAATTTCAATTCAACCAACCAACCATCTGGTCAACGACACGAGCAGTCTCCTAGCATTCAAAACTACCAAGCAACCCTGCAATGTACTGTAGATATCCACCTGATGTACTAGAGCAAAAAAAGCATCAAATGTACTAGAGTAAATTAAACCTGACGTATTGAAGTGTCACAATGAGACAAGGGTCCTCTCAATAAAAGAAGATGACGAACGAGTACCGGCAGTGTAGAATTACAAGTAAACAACTACTGTCCACAAAACATGGAAGAGTTCCAGCAAAGCGCATAATACTACCTGGATGAAGACGTGCCCTCTTCTCAGCATTTATAGACTCTGCTCTTAGCTTCTCTAAATCCCTTGCCATGTCCACAAGGTTCTTTTCCATAGCTTGTCTCTGTTCCAGCTGTTCGGCATTCGCTTTTTTCTCATACTCGAACGCATTTCTGAAAAGTGTCAAGGTAAATAAACAGCTGAAATCAAAAACTTGGACAAACCCCTACCAGGAGAACTCACGATTGCTCATGAAGCATATCTTCAGGCTCCTTAAATCATATAATAACTTGAAGTCCAGGTTAAGGTGAAAAATTCCCACGATCAGTTACTTCAACTAAGATCATAAATCTATTAAAGAACAGAGAAGCTTTTCAAGTCAGCTCAGCAACGTAATGCAGGACTGACAAGCACTCTTCCCACGAACAAAAGACCTCAACATGAAATTGAGACGTACACACCAGTAAGCTTATTCATAACTTATTTCCAACTACACGCTAACCCGCAGCATATGACTAGTGAGGGCAGACATATCACCTGGCTCGTTGCAACTCAGCGCGAAGATTATCAACCTCTGTTCGCAAAGCAGGAACGTGCTGCAATTCTCCTCGGGCTCGCTGGAGCTCCTGCGTTGCACTCCGAACTTGTTGATTCAAATCTTGCGAATGTAGATGCAATTTCTGACAATCTCCGCGAGCTTGAAGAAGCTCCTGCTTGATAGCTTCTGTGGATCGCAGATCCGATTCTAGTTTGGCAACTTTATCTATGAAGGACCGTATTTGAGCGTCCTTCTCTGAAGATATGCCTGATAATAGGGAGAGCAAATTTTTGTAAGAAATTAAGCTGAGCGACTCGTCAAACCCAGACTATTCAAATGCATCCAATTAAGTTGGTAATACAGTCATGGTATGCAAAAGGTAGCATTACAAATGATTCTCCAGAAACACAGGAATGCATCAGTACTCGCCAAGAAAATTGACTACATCAAGAGGTCACTCCATGTCCGTATCCAGCAGTTTTTGACAAACTCAAAGCATCGAAACAAGACCGAGGATTAAAAATTCCTTGAAAATATAGTAGACTAAACCCCAAACTAAACGCTGAACTTGATACGACTAGGATAACTCTGATACACAGATAAAAGCTCGGACAAAGTGGCAGACAAACCACTACAGTACTGGTCATTAATGAGTTCCCCGTTGATCACCTGCAATGACGGAATTGAGACGTTGCATCTCTTGCTGAGCAGCAGCCAACTCCTGCCGCAGGGCCACATGTGTTGCGGCAAGGCGTTGATTGGCCGTGAGAAGGCTTTGAATCTCCTCATGCTGGCCTTGCATCTTCTGCTCTAGCATTCCCGGCATAGGAGGCCCAGGCATAACTGGAGGTGGACCTCCCATCTGCGGTCGAACTGGACCATAGGGACCGGGACGGCCAACACCATTCGGATGTCCAGAGCGCGCATTCAGCACTGGCATGCGATTCCTATTCGCCATGTCAGTCTTCTCTCTTTTTCAAAATTACCTGCGTCCTACGGCGTCAAGAACGCTCCTAAGCTCCTCGTCTACCCCCGTAACCAAGGCTACTCTAGTTCTCCAAACAAGAGAGTCTGCGTAAGGATGTCAAGCGCGCAAGAAAGCAATAAGCACAAAGGATGCAGAAAGACGGCAAAAAATAGGGTGAGAGAGAGAGAGACGTAATAAGCGAAACCCTAAATGCGAACCGCAGTAGGCTCAAATTCTCCCTTCGATGACCAACAAGAATCTATTCCCTCCAAAAATCTCCCAAACCCGTCCTATCCTCGACCATAGTGCAGAAGAATTCAGCTCCGCCGCGGCGAAAGCAAGCAAGGCCAAGTGCTCGCATCAAAACGAACCCCTACTTGAGAGCCCTGGCCAGGGAAGGCAACAATCCTGGAACTTAACTAAGGAGGCCGAGTGACTTGGAGAGAGAACACGGTGGAGAAATTGAAGCCGCGAGGTCGAGAGAGTGACGACCTGGAGAAGCCTTGCTTTGCTGCCTTCGTTGCTGCTAAACTTTGAAGCAAAGAGCTAAAGCAAAGCAAGCGCAAGCTTGAAAGAAGTCAAAAAAGACTACAATGGTACCGCCCAAGCGTTTTGTTGCATTCCACGGTTCCCATCATTTCCCACAAGTTAAAGAATACCAACACCTACCAAACAATTAGTAGATGAACAACTCTTAATGTACTAATACTAATAATATGTTGTCCTATAATAACATATTGTACTACCGTAGGAGGATTGGAAGGTTTAGTCTTGGGCTGAAGTACTAATTTTTAACTTTAATGTATTCCTAAATTAGTTTCAACTAAATGTTAAAATTGTTGTAAAAAATGTTGTTTACGTCACTTTCAACAATTTTTTGTACATGTAAGTACCATATGTCTTTTAGAATTTTTGTAGTGATAAACAGTAGGACTTGTAGCTTATACAAAGATTTAAAAAATTTGAATGGGCATTTTTGTAATGTAATGTTTTATAAATTCTTGAAAGTTAAAAATCCAATTAAATATATATCAAGTTTGAAAATTCTAAATGGAACATATGAACAAGTGCTTGACTATTGTTGTGTTAGTTATATCAAATATCAATTAACTTTGATGTAAGTGTATGTCATAATAATTTGGTTGTTAAATTCAAATATTGCAAACTCATTGAGGTTTTTGGGGGGAATTAGCTCATTTTTAAAATTTATAATTATTTTGTGAATTTTTTTTTTTATATATATTTATGAATGTACAATTTTTTCCAAATTTTGAATATGCTTCAAATTTTCATTAGCTATTTACAAAACTAACATGACATAATGCTAATAGTCTTATAAGCTAATTTGTTATACAAAAGAGCATTTTCTCACTTTAGAACACCATCAAAATTTTATCCAATTAAAATGAAATATGTTGTTAATATTGTACAAAGTATTAAACATTGAGTTTATACAATATTTTTCATTTCATAAAACAAAGTTGTTACTCATCTATAATTTTTATTTGTCTTTCATGCAAATTGATCTAATTGTATAAAAATAAGTATTTTCAAATTACATCTAATATATTTGAAGAATTATCCATTATTTAGAAAAAAGAAGAAATGAATAAACTAAATTTCAAAGATGGGTATAAAGTATGTTCAACAAATGGAACTAAACTACTTAGTATTTATAGCATTAATTCAAAATACCCAATTTGCACTTTGAAATAATTAAACCTCAACAATTGATGAGCTTTTATCACAGTATTGTCATTTAATATCAATTAAGCCTTTGCAAATAGTCCAAATTTATAGTATTGAATTCAAAAATATTCAAGTTGAACTCAATAAAAGATCAATTTCACTAATCTTTTGGACAAGATTTCAAGACTCACTATGCAAATATCTTTATTTATTCATGTGGTATTTAACTTCATTTTATATATTTTGAGATGTAGTAGAATCTCATTTCAATTACTAACATATAAATTTCAGTCATTTTAATGTAATTAAAAATCATATTTAGTTGCTTTTAGATGCTTTGGATCCAAGAATATCCTTAATATAAATGTTGGTCCCAAATATTATAGTTTGAAATAGTTTTATATTAAAATAGCCTTGAAATTGATATGATAACCTTGCATTAAACTAAATAAGTTTAACAGGAAAATAATTTTAGATTATATTATTTTGGCTATGCATTAGTACTGAAGAATATTGAAACTTTGAATCTTAACAACAACACAAGAGCAATTCTCATCAAACTCTTAAAATCTAATTTGGTAATTGATTGCTTTTACTTTCGGTAGACAAATTTGTAATTTATTATGCAAAATTATAACCAAATTACACCAAAATAAAGCCCAAATTGTGGTAAAAGAATGAAAATCCAAAATACATTTAATATCAAACATTTGAGTTTGAGGTTTATCATTTTTTTATATGTTTACAAACTAATCTTCAATTTTTCAGTGGAATTTTTTTATCATTTTAACCCCTAAAGGACCAGCCTGCTATTTTTTTGCAACATAGCAATTTTAGGCAGGTACGTGTGACTAGAGATTTTCATATTTGAAGGTGAAATTTTAATAGAAGGTGGGGACAAGGAATATCTTTTATGTGCACTAAATTTCATGACATTTCAAAATAGGAGTCAAAAGTTATGGCCTAATGTGTTACTTTTTTCACCGGGCAGGTAGTCCGGGTAGATCTGAAAAAATCACTTTTTTCAAAAATGAAAATTTGAAATTGGTTTTCTAGAGTTATATATACATGGAAAGCTTTAAATCATTCCATTTTGACCAATGAATAAAAAGTTACGAGGTTTTTTAGTTTGCAGGCAGTTACGGATTTTCTACTCTGAAATAAACTTTGAAGTTGTTTATTTAACTCATTTTTAAATATTTTTTGGAAAAAAAAAATTATAGGATGAAGGTTGTTTATTACAACATTACAACCATTGGATTTGACATTTTTCAATTCCATAATTAAATTCTTAACAATTTAGTATTTTGGATCATTCTCTACTTCTTTCTACTTACTATTTTTTTTATATATGTTGTACAATTCCAAATGATTTGAAATTTCTTAAGCATGTAGCCAACTTGTTTAGGAAAAAGAATCCAAAGAAGCACCACCATTTTGGACATTTTTTCATACAAATGTGACCTTGTGAGGTGCAGCTGCCCTGTTTTTTGCAGGAACAAAAAAAGGATTTTTGCCAATTCAAATGCTAATATCTTCCAATCCACATGGTGGAAAATTCTAAAAAATTTTCCACATCTTCTAAAACTAGTTTACTATAAGATCCTATAATTAGGTAAACTATCCCATTATGGGCAGAATGGGAGCAAGCCCATTGTGGACAAAATTGTAATGATGGTGTACATTCAAGTTCTGAAATGTACACCACCATCATAATTTTGTCCGCAATGGGCTTACTCCCATTTTGTCTGTAATAGGGTAGTTTACCTTACATGTGTCAAAAAAGGTTTTTTTTCAAAAATTTGGTACTTGTATTAAAAATGGCAATTTTTGAGTGTTTTCGGTGAAAACATAGTCGTGGAACTTTAGGGGTTAAATAAAAGCACACAACCATACTTGTAGAAAATAACTATACTTGTAGAAAATACAGAAATTTCATGAAGTACTAATACAAAAATGTGACAATTTCCATATCAATAGAGTCATTAAAATCTAAAAGGACAAATTGAACGTGGAGATTCTTAATCTTTGTTTGTTTGTCTATAAGCTATTTTTTATAAATTAATTCCAAAAAGGCCAATGGTACCTTCTATTAAAAAAACATCATCTTCTATACATTGAGAAAGAATGAAAAAAACTATTTTTTTTTTAAATTGACTTTACCAAAGTGGAAAATACCAATATAGCAATGTGTAGAAATTGTTTTGGAAAAATTCATCTCTGTCATTGATTGCAAGATCTTGATGTTTGAAATTAGAAAGTTTTATAATGACGATGCTCGACATGGTCTTTAGAATTTTGTGCTTACTATTCTTCAAAATCAAATATACCAAAACAACTTGAAATATAAATTTCATGATTTTACACTAGATTTTGACCTACTACTCTAGTATTTCTAGTGCAATGAATGAAAAATGGAATAAGTAAATGAATAAATTGCAAGACAAATCAAAATATAACCCAAAAAATTGTGCTTAATTATTATGAAAATGTGTAATAAAAACTTTAGCTTATTTGTTCTATAGATCCCATAATATTAGCAGACAAAGTGAAAGAAAAAGATTTACTATTTCTATGGCATTGAAGACTTGCCCAATATTGTGACCCTAATATCCAACCTTCTCTATTAGCACCTTGCCCAAATTGCCTTCAAATCTTTTGATCGACTACCCAATTGGGGGAATAATGTAAAATTCATGAAGCTTTTACAAGCCCTCGTTTTGCTTCAAAATATCAAAAAGATGTATCCAAAATCAACTTTATAGATTCCTACTTGAATTATATTTCATCATTTTGTAGACAATTTGTCCTTTATGAGTGTACTTCTCATAAATGATTTCCAAACATGACATTCTAATTGAATATAATCAAAGAGAGTTGGATTGAATTCTTGAATATCAAAATTGACCATGATCCATTGTATTGTAAGAAAATTCATAGTAGTCATTAAATATAAATCTATTTCAATATGGTATGCAAATTGTGAAATACAAGGCCTACCAATATTGACTTCAAAAATAGGTGGCACAAAATAAGTTGACTTACAAGACATGGAAGTAATCTTTATAGCAAGTTGATAATATTGCATTGAGTTTCAACATGATTGATTACACATGTTTAGAATTTTTTATTTTTTTAACATGGAAAACTCCTACTACAAAGACGAGTTTAAAAACAAAAATGGTTCCACAACTTAAATTTTGTATATCCTTATCTCTTCTTCTTTTGGTTCAATATAATGTTCTTTTCACCCGCATCCATAGGATACAAGAGTCAAGTATGTAAGGTCCTTCATAATTAGCCTTGCCAAACATTAAACAATTATATTGTATTTGGATTCATTTTTCATCGTTTACTTCTTCCTTACAATTATTTAGGACTCCTAAATATGGTCATGAATAAAACTTAATAAATTTTATATGCAATTTGATTTTCAAGATTAGACTTCTCATAATATTGTATATAAAATAATTAATTAGTTTTCACTTGAAAGTTATTCTCAATCTCTTCAAAGACTTTCAACAATTTCCATTACAAACACTTATGAGACCCCATCCAAGAAAACTATAGGGAACTATGGAATGTCATTTTTTGTCCTCCACAATGTGATAGGGTAACAGTCTTAGCAACAAAATAATTGAAGTAAGGTCAACCTGAAGGTGACAATAATAAAGCTAACAAAAAAAGATATGATGTTTTTACAATATGCCAAGAAAGTACCATAACCATTGGGCAGAATTGGTGGAAATTAATTATTTTTATGAATGCCGGGAAAAAAAATGAAAAATTACCGATTTTAACAAAAATTAAATGTCCAAGTTGTTGTAAAAAAAGAAAATGTCCAATGTTAGTCCAAAAATCCGAAGACCATCTACCATAAAAAAAAATGATGGCAAAATGAAGGATTTTTTCAATATCATATTGTGAACATGAAGGGTGAAGAGGTCATTTTTATAATAAAATCCATTGTCCATCATGAACCCTCAAAGGATATGGGATAATTTGAAGATGAAAACTTCACCATTCATTGTCAAAACATAGGAATTGTGTTCAAAGTAGAATTCCAGACCTTATTTTGGCATAATAGAGTAACTTTTTTCAAAAAACTTTGAACTAAGTTAATGTAGGAAATCAAGCTAAATTTAATCTACCAAAATCCATTTTAGATTTCAAGTCTTCAATCAAAAGTTATGAATAAATTTCAAAGGGGATGTTTGAAGAAAATGTCCTTTCCAAACCCTCTTCGAAATTTTACCATAACTTTTGATTGGAGGCTTGAAATCTAAAACGGATTTTTGGAGTTGAAAGTTAGCTTAATTTCCTACATTAATTCGGTTCAAAGTTTTTTGAGAAAAGTAATTTTACTATGCCAAAATGAGGTCTGAAATTCTACTTTGAATACAATTCCTGCTTTTGACTTAACTATGAATGGTTGAGCTCCTAGTAATCCTAATTTACATATCCCACATTGTTTGTTGTACCTCCTACCACCTCAATTGTCTAAAAGAGTTTGTCTTCTCCACATTTACCTCATGAAATCTTGTGACTTTCGATGAAAAGTGCCAAATATTAAGAATTGATTAGAATGTGATATTGAATTTATAAAAATTAAATATTAAAGTGCCGAATCTACTTAGGTAACTTTAATTAAATATTTGGCATATGCCAATGTGCCAACCTTGCCCTATAGTTACGGTAGTATGGTATATTACAACATATGGTACATATGGCTCATGTTTATAAAACCTTGGTATACTAATTGCTACAACCATGACAACATCGAAGTTGCTCCATCCAGCTTAAAATGGTGTCAAGTGTAAATGACAACATTCACAAGTCACAACTGTTAGTACCAAATTTTTATTAGCAAAATTTTCACTCGCGATAATTCTAAATTCTAACATTCGACTAAGTCCGTATCCAAGTCCCTCTTTCTCTATATACATTTTATAGATCTATAGAGGATGTACAACTAAAAATATATAACACCCAATATTATATCTGTTGAAGTTGTCATCATATTTACAGAAGCTTTCCATGAGGCAATTTGGTTGCTTTCAATGTGGACTTTAAATAATTCTCCACATTATCAAGGCCACACAAGCTCTTGACTTTCTCTACAGTGGCAGGAGGGTTAAATTCAAAGAGATCACGACCTGCATAGGTGCCCTTGTAGTCTTTCCGAGCCGCTACAATAGCACTGTGAATTGCAGAGTATACACAACCAGCTAGGAGTACTGGAGGCTCGCCCACCGCTGTTACATGACACAATTGGAGGTGTTACATGATGACTAGGCTTTGAAAAGATAGTTCAATCCATTTGCAATCAATAAGAAAATAGATGATCTAATTTTTACTATACTACACTAAATTATCCTATTAGAAAGGATGCAAAACTTAGTGTCACCTAACTAATTAGTGTCACAAAAATTGGTTGTTCAATTCTTAGTAACAACTTGCACGTTACCAATTGGAACATGTATCTTCAATTTCTTAATTGTATTCCCCCTTTAGTGGAACTCCAATTGATGTTCTCTTTTCACTTCTTTTTTAATATCCACAATTTTAAAATGGAAATTCTATGGAAATTAATACATATATGTTATACTTCAATCTACACTAATTTAAAATAGTGTGAAATTGGTAGATAAATAAATGTAGTACAAATCAAGTCCTATTCCAAGGAAAGAGTCTGTAGCTAGAAGTAGCCACTAGTGACCAATTCTACACCAAGTTAAGCACATTCCCTAACTTGAACATGAAATGATTTTCACTATAGCAGACACAAGGTCAAAACTAATGGTTCGTGACTTATTTCTCTCCATTACTAACTAGTTAGTGATTTGTGAGAACTTGTGAGTAAATCATGAAGAGAAGCTAAACTGACCTTTGGAAGAAAAGACACGTTCTTTGTGGGTGGGACTTTTGAAGAGCTCTACATTGAACTTCTGTGGAATAGTGTCAACAGTGGGTGGCTTGTATGTCCAGGTGCCATCCGACAAGAGCTTGCCTTTGGCGTCTCTCTCAACGTCTTCTGTCACCAAGTATCCGACTCCAAAGACGAAGGCACCCTCTACCTGCAAAATACAGAAATGAGAATAAGAGTTGAAACCTACGAACAATTTGAGAAATCTGAAAAGGACAGCATTCATAAGGGCACAATTGTGAATTGGAGAGTTAAAATTTCTTCACCTGACCCACATCAACAGCACTGTTTAAGCTTTTTCCTGCATCGTATACAAGATCTGCCGCCAAGATTCTGGTTTCTCCTGACAAAAGGTTGACCTCCACCTGCAGATGAAGAAGTGAGTCTTAAGTTTATTAAGCAGTGGACTGAGTGTCTTTGAAATTCAAGCAATAAAAGTGAATATATCAACCTAAGTCACATTTTCAATTAAGAACATGACAGATGGATATCACTGGATACAAATAGTATGCCACATGATGCCTTCTGCACTGCTTTATAATGTTGAGTTCTCTGTCTACCACTATCATGTACTGTACTGGAGGGAACTGAAGGGAACTGAAGCAAAGTGATGCTGTTCATTTTCAACAGTTGCAGTTAAAAGCCCTCATTCTCACTTTAGAAGTCATAGGCTAAGGAAATGAATCAAAACCAGATCGATTTACAAGATTAAATCGCGAATCTAGATCATTGCAAAGCTCAACAATCTCACCTCGCCGACTCCTGCTCCAAACAGAAGGTACTCAACCATGGGTGGAGCCCAAAGCGTATGAGACTGCATATCCTTAAACGAAACTTTGGCCTGTTCATACAAAGAGCACAACAAAGTGAGATTCTTTAAGCACGTAACACATCCCCACACACCCACCTACCCAAGACTTCCACATTTTTTAATCTTAAATTGAAATACTCTTTTCAGCAATTGACACTTAAAACACAGCACAGAATAGTGAAACATGTGACGATTATTCTGTTTTGTGCACGAGAAAGAAATGTGGGATCAAGAACGTGCCGTGAAACAGAGTGTCTCCCAGGAAACTTCTCCATCAGGTTGATTCTTAGCAAGCATCTCTTTGACAGGTAGCAAACGCTCAACTAAAACTGCGCATGCATCTCGAACTGCTGCACATGACCCCTCAGACGTTGTGCTCCCACCATCAATAAATGTATTTGGCAAAGTAAACGAGTCTTGTTGAAGGACCCGGATCTTTGAGACTATGTCCACATCTTTCTTCTGCAACCATATGCAGCATAGCTGACATTTTAGTGCTCAAGTCCTTTTCTGAATATTTAGATTTTTTTCTCATATCTTTGTACACATATAGAGCTAACCTCAGTTTCATCAAATTGGTCATAAAGCAAGGATCAAAAAGCAAGGTTCTTGAAGAATTCAGCCTTAGTTAGGGTGAAAGAGTCTAAACTATCTGAACAAAGTTTTGCTCAAAATATGTCCGAGTACACCAAGCATAAAAGGCCACGCCTCGTCTAATTTGTCATAATAAGACGAGTTAGACCAAGTGTGGGTCTTGAAGCTTGGTCTACTCATGAAACATCACCCCAAAGTTTTTCAAAAGTCGTGAATTCTGGCTTAATTTTTTTAAGAGCATGAAGTCGACTGGTCATTTTTGTTCCAGATCTTCAAATAAGGCGTCTTCATTTTCGGCTTCTCATTCTCGTTCATCATCCAGAACATGGACTTCGGAACGCTTCGTGAGTCAAACCACAAATTTTTGAATGGAAAACAAGGCCACATCTCAATACTGTCCCCCCCCCCCTTTTTCCAACTGACCTGGTTCCAAAGAGGACTGAGCGAGTACGCAATAGCCTGTCTCACTTTGGTGTACAACCCCTGCCCCATCTCCACCCCTCCCACTTCCGCCACAATCGACCCATCTTGGAAAATGCTCACAGTGGCCGCACTGGGAATCACAGTCACATGGTACACTGAGGAAACAATGGAGATTCCTCGCTTGATCCACTTGCTCCCCGCATTGAACCTCTCGATCTCTTTCTCACGGGCCTCCAGATCGGAACGCAACTTCACCCGCTCCCAAATGGCAGGCAAAGAGAACCCTTCCTCCCCACCCACGCTGTCTGCCCCGTGGAACAAATTGATGCTCTCCAGAGTGTGCAAATTCTCGTCTCGCACTTTGTTGACGCTCATGCCCAAGTAGGAGGCCACCTGAAGGGAAGATCCGTTATTAAACAATTGGACTCTTGGGGGGAGAATGGGAGCTAGCAATCTGAGAGAATATTGACTGCAGCATCTTTTTGAGGTTCAGGTTGGTGGTGTGGAGTTACGAGCCTGTTCACTTAGGTCGCATATTGAAGACAGTGAAAGTGACACTGAGACAGCCTTCGGAGAGTCTCTGTACAGATGTGGCAAAGATATATGCAAGTGCATAGAGCTTGAATTGAAGGAAGTTTCACCCAGAAGTGACAGTTTTTTGTGGTCCTACAATAGCACAATCTGGCTTGGTGGTCAAATTTGTTAAATTGGCGATCTTTGCACAGCCAAACATTGTGACATATATCTTCACAAAGGTCTAATTTCAGGCCACAAACTAGGGTAGGTATAGATTTGGGGTTCACTGGGCTGCGCGTCCTAAGCTGTGCCAAAGTATTGGAATATCACCAATTTAACGAAATTGATTTGATGAGAATACTAGCGATCTCAAGAAAAATCCAAAGTAGTTTCATAAATCTTCGAAGTCATATTAAGTTTTGAAATCTTCGAAGTTGAAATTATGCGGTACCTACAAACGACACTAGACTCCTCTGAAATGAAAAAATCCTTGAAGCTCATTGAAATGCTTCAATTCTCACAGATTATCTCAAAAATTTCTGACCGTTTTGTCATTTCCTTTTGGTGCCAAATCTAGGTGTTGATAATGGAGTGAGGTGCACAAACCTTATATCTCAGATCCTAAAGGAAGAGCCACTTATGCATCGCATACATGTTTTGTAATTGGGGAATTTGTGTGTACCTGATTCAGAATGGCGTCGGCCACCGCAGAGCCTTCGGCATCGCCAGGCGCTCGGATCGCCGTCTTGGGAACGTTGTTGGTGCGGCACAGAGTGTATTTCACGTCGAAGGTGCCATAGTCGTACTTCTTCAACGTGGTGGTGATCAGCCCGGTAACAAGGTTGCACGCGTCTGGGTACCATCCTCCTTCCATCAGCATGTCCACTTTCAAGGCCGTGACTTTGCCCGTCTTGGTGCAGCCCACCTTGAATGTGGTCTCTGTTGGTATCCGGCCCCCGATCATCTGCATGTCTGTGTTGCGGTCCAGGGACATTCGCACGGGTCTTTGCAGCTTGTACGCCGCCAACGCCACCGATGTTGATATCTGTAACACAGTCACCATGACTTTTATTGTGCGTCTTCAAGCATTGGTCTTCAAAAACAATAAGATTCTTTCAATGTTGCTCAAGTTTCGTTTCCAAAGTTCTTATGTCATGTTGCGATGTCAAATTACATGAGTTTGCAGAGGAGTCACTAGTATACATATCACGACATTGAATCATCAAACACACTCATTTCTTGGAGGTGTAAGTGGAAAATCAAAATAAAAGAAGGGTCCGAGAAGTAATATATTCATTTTCTGTTTCTGAACTTCGTATCTCTGGTCAACTGTGCACTTCCAATACTTAATTTGATTGAAGATATACATTGGTGGCGGTGAAAATAGAGTAATGGGGTATTATAAACCCTGCCACACTCATCTACGAGAGTTCAAAAGTGAAACACCTCGAAGTGAAAAGTAGGGATGAACTTATCAATTAGCTAAGGTTTAATAGCTAATGAAAGTATTATACTGTCGAGATTTGAAGCAGGGTGGTAAAACAAGCCAAAATAGACTGAGCTCTTACTTGCATGTTACGTAAGGCTTTGCCACCAAATGCACCTCCAAGTCGCCGAGTAATGACGCGGACGTTGTTTAGAGGAATGCCGAGGCAATAAGCAATGGCTTGTTGGACAGGATCTACTCCCTGGCAGGAAGTGTAAACAGTGAGGCAGCCATCCTCGTCAGGGACCGCCAAAGTTGTCTGCGTTTCCATGTAAAAGTGCTGTTGTGATTTCGTTGACACCTGCAGGAATCGTTTATTTTGCCATAGGGGACGTCAGCGCTTACTGTGGAGCATACGAAAATGGTTTTGTTGCAAAATTGGAGAGGGTTCAATTCATATTAGCCAAAATCCTGTTTTGAGCTTCTTGGAGTTTGCTCTAAATTAAACCAAGAAAAACAAATTTTCATAAGTTTCATCAGTTTAAAAAAAAAATGGTAACCGCACAAATTCAAACTAGACTTGTTATGTTATGGATCACAGGAAAAGAAAATACAACATTACCACTTATGGATTGAAAGATTGTAATGTTTGATCACAAGGGTGTTCAAATTGTGAAAGTGAATTGAAGTCTATCAATCTTCTTTCTCCAATTCAAATCTAAAATAGAGGTCATGAAAAAAAAATATGAGGTTAACTACTTAAGGACTTGAGGCGTTCAAATTTCGAACAATATATGAATGCAAACATATCCCAAGATTCTTGTGCTAGGTCTTTAACATTTGTATAGTTTGTATAGTATAGATTCTAAAGACTTTGCTTTGCAAATATTCTATAATTCAAAAGGCACTTTGGCGGTCTTCCAAAGGTATTCACACCCCAAAAGAAAATACTAAAAATATTAATTTGGTACGTTTTTGTTTGACTTCAAAATTTTGTCCACACCAAAATGTGATGCATTGGGCATTTAGGAGTTAACTACGCTCTTCATTTTTAAAGTTCTATGCAAAAGTTGCCATAATTTAACTATCAGAACCAGTGTAAGCAACAGAATTTGGGAGGACCACCGCAACTACAGGTATGAAGTGTGAAACTATCAAAATACTGTGGTCCGCACTAAATTAAATGGAGAGTAAAGCAATGAATATGCATGCACAAAACGAGTGGGATATATATGAGCCCATACCTTTCCTTCAAACTTGAGTTCTGCCTCAGCAAGAGCCTTGTCGACATCCCCGATCGGATGCTTCACTTTGCTCACAGCCTCAAGTGGAGGCAGAGGATGGATCGAATCTTGAGCAATGGCCTCTTGGCAGTTCATTACTGGCTTTCCAACACTTTGGGTATCATATTCCACTCTCACTTTTCCAGCTGCGAAGCTCGCATGCTCGTATGTGTCTGCAACCTGTTTGAAATTAAAAGCACCCAAGCTGTTGATCAAAAATCAGAATCATTGGCAGTAGAGAACTAATAATAAAGGATATTCATTTAAACTTCAAATGAGAACTTTCACATAAGTTAGCATCATTAAAAGAATTATCTTCTCTGCGGTTCATGAAGAAGTCTCAATCAATATGTTCACAGTGATACACAAGCCTCTCAGTGAATCGTAAGGAAAATTTTCTTTATGAAGTTGTCAAGAAGTTCTTGCAACAATCGAATTTTACTGAAAATCTTTTTTAGTTACCTGGCATTGTAAAGATATGACTTGGGCAAGGCAATGCAGAAAGCATGCTTGAGTGTGACAATAAAATAAAAAGCGTGTCTCGGTGAAATGTAGAGTTTACCACTATTCCCAATGGCTGACCCACAAATCCAACAAGATCTTCGGCAAATAAGGGTTCTTCTGTATGATTGTAAGAGTTGAAAATTCCAATGTTCCGACCCTTTTTAGGAATGTCACTGGTGGAGACAAAATCCACTACACCAACGGACTCGAGTGCTGGCGCAGTATCAACAACTTTGATCTTTGCCAAAGGCTCGGTACTGAGTACAAACGCCGCGGAAAGGCAATGAGGAGGTGAAGGAATGTCGTCACAATATAATGCCTCTCCTGCACAACCAATTCGTCATTAAATTGATGAGTTATAGACTGTTTACTCATATCAATCATCTCATTGATAGAATTCTGGGATCCCTTCGAATCTTACAGAGATGTGTCAATAAATGAGAAAATTAACACATGTATGTCAAGCTGTCTTTGAAAATCCCTTCCAATACCGTCCCTTTCTAGTGCCTGATTCCTTCCCTTTCAAGATAAAGTTACAAATTTAAGGACAAGTGCACGCATATTCACTACTAACTCCATTATTGTAAGCAAGAGGCATTTCAAGCTTGGAAAAGAATATTATGCAGTTTGTCCGCGGATTGATATAATCTCTACGACCTAAAAGAGCTCAGAGATTTACATACCAGATGCTTGTTGCTGGGATAGAAACTTTGCTGCAGGTTGAGACAGAGGGTAATGCTCATCAGAGACAGTGATATTTTGTTTTCCAATATGCGGGAACTGCACAATTCAGCACACATTTCAGTAAGTCAAGCAATGTATCCCAAGCAAAGGCAAAACAACTATGCAAACCATACACAAACTGATCCTACCAAAACCCTCGGTCAAGTACTCTTACTAGCATTATTAAGCCAAGTGTTTTCCATGAGCACTCACAAGGTGTGTGGGCGTCAAAACTGGCTCTTTTGAAAGCAGAGACGTGAGAAAGTCGAACAGAAACCCCACAGCAAGGCTGACTCGGTACTCTTTCTTACTGGAGCCTTGACTGGTGACCACATCCTTCTTCAAAACCTCCACAGCTTCCTTCACTGAGCTCAAGCTTAACGCCTTCCCCGTCAAAAGCTTCTCGACATGCCCAGCCCTGACGGCATGCTTGGTCCCAAACGCCCCAAATGCCAACCTGACACTCTCAATCACACCTCCGTCCGTTGAAACTCGGGCCAAAAACGCAGAGTTCGCATATGCGACCGCATTGCCATACGGCCTGGGCGCTCCCCGAAACGACTTAAAAACCGTGGTCTTGGAATCTCCGTCCAAAGGAATGTACACCGACTGGAGAAGACGATCCTCGCCGAGGCTCCCCATAGCGAGAAAATCCTCCAAAGGCATGTCAGTGACTGAAAACGCCAACCCTCGCAATGTGATAACCTTGACTGACGCCCCTGCGCCTAAAAGAATAGTAGCTATGTCGGATTCAAAGGCAAATTGCTGTGCCATAACCAAATTCCCTCCCACGCTTCCCCAGTTGCGGACGTGACCCCCGGCTAGTTTCTTCAAGTGGTCCACGAGACCTTCCGCAACAGGGTGCTTGCTTCCGTCCTCACTTCGAAAATTTTCCAAGTGATCCATGAGCTCCGAGATTCGAGTTGCAGCACCGATTTCTAGGCTGTGACTGCTTTTGTGGAGAGTCAGTAGCTCAGGGATCTTGCTGATGTCTACGAAGACGTCGATGGTGGGGATCTCTTTGAAAAGTCCGGAGCTCGTGTTGCCAACGACGACCTTCACCCGGTCGCGCTTCGAGTTCAAGAATTTCAATGCAGTGCGTAACTCCTCGAAGCTGGTGATGCTCACCCACGACCGCTCGTGCTCGCCACGATCCACACACGTGAAGCGCGCGTCTAATTCAGCTTCGCCGTCTGGACCTGCAATTCCACCGAGCACTTGTTTCCGGGACTCGATCTCATCAATGAGAAACTGCGGGAATGTGGGGTCAGCGGTGGAATCGTATGCTGGGAGATTCTCTGGTTTGGCTTGCGCTTTGTCAGTCCAGCAGGTGTTGAGACCTAGATCTTCAAGGTCGACGTCGGAGGCGAAGGATTTGCACACGTCGAGGATGGGGCGGTACCCCGTGCAGCGGCAGATGTTGCCTTGGATGGCTCTCTCCATGGTTTCCACGGTAGGGCCTGATGTCGGGTTGCAGTTGCTGTGGCCATTGGTTGCTGATGAATGTTGGTGCTGTTGCTGCTCGTGCTTGAGACGGCCGTAGATGGCGACTGTCATGCCTGGAGTGCAGAAGCCGCACTGGGAGCCGTGGAATGCAGACAGCCGTTTCTGGATGGCGTGGAAGCCGTCTCGCTGGTTGCCCAAGCCTTCCGTGGTGGTAATTGCGCAGCCATCAATAGAGCAGAGCATCACCAAGCAGGAGTTCACGGAGCTTTCCTTCACTTCTTTCGTTTCAGGGTTGTACTTTGCTAACATCACCAAGCATGCTCCACAGCCACCTGAAACGCAGATCGACAGGCGAGACCGTAAAAATTGGGAATGTCGCAGAATTTGGCCATTAGAGTGAACTTGGGGATGTTTGATGCCAGCTCAGGTGACACCACTCCCAGAACATGAAACTCTGGGGAATTCTCTCCATATACATTCAAATATACAGTGGGTGTCTCCTGAGCGGCATGCACTCCACCATGACTGAGATTTGAGATTAGTTATACCTTCGCCACAGCCGCGTTTGGGGCCTTTGAAACGAGTCTCGCTGCGAATGTAGGAGAGGAGAGTGGTGGCAGGGTCCACTGAAGAAAGCACCACGCGCTGCCCATTCAAAGCAAACACGAGTGGCCTGGGCACCGGCTTCAACGACGATGGAAGTCCCATCTTTGCTCTCTCAATCTATCTGCAGCCTCAACCCCCAATTCCGATCCGCTCAGGCTCAATTGATCGATCAAAACTTCCCAAGTAAGCTTTCTACCAAAGCAAACTAATTCCCCCTACAATGAAACCAATGCACTAAGGCTTACAGCGAGTTCACGAACTTCTACCACAGACAAGGTGCGTGCTCACAAGTTTCAGACTCCGGCCCCAAAATTAATTCTGACCTTCGCAAAGATCAACGGAAAGTCAAATCCGCAAGAGGCTCATTGCACTACTTTAGACACTTCCAAGCTTCACCATTTGACGGAGTCTTCATCAAATTATTTCATGGCCGGCCAGTTTTGAACCATTTTTGAGTCGCTGTGGGGCAATTAAAATGGCCGACCCGGCCACCTCCCCGGGTTTGCGTCAAACTATGAGCTGCTGTGGGGATGCTCTGAGTACCAAACAGAAAAACTTACTGCTTGAGGACCATAGGAACCTATGCTTTGCTGCCCAGCTGCCGAACCTAGATCCCTCACTCCTGCATACTAATCTTTACAACACATTGTCTGATTCGCTCCAAGCCTGCTACATAATTCAGTCACCAGATGTCAGCAAAGGCCAAGCTAGCCCTGCTATCACTTGACAGAATAATAGCAAATTGGGAATGCGAACTCAAATTCTCAGTCTGACTGATTGTAACGACAAGCACATACCAGCAGCAATCTCAGTCACTCGAATTGAACCTGCAGTTAAGTGAGCTTTTCAGCCGCCTGAATTCAGGTTGGAATTTACTAACTTAGCTGCTGGTTTGAGATCAACGGAAAGTCAAATCCAAGGAGCTGATTAAATTCATGGACCACACCATGGACGGGAGAGACGTGTGGTAGCAACGCACCGTGACCAAGGCTTCCAAATCCATCAGTTCCGTCTATTATATTAACCCTGTAAGGACGCGGGGGGTGACCCTGGAAATCATGCATTGTATAACCGTGAGAGTCATTGGAATAAAAAAATCCAAAAGTATTCATTGGAAGTCAAGCTACTCTAGATGTTCTCCACTTTCCACAAAAAAACTCCAAGGATGAATAGTTGTAGTTCTGTCCTACATTGGAGAATCCCTTGTCATTCATCGGACACTTATGGTCCGCGGCGTCCTTACTGGGTTAAGTAAGGAAAGCCACGATTCCTGTCACAAAATCCGTTCATGTTTCCATCGTGAAGAAATATTATCCAATTATTTCATCCCACGTTCCATGATGAATACGTAGAGCGTGACGAACATTCCTTTGATGACTTCGTCATGCATACCTTTCCCCTGGCTCTTGGAAACAAAAATATGCAAGCAAAAATATGCAAAGAGAGTCTTGCACGCTTGTTGCACACTCTTGCAACAGGTGTACGTCTACTACTAATTAAAAACAGTGCCATGAAGAGTCAATGCTTTTTGTTAGACCTCCGTCAGTCCGTCGTCAGGCAATAATCAAGCTACAGTTTTTTCATCGCTACAGTTTCTTCATCGCTACAGTTTCGAGCCTGTTGGGGGAGAGATCTTCGTCACTTTGTGACCACATGCTCGAAGGTTCGCATGATGAAAGAGTCTCTTTTCGTTTTCCCTGACGGACTTCGTGGTCAGCAGTCTTGGAAGAAGGAACGGCTGGGGTGGTGGAAGGCCATGTTCCCGATGCCCTTTTTCTAATCCACTCAGATCGAGGAGGTGGCATGGGTTGTAGGGCTTCTTGCATTCCTTTCCACAGCCAAGAAGATGCATCCCTAACTTCCCGCTTGAAGAAAAAATAGGAAGAGTCCCGAATTGTGTGTGCTAAAAAGATGCATCCCTAACTTCCCGCTTGAAGAAAAAATAGGAAGAGTCTCGAATTGTGTGTGCTAAGATGCATCCCTAACTTCCCGCTTGAAGAAAAAATAGGAAGAGTCTCGAATTGTGTGTGCTAAGATGCATCCCTAACTTCCCGCTTGAAGAAAAAATAGGAAGAGTCTCGATTCTCGAATTGTGTGTGCTAACGTGCTGCCGAATTGGAGACTTGACGACAGTCCTGACCGGCTTCTGGACTTCTAAACTCTGCAGTTGCTTTCGTACGAGAAACAGAATGCTGCGACTTAATGACCCATGGGGATGTACTTTCAAAATGGACCAAAACTGTCAAGAACTTGAGCAATTTTTTTGCTCATTTTTTTCTTGAGATTGGATAGAATTTAACTGTATGAACTTGAAGTTCACATTGAGAGTGAGCAGCTCAAAAAAAATTCAGATTATTTGACTGCACGGTTTACGAGATATTTAAGTTTGAAGTTTTATTTGGGTCAATGGAAATACAAGGGAGTGCACTTTGAAGGAGCATATCTTTGTGAGAATATTTTGAAATGATGCCTTTATTGTGCTCAATGAAAGATAAGAGAGTTGACAATGTACATGTAAAATTTCACAATGTTCCAAGTATTTTTCAATTCAAGGTGGAGCTTGTAATGTAGGGTGGTCACTGAAATGAGAATAGTGTTTGTAAGAGAAAAAAAATGGAATACAACTGTCTTCTCCTTAACTTCTTGGATCTGCTCTTTTTGAGGTGGGCAAGACTCACATTGGTTGGCTGAATTTTTAGTCCATGCCCAAACTGAACCCCCAAAAATGAGTTGTAAACTATACTACACCACTCAACCCCTAAAGTCCCAAGGCCATTTTTCTATCAAAAACCACTCAAAACTGCCATTTTTGTTGCATTCACCTAAGAAAGCAGAAAAAACATTTTTTTTTTGGAATCCAACCATAGGATCTTGTTCTTCATTTGTCTAAGATCATGTGGTAAAAATTTCATCAATTTTGACCGTACGGATTGGAAGATATTAGCATTCAAAGTTGGGCAAAGAGTTTTTTTGCAGGAACATTATTAGATTGCCCGAAAAACAAGATTGTCCATAACTTTCTCATCACTAGTCCAAATAGAATGAATCAAAGCTTCAAATGTACACAAAATATAATCTTTTAGGAAAAAAATTTAAAAAAAATTATTTTGACTTTTTGTGATTTTTTACGGGCTGCCCGCCGACCTCCATTTTTGACTTTTTGTGCCATAACTTTTGCTTCCAGGCACCGATTGTAATAAAAATTATATTTCCAAGAACCTTGTGTATTTTCCAAGCTTTACAAGAAGTTTCAGAAAATTATGATGAATATTGAGATTGTATGAGCCTACCCGAAGTCGCATTTTGGCCCCCGTAGGGCCAATGGGACTTTAGGGGTTAAATTTGAAAAATTCTCCAAGGCGGAATTTAACTCAAAATTTGATGAACCTACTGCCATAGGATTTATAATGCAATTTATTTTTTAGAATTAATTTTTATTTTATAAAAACTCAAAAATTTGAAAATGGGTAGTTAAAAAAAAGGCACTGACCAGAAAATGGTCGCTTGGATCATTAGGGGTTAACTTGTACAGTTCTTTCATGTTTAGAGTCCCAAAACTGCTTCAAAATACTAGTCCCTAATGCAAGCCAGGCTAAAATCTTCATCTATATTCATTTCTAAATCAATTTCAATTGTAGGATCCTTTGGTTAACTTGTTTAAGTACATCATCCAAAAAAATTATAGTGAATATCCACACCAATTGCAAGTTCAATGTGCCTAAACTTCAAAATATAGTTTTTCCTAGCCTTTCTAAAAGGTAAAGTTTTGTCTTGCAACATTTCTAGAAAATACACATATTTGCTATAACTTGTGCATTTGTAGTCAATACGTTGGAAAATGGATTGAGAATATATGAAAAAAATTAAACCAAAAAAGCTTTTATATTCATTGTTAGAAAAATTATAAAGTGGAAGGTGGTACTAAAGAAAAAGAAAAACTAAAGCATTAACAATTTTTATAAGAAATTGAGAATTGTTAATTTCAATGGTAAGAATGTTTTAGTAAAAATTTGATATCCTTTATTTTAGCTTTTATATGAAAATTTTCAAAATTGAGTGCAAAAGACAACTTCATATGTTTTTCTACCTTCACTAAGGTAACCCCCCCATTCCTGATCAGTGACCCATTCCCGCCCTATAGGTGCACGTATTTCTGACCATGCTTAGAATGCCATTTTTTTTCATTTTCAAGGTTGGAACTAATAAATACATGACACATGTCCCAAGTTGTAAAAAAAAATTTAGAAAAGAATAATTAGGTAAAAAGTTATTGAATGATCGAAATTGGAAGAGTCTAGACATTGGCCATGGGTCCGGCGCACTTTTTGCCTCCCAAAATTCATAGTAATTTCAATTCAAGGGAAAAAAATTACCAATTTTTTTGCAATCCATGTCATTTCTATTGATGTACCTCTGAAAAATATTTGTTTTGCCTTCACTACTCCAAATCATGTTGGAATTCCTTATTTGGTTGATTATGGGGGGGTACCTTACCAACAAACTAAAACTCTTCATAATTTTCACTTCATTATTTGAAATTGAATGGTTCGTGTTTTTGAGTAGGTAATAATATACCCAATCCAACAAAATTTATTAATTTTTTTTTAGAAAATATTTTTTGCTGCCCAATTTAACATTGAAATTTTAAAAAAACTTTTAACTTTCAGAATATTTATTGGAAAGAAATGAATAATAGCTTCACATGTATATTTCCTTCACTTCTCTATTAAACAAATTATTACAAAATGAATTCAAATTTTTACAACTCATAGAAGACATGTGATTTCACCTTTGAAAAATAAATATAAAAAATTTCATTTATATATAGTTGCAAAATGGTAGCAAATAGAGTAAAGGATGGTGAGGCTTGAATTTGTGGTCATAGGCCTGGCTTTCCTCTCAAGGTTAGAGGGCGTGTAGTTGCGGAGGGTTGCTATTATGTGAGCACTCAGGTACGCAACTCCCATATTATATGGCCCTGATTATAATCACTTATAATGCATTTTAGTCCAATTTCAAGGGATACAATTTGTTTTAATGTAGAAAATTCTTGTAGCCCTTTTAACAGGGAATCCAAAAACATAATTATATATATGAAATGATATTTCTTTAGGAACAATAATAGCATTAAGGAACTAATTATATGAGTTTTTTTTATATAATTTTTACAAAAATCGTCCTTTGAGCCGTTTTAATGTTGATGACCCTTGTGTATAGTACATGAGTTGCGTACCCGGATGTGAGCATAGGAGTGTGAGCCCATGAGCCTAGAATACTACACATCTATATTATAGGTGTATACTATAGAAATTGTCTATGATTATAGGATATATATGTTGCAAATATCCATGATTATAAGTGTTTATGATATATACACCTTCTATAGTGTGTGGTATCTATATTATAGATACTTATATTGTAGGCTCAATGCTTACAAGCTCGCATTCTTGGGCTCACATACCAACACCGTTGCAGTAAGTCATATCCAACCAGTCTTGTATATGTAGATATTGAAGAAACACCTTTGTTGGGGTAAT
Source organism: Pseudisothecium myosuroides (assembly GCA_951799445.1). NCBI lineage: Eukaryota > Viridiplantae > Streptophyta > Bryopsida > Hypnales > Lembophyllaceae > Pseudisothecium > Pseudisothecium myosuroides. The sequence goes on along the minus strand of OX637287.1, from coordinate 19,765,443 downwards.
AAAGCCATAGTGACCAACCTCGAATGATACTAATACTAGGGTGGTTTGACGTTTTAAAAATTGTACAAGATGTTCATACTATGCAATTATCTTGGGGCATTTGATGCACTATTGGTACATTAATTTGAGGTAATTAGTGAAACTTACAAAAATCATTTGTAAGTCATAAATTTTGGAAGTGCTTTACCATTGTGTTTAAGTTGTTGATTGGAGTAAAACAATTCGTAGCAGTCAAAATTAGGAGTTTATCCTCATCCCATTGCTATTTTTTTTTTAAATTTCACATGAAGACAAATGTGTAAAATGGTGAAAGCAATTGAAATTACACTATATTTTATCTACAAAGTATGAATTTATTATGAATTCTTGAAGTGTGCTATCCCAAAGAGTCTGTGAAACGGCCCTCTAAAGGCCTCAAATCTCTTCTAATGTTAATGCAATGGTTTGCAACCTTTTTTACTATATCTATTGGGAGCAATAATATTGCAAGAATGACTAATTGATTTTGTACCATATTATCATGTTTTTTTTAGGAATATTTTAAAATTAGAAAAAATAAAATTTAAAATATAAAATGTATATAGCCAATGTATGCACCTTTAAAAAGATGGTACTCCAAGAAAAAAAAGCATAGAAAAATTCTCAAAATTAAGAACTAACATTTCAAGAGAATTTGTAAAAAATAGGAAAAATAACTTTAAAAAATCTAAAAAAATAGGCCATTTGTGAGGACTTGATTTTGAGGAGTGTGGGTAGTTCAATTTTTTAATTTTTGGCCAATTGTCTTGTGCAACACTTTTAAATGAAGACCAATTGTCAAACTATTTTCACATTGTTAGATAATTTAGGCTTATTGTCTTTGTAAATGGCTTAGATTCAAAGCATTTAAAATAGTATGGATTTGAAAAGTAACAAATTGTCTTGGAGTCCTTTTAAGGCGAATGGTCATTTTTTGGTCAAGATATAGGTTGGACAATTTGAGTTTTCTCACCCCTATTTTCTTGATTTTCAAAACAAGTCTTTTGTCTTTTGTAAAGTAAATTTCTTCATGAATTAATATATAACTTTGTTTCTATCTTTTTTGTGGCAATTTGAAGTGTGTAATTTCATGTGTTATTGTGGTGTGGTTACAACAATTTGTCTTTTGTAACTTTTGGTACGCATGTGAGTTGACAATTATTGTAACTCTCGGTACGTATGTGAGTTGATAGTTTGTAAGTGTAGTAGTGAAAAATCCAGTGATTGGATTTGTAAATTGTTGGGAGTGTAGTAGGCAACTTATCTGTTAATTCAGTCAACCATATGCATGTATAGTAAGATACAACAAATTGTGTTGTTAGTCTAATGATTGAACTTGTGTTTGTACGAGTAATTGGACAAGTTATATGTTTATTATATAATTGTGTAAATCTAGCCATTTGCTTGTAAGAATTGGGGAAGTTAAAAGTTATGTGAGTTGTTATCTTGTCTTTGTTGAAATCCTTGACAAATTGCTATTATGGATATGAGTAATTTTACTGATTGGAGCTAGTGTGTGCATGTATGAGTTTGACAAATTGTAATTATAATGGGCACAACGTTGATGAATGAATTGTATATTGTGAGTTAAGGCAAGTCGTCCTTCTGATAAGTATGTGTTTTGGCTAAAATTGTCTAATCAGTAAATAGAGTGTAGAAGTTTTAGACTATTTGATCATGTAATCCAATGCGATTCATTGAGTGCGGGATTGAGTGGGTTTAGTTTTGTTGTCTATGTCTAGAGCAATTTATCTATCTACTAATATCTTCAATGAAAAGTGATGTAGACTTTACATGGTGGAAGAAATTGGATTGTGCAACTTTGGAATTGAAGAAAACATGACAAATTGAAGTTATGAGAAGTTGCAACACACGAGCGGATGCAGCCTGGAAGCCTGGACAAATGCGGAGACTGCTAAAGACTTATTCAAGAAAATAACTTTGTGGTTGATTTGTATAATACTATAATGGCAAGTTGCATCTGAATTCTACTGATTAGTTGCCATTTGCCATTGTGTATAATTTTGAATGCTTGAAATTGAATATCCTTGCATTGAAAGAATCAATTGCCATTGTTTGTTTAGTTTTTATGTAACAAATTGTCAAGTTTGAATGTAAAATTTATCATAAAAATATTGTAGTTTCAAATAGAAATAAATCTTTGGAAAATTAGACAAAGTGACAAAAGCTAGAGTATAGCAAATGGGAGAGATTAATCCTATGAATTTCATGAGATAAAATTTACCATGCAAAAATTTAGAGCATGTATGGTTGAATGTCTATTTGTTGTGAATCTGTTGAATGAAACTACAAATTGTTAGAGAGACAAATTGTGTGCATAGAGAGATGTACAATTGACCTATAGTTTGACAATTTGATTAGAAAAATTGGAGGTTGTCAATGGTATGTTTGCAAGAAAATATGTATGTGTAGACGACAATTTGTCTTGGCAGTATTCTCAACTAAAAGATTGTGTAAGTATATCTGATATTCTGATTAAGTTCAATGTCAAGTGGTCAATAAACAATATGCTTGAATAAATGTAAATAACATGAAAATATGAACATGAATAAGTAGGCTGATTATTGTAAAAACTTAGTAAGTTATATGTTTGTCTCTAAGCAGCTGTAGCAACCATTGAAAATGTGGCAAAGTATGGGCACTAAACTTAAGCCAGGGTTGAAACCGCCGTTTTTGAATTGGTAATCCATGTTTTGTTGGTATTATGAGCCTAGATAAATGTTTCATTGACAAATTGTTGTGGGCTTGTACAAATAATGCTTTAGAAGAGCTTGCATTACACATCATGCCTTGCATTAAATAGGAACAAATTGTTGTACAACCAAGACCTATTTTAATTCTCATCCTAATTAGTAATTAATTAATTAGTTATTGGAACAATTTGTCAATGGTTAAAATATAACCAATAATTAAGGAACATTTGCAAATTATATGTTATATATATTATTATAATATCTATTTCTACATTTTTAAATTGGATAGTACACGTGTGCATGACAAATTAATTATGGTTTATCATGGACAAATTGCCGAAAATAAGTCCCGACTAGGCAAGACCGGGACCACACTCATGCATCTATTGCATTGGTAATGGACTAGCAACCAAATTATTATTCTTAGGTGTAAGGATAAAGATGGATTAATCCTATCCTTCGTGGAATTGAAGACTAAATAAACATATATTTCATATTATTCTATAATACAAGTGACTTTAGTCACAATAAAATAGACAATTTGACCATTCTTTAGATTTTGAACCCCTATACTATTACTCTTCACTTTTGCAAGGTAGGCAAAATTTAGACTACAAAGAAATTTCACCAAAAGAATGAGCTTGAAACCATCTTCAATATTTAGAATTGTGCATTCTAAGGAACCTTATTTGCAACAAATGTGGTGGAAATTTAAAAATCTATTTTAAGATGTTTAGAAGGAACATGCTCACCTACTGCAGAAATAGACCAAAAAATTCAGCTCAACGTCATTAATTTTGAATACTCAATAATGCTAAAATAATTCTAAGCAAGAAAGTGTGTCAAATTAGCAAAATTGACTTTAACCTCTAAATGCCCGAGGCATCAATTTCTGGTGGTGACAATACTTTAAAGTTAAACAAATTTTATTAAGTTACTATTTTTAATAGATGCTTTCCATTGATAAAAATCTTGTATATTCGTTTGTTTAGTTTCTTCATCTGCAAGTCGTATTTGTTCTTCCTCTAATTCTCCCATTTTCTTTCCTTATCCAAAGGTATTCATCTTCCTTGGACATTTTTTTGTTCTTTAATCCAACAGCCTAATACATATTGATCATAAACAATGGATCTCTAACATAGTAGTCAAAATATTAATTATATTCACTATATTCATGCATTTCCTATGTATGTATTTTGCAAGGCCTGCCCATTACTATATACTGTGTAGTTCTACAAACCTTTTGAGTTTTGAATGAGTCATGAAGGTTGAACACATAACACAAGTTTTGTCAATAGAATGATTCATCACTAAACATGTGCAAAAGTCACAAGAGACTTTAGATTGGTAAATGTACATATCTTTATTCATTAAATACCTACAAGGAGATTATAATTTATATGCATTTCTAAACATAGTGTAAGCATAAATTTTTGAATACCTCAATTAGAAGTGGCCATGTATAATATGATGGATGTAATAACATCAAACATAATATAATTAGTCTTAAAAAGATATTGCCTTTTATAGAAGACATAACCCTTCTCAAAAGATGTATCTTTAGACATAGATTAGAAACCTTTCATGTATTATTTAAAGGCTCAAGTGTTGAGCATTACAATTAAGAAGTTATTCAAGAATGATTTGACTCTTTTATTTCTTGCCTCATTGTTTTAATTATAGTTTAACATCATCACAAAGTTGGAACCCTACGAAATGTCAATGATTATCGTGTGGTTACTATTGTTTCATGGATGCGCACGTTAATTTACAATTTTATCGCATTGTTACGATGCCCACAATTTTTGCACAAGTGTAAAAATCCTACAAAAATCCTACAACCCACCATGTGGCAACCACTACAAATAGTGATGCCACCAAGGTTTGAACCGTGAACCTCCAAGTTGAGGCCCAAGGTTCTTAATAATCCAATGCACCACCAACTCACACATGTATCCAAAGTAGGAGTTGGAAGTTATTTACCAAGTTTTTGCAATTTTTTTCAAGTGCTTTGTAAAATCAGCAGACTTCAAACCTCATTTAGGCATAGTAAATCAATTTTTTTCAAAAAACTATGAACTACGAAAAGTTGTAAAATTAAATTAAATTTTACCTCCAAGAATCCGTTTGTGATTCAAAGATTTTTATAAAAAATTATGGACAAAATTCAGAGACAGGTCGGAATGAACAATTTTTTTACATTTACAAATGTGTCTCTGAATTTTGTTCATAACTTTTTATAAAAATCTTTGAATCACAAACGGATTATTGGAGGTGAAAGTTAATTTCATTTTACAACTTTTCGTAGTTCATAGTTTTTTGAAAAAAATTGATTTACTATGCCTAAATGAGGTTTGAAGTCTGCTGATTTTACAAAGCACTTGAAAAAAATTGCAAAAACTTGGTAAATAACTTCCAACTCCTACTTTGGATACATGTGTGAGTTGGTGGTGCATTGGATTATTAAGAACCTTGGGCCTCAACTTGGAGGTTCACGGTTCAAACCTTGGTGGCATCACTATTTGTGGTAGTTGCTACATGGTGGGTTGCAGGATTTTTGTAGGATTTTTACATTTGTGCAAAAATTGTGGGCATCGTAACAATGCGATAAAATTGTAAATTAATGTACGCATCCATGAAACAATAGTAACCACACGATAATCATTGACATTTCATAGGGTTCCAACTTTGTAATGATGGTATCAGAGCTAATTCAAGATTATATGAGGTTACAATCTTAGTGAGAAAATAAAAATAAGGCCATCATAATGGCCGAATCATCAAGTTCTCTTCTTGTCGATAGATTTGATGAAAATAACTTTCATATATGGAAAGTTCGAATGGAGATGTATCTTATTGATAAAGATCTATGGAAGCTTGTTGATGGTTCTGAAACCATGCCATCAGATGATCCATCAAATTGGGACAAAAGGGATGGCAAGGCAAGAGCTTGCATCTTCTTACATTTGAAAGACTCACAGTTATTGTTAGTCAATAGCTTAAAAATATCTAAAGAGATGTGAGATGGTTTGTGTGGTATGTTTAAAACCAAACATGCTACAACCAAGTCTTTCTTAGACAAAAATTGTAGAGCATGAAAATGTCCAAAGAGGAATCAATAGCCACTATTGATGTTACGTTGGACATTTTTGTTGACATAAAAATTTTGGATTGTCAACATTGGCATCACCTAAAATCCGTCATAAAAAATTAAGGCTCGTCACCTAAAAGAGGGGGTTCTTATAGTGAGCGGGATCAATAGCAGATCATCTTAACAATTTTAAGTCAATTATAGAACAACTAGCTACCGTTGGTGTAGCAATATCTGATAAAGATAGTGTTGTAGCTCTAATAAGCACACTTCCAGAGTCATAAGAAGGACTTGTTGTCTCCTTAAGTGGACAAACTACTCTCACTTTGCAAACAATAGTGGGTCTATTTTTGCATGAAGAAGTAAGAAGTAGGTCAATGGGAAGAGCTAGTAACTCAGGATAGCCCGTAGCACTGTTCACTCACAAAAAAAAATTTAAAACTTTTCTTAAGAAGAAATATGAAAGTAAAGAACCACAAAATTTTCCTAAGAAAGTAGGATAATGTTTTTACTGTCAAAAACTAGGTTATCACATAAAAGATTGTAGGAAAAGAATTGCAGAAGAAGGCAGAAAACAAGTCAACAATGTCATTGACTCTCCTTCATTATTTATTGCATCTTTTTCAACCAACATCACAAAAAGTGATAAATGGCATCTTGATTCAAGATCCACGCAATACATGACTCACAATCAAGATTGGTTTCTCACGTATTTCCCTCTTTCCTCAAACAAAAGGGTATTTCTAGGTGATGACACTAGTCATGTTATTAAAGGACATGGAGCGGAGCGGTTGCTATCAAGTTAGAAGAAGGGTCTAAAAGACACATAGAGAATGTGTATCATATTCCTGGTCTTAAAAAAGAACCTGATCTCAGTTGATGTCGGTTATAAGTTTGAATTAAATACAGATTATGTCTTATAAAAGATATAACCAATAATCTAGTAATTATTTCCAGACAAAGAAAATAAAATTTATATAACTTAGGCATTTCTAGAAACATTGTTCTAAAAGATCAAAATGATCAAGTCTTCATTACTATTAAGATACCTTCAATGAAAGTCATGACTAATTATATTGACTTATGGCATCAACGCCTAGGACACATAGGCCTCCATAAACTATAGCTTATGCACACCAAATTCCTATTTCATGGTTTACATTTGACATCATCTCATAAATTAAGTTTGTGTTAAAGAAAAACAACAACAATCTAAGTTCAATACAGCCATACATGAAGAGTACATCGGGCCTCTAATAAATTAGAACTTGTTCATTTGGATGTTTGTGGACCAATACAAACATATTCACATGGTAGAGCATGATATTTTGTGACTTTTATTGATGATTTTTTGCGAAGAAAATTGTTCAATTTATGGCCAAGAAAAGTGAAGTTTATGACAAATGTATTGAATACAAAAATATGGCTAAAACCCTAGAGAATGAATCGGATCCTTATTGAGAGTGAAAAATGTATGTTGTTCCATGCAAAAATCAATATTATTTTTGGGGCTGAAGCCATAGCTATTGCGTCATGTATACTCAATAGATCACCTACCTGTGCAGTTCTCGATATCACACCAGAAGAATTATGGAGTGGTATTAAACTCACTGTTTCTCACCTTTGTGTTTTGGGTAGTAAAGCATTTTATCAAATTCTAAGTGAAAAACGTAAGAAATTTGATTAATAAAAGTCAAGTGGGCATGCTGGTAGGATATAGTGACACTACTAAAGCTTATATGTTATATGATTTTCAAACAAAGTCCATCATAATTAGTAGGGATGTGTTTTTTGATGAGGGTCTTATTATCAAAAAGGACACAAACCTTGATTTTCACATTCCAATAAATTCTAGTACCACCTTTCCTACAATTGAGCTCCTTGATGATAATCCAATTCAACCTCCTATCACTAGTAGAAAACTCAATGTCCAAATCAACAGAAAATTGTTGTTTTTTTCTGTTGATTTGGTCTTGTTGATCATCAACTGAAATCTGTTGATTATTTCTGTTGATTTGGTCAATTTCAAGTATAAAATTTATAAAATAAAAAATAAAATAAAAGCTAATTTTTTTTGGCTGCCCAAAATTTTTGGGCAACAGAAAAGAATTTTTTCACGTTGCCCGGAAATTTCGGGCAGCCCTAGCAGTCACCCGCCGCCCATGGGATTTGAACCCAAGACCTTGGGCTTGGTAACAAAACGATCTAACCAACACACCACACTTGTAATCACATGTGAAATGTATATATATTTTTCTTACTTATTCATTTAGAATTTTGTGTTTTCAAACTCAGCAGACTTTGGCGGCCATTTAGGCATAGAAAAACAACTTTTTTCAAAAAATTTTGAACTAGAAAAAGTTGGTAAATCAAGTTAAGTTTCATCTCCAAAAATCCGTTTGAGATTTGAAGACTCCAATCAAAAGTTATGGACAAAATTCAGAGAGGATGTTTGAAAATGTCAAAGAAAATGTCCCTTCCAACCCCTCTCTGAAATTTGTTCATAACTTTTGATTGGAGTCTTGAAATCTCAAACGGATTTTTGGAGATGAAACTTAACTTGACTTACCAACTTTTTCTAGTTCAAAGTTTTTTGGAAAAATTTATTTTACTATGCCAAAATGGCCACCAAAGTCTGCTGAGTTTTAAAAAAAACACGAATTCTGAATGATTAAGTAAAAAAAAGTTCATTGTACATAGTATTTGAACCCTAATGTTTAAACTCCTAAAGGACCAAATGGCATTTTTTTGGCAACATAGCAATAATTGTGGGCATGCAACTTATTACAAATGAAATTTTTCTTGTTTTTCTTCAAAATTTTCACATAACATGTGGTCAAAGAGGAGCTTCAAGCTAGTTGCAACAATTTTTGTAACTTTTGATACATAATTAAAAGTTATTGCATAACACATAGTTTTAATTGCTTGGTGGGCAACTCGGGCAACTAAAAAAAATTGTTTTCTTAAGAATAGAAAATTTCAACTTGGTTTCCTAGATTTATATTTACTTGAAAAGCTTAGAATCATTGCATTTGTACTAAGAAGAAAGGTATGAGGAGTTTTATTTTCTAGGCAATTAAGAAATTTCTACTCAAAAATGAACTTTGAAGTCCTTTATTTAATTCAATTTGCAATATTTGCAAAAAAACAAAATCATTGAATGTAGATTATTTATTACAACATTACAAACATTAGCATTGGAATTTTTCAATTGTGTTAATTACTAAATTGTTAACAATTTAATATTTTAAATCATATTCTACTTCTTTTTTTATAATTTTTTTCAAGTATGAATATGGAATATTTTTTGTAGAAATATTTCTTATTTATTTCCAACTTATTTCTTCAACATATTATGGAGAGTAACAAGTTGTAGGATCTACACATGTTTGTCCAAAAAGTTTGTAATGAAAGATGAAATCTAATTAATCATTTGAGAAGGGTTGAAAAAATACTTTCTTTTTGAAATCCAAGCGACATAATCTCGAAATTGGTAAGGTTTTCAATGTGTTAACCTTGCCCTATTACAATGAAACAAAAAGATTCTAAAAGATTCCAAAATATTAAAATATTTCTAAAGATTCTCAAAGATTCTATAAGATTCCTAAAAGATTTTAGATTCCTTGAAATTTTGTTGATTTGGTCATTGCATTGTCCAAATCAACAGAAAGTGGTTGGTCATTTTGTTGGCTTTCACAGAAAGTCCTTACACTGCTTTAAACAATAAAAATGAACAGAAATCAGTTGATTTTCTGTTGATTTGGTCGTGGTTTTTCTACTAGTGTATGGATGTGGAAAAATTTCACAAAATCCACCACTACAAATTCCAAACTATCATTTGGACTCTAATTCTGACTTTGAATTTTATGATACAGGTATTGAATTTGAAGGACAAAATGAACTGAAGAAGGACCTACCTACCTCTTGTGCAAACATCAATACTGTATTGTCGAGTGCACCTCGATGATCTACACGTGAAAGAATTCCCTCACGACAATTCCTTGAAGCCTTAACTTTCACAGTTGAACCTTTCAAATCCAATGCCGAACCTAATTCATATCAAGAGGCTATGATAAGTGTGGATTCCGCTCGCTGTAAAGCGGCAATGGATGACAAATATAAATCTTTGATGGATAATAAAACATGGACACTTGTAGAATTGCCCAAAGGTCGTTAGCCTATTGGTTGTAGATGGATTTATAAAATCAAATTAAAATCAAATGGTACTCCCTCCGTCCTAAAATGATCTTCTAATTCCCATGTATTTTGTGTCCCAAAATGATCTTCGCGTGGTGACGTGGATTCTTCCCGTTTTTTGCATAATGTCAAGAGAAACAATGTCAAAAGTCATATGCTTCTACAGTTCTTGTGATCCAAAGCAATAAATGGTGGGCTAATTTTACAAGTATTTACATGGAAGCACCCATCATGGAATATGCAAAAGTCTCAACAGTCATGTTTAAAAATAAAACCAATCCAATGGTTTCAAAAAATTTGGGAGGCTCAAATGACTCGGATGGCTAACTGGCCGAAACTGCTTGCATCATCGTGACAGAAGAACCCCCCTCAAATAAAACGCTCTGCAAATGCAAAGCCAATTACAGAACTTGCTTTTTGGCACATGTGACTATGTTGGTTCCCCGTTTCATTATCTGAAGGTTATTTTTAATCGATGTTTATTGCATAAATGATGAAGGAGTTTCTTCTCTAGGTTTTGTTCCATCTAAAAGTCTATTGATGTGGATAATGTATAATTGCGGGAAGAGCAAACCAACAAAGCAGGCAACGCGGGAATTGCGCCAAACTGGCCAAATGAGTGGCCACCAGTGTTCCTCACAAATGCCCCCAAAACTCCTCTTCTGAATAATTTTAAACTACACTATAAAAACAAAATTGAACCTAAAAATTTCATTACAATAGGAATGCATTGATCTCTACTTGCAACACAAATTAGATTTTGAAAATTGTTATTTTCAAGCTTAATCCAAAACATTTTGTCCAACAAGAAGATAATTTTGGGACGGAGGGAGTATTATTGATAGGTTTAAAGCCCGTCTTATTGTAAAGGGGTGTTCACGAATTAAGGGCCTTGATTTTCATGACATTTTTTTCCAGTTGTCAAAATTACGTCAATTCGCATATGTTTAGCATAGGCTACTACTAGGGGTCTCATTGTACATCAAATGGATGTCAAAAGTGCATTTCTAAATGGGTTACTAGAAGAACTGATTTACATGCAACAACCAAAAGTGTATATTGACTTACAATTTCCTCAAAGGGTTTGTCTCTTACATAAATCCTATATGGACTTAATCCCTAAAGTCCCAAAGTCCCTATGCGAGACTCTTGGGATTTTGGGCAGGCTTGTGTGATCTCAATTTTTGACCTGATTTTTTGAAACTTTTTTTGAAGATAGAAAATCAGATTAGCTTTGTGGAAATATAATTTTTATTCCAATCGGTGCCTGAGAGCAAAAGTTATGCCACTTTAAGTCCAAAAAGCAACTCCAGGGGCACCCCAAAAAAACCCTAATTTTTTTAATTTTTTTTAATTTTTAATTTTTTCTCAAAGATTATACTTTTGTCTACATTTGAAGCTTTGATTCATTCTATTTGGACTAATGATGAGAAAGTTATGGACAATCTTGTTTTTTGGGCAATCTAAGGATGTTCTTGAAAAAACCTTTTTGTCCAACTTTGAATATAAATATCTTCCAATCCGTACGGTCAAATTTGATGAAATTTTTACCACAAGATTTCAAAAAAGTGAGGTACAAGATCCTATAGTTAGATTCTAAAAAAAAAATGTTTTTTTGCTTTCTTAGGTGATTGCAGTAGAAATGGCAATTTTGAGTGGTTTTTGACAGAAAAATGGCCTTGGGACTTTAGGGGTTAAAAAAAACTCAAGGGCATGGTACCACAAATTTCATGCATTTTTAGTGTCTATAAATTTTATTAGTAGCACTGCCGATTCTAATATTTATATTAAGAAGCAGGGGAATATCTTTGTAGTTGTAGCTCTTTATATAGATGATACAATTCTCATCACTAATGATCCCTTAAGTTTACTTTTAGCTACTAAAATCCAATTGAAAAAGGAATATAGTATGATAGACCTTGGTTCATTAGAGGGTCATTGCAAGAAAGACTCGTACTAAAACATTGTTACAAAAGGATTGGCAAAGCTTTCTTCTACAATAACTTTTGAAGCTTGACTCGCATGAAGTTGAAACTTTTATTGAAGATGTTTGTCTTGAGTGTAATCATATCTCATATTTTTCAAAAAAATTCAAAAATCATTTGATATTTAAAAAACAAAAAATAATATGTCACGTTTTGAGTTTTAGGGGTTTTCAGTACTATGGAGTCCCTAAATTTAATGATCTAGGGCTGAAATTTCTATGGTGTATTCTCATATTAGGGAGTCATATTTTTATCAAGGGAAATTGAAAAATATTTTATTTTAAGTCCTTTATGTAATTATTTGCAAATAGGGCTCCCTTGCACGCTCAATTCTGAACATTAAAAAGGATCTCAAGACCATTCTTTTGGTGAAATCTCTTCATCATAAAGTCTTCTCAAATATACAATTTTTAGTTTCTTTGAAAATTGTTTTTCCTATTTTTTACAAATTTGAACATTCAAGTACCTATTTTCTAGCGATTTTGCACTTTTCTAGTTCTCCTACTTTATAAAATTTTGGGGGCTTTTCCTTCATAGGGTACTTTCTTCTTACAAGTCTATACATTGGTCATATTTTTATATTTTTTTTAAAAAAAATTTCTAATTTTAAAGTACTCCCAAAAAAAATGCCCAGTATTGCCAAAGTAGAACAAAAATAGGAGGTCATTCATGCAATGACCCTAGAATACATTCTTGGGATTCAACAAATAGTTGATCACACCTCTAAAAAGGTTTATCTTACTCAACACCAATATATTACAGACATATTAAAACGATTTAATATGACCAATTGTAAATGTGTTACCACTCCAGTTGAAGTTTCATCTAAATATATTCTGAGGGATGATCTACTTTCTCATGAAGAACAATTAGCAATGAATAAAATTCCCTATTGTGAAGCTGTTGATTGTTTGAACCATGCAAGTGTTTGTACTTGGCCTGATATTAGTTTTGCGGTTAGACAAGTCTCCAAACACTTATCTAATCTTCGACTTCAAGACTAGATAGATGTTAAACAATTTTTTTGATATTTACAAGGCACTTCCAATTATGGTCTCTCCTACAATTGTTTCTTTAAGACGTGTGACAAACTTGAGTTAATTGATTTTATTGATGCTGATTGGGCGGGAAATCATGCTTCTCGCAAATCCACTTCTGGTTACATGTTTATTTTAGGAGGAGGAGCGGTGAGTTGGAAAAGCAAACAACAAAGTACTATTGCTTTGTCCTCAACGAAAGCCGAGTATGTTTCTGCTTTATAATCTATCAAAGAAGTCATATGGCTTTGTAATTTGCTTCAAGACTTGGGAGAAACACAACATCAACCCACAATTATACATTGTGATAATCAAGGAGCTATTGCTCTAAGTCATAATGCCAAATTCCATTCTCGTACAAAACATATTGATATACAATATCACTATATACGCGAGCAAGTAAAAGATGGCACAATTGAGCTAAAACATTGTCCGACTGAGAATATGTTAGCAGATTTCTTTACAAAAGGATTAAGTAAAATAAGACATGAAAAATGTGTTCAATCTATTGGATTAGAAATTGTTGGTAGTATTGTAGCTTAAAAAGTTATTAAATTTTTGTTAAAGGAGGCTGATGGATCACTAGTAGAAAACAGGGTCCTAAATGACTTGTCCAAAATGACTGCAACAGTCATTTTTTGTCCACAATGACTACATAATGACTGCAAAGTGATTGCTGTAGTCATTGTGCACAAGTCATTTATAGCATGTTTTCTACTAGTGGATGTAGTAACATCAAACTTAATATAATTAGTCTTAAAAGGTGTTACCTTTCATAGAAGACATAACCTTCTCAAAGGATGTGTCTTTAGATATAGATTAGAAACCTTTCATGTGCTACTTAAAGGCTCAAGTGTTGAGCATTATAATTAAGAAGTTATTCAAGAATGATTTGACTCTTGTATTTTTTGCTTCATTGTTTTAGTTATAGTTTAACATAATATACTACATGTGCGCTATAGCTGTGCTAAAAGAACCTTAGCACCATCCACTTATAGCAATGGCGCAGGCCTTTATCTCATTTGTAAATTACAAGATTAACTTCATCCAAGAATATTGCTTAATATATTATAGTATGTCTTCAACAACATACCAGGTGACAACATTGGTATACACACACATCACAAATTAACCCCCTCATTGTCTTGACATTGTTTCAATGTTAAAAAATTGTTCAATTGAGGTAGTGTTGTTCTAATGTTGTTTTGTTGCTCTATTGACATTGTTTCAATATGGTATTGCAACAATAAATACTTTGGTGATTTTGAACTAACTAATTGTTTCAAATTAGATTAAAATGACATTACAAAAGTATTGAAAAAGTATTTGTTATCAATGCATATTAAGGAAATGTTGATGCATTATTGTTGCAATGTGCATTGTGTCAACAATCACTTCAACTTCTCTTTTCATCAACATTGATTCAACATCTAGATAGAAAATCGTCATTGTTTCAATGTGCATTGTATCAATATAATTTCAATTTCTACTTCTATCAACATTGATTCAATATCTAGATACAAAATGGTCATTGTTTCAATGTGCATTGAGTCAACATAATTTCAATTTCTACTTCTATCCACATTGATTCAACTAAAATTTCCACTTGTTTACAAAAAAATGTTCACTTTGTCCAAAATGTGGGACAACATGCACTACTCTCAATATTTTTGATGCTTCTACTACTATATAATTAGGCCGTTTTGCTCTCTTCACTTGAGCCCCTGTATAATCATGAAGAATAGACCATGATAACTCTACACACTTCAATATACTTCCCAATTCATCCTTGTCAAGCTCACAATAACACTTTACGAGTGCTAAATCCAAAACTAAAAAATGCATAAAAAGATGCACTTCACCATACCAAGTAATTTCTGGCTCACTTGAATTTTCCATCTTGAACGCAACACTACTATACCATGGGCGTCCATGGAATGAATGTGAAGCTTGTACATATTGAAGTGACTCACCATAACGTCCTCCCAAACCTCTTGGAATAGCTAATGTCTTTGAAACTCCAAACACCTACAAGTAAATAGTGGTTAAATCAAATGTAATTTAAGTTTATTTTTGAAAAAAATTATTCAAAAGATATGACAATACAACCTTGATAGCTTAATTTATACCATTTATAGATGATTTGAAAATTAGTCATATGTACTAAGTTTACTCACCTGAGGCAATTAAATACCTCTCTCCAACTCAAAGCTCTGAAGAACATGCAACAAGTAGTCTGGAATCTCTGGTTGATGATGAAAAAGTTGTTGCACCTTCTTTGGTAAGGTGACAACATCAAACCCTCTCCCCACTTGGATGTCACTAATAGTTGCTCTAGGTGTTTGAGACACATTGCGTGCATCTTGAGTCAACCAAGACTTGTGAATGTTGACATAAGCACCAGACATGACATTAACTCCCAATGTCACAGCCTCCCAAAAGAAAGAACTAAATTAGAATCACATCTACACTGATTTAGAACACAATTATGTAAACTTTAATGGCATCTCCATGCAATAACTCAAATTGTCAATATAAAATGGAATAGTAATTCAAAATATAAATTAACTTGGAGACAATTGTATAATCATGTCAAATGGAAGTTCACATACCTTATCAAATATTGTCTCTCTTTGAACTTGTATGTTCTCAAATCCTTGGAGGTGTTTGCCCACTGTCCACAGCATTTCTAAGCATCTGTTGTGCTTTATAATTTGAAGGGACGCATTTATCTTATTACTTCTTCTGTATGCTTTTTTCATGAGAGCAATGTGCATGTGCTCAAACATGTTTGTGGAATATTCCCATGGCAAACCGGATCGGCGAATGCAAGGATCAAAATGACTCATCATATGTACTTTGATAGTATTGAACGCAGATCTTTGCTAGTCACTCAAATTTGATTGCTTCATTGCAGTCACCACCCTAGAAAAATGATATTTAAGTATTCTAAAATACACATGTAATTTTATGACATTATGCATATAAACATGTAACAAACACACATACAATATGTTAATGTACAATACATAGTGCTATAATAGTGTACTAAAATTTGAATTCATTGAGTTGCTACTCACCTGTTCATTGAAGTTTTCATTTGAAGAAGACTTCCATTGGTATGCTCAATGCTGCAACATGCTAGAGAATACCAATCCATAAATAATGCAAAGACTTCGGTGACGCTCAAATCATAGTGTTAAATCAAACAGAACATTAGCACTTGCATTATAGCTCTATGCTCAAAACCTGCATAGTTGGCATTTGATGTAAAGTAGCCTCCTTTTGCACTTCCTGGAATCCTAAAATTTGGATAGCGACACTTGTCACAAATATGAAACAAATGTTGATCACGCTGAGTAAGAGTGGTTGGTGAAACCATCTCTCGGATGATGTCAACAAGCATTTTGAATATGCCCACATCACTTTGGTGTAAAATTTCAACATGAATTGCTAGATATGGGCTCCCCAATCTTGTATCACCACCATTGAAGTTCCAAAATGTACACTGCAAAACATATCAATTGAAAACATATTAGCAAGTAAACCATCGATGATTATATCTTTGACGATGATGGCTTTGATATATATATATAAGTTTTGTATCTTGCCTCTTTTTGTATGATTGACAATTACTATCCACTAAAAAGAGAGGAACACCCCTGGTCAATTAATTAGCCCCTCCTCCTTCCAAAAAATCAGTAGCCATTGATCATTTTTGAAAAACAAAAACAAAACACCCTTCCCTGTCGTTGATCTTGATATGGACAACATATACTTACATACGGTATGTATACATATATACAATATGTATTTGGATAGATTATATATATAGTGATATACAATATGTAAACGGATATACGATACATAAACCGATATACGGTATGTATACGGATATAGAAAACCGATATGGAAACCATTTAATCCATATTGATTGTCAAACAAATTCATTTTGAAAAATACGAGATTGAGGGGGGGGGGGGTATTGGGATTTTCTGATTATTTTCAGATCAATTTATTTTTCAGAACCCCCCTCACACACAAAATAAAATGAATTGGAGGGGTTCTGAAAAATAATTTGATCTGAAACTTTTGGGTGGAGTGTATCACTATCCACCCAAAAGACAGCCTACATATGTACAATTACTTTCTCATGAGTGTACTTTAATTGAGACAAGATTCTGGGAGAAAGAATCGCAAACAACCTGATTTGAATTCATATGATGTAAATCATGTGACTAAAACCTTAAGCTCATGGTCAATTCTAAACTATTGCAACAGAGCTACAAATTATTTGGTGAAATTCTTTGACACGGAAGCAATGACTAAATGATCTATGCCTAAATCTGTTGCAATTTCTAGTTGTGGTTTGATTAATTCGATGGTTGTATAATTACATGTATTTAAACTTTCAGTGAGGTTACTGTGACCCCATAGAGGAAAAGATTTAACATATGATGTATTACACCCTCATAGTGAATTCTTCAATATTGACCAAAACTAAGAATCAATTGTAGCAATGCTTACCTCTATAGGGTGTATCGACCACAATTTTGATATTTTCTTGGATTCTCCTCTTGGCAAGTTATCACTTGTCATGGCACAAAATATTTCTTTCATCTTCCCCAGCCTTCTGTTCTTAATCGAATGTCATATATACATTATTTAAACTATCTTTGCCACATATATAGTTGCTACATGGAGATGAACTTTTATTTGTATCATATGTGCATGAGATCTACATCAAGATATTGCTTCAAAAAATAAAGATTAGACAACTTTTTAAATAAAAATTTATTCATATAAACAAAAGAATAATTGTCAATAATGCTTGCAAGAGAAAAAAATTAGCATTTACTTACCTTGCATCCCTCTGGGTGATCACATGTGTAAGCATAGAGAAGAGGGAATACAAATTGTGGGGTTCCAAAAGCCGATCAATTAAAGCCACACCTTCATGACTTGCAACTTTAAGTGTCTCAAAAATAATATCTAGACATTCTTGGAACATCTCCAATTTTCGATCTTGGGATACATTCATGTCTGATTTACAAGATAGGAAAAAATTGTCACATAGACACATTTACAAAGTCATTATAATAACAATCTAATCAGTGTAGTTGCTTAGTTGTGACAATTACAATACAACTACATAAGTACAATTGTACAATCACCATAAGTGTTACGTTGAGTTCTTTTTGAATTTTAATTTTCAATTGCTAATTGAAGTATTACGCTTTTGTGAGGCTTTCTATTTTGAATGAGCCCTGGATAGACTTTAAAGTCATAATTTAGAATTTTTCTTTGGTTGACCTCACGTTCCCTTATCTTCATCCTCCTATTGAAGTCGATGTTTTTATTATTGTCAAACAATATTGTTGTACTTGTTTTGAATTAAAAAAATCAACAAGGTGTTTAGATACAATAGCATTTAGAAGAATGACTTCTTGAATATTGAAATAACTGCCTCCTCTTCTGATGTGAATGAGTTGTATTGTCTAATGCATCCGTTTTGAAATTTGAGTTCATTGCCTGTACACTATCTATTGCGAGATCCATTTTGTGGATTGTTTTGTGGAGTTAATGTGAGATTATGCTCTTATATTTGTAGATCAAATGGGCTCCTAGATTAAGTCAAGCAACTCCACCTAGAGCAAAGCAAGCTTGTGTGAACCTCTTCAGCAAAAATAAAGGCATTGGCAAAACATCCAACAAGCTAGTTGGACGGCCCTTTCATTCACACAGACCCGTTGGTCCTTCCCATTCCCATAGACATGCTGGACCAAGTTCTCATCCACAATAGTTTGCTGTTGCAACTTCCATTTTCAAAGAAGCAAAAAGATATCGGCAACCTATTGGAAGGGAACCTTCAGTTCCCTACACACTGCCTAGTCAGCCAATAAGGCCTGCACAGCAAGCCAACATACCAGTTGAAGTTCAAGCTCAAGATGTATCAGTACCTCCTTTAACTGTGAACAATGCACTTCTTATTGTAGGAGAGAGGTTACAGTACTTGTAAAGAGAAGTTAAAAATTTGAGAAAGCAAGTACAATCAATAACTTCTTCTCTTGAGGTTGCATTAGAGAAGCTTAAGGACAAACTTCCATGTTGCTCAGAAGAAAGTAGTCAAAAAAGGGGTGTTTGTGGAATGTGAGGAGTGGGCCAAAAATGACCAATTTTTTACAATTTCCAACCGTAAGATCTTGAACTTATCTTCACTATTTATCCACCTACCAATTTTGAACGGCAGATTCTTTGAAATGAGTGACATCTAAGGCTTCAAAGTGGGAATATCTTTTTTTTTCAAAGTCAAAAATCCGGGCAGCTGCATTTAGACTGCTGGATTTTCCATGTATACAATTCCATTTTGATGGTTACTCCTTGGAGTTGGGTTCTTCTATAAGTTAGGAACATGCCATAAAAATTTGGAAATGATTGCACTTGCACAACATATAGAAAATGACATATTTGTACACATAGGTTTGACAAAAGTCCTGAACACTACCCTTTTTTCCAGCAATGAAAAAGTAATTCAAATTAGTTCCAATGAAAAAACTAAATGGTGGAGTGAATTATATGTATGTGCTTCACCATATGGAATCAACCTTCCTAAAAAATTTGGAGATCTGAAAATGTGGGAAAACAAATTAGCCTACAGTCTCCTGTGAACACTTCAGGCTTTGGGGCAGCATTCGAATGCTGGCTTCTGCTCCTCCGCCCCCTCACTTCACTCTGACAAATTTTCCAAATGCTTACACCCCGGGGCTGGCGTGGTGTGGCACAGAGTATCCAAAGCCAGGGACAGCCATATCCAGACTGGCGATTCGGTCTCGCACCGAGGAATCCGAGGTTCAGGCAACCCAACAGCATCATGGCGGGGCTGTTCCTGCGCCTCAGTCGGAGAAGGCGCCACGTGGTGCCGGCCGGTATGCGGGACGCTGCAGATACCCAGCCACAGGGAACTGTTGGCCCCGCCCCCAGCGAATACCCAACAGGGGCCTTCAGTTCCATCTCCGACTACAGTCCAGCCACAAATTAGCCACAGACCGAGGAGGGTGATCGCAAACACATGAAGCAATTCCATCACAGATCCAGATTTCAATACAAAACGAAATGTAATAAATAATTTTTGAGTGAGACCTAAGTAATATTGAATGTGAGGATTCATTCATATTATTTCAAAAGTATGGTTAGAAAAGGGGTACCCTAAAATATTGGAGTCAACAAACTAAATATAATTGGCAATAAATAAAATGGTCAGGATTTCGGGTCTACAAAAGCTATGTCAAACCCTCATGGAGGTGTAGGGTAAAAATAGAGAGGGTGAGGCAAAATACTTAGAGCCTCTCTAACAAGTCCAAATGGTGAGGAAAAAAAATATCAAAAAATTGGAAACACCTCATGGAGGTGTAGGGTAAAAATAGAGAGGGTGAGGCAAAATACTTAGAGCCTCTCTAACAAGTCCAAATGGTGAGGAAAAAAAATATCAAAAAATTGGAAACACCTCATGGAGGTGTAGGGTAAAAATAGAGAGGGTGAGGCAAAATACTTAGAGCCTCTCTAACAAGTCCAAATGGTGAGGAAAAAAAATATCAAAAAATTGGAAACACCTCATGGAGGTGTAGGGTAAAAATAGAGAGGGTGAGGCAAAATACTTAGAGCCTCTCTAACAAGTCCAAATGGTGAGGAAAAAAAATACCAAAAAATTGGAAACACCTCATGGAGGTGTAGGGTAAAAATAGAGAAGTTGAGGCAAAATACTTAGAGCCTCTCTAACAAGTCCAAATGATGAGGAAAAAAAATATCAAAAAATTGGAAACACCTCATGGAGGTGTAGGGTAAAAATAGAGAGGGTGAGGCAAAATACTTAGAGCCTCTCTAACAAGTCCAAATGGTGAGGAAAAAAAATATCAAAAAATTGGAAACACCTCATGGAGGTGTAGAGTTGCCCCAAGTGCTAAAACACATGGTTCAATATACCTTAGGGTCTTCGGTCATGGTTTCTTGCATTTCGGGGACGCGGCCCATAATGATATTCTTCAAAACATCCTCGGTTTAGACACATGAAGCTCCGATTACATGACCGGCAATAGTAGCTACACTTTGGGTCCCCACAAACTAGGCATGGACGCCTCAAGCGACTCGAAGTTGGCATATGCGGGCGTGGATCTTCTTCTTCTTCATCCACATCCGTGCCTCGGCCATGCCAATTTTGGAGGAGAGCCTCACATAAATCGGCCTTGAATTGGAGGTGAGTAATTGGTTTCTTTCCACGGCGGCGTGGGCGCAAAGCCGATAGATAGATGATGTACATATTCACTATTGTTGTGTCCAATAGGAAGTAAAAGACACGATGCCACCACTTATGTGACCTTGTCTGGCTAGAATATGAGGCTCTCAGCTGGTCCACCACATCCACCCCTCTCATGTGGGTGGTATACTCTAGATGTATCGGAGAGGTGGGAATTGGGTCCCTTCTTGCCCCATTCCTACGAGGAACCGTGGGTATTGGCACACATGGAAACACAATGGGCATTGCATGAGTGGAAATGAGAAGAACTGGACGTTTGTCCTTCCACAATACACATGCAATGCCACGGGATTCATGCATCCTCCACTCTAATGTACCTTGAGGTGAATTTCTCCAATTGAGAACCGCTTTTAGTTCCGTGGGTAGGCCAATACGATTTGCTCTCATAGTGCCAGTGGCATAAATTTCCAATGCAGCCAATTTGGTAAATAACCCCACGCTAGAGAAGTAGTTGTCTGTGACAACTACATGTCCCTTTCCCTCTTGACCATTCAATAATCTCATCACTACGTTATGCGCCACATTCGCCTCCACATGAACTACTTCTGGAATTTCTTGACCTCCATTATGATTTGCACCGCAGTAGATTTTGAAATTGAAAACATATTTAGAATTGGAGTCCGCTAAACACCAAACCTTTATGCCCCATTTCTGTGGTTTTTTAGGCATATATTGCCTAGCAGGACAATAAGAGCCTTTGTATCGTATCATCATTTCATCAATGGTAAGAAATTTTCCCAAAACCCACTCACGCTTGAAACTATCTCTAATTTCATGTACGAGCCACCGCACTTGACCCATCTTGTCATAACCGGGCAAATCTCTTTCCGAAATATAGGCAGCTGGGTTGGTGACATGTAGACATCTTGTTATTGCTTGGAACCTCACTCTAGAGAATATTTTGGAAATGCGTAGACAATGAAAGAAAGAGCCCTCTTTGCTCCAATACGTCTTCATGTTCGGTTGTTTTTTCAAGCCCATATAAATGCGAGCTGCTAAATACGCCTTCAAGCTTGCAACTGTCAAAGGCAACCATCCCGGTCCGCCCCTTGTTTTTTCATTCTCATCCGGTGTGGTAGCATAACGATTACTCTCTACTACAATTTTACGCAAGAGAGTATAAGGCCAAAATAGTGAAAATAGTTGCATAAAGGTGGGCATTGTACGGAAATGTCTTGTAGGCCCTCGTGCACCTAGAAAACATTTTGGTTTGGGAAAATAGGTGAAGTGTGATTGTGACCATGTTGAATTCCGAAATCTATGTTTGACACCATCGGGATTATCTGGGTCCCCTCCATCACTACTTGCATCCCCCTCATATGCACCCTCGCTCTCTGACGAAGTACTCAACATTGGTGCACGATGTAGCACTCTCCTCCGTTGAACCCTGCCTCCTTCGTGCTCTCGAGAAAGGTTGACATGTACCTCAGTTTGTGGCCTATGATTGCGTTGCTGTGGATGAGGTGGTGAAATATTTCCATTCTCAAAATAATCGCTCCAATCTTCATTCATAAAGTCAGGATGTTCAGAAGGTACACCTAAAACCGCACTTTGCCTGAAATTAAAATAAAATTTTTGTTTAGAATGTGGAATTGAATATGTACATTCACAAAAGAGAAGATTGTAGATCATAAGCCAAAAAAGAATGTACCACTAAAAAGTTTCCATAAAGGAACTAGGATACATTTCATGTCCTAATTCAAAAAAATTTGCTCACTACTCCAAAGTCCTCTATATATGATTGAGGAATTATTTTATGGCCCAATTCCAAAAAAATTTGTTCACTACTCCAAAGTTCTCCACACATGATTGAGGAATTATTTTATGGCCCAATTCTCAAAAAATTGTTCACTACTCCAAAGTTCTCCATACATGATTGAGGAATTATTTTATGGCCCAATTCTCAAAAAATTCTCACTACTCCAAAGTTCTATATGCACTAGTGAAGATTATATGGCCCACAAAAAAAATAATTTTCACTACTCCAAAGTTTTCCATACACTAGTGAAGATTTAGTTACATTCCTAAATCCATACATATGTACCATCAAAATTTTCTTACACTAGAGATTGTTGAATCCCATGTACCAAAAAAGTTTTTTTACACTACAAAGTTTCAAATACCCAACCGAGAATTTTTCCTCGTATACCCAAAAAGTTTTTTTGAACTAAAGAACTTAGGATACCCGATGAAGAATTGTTCCTCATGTACCAAAGATTTTTGTAGGCACCCCATTTTTTGGGGTACACTAAAAAGGTTTGCATTCCCTACATAGAAGAGTGGACCTACCACCCCATTTTTTTTGGGTCCCTCCTAATTTGGCATAACCTACTTTGAATAGTGGATGATGCACCCCATTTTTTTGGGCCCACCCTAATTTTGCATAATCTACTTTGAATAGTGGACCTACCACCCCATTTTTTTTGGGTCCCTCCTAATTTTGCATAACCTACTTTGAATAGTGGACCTCCCACCCCATTTTTTTGGGCCCACCCTAATTTTGCATAATCTACTTTGAATAGTGGACCTACCACCCCATTTTTTTTGGGTCACTCCTAATTTTGCATACCCTACTTTGAATAGTGGATGATGCATCCCATTTTTTTTGGGCCCCCCCTAATTTGACATTCCCTACTTTGAATAGTGGATGATGCATCCCATTTTTTTGGGGGCCCCCCCTAATTTGGCATAACCTACTTTGAATAGTGGATGATGCATCCCATTTTTTTTGGGGCCCCCCCTAATTTGGCATACCCTACTTTGAATAGTGGATGATGCATCCCATTTTTTTTGGGTCACTCCTAATTTTGCATAACCTACTTTGAATAGTGGATGATGCACCCCATTTTTTTGGGCCCACCCTAATTTTGCATAACCTACTTTGAATAGTGGACCTACCACCCCATTTTTTTGGGTCCCTCCTAATTTTGCATAACCTACTTTGAATAGTGGATGATGCATTCCATTTTTTTTGGGCCCCCCCTAATTTGGCATAACCTACTTTGAATAGTGGATGATGCATCCCATTTTTTTTGGGCCCCCCCTAATTTGGCATAACCTACTTTGAATAGTGGATGATGCACCCCATTTTTTTGGGGGGTAAACATAAACAATTTTTGGAGCAATCTTGGGAATTTCATGATGATGTCACATTTTTTGTTGGTTGCACTCCAGAGTTTTGCATGCACTATTTGCAAATTTTTATAATATACCAAAATAGATTTGTTTCACAAAATATATTTGCATACAATGTAAGAAATATTTTATCTTTTCCTACTAATTTTTTTTACTTATCAAAAGGTCTGCATACAATATCAAAACTTGTGGAATTGGCGGTCTGTAGGAATGCCTTTCCCCCTCCGAAATATCAAAATTCCCATAATTCTCCTAACCCTGAGCGCACACAGCAGTAGAGAACAGGGAGGGAGCAAAATAATGAACCCACCTCCTGAACTCCTCTACGCTGTTGCTGCCGGGCTCTGCATGCTGTCTACAGCCCCTCGGTACCTCATCCCCAGCGCACCCCTGTAGCCCAGACTGGCGCGCAGCCTGTGAACCGTTGGAGTCTCCCCCGGCGTGGCTACGTGGCTCCTCCCCGCAGCTGGGGTGGCCAGCAGCGCCTGCGCGCCAAGCAGCTTCGATTTCGGTGATTCCGAGAGGCCTAAAACGGTCTTCTCCTTGCTCGTTTATCTCCGGGTTGTCATCGGAGTTGTGTGGTATGTTGTCACGCCGCGGCTTTCTCCTTGTCCGTTGGCCTTCTCTGAAGAAAACTTCATTGTGTAGAAGCTCAGGAGGCCATTGCCAATCTTCGATTTCGTCGTCTGAGTCTTCCGAATATCCTTCGCAGGACGACTCTCGTGCCGGTGCTACATCTTCGTCTTGGTTTTCTTGACTTTCCACGAGGTCGGGGTTGGGCTCACCAATGCGCAGTTCGCTTCCTTCCTTCGGCGGAAGGGGTGGCACTTGCGGCAGCGAAGGGTCGGGGTTGCTGTCGTCGCTATCAGCACTGTCTGCTGTCGTTGTGCTTTCGCCAGGGTCTTCAATTCCATCTCCGTTGTTTGGGGCCCTCCTTTCTCGCTCTTACTGCAGCCGCTCACTGCGTCGGGGAGGGATATCGTCTGACACAAGCTGAGGACCACGCAAGTACTCCAGGTAAGAAACAAAACTCTTGCATTCATATAGCAGGCCATGGAAGTCAAACCGATAATGCATGAGTAGAATAGAGTGAGTTACCCATTTTCCCTTCTGGAATTGAGGTATGCGTGGCATTTTGTTTCAAGCTTCTTGCGGTAGATGTACTAGCCAGATCTGGCCACACTTGCTCTTTGATAAATAGCGAAATCTCAGGATAGAACTGCCGCCGTTGACACCAGCCTAAGCACCTTGCAGCCTGTCTGTAAAAATGATGACGATAGTTTTCTGGTTTTGGACTTGCAGGCCACCTAGCCGTTCCACGAGGGACTGGCAAGGAACGCAAATATGAGTCGTTTAGCAATGCCACGACTTTATATGCTTGAGCTGTAGATGCTCCCTCATGCGTAATCAAGAGTTCTAACAAATGATGGGCAACTGGATTCGCTTGTGCAGGAAAATCTAGGCGCAGTAAGCTCGGGGCATGCGCTTCTTGTTCACGGCAAGCGGCACTTCTATCTCGGTGAGCTACAGATTGAAGGGCTCCCGCAGCAGGCAGATTCTGCGCCGGCAGGTGGTCGTCGATGCAGAATTGAGAGTTTGGGATCTGGGAGAGGTCACCCCGACCTGACTGGTGCGTACCTCTTGTATCCCCACGGAAGCAGAATTTTCGTCCCTCCTCGCCTAGCTGCTCAACTTCTGAAGCGCTGCCGAGTATGCCACCCACCTCCAGAGATGTCGTCCTGAGCCCCGCTTCGGCCGACCGGTGAAGAACGTCGATGCCGAGCTGCAGTGCGTCCTCCCCGAAGTTGCCTGTCGATGAATGCACCCTGTTGTGAAACTGGGCAGTCAGCTCCTCCGCCTTCTTGCCAAATGGCACAGTCTCCTCCTGCACGTTGCTGGATGCGCCCGTCGATGCTGGAACCGGTCTCCTCCTCCCCTCGGACTGCTCAATGCTCTCTTGCTCTCTCTCTACTGTGTCATGGTCTGCTATATCCAAAGTCAGGAGTGTTGTATTTGCCTCCATGCTTAAGTGTTGATAGTCTTTTGAAGAGTGTGAATGGTGGAAGGTCTAAGTAGAATTGTGTCTAGCTAGTTTTGGTTCCATGAATGGAGCCGCCATTTAGACCACAATTTTTTGCGTTCTTTATTTTTTTCAACTTCGTGGTAACCAGGGTAGGATGATGTTATGAGCTCTTCATTTTTTGACGGTTCATAAGTGTTATAGGCATTGAGGGAGGTTACAAGAAACTTTATTTCAGATCTTGTACAGTGGAAAAGCATTTCATCGATTCTTGCAGATCTTAGTGCTGTCAAGAAAATGGCGTCTATCAGGAGAGATGTAAGCTGAGATGTAAGCTATGGTCCAATTGTAGGTGTCTTGCATTCAAGGGCTGCATTTCTAGTAATATAAATTTGAATGTAAGTTTATTTGAATTTACACAGTCGTCATGAATTCGTTTAGGTAGCCGTCCTCCAAGATTCATGAAGTTCCATTATGCATAATTGGCAATTTGAAGCGTTTTGCCGTCTATTGTAGGGATGAGGTTGAAATCTGAATTATGAGTTTGCCGTTGCAAAAAACGGTTGGGTGCTGAAGCTAAGAGCGTTCACTGCATTGTGGCCCCTTTTGTTCTCAACTGCTGGCGCCAGGCCTTTAGCTTTCAATGTGGCCAGGAGCCCAGCAGTGGCAGTTGATGAGTCAGAGAGGGAGTTCCATTTTCCCATCATCCAGGACCCCTGCCCCCAGCTCTGCCCCTCACCATTGGGCATGTTCACAAATTTTCTGTCCCAGTGTAAATGGACCTGCCCGTGCTGCCCTGCGAGCATTCAAAACTACATAATCCTTAATAACTTTTTTTCCTAAAATGAGAATGATTTGAAAATAATTGCTCCTCAAAGGTACTCCTCGGGAGCCCATTCTGTAAAAATTTCATTTCCAAATTCCTATAATTCTTCAAGTGGTGGCCTGACCAAAAACGCTATGTTCTCAGAAAAGCCAGTTTGGTCCTTTAGGGGTTAAATGCAGGCACAGTGCCCGACACTGGCTTGCACAGCGTCGTCACCATGAAGGCAAGAAGCGCAATTTGTGATCAATGTGCACTTCCTCAAGCTCTGTTTGCGGCATCAGATGAGTTCATTTGTCAAAATCTCCTCTGTTGATTAAAAGTGAAGCATCTCTGTTGCCATTAGGGAAACGAAGTTGGAAATTCGTGTCATTGGAGTAAAGGTCTTCGAATCCCTGCAATTCAGCTAGCAGATTTGATACGTGCAGAGAAATTGTCTTGTGCAACAAGTACAAAAGGATCAACTGTAGCAGGCACACGATCCCAGGTAAGGCAGATGGAGAATTGTTTTGAAGGTCAACGATTTGGAGGACCCCTGCGTCCCACGGCCCTTCCACTTCCCAGTGAATATTGGCATCTTTTCTACAAGCTGATGAAATGAAATGAACTGCTGCTACTAAGTGAGGGATAGAGGTAAGCAAAAACTACACTAGATGAAGTGAAGATAAATAAAATGATGCACAAGGAAGTATTTAAGTTAGAAGACTCTCTTTGCCTCCAAGAATTGCTTTCAACTAGCAGAAAGGTATGAAAGTAGCCAATTAAACAACAGCTCAATGATTTCTGTTGAATACGGCTTTGAATTAGAATGTCTCACAAGGATCATGCTTCTTTTTTAAACACAAGTAGACAATTAGTGAAGGATACTTAAAAGCTAGAATTCCCTTACAGCTCAACAAAATGTCAATACCCCTATCAAAATTTTGATGCAATGAGTAAGCACATTTTGAATTGACTGCGAGCTTGAAATTGTAAGTCTGTTTCAAACTCCTTCCGCCCTTGGAGGCAGCGACAATCCAATACCTGGGAAGCAAAGAACCATTCTATTAGTCAAATTAGGAAGTCATGTTTCACGAAACAAATCACATCCAGGCTTAGATGTCACTTTGATGTAACTCAACAAGTACTGAACACTGCACTCAACTTTGGCTAATGAAGCTGTTGATTGAAGAACTTTGGCTAATCAAGTTTGTTTGGCGAGTAAGTGTTAGCATCAGTTCAATTGATTTGAACTAGCATTATTAATTATGTGGTAAGATGGTCTCGTGAGTGAAAAAGTTGTCGCTAAGCAATTTAACTGATGCTAACACTTGCTAAAATGAAGGCCACTGAGGTTAACAACAATTTCAATAAAATTTCAGAAATTGTCCCATCTTCCTTCTTGTCAAGTCCTTGTGAGATGCTTAGTTATTGAAGAGCATAGACTGTGGCTCCACATCTTCTTGCATGTGGTCATGTGCTTTGAACGCAGAGCTGCTCTGCATAGCTGTGAGGGTTTATTTATTCACCCTTGGTAAATAAACGACCACAACCAGGCTCTTGGTAAACAACCGTTTAATTTGATCTATGGGTGTCTAGCGCCAATCCATTGTGCCTTCCAAGCAATGGATATTTTTTGTGCTCTTAAGATTTGCTAATTTGGATAATGGAAACAAAGCCTTAATAGGAATTACTATAACTGCTAAGTCTGAGTCAAACCTAAGAGGGCTTAGGGGTTTAGGAGAGGAGGTAATATCAGTCTAGATTTATCTAACCTAAGTGAAAGACTACCTCATGCCATTTCTAAAAGTGTAAAGTTCGTTTGATTTGAACTCTCCTAGAGAAAGTTATGGACGGATGAAGTTTGATCGCTACTTGGTTCTTCAAACTTCATCCATTCTTTTCTATGGCCTCCTAATTCCAATTTGACTTGAAATTTGGGCTATGGGCCTGACTCCCTAAGTTTAACCTAATTCCCAAGTCTTGACTCAAATGGATGACATCCTCTAGGGTTCATCCATTACTTATTCCAGACTTCATCCGTCCTTAACCGCTTTGGGTTTCGGTCTTTCCTTGAGCTGGGTTTGGTTTTGGGTTACCTTAAGCTTGTTCTAACAAGTTCTAAATCTAGAACTAACCTAAACTTAATCTTGAAAGCTCCTAACCCACCTTCTCGTTTTACCTAAGGGGCTTAATTACACTTGGTAAGTTACTAACTCTAGAAGTTTTAAGTCTTGTTCCTCGTAAACCCTAATTTTAACTTTCTACTATGACCAGTTACCCGAGATTTGGTGCTCCCTAGTAAAAGCTATCTATGAATGAAGTTTGACCGCTACTCGGTCCTTCAAACTTCATCCGTGGATTATGGCTACTCCTAATTTCAAAACTAACTTTTAATTCCACGTTTGGGTTCCTAATAACTTCTTTTTTTCAAATCCTATTCCTTGTTCCCCTTGGATGAATTTTGCTAAGTTTCATCCAACATGACTCCCTAACTTCATTTACTCATAACTTCTTTGTTTTGACTCGAATTTTGATGTGTTTTAGGTTTTTGGAAACCTCTAGACCTCTACTTTAAGATTCTTAATTCAATTCTAACCTGACTTTGCCTCTTGCCTACTCTAGCTCTCGGCCTCTTTAATAAGTGCTAGTTTTGGAAACTTTAAAAATGCAAGAAGGGAGTTTTAGTGACCCACCTCATTTTGGAGATCGCGAATCAGGTCGCTTAGGTTCCCCTCGGTTGCCATCTTGGTGATTTGTCCTTGTTCTTGGGAATGGTTGATTTGTATTATAAATTCTTTCTTCAATTTCCTAGCTGCCTTCTTTTCCTTCCCCTTCTATCTTTTTCCTCCCTACTATTCTCCTACGCACTCTTAATGTCTACTAACCACCCCTAATAATGTGTATGACGCGTGCTTCCTTTTTCTTCTTACGTTTAGGGCCACTAGTGGCTCACAACGTCCCGTAGGATTTTTGTTAATCTAACTCCTATTCATCTTCTTCTCTACTAACACCTCCTTCTTGGTCGTCTTTTGAATGTTTGGTTTTTGCTCTTGGAGTATGGAGTGTGAGTGTGTGTGTGGAGTTTGATTGAATGCAGGTGAGTGTGTAGGTGTGCAACTCTTCTTTACTTTGTGCCTATGAACCTCTCTACTCTAATTGGCTTCTTCTTCTTTTCCTAACTTGCTATTTCTTCTAATAACCCTTTAAACTCCCCTTAATGTCTCCTAGTTATATTTCTCCTACTTCCTCTATCTCCTATTCTAATTTCCCATTTTCTAGCTTTAATCTAATTTCCCCCTTTTTTTTTAGTTCTAGTCTAATCTATCTTTTTTCTTTTCTTTATTTCCCCTAATTTCGTTGAGTTAATGATAACCCCAAAAAAAATTTAAAAAAACGAGCTGGGAGCTTGGGGCGGAGCGGAGCTTGGCCAGGGTGAGCGGAGCTTGGTCGGGGCCTTGCTGCCAGGCGCCTGCTGTGGCAGGACCGGGGGCCTACTGCGGTGGGGCCTTGCTGCCGGACTCCCTACTGCCGGGACCTTGTTGGGGCCTGCTGCCAGGGTCTTGCTATGGCAGGGCTTGTTGCTAGGCTGCCTTGGCTGCGGGTCGCCTTGTATAATTTGTTTGGGCTTGGGCGGTGTTGTGTCGAACACGCGGCGTATGAAAGACTAAAGCGAGAGAAATAATCCTTTCGTCATGGAGGGTTTTTTTATAGTGCTAATTAGTGGTGGCCTCTTCCTCAATCTAGGGGTCGTGAGGGAGTAATATCATCACATCCTAATCTTTTTGGGTACTAAACTTTGGATAGCTTCTACAATCTTTTGGAAACTAAACTTTGGGCATGACAACCGAGGAGGCTCAAGGCTTTGCCGTATCCCGGTTTTTAACACCAATTTTAGGACTTCTAACAAGGTTCTCAAAGCCAAGGCTCTGCCGTATTAGGGTTTTTAACACACTATTTGGAACTAAACAACGTAACCAAGTTCAAAGCTTCGCCGTCTAGTGACAAAACAAGGTAAACAAGGACATAAATCACCACATTAGCACCATGTGACTCACGCTAAGACACTAGAGGTCCCCCTAAGCGGCATCGCCAAGGTACAAAGGAGGGGGGGCTCTAGGGTTAATACACAAAATAAATCAATATAACAAGTATCAACGATGACCTCAAGAATTGCACAAGTGTCTCTCTCTCCCATGGGCAACTAAGAGAGAACTTGAAAGCTTGAAATAACAACAACAACAGGGCAACAAAGGCCCTTAAAAACACCGCTAGGGTTTTGGCTAAAATGCCAAAATATCCAACATTACTTGGACCCAACGGACCCCAAAACAAGCATAGGGGTGGCTTTGGAGAGAAATGAGGGCCCTTTTATAGGTTTCCCAAGGCCCTCACTTCTCCTCTTTTAACCTAGGTAATCCTATCTTTTCGGATTTTCATCCTTATCTTTTAGGATTTTCACCTATTTTGGGGTTTACGCTGGTCCAAAATTCTAATTACTAGAGATCAACTCCAAATCGAAAATCGATTGTGCCATTGGCTTCAGAAGGCCATTTTTTGTTCAATAGCCCTTTTGCCCCCTATTCCAACACCAAAATCCCACCGTAAACCATCGCCAACTGGAGTCAGTAAAAGGGGTAAAAATCTACTTTTTGGAGGTTACCTTTTCTGACAAAGGTGACTAGCCAGGGTGGTTTGAGAGGTCTTAGGGAGTAAGAAAAGATCCTTCGTTGACTTCGTTCCGACTTCGTGTGCTCCCGGGACGCCGGTCAACTCCACGTAAATCCCGTCACGTGGATAATTTGAAGGAATGTCGGTGATTCTGCCATCTCCTGCTATCAAAACACCATGAAACTTGTCGGGGCGCGTTATTAGCATAAAAGAAGCTAACTTAATTTTTAGTGAGATTTTACTGCCACCTGGGTAATTATCGTGAATTTCCCATCATGGTTTTAGGCGGTTGACCGTCCGGAAGGGGTATTTCTTCAATCCAGAAAATTCCAAAATTTCTTGGGAAACCTCTCATGGAGTTTCCCAAGAGATGTGCAAGTTCATGTCTTGATCTTGCATGTCTTGATACGGAGGGTAAAAAAGCCCCTCCGTTGGTTTACCGGTAGTCAAGGAATCTTTCACATACGGGGGAATTTTGGCGAATGGATTTCGCTTTTGACTTTCCGACATGGTTCCGAACCAAGATCACAATCCGGTGACCGTAGATTCCTCCACTGGCCCGTCTTGAGAAAGTGACACCTGCATGCTAATAATTGGAGTTTCTACTATTCATCAATGGGATGGGGAAACTGAAACCTCTCTCGGGGAATCTATCTAAGAACCTCCCTAGACTTCCCTCAGACCAATTTTGCCAAGCACGATCACATGCACGGTGGTTTTAGGCTATTTTGGATAAAAACCTTCAAACCTGCTGGTTCCCACTACTTCTGTGGTTCTAACCTATTTACAAGTGGGTTTTAGGACTATTCTAGGGATAAAAGGCTATTTAGGACCAAAGGGCATATTGGTATGTAACATGTCCATTTTGGTTTTACACTCTTTTTAGGGCTTTTTGTATATAATTACAACTTAAATTGCAAAAGTTAGGAAAAAAGAAAACTATGAGTCCCAAGTGACGAATTAGGAGCTCACAACAGCCAACACAGATAGTGCAATGAATTAATGATAAAATCAGGGAGTGTCAGCACTGAAGAGTGAAAGTTGTGATATGTGTACTCCAAAGCCGTAGAGTTTCAGTCCTGGGCAGTTGCTCCGTCAGTCTCCTCTTCTTCTCTTTTGCTCTGCTTCGACAACGACCCTACGCCCAACAGTAATGGGAAGTAAAAAATGGCACCACATTGTGCTTTCCCTTATGATGACCCAGTTGATTTCACGTGAACTCCTTAGTCTGTGCAGGTATTGATAGAGGTCTTGTGCGGCCTCCACTTCCAAGCTCTCATGTTGCAGCACCAACCACTCCGGTAGCAGCTACTCCAGTCAGCAACAATGCAACATGCACACGAACACCAGTTGTTGCAGGGCCAAGTCAAAGTAAATGTCCTCGAAAAGATCGGGGGCCGAATTGGAGTTTGAAGGAGGTACTTGTTCTCATCAGAGCAAAGCGGGACTTATACATACAAGAGTTGGACGCAGAGAATGCATGTGACCTCATGACTACGGATAGCAGCAAATGGATTCGCGTTTCGAACTTTGTCATAGGGGCTGGATTCTCACGTTGCTTGCGTGACGAATCCGCTTGTAAAACAAAGTGGAACTAGCTCCTCCCCGACTACAAGCGCATTGTCGATTATTTGGGACGAAGTGGACAAAATATTTGTGACTACTGGGCGCTCACCTCAACAGAGCGCAAAAGAAAAGGGTTGCCTGGCCAATTCTTTGAGTAGTTCTTTGCAGCGATACATGAATGGTTTGGATCACGACCTCAGATGCAACCCCTGTACACTCGAGATCTGCTATGCCCAACGGACTCCAACTACGTACCAACTCAGAAGCAGCCACAAGAAGGTAGTGAAGACGGGGGCTCATACATAGAGATGGAAGACTCTATTGAGGTGGCCCAATAAGGAGTGCTTTTCTCCACAGAATGCACAACACTGCCACTGTCTCCACCTTGCAGCAGTAGCAGTGCTGGTCGCCAGACACCCCTGTAGAGTCAAAGTGCTATCCCATTAGCCACTGCTTTCCGGGCTATTCCCCTTGGTGTGTCTCCTATTCTCTTGAGCTCTTCCGACACAATACAGAGCACTCAGTTGAGACAACTTGGAAACACTACTGTGCGTAGCAAGAGCGTCTCCAGTCACACGGTTCTTGCGAATGCCACGAAGGCTACGGGGGTGTGAGCTCCCAATTTGTCACTTGGGACTCGTAGAATTATTTTTTTGGAAATTTGCAATTTAAAGTTGATAAAAGTATACAAAAAGCCATAAAAGAGTGCAGACCCAGAATAGGGTTGTGTCGTACCCATTATAGTATTTGGTCTAGATTTATGTTTATATTTAGAATCCCCCCAAACTTGGCCTAAAAATAAAATAGAAATAACGAGATGGCTAGATTCGGAGGATTTAAGTCACTCAGCCCCCAAAGGGCTAAATCCCACCATGAATGTGGCAATTCATGGCTAAGTCAATCCGAGGGACCCACAACGAGGCCACTAGGTCGGGTCCTAGAGTTAGGTTTAGAATTCCCCATTAGATTGACGAATTCTCAAAATCCCGATTGGTAGTATGCAGGAGCCACTAACGCAAGACAGGGCCCGTGGAGGAATCTACAGCCCAAGGATGGTGTTTTAGAGTAAATCCTATGCCAGGAGTTCAACGGTGAAGTCGATTCTCCAAGATTTCTCTATCTGCAGAAGATTCCCGCACCGTTGCTAATTTGAGGAGATGGCCAGTTTTAATCTCCACTGACCAATCGTGCCAGGTATGGAAACGCACCTACACGTCTTTCATGCGACTCCCTGAGAAGTCACGTGAAAATTCCCGGCATCTTCTGACTAGCAGAAGAACCTTTTCCGGGTGGTCAACCTTTTAACCTCCAACGGGAATTTCATGGA
This sequence comes from Pseudisothecium myosuroides, assembly GCA_951799445.1. Lineage (NCBI taxonomy): Eukaryota > Viridiplantae > Streptophyta > Bryopsida > Hypnales > Lembophyllaceae > Pseudisothecium > Pseudisothecium myosuroides. The sequence continues at coordinate 19,730,569 of OX637287.1, read as the reverse complement.
AATTACCCAAGTTACAATAAAATCTCACTAAAAATTAGACTAGCTTGTCTTATGTTAATAATGTGCTCCGTGAAGTTTCACGACATTCCGATAGCGGCAAGTACCCAAACCGGCGAGATTCTTCGAGAATTAACCACGTGGCGGGGTCCCCGCGACGTTGACCGGCATTTCGGGACCATACGATGGCGAAACGAAGTCAACCAAGAGTCTTTTTTGACTCTCTCGCACCTACCAGAGACCCTAGGATAGTTACTTTTCTCAAAATAGGAGACCCTTAAGATCTAGGATTTTACTAAGATTTGGTTTTTAAACTAAATTAGCCTATGATGGGTTTTTGGCCTCGATAGGGGGAGTAAAAGGATTTAGGATTAAACACGGCGATCTGGAGCCAATGACGCAATTCGTTTGGCGATTGGAATTAATCTCCAAAAGTTAGGATGTTGGTCCAATATAGATGGTAGAAGTAGATTTATAGGGATTAAGATGAAAATCTTTGAGGATGAGGATGAAAATCCAAATTGAAAAGGTTACCTTAGAACTCTAGAGGGAGGGTGGGCCCTTGGAAACCTATATAGGAGCCCCATTTCTCTCTTTAGAACACCCCCAATTCTTGTTTTGGGTCCGTGGGTTCAAGTTATTTTAGATATTTTGGCGTTTGAAGCCAAAAACCTCTACGGTGTTTTTGGAGCACTTTTGGCTCCATTGTTGCTTTATTTCAAGCTTTGAAGGTCCTTGGGGGTCCTTTTACCTTACTTTGTGTACTCTTTGGTGTAGTTTTTGGTACCTTGTTGTAAGTAGAGAGTCTCTCTCTCTCTCTCTTGTGCGTTTGTGAGCTAACTTGTGAGGTTTTAGGAGTCTTTTGGGTGTCTTGCACTAATTCTAAAGTCACCCCCCATCGTACCTTGGCGATGCCGCTTTGGAGGGCCTTTAGTGTATGAGCTTTGTGTTGCCACGTGGTTCTAACTCGTGTATTTTCTCCATATATTTTTCTTACACCCTCTTCTAACTTCTCTCTTGTTGAGTGGCCCCCCCCTCCGAGACGGCAAAACTTTGACCCTATATGTGTTTTCTTTAAAAGTTTTGTCTTCTCCCTCTTCTAAAGTCTCTTTCATTGTGTGGACCCCCCTTGGAAACGGCGAAGCTTTGAACTTGTGACAAGGTCGAAGTCCTAAAGTGTGTGTTAAAAGTTTAGGTGGTGGAGCTTTGAACCCCCGGAGTGCCCCCAAGTCCCAAAGTTGGTGTTAAAACCAACTTAGTGGCGAAGCTTTGAACCTCTCAAGTGTTTAGTTCCAAAGTCTAGTTTCCAAGACCTTTGTGGAAACGTCCAAAGTTTAGCTTCCAAAATATGTAAAATTTACTTTGCATGTAGTGAGTTTAGTTGTTCCCCAAAGTATTAGTGAGTTTAGTGCTCCCCAAAGTTTTACTTTCCTCAAGCTTTATTGTCCCCAAGTCTTTTCTTTAGTTTCTAGCAAAATCCAGTCTTTTATTAGCTTATAGCAAAAATCCAGTCTAGGACCAGTTTAGAACAAGCGGGACCAGTTCAAGAATAGCGAACCAGTTCAGAAAAAATAAAAATAAAAATTTAAAAATTTAAAAATTTAAAAAATTTAAAAATTTAAAAAATTTAAAAATTTAAAAAATTAAAAAATTAAAACTTCTCGACCCCCCAGTCAGGCAACCGGGAGGCCAGGCTTGGCTCGGCGGTACACCAATTGGGGCCCCAGCAGCTCGGGCTCCCCCCGTTTGGACCTTTTTTTAGGTTTTTTTATCTTCTTAAACCAAACCAAAAACAAAACAAAGGATGTAGGCTAACCTATTGCTAAGCTAGGGTTGGAGTAGGATTAGGGTCTAAAAAAACAAAAGAGAGGAGGGAGAAAAGAGCGGAGCACCACCGTACCTGCATACAAGGAAGTCTCACTCTCACCAACAAAAATTCACTCTACACACAATGGAGGAGGATTAGAGGAAAATAGGATGAAATAGGAGAAGAAGTAAGAGAGACGATAAATAGTGACCTAGGCTTAGGCTAGGTAGGCTTTAAGGAGAAATCTTGGGAATTTGTGGTGACTGTTGAGAGAAGGATTAGGATGACACAAAGGCAAAGTTGTGTAAGAGGGTAGGGGAAACATTAAAACCTCCTTGGAGTTTGAGACCATAGTGTAAGGTTCCATAAAAGCTTAGGTGAAATAGTACTAGTGTAGAAGGAGAGAAGGGGAAAGAAAAGAAAGGAGGAAGGGAAAGGAGTTTAGATCGCACGGGTGTAATATTTTCTAAAAATAAGCGGTGAGCTTGGAAAAAATCAAACGAAACAACGGATTACCATGGAGTATGAGGATGTGCACGCGGACGTGGACAACGTCATTTCCAACACCAGCAGTAACGAGGTGGGTCATTAAACTATCCCGGTTGTTTCTTCCGAATTAGCTGATAATTGTCTTAATTAGTCCTTAATCCACATTAGCAAGCCGATATTAGCTTGAATTAGAATTTTAGATTCAAAAGTCTATAGATTAGGGATAGGGGTTTCCGAAAACATATTACACTTAGGATTTGGCTTTAAATTGACCGTGTTAGGATAAGTTAAGCAGTAGGGGGTAGGACGGAGGAATTTGATTAAAATTTCATCCAAAAGGAACCATGGATGGAACTTAGGGATTTAGATTAGAAGGGGAATTTAGGATTAAAATTAAGGATTAATTAGCGGTTAAAAACTAGAGTCAAATTAAGGTTTTAATTGGGAAAGTTAGATCTTAAAGTCAAAGTTTAGAGTTAACTTGGGAAAGTAAAAAGTTAGAGTTAATTGGGAAGTTTAATCTAGGGTTAAATTCTCAAGTCAAATCTTAGTAGATTAAAAGCAAAAGTTAGATTTAATTAGGAAGTCAAAAATTAGAATAAAAAGTAGAAGTCAAAAGTGGAAGTTAAAATCAATTTAGGAGGTAGATTTTAGAGTTAGAATAGGAGTTAATTTTGGAGGTTAGTTAGAGTTAAAATTAGATGTTAAAACTTAGAGTCCATCGTGGAAGTAATTTTAAAAGTTAAATCCTAGAGTTAAAGTTGGAATTAAATTTAGGAAGATTACATTGAGAGTTAATCTAGGAGTAAAACGATAGGATTAAATTTTAGAAGTAGAAAGTCAAAATTCTAAAGTCAAAAGTTAGAATTAAATTTAGAGGTTAAATTTTAGAGTCAATTGAGAAGTAAAAAGTTAGAGTAAAAAGCTAAAAGTAGAAGTTAAAAGTTAGAAGTAGAAGTTAAATTTTAAAGTTAGTTCTAGAAGTAGAAAATGTAGAGTTGAAAGTGAAAACGTAGAGTCAAACCTAGAAGTTAAATTTTAGAGTTAGTTTAGGAAGTAAAAACCTAGGGTCAAAAGTCAAAAGATAGAATTAAATTCCGAGGGTAAATTTTAGAGTTAATCTAGGAGTAAAAACTAAGCATAAAAAAAAATCAAAACATAGAGTCAAACTCGGAGGTTGAAATTTAGAACTAAGTCAAAAGAATAAAAACCTAGAGTTACATTTGGAAGTTGGAATTCAGAGTAAAAGTTGAACTTTAGGATTAGTCTTTAGAAGTAGAACTTCCAGGTGGAGCGTTAAAACACAAAGATAGTCTTAGGGGTTCATGGAAGGAACATAGGGGTTCCCATTTCACGTAGTTAGGGACGTTAGAAATGATGCCAACTACCCAGTCAACCCTAGACATAGGATAGATAGTTAGGGAGTTAGAATTTCACATTAAATCACTATCGCCCCTGATCATTCGCAGTTAGCTTGTAAATTTCCACATGCATCTCTAGTCATTTCTTTTGCCCATCCACGACACTTAGGAAATGTTATAAAAAAAAAGATTCATTGCTTGGAAGACTCAGTGGACCGCGCTCACAACACCCCCATATATTAAAAAAGTGGATAAAAGCATAGAACCTGGTCGGTGTTCGCTTTATTACCAAGGGTAGGTAATCTAGCGCCCACAGCGCGTGGAAATGCTACTTCTATTCTTCCCCTTCCTTTTTTTTCTTCTTTTAGAGCTCCTACTCCCCTATTCTACCCCTAGCCTCTTAGATTCTAGTCCAACATTTTTGTTTAGGAAAACAAAGACCAAAAATCCAAAAAAAAGGAGAGTTTTTTGGAGCCGGTGGCCTTTGGACCAGCACCTGCCGGCCTTGCTTGGCTCCCTCGGCTGCCGGCTTTGGCTGGTGGGGCTGGTTTGTTATTTTTATTTAATTAATTAAATAAATAAATAATTTTTTTCTTGTTAACTTGTTCTGAACTGGACTGGACTTGCTTTGAATTGGACTGATTCTAGCCCGATGGACTGGACTGGGTTTTTTGGCTTGATCTTATTGGACTAGTTTTTTCACATATTTGGGTGGGCTAGGCTCACGGAAATACCCAAAAAAACATACACTTGCTAAAGAACTTGGGAAAAAACTTAGATTTTAAGAAACAAAACTAAAACTTAGAGAAAACTAGACTTTCTAAAAACTTGGGAGAAACTTAGACTTGGGGAAAACTAGACTTTCTAAAACTTTGAAAAAAATACGGGACTTGCCAAACACAAAGGGAACTACATATCTTGGAAGCTAAACTTTGGATGTTTCCACAAAGGTCTTGGAAACTATATTTTGGAACTAAACTCTAGGGAGGTTCAAAGCTCTGCCGCTAAGTTGGGTTTAACACCAACTTTAGGACTTTGTGGCACTCTGAGGGTTCAAAGCTCCGCCGTCCGACACTGTTTACCACACACTTTAGGACTTTGACTTGTCACAAGTTCAAACCTCGGCCGTCTCCAAGGGGGGTCCACACAACGAGGGAGGCTTTAGAAGAAGGTAGGAAAACACACTCTAAAGAAAACACATAATAAAGTCAAAGCTTCGCCGTCTCAGAGGGGGGGCCACTTAATAAGGGAGAAGTTAGAAGAAGGTAGGAAAACATACTCTAAAGAATACACATAACAAAGTCAAAGCTTCGCCGTCCTGGAGGGGGGGGCCACTCAACAAGAGAGAAGTTAGAAGAAGGTGAAGCAAAAAACACACTTAAGAAAGATGCAACAAGTTAGGACACTTAGTGACACAACAAACTCACACTCTAAAGGCCCTCCAAAGCTGCATCGCCAAGGTATGGTGGGGGATTGCTCTAGGGTTAGTGCAAGATCCACAAAGACACATAAAACTACCAAAAGCCAGCTCACAAGGGCATGAGAAAGATACACAAAGTGTAGAAAACCCGCTCAACTCACAACAAGAGTACACAAAGAGTACACAAAGTAAGGTAAAAGGACCCCCAAGGACCTTCAAAGCTTGAAATAAAGCAACAATGGAGCCAAAAGTGCTCCAAAAATACCGTAGAGGTTTTTGGCTTCAAACGCCAAAATATCCAAAATAACTTGAACTCACGGACCCAAAACAAGAATTGGGGGTGTTCTAAAGAGAGAAATGGGGCCCCTATATAGGTTTCCACTCGGGGGGTTCACTCCTTTGTATTTTTAGACGTCACGTGTGATAATGGGATATTTTATTGTGGGGTATTTATATGTTTTAGGGTATTTTTTTCCTCCCTATTTTTAGATAAAAAACTATTGCCTTGTATTTTTCAGCACCCCATTTTTTTTATATTTGATTTGTAGGGCTAATCTTTGGCACCCTATTTTATTTATACGCAGTAGCTTTAGGAAAATACTGAAAAAACTACTATGCTAATACAAACATTGAATAGAATTCTGACTACCATTCTACAACAATGCATGAAGAATCACCAACTTTTGCTTCTCATTTCTACACCCACTGCATTCACAAAAGTGAAGTTGGAAAACAACAAAACTTGAAACCAACAACCAAAAGATGTTCACAAACAAAAAAACCTGCAAGACGGACCTTTGGCAAACATGGACTGCATTGCAAGGAGAACCACAAGACCAAACAGAACTTCATGTGACACAAAAATTGTCCACAGTCTAATTGCACACGTCAACAGCAGAAGGTAACACACGTTCACATGTTCAACACATGAAAAATGACAGGATGCTACCATTCCAGAATTTCTGCAATCCATGCTTACAACCACAACACATTCATAGCAAATAGAAGACATGAAGACTGAAAGCAACCACGTGAGACTGAAACTGGACCCAAGAAATTGACAGGCAAAATAGTACTGAAAACAAACACAAGTGATTGAAAGGGAAAAAAATTTAACATCAAAATTGTGTTCATAAACACAGTCATAGGCAACCAAATCAGTACCAAGACCTCAGCGTGCCCATAAACAGGGCATACAAGAACTGTGAACATATACATGCCTCATTTTGCAATACTACAAGTTCAAAAGGAGACTGGTCCAGGCCGCTAACATGTCCTAAGCCGGAAATCACAAAGGCCGCTCAGAATCACTGCAGCAGGGGAAACTCTTCCCTGTCTGCTGGGTGGAAAAAAAAGGGAACCTGCATTGTAATCTTCAAGCAGGGTAACATCGAGTAGCAGGTGTCACCCACAGAGTTGGAGACGGCGCCAAAAAACCGCTGGGAGGCGTATCCGCTTCGTACAACACCAGCTCCTGCAGGGACAACCGCAACCCCTCCAAATCAGACACACTCAAGTCCCCAAACGTTGCGGTGTGCCAACGGTCGACTGGAAGTGGCTGTTCCAGAACCTAGCTTTTGATGAAGAGGCTGCGATACTGCTCAAATTGAGGTAGCACAAACTCCTCAGGGGTCCACCGTGGAGGTTGCAGCTCCTGAAACTCTTGATGCGCCAGTCTGATCGCCCCCCACTCCACCGTGCCTTCTACGAACTCCCTCCACGAAGGGCAGGTCCCCCTAATGCTGTCGATGGTGCCAAAGGTGACTGGGTTGGCTTCCACCGCTCTCTCCCACTCCCAAGGGTCCGACCTGTACACCTGCGGGACAAGGAAAGGGAGTACAACATCTCGTATTGGGTACTCCATACAAGGGTCACATGACAAGCTGAAAGGTGGCGGTAGGGTGAAAGAATCCAACGAATCTCTGTGAGAGTCCATGGCGGGGGCAACAAACTGGACACAAAGGTGAAACAGCAAAAAACAAAATACAAAGCGACACCACCAAAGAAGCGGCCTGGAAAACCACTTCAACCCCAGAAGCCCTTAGCACCTGGCGACAAGTTCCCGTGACTGCATAAAACTAGCGGGCGCAAAATAACGGAGCTATGGCCAACACAAACAAGGAAAAACACTAGAACCGGCAGCAACAAGCACATGAGAAGAACAAAACAACTCCCACGAGTAGCAGAACAGGGCGATGTAGGAACGGCCTGCTGATGATCAAAGACAAATACGGGGAGTGGCAGTAGGTCACAAAGTCACAGAAAGTCCAAAAAAATGTCAAGTGGAGGAGCAGCAACAAAACAAAGACAAGCCGCATTCAAATCTAAACCAAGCAGGAAGACGTGCAGACACAACAAACCAGCTCACACGCTTATATGTAGCAGGGCGCGCCTTGTTCTGTAGAATTCAAGGTTCAGAAACTCTCACCTCCTGAAATCCACATAATTGCAACAAATTCTAGGGGATACTTGTACAATTTCAGCATTCAAGGAATGCTAACTTGCTGAATCCTCAGAATTGCCGTGAGGATTTGTTGCAAATCTACCTCCAACTGCAAAAATTAGAACAAGCATTCGCCCAGTCAGCTAAATTGTACTCTCAGCTTTCAAAGACTACTCAATTGGTTTAGCAAAATGTCAAGTTCCATAGAATAACCAAGTGTGGGAACAAATTTAGAATGAATACTATTCATGACGCAGGGAGAACTAACTAAGGGCGCATGATGGATTTAGGAGTGCAAGAAATTCAAAATCAGCAATAACACTCAAGGGCTGAGTACTAGTTAATCACATGTTCATGATGAACCAAGGCCAAAATATCATGAAGTAAGGCCACTAATGAAACACGGGTTTAGGCTAATCAAGTGCTAATTTGGAAACATGGGCTTCAAAAATTATCAAGTGTGGACAACAAAAATGGAAGGTTGACTCTTCATGACTTGAGATGTATCTATAAATGATTAATGGTACAAGTCCAATCAAGTGCTAATTAATTCTGAGGTGTTAATTAATTAACTAAATCTGCAATATCGAAAAATAATATCGAGAAAAATATCTCATGGATTGAATGGCTTCCCGTCACATACAAAAGTTGTTTCGCACATGCCAAATCTGAAAAAAAATCTGCCCGTGACTGAAATTCAGCAATCAGCTACCCGGATCCAAAAAAAATAAAAAAATGGAAAAGGTTCAGTACGTACCACTTCTCAGACGCCCTCCATCTCCAAATTTCAGATTGAAAATCCACCACAATGAAAAACTTACAAACTGAATGTCATTAAGATTTCTCTACAAATTCATTCAATGACGCTGCATCCACTGGATCAAGCTCGAAGACATCACGCTCTCTATCAAAAGACATAGTGACCGTGCAAATTATGCTATCCATGTCAACCCAAATTGAATCTGAATGGTCGTATTTGAACTTTAAGTGGCCAGGGACTTTGCGAAAGTAATTAAGGAAAACCATGAAACCACTTCCCCCCGTCCCTGGTCGTTTACCTTTACTCACATTGCGGTTTTGAAGATCAATCGGCTGCCTGCAATTTCCCCACCTTGTGCTTACCTTCCGCCTCATTTTCTGAACTCGCCCTATACACCAAGTGCCCCGGTCTACCCCATTGAGGACACAGGTGGGTTGCAAGTTTTTCGAGGGTCTTCCCCTGCTCCTTCTCACAGCGGCCTTCACTGAAGATGAGATAGTGGTTGTGCTCCTCTGCATGAAATACACTCCACAATCCATCCCTAGACCCAATAACATTGTGTCTGTGGAAGACGAAACACTAATGTAATCATCTGAATGGTTAAAATAAATTGAATTTTTCACCCTTGTGAGTCTATCTTTTGACAGAAACGGGTTTGCATTCAATTGAGATACTAAGGTGGACTTATAAATGTGATGACCACCGTATTCTACAAATGGGATTATCTTGTCCTTGGGTAGTACACTGCTGACTTGAGGCTCAGCTGCATTTAACACCTCCGACACTGCATCGCAAGTCTCACCTTGTAATACCACAAGATCTTGGGACCCGTCTTCAACTATGTCTTCCTCTCCTTCAAGTGGAGCCACAGAATTGCTGTCAGTAGTACCTAATTCGGTAGCAATTGTAGAGAGATCATGACGAAGAACCTCAGCGTCCCCATCCTCCCCTCTGACTGGACTTGTAGACGGAACAAATGCAAAGTTTTGGGGGTCCAGTTTCTCTACCACCCAAGGTGTTACGAACCAAGTTTTATTCGCACATTGAACAGCAGGTGCCATGTTGAGAACCCGCAGCAAGGATTGAGCTTCTTTCAAACCCTCCTTGAGTGCATCAATCACACTGTCACTAGTGGCAATGGCCCTATAGTCCGATAGATCACAGGGGCATTCCCCATCAGCTAGGGGGTGTAGGTTCGCCCATACATTTTGCATTTTATTATGCACTCTCCCGAATTTCAGACCATTGTCTTTGTATTCAGTTGCTGCCAAACGATTTAATGTATTGGCTGTGTTTATTAATTGGTGGAAATCATAGGCTCTCTCGTGCCCTTCCATTCCTCCAATTTTTGAAAAGAAGATCTCACAAGAGTCGCTTCTTGTCAGGTGGAGGGGCACTGCCAACTGCGGGTATTTATCCCGAAAGTGAGAAATTAGCAAAACGACAAAATGACAAGACATTTGGACATCTATAAAACACTGCTGGGATACAAAATTAACTTGAGGCGTTGGTTTCTTCGAATTACCACCCACTGAATGATTACCAAACTGAAACCAGAGTTTCCATATCCTAAAAAAAAAAGACACTTTTGACACTAAAACTATTCTAGAGTGCAAATCCAACGTAGGAGACAAGAAAATGTCAATATAATTTGCGCAAACCTCCAAATACAGCTCTGTGCCAAGGGTGCGTTCTTGGTGAACATCTTTGGTTGTGCGCAGCTGAGCCAAACAATCCCTGGTCCTCTGTTGGCAGATTCTTTGTGCAGAGGCCCAATTCTGCCGGTCCTTCCGTGTTGTATCCTCCAGTCTCAGCCCATGTTGATCACAGCTAAATTTATTGTACACCAATCCTAGATGGGTTAAGGTCACCACATCTGATCCCAGCTGCGGGGTTCGCACAGGTGAGTCGATGGGATTAATTAGCTTCTTTCCGTTGTGGATGAAGTCCTGGTCGTGCAAACCGAGCCCATTCCCCTCACTATCAAATTTAGCGCTGAATACCCACCCTGGCCAGTCCACCTTCATGCGTTGTCCATCTGCAGACTTGTACTCATATAACATGAGCTGCCGCCTCCTAGAATCCCCATCACTCGCATGCCCAATTACAGGCCCCACCGAACCCTTACAATGTTTTTCCCACAATTTATCAATTCTACCCCATTGATTTTTAACCCATTGTGAATCAAAAGAGTTGCAAGTACAAGAAACACACAGCACCAACCTCGGGAGCTTGTCGTGCAGTGGGTTCACCATGACGACCCTGGCAAAACCTCCAACTTTATCAGACCTAAAACCCTCCAGAATTTTATTGTACCCCTCCTCCCCGGTGCCAATGACCAGTTTGTAATTTGATATGCAAACGTGGTTTTTTTTTGGTCCACAAAATCCTGCGAGGCTATCAAATTGCTGCTCATAAGCTACTCTAGATCTCACCTTCGTTTCATCTTCCGCTAGAATGACTGGAACTGGTCCAGTGATTCCGTGAGCAAGTTTTGCATCCCTGTAGATCTCAGCTACGGCTTCAAAAATCTCCCCATGCTCACCAGCCACGTGTTGGATGCCCATTTTATTATCCCGTTTGATTGTACTATAACTAGGACCCACGTAATTAAGAGCAAACAAATCGCACATTCTTCTCCCTCCATAGACTTTCATGACTTGTGCAAGGGCCTTAGTATTTTCAGAATATCTGGAGCCCTCTTTGCTGCGATTCAAGTTAGCCGCTATGTCTCTAAAGAAATCCTATAGTGCAGGCAGACCACCGAAAACACCAGACCTATGAGCCCGCAGAATGTCTCCACAAAACTTGAACAAATTATGTTCAATAGAAGCGCCCTCTGCAGCTTCTTTAAGAGTCGGGCGTTTTACCTTGAGTATAGCGATCCTAAGCTTTGCTGACAAGTGGCATAATCGCTCAACTCTCAATTTTTTAGTTATTATCCTATTGTGCGTAGTCAGTTCAGGTAACGATAGATACCCAATTCGTCTACTTCCTTGAGTACTTCGTGTTCCTCATTTCTCGACAGCCTTATCTTCCCTTGTGACCCTCTGTCTAAAATCTGACTGCATTGGAACAGTTTCGCAGGCAGTACACGTCAAATTTGGCCACGGTTCATTATTCATCGATACACAAAGACAACTACGGTGCCTAAACGACCCACTGATTCTAACACATTCTCCATCCACAATGACAACATCTTGTAACCATGGTTCGGCATACCAAAGCAGCCCAGGTTTTATATCGAACAACAAGCACTTCACTTCAAACACTTTTCCACCGTAGACTGCCCATAGACCTCTATATCCCCAACACATAAAAGTTTTTCGTACCTGCCGATCTATAGGTTGGCCTCCACTTACCTCAGTGCTTTCAAATACACTGCCGAAGAACGCATGCAACTGCCGCTGGCTCGAATGTGAGCTGTCTGCAACCGACTTCGTTGGTCTTCCTCTTTTCCCGGAAACAAGGGCAACCTTGGCAGATGCTGCGCACTCCAGCACTTTTTGTGCGTGTCTACTCCCTCCACCATGATTGCGGAGGTTGGCTTCCAAGTTTTTTTTTGGAGGGCACAAACTGAAGACATCGTTACATGTCACGCATTTGGTTTTCCACCAAAAACTTTTTAATTTGCTTGTCAGTGGATCTCCTCCGAGCACCTGGAATGTTTGCCGCTCCGGATTTAGATCTTCATTAACTGCATTCAGAATTTGCACGCCCTCTTGTACCAACCGCCGGTGATCTTCTATGGTAAGTATCACAGTTTTCTTCCCTTTGGCAACCGATTGTGGGTGATTACACCAGTCTACACCTTTTCGAGCACACCAACTTCGGATGTGCTTATTACTCATGATGTGGGACTTTTTGAAATTTGAAAATAGGTTAGAAACCCTGTCTTTCGAATGTTGCCCACCAGTTCCCCCAAAGTCTTGCTTGCACTCTAGACAATACAGAATGACAATTGCTTTTCCATGCCAATCATAAGACTTCAATCCCCATTCGTGATCCTCCAGTGACACTTCTTTCAAAGATTTCCGCAGCTTTTCCTCACCCTCCATGTACATCGCCATGACCTCCTTGGAAACAGTTTCTGACTGCAGCATGCATTCGGTACTTGAACCACTTACTCGTGAACAGGAGGGTGGACCGCAGGTGAATTCGTCATTCTCGTGAGCGTCGATGTCTGGGAATTCCGGCACCTCCCCACCTGTGTCGGCAGCCCCCGGTGTGGGGGAGAATTCGTGTTCATTTGCAACGCGCTGTCGTTTTTGAGCAGGATTTTCACCCTCTTCATGAAGGGCAGGGATCATGTAAACAATGCCTTCAACGTCGTTAAGGGATTCTAGAGCAATTGTCACTCTACAACCTTCATCAAGATCCCAGTATTGATAATTGAATTGTAGGACATTCTTCTCTTGAAGGCGCACTCGCAAGTCAGCCAGGGACTCTCCATCGGCAGCCTTCATTGTGCCAATGCACTTTGGAGTCGCATCCTCGCTAGTAAGCGTATACAGCTTGATCTTATCCGTCCCCATGTTCACCTGCCAGCGTGCAATCCGCCCTTGTAAGATGAAAAAGAGGTACCCAAACCAGTTTCACAGAATTGCAAGCCCTTTGCATAGCAAATCCCCTAAACCGTGAACCCTAAACCAAACAGCAGAATGTTTCCCTTCACACATTGCACAGGAAGAGCAAAAACATAAACAGAATTTTGAAGTTGTCAACCAATTACCAACTGAAAGGGTGAACGTCGTCACCAACGCAGGTAATTGCAGCACCCTCTGGTTTACAGCAGTAGTGGTGCCTTGGAGTGGAAGTCCACATCAAAACTTAATTACAAACCATGTACAAAAAACAAACCCTAACCCAATAACTATAACCCTGGCACCGTGTTCTGCCGGAAAGAAAAACACCTAAATCTTGAACAACCCAAATGGGGGTCGGTTACCCTAAACCAGAAATCGCATCCGCAAGTCGACCTTCAAACCCTAAACAGCAGCAGCCTCACAAAATTTGAAATCAAAGCATTCACAACTTTGTAGCAGCATGTTCTACTATGGAATCAGAAGCCATTGACAACAAAGTTGAAGATTGTGCCAATAACGTTGAACACATTCGCAACGAGCCGGAAGACCTTTACAATGACTGTTTTTAGTGGACAATGAAGAAAAGCAGCTAAGGTAGTGGATATTCACAACACTCATCAACAAAAGCGGGAGTTTTTTGTCGCGCAAGTGGGCGTCCTCTGTCTCCACCGAATTCCACAGCAAAAACCGGCAACAGCACTTGCTTCAAATCGGAGCAGACAAGGCAATTCATAAATTAGAAATGGCATACCGTCCTAAAATGAAAGACCTCGTGAAAGACATAACGTGCCTTCCAAGTCCTGAACGCGGAGGTAACCGGCTGGAAGTAAGGGCAGACAAACCTAAATCCTAAGCGAAACCCTAAGCAAAGCCATGTGCTCAGATGGGGAAAAACAAATTTCCATCACAACAACAGGAAAAAGAGCGTCCAGCGAGGGTGCATGAAAACAATAAAAGCTCAAATCCAGTGTTCAATGAACTCACAATGGCAAATGAAATTGAACGTGTAAACTGCTCACTTACCAGCGGAGTCGATCGTATCCAGCTACAAGAGCCGAGTGAAGGACCTCCGCGACTGAGATTCCAGCAGCAGCCTGAACCCTGAAGCAAGCGTTCCGAACCCTAAGCAGGAAACCGTTCTCAAAATGTAGCCGTCAGCAAATCTTCAACCCTAAAGCTTGGTGAGCATCAACGTAGAGGACTTTGTTGCTGCCAAAAGTGCATAGCTCTAAACAAATATCCAAAACCTAAACCCAAGGATCACGTGCAAAAACCCTAAGAAAACGTGCGCCATACTAGTGACGAAGCCTGTGAACCCAAGAATGACATACCTAAAACCCTAAGAAAATGTGCGCCATACTCGTGACCAAGCTTGTAGCAGTTCGAATGGTCTGGGGGGAAACAGAAACCACGCCTCGTTGTAGCAGATTCCGGTGGCGATGGAGGCTTGGCGCTTGTGAAGCTGCATTGAAGCCAAGTCCAGACATTCAAGAACCCCAACGGCCATCCACAGCGCCAACTCTGAAGACTGTATCATTTTCCTCCATGTACAATTGTCTCATTACAAAAAATGAACAGAGAATACGCTTGTTTTCATCCAAGTCATAGAACTCATCAATTCACTTACTCATCCTACTAAATAATTTTGGAAGCATCCTAAGTATAGTACCCTATTTTTTATCTACCGCTTTTCAAAATGGAGGAAGTATATGCCACCCTATTTTATATATAAAGGAAAACAAGACATATTTCCAATGCTATGGTAGATCTAACAAAAGTATAAATTTTACCTTCAATGAATTAAATTGACCCTATTTTTTATCTCACCTAGTTTTCTAAATTTTCGGGAGTGAACCCCCCGAGGGTTTCCAAGGGCCCACCCTCCCTCTAGAGTTCTAAGGTAACCTTATCAATTTGGATTTTCATCCTCATCCTCAAAGATTTTCATCTTAATCCCTAAAAATCTACTTCTACCATCTATGTTGGACCAACATCTTAACTTTTGGAGATTAATTCCAATCGCCAAACGGATTGCGTCGTTGGCTCCAGATCGCCGTGTTTAGTCCTAAATCCTCCTACTCCCCCTATCGAGGCCAAAAACCCATCGTAGGCTAATTTAGTTTAAAAACCAAATCTTAGTAAAATCCTAGATCTTAAGGGTCTCCTATTTTGAGAAAAGTAACTATCCTAGGGTCTCCGGTAGGTGCGAGAGAGTCGAAAAAGACTCTTGGTTGACTTCGTTTCGCCATCGTATGGTCCCGGAATGCCGGTCAACGTCGCGGGGACCCCGCCATGTGGTTAATTCTCGAGGAATCTCGCCGGTTTGGGTACTTGCCGCTATCGGAATGTCGTGAAACTTCACGGAGCACATTATTAACATAAGACAAGCTAGTCTAATTTTTAGTGAGATTTTATTGTAACCTGGGTAATTTCCATGAAATTCCCGTTGGAGGTTAAAAGGTTGACCACCCAGAAAAGGTTCTTCTGCAAGTCAGAAGATGCCGGGAATTTTCACGTGAACTCTCAGGGAGTCGCATGAAAGACGTGTAGGTGCGTTTCCATACCTGGCACGATTGGTCAGTGGAGATTAAAACTGGCCATCTCCTCAAATTAGCAACGGTGCGGGAATCTTCTGCAGATAGAGAAATCTTGGAGAATCGACTTCACCGTTGAACTCCTGGCATAGGATTTACTCTAAAACACCATCCTTGGGCTGTAGATTCCTCCACGGGCCCTGTCTTGCGTTAGTGGCTCCTGCATACTAACAATTGGGATTTTGAGAATTTGTCGATCTAATGGAAAATTCTAAACCTAACTCTAGGACCCGACCTAGTGGCCTCGTTGTGGGTCCCTCGGATCGACTTAGCCATGAATTGCCACATTCATAGTGGGATTTAGCCTTTTGGGGGCTGAGTGACTTAAATCCTCCGAATTTAGCCATCTCGTTATTTCTATTTTATTTTTAGGCCAAGTTTGGGGGGATTCTAAATATAAACATAAATCTAGACCAAATACTATAATGGGTACGACACAACCCTATTCTGGGTCTGCACTCTTTTATGGCTTTTTGTATACTTTTATCAACTTTAAATTGCAAATTTCCAAAAAAATAATTCTACGAGTCCCAAGTGACAAATTGGGAACTCACACGCGTATACCTGCAAACAAGCCTCCCAATTCTCTCACTAACAAAACGACAAAAACCAAAAATGGAAGGAGATTAAGGAAGGAGGAGAAGAAGTAGGCAAGAGAAGGTGAGAGACGATAAATAGTGACCTAGGCTAGGTAGGCTTAGGGAGGAAAATCTTGAGAATTCGCGATGACTTTTGGGAGGAGGATTAGGATGACACAAAGGCAAAGTTGTGTGAGAGGGTAGGAGGCACATTAAACCTTCCTCGAAAGTTGAGACCATAGTATAAAACTCATAAAAGCTTAAGTGGAATAGTACTAGTGTAGAAGGAGAGAAGAAGAAAGAAAAGAAAGGAGGAAGGGAAAGAAGAAGTTTAGATTGCAAGGGTGTAATATTTTTTCTCAAATTAAGCGGTGAGCTTGGAAAAAATCAAACAAAACAAAGGATTGCCGTGGAGCGTGAGGATGTGCACGCGGACGTAGACGAAATTATTTCTGACACCGGCAGTGAAGAGGTGAGTTTTTGAATTAATCCTTGGTGTTTTTCCCTAATTAGCGTTGATTTCTTTAATCAGCCCTTAAAGCGCGATTAGCGAGCCAAGATTAGTGCAAATTAAAAGTCTAGATTCAAAAGGTTAGAGATTAGAAATAGGGGTTTCTGAAAACATATTACACTTAGGATTTGGCTTTAAATTGACCGTGTTAGGATAAGTTAAGTAGTAGGGGATAAGACAGAGGAATTTGATTAAAATTTCATCCAAAGGGAACCATGGACGGAACTTAGGGATTTAGAGTAGAAGAAGAATTTAGGATTAAAATTAGGGATTAATTAGCGATGAAAAACTAGAGTCAAATTAAAGTTTTAATTGTAAAAGTTAAACTCTAAGTTAAAAATCTAGAATTAACTTTGGGAAGTAAAAAAGTTAGAGTTAATTGGGAAGTGTAATCTAGGAGTTAAATTCTCAAGTCAAATCTTAGGGTAGTTGAAAGTAAAAGTTTAGAGTTAATTTAGGAGTCAAAAATCCAAGTAAGAGAGTGGGAATTAAAAGTAGAGATTTTAGAGTAAATTTAGGAAGTAGAATAAAAAATCAATTTAGGAAGTAGATTCCCGAATTAGAATTAGGAGTTAAATCTTGAAGTTAGAAATTCAGAGTTAGAGTGAATATTAGAGGTCCAAAGCTAGGGTTAAACTTATAAGTAAAAAAATTAGAAGTAGAAGAAAATTTTAAGAGTTAGTTCTAGAAGTAGAAAATCTAGAGCTAGAAGTGAAATCGTAGAGTTAAACCTAGAGGTTAAAAATTGGGATTAAACTTAGAAGTAAAAACCTAGAGTCAAAAGTCAAAAGATAGAGTTAAATTTCGAGGGTAAATTTTAGAGTTAGTTTGAGAAGTAAAATCTAGAGTTAAAAGTCAAAATCTAGAGTTAACTTTGGAGGGTAAATTCTAGAGTTAGTTTAGGAGTAAAAAACGAGAGTAAAAGTCAAAACGTAGAGATAAATTCAAGAGGTAAAATTTTCAAGTTAACTTAGAAGCAAAAAACCTAGAGTCAAAAGTCAAAACATAGAGTCAAACTTGGAGGTTGAAATTTAGAATTAAGTCAAAAGAATAAAAACCTAGAGTTACATTTGGGAGTTGGAATTCAGAGTAAAAGTTGAACTTTAGGATTAGTCTTTAGAAGTAGAACTTCCAGGTGGAGCGTTAAAACACAAAGATAGTCTTAGGGGTTCATGGAAGGAACATAGGGGTTCCCATTTCACGTAGTTAGGGACGTTAGAAATGACGCCAACTACCCAGTCAACCCTAGACATAGGATAGATAGTTAGGGAGTTAGAATTTCACATTAAATCACTATTACCCCTGATCATTTGCAGTTAGCTTGTAAATTACCACATACATCTCTAGTCATTTCTTTTGCCCATCCACGACACTTAGGAAATGTTATAAAAAAAAAAATTCATTGCTTGGAAGACTCAGTGGACCGCGCTCACAACACCCCCATATATTAAAAAAGTGGATAAAAGCATAGAATTTGGTCGGTGTTCGCTTTATTACCAAAGGTGGGTAATCTAGCGCCCACAGGGGGCCATCATAACCTCCCAAATGAAGCACAGAGTTGACATGTCCCTGCAAGTGGAGCAAATCAAAATCGACGTTCAAGTGAGGCTCTTTGCAGAGCAGATGACTTACTAGAGGGAGCAAGACCTGTGTTTACACGAGACCGCATTACAAGCACAAGAGAACGCACGACTTGCAATATTAAAGTAGAGCGACATGGTGAACTGCTTGATGCAGCTCACTATTGTATTAGGAAGAAGCCTAGCAATGCAGAGCCCCACTTCTGTACAGACCATGCCCCTGTCTAGTCAGAGCAGTCGTCAACCTCAAGCAGGAATAGCTACAGCAGAAGATGTAGCAGCAGAGACGACGACCATCCTGCTTGGCAACAGTTTCATGGAAGAAAACGGAATCAACCACTTCCCAGACTCTACGACTCCAAACTAAGTTGACGGACGTATACACAAACCTTGACGTTGCATCCAAATTAAGTTGATAGACCTACACATAGACCTCGACGCTACATCTAGCTAGCTCGTAAATCCTGCTATACAGAAACGAGCTTAGCCTCAAGCAACAATTTGCTATAAAAAATAAGTGTCGTATCCACCTGTGCAGGAAGCACATACCGGCGTTAGTATGTACAAGACCAGACTTTTTGCTACGCACGTTGTTTCTATATGAAGTTCATTTTGCATGTTCAAGTGGTCACTTCTGTTAATAAAAAAAAAACTTTTCATTGTAACTACCAATTCATCTACCAATCAAACAGTTAGTTGTGGAGGTTGATAATACTACCGAACTATGACGGAGGCTTCACGTGAAACCACCGCGCTTCATTGACTGCCCTCCAATGTTCTCTGTTAGGTTGTCAAAAACACCCCCAGTTTGGAGCGTTTGTCGATGGCCAGTTGGTTTGTCATGTCGTCGTCACTTGTAGGATGCCCATCACGTGCAGGTGCTTCCTCCTCAAGCTCGCCAAGCAATCCTTCATTGTGAAGGAAGTGGAGTAAATTCTCCACATCTTTGTGAGACTGTTGGAGAAGCAGGTTGTGAAGAATCCTACAACAGATGATGACATCAGGAAAGAAAGTCAAGTGGAGATCACTCTTAACCAACAACTCACGGAAGGAGTGTTTTATAATACTGAAGGTATTTTCAACCACGCATCGGCTTTTTTGTAGTTTCTTATTAAATAAAGTCTCTGATACTGAAAGGTGCGGTCCTCCTCGATGGGGGACCATCAACCAAGGCAACAATGGCAAAGCCATATCCCCAATCAAATAGGGAGTGTGACTAGCCATGGAGAAAGAAGTGTCCATCAAGTTCCCGTGGAAGGCCAAATTGTATAACGAGAAACGCCTCAACACCCGACCATCGTTTGTGGAGCTGGACATACCAACATAAAAATCCAAGATTTGTTTCTCGCTATCGACAATGGCCTGGCAATTCAAGCTGTATCCTCCACTCTTGAAGTAAAAGTAATCAACAGCTGCAACCTCCAGTTTTGATATGGCATCATGCACTCCATCAATAGCGCCAACAACAGCTAGAGGGTGATTACAAGAAACACCTATACTATTTTCCGTCACACGTTTAATGCGGAAGTTGTTTTGTGCCATAAATATTGCAAAAATGATTGAATGAACATGAAATTCAAAAAAAAGCTTCCTATAGCAATAGAAAATGCACTTCAATTTTTTCAATTTTTTCAAAATTAATTTAATAGGTGAAACTGAATTTTGAATATATGTCACACATGCAGTTTTGGTGGTTTTTAGTACTATCAAGTACCTTTTTAGAAGAGTTCCATCATCAAATTTGGTAGGCTAGCTCTTCTAATAGAAATACACCTGCTTAGCAAAGGGATTCCTAAAAATATTTTCTAAGTGTATTTTATATTGGCCTAAAGTGTGCAATATTCAGGATGAATTTATGTTGAATTAAAACTGTTTTTTTAGTTCTAACTTTGATCTTTCTACTTTGTTCTTAGTCGACAACAATGGCCATTTTTAAAATAAATTTTTCAAACTCATTTTCTAATTTAAAAAAATAAAAACATGAAAGTCTCATTTTTTAGGGTAAATTGTAACATGTGGTTCAAAATAGTACTTTAGGGTACAAAAAAAGACTCGATAGTACTGCTGGAGCTATTAATACCTTCTACCTACCAATGTAAATTGTTTTTTAATGGCAAATTAAGTATTTCCATCCATTTTTGTCATCCAATGATGAACATCACATGTTGTCAGAATAGTAAATTTGAAATCCAATTGACCATTCAAATTTTATGTTCCATGCCTTCAATAGTACTGAAGGTGACTCATAGTAGTAAAAGTACTAAAAGTCCAAAAATGCAAAACGCAACAAATAGTAAAAGTATTTCTTGCAATCACCCTGGAAGCAAACACAAGGAGAACTTGGCTTGTGTATCCCGCAAGCGATCTCCTGCCAGCTACGAGATTTCATGCTTCAAAGTGACATTGATAGCATAAACAACCTCGCAAATTTTTTTGCAAACAGTGCTCCGACCGATGGCGAACATCTCACTACAAATTGTCAAATTTACGCCATGTGACAACTTGAATAACGTGCAAGCGACACGCACTAAGATCGGCACTGCCAAACAATAATTTGTATTTCTCCTCTGCACATGTGGTGTCAATAAGTCCGCGAGGTTGAATACAGCTTCCTTTGTCAATCGAAACATGGAAATCCGCCGGACATTGTCGTACTGCTCTATAAGAAACCTGGAAAACTACATAATAGACCGTGGTTTGACCCAGAAGCTCACTTCTTCAGGAAGGACACACGAGGAGAAGTAAAGCCGGTAACTGTGAAGAGCATTTTCCATGAGGGAGATCGGATCAAAAAAAGAGGTGTCCTTGGTAGTCAAGAGACCAGCCTCTTCACTGTGATCGTTGGACTCTTGCAGCACTAGCAAAGTGACAAAGTCATTGGCATCGATTATGAAGGCCAGCAACCAAGAAGCAAAGTTCACTACATTGTCGGGGCTATAGAAGTAGTCCATGTGACCTCCCTGTACTTCGAGACACCATTGCGCAGGAACGGAAAGGCACAATGAAACCCTAATTTTTGAACACTGACTTCTGTGATGCGGGCGACTTGGTGATTGACAAACATGACGAATGCAGAAGGTCGCTGCTGAGCGATGGACTAGTCAAGCACTACCAGTTCGCACACATCCTACTGCGTTGCAACACGGCCACCGCAGCCACTTCCAAGACCCGCACTAAAAGTCTAAAACTAAGAACCTTGCGCCACGACATCCTTTCCATGACTCACAATAGTGCTCCGATCTGAACTTGTGAACCGAATTCTGAAGGACGACCTCTGCTGTAGCAATTTCAGCAAGCATTCATGGAAGGGGAGATGAAAACGTACCTCACCAATCGCTGGGCACCCTGTTTTCACAAAGTCGTAGACAACCTCGATGTCCACCACGCTTGCGGCACTAAAGACGTCACGGTCGCCAGCAGCTCCACAACTGTTCTCTTGGAGAAGCCCAACATTGTCACGCCGTTTTTCGAATCCTAATGCACTGCACACAAAATGTTAAGCCGTGACGATCAAAAAGCAAGTTCATTGATGATCTCGTTGCGTGAACAAATGCAAAGATACCTGTTGCAGAATGCGCAGCTGCAGATCGCAAAATTTATTGCCGTCTCTCTCAATGCAAGCGCCCACGCCCGCAACACCACAACCACCCAACAAGCTCTCGTCGTGACACAACCCACAAAAAATGAAACGGTGACTGACGAGGAATCTCGCGCCTGGCCCATGCAACTTCACGAATCCATGCTTTCGATCTACCAACTGATTGATTTTCACTTTCGACACTTCAGCAAGAGCCTTGCTGTGCTCGAACGACGGACCCACCACTAATTCCGTTGCGACTGAAGCCGCAGGTGGGAACGGACAAGAACTCCCTTCGAGCGTGTCTTCTTTTACTTCTCTCACGCCCCTGTCGGTGGGAACGCACAATAAAGTGAGAGCTCTGAAACTGCACGGAAATCACCTCTCTGGCCGGCGCATGTGTGAATGGCAACTCTCCATTTTCTCTGACCACTCTTACATAGATGACCGCCCTCCTACCTACAACCTAATGGGAACGTCCCTTTATTTATTAAAACCTTACTAATTTTTGCAATGTTTTCATGATACTGACGATGGTAACCAATTCTTAACCAATTTTGAACTAAGTAGATTTGTGATGTTCTTTAAGGTAGTTTCATCTAGTTTTGTAATGGTAACTAGTTCTTAACCAGTTTTGAACTAAGTAGATTTGTGATGTTCTTTAAGGTAGTTTCATCTAGTTTTGTAATGGTAAGTTCCAGTTCTTAACCAATTTTGAACTAAGTAGATTTGTGATGTTCTTTAAGCTTAAGGTAGTTTCAACCAATTCTATGATGGTTGATTTTTGCAAAAGAATCTCACTGATGTTGTGACCAAGCTTTTCTTGGGAACATTAGAAGTTGCCACCCTGTACCCTCCTGATGAGGTCATGATTGAGGCTACACTTGCATCATTCAATGTAAGTGATGATACAAAGTGCCCATGATTTTTTTATGAAAGAGTGGTGTAAACCAAGTGGCTTTCAACAAATTGTGACAAAAAACCTTCGTGATCATCGAGGTTCCATAATTGCAAGGGCAAGGAGTGAATTGTATAAGTTGTTGGGATGTCCACGCCCTAATGATGAAGAAGCGGAAGAGTTGGCTCAATGGTTCAAGACACTTGAAGAGCTTAGAATAGGTAAGAGCTTTGAATCTTATTACTTTTATTATATGGTTGTTTATTTTTTCACTTATCACTTGTCATCAAATCACAGTAGGACGGTTGTTGCCTTGTCAACAACAAATATTTAGGGTGGTTGCTTTCTTCAATGTCTATTAGATATTAAGTTGTTCAATGTCCTTAAATTACTCCTGGTGGCAATATATTTTGGATAGTATTATGCATAGTAGTGAATTTGGCAAATATAGAACTTTGCTTTATTGACTTTGCTTTTGCAGTTTTGGGCACCAATGTTTATAATGTAATAACTGTATATCTTATTCGAATTAAGTGAATGTTCTTCAGTCTATAGAGGAGCTGACTTAAGCCACTTGTTCAAAGATGATACAAAGAAATTGATGTGGATGAATAATAAATACCATGCATGGCAGTATTTGGCTATAGGGGTGATTTTTTGCTATATTCAGAGGACAAGTGGAGGATTTGTGTTTTGAAAGATGGATCTATTGATCCCTATGGCTCGGATGCTATTCATGGAGCAATATCTCGAGTGCTCCAAGGGAAGAAGTATAATAAATCTAAGCCTGCTCAACTCACTTTAAGCTTGGCAGGGTTCTTACTTCATGTGGTAAGTCATGTGTTACACAATTTCTTTAACTTATTAATGATTATTTGTGTTAGTTTGAGAATTTTGTGATGGATAATTGTTTTAATTTTTCATACTTATTTGTGTAAAATGTTTGTGCATGTAGCTTGAGTTTGCCATGCTAGGAAAGAGACTTAATCCATCAAACATGGACAAGGAGGTGAATATGATGAAGGCAGTGGAAGCACGTTTATACACAGCTTGCCTACATATGCAACAAATTATCATCATTCAAAATGATAATTTTGACAACATGGACCATGTTTCTAACACTCCTGACATTCGTAGAGAGATTCACATTGAATTCGATGAGCTAGCATTCTAGCTTTGAGCTTCCAAATTGAAGAGGGCACAATAGTGAAGATTTAGGGACATTTGTCAAAGATTTAATAAATTGGAACATTCTGAAAATTGGAAAATGTTGAGCTTTCTAAAGTCCACAGTGTACTGTACTTAATAATCTTGAAAGCCATCCCATCGCCCTTTTGAGGGCCTTGTCTAGAGTGCTTGATGTATTAGGTCCAGCAGTTAAGCACTGAGAGGTAGGAGAAAGCGTAAGTCTTGGAAGGCAGGGACCACAAGGTGTTTGTCAAGGTGCTTAAAACTCCCACTTGCATTTTTCTCATTTTTTCTCAGTGTTGCTGGGGAACTTTTCATGTTTGTTAATCTTTGTGCATTCATTGGCATATATTGTTGATTGATCACTGAAATTGAAGAAATATGCAGATGTAAAGTTTGGAAGACTACAAGCCCAAGATATGCTGCAGCATTTGTGGACAAGACCCTGTGCCAATGCAGCTGTGGATATTATTCAAGGTAGCAAATCAGTTGAAGTCTGCCTAATTGGTGTCACTAAGGCACGTTTAGTTACTGTGGGTTTAGGAAGCACTAAGCGGATTTGACATATATACTTGCCAATGGAGTGTCTTGCATGCAGACGTTAGCCTTGTTAAGATATGAAGTGTTTGCTAGTTCTGGGGACATTGCTTGGAGTTCATGTATTTTTGTGTGAGTTATGTCGAGGATCGTGTTTTTGACAGCTTCCCGCATTGTGGATCGCTGTTCCTGAATTTTCAGCTCCAAGTCGAGGAACATTTTTGCATGGATAAGTCGAGGAACATTTTTCGACAAGATTCCACTCCCCTCATCGAAGTCCAACAGTCAATCCCCAGAACTTCAGTCTATGATTATTTTGAAACCCAGCAATTTTGGTCCATTACCATATTTGACGAGGATAAGTCACTGGTTTGCGTGTTGTAGGATGAGGACGTGTTCACATTTTGGATCCAGAACCACAAAATCAGAGATACCACTCGTACATACAACTCAGCCGGAAATGTATGATACACATTGAACTCAGTCTGCCTATACTTAGATCATATTTGAGTTTTATATATTTTTTTTGCTACTATCATTGTTTGCTGATCACACAGCTACATTCAGTCAGGATATTCTTTTTGCTATATATTCTAGTTTAGTGGCTTTGGTTTCTTTGGCAATAACTTAGCAAGATAACCGTCATTGCCTGAGGCCTCTCAACACTTGAATGTGCATATGATTATATGAGGATATAATTGACATATGATTCCATCCATAGTTTACAAAATTTATGGAGTAAATGGCTTACGCTATTAAATGTTGCAAGTTGAGTTTACTTTATATATCAATTTTTTCAATCATTGGCTTTTGAATTTTGAATGTTTTTGGTATCAACATTGCATCAATTTTGCATCCATATTGCATCAACATTGCATCAATTTTGAATTTTGAATGTTAAAGTTGTATTGAACTAGTGCTACTTGAAACAACATTAAACTAATACTACTAAATTATACATTGAATCAATATATAAATGATACTTTAACAAATTACTTTGCTCCAACATTGAAACAATGTCATGTCAATATTGATCAAACTTGTCATTGAAACAATAATCTTTCAACCTTGAAATAGTAATGAACACTATGATTGCAACCAATCACTTGTTTTAATATCAAAACATCATTATTTCAAGGTGCCTTGTTATTTGAGATGCATATTGCAAAAGGTGCCCCTATTTAGGTGCTATGTAGGCCTCAAAAAGTTCTAAATTTCATATACGTGTAACAAAAGCATGTAAGTATAAATTTCCGAATACCTCAATTAAAAGTAGCCAAGTGTAATATACAACAAGTGAGCTATAGCTATGCTAAAAGAACCTAAAAAGAACCTAAAAACCATCGACTTATGACTATGACACCAGCCTCTATCTCAGTTGTGAGTCATAGGATTGACTTCGTCTAAGAATACTACTTAATATATTATAGTATGTCTTCAACAACATACTAGGGCAACATTGATACAAATGCACATAGTGCAAAAGGTGGCCCTATTTAGGGGCTATGGAGGCCTCAAAAATTTCAAGGCAACTCACAAACCCCTGCACACGTAGGTATACCTTCAGAAGACAGCCTTAGCGGATCCAAGATAGTTTATTTGCACCAACAGTCATTAGTAAAAACCTAACGCAGTTTCAAAAGGAACAAGTCATCCGATTTATTGCATGGCAATACTAGTAATATCAGTCTCAAACTGTCCAGAGGAATCTGCTCCCAACTTGGTAACAAGCCAGACAAATACGTCAATTTCACAATAAATTCTCAGAATTGGCGTTTTTGAAAAGGGTAATTCATGGTGGCATTCAACGGAGTGATTCCACCTTCATCAAAGCACACATAGCTCGTCTCCTCTAAGCTCATAGATCTGGGAGTCTCCCTCTGCAGGGTTTTCTAAAACCTCAGTGCTGTAGTTTCACATTTGGACGATGGAGAAGATAATCCTTCAGGAGCCAATTGAGGGAGAGGCAAATACGTACTGCTTTTCGCCCAAGGCCAAGTAGTACAGTTACAGACTTGGAACATACGTTGATTTGACATTCCTGCCGAGACCTCCCCAAAACGTCAATTCTGTTTCAATAGCAGAAATTCAACATTAGCTCTTTTCCAAACGGGCACATCTAAGAGCTTTGAGTAGTTGGATGTCACAGCTTTGGCGCTTTGAGTTGCACTATTACAACAGAATTGACCTCCAAAGAAAAAATTGATCAGAAAAGAAAATTCCCCAAAGAAGTCATTAACTGATGCGCAGTACGAGACACAGCCTTCATCCTGAAACACTCATGAAGTAATTAACATATCATAATAAGTCCTCGTCAATTGCGCCCCTGAGCTAGTAAAGGTCTGACTGAAAATAATCCTATTAATTAAACATCTAGTTCGTGAAATATAACGAGATAACACTCGGATCATCCTAAACTTCAGTTGCCACCTGGTTTAGAAGGAGGCATTCAAATTCCTGTGAGAGTATAGTTACTGTCTGGACAATCTTCTCATTTAGTTGATCCACACCTAATTCTGCCCCAAATGTCACCAAATCTGAGATTCAGTTGCAATTGATTGTCACGAAAGCTCTAGATTTTTGGAATGAAACGCAGAGTGCATGCGCATTCGAAGACATAAAAATTGAATATTCTAGAATTAAACATGTATGATGCAAATGGACGTCAAAACAGACCTCAGAAAAACTCTTGCTGAAGTCAAAAACTCAAAATTCCTCCGTGACACAATTGCAAAAGGTGGTTTCAGCAAGAAGAGTTAAAGGTGGTTTTATGTTGAACTCCAGTGAGCGGTAGTTCGCAGCAACTCCAGTTCCGTTTTCATGCTAAGCTGAAACAAGCCTTTACATCCATTCCATGCATCTGCGGATCTGCCCGTGCAAGAAATTGAAGGCCGTGCCTAGTGAAATCCATGATTCAATACAACGAGATCGCATGCACAAGGAAAATGGTAGTATATGTGTTATGTCGGCAAAATTCGAGAGTGCTAAAATGATTCGTTCAAGTTCTGAAGTAAGCACTTTCAAATAGTTCAGATGGGATATTAGTTCAGTATGGATCCAGTTCTAGATGGGGTCCAAAAACTCGATCTTCATATCGACTTTACTTATCGTTTTCAACCAAGTTGGTACATGAGAATTTGACACTCGACATTCAAGCGGTGTAGGAGAGCACTGGAGTTTATCCTAATTCACATGAGAGCGCTGGCTTGAGCCCACTTGCGTTCTCTATCTCTCGATATCAAATTCATTCAACGTTCAAACGATCAAAATGGTAAAATTGGCACTTTTACAGCGCTAGTTTGGCATGGAACTTAAGATCTCCATCTGTCCTAATTTCGGGGGCTTTGTTCAATTGAATGTCACAATTTTCGCATTCTGAAACACGCAAAATCGATGAAACTATGAAAATTTACATGTCAATGGTTGAAAGTCAAATAACCTCTAGGTCTACAATACTTTCAAACTTGTTCCTCACAGAGCAAAAGCTTGTGCACATTGATAAAAATTTTCTAGATAATTCAAATGATTACGAAAGAGGAAGTAAGCCATCTCCTGCAATTGCGGGTCTCTGCCTGGACTAAACGAACCAAGCAGTGGGTTAGATAACCCTGAGATTCTATGGGGATGACAAACATGCCACGAAGGCCAACTAGGAAGCCATATTTCCAGCTTCCGAACATTCGGAGTGCCATAACATCATTCATGTACTTAAGTTCCAAATAAATTTACCACCAAGGATGTGAATTTGAATTAGATCTAAGAGACAGGAACCCATGTGAACAATTTGAATTAGTTATAAAACATAGAAACCCACGTTCCAAAAGGCATCAATTGAAAATCACTCTTTACGTATATTGCGTTTCACATTCCATTCCGATTCCAGATTTGATGGACTGCGTTTTTCCTCGGCGACAAGAATAGTCACGCAGAATGGCATTTCTAGCTCAACACCAACATCAATCACACCAATTTGAAAAACAATTTGCACGAGTGAACATACAAAATAAATAAAAAGCGAGATACGAGCCCTGCATAAAATCAGTCATTCATAACCATGACTCCATGAGATGGACATACAACATAACTCAAACTTGTGTTGCACATGAGGACATCTTTATTGTTGAAAAGGAATGCAACCCGATGCTTCCAGCCAAAATAAATGGCGCCTAAGAAGCACTTCCGAAACCCAACAGTTCGGATTCCAGTTTCTATCGCTCCAGGTCATTCATCTGTAACAAACGTCGACGGGTGTACTGTGCCCTCTGGACAACGGCTGCCGAACCGAAAGCTGTGCGACTGGTCAGTGACACTCAAACCACGCTCACAGAACTCCCACACCCATTCAGCCAGATCATACAAAGTGTTGTCTATCACCGGAATCTTCAGACTTCAAGAATAAAATTTAAAACAAATTCCCTCCCATTCGACTTGTTACAGGGCACTGCCTCTTGCCAGCTGCTGCATTCTTATTCACCCCTGACCCAATCCTACTCTACTTGGCACTACTCTACGGTTGAATCATCGAAAAAAATTACATCGGAACAGGGTACCTACATAAACCGACTGCCATGGCCACAAAATCATGACCACCAAAGAATTCAATCAATCGTCTACACTACTACATTATTCTGACTTCCTCTCAGCTGCATCCCCTCCTACCAGGCGATGGCAACTTCGAACGCACTCAATGTACAGTACAGGGACCACATCAAACATCTGCCAAGTCTCAAGAGACTTCGCATATCTCAAGAGACTTCGAAGTGTCAAGAGACTTGGCAGAAGTTGGAAACACTAAAGGGCTGACCAAAGTTCGCGCGCAGTACTCTCAGCAGATGGATCGCCACACCTGCATAAATTATTTCACAACTCCAACTTGAACGTAAGAACTAAGCACATCAAGAAAGACTGAGCTTAGTTGTTCTGCTTTGTCCAGACACCCTTGGAAGGTACACCGTTCTGGACCACGAACAGCAAGTAGTACGCCGGAGGGGCGATAGTGTTGCCGGGAACAGCGGTACACGTCACGGCATACCCGCCGCGAACCCTCACAGGCACGCTCGTCTTCAGCTTCATTAGCCTCTGGCCCTGCGAAAACGCATGCGTAGTGAACGGAGCGCTCCTTTGGAACACATCGACACCGCCCCTCCTGACTCCGACATTGAAGGTTACAATGAACACCTGCTTGTACTTGAGAGCCCTCGGGTAGTTAGTGATGCCGGGCCTATTTCTGCATTCGCCAATCGCAAGGAGACTCGTTAGAAACCAGTCAGTCATGAAACTTCAAATAGCTTGCTAGCCTAAACATCCAGGAGTCAATCCAAGTACATTCATGATTGCAACCATCAACGATCTCAATTGAAAAAACTTCACATCCTGCAAAATCTAGTAATGGATGAGTATACAATCCTGACAAAGTGGGGAACGCTATTTTGTCGGATCTCGATCCAAGCATGAATGCATATGTAAAACGGTTATGAAAAACTTTTGTACAACCAAGTATACAATGACTGTTTGTATTTCGATCGATGAATGAGGAGATTTGAGATGCATTTGGACATACCCAGCTTGCAAGTAGGGCGGTGAGAAAGCCTCCACACGCAGCTCCGTGGGGAAAGCTCCAGTGAAAGTGTAGAACTGGTGCGTGTTGCTTCCCGCTACGAGAACCCTCCCATCTGAGAGCAAGCTCGCGGTCGAGTGATACATACGAGCAATGCCCGTCTTTGCACACGTGGTGAAGCGTCCGGTTCCCGGAGAGTACAGCACGGGGTTCAGCGCTGGATTCCTTGCTAGCCCCCATCCATTGTACCCGTTCTGGGCTCCGTTGATGATGAGCACATCTCCCGTCGGCAAGTTGATCATGTCGCCCATGGTACGTCGGATCGGCATGTTCAACCCCGCCCACTTGGGAGCTCCCGCCGTGGCGACAATGCGACCGCAGCTCGCCGACGCCGGGGCGTTTACGTTCCCGGACGCCCGGGCGCCCGCACTCGCGCCTCCGCATACCAAGATCTCCGCCACGCCGAAGTTTTGGTTCCAGTTCAAGGTAAGCATCACTGCGGACCCAGCCGACGGGTAGTTTCGAGGATTGGGACCCAGCCTGGGATAGTTCCGGACGACTCTCCCCGTGTTCCAATTAAACTGCACGGAGTCCATGTTCGCGAACACGAACAAGTCGCCGTTGGGAAGCAAAAACACAAACGGGTAGAGGTTGTCTGACCCGCCCAGCATGCCCAGCTTGAAGGAGCCTTCGCCAGCCTTCCGTTTTGGGTAAAACTCGTACGTTGCCGTTCCGCGACCGCCCATGATGATCTGTCGAATCCCAGTCGGCAACAGCTGGTTAGAAGAGTACCAGCGACCCAAGTTCAAAAGCTCACCCAGCTCCACCCAGTCGCAGTTGCCATTGACGGCGCAAGGCGTCAGTGTTCGGATCTTCCTGTTCCCCTCGAAGTCCCCGCCCGTCTGCACTAGCCTTCCGTTGTCGAAGAACTGACCGGAGGAGCACCAGGTGTCTGTGAATATGAAGAGAGCCCGCACGGCGCCATTAGCGGGATTCATCATCACGGAGTGCGCGGTGCAGTCCTTCTTGGAGATTCTCTCCAAGGGCTGGTTGCGGCAACGCCCACCCGGGAGCCTGATCTGAGTTGGGCCAGTGTTGGTCCGGTCCAACAGGATACATGTGTCGAAGTGCGTGACCGCGGCGTGCATGGTGGCAATGCCCGCGTTCTTCTGAATAATTTGCCAAGTGCCCTGCCCAGCTGCCAGCGTCAAGCATTGCAGCACCACCGCAACCAGGAGAGCTGCATTGATCGACCTCATTGTCGATTCCTTCTCAGTATTACCAGACTCCCAGAATCTCAGTTTTATCAAGCTCCCTTACTGGAAGGTCTGACTATGGAACTGGAGCAATGCACTCAGAACTCCACGAGAGCGGGAAAGAATATTTGAACAGATTGCAAAGAGTACAAGAAGTGGAGCCTGCAGAAGTTAGTACGTACAAAAAAAATAGCAATGGAAATAGTACTCGAGACCAGACTTGAAACAATGTTCGATAGGCTCTTCGACAATTGCTTGTCGATAGAAATTTGAGCAGAATGGTAACGGGAAATCCCGCACTCAAACGCCGTCTGAGAAACAGACGGTAGCAGAGAGTGGAATAGAGGCAGCGACCACAGAAGTGAATTAAGTACTCCTATGTTGGTACCTGTGTTAGCAGAAGAGCCAAAATTTGAGAGTTCCGTTCACTGGATTAGCGGAAGGATCGGGTGGCTCCGCTAAACTTGGTTCGAGTAACAGTAACAACGCGGGTATCGGCCTGTTGACTCTCGCAGATCCAACTCATACTTAGCAGAGTAGATCGCTAAGACAGCTATTTACGGTGGTAAACGGCTCTATTCTCCGGGCAGGGCTTCTTTTTCGAGCTCTCCCCGGGGAATTGTAGTGGGTGAATTCTTAATTTTAGACCTTTTGTATCCTCGAGAATAGTTATTTAAACTTGGCGTTGGATCCCGATTGCATGCCTCCCTGATCAATGAGGCTTCGACACCTTATCAATGTTATCAATATTGACTGGCTTGAGAGCCTCTTCTACAGTTCTGTTTAGCTATCTGAAGTGTATGTGAGCTGTACGGGGGGTAAATAGCGCATTCCACTTGAGACAATCCGTGGATTTGTCAGGCTTTCGGAAGAACCTTTGGGTTGTATCCCGCTTACATTATTAAATGTTCGTACATGATCTTGGGAATAATGGGAGTAGATTCATGGCAATTGGCACACTTGGAAGGAGCTTTCAGCATTGCACGACAGTTCAATGCCTTCAAATTGAAGGGGGTAGGCAGGGGTGGATATGGGTTGCTGGAGGTGACTACTGAAGGTGACCTCTTCTTCAGAGCAGTAACTCGTTTGTTTGGTATCATCGTACTCGATGAACCTGAACAGCCTGCGGAGTCACAAAGTGGCTGATGAATGAGAAACTGAGAAAATTAAGAATGCACCAATTCATCCAAAATTTTGATAATTTTGATTGACTACCTGGATGATTCTCCTATTCCTTGCAAGAGTTGCAAGGTTAAGATGGCGTTATTTTGAGAGAGTGACACTTCTTCCATGCACCCATCTAGAATCCTGCATCCATTCAATTCATGGAAAATTTCGTTAAAATGGCAAATCCATACGCCATTTTTCTGTTCATTTCCTTCTTGAGCTCTAAACTCTAGGACTGGTATAGATTTCAGACTACACGGTCTAAACGTAAAAGTACCAAGTTTGTAGAGTATCACCATTTTAACAAAATTTTGGTTATTTCCTAGTTTTGTAACCTCTATGTGTGGTTCAATGTAATAATTTTGGAGTTTTGAGAGCATCATCAATGGGCCACTGGAAGTGACTCTAAAAAAAATATTACCTTCTGTTAAATGGCTTGAAAATAGAACTTGATATTTCAATAATTGAAATTACAAAATAGCACTCTTTAAATAGACTCAAGAATATTCATATTTCAATTTCAGACAACCCGAATAGAGACCATTAAATGCAAGCTAAGATAAGAGACTCAATAATTTGTGCCCTTTTTTGCCAAAGAACAAAATAATTGTTCACATCATTCTCTCCCTTTTAACTCATTTAAGTGAATAATGTCAAGTGTGAAGTCCCATTCCTTAGCCTTCTCATCAATTTTCGAAAATCCCATTGCCTCAAAACTTCCCCTCACCACTTGTTTCCTAGTCTAATAAAGAAGGCCTCATCAGTACTTCATTATCCATCTCTTTTCAAAATTGATTCCTTCACACGAGATCTGTTGCGCTACCTACTCGGGGCGTAAGTGCGTAACGTTCGTAAATAGCTCCCCAAAAGATGCCGGCGTGAAAGAAATGCGACGATTTTGCCGCCCTGCCCTTCGGAACCGCGGAACTCAGCCGAGCAAAGGGGCATCATGTGATCAACCCAAGTCAACGCCGAGCCAGCCCAGCACCAGGCGGGTTCATGGCGATGCAAGTGTGCAACGAGAGGAATACCTTACCAATGATGGAAGCCTTTAATTTCCCTTCCAGCCATGCAGGACAGCCAGCTGCCGAATGGAGCCCTGCAATGCAAAGAAGCGACGGAATGAGTGGTTTTGTTTTTAGAAAAAGCCTAGCCTGGACTTATTCGAGCAAACAAGGTTGGTGAATGGGGAGGCATTTCATTGCAGCTGTCCGCGCGCGCTCCACAGTCGTCACGTACATTGCACAGGATGTTACTGTAGTGCGGGAGCACGGGCGTCAGTTGCATCCCGCATTCAGGAGCTTATCTCATCCCTAACGGTCTTTTCTCCCTCGAACAGGCTCGGAGCTCCTCCGTCCAGCATCACAGGAATAATCAAAGTTGCAATTCATCATTTGCATGCAGTAAGGGGAGCACAGTACACTGGAGACTCTTCAAAGAGTTCGCTGAAACTGTAATCGTCTTCTGGGCTGCTGAACAATTCTTCGATAGAGGGTTCACTGAACTTCCTCGTGTGTCCTCCTGGCAGCTTGAACTCTCACTGAGTTCAGTGACACATTAGAGAAAAAATCAACCCTCTGGAGGACCCTGAAATTTACTTTTTTTTTGCCAAAAAAATAGTTTTTCCCCTATTTCCGCCCGGCAGAAACTACAGCAAAACTGGCCCAGGAACCGAAAATTACTAGTAAATTTTTTTATTTATTTTTTATTTTTTTATTTTTTTAATCCTAAAAAATATATTTAAATATATATGTATTAATATTAAATAAATAAATAAATAAATAATCGTGATTTCAACGAGCAGTCAGCCAAGCTGACTGCTCACCGCAGGACAATACTGGAGTGACAGACCAAGCTTTTTAATAGCTTGGCATGTCACTTCGGAGCAGCCCTCCGGAGGGCTCATTTTTTCTCTAATGAAGAGGTTCCGCAAGAGAACTCATCTAACTTATGACATGCAGCTTGAAGACTCAATTACATTCTAGTATGTTGTGCGCCATTGCCACTACCATTAGTATGTCATTTGTAATTGCCACTAAAATAACAGCTAAGTCCTCCTTGACCTCCTTTCATACCCATTTTTCAATTCTTTAAAAATGATAAATCATTAGTAGCACTCTTATTTAATGTCACATCATGTTCTATCATGTCTATCATGTTCTATCACAATTAATATCATATGTTCTATCAATTTTTGTATTATATTTTTTCTTTTTTAAAATTTTTTGGCATACAAAAATAGCAAAAGTATTGGCAAACAAATTTTAAAAGTAAAAGTAGAAGCAAAATAAAAATAAAATTAAAGTATCAACAAACAAACAAATTTTAAATGTAACAATTAAATAAGGATAAAACAAAGTGCATTTTCTATAACATCTTCTAAAATGGGCAATAATCTAATTTTGTCTATTCATGTAGAATCAAACCATTAGATCATAATAGATCACATTTCAACTTGTAACCATATCATCAAGGAGCTCTCAAAGTATTTCCATCAAAAGACCTTGTGTAAATAATAGCAAATATATGCACTTTGTAAGATGCACTAGTGCTATTTCTAAATAAAGCATAAGTGCCAACAATCTTTTCATGAAAGAATAATATTCTTTTAAAGAATGCACACTATCTATCCTCTTTAAGTGTAGAAAAACACAAGCAAATAGTGTCATGTGAGGAAGTAGTATAAGAATTCTTGAAGAGTATGGAAATTTTTCCAAGAGGTTGTGGATCTCACCTATGTCCATCTCAAAAACCACACAAGATTAATGTAAAATTAGTGAAGTGCAACGGGGGGTAATCCACAACCGCATGTTATAGCCTTCAAAAAGAGCAAAAAATAATATCAACAATTTCAACAGTTAAATAATACTACCACATTCACCAAAACTGTCTACCTAGTTGTAAGCAAGGCCTATGTGACGAAGTCGCCATGTTTTTTAGTTCCAATGACTACTCAAAGTACTAAACAAATAGTTTTCAAACAACAATAGGGTGATTGCAAGAAAGACTAGTACTATTTTGTCACACTTGAAGTGATGGAGTTGTCATGTGCTATAACTTTTGAAGAATGAACCCAATTAACTTGAAATTTTTATTAGAGATGGATAATTTGATACTATTCAGATTCCTTATTTTTCAAAAAAATTCAAAAATCATTTTATATTTAAATTTCAATTTAGCTAATTTGTCACACTTTGCGGTTTAGGGGTTTTAGGGTACTGGGGAGCATCCAAAATTAATGATCTAGAGCCGAAATTTTTGTGGTCTATTGCCATAGTAGAAAGTCATATTTCTACCAAAGGGAATTTAAAAATATTTTATTTTATGTCCTCCACATGCGTACGAACAAGGCTCCTTTGCATGCACATTTTTGAACATTGAAGATGGTTTCAAGATCATTCTTTTGGTGAAATTTCTTTGTCACAAAGTTCTCCCAAATTACCAATTTTTAGTTTTTTTTAAAATTGCTTTTCCTATTTTTTACAAATTAAAATATGAAAGTACCTATTTTCATGAGATTTTGCACTTTTCTAGTTCTCCTGCTTAAAGAATTTTTCTACACTTTTCCTTCATAGAGTACCTTCTTCTTAACCCTTAACTGCCTGAGCAACCATATATGGTCGATCTGAAATTTCAGGCTCATTTTGGTATGGGTAGTTAAATTCGTTTGACCATTTTAAAAAAAAATTCGGGCAGTTTTTAGGGTTAACTATTGAAAACTTTCATTTTTCACTGCAAAAGGTAAACATTTGATTTTTGAGAGGTCTTCAAAGCCATATATGTCTATTAGTGGAAGAGTAAAGCTACCTAATTTTACTTCATTTCCCAACTTTTGCCAATTTCACTTGATTTGAGATCTAAAAAATTGTACTTATCCATTTGCTTTGAAAATGGTCCCAATGGAAAGAGTAAAGTATTTTCATGATTTTCACCATTGAAAATTTAAACATGCAAGTGTTGATTTGGAGTTATTTGCAATATATACTTATAAAAAAAATTGCATTTCACCAATTGCAAGGTGGATTGTGTAATAAGTTTGATAGCTTTTCATGTGAAATTAAGTTTTTTGAAAGTGCATTTTAGTGTGCTAATATTATTTGTAGTCGTTCATGTCACTTCCCATCCCAAAAAACTTTTATATGCAAATTTCTAAAACATTGTGGGAAAGGCAACATACTAAAAATAGAAAACATACATTTCTCTTGTTATAATCTCACAACTCCTATGCAATATCACACTCAAAATTGGTATGCATACTAATAATCAAGCTCTTTAAACATCTATACGGTTAGATTTTGAAAAAAATACAATTTGCTTCATTGGAGTTAACTATAAGCCAATGCTCTTTTTTCATAGTCAAAACACACTTGAAAAAGCTTGGGCATTTAGGGGTTAAAGATGTGTACAATAAAAATATTTTTCACATTTAAAAAAAAATCTAACCGTAGTATTTCCAGAGAGTAATGCAAACACACATAAACCGTAGTATTTCCAGAGAGATTCAATCAACCACAGGCCAAAATAAAACTTGAGTATCTCTATTGAAGTGTTGTTAGTATCACAACAATTCAAAAAACCCACCCAACATATACAAACATAAGCCCGCCCAATCTGGACGGCAGCTTAATAAAATGGCAGAATCGTTCAACCAAAAATCTTGGTTGTTACTTGACCTCCAATTCCAGTTCATGATAGAATTGAACCATGACGGCTTGTAGAGTATATAAACTCATAAATTAGTCACAAGAATTGTAAAATCTTCCATAAATGGCTTCCTAATCCATTAAGGGTGGAAGTGTGGAATTTACTAATTAATCTCAAAAAAAAAAATCATACATAGATTCATAATGGCAAATGCCGACCTTGTAATCATCAAAATATAATCACAATTATCTCTTTTCTACCCAGAAACAAATAGAAGAAAAATATGCATCATTACATCAATTATAAATCTGGTAACTTAAACAATGAATTATAAAAAATTTAAAATACTATCTAAATGTTGTAGTGGCCGTCGTATTCTATTATCTGACGGCTACAGCCAAATAACCCAATGGCTTCCCATGACCAATTCTCTAATTTTCACCTAACTTTCTAATTTTCAATGTGACCAAAATTTCAAATCTCAATATCTCTAACCCTAGCCGGCCGGCGGTTCAAGAGATCCCAATGTACGTCACAAACAAATAAACAATTTTTTTAATGGTATAGATATTCATGAGCACATGACTTACCTACCTTTTTTTTTTAAGATGGTTGGTTTCTACCAAGCAAAAAAAAATTTAAAAATTTAAAAATTACAAGCTAATGTGGATTCTAATTCACTCTACAAGAAATCCAGAGGTTTAGGGATGTCTAACCATGGATCTAGATGTTTTACAAAACATCAAGATGTTAGAGTGAGGATGGCCTTAAAAGGTAGATTTCCATAGATGTTGCATAGAACGCTAGTAGATTACTATAAAAACAAGTTGGTGCTATCATTGACAATGTTTTATTTGACATGAACACAAATTAAACACCGGCATTAACACAATGAATTTTTTTGAACCTTTAAAAATAACATAGTCTGTACTACCATTTCAGCTAGCAGATTTGTTTTGACTGCGAGTAAGTTTGTGAAAATTACTAGGGACTATGATAAAACAATGAGCAAATGTAAAAAATATTGAAGAAAGGCACTATTGGGCATGCTTTGCAAAGAAAGGGAAATGGGTGGATGTACACCATGGATGAAAAAAAACTCTTTGTACAAGTAGGATGGTAGGAAATAAAACAACCCCAAGTACATTTGTATTCAAAGTAGAATTTATGAAACAATGTCCAAATGTCTACTGGTCAAGTTTTCATTTTCAAATTATTCCATATCTTTTGAAGATTCATAATGGACAAGGAATTTCATTATAAAAACAATCTCTCTACCCTTCATTGAGTTCACTCTCACTAAACATCAATGAAGTAATTTCTTCACTTTGCTATCATAAATTCTCTTGATGATAGATGGTCTTTGGACTTTACTTTGGATTTTTTGGCTTACATTCGATATTTTCTTCATTTACAATAGCTTGGTCATTTAATTCTTACTGAATTCGACAATTTCTCTTGTTCATTTTATTATATTTTTGACTTTCTTTGAAATAATGATTTTTTCAAATCTTGCCCTATAGATACGAAATATATGCACAATTTGTAATAATGTGTTTTAAAGTGTGCTGACTAGGCATGCCACATCATCCTCGTTGGATACCACATCACTTTTCCCACCAACACATCATAGATGGGCCAAATGATTAAAATCCCACGTAGCTTCCCTTGACCATGTGGCACTTATGTAGTGTTGAGGTGGCAGCTACATAGTAAGAATTTAGCACCCTCAAAAAACATATTTCTCTAGACATTAGCTAAAAACATATGGATTTCAAAGCATGTTAGTTGAGATTTTGAATGTTTTTTCCATATCAATCTTGACTCAATTTTTTGGGCATCACTGTAGACACGTGCAAACATCTGGAACAACATCCAGATGTCTGATTTGGCGCATTTGAACAAAAACGGTTTTCTTATAGTGTCGGAATGGGGAGGGGATGTGAGCATTAGTGGAAAGGGTGGGAGAAAGTTTCTACTTGGGTTTGTATGCATCCATCTCTTATCATTTTTACATGCTCATGGAATAAACTTTTCTAAAGAATTCTCTCTAGATTCCATTTGGCCTAGCATGGGCATGTGCCGCACGTAGTGATATGCTATACAATAAAATATTTTTTCAAAAAGATATTTTAATAGGACTCTAAAAGACATTTTCTAGACTCTCTATTGTCTATTGTACCTTTGCTTGGGACTTGCCCAAATTCTTCACTATGAAGTTGGGCACCCTTATATAGTGGCTATAAATTCAATATATTAAATCCAAATGATCATGTTTGCCACTAACTCATTAGTTAGTATGTGTAAATAACCCTTGAATATGCATAGCCAATATAATTCAACACTACTACACCAAAGTGTGAGGATGAAATTCCATGAAGAATCAAAATCATAAATAAATTTTCATATTTTCTATCTGGAGTCGGAATTGCCTTCATTAAATTTAGGACTATACTTTCACTTCTAGGTAATTGAAAAAGAACTACATTTTAGGAACAGCTTTGCCTTGTTGTTAGTCTACAAGCAACTAGAAGTTCGAGTTCATTTTTAAAATAGTCTTCCAAAAATTGAAAATTTGCCTCCCAATTTTTCACAAATTGGGCCCAAATTTATATCGATCAACAACATTGATTTTCAAAAACAAGTGTCGCAAACTAACAAGCAAAAAATTAAAAAAAAAATTTGTCTTGTGTGTTGGTGTAAGCTAATTCCCTTTAGCATAGTTCTCCCTAATAATGATATTTTAGTGGAATAGAAACATTCCATTTAAAGTTCAAGAAAATCCCAAGCAAAAAAATAGCAATTGATAGGGGTCTCAAAAGTTGATGGGGGTGTTTTGGGTACTTAACAATGTTGTTAATCCATAATGGACAAAATGAACTTCGCGCTTGGTCAAATCTTTTAGTTTTCTATATAAAAATATACATTCAAGAATTTGTTTTATTTTTCATTTAATAATATATCTCTAAAATACATTTTTAATCTTTTATAATAGATTATAAAAGATTATAAAAGATTATATATATATAATGATTTTTTGAATTAATTTAAAAAAATCAAAGTAATTACAAAAATTCTTAAAATAGTATGAAAATTTTTAGATAATTTAAGATAATATTGGTAAACAATATGGTGTAACTGGTATATCCCTTGAGCTCATACCAAGAAAAAAATCCATAGAAAATGTTCAAAGTGATGTATTTTAAGCTTTCAAAATGCTACCTTCAAAGTTTCATAAGAATTACAATTTCAACAATTTTGAAA
Organism: Pseudisothecium myosuroides; assembly: GCA_951799445.1. Taxonomy (NCBI): domain Eukaryota; kingdom Viridiplantae; phylum Streptophyta; class Bryopsida; order Hypnales; family Lembophyllaceae; genus Pseudisothecium; species Pseudisothecium myosuroides. Next base: position 19,690,355 of record OX637287.1, on the reverse strand, counting down.
AAAAATTAAAATGGAGTTAAAAGTAGATTATTGGAGCTATATTTTTAAATTAAGTTTACAAGCATTTTAAGTAAATAATTGTGTGAAAATTGAAGTTTTGACTCTTAAAATGCGTTTCTGGCTAGCAATATCCTTTAACCTCTAAGGCTAAAAGAGTTGGTGTTCATTATTTGGATTATGAATGTTTCCAAGAGCTTACTGCCAAAGTTATAGGAAATGGATGAAGTAAATTCAAGTATATTGAAGAAGCAACTTTTGTCTATTTTTCAACATTGTGACTAGCCAATAGTCACTCTTTGGTACTTCACGGTTAATGTGCAAGGTTGTGAATGAATTCATGTAGGGATGGGAAGGAAATGAAACCTTGCAAAAATGAAGATATAATGTCTAGATTCTACTCATTTCATATTTGCCAAAATCATTCAAAATCTACACCCACCCTCACAGACTCTTTGAGGTTAAGGATTAAGAAGATAGCACTTGTTGATATCTATTTACTTAACCCTTGAACGCCGGGCTGGTGACTATAGAAATCATCCCTTTTGACATCGGATGACATCATCTTCTTTGAAAAAACCAAAAGTGCTCACTAGAAGTCAAACTACTCACTATTCTTGAAATTCCCTTTCCACACAAAATTCCGAGGATGAATAGTTGCACTTCTATCCTACACAGGAGATTCTCTTGTCATTCAATGGCCGCAAAACATCCGTTTTGGGGTTTAAAGGTTAAGGTAAAAACTTACAATAAACAAATGTGGGGAATGAAGAATAATTAGAACTATTGGTGAAGTTAAAAACTCACAACCAAGCGAAGAGCATTCTTTTTTTTGAAACACATGGACAATTTCCATTGATAAAGGGAAACAGTATACAAAACCAAAGGGACCCCCCCCGGTGGAAATCTTTACATTTTCAAAAACATTTTTTGCACTATTTTCAATCTTCTTTTTCTTTCTTTTTTGAGTCAAAGGCAAGAGAAGCAAGGAAAGGGCCAAAGAGTAGGCAGAGAATGAGCTACAAGACAAAGCCAAAGATCCAAAGGCCAAGGCCCAAGCCCAAGATCGCTACCAACAAAAGGAACCTCCAACGCTTACACAAAATAGTGAAATTAGGTTGCTCCATTCTAGTTTCTTGACATTTGACACTATATAAATATTTCATGTTATTGTACAAAAATGTATTACTTTTGAATTAGATATTGTTGTATTTGGGACTCATGAACCTCCATGTATACAAATGAAAATATTTGTAGAAGTATTCGTTGACTTTGATGGCTTGTAAAGTAACTTTTGGGGATAAGGCAACCTAATTGTTAAGGCAACCTAATTTCACTATTTTGTGTAGTTAAAACCCCCCAACTTCGGATGACTTAGATTCCAAGCCATCTGCAAGCGAAGAGCATTCATCGGTGTCTTAACACAGTTGATCACAATTCCCTCTGCCAATGGTCTTATCTTCGTACCGGAATTGGGGAACCTGAACATGGGTTGAGTTCTTCGAGGGAAGCGAAATGGAAAGCACGAAGAACTGCCTGGCAATCGCCGCCACTAGCTTTTCGGATCGCCGCGGGTGCTCGCAGTGGACAATGCCTGTCTGTTCACTTGAAAGTTCAAAAGTGGAAGGATTCAGTTTCTATTCAGATTTGGGTGCCAAGTGTCTGTGGTGCTCTTGTTACCTCGTTCTATTATCCGGACAATCGAGAGTCATGTTGTAAATTACAAGTTCAACACCTACTGTATTACCATGAAGTAGTTATTTATTTTTATTAATTTCGGTGAAACGGACAATTTTCATTTACAAGAATGCTCTTTTTTATAAAATAGATATATTGTAAGAAAATTGAATTTCATAGTACATTTTGTAATTTTCTTGACAATCTCTTAAAAAACGTAGTTCTTGTTGTTCGGTTTTTTTATGGAGTGTGTGTGTGTACAATTTATCACAAACCCCCGACCTGGATCGGATGTCAATGACAAGGGTATATCTAGGATTTTGAGTTTGTTTGGGCTTACCTAGCTAGCAATTTGCCAATTCCGTTCAACCCAGGGCCGATGTTCTGTCAAAATCTTATTATTATAGCAGGCTGTGTAACCCAAATGAATAAGCACAGTTTAAAATAGTATAAATAGCGTCTTGCCACATGAACGATCTTTAGAAATTCCAAAAGAATTCCGCTGCTTGGTTAAGTCACTGTAGGTGACTGCAGTGGGATGTGGGTTTTGGAAGTTGTGATGAATGTGGAAAACACTGGCCATAACCGCCATATAGATAGAAAGAGTGCTCCACTTGGTGTTTTGTGAGCAACGCAGCCAGGTGCTAGTCTGCTGGATCGTTGCCACTTTGAAATTCAGACACGTTGTGTTCAGCATAAGTTACGCTTCCAGAAGTTATAAATGGAAAGACAACAGTCAGCAAGAAAAGTGACGAGGACAGCGGATGGAATTATGGAAGCAACTGACCTGAGAACTTGCATTTCAGGGACTGATGCTGGAGGGACGTAAGTTAGTAGAAGTCAACATTGGCCCTCGAAGTTCGTCGGTTGCCATTGATCCATCCTCAAGACAAACCTAGACTGAACTATTTACCAGGGCTTTGTACCAGGTGTTGTACTGCACAGGACTCTGAACTGGTATACATGGTCTACCTCTGCTTAACCCCGCCTAATGACCAAGGAGGCCGGGGTGAACTGACCCCCTCGCTCGGTCTCAAGGGAAAACCCTGAAATTTTTTATTTGCAAGGCATGATAAAATTTGCAAATTCTGAATTCATATTTGCAATCAGAGGCCCCAGATTAGCTAGGAGTGGTCTAGAACATACCCTAGAGATGGCTCAAAATAGGGGGCTTTTTTTTCACATGCACTCCTGGAATGATTTGGAAGGCCAAGCGAGGGGGCCAATTCACCCCAACCATTAAGGACGGGCTGGTGTCCGTGGAAATCATCCTTTTGGTATAGCATGAATCATCTACTTTAAAAAAAAAAAAAAAATCATTGGAAGGTAAACTATTGTACAAGACTTGACCTTTTCGCACAAAATTCCAAAGATGAACAAATGCACTTTTGTCTTACATAGAAGGATTCTTTGTCATCCATTGGACCACTTTGGTTTGCAACATCCTTACAAGGTTAATGCGTGAGATGCATAGTTGGGCAATGGCTTGGGCCAACAAAATTTTGGCCTTCTCTAAGTTGTATTGTCAAGGTACTTAACCCCTAAAGGACCAAGGTCATTTTTCTGCCAAAAAGCAGTCAAAACTTCTATATCTGCTGCGTTCAACCAAGAAACCAAATTTTTATGTTTTTTTAAAACCTGACCATAAGATATTGTACTTTACTTGTTTGAGATGATGTGGTGAAAATTTCATCAAGTTTGACCATACAGATTGGAAGATGTGAGCATTTGAAGTTGAAAAAAAAGTTTTTTTGAACCTTGTCCTACAATTTCAGCTGGCTTTGACCACTAATATAGGAAAAAACTTGCTCTATACAAACTTGAGCTTTAATTCCTCCATGAAAGAGACCATGTTAGGTATGTGTGGAACAATTTTCAAATCAATTAGAGGAGTAGAAGATACTGAAAAAATTCTTGCAATGCAAGAAGGTCGTCAAATTTGCATATAGACTAGGCGAAATTGCAAGCATTTTGTACATTTCAAAAATTCACATAACTCAAATCCAAACAGTGAAAATGTAGAAATGTCATTATTCTACAATATGGAAAAAAAATTAATTTAAATTTGTGGCCTCCAAAAGAATTATAAATGCCAAGTTCTTTTCTAGACTTGGTCTGCTTTAGAAATAAAGGTTTGCACCAAGCCGCCCCTTCCATCCCCTCTTCTTCGTGAAACTTGGAGAGGGATGCCAAGGCAGGTGCTAGACCTGCAAGCCTTCCCTTGCGTGCCTACAAACCTTGCATACCTGAGGGTTGTGCAGGCACGCAAGGTTTTTCCAATCCCCCCGCGTTCCCTACCCCATCCCAAAGTAGCCTACCCACCCCCAAAGCATTAGAGAAAAACTGAACCCTTTAGAGGGCTGTTAGAATGTGACAAACCAAGCTGACTGCTGCGGTGAGCAGTCAGTCAAGTTGACTGCTCACCGCAGCAGTCAGCTTTTGCGATTTTTTATTTTTTATTTTTTTTATTTTATTTTTTAAAAAAATTAAAAAAAAATTAAATAATTTTTTTAAGATTTAAAAAAAAAAAAAAAAATTTACTCGTAGTTTTCGTTTCCTGCGCCACTGTCGCAGCAGAAACTGCTGCGCGGAAATAGGGGAAAAACTAATTTTTTGGAATAAATAAATAAATTTCAGGGTCCCTCGGAGGGCTGTGGAGCAGCCCTCCGGAGGGCCCAGATTTTCTCTAATGTTTCTATCCGAGCTCCCAAAGTTTCCATTTGAGCCCCCGAAAGTTCCAATCTCCACCTTATTGCCACGTACTACGTGGATTCCAAGCCAGGAACAACATTTCAAGGCCCCTGTCCTGCCCAATCTCATTTTTCACCTCATACCCCACTTCATGCCCAGCAATGAGTCAACTCTCTCTCAGTGGCCGCTGGCCTTGCCCGAGTTGCCCCTCCTCCCCATTTTGCACAAAAATGTCCATAACTTCTTGTTGGAAGGTCGAAATGAAGTAAAAATTTACCCCCACGTAGCTCTCTTGATTCTTCATCTTCAATAAAAATTTCAAAAAATCTTAGAAACTCAAACGCCCATAGTTACATGCCCCAAAAACCATTTGTCCCCCCAAATTTTTTGATTACACTTGGCATCCAAAAAATGGCAAAGTTGACTAATTTAGCATACTATTAGATACATTCTTTGATTGGTTTCATGGTTTTGTATTTGAATTCATTGCAACTAAGTTATTCTAGGATGATCTAAGTAAGGATCATATGATGACCAATCAAACAATAGTGAATGTCAATTTTGTTATCGTAGAAACCTAGCAGTAATTCACGACACATTGATTCACCGCCATTGTCAATTTCATTAAGTTGGTGCATTCTTAGGCCCCCATCACATTGACATTCATGAATTTCACAAAAGCTTCTTAAAACTAGGATTGATATGGATTTATATTTCTCCTATATAGTGCCAAAGCAGTGAAATTTTCCTAATGTAAACTACTCTACATGTAGAATGCTACAACACCTCTTTACAACGTTTGAAATTATAAATTTCCATTCCTAATGTGAATCATGTTCAATATAATAGGCAAATATATTCAAAATGCCTATTCCAAATCTTTTGAAAAAATTGTGATTTCATTTGCTAAATGTGTTTTAAAACTTACCAGTGCAAGTTTGCCAAATAACCCAAATCATGACGCTCCAAATTAACACCCATTTCAAGCACTTGGAAATGGAAGGAAATAGAACAAATAGAGAGGCAATGGAGTGACCATCACCATCTTGAGGTGTGTATAAAACTTTGTCTCTCCATTGTAATAGATTGCTTCACTACAAGAAAAAGAGGTGTTTTAAGTATATTTATAGAAGTGTAGTCCTATAAATAATGACCTCTTAGGAAATTTTCCATAAAATTTTACTAAAAAGGATTTTTGGTAGAAAGCTTTTATTCACTTGTTTTTGTTGATGAAATTAAAGTTATGACAAGTTGCATTTTGCTAGCAATCATAGCATCTCATCACATCTCATGTACAAATATCATATCGTAAGTTTATTTTTGAGTTCAATGTTTAACAATTTTAGAAAATAACAAAATCATTGGGTATTGAAAGTTATTTTATCATTACATTTGCACCCATTAAATTGGAAATTTTGTGCTTCTTGTTAATACAAATAATATTATGCTTTAGTGACCATGGGGAACTTATTGAAGTCACCTCAAGGTATGCCTATGAACCTTTTTTTTTCTTAGGAAACAAAATGGACTTAAGGCCTATGATCGTTGGTTGACAAATGTTTTTTTATAAAGACATTTTTAGAGTTTAGAATTATGTATTGTCATGTAATTAGGAAGAACACATGCATATAGATTAGATTGTAAATGCTAGCATGTATATCATTACAATAAAAGTAGCAGCCCTTTTAATCTCATGGGATTAATGATAATGATGCAAGTAAAAATGGAAGATGAAGCAACCCACACCCTTATATATTATTCTAAAATAGCAAAGTGCATTTTTTAGAGCTATAAAGAAGAAGAAAAAATAAGATTAAATAAAATGATCTTCCTAGATTGGAATATTTTGGGGACCAACTCTGATTAGGTGGGCGGTACATCTAGATTTGAATTTTTTTTCTATAAAAAGATAAATGATAAAAAAAAATAATGCTGCCACGATCCTTTCTCATTAGGGCTAGATTTGTGATCCAAAAAGTTGTCATTCCCATAACAAGAATGTGTTAGTTTGATAGAAAGCAGGTTGACACGAATAATAGGTCCACGGTTATATGCACCTGTGTGTATAAAAATTAAATAAAATTTCACTTTTGATGTGTGCTCAATATTTGAATCTTTATAAAAAAATGTCAAACTTTTTAAGCAAAAAAATGCATATGCTCGCTCTCCTATACTCCAAAGCTTGTGCTTCAAGGCTCTCTTTGTAGCTTTGTTGAAGAACTTGTTGTTAAATTTTTCATTTTTTCTTTTCAACTTACAATTTTAACATGAGATTTTTTCACTAAAGCTTCAAGAGATGTTTTTTTTATGAAAATTTTGAAAGATGAAACTTCATTTCTACAATGTGTTGAAAAAAAATACTGTTGAAATTCAAGTGTTATTATCTTATAATTGATAAATTTGTTCTTTTGAAAGATTTGGAAGATGTACATTAGTAAGCAAATTAAGAGATTTTATATTGTAATCTATAAAAGAAGTAATAATGTAGACAAAGGAATCTAGCATTGTTTTAGAAAAAGGTGGTTTGGATTAGTTTTGAGCTTGAAACAACCAAATAACTATATATATTAACTCTAAAATGATGAGGCCATCACCATGATCATCAAACACTATATATATATAGCCCTTAACCTTGATGAGTTTATCACAAAAATGTCACGTGACGTTTTTACATACCACTTGACATTTTTAAATTAAACACACATGGATTAGAATTTAGTTCTATACAAAATCACCCTTGAAATCACACACACAAAAAATATATCTCCCTCCCTTCCAATTGAACCATAGTGGATAAGAATGTACATACAATCAATTATTATATAACAATAGGGTATAAACTTGGAACAGTTTTTCATCTCCTATTCTTAACTTTCATTTGAAGCTAGCCACCCAAGTCATCACAAATAGGAAAATTTTATTTTGTCCTCAAAATGCATTTTAAGAATCTTTAAGAACTCAAAGTCTTATTGTTGTTTTTTCCTTGCGGCTTTCATATTCCATTCTATTTTTTCTCATTCAAGAAAGGGAAGTCAAAGTTCTTTTTTTAGTGTCACTCTTCACATGCCATGTGTGATAACCGAAATCCAATCTTCCACTTCACATTCTCAATCTCTACACCCACTAAAGTATTCATTATAGGGTGATTGCACTTGTCCTTTTTTTTGGTCCCTTGACCTTAAAGTGGTGTTTTTTTGCTCATAACTTTTGTGTTGTATGTCAAATTTCATATGAAATTTGAAATGACGGTACATATGGTAGTTGTAAGCATTGCTTAATTTTTTTCATTTAAAAAAAATTATTTTATTGTTTTTAAATAGCCCTTGATTTGATGTCTACCTTGGCCATTTTGGAATTTTTTAGTATTATTTTTTATCCAAAAATGCAAAGCTGAAGTTCAAAATTAGAATACAAATATTTCTTCTAAAGTTACACAAGCGATGACAGGGCAAATTGCGAGTTTTGTGTTCCAGCCGCTGTGAAGGCTAGCTCGGCGGGCTAGGGTGGCACCTTAGCCAGCGGTGGCAAGCCATGAGGGGCCTTACAACCCTTCTCTGAGCTTTGCTTGCTAGTTTGATAGTTGTCATGGGTCGTGTCGGGTTTGAGTGGAGTATTTGGTTTTCTTGCCAGGCCACTTGTAGCTAGCTTGTATGTTTTACTTCTTTTGCAATGAAATTCTGTTTCATTTGTGTCAAAATAAATAAATAAATAAAGCTACACAAGCCCACAAAGAGATTTTTAAAAATAATAAATTGTCCACCTTCCACATGTGCTCAAAGTGCACTACTTTTGCACTTGTTAGAGAAGGTCACAATTTTTCTTCCCAAAGATGAAAATGGTTTAGAAGGTGCACCTTCAAGTTAAGAAAAATGAATTTTGAATTTTTGCATTCTTTTAATATTTTCTAAAAATTAAATACTGAAGTGTTTGTTTTCTTGGCATATTCCATTGTTTTCTTTTGTGCACAACTTTTAGAGGTAAATTTTTCTAAATTTGAATTTTTAGAAACATATTGTTTTTAATGCTTTACAAATTATCCATATTTTATGTCATTTTAGAAAAAATTATTCCAAAAGTCACAGTAGTCATCTATCTTCACATGGTGTAATTGAAAATGGAGTAATTGAAACCTATTTGTAAAACTTTCCAACCCTAGATTCTTGCCTAAAATGTACAGCATATATATTTGAGAGCCTAGGGTCAATTTTAGCTACACCTATCTTCCACACTTTGAAAATTCATAGATTATTCATATGGAGTCCAAAAAATACATTTTAAGAGAATCAAGAATTCCCTTTTAACCCCTAAAGGCCCAAGGCCTTTTTTCTGCCAAAAAACACTCAAACCTGCCATTTCTATAGCAAAAAGTACAAAAAAATTCAAATTGTGTTTTTTTCACATCTAACCATAGGATCTAACACCTAATTGGTATGAGAATGTGTGGAAAAAATTTCAGAATTTTTGACCGCACAGATTGCAAGATACTGCGTTTAAAGCGGAAAAAACAAGTTTTTCAGCACATTGCGGGATCAGATTTTTTGACTTTAAACATTTTTAACTTAAAATTTTTGCACTACAGCATTTTGAGCTTTAAATCTTTATAGTGGAGAATTGAGTTGAGAGTCTAGGGAAAAAAAAATTCAAAAAAACTTAATTATCATTCTTAAAAAAATCTTTAAGTAGAAGTAGGTACAAGATAGAAGGAAAATCTAAAATATTCATATATTTTAGATGGAATTAAAATGCACTAATCCCAATGGTGAGATTAATCTAGCAAGTAAATTAAACCATTCTAAAAAAAAAATTGAAAAATTGCATTCCGAAATGAATCCTACAAGTTATTTTTTTCAAGAAGATGCTCTAACTGCCCGATAAACAAAAATGTCCATAACTTCCTCATAACAAATCCAAATGAAATGAATCAAAGCTTTCCAGATAGACAAAAATATAATCTATGAAAAAAATATTTTAAAAAAAAATTCAAAATTTTGCAAATTTTTTTTGCTGCCCCCCGTCCCCATGCATCCCAAGAAATGGCATAACTTCTCGCTCAAAAGCCCGATTTCAATTTTTTTTTCTGCCACGTACCTCTCTCAATTCTTTATGTTTACAAAAAGTTCCAAAAAAATCAGGAGAAAATTTCAGCAAAAAGGTACATGCCCGAAAACGCATTTGTCACCCAAAGAGGCAATGGGCTTTTAGGGGTTAACCTCTAAAGGACCAAATAATGTTTTTTGGCAACATAGCAATTTTGAGTTATTCAATAAGAACAAAAAAAAAATTCTTTGAAATTTTCATACAACATGTGGCCAAAGAGTAGTTTTAAGGCACAACAATTTATATAACTTTTGACTACATGGTTAAAAAGTTATTGTATGATATGTAGGGTTTTTTTCTCCTTAGATAGCTCAAAAAGATGATTTAAACAAAAATTAAATTTAAGCTTGTTTTTCTAGGTTTACATATACATAGAAAGCTTTAATCATTAAAATTAATGAGATAAAAATTATAGGGAGTTTTGATTTGCAGGCATTTATGGAATCTCTATTCTAAAATATACATTGAAGCCCTTTGTTCAACTCAATTTTCAATATTTTGGAAAAATATAATCGTAGGATGTAAATTGTTTATTACAACATTACAACCATTGGGATTTGCATTTTTGAATTCTATGATTAAATTCTAAACAATTTACTATTTTTTTTTTTATCATTTTCTACTTCTTTCTACTTACTATTTTCTTAAGCATGAATATAAAATATATTTTGCCAAAATTGTTTGTTTGCATTTCCAACTTATTTCTTCAACATATTATCAAGAGTTGTAAATTGTAGGATCTACACATTTTGTACTAAAAGATTTGAAAGATGAAATCTAACCATTTGGGAAGAATTGAAAATACTCCATTTTGAAATCCAAGCATCATGATCTTGCAATTGGTTAGGGTTTAGATTCTACAATTTTAAAAGAGTGTATTCTAACAAGTTATCTAAATGATTCTATGGTTGGATTTGTTAATGAATAAATATAGATGAAGATTTTAGCTTTATTGCTTTGGATTTGAGTACTTTGAAGTAGTTTTGGGCCTAAAAGCATTGAATTCCAATAAGGACTTATTATCAACAAGATCCAACAACAACTTTTATAGCTCAATAATAGAAACCATGTTCAAAATCTTATTCAAGTATATTTTGATGTTGCTACCTTAATTAGTCTTCAATCCAGATAGGTAGACTTCTACATCATCCATTGTGAAGGTGTTCACTTCATAACATTGTATAACCATGCAATGGTCCTCCCCGTGTTAGGAAGGGAAGGTAGTCTACTCTAAAAGCAACTGTGCTCTAAAAGCAATCATAATATAGAGGTATATTTTGTTTTCTTCAATGTACCAATAGTGTACATTTTAGGAGGTGGTTGCTTTTATTGACCACTACATTTCAACTTTTAATATTGTAACTAATTCCAAAAACGTCCAAAATACATGAAACGACTTGGTTTAGATGCCAATTCCATTTTTCTTCCTATGAAAATTTACTGAAAATTACTTCGAGGAGTTTAGCTTCCTTGAAAAAGGCAATCAACACTTAAATTATTGTTTTGGGAGCAAACTACCTTATTATGCTTTGCTAGATGCATGGAATGATGGGAGAGACTCATCAATTAATTCAAGGATTGGGATTAGTTGAGGAGCCATCTTAGACAATTTTGTTCACTGCGAGTCCCCTTTTCATGGATGCAAAAGCAACCCTTGCCTCATTGGTAAACAATGTTATGCTTAGGACTTGCGAAAATTGTGGCAAATCAAAAAATTCCCACCGCAACTCACCATGGAAATCATAAATTATTTGACGTCGGTAAGCATAAGGTAGACGCACCCATTCTTGTCTGTGTACCCTATTCCGTCATTATGTGCAAATGCAATACATTCTAGATGGAAAATGTGTGCCTTTGTGCTACATAATGACAGAATGTGGTAAATGGACGGGAATGGGTACGCCTACCTTACCCCGGCAAGTGGTCTAGTCCGTTGGAGCAGGTAAGTTATCGCCTGGCGTGTCAGATCCCTCCATACACGCTTTGTTTTGTCAATTCTCATACAATTTTCTTTTTCTTTTTCCTTGAAACACATGGAAAATTTCCATTGAATCTTTTTGTTTCTTAAACCTTTCTAAGTGTACCTTAATTAGTGTACTGTTCTATGAACTCCCGCCATCTGTCCGTAAGTGTGTCTTTTTTGAGAGGAAAACTTAACTTAGTTATCCTTTTTAATAAGTTAATCCAAATTGGTCTCCACAAGCAGATGAGCATCTCACTGTAAAGTGCCGGCAGGTGAAACCATCAAACTATTCAGTTCAATCTCAGCACCTCAACCGTACTGGTCAGGCGCCTTACCGGTTTATTCAATTTATCAATTTGAAAAGAAAGGCACGTTCAAGGGTCTTTGAGCATCTGCACCGTTGCTCACTAAAATTGGCACATTAATATTTCACAACTACAATTATATGAAAAGCCCTCCAACTTCTTGTTTACCACCCTTAGAGCATCCTCAATGTAAGCATCCTCAATGCTACGCCCCCCAAAAGACATTGCAATAATACATGTAATTTGTATTCCCATCCCCTTTTTTCATTGTGACTTTTTCTGTCTCAAGTGCCTCAATGCAACTATGGTATTTGGGACCCTAAACAACTTTGCGACAACGTGCTGACACGACGAGAGCAGCTATAGCGAGAGAAGACAAACATGATGCAACGATGCAGGAAGTGTGGAGGGTGTCGGGTCTGCTTCAATGCAAAGTTCTTCCCCCTTCACGCCCTTAACCCCCTAAAGGACCGAGGCCTTTTTTCTGCCAAAAAACAGTGAAAACTGCCATTTCTATAGCAAACAGTAAAAAAAATTGAAAAATGTTTTTTGTGCAAATTTTACCGTAGGATCTTATACCTAACTACTATGAGAATGTGTGGAAAAATTTTCAGAATTTTTGACCGCACAGATTGCAAGATATCTGCGTTTAAAGTGAAAAAAACAAGTTTTTCAGCACGTTGCGGGACTAGATTTTTTGACTTTCAACATTTTTAATTTAAAATTTTTGCACTACAGAGTTTTGAGCTTTAAATCTTTATAGAGGAGAATTCAGTTGAGAGTCTAGGAAAAAAAAAGAAATTCAAAAAAACTTAATTATCATTCTTAAAAAAATTGTTAAGTAGAAGTAAGTACAAGATAGAAGGAAAATCTAAAATATTAATATCTCTTAGATGGAATTAAAATTCACTAATCCCAATGGTGAGATTGTTCTAGCAACTAAACTAAACCATGCAAAAAAAAAAAAATTGAAAAATTTGAAAGATTGCATTCGGAAATGAATCCTAGAAGTTATTTTTTTCAAGAAGATGCTCTAACTGCCCAAAAAACAAGAATGTCCATAACTTTCTCATAACATATCCAAATGAAATGAATCAAAGCTTTCCGGATAGACAAAAATATAATCTATGAGAAAAAAAATATTAAAAAAAAAATTCAAATTTTTGTCCATTTTTTTTTTGCTGCCCGGGCTGCCCGCCGTCCCCTGTTTTGAGCTTATTTGGTCATAACTTTTTTTCCCGGGCACCGATTGTGAAAAAAATTATATTCCCACAAAGCTTGTCAGTTTTTCTATCTCCAAAAAAAGTTTCAAAAAATCACAAGAAAATTTCAGCCCGTAGGTACCTGCCCGAAAACGCATTTGTCCCCCGAAGGGACAACGGTCCTTTAGGGGTTAAAGACTAAATCATCGCCATTATTAGCGTCAACCAAGAAGTGTAGAGGAGTTTGGAGGACACAACAAAGGACCAATTTTTGCCGTGTGGAATCAAGTCAAAAAGTGCTGAGTCCATGAAACTAACGTGCAATGGGAGGTCTGTTAGGCATTGGAACAGATTTTTGTTGCTTTTCTATAACCCATGCAAAACTTGTTGTTGCAGTGCTTCCATACAAGGAAGAGTGGGAATGCTCTTAGAGCCTCATCGAAGTTGGCTAGTTAAATGAGTGCAAACACCTTCAACAAACAACCATCCCAACCTACGATCGAGAGCACTATCCCCTCTGACAATTAGAATTCACAAAAGAATAATTGCATTTGATGCTTGTGGGAAGGAGGAGGAAATCCCAACAATTTTTGAAAAGAAACGTTTGCGGTGGCTCCCAAAATTCTTGTTATTCTCTGGAGAGAAGGCCTAAAAGGCATAAAATGTCCTTTACGGTTTAACTTGGCTCTATTGAAGGAGGTGCGCAAGAGCATGTTTGGGTGCAAGTAGGCTTAATATTCTAAAAGACTGGCTAAAATAGGAAAATGTAGGCTTCAATCATTATTGTCCCTCTAACTTTTCTTATTGACTTTACTGGTCAAGTTGTAGTGGTGATACTCTCAAAAACCAAACATGTTCCTTGAAATGGTAAATTGACCAATCTTAAGTAGAATGCAGAATAACAATTATTAAACTTAGATTTGGTGGGTCTATCCTTGACATGATAAGATAGAGGTTATATAAGATATATTAATATTTTTTTTCCACATTTGAAAAGTGCTACTTTAGTGATTGTATATAATTTTTTAAGTAAAAATTGCAACAGAATGTTTTGTTGAATAGGATAAGGATGGTGACCAAGTAGTTTTAGAAGAGCCGTTTTTTTTTTTTCGTTTTTTGCCAGGACTAAACTCTAGAGATAGCTATGGAAACCTAACAATGATTATGGCCTCGTACATGGCGATAGTAAGAGAGAAGATGGAAGTTAACCCCCAAAGGACCATAAGGCCATTAGGTGGTTCTTGCAACCCCTAGTCCTTTAGGGGTTAATGTGGCCCTCTGAATTCCAATTTTAGTGTTTAAATGGCGAAATAGTCTCTTTCATTGGACAAACTTTGGTGACAGAATTAAGTAATGGTCATGCATTGACAATTGAACTGGCAAAAAAGGTGCATCAATATAAAACTGAAACTTCATCCTCCAAGAAAATGTAGATCTTCATACGGGTCTTCATAACTTGCCTCATTGAAAGTGCCTTCAATTGTTGCAACTTCCAAGCTCATAAAAACCAACAAAAATAAAAGAAACAAAAAGGACACGTACGGCTATGCACTCCCACTACTGAAGTCACAAAGCCACTCAAGTTAATAATGCTCTCCAAGTGAAAAAAATTATCTACAACAAAGCTACCATACACATTTTACATGACATACTACACTAAGAAGTGAAGCCATATCAAGATCTTCCTCCTCCATTCAACCAATCTGTAAAGGTGGCATTATATAGGAAGTTTTTTAATGTAATGATGTGCTACGAGAACACTTGCACAAGAAGTTGTAAGTGATCTTTGAGGTTGTTCCAAAATTTGGACTTGAAAAAGATTTGGGCTGAGAAGGTACACTCATCCTCCACATTGCCAAAGACATACTCAAATGCCATTTATAGGAGTTTAAAGGTTTTGCCAAAAAAAAGCCCTAGAATGTATAGAGGAGTTTAGAATACTTTTCATCTACTTTGGCTATGTGTATCATAGCTGCAAACCCTCTCCATTCAATGGAACGGGTGCTTTTGAAGCATTCACACCTTTGCATTGGAAAGGCTTAACACATATCTAATATGAATGATACATGCCTCTAGAATATTCCTAATAACTTCTAAATCTTCTATCCCATTGTGCTATGCAATAGCCTTCAAATCTAAATTACTAACTTAAAGGGCATGTGAGGTGGGAAACTTTAAGTTGGAGAGTTTTTCAAATGTAGATGTAAAATTTGAGTGACAATATCAAGAAGAAGGGTGGTGATCCTTATAAAATTTGAAGATGGAAAAACAAACAAATAGTCACTTTTTCATTGATTCGCTGATAATAGGTAATATAGTATTGTAGCACTAGTACAAATTTATAGTGAAAAATCCATTGAAACTGTGGGTTTTTTAAGTTGATTGTGGAAAAATCACTACAATAATGTACATGTATTTTGATCCTAGAGGACCATAGCACAAATAGGGCATAAATTGTCCAAAGCTTCCACTTTTTAGGGCAAGGAGATAAAAATTTAAAGATAAAATCTTTTTTGAAATTCAACCAGACAAACTTACATTAGACTACTACAAAAATGATTGGAAAAAGTTTCGAAAACTTTGGTAGTAAGGATTGAAAATAGTATTTAAAATGAGAAGAAAAGTTTTCTCCAAACAAACTCAACAAGGTCAATAGACTTTAGCTTCCAAAGGCCTGAAGGTTATAGGCAAAATACAAATGTGCTGTAAAATGTAAGTTCCATAACTTTTTTGAGGTGTGTATCAAAGCGCACAATATTAAGCATCAAGAATAGAAATTATCTGTACGGTCAAAGTTTCAAATTTATTTGTAGATTTATGTCAATTGAATTTTGAAGTTTTCACTTCAAAAATTTACCAAAAATATCATTTATGTTTGAAGCATTTGAAGCATTTTATGATTGTTCAAAGTTGTAGTCTCAATTGACTTGTGAAAAAGGCACAAGATTTAGCAATGGGAATATCAACACTTTTTTCAAATAGTAAACTTTTCAACACTAGACAAATACTAAACACCTTGCCCTTCTTTCCTTATATTAGTTTTTGTTTGACCATAGAAATCTTAGTTTTGAATGTAGAAATAGAAAGACAATCCGATCTAATTTGTGTTTTTAAAAAAAATTCAATTTCTTTCAGTCCCAAAACATTGCCTGAAGCCAGGCAATGACTATAAAATGGTTCTAAGGGCATTTACGGATTAACTCCTCCAAGAATGAGGTTTTGCCACTACTCTTGAGATAATTTTGGCAATTGTATCCTATAATGTGTTAGTTACATACCTACCAAATTTCAAATGTAGAATTTGCACATGTTTCTTAAAGCTATTTGGTATTATTGAAAAACTTTGGACAACTTATTTGATTGGAAAAAAAATTATATTTTTGACAAGGAGGTATATATCTACATGTTGTATCAAAATTTTAAAATGATCCGTTCCAAATGAATTTTGTAATAACCTACTCAAATTTTCAATTTATCATTCATCGACTACTTGGGCTTTAACCCCTAAAGGACCGGAGGTATTTGAGCAAAGTCCTTGTTTTCTTGACTAGCTCTTGTAACAAGCATAATCTCTCATTTGTGTGGAATAAATTTGATGATCGCCACCGTTGACATGAAACAAGACTTATTTAGCTTTCCTATGGAAAAAAAATCAACAAAATTGCACAATTTTTGAGAAAATGCCACTGTTGACAAGATTGATGAAAGATGTTCGGTTTGGGAGTACTTTCTATGTACGCTGAAATCAAAATGTTGAAATCGGAATGCTCAAAAGTGCTCCAAAAATTCTGATTTTTTTTCCACATACGTATATCATCATAATATTGATGTGTAATTTTTTTTCAAATCATTTTGAGGTGCAAAAAAAAAGATATGAGAATGTAAAGTAATGGCCCACAATGCCTTTTCCATTCTCAAAAAATTCACCAAAAATTGCACATTCAATCATTTCTCGATCGGATTGTGCCGATGGATTTAGCAGAGAAAATCATCTAGGGTCTCTTTGTTGCTTACGGATTGTTAATGAGGTTCACATATCAAATTTTTTACAAATGTAGTTGTAGAAGCCATGTGGTGGCCTTATGGTCCTTTAGGGGTTAAGAAGATACAAGTTTCTAATAATAAAGTAGTGATAGGGATATAATCTCATTGCACACTTAACCCTTTAGAGCTTAGGTGACCAATATATGGTCACTAGGTGGTTGGTAATGATGATACAAAATATCCTTGAAGACATAGGATGCAAAGTCTGAAGTTTAGATGTGGCTTAGGGTTGTATGCACATTGTGCATAAATCAGATCATAGAACCCTCAAAACACATTATTATATTGAAGTGTCTACCTTGTATAAATATATTGTCATGGTAAAGAAATTGACAATTAACATAAAATAAATGTAATTATGTGAAAGAAATTGATTTTGGTCCTTTGAGGAATTAGGATGTTTAATTGAATATATATGATTGGAATTTGTCATAAAAAAAGCCACTCATCAAATGTCTATCAATACGATGTGGTATTTCAAATCCAAATAATATGTCAATCTCATTATTATAAATCTTCATGTCTTTAGTTTCCCACATCTTGGCTCTAAACCACTTGCACGTGACCTTTTTCTGTATAATTCTTTGCAAATCACCTTACATTCTAGTTAACCATGAACTCCAAATATCAATTGAAATTTTCACTCACTGAAAGATTCAATGCACCACTAAAAATCTTAATTTTGACATTTGAAATATTTTTGGTTCAAATAATATGATCTTGAAGATGTACTCTCAATAATCAGGAAAAATTCATTGTAGATGCATCTCTATAATATGTAAAATTCTATATAATTAGAACATCCCTACCTTCACATTTTTGAAGTTTAGTTGTTTGTTATGTTTTGTTGAGATCTCCCAAACCGTACGTCCCCCAATGGCGTGCTTGGTATCATTGGAAAGCTCTCAGCAAAGAGGGATGCACGGGCTTGTTTAGACCTTCAGTGGAAAAGTTATGGAAATTTGAATTACTTTTTTATTAAAAAAATTAGAAAAAATTACGTTTACTTTTGTTTTGGCTATGGCAAGGGCACAAAGCTCACTAGTTTCATATGTAAGCAACAACACATGTATTTTAGGAAATGCGGTCACTTCTTGCCACAAAACGTTGCACACTAAAGTAGAGTGCTCTAAAAGTGAACCTATTCTAAAAGCAACCACTAATATCTAATATAGAGGTACATTTTGCTTTCTTCAATGTACCAATAGTATACATTTTAGAAGGTGGTTGCTTTTAATGACTACTATGTTCTAACTTCAAAAATCTGTAACTAATTCCACAAAGGTCCAAAACATATGAAATGACCTAGACTATATGTCAATTCCATTTTTCATCCTACAAAAATGATACTGCTATTAACCCAGTAAGGACCCCGCAGACCATAAGTGTCCAATGAATGACAAGGGATTCTCCTATGTAGGACAGAACTACAACTATTCATCCTTGGAGTTTTTGTGGAAAGTGGAGAACATCTATAGTAGCTTGACTACCAATGAGTACTTTTGGATTATTTTATTCCAATGACTCTCACGGTTATACAATGCATGATTTCTAAGGTCACCCCCCGCATCCTTACAGGGTTAAAGGAGACATGTTTCAAGAAGTTCAGCTTCCCTCCAAAGCAATAAGTTCTTAAAAGGTCGCTTTAAAACTAGACTACTTTAAAGGTCAAAGAGTATGCAAAGTTTCAAATTCCGCATTCTTTAGTTAAATCGACTATTCACAAACAAGGGTCACTGATACAATAATCAGCATGAAAAATGTTAATGGTGGATTTGTGGCCTCGTTGACTAGCCAAAATGACCATGCATTGCCAATCGGTGTGGCAAGTGCGAAATCTCGAAGGATGAAATGAAGAGAAATCAGTCGAACAGCTTTACGAAAGGAAGGCATGATTAACTACTGATTCAAGAAACCTACAGTACGTAATTTCTTATGAACAATTGAAGAGAATTAGTGCAGCAGTTGCTGCACGAGACAGCAAATACAAGACCTCAGATACCCTCCTGAAGGTAGCTTCATAGAACGTGTGAAACCCACTAAAGTCGTCTGATATGCAGAATATCTGTCAACAAATTATTGAATTAGTTCAGTTCACTTCAAATAATGGAAATAGGAGCACAGAGAGCTCATTTGACATAGCGCTAATCACAAGCCCTTGGGTTTAAAAGCTTAACCATTGGGCAACATGCCCCTAACTCCTCCTTGACCGCAAGTAGACAAGTCAGTTCCCCAACAATTTTGTAGCAAATCATTCATAGCTTCGAAGGATACCGAGGATACTACTCAAAAGCTTCCAAATTAGAGGTCAAACAGCACACATACTGTATGTCTAGTAAGAACCAAGTGCGAATGAGCCTCTATTACTAAGCAATCATTCTCACAATCATCCATTAGAGAAGTTTTCAGTGGCAAACTCATCAGTCGACAGTGATGCCTACCGGGAAATGTCGTTGGATGCACTTGCCTTCAGCATCCATTATCATGTTCCACCCTGGCGAGACGCAACATAACATGATTTCATCGGATTTCGAGAATACGTCTACAATAATTAATACTTGAACTCAAACCTTGTTCTACTTCTCCGGTCAACTACAACTCCATAAACCAACAATTTAACTTTAACTAGAAGACTTGGTGCTAACTCACAGTGACTTTTGAACCAGGAACAGGTTATCCACTTGCATTTCTCCCTTACCAAAACTGTGACTCGTGTGAACACCTTTCTAAAAGAATCTAACTGGTTTCCTCCCTACTGTACCAGGGTTAGCAGCCAGACGACATCATTAGGCGAAAGATTGACACAACCTAAAAGACCTTCGCTCTAGTTCAAACCAAGTCTCGAAGTCCGCCATTCACCATGTGCGTATCAACTTTCTCCCCTACATTACAAGATTCAACCTCTCCATTGTCTGCGTGATTTGAATCCTTAGTGTTTGCCACTCCTAATGTCACAGAGCTTTTGGCGCCCTTAAAATACGTTGAATAAGGGAACAACTTTGCACAACGAGATGTCCACTCTGCAATATCAAATACAGAAAAGTCAAAACCGAATCGCACATTTTGAAAAATCAAAGCTTGGAGATACTGTACAAGAAAAGGACTAGCATATTCGGAGTTTACAAGCTTATGTTTAACCGAGGTCGAAAGTCAGAAATCTAACACTTGAATCGGTAGCAGAGCATGTATGAAACTTATGAGAATAGAATCTGAGCCTTCTGCAAAGTAGATAGAAAATGCTCTTTCATACCAGAAAACATTTTAGAGCGCTCAGTACTCCTAATACAATGACCACCATGAGATCCTAACAAAGATTCAGTTGGCTTACTTGATGCAGCTTCAGCATCTTTGAAAGAAACCTCCAGCAATTGATGAACAGCTACACAATCCTTGAGAAGCCATTCGTTATCAACTGAGTCTTCAATAATCTTGATTGCATCAGACTTCCCATCTGGGCAGAGAAGAAGATGAATCTCGGCTGCGGCAGCCCTGTGTTTCAGGGAATCTGCCATTCACGAATTATGGAATACATATCAATATAGATTAGGCTTTCAAAACGGGCTAATGATAAGACTAATACAGGTGAAACAGTCGAGAAATACAAAACCAGACATTGAAGTTTGTGCCAAACTACATCAAGCATAGAAAAACTGCCAAATTAAAAATGAGTAAGGACAATGAAACTAACCACTATGAACTTCAAGAAATTCTCTGTTTGCATCCAGCAGAGATTTTTCCCCAATTTCTCTGTTGAAGGACATATTCAGTTCAAGGTTAAAACAATACACTCTCAAGGAAGATATATGCAGAACTTGAAGTAAGATCAATCGGTTATCAAATCAACTATAGTTGAGATGCTGGCAACTGGGTCAAGTAAGTCTCATAATCTAAACAATACACGTATAAAAGCCCTTGAAATCTTACTTCAGGGATGCTCTCTCCATGACAATCACATCATTGATAATATTGTCAGCATGAGTGTCTGGGCTTGGTAGCTTGTCCAAGGATTCAAACAAGCGTATCTGAATTTCATAACACAAAAGTATCCCATCAGCACGAAATAACAAGAGAGCTAGCAGGAATAAAATTCTCGCAAAATATCTCAGAATCAACCATTGTAGTCAAGATGTGTTTCACATGTGGCTACGCCTGTCGACTCTCTTCTGCGCGAGTCATGAGGTTTCTACAAGGCATTACGAAAAAAGCTTCGATGGAATCAACTCACCAAACACCGGTGTACATCAGGGCTGCTTGAATCCAATGCCAACTGCTTCTTCACAGCCTGAGAACCCACACCAACATGGTTCAATTACGAGAATTATTTGAATGCTAAGCGCTAAGATGCAGAATGGGACAAAATTGTCAGGTCGGTGCCATGATTTGCAACTGGTCAGGAGTATTTTACTTGCAAGATGGAAGATAGCTGGCGTACCTGAAGAGCGAGTAGTTTCTTGCCTTTCCTAAAGTAAACTTCGAAGGCAAGCACATGGGTTTCCAGAGCGTCTGATGAGTGCTCTTGCAAAAGCCTCAAATACTTGAGTGCTTCACTCAAAGAGTCTTCAACCTGTATAATTGAGCAAATTTGACACGACCTTAATGACCGCAATTGACTGACACAGCATTACCATGTCTGTGGAAAGTTACAAGCAACCATCTCATAATTCAGCATTATATAGCGAGAAGATAACAAATGTTGTGGCTATGCATCAAATTTAAATTTCATGCAAAATCGCATGTAAGAGGAGAGAATAGAGAATGCACATACATGCATCAGCTTGTCACCATCTGGATCTGTATCTACAGGCCGAGCTGTCTGTGTACTCTTCTTCCCTCCTTTGCTTGCCGCAGTAGCAGCAATTTCCTCTTCTTTTGCCTTTTCTTCTGCCTCCTGGTATAGTGCAAAAAGAAACGAATGTTCCAAGGCACAATGCTCAGAAATGGAACCAATCGTGCTGTTTTGAATATATAGAAAACTAACGATTTTTAACAGCTCCAACTTTAAGATCAAAGTTCGTCACCTACCTTCTTAGCTTTTGCTTCAGCTTTGCGTAATTTCTGACGCATCTTCTTTCGTTCTGCGGCAGGCAAACTGGCTACAGCTGCTTCTTGCTCTTCTGCAGCTGCCTTCGGGGGTGAATCGTAGAGTTTAATATAACACCTGAATGGCAAGATAAGTGTCCTCAATCTTGAAACACTGAGATCAAGTAAAATATCACGCCACTCAAACCGTCGGTGGCAGTAGACAACCGAAGTACATAGAAAATGACATAAAAAGGGAAAGGAATACCAAGATGCACAAAAGTTAATATCCTACACACCTTGCAAAGCAACGAAGCAGAAAAGAAGATGAACTAAGAGATTCAATCAATGTTAAAACGAGGCAACCATAGAGAATACCTGATGGCCGAAGTGGCAGCCCTAAAAAAGAAACGGTGAGAATGAAGATGGTCCTGGAAGCGCAGCATCCTGATGTATGCTCTCAAAGTCATTTTGCGTAAGCAGTAAGTGTGGAAGTCAAATTGATCCTCAACCATGTCATTATAGTGTTTCTCCACAGACAAGTACTTCTTCAAAGCTTTACCCATGTTTCCTTGTCGGAAATGACTGTCACCCGATGCCAGCTCGTACCTGGAAAATATGACACAGATTAGTGGTCTCTTAGACTCTATCAGACGAATTGAAATTACACCAGCTTGAAAAAGTTGCGTCCCACATTTTCAAAACGTATCAATTACTTACCACATGCACTGCATGTCAAATAAGTTATTGTGCTGATCACCATCCTTGGTGAACAATACTGCAGTCTTCTCCGCAAGCTCGACCTACGGTAAACCCCGTTGTAACTGGTTCAGTATTCAATATTTACACACCGATAAAAGATAAATATGCAGAGATGAATACTTGCAGAGATGCAAAGAAAGCTACTACCGTACCCAGCTATAAGGGTCGGCAAAAGTAATTCTGAAAAAAGATGCCGGAATTTTAGGGAAATTATTTTTTCAAAAAATAAAATAGGTATGGAGAAAACACGAATTTCGAAGGAATATTCTTATTAAAGCATCTGCCGAATTGAATTTCCCAACTCTAATTAAATATTCGGCATGAAATGACGACCCTGATAGCCAGGTAAGGTATACTGTTCCTAAAATGAGAATATTATAAAAATCAACCAAAATACCTGGTCAGCTTGAAGCATGCGTTTTACACATTCACTGTTCAAAAATCGGTCAGCAAGATCCATAGTTCGTGCTTCATCGGCTAAAGCTGCAGCGGCCACAGGATCCCCAGCATGCTTCAATATTCTTCCCTGTGAAATATAGCAGATACTATTAACGCTTCCAGCACAACACTAGTATGTCAAAAAAAACAGGTAGAACAATTTAGAACATGGCAAAGTGCTGTGACAGGAACCAACCAAAACCCACATAACTTCAAAGTTTCATTTCGATTATCTGCTGAGAGTCACATGTCAGTAAACAGCATTTATACTTCGAAGTACTCCAGCCATGAAGCAGAAGCATGACCAACTGCCCTCATATACTCATTCCAACATTAATAAAAGTACCTTCACAAGGTACAAGTCAATAACTGTTGGTGTGTGCTCAATTGCTTGATTAATATGGGAACGAGCCTTTTCATATTGTCGTCTTTGATCAAAGTGCTGCAGCAGGTTTCACCACCAGAAACAGATGTGAGATTCACTCATTGAAAGCGAAGAAGCTGTCAATCAAAATCAAAAGATCCAAACAAAAGTTGAAAGCCTGTGAACAGCATACCTGAGCAAGGAGATAAAGAGTCCACAAGTAGGTTGAAGGAAACTCGACGTCAGAGCTGCAAATCGACATACAGCAGTCAATTAACTCCCACAAAGTCTTATTTGTTCAAAATTTAATACCATACATATACTTGAAAAAGCTGCAACTAATTTGAAAACAAGCACACACGTCTGACAACAGGGATTGTATAGAAAAGTGCGAAGGATTTCCAAGTCCAAGCCGATTGTCATCCTGCAACCGACTAAACTTTCCTCATCCTCGAAGGGTTATCCAAACCAAGCAATTAGCTTGAGGACATCATACCAGCCTCGCATCAAGCAAGTCACACTAATCACTAGTTCAAGCTTAGAGAAAGAAAAACATCCACGAAATACCTGCCAGGAAAAGTTTTTGAAGTCTCGAGGGAAGACAAGACTTCAAGAAAAACTTCATCCAAAATTTCTACCTGCAAACAGAAGTCAAGATATTAGTGGGAAATGAACATCAACACACATTTCAACAGGTAAACCGCCCTCAGTAAAAGGGATGAGAAAGTACAGTGCCACGATGCAAGGATGTCCCAATCTGACACATTACTTTCAATAATTATAAACAATAAAAATAAATCTATCCATAAGTATACTTAACCGATGTGTTGGCAGAGAATGTTATGTAATCAGAAAATCCAGGCGGATTTGATTCAAATTTGTAAGAAAGAAAGAAAGAGTGTAGCACCTTTTCGGGATGACTATAAAGGGGGCGAAGATCCGTAAAAAGTGAGGGTACGCCCTGGAAATAGACATCAGCATAAACTTAGCAGCAAGCATGAAATAAAATGACACAAATCATTCATTCAAATCACATAAATCACCATGAACTCGCAGAAGTTTTCATGTACGGATAACTTAAGAATCAATAGGAGATAAATCTTAGGGGAGAAACCAACCTTTTTCAAAAACGGGCGAACATACAAACTAACTGCTTCTTTAAATGCATCACCTTCCAAAAAATCCAAGGGGATACGCTGCACACAACCCAACTCATATACTTAAGTCAACCCAAATGCCAAGTTACCGGCCCAAACCTGCTATTCAATGTTGAGCATGAGTACCTACAGTACAGAAAGTCTGGCAAAAGCTGTGCTGTTGATCATTGATGATCCGAAGTTAGAAGGTAAGTAAAGCACATTGAATAAGCATACAACACCAACAATAATTTAATGAACAACAATTAGGTGCTAGGTAACAATCTCCATATCGCCAAGATGAAATATTGAAGCATGAATGTCCCCCAATACTAGAATTGCAGAAGATTTGAAGCCTGACCTTAGCGGCAGCAGAGCGAGGATACTTTACGCGAAGGTCATTGTAAAGTTCCACTAACTTCTTCACCTGCTCTGAAGTGTATACGTTTCCATCTGTCACCAATCCAAGACATTTTTGCAGGCCTTCGTAGTAGCTGCATCCAGGAGGAACTTTCATGTGATTAAAACAGCCGATGAGAGTTCAAATTAAACAAGCATATTATTCTCAAAGAAACAATTGAGTGGTTTCATCACGTGATAAACACCCACATATAGAGTCGATAAACATAAATCCTTCACTTGTAGCATACTGACATACTAAGTCGTAAGTTGAGATACAACTTACTAGTAATTGTCAGGATTAACGTCAAGAAGTTTCCGATAGATTTCCTCTGCTTCAGCTACACGATTTGTTTGCAAGTACAGGGATGCACGGTGTTCTTGAAGTCCCAGCTTGTCCACCTGTTTCACGAATCAATTCATTGATTACCAGTATAAAAGAACTATTTCCGACACATACAATCTCCGCGATTCCTCGTGCACTTAAACGACAAGTTCCGCTGAGAGCATCACAGCAGCTGACTTACAATTTTTACTTCTTTCTTCGCAAGCTCTTCCAATGCCTTCTCGGGTTTTCCTGCTTCTTCCAACACAGTGGCCTAACTTCAAGCAAAATTTGCACAGTAAATACGGAAAATTATTATGAGAACTATGTCAAGCTTGTTATATCTCTTCCTCTCTTTCCAAGATTACAAGCAAAGAGATAAAAGAGACACACAAAAGAGTCAACACTAAGATCAATTAATCACAAGACAACCTGCAAACCAAAAGCATACTAGTCTCCTTCCACATGTCACAAATAAACAGACGTAATGAGCATGAACAAAATCATGAATGTTATAATTCGATTAGCTGGGACATAAATGACACGTTAATACACTCCCGCTGTATCAGATGATCAAAAAACCCAGTCCGCCAGAAGAGAAGTCCATTACCTTATACAGTAGCATTTCACTGTGCTCATATCGCTCACTCTCAGGGGGGAAATCCTCTTCCAAGGTCCCTTCATACGCATCCAAAATGTTTGCGGCCATCCCAGGCCTAATGTATAGCACAAACCAATTGATTGTTACAATTTATAAACTTGATTTTGTAACCTGGTGTTACTTCATTAAACAGAATAACTCATCACAAAATTTGAATACCATAAATGACTAAAAAATTTACAAATATGAACACATTAACGATTGTAGAGGCATTACTCATTATTTATGTGATGAGCAATAGCAAAGCCGATCCAATTGTTGCGATGGCTGGGCTTCAATGTTAGCAGCTGTCTCCTGGTCTCAACAAACCCAAGTAGCTCCCGCATTTGCGCCTGTAAATTACATTATCCCATTCCTTACACATCAAGGTCACCAACTATATACAGAACCAGAAGATTACACTCAAGCTCAATTTATTTTTGCTCAATATGAAGAAATTCAAAAGCCAATGATACAGCGCAATACAACATACCTGAAGCAGTGACAGATCTCTAAGGATCTGAATATTCTCTGAATCGATTCGGAGAGCATTTCGATAACATTTGATGGCCTCCCGGTAATCCCGGTCAGACCGATACAAAAGTCCATAGACATGCCAACACACATGACTCTTCAGATCATTCTGCATAAACACAAAAGCCGTAAAATGAGCATTCAGTAGTGTGAATAAAATGATTGGAAGGACGGAATTGAGCTCAAAGTCAAGAATTCATATGAAATTTAAGAGGAAAGCTATCCAAACTTCAAATCACAAAAACCTCACACACCTACCTTTAAACCTTTACGGACAAGCTCATAAGCTTCTGTTTTCCTGTCCATGCAGTTGAGAGTCAAACCCTTCATCGCAAGGGTTTCTGCATACATCACACGCTCAAATTATGAGCACTCAAACTTGAGAATATAGCTGAAGCAATACAAAACCTAAAATCTCAAGCACGACCTGTAAATACAAAAACGAGTTTCTCGAGTTTCCAAGATATTTTTAGATCATACGAGGTTACCTCCATGCTCAGGAAATTTTCGAAGAATTTGATCAGAGGCCTTCAGCCCTTTCTTGTACTGCTTTGTTTCATACGATTTCTGAGCACATCGCACAAAAGAGACATACCTCATCAATTACACAATGATGCAGAACTTCAAACGTGACTACCGGTATTCCAAAAAGATTACCATAACGGTAATGCGTCGAAATACACTTCCTTGTATCCAAAATATACTCGCCAAGTGACAAACCATCTACCCATCATTAACTGCCAAAATTAATCCTTAAACCCTAATTCTTCCACTTCCAGCGTTTAGGGGGTAAACAATAGAACTTCACAGCTTCTCCAAATACCCGTGATTGAGAAAAAATATGCGAATGTGTTGAGAAACTCGAACCGAAAAAGGCGTCCGCTAACATTTCAAGTTTCGACTTAAATTTTTTTTAAATGCCAAGATTAGATCACTGCTTACAGGCTCAGGAAACTATTATCACTCGGCCTAGCAATACATTATCTTGAGATTTGACCCAGCAGAGTGCATAAAGAGGCATCCTTGGTAACAGAGCTCATTTCCAATGTTTAAAACGTGGTAGTCGGCTCAATCCCTCCTCTACCGATAAAACGTAAATTAGGTCAAATTATTGGTATCACTATGTCAGCCCACGAACCCTATCCAAACTTTCCAAAATCAAGGGCGTGCTCAAAATGTGCAATCCAATGTCAGAACATGGCATTTCAATCCAAACTGCAACCCGACAGCCCTCACACTTCCCTCCTTCACTAATTGCTAGAACATAAATCACAGTAGCAACAATCCAAATTAAGCTTCAAAACAGTAACAATTCCCCTTACAGCTGGCGAAATTCATAACCTGCGACAATTGACAAAATTCCAAACCTACAACAAGAACCAGTCAGCCAGAAACCCCATACGCTGCACTCCACTCCTCTAAGTAAAAAAAAATTCCGAGTATCCTCCATAACCAAAATCTCTTCCACAACACATCCTCTACAGAAACAGAAAGTGGAGAAAAAGGAAAAAAAACTCAGAAATCACCAAAAATCGAAAAACATTCAAAATCGATCATTTCCGCGACCACATACCACAATGAGCTTGAAGAGATTCGCCTCCTTGGGAGGCAAGACCGGACCGCCCATTGCTGCTGCAGCTGCTGCTTATTTCCCGGCCTCCCGGGCTCCGCAATCCAGGGTCGGAAGCAGAAGAAGGAACCAAAGATCGAGGGAATCAAACTTATCTATCAGTTCCTATTCCTGCGAAACATCAAATTTCGCAGAGGCGACTGGATTGGATTGGGGCCGTCGTCGTTTCTGTTGCTCCGCCGACTGATGGGCTCGCCGCGAGGTCCGCCAACCCTAGACTCTCTCTCTCGACGACGACGATGAAACGCACGCCTGCCTGCCTGCCTACCGCTCGTCTCTGCCAGCACCACCGACGCTCGGGACGTAATTCTCTTTAGGGCTGACAGGGGATGAGAAGTTGATGTCCGGAACATACCCTCAGGATCGGATATCAGTAGGTTCAGGATCTCAATCGTGCTTGTCGGCTGCATCCCGTCTTCAGATGCATGCATGGAGTTTAGGTGAGGTGCGTGCATAGGGTACGTAAGTGCATGCATGGGCATGGGGAATAAGAGAGGCGCATGCATTGGATACATCCACTCAAAAGAGGCAATCACTGCCTCCCCGACACTAAAGTAAAAAATAAAAAATAAAAAATAATTTGATTCATCCCTCCAAAACTAAAAACCATAGAACTTTGATAGGGATATGGTATAGGAAACATATGTGGAAAACATACAAATATTATATATGGAATATAGATTTCTATCACAAAATGTTGGTACGGTGAAATATATGGGTATATATATCAATGCAAGATACAAAATATAAAGTTATAATATACAACGTTTAGATTATATATATATATATATATATATATATGGTATATGGATATGGTTATTATCCCGTATTGTCTGCAGTGGAAGAAGTTCAAAAAATATATACATATGTTTACATCATATTAAAAAATCAATATTTTGAAATCTACGTACAATTGAGTTTGACGAAAGAACATCAAATTTGTTGGATGCATGGACAATTATGTTTTAAAAATTCAATTTTATTTTGTAGGCAACAATCTTATAAATTTCAAAAAGTTGGAGGTGAATTTCTTTTACCTACACAAAATAGTGAAATTAGGTTGCCTTAACAATTAGGTTGCCTTGCTTCAAGAAAATTACTTTATAAGCTATCAAAGTCAACAAATATTTCTACAAATACTTTTGTTTGGACACATGGAGGTTCATGAGTCCCAATTACAACAATAATTAATTCAAAAGTAGCGCATTCTCATAGAAAAATAGTAAATATTTATTTAGTGTAGAATGTCAAGAAATTAGTGTGGGGCAACCTAATTTCACTATTTTGTGTAGGTGAATAGTCAAGTTATTTTGTAACATTCTATATGAAACTGATTCACAACCTTGTACTAAAACTGTGAACCATTGAGTGGCCAAGCTAGTTTCATTATAGAAAATTTTATTTTTTAGCATACTTTGATGTACTTCATCCCTTTTGTATACCTTCAGCAATAAGCTCTTGAAAAACATTTATTATTCATCAAATGGATGCCAAATTTTTTAGAGAATAAATAAATGTGAAGTTAATTTTCATTGACTTTTTTAAAAATTTCCTATATTAATAATAGAAACATAATGTAAGATTTTCTTTCTACTCATTCAACCTTTTGTGGAGAACTTATAATTTTCCCAAAAATTTTGTAATGAGTTTTTGGAACTACTTTCCATTAATCCCGCCAAGCAACTACCGAATATAAGGTAAAGGCACCTATTACCAACCACCACCCCATTAACAATCAATAAGGTATTTGAATTTTAGAAGAGGTTGGAACTCAATTTTAACCAAGAGTGCTTGGTTTTTGACCATCAATTATACCATTTTTGTTTCGACACATGTGCTTGGTTTGGAGTGTCAAAGTGAACATGAAGTAGTCTCTTAAATGAACGGTTTAGGAATAGTCTAAACATGGATCCAAACTCTAAACCAACTTTTGGCTTCCAAAATTTATAATCAGTTCAAGTGATAAAATTACCAAATTTTTTGCAATCCCCGACATTTCTATCTTTGCACCTCCAAAAATATTTGCTTTGCCTTGCCAACTACTCCACATCACATCCACAATTGCTTATTTGATCGGTTATGGGTGCCTTCACCTTATACCTAGTATTGCTCGGCAGCAGGCCCTACAATCCAATCGGGTATCAAAAATCCAACCGGATTCTCAATCAGATTGTTCGGGTATCAACCCTGCCCGGTTCTCAATCAGAATGTTCTTGTACAGTAGTTGCTTTTAGCAGATGCATGCACCTAGGCCGCGCGTGGTTCGCAGCACACTCCGCCCGTGGCCAGCTGGCCCACACTTGCTTTGAATAACTTCACGTTGCATACCTTCATCCCTTCGCTCACCCCAAATGGCCAAATGGTGTTCACGCTTACTAACTAACTTTAGTAAGTTACGAGTCAGTCACTAGTATCCAAATAGGGTTTTCTACTTGCAAAACCCAAGTGGCAGAATCTACAGCAAAAGTTGCTCCACTAACCTCCGGCCTATGAACCTGGACGCATTTCCGAATTAGACCCTTCCCAAGTCGTTCCTTTTAGTAGTGAAGAGGACGATCTTCCTCTTGTTCCATAAACCCTTCAGCTTGGTGAGTTAGGGTTTCTTCTTTGAATTGCATACCCAATTGCGTGAGCTTTGGAATATTTGAGTTTGGTCATGTGTGCTGGGTTGGAGCTTCTGGTCGTGACAGAAGAGAGAACACTCTCATGGGAGGCGGACTGTTGTTGTTGTTGTTGTTGTCGGGGATAGCTTGCTGTAGGAATTGAAGAGTCCATCATCTGCATCGCGGGACCGTGCCGAAGAGTCGCGTAATCGTTGGAGTGTTTGCGAAAAACTGTCTGTTTTGTTCGGTGAAGGTGTTACTGTCAGGAGTGAGTTCTTTGTCCATGTTGAAAGGCTTGGCGGGAGGACTGAGAGTTTGGAACCGTTGTTGAGGTGATTGTGTTGGAGTGGGGTTTTTTGAGAAGTTTGAAGATGGATGTGGGAGAAATTAAGCCGAGCTTGTCGCTGGGATTGGTGCAAATGATTCAGCAGCAGCAGCAGCAGCAGATGAATTCTTCGTTGGAGCAAGTCAATAATGTTCAACCTACTTTGTCTAGTGGGAATGTTACCTGCGATCTGCAGGTATGGATAAACGGTTTGTGGAATTGTTCCAATTAGGCCTTTAGTGGTGCACAAGCGGAAGCAGGGTCTAGTGAGAAGACAGACTGACTTCGGGAGCTTTACAGGGGGAAATCTCATTGCTGTCCGCAATGCAATTTCCTAAATGACCGAGACGCGCAAACTAAGTCTCGCGTTTTTTGAGCACTTTGAATGCGTCGTTTTAGGGACTTTCTTTAGTTCGATTTCACATATTTTTGAACACCGTATGGAATGGCCTCCTTTGATTTAGAATTTTAGCTCTATTTGAAGGATGTATTACACAGTATAACCTGTCAAATTGGTCATTTTAAACCGGTCTTTTAGGGGCTATTTCATGTGAAGGAAGCGAAAAGCTTATGCACAGAGCTTGGAATGTAGTTCCCTCCTATGTTATCAAAACTCTTCCTGGTAACTGAAAGAGATTCATACGAAAATATCTTAAGGGAAATCTCGACAAGTTCATTTGTCCCAATTAGATCCTCCACCTGTGTAAAATCATAGTAAAGAATACACTATAAGACTTGCGTTTCTGGTCATTCTGAATGCTGAGAGCTTGCTTCATGTTATCGTCTTTCAATGAATGCCCCGGTGGGCATCGCGGACGTGCACCGCTACTGAGTTTTGGAAGCATTTCGAGTTAGCGGAAGCGAAGGGCCTAGACTTTAACTGCAGTATTATGTTCATCAGCAATTTTAGGGTGAGGTTTGCTCCTGCGGAGTCTTAGTTTTATGTTTATTCTGATGTGTGATTTGACGGAATTTGACAGGGAGAGACGGTCATGCATGTTTCAACTAGGGATGGTGCTCAGCATCTCCTTCAGAGCACGGGCGGGACGCTGGGATTTTCTCCAGTGAACAATTCTCAGCGAGTGAAAAGAAAGGCGACGTCTCTTCAAGGTCGTCAGTTCAGAGCTCCTTCATCACCAGCGACTCAGGTTATGGGAGGACGAAGCCCTTCTTCACAATCCTGCGGTCAGCAGTCGCCTGGCATGTATCAGAGTTCAGCTCAGAATTCCCAACCTTTGATGCAAGCTCGGAATTCCCAACCTTTGATGCAAGGTCCGTCTCTTGGCGCCTTTCGTTCTGTGGTTGTACCAGATCATCTTCAAAATGGCATTTCAAGGCCGATGCCAAATCATCCGTCGACTCTGGGACAGAGAGGGGGCCGAAACCACTCCCCATATCAGTACCAAGACCGCAAAGCACGAAACCGAGGAGTCCGGGATTGGGGAAACAGATCTCTTTCCGAGGTGGATCCAGATTTATGGGAAGTAATGGAGAGAGAGAAGCACAGACAATGGAGAGGCATCGAGCTAATTGCTTCAGAGAATTTCACGTCGCAGGCAGTCTTTGAAGCACTTGGCAGTCACCTGACAAACAAGTATTCAGAAGGCTTGCCTGGTAGTAGATACTACAAGGGGAATGAATATATTGATCAAATCGAAACGCTCTGCTGCTCGAGGGCATTAGCAGCGTTTCATCTCGATTCAGGAAAATGGGGTGTGAATGTGCAACCTTATTCATGCTCTTCAGCAAATTTTGCTGTTTTTACTGCACTTTTGCAACCAAATGATCGCATAATGGGATTGGACGTTTTATCTGGAGGTCACCTCAGTCATGGATATCAGACTCAGGGTGGCAAGAAGATCTCGGCAGCGTCCATCTATTTTCAGACCTTACCATTTAAGGTTCAGCCAGAGACGGGTCTTATCGATTATGACAAGATGGAGGAAATAGCGCTTCTCTACCGCCCCAAGTTATTGATCTGTGGCGGGAGCTCCTACCCCCGAGAATGGAATTACGCTCGTTTTCGGGAAGTGGCCGACAAAATCAACGCTGTTCTTATGTGTGACATGGCTCACATAAGTGGACTTGTGGCTGCACAAGAATGTGACAGCCCATTTGATTACTGTGACGTGGTTACGACAACCACTCACAAATCTCTTCGTGGACCTCGGGGTGGCATGGTCTTCTTTCGAAAAGGTGTAAAGCCTCTCGGCAGATTAGGCGACGGCGTTTACACTCTCGAGAGGGACATCAATTTTGCAATTCATCCTACATTGCAAGGAGGTCCTCACAACAACCATATTGCAGCTTTGGCAGTATCACTCAAACAAGTGTGCTCGAATGAGTTTAAAGAGTACATTCAACAAGTGAAAAAAAATGCTCAAGGTCTTGCAGAAGCTTTGAAGAGGAAAGGGTGCAAGCTGGTCACAGATGGAACCGACAATCATCTACTACTGTGGGACCTTCGGCCTTTCGGCATCACCGGGAACTCTTTCGAAGACGTCTGTGAAGCATGTCACATCACAGTGAACAAAACTGCCGTCTTTGGAGATGGCAGCTCTTGGCAGCCCGGTGGTGTGCGCATTGGAACCCCGGCTATGACAACTCGTGGCTGCAATGAAGGAGACTTTGAAATGATTGCAGAGTTTCTCTACAGGGCCGTGCAAATTACTGCAAATTTGCACAAAGGGAATATACAGGCGCAGATCAAGGGTGAGGTTTACAGCAACGGTGAGATTCTGGAGTTGAGGGGAAAAGTGGAGGAGTTCGCAACTGCGTTTGAAATGCCTGGGTTTGACGTGCCACATTGAGGCAGATTCGTTTAGTTTTTGAAGAGTTGGAACCTCTTTCCTTGAGTTTCACTGATTGTGGTTGTAAATTTTAGTTCATTGTTACGGCTACCCTTCTAGCTAGTGCCATGGCTTTTCAAAATTACAGCAGGTGAAGTTGAGCACAGCTATGGATATTTAAGGGGAAGGAACTTTTCGAAGCTGAAGCGACTGCAGGCGTTGTCTCCTGTGGACTTGCAGATGGCAGCAGCCTCGTATTGTTACTAAGTAAGGTCTCACAACCATACTTTCATTCCGTTCCTGATATTACATCATACTGTTTATGGAGTAGAGATTCTCCTGATATTACATCATACTGTCTATGGAGTAGAGATTCATCTGAATGAAGGTCTGCTTCTCATCGCGCCACTGCTCGCTGTTTACAGGCTGCCGCTGAGGAGCTGCTCGTGTACCATTTAAGACACTTCTACCACTCCAAAGGATAACATTCCACTGATTTCAGGAATTTGTAAACGTGGACCAGCATCCATCGCGAGGTGAACACGACGTGTATAAAATTGCAAGTGGGTTGATGTTCGAACAGGATGGGAGATTTCACTCCCTCATACTTTAGTTAGTCATTGTTTTAGAGGTTTGCGCTTTCTTGTTGTTGGTTTGACCTCAACGTTTTCATTCTTTAGATAATTAAGCTCATTTCAATTGAGGTTGTTCTTTAGTGTCTTCCTTGGACTGCTTTTGTCCACCATGCACAAAGGAGACGATTTGTAAAGCTTTCGCAGGTATTGATGTTACTTATTGTTGATGTAACTTGTGATGTTTAGAAGGTCGTCCCCCCAGAATGAGACAGTTTGCTGGAAAGCTGGCTTTCGTCATTCTCGTGTCTTTTTCTTCTGCTTGTTTCGAACTCGGCCGTTCAGTCTGTCTGAATGGTATGCTATTGCTGGGATGCATGAGTTTGGGGTGCCTAAAGCTAGATTAAATTGATGGAATAGTCCTCTTTTTGAATGAGAGCTGGCTGAGAGCTGGCCATCAAACGGACGTTGAGATTGACCTGGGCAAGCTGGACAATAATACAGTCAGTGTGAGAGGGTCCTTAATCATGACCGGACTGAATACACATTGATCTGGACCTGGAATGAAGACCTGGAACGTGGACGTGAAAGAAAGCACTACAGAAAGAAGATTTTGAATGCTCCTAATTTGCTTATCAAGTGCTTAGAGCATCCTCAGTCCGTGCAGATTTGAGCCACGGCAACTGTAACTTTTGCGTGAACTGTAACTTTTGCGTGGTTTGCAGAATGGCTACAAAAACTCGCCCCAATGTTAACAGCACTTCTCACGTCACCTTCTCGTGCGTAGCATTTCTTGGCTCCCGCATAGCAAAAATTGGTCCTTTGTTGTGCCCTCCAAACTCCTTTGCACTTCTTGGTCAACACTAATAGAGATGAGGAGGTCTACAAATGTGGAAGAGTTGCCACTGTGCTGTGAAGAGCCTTTTGGGGTTCCAAATCCCATCATTGCATTGAGGCGCTTGAGACGGGGAAAGCCATGTTGAAAAAATGTAGATGGGAATCGAAATTGCATGTATTGTTGTTGTGTCGTTTTGTGGGCATAGCATTGAGGATGCTCTTAGTGTCCATATGTAAGTTTGAACCTTGATATATTGGGCTAGCATGAAAGAATTTGAATGCTACTACGGTGGAAGCACCCAAAAACGTTAGTATAGACAATTCAGCATAGTTGGAGGCACCTTTTTGTAAATATAACAATTTTGTAGTATTAGCGAGTGAAAATGATAAACATTAAAAAAAAATAGATTTTTCAGATGTGGTATGTAATTTCTATTATTTTTCAAAGTAACAGATCACTAAACGATTGAAACTGTCAAATAAGTGAGTCCTAAACTTAAATCTATACAAATCAATAGTGAGCAAATGAGAGTTAGGTATGTGTCTTTCAAATGCGTTAGAGAATCAGAGCTAAGCATTTCAAAGACTCATTAATGGAAAGTCTAAGGACAATCTAAGGTACAAGAATGGGAACAGGGACACTAATGGGTGTTTCTACCTTAATGTGCTTTTTAAGTGTATATAGTACAATACAATACATATGTTAGTCCATAAAGTTCTTTCATATTTAGAAGCCCAAAACTACATTTCAAACTTAAGGAAGGACGATTTTTTAACAAATATCGTACTAATTCAGTGGCTTCATACGTGCATACCATAATCGTACATATTACGTGTATTTAGACGCACTGAATCAGTGTTGTTAAATTTTTTTTAAAAGCGTACAATTTATGTACTTTAATTATATAAATGTGGTATCCAAAATGCACCTAAATTGTACTAATAATAGTATAAGAATCATATATTATTGATATTCATTGTTTTCGTACTAATTCAGTGCGTCCAAATACATGTAATATGTACGATTATGGTACGCAGGTATGAAGCCACTAAGTTTGAGATGTACTTCAAACTACTTGTCCCCAAAGCAAGGTCAAAATCTTCATCAATGTTTATGTTTTGACAAATTCAACCATGGGATCCTTTGGTGAATTTGCTTAAGTACATTTAAAATTTTAGAGTGATTATCTCCACTAATTACAAGTCCAATGTGTCTAAACTTCAAAATATAGGCTTTTCTAGCCCTTCAAAAAGGTGAAGTTTTGTCTTTCATCATTTCTAGAAATAAACAAGTATGTCCTATAAGTTGTGCATTTTAGTCATTATGTTGGAATATGGGTTGAAAATATGTATGAAAAAATTTAACCAAAATAACTTTTATGTTCATCTTAAAAAAAATTGTAAAGAAGAAAGTGCTAGTGCTGGGTGAAAGAAAAAAACAATTTGCTAATGACTTTTACAAGAAGTTGAGAAGTTGCAAATTGCAAATTGCAAATCTCAATGATAAGAATGTACTAGCAAATAATTTTGTGTTGTTTTTATTTGAAAATTTTCAAAATTGAGAGCAAAAGATGAATTTATGTGTTTTTTCTACCTTCATTGCCCGCAAAACAAATCTCCTCATAACTTTCACCTCATTGTTTGGAATTTAATGGTTTTAATGTTTTTGAGTAGGTGTTAGTCTATAAAATCTTGAAAAATAATTAATCTCTTTTTAGAATACATTTTTAATTTCCCATTTGACATTGAAATCATGAAAAAAAAACTTCTAACTTTTGCAATATTTATTGGAATGACATAAAACAAAGCTTCACAAGTAGATTATGATAAGAACCATCTATCCTAAAAAATTTATGCAAAAATTCTAAACTATGAAGTCAAAAAAGTATATCCAAGTTATCAAAAAGCCCAAAGTGGGCTTCTTGGTCTACTACATCTCAAACTTAGTGGCTTCATACCTGCGTACCATAATCGTACATATTACGTGTATTTGGACGCACTGAATCAGTGCAAAAACAATGAATATCAATAAAGTATGATTCTTGTAAGTACTATTATTAGTATAATTTAGGTGCATTTTGGATACCACATTTGTATAATTAAAGTACATAAATCATACGGTTTTAAAAAAAAATTTAACGACACTGATTCAGTGCGTCTAAATACACGTAATATGTACAACTATGGTATGCACATATGAAGCCACTGAATCAATACGATATCTATTAAAAAATTGTCCTTCCTTAAGTTTGAGATGTAGGGATTAAGGTAGGAATACCATAAACCGTGCCGATTCATAAATTGTTTCAATGTACCTATTCTTGTCATTTATGCCTTGAAATGATAAGAGTAGGTACATTGAAACGGTTTATGTTGATCGGCACAATTTATGGTATTCCTACCTTTGTTGTTTAGTATTGTTACAATATACTCTTGAAATATTCTCTAAAACAAATATTCTCTAAAGGCCCATTCACATCTCAAACTTAAGGAAGGACGATTTTTTAACAGATATCGTACTGATTGAGTGGCTTCATACGTGCGTACCATAATCATATATATTACGTGTATTTAGACGCACTAAATCAGTGTCATTAAATTTTTTTATAAAAGTGTACGATTTATGTACTTTAATTATACAAATGTGGTATCCAAAATGCACCTAAATTATACTAATAATAGTACAAGAATCATACGTTATTGATATTCATTGTTTTCGCATTGATTCAGTGCATCCAAATACACGTAATATGTACGATTATGGTACGCAGGTATAAAGCCACTGAATCAATACGATTATACGGAGTAGTACACAGGTATGAAGCCACTAAGTTTGAGATGTTGTTCCTTCGAGGGATAAATGGGATTTTGGGAAGGTACCTACAGGCTGAATTTTTGTCTTGATTTTTTGAATTTTTTTGAAGATAGAAAAACTGATTATCTTTGTGGGAATACAATTTTTTTTTAAATTGGTGCCCAAAAACAAAAGTTATACTCAAATAAGCTCAAAACAGGGGAGAGAGGGCAGCAAAAAAAAATTCAAATTTTTTTTTTAATTTTTTCTTTCTTATAGATTATATTTTTGTCTACTTGTAAACAGTGTTTTTTTTTTCATTTTCCATGAAGTGGCAAAGTGGCGATATTAAATGTTACAGTGGTGCTCCAAGTTTCAACATTCATCCACGTACTAGATAGAAAATGTGATACTACGTATCTATAATTCTATTCTCATTCACAATGTGGCGATTTCATCCAAGATTTTTCTTGAACTTGAAGTTTTTTGGCAATTTCATCCAAAATTTTACTAAAAATTTCCTATAGGCTTGGTGCTAGGTCAAAATTTTTGGTGCAATTTTGCACCAAATCGCCGGAAAAAAAAACACTGCTTGTAAAGCTTTGATTAATTCCATTTGGATTTGTGATGAGAAAGTTATGGACAATTAGAGCATCTTCTTGAAAAAATAACTTGTAGGATTCATTTCTGAATGCAATTTTTACAATTTTTCCAAAAAAAAGTTCCACATGGTTTAGATTTCTTGCTAGAACAATTTCACCATTGGAATTAGTGCAGTTTAATTCCATCTTAGAGATATTAATAATTTAGATTTTCCTTATATCTTATACCTACTTCTACTTAACAAATTTTTTGAAATGAAAATTAACTTTTTTTGAAATTTTTTTCCTAGACTCTCAACTCAATTCTCCACCATAAATATTGAAAGCTCAAAACTTTGTAGTGCAAACACTTTTGAGTTTAAAATGTTCAAATTAAAAAAATCTAGTCCCGCAATGTGCTGAAAAACTTGTTTTTTCACTTAAAACGTAGATCTCTTGCAATCTCTATAGTAAAAAATTCTGAATTTTTTTCACACATTCTAATACTAATTAGGTGCAAAACAAACAGTTTTCAATTTTCTTTACTCTTTGCTATAGAAATGGCAGTTTTGAGTGTTTTTTGGCAAAATAAAAATCTTGGGGTTTTAGGGGTTAACCCCTAAAAAACGAAGTGATCATTCAATATATGTAAGAAATCTCAAAAAATTGCGCATGAAGTCAATTTTGGCTGGGCATACACCAAATTTTGACACAAGATGTGAACATATAACCAAGGGTACTATTATGTGAACGTAGGATCAAAGTACTTGAGCCTAGAAGTCTAAATATTTATATTATAGGTGTCTATTACAAAAAACTTCCATAATTATAAAGTACCTACATTATAAATATCTATATTATAGGTGTTTATGTTATAATTACGTTCATTGGTTGTAGGGTATCCACTTACATTTAGGTTCAAGGCTCATATGCTCACATGCTAGCATCATTGAGCATGTGCAATTTTTTTTTAATTTTAAAATTAGCAAGTATATAACTAACATAATATAGTATGCAATTTTTTTTTTTTTTAAACCATAAGTAGTGCAAAAATCTTAGTCTAGGAGGAGTTAAAGTCTACGAACCCAGTTGAGAAAGGTTAGATAAGAACTTTTTCTTCTAACTCCAAACATTATAATCTTTCAATCTGTGTTGGCAAAGATTCTAAATTTTTTAAATAGATTTCCATAGTACTCTAGTACAAATTTGTAAGGTTGAATTTTTTTTTTCACCAAAAAAGTGGCAATTTTTGATAATTGATGCCCAAACTTTACTTTGGTCCATTAGGAGTAAGAAAATCTAACACTTTGTATGATGTGGATTTTCAAAACTCCATCCTATAATTATTAGATAATTCAAAGTTTATAGATATGATTTACCTAAACAATTGATATTTTCCAATCCAAATATTGTTTCTATGACAAACAATTTTGATAAGTATATTGATAAATAAATGTAAAAGATATCCATGATAAGATCTTTGCATCTCAAACTTACATCAAACAAGTCTAGTGATATGATTGAAAATTTGAGTGTATAGGGGCACAATTGACTTAGAGGGATAGAATTCACTCCGACCATTGAATTGTCAATAGTACTCACATCTCAAAATAATAGTGACAAAACAAAATGTGGTTGGGTTTTATTTAACCCTGGAGCGCTCCGACGTCCATTTTTTGGACGATGAACAGATTTAGATCCTTGTTTTTGTCTCATTCTTGCTTGGATGAAAGTCATCCTAATTTTTGGTGATACTTTATCAAGTTGTTGTCCTATCCATTGGTTGGATTTGGTGTTACTAGAATATATACATTTCTAAAATTACAAATGTAGAAGTATGTCAAGTGGTCAATTTGCATTGACTTTAGTTCAAAACTAGATGTGCAAAAACGAGGTCAAAAATGTAAAGGTCACAAAAATTTCAAAAAACCATCATATGAAGAGAACCTTATTTCAAATCCATTCCAACAAGTTTTACTCAAAAAATGATAATATTTTACTTGTAATTGAATTCAGAAGGAATTCTGAAATTTTCTTTTCAAAATTTATAGAAAAAGATTGGTGATAGCATTAGTAGATCTAACCGTACGGATAGAATTTAAAAATCAAAATCTACAGCTTTCATTTGTATACCAATTCCAAAATATTCTTCCAAATTGTAGTTTATAATGGTTTTTCTCAAATCGTCAATTTTGGAGATGAATCCAGACATTTAGGGGTTAATTTCCACCTTTAAAACATTAATATATGTCTCTTGTTATGGAAAAATAATGATTGATTTAATTGAAGATTTGAATTTTTAAGTGTGTATTTATTCTAAAAGATTATAAATATTTCATTAAAATTCCAACACCATACTTGTAGAATACATGACCATGCTAAAACTTTTAAGACATGTAGGAGGTATAGTTTTGATCCAAATTAAGAGGTCTATGTGTCCTAGGATCTTGTTTAGCATGAACTTAACCCGTATTACAATTGTCTGCTTCAATTTATGCACCTTCTATATCAAATAAACAAAAAATTCATGTCGGGTTCAAATTTTAAGCTTTCTATACTTTTAAGGATTAATAGACTCAAAATCCATATAGAGGTTTATAACTATTAATATTTCATAAATGTCAAATAACTTAGGGCACTCTTCACAATACATCCTAAGTCCCAATTTTCTAAATCCCAATTCAAGGCCAAATCCCAACTTTCTTGAGTTGTAGAAGGTGCATAAAAAATATCAAATGTGAGACTTGGAACTTCATATTGTGAAGACCAAAGTCCTCAATTTATCTCATGTTTAATAGAAAATAGGAATTAAATGCTCCAAAGTTGGTCAGAAAGTCAAAAATCCATTTTTGGAGCACTTTTAGCATCAAATTCGAATTGCACAAATTTGGACAAAATTTCAATCCACAAGGATACTTCATATAGACTCCATTCATACTAGAACCAATTCTTTGTCGAAGTTGTTTTTATCAGCACCCAAACTCGCCAAAATTGTTGCCATGTGGTGTTTTGGATATGCTTGGAATTTGTAAGCGTTAAATATGTAACTATGCATTGTGTGTTGTATATTATATAGTAATAAATGTAGTGCTTAAGTATTGTTATTGAAAATTCTCTTACAATATTGACAAGATTCAAAATAATGAATCAAAATTTATTTAAAAAATGAGTTGTACATGAAAATATTTTATTTTGAAACTCCAAAATTTTATGTGTTTAATCTTTTTTTAATACATTAAGATACTAATATTGAGGTTTAAGCCAATCTATGATTATCATTGAACTAAAATGAAGATATAGTACTAAAGCAATTTCTGAAACAATCTTGACAATCTTGTGAGTATAATTGTATATTCCTAAATAACCCCTAAAGGACCAAGTTTCTACTCAATGGGAGACTTGAAAACATAGGTAGAATTGTACAAAGTCAATTTTGAATGGATGTTCTGAAAATTTTGGCACAAGACAATGACATTCACATCCTTCACTAAGATATATTAAAACATTAATTCACATGCCCAAATAAAAAATATGCTACCACCCAAAAAATTGGGCAAATTCAGTACTTTTGACATCTTCTGCTAAATTCCCCATAAACTTTTGAAATTGGGCATGTAGGTAACAAGGGAAAATTCATGCTTTAACAAGGGATTTCTTGAGACTTAAGTGACCTCCAAGTATTACAAGGTAATTCTGAATAAAGTAGACCCATTATTTTGTTATGGATTTTTACATGCATGTAATTGACAAGATTTTGTATTCAATAGTCTAGAGATTTAATTTAGTGTAGAGCAAAAAATTTACTCAAAGAAATAAATTGTGTTTAGGATGGATTAACTTTTGCTCTTGAGCACCAATTGAAATTTAAAAAATTATATTCTTACAAAGCTAATGTTTTTTTTTTCTTAAGAAAAAAAAATTAAAAATCACGACGAAATTTAAGACTATAGGAGCCTGCTTAAAATCCATTTTGTCTCTAAGGGGACAATGATCCTTTAAGGATAAGGTAGAATTGTTCAAAATTATTCACCCCACAATCTTGCCATGTACGGGCCTTTTGAAGGGTTGACCATATCTTTCCAAATAACTATTGTGGAATGCGTATAAGACAATGCAACATGGTTCTAAAGTATTTTAGCCTTTAGTGAGTGATTTTGAATCTTATTAAAGACAATTTCAAAGATGCATTTGTATACTAGTTTAAGGTTCTTTCAAATTGTAACTTTGAAAATTTTCACATTTTTACAAAAATATTCAAAAGGAATATAACATAAATTGTTTTAGAAAGATGTACTATTTACTTGCCTACAAGCAAAAATAAGCTCTCATTATACTTTAGGCTCTATCAATTTTCATCAATTTAAATGAATAGTTTTAGATATTATGATAATTGCACCAAAAATTTGTCAAAATAAACATCCGTAAGCATAGTTCCTAATGTTTAGCCCCCAAAGACCAAAGTCCCCTCAAGGAACACCTGGGATTTTGGGCAGGTTTGTGGGACTTCAAATTCTGACTTGATTTTTTTAAACTTCTTTTGAAGATAGAAAATCACATTAGCTTTCTAAAAATATAATTTTTATTTCAATCGGTGTAGGAGCAAAAGTTATGCCATCCTAATTCTTAAAAGCAATTTGTCGGGCAGAACAAAAAAACACAAAAAATGAATATTTTTAATTTTTAATTTTTTTTTGAAAGATTATGTTTTTGTCTACATTTGAAGCTTTGATTCATTCTATCTGGACTAATAATGAGAAAGTTATAGACAATCTAAACACCTTCATCAAAAACAGAATTCATTTTCAATTGCAATTTTCAATTTTTTTTATAGAGTGAAGTTTGTTTGCAAGAACAATCTCACCGTTGGGATTGTGATATTTCAATTCCATCTTGTTAGAGCTATTAACAATTTAGTGTTTTGTTCAGTCTCGGACCTACTTCTACTTAACAATTTTTTAATGAATTAAATTCAAGTTTTCATATTTTGAAATTTTATTTCTCCAATTCTCAAGTCAAATGTTCAACAAAAAAATTATAAACTTATGATCCATAGTGCAAAAAAATTCCACAAATGGTGGTCAAAGTCATCTGAAATTGCAACCCAACATTCAAAAAAACTTATTTTTCCAACTTCAAATGCTAATACCTTCCAATCCATACGGTCAAACTTCACAAAAATCTTACCTTATGATTTGAAACAAGTGAAGTATAAGATCTTATAGTTAGATTTTTTTAAATGTTTTTTTTTTGTTTCTTGGGTGATCACAACAAACATGGCAGTTTTCAGTGGTTTTGGAGCCAAAAAATGCCTTGATATTTTAGAGGTTAAACAACCTAAGTTTTTGATGGGTCTTTTTGAAAGTTTATATGAGACATCATAACCTCTTGGCATGCATCCTATTAGTACAATGCATGAATAATTTACAAATTTTTGAAAGAAAGAAAATATGTGTACCCCAAATCGATCCTATGCTCTCTTGAATACAAATTGTATATTTTTGGCAAAAATTGTTATAAGTTTGATTTTGCAAGTAGGTTGCAATTCAAATTTGTGCATCCATAATCATCATTGCTTAAAATGTGACACCTTCATTTGGACCAAAAAACAATACTTAAATTTAGTTAATGATACTATAAGATGAACAATACACATTTAGAACATGGGTGTGAAAGAATCTACTATTGATTCTTGGCATACCTATAAACAATACAATGTCCAAATAATACATGCAAATAAAACCCTAGGAATCCTTGTTTGCTTGTCAAAAAGATACAATAAATATAACATATATTAACCCCTAAAGGACCGGAGGGGTGTCCAGATTTCCAAAATTGCGAAGATCTATTATGAAATGCAACATAGAAGAATATTTTAATGATGGCTTTCAAACAATAGTTGTAAAATGCTATTTATAGATTACATCCATACGGTTAGATCAACAAAAATACATATTAATACTTTTCAATAAAATTTGAAGCCAAAAATTGGAAATTCCTT
Organism: Pseudisothecium myosuroides; assembly: GCA_951799445.1. Classification (NCBI taxonomy): domain Eukaryota; kingdom Viridiplantae; phylum Streptophyta; class Bryopsida; order Hypnales; family Lembophyllaceae; genus Pseudisothecium; species Pseudisothecium myosuroides. The sequence continues at coordinate 19,645,633 of OX637287.1, read as the reverse complement.
CTAAAATCAATTGTAGATTGAATATTTATGATTTTTAAAATATTTTTTTTCCTATAAGTTTAAAATATTGAGTTCTAATTATAGTGATTGTTAAAGATTTTTATTTGATTTTTTGATTCAAGTCATTTTTGAAGGATCATTTTTTGAACTGAAAAAGTTACTTTTTGAGGCTAGACCTCCTGATACCTTTTGAATTATAGAATATTTGCAAAGCAAAATCTTCATAATTTGAACCGTACAAATGTTAAAGAACTAATATAAGAATCTTAAAAAAAAATTGATGGATGAAAAAATGCATTTCGGTGAGTTTGGGACGTGTTTCCATTCATTCATTGTTCAAAATCTGCACTCATGGTCCTTTAGGGGTTAAATGTGTTCACGTGCTATTAGCATTGATTATAAGGTAGGAAGCTCTAAAAGTGACCTTGCTCTAAAAGTGACCACTAACTTAAAGGTACATTTTGTTTTCTTCAATGTACCAATAGTGTACATTTCAAGAAGTATTCGCTTTTAGCGACCACTGTGTTTCAACTTCAAAAATTCATAACTAGTTTTGTAAAGGTCCAAAAAATATGAAACAACTTAAGTTAGATGCCAAAAAGATTCTTCCTTTAAAAATTTAATGAAAATCGTTTTAAGAGTTTTTTCTTTTTTTCTTGAACAAATAGAAAGAACCATTACATTAAAAAACACCAAACAAAAATAACCAAGCCATGAGGCTAGAAATGAAGAAAAACCGAGTGACATAACGTTTTAGGGGTTTAGCTTCCCTTCAAATGCAATTAGCTCTTAAAAGGTCGCTTACACATCAAAGCTCTTAAAACATCTATACACTTTAGAACCACAATAGCCAAGCCTACAAGTTGGACAAAGAGAACCAACACAATAAAAAATCTAAACAAAAATACATGATACAAGTTTTTGTATCACTGCCGATTGCATCCAAATAGCATCAAATTGTGACCAAATCCTACATGCTTGCTAGAGGTGTCTCCGGGCTTTTTGTTGTGCCATTGCAGACGTTTTGTGTTCGATGAATGTCAAAGAATCCTGTTGTGTAGGATACACTAAGTTAGTGTAATTGTGTGTCCTCGGAAATTTTGCTGTGAAAAGGTGAGGTCTTCTACAATAGTTCAACTTCCTATGAGTGCTACTGCATTTTTCATGACTGTTAAGTCTGCATTAAGCCTATGATTCCCATGGTATTCAAAGGGATGATTTCCATGGTCACCAGTCTGTCCTTTAAGAGTTAAGTATAGCTGCGCTTTCTTTATTTTTTACTTTTTTGACAAATGGAGCGAACCATTGCATTAATAAAAAACCAAGAACAACAACCAAGCTCAAGAGCTGGACAATGAAGAGAAAAGAGCAAGAACCAAAAAGAAACCAAATGAACTACTGAAACAAACAAAGAGGAGAGTCCTTGTTTCAGATAATGCTGGAGTCTAGCCTACTAGCAAGAACAAGGGAGTGAATTCAAATGTTATCAAATCTATCCCAAATGGTAGAAGCTTGACTGCGCTTTCTTTAGATGCAATTTAGGAACCAAAATTTTTGGAGCCACCCCACTGATGAGACCTCAAGTTGAAAAACAAGAAACAAACGGCAGCTTTGAGCTCTGACACAAAGATTAAAACAGTTCAGGGTGTGTGTGGCACAGCCCACATGCCACAAATGTCCAATTCCCACAGGCCAAGTTAACTTAGCTTGAAACCCAAGCAACCACTTGGGTTAGCGGTCATGCACCATTTCAGTCCACGTGGCTTTCCTTAACTGGTTGTTGATTCACAAAGACACATTTCTTAAATCATAAAACATCAGAATGTAAAACTATATACGAACTAACATCATAAAAACATCATTATTAACCCCTAAGTGCCCAAGGCTTTTGAAAGTTGGTGTGTTTTTCGTATGAAAAAAGAATATAGATTTACAGTTATCCCCAAATAAATCAAATTGTTATGTTTTTCAAAATCTAAATGTATAGATGTTTAAGGAGCTTACTTATTAGTGTGTATACAAATTTAGAGTGCAAAATTGTCATAGGAGTTGTGAGATTATAACAAGAGAAATGTACATATTCTATTTTTAGTATGCTGCCACTCTCCACAATGTTTGGGATATTTGCATATAAGAATTTTTTGGGATTAGAGGTGAGATGAGCAAGTAAACAAGTGTTAGCACCCTAAAATGCACTTCCAAAAACCTTAAGTTCAAATGAAGAGCTATCAAATTCATTACAGAATCCACCTTGTATTTGTTGAAATGTGATTGTTATTATCCCCTAAAGGACTAGACTGCATTTTTTGTCCGTATAGAAATTTTGTGCAGGTCCGTGTGACTAGAGATTTCCATATTTTAAGCTGAAATTTTAATAGAAGGTGGGCGCGAGGAATATCTTTCATATGCACTAAATTTCAAGACATTTGGAAATAGGAGTCAAAAGTTATGGCCAAATATGTTACTTTTTTTTTGTAACTGGGCAGTCCGGGCAGCAAGAAAAATTTGGCAAATTTTTTTTTTTTTTTTAGTATTTTTTTTCTTGTAGATTATATTTTTGTCTATCTGGAAAGCTTTGATTCATTTCATTTGGATTTGTTATGAGAAAGTTATGGACATTCTTGTTTTTCGGGCAGTTAGAGCATCTTCTTGAAAAAAATAACTTGTAGGATTCATTTCTAAATGCTATTTTTGCAATTTAAAAAAAATAAAAAATTCTCATGGTTTAGTTTACTTTCTAGAACAATCTCACCATTGGGATTAGTGTATTTTAATTCCATCTAAAATATATTAATGTTTTAGATTTTCCTTCTATCTCGTACCTACTAGCGTTTTTTTTTCTGGCGACAAACTCTACAGTAAAGCCCTGCGTGCCCTCCCACCAAAGGTGAATTTTGGGAGGGAGCCAGGCGCAGTGGCTTACAGGCCTGACAACCTAGCGTTTTGTCGCCAGAAAAAAAAACGCTGGTACCTACTTCTACTTAATAATTTTTTTAGGAATGATAATTAAGTTTTTTTGAATATTATTTTTTTTCCTAGACTCTCAACTCAATTCTCCACTATAAAGATTTGAAGCACAAAACTCTGTAGTGCAAAAATTTTAAGTGAAAAATGTTTAAAGTCAAAAAATCTAGTCCCGCAATGTGCTGAAATACTTGTTTTTTCCACTTTAAACGCTGATTTCTTGCAATCTGAGCGGTCAAAAATTCTGAAATTTTTTCCACACATTCTCATACTAGTTAGGTTTAAGATCCTACGGTTAGATGTGAAAAAAAAACATTTTTCATTTTTTTTTACTCCTTGCTATAGAAATGGCAGTTTTGATGGTTTTTTGGCAGAAAAAAGGCCTTGGGCCTTTAGGGGTTAAGGTAGACACACCCAATTCCGTTTGTGTACCCAATGCTGTCCAAATGTCACCCATGCATTCATTTTAAAACAAGAATCTAGGAAGGTACATGATCTCTTATCTTTTTAGGGTTTGGTGATAAGAGATCATGTGCCTTCCTAGATTCTTGTTCTGAAATGAATGCATGGGTTACATTTGAACGGCATTGGGTACACGAACGGAATTGGGTGTGTCTACCTCATAGAGAGAAATTGCAAATAACTTCAAATCAACAATTGAATGTTCAAATTTTCAACGGTGAAAACTCGGGTGAAAATTATGAAATTACTTTACTCTTTCCATCCTAGGGAAGTCATTTAGTGCACATATTAGAAACTACGTGAGATTTAAGATAGTGTACTATACATTTATTATATATATATTTTAAAAATTTTATATCTAGTATAGAGTGTGTAGAATTACATATAGGATATTATAACTAATATAGGGTTACGTTTAATACCTTATATAGATTTTATGTAGAAAAAATATAGGGGGGCAATAATATGTGGGAGAAAATAATTTTATAGAATGGGTATTTAATGTCCTTAAAGAAGAAATGGACAAAAAATGACACATTATTTTTTCCAAATTATGTATGAACCTTGGATGAGGGGCTCTAATTGCCTCAAGAGTCATTTGTAAAGTCCATTGAAGTCACTTAGAATTTGAAGATTCTATCATGAATTTTGCTTTAGTATACTCTTGTTTGTTCACTCCAAATAGTAGAAAGGTATGAAGAAAATTGATGGTCTATCATTATTAGGTGCATAAGAGCTTAGTGGTCTTCAAACTTAGGTGAAAAGTTTTTTATATACAATAAATGTAGGGAGCTAAAAAACTTTTCACCTAAGTTTGAAGACCACCAAGCTCTTACACATCTAATACTTATTAATGATAAACCACCTAATTCTTTCATACCTTTCTACTATTTGGAATGAACAAATAAGAGTGTATTAAAGCAAAATTTATGACAAATTTTAGGTGCATTAGATGTTTTGGGGGGTCTCTAGAGGGCATTTTCAGGGGCGTTCCCTGATCTGGCCCGATTCTGTGAACAGCGGTATGCTATCAGAAAATAATTATTAAATTTTATTTTTATTTTTATATATTTTTTCAAATGTCATTTTGAGCAAAATTAATTAATTAATTATTATTTTTCAAAAATGACGTGGTAGTCGCTGTGTCACATCAGCCAGCTGCTGCAGTGCGTTCCCACAGTCTGGAAACGCAGGGGAGCTCGCAACCCTCCAAGACCCCCAAATCCCATCTAATGACTTCAAAGCTCAGTTGTATTGTAAAGTAGTATCATCTTTTCTTTGCTAAGTACTTGCACTCATTATATTTATTAGAATATATTATAAATGATTAGTAATAAGTTCTTTGACACAACTAGAGTGCATTGTTTACAATCTGTGAATGTATCTGTTTGGCCATAGTACATTAATCCAAACATATTATACTTTAGTTTTCAGTAACCATAAAAAAAATGGTTTGAAAGAGAAGGGACAAAAGAATAAAGAAAAAAAGGATTAAAAATAGTAATAGGAAAAAATCATACAACACCTATTATTTCTAAATTTTAAATCTGATATATAGGCCAAAAATTAGACTCAAAAGTGTATTATAAATAATATAAGGTGCTATAATAAACGGCAATTTAGAATTATTTTTAACAATAGGATATATTAAATTATGAAATATTAGGCAAATAGCCTCCCATAAAATATTCTCCAATCTCTTGTACATACTAAACCTCTAAGCTAGTGACTTCCCCGAGCTTTCTATTGGAACCATTTTCAAAGCAAATGGATAAGTATAATTTTTTAGATCTCAATTCAAGTGAAATTGGCAAGCTTTGCTTAAAGCTGGGAAATCAAGTAAAATTTGTAAGCTTTATCTTTTTAAGTGAAAAATAAAAGTTTGCAATAGTTAGCCTTCAAAATTGTCCATAATTTTTTTTTGAATGGTTAAAGGAAATTAACTATCCACACCAAAACAAGTGTGAAATTTCAGAGCGGTCATGTATGGTTGGTTGGGCAATTACGGGTTAATATTGCAAGGAACAGAAGTACACTAGTTCCTTACATATTAATTTGTCAATTTATAATATTGCAGCATAATTCTAAAACTATATGCACATTATAAAACTAGCACTATAAGAGAAAGAGGTGTTTTAAGTGAACTTTTAAGTAATGACCTTTAAGGAGATTTTCAGCAAAATTTTACTTGAAACACATGTGTTTTAAGTAAAATTTTGCTGAAAATCTCCTTAACCCCTAAAGTACCAAAGTCCCCTCGGGGGACACTTCAAATTTTGGGCAGGCCCGTGTGGTCTCAAATTTTGATCTGATTTTTTGAAACTTTTTTTGAAGATAGGGAATCACATTAGCTTTCTAAAAATATATATATTTTTTTTTCAATCGGTGCCCGGGAGCAAAAGTTATGCCATCCTAAAGCAAAAAAGCAGTTCGGCGGGCAGAAAAAAAAAAACACAAAAAAAAGTTTTTAATTTTTTTAATTTTTTTCCCTCAAAGATCATGTTTTTGTCTACATCTGAAGCTTTGATTCATTCTATTTGGACTAATAATGAAAAAGTTATGGACAATCTTGTTTTTTGGGCAATTTAAGCATCTTCAAAAAAACTAACTTATAGAATTCATTTTTGAATGCAATTTTCAAATTTTTTCAATTTTTTTTTTGACGAGGTCAAGTTTGTTTGCAAGAACAATCCCACCATTGGGATTATGTTGTTTTAATTCCACCTAAGAGCTATTAACAATTTAGTGTTTCGTTCAATTTTGGACCTACTTCTATTTAACAATTTTTTTATATGTGAAAATCAAGGTTTGACATTCTGAAATTTTTTTCCCCGACTCTCAACTCAAATGTTCAAGATAAAAAATTACAACTTTTTGTTGTGTAGTGCAAAAAAAATCCACAAATGGCCGTCAAAGTCATCTGAAATTGCAGAAAATAGTTCAAAAAAACTTTTTTTTCCAACTTTGAATGCTAATATCTTCCAATCAGAATGGTCAAATGTCTTGAAATTTTTACCACATAATCTGAGACAAGTGAAGTACAAGATCCTACGGTTAGATTCTAAAAAAAAAGTTTTTTTAGGTTTAGGGAATGATCGCAGCAGAAATGGCAGTTTTCAGTGGTTCTGGAGCCAGAAAATGCCTTGGTATTTTAGGGGTTAAAGGTCATTACTTAAAAGCTCACTTAAAACACCCCTTTCTCTTGTAGTGTAGTTTTGCAATCTTCCTAATAATTAGTACTTTGCGTTATTTTCCTTCTAAAAAATTCTTTAATATAGTATTTTGAATATTGAATATTTACTAAGGTAAATCAATCCAGCTTCTCAATTCCACCTTCATGTACATGTGGTGTACATTTCTCCTTTGAAATGTATCCCATAGTTACATCAAGGTAGAATTGAGAAGGTGGTGGTAATGGGCTGGTTCACTTTAGGAGAAAGATAACTCAATTTGTACTCTACAACTTGCCTTCCTAAACTTGAATAGTGTTTTTGTTTTGAGTGAAAATTCACTCGGCCGACCAGATTTTAATTCCTTTGTCGTTGTCCTTCCAAAAATTGGCCTATATAGTGAAGCCAACAAATTGACATATAGCCCCCCTCAAATCATGGATTAGAGGATTGGACCACAATGACAATGAAAAAGTGACAAGGTGTGAGTGGAGCTCCAATCAACTTATGCACACACCGATATTCCGAACGAGATATCTTTGTTTTCAAGATTCTAAAAAAATAGAATATTTTCTAAGTAAGAATGATATATAAGGCATATGCAAGTATGTCACATGTTCCTTCAGTGACAATTTAGTCATGTCAAGCTTTGAATGGAGCTCCAATCAACTTATCCCTCCCAATATCTAGAAAGAAATATTTTTCTTTTTAGAATTTCAACATAATAGCCTAAACCATTTTTCTTTGGAGATTAGAATAATCCCTCCTTAACTCCTAAAGGCCCAAAGTCCCCTCGGGGGACACTTGGGATTTCGGGCAAGCTCGTGCAACCTGAAATTTCGACCTAATTTTTTGAAACTTTTTTTGAAGATAGGAAATCACATTAGCTTTCCAAAAATATAATTTTTTTTTTCAATCGGTGCTCGGGAAAAAAAGTTATGCTACCCGAAGTCAAAAAAGCAGTTCGCCGGGCAAAAAAAATAACTTTAAAAAATTGATTTTTTTTTTTTTTTTGATTTTTTTTCTCAAATATCATGTTTTTGTCTATATTTGAAGCTTTGATTCATTCTAATTGGACTCAGAATGAGAAAGTTATGGACAATCTTGTTTTTTGGGCAATCTAAGCGTTTCTTCAAAAAACAACTTATAAAACTCATTTTTGAATGCAATTTTCGAAATTTTTCAAATTTTTTTTTTGACAAGGTTAAGTTTGTTTGCAAGAACAATCCCACTGTTGGGATTATGGTTTTTTAATTCCATCTAAGAGCTATTGAAGATTTAGTGTTTTGTTCAATTTTGGACCTACTTCTACTTAACAATTTTTTTATATTTGAAAATCAAGTTTTGACATTCTGAAATTTTTTACACCTACTTTCAAATCAAATTTTCAACATAAATTTTTTTAACTTTATGGTGTGTAGTGCAAAAAAGTCCACAAATGGCCGTCAAAGTCATCTGAAATTGCAATCCAAAGTTCAAAAAATCTTATTTTTCCAACTTCAAACGCTAATATCTTCCAATCCATACGGTCAAACTTCATGAATTTTTCACCACATGATTTGAGACAAGTGAAGTACAAGATCCTATGGTTAGATTCTACAAGAAAAGTTTTTTTTGGTTTAGGGAGTGATCGCAGCAGAAATGGCAGTTTTCAGTGGTTCGGAGCTAGAAAATGCCTTGGGCCTTTAGGGGTTAAAGCCATGAGAGTAAATTTTGTTAACTTTAATTTGCACAGAGTCATTGCTTCACTAGGAAGTTGCAATGCTAGTGTCATTGGCTCATTGGAAAGTTGCAACAATGTAGGCTTCTGCTTTGGGGGGAACAAAAGGGACCTCCTAATATTGGTTAACAATGTTATGCAAAGGAGATGGAATATCTCTAGGTAAGAACGTTACATAATGCATATGCAAGTATGTGACATACCAAATTCTACATTGATTTGTCCTTGTTGATTTATCTTACTAGTAAGTAGTGAGGTAGGAGGCTTGAATTCTAGAGGGTCATTTAGAACCAACATATAGACTCGCGTGGAATGGACATGAGGTGGTCTTCAAATGGACCTTCTACAGTCATTGAATGGATCAATAAAAAAAACTATTATTTATTGCAAGAGCCAATCCTTGTCTTGCTTTCCCCATTTCTCTTTGGAAGTTGCACGTAAACGGTTTATGGACGACCTAGGGTCATTAATAGGGACCTATGACACATCTTGTTTGAAAATTCATAAGTAATTCAAAAATGCTTCAAAAAATACGAAACGACGTGTGTTACAATCAAAATCTATTTCTCTTTCTTTGGAAAATGAGCAAAAAATAATCCCGTCCATCCAAGAAACCACATGAAAAAGGCGGACCAGCCCTTAGATGCTTGCTTTTAGAGCCTCCTACCTTGTGCACAAAATTATTATCACCTACAACTTTAAGACCATTTTAGTTTATTATTTACTATTTAATTTTTACAATGCAACACTATTTCAACCTGCACTAAATTCCGATAGCCGTGTCTTTAATAACTTAAAGCCACACGCACACATGACGGAGACCGACTGCGCTAATGAGGAGTACGTTAGTAAAACCATACGGTAATAACTTAATAATTCCAGCAACAATGAATGAGCCAGAGTGCCAGACAGACGGACGGAACGCCACGGAAGAACTAAGTCCTGCCCCACGCCGATCGTCACCTCGATTAGGTCCCAAACCCCCGGAATACCGCCACCTCACATACCCGGCACATACCCGTGTCCCCCCGGTTCCCCCAACACCCTTCCTCCTTGCCCGCCCTTCCATCTCAGTGCGACTGTTTTGTTGCAAAGCTTCTCTCAGTCCTGCTCGCCTCTTCAGGGTTAGAGCAGCTTTGCCCTCGCAATCGCCGCATCGCCCGATCTCTCTTCGCCTTTTGTTGTCGCAGCATTCTCCACGGGGTGTTGTTGTTGTTGCCGCCGCCATGGGGCTCACCTTCACCAAGCTCTTCCAGAAGCTCTTCTCCAAGCGGGAGATGCGTATTCTCATGGTCGGTCTCGACGCGGCTGGTAAGACCACCATTTTGTACAAGCTCAAGCTCGGCGAGATCGTGACCACCATTCCCACCATCGGTATGTGTGCTTCCGCTCATGTTTCGCTCTTATTTTGCTCTTGGCTTATGCGCGCGGTTTGGTCCGATGGTGAGGGTTTGGTACGGGGTGAGGATTTGGGGTTCGGTTGGGGTATAGGTTGGGGTGAACGTTGATGTGGTGCGCGGGTGTTTGTTTCCAGTGTTCATTTGTTAAGATCTGTGTTTGCGGTTCTGGCTTTGGGTGCCTTCGTGTTTTGCTTGAGTTTGGAGGTCTCCTGATGTTGCGATTGAGTTACTTAGCTTAGGTTTTGGAGATTCGTAGGATGTTTCCTGTGAAATCGTGGTCATCTTTAGGCAGTCATTGTTGGAGTGTATTTGCGGTGTTCAGGAGTGTTTGTGATAGGTTATTTCCAGATTTGCACATTAAGTTGGATCTGTTTATTGTGATAGTTGTGTGTACTTTTCGTGAATGTCATAGACGTGTAGGGTAACAGTTTTGTGAATAATTAGATAATGGCATGGCTTTGTACAAGGAAAGAATCACATGAGCTTTCTTTCGAAGCCTGTTCGCTGTGCAACTACGTGTATATTGTTTTAAGGGAAGGATTAGGGTGTAGTTTTCAGGACCTAGGTAGACTTTGATTGCGTAATTTTATTTATTTTTTGGTGCTGAATTTATGATCGGATGAGACGACACTCTTGAGAAGCTATATCTGCCTGGGGAAATTCTGACGTGTTTCTATTTTCCCGTGTAGGTTTCAATGTGGAGACTGTGGAATACAAGAACATTAGTTTCACAGTGTGGGATGTCGGAGGTCAAGACAAGGTAAATATTCTTTTTCTGTGAAATATTTTGCTCTCGTGGTTGATTATATTATATTCAATGGCGGACACTGGTGGGTCAATGCTGGAATTAGCGTGTAAGCTGGCTCATAAATTTATTCATCCTTTTTCATATATTTTGCGTTTTCGGGTGTATCCAGATTCGGCCACTGTGGAGGCATTACTTCCAGAATACCCAGGGTCTTATCTTTGTGGTGGATAGTAATGATAAAGATCGTGTTGTGGAGGCCCGGGACGAGCTGCATCGGATGCTGAATGAGGTATCTATTGAATTTTTCTGATGTGCCTTATGATTCTAATTGTGTCTCGATAAAGTGGAGGATTCGTTCCTTGCCATATTCCTTGAAATATGGAGATTAAGTTTCTCACAGTAATTTTTCTTTTCCGATTGGGATTAGCATAGTTTTTTACTCAAATTCTGAGTGACTGCCTTGCTCTAGACATTTTCATTGTGTCTTTTTAATGTAGTATCAGGATGTCCTTGTTTTTAGATTGCCTTTGATACATGCTATAACGATTTTTTCTTGTTATGAAGGACGAGCTGCGGGATGCTGTCCTACTAGTGTTTGCCAACAAACAGGATTTGCCGAATGCAATGAATGCTGCTGAGATCACGGATAAACTTGGTCTGCACTCGCTTCGTCAACGTCACTGGTAAACACTGTTCTCTCATTTGCATGATTCTGTTCTGTATGTAAGCTTCTGGCTTTCCTCTATTCGGAATTTGAGGTTCTATTTTACACATTAAACATATTTGTTTTACTTCTCCTCTTTTCAGGTACATCCAGAGTACTTGTGCTACCTCTGGAGAGGGTCTCTACGAAGGGCTTGACTGGCTTTCCAGCAATATTGCGAACAAGGTGCGCTCAGTTTGAATCTTTTGCTCATTTCATCTGCTATTCGTATTGCCACTTGCGGGACTGGTTTACTTCAAACATGGTCATTTGGTCTATATTTTTACATCTAGCTTAGGAGATGGATTTACTTGCTATTAGTCAATAGTCCTAATGCGTTCGTTTTGGAAATTTTGTGCAGGCATAAATGGGGTGGATATGAGTGCTACTTTCTCTCTTCAAAGAGCTTTTGTGAAACCTACACTGAGCTGGCTCCATTTCATTTGAGTTTTGTATTTGCTGGTAACAATCGCAATGATGTTTCTCTCAGTGTCTTTAGAAGAGAAGAATATTGTTTTAATGAAATGTGCGTGGCATATATGCATTTCTTTTATCGATTGCATTTTGTTATGTCCAGTAGGGGCATGCATTATCAGTTCTGTAACTCTTCCACATGCAAATGCATATATTTGCGATCATTCATAGTCCAATTTTGTATTTGAAGATCATCAATAGCGTCTTATCTGATCAATAATGGTCTATTTTTTATGGATTCTTTTGCGTGATGTTTAAACTTGTTGATTGGTAGAGTTTTGGTATGTTTAGTTTACCTATTTGGAATGATTATAGTCTGCCTCCTTTCAATTTCAATTTAGGAAAATCTGCCCATTCCAGACACTTCGTTGCATGCGGACACCATACTTCTCCGATTGTTGATATCTATGAAATTCCTATTGTTGGTACCTATGAAATCCCATTCCTGTCTTGCATTGTACGAATTTGGGGGCTTCTCCTATATTAAAATGCGAACTGTCATTATTTCATTTATCCGTGTTTATTCATTCATGCCAAACCCCAATGCTTTTCGGTGGTGTTGCGTTGCAACAAGCTCCAGTCTAGTTCTTCATCAAACTTGGTTTTTCTTTTTCTTTTTTTCGATTCATCAAACTTGGTTTGGGCCACAGTGTGTTGACTTATTGGAGTGTTTTCTAGTGCATGAAATTCATTACCCAAATTCGACGTGGTGCCTCGTTATGGATCATATGGGTCTCGAGGAACAGTCACTCTGGGACGTGCTTCTTGACTCTGACCGTACAGCGTTGCTCAAGCTATCCGACACCGGCCCCAACAGACTTGTACTGTAGACTGATATGGAGAAACTTTGACTCCGTGTGGACCAGGTCTCATATCCTCGCCACTGGGGTGGGAGATACCATTACCGTAGTTGGAAACTTGGAACAGGCAAGGGCCTGCTCCTTGTCCATTCTGTTCCTTGTTCATTCTATTATCAAGATTTTCACCCATTTCCGATCACTTAAGCAATTCAGCCTATCTGCCGCATGGGGAAAGTTCAGGAAAAAATTTCCTCATGCAGAGAAGTAGATTTCAGTGGATTTCATAATTTTTTACATTTTTTTCTCTTAAAAACAAAATTATTATGAACCTTTTTGGTGAAGATTCTATTTGTCCCATTCTCAATATGTAGGCAAACCTATTTTCAACCATAGGATGGATACAAAATTAGTTTAAGTGATCATTGTGGCTCTTAGTGTACATGGTGTGATTATTGTATGCTATCAATGTACACCTCCTAGACATTTTTGTACGCAAGCTGTCACCTATACTTCAATTAATCGAAAATTAAATAGCCTAAGCTGCTAGAATGGAAACCTGATCGGAAATGGGTGATTTCCTTCTCCTTTTTTTCTTTTTTTTGGTTCCTTGTCTAGCCTTTGGGCTTGGCTGTTTTTCTTTTGTTGTTTGCAATGCAATTTTGTTTCATTTGTTTCAAAAAATAAATAAATAAATTCAATACTCAAATCAAAAAAGTCATTTTCATTCTCTTAACATGCTACAACCAACAATCACATAAAGTTGTCACTTCCTCAAAATATGAAGGAAACATCAATATTATTTTGAGACATCAGAAGGAGTACAAGATTACATTACATGGCTATAACATTTGTGCTTTTCATAAGCTCATATCTTACAATCCACGAGGTGGAAATTCTAAAAAATTTATCGCAAGTTCTCAAGTCAGCATACTACAAGATGCTACAATTACATGTGTCAAAAAAAAAAATTCAAAAATTTGGTACTTGTACTAAAAATGGCAATTTTCTAGCATTTTGGATGAAAATATAGTCATGGAACTTTAGGGGTTAACTAAAAATAGTATGAAAGAAACACAACACCAAACTTCATCACACCAAGTTTGGGTGCTTCAAGGAATTTCATCTTGTGTTTTTCTCAAACTCTGGCTCGTGGTCCCTCATTGCACACACTTTATGACTAACTCTTTGTTTTTTAATTTTTTGGTAAGGTAGGTGGCTCTAAATGCAATTTGGCTCTAAAAGCAACCACTAACTCAGAGGTACATTTTATTTTCTTCAATGTACCATACATGTACATTTCAGGAAGGGGTCGCTTTTAGTGACCACTGCATTTTAGCTTCAAAATTTTGTAACTGATTCCACAAAGGTCCAAAAAATATAAAATGACTTGGATTAGAAGCCAATTCCATTTGTCTTCCTACCAAAATTTTCTGAAAATTGTTTCAAGGAATTTAGCTTCCCCACAAAGGCAATTAGTCAGGGAAGCCAGGTCCGCAGCAACCACAGTCAATGAAAGATGGTTGTACTAGGTGTTGCAAACCCGTTGCAAAAATAATGAATTGGGCAACAAATTCTCTCCATATGATCAATTTTTTCCATCTGTACGAGTCCTGTAACTCAGGTCATAAGATCACTGCCGACTTCTGCTCTACAGTAACCAGTTGGAGGTAGCAAAGTTGAAGTAATCTAAAGAATGGAGCATTGGGAAGTGTGCTGACTTTCTCATAACGGCATGAACGATGTTTGTAGCGCCACAGCAGATCACCATGAGCTTGTATTTTACTGTAGTGAAACTAGTGGTACAAGTGTTGCAAAAGTCTGCAACAAACACGCCCATAACACAACACGGGGTAGCCTTCATGCACAACTGCTCATCACATTGAGCCTCAACTTGTCCACTTAGCTACTGATGAAGTATTGGTGGGTGTGGAATATTCCACACTATCTACTAGAAAGTCAAGGCAGTGACAATGCATGCTACTGAAAGTTTAGGCCCGTTGCTGATACTTTTGTTTGCATTTTCTTATTTGCAAAAGACAAGGGAAATGTATGCATGACAAATTACAAGAATGCTTATTGCACTTTAGGTTTTCATTGTGAATGTCGGATGAAATAATTGAGTGATATCTCTCTCTCGAATGAAAATGTGACAAATCTCGTGACAAGTGTCGTGACTAGGGCCGTGACATTGCATATTTAATCCTCAAAAGAACATTTTGTGCCCCTCGGGCCTTTTGTCCAAAGGAATAACGGGAATTGTGGGAGTTGTTGTGAATGTTTTATTTTTTATTTTTTATAAAATTGTTTGTGTTTTTCCCCTCCTCCCCGTAGGCATCAAATGTGGTTGATCTACTTTGAAATTTCCATTGTCTCTGGGAGATCGCTCTACATCTATAGGTCCTCAAGTGGAGCAGGCTTCTTTGCAAGGTTACCTGCCAGAGAGAGGTTGAGTTCAGAGTGGCACTGGGCACAAAGCCATCTGTCCTTCTTAGAAATACTTTGGCAGATGCCTCGGGCTGCCCCGCGAAGAAAGAAAATGTTCTTTTAAGAGTTCATATTATTCAAGATGTCACAGTTTTTGAAGCGGGATCGGTTGTTGTGGTTGTCCAACCCAACCCAAAGGCATGGATGTCTGTCAGGAGCAGGTGCTTCTCAGGTGATCCGTCCTTCACAAATGAGCTCCCATGAGGCCATGAAGGAGAAGAATTTAGACCAAATAACAGTACCGTACCGGTCTACTCCTTCCTTTATTTTTTCCACTTGTGGGTCCAAAAAGGGGCTTGGAAAAGAAAAGGGCGAAGTTAGACTGGGCGACTCCCATGATTGGGACACAGCTGGAGTGGGTTTGAAACTCCGGCAAGGAAACAGCAGAACAACTGTGCTACTGTACTGAGGGTTCAAACAGCAGTCTGCTGTATACGGAGTATTTTACAAACTAATTTAAGGTACGTTCCCACTTGGCGTTTGCAAACTCCGGGTGTTAAAAGATAAGACCTCCATATAAGTAGGAAGGAATCTTTTTTTATAGGAGCTCAGGTTCGGAACTGTTGAATTTGTTTCATAGGTATGTGCAGTTCTCACATGGCTTGAACTTACAACCAACTCTTACTTAATCTAATCGAAGCTCTTGCAGTTTGTTGTTGACAAGGAAAACCTCCTATGTGCTGCAGCAACCCCGGGGATCGCTTTTTCACCACCCTCGACACCGCGTGCCACTCTTCGAGCTGCAACTCTGACAAATTAAATAAAATGGCCGCCAAGAATGCTATTGTGCGGAAGCTCCCCAGTGTTGTGATTCTGGGTTGCATGACTGTGGTATGTCCTGATAAAACTGGTACATTGACAACAAAGCAAATGTCTGTCATAGAGCTAGCTATGACAGCACTGGGAGACTCAGGATTTTCACGCTGAAGGCACAACGTACAACTTCAAAGATGGTTTCATTGAAGGTCTAGAAGTTGGGAATCTGCCTAGAAATCTGACAATCATTTGCAGAAATTGCTGCACTTTGTAACGATGCTGGGGTTTCTTTCGAGCGGATGGCTTGCCGACGGAGGTAGCCTTGAAGGTGTGTCTGAAACCTCATTTCAAATCTAGAGTTCTTTTGCTCCCGCAACGCAATTGCACTAGAAATGAGCTTCTAAAGAAAGGAATTTAAGTCTTTAGATCAATTCTTGAACTCGTTAGCTTGTTTAGTCCTGAACCCATTATTTGTTTCATTCAATTTTGCCCGGAGCCTGTGAACGACCCCGACAGCTCCAAAACCACCGTGCTCCCCTCGAACAGCGAAGGGCTCCCCTCGAAGTGCGACGAGTTCCATGCGTAGAGTTTTAGCTAATAGACGCTAACAGGCAGCGATACATAACACCGCACGGATTCAGCGCAAATCTTCAGATTTCAAAGATTTGAGTACTACGAAAAAGCTGGCGAGTTCTCCGTGATTCTTACGAAAACTACATAATATTCCCACTCTTATACGTGGACACATCAGATTCCAGCTAGGATCGGCAAATACTAAAGAACGTGAGTGAGAACACTACAAGTTTTTTTATGTAACAGCAGCCTTTAAGAACACCTGTAACACCAAGTGGGAATGGACCCTAAGATAGGTATCCTTAAACCGTCACAAATTGCTCCTGTGCCTAATTACTACTATTAGCCAATTCAAATTTTTCTATATTCTTATTGGCAAGGGAAAGGAGGTTCCAACGCACCAAAGAACGCAACATTTGGATACTATATGCAAAAGTTATGAAGGAACAAAGTTTGGTTCTAAAAGCGTTTCTTCCACAGAGGTACAGAACTGATTTTGGAAATGTACATACAATGAAGATGGCGCTTTAAGTTCAATGGCGGTTTTGGGATACCTACCTTAAAGTGGCATAAGCTTTGGGTGCATGCTGCAGGTCCATTTGACGTAACAACATTCTCTTCATTCACACTAGTGTGCCCTGTGTGTCGTTGGCACAGCCAAAATAAAAGTAAAAGTACTTTTTTCATTTCATAAAAACTTCTAAATTCAATAAATTTCACATTGTAGTTCCAAGCATCACAAAACAAAGCCCTTGCACCCCTCCTTGTTGAGGGCTTTCTGATGATACCAAGCAAGTGATTGGGGGACACACGGTCCAAGAGATCTCTAAATATGAAACAAAGAAACAAAAGAAACAACCTAATGTAAAGCATGGATGGGTTGCAAAACCTAGAAAACTACATTATTGGCTCTGGCTCGGATCGGAGGGGAGGAGGCATGGTGTCGACAGGTTTGGGAGCTAAAGTAGACAAGCCTAACTAGCATTCTGAATATCTTGGAATCGACTCCAAGGACACATATTTTTCAGAGGTGTATGTTTGTTTCACAAATCAAACCCGTGTGGAAATATAGTTTTCTAATGAAAAATTGCAAGTTTTGTAAATTTTTGAAGTGGTTTGCCCTAAAATGAAAAAAACATTCGTAGAGTGAACTTGATGAAGTCATGAGCATCCTATAAACAACCCATAATTGCTCTTTCATGTATGCAGTGGCACTTGTACATGTTTAAGATGTCATGTGTTGTCCCCAAGCTAAAAGGAGACTAAAATGATTATGTCTCCAATATGCAACTTCCCCCCATTTGTATTACCACCCTTTTGCAAGTGTTGTAAAACCACTTTGTCAATGTCCTAATTAAGTCACGCAGTCACTAGAGTGATTTTTCCATAAATTGTCCGGATTTGGATGATGTGTTAAATGGTATGGGGGTCAAAACTAAGATGACGGAATTGGGTAGTGAACGGAAATGCGTTGGTCTATCTTACATGCGGGGAAGTTAGAATCAAGAGCTTATTCAAAAAGAGAGTCAATGGTAGAAGGATGGAACCCCTTGTAGAATAGATGCTTGTTCTTGTATAGCTTTGAAGCATCATGTAGTACCACGGGCTGACTTCCTTCCCACTATCCACAATGTAAAGGGTACCTTCATGTTAGAAGTAATGTGAGATGAGGAAGAAAACTTTAACAACACTAAGTATTATTGGTGTTTGAATTCAAGGACATTTTGCTTATTTATCCATAGCAACTCACTCTACAAATTTTCAACCAATCACAAGTCTTATAATACATAGAAGGTAATAAGTATGTCACTTTTTATTATGACAAATTGCAAAGTATTGATAGTAGAAACATGGGCCACATGGACTAAGGGAATGACCAATATAAAGACCTACATGACATATTAGACCATCAACGAGTCTTTTGTTATTTCCGTGGTCTACAAAGTCCTTATTTTCATCAGCTTATAGAACAAAAATACACAATGTTAGAAGAGTTATGGTTTCTCCAAAATTGCTTATTTAGAAGAGTAAAAAAATATATAGAGGTGAATTCAATCACTAATTCAAGATTTTTCATTAAAAAGTTTGAGATGATGATTTTTTCTTGCATTATTTCAGACATTGTAATATTGTTTTATTTCAAAGAAGTCTAGTTATCACTTTAAAATGCAAGAGCATATCTATTTTTTTTTCAAAGCTTCCCAATCACTACAAAAAGTGTTGTTGAGAAAATGGATGAATGTTGATCATATTTTGCAGAAAATAAAATTGATAGTATATCGACATCATTGAATTAATTTTGAGCCTTATTAGTTAATATTTTTATTTTACAAAGAATTTTGTTACCAAAAAATGGCATATTGTATATTGTCGTTATCTTTTGCAATTTTGGACTTTTGTTCCCTAAAATTGTTCTTGATCTGATTATTTATTTGAGAAAAAATAATGATTGCAAATATTAACCACTCTACTTGAAGACTCCAAGAATATTCTTTAAATGAGTAATTTGTATTGCAATCTAAAATTGAGAGTCTCTGAAATCACATTTCTAAATTTTCAGTGATACAAGCTTTTGAATTATGGCATAATTTTCTGCACTGTTATATACAAGTAAAGATCATATTAAGAGTTTTTCAATCTAATTTGTATTAATAAAGAAAAAAAACATATTTCTCTTCAAAGATTGTGAATAATTTCAAATCTTCATCAAAATATAACATAATTAAAAAATTGATATGACATCTTATTTCAATTGTAACAATATAAAAAATTTAAAAGTTCGTTTATATATAGAGTCAAAAGGAATTGTCCATGGGAAAAATATTAAAGTGTCAAATATAGTATTAAGTTCCAGTCTTAAATAAAAGTTAAGGATTGTTAGAAGTTTATTGATTGGAAGAAACAATAAGAAGAAGCCATAATCTTAGCTTGAGAAATTAGTTCAAAGTGGTGTTATAGAATGAAAGTTTGTTTTTTGTTTCAACTAATTAGAAGCTCATTTATTAGTTTTTCTATTTAAGAGTCGTGCCATCAAGAGGTGGACTAATTGATTTTCCTTGATTTAAACAAATTAAGATCATCACTTTCCAAAAAAAAAGATCCAATCATTTACATATATTCTAAATCCTCATATTATTTTCTTCCCTTTTTGACAAAATATTGAATAAGGAGGAAAAAAACACTCTTACTTTCATTAGAAGCATGGTCTAATTTATTTAGGGACCATATTATTTTTTGCTCACTGTTCATTGACAACTATTCTTCGACCAAATGCAGAACTTATCCCAAATTCATTATTTTTAAAATATTAAATGACACAATGAGTCCCTTGAATTCAATTTTTATTTTTTTCCTTTAAAAATTGTGATGCTTACGGACTTTCAAACATACCTATTTCATCAGTGTTCAAGCATATTCTCTAGTCTACAGATACAATAATCATGTCACCCTTTCCTACATAGGTAGGATTGCCTCATTTCTATCCCTCTACACTAGCGTAAATATTTTTGTTGTATAACCATGTCGCTCATGTGGAGATGGTTTGTAAGATAAAGAGGTCAATTCATTCTATTTATAATGTCTTTCTATTTGAATTTCATAGTTTACCACAATACAAAAGATTGGGCAAATCTCCAATCCTCACTTATAATAGATGGATTTAGAGCAATGGAGTAAAAAAGAGTTCCAAATTTTCTTTACTCTTGTAGCAATGACTAGAAGCAATTTTGATTTTTGTTGTAGGTCACCAAAACAATATAAGGTAAAACACCTAATTGCGACATTTTCCATTCTCTAACACCTAAAAAATGGCCCTGAATGAATACTTTTGTATTTCAAAATCAGCACAAATTTTCAAAAGCAACCAATGAAAGGTGAAGAGTTTTTTGAATGAGGGTCAAACCACCCTCAAAGGTACCATTGAGATTACTTTTGTAGGACAGGACTTGAGTCCTTTTCTAAACTTTTGAAGCTCTAAGTTACTTTGATGTTGTTATTATTTTTAAAAATTTATGGATGATTGGTATAGAAATGCATCCTTTTAAAGAGATGAAGAAGAAATTTCATAAAAAAAATCTTTCAAAAGATGTAAATCACAAGTTTTAAGGCTAAATTTAGTGTCTTTGTTATAATATAGCACTTTAAATAGATTTTTTTGCCCAAATTTTTTAATCTTATGAAATATACAACTATGAAAAAGAATTTCTAGTGATTAAATTTTGGACTAAAAATAGTATAATTTTTTAATCAATTTATTGATCTTTGACAAATTTTTGATTTAATCTTTAAAAAAAATTAAACATTCAATTTCAAAAATAGATTTCATAAGGACCTTGATGTGAATAATATAAACACTTTTTATTTTATCACAATCATCATTTAGATTAGTTTTTATATTGAAAAGGACGTTCACATGTTTTTACTTTTGAATATGATAGAAAATGAAAAAATATTCAAATTATAGCAAATGAGTCCTTTTCTATTCTATAATATGAATATATATACACATGATTTTTAAAAAATTCAATCACATTATTATTCATTAGAAATTAGATCCATTTTCTACCATTGAAAAACCTGACAGGGTGACATCTGAACTTCAATTTGAACTTTAGTAAAGAAGTTTAGATTTTTTTGTGAATAAAAAAATATTAGTCTTAACATGACTTGGACTACTAGTAGAAAAGGACTAAAATGACTAAATTTAATAGACTAGCATTAAAAAACAATAGCTACAAAGAAGATACATTGCAGATTTCAATGCGTCTGACCCCTTTTGTGGTCCATTTGAGTGAGATTTGACCCAGAAACCAGTGGAAGTTGAAACATTTTGTGCTTCAAAGGAGTTCATTCAAGGTGAAACTAATGTTATGTATAGGCTACCGTACGTGTAGATCAATAAAAATTTCAGATTTTCAAAAATAGCTGTACAATTTTTAATTTTTTTGGCATTTTCCAAATTTTCCTGAGTTACTCACAAAACTGACCTACACGTATGATATCCTGTGTTTTCAACTTTGAAAATTTGTAAAATATTACTCCATACTAAACCTTTGAAAAACTATGAAACCACTCGGGGTGCATTTCTCTTGAGTTTGCTAATAGGGTTTCATCAAATTTTCATCAAATTTTTCTGGTCATTCAACCTCTCGGAAATGGGAACAAAAAAAATGTTGCTTGCAGGTGTCTCTACCTTGAGTGCCCTGCTGTGCTCTGAAAATTCTTTCATTTACGTAAATAATTCAATTGAACAAATTGAAAGTCTTATACCAAACAAAAAACAAAAACAACATTTTTTAATGTCGGTGATCCAGTAATAAACCTAAACCATTTGTAGAAATGTGTAAATATAGATCCAGCTCACTGAATGGCATCCTGGAGGGCAACTGAATGATTGTACGGAGGGCTTGGTCTTCCAACAAATGTGTAAGTCAAATATTTAATGAGACCCAGTTCTTTATCATTAATGTGCTGAACATGTTCTTCTCTAAAAGAAGGAAATCTGATTTCAAAAATTCAAAATTATACCGGTTCAGACTGTCAGGGGAAATGGCACTTTTCATTGAGTTTGGTTTGGATGATAGTTTTTTTGTTTTTTGTTTTTTGTTTTTTGTTTATGTTTTTAAGAAATGGAACGAACCATTGCATTGAAAAGTTTGAATGATAGTTTGACGGATGAAATGGAACTGTTGCCAAAGTTGCTGTGAAGTTGGTACACTGTTTAGAGCATCGCCACCGTGGGGTGGCTAAATCCCCACGGTAGGCTGGCGTTGGTGGGCCAAAATCAATCCCCGGGCACAGTTGCTCAAATCTCCCCCACTGTGACACGTGCGCATGACCCCCTCTGTGGCTTGTTGTTACTAAAAAAAGAGTAACCAAACGTGAAAATGAATGGAAAACAGTCAAACGCAGCAAGAAAACACAAAAATTGATCTAGAAGCAATTAGAAATCTGTGCCAAATCTCGCAGGGCTCCGGAAGCTATGGGGAAAACATGGAATTTGCCTGTGCCCGGTTGTTGAAAGCTGTCAGGGCGTGCCACGAAGGGGGAAGATTCAGCTCTCGGGCTTAGTGTAAGGCACCCTAGCCAGGCTTGCTGAACCACAGTGGGGATGCTCTTAGCATAGCACTAGAAGGACACGAGACTATCACTGAGGTAGTAAATAAGGTAGTCAACAAAAAATTCAACATATTCATAGATGAATTAGTCCATTATGTACGTTTTTTAAGATCCAACGTCATTCATTGGACACTTTAAGTCTTTATTGTACTTATTGGATTAGAGGGGTTGAATAATCTTCTATTAGTGAAGATATAGATTGGTATTGAAAAATAAATAAATCAAGAGCCAAGATTATTCCAAGAGTTTTGATGCATAACACTGTTTATCAATGTGAGGTAGGGGTCCTTTTTGCATTCTTGAAAAGGTGCCCCTATAGTGAACAAAATTGTCTTATTGGTGGTTGTTCAACTAATCCCAATCCTTGCATTAACCCCTAAAGTTCCTTGACTATGATTTCACCAAAAACGCTCCAAAACTGCCATTTCTAGTACAAGTACCAAATTTTAGAAAAAAACTTTTTTAGACACATATAATCATAGGATCTTATAGTATTCTAGTTTTAGAAGACGTGGAAAAAATTTCAGAATTTTCCACCGAGCAGATTGGAAGATATTAGCATTTGAATTGGCAAAGATACTTTTTTTGTCCTTGCGAAAAACAAGGCAGCTGCACTTCACAAGGTCACATTTGTATGAAAAAATGTTCAAAATGGTGATGCCTATTTGAATTCGTATTTCTAAACAAGTTGGCTACATGCTTAAAAAATTTCAAATCATTTGGAATTGTACAACATATAGGAAAAAATAGTAAGTAGAAAAAAGTAGAGAATGATTCAAAACACTAAATTGTTAAGAATTTAATTATGGAATTGAAAAATTTCAATCCCAATGGTTGTAATGTTGTAAGAAACAATCTATATCCTATAATTTTATTTTTTTTCAAAAAATATTGAAAATTCAGTGAAATAAACAACTTCAAAGTTTATTTTAGAGTAGAAAATCCATAACTGCCTGCTAACTAAAATTCTTCATAATTTTTGACTCATTGATTGAAATGGAATGATTCAAAGATTTCCATATATATATAAATTTAGAAAACCAATTTCAAATTTTTATTTTTGAAAAAAGCAATTTTTTAAAATTTGCTCGGACTGCCCGCCTGGTGAAAAAGTAACATAGTAGGCCATAACTTTTGACTCCTATTTCGAAATGTCATGAAATTTAGTGCACATCAAAGATATTTCTTGTCCCCACCTTCTAATAAAATTTCAACTTAAAATATGAAAATCTCTAGTCACACGTACCTATCCAAAATTGCTATGTTGCTAAAAATAGCAGGCTGGTCCTTTAGGGGTCAATACCCCATTGCGTAATTATAAAATGTTATGTGTCATTAAAATGTCTTTTGCATTAAAAGATCAAAATTCATTAACCCCTAAAGGACCACAAGGCCACCAAGTGGCTTTTGCACCCAGTCCTTTAGAGGTTAATTCTAAGAGGATGTTGAGGAAGTTTTGTATGCTTTACGCATATTGAAGAATGGATGATTTTCAATCCAATTTTTGGTGTGCAACATTATTGATGCTATTTCCACATCATTTTGTCAAGTTCAAGACAATTTAGTTGCTTTTTGATTTCATGTGGGTTAGTTTATCAAACAAAATGATACCCTATCCAATGCATTTCTATATTTGACCTTTTGTCCCTACAAACTTGATTTTGACATTGAAAATCATTCTTTTGCTTGTAAGCAAAACTATCAAAATGAAGCTACTGGACTGGAGTTTCTACACAACTTTGAAGTTTTGAAAAATCATTTAAATAAGCATTCTAGTGAAAATTGAAGTTGAGGATCTATAACTACATTTTAAAAGATGGAATGATATAGAAATTTTATTTATATTTTTATTAATGTTCTACGCTATAATGTACTTTTATTCTGAATATTTTAGATTTTTTGAAGATGATTGGTATTTGATATGAATTTTCTTCATTTCTTATTCAAAAATTTGTGGTAGTTTGAAATTTTCAGAAAAAAATCTGAAAATTTTATGACAAATATTAGACCTGTGATTTCATCTTTGAAAAATAAAACAAAAGAAATTCACTTATAAATTTTTTTAAATGAAGGATAAAGAGTGATTGACTTTCAAGTTTGCCTACATGATTGTAGGCTTTGTCCTTTAGAAGTTAAAAAAAGATGTTCTAAAAATGATACAAGTGTTATATTGTTATTTATTAATTTTGTGGATGTAACCATTACATGTTGTAGTTAATATATTAAAGTATTTTTTCTTTGTTTGTAAAAATTGGAAACACAACCAATTGCGAGATCATTGTACTTAAACTTGAAGACCAATTTAAAGGAGACAAATATTATAATCAAAAGAAATAGGCCAAAACAATTGGTGGAAAAGTAGATATACAAATTAGGTGCAAGATCCTAAAATAAAAAGTTGCACAAATGATTACAAAATTTTCTACTCTACGTTAGTTTCACTATGAGTTGTTTTCTAACTTCACTAAAAATAAATCACAAATACTTTGGAAAGTAAACGTGTTTTCAATATTGTCACTATAGTAAACAATGTCGCATGTACTATTAGGATAAATAAATTTAATATCACCTTTGATATCATTATGTCATTTGTATGCTCATACTTACATTTTACATCTCAAAAATGCCCCCTTGTCATTGTCATATAAATTAGATATGACTTTCATTACACTACCACATTAGATGTGACTTTCATATGATCCTTCATATGATTTGAGATTCAAGTATCATTTAAAAAAATTAAAACTTTAAAAAAGTTACAAAATGGTCCAAAATGACCTTAAACTACCCAGGGTGATGGCCAACTTCTGATGGAATCTACGAGGTTCCCGGTTCAATTCTCTGTGCTTACATTGCTTGCATGGGGGCTCTTTGTGCTGGCGCACAAGGAGGGGGTTTGTCCCTCCACTTTTTCCTGATAAGGATATCCAAGGTGTGAAATTCCCGGGCTTTAACGCCAGGTTGCCTTGGTTGGGTTGTGTCAGTCTAGCTGCAGCCCTTAAAGGCCGTATGTTTCAAAAAATAAAAAATTACAAATTTATAAAACCTTTTAAACTATCTTTTTTTACTCTTTGATTTTTTAATTTAAAAAAAAGCTTCAAAAAACTTTCTAAAATTGCAACTTTTCTAAAGTTCAACTTTTGAAAAATTAATGAAATTTAAGATCACATGAAGTTCATATGAATGTAGCATCCAATGTAGTATCGATGTTCATCCACTAAAAGTCATCTTAATGTCATACAGCAATGAAAAAAATTAACTTATTAGAAAAAAAAAATTGGGAAAAAAAGGTATTCTTTGAAAAAAAGAATTGCCGTGTAAAGTAGTCTGCTCTAAAAGTGAGTGGCATCTTCAAATCAATCCTATATTTAGGTCTAAAATGGACATTAGGTGGTCCTTAAATGGACCCCTCAAAGCCTTTGAGAGAATCCAGAAAAATGCACTATTTATTGCAAAAGCCAATCATTGGTCTTCATTTACTCAAATCACTTTAGAAGTTGCAAGTGGTCGGATTTTGAAGACCTAGGGTCACAAATAGGTGCCTACAATAGTGTTTTTTTTTAAATTCATAAGTAATTCAAAAACGATTTAAAAAAAATATGAAACCACTTGTGTGATGTTCCACTTTCATTTTTTTTCCTCTGAAAAATGATCCAAAAATATTTCTATTCATGAAAACCTGTGAAAAAGGCAAACCAACTCTTAAATGGTCGCTTTTAGAGCATACTACCTTACAAAAAATTTAGGTTCTAGGCTTCCACGTGGTTCTACTGACCTCAGGACCATGTGGACTTTGCTTCGTAGGCAAGCACTTTGGATCCCGGGGAAATCACTAAGAGTGTCCATTAGAAACTATATGTGTTAAGATTTTAGACCCCCTATATTATATTCTAAAATTTAAATAAAAAGAAAAGAAAAAAATATGACTAGATTTTCCTACTTTGAAAGTTTATGTTGTGAATTATTGATATTTTTATTTGACAATTATAATTAGTTATAAATTTTTGAAGTAAAAAGATACATTGTAGAACTAAAAATAACTTTCACACCCCTATTTTATACAAGATTTTTTTTTCTAAAAAATGAACAAAAAATTGTTGAAAATAACACCCTACTGAAAGTTTATTTTTCTTGAATATGATGCAATGGTCATCTAAAATGTATTCTCTAAAAATATTTGAGTTAAAAAACATGCAATTTCAGTTCATTATTCAACCTATTCTAAAAATCATTATATATGTTATTTGAGTTGAATATTATTGGCAATAGAAACCTATAGTTATTATTAAACAAAGCTCAAAGATATAGGTTGAAATTATAAGTTGATATAAGTTGAATTTATTTACAAGTATATAGGGGGTCAAAAAATCACTTTAACACACGTGGTTTGTCATAGATACACTAAGTGATCTCCCCGGGCTTTGGATCATATGGATTTCATGGAATAATAAGGCATTTGCAAATGTTTCTTGGCCACTAGGTAATGGTCAACATGCACTGTGGGAAGCCTTCTTGGATGCGGGTCGTGCGGCGCAAATCAAGACACAGTGCGGTGCATGCCTTCACCCCCATTTGTTTGATAGGTTCCATAGTAGATTTCAACGTGTCTGGCTTCAATCCCCCGTCTTTGCTTGCAAGAGGGGAGATAAGGAGGTGTTTTGGAACAGGATACGCCCTCCGGAGTGCTCCTTCAGTTAATTTGTGACTTCGGTTCCTTCTTAGAGTTGTTTCTGTTAAGCTCTCTTTGTCCAGCTATTTTGGCTGGGCTGTTGTTATTTGGTTTCTTTTAATGCAGTGGGTCTCCCATTTGTTAAAAACAAAAACAAAAACAAAAACAAACAAAAAACAAAAACATTTAGGTTCCACTATAGTTACCCAACTCTTGTGACCCAAACTAAAATTCCCAATCAACTGGTTGAATGTGTAAATATGAGCTTTAAAATCGTTCCGTGTTTCAAAATAAATAAATAAATATGAGCTTTAATTTTTGAGATTTCACGGTGAGTACGTGGTGCTGTTGGAGTGGCTTGGCTGTGAGTGAGTGGCTTGGCAGTGTTTTCGTTGGGGGTAGGGTGGTCTGGATTTAGACTGGCGGCCCTCACTTTCCACACACTGCAATTGGAGGCATTCAGTTTTTCAAATTCCCCTAAAGATTTGGATTTGGGCTATGGTTTCAGTTGGGTACCCATTTTTATTAGTCATCATCTTTATGAGTTGCATATGCAATCCAAGTGATTGGCATTTTAAGAAAATTCCATTTTATGCAACAATATGACAATAAGAAGAAGGATATCTCTGCTATAAAAAAATGGTTTGAATGCAGTTTGAATGGAGTGTTTCTTGGATATGACCAACATGACAATGTGCATAACGAGATTAACCTCTAAAGTCCCAAGGTCTTTTTTCCATCAAAAAACACTCAAAACTGCCATTTCTTTTAGAAAGAGCAAAAAACTTTAAAAATTATTTTGTTTTTCGCATATTTTAACCCTAGGATCTTGTATTAGACTATTGTAAAAATATGTGGAAGAAACTTTAGAAACTTTGACCCCATAAATTGCAAGATATTTGCATTTAAAGTGAAGAAAATAATTTTTTATGCATTTATTATCATTGTCAGTATCATCAAAAAGTTGAAAATTGTCAAAAATTACAATGATCTTCATAAAATTGGCAATTTTTTTTGATGATATTGACAATGGCAATTTTTTTTAATAATTTTTTTGGATTAATTGTGTGCATCATGAACTCTAGTGTTTGTACAAAAACATTGAATTTAAAAACGATTATACAGCTGTGAAATGTAAGTTGAATGCATGGTCCTATTTAACAAATATTTCAAATGCAAGGGCATTAGGATATAGCAATGGTCCATGTTGCAACCTATACTCTTTCTACAATGGCTTATGCAATCCCATGCTCTCAATTCAAAAAAAAATTCAAATATTGTGAGAACCAACATCATTTGCATGTTTGTTAAGTTGATGATAATTTAAATTCTGTAAATGTCAATTTCCTTCAATTTTTCCTGTACAACAATCTAAAACAATGTATACCAACATGCCTAGGCACAAAAATGATGACAAATTGGAGTCTTAAGAAAAGATTGACAAAAGATAAAGTAATTCTAAATCATGGTGAACAAAACCAAGTTTTAGACACAGCTAACTTTGAAATTAATTTTCTTTCAAATCACAAATCACAACTTTTACATATACACTTTTGGATTTTGTCTATTGATGCTTAAGGTATGGTTGTTTGAATGAAAACATTTTAAACTTGTACTGAGTTTTGTTAATCATTGTAGATTCTATGATATACATATAATAATAACATTAGTACAAAGACCATTGTAAATGAGGAGTCTGTTGGGGATAGTTTAACTAGCCATGTCTCAAGGACATAGTAAACAAAATCTATTATTGCAGTCTACTTTTAGATTCTATAATACAAATTTTGACAATCAACTCTATTTCTTCTGAGTTTAAGAATTCTAATTGAAACAAAGCCTACAAAATAAAGAAATGATTTCTTCGTATGCTTCTTTTTCTTCACATATATTATGTAATTTCAGGAGTCTTCACCAAAACATAAGAAATTTTATATTTATAGAAATTACATTTGTAAAAAATAACTAAATGGAATTTCAAATAAAAGACTTACCTAGGTAGAATGCACTTGGTGCTACAAAGTGACCCTTGAATGATTTCTAATGGACAATATTATATTGTAGCTTTTCATCCTTTTTTTCTGGAGATTTTTTAATATTTGCTAGAAATTCTATTACTAAGGTATTTTTTACTGTGCAGCAAAGAAGTTTAGAAGATGAATTCCAATATTAATAGAAACATGGTCCATGCAGACTAGGAAAATGATCATAAAAAGACCTAGTTCAATCAAATCTATCATGTGGGAGTCTTTTTGTAAGTCATCTCCCTAATCTTTGCGGACTATGTTTCTACTAATGCAAAACGTGTTGATTTTATTAGTATATATTGCCAACTTTTTATATCTTGCTCTTAAACTACTAAAGTCCAGCTAAAGTCCTATGGTTCGCTCGGGGGACAAAATGGATTTTAAGTAGGCTCCTATAGTCTCAAAATTCATCTTGATTTTTTGAAACTTTTATGAAGATAGAAAAATACATTAGCTTTCTAGGAATATAATTTTGATTTCAATCAGTGCATGGGAGCAAACAAAAAGCCCTTTTTTAGGTGCAGCGGGCAAAAATCTCCCACACAATTTTTTTTTTAAAATTTTAAAATTTATTTCTAATAGATTATAATTTTATCTACATGAGAAGATTCAATTCATTCCATTTGGATTTGTTATGTGAAAGTTATGGGAAATCTTGTTTCATGGACAACGGTGCTAGTATACGAGTATGAAAATGCAAGCATGTGAGCCTTGAGCACATATATATATATATAAAAGTAGATATCCTTTAATCAATGAAGGTGCTTATAATATAAACACCTATAATGTAGGTATCTACAATATAGTTACACTAAAATCATAGAAAGTTTCTATTATATAGACACCTATAACATAGGTGTATAGTCTTCTAGGCTCATGGGCTCATGCTCTTATGCTCACATAATAGCAACCCTCTTTCATGGGCAATCAGAGCATCTTCTTGAAAAAATAAATTGTTGGATTCATTTTTGAATTCAATTTTCACAATTTAAAAAAAAAAATTCACAAGGTTAAGATCTTGTGCTAGAACAATCTCATTGTTGAAATTAGTGTGTTCCAATTCCATCTTAGAGCTATTAACAATTCAAATTTTCCTTCAATCTTGAACTTGCTTCTATTTTACAAATTTTTAGTGAGTTAAAATTAAGTAATTTTTATTTTAAATTTTTTTCTAAACCATCAGCTCAATTCTTCAATAAATAAAAATTAAAAATTAAAAAACAGTAGTACAAAAATTTAAGTTAAAATGATTCAAAGCCAAAAATTTAGTCGAGCAAGGTACAATTTTTTTTCCTACTTTAAATGCAAATATCTTGTGATCTATGAAGCCAAAGTTTTTGAAATTTCTTTGACACATTTATATTCTAGTCTAGTGCAAGATCCTATGGTTAGATATGCAAAAAGACAAATTTTAAATTCTTTTGTACTTTGCAATAGAAATGGTAGTTTTTGAGTGTTTTTTGATGGAAATAAGGCTTCGAGACTTTAGGATTTATTTTCAGTTAAAGCCATGCAAATGATCTTTTTTGACTTTGAACCCAATTAATGAATTCAATTTTATCAAGTATTATTTCTACTCCAAATTAATAATTTGAAAAATCCTAGAATTATTTGTTTTTTATAACATAAACGATTAGGGTACAATGACAATCTATTAATTTTTAAATTACATAATGACACTAAATTTTGGTTTACACTATCAATGATGAGCTATGCAATAATATACAATTATGGTGAAAATTTGAGATTGTCTATAGGATATTTATTATTTGATATGGAGTTTCTTAGTTTTAAGAAAAATAATTTATAAGGTATGTGCTTCCAAGACAACTCCTTTTTCTATTCTAAAGATCTTAGGGATCAAAATGATTAATTTTTATAATATTATTTACTTATCCTCTTGAAGGGAAAACCAAACCGAGTACTTTCATAATTTTTTGACCTTCTTACAATATTCTATAAATTTTCAAGGTTGAAAATATAGGGTGACCTATTCATGCTACTAGAGTTTTGTTATCTCCTAAAGGATCGTTGTCCCTTCGAGGGACAAATGTTGTGATTTTTTGAAATTTTTTTGGAGATAGAAAAACTGATGAGCTTTGTGAGAATATAATTTTTTTCACAATCGGTGCCCGGGAACAAAAGTTATAACCAAATAAGCTCAAAACAGGGGACGGGGGGCAGCCCGGGCAGCCAAAAAAAATGGACAAAAACTTGAATTTTTTTTTTGAATTTTTTTTCTCATAGATTATATTTTTGTCTATCTGGAAAGCTTTGATTCATTTCATTTAGATTTGTTATGAGAAAGTTATGGACATTCTTGTTTTTTGGGCAATTAGAGCATCTTCTTGAAAAAAATAACTTGTAGGATTCATTTTTGAATGCAATTTTTCAAATTTTATTTATTTACATGGTCTGATTTACTTGCTAGAACAATCTCACCATTCAGATTAGTGCATTTTAATTCCATCTAAAATATATTAATATTTTAGATTTTCCTTCTATCTTGTACCTACTGCTACTTAACAATTTTTTTAAGAATGATAATGAAGCTTTCTTGAGGTTTTTTTTTTTCTTGGACTCTCAACTATGTAGTGCAAAAATTTTAAGTTGAAAATGTTCAAAGTCAAAAAGTGTAGTCCCGCAATGTGTTGAAAAACTTGTTTTTTTCACTTTAAATGCAGATATCTTGCAATCTGTGCGGTCAAAAATTCTAAAAAAATTTCCACACAGTTTCATACTAGTTAGGTGTAGGATCCTATAGTTAGATGTGGAAAAAAAATTCAATTTTTTTTACTCTTTGCTATAGATATGGCAGTTTTGAGTGTTTTTAGGCAGAAAAAAGGTTTTGGTCCTTTAGGGGTTAAATAGCCTCTTTTGATGCATAAAAATTCCTATTTGTTTCTCTTGTGTACTTGCTGCAATTTTAAGATATCAAATGAATCTATTCTCCATTAAAAATAGCTAACGCAATTTAAAATGTGGTGCAATTAGGTGCACTTACTTAATAGACATGTAATCTCACCCTTGAAAGATAGGAATGAAAAAAAAATCTACATATGTTTAGTGGCAAAATAGACCATACAAAACAATAGATATTTAAGTTAATTACCCAATCATAGACTATGTTTTGTAACCTCCACAAGCATTGACATCCACTGCGTGAATTATGAATGATTTGAGGATCTTTGTACAAGAGTTATGTGAAAACATCTAAATATGGTGAAAAAGTAATTTTTGTCTATTCTTCAAAAATGTGACTAGTGTGCTTCTAATTCAGTTCATGTAGGAATGGGAAGAAAAACTTGCAGAAATGAAAATCTTATGTCTAGATTCCTTGCAAGCTATAATTTATTTTGTCTAAAAAATTCTAAAAACTTCATTCACCCCCATACCAAGGACTCTTAGATTGAATACCAATAGTTGCACATTTGGCACAAAGAGACACAAATTCAATTACAATTGAAATTCTGTAATAGCTAGAAGCCCTGACTTTGAGGCCGGGAAGCTCTATCAACGGTCACATGAATTTTTGCAACTAAAAGAGGGCAATGTTCCCAAATAGCATACCTATGATAAGAATATATGAAAAGTTCCGAGGATTATTAATGTGGGTGAAGCAGAGGGGGTCAATTTTCTAGGTACGCTTTCAACTTAAGGTTAGTACATCTATAATCTAAAATGTGACATCTACATTTGAACCCAAAAGTGTTACAAAAGACTATAATTTAATTACACAAGAGTACACAATCAAAATACGAGAATTTATGAGAGCCTGATGTTGGTTTTGTATATACTTGAAGAAAATATTTTGAATTTTTATAAATTAACCATATACTATCCACATAATGCATGCTAATTAGAGTGCATTGGAATTCTCTTTCAATTGCCAATAAGAGCCAATAAAATTGATTTATATTTAATAATAAAAATTATGCTCAGTTGTAACTAGTGATGATTATTGGTGTGCTTATCTTGGTATCATAAGGTCTTTGCAATACAAAATATAAATCCTTCAATTCTGAGACTTGTGTTCTTGGAAGAAGATTTCTTCCAACCTTTTATATATTTCATGAAATATTTGTGCGATTCCAAGTCATTAATCTCTTTTGAAACATACAATTAGAATATTTGTTATTTCCCATGTGGCATGGGTAAATCTCTGGATGTTTCTACTCAAAATGTTCTACCTACTCATTCAAGAAAAATTAATAAAAAAATTATAATAAGCAATAAGCAATTACAATCCATTTTTTTTTGGTACCAACGGGGGTTTTCAGGGAGACATTGTCAAAAATTGTGGTTTTTTGGTATGTTATTCAAAAATGACAATTGAATTTTTTTTTGAAACTTCAACCGTACAAAATTGAAGTAAAATATTATACCAAAATGTGGAAAAATTTCAGCCTATTTGACCGTGTGGATTGAAAGACTATAACGTTTGAAGTCAAGAAAAGAATTTTTTTTTATTCCTGCAAAATAGGGTCAACAGACTTCAAACCCTCTTGGAATGGAATTCTACACAAAAATGAGGATTTTGACCATTCATAAGTATATTATGTTAGGTTCACTCGTAAAATTTTTTAGAAGCAACTAAGATGTTTAGCTTTCACTAAATCGCCTTGCAATGCAAGGAGGTTGACTGAATTGGCATTACACTAGTCATTTTTTGATGCAATGAGGAAATTTTTTATTTGAAATCTGAATGGTCTAAAGTTAGAGATAAACATTTGGAATATGTGGAAAAAAATTCAAGGATTTTGACTTCACAAATTGCAAGATAATAAAACTTGAAGTTAGAAGAAAATGTTTTTTTCTTGAAACTATCCTAGTCATAGCTAACAAAGTTTGACTACTCTTAGAATGTGATTTGAGGATTAACCCCTAAAGGACCGGCATACGTTTTTTGGCCGTATAGAAATTTTGGGCAGGTTCGTGTGACTAGAGATTTCCATATTTTAAGCTGAAATTTTAATAGAAGGTGGGCGCAAGGAATAAATTTCATATGCACTAAATTTCAGGACATTTGGAAATAGGAGTCAAAAGTTATGGCCAAATATGTTACTTTTTTTTTGTAACTGGGCAGTCCGGGCAGCAAGAAAAATTTG
The DNA here is from genome assembly GCA_951799445.1 of Pseudisothecium myosuroides. NCBI lineage: Eukaryota > Viridiplantae > Streptophyta > Bryopsida > Hypnales > Lembophyllaceae > Pseudisothecium > Pseudisothecium myosuroides. Next base: position 19,611,458 of record OX637287.1, on the reverse strand, counting down.
GCAATTTTTTTTTTTTTTTTAAATATTTTTTTTCTTGTAGAATATATTTTTGTCTATCTGGAAAGCTTTGATTCATTTCATTTGGATTTGTTATGAGAAAGTTATGGACATTCTTGTTTTTCGGGCAGTTAGAGCATCTTCTTGAAAAAAATAACTTGTAGGATTCATTTCTAAATGCTATTTTTGCAATTTAAAAAAAAATAAAAAATCTCATGGTTTAGTTTACTTGCTAGAACAATCTCACCATTGGGATTAGTGTATTTTAATTCCATCTAAAATATATGAATGTTTTAGATTTTCCTTCTATCTCGTACCTACTTCTACTTAATAAAATTTTCAGGAATGATAATTAAGTTTTTTTGAATATTTTTTTTCCCTAGACTCTCAACTCAATTCTCCACTATAAAGATTTGAAGAACAAAACTCTGTAGTGCAAAAATTTTAAGTGAAAAATGTTTAAAGTCAAAAAATCTAGTCCCGCAATGTGCTGAAATACTTGTTTTTTCCACTTTAAACGCAGATTTCTTGCAATCTGAGCGGTCAAAAATTCTGAAATTTTTTCCACACATTCTCATACTAGTTAGATGTAAGATCCTACGGTTAGATGTGAAAAGAAAATATTTTTTCATTTTTTTTTACTCCTTGCTATAGAAATGGCAGTTTTGCTGGTTTTTTGGCAGAAAAAAAGCCTTGGGCCTTTAGGGGTTAAGATTTTCTTTTTTCTGGACAATTATATGCCATATTTTATTAGTTACATACATGCAAAATTTCAAAAGTTGATGAGCTTTTTTGCAAAAGATTCTACAAAGATTTCCAAATTGCCCAAGCTACCTAAAATGTTCAGGGCAACATAACTTTTGATCCGGGTATCTAATTGGAAAAAAAATTAGTTTTTCACTTAGGAAGTACTTTGCTTACACATTGAGTCCAAATTTCATGAACATCTGACCAAAAATGACTTTATGGGAACCTACTCAAGATTTTTTGCATACATTCAACGAACACTTGGTTCGTTAGGGGATAATTGCTAATTTTGCCCTCCAAAATGGCTTTAAAATGAGTCAAATCGAACTTATGGTACTTTAATTTCTTCAACTGATTGAGGTGTAATTCCTTGAGTTCCCAATGATGTTCAATTTTTCAATGGCATAAAGTGTCCGCTTATTTCAAATATATTTTTTTATTTATATAAAAAATAAATACATAAACAATAGAACTCATCTTGGTGCATAGTACCGGGACTATCCACTAAGAGAGGTTTATGCATTTAGAGAGGTGTAATAATGGCCACCTAACTAATGTCGTCTCTAACTACCAACTACTTTTCAAAAAAAGTGTTTCAAATTGGGCTCACCTATTGTTTGCATACTTGATAGTTACGCAGTAAGAGAGGATACACTAATACAAGTTCTATTGTATTGTACATATACATGTACACATGCAAATATTGTGGAATTTTTCCACATGTACATTGTAAAGGTGATTTTGCAATACTTTATTTTTATTTTTATGAATAATAGTCCTTCTAAAGTCCCAATAATTGCCGACATCTTGGTTTTCACAATCCTGTTGAAATGTTGTTACCATCTTTGTCTAGCCGGTGAGGCTTGGCTGTCATTAGAGGATTTTTAGGCCTTTGGAAGATTGCGAGTTCTTGGACTGTGGGAACTCTGGGAACGCTGCCAAATCATCAATATGACGTGGCCGAGAGACTGCCACATTAGATATTAATAATTAATTATTTTAAAAATAAATTTAATTATATTTTATATATTTTATATTTTTTAAATTATTTTTTTATTCTTGATAGCAGGGGCTAGTTCCTAGCAACAGAAACAACCCTGAAACAGTCTTCCAAACGCTCAAATCTCCTCTAATGTGTTTCTCGGTTCTTTTTTTAACGCAATGGGTTCCCCATTTGTTAAAATAAATAAATAAATAAAAATAAAAATAAAATGTTGTTACCATCTTTTTCTTCTCAATACAGTTTGACTCATCTGCTGTATTAAAGGGTGAAAGGGGGGCAAAAAGTCACTTTTGGCCTTTACGGTAATACAACACTTTAATTGTTTCCTCTTGCGAGCTTGGATGACAGAGAGCGTAGGTGTCAAGGACTCATAAGGAAACAGGTTCAGAAATCGCCCACCTAAGAGCTGAAACTGAATTTTGGGGAGGTGAAACGTCTCAAAGTATTTTTCAGTAATTTTCCTTGAAAGACAAGAGGAATTGACATCTAATCCAAGTCGTTTCATATTTTTTGGAGCTTTCTGGAATTAGTTATGAAATTTTGAAGTTGAAGTGGCATAGGGCTCTAAAATCGCCCACCCCCTAAAATGTACATTGTTTGTACATTGCTGAAGGCTATGAAATAGTTACATGTACAAACAGTGTACATTTTAAGAGGGTGGGCGATTTTAGAGCTTGAGCAATTTCAGAGCCTGTTACCTTAATTATGTAGGGACCGGGATCTTTTTCAAGTTTTGCTAGCTATTTTCCTTCAATTCCCATATTGAATCGCTTTTTCACTAAGTACCGAGTCTACTTATTTTGTCTATTTTTTATACTAAATAGAAATTTTATAGATTTTTTCACCAATTTTTTTAATATTTTCTAATTGCGACTGGGTTTTTTTCCAATTCCACTGGCTAACTTTGAACTAGCTCCATTTTTTTGTGAAACACTCAAATGCTTTTGAATGCATCTAGTTTCAAATTATAATTTGCTTACTCTAAATAGAAGTTTTATAGATTTTTTGTTGCGTTTTCTCCGATGATTTCAAATTGCAACCAGGTTTTTCCCAATTCCACTGGCTAACTTTGAACTAGCTGCGTTTTTTGGCCAAACACTTATATGCTTTTGAATGCATCTTGTTTCAAACTAGAATATTTTGAGTCTTAATAGAATTTTTTTTCTAGATTTTTTCACCAGGGATTCTTCAAAGTTTTCAAATTGCAATATTTTTTCTTCTAAATTTGCTTTCTTCAATGTACCAACAATATACATTTCAAAAGGTGGTCGCTTTCAGTGACCTATGCTTTTCAACTTCAAAAAATTGTAATTGATTCCCCAAAGGTCCAAAAAATATGAAATGATTTAGATTAGATGCCTGCTCTATTTTTCTTCCTACAAAAATTTACTGAAAATTGTTTCAAGGAGTTTAGCTTCCCTGGAAAGGCAAACAACTCTTAAATTGGTTGCTTTAAGAGCGGACTAAGGTAGGCAAATCCATTCTTGTTTGTTTACCGCATTTCGCTAGTATGTAGCAAAGGTGTACATTTTTTTTTCTAGAATGTACTGCATTCATACATGATGATGGAATGGGATACATGGACGGGAATGGGTGCGCTTACCTTACATTAGCTGTGAATTTTTTCCAAACACTCAGTCATATGATGCTTCTAAATGGAACTGGTTTCAAATTAAGGTAGAAGCACTAATAACAGATCACGCCCAGTCCCCAATTTGTAGAGTGCGCTATTTCCAGCCAAGGCACTGGAATGTTTTTTTTTTGTCCTTTTCAAGGTAGTGGCTAATAAGGTCATGACACATGCCCCCAAAGTAGTGAGCAAGAAAGTAGTTTGGCTATGATCGGAACTAAAAGACTCTAGACATTGGCTATTGGTCAAGAGTACTTTTTGGCTCCCAAAATTCACAGTAATTTCAATTTTGGAAATAAAATTCCAAATTTTTTGCTATCCCCATATTTCTTATCTTCCTACATGGGAAAAATTTCCATCACCACATACTGCGTACAATCTGCTTCGAAATTGCTTAAATGATCGGTTACTGGTGCTTCTACCTTAGCCAGACTGTTCAATTATTCTCCTGCATTTGGAGTTGTTGGAAGACTCAAATTAAAGCTGCTGTATGATCATGATAATTTACAAGAATCGTTCCACCCAAACTGTACCTGAACAATGAACGGGAAGTACCGGCATCTAGTTACGACCTAGCCGAATTTTTTTGAAGATTTCCGAATGGCATAGAAATGTTTAGGATGGGTTACCGAATGAAAAAATAATATTTTCGGAAATGGACCGGGTAGGAAAATTAAACCTCGGCAATTTGGCCGTCCGTCCTAGGGATATGTAGGAAAATTACCGATGTAAATACCTTTTTCTCGGCGGGTAGCCGACTAGTCATATACTTTCTAGGAATTTTTTTTAATGTGTACATAGTATACTTATATTCTTATAAAGTTATAAGTCTATCACACATTCACACCAACTCACCAATTATCCTTTGTTAAGAGGCATCAGCAGTGAATGGCTTTTACTCACTGTCAATCTGTAAAAGTGTGAAATTGAAAATCTACAGTGCTAACCATCCTCCGGAAAATACTTGGACCCTCTTTGGGATCCTTGTATTTTTAGACGGCTACATCCTTGGCCCTAGTTTGGTAGGGGCTTAGCCAAATTCAATCCCTGCCAAGGATACATCAAACAAAAAAGTGGGGAGCCTCCGGAAAATACTTGGACCCTCTTTGGGATCCTTGTATTTTTAGAAGGCTACATCCTTGGCCCTAGTTTGGTAGGGGCTTAGCCAAATTCAATTCCTGCCGAGGATACATCAAACAAAAAAATGGGGAGTAGAAATAAAACTCCCCCACGAAAACAAAAAACTGGCTCTATTTTCCACATTCAGGAAAATGGCCAAATGGAAATACAGAAATCCGGCAAATTGCCTAATGAAATTTCAAAATGTAGGATTGCAACCGGAAAAAAATCCACTTCTGAGGCTGACTTCCGAGTAAAATTGAAAAAAACCGAGCCAGCTTCAAGAATTAAGGAAATGGTCCGTTTACTGTAAGGATACTTCCCGGACAGTGACCTGAACTGTGTATTTTATTTGTTTTTTGGATCCCAGTTGACTCCCCTTTGCAATAATGAAGCCTTGATGACCCATCAACAAACCCTCCAATGTTGACATATGTGCTCCCACATTAATTTTCATTTAGTTGGGATGGGGCTCACTGGTCACTGCAACTCATTTGTGCTTGTACTTATTAACTTAAGAAAAAGTTGAATCTTTCACCAAACAGTGCCTGAGGCCAATTGCGCAATCATACCCTTTTACCCATCCAACTCTCTTTTTCCTTGTCATACACATTTGGCACACGGACTTTGTTATCATACAAAATGAAGGAGGACGCGCTAAAGTTGACCTAACTGAACTTCTTCAGCCAACGACAGAGGTGTTGCATGGGTCCCAAAGCATGTTTGTAAAATTCCTTGAAAACTTTACATGACACCTTTGTGATTTTCATGGGGCAGAAATCAGACTTTCTCTCCATGGTACGGATGAAGGAGGAATTGCAGCCAAATGGCTGTACTCTACAAGTTGCTAGATCCGTGTACATATGTGAAGGCTAGGGTTCACCTCGTTGAATGATGCAGGTAGTTCTACTCGCTAAGGTGGGTACCTCCAAAACTGCCACTTTTTTTTGCTACTGTGCCTAGTTACTATTATTAGATTGTGGTCAAATTTTCTTGTTAGCAAGTGAACTCAGGTTCTAATGCATCGAAGAAGAACGTGACGTTTGGATATTGTATGCCAAAGTTCAATTTTTTTTTTACCAATTTAAGATTTTGAGGTGACACTCATTTTCCCCCCTCACTACTGTAGTAGGACAATAAATCAGTGTAGTGATGACCCACTCTCCAGTAATAAGGCCAATTCCTTCCTCCCCCAGCCAGTGTGCCCCTCCGCAACTGAGTGCAGCTTGGCATTGCCAGATGGGAGGAGGCCATTAACTTATTACTCCCCACATGCGTGCCTAAGTAGCCTTTGGAAAGCCAAAGGATCCTTCACTCAGGCATGCTGGACACAGTTGTCTGCGTCGACGTCACTGAGATAGAAGTGAAGGAATCTGAAGGAAGGAACCGCTGCCTGTAGCTTAAGCGACTGATGAGTAAGTTAACTTATTTATTAGCTTGAGTCAATCAGTCCATGAGCTTGAGCTTACGATTCTGGCCACAAAAAACCACTGAAATCAGTCCCCAGTTGGGATGCATCCGTTTGGGGGCATATTCTAGATCCTTCCTCCAGTTGCCTAATTGAGTGGAGGTTAAGGCAAGGGAATGGGCAAAGAGGGCAAACAGGGCAAACAGGGCAGGCAAGCAAGCAGTCAAAGGGATCCGGCAGTCCCCTGAACGGCTGAACCTGAAGTTATTCCCCTCTGAGTTACGAATGTACCAACCGATAGTTGAGTGGACTGCAGGAATGCTGCACTGACAGACATGCCAATCTGGGGCCTGAAGACACAACTTCGGCCTAAGGAACAGTGGGAGTAAGTTATTGGACACCAACATGGATCATTCAATCGTCAAAACTATTGTGCCGTTGCCACAGTCAAAATGAAAGTAAAAGTAATTTTCTAATTTCTTATTTCATGAAAACTTTGAAATTCAATATCTTTCACACCGTGAGTCAGAAAGCCACGAAAACAAAGCCCAAGCAATCCTCCTCATTGAGGGCTTTCCAACGGAACCAAGAATGCGACAAGGTGATGCACAATTCTGAAGATCTCATCATAAGTAATAAAACAAAACAAAACAAACTAACTAACAAACAAACAAACAACCTAACTTAAGGTATAGATGTGTACTTATATACCCTATGTGAAGGTGGCAAGGGTGAACCGACCTTCTCGCTTGTCCCTGGTTTTATTCCTAGAAAAAACATCGGAACTATTTATTTGCCATGCATTGTAAAATTGTAAAATTTGGAATTCATATTTGCAATCAAAGACTCCAAGTTAGCCAAGAGTGGTATAGAAAAGAGAATAATCAAGCAAAAAATATGTTTTTTTTTTAACATGCATCCCTGGAAAAAAACCCAAGGTTTTTGGGAGGAAAAGCGAGGGGGTGGCTCTCCTAGCCATGAAGGTCAGACTCAACAAAAATTAAGTTGTTTTTGTAAAAAAGTGCCACATGTCATCTTGTGAATGGTGTGAGGTGATGTAGCCCCTTCAGAATTCAAAGTGGAAATTTCAATTTTGGCACCTAACTGCCGAATCAAACCTTCACATACAATACATTGTATACACAATGTTCACCATGTGACTGTGTCACAAGGGCATTTTAACCCCTAAATGCCTAAGGTCCTTTATGAGCTTCTTGAATTTTTTTCTAAATTGAATAGAAAAGTCAACATTTTGATAAGTTTGATAAATTATTTTTGAATTATAACCATACAAATTCAAACTAGACATGTTAGAGATCACATGGGAAAAGAAAGCACAACAATATTACTTATGGATTGAAAGATCATAATGTTTGATCATAGGGGATTTAAAACTATAAAAGTGATTTGAAGTCTTTCAATCCTCTTTTCACATGTCAAATCTAAAATTGAGGTCACCAAAAAAATACAAGGTTAGAGGACATAACATGCATAACCAAATTCAATTTATGGCTTTTCAAAATACACAAAGTAGGTGAGATGTTGTCTCCTACACAATAAATGAAAATGAATAGAATCCAAAGTTATTTGAAGACAAAGAAATAGGAGCTTTTATAATAAATTAGGAATTGTACCTACTCAAGCCATGTGTTCAATTTCATGAATTTTAATGCTGTCCATGTTAGTATGTTCTACAAAAATCTTTGAGTAAGTTTGGGATGTGTCTAAAAACAACTAATTTCCCTACATTTAAAAAAAAATTCTATTAGAAGTTAAGCTTCTTGTTGAAAAAATTGTTGTTGCCTACCATGATGTAAAGATAGTTCTCCCTTGTCCAAGAACATTCACAGCATCTTCGATCAAAGGACCTTCAACATTGTTTTTACTTTATTGGAAACAATCACCTCCAAAAAGGAGGTACAAAGAGTAGTACTAAGTACTTGCTATCTCTGCAGGAGAATCGGTAGAACTACATCCAAGAGACTCTTCACCAACACTCTAAGTCCTCTTCTTCTAGAAACACTTGAAAATTTGGACTCCTAAACTCCCCCCAAACCTACAAAACTAAAAAACAATAAGAATATTACACCAATGAAGAATCTAAGGAATTATTATTGCTATCAAACAACATACTACGTAGTATAACAATTTCAAACATACTCTTCATTCAGTCTTCTTCTTTCATCTGGAAACAATCAACACAGAACCAATTCTGACTCCTAAACTACTCAGAAACCCTCAAATTAAAAAAACTACTAAAATTATTATCCGACTGATGGGGAATCTCAACCCACTTAAAAAATATGAAACTACATGTCATCAACATGGAGAAATATACAACAGATCACAAGGACCGCCTGCTGCTAAAATCCAACGACCCAAATGCAAAATTCATTTCTGTCACCACACATAAGCATTTTTTGTTAGCAATATTTCATTACATAATTTTTGAGGGAATATCCAACAATATATTCCTCCATTTCAAGTGGATGAAATTGTTGAATTGCAACAAATTCTTAGGATGATTTCATTCTTTTTTGAATGAATGTACATACTTTTAGATGAATAATTTAAGTTTCATCCATATTTTACATGTTTTATGCAAGGCTTCATCACTCCAGCAGAGATCACTTTCTGCACTGCCCAAAAGAAATTTAAAGCAAAAAACTAAAAACTAAAATTATTATAAACCCCAAAAGCTCAACAAAAGCTCCAAAAATTTGAAATTTGGGAAAGAATAAAGTCGAGTTTATTAAAAGGGAAAAGCAAAGGCCTACCCGGCGAGCGGGGGGCAGCCCAATCTGCCGGCCCGGGCGCGCGGCGACCGCGTCCGTCGCGTCGTCCGTCGAGCTGGTCCAGCGAAAGGGCTCCTGAGCTTCGTCGCGAGAACAGCGCGGGGGCTCCACCAGCTTATCAAGTCTCTCTTTGGAGGCAACTCTAGAAGAAGAAGACCAAAGACTAGTTGAACGCATACGTTGTTGCGAATCCTTTGGTCTGTGTGCAACGGCTGAATTGTGGGGCTGGCAGCTGGGCAGCTACGACTACCGCCGAACGAGGCCACTGTTGGCGGAATCCCACGAATATCGTGGACTTGCATTATTCGGACTCGAGACCTCAATCAGTTGCTCACACTTCTCATCAATCTGTCTCTTATTAGAGCTTCTGGGGCTGCTCACTCGTTGTGGTGCGTTGCTTAGGAGGGAGCTAAGTTAGCGACGCTAGTCTCTAGGAAAAGTCGGAATGATTTTTCTGGTTCTCGGCTTATGAGTTGCAGGTTTTAGGGGCGGAATCGGAAGGGAGGGCGTTGGTGTTGGTGTTAGTGTTGGAGTTATCAGGGATCGCAGAGTTTTCGTTGTGAGGATGCGGAGTGGTGGACGGAAGTGTTGGGAGCTGCTGGTTCGACTGTAGATTTGGTTTTGTTGTGGAGGATGGACTTGGATGAAGAGGTCGATCATTTGGAATCGAAGTCAAGCGGTGTTCATCATATGATTGGACTCGTTCTATGACCGTGGCGTCGTACGCAACAGGTAGTGAATCTACATATCTGTGTCGTCAATGGTGGTGTTTCGTTGATTGTGTGAAACTGATAGTTCAGCCGCTGTCATGTTGTTTGGACTGTTGTTTTGGTAACGATTTGGGATTCTTGAGAAACTAATGAGGGAGTTCATCTCTTTGTTGACGTCACCAGCGCAGATCTTGAATCTATGCTCTCGTCCGCTCTCCGATGTAGTATCTGCTTTCCCGGTGGCAACCAATGCTGCTGCAACACGGAAGATTTGAGGTGAGGAGAATAGGGGTCGATTCGAGAGAGAAGCGAAGGAGACGCGGTTGTGGTACAGGAGGTGGTGTTTTGTCTGAACGACGGTCGCTTTGGTAGCGGAGGTTTGCAATGTGTAATTCTCCAGCGGTGAACACCACGATGGGCATTTCCCCCAGTGAGACGCTGGAACTTCCTGCGCCGGCGCCCAACACGCTCACTCTGCCTCCGAAAGCGCAAAATGCGCTGGCCATGTACAACCCCATGTCGCTGATCGAGAAGGACACGGGGCCGAAGCCACAGAAGTACTCGGAAGTCGACATCGATGGTTTGATTCGGGCACTTAAGAATCCGCCGGAGCGAATCGTGGACCTGTACATCCACTACTGCCCGCGCATCAAGTCGGATCACGACAATTGCTCAGTGTCGCTGACGCTCGCGGACGACAATTTTGTTCGCCGTCTGTTGTACCGGTTTACGGGTCCGGAGCACGAGGACCGCAAGGTGTGCACCAAGGTCATTGCCGCGCTCGTGGCGTCGCCCGCGGTCTCCTCTGTCACCTTGGAGATTGATTACGTGCAATCGGACGTGATTGTAGCTGAACTTTGCACCGCATTGCAGTCGAATCGGACGATGCAGAAGCTGAGCGTGTACAGCGACAACCGGTTCCAGCAGCCGTTGAACGCGGAGTGCGTGAAGCACATCGCGGAGATGTTTCTGGTGAACACCGGCATCCAGGAGCTTCAGTTGGGGTTGGTCGACATCAGCAACCAAGTCGCGGACAATCTCGCCCTCGCGCTGCGACGCAATCGGACGCTGCGGGGGCTCACTCTGTACGCGCGCATCGACTCGGACGCCATGGCGACGCTGACGAAGCCATTCTCCGGGGACGAGCCGAACCAGACGCTTCGGAAGCTCGAGATCAAGGGGTTCAAGTGTATTGGCGCCCGCAGCGACGGCCAGATTGGGAACAAAGGCGCGGAGCACGTCGCCACTGTGCTCTGCCGAAACTCGTATCTTAAGGAGCTCGCTTTGAAGAATTGCGAGATTGATTCCATGGGGGTGCAAACGCTCGCGCTCGCGCTGCTGACCAACAGATGCCTCGAAGTGCTGGATTTGTCCTACAACCCTCTGGATGTTGATGGGCTGAAAGAGATTGTCAAAACGATCACGATGGACCCCGCGACGAATGAGCAGCCCAACACCACATTCCGGGAGATTATCATCCGCCATAGCTTCATCAGCAGGCAAGGAGCCTCCATTCTCGCCAACATGCTCACCACGAACAAGACGCTCGTGAGATTAGACCTACAATTCAGTGTTCGTCTGTGGACGCCCAAGGACGTTCTCGCGATACTCCACTCTTTGAAGCACAATCAATCTTTGCGCTTTCTGGACTTGCGCGGATGCGAAGGTGTTGCAGGGGAGAAAGTGCTCGCGACCATTCTCGACCTCCTGGTGACGAATCCCTGGTTGGAGGAATTGGGTGTGGAGGGCACTCCCTTATCCCGCAAGGGCCACGACGCGGTCATCAAGGCGCAGTTGCGGCGCAACGCCGAGAAGTTCATGGAGGTTTTCAAGGGGATGGGGACTGTGACGCCGAGCTCAGCGCGCGTTTTCCTTTGCGGCATTCCATTTGCAGGGAAGACGACATTCCGGAAAACAATGGTGTACAGCAACATCAAGAGGACATCGACGTCAATTCGTTTGAAAACCTCGGCTTCCATCGGAAACTCCAAAATTTTGAAAGCAGGGCGGAAGGATGCGCAAACCATTGGCATTGAGGTCCAAGTGATCGTCGAAGACAATGTGCAAATCTCCATCTGGGACCTCGCAGGTCATGAGGAGTTTCACGCGTTCCACGACCTGGTGGTGCCCAATTTGAGCTCCCAAGGCAGCGCTTGCACATTCATACTCCTCTGCGACATCTCGGTCCCGAAAGGCGGCAGCAAATTCGAGCTGAAAGACATGAACGTCATCGACCAGGAGCTTCGGTACTGGCTCCGCTTCATCGCGTCCAATACGCGCCAATCCTTGCACATGTTACCCAACGTGACGGTCATCTTCACGCACTCCGACAAGTTCCCCAAAATCGACCTAATCGCGTACTGCAAGGCGCCCGTGGAGAAGCTGCGACTCCAGTTCCAGCGCGTGATCAACATCACGGAGTTTCACGTGGCTGATGCGCGGTCACGGAAATCAATCGCGCCCGTGCAGAAGGCGATGCAGAAACGAATCGTGAGCATCCTGGATCGCGTGCCTAAGGTCTTCGACGCGGTGTCGCAATTGCAAACGAATCTCAACGAGTGGAAGAACCAGCATCCCGACAAGCCGCTCATCAAGTGGTCTGATTTCAGTCTTCTCTGCTCCAAAGTACCCGCGTTGAAACGTTTGCAAGGCCAGGACCTCATAGTGGCCGACGAACGTCAGAAAGCGGTGGCGCGCGCCATGCACGACGCCGGTGAGCTTCTGTTCTTCGACGGACTGGATTTCATGGTGGTCGATCCGAATTGGTTCTGCCACGAGATAATGGGTCGAATTCTCAGCCTCGACAGCTCGCTTTTAGTCCTCAAGCAGCCGCTCATCGACAAGAAGGGTTTCACCAAGCGGGAGCATCTGAAGAAGGTGCTGGAAGCGTCCTTTTGCAAGAACAAGAACCCGCTTTTCAAGGGACGCAAGGTCCGCGGCGTCATTCCGGAGGATCTCGTCAATCTGATGGTGAAATTGAACCTCTGCTACGAGCAATTGCCTGGTGACAAAGCCTCTGGGATCTACATCCCCGCTTCCTTGACGCACCTCAGTGAAGAAGCCGCGCGCGGCGAGCGACCGCTCAGTTGGCCTTTGGGGTACGAGCATGTCGCGGACGATGAGCTTCTTCACGTGGGATGGAGGCTCAAGTGTGAGGATCCGGAGCTCACAACGCTCACGCTCGGCTTCTTCCCCCGACTGCAGGTAACGCTCGAATTCCACGTCCCTCCTCTGCAATTAGGGTTTAGGGTTGCATTCAATGCGTTATCCCCTGCAGCACAAGCACTTTTGGAGGATTTATGATCGGTTATGATGAAGGCCTTCCACAACTCAACCCTGTATATCTGAGTTGAAGAATTTCTCGTAATCATTTAAAGACACTATCCTCTTGGTTACGGTGGCGATTAAACTGTTTGATTTTCGTAGACTCGATTGAGAATGGACCAAGTTCAGAAATTCATCAAAATCAAATTAAGTGTCAATTTCATTTCAAAAATCTAAAGTTATCATTCTGAAACAAAGTAATTCACTTGGATCGAAGCACAATGTAGATGAGACAGACTTTACATTGAGACCGTGTCTTGTTTGGTCTTAGAATTGCGACGAGATTTCGTTTTGCAAGATCAGATATTGCCATTGGAAGGTTTGATGAATTTGAGGGGGATCTATTTCCAATATTTTGCGAATGTGGCTCATTTTTTGTTGGAATTCCTTAGTAGGATTTTGAGTTCGAAGCAAGGTGTCTGCGTGTGGTATTGTAGGTTATTAATGGCGAGGATGGTGTTTGTGCAGGTCTTCCTGCAGAAGCGATTCGCGGCCGTGAGCGACGCGCGCTACACGATCGAGAAGAACTACATCTCCTTCGTGTTCAGCGGCTTGGAGTTTTTAATCGAGTACAACGATCCCGAGGATTGTCAAGTGGACATCCTTGTGCGTTCCTGCAAGGACAGCTTGGAGACTTGGACCACCGTGGAGGATCAAGTCCTCAAACCCACCCGTGAGTTTTGCGCCTCCCCCACGGAGGGCTGCCAGGGCGTGGTCCTGATCGAGGAGATCATGCGTCCCCAATGCGTCCGCGAGCTTTGGGTTCGCAAGAAGCGCACCAAGGATCAATGCATCGGCATTGAGATTTTAAAACAGAAGGTCCTCGCGTCCTCCCGCGTGGACTACGAGCACATCTGGAAGAAGAGCATGGAAGAGAGCCACGGCATGAAGACCGACCGCGCGGAGGATCTCCTTGGCCCGGAGAATTGGGAAGACGTCCTCAACCGCCATCTCGACGAGCTCGAGAAGATCGACTTCGAAGTGAACAGGAAAAAATCCTTCACCTACGACAACAATCTCAGCCCGCGCAGCCCACAACTCACACCACCACCTTCCCGCATCGGCCGCACCGTCTCCCTCCTCCCGCGCCCCTCAGAGATGACAGGCCAGCTCCTCGACACCCGTATCGCAGACAGAACGCGCGAGATTCGCACACTCCAGAAGAGGCTCTTCCCGGAGCTTTCTCGCAACATCGACAACGTGATCGACTTTCCTTTCCTGCTCCAAGACGGCAAAGTGCCCCACCTTGTCTACCTTAGCACGGGGGGTGACGCCGTGAACAGCGAGCGTCTCGTGACGAAGCTTACTCCCGGCTCGTATTCTCGCAAGCTCCACCTCATGTGTGAGCACCGGGGCGGTATCCACATGATCGACCACCAAGTGGGTGGCATCATGCGCTGCGACGAGAGATCTGTGCGGAGTGTGAGACCACACATGCTTTGGGGGCTTAAGCTGATTTCGATGATGCTTCGTTCAAGCGATCTCGCCGCAGGGGGATTCAGCGCCATGTTGACGGAGTCTGAGCGCATGAAGCTCATGGGCTTGGGGACGGAGGAAAGTTCTTCGGAGTCTGTGGAATGGCCGGACGTTACGGGAAGACTTGCATTCACCCCCGAGGAGATGATGGCTGCGGAAGATTGGCTCATCCATTACATGAAGAGCAAAAACATCGCGAGCTTGTTCGGGCTCTACAAAGTCGTCTACCTCGACGACGAAGGACTGCCGTCCAAGAACATTTCGTGGGTCTGCGACAAGCACTTGAAGTATGGACTTCATCACGGGACTTTGGAGCAGCTGCCCGTGTAGGGTGGAAGCACGCACTTGAAGTCTGGTCTTCATTACGGAGACCGCGGAACAGCTTGCCATGTACGCTGGAGCCTCATAGACATCCATGATTTATGAACTCAGCAGGTTCCATGTATTTTGGATCTCAGCAGGATCTTGAAGTCTCTGCAGATTTTTTGTGTTTCGACGCTGGTGGATTCGGTCACATCCAATTCTTGAGGTGCGCTACTGCGGCCTCGTATCGGAGTACATAAAGGGCGCTTCCAAAGCTTATGCCCGTTTAGGATTATTACAACTCTGCTACACTAAGGTCTTCGCTTCAACCATCAGAAGCCCTAAACCACTTCCAAGGTAAACAAACTTGGGATGCATTCCTTTTGGGAGCTTACATTTTGGGGGTGATCTTAACGTAGTAGAGGATACTCTTTGACAATCACAGTAGGAGCGTAATTTAGGGGAGATTTAGTGGAGACTTCACCTCGGGTACAAGACCCGACTCTGTTGAGATCAATTTTGTATAATTATGTAATAGTTTCTAATGCTAATGCATCCCAAAGTGGGAGTTTGTGAAACTTCTATTGAAGGCATTTGTGAACCTTGGTCAATTTATTATGGCATTTCTATGCTCCACTGTGTCTGAATTTTTTTGTGTTTGTTTTGCAGATTGCGGGGATTTCAGGGGGTTGAGCGGAGACTATGTTGCCGTTTTTTCCCGGCCTTTGAGGTGGTAGGGAACTGGAGAGTCAGTAGTATCCTATATGTAAGTAGCGAGTATAGAATTCCTCGGTAAGGAATCGGTGTATAGTTCTGTAGCAAGCCAGGTGTGCTTTGAGTTTTAGGTTCAGGTTGGTTTGAATGTCAGCTGCTCCAGTTTTCCTCACGGCACCTTCTATTTATTCAAATCTTCTTTGAGGCAGTGGCCGGCATTTGTGAACCTTGGTTAATTTATTCTCGCAGTGGGTGCTCGGAACTCTTTTTCGCATCGTATTGAGGGTCTGCTCGAGTGTTCTCATGTTTTTTTGAAATAATTCTATGGCAGTTCTTCAATTCTAGAATGCAAAACTGGTGGAGTTTCCCATTAGAGCATTCCCACCAGTACCCTCCCAACTTGACACGCTCAGATTTTCCATCTAATTTGGAAGGGCCCTCCATTTCCTTAATCTGAAAATGACAATCTTGGTTCATTCAATAGTGTCTAAAGCGTTTATGCTCCGGAGTGTGATGTTGAACTGTTCACTTGAACAACCATCCCAGTTGCAATGGGTTCATTATTACAACAAACTGAATTCGACGGCGAAAACTTCAAACCCATTGGCCCATTTTGCATACCCGGCATTTCAAATCCATTGGCCCTCGCAGAACCAACTTGTTGGTCAACCAGCTATTATAGGTCTGCATTTGCTTTTGTCATGAGGAAAAACGTTGGGATTCCATGCTAAATACAACTTTGATTCCATACTTTAAAGGAACTGAACGCTCGCTATGGTGCAGTGCAAACTGCAGTTTCTTATTCAACAGTAGCAACTAGCAAGGACTCCCCTAATATTATAACATGTGATGAACATGCGTTGGCACGGATAGGCCCAGTGTATGCTGGCCAGCACAACTCCTCTCGATTGGAAATTTGGAATTTTTTTGGATGGGACTGACGGAGCTCCAATTCTGGACCTGAAATCATGCAAGCTGCCTTCCGTTTCCGTTTGACCAAGTTGAATTGTTCCGCCTGTCCAGACGTGTTCGTTGAAAGCACTCCACAAGTCATTGATTTGAAACTGCTTTTCAAAAGTAAGTACATGCAATTATTGGGGGTCAGTTTCCGGGGGTGAAACTGTGAAAGTCACTGTGGAGTGATTTAGATGATGACTGACTGACTGCAAAAACTGAAAATTCTCCAAGCTAGTACAATGGGGAATATTGAGAGAATTTAAAGACTTGAAGACCAAATGACCAAGAAGTTTCTTCTGATATTTTTCACGTTAGTTGTTGCAATAATTCTGCTTGTTGTATTTGTATTCTTTGTATTATTTGACTATGTTTTTGTTTTTTTTAACAAATGGAAAATACCATTGCATTAAAGTAACCAAAGAAGAATAGCCAAGGCAGAGCTGGCAAATGAAGAGATCATGAGCAAAAAAAAAAGAATAAAACAAACCAAAAAAAAGCTAAACATAAGAGCAAAGAGGAGGACCTTTTCTATTTCAAACAATGATGGCAGCACTCCTATAGGCTAACATTGGGGATTGGAGCCTAATACTATCAAACTTAGCCCAAATGTTGTCAGTCCATTGAGGTTGTTGGTAGGCACTAAGTTGGGCCTTCAATTGTGTCGCCCTACTAGAATCTAAGAGGGCATTCCGTAGTTTATCTTGCATGAGAGCTGGTGGCCATTTGTTCCAGGAAAAAAAGGTTTTGTTATGAGAGATCCATATAAGCCAACGAGAAGAGCCTCTAAATAAGGACCAAATAGTACGGAGGCTAATGAATCTTTGTGGAATAGTGGAACCAAAGACACACTAGATGGCGTCGAATCTGTTGTGTGGCCCCAAAATTGGTTGATTTCCAAGCATTAAGTGTAGAATCGATTGTGCATAGTCCCAAACCTCTTGTGCTTTCAAGCAGGTGTTGAATTTGACTATGTTTTCACCAAAAACACTCAAAAACTGCCATTTCTAGTACAAGTACCAAATTTTAGAAAAAAACACATTTTTGAACACATGTAACCATGAGAACTTATAGTATGCTAGTTTGAGAAGATGTGAAAAATATTTTAGAATTTTCTACCATGTGAATTGCAAGATATTAGCATTTCAATTAAAGAAAATCCCTTTTTTTGGCCCTACAAAAAAACAGGCAGTTGCATTTCACAAGGTCACATTTGTTTGAAAAAATGCCCAAAATGGTGGTGCTTCTTTGAATTCATTCTTCAAGTCAAGTTGGCTACATGCTTACAAAATTTCAAATCATTTGGAATTGTACAACATATAAGAAAAAAATAATAAGTAGGAAGAAGTAAAAAATGATTTAAAATTTTATATTATTAAGAATTTAATTATGGAATTGAAAAATGCCAATTCCAATGAGTTGTAATGTTTTAATAAACAATCTACATCCTAAGGTTTTATTTTTTTCAAAAATGATTGAAAATTGAATTAAATGAAGGACTTCAAAGTTTATTTTAGAGTAGGGAATCCATAATTGCCCATAAACCAAAACTCCTCATAACTTTCATCTCATTGATCAAAATGGATTGACTCAAAGCTTTCTACGTATATATAAATCTAGGAAATCAATTTTGAATTTTTATTTCTTAAAAAAGTTAATTTTTAAGAAACTTTTTGAGCTGCCCATCTAGCAATGAAAATTACATACCATACGATAACTTTTAAACCATGTCAATAGTCAAAAATTATGGAAATTGTTGGGTCTTAAAGCTACTCTTCACGCACATGTTGTGTGAAAATTTCAAAGGAAACAAAAATATTCTGTTTGTAGTAAGCTACCTAAAATTGCTATGTTGCTAAAATACGATATTTGGGCATTTAAGGGTTAACCCAAAAAAGGACCAAGGCATATTTCAAATAGAAATTATTGTCAAAAATTGTCACTTTTTAGGGTAGTGAGAAAAATATGAAAAGTAAAGTTTTTTTATGAGATTCAATTGCACAAATTTGAACTAGAGTATTAAAAGAATGTTTTAAAAAAATTCAGAAATTTTGATTTAACAAATTGAAAGATTATAATGTTTGAAGTTAGAAAAAAAAAGGTTTTTAAAAATCTTGCCTAACAAGGCCAATAGACTTTACGGCTCCAAAAGTGAGATTTTTGCACTCTACATGGTTATTTTGGGGAACATTTGCTTCTTAAATCATGTTAATTACATACCTACTACATTTTAGAACTAAAACATGAGCTTTGCACATACTGACCAAAGGTGCCTTAGATGCTTAGAAAATTGAGGGCATTATAACTTTTGATTCAAGCACACAATCGAAAAAAAAATTAATATTCCTACAACTATATATATTCACATCTTTTGCCAAAAATTCATGAATATGCAACCCAAATTGACTTCAAGTGCAACCACCGAAGATTTCTTGCATACATTGAATGGTCACTTGATCCTTTACAGGTTAATAATCTATTCAGTACTAATTGCACTTTTAAAAAGAAGGTACTCTAAGTGCAAGACATATTATAGATTTTTTCATGTGTTTATATTATTGATGGTTACCATTATCACTTATTCTTCTACTATCTAATTTTTCTTGAATAGATGTTCAATGAGAATGATGTTTTACCCTAACATAAAAATGACATAAAGAAGTTAACTTCCGGCCAATCGACATATATATGCAACACCCACTTAAAGTTATAGCTTGCATAGTACTCCCTCCATCCCAAATTAAGTGTCTCATTTGGTATTTTTTTGGTCCCAAATTAAGTATCTACTATACCTTGCATAGCTTCACAAGCACATTGAACAATGTGTGCATTCAAAGGAGGTGAGTAGCTAATTCTTCACCATGCTCTAAGTGATCTTTTCCCCTATGCACCACCATATAATTGTTGCCGTTGTTTGATTTTTATTATTTTGATCATACAATGCTACAATGATAAGAAAACATAATCAACCTTCTCACATTTAGTAATGAGTATATTCACAGCTACAAATACTAAATTACAAATTACAAATCAAATTTCTTTAACTCCAAACCTCTAAATGTAAAAAATTAGAGTGCTTTTCTTAATCTTATGGACTTTCATGAAATGCAAGGTCACTTAATTCATGACGAAGGGAGTAACTGTTATGAATACTTTGTTGACTTAAATCACCTAATTTGTATAAATATATTATTTATTCAAATTGACTTTAGATTAAAAGTAATTCTTCTTCTTTTTTGAATATTTTATACTAAAAGTTGCAGCTTTCTAAACATTTGAGTGATTCACATGCATTTCATTATCTTTTAGGCTACTTGGAAGGCACTAGACACTATGCCAAAGCCGTCCTTGATTGGGGAACTAGCAAGTAAATTGAATTGAATTCCACTAAATTAATCACATACTTCTCAATCTAACTATAAAGTTTTTAAATGTTGAAATTGATTTACTTTATAATATTTTAACTCACCAAAAGTCTACTGATTTTGAGGTTCCTAGTGCATCAAAAGATAGCCGTAGTATCTAAAATACCATGGGACATTGGTAGCTAAAGCACCATAGAGTTTAGGCTATTCTACAATAAGTGCTCACTACACCTAGTGAGTTCCTATATATTCTATAGAATGTGAAAAGACATCTACGTAGCATATTACAAGCTTGTCGATGTCTGAGGGTCGATAAGCTCAATTGAGTTGAGAGCATATTTGTGAATATCTCTCTTCACTGGTTGGATGGCAAGTTATACTCTCACATCTCTTATATCTTCTTATAATATAATACCAAATTGATTGGTCTCTTTTCACTCACTATACTAAATTATAATAAAATTAACCTCTTATTGTAATCTTATTGTCAACATAGACTGAGAGAATGACCCTTGTCTATAAGATCTCTACACTGAATAGTGAAATTAGGTTGCCCCACACTAATTTCTCGACATTTTACACTATATCAATATGTACAGTTACTTTAGAAGGATGCAGTAAAGTAAGAACTATGTGTATGGCATGGGTTGGTGCACTGATTTGTGGCTTGGGATTAGAGATTGGCATGTGCCTTCATTTGAACAAGCATTAGTCATGAGGTAACTTCTCTGGAGTAAGGCAACCTAAATGTTAAGACAACCCAATTTCACTATTTAGTGTAGTTAGAGAGAATTGGTTGCTTGAAAAAACCAGAAGCAAGAATTCATTTGATGCTATGCTGTCACCTCCTG
The DNA here is from genome assembly GCA_951799445.1 of Pseudisothecium myosuroides. Lineage (NCBI taxonomy): Eukaryota > Viridiplantae > Streptophyta > Bryopsida > Hypnales > Lembophyllaceae > Pseudisothecium > Pseudisothecium myosuroides. The sequence continues at coordinate 19,591,062 of OX637287.1, read as the reverse complement.
AACTCATCATTCATCAACAAGGTTAATGCCACTGCCTTTGTGGGAGTACAATTTCCAAGACAAATTGTTGCTGAGAGAAACAATCCCTTTCCAAAGGTGACTGATTGCTTACCTTCGCCTGTTACCCATAGCCTTGAGATTGCTGTGATGACTGATGACCCTCATGTCATTCAAGTCTCACTCCTGTTGGTTTCTGAGAGAGACACCTTAATTAACAAACCCAGTCACATTTGTTACATGGCTAGAATGCCACATAAGTTGGCAGCCATGGAAAACCAACTCCCTGAATTGCCCGGCTAGTAGAAATATAATAGCTGCTTGCCACTTGAAATGAATGTCTGGTCCGTAGGAACATGGGTAACGTAGATTAGGAGAATGACTCAGGAGAAGACCCACATGACAAACTTGACTACTGAAGTTAGTGGGTCGACTTCTCTTAGTATTTATCTTAATCATTGTCTTTTAAGTTTGCACTAAGGTCTTTGTAGATCACTAGATCCCATATATCAAAATTTTGAAGTTAACTTTGGGAGGACACGGCGCCTATGACGTACCAAGGTAGTTGCCAAAATACTCTAATTATTAGACCAATAGATGCATTCTTTGTTTCTACACTTCATAGTGAAGTCATTCACCAAATCTTTTAGGTCCGCAACATCCTTACAGTGTTAAGCACCTTTAGGCTGAAATAGTACAGGGATAGACTAGGTGACCTCCCTGGAAGTCCCTTCCATTTTCCAAAACTACATTTGGTAGTACGAAATTTACCATTTCGTCAAATATGTCCATCCTAGCTACGATTCTGGAAGCCAGTTTAATACTTTAAATTTGCCAATTTTATAAATAATTACGAGGTTTAATCCAGCAGAGAATAATTTCTACACTCACAGCTATTCAAGCACATTTAAAGCACAAATACATGTAGATGATATGACAACTACGAGATTTAATATTTCAGAGTCTAAATAGAATTCATAATTATACTATACCCACAGGTATCAAACACACGTCAATCGAAAGTGTCAAGTCATGTACAATTCAAAAAAGTCAGTCCCTGCTGATCTTATTTCTTTATATATAATTGCATTTTGCGAGCCAGAGCTCAGAGCAGGGCAACCTTGTGAAGCGCACACCATACATAATTAAACTCTCTGGTGGCTCACTCGATCGAAATGAGTCAAATGACTGCTTGCCTGGATTCCGTTACTTCGAGCTGTTATTCCGTGCTGATTGTGTTTGAAGAATTCATTGTACCACAGACTGTACAGTATACCACAGACTGTACATATACCACAGACTGTACAGTACATCTCCCAAGCAACCTTATAGTACAGGTACTACGTCACTTCCTTAGTTAGTTCTCTACAGTCTACATGTACACACGTCCTAATTAATGCGTGACCAAACCTGGTTGCTAACTTCCATATTCCTCCCTGTAAGCTTGTGCATTTGGTCAGTTTCTTCATGGAGTTAGTTACTATGATCGACAAGCTCCGTTCCGATCCGATCCGTTGGGATCGATGGAAACCATGCATTCTAATGTAGCAATTGCGTAGATGTCGATCGATTCCAGTGCGTTGGCCGGTGTATCAGTTGACAGCTCTGCAGTTGCGGCGAACCTCACCTTCAGGGCCGGTTTTCACCTCAATGTTGCCCATTTTGCCCATCACTTGGCCGAATCGGAATTCCCAAGGAGTATTCGCCACAGCGTTGAACGTGGTTTCAGTTCGGGTGTTCACGTCGTCGAAGAGTGCCTGGAAAAGGAGTGGAAGGTTGCAAGACTTAGTCTTATAATTCTTAAAAGCACCGATCCACGTTTTTAATGATAGTCGTCATTTTCGTTAAAATGGCGACATTTGAAAACATTGGTACTGTTTCTAGATACCTACAGGTGTGGAACCCTACTCTCAGAACTTTGTGCACTTGAATGTCACAATATTGCACAAGGGAGTTTTAAGAGTTTACAATCATGGATTCATGGTAATTAAAGGGAGTGTAGCACTTAGGAGGTGGAAATGGTCCAATGGAATGGTAAACCTCTGTTTCATTTCCTCCGTGGTAAACTCTTGAAATTCCCTTGTGCGAAATTGAATTCTTTTTAACGAGTGTGCCCATTCCAGCAATTTCTAATAGGTTACATGGGAACTTTCTTTTGTTCAATTTTTTTTAGTTTATTCTCTTAGTTACCGACAAATGCAACGTTCTTCAATGATTTCATGACATAATTCTATGTTGTAGAAACCATTTGAAATCATAATTTCACAATATGATCACTCGAACTAGCCATGTTCAGATCCTGAGTCCTTGGTCCCACACAAGGGAGTTTTAAGAGTTTACCATGAACGCCAATTTCGTTATTAAGTGGCGTGATTCCGGCACCAAACATTGTGACATATGTTTACATAACGGTCTAACATCTCGGACGAATAAGGATTTATATTCAGGACAGGTGTATTGAAAGGTGACAAAGTAATGGAATACCTCCTATTTAATCGGAAATTGTTGTCCATGAAGGGAACATAACGGAGTTTTCGATCTCAATTGAACCATTACCAACTGCTAACTGAAGTGCTAAACTCCGTTTCATTACCATGATGGGATACTCTTTAAATTCTTTTGCGCTATGGTGTTCTGTACAGGTTAATTAGTTGTTGAAGAACGGCAGTGACAAGGCTAACAGGAAGTGAGCTGAGTGTGATAGCTAGAATCTGGACGGGTGGTAAATCGATCGATATCCTCACCTGATCCGAGTTCATAATGCCTTGCCCGTTCACGAGTTTGTTGTAATAGTCGGTGTCGAAAGTTTCTGGGGTCGAATCCATGTTGAAAACCGCGTCGCTGGCACACCCGAACTTCACAGATTCGCAATGGGCGCGGCCGAGCGTGTGCGCTCCTGTTGGTAACGAGTTCCAAAGAAAATCTTAAATAGCATGCTCAAATCGGTTAAAATGGCGTTCGAGTTACAGACCTCCAACAATTCAAATTTCCCGAGCTTGCTCTAAAACTAGGACCGCCATGTATCTAAGCAAGGTTCCAATCTCCCAAGGTTCTGAAACTGTGCCAACCTTACTGAAATCCGCCATTATATCAAAATATGATCTAGGTTTAGCCACAGGCCGGAGAAATTCAGTATCGATATTGGATAAATGTCCATTTGTGTCCAAATTCCATTCTTAGGGTATCCTGGTGTATCTTATTCTGACATCGCTGGACAATTGGCTATGGAATTCTTCAAATATTCTATAGATGTTCTGTACTAGATGGTTATTTTGGTTTTCTCCTGTAATTAGCTGGTTGCACGAGCTACAGGAATAAGCAGTGTCACACATGATGAAATCAGCAAGATGGCTGCATTATTGATCGGTGGAATGAATTTGATTACCTGAGAGCACAACCATGTCGCTCCTTGTCAAGCCCTTGCTTGCAAACATGGAAGTGAGCTGGCCGACGTTGAAGCTGGGGTCCGGCGTATTGGCCACCACGCGAGCGGCACTGGAAAATCTGCCGTCCAGTCGACCTGCTGGCACTGAATAGCTTAACCCTCCCGTCTAATTCCCCAAGCAGGAGCACAAACACGTGCGTTAATAAAATTAGATTTGCTCGCTACAGAAACAGAGAATCCTAGCTCCATCCATCAATCTTCCAAACATTTGAAGTAAGGTAGATAGAGAACCAGCTATGGAAACATATACGGAGTAATAATGAAATTCGTTGTTTAGCTAGCTTACCAGCACGACAGCGTCGCGAGCACCGAAGGCCAGAATGTCCGCACAAGAGACCACGCCTGGACATGCCGTCTCCAGGTCTGCCTTGGCCGAGTCGATCACCTCGTATCCTCGCAGAGTTAAGTTGGGCTGGGCTGTTTTCTCCGTGTTGGCTCCGTCCAGGAGCACTGATCCATCACATCCCTGCACTCAGTCACCGCCACTTGGAATCAAATTCTCGACCTCGACAGAGTGCGTTTTGAAAATGGCTTTAAATTCTCTCCCGTTAATTATTGAAAGAATGATGCTCAATTTTGTAGAGGTTTTCCTGAATTTGACAAAGCAATATACATAGTCGATAGTGTGAACATTAATCGACCCTCAGGTAATACTATGTGAGCCAATTGACGTGTGCTCTCACTAGTAGCCATGGCTGCGTTTCGAGCCTCAATTGGATTAGAAGGCTAAGAAATTTTGCAGTAGAGCTGATTGAAGGTCTTTCGTTAAAACATTACGGTGAGTGTGAGCTTAAACTTACTGAGTCGGCGTGATGTAGCTCAAAAGACACTGACAGAATTGGAATTGGAAACAATTTAAGCTACAATTGAGCAGTCACGGAAATCCGAACCTCAAGGAAGCAGTCGTGGAAGTGGAGGCGGAGGACACCTGGAGCAGTTCCACTGTCCTGTTGCATGCTTCTTATCATGGCATTCCTCACAATTTGCTCTGCATTTGGACAGCTCAGTGCGTAATACCCCAGTCGCAATGACGCCACGACACGCAGCTGAATTGTCATCACCACCACCATAGCCCACAAGCAGGGCGACACTAGAGTCTTCTCCATTGGAAAAACTCTGTCCTTTCGCTGCTTGTATCTGTGGTACCGCTGTCAACGCTGTCAATGCAACCTCACAAAGCTAAAATCCTTGCTAGCTGCCTCCCTGATTTGCAACTTGACAGTGCTGATGGGTCGATCACTAGTCAAAACATAGTTTCCTAGACCTGTGCACTGCTAACACAGTGTCGAAAAACAAAATGAAGCGGACCTTCTCAAGGCCTGTTCTAGATGCTTATTGCCACATTCAGGATGAATTCAAACCTTAAGGAATGCAGCTGATGTACATCTCAAGAGCAAACTCACTCGACAGACTCCAGCTCCGTATAGGGCAGATCGAAATGCTCTAAAGACCAGAAATTGGAAGCTAGCTGTACTTCGACTAGAGATGAATTGAATGATCCTGAAGAGGCGATATTGGTGATTTCTATGGAGCTCAGAGAGAGAGATGTACAGCTAGCTCGCTATGGCTGATTGTATGATCGATGGTGAACAGCAACAAGCTAACAGTCGAGCAATCACGAGGCAACTAGTGTCACAACTGATTGCAGTAGTTCCGAAATGGCTCTATTCAATGTGGTGCTGACAATGCTCCCAGAATGAGAAAGCTATGTGCGCACATGGATGGCGAGTTCTGCTCTTTATCAGGCAGTTCGTTCATGCAAAGCAGTTGCTGTTCAGAGGATAGGGGAAATCAATTCAAAGCAGGATATACTTTTCTAAAATATATCTGCCGTAGGTTCAATTCTGGTTAGGCTGATCGAAGTGACAGTGTACATACTGAGAGCTTTTGATTAGCTAATCTGACTCAGCACTGGGGACATGGATTCTAGAGCTCAGTGTTTCAAGTACAGTATTGGTAATCATAGAAGAGCGAATGTGATGCTGGCACCATTTTCCTAACTGGTTAAAATGTACAGGGGGCATTCATTTCAAGTGACTATTCTTGGTGCACATACCTTACATTGGTTAAACTCGCGCGTTTCGAGGCGTCAATATTGTGACATTCAAGTGCACACTCTATAATTAAATACTTGGGCAGGTATAGATCTTAGGCAGGTATATACTGTAGGTTCGCTGTAAGTATCTAAATTTAAGCCCTTCCAACTTCGCCATTTCGAGGACCATGACGATCTAGGTTTGATCCATTTTATTAACTCCGCTTCATGATGAAATACAGTAGATCCTGGCCTAGATAGGACCTCGGTTGGTTTAGCACGAAGAAACTCCATGCCTGCCTCTTCAAGGCAGTTGGTGGCAAGTTTGTCCAGTTCATGAATTTGCAGTTGTGAGGGTGATTGATCAATTCTCTCCCTGTATCATCGCAGTACTTTTGCGCCACCTTCCACTGGCTAATAATTCCAGCCTGGATCACGTCTTTCTCACCTCACCTCACCTCAAGTCGGCCAAGTTATATGACTTATGTCCTAATTCACTCGAAAATGCAACACTTAGTTTGATTTCTGCACCAATTGTGGAGCTCCAATGCCTCACTTAGTCTTGGTACAAACTATTTAGACGTTCTAATCCAGGCGCTCTAGCTTGAAGCTAATCCTCACATTTGAAGTCCTTGAGAAACGACTCCTGTGTGATAGATGATCTGTCGGTGTTTAGATGATCTGTATCGAGAACTGATTCGTGACTTACAATCAATCACCTGGTGCACTTCAATTTTTTAATCTATATCTAATATGGGCCTTCGCTACGGAAGGTTTACGTGTCTAAATAAGTTTACACGACTGACTCTTCACTTCTTCAGTCACATGAAGTGCAAACTTACCTGAAATCTACAAGAATTTGTTACATTATGTGCACAATTTTTGAACACATTCCTGTGAGAGTGCATTTAAAAGGACAGCCCTCACCCTTGTGTCCTTACTCCTTAGAGGGAATTCTGACATTGTGTGTAACCTAATGAGAATCTTTAATCATGGTGGTCAAATATAGTACTCGTACGTACTAGAGTTACTGATTCTTCCTACAGGAGTTTCCTACAGTAAATACATTTTAAATGCCTGCCGTTTTTAATTGCCGGCAGTTGCGTTTTCTTCACACAAAAGGAGTGAGTAAATTGAGAGTACTGCCAAGTGGCCGGCTGCGGATGTCGCTCAGGTTCCCCAAGCAGGCCGAGGAGGAAGGACAGCACACGATGGTTGTGGGTTCTGACAGCCTGTTTGTTCATATGAGTGACCTCAACTGACCTCATCAATTGGACCTCAGCAGACGGAAACCGACGACGTTAGAAAATAACTTAAGTTACTTCAAATGGATGTCACTCAAGTCAGGACGGCAGAATGTTCCTGAAATGGCCCCAAACATATCCTATTTGACGCACTGGCCGGCTCCTTGTATACCCAGATGTGCAGATAATGCACTCGTTGTACAGTACCTGTAGGGAGAATCTGGAGTTAGTGACTGTACAGGTACAGTACAGATCATGGCTACAGATCATGTACAAATGCACGATATGTGCTAAGATAATACACCTAAAATCTCGCAGTTAAACTGTGTGGCATGATCAATATGCTCTAGAAAATGAACAACAATTTTTGTGTATCGGTGAAGGACTACAAATCAAAATGCAAGTGGTTCCATAATTTTTGGATGCATTGTGAATTAGTTACAAATTTTCAAAGATACAAGGTGTAATCACCGTGTAATATGCTAAAAGTGTCACCTACACTAAATAGTGAAATTGGGTTGCCTTGACAATTAGGTTGCCTTACCACAGAGAAGTTACCTCATGTTACCTCATGACTCATTGCTTGTCCAGATGGAGGGACAAGCCATTCGTTAATCCGGAGCCATGAATCAGTTAACCAACCTATGCCACACACATGTTTCCCACATCATTGCATCCTTCTATAGTAACTGTGATATTGATATAGTGTAGAATGTCGAGATATTAGTGTGGGGCAACCTAATTTTTATATTCTTATATTCTTACATAGATATTATAATAAGGGTTCCAAATGTAGAATCAAGAATATAAATATATAAAAATTAAGAACACATTCTTGATGATGACACTAGAATCAATGTAGAATATAGTGGTAGTCTAGTGACATAAAATTTGGAACCTTTTGTAATCATGTTTTTACAATATGATCAATGGAAATTGGTTCAAAAAAGTATCAACAAAATAGTGGACAATCATTTTGGGACAAAGCGAGTACAATTTAGTCTTTACTATTCAAGCAGAAATGTCAAGAATAAGTGGTAGTCTTCTCTTGAAGTAACCATTTAAGAGTTGATTGCCTAGGAAGCTAAAACTCCTTGAAACAATTTTTAATAAATTTTTGTTGGAAGAAAAATGGAATTGGCATCCAACCCAAGTCATTTCATATGTTTTTGGCCCTTTGTGGAATTAATTACGAATTTCTGAAGTTGAAACATGGTGGTTACTAAAAGCGACCACCTTTTGAAATGTATTGATTGTTGGCACATTGAAGAATGCAAAATGTATCCTTGTATCATGATTGCTTTTATAACATGGGCGCTTTTAAAACAAACTACCTTAACTTAATTAATGTTTGGAGGCAGAACCACTAGTTAGTTCATTGCTAGCCAGTGACATTGGGAAGATATCTGGTTGGAATGTGAAAATGGAGGATCCAAAGATTGGTAGGACTGGCAATCAACTAGTGTGCAAAAATAAAAGGTGGATATGTAGCCATTAGAGGAGATTTGAGGGGTCCAAGAGACTGCAAGTTCCCGGGCTGTGGGAATGGCCTAGGAACTGTAATCTGATGTGGCCAAGAGACTGTCACGTCAGATTTTAATATTTAATTATATTTTTTTAATTTTTTATAAAAAAATTATTTTTCAAATTTTCAAATTTTCAAATATTTAAATATTTTTTTAAAATATTTTTTTTAATTATTTATTATTTTAATATTTTGACAGGAGTGGGCTAGTTTACAGCAGGAGAACAACCCCGAAACAGTCTCTTAGACCCCTCAAAACTCCTCTAATGCGCCACTTTTGTAAAAATTTCAAATTTTAGCTATTTACCATTTTAAATCCAAGGCTAATACTTGGGTTGCTAGAGGCAAATATGTTCTTGGACAAGGTGGTTAACCCCTAAAGTTCCATGACTATGTTTTCATGGAAAACACTCAAAAATTGCCATTTTTAGTACAAGTACCAAATTCTTGAAAAAAAAACTTTTTTGAGACATGTAACCGTAGGATCTTATAGTAAACTAGTTTTCGATGATGTGGAAAAAATTTCAGAATTTTCCACCATGCAGATTGGAAGATATTAGCATTTGAATTGGCAAAAATCCTTTTTTTGTCCCTGCGAAAAACAGGGCAGTTGCACCTCACAAGATCACATTTGTATGAAAAATTGTCTAAAATGGTGGTGGTTCTTTGAATTATTTTTTCTAAACAAGTTGGTTACATGCTTAAAAATTTTCAAATCATTTGGAATTGTACAACATATACAAAAAAAAAGTAAGTAGAAAGAAGTAGAGAATGATCAAAAATACTAAATTGTTACGAATTTAATTATGGAATTGAAAAATGTCAATCCCAATGGTTGTAATGTTGTAATAAACAACATACATCCTATGAATTTATTTTTTTTCAAAAAATATTAAAAATTGAGTTAAATAAACAACTTCAAAGTTTATTTCAGAGTAGAGAATCCATAACTGCCCGCAAACTAAAAATCCTCATAATTTTTGACTCATTGGTTGAAATGGAATGAGTCGAAGCTTTCCACGTATATATAACTCTAGAATATCAATTTCGAATTTTTACTTTAGAAAAAAGTGATTTTTTCTGATTTGCTCGGATTGCCCAGTTACAAAAAAAAGTAACATATTTGGCCATAACTTTTGACTCCTATTTTCAAATGTCATGAAATTTAGTGCATATGAAAGATATTCCTCGCGCCCACCTTCTATTAAAATTTCAGCTTAAAATATGGAAATCTCTAGTCACACGTACCTGCCTAAAATTTCTATACAACCGAAAAACGCATGCTGGTCCTTTAAGGGTTAATGCTTTAGGGTTGGTTATTGAAGAGCTTGGAGGGCTTGGATAGGATGGGGGTGAGTATTGCTTTGGAGTTGGTTGTAGTGGCCAATCCCTACTCCATTGTCCATGTCTACCCACTATAATGAAATTTGGAATTTAGTTTCAATAACATGTCTTTGAAAGAGGAAGATTGTAGCCTTTACAAATTTGAAGTTGAAAGAAAGTAGCCAGTGAGAATTTGATACTAGAGGAAATGAACTGGGAGATTTTGATAAGAGAAGAATATAACCGGTGCCCTTTGAAATTGCAATACACCTTAACAATTATACATGCAATATTGTAGAGCCAAACATTTCATACATAAAATGCATGGCAATAAATCAAATCTTGTAAAGTAGCTACTTCCAAATATGCCACTATCCCAAAAGTGCCATCTTCACTAGATGTACATCCAACTCCAGTGAAGAAACAGTTTTGGAATCTACCCCTAAAATGCTTTGATCCTTTCTAACTTTTGTATGGAATATCCAAATGAAACATTTTTGGTTCATTGAAATCCTCTTTTAGCTACCAACAAGAAAATATAAGAATTTATTGAATCTAATCATAGTAATTATCAATGTTTTTCTTAGATAGTTTAATATCCAATTGCCTCAAGAAAAAAAATGGACAATTTCAAACCTATAGAAAAAAGAGGGTAAATATATTCAAGACTGTAGAATGTCAGACTATAATCATGGTAGCACACCGCTACTACAATGTTTTCCAAATCTCATTTCATCCATCATGTAGCCAACACATATAAAAAATGCATACTCAAAATTGACCTCCTTCAGTTCAATTTGAGCACCCCCAAATGAAGTAGCCACGGAACTCATAACCTTCTTGAAAGAAAGGCCTCATAACCATTGGTCTGAAAACCCCAAAAACAAAAACTTGTTTCAAAAAAACAAAAACAAAAAACAAAAAACAAAAACAAAAAACACTGGTAACTATGATCTGACAGATAAAGGCGGCGCTTCGGGGAGTCTACCGGCTTTCCATGATTGTGGCCGCTTCAAACTCCCAACAGACGGCAACCTTAGGTACCGAGTTTCTCTCCTTCTGCACTTCAAACATGAATCAATCATCTATTTGCAATGAAATTCTGTTTCATTGTTTCAAAAAAAAACAAAAAAAAACAAAAAAACATGAATCAATCATCCCACACTCAGTTTGCTGTTGCTCACTGATTCAGAAAACCTACTCAGTTTTATCCACCAGAACTCCAACTACGTACAGGTATAACCGTTAAAGTCGTGCACAAGAATGCAATGTTTCTACTGCATGACTTTTCATTGTTGCATCCCTTTTGTAAGCTTCCAAACAATGAGACAAGGGATTGAAGGCTCTCATCCAATCTAAGCTTCTTAAGATGGTAGCTTACTGTATTCATATTGGTGCCTCCTCTGTCTGGATGGAGTTATTAGCAGCCGCAAACTCGTGCAAGCCTGAGCTCTACACTGACAATCCTCGTCAATCAGCTTCAATCATACACGCAATTGCAAAGAAGTTCCGTTTCATTTGGTGTTTTTTTTCATTAAAAAAACCCAATCATACTCGCAATACGTCTGTCAGTTTCCATCTGTACGTGGAATGATGAAATACTCCGTAACTTTTAGCAGCTTGATGGATGCATCAGTCAGTCCTTGTTCGAAACACTCAGCAGGTAAGCTTAGATTCTTCCACTATTTCAGTTATTGATGTTGAGTATATCTCTATATACTATATCCAGGTAACAGGTGTACCTTGCCTGCTTGGCCTGAACATCTAGCTGAGTTTTTCTCCCTTTTTTAATTTAATATTTACTGACAATGTTCTTGTCTTTGTGAGGTATACTCCAATATCAGAATCTGTATCGTCTTGACACTTGTATAGGCATTAATTTCTAGCATGCATCACCAGACTGTAGTTGTGTGGTTGTTGCATTATTGCCTATGCTGACTGGTTAGCTAGTTTCTTGTTTGCTCACGATGCTGAGCGGGCTAGGAGATTGCTTCCACGCTTGGCCATAGAAACTGTTGTCTCCTGTTCTTTCATAAATCAGCAGGGTTACCATATGTTGACAAGAAAGACACAGGCAGGATTGTCAAACTGAGGCATAACGTATAAGACTCCAAACTTGCTGGTGAAGTTGGTGAAACACTATGCTCGAGTCATTACGAAAGTATCAAAACTGAGTCATGCATCCTCAGTCAAAACTGTGTCGATCCACACAACTTAGCTTTGTGCACATTAGGGCAGGTTCGATTTAACCGGCCAGGAGTGAAACCATTACAACCAGTGTCAGACGTGGGTGTGAGTGCGACCTGGGTTCTCAATAATGGTATCCCAACCGAAGACCCGCATGGTATCAATTTTTCCATATGGTGATCAAAACCAATCAACAATTCTTCCTGAGAAGTACCATACGTCTGATTAGGCACTGAGGTGACAAAATTGAACTTCCATGTCAGATTCTCGGGGATCCACGTCACCCCGCACCATTCACAAAATGACATGTGCCATTTTGAAATTACAAAAATGACATAATTTATGCCGAATCTGACCTTCACTCAGGGTGCCACAATTTGTAACCAACCTTTGAGGTTTCAGGTTTCATAAATTTAATTGTATGCCAGTATCATGAGCGGAATTTAGAAGTAAGAGTATCATTAATGTAACTTGTTTACAAGTATGCGATGTTCAAATCTACTAGTAGTGATTTTGAATGCAAATTGTTGCAGTTTCATGAAGTCCAGTTGGAAGTGGGAGAAATATTGCAAGAACAACAATTTATTTTGCTACTCCAAGTATTTTAGTGCACGCATGAAGTTTTGAATTGGTATATTATTATGAAGTTTTCCGCTTTCTGCACAACTTTGATCGAGCTTTATCGACAAAGTGTGTACATCAATCTAGAGTAGCTAGTCATTTTGACTGTATGTTTATCGATCGCCTGATACAACTTCTTCATGTCGAGGTTGTGAGTTGCAAGTCTAACTTGCAATCAAACCACTTGTAAGAGGCATGAACATTGCAGTTTTAAGTCTACTTTATAGGAATACAGTAAGTTACTTAGACAATGGACAGATTTATATTTAATTAGTAAGTTGAAATTCATGCAGATTGACGATGAGCTATTGTTGGATCATGTGACTTGTTGGTGACTCCGTCCAAGAAAAGTTCTCTGATTGCAAGGACCGATGTACTGTACAGTACAATCTCCCATCGATGATATTGCCGGCAGCTTGGATGAAGAAGAAAGCATGGTGTGGCGATCACTCTCAAAGTCCTTGCATGAGAATCAACGAAACTGGAACTCATTACATCGAAATAGTATTGTATGGGCATTCTACCGACTTGCCGTTGAAGATTCATGCAATTAGGGTGCGCATCAATTCATTGGTACCAGAAACGATGCACTGCATTGTTTGTCAATCCATCACTGACAAGTTCCATTTCACATTCCAATAAGGCTACATGATCAAAGGAAGGGCATGATTTGGTTTACTTCCATTCACGGTTTAACTCCAATTAAGAAACATGCACTTAGAGACAATTCATCCGGATTACTTCAAGGAGTACAACGCGTAAGTCCGGGCTACAAAAGATGTTGCTTCAGCTTCTCATCAGAAGTGCAAGAAGCGGAAGGGTTCTGAAGCGAACAACATAACAATTTTTTAGTGCCAAATGCCTTAGCGAAAGAGTCATATGAAACAACAACAATTCCGCACAAATCTGGTATTACTAATCGCCAGAAGATGCATTTCTTTGTCAATATGTGCCGATAGCCCGTGGCTTCGCAAGCTTGTCCTTCAGTGTGACTCAAAAATCAATTTTTGCTCAAGAAGATGTTTGATGAGAATTCACATTTCACATATGCTTTGTAAAATCATGTAATTATATGCCTTACCTACTCTATCTACATGTGCATCCACAAGCATTACCTTTGACTTGTGGATGTGAAGGGCGGGGTATAATACATTGTACGCATGGTAATAAAACTTGATTGATGGGCAATTTCATTAAAATGACGGTACTCCAAGTGCTACTTTGACGGTGTGCCATTTTCACCATCTAGGACAGGGATAGATTTCAGAATGGGCGTTTTGAACCATCTAGGATAGATATAAATTTAGAATGGGCGTTCTAAACTGTTTTTAGGCCATTTTAAAGGAATATCGCCTAATGAAATTGCCCACATTGATAGTATGTAGGGGTCCTCATCATATTTGTGTAGGATTTTTTGAGATGCCCAATACCTCTAGAGTTGCTCTTGATGAGATTGTCATGCTTGTCCTCAAACATTTCAAAACCCCTAAAGGACCAAACAACATTTTTTTGGCAACATAGAAATTTTGGGTAGCTCGCTAAATACAGAATTTTCATTTTTGAAATTTTGAAATTTTCACACAACATGTATTTGAGGAGTAGCTTTAAAGCGCAACAATTTTTGTAAATTTTGACTACATGATCAAAAAGTTATTGTACAATTTGTAGTTTTTTCCTCAACTTGAGAAACCTAAGCAGCTGAACTCATATTTAACTAATTCTGGACTTATCCAGAAATTATGGACAGATTCCTGTAATTGAAAATGTATCGGCCGGTCGTCGACACTTGTCTATTTTTTTATTTATTTTTACTTCTATTTAATCCAAAATAATGATTTTGATCCATTTTAATTCAAAAATCTACGTTTGGACTATACATACATTATGATTTCATCATTCAAATGTAGATTGAATGTTATTTCTGGACTTTGGATAAGTCCAAAATTAGTTAAATATGAGTTAGCTCAAAAAAATCACATTTACAAGAAACAAAATTTGAACTTGATTTTTTAGATTTATATGTACATGGAAAGCTTTGGATCATTCCATTTTGATTAATGAGATGAAAGTTATGACAAGTTTTTACTTGTGAGCAGTTATGGAATTTCTACTCTAAAATAAACTTTGAAGTACTTTAAATTTCAATATGTTTTGAAAAAAATAAAATTATAGGATGCAAATTGTTTATTACAACATTATAAGCATTGGAATTGGCATTTTTCAATTCCATACTAAATTCTTAACAATCTAGCATTTTAAATCATTCTCTACTTCTTTCTAGTCACTATTTTCTAAGCATGAATATGAAATTTAAAAATAAAAAATTTACATGTATTCCAACTTATTTCTTCAATATATTATGGAAAGTTGCAAGTTGTAGGATCTTCATATTTTTGGATAAAATGTTTGAAAGATGAAATCTAACCATTTGAGAAGAGTTGAAAATACTTCTTTTTAAAACCCAAGCATCATGATCTTGCAAGTGGTAAGGTTTTTTATTTTGAAATTTTAGGAGGGTGTACTCTAACAAGTTAACCTTTTTTGAGTTTCTAGGAATTTGCTCTAAACTGAACAAAAAATCAACATTTTGATAAATTTTATTAATTATTTTTTAATTTTAATTGTCCAAAAGTCAAACTAGACATTTTAGAGATCACTTAGGAAAAGAAAACACAATAATTTATCACTTTTGGATTGAAAGATTATAATGTTTGACAAGGGATGTGTTAAAACTGTGAAAATGATTTGAAGTCTTTAAATTAATCTTCTTTTTACCTGTCAAATCTAAAAAAATTGGTAACCGAAAAGATTTGTGGTTAAAGGGAATAACATGCATAACCCCAATCAATTTACGGCTTCTCAAAATCTATTCAACAATATTTTTAAACAAATTTCTAATGTAATTTTTTCTCCAAGATTTAGTGTATTTGAAGCTCAGTTCCAAGAGCCTTCAATACTAGAAAGTCAAGATTTGCAATGGACACCCTTGCACAAAATCTTGAATTGAAAAATCATAATCAAACATTTTCCAAATTGGACTTTGGATGCTAAATTAGACTTCAAAAAGAATTTTGTTTTTGGTGCCTCCGGAATTTAAGAGTTAACTAAAACATCCTACAATTGGATTTGGTAAAAAATAAATATTGATGAAGATTTTAGTGGTGATTTGGAAACACCTAGTATTTTGAAGTAGTTTTGGGCTTCTAAGCATGAAAGAACTTTAGGGGTTAACAATTACGTTGCCTTATCTAGGAAAGTTACTTCATGATTTACCATGGAGGTGCATGTGACTCATTGAACTAGGTCTGAACTGATGCACCAACCCATTTTACATATATGGTTTATAGGTGATGAAAATCACTGCATCTTTGTACAGTAATAGTGAATATAAATTGTACATTGTAAAATGTCAAGAAATTAATGAAGGACAACCTAATTTCACTATTCAATGAAGAATGTCATTTTGACACCCACATCATGTCAATATGGTGAATACTCCTTAATACCTATCAAATTGATCTAAGGTAGACTAGTCCAATTTTGTTCACTATCCACTTCTGTCATCCTACTTTGGCCCCAATTCCGTTCAAAAAAACATCCAAATCCATTCATTTTCTGACAAAATCACTGCATTAATGCCAACAAGGGATAATGTGTCAATCTTTTAATGATGAATACTTAAGTATCATTGGATACATAGAAAGGTGGTTATAAGTTGTTTATAGGTTGTTTATATTTCCACTCTATAAGTGGTTTTGTAATTTTAGGATAGACCACTTTAGAAATTTTCAAAAATTACAATTTTGATCGTAAAATTATAATTTCACTTGGATTTGATTTGTGAAATAAGCGCACACTTCTAAAAAAATATGTGACCCTCTTAGAGTTGGCCCCAAGATATTTAAATTGCTAATGAGGGTGGTAATAGGCTTATCTACTTTGTAGCTGGTGATCCAACAAGAAGAACTACCTCCAACAAACTTCTCATTCATTCTTGCCTAGCCTTTGGATGGGAGTTTTTGGGTGATTGCAAGAAACACCTACTAGTTTGGTTGTGTTCTAAATTAAGAACGCTATAACTTTTGAATTCTGAACCTAATGCAAAAAACTAAATATTGGTTTTTTGATGTCTTGATTGTAATTTATTACTTATTTTTTAGGAATTTTAGAAAACCATTTTATATTTATAAGTCAATTTTGTTAAATTGTCACACTTTGACATTTAGGTGTCTTTTATACTATTGAGGGGCTTAAATTAATGATTTTCAACTGAAATTTTTTGTGGTATATTTTTGTAATAGGCAAGCATATTTCTAGCAAAATTGCATCTAAAAAGACATTATTTTATGTCCTCTACGTTTGTGCAAATAGGCCTCCCTTGCGCGCACACTTCTAAACATTAACAATGGTTTTGATCTAATTTTTTTGGTCAAATCTTGTCCCATGAAGTCCTTTCAAATGACCAATTTTTAATTTTGTTGATATTTTTCTTCCTATTTTTTACAAATTAAAACGTCAAAGTATGTATTTTCTTTGCAAGAATTCTATGTTTGAGAATATGTCTCAAAAAATACATACTTTGACGTTTTAATTTTTTTAAATAGGAAAAAAAACAAAACTAAGAATTGGTCATTGGAGAGGACTCTTTGGTGACAAGACTTGACCAAAAAAATTAGATCAAAACCATTGTTAATGTTTAGAAGTGTGCGTACAAGGGAGGCTTATTTGCACAAATGTGGACGACATAAAATAAATATTTTTAGATGAAATTTTGCTAGGAACATATTTGCCTACTATAGGAATATGCCACATAAATTTCAGCTAAAAATCATTAATTTAAGCCGCTCAATAGTATAAAAATCACCTATACGTCAAAATGTGACAAATTAACAAAATTGACTTTTAAATATAAAATGATTTAAAAAAATTCTAAAAGATAAGGGATACAATTAAAATCAAGACATCTAGAAACAAATATTTTATTTTTGGCATTGGATTTATAATTCAAAACATATAGTCTTCCAAATTCAAAACGCAACCAAACATTAGAAGAAATCTCAAACCTCCGGACGGCCGCTTCAGAGTGATAAACCAAGCTATTAAATAGTGGATAGGGAGGCTACAGAAAGTGTTCAAAGTGAGCAATCAGCTGGTCTGACTTTTGCTAAAATAGTCAGGCCATAACTATTTTCGCAACTATAAAGTGTTTCCGAAGTGTTTAATAATATAGGCGGTGTTAAATTGACAATTGTTTTAATTAAGTCAAATTAAATTCAACTAAGCCAAATTAATTGGCTTAATTGGATTTAGTTTGACTTAATTAAAACAAATTAAGTTCAATTTTGTTTCAAATAAGCCAAACTAAGTGGCTATTGAAGCTAGCTTCAAGAGCTACTTACTCAACTTTGTGAGTTAGAAGATGAAAAGATGAGATCTTTATGTAAGTGGAGTAGTGATAGGGTTAGCAACCTTGGAGGGTGCACTATATAGGAAGCTCATTGATCAAGTGCGAACAAGCCCCTATTATTTGGGGGCTATGTAGATGATTTTTTTGAATTTATGAGGGGCTTCCTTTCCCTAAATTTCTAAAGTTCGCTTATTCCATGTACCCTATCTTTTAGTTGAAATTTTTTTGGATGCCAATTTTTTATACTCTATGTTCATAATAAATACAGCATAGTAGAATATGTCATACAAACAACTAAAAGGGTTAGGAGGGATATTTTTGTTGGAATGTTTGCATAGACGTTGCAATATACTCCGTAGATAACCTTGAATGGTATATTTGCAAACTATATTCACAGTAACAACACAAAATCACACCAATTGCAATGAAACAATCACAACTTTGAAGCAAAAACTAGTACCATGAACAAAACAATGCACACATTACCATACAAGTTCAGGTCTTGAGGGCTCAAGGCAATGCACAAAACCGTGGTGTACGTGTTAACAAACACATAACACACACCATTAACAACAAGTTTCAAAAAATGAAGGCTGCACTATGCCATGTCCAAGGTTCAATTTCTAAATGCAATAGCAAAGCGAATCTCCAACGAGATACACGGATCTTGGACATTCAACAACTCCAAACTAAGGCCTGCAACATCTTGGTGCAGGAAAAATGTGATGCTTGTGACCTGCATATTTGCACAGCACAACATCAATGAATTTGCATGAGGGAAGCGCACATGGAATGAGAAAAAAAAATGCATGCTAATTACAAATGCTTGAAGACCTTACCTCATCAACATGCAGGGGTTACCCAAACATTGGGCAAGTCAACCTGCCCATCTCCCTTGCGCACTTGAATTTCTACTTGCCACCCGCTGAGAAGAATAGCTCTAAATTGGTGCAGCTTTGCAGCACCGAGCTCGCCAAGTGGGACCATCCACAGTTTTTGAGGGACATGAAACTCCAATCTCCACGACTCGGTGAAGACAACCATGTTGGTGTCGAAAGCCTTCAGCACCAACTTTGCCTTCATTGCAGGTGTGACGTCCAGTGCAACCATATCATAAGATGCCAAGCGCATCATTGCAAATTGTAATGCAAAATCTGCATTCACGAGGCTCACAAATTGAAGCTCCTCCAATGTCAAGCTTTCCAAGATATTCTAAATCTGCCGCCTCGAACTCCAATGTCCATAATGTAACCTTTTGTTGATATTGGTAGCCATGTGGATGCCAAATGCCAAACCCTACCACCAATCCCTACCTACAAGCTTCTTCGGGCTCAAACCGCAAACCTAAGGCTTGACAACACAATCCAGTGCACAAACACTCCACTCAATTTCTAGCCAAAGTTTTCGTCACATTCCTAAATCTAAAGCATCTGAAAGCATCCTAAACCATACGACCTTGCGTTCTATCACCATTCTCTCACTCAAATTCAAGATTTTGCAAAACGAAGCCGAAAACCTCTGCCAACAGCAACCTGCAACCCTAACGTTTGGGGAACGCCCACTCACTGAAGTGAGCAAGATCGACCGGAACATCCATCGAACATTGTTCATCCACAGTCTCATCCGCTGTCAGTTTGTACAGCACATGGAATTCCACCCTTGGGTACCTCTACTACATTTATATTGTACTAAGTATACTACTGGAAAGTTCAAGTTTTGGAAGGGGATTTTTGGCGGGCTACTTTAGAAAAAAAATTCGATAAAATTCAGTATTATTTTATACACTTCATTATTTATAACGTCTATAGCCCATTATGTGGATGCTAATTTACTATGAATAATTGTATAAAATTTAGGTCCAAGGCAATTAAAATGACCCTTCATTTGTTCGCACACTAACATAAAAAAAGGGAGTGCACCCCCCGAGTTAGCAACCCATGTGGGATATGTATCTTCACTCATTTGACAATGAATGAATTATCTTTAGCTTATCCCATAGCCTTATAAATTCATGGTGGACAATCCAAAAGCAACCTCTTCACCCTTCATTTTCACCAAATGTCAATGAAGTTAGTCCTTCACATTGCCATCCAAAAAAAATGGTGGTAGATGGTCATTGAATTATTTTTGGACATTTAATTTTTTTTGCACAATTTGGTTTGAGTGCAAGGTGCATCCAAATACAAAGTGTTGTATAATAAGGGTTAAAGTGCATTAGAGTACCTTAACCTTGATTTTTTAAGACTTTGTAATTAGATTTAAAACCATTGCCATGCATCTGACATTGCAACTTAAGGTGAGTGGTTATAGGGAAAAAAATAATTCTTAAGTAAAAAAAATAAGTAATTTGTGATACCCTTGGATGGCTGTGGAGCAGCCCTCCAGAGGCCCCGTTTTTTCTCTAGTGACCGGCAGATTTATTTTGAAATCACCGTTTTATCCTTCTTTCTTAGATGACTTTGAAGTGACAGCACAACAATTCAAGTGTTAAGTCAAAGTAAAAACTTGAAGTAGATCATATGTAGAAACAAACTTGGCCATGAATAATTTTCAATGTCAGTAGTGAAAAGATGCAGGCAACCTTGCCCCTGCTTGCCACCTCGACACCAAAAAATACACCCACCGTTGAATTGTGGAAAAAAAATTCTTAGATTTGTGAAACCCTCACCTCTACCATCGATGTATTTTTTTATGAATAAAATGTAGTTGCTGAATCTCCGCCATTGATGATGGGAAAAAAAAGTTCAAGAACCCCGCAATGCTGTCTATGTAGCCTTGCACAATGGAAAATGAGCAACCATCAATCTTGAGCTGCCGATCGGGGCCATCTAGGATTAGGGTTCGGCACTCTCACATTGTCGCAGGTTTCTTGTTTGGGTTGGCAGCATAGGAGGTGAATGCAAAATTCTTTGAAGCTCTGTTTTCTGTCTTTTGTTTTTTACTTATTTTATAGTAGTTGTACATGAATAGCCCTAGGTGTGAGCGCTCAGGTGTTTAGAGTTGTTTGCAGCATGTTTAGCATGTTTGATAAGTTTGCTTCAAAGTTTGCTTTGAGTCTTGTATGTTCACTCTCGTTGGAAAAGTTTTCAACATGGTTTGGTTGCCATTTTAGTTTAGGTTTCTCAATTTTAGTGGACCTAGCTTAGATTTCAGTTTATTACTCTACTAAGGATATTCATATCCACATTTATTAGCATGCTTGATTCTACTACATGGTGAAGAACTATGTGAATGCCAAGAATTAGGACTTGGAAATTTGGTGTAAAGGCTTTGAGGTTTTGGCATCTCCTTGGTCTTATATATTTTCAAAGTACTCTACTAACTCTATTTCTTAGCATTGAAATGCTCATGGGTTTTGGTTATGGAAATTTTCAACTTTTTTTTAATAAAAAAAGACTACATGTGTATCCCTTTGAAAAATTTTGAATGTAAAAGATTTACAACCAATAGAAAAATGATGTGTACACCCTTCCAAAAATTTTGTATGAAATTTTTTTTCAACCAATAGAAAATGACTTGTATACCCCTTCCAAATTTTTTGTGAAAGTTTTATAACTACTAGGAAAATGAGACATGTACCCCTTCTATTATTCATGTATAGTTCTCACAAAAAAAAATAGTTTGTCACACAATGCATTCAAAAGAGACAAAACGTAGGAGGTTCGTAGATCGCCCATTTAAACCTACTTCACCTCATCGATGACAATAATAGATATTTCAAGGAGCATGTCACTCATCCCTAGATAGGGGATGCTGATTTAGAACAATTTAAAGATCTCCTACCTTAATATACACACATTTATTAAGTACTTCCCAATTTAAATGGAACATGTCAATTTGCTTAATTTTTAATTCTACACTTTCATTCACATGAAGCATTGTAAACTCATGCAATTCATTTAACTCACTCTCAGTTTAAGGTAATTGAGCTTATGATAGACACAACTCTAGACAAGCCTAATGCAAGCCGAAAAATTCATGTGAAGTACACTTCACAACACATGTACAACACAAGAATTTTTGGGCTTGCATTAGGGTTGTCCAGAGTTTTGCTTGTTATAGGCTCACTTACCTTATATGCCCTTGCAACCTTGGATTCCTTATACAATCTATATTGATTATAGCACCAACAAACATTGGCCGAAGTAGTGAAAATTATTTTAAAAAAAACATGCTATGGTTAGTATTTGGAACTACTGTAGTTTTAGTATTAGTATTTCTATACATCCATGTTCTTGACTTTGGGTATTGCTTAAGGTCACTACACCTAAAATCGACCGTTTAAACAATTTCAGCATGGTGTCCATTATTATATTGGAAAACTTTTGTAGGATTTTGTTGGTAGTCCAAAGGGGATTCTAGATTCTTTAATAATGCATTTTTTGGACATTGTATGAATGAACTATGAATATTCAAAGTGCTAAAAATAGGTGTTTCCAAAATTGATCCTAGACTCTCATGAATAGTGGGAGTATATTTTAGGCAAGAATGTGTAGGGGTCGGTTTTAGAAGAGGGTCGAAATTGGGTATAGTTACCTTATCTACAATCAATCAATCAATCATTTGAAGCCAATTTGATAATGCATTTGATTTTGGAGACCAAAGATCATTTTGATTTTGCAATACAAGGCTACAATTGTGGCCAAACTTTGATAGTCCCTCCCAAACTTTGTGTAAATCATTGTCCACGGGAATAGTCTTGTATCACTAAAAAGAACTTGCTACAAGAAGAGTAAGTCTGGTTTAAAAGACCAGCTCAACTATCTAAGCCTCATTGACTTCAGTGGTGAATTCCATCCTTGATGCATTAGTTAGGAGGTAGACCCTATAATAAAGAATTGACATGTTCCTTCCCTCGAGAAATTCTCAAGGTCATCATATGACAACAAGGTAGATATTGCACCCCCATACAATAGTTGAGTGGACGATGGTGGTAAGTACCCCACTAACGTATGGGTTTGAACTCATGACCATCTCACTGGTGTACAAAGGCCAAAGTCACTAAGCCAAAGCCGCATGTGCCTAAATCCATGACAAAGATTTCCATTTGATGGTTGACCAAGCTAACTAAGGTAAGCATACTCAAAATGGTATGCAAACTAATTTAGGTGTTTGAATTAGGGATGAAAGGGTTGAAATTGGATTGGAAAGTCACCATTTAATAAATTTAATGAATACTCATATGCAAACTTCAACACATTTTGAAAGGTCCATTAATTGTTTCATTGTACAAAAGGATGTCTTGGGATTTATATTGGAACCATTTAGGGAAGAAAGAGAGTCACATAAGAATCTAAAAAGACAAGAATAGTCCCTCCATTTGGTTTACAATTTAGGAATCTATAATATGTTTTTGCTTTGGTTGCCTATAATGTATCTTTTTTACACCAAAATGAGTTGAACAAACTCTATACCTTAAATTAGTTAGTTAATTAGTTTTGTTTGTTTGTTTGATACATTGAGATCTAAAAAAAAACATGAGTCCCCAAGCCGCGTTGTTGATACCATTCGAAAGCTCTCTTCAAGGAAGGGTGCACAACTTTGTTTTGTGGCGTGTGAAAGTTATGAATTTTTTAATTATTTTTAAATTAAATAATTGAATGAAATTATCTTTTATATTGGAAAACTATAACTTTCACGTTGCATATCCAAAGGCCATAACACAAAAATCTTGCACTCTTGTGTACATAAGCTTTCTATTTCAAGAATGCAACCTCTCACACTACAACAAAGCCCTTGCACTCCTTTATGCATAAAAATATTGAATTTCAAAGTTTTCATAAATGAAAAAATGAAAAAATGATTTTTACTTTTATTTTGGCTATGGCAATGGCACAAAGCACACTAATACATATGAAATAATTTCTATTTTTCGTTTTTTTACACAAAAGAATTACAAATCCAATAATTGTGACTATGCACATGACTAAATGGTCCACAATGGGCTTACTACCTTACCACCAAGTTTGTGCCAGACCTTAATTTGTTATTTTCTATTATTACAAATGAAAGAAAGTTTGTTGCAAAAAGAGTTAAATTCAAATAAGCAAGCTCCAAATTGAGGTGCATATCGCTAAGATATTGGCCATAGAAAAAATTGTGTGATAAAATGTTGAAGCATCACCACTAGGCCTGGTAGTTTAGTATGAAAAGAGAATGAACCACCCCTCTGAAGTCCTTGTTGGGTAATCAACCCACCAATTAGTCAAAGTAGGTTGTTTTCAAGCCACACATTGGCTTGCAAACAAGCCCTATTTTCAGACTCAGTTGCCTACTCACCTTGCAAATTGCATGACCTCTTAACAAGTTCATCCACTTTTTAAGCCCAATGAGCATGCTCTTATGTGTTTGGTTTTAGGGTATCTATTTGAAAAGCTCCACATCAAATACAATGTTGAATTGTTAAATTGTGGAGACAAAACCTAATTACAAGGTTTTATTTTTATATGCACAATTAGCTTAAAGCCCCTTCTTTAAACTTCCCTTGCATGACTTTGTGCATAAAACCTACTAGAGGTGAGGCAATCTGGTGTATTTATATCTCACTTGTCATATAATTGTTGTAAAATTATGCAGTACTCTTGTTGCATTCTTTTGGAATATATTTGTTCCCAATATAGTGGAAACATGTACATGGGTCATTGCAAGAAAGATCGGTCCTATTTACTAGTCATGGAGCGAGTGACTCTCTTGTCATCTGCTATAACTTTTGAAGCAAAAGTCCAATGAACATGAAATTTTTATTAAAGATACCTAACTTGATGGTAATTAGATATTTTATTTAGAAATTAAATAAAAATTGTTCTATATTTAAAAATCATTTTTGTTAATTTGTCACAATGTAAGGTTTAGGGTTTTTTACTACGTTAGGAGTCCCCAAATTAATGATCTAGAGCTGAAATTTTCATGGTCTATTTGCATAGTAGAAAAGCATATTCCTACCAAAAGAAATCTTAAAATATATTATTTTGTGTCTTCCTCATGAGTGCAAACAACACTCCCATTGCACGCAATTTCTAAACAATGAAGATGGTTCTAAGATCAATATTTTGGTGAAATCTCATTACTATGAACCATTCCCAAATGTCTAATTTTTAGTGTGTGTTTTTAAAAAAAATTCTATTTTTTACAAATTAAAATGTGAAATTAGAGTGCAAGTATCCATTTTCTTGAGATTTTGCACTTCTCTAGTTCTCCTACTTAGAGAATTTTTCTATGCTTTTCCTTCCAAGGGTACCTTCTTCTTAAAGGTTTATGCATTAAACATTTTTTTCACATTTAAAAAAAATTGATTTCCTAATTATAAAGCCTTCCCAAAAGAAAAAATGACTATTGTGGAAAACGCTACGCTTTTCAAACGGTCTTTCTTGCAATGACCCACATGACAAATCACAAGAATGCTTGTTGCACTTTAGGTTTTCATCATGAATGTTGAATGAAATAATTTGATGATATATCTCCGAGATGAAAATATGACAGATTTTGCAACAGGCGTTGTGACTCTGCATAGGTAATATACCAAATGGATCAAAATTATGAGAAAAAAAAGAGGTTCCTGACTTTGCATCCTCTGATGGGACATTCATAGTAGATCTTTTAGAAAAGTGCATTTTTTTATATAAGACCATGAAAAGTTTTATACAATTGTTGCTTTTACACATAGTGGTTTGGTTATTTTTGTGACTGATTGGGATTGGTACATATATAGATGGATGAAATTTTGAAATGTGGTCTTAAGCCTTCCATAAAATTTAAAGACCTTTAACTCATTTACATATTCACTTGGCACTTAGTTCTAAACTTCTTATAAGCATTTTATCATGTGTAGGAGTGTGAATTTGAAAATTCATTTTAGAGATATGGATGGATCTTTGGGTACAAGAGCCAATTCTACTTGTGTATCATGAAGGATGAATTACTAATGTAGATAGTAGGCAAACCCCATTTCTACTCAAGGATTAGTTACTATAGACATTTATTGAAGTCTTACAAACACCACTTGCAAACAAGTGCAAATAAGTGTATGAATAAATGAGTTGTTGATAATTGGGGTCAAGATAAATATACTAGAAACTGAATCATGTCCCTAACGATTTTAATATCCTCAACATGAAAAGAAAAGATTAAGGAGTTGGGCAATATAGATGACCATTAAAATTCAATAACTGTAGAATAAGATGCTTTTTCCTGTTACAATTTGAAAAGCCTAATATTTGCTCCTACATACTCAAAGTGGAGGATGTGGGCTTATCAATATTAAATTTCAAAATGTATGCAACTCTGATCAATGTGCACTTAGAATTGTACCTCTATTGCCAGCAAGCTTGCACCGAAGAGTATCACATTCCTCTCAAGCTCTCTTCCACAAGAGTATTGGATGTGTTTTCAAATTCCAGTTTGACATGTGTTGCTTCACATCGAAAGCCAGGGTTGAAGCTTTGACACCCCTAAAGTCTCAATCCTCAAGTTGCACAACAAAAAAGTGAAGGAATGGGAGGTGCAAGAAAGAGATGGAGAACTGAATTGAAAATGTCAAAACTCAAGAAGATGCTCACGAAAACCTTCAAGTAGTTCTGTGAAAACTTAACTTCAATAATTACAGGCGCTCCTTTGCACATAGCTAATTTTTTTTTTAAAGTAGATCCACCATCCGGTCTTGACGCCTAATGTTGTTGAATTTAATGTTGAACTTAACTGCACAGGTTGAAGGGGTATAATCTGACCCAACTGAACCAATGGAACATGAGACAAAAGTATTTTCAGATGTCTTCAAGAAATTCAAAAGTTTGCAGGGCCTTATGAAACCACTGAAATTAATGTAAACCACATGAGGAGAGTCTGTCAAATAAGAATAATTTCAATAAGATCTAGTATTGTACAAATGGGAGATAGCCATTCACAAAGAGGAGCTGTATTGTGCAATTAAACTGTAACATCAATCACCTCAGTTTGTGGTTTTTATTTTGCACTTCAATTTCTCCACAGTACATCTTGCTTTACTATCTCCTGTGTAGACAAGTCGGGCTGATTTGCTCCCCCCCCGCGCGAGAGATATGGAAGAAAATCCTGCATTGTTGATCTGTGTTCAGGAAATAAAGAACACCCCAATGTCTGCCGTTGATATCCAAAAATACACAAGCCGTTGGATCTTTGGAAGTTGAGATCTCAGTTGTCCAGAGGATTCACACTGTAGGGTTTCAGTTTCAGAGTAGGGTTTCAAGTTTTGAGCCATTAACCCATATCGTTTGCCCATACAAAGTTGGTCTGAAAAATACAAGTAAGTCTGGTTAGAGGGAGGGGGTTGATATAAAATTAATAACATTTTGAATTAATTATTTCAAAATGAGCAATGAGTCACTATCTGTTCAGAATACAGACACAATACATCTTGCTTTACTATACGATCACCCTGGATGGATCACACATAGCCATATAGTGTATTTTCTCATTAAAATTGAGTTAGGTTAGTCACATCTAGAGTCCGGTTGTAAGGCAATGAATACATCCTCTACATATGTGTTGAATCTCATTCCACAACCAAGCTCCACATATGAGTTTCTCTAAGATTTGACCTTTAGCAATGACTGCTCAAAGTTTTGATATTCAAATTAAGGTGAAACTGTTGTCTACTACAAACGTTCCGTTGAAGGGCAGTTCACACACCGAACTGTCTCCAAACATCAGGAATACCTGCATGTGTAGATATATTACACCGAGTCCTGTATCCACCAGCAATCGATCATTTAGCTCTCTGAGAAGTTCCTTGAGAAAAAGAAAGGGCCTCAGGGTGTCCCATGAGAAGGTCTGCCATAGTTGTCTGATTATTTGTGACTCTGAGTTCTATGTATTTGCTATAATTGCACAACTTCACATGTTTGAGATCGTGTGACAGACAACATCTTGCTCCTACATGTTCTAAATCTTGGCAAGTGTGCACTAAAAACAACCCTCTCTGATGACACTCCCTCAAAAGGAATCACAGTTCAATCTTCACAATCATGTGAATGTTGTCAAATGAGGCTTGTACACAACGCAGGAGTGAGATTGATTTCTCAAAAGATATGGACAATGGATGCACAATTACAGGGTGACATTAGAGAGTGTTGAGTGTATGACTGCTCGACTCATGGACAATCGATAAACCTTTTTGTGGTTGCAGACATGAATTTAGACAGCAGTCAGTGACACACTCAGTGACACACTTGTTGAGGAATGCAGCCGGTTGTGAGTAGCGAGACCTAACATTTAATTGTGGAGATGACTGTCAGTGGTGAGCTTGTATCAGAGTGGTTTTTGTTAGTCAATGAGTTTTTGGTTGTTCAGTGGAGCCATTGAACATCTAAATTTGATTCTAGTTTTTTGGTGTTTGGTAACAATAATGGTTACTCAAAAACCTCTTGGATTCCCAAGACCAAATCTGCAAATGGTACATTCTCTTCTAAAATGTCTACCTGACCTAACTAACTCTTCTGATGTTTGCAAAGAATGTATTTTAGAATGTAATACCCCACCTAGTCTAATTTTGAAAAGATGTTGGTTACATAGAGAAAGTTCTGTTCTTCTGGTTAGATAAATATATTACGGGGTACTAGTTTTAGTTATATGTAGTTCATACATATATGACACGCAGTTTAAGAATTGCGACGCTCTGTGTCTGTGCACTCTTTTGAGTTGGGCTCTGTGCACTGCCTGAGTGACTGTAGGCGGCTCCAAATGCCTTCACTACTTCAGCAATTTCTCACGAGATCTTTGAATTAGCATTTCAACTCACAGCAACCCAGAGAAACATTCAAGCCATTTCTCTTGAACCCAACAACAGTGCCTCTGCAGATATAAATTGAAGACTTGCACATGATTTTGCAGTTGGGTATACAAAATTTGCAACACACAGTGATATTTCAATGATCACTATTAGTAGTACTGTATTCTCAAAGTGGTTTGATTCAATGTTGTTGTACTGTTGGATCTTGCAATGCATTTTGTGTATGGCAAGTTGTCAATATTCAACTTTCGTTTTGCTCTTCAACTTTGTGGCTTGATTTGTTTCAGCTTTGGATGTTCTGATCCTTGCACAAGAGTTGGGGAAAGAGTTTGATGGCTGTATATATTATTTTCTACTATTTAAGATGATGGAGAACAAACTGATCAGTCATGGGCATACAATTTCTGGGAAAATGGTAATCAATGGTGTGGCATAGTTCTTAAGATGGATTACAAATTGATGGCCTGAGGTCACAATGTGCCCAAAAGGGGCTGTCACCTCCTGGTTTGTATTAGTTGCCCCCCCTTTCTCTCAAATTTTTTTAAGGCAGTTGATTTTATTTTTTTTAAATGCGGCTTACCTTCAAAATTATTGTTGATTTCTCAAAAAATCACAAGCCGTGGATTTTGTGAGATTTAATTCGAGCCGTCCAAATATCAATACAGATATGGATACAAAAATGAATACTGGGTACGGATACAATATTGTATATGAATACATAGTGAATATTGAATGTGGATACGGATACAGATACGACACAATACTGGATTTGAATATGAGTATGAGTACGGATACGGGTACAAGATACAGGATGTTGTTTGTCCCATATTGTTTGTCAATTTTATTGCTTTCTGGAAATTTCAAGAGGGCAGAGGGGATGGGGGGGAGGGTTTGAAAATTTAAAAATTTAAAAATTAATTTTTTTTGGAGGGGGAAGGGGTATGAAAAAAATTTAAATTTAAAATTTAAATTTTTTTGGGGGAGGGGGCTGAATTTATAAAAAATAAAAAAAATTTAAATTCTTTTGGATGCATTGTGACACAATTTGTCACAATGCACCCAAAAGAGGCAGTAACTGCCTACCCCAAATCCATTGATGGCTTGAGGTCACTATTGAACCTAGTTGTACCATTCCACCTCAACCTAGCAAGCTACCAGAGCCTTAATTATTTTATTACTGTCTGAATCCTACTTGGGATTTTAGCAACTTTTTATTTGTACAAATACATTATTTCCATCAATTTCATCAAATTGGTCATAGAGAAAGATCATCTTTTTAAGCTTCACGAATTCTTTTGGATGAATAAGAAGGTAAAATTTGGACAAAACATTGGCTTGAATTGAAGCACTTTGTTCATCATTTGCAATATGGGTGTCGGAGGGAAGGGGTTAAAAAATAGAATTTAGTTGAAAGATTGGTACAAAGACTCCCATGTCTCCACTCTAAATTAACCCTTAAAGCCCTAAGGCATGATTTCAAGTCATTTTCCGCTTTGGAGCAAGCCTTTCCAGGAGCCCTTCATGATGCAATGTATGTTGGATTCTTGTGAATTTTTTACTAGAGATGTATTTCACTACTATCTTTATATCTACAAAATTTTAGACTAAGTCAAGTTGCAATTAAAAAGTTATGCCTCAAAAGGACATGTTTTTTTTAGTTATGGGCAGTTTTAGACAACCATGATAGATAGGTCCAATTAGGTTGTATTTTAATACATACTTTTAACAAGCTTGTTAACATGATTTTCACTTACAAGCTTTTGAAATTGGGCTTTGTAAAGTTTTGAACACTGCCTAAAGAAGAAAAGCCCAATTTCAAAGGCTTGTAAATTAAAATCATGTGATCGTATGCCTCTCAACTTTTGGGATTATACTAACAAGCTTGTTGAGAGTAGATTTAATCATAAAATGTAGGAAATGAGGGACTACAAGCTGGAGTTTGAGAAAAACATAATCTGACGGAACTCCTTGAAGCACCAAAACTGAGTCCTGACCGAGTCTTGATGGAGTTTGGTATTGTATTTCTTTTGTACTACTTTTAGTTAAGCCTTCCTTTGACACCATTGGCAAAAATTGAAGAGAACTTTACAATTAACTCTAGGGTGATTGCAAGAAAGACTAGTACTATATTTTGTCACATTTGAAGTGATGGAGTTGTCATGTGCTATAACTTTTGAAGCATGAACCCAATTAACTTGAAATTTTTATTGGAGATGGCTAACTTGAATGTATTCAGATCCCTTATTTTTCAAAAAATTAAAAAAATCATTTTATATTTAAATTTAAATTTAGCTAATTTGTCACACTTTGTGGTTTAGGGGTTTTTAGTATT
The DNA here is from genome assembly GCA_951799445.1 of Pseudisothecium myosuroides. Lineage (NCBI taxonomy): Eukaryota > Viridiplantae > Streptophyta > Bryopsida > Hypnales > Lembophyllaceae > Pseudisothecium > Pseudisothecium myosuroides. The sequence goes on along the minus strand of OX637287.1, from coordinate 19,560,184 downwards.
GGGGAGTAATCCAAATTAATGATCTAGAGCTGAAATTTTTGTGGTCTATTTCCATAGTAGTAAGTCATGTTTCTACCAATAGGAATTTAAAAATATTTAATTTTATGTTCTCCACATGCGTACTAACAGGGCTTCTTTTTGTGTACATTTTTGAACATTAAAGATGATTTTAAGACCATTCTTTTGGTGAAATATCATCACCATCAACTCTTTCAAATGTCCAATTTTTAGTTTTCTTAAAAATTGAGTTTCCTATATTCTACAAATTAGCATGTAAAAGTACCTATTTTAATGAGATTTTGCATTGTCTTTTTCTAGTTTTCCTACCTAGAGAATTCTTCTTTGTTTTTCCTTCCTAGGGTACCTTTTTTTAAAGGTGTATACATTAAACATATTTTTTACATTTTTACATTTAAAAAAAAAATTATACAGTACTCCTGAATTAAAAAAATGAGTATTATGAAAAACCTACAAAAATTGCTAGGTGTTTCTTGCAATGATCCACTAGTATGTATAAGAAATTTTGGTCCAATTGGACTGATCTATTATGGTTGCCTAAAACTGCTTGTAATTCCCAAAAAAAAAATCCTTTAGAGGCACAACTCAAGAGCTTAGGGTTGATTTTGTATATTCTTTTTTCCGTCACTCTAAAAATTCATAGTTTATTCACGTGGCATCCCTTAAGAATGCAATTTTGCTATTGTTAGGTAGAAGCACTTGTCTTGTAGTCAATCATTTAAACAATTTTGGAGCAAATTGTGTGCAATAAGAGGTGGTGAATTTTTTTCCCATGTAGGAAGATAGGAAATATGTGGATTGCAAATTTTTCAGAATAATATTCCCAAAATTGAAATTACTGTAAACTTTGGGAGTCAAAAAGTACTTTTTACCAATTGCCAATGTCTAGACTCTTCCAAATTCCAATCATTCAAGAACTACTTTCTTGCTCACTACTTTGGAACATTTGTCATAACCTTAAGGTAAAAGCACCAATAGTCAATCACGCCTAATACCCAATTAATAGGGGTGTAGTATTTCCAACAAAGGCTTGACTGTGTTTTTTTTGGTCTTTTTCTAAGTTGGATTATGACACATGTCCCAAAGTAGTGAGCAAGAAAGTAGTAAGTAATAAGTGGGAAAGTATCTCTTACACAATCGGAATTTGAAGACTCTAGACATTGGCTATTGGTAAAATGCACTTTTTGGCTCCCAAAATTTACTATAAATAAAATTTTGGAAATAAAATTTTGGAAATTTTGCAATCCCCATATTCCCTATCTTCCTACATGGAAAAATTTCCATCACCTCTTAATGCGCAGGATCTGCTCCAAAATTCCTTAAATAATCAACTACTGGTGCTTCTACCTTATTAGTCCCAACCTTGAAAAGGAACCAAAAAAACACATTCCCAGCTTCCGCTAGAAATTTATTCGAACCTTCGTTTGAAAGACTGCACCCCTACAGGTTAGTTAGTGCGCGCGGGTGGCTAAGCTTACTGGTGCTTCTACTTGGACATGTGTCATAACCTTATTAGTCCCAAACTTGAAAAGAAACCAAAAAAAACATTCCCAGCTTCTTGTTGGAAATTTGTCCGAACCTTGGTTGGATATTTGTTAGAACCTTGGTTGGAAATTCTGCACCCCTACAGGTTAGTTAGTGCGCGTGGTTGACTACCGGTGCTTCTACCTTACGGTATGTTCCCACCTGGTGTTACAGGTGTTAGTGTCCATTCAATCTCAGGTGCTTGGATACCAGCCAGCCACTTGTGAGTAGTGACGGACTACGTGACTCGCGTCGTAACAGCGAGCTCAGCTTAGCTTGCGCTCAAAGTCACAGCGAAGACTACATTTTGATCGACGGAGTGCATTTGCATTGTGTTGCAAACTTTCGGAATGGGAAAATATTGATCTCACCAAGCAGTAGAGATGGTGGGTCTTCTCAAGTTAAACAATGGGACGTCGATGCCGTCAATTGCGTTAGGCATAGGATCGAAGGATGACCGCACGGAGGATGCCCTTCTTGCAGCAATCGAGGTGCGTGCTGTGGGTGTACAACTTTGCTTCAGTTGATAGTACAATCAGTACTTGTCATACAGTTTTTCTCATTTTGAGGGTCATCTTTTCAGTTTCTTACACAATTTCTTGTTGGGTAGTCTTGTTAATACCAAAATGACGCTGAAAATCTAAAATTCTCTTCCATTCTTATGAAAGTCGGTGGGGTTGATGTGTTTTGGGAAGCTTACCACTTTGCCGTGACCGAGCTCCTGCAGCGTCTAAATCCCAGCTCCTTGTTATGACCACCACCAATTCTCTATGTTGCCATGTTCTCTTTTTCTCGTCCTCCTCCCATCTACTCACGAGATAGAGTAGTGGAGCAGAATATTTTTCATACATTAGAGTGTACTTAGGTTTCGTGTGATCTGCGTCATATTGTGAAGCTCTTCAATTGAGGAGCCTATTGAATTTGCCGTGGATTTCAAGTATGGTAGAAGTTCCATTAATACAGTACTGTACGTTAGAGAGGCTCCATTGACCACACAGGTGAGCTCTGAATTGTGCTAATTGTGAAAATACTTGATCTATTGACCTTTGTGTTTTTTTGGAAATGGTTTTGTAGCTTAACTTAAAACAAATGTGCAAAATTTTAGATGGTGCAAGTTTCTAGATTCTTATAGGGCACGGTTCAAAGTTCACCTGTATGGTCATTGGAACCTCTCCCTTACCCTGTGGTGAATGGAGGCCTTACATTAGGATGACCGCCGTTACACCTCGACCTGACTTGATTCAAGCATGTTTGGCAGATTGAATTCAAGCATGTTTCTTGTGAATTATAATGTTAGATTCCTCAATTGAGGAGGGTCTTGAATTTTGCCATGGATTAGGGTTTAGTGTTCATGTAGGTCGTCGAAAGCTAAGGACCTTTGTCACTTCAGAACTTGACTGTATTCAAGCATGGATTCAAGCATGTTTCTTATGAATTATAATGTTAGGCTCCTCAATTGAAGCCTTGAATTTAATAATGGTCTTGAATTTTGTCTTGATTCAGGTTGAGTGTTCATTTAGGTTGTCGAAAGCTAAAGACCTTTGTCACTTCTAGACCTGACTGGAAGCAAGCATGTTTGCAGATTGGGTACCGTTGTTTCGACACGGCGCGCCAGTATGGGACGGAGTCCCTGCTGGGAACCGCCTTGGCGAAGGCGTTTCAGGCTGGCCTCGTGCGGCGAGAGGATGTCTTTGTGACCACTAAGCTGAGCCCCATGGACGCGGACCCTGCGGGCGTTGTGACCGCTCTTCGGAACGCCTTGCGTGATTTGCAACTGGACTATGTGGATCTGTTTCTGGTGCACTGGCCGCTTGGGGTCAAGAAAAACGCCAATTTCCGCAACATGCAACCGGGCGACATCATGACCGTGAAGCAGGGGGAGCTTTGGCCGGCCATGGAGAGCTGTGTCGAGGCGGGGTTGGCCAAGGCCATTGGCGTCAGTAACTGGTCCATCAAAAAGCTGGAAGAGCTTTTATCTCTGGCACGGATTCCTCCGGCTGTGAACCAGGTGCTCCCATTTTTCTCCCCCTCCCCTTGCATTCGATTCATAATTTTGTTTCAATTTTTACCCATTATGTTGAATCCATATCGTTATTCACAACCATCATTCTTTAGACTGCGGTCTTTCCGTGTTGGAAAGCAAATCAGTGTAGTTTCCGGGGAGGAATTGAACCAAACCTTCGAATATCCTAGGTTTCTTATACGTATTCCTCCTGCTGTGAACCAGGTTTCTTATACATTTTCCTCCATTTTCCTCCCCTTGCATTATTTAAATGATTTTTTTTCAATTTCTACCAAATGAAGTATGTTGAGTCTATTTTAATGTAAATAACCATCATTCTTAGACTGCGGTCTGAGCATCTTGGAAAAGCGAATCAGACCAGTGTCCAGGGAGAAAGTGAGCCAAACCTTCCAGTATCCCTTGTTTTCTTATGACTGATCCGTTTTTCACTGATATGCTTCAGTCGCTTTGTGTACTTTTTACTTGAAACAGGATTTTTTCTGAAGTCTTGCTCGGCAAGTTGCTTGAAGTTGTTTGATTTTGAATCGGCATTCTAGGGACATGAACTGGCTCACGTTCCCTTAGCCTCTGATCCTCCGCAGTATTTGATTCTGATATTGATTCTGAGGAAGAATCCTTGTATGATGAACCCACAAGATTGATGATAGCAAATGAGAGATGATTCCGTGACAACTGGATAGTCAGTACCGGTAGTCTTCGGTTCATTCCAGGTCTATCTTAAATATTATTACCGGTAGCATGATGCTTTAGACTCCATTGTAGCTTTGGGGAAGGTGGTAAAGAATGTTACGAATTCTAAATTCCCAGCAGCATTTTAGTCAATCGAGTTAATTCTTGGAAACTCTACAACGAATTACTTGTCATGTTTGCTATATTGACGGAATTGAATTCCGTTTTAAGGGCTTACAAGAAGGAACTCGCACAGTTTTGAGTTGCCCTACTAAAACCCTACGTCAGTCCGCTGAACGCTAATGACCTTAATTTGGACGCCCGTCCAGAACTTTTGTCACTCTGACGTGTTCCAACTTAAGGAGTGTGAGGTTGTCACCAGCGATGCTTTCAGGGAGCTTGTTCTGTTTCCGCGTGTTGTTCCGGAACTGGGTGCTTGTTTGAGCTGGGAGTTGTATTTTTTTTTTTTCGAGACCCACAAGCAGGCTCTGATGCCAAGGGAATGGAAATTTCAGGTGGAGATGCATCCACTGTGGCGACAGGACAAGCTCCGGGAGTATTGCCGGCAGAAGGGCATCGTGGTGACGGCCTATTCACCTCTGGGAGCTCCCAACAGTACATACGGGGTCAACGATGTCATCACCAATTCCACCATCAACGATATTGCGCAAAGGGAGAAGAAAACGCCCGCGCAGGTCTGTTCTTACCCGTCCAGATTTTCATGAAAGCTTGTCCAATTGGTATCTCATTAGTTTGGTCTCTGATTCATAGAAAGAGATAGACCCTGGGACATGCCAAAATATCCTGTTGTGTAGAAAGTCTTGAGATAGAATCAATCACAACAATGGACAACGTAACGAGAAAGTAGAGCCTCGCCATGAGAAGTACGTGTTGAGCCACATGAGTAGCAAGAGATCTTGTTTCTCGAAGCGAGGCTCTACTTCCACGTTACCAGAAATAAACAAATGATGGAATCCTATTCTATCAGGGGTCTCAATAGAAGTAAACCATAATGGTTAAGAAGGACAAGTGTATGAGGCATAACCGTACTCTCCACTTCCAATGCTTGGTCGCCGCCTCTAAAGAGTTGATGTCCATTGAGGTTATGGTTTCTATTCCGCGACTTTGAACACAATGAACTTTTAAGCATGTCGTCCTCTTCCTTGGGACAGGGTCTATTTTGCCATGTGATTATACTAGCCTGGATCTTTTTTGTGTGTTTAGAAGCTGGCCTGTGATTGATTTCCTATTGAAGGGGCATCTTGTAACCACCATCCTGTTCCTGTGCAGGTGGTTTTACGGTGGTTCGCAGAGAAAGAGGTGGGCGTCATAGTGCGAAGCTACAACAGAACTCGGTTGGAGCAGAATTTCAACGTGCTGGACTACACTTTGTCAGATGCTGACATTCAGAGGCTGGACACCATTCCGGATCAGAAGAAAGCTGTGCCGGGACTAATGTTCGTACAGCCCGAGCATGGTCCTTTCAAATCTTTGAAGGATTTATGGGATGAGTGACCCATCTGATCCCCGAGGCCTTGAACTCTTCCACGCACTCTTTCAAGTTGTTGGGAGACAATGCTGAACAGTTCTTATTGCTGCAGTTTTAACCCGAAAGTACTCTCGAGGTCCATATTTTGGATGATGATCAGAGTGCTTCAAGGTGATGTATCGTCCAAATAACTTCTCATTCAGCCAAAGTACTCCTTGAATTTCTTTAAAATAACCTTCCTTTATGACTGATTTGATGAAAATAGAGTTAAATATATATTTGTTCAAAGAAATAAGCGAAATTCTGAATAGATTTGGGCGTTGTAGAGTTGATTAGGTAGCAAGATATCCACTGAAACAGTTAGTAGCTCAGATGCAAATATTTGTTAGTGCCATCTGTACTTGTTTCTGTAAGTTTTAGGACATCTCAGATTAGAGTAGGAGAAGGTTACCGGTTAAGTTTTTTTGGCGCTTGGAAAATGACTATTGGTGTGTAGCTCATGCTTTTTAGGTTGCACAACATCTGTGGTTTTGTGATTTTTAATTTATATCTACTTTTAATTTTGTTTTTGGAAGATGTTCCTGAATGGACTGGCTGTGACCATGTAGTTGAATGACTCTATTTGAGTGGCCGCTGGATGATTCAGTTTACGTCCTAAGTATGTATGAAAGGAGTTTATTTTTAATTTTATTCTCTAGAGATGAAATCATTTACACTCAATAAATCAATTCCAGATTTTTATAAGGAAATTGTGAATTTTGAAGAAAAAGTTAAGAAAATTCATGTCAAGAAGTAGAAAATAATCTTAACACAAATTCATTTTGCACCATTAAATTTCATCATCATAATCTCAAAGTTTCACCATTGTTAGGTGTATATTATAGTGTAAATTTTCATGTATTTCCTTATGCAGAAAATAATAGAGTATGGTTACATGCCCAAAGTCAAATTGCAATAAAGTACTCAAAAAATTATAGAAATTAGAAAAAATTAGAAAATAATTATAGAAATTAGGAATTTTTGGAATTATATATTAGAAGAGAAACTTGAGCAGACATAGAAACCTTCATTTCATTAGTTGGACCCAAATTTGGAAGAATTGTTTCTATGGCAAAAAATTTAATAAAGACTAGAAGACTAAAATTTGTCAAAAATAAACTTTAAAAATTTCATTTTGAAAATTGTGGATAAAGCATCTTCTTTTGTAGTATAATCAATATTACTTTAGTCAATAATGTTGCTTTTGTACAAATCACTAGTATAAATTAATGTACATTGAAAAAAACATTTTAGACCATAGTTTTGTATAAAATCTAGGGTGAAACTGCCAATTTCCTAAAATCTTAAACCCTAATGTAACCCTACTATATTTTTAGATGTCCTTTGGTAGGAACATGTTTGCCTACTATAGGAATATACCATAGAAATTTCAGCAAAAAATCATTAAATTAAACCACTCAATCGTATAACCCCCCCCCTTAACCTGAAAATGTGACAAATAACCAAAATTGACTTTTAAATATAAAATTATTTTTGATTATTTTTGAAAAATAAGGGATACAATTACAATTGATAACTCTAGAAATCATCTTTTTGTTTTTGGCATTGCGTTTATAATTCAAAAGTCATGGCATTGAACAAAAACTAGTTTTGCAAGACATTACAAAAACGGTTAGTCTTTCTTGCAATGACCCTTTAAAAGCATGTTTTGTATTTTATATGAATTCTATTCATTTTTTCTTCAAAAAATAATAGAAATTTAAATTTTTTCAAAATAATTGAAAATTTTATGATATAAATTAGACATGTGATTTCATCTTCGAAAAATAAAATAAGAAATTTCATTTATATATGGAGAAGAAATGGAATTTACAGAGAGAAAGACTTTCAAGTGTGACCATATGGTCATGGGCTCTATCTTTTAGAGATGAACAACTTCATCTATTTTTAATTCAACATTTGAAAGCAAAAAATGCTTTTTTGAAGGAAAAAATATTCTTTAAAAACCTTGGCAAAAAAATTCTAGCAAAATTAACAGCGAGGAAGTAGTTTTGTTATAAAGTCCACCTTAGCAATGATGCTAGCACATGAGCATAGAGACTGGAGCCTATGAGCCTTGAACCTAGTTGTAAGTATACAACTACAACCACTTGAAGGTGTTTATAACATATGTACCTATAACATAAGTACACTATAACATATAAAGAGTTTATAACATGGGTATCTATAATATAGGCACCTATAACCAAAAAAAGTGTCCATAGTATAGACTCCTAGACTCATGGGCTTATAGATTCTATACTCACATGCTAGCATTAACCCCTAAAGGACCGAGGCCTTTTTTCTGCCAAAAAACACTGAAAACTGCCATTTCTATAGCAAAGAATGAAAAAAATTGAAAAATGTTTATTTTTCACATCCAACCGTAGGATCTTACACCTAACTAGTATAAGAATGTGTGGAATTTTTTTTAGAATTTTTGACCGCACAGATTGCAAGATATTTGCTTTTAAAGTGAAAAAAACAAGTTTTTCAGCACATTGCGGGACTAGATTTTTTGACTTTAAACATTTTTAACTTAAAATTTTTGCACTACAGAGTTTTGAGCTTTTATTTTATATAGTGGAGAATTGAGTTGAGAGTCTAGAAAAAAAATAATATTAAAAAAAAACTTAATTATCATTCTTAAAAAATTTGTTAAGTAGATGTAGGTACAAGATAGAAGGAAAATCTAAAACATTCATATATTTTAGATGGACTTAAAATGCACTAATCCCAATGGTGAGATTGTTCTAACAAGTAAATCAGACCATCCAAAAAAAAAAATTTGAAAAATTTGAAAAATTGCATTCAGAAATGAATTCCAAAGTTATTTTTTTCAAGAAGATGCTTTAACTGCCCGAAAAACAAGAATGTCCATAACTTTCTCATAACATATCCAAATGAAATGAATCAAAGCTTTCCGGAAAGCCAAAAATATAATCTATGAGAAAAAAAATATTAAAAAAAAAATTCAAATTTTTGTCCCTTTTTTTTTTGCTACCCGAGCTGCCCCCCATAGCCTGTTTTGAGCTTATATGGTCATAACTTTTTTTCCCGGGCAGCGATTGTGAAAAAAATTATATTCCCTTGAAGCTAATCAGTTTTTCTACCTCCAAAAAAAGTTTCAAAAAATTAGGAGAAAATTTCAGCCCGTAGGTACCTGCCCGAAAACACATTTGTCCCCCGTAGGGACAATGGTCCTTTAGGGGTTAATCCAAGCCTAGTCTACATAGACCATGTTTCTACTAGAATTAGAGTGGTAGGGCCCCTAATAAGGATAAGTTCTATTTTCACCAAGTATTGATCTTCTTTGTATCCTTGGTAGCTTGACACTGCCTCCCAGTTTGCATCCTTGAATTAGTTACACTAAATTAAAAAGATGACAGTTTTTAAACCTTGAAAAAAAACAAAAAACAAAAATATTTATTGCAAGACAATCAAATTGAAAATTTTGGAATCATATTTAAAATCAAGGACCCCAAAGTTAGCTACATGAAGATATGAAATACAAAACAAAACACTCCAAAGTAGGGGTCAATTTTTATTTATTTATCCCCCATATTTTGAAATTCAGATTTCTTCACCTCACTTTTCTATTTAATGCAAGGTAGACCCCCCATTCCTGACCACTAATCCATTCCCAACCTATAGGTGCACATATTTCTGACCAAGCTTAACCCTGGAGCGCTCCGACGTCCATTTTCTGGACGATGGACAGATTCAAACCCTTGTTTCTGTCTCATTCCTACTTGGATGAAAGTCATCCTAATTTTTGGTGATACTTTATCAAGTTGTTGTCCTATCCATCGGTTGGATTGGGTGTTACTAGAATATATACATTTCTAAAATTACAAATGTGGAAGTATGTCAAGTGGTCAATTTGCATTGACTTTAGTTCAAAACTAGATGTGCAAAAATGAGGTCAAAGATGAAAAGGTCACAAAAATTTCAAAAAATCACCATATGAAGAGAACCTTATTTCAAATCCATTCCAACAAGTTTTACTCAAAAAATGATAATATTTTACTTGTAATTGAATTTAGAAGGAATTCTGAAATTTTCTTTTCAAAATTTATAGAAAAAGATTGGTGATAGCATTAGTAGATCTAACTGTACGGATAGAATTTAAAAATCAAAATGTACAGCTTTCGTTTGTATACCAATTCCAAAATATTCTTCCAAATTGTAGTTTATAATGTTTTTTCTCAAATCGTCAATTTTGGAGATGAATCCAGACGCTCCAGGGTTAAATAGAATGTTCTTTTGTTTTGGTTTTTTTCCCCAAGGTTGGAACTAATAAATACATGATACATGTTCCAAATTGTGAAAAAGGAAGTAGGAAATAAAGATTAGGGAAAAAGTTCTTGAATGATCAGAATTGGAAGAGTCTAGACATTGGCCATGGGTCCGGAGCACTCTTTGCCTCCTAAAATTTATAGTAATTTCAGTTCAAGCAATAAAATTACCAAATTTTTTGCAATCATTAGAAGAAATTTGAGGGCTGGGAGGGGCCGTTTCAGGCTGTTCCCACAGCTGGGAACGGTCAGAATATAAAAATAATTAAAAAACAAAATAAATAAATAAATAAACAAAAATATTAAAATATTATTAAAATAAATAAAAAATATTAAATAATTAAATAAAATAAATAAAATAAATAAAAATATTAAAATATTATTAAAATAAATAAAAAATATTAAATAAATAATTTTTATTTTTTTTAAATATTAAAAAATTAATTTTCTGACGTGGCACTCTCTCAGCCACGTCAGATTACTGCTCCCAGGCTGTTCCCAGGGCCAGATAACTCACGGGCTCTTGGAGACCTCAAATCTCCCCTAATGCTATATCTTTTCTATTGATGTACCTTTGAAAAATACTTGTTTTGCCTTCGCAACCCTAAATTATGTTGGAATTCCTTATTTGGTCAGTTATGGGGGCTCTACCTTAACCCCAAAGTGACATTTCATTTTCGAGGCAGCAGAGAACGCGGGGAAGGTGCTCTCATTTGTAAATTATTTCCCGAACATCAAGAATAATATGGATCGATCCAACCGTAGAATGTACGAGGTTGGTTGACCAGGTATCACCTCCAAAAATCCAGCCGTTCATTCGGAGTGTAGAATCCTGTTTTCTTTCCGTGAGACATGGTACTTCCTTGAGTCAACTCGTGCATTTCACACACAAATTTGACTTCGGGACAGCTTTCATCCACCCAGGACTTACAATTCGGGGATGCAGTAAAGTAAACAAATGAGCACAATGACATGCCAAGCCACGCAGGATTCAAAAAAATGCAAAAAAGACCAACTCCTGTCGTACTCGATGTATCTTCCGAGGCCTCCTCATTACTGCAATTTCTGCGCCATTCCTGGAGATAATTCATGACAAAACGAAGACACTCAATTCGGCAGATCGCTTCGGTGCAATCCGACCACTGTCTACCGAGCGGCACACCAAAAAAAACCGGAGCAAATTGAACGGTGTGATCTTCGGTGACAAGCGACGGAATAGTGCGGGCGGCCATCTTCTTGCCAAACCTGACCAAGTCTTGGGCTACCCCGGCTTCTCCCTGCCACGCCGGCAGGGCCATGCGAGACACGTCAAGCGGGAGCCAATGCGCTTCGCGGCAAAATGACCGCCAACCTGCGTACGCAAGCAAGGCCGGCAGGTCGGCGACCTGTCCGGCCACCGTGAACCAAGAGGTTGTTGCGACGATTGACAAAGGCGAGTCTTCTTCACAGCAACATGACTCAGAGGTACCACTGTCGTATAACAAAAACTCTGCAAGTGCAGATTGTATTGGCCGGCACAATTACAAAAGAGTTTGGCACTGCTGAAAACGTGCACTCACGTGAAAACGACTACCTCCTACCGCATCAAGCTCCCAAAATTTGGAGTACTACACCTCTTGCAACTCCGCATACACCACAGATCCTAAACAACAACAAGGTACCGCTTGTCTACAAACCAAAAGAACCTAATAAACTCAATCAGTCGCAAGCCAGCCGAGGTATGACACTAACTCGGCGCTGAAGTAACCTTCCAAGTGTGGTCCCTCCTGCGACGCATTGCAGCTCCCAAGTTCGGGTGAAGAGCGACCTCCACCGCTTCCCCGCCCCCTTCCTCCCTGCACAGATAGAATCGGGCAATAAATTCTAAATTCGTTGCCCCACATTACAGCCAAATTTTCGCAGCATACTTAGCATTTGTGTGAACCAGCCGGTAGCAATCTCGTTGACATAAGAAAGCCCCTCCACAGCCCGGACAAAACCGATTCTGTTTGCGGCCACACAGCCGGCACTTCCTTCTCTGTGTCCCTGCGGACCGACACTCGTGAAGACCACGATCAAAAATGTTGAAGCTGCCGCCTGTTCGCCCTACCTGGAAGGCTGGAGAGGTCAACCACGACGCTATCTCATAGTGGAACTCAGCTCTGGACTTTGGGCACCTCGGCCGCCCTTTTTGGATGGGGGACGTGGGGAACTCATCATGCCGGCCACCAACCCACCTCATTGTTGTGCAACTTGTACTAATCGGATCACTAGATGTACTTAGAAAAAATACTGGGCATCCATCAAACCAAACACAAGCAGCCATGCGGCGTGACATGTGCATGGCTGCAACAAGTGTGCCTCTTGGAAGGTCTTCCTTGGCATACTGCGCTAGGTGAGAAGGCATACCCATGCGATTGGGCTTGACTGTTTCTGTCATCCAAGTCCCAAGAGACATTAGAGCATCCGCTAAGTGAGGAGAGGTGAAGAACCGACCCGTCACTACTACATGTCCCAATCTTGTTAGATCAGATACTAATGCGAGCACTACTTTCTCTCCAAGGTTCTTCTCTCGGGCTTGGTTCTTTCGGCCCTCATACACCATCAAATTGTACACGTAGCGGGTCTTGCTACTGGCACAACACCATATTTTAATCCCATACTTCACGGGCTTGTCTTTCATATACTGTTTGATGTCACACCTTCTACCTTTGTAAGCTACCATTATTTTGTCACAAGCTAGGTGTTTGTCGCAATTATAGGCTGATTTCGAACTAGCTACAAAATTTTCTATCAACCAACGACATTTCCCTAATTTGTCATACCCTACAGCAGTTTTGTCCTGAACTAGAGAAGTATTATCCACCAAATGGATGCAAGACAGAATCTGCTCAAATGTAGGTCGTTTCATAACATGCTTTATAAGAGAACACCGGTAGAATCCATGTTTGGACCAATATGATCGCACTGTCGGCTGCTTTTTCAGTCCTATGAGGACACAAACACCGAACCACGCTCGTAATTCAATTACAGTCAATGGCTTCCACTTTCCACGCCCGTTCAGCACGCCCGCATGCTGAACACTCTCCTGACCGGCATACGTATTTGTTTCCCTACATATCCTGGCGAGATCGTCTTTCGGCCAGAAGTGTGCAAAAAATTCGTGGACCTCCACCCCACGACGCCCCTGTCTACGAGTTGGGCCGGGTGGAGGCCCTGTGAAGGTCTGCCTATCTCCCACTAATGTACTATCCACGGAGTCCCAATGACCGTCTCCATAACGCGAGTCAAAGGAAACGTCATCTACATGAATATCGGATAAAGGACCCACCTCTTCGCAGACATCGGGCTCGTCCAGTTGCCAATCCGAGTTCCCTGCATCGGAATCACAAGCGAAATCACAGTATGCTGCCTCCCAGTCTGGATCTCCGCTATCTTCCATCGCTGAAGAGTCGTCGCCATCGCTACTGCTTGATAAGAGGGATAGCAGATAGTCGGGGAAGGTTACTCCAACCTTGGGGGAATACGAGGGCACCAAGGGGCTGTCGTCTCCTGAAAGAGGAGGTACCTCGACATCGCCGGCGACCAAAAACTGTGTGAGCCCTTCGTCACTCCCGTTGGCTGCCTCAAAGTGCGGGAGCAGTCGCTGTTGAGTGCCAGTGAACACCAATGGAGATGGAAGCGGAGTGTGCCGCTTGTCCCCAACGTGCTGCCGAGATGGTCCAGCGCCACCTGCGCCTTCAAGCAAGCAATGCTTTGTCGGAACAGCTCTTTCCCCGATGACGCCTCCCAAGTAAAGAAGAAGTATGTCTTCTCTGGTCACTGCATGGACGAATTCGCGGATGACCTCGTCCCGTAACGTCTGCCCTGAATTAGAAGTGGGACTCAAGCCCAAAATACCTGGAAGCACCTTGGCAAAAAGTGTGGCCGCATCCTCGCATTGGTTGACACTGTCAAGCGTGAGAGACAAGTGCCGGTCGTGTAAACAATCTTCACTCTCATAGGATGTGTACCACCCGGAGGAATCATTGCTTGTGAGCAGTGATTTGCCTTTCTTCCCGGTGGTGCATTTGGATCTGCGTGGGGCTTCTTTGCAGTCACGTGGGCTTCGTGCCTGCTGCTCCCCTTCGGTGCCCAAAGAAATTTGTTGCTGCTGAGGCTCGTAGCTGTCGCTGCCACCTTCCTCTAAGCCGGTGAGCCGATGTGCTCCATGAGAAGGTGCTACAGCTTTGACTGCGTCCAGTAGGTTGCGCACCACTCGGCGGTTGCTTGTGGTCGCCCTCAAAATAGGCGGAGAATTGCGGTTCTCCAAGCCAATGGTTGGTGCCACCCAACCGGGTGGCGTCGTGAAAGTATTAGGAATCTTCTTTGTCAATTTGCGTCTCCCCCCTTCGTTTGTTCGTTGTTGGCCATCTTGTTCTTGGCCTGACTTGCCTGGGGCCCCTCCATGGCCTCGCAGGCTCCCTTTGGCCTTTGGATTAGAGGCTGGGAGAGGAGCTGCGCTTCCTCCGCGTTGCCAATCCGATGGTTGCAGCCCCGTCGTCGCTGGTGAACCCGTCGATGTCGCTGCGTCCAGATTCATGATGGATGTGGTCTGCTCCACCAACGCCCTTACTTGCGGCAGTGGATTGGTTGGATTCGTCCGTCGACGAGATCGTGTACCAACGTGGTCTTTTGTTGCTTGGGAATTTTCCCGCATCGGTGGATTTCGTCCCGTCGCCGCTCTTGATTGGATCCGCTTTGAAGGTGGGGTCGGTTGCTGCGTTAGTGCCTGCGACATGTGGCCAGGCCCTCCCAGCACAATCTCCGTCACTGCCGGCACATTCTCCGCTTGTGCGTCCCGTTCCTCCGCTAAGGCCGCGTTTTTTCTCGCCACGTCTTGCATTCGTCTCTTGATCCGACGTTGCGTGACTGGGCTTCGCAAGGTCAATCTGATCTTCGCGGCTGCTCTCCCGGCCTCCTTGGCGCTGAATTGGGATGACATTATCGGGCCAAAGCTGCCGAATCAACGTGTCAATATGTTCAGGAAAAGTAGTCCGCTCCCTCCACCCCAGCACGCGACTTGTTTGAGCTCGAAAGTGATACCGGAAATTTCTGTTCAGAGGCGTCTTGGGCCAAGGCCGACTCTTCCCCACCACGGGAAGTTGCCGCAGGTACTGCACATCCAAGCAACTAAGTATCTTCTTCCTCTGTCGCTCTGTGCACTTGCGCTGTAGGAGCCACTCGTCAATGACATCTGCTTCTTCGTGCAAGTGCTGCGGGACGGAACAGAGCATGGCACCTCTTATGAACTCCATTCCCTCTATGCAATTCTACTGGATTTGGAGCTCAAAACACAGTTCACACTCCCTGTCGGGCCCTCTTCTTGTGTTGATGGATTTGCACGTCTTGCCAGTGAAGAGTACATCCACTACTCCCAGGACATGTCCTACCAAATTCGGTTACGAGGCGGCTGCTGCTCATTGCAAGTGAAGGAAGAATGGTTCCGACCGCCATAGTGCACGAAAGAAACACTGTCCGCAATCGCCGTTGCGACGGTATCGTGCCCCAACAGCAAGACACCAGCAATTGCAATGATACTACCGGAAATGCTACCCCTATATCAATCACGCTCTATCCTTACATGAGACCGACCACCACTTCCTCCACAACTCTTCTGCAAGCAGGATCCAAGGCAGCCGTCTCTCTCTCGAAATCCAGTGAAGCGCTCCAAGTGCTTCGCGCCAAAACCCTAGCTTGGAAGCCAGCTCAGAAGCCACGCGAATTCTCCCCAACGGCATTTGTCTCCAGGTCTCCAAAGCCCTAACCTGAGGTTGTCTCCGGTGACGTCATCGTCGGGCCTACGTGGACATGCTCAGAAGCAGTGTCCGCAGACTGTGTGGGAATTCAAAGTAACACCAAAAATCGAAAACTGAACCAATTTTCCTCCCGATAATCTCATTACGTAGGTCTTCCGCATATCTGCAATAAGTTCTCAGAACATTTTGCCATCGGACTCCTCCAAGTTTGAGTTCTTTACAGTAGAAAAAGCCCGAGGACACTTTCTGTCCCCTTTGTCATTTAGGGGTTAACTACAACTTAGATTCGTATGAAATTTTCTAGGCATTGAGCTAGTAGTGTTCAAAACACAAATCTAGTATAAATTTCACAACAATCCAACAAGTATTGCATTAGGAAGGGCTTGTCCCAAAGTGAAAAATGGCTTGAAATCATGCTTTATGGATTTAAGGGTTTAAGTATGTGAGTTCATTGTGGGCAAAATCATATTAGTGGTTTACATTTCATAACTTGAATGTACACCATCATTAAAATTTTGCTTACAATGGGCTTGCTTCTATTTTGCCCATAATGGGCTCACTTACCTTATATATTCTTCCTCACGCCAATATGTTTCATTCTTACAAATTCTTAGCCTAAGATAGGCTAGCCCATTCCTACTAGCTGCCTAATTCCGTCATTCTACTTTTGATCCCAATTCCACCTAAAAACTCATCCAAATCCACTCATTTTCTGACAAAATCACTGCATTAACCTCTAAAGGTGAGAGACTATGTTTTCACCAAAATCGCTTCAAAACTGCCATTTCTAATACAAGTACCAAATTTTAGGAAAAAAAACATTTTTGGAGAAATGTAACCGTAGGATCTTGTAGTACACTAGTTTGAGAAGTTGTAGAAAAAATTTCAGAAATTTCCATGGCGTGGATAGCAAGATAATAGCGTTTGAATTGACAAATATCCTATTTTTGTCCCTGCAAAAATCCGAGCAACTGCACTTCACAAGGTCACATTTGTATGGAAAATTGGCCAAACTGGTGGTTACTCTTTGGATTCATTCTTCAAGGCAAGTTGGCTACATGCTTGAAAAATTTTAGATCATTTGGAATTGTAAGACATATAGGAAAAAAATAGTAAGTAGAAAGAGGTAGAGAATGATTCAAAACACTAAATTGTTAAGAATTAGATATGGACGGCCTCCGCTAGAGGCTCGTTGCACTACTATAGACTTGACCATCTAAGGTAACTAACCCCATTATGGACACAACTTTGGATAAGCCCATTGCAAGCACTATTCTTTCTGTGAAGCACATATCACACTACACATGTGCATCACAAGAATTTTCAGGCCCTTTCAGGCCCACAGTGGGCTTGTCCAAACTTGTGTCTGGAATGGGGTCAGTTACCTTAGTACCAGCAGACACAACATTCACAGAGACAGGGTCCCTCCTTCTGGTGAGGATTTTGACCAAATCCATATTTCCTGAGTGAGCCCTGTTCCTCTCCAACAGCAACTCAAACTCTTTCAATAGTCAATCACACCGGATTAGCCTTCGATTGCTGTTTTCAAGCATGACTGGCAAGTGCTGTTGGTGAGCATCACTTGCAAGTGGCTAAATGAGTGAATTGGGTCACTGATCTTTTGAATGAAAATGAGTGGAATTGTCTACTTGTGCTAAACTTATGCCTTCAATACTGAATCTCCCTGCACTTTAATTAGTTGATGTCAGTGCATAACAAACCAAAAGGTGGCCTCTCAGCCAAAGCACAAGAAACTGACAAAGGGTCACTCAGCTCGGCTCGGCAGCCTCTGCTTATTTGGAGGTGGCAAAACATCACCAGATGCAGAAATCTATTTTTTGAAATGCTACATTTAGATTAAATCTTGTTTTTTCATTGCAGTTTTGTTCATCCATGTGGTCATTTAAATCTACTTTGTGTTGTTTTCCCTATTCCACTGAATCAACTTTCATCTATTGTATTTCAACTAAGTTACAAAACAATGTCATTGATAGTAGCTTAGCTGTGAAAGCCAAAAGAGGCTGAGAAGGGAGGGCGAGAGCCCCCCTTCACATTAAAAAATTACGAGTGTGAGTCCCGGAAGAAGGGGGGAACCGTATAGTTCCACCTCCCACCACCGGTGTTACAAAAAAGAGGAGCCCATTCCTGATGGAAGGCATTCTCTAGCACATTGAGCGATTCATGA
This sequence comes from Pseudisothecium myosuroides, assembly GCA_951799445.1. Classification (NCBI taxonomy): domain Eukaryota; kingdom Viridiplantae; phylum Streptophyta; class Bryopsida; order Hypnales; family Lembophyllaceae; genus Pseudisothecium; species Pseudisothecium myosuroides. The sequence goes on along the minus strand of OX637287.1, from coordinate 19,542,162 downwards.
TCTCTAATGACACTGTGAATGTGACGCCAGACAGCAACACCCGCACAGTAGCTTAGCTACTGGAACTGTGTTCCAAAATTTGTAGAAATCAGAACCCACAAAGCCATGATGCAGTTGAGCCCCTGGTCTGTATGACAGAACTGGATGGATCACATGAATTCCATCTGTGTGTCTTTTGATGAATCTCATGTAGGAGACTGTCTGTGTTGAACTCATACGGAAGGACGTATGTTGGGAGAGCCCAATTCCAACTTGCAGTGAGGTAGTGTGCTCATTCGGACACCTTAACAGAAATCTTGGAAATTAACCCCTCAAAAATCTTTTGCATTTTGAGCCCCAAATACATTTTAAAAATGGCCACTTTTGGATCAAGATTTTGTGGGCACTCCTAGTCCCTGAGCACCCCAGCGCCTCAAATCTAAGGTAGACACACTCAATACCAAACGTTGACCTAATACCATCCCAATGTAAGGATGTCATTGATTCTAAAGTAAAAAGTTTGTGATAGCACTATATGCCTTAACTTTACATTAAGTGAAGTCAAGGCATTTACTAGAGTTATAGATTCTCATTCTAGAATCAACAAGGGTCCTACATTTGAGTGGTATTAAGTCAGCGGTTGGTATTGGATATATTTACCTTAGCTTCCCAAAATTGAAAGATTGCCCTATTTGATTATTATAATCTTTTCAAGAGTACAGTCAAATCAATTGTCTATTTCCCCGCAACTCTAAGCTTGTTTCCACTAGCAATTAGTACGATCAGTTTCCTAAGGATCTCGTTTTGGATAACACTTTAATTGGAATGAGTTCAACAATGTTTGAATTTTGGTAAATACGCGTTGGGCGCTCAAGGATTAATATTGATTGGATGTTGTTCTGCTTCACTTTAGATTGTAATGTTGAGTTTGGATTGGTGAGCCCCAAAATGAGGTTGTTTGAACCTAGCGGTAGAGGAAACCATTCAAAGGCGGTTAGCACTAGTAGTGAGCACTTGCAATATTAAGTTCCAATATTGATCGTAGGTTCCCCATTCCCCATGACTCCGATCATTCAACTCCCACTAGACACCAAGCATGTCATTTGATGACATAGGCCAGAACTTCCATTGATGTCCAAACACTCGGTGGTGGCACTAAGGGACACAACAAGAGATGTGCCAATGACATAGGTAAGACTCATATATATTTTTAACTTTGATGTTTTGTTTTGTTTTATGATGACAATTCACAACGCCACAAATGCTAAGGCAACGAGCTTGTATTTGGTATTATTGGAGAACTCTTAGAGAATGTATACACAAAGTAAAAAACACATCATTTCGACTTGCGTGGTGAATGGTATTAGGCCTCATAGACTTTTCACCTATAATTAAAGAAATGGATGAAACAAATTTGGACACAAGAAGAAAAAATATCCTTCGAAACTTTTGAATCTTACATTCTCTTTATTCTATAAGTGTAACATTTTTTTTTGTAATCAACCAATCAAAATATTGACACATGGTATTATGAATCAAAAAATATTCACTACAATCTACAACATTGCAAATTTTGCTTAGGTTGAAAGAAACGGAATTCTGCATGAACTAAAAAAAATGCACACGTTTAAATAAGGATAAGTTCAATTGCTAAAGTAGTTTGTGGTGATGACACAAGGTAGATTAGTTTGGACTTTGGACATTAACCCCTAAACGTCTGGATTCATCTCCAAAATTGACGATTTGAGAAAAACCATTATAAACTACATTTTGGAAGAATATTTTGGAATTGGTATACAAATGAAAGCTGTAGATTTTGATTTTTAAATTCTATCCATACGGTTAGATCTACTAATGCTATCACCAATCTTTTTCTATAAATTTTGAAAAGAAAATTTCAGAATTCCTTCTAAATTCAATTACAAGTAAAATATTATCATTTTTTGAGTAAAACTTGTTGGAATAGATTTGAAATAAGGTTCTCTTCATATGGTGATTTTTTGAAATTTTTGTGACCTTTACATCTTTGACCTCATTTTTGCATATCTAGTTTTGAACTAAAGTCAATGCAAATTGACCACTTGACATACTTCCACATTTGTAATTTTAGAAATGTATATATTCTAGTAGCACCAAATCCAACTGATGGATAGGACAACAATTTGATAAAGTATCATCAAAAATTAGGATGACTTTCATCCAAGCAGGAATGAGACAGAAACAAGGATCTGAATCTGTTCATCGTACAGAAAATGGACATTGGAGCGCTTCAGGGTTAAACTTAAATATATTTATACTCTTAAATAACTAACTTTAGGCAGTTTGAAAAATTTGAAACCATTGATCAAGATGATTTTTTTCTTTAATATTATATAAAATATAACAAATATTATAAATTGATAAGAAAAATAAGTACAAACTCTTAATGATAATTAGTCTAAACTAAATTATATTACATAAATAAGTAATTTTTTAGAATATAAAGAAAAATATACATTTTAAAAGGATATATGCATTGCATATTTTTTTGGATGTGTACATGTGGTCTACCTTTTAGTAAATTTAACATTTAAAATTTGATGACAAATATTGTTTTTATATTCGACATTGGAGTATAATTTTATTTACATGTGATACTTTTGAAATCACAATACTTTGATATTTCCTATATAGATTTTGAAAAAAAATCAAACCTATAAAAAAGAAGTTTTTCCATCTAAAAAATATCAAAGTAATATCAATCAAATTGTATAAAGTCTAAATTTAGCTTGGTTAGGATAGTTTGACTTGAAGGTCATTACCAAAATAAAACAAAACTACTTAAAAATTATTCACACTATTCTTCATTTCTTCTTGTATATTTTGGAGAAAATTTTAATTAATTAAAAATGTTTTTTTTTATAAATAACATTCTAATTCCACTTTTTGCAATTCAAATTATATTCATTAGCATTTTTTTTTACAAAATTAATGGTTTTTTTCACCTCAATAGATAAAAAGTAATCTCATGTAATAGAAATATAAGATTGAAACTCAAATATAAATTAAAAGGCTAAATTGATCTCATAAATTATCAATGACTGTATGCCATTCAAACTATTCTAGTCTTTTAGGATCAGATGACTTCTATCTATATTCTTTTTAAGCTAAAGAACAATCCTTCCTACAATGTTTTTCCAATTTTCTTGAAATCCGTTGGATTTCAAATAAACTTTCATTCTAATATTAAAAAGTGTGTTCAATATTTATAGAGAATTTAGGAACCAAAGATTGTTGCTCAATGTACACAATTCATATTGAAAATTTTGATCAACTTTTATCTAGATTTTAGTCTATATAATATCAAGATTCAAAGCTAAATCTTGCTATTCTTTGGCAAATTGATGCAAATTTTAATTTTCAAGAGCCTACAATTACTTTGTTTTAGTTTTGGGACAAAAATATAATTATTGGTGTACTTGAGCATGAGTTCATTTTAGTAAAGGAGTGGGCATGAAAGCTTGTACAATAAGGGGTAAACTATTATATTTACAATTTATAAGCCCTAGATCAAAGAAAAAGATGCTTTTGACATAGAAGCTTTGTGCTAAGAAATTTGAATAGGACTTTTACTTGGAAAGTGAGCTAGAGCTGAAGGCCCCAAGAGAAGTGATCACTTCATAGTGCACATTAGTTCTTTTATGGGAAAAATGTAATATTTATCCTATTTTGTAATTAGTTAGTTTTTCATTTCTTAGATTTATCTTCCTAATTCAATATCATTGATTCTAAACGTGAATTTACATTTTTCCAAAATTTATCACTAGTAGTAGATAGTAAGCTCTAGTATTCTCTCCAAGAAAAGAAGAAGTGGAAATGAAAGGGGTAAATTATCTTTGGTTGTGCTTTGTAGAAGAACTTTTTGTAATATAATTATTTGTTAATTTAAACTTTTAAGATCCTAATTATCTAATATGGTAGTTTCTGTTTAGAACTTTATAACCTTTTGTTTTGACCAACTTGATGAAATTGAAAGAGGATGCTAATATTGTCCATTTTAAAAAATGTCCTTTGCAATATAGAGGTGTATATTGTAAGTTTCAATGTGAACATTCTAGAATACAGACAATTTCTTGATGTTTTAAAACCCTTTCCAACTTCAAGAATTTACAACTAATTTAATAAGAGTCTGAAAGACATGAATCAAATTGTGTTAGATGTGGCTTTTTCTCAAATTATGAAATGCTTTTGAAATTTTGAATTAATGCTTAAAAGGACATTTTATGAACACTCCACTAAATTCATCAATTTGCAAAAATTCAAAAACAACTTTGAGAGTTTCTTCAAATAACACACTCCAAGGTACATGCACTTGAGTGCTATCAATGCAGTTCCTCCAAGGCTATTGTTGTGCTATTGGCACAATTTTGCTTGACTTGCCAAGGCCTCTACATTTGTTGACTTTTATCTAGTTTTTGGTGGGATACATTTCACTTGTCTATTGTCTAATTTCAAGTTTTTTTTTATGTCTATTCAAAGTACTTTTGGATCAGCTTCCAATGCTATAAATTCCAAGTTCTAATTGTAAACTACACAAAATAGTGAAATTAGGTTGCCCCGTACTAATTTCTTAACATTTGACACTATATAAATATTTACCATTACAATACCAAAATACACTACTTTTGAATTAGTTATTGTTGTAGTTTGAACTCATGAACTTTTATGTGTACAAATGGAAGTTTTGGTAGAAGTATTTGTTGACTTTGATGGCTTGTAAAGTAACTTCCTTGGGGTAAGGCAACCTAATTGTTTAGGCAACCTAATTTCACTGTTTTGTGTAGTGAAAAGACAGCTATATATAGAGAAAGAGGGGGCCAGTAATCCAGTTGTATAGTACAACGGATGCTCTCATAGAAAAATTGTACCATTGCATTTTCCATGCTCCTTGACAATTGTAGGATCCCCCAACCACAAAGGTTGTCTTTCTGCAGGTGCCTACTAAGGAGGTGGCGTGTAGGTGTGCAGGGGTTGTGTGATTGACCTTGGAATCCCGAGGCCTACTCTATGCCCAATACTTGGGAGATGCGTGTAGGTGTGCAAGGGTTGTGATTGACCTGGGAATTCCAAAACCTACAAAGGGCACTGCCTTTTGCACTTCGTCCTGCGCACAGCCTGCACCCGCAGCTGCCTTCTCCCCAACCACATGGCATGGAAAATCCAAACCAATCCCAGAGTCCTCCGACCGTACTAACTTACTGCGTGGCTAATAACTTATATAGCTGCGGAGGAGGTTTCAACGTTGCGTGCACATTGACAGCTTGAATGGCAAGAATTTCAATCAAGCTCCCATCAAGTGCGTGATCAAAGTCAGAGTCAGAGTCAGAGTCTTCTGCTAACTTAACAGACCTCTCGCATCTCCCAGTCAGCTGGCAGTAAGGTAGGAGGTCCATAAAGCGACCATCTAAGCGCTGAACCTGAATTTTGGGGAGGTAAAACATCTTGAAATATTTTGCAGTAAATTTTCCTTGAAAGACAAGAAGAAATGGCATCTGGCTCAAGTTGTTTCATATTTTTCGGAGCTTTGAGGAATTAGTTATGAAATTTTGAAGGTGAAAAGCCAAAGGGCTGTAAAAGCGACCACCTCCTAGAATGTACATCCTTTGTACATTTTGGGAAATTGAAGATAGCAAAATGTACCTGTGTGTCCTGATCGGTTCAAAATGCCCGGTCGGAGTTCGAGCCTCCTACCTTATGTTACGTATGGCTTGCAATTGCAGGCGAAGGCGAACCCACCCCAGTTGAATCAATTGTCGGCCAGGACCAGAACTCCAACAATCAATGACCTTGCTAATCAGTAAGGTAGTCTGCTCTAAAAGTGAGCGGGCTCTAAAAGCGAACATGACACAGAGGTACATTTTGCTTTCTTCAATGTACCAGATGGAAACATTTCAGGAGGTGGTCGGTTTTAGTGACCACTGCATTTGAACTTCAAAAATTTGTAACTAATTCCAGGAAGGTCCAAAAAATATGAAACAACTTGGATTAGATGCCAATTCCATTTTTCTTCCTCCAAAAATTAACTGAAAATTGTTTCAAGGAGTTTAGCTTCCCCAAAAAGGCAAACAGCTCTTAAATGGTCTCTTTAAGAGCAGACTACCTTATGGGACTATGGGGCTTAAAAGTTTGCTAAAAGTTCACTACAATACTGTACATTAAATAGTGAAATTGGGTTGCCTTGACAATTAGGTTGCCTTACTCCAGAGAAGTTACCTCATGGCTAATGTTTGTCCAGATGGAGGCACATGCCAATCTCTAATCCCGAGCCATGAAGCACTGCACCAACCCATGTCACCCATATAGTTCTTACATTATTGCATCCTTGTAAAGTAACTGTACATATTGATATAGTGTAGAATGTCGAGAAATTAGTGTAGGGCAATCTAATTTCACTATTCAGTGTAGCAGTAGGAGTCAATGTTTAGGGAGAACTGTCGGTTAGTTCATTGTTTGGGAGGACGTTAAACGGTGCCATCAAAGGTGGGCCCAGCGGGCCAAATTTTACCCCGGAGAAAATGCAAGAATTTTTTATTTGCCATAAATTATTTTTTTTGCAAATTCTGAATTCATATTTGCAATCAGAGATCCAAAATTAGCTAGGAGAGGTCTACAACATATCCTACGCATAGCACAAAATAGGGGGCTTTTTTAAAATTTATCCCGGAAAACACAAAATTCAACCCGTAGGGCCCACCTTCAATGGCATGATTTAATGTCCTGCCACTGTTGTTGGTGCCTTTTAGACAATGCAGGGCGCTAAACCCATCCCAAGAAGTGGGCTATACAAGGTGAATTTACCCCTAGGAAAAAACACAACAAGTTTTTTATTTGCCACACATAATAAATTTGCAAATTTTGAAATCATATTTGCAATCAGAAGCCCCAAATTAGCTAGGGAGGTGTATAAGGTAAATTAATCAAGTACAAAATATATATATATTTTTTTAACTTGCACCCTTGGAATGACTTAGAGGGGCCGAGCAAGGGGGCCAGTTCACCCCGACTCCAAATTATATAGGAGAGGTGAAGAACATAGAATTAATATGGCACAAAATAGAAGGCTTTTTTAATTTACATAATACAAAATTCACCCTGCATGACCCACTTTGTAGGAAGGAGTTAGCGTCTTGCTAGGACAATAACCAATTGGAGTGTGAAAATGGAGGATCCAAAACTGGACAAAAAATTGGAAGGACTGAAAACCAATTGGTGTGCAAAAATAAAGGTTGGATATATAGTTGTTGCTTTCAAGAAAATTGTTAGATTTGAGACACTTACGATTTCAAATCCAAAGGTAATTGATTTCCAAATGTATTGAAATTACGTATATTTTTAGACAAGGCAGATATTGCATCAGGGTTGGTCCGCCATCCCCTACTCCGTCATCTGTGTCTACTTGATGTAATGAAATTTGGAGTTTAGTTTCAAAACATGCATGTCGTTGAAAGATTGTAGTGTCTAGTGAAAATTTGATCCAAAGAGGAGGCAAATTACCAAAGCACCTCCCAAAACTTCCTAAACGCTGGTCCAAGTTGCTGAAACACACTCCTAAGTAATGCCAATCCTTCAAATTTAATCCCCTAATTTTCATGGTTATTATTATTTATGAAGTATTTTGGAACAACGGAGGCATAACCTCAATGCATTAACTGCTAAAGGACGGGCCTAATACAGTAGAACCTCTCTAAGTTGATAAACCTTTGTAAACTAATCATGTTAGACCGGTCCCAGACTGGGCCACATAACAAAGGCTGTGACTAAAAATGACCCTCTCTAAGTCAATAAACCTCTATAAACCAATCTGTCAGACCGGTTCAGGACCGATGAGCTTAGAGAGGTTCTATTGTAGTATGCCCGTAGATTCTGAAAGACGTTTCACAATCCTTCTCTCTGTTTGTTGCCATTTTGCAACTAAATAACAAAGAAATTTTTTATATTTATTTTTTGGAAATGAAATTTCATGTCATCTATGATTGCTAAAAATTTCAGATTATTTTGTGAAAATTAGAAATTACCGTGAATTTTTTAAAGAAAAAGTGAAGAAAATTGATACCGAATACAAAATATGCTCAAAAAATCTGAAATTTTTGGCACTTCGGTATATTTTGTAGTACAAAACATCATAGTATAAAACAAAGTTACCATTGTCATTCTAAAATTAGAAAATCAACAAACCATGGTTATAGTCCTCAAGTTCAAATTGCAATAAAACATTGAATTTTAATTTTTTTCCAATTTTCCAATTGGAATATTAGCTAAACTTGATAAATTTCATCTCATTAGTTGACCTAATTTTTTTTTAAAATCATTTATGGCTAAAGTTCACGTCAAAAATAAAAAACAAGAATTGGCCAAAATACTCAACTGACAAGGATGATCTGTAATGACCCAATGACCCAAGTGACCATTTTTGGGTTGCTGTCCCTCTTTTTTGAGTTGTTCTCAAAATTTTAAGGACATTTTAAAATAAAAATTAATTCCAAGAAATAGATTGTGCTATAAATCCAATGGCAGTATTTGCATTAAATTCCAAGTTAAACTCATCCTTGTGGAATTTGTAAAATTTGAGTGGTGTAGTGTAGTTTATGGCTCATGTTTTTTGGTTCAGTTTGAGTATGAATTGAAAAATTAGCCAACCAATGCAATTGTTGCTCACGTTAAAAAGGGTAGATTCAATGAACTCAAGGAGAAGACAAGTGTGCTCATTTTTGTTTTTCTTACAAACACTACTCTCATTTTAGTGACCTCTGTGCATTGCAAGCTCTACCAAAAATTCCAAAACAAAAATTTCCAAAATGACCAAAATGTTGTGAAATTTTAGATGAGCATTCCTAACTCTCTTGTCTTTCACTGAGCACATACGATAATCATTTCAAAATATTCTCACTAAGATATGCTCCTTCAAAATGCACTGCCTTGTTTTTCCATTGACCCAAATAAAACTTCAAACTTATATATCTACTAAATTGTGCGGTCAAATATCTGAAATTTTTGAGGTGCTCACTCTCAATGTGAACTACAAGATCCTATGGTTACATTCTATCCAATCTCACCAAAAATATGAGCAGACAAATTGCTTAAGTTCTTAATAGTTTTGCCCTGTCATTTTAAAAGTACACCCCCTTGGATCAAACCTAGGGTTAAGCATCTTCTTCTTCAGAAAAATCAATGAGGGGATATGCAATACTAAGGTAGGAGGTTCTAAGAGTGCTCTCGCTCAAAAATCGCCCACCTCCTCAAATGTGTACTATTTGTACATGTTACTTTTTCATTATACTAGCAATGTACAAATAGTGTACATTTGAGGAGGTGGGCAATTTTAGAGCCTTATGCCATTTCAACTTAAAAAATTCATAACTAATTTCACAAAGCTCCAAAAAATATGAAATGACTTCATTTAGATGCCAATTCCATTTGTCTTTCACGAAAAATTTATTGAAAAATATTTCAAAAAGTTTCACCGCCCCAAATTCAGGTTTCATCTCTTAGGTGGGCGCTTTATGGACCTCCTACCTTATTCTCTTAACCCTGTAAGGACGCGGGGGGTGACCTTGGAAATCATGCATTGTATAACCGTGAGAGTCATTGGAATAAAAAAATCCAAAAGTACTCATTGGAAGTCAAGCTACTGTAGATGTTCTCCACTTTCCACAAAAAACTCCAAGGATGAATAGTTGTAGTTCTGTCCTACATTGGAGAATCCCTTGTCATTCATCGGACACTTATGGTCCGCGGCGTCCTTACTGGGTTAAAATGCATTCAAGCAACTGGATCCCCAAAATTGGATGAAAAAATGTTTTTCCCCTCCTACAGTCCCACTTGAATTCATCCACAGGACAAGAAACTTCCGTAGCTTTTCAGTGAATAAGGTCGCAGAGAAAAATGTACAGTACTGTACAGCCACCCAAGCAGTTTCATAGTTTTTGTAGCGCGAAGAAATTGTTAGTTACACTATTGCTGAATCTAAAATCCCCTGGTGTATGATTGTGCAGCAATCAATGAGTTTCACTGCCAAGCATGATCCACTACCAGCAATCATGTTAACGAACTGTAGTGGGCTGCTGATCGCAGGCTCAAAGCAAGGGTCCAGTTAGCCTAATAAAGTTGGAGAAAGGCGTCCATTGCGAGCCTTATGCCGCATACGTCGATCACCGAGCCCCACCAGCCAGGTCTCCACGAGCAGTCCAATGTCAACGCAGCTAGGCGTTAGATTTTTGTTGGCGGGGGACGGAGGGCACTAGGCCGGGTGATACATTTTTGACTGTCAGACAAGGCAACCGACAGGGAGATCGACTCCAGTACTCACAAATTCCACCACCACGCACTGTTCAGTTGGAGCAGTAGTGCAGCACGAAGTTACTCCTTGCCTACTTCCCTTAGTTACCTCCACAGCTGACGGAGCGTATGCGTTGAATATAAACAGCCATGTACGAACTTGGATCGCCATCACCCGGCACCCTAGCTAATAATTCCGCTCATTTGATTGACTCACGGCAGTCCAGCCAGACTCACCCACAGTGGAGTCTCCCCTACTTCACCTTTCTGTAGAAATCCATCCATTCATCCTTGGCATTGCTGCAGCTGTCAAAAAGTTGGTTGAAAACACGCATTATATTAATTACTACGCGATGTGAAGGCCCAGCTACAACAAATTACTTAGTTTTACCTATGGACAGTGTTCAATCTTAGCTTCGTTGGTTACTGCGCTCGCAACCGACTTGCCTGTGAGCCTGAATCCGAAGGGTAAATTAAAAGTCTGTTGTCGGTTCAATGAAAGTGGGAGAGGAAGGATTTGAGATTGGCAGCGAGGCAAGCAAGTCTGGGACCCGAAAGCGAGCCTGGGGCCCGACCCTGGTAGACTTCTTAATACACCCGGTCCGGTCGGCTACTGTCAAACCAGAAAGGCTGACTGACAAGGAGAGCTCCAAGCAATTCAATAGCAAGTGAATGAATTCTAAGATTAATAACTGAAGACCCTTGTGTGGTCGGAAACGGGTCTCACAGAAATCGAGTCTGAAGTGGCGGCAGCCAAGAGCGTCGTCAACGCTGCGCACCACCGAAGTCTGAGATCACCTGTGGTTGACTGCACGTCGAGCTATCTATCCTAGCTGCTGCTATAGCATGCGAACTTGCGTGTCACCTACCCTTCCTGTCCATAGCCAGAACCTTCGTTCGCCCTTCTGAATCTTTTACTTTATATACCCGTCGACAAATCTGAGTGCACTCCTTTTCCATTTTGGAGGATATATGTAAAAAGAACACCCGGGAGAACACCCTGGCTCTAACTTCGATCTATAAATAATTTCAATTCTCCCCGTGGTTCCTTAGGGGGTTGAAAATTTCTTCACTAGACTACAAGGTTGCATAGTACGTGCCAATAATTTTGTACAGTTCGTGAATAATTATAATCCTGGGAACTCAAGATGCTTAATTTATGAATTCGTTCATGTGTAGATATTTAAAATTAGCCACTCTCGGGGCATCCCCTTGTCGGACCAATTGCAAACTGCATGATTCAGGTTTCTTCTTACCTTCCCGAAATGGAAAAAGCGTTTCACATGAGCATGCTCCGCCGCGTTGACGTCCTTTCAAGCTCGCTAGCTAGCTCCAAATCTGATACTTTTTCGCTCTCTTGCATGTGTCCTCACAGGCTCACACCTCTTTTGGTGAGAATATTGTAACCATCCGACGCTTTTCTGGTTTGAGTGTTAATTGCAGGGCATGTGCGAAGAGATGAATGATGATGCAAAGGTGTGGGGATTGATGGGAGAGTGAGCATCAAGCTGGGTCTGCTACGACAGTTAAGGATATAAAGTCAAATACCAGGACGTACAGCAGTACGAACTAGCTGAGACTCCTAGGGTGGGGTCTTCAGGAAGGTGAGCTAGCTAGCCATCCAGGCCGCGTAATGTGTGAGCTCCGTTCACTCAAAGTCCTCTCCGGTCGCTTGCTTTCGTCTCTTTTTCCTTTGGAGCCGCCTGGACTTCCACCTTCGCCGTCGCCCTTCTCCGCCCTTTATAAGTTTAATCTCCTTCGCCAATCCTTCATCATCCTACGCACTACCACAAGTCAGCGTGACACTTCCTGTTGGACCTGCCGTGAACCCATGTGGACCTTGTGGTCGTGTTTCCGGATATAACGAATCTGACCTCTAGCTAACACGCTCCAAGCATCAGGGATTGATTATTTACAGCAATGCAAGCAGAGATCAATATCACATCGACAGGTTACTGAACCGGCCGTGGGCGTTACGTTTAGCACTAGCCTTGAAGTATAGTACTTACAGATACGCTCCTCGAATATATGCAAGCTTTTGATTGGAAAGCGTAGTGATCGATCGATTCAATACTACGGGTGCCCAGTAGAATTACTAGACAAGCTAGCTAGCACCCTGTTTGTTTGTTTGTTTGTTTGTTTGGCTGGCTCGGTTGGAGCTATGGGGATTCGCAATGGGTCAATAGCCATACTGGTTTTCCTGCTGCTAGTTGTTGTTGTGCCGGACGCTGTTCTGGGAAGCAGAACTAGGCTTTTAGCTGAGCCTGAAGCTCTTGTAGTTTCCCAATCAGAGTCGACAAGTGTTGGCACAGGATCAGATTTTCATTCTGTGAGGAAGCTGACGGAGGAACGTCGGAGACCAGTGGAAGCTGCAGCAACAGGAATCCATCCGCCTCCGGTTGATGATCAAGTGTCCAAGTCGGTGCCATCTGCGCCTGCAGCCAGGCAATCGCGATTTGCACTTTTGTTTCGGCGCTTGGCTAAGGGTAGCCCGACCCCTACTCCTGGGACGCCTTCACCAGGTCACAATTGAGGGAGCTTGCAAGAGCTTGAATCCAAGGTCTGAGAATTCGTCACCAGCAGCTTGTACAGGAAGGATGCACCAGCCAATTAAGAAACTCGACTTCACCGACACGAAACTCTCTCGTTGGTGCACTCAGGGTGAAGTTTGAGACATGGACTGTGTCTTTCCTTTGATAATTCCCTTTTGAGTGCGAACCAGGTTGCAACCATTACAGCATGAATTTGAAGCGAATTCGTTTTTCCAGATTTTGAGGAGTATATGAAGATAAACTCAACTTACTGTACAGATTTTTTTCTCTATACCTCAACGTCTGACTCCAATTGAAGGTTTGCCACCTTGTGCATCGAATTGGAATTACCGCACCTTATTGTGAATTCCAGGGGAGGGTTTGACTCCAAGTTAGCAGTGGCTTGTCGAGGTTATCAACGTGCAGCCTCATTACCATTAGATAGCGGTGATCAATCAGCAAGCTAAGGTTTTGTAGAAATTAGAATGATGGTCGACCCTCACCATTAATATCCAAGAGGTCGAAAACGATAGGAAGATTATTTTAGCTATTTCGTAGCTAGCATTCAGATCGAGTGCATTCAGAGCTTGCTTTAATTTACTGGGTACGTAGAATCAGAGCAAAGGGTTGGTTTCGACTCCTCCCAAAAACACTTTACATTGTAGTAGTACTGTAGAGGTAAGCTTTTATCTTTTCAATGGCGTGAGGACACAAGAGTAAGTTACGGCATTCGATCAGGATTCTCTGGAGGAAACTGACTGATTGATTGTAACTGCAGTGCCATCACACAATTGAGTGTGGTGGTCCCATGGTGACACTTTTTTCAAGTCTGAAAGCTAAGTTATCATGTCAATGCAAATATATGGTTTCCCAATTTATTTGAGAATTAGGAAAGATGATGTACTTACTGATACTGTTCAGTGATCCCATCTGGCTATGTCTGCTCGCCATGTGTTCCGCTTCAATTGCATGTTGAGTTCCCCTTTTGATCCGAGAAATTGACAGATTGCTTGATTGCTTGATTACTTGATCAGAAACAGATCGTAACCAAATTAAATGTAACAGAAGTTGAGAAGAAGTGATGCTCTCACAATTTTTGTTCGCACAACTCGGGTAGAATGCGGTAGGCCCAAGCCATATGCCACTTGCAGCCCATGCTGTCGACCCTCCTGGCCTTTTTATAAATGTCAGGTGAAGGCTCAGGTTCAAAAGCCCAAAGAGGAAAAGATCCACCACATTCCAAGGGTTAATTTCTATGCCCAGATAGCACAAACGACACAGTGTGTTCAATGCAATTGCGAATCCTCAACAACCACGATAGAGATACGCCAAACACATGCTTTAATAGGCCCCACTCGTTAATGAAAATCTTGTATACATTTTACCTTCTCTAGCTTTATAGATAAGTATAACTTGTTAGTATGCTGCAAGATGATTCCAAGTCTGAGTTCCGAGGCAACCATGTCACACTTTTTTGCTGGCTGGAAGAAGGAAAAAACTCGGCATAAAACCCTCTCAATGTGAACCCCTTTATCAACCAAAAAACTACAGATTTGGATGTTCAAGATTCAAGGAATCGATCGACTTGGCATTATTTTTTATAATCTTCAGTGAAGAGCTACTGTCGACATACCCTCACTGATTGTACGGATCCAAGGAGCTAGACTTCTATAATGTCAGCAGTGGACGTGTACTGCATTCTCTCAAAAGGGAACAGCAATTTCACTCCAGACATGAGGGGGCCGACATTTAAAGCAACCTTGCACTCATCAATAAAGAGCTTGTGTATTTTATTTGGCCACAGCATGCACATATTAATGTCGATAGCTTCACATGGTGATTTTTTTGCAGAGCTTTCAGGTGCGTGAGGGACAAAGCTTCTGGAATCTCGTTCTTTTCACCGCAGTTATGGGGTCTGTCTCTACTCTGATTTAAAATCCACACGCACTCGCACGTACTGAAATGCATGCAAAGTTCGGGACAAGGACAAGGACAAGTTTATTGTAAAGAAATTGAAGAGGTGAGTTTGCGTTGTACCACTTTTGCTTTGCGCAACAACTGAAACTTAAAACATTCTTGAAGGACGTCCCAACAATTTGGACCCATCTGCTCATGCAAGGAAGAATCAAGATATCCAGATGTTCCAATCATCTGACATCTTGTTTCTCTTACAATTATCCTTTTCCATTTGGGGTTCAAGAATTTCAGAGATCGAAGGAAACCCTCGACATTAACCACTTCAATCGCTCTCTGGATTGACACTTTTGAGGAAGCATTTCTAAGAAGCATGCCCTTGCACACCATTCTCAGTCATATAGATACAATTCAACAGTCATTTTCTGGTTCTTGTACATGTTCACTCATAGAATTTCTCAATTTCGTTAAATTGGGGCAATTCTGGGCGCCAAAGTTGTGACAAAAAGCTCTAAAGTCTAGGAGTAGTGCAGATTTGCGTTTCAGATGGCACGTCCAGAAAGGTGCCAAAGTCGTGGAATTCTGTCAATCAATTGACAGTGATGTTAGAACATTTGAACTAAAGAATGTTATGTAAGCTTACGATGCAGATATTTGAGAAATTTCCTGCATGGACACTCTACTCTAGAAGGAATACTTTCCACAGGATCAGAAATTAGAAGCTAACTGCATAAACATTTGACCTCAATTCAGACAACAGGAGCATCTTTCGAAAATTTTACCGGTGCGAGCTTCTAGTGAGCCATCATCCATCCCTCAATATTCATGAGTCTCGCGGCCCATGGCAGCAGATACTGAATTATAACAAAGTCCAGTAAGAGCTCTAAAAATTCATTATCAAGAATGCAAGTCTCCCCCAGCCTGTGTATCAAATAGAAGAGGATCAAAATTGTGACATTTGTACTCTGTCTTTTTAAAAGTAAGAACAGTACAGATCTGAGGTTCCAGAAGAGCCTCTGAGAAGTGTCATATTTTGCCATTTTAACGAGGATGAAGTTACAGAAACTGATACGGCTTTTTCACATCTTTTTTGACTCATGTGGGATGTAGTAGAAGTATCAAAAGAATAAGATATAAGTTACATATGGTAGAGTTTGTTTCTAGTGAATTTCTTGTAGTGCAGAAGATAGACGCTCAAAAGGATATTGCCTGTCAGTGTGCCCCATTACTCTCGACGAATGGTGCTTGCAAAGTTCGGGACAAGGACAAGGACAAGTTTATTGCAAAGAAATTGAAGAGGTGAGTATGCGTTGTACCACTTTTGCTGTGCGCAACAACTGAAATTCTTTGAAGGACGTCCCAATGGTGCTTGGAAACTAGACTTGCACTCCATATGTGACAGAAAATAGAACAATTTTTTCATTGAAATGCGAGTCAATTCAACAATTTTATAGTGAAGATCCCTGCCAAAGACAAAACTAGAGTCTTCAGCAAACGGGAAGATACCAAAATCATGTCTTCCTTTAGACTGGGCACTCCATCTCTACAGCCCGAGTGTGAGGCCGTGGCATTAGACAGTGTCACTGGCATCAACACCTGACAAGGGTAAATTTTCACATATTCCATGTGCTTGCAAGAAGAATGCAATGTTGATTGCAGCATCACAGAAATAAGCAATTGGAAGGGGATTAACAAACATTTCTTTTTGAAGGGACAAATGGGCAAGTGTGTATACTTATTGAAGGTGAATGTATTGCACAAGAAGCCTGAAGCAGGTTGGTGTGAGCAAACCCACAGCTCTATACCGCACCTAGCGTTCTTGGCAAGGACTTTTCTCACCTTGGAAAAAACTTAAGAACTTGACAAGGCGATTAAATTTGGCAAAGTTGAATTAGATAGGGTGTGTCAAAAAAATACAAAATCAACTAGTTTTGAAATAGGGGGCACATTTTAACTGAAACCAGAAGATAATAATAACTAAAATTTTAATCTAAATTTGATTACCAAAGAAAAGCATATCTAAAAAATTATTGCCAACTCTCAACAATCAATATGCTAACCCGCGGGTCTCTGCCCTGAATGTCGCCAGAAGGCACGCGGATGGAGATCTGGATCGACACATGGGACCTCGAATCCTTGGGACCTCGAGCGTTAGGACTTAGGACTAGTTGCTGGTCGACGCCTTCCTTTCCTTTTGCTGTCATTGTGCAGCTCTGTTTGAAGGCAGTTCCTTCGTTGCGTTTGTCGTTGCAGCTTCCGGCCCTGCGCAATCCATCTTCCCTTTGTGTATGATTTCGCTCCTCACTGTACTCTTGTTAAGTAAGTTTGGTCATTTTGAAGAAAAGAATATTATTCCCTGCATTATCATGGAGAGCTTGTCTCAGCCTTTCTTTTGCTCTCCAATACTCTTTCCAACAGCCAGCGCGCCTTGTGTTTTTAAATAGTTTGCGTCGGTAGGGTTTGAAGGGTTTTGTACGGGATTCTCGTTTGTGTGTGGAGGCGATGCGGTCGTGATAGGTTTCGAATATCTTACTCGGAAGACTCGAATGTTCGAATGAAATTGTGCCTAATTTTGACCATTTGTAGGTATGAGTTTTTTTGTCCCATTCTTTTGAGCTTGAAGCTCTCGAAGGCGGTGCATGAATGTGCTATGTAAGTTAACTTGTTAGCGAGTTTTGCTGGCAATCGTGAATCTGGTGTCTCCATCCGCGCTTAGAAATTTGTGGGTTATTGGTTGCTGTGTCGTGGTCGGTTTGGAAGAGAGCGGTGGATATTAATCCTGTTGAGAGCTTCGGAGCTCGTTTCAACGGTGTTTTTGGAAGCTCACAAATGCGGATTGTTTACTTCTGGTATACTGTATGAGAAAGACATAGTAGTCTGCTGTTCTGTGTAAGTGAGGTATGCGTTTCTGTTGAAGGTTTCCAGTCTGGATTGCATGTGGATCGCCTGTGGATCGGCGTGTGAGCAAGAATTTGGTTGTGTGTAGCCCTTTGCGTGCCCTGATATCTAGTTCCCTTCTCCTCTCCCTATCTCTCCCCCTTTCTTGAAGTCGACTTTATTGATTTTTTAGGGTTCGGGAAGGAACGAGAGAGGATAATTTCTGGCGATGGCAGCCGCACTGAAAGAGCTCCAAGGGCAACTAGAAAATCAGGCCGCTGCATTGAATAAAATTCAAAAAGGTTGTGACCTATTCTCTCTCACTTTGCTGGGGTTTTACAAACCAGGGTTTAGGGTTATTAGGACTAATGACGGGATTGTGCATCCTTCGTTCATAATACCTGCATTGATGGCTTCTGAAATTCAGGAAAGGTCGAATGGAAATTGAACTTAATTCAATCTATGTTATGGTGATCATATTTCTGTTTAATTCATCCTATACGTTTCCTGAATCTGACTTGTCGGTAATGGGATTTTGCCACAGATATAGGTAAGAATCATCAAGTGAGACGGCAGTATAGTGTGCAACAAGGGGAGAACGAAATGGTGCAGAAGGTACACTGTGGTTCCCCTGTTTTCAAGCTTTGCAATAAAAGTGTACGTTACGTTTCTGAGATCATGGTGGTTGGACACCGAGCATTTGGAGATGCTGATATTGGCAATGCAGGAATTGGAGTTTTTGGATGATGATGCGAATGTGTTCAAGTTGATTGGCCCTGTTTTGGTGAAGCAAGATTTGGCTGAAGCGAAAGCTAATGTCAACAAGCGCCTGGAATACATCACCGCTGAGCTGTAAGATCTTTTCCTTGTGTAATTTTTGTTGAATGAATCTACCGGAATAGCGCCCGCAACTTAGACAGTGCTATGGTTCTGTATTGTTCGTGTTAATTTCTTGTCAGTGACTTGATACTGGTGATTACCTCATGTTTCACAGGCGACGCATGGATGTAACATTGAAGACGTTGGAAGAACAACAGAATTCCAAGAGGGATGAGGTACATTCTCTCTTCTTTATTCGGTTGGCTGTCGGTTGATGATGCTGATTTTTTAGATATTAACCCTTGACGAACCATGGAGCCTTGGTAAGAAAATGAGTGATTTGATTAATTAAAATGTACAAACTAGAATTCCGATGGTGCCAACTTTTGATATCAGAATCAGTGCAGAACATTGCATGTGTTGGTAAAAAATTAAACAAAATTGGACGAGAAAGTCCCTTCATGACCTACTCAGTCACCACTGCTAAAAAAACACGCCTAATTTTGGGCCTCTTGGCCCTTTGGGATTGGTTTGGAGATGGATGAATTTATGGAGTTATGATTTTTGTATTGGTCTTGCAAATCTTAGCTCCTAATGTTCTGCTGGAAGTTGTGACGAGCCTGAATGCCAATTTTTTCATTCGGTTGTGACAGGTGATGAAATCACAACAGCGTATACAGGCTGCGCAGGCTGGAAAAGCCAAGTAGGAAATTCCATGTAAGGTATCTGTCATGAATGGTAGTTATTATCAGATTTGGTTACATGTCCAGTTTCTTCTACCTTATAACTTGTCACCCAGGCATTCTAGTGCAGCAACAAACATCTGGTCATGGCTTAAGTGGTGGTTTTCAGGAGCAGTTTGAACATTACTTTGAGGAGTGAACGATTGCTGTGAAACTGCGTGGTTCCACCAGAAAAGTCTTCGTGCCGAGTGTACTTTGTTCATAATGTTGTCCCATAAGTGATTGATTTGCAGTCGCTTTACTTGGATTTCTGCTGATGCTAGAGCTGTCTAAAATCTGAATAGGAGAACTCTCAGATGTGTGATCCATTGTTGATTTGCTGATGATTCAAGCATTGAAATAACTTAATTTCATCAAATTGGTCATAAAGGAAGATTGTTTATTAAAGATTCAAGTATCACTTTGGATGAATGAGAAGTTATTTGGACAAAACTTTGTCTTGAAGCATGTTGTCTTGACATATGGACTTTGGAAGTGTTGAGAGGGGTAACCCTCAACGGACGGGCCTATGACCACATTCTCAAAGAGAGATTAACTCCAACAATGCAGGGTAGGATCGGTGAAAAATAATAATTTTTAAGAATGTTGGAAAACATATAAAATGAACAAGAAAAATTGTTGAATTAAAGTAGGAATTAAATGACCAAGTTGTTTTAAATAAAGAAAATGTCCAAAGTTAAGTATGAAGAACATCTACTATCAAGAAATTCTTTGATAGCAATGTCAAGGAATTTCTTCATTGACATTTTGTGAGAATGGAGGGTAGAAAGGTTGTTTTTATAATGAAATTCATTGTTTGTCATGAACTCTCGAAGGGTATGGGATAATTCTAAGATGAGAGCTTGACTGTTCATTGTCAAAACAGAAGAATTGTGTTCAAAGTAGAATTTTAGACCTCATTTAGGTAGTGCAAAGTAACTTTTTAATAATAACTTTGAACTAAATCACTATAAAAAATCAAACTAACTTTCATCTCCAAAAATCTGTTTGAGATTTTAAGCCTTCAAAAAAAAGTTATGGACAAATCCGTTTGAGATTTTTAAGCCTCTAAAAAGAAGTTATGGACAAATCCGTTTGAGATTTTCAAGCCTCTAAAAAAAAGTTATGGACAAATTTTAGAGAGGGGGTGGAAAGGACATTTTTTTTGACATTTTCAAACATCTTCTCTGAATTTAGCTCATACTCTTTTTTGGAGGCTCGAAATCTCAAACGGATTTTTAGAGATGAAAGTTAGTTTGATTTTTCACATTAATTTAGTTCAAAGTTATTTTAAACAGTTATTCTACATTGCCTAAATGAGGTCTAAATTCTACTTTAAACATAATTCCTACTTTTGACTTAACTATAAATGGTATAGTTCCTACTAATCCTAATTTGCATATCCCACATATGTTATTTTACGTTCTACCACTTCATTTGTATAAAGAGCTTGTCTTTTCCACTCTATGTACATCAATTTAAGTGACTTTTGAAGTTCCTTGCTAGACATTTTGAATTTTTTTGAATATATTGTCAAATTTTAAAAAATTAAATTTTCTAGTGTCAAATGTACTTTTGGAACTTCAGTTAAATATTCGGCATCAATATGCCAACCCCATTTTATGGGTATGGTATTATGATTGGTGTAAATTAAGAGTTGTTCATTTAAGGTCCCATGAGTAACTCAAAAGAAACGACATGAGTTACACTTAGTAATTTAATCCCTAAAGGACCGATTCGCGTTTTTTTGGCTACATAGCAATTTTGGGTAGCTCATTACAAATATATTTTTTATTTTGTTTCTTTGAAATTTTCACACAATATGGGGATAAGGTTTTCTTTTAAGGTCCAACAATTTTCATAAGTTTTTGACTACATGGTTAAAAAGTTATTGTATGATATGTGATTTTTTTCCTCGGCCAGGCAGTCCAAGCAGATTAAAAAAATCACTTTTAAAAAAAAAAAAAAATTGAAATTGATTTTCTAGATTTATGTATATATGGAAAGCTTTAAATCATTCCATTTTGATCAATGAGATGAAAGTTATGAGGAGTTTTAGTTTTATGAGGAGGATTCTATACTTAAAAAATAAACTTTGAAGTCTTATATATTACTCAATTTTCAATATTTTTTGAATGAAATAAAATCATACAATGTAGATTGTTTATTGCTCCGTACAACATTACAACCATTGAGATTGTCATTCTTCAATTCCATAACTAAATTCTTAACAATTTAGTATTTTGAATCATTCTCTACTTATTTTTACTTACTATTTTTTTTCCTATATGTTGTACAATTCCAAATGATTTGAAAATTTTCAAGCATGTAGCTTACTTGCCTTGAAGAATGAATCTAAAAAAGCACCACCAACATGAACATTTTTTCATACAAATGTGACCTTGTGAAGTGTAGTTGCCCTGTTTTTTGCAAGGCCAAAAAAAGTATTTTTATCAATACAAAACTCTAATATCTTGCAATCCACACAATGAAATTTTTTGAAACTTTTTCTACATCTTTTCAAATTAGCGTATTATAAGATCCTATGGTTAGATGTGTCCAATTTGTATTTTTATTTCTAAAATTTGGTACTTGCACTAGAAATAATTGTTTTGGAGAGTTTTTGGTGAAAATATAGTCTAAGAACTTTAGAGGTTAAATTGGATACATTCTCAAAACTTCAAAATTCTTCTTTATATATGCTCCTATTTTGCAACTATTACATGATTGAAATTTTTTTATTTTATTTTTTAGAGATGTAGTCACATGTCTTCTATAAGTCATAAAAAATGTAGATTGTTTGTGAAGATTTGAAGTTATTGTAAATTTTAGAATAATTAGAGTAAAAAAATTCATACCAAACACAATTCATGCTTGAAAAAATTTCTCCATGTATACAATATATTGTAGAATTTTGTAGTTTAAAACATTTACCATGACATTTTAAATTTAAAAACAAGGGCTCCTTTGCTCTTTGCACTACCATTGATGCCCCACTAAAGGATTTGGCCTTTGTTTTTTAGCTCTAAAGACTTCGGCAACAATAAATTTTACATGAATATGAGAGCCTCAAAAGAATGATCAATGATACCAATTTATCCTTTGGGTGTTGTAATTGTTTTGCGTATGTGCCTTTATCATGGAGACCTTAAAAGAATGGTTTGACCTTATATTTATCAATATAGAAACCCAAAGATCAAGACACTATGGTGTATGGTTGCAAACTGAACCCTACAGTCCATTAGTTTTTGTAAGTTCCATTGGTTTCTTTCAATTCTTTCATTTTTTTAAATTTTCAAATCTTTTTGGCCTAGAAGTTTGTTTTGGAATTTCATTGAATTCTGAAGGTTCTCATTAGTTCCCTCAAAAAACTTTTTAACTCCTTCAATTAAAAAGACACATTTTTCTTTGAGCTTCAATTTTAGTCGTGTCACTTCAAATTTCCATTTTTTTCATCGTAGCTTCAAATAGCCCCCATGTTTGCAAAGTAAATTTTATATTTGTCAATATGGAAACCCTAATATAGAAGTCACTAAAAAAATTGGCTAAATTGGTTCCGACCTAACCGATGTTGTCACTAGAATTGTTAATCCATAATAATAGGCCTAAATTTCAATTTTAATTTCAATACAATATTCAATTACCAAGAGTGTAAAAACTAGAGTAGAAACTAGACTTCATAAATTTAATTTCATTAGTTGGAGTTAAATTTAAAAAGATGATTTTTTTGGATAACTTTCAAACAAAGAGAAAGGATTATGAGTTGCCAAACTACACTACATGGTGATCCATTTTTTTATGTAGGAAAGTCAAAAAATATCACATGGAGGGGTTATCCAATACTATCAATTGAAAATGGATTCAAACAAACTCCTTGCCAAACAATTGGATGGAAATATGTATTTTTCTATCCTATAGGCATCCTTGAAATCATCCAAAGGACACAAAACGTCTTCTCAAGTGTTTTAAGATTAAAGAGATAGAGGTAGTTGAACTTGGCCAACAAATATCTAAGTTGTGAGGATGAAAACTTCAGATTTTGTAGACTAAGGGCATCCTAAATGCTATGCGCGTGGAAAACCACTGCAACCGTACATGCGCAACGGTTGTCACTTGAAACTCTAAACGGTGCAGACACAGAAGCGGAGGAAGCGGGAGGTGAAGTGGTTGGTGGGAAAGGTTGGGAGCAGCAACTATGGTGGAATTTACACTTAATCTTTGCTATTATTGTTGTTGACCAAGGAGTGCAAAGGAATTTGGAGGGTACAACAAAAGATGATTTTTTGCCGAGCCAAAGCCAGAAAATGCCGAGCCCGTAAAGGTAACATGGAAAGTGCCGTCAGCATTGGGTCGGGATTTTGGTGCTTCTGCGTGGGGTTACGCAGAACTTCCCGTTGCAGTGCATCCATAGACATTGTATTGAGGATGCTCTAAGGTTATTTGCATTATGTTGATTGTGTCTAATTGGGACCTAATTCTAAAATCAATTTGTACAAATTCTTGCTTAAAATGTGTAGATACTATTCATGGAAGCTAGCTTATGGTTGATTTTTGGTTCACCTATTTTTGTCACTTTGAAAATGTATAGTTTATTTGTATGATGTCCAAAAATTGCATACCAAGAGAATCTAAAATTTCCTTTTAACTTTCAACAAGACCAATAAAATTTAAAGGTAAAAACATGTTTAATTTGTTTATTTAGACAGTTTTAGGTGTAGTTACCATACTATCAAAGATTTTCTACATCAAACTTGAAGATATTATTGAACCTTGGCAAGTACTTGGTTGTGTCTATTCGACTTACTTAGCCATTTTGAAATTTAATTTATGCAAAAATATATTAGTTATTTTCATGCTTTTGAGCCATTTTAAGATAAATGGGGCTTCAAGAAGGCTTATAAAGTCTGGACCAATAGTAATATTGTTGCTACACCAAAAAAAATAATAATAATAAAAAAGGAAAATCCTAGCTGGTCAAATTTTGGCCAATATAGACTCTTGCATAGACTGCAATTATTAAAAATAAAGTTGATTTTTTTTTGAAAATTTAGAAAAAAATTCAATAGGTGACATTACTACTATTCCAATTTTGCGGCCTTCTTCAGGCTCCATTTTTCTTGCAATGCCTAACAAGCCTTCAATAGAATTTGTAACTAAAGTGATACCACCTAACTGTGATCCTTCTCTTAACCCCTAGAGTTCCTTGACTATGTTCTCACCCAAAATGCTCCAAAGCTGCCATTTCTAGTACAAGTACCAAATTTTTGAAAAATATCATTTTTGGACACATGTAACCGTAGGATCTTGTAGTACTCTGGTTTAAGAATATGTGGAAAAAATTTCAAAAATTTCCATCGTGTAGATTGGAAGATATTAGTGTTTGAAGTGGCAAAAGTCCTTTTTTGGGCCCTGCGAAAAACCGGGCAGCTGCACTTCACAAGGTCAAATTGTTATGAAAAAAATTCCAAAATGGTTGTGCTTCTTTGGATTCATTCTTCAGGGCAAGTTGGCTACATGCTTAAAAAATTTCAAATTATTTCGAATTGTACAACATATAGGAAAAAAATGTAAGTAGAAAGTAGTAGAGAATGGTTCAAAACACTAAATTGTTAAGAAGTTAATTATGGAATTGAAAAATGCCAATCCCAATGGTTGCAATGTTATAATAAACAATATACATCCTAAAATTTTATTTTTTTTGAAAAATATTGAAAATTGAGTGAAATAAACAACTTCAAAGTTTATTTTAGAGTAGACAATCCGTAACTGCCCGCAAACTAAAAATCCTCATAACGTTTGACTCGTTGATCAGAATGGAATGATTCAAAGCTTTCCACGTATATATAAATCTAATAAACCAATTTCAAATTTTTATTTTTGAAAAAAGTGATTTTTTCTGATCTGCCCGGATTGCCCGAGTTGAGAAACAAACAACATATTAGGCCATAACTTGTGACTCGTATTTCCAAATGTCATGAAATTTGGTGCATATGAAAGATATTCCTCGTCCCCACCTTCTATAAAAATTTCAGCCCAAAATATGCAAATCTCCAATCACACGTACCTGCCCAAAATTTCTATATTGCCAAAAAAGGCATGTTGGTCCTTTAGGGGTTAAACCAACCCCTAGAGATTCTAGACTGTAAAATGTACAGCCTTTATTCATGAGAGCTTTTGAACTTATTTATTTTCAATACTTTGAAAATCTACAATTTATTTGTACAATGTTCAAAAAATGCATCCTAAAAGAATCTACAACCCCTTTTGACTTCCAACAAGATGCCACAAAACCTTTTTCAATATAGTAGTAGGAACCATATTGAATTGCTTAATCACATGCAATTAGGTGTAGCTATGTTAGACTTTTGCTAGAAGAGGAAATTAAATGTGAAGTTTCTTAACCTCCAAGTGCTTAGTCATGCATATTTGGCTTACCTAAACATTTTGAAGTTTATTTTATGCAAAAGACTAAATTCAATGCTTTCGAGCCTAGCGAGCCTTGAATGGAATTTGTATCTAGAATTTTTGCAAGAAGAGGCAACTAAATGTAAAGTTATTTTCATTCCAAAGAGTAAAAACAAAGTTCATCTTTTTTTGCTTCAAATCAAAAATTCAACATATCTTTCGACACCCGCTAGCACTGCAAGGTTAATGCTTTAGGTCCCATAGTAGCCAAAATGAGGGGTTCAAAAGTGTATGTATATAAATGATTCTAGTTAAAAATTTGTAAAGAATTTGAGGTTGGCTTGCAAAATGGAAGTCAATATTTTTATATACAAAATAGAATTAATTGTAAAGCCATGTTAAAATCCCGATTCAATATTTATTTTAGAAAGCCACAGATATGGAATTTCTTTCAATATTTATTCTAAGATGCATTTGAATTCTTACACTATTTGAATGTTTTTAGAAATGATAACAAGGCATGGTTGACTCTACTTAATTTTTTTGGAATGTTAGCAAGGCATGTTACATACAATCTAATCATGTCAATTTGACTTCTTCCTAAATGGAGTTTTGGTCCCACCTTTGCAAATAGAGGGGATCAAACTCAAAGAAACACCTTGTTGTCATTTCTCAAAACATTTAAGTAGTTTAAGAATTCAAATACTCTTTAGAATAAATATTGAAAGAGGCACCACCTAAATGGAGGTTTTGCATGACTTTACAATGAATTCTAAATAATTAAATAATTAATAATTTAATTAAATACGCACCCCACCCATCCACCCATCCCGCCCACTCTAATTTAAGTTACTTACAAATTCATTATTTTTGCACTTGGCCATATAAAATTGCATTTACCAAATGGGACAAATTCGTCTCATCATCAACAGGAGGGGGGGGGCACTTGGCATAGTGTGCTCTGTAGCAACACCAATCCATCCACTCCAATTTTTTATTTTTTTATTTCATGCCATAGCCACTTTACAGGGTTGTAGGAGGGAGGAAAGAAGAGAAAGGAAGGAGTGGAAAATTAGGGTTTTCAAGGAGATTATATAGAAAATAAAACCTTAATGTAGCCGATGCCATCCCTTTTGAATACTTTAACCTTCCCTTCCACGGTCTACTCCTTTGCGGGCCCATGGCAAATCTTTTTTTTTGCTGCCGCCTCCATGAGCTCTACAAGGTCCTTATATTTCAACTATTGCTGTGTAAACAAAGAGTGCACTTGGCCAAGTGCAAAAAGTTTAAATGTCATAAAGAGGTTTGTTCTTGAAAATCATATTACTTGTAGAAGTTATTAGATTTTATTTATGATTATGTTTGAAAGTCCTTAAATAATTCAACATCTTTTTTGGCAAAATTTTATACTCATTGACAAGTTGTTTGAGCTGTCTTTCTCGAATTGTGCCAATGCTATCAAGGCTTATTGCAAGTACTATTCCAAAAAAATGATAATATAATTGTGAAGGAGAAGTAAATGATTAAAGATGTTTTTGGATACAATATAATTGTTTAAAGAACCAAGGTGAACAAACTCTTATTTTATGCCAATCTCAAAAGAAGATTGGAGTTATTTCACTCTCTCCTTCTCTCGCTTTTTTTTTATAATGTTTGATAAGGCTAATTATAGAAGACTCAATATCGGTATATTTAAGGTCTCCATCCTTGAAATGTGAAAAAAAGAACATTTATGTGGGCATCACATTTATCAAAAGAGTAGAGAAAGAATAGGGAGTGTAGATCCATTTTTGTTGTATAAACATGTTTTTGCAATAGAAGGTTTTCATATCTTAAAAAATTAAAAATCTTGACACGTATAACCAATTGCATGAGATTTGTTGTTGTGTTAGATCAAAAACCACATGAACCAAGATCTTTTGTATAGTGATTGAGGAGTGTAGTTTAGTGTATAAATTTAGGCAATATAAATATAAACTTTTCTAAAATTTAAAATAACCCAACCCATCACACGCAAAAGATCCATCATAGACACCTAGAAAATGTCCTATTAAAGTCTTGCATAAGCCCATGATAGGGTTTTTTTTCAATATATGAGATTTGGGCTACATGAGGTTGAGTTAGTGATTACAATCTTGATCTTGGATGATGGTGATGGAGTGATTAGGGCCACTACAGTAGGAACTTCTATCTTTTGAATATAAATTCATTACAAAGAGTGAGTTTTTAGACTTTTATGTTGCAGCCATGTTAGGAAATATTGTGATTACTTTAGAGTATAGGCACACCTAGAATTTGATAGCTTTAAATGCCTCTAAATAAAGATGAAAAGGCATTTTTTTTAGGAAACACTTTTATTGAGTTGGTTTAAGTCATCACATATATAAAACAACTCTTTGCGCTAGCATTTGGGGTATTTTTTTTAGTTTTATCAACTACTTTCCATTAATTCCCATATTGAACCATTTTTTCAAGTATTGAGTCCGGTTTTTTTCTATGTTTATTCTAAATAGAAATTTTGTAGTTTTTTCAATGTTTTTCCTTCAATGTTTTCAAATTGCAACCGTTTTTTTTTCCCAATTCCGCTTGCTAACAATGAACTAATTGGTGATTCTCCATGAACATTGTTGTGCATGAATTGCAAAGATTTGGAAATAGTGTGCCTTGAGTATGATCCAAAATTTAAAAAATCAATGCCTGTGATTCCTTGCCCATGGTCATTTGCAGTGTCCAGTGTACATGGCCAGCCTCAACTTGAAAAGGAATGTGAAAAGGTTTTTAGAGAGTAAAGTAGTGTCTCCGCTTATTATAGAGCAGTCCCAATGCATCCATGCTTCATCCTTCAACAACACCTCGTAAAACTTACTTTGTGTCATCAAAGACATTATGAAAATGAGAATGGTTCCTCTAGAGTCAAAGGATTTCAATTCTTGCGTGAAGTCTTGCGTGATCTCAAAAGATCTCAACAATGACGTGGGCGAGCATTGTAGGGTTGCCCAGGACAATCGGAAAGGACATAGTGATGTAGTGGAGCATTTTACTCCCAGGAAAATCAGAATGTAGTGGAGCATTGTACTCAGCCGCCTTTTCGTCACATTTGATTTGGATTTTGCGGTGGAGCTGCTCTTATGCAACTGCACCCGCCTTGCTTCTAATACTGGAACTCCCGCCCATGTAATAAACCTTCAATTGCCAGTGCAAGGTTCTCCAATTCTGAAAACCTACATTTTGCCACTTCGCACTAAGTTAAGTGCACTTGCAAGGAAAGAAGCCTGTCTCAACGGACGCGCAAGTAATTCACAAACAAACCAGCTCATCACATTGTAGATAATCAATTTCCCTGTATGACGTGAAACTAACACAACGAAGTTCGAATTGATAGGAAATCCGCACGCAGTGTCACATACCAAATTCATTTCCCTCCCCCATCAAAAATTTGTTGCTCCCAAGTTCCTTCACAAATTAGCTGCCCCTCACAAATTTCTCTCGCAATTCACTTTCACAAATTGCACTCGCACATTGCTCTCACAAATTCCCCTCACAAATTCACTATCACAAAATTTGCTCTCATACACAGCTCTCATAAAGTTGTTGAAACTGAAGACTAGAGCTACAGAATTCCACAGCACACAATGGTGAACGAGCTCATCTTGAGCAACTTGCCAGTGTATTTCTCAATGAATCAGAACAGGGCTAGAGGGCGGTTAAAATACAGCAGGGTGCGGTGACCGCAATGATAAACTACAAACTAATGATACCTTATAATGAAAGGAAGAAGAGCTGAGGCAGGATACGAATCTGAAGATGAACAATGAGTGAGCATTTTGCAATAAAATTCGCCTCACAAATTACTTTCACAAATTTTACAAATTGTTAGTGTTGTGAGAGTCAATGAATTCATGTAAGTTGTGAGAGTAAATGCAAGGCTGATGAATATTATAGGTTCTTGGGCAACAATGGAGGTGCTTCTCAACAAAGATTGTTACATGCTCTCTACGTAATGGCACCTTTGGCAGCCATATACATAAACTTGTTATAGGATGCAAATCTACATTACTGATGGATTAAAAGTTTTGGATATTGTGACTGGATCTCTTAGAAAGGAAGCGTTCTTATCTCTATGCAATCTCTCTTATGACCCTACCATGCCAGACGCCAAGTAGGCTTGGCAATTGGAAAAGAACGGAAGTATGAATGGTTGATTTCTTATATAGTTAATTATAAATCATTCAAAGGATGGAAGATAAAGCCAAGTGGAGTGGTCATATCTTTAGGAGTGAGTAATAAGATGACCATCATGGATACACTTTTTGTTGGTTTTGGAGTAGTCTAAAGACTATTTCGGGCCAATTGGATAGCACCTTTTCTAAATCCATAATAAATTCTTACTTTGTCCAAAAAATGAAATTTCAATTGCTCTCCTTATTTCTCATGTTTGTGAGTTTGTCTTTGTATGGAATTTTTTTTTTTAAATCTTCAAGAATGCAAGGCAAGCCGGTCATTTTGCATGTAATGGGCTGGTTACCTTAAGACATCTATAAAGTAAGTACACCTAATTGATTTTGTTATCTTCACTCTTTAATTTTTTTGAATCTTGATGGAAGTCTCAAGAGAATTCTAAAAAAGGAGTCACATTTTGGTAATGTTACTTTAGACTATTTGACAAGGTGATTTGTGGTGATTTTTCTCATAGGTGGAGTTATTTTAGATCATTTGCAAACGACAATGATTTCATTTGCGACGACCTTTTTGACAATGGCAATTTTTTGGGGAAAATGAAAATATTTTTCAAAATTATTGAGAATCATCCAAAATTCTTCTAAAATAAGATGACATTGCCACATTTAGATGAATGTACTTAAATTTAGATGAATAAATGATAATTATGCAATCAATAATCTTCGCATTTCTGGAAGGAAACAAAGTCATTACACCTCACAAATTTAAAACAAATTTCCTCAGGGGGCAAAGATATATGAAATCTTGAAATTCTCTACATTTGAGATCTTTTGTGCACTACACCCGCCAGGACACTAAAATCACTCCCAAACCATGATATCTAAAATCTCTGGATTCTCTAGACTTGAGATATCCTATGCTCCACACCTGTCGGGATACTAAATGTCAAGGACATTCAAAATCTTGGATTTCTCTAGATTTGAAATGCTCTGTGTACTGTACCCACCAAGAGATTAAAATCACTTCAGGGTAAGGATATCTGAAATCTTGGAAAACTCCACATTTGAGATCTCCTGTGCGCTTCAGCCATGAGGCCACTAAAATCACTTCAGCCCTAGGATATCTGAAATCTTAGAAACGTGTAGATTTGATAAATCCTAAACCCACCAAAGCCAGGGCTTTTTTTTGGCTTTCTGGTGCCAGATTGCACCAGAAAAAAAAATTTGGCTGCAAAATGGCAACAAACTGTGAAGTTTTTTGCCAAAATGCTTTAAATTAAAAAAATCTTGGATGACATCGCCAAAATTGTGGATAAAAACATAATTATAAACATGTGATATGTTCTAATGTGAAATTTTTCTATCCAATTGTGGATGAAAACAGAGTTATGAACATGTGATATGTTCTAATGTGAAATTTCCTACCCAATTGTGGATGAATGTTGAAATTTGGAGCACCACTCACTATAACATTTTATATCATCACTTTGGCACTGGCTTCATAAAAAATGAAAAAAGAAAAAAAAGCCCTGATAAGCTGATAACTCACCCAAGCACGACCAGCCGTCTTGACGTCTTCTCCCTTGCGTGCTGGCGGCAGCGCTTGACGCCGACGGACCCGCAGGCTGACTGCATCCGCCTACCGCGGTCAAACCTCCAGGAAGACTTCAATAGTTCAATCCCGTCTCCCAGCCCCTGCAGTCTCAGTCGATCCCCACTACCTCACAGATCTTCAGCTACCCCCGATCAATACGTCGCCGCCGTCTCGTGTAAAATTCCTCAGAATCTTCTCAGACGTCCCATGACCATTGACGCCAACCTCTCAGCCTCTCGGAGAGTCTCGCACCTTAATTAGAGGACCTCGCCTCAATCCCACATTCGGGACACGTACCCAAGTTCAGTATCAAGTGCCAATAGGGATACATACCCCAGCTTCAGCTGATGTCTGGTGCCAATTGCGCAAGTCCCTGTAGAGTGCGTTAATTACCTGCTTGGGTTGCAGCTGAGCGTGTGCTAGAAGAATTGTTGCGTATAGGTTTCGTGGTGGGGCTCGCTGCAAGAATTAGGAGTTGTGAGTTTTTATTTTGTTCAATCGGTCTACTTTAGATCAGTACGTGGAGAGATCGATTTAGTGCTTGGAGGTACGTGGATTGGGTACATTGGAAATTGGATCGGTGATCGGGGTTAGATTGGGGTCGGGTTTATTGGATCCGAGCATTTGAGAGTTTTGGGTTTGCATTTTGTGAAAAGTCGATCGATTAACGCGTGAGTTGAATACTTGAGATGGGAGCTGGGGCGGAGGGCGGAGGGCCAAGGGTAGAGGCGATTCAAGGTGCGGCAAGGGAAGAATTCGAAATGGTGAATGCAGTGAAGGTGCTGCGGGAATCCAAATTGAAGCCGTCGGCTGTGGAAGAGAAGAAAAGTTGCAATGCTGCTGAGAACATCTTCCGAAGCAGTGAGCAGCTTCCGCCCGTCACGCACGCCAACTTGGCGTCTTTTATTCTGGAGAATGCAAATGGCAAATTCGCCGCCAACACCGCCATCGTCGATGGCGCCAGCGGCAAGCACTACTCCTACAACCAGGTACATCCATCGTGGCTCTTGCATTGCTTGGAGCTTGGATTTTATGACATCAATGAATTGCAAGACAATTGGTTTGTATTGACGATGCAATTATGTGTACTGCTGTATGCGTTGTGCAGGTGAGTGAATGGGTGAAGCGGACGGCAGCTGGACTCGTCGCACTGGGAGTGACGCCCCGGGACGTGGTGCTGATGCTGTCGCCCAACAGCCCCGAGTTCGTGATCGTGTACCTGGCGATCGTCTCTCTCGGCGCGGTTGCCGCGCTGTCGAACCCGCTCAACACCGACGCCGACATCGAAAAACAGATCCTCCAGGCCAACGTGAAATTCGTGGTCACGGTCCCTGAGCTTCTCACAAAAGTTTCCAATTGCAACCTGCCCACAATCCTCATCGGTACGTAAGATTCGAGACCCATGAATCACTGTTCAATTAAACAACTTTTTTTTCGGAATCCACGAATCAAACAACTTCAATTCGCAACGCACTTGAATATTCTGTGAGCTCATATGTCACCGTTGCCACCTTTTGGATTCTCCAGGTGACGAAGACGCCGTATCCAGCAACTTGAACACGGCGATTACGCTTCTTTCCGAGCTTTCCAAAGATGTCGACGTCGCGGCAATGGAGTACCCTGTGAACACTTGCAACCCCGACGACACATGCACGCTGCTCTTCTCCTCCGGCACTACAGGACTGAGCAAAGCAGTACAACTCTCCCACCGCAACTTCATGGCGTCCGTGACGGCGTACAACACGCTGGAGCCGGGTCTTTCCACCAGCGCACGCGACGTCTGCCTGGCGATCATCCCCATGTACCACGTCTACGGCTTGGGCATCGTGATGCTCGCCTCATTAGAGCGCGGCGCAAGCGTCGTCACCATGCGCCGCTACTCCCTGCCCGCGATGCTGCAGTACGTAGAAAGCTACAAAATCACGGTGGCGACGCTCGTCCCGCCCATCTACGTGGTGCTGGTGAAAAGCGCGGAGACGGTGGCGCAATACGACCTGTCGAGTTTGAAGATTTTGGCGACGGGTGCGGCGCCGCTGCGAGCGGACACCATGAACGCTATTCAGAGTATGTTCCCGATGTGTGTGATTCGACAGGGTTACGGCATGACGGAGAGTCCGCTGATTTCGTTTAGTGTGGTGGCGAATGAGCGACGGCAGTGGGGGTCGGTGGGGCCGCTCGTGCCGGGGACGGAGGCGCGCGTAGTGAATGTGCAAACGGGAGACGCCATGCCGGCGCTGGGCACGGGTGAAGTCTGGATTCGAGGGCCGCAAGTGATGAAAGGTAACGACGGGACGCTCACTAACGCTAATACTGTATATCTAAACTCTGGGTCAACATCCTAACCCAAATTCACACGAGAATCTAAAATGTCCATCTACGGAATTTTCGAAAATTTGCATGATCAATGTCCAGTGATGATAGAATAGGATACACAAGGATACACTAGGAATGGAGATTGGACACAAAAGGACATTTGTCCTAAATTCATAGACATCTTTGGAACAAACCACCTTTGACAAAAATTAAGTAGAACTACTACTAGGAAATTTAACATTATATCACAAATTTGTCAAAGCCTCCCAATAAACTCCTTGAAATTCATTACATCGAGCATTGGAAGAAAGGAATGAGAAATTTGCTTGGAGCTCGTCATCACCCTCTAATTTCGGAATGAATTTCGGAAAGAATTTTGGAATTCATTACAATTTTTTGCGACTCCCTCACTGAGCTCAACCTGAAATGTGCATGTATCCCTGTTTCAGGTTATCTGAATGATCCGGAGCAAACATTAAGTACCATTGATGCGGAGGGGTGGATGCACACTGGCGATATGGGCTACATAGATACGCACGGTTACCTTTACATTGTCGACAGGTTGAAGGAGTTGATCAAGTACAAGGCTCATCAGGTGATCTTTTCGTACTTAGATTAATTGACATCGTATCATGTTCTCTCACTTTCGATCTTTCCGGACTAAAACAAGTTCGGGAATGAAACTAGTGGATTAATTTCATAGATGGGGTGTTCACGTAGTTTCTGTTGTTTGTATATTTCAGGTTGCACCAGGAGAGCTGGAGGCCGCGTTGTTGAAACATCCTCGCATTCTGGACGCCGCTGTCGTGCCGTAAGTTTGAACTGAACTTGGACATGTCCCAAGCTAGAAAGACTGCAGAATGGACAATACTAAATTATTATTAACCCTTCAAGAACAGTGGATTCATGATTGTAAATGACCATTTTGATTGATCATATTGTGGAATGAGAAATTTAAGGGGAAAAGTTTTAGAATCGTTAGATTGAGTGACGAACATTTCATATGCTGGTTCAACGAAATGATTATTTGAACAAATAAATATTCTCATACAAACTCTTCGAAAAGTGCTAAGAAAACATGAAGCCAAATTTGGGCTTTCTCGTCCTCTATATGGTTAATATTGGCCAGGGTTGATTATTATTGCTCTGGACCACAGATAATTGAACGCGAATCTAACTCTTCTCCAGTAAGAAACATACTCCTTTCCACTCAAGGGTTTGTTGAGCACATTCAAACATAAGGTGTTATCTTTATACTAATTTCGGTAACTCATCTTTGTGCTTGAACGATGGTATTTGTGTGCAGGTTTCCAGATGAGGAAGCAGGGGAGCTTCCCATGGCCTTTGTGGTGAGCCGCGAGGAGCACGATTTGACTGAATCTGAAGTTATAAGCTTCGTTGGAAAAATGGTCAGTACTCTTACCGCATCATTCAACACACACCTCTTTCATGTCACAACAGCCTACAAGACGCCCAAAATGCATGCCTTGAAATTTTCGATGAAGCCGACAACATCGTGACAACCCTCTCTAATTGCACATCTCAGAACCGTTGAAAATGGGTCATATGCTTGCACATCTGACTGGGTGGCTTTCACATATTAAGTCGTATTGAACTTCTGCAACTGTTGAACTCCATACTATCACAGTTGCAACTACTTATGAAGCAGAGGAGTGAAAGACGCATTGAGTTTTGATCCGACTAGTAGTCCATTTATGAAGATTTTGTGAGAGAATAAATTATGTGTATTAGAGAATGTGCTATTAAAGAGGCTTGATTGTACTTTGAATCTTTGTAAGAATTTCAATTCTAGGTTGCTGACTACTATTGATTTCCACTTCGTCTGCAGGTGGCCCCGTACAAGAAGGTTCGCAAGGTGGAGTTTATCAATGCCATTCCCAAGTCACCCACTGGCAAAATCCTCCGGAAAGAGCTTAGTTTTAAGATTCGACAGCAATTGGAAGGCTCTCTCGCGGTGGCATAGTCCTCTCAGTACACAGATACACTACAGCACAGTCAATCCTGGCATTTTGGAAGTTTGATCGAAGCACAATTTCTACGGCAGGCTTGATCGATATCTGCAGTTTGATCGTCGTAGAAAATGATTTCATTGGCTAGGATTGAAATTTGTAGCATTGTTAAGTTAAACAGTTTCCCCACAATAAATGACTGGAGGTAGAAAGTTTTGTAATTTTCAGACTTTTATACTGAAACAAAAGAGACAAGCAAGCTTCACTTGGCTCAACTACATTGTTCACAGTGCACCTAAGATACCCCACATGCATTGGGGAATAATGTTTTAATGATACCCAAAACATGAGAAACAATGAACCCATTTCTGTAAGGTTTTCAAATCTATTTCAAACAAAGCATTGCATAGTCTTGTGCGAAGTGTGGACTAACTTACTGTATACGCTTTCATTCTTCTTCCTTTCATTCTTCAGCTCAAGATACAAGATCTATACCAAAGAAAGAATCAAAGAACGAACCAAAGAAAGAAGCTAATTGAAGTCTCTTGGATACCTTGATTCTTCCTTGAATTAGATATTGGGACCAAGGTGTCAGCAGGTCCAGTCCAGAATATACACAGGCTGCACATACTGAATCCCTGGTGCGAAAAGTGTACCTAATGTGTACATGCTCCCACGATTGGTGTGGTACCCATTACCCGTACAGTACATTCATTTTCACACAAGGGATCAACATGAGCTGCTTGTGAATGTTATGCTAGTTTGTGATGGTTGCAATGTCTTTGTGATGCAAGTATTGTCTCTGCAAACCTCAACTAGCCGATGCACGAGATGCATCATTTATGTATTAAACCTAACTTGATGTAGCATATCAACATGACAGAATCCAGATGTGGAAGTCTGAAAACTATACAATATTGATGGGTAGGGTAAATGGTCGAATTTCCAAACCCAGATTGCAGCAAGAGCATAAAATAATTCTGTATGTGTGGAACAATGAATTACGGACTAGGAGACTGTCAGCACATGCTTCACGATGTGTACAAAGAAAAACTCCTATCCACGGGCAACTGCCCATTGTTGCTCTTTGCAAAGTAATCTCAGAAGCAGCATTGAGCTGAATGAGAAGTATACGAGTCATTCTGTTTCAATGAAAGAAGCAGGTATATAGCAGGTATATTACTGCTGGTGGTGACCAAGTACATTACATGAAAAACAGTCTCAAAAGGAGGAACTTGTTCAAAGCTTATTGCACACCGCAACCCTTTCTGGTTAGCTAGAATGAAGGAAATGTAAGTACATAAACCACAATATCTGATTCCGCAAATGCACGTTCTATAATCCTATCACACAATTGATTACACTTGCATAGTAGACAAGAAAAATACTACACCACCACTATTCAGGATTGACTATCGTACAACCTTAAGTATTAACTGTGCCTAGAAAGACCTTCGTAAATTAGAGGTTCGCATCCTTGTCATCCTCGTTATGAGCATCGGGCTCGATTCAGAGGTCGTCCCCTTGTTACTATCTCCAATACCTTGAATGATGTTACTGCTACAAGACCTTGTTGATCGTCGTCCGTTGGCAACTGCATCGTGAGAAACCTGAGATGGTAGCTGGTTGTCTCCGAGCAGGGTACCGGCCTTCGCCTTGCCTCGGACTCTACCCCCACGCCCACCAGCCCGCGCCCCGTCACTGCTGAAGCCACCTGGCTCTTCTTCATTGAGAATCAAATTGCTGCTGCTTCCAACCCTGCTTTTGTCGACTTTGGAGCTGCGAGGTCCTTTGGTGACAGCTGAAAAATGGCAACCAGATAATTGAGCCCTCAATTTGAGTTAAGCCCTCGAAGGTTTTTAGTAACACAATTCGCAAAAGTCACTACCCTAATACTACTAGGCTAGATGACGCAAAAGTAGAGTCTTGCTGTGAGAATAAGATGCCGAAACACGGAAGTGGCGAGGTATGTTTTTTTCACAATGAAGCAATTCTTTCACATTAC
The DNA here is from genome assembly GCA_951799445.1 of Pseudisothecium myosuroides. Taxonomy (NCBI): domain Eukaryota; kingdom Viridiplantae; phylum Streptophyta; class Bryopsida; order Hypnales; family Lembophyllaceae; genus Pseudisothecium; species Pseudisothecium myosuroides. The sequence continues at coordinate 19,504,541 of OX637287.1, read as the reverse complement.
AGTACAGAAAGGTGGATCCTGTTCAATCAAGCGTCTTTAGAGGAGGACAAGAAAATGAGAAAGAACCTTGGATCCTTCTCAAGCATGGGTCTAAAGAGGACACTAAAATAGAATGTCAAAGCAAGACAAGATTTCTGGGATATAACCATGCTTACTGGTTTCGTTGCTTCTTGGGATGCTTGTAAGGTCCATATTGGGGTTCCATATTCTTCAAATGATATTTACACAATTCAAATCAGGATGGTGGTAACCAACAAGTATCAATTAACCTAAGGATAATTTCAGTGCCACCAAGCAGATACTGTAGTAACCAAGAAAATTTCAGTGGAAAAAAGTCCTGAGCACAGGTTGATATGATGTGAAGAGTATCTTGGTTTGGCTCTGTTTACCTGATGCCAGTTTCGGGTCACCAACGGAGCTAGACCTCCGAGGCCTCAGTTCACGTAGACTTCTTGTACTCGTACTGAAGCTGGCCTCTTGTACAACAACGTCATCCACCCCTATTTCCGTTCGTTTTTTCCGTTGGTAAAACAGAAAAGGAGGCGGGGCAGGGACCGAAACCTCCAGCTCTGGTTCCATCGCCTCTTCCTCTACTTCGCTCTGATAATTGATACTGCACGTCTGACGGGACACTGCTGGGTCGATTACAGTGGGGCAGAAGCGTGCAGTTCGCTTCTTCTTTTTCTTCTTCCCCTTCACACGATCCCTCCTGGGAGTAGTAGTTCTCTGCGAGCTTGCAGCTACCTCGTCGTGGGTAGTTAACAACTTCTCTTCATGCGGCATTTCATCCTCCAGGTGCTGATCAGATTCCTCTCCAGCCAGCTCCACCGTTTCTTTATTCTGTTCTGGTTGGTCTTGAACCACCTCAAGGTCCTCGTCAGGTGGAATTGTAGCACTTCTGTCCCTCTCCTCCAGATCAACACTATTATTCGCGGCGACACAATCAATCTCCTGAAAGTAAAGTTGAAGATCGGTGTCACTTGGTAAAGTAACTACTGGGAAAAATTGGTCGGAATTCGGGGTATCTGTAACCTGCTGAGGATGCGAAGTCTCAATCCTTCCTGTTGGCGAGGCTGAATCTTGATCAAAATACACTGGTGACCCCTCTTTTGGTAGTGCCGTGTCAAATAAATCCTCCTGGGAGGATAAAAACTCCTCTCTACTGCAGAGTGAAAACTCTCTTGTCTTTAGTCTTGGTGAAGAATCTCTCGGAGTAGTTTCGGGTGTAAGCTCGAACCCAAATGACATTTCAGGGGATGAATCTGACTTGGGGCTACTCTCCTCCAGGTCTCTTTCGAACTGATATTCTGTGTCCAAGTGGAAATCTAAGTATGATGCTGGGCGGACAACACGAGTTGACTTTTTGAATATGAAAGTACTGTACAGGCCTGCCCGCAAACGTAACCACCTCAATCGCGTCAGTTACTTCATAGCTAGATGCTGACATTTTCGAACTTGTGTACTCAGGATCCTGAATCAAATACATTGAACCGACGTACGAAGACAGCTTATGAAGAAGAATGAGAATTTTATAATCAAAGACGCCTTAGTTGGCAATTAGTTTCTCCGATCTTTCGACCCCACGAATTCCAGAGAAAATTCTTTAATTAACCCTAGAAGGATCGAGAGGTCCAAACTAGGCCTCACGCTTGTTTGGGCGATTTTGAGTAGGTCATTTGAGAGCATTCTTTTGTCCTCTTTATAATTCGACCAACACATGCAATGTTCTTCACTGATTTTGTAGATCTTTAAGAAGGAACGACACGGAGTACATGACCCGTATCAAGTCGAAGAAATCGAATAACATGCACATGTAAGACAGACTCAGGAAGAGGAGGAAGCCTACTCAATACGTCTGTGGCAACCGTGGAAAGTTTGCCTCGAGAATCGACCATCGGCTGGCCCTTCTGATCCAGCAGATTCTTACAACTGCTCTGCAAAGTTGAGGCGAAAGGGACCCTGCAGTGTACCTCAATTTCTCAGTACATGATACTGGTACGTACCAACCTTAATTAGCTTAGAATAATGGACATTATTAGATGAAAATTCTTGAAGTTTAAAAGAAATAATTCGGCTCCTGATGAAATGTAAAGGCCTAAGGTTTGAGAGATACCTTTCACAGAAAATAAAAAAAGGAAAGTACTGGGATTGAGGTTCTTGAAGAGAATTTGCATAGTGTGTTACCTGTAATCATCATAAAATTCGGTGAGGTTTTGGATCTCAACATACTCCAGGCCCACTGCTTCAGCAAGCCTACGCAACAGTTTAACATTCACTTAGAAACCCTCACTCTTGGTGACACTGCCAACCATTGGAGAAAGGCTTAGGAATATCAATTGACCTCTAGCCGAGTAATTAGTCTGCAGGTCATACCTATGCTCTTGACCTTCAAATTTCTTTTATAATTGATGACAAATCGTGCTTGCAATGAAAGAGATGCAGAATTCATACTTCTAAAGGATACTGAATCACCGACAATCCTACAAGCTCACAAACAACGACTTTTCTGGGTAATCATTTATTGTTTTCTGAAGCAGCTTTATGGTTTTGAGAGCATTATCTACAAAGATCACGTCAATTATTCGAGATTATTGCAAATAGTCTATGAGAGTGTTCCGGGTCTTGTTAGAGCCGTACCTGATGAAGCTGGGAAAGTGAACCAGTTGTTGCATCTGCGCAGGCAGACCATCTACGAAGCGTAGTTGGTATTTAGACCCAAAAAACTGGAATCTGAAAGTTAACCCAGTCCCCGCTTTAGAAATCGATTTACTTTAAATTTTCTGGGATCATACTTAGGCAAATTAGCACTCTGACTCATTTCTACGACCTAAAAGGCTATCACCAACGATCTGGACTGTAATTCATCTTCAGAGGTGAGCTGCCCATCCTATTGATTTGACAGCTGCGGTCTCCTAATTCTTGCATACGCTTCAGCAAAGGAAAAAAATTGCGAAAAATCCAAGTTAAACGTGAGCTACGTCAAGATCCTATGCATGCTGTTAAAGAGGAATAAGAATGGGCAGCCTACCGGTCATCCTCGAACGTAATGGTATAGAGCGGGCTCCGAACACGAGGAAGAGTACCATTGACACGTAAGGAACCCACTTTCATTGCTTCCTCGACAGCTTTTTGATACTTGTACCTGTATCAGTGTCACCAACCCCGGATAAATCCCTTATTAGAAGTCAATTTTAATATCTAAATTTCCGTCGTCAAACTCAAACACGAAGCACTATATGAAACATTCCCACTGGTTCATTCTTTATCTAACGGAGCCGCTCCCTTGAAACTACGTTCAAAACCATCATAATTATACCGTAAGAGCTTTTTCGCAGAGACTTCATCTCAAATAGATACAGACCAGATAGTCGAAGAATCTGGAGTCGTTCCAAAAAAGTAGCCCCCCGGCTTAAGAAGTGACACAACGTTCCTCAGTAACAGCCGTACCATATCCTCACTCGCAAAGTAATCCTGCAAAAGATGTGCATACTGACAGTAAGAGAAACGAAAAAATGACACAAAACATTGCTTTTGTTGAACAAGCTTTTCAGGAATGAACCAAAAATTGTGAACGATAATAAAGTAGAAAATGTAGTTCATATCGTTTTTAAGTAACCAGAGAGTTGAGCTTTGGAATTTGAAAGAGGAGTCACGGGGCACCTGTAGGTGTGCGAAGCAAGTAACAACGTCAACAGGTAGCCCTGCACCCTGCAATATTTCCAAATTTCCCTGGCCATGACAAATGCAGAAACTCAGTTGTTTGGTCGAAAAGAATCACCCTCCACAGTTCCGTCCCATGAACCTGGAACTCTCTGCTTTCATGTCGCTGATAGGAGAGAACAGAAAACAATAAACTTCCCAAATCTTGCTTTAAAAGGCAAACGGCATTGGAAGACAGTCTACTTCAAACTAGACATCAAGTTGAGATATGGAGTCCCAGGCGAGGTAGAGCTCCGGAATTTTGGGTGAATTTCTTACAGTGCAAGGATCGAGCTCTTGAAACGTGGCGGGGAAAGGTCGACAGTGCTTCTCCCACTGCTCCTTCGCTTCCTCCAAAGCTGATGCTGATAAATCTACGCCATGCAACACAAAGTACATGACAGTGCGATTCTGCAAGGACAATCGTCCCCAGGTTTCTCATCTCTAGATCAGCAAGTGGTTCAAGACGCATAAGTGGTTCAAGATCAGCAAGTGGTTCTTAACGATATCTGGTAACCAAGTTCTGATTCTTGAAGAATTTCAAACCGCAAAATAAATGTACAAGCTCATTGACAGAGTGTTTTCTGTGAAGATCAATATTTTCTATACTCACCAGCCAAGTTTGAGGATCTACTGCATAAACTATGCATAACATGCACACAATACCAGAGATTGAGAGTTAAGCTAGGTACCAATGCCGATGTAGTTTCCAATTCCTGCTTGTGCCCAATTTGCCGTATCCGTCCCCCGGCCACAGAAGAGGTCACACACCTGCAAGAATGAAACAAGTCATCATGGACTGTCGGTTACACTGGCTTTCAAATCATGAAACAAGGCAGTAAAACTTGACGCAAAACGTTATAATTTCATTTTGACATGAAGATAATTACGAAAATAAACTTGAGAGACACTGAAGACAGAAATATTGTGTGTTACATTAAACCCCTCCTGGTGTGTCGCGCCGCCCCCTCTAACGACACTGCCTGGGGTGGACAAATGGGCTTCTAAAAACACACATGTGTTCACATCTTCAAATACGGACGTTGTCCAATTAGATGTGATAAACATGACAGATTCTCAGGAAAACTGCAATTACAGAGGTCTCATCAGAGAGAGTTGTGTGTATTCAAAGAGACATGGCCTCGAATGTACATTCTAAAATTGGAGCTGTTTGGATACTACTAGAGGTGCTGCACGCAGGAGACGATCTACATAACCGACTCAAACAAAGGGCTTTGCGGCATTGATGCAGAGATCATCATCGCAACAAGAGAAGGGAGACATGGGAATATAAGAGACTCACAGCTGCGCCTGGTGATACCAGTTGCTGCAGCAAAGCTCGTTTGACAAACTCATGCAATCGGCCGTGGAGACCCGATGTGCCCCACCCTCCCACCATGGACGACGACCCCAGCGTCATGGGCGCCAGATTGACTACGCCTCCGCGAACTCCATGAGAATGCACCATCTCCACGGACCTCTAGGCCATATAGAACCTCTTCAGCGCGTGGCCTGCTTTGTGGTTCGCTGCGATTTTGGATCTAAGAGCAAGCAACGCAGATCGAATATTTCAATTTCGGAATCAATCCGCCAACGATCGATCGCAATGTGAGTTTCGGAAGAGGTGAGGCTCCCAATTCAAGCGAAGTAGGGTTATGGTGTGATCGCGCCACTCGAAGCAACGGTGTAAGACAGAATTCGGACATGACTGATAGGCCCCTGCACACAACCAATTCGTACTTGTCACATGTTTCGATCTCTCAACCAACTCAGGCAACTCCTAAGTGATCCCGTTTGCTGGTCAATGCTGGAGATTGGGTCGGAAATATATAATCTCGAAGAGCTTTTGCTTTAATCGGTGCTCACGAATTACAAATTGCTCGATCGCCATGAACCGACGAAGTAGTAAGAGTGATGGGGAATTAAGCAGAGCTTCATCAACCGTGAACACTTAACCTCCAAAATAAGACCTACTAATTCATATTTTCAGACGTCCTTGCTTCGAAAAGCAGCACTTGAAAAGCGTACCAAACCAAGAAGGTGAGTAGAAAACGTTCTCTCTTCAGCCGTAACGACAGTCTCAATTCTCAAAGCCTGCGTTCGCGCCAATTTTAGACGCAAACTACCACTGCAAGTGCAGGTCGAATCCACTGACGTTCAGTGCAGTGAAGATCAATTCACTTTCACTTTTTCGTGACCTGGCATGGCACTGCAACGACAACGAAAGAACTGAGAAGCACTACTGTCAAGAACATCATGGCCTGACCTGCTCCTCAGAATCGGCAGCTTTTGCTCCGTTTGTAAACCACATCACATCAAGTTGATTACAGTCGTTCATGATATCGAAAATCCTCACCACGACGCAGCTAGCCAAGGAACCCCAGCTCCGACCTCATCGCTGCACGTGAAATCGCACAAACTCATAAACCTAAACTCATCTTAGACTTACTAGAGAAGCACTCGCTGGCTCTCAATGTTGGATATCCCAAGTTCTCCATCACGGGGAGCTCCACCGGCATTACCACACACACAAAACCTACCAACGTCTACGAATTCGAGCCACTCAGGGATCTAATTGGTCTGAATTGACGAAGAAATCGATCCAAGGAGTCGGCTTCAATCAACACTACTCCTGACCGCCACTCCCTTACATAACCCAACACCGAAAAGTTTCCAAAGTCAAAGAGCCTACCTTCGACTATGAATCCCTCTCCGAAGCAGGTGCTGCTGCATTAATCTCAGTAATGGCTGTGATCCCTTAAAAGGTGCGCTTCTATCCATCTGCTGATCTAATTCACAACAACGACACCGCCATGCTCCTAATTAATCCGACCTTACGAGAGTCCAAAACAGAGCAGGGAGATCTGTGACGAACAAGTTTCGTTCTCCTTCCAGAGCTTTTTTGAATTGCATGACGGCGCGCCTCAATCCGCATTTAGTGTGGCAAAATTCGGCGGGGATGCATTCATTTCAATTTTCGATCGCAACCTGTCACTGTTTTCTACGTGAGAGCACTCGGACTGTCGCCATCGCGCATTCTCGCCATGAGTGCCATCGCCACGGCACGGCACAAGCCATCATTCTCAGAGACCTTCGAGAGCTTCCCACTCCTCACCATGATAACTGCTGCGCCGACTTGGCGATGGTGAATGCTCACGTACTCCCTACTACTCCTACTCCTACAAACACGACGGCTGTTGATTCCAGTTTAATATATCATCATCACCTTCGCAATTTCGAACTCTACATGGAATGTGTGCATCACAATAGCTTTTCCTGAATCCTACAATGGCTTTGTTGATAGTTTCTTGGCACTAAACTGAGTGGAGGATTAGGTGGCAAGCTCTTGTGCATTAACTCTACTTTTAAACTTCTTTGTTTCTATTGCTAAATAAGTTTGGTAGGTGAGTTTGGTTTTCATTTGTCTTGTTGAAAGAGCTAACTAGAGGACATTGAGGAGCTCATTTGTCAAGATGGACAATGGGGAAGAAGAGAGAGCTTATACTTGACACTTCGACTTCCTTCACTCATTGAATATCATTTCCTCCTCCAAGTTCAAACTACAACTTCAATGTGCATGCCAAGATGTTCAATAGGGAAGTTTGAAATAAATCATATACGACTTTAAACTTCACCCCTATTCACTTGACACAAATAATAGAGAGTTGGGTGACAAGCTAGCTACAGGGCATTCTCCATACAAGCTTCTTCTATACCTTAAATATGCATGCCAAAATGTTCATTAGGAAAGTCAATAAACCTTACATGATTCTAAACCTCATCCCTATTCACTTGACACAAACAGTAAAGAGTTTGGTGACAAGAAAGTTATAGGGCATTTTTCGTACAAACTTCTTCTATACCTTAAATATGCATGCCAAAATGTTCATTAGGGAAGTCAATAAACCTTACATGATTCTAAACCTCACCCCTGACACAAACAACGAAGAGTTTGATGACAAATTCTAGAGCATTCTGCACACAAACATCGTCATCTTCCATTCTTTGCCTCTGTTGCTTAATATATTCACTAAATTTCAACCACTTTGTTGCAACCAAACCACTACCCAGAGGACTGAGAAAGCCAGATGGCTATTCATTGTCTCATGCAAGGTTCAAGAGATCCTTCACAAAGCTTGTACTGTTGTGAGGAAATCAGACAATCTAGAGTGAGCTTGCAGAATCGTGTCACATATCCTGTTGGAATGAGACACGTACAGCTGCATTGAGGATTTATCAGTGTAGATACAAAGGCAAGGAGAAAGATTGGCATGGGTACATAGACTGCAATGGAACAGAACAGAATGGATTTGGCATGGATTGAATAAGTTTAGACACTAACTTACCTAATAACGATGATGGATTGATGTATATGCACACAAGATGATAACCAAATAATCCATTTCCTGATCGAAAATCTTCAGCATCTGTATGTAGTTTGCTCCTCCCAGCAGCAACAGCCATGGCTCATTGGAGTGCCACCATTCCCTCTTGGCCTTGGCTCCTTCTGCTTGGCTAGGTAGGAGTCCATTCAGAATTTCTGACTGATGAGACAGAAAGCATTCCTTGCAATTGACTATATTAATAACTTCTGCAAGTTTAATACCTGCCGAGGCTTGCCGTCACTGTCTTGATGGTTAGTTTTGAATGGAATAGTGCACCCATTGTAAGAACCAGTACCAGCAGCAATAGCACCAAACCATGGGCCTGGGAGAAAACCAGCCTGCCATGACTATGAACTGAAAAAGAGGCAAGCAGCCATGCCCCCCGAATTAAAAAAGAAAAAAGAAAATATTTGATTCACCCACCCTACCCTCCAAACCTAAACCAAAAATACATTGATATGGCATAACATTCACTAGCAAGCACTGGGGCTGCCTTGGCTTAGAGTAGATGGTGTGGGATATTCCACACTCAACATTATTCCATCAGTAGCTAAGTGGATAGGTGGAGGATGCAAAGAAAATGTAGTGAGCATGAAGACTGTTGGGTGTGGAATTTCCCACACCATCTACTCTAAGCCAAGACAGCCCCAGTGCTTGCTATTGAATGTAATGGGATACGGAACATATATAACATATTAAATAATATATGAATATCTAGTATGAAAAATTAGTGTAATGTATGTATGGTTATATATATTGCTACAATATATGGAGGACAATGTTATACTATACTATATGAATACAGATACATCGATTGCAATTTGTTATCCCATATCAATTGCAATCTAACAAGTTCACAAAGTATCAATATGGGGTGTAATCAATTATTTCATAAAAAAATATACAAACCAGTGAATTCATACATTGAAGTGAGTGAGAATTTTGACACAATTTATCACATGGGACCCTTGGGGACTTGCTTGGGATAATGTAAAAATTGGCCTCTAATTTTGTGGTTGGTTGATTCTGTATTTTTGACCTCTCCTAGAATGTTTATGGTCTTTGCTTCCAAATACGAATTCAAATTTTTAAATTTTGTTATCTATTGTAGATAATAAAATACAAGGATTTTTCCTAGGTGATAAATTTGTACAAGCATATAGTTTTGAACACTTGGATCTCCTTGGTCCAAAGTAACCAAGTGACATGAAAATGGAGAGTATATAGCACTGAAGCATTTTCAAAAAATTGTCAAACTCCCATTAGTGGAGAGTGGAGACAATAGCACTAGTATTTCATTAGTTATCCAAACATTTTCATCCACTCAACCAAAAAAACCCAATTGCATTTTAAAATGGAGAAATGGGGAGAAAGTGCCCTTTAATATTGTTGGCCCAAAAGCTAGGTAATAAGCATTGTGTGAATCTTACATGATTCTTGGTTCTTGGATGTCAATTCAACCCCAAAAAACTAATTACAAATATAGAACTTCATAGAACTAGTTGTTTAAAAACTTACATTGGTTGTCACAATCCTAACTACATGTAGCACTCTACCAAGGTGCTCGCCAAGGTGAAAGGAAATCAAGCTAAGAAGGCAAGGATAAGGGAATAAAGATTATAATAAAAGATATGAAGCCTATAGAATTTTGTAGGGGGGGAAAACATGAGGTTTAAGAAAAAACATAATCATAGCCGCTCAATTCTTAAACACCTAAAACCTACAAGGAATAGGAAGGTATAGAGTTGAAAAAGCCAATAAAGAAGGTAGAAGGCTTAGAACATGCGGTGGGAAAGAAAGGAAGAAGAAGGAGTATGGTACCAATGTAGAGTACCATCAGTCTTAGGATCTTGTCATCCATAGTTATATTGTCATCAATGAACAATAGTAATTCGTCATCAATTAGCTTGGCAACTTTGCTATAAATCTCAAAGGCTTTGAGGCCATAAAAACTTGGAGCTCTTCTAGTGATGTCAGAATGCTTCAAGGAGGTGTTACCAAAATGTAGGCACCATTTTATAGCATTACACTAATTTTTGGGGTCAAAGTCTTACATGCAATAATCTAACTATTGTAATTCTTTAGTACACTAATAGAAATTTGGTCTTGGAGCACCAATGAAAGCATTAAATCTAGACAACTCTTAATATATGAATGCACATTTATTACCATATCCAATGGTCTAGGTCAAGCCAAAATTAGTTCTAAAAATACATGCTAAAATTTTTGGAATATTATATTTTGATTAAAAAAATTGTGTGGAAAAAAAACTAATCTTTTTATTTTTAGGCATTTGCCAAATCACATTTGTCAACTTTAACTAATTATTCAAAAGGGAATGTTGCATCTGACTTGGACTTGATACAATATCCATAGTTATGGCTAGTGCATAAGCAAAGATTGAGTAGAAAAATACTTTAGATTTATTATTTGGGTATAAGATTCACAAACTTTTATGATAATGAAAATTTTTCTCTCGTTAGATAATTAGATTTAAAATGATGAAATATACATTGGCATTTAGCAGTTTCAATATGGCAATCTAAGCACTGCATTTGCACATCCAATAGACAACTCCAAAATAATAATCTAGATGCAGTAATTTTTAACCCCTAAAGGACCGTTTGTCCCCTCGGGGGACAATTTAGGTCCGGATAGGTTCCTATTGTCTCAATTTGTAGTAAAAAAATTTGGGATTTTTTGAGGTTGTATAGTTTTGCAAGAACTTCGCAGATATATAATTTTTATTTAAATTGGTGCGCGGGAGAAAAAGTTATGGCACAATAAGCCGAAAACAAAGATTGGTGGGCAACCAAAAAAAATCACAAAAAGTCAAAACAAATTAAATTTTTTTTTTCTAAAATATTATATTTTTGTCTACACGTGAAGCTTTGATTCATTCAATTTGGACTTGTGATGAAAAAGTTATGGACAATCTTAGTTTTTTGGGCAATCTAAGCATCTTCTTGAAAAAATAACCTATAGGATTCATTTTTGAATGCAATTTTTATAATTTTCCAAAAAAAATTGTTAGACATGGTTAAATTTGCTTGCTAGAACAATTTCATTGTTGGGATTATTGTGTTTCAACTTCATCTTAAAGTTATCAATGGTTTTATCTTTCCTTCATTCTTGAACCTACTTCTGCTTAACAATTTTTTAATGAGTGAAAATTAAGTTTTTTTTTCCTGAATTTTTTTCCTATATTCTCAACTCAAATATGCAACATAAAAAGTTAAAAAACCAAAATCATTAGTACAAAAATTTTAAGTTAAAAAGATTCAAAGCCAAAAAATCTAGTCATAGAAGGTGTAAAAAAACTTTTTTTCTTCACTTTGGATGCAAATATTTTGCAATCCACATGGTTAAAGTTTCTAAAATTTCTTCCATACATACTTATACTAGTCTAATATAAGATCCTGCGATCAGATTTGCAAATTTTTTTTTTTTAAAGTTTTTTGATCTTCGCAATAGAGATGGCAATTTCAAGTGTTGTTTGATAGAAAAAAAGCCTCAGTCCTTTAGGGGTTAATATTTCTCACAAAAGATAATGATCTTGAGTGTAGGGGAGATAGATAGTTCCATGATGATGATCTATGCACTAGAATTAGAAGTTCCAAGATTATAAGAAAAATAAACACTAAAAGTCAAAAATCACATGATTTTGAATAAGACAATTCCAAATTGTTGATTTTTGAAATTCAATTAGATAAATACAATTAATGTAATATATTTTGAGATGGATTTAGAGAGCTCCAAGAGGATTGTTTTTCAATAGATGAATGATTTTAGACAAAATCTAATATTTAATACTACAAGTAAAGATAGGTTTTAAAGAATTTTCTTCCAAGAATGGCTTTCGAGAACCTTTTTTTTGTTGTGGAAGGTTCTATCTTGTATGAAAATAGGTTTTAAAAACCTTACCAAGTCTTAAAAGTTTTTTAGAAACATATTAAGTTCTTCAAGGGTTTTTAAATTTTTTCATTCTAGTTGAATACAATCACAATAATATGTAGTCATCTTTTTGTTGTAAAATAGAGCTTAGAGTGAAGACAAACTCATTTTGTTGTAATGTCTTCTCTTTTATAGTTTATTGGTCAAACTCATTGCTTAAAGGTGATGGTTTGAACCTTATTATTTTGTTTAAATTAAAGTGACCAAATTCTTATGAATTATTATTTATTGAAGTCGATCATTATTTTTCAATGAAAATTTAGTTGTGGTCTAAAGAAGGTTTGTTACACCTATAATTGTCATTAGAGATATCCATTAAGCAAAAAAAACAATGTACATATAGGATTGAAAAGTTAAAAAGGAAGACAAATTTGAAATTTGAAATCACATCATAAGATTAAACTTCTAATTTGCATGATTGAACATGAAGAGAAAACGGTTGGTTATAGTACCTCTTGCATGAAAGCAACGAGTCAGTCTCTAATAGTCTCCAACAGGTGGATCAACTTTCCTTTGTGCAACTTTCTGCCACATGCTTCTCTTCAACGGCTTGGCTACCATATGGCTTCTACAACTACATTTGTAAGAAATTTGATATGTGAACCTCACTTACAGTTTGTGCAGGACGTTAAATCATGCCCAGCAAAGGGCGTCAGGCCTGCTTGGCGCCCAGGGTGGTCCACGGGCTCGACCCCGACCCCGCCGCAGGGCTAGCCCACTTTGGCTGCAACCCAACCCGGCGCAAACGCCCCGCCCGATTGTGACAGCGGACAGACCGCAAAGACAAAAGACGCGACGGAGACAGAGACCGTGTTGACGTGATAGCCCCTTGCCCTTGCGACGTCCTGCAAGATGCTAGAACAGAACGCGAACGTTCTGCAAGCACTCATTACCTTCGACCGTCCTACATTCATAAGGTCTTCGTCTTCATTGTGCTTGTTTTTTGCAGCACTGCCTTCATTGTTGTATTTTTGTTCTCTTGCGCTTGAGCTGCGCGTTGAGGAAGTCTTTGTCTTCATCGTGCTTCTTTTCTGCGATAGTGTTCTCATTGTTGTGTTTTCGTTCTCTTCCGCTTGTGTTGCGTGTCGAGGTTCACGCTGCGTTGAAGTATAGGGTCAGAGAGAGAGAGAGAGAGAGAGCGGTTCCGACCTCAAGCTTACGCTGCGCGTCGAGGTTCCCGCTGTGTTCCGGTTTTAGGGTTGAAGGTTTAGGGAGAGCACGCTTCAAAGTTTTTTTGGCCGTAAGGGGAGAACTTAGGAGTAGATGTGCGCAACGATTGTTATGGGCTTGTTTGCCGGTCGTTATGCTCTTGGTAAGTTTTCTCATTTTGCTATAGGTTTCAGGGTTTAGATTTCCGGTGTGGGATTTTAAGGGCATTTGATTCTTTGTGGAGATATCCGCGGCTCACACTTTGCTTGTCTATGTGGTTACCATTTCGGCAACGGCTGCAGGTGTGTGGCGTTCTTTTGGTTTGTTGTTTAGGGTCTTATTTCTTACTGTTGATTTCAGTGGTTTAAGGTTTTGGGCAGGACTGAGGGTCGTGCGCTCCTTTTGTTACCTCGCGCGACGTTTACTGTGACGCCGCTCCACCTCCGCGCCGCCTTAAACTTAGGGTTCAGTTGTTCATACTCCCCAGCAGCGCCTCAAAGTCCGGCACTTCCATCATTCGACAAACTTTCTCTTCACTTTGTACGAGTGTGAAGGCGCGGTCAACAACTGAGAGCTCAGAATATGACAAGGAGACAGAGGAGGAGGAGTCCACCGACAAGGATGACGGCGAAGACAACAAAGATTTGCAGACACTGTCCAAGGACCCGTAGGACAAGTCCTCGAAGACAACAACAGTAGTGACGACATCTGGTCTGGCCCAAGTGAAGAAGAGCAGTACCGGAAAGAAGACAATTAAGGACTGCCTTCAGTTGGAAGACTCCAAAGGCAAACATTTTTATGCCTACGACGATCCGCTCATGCAAAAGTGGCTCGACAGGGACAAGTTCATCGAAATCTTCTGTTACAGTCTCTCTGGATGCGTCAAAGAGGTGCGTAGGACATACTATCTTTTTTTATAGTCGTCGTTTTGCATTAACAGTTAATGAAATTCTTTATTCTTATAGTCTTCTAGATCAATGTTATTCTACCTTTCTTCCATTTAGGACCCCAGATACGTCCTACAATGCGATTTAGACGTACTTCTCCTTATTTGGGATCCATTCCCAAGAAATCATGAATGGGCATTCAGTCTTCTCCGCGGCACCGTCCTACGCATCACCTCTCAATGTATTATGTTTGCCTCCCCATATATTCTGCACTGTGATCTGCAGGACATTGAATTTCATATCTCGCACTCCTTTTCCTCAGTCCACCCCCATAGCTGTTTAGTTGTATCTTCCTTTTTCTGCACTGATCTATTTAGGATTTAGGGAAGCTACCCTTCTTTTGCGCTCATCTATTTAGGATTTAGAAGACCTACCCTTCCCCTTCAGCCCCATCGATGCGTTTTGCATTGATAGCCGGACGTGAAGTTCTTCAATACGTTTCGATCCACATTCAAACTTTTGTCTTGCTTGCAACCGTGTAGTACAAGGTTGGGGAAGACTAAAATTTGTGTTTGTATAAGAACACCATGATGCACAGATGGCATCAAATAGTATGCCTATACGTGAAAAAGGAGTACAAATTACTAGCAATGGAGGCTTACGTGTAAAGCAAAGACCCAAATCTAGAGAAAAGCAGTGGCGGATGGTTGCCATTTGTTTGCATCTATTGCAAGTACCTAGTGAAGGACAAGAATGGGCTATCCTGGCACCGACTGACGCGGGAATGCACCAAGTACACCGGAGTCAAAATTTCGAAGATGTACCCGACTTGGGAGAAAAGCAAAATCAAAAAGTTCAATCGAATTATGAAAAAACCAAGGGTATACCCCGCCGTAAAATTAGATTTCGTCCAAGTGCTGGCACCCAAAAGGAAAGAAAGGTGGGAGCAAAAAGAAAATGAAGTACATGGCGAAGAAATGCAAGCTTGCAAAGCTTTTGGCAAAAGACATACCAAAGAGGAAGTTGAATCGTCCTCCTCCGTAGCCTAAACCAGAATCTGTGTTGCAGGACGTGGACATGCAGGACCAAGGGCACACCGCAAAGATAAAGACAACGTTGCGTCTTCCTCGATCACCATTCACAACGAGGTTCGGTAGAATTGTACGCAATAGTAAAGAGGTAATCAAGGATACAGCCACATGCGACGAATTCAAGTTCGTGTTACAGAAGACAAAGGATCACGCCGAACAGGCACCGCGCAAGAAAATGACTTTTTCAACTTCAAAGAATAAGTCCATATCAAAGAAGTCAAAGAACATTGAAGACGTAGGGAACTGTGCAAAAAAGGCCTTAACCATTCTATCCAAAACAAGAAGTAAGATTGAGGCAGAGGCCACCGCTAAGGCGATGATGTTCACCTTGTAGAACGGGGTTGGACTCCGGACAGAATCGCTGGTTGTAAAATGGACCGGAGTGGGGCTCATCATTCAGGAGAGCGAGTTGGTGATAGACCTAGATGTCTTGTAGAATCCAAGTGCGTCTGAAAATTAACTCATGGACATGCACCGACAGGATACACTTTCTAAAACACTGTACCAGGCTTTCAGGATATGGTCCGCTGTCGTGTTGCAAATGCAGACATTATGTAGAATATGTATATACATATAATTTAGATAGATTTAAATATTTGTAATATTATATAGGGGATGACGTCATTTGAGATGGCTTCAAGGTGATGCCTTTGCTTTTCGACTATATAGAGAAGGATTCACTTGAAAGCTTCATCTCATTTGATATTCTTCTTTTTCGTGTTTATTTAGATTACTATGTCGAACTAGAGGGTTTTTTCTGAGTCTCAAGATGAAGAATCTCAATCGGAGCGTGAATTTGAATTTTTTTTTATCGCAACTGCCGGATCAGCCACAACAGCCACTAGATCTTTCATTGCAACATGGGCGACCAGAAGATGAAGCTGGGCCGTCTTGACCACCGAAACAACCTCGCGTGAAGAAATAATGGCACGGTAACCTTCAACGTGACGCTCGAGCATTGATGATTTTGTTGCAGGTTGGATGTGTAGAGCCCGGCAGCCGTGAAGTCACATTTGAAAGATGTTTTGAAGGCTTAAACGACGAGCAATACTATTGCATGGTGAGGCCTATCAAAGGGAGTCGTGATCACCAACAATGGTTGGAAGGGCCAGTCAATTCCTTAACCAAAGCAAATTGTGCTGATTATGTTGCCGCTACCGTCAAACGCATCCTCAAATTCTTGCAGATGGAGTGACATTTCGATTGGAACTCTAGTTTTTTACCTCTACTAGATAAATGTTGGATTTTAGTTGTTCATTCCATAGTTGGAGTGATTTCTTAGAATAAATTTGTGCTTGTGAAGTAGTATGAGGGAAATATTCAATTAGTTTGTCTTTCAGGTGAACTTGTAGTGAATTTTCTTCAAAGATAAAGATAAGAAAATAGTTGTAGGGCCAAATAAGTGCTCGATTATTGTTGTGATAGCTTTGGGAGTGAGTTAGGGGCTGACCCCACTTGTTTGTATGGTTAGAATGAAGATAAGGTGAAGGAAAAGGTGGATACTATTTATCTTCTTCCCCGTTGTGAGTTTAGGAAGGATCCGAATGTTTGGAGGGTCATTGTGTGTTGAGTTTTTGGATTTTGGTAATGAAAATTGGAAGAATTGTTTATCATATTGTTAGCTTTCTAAATTGTCTTCTCTTACTCTGTTTGAAGTTGTGAGTTGAGATTTGTGCTTGTTTGAGTGGAGGTGAGTCTGCTGCCTCCTATGAAGAGGGCTGAGACTTTGACCAATCATAGAAGACAAACAAGTCTTTAGTTTGCATTGAATCTTGGAGAGGATGTGGAAGATTTTATTAGCTTTTCAAGTAGATATCATTTGTGTTATTTGAAGCATTTATGAATGAGTTGTGAGTGTGGGAGTGAAGAAAGGTTTGCTGCCTCCTATGAAGAGGGGCTGAGACTTCGACCGACCATAGTAGACGGACAGGTCTTTAGTTGGTATTGAATTTTGGAGAGGTTGTGGAGGATTTTGTTAGCTTTCTAAGTAACTATCGCTTGTTTTGTTTGAAGCATTTATGAATGAGTGGTGAGTGTGGGAGTGAATGAAGGTCTGCTGCCCTTACATTTAGAGGCCAAAACTTTGAACGGCCATAGATATTGGACAAAGTGTTGAAATGAGTTGAAACTTGGAGGAATTGTAGAAAATTGTGTTAGCTTTTCAGAAAGCTATCATTTGTATCATTTGAAGTTGTAGAGCGACAGTGGCGTTAGTTCAAAGTTCAACTTTGAAATTGGAGTTGCGGTTTGGAGTTTGGAGTTTGGCGTGAAGTTTTGGAGTTTGGCGTGAAGTTTTGGAGTTTGGCGTGAAGTTTTGGAGTTTGGCGTGAAGTTTTGGAGTTTGGCGTGAAGTTTTGGAGTTTGGCGTGAAGTTTTGGAGTTTGGCGTGAAGTTTTGGAGTTTGGCGTGAAGTTTTGGAGTTTGGAGTGAAGATTTGGAGTGAAGATTTGGAGTGAAGATTTGGAGTTTGGAGTGAAGATTTGGAGTTTGGAGTTGAAGATTTGAAGATTTTTTGTGTGTTGTGGCTTGTGGTCCGTTGTTTTGTTATTCCTAGCCGGATTTGGAGGCTCGTTGTTCTTTTATTGTTATTCCTAGCCGGTTTTGGAGGCTTGTTGTTTTCATTTTTGCATCGTAATCCTGTTGCGGGCTATGCGGTAACTCAGGATTAGCCCTGTTTTGTGTTTGTTGATGACGAAGTGGGATTGATCACCCACATGGTCACTTTTATGTCGTTCCCATTGGTGAGGCACGACTGCTGGTCACCGTGGGTTTGAAGTTTAGGAGCCATTCTTTCGGACGGTCAACTCGCAGTTTGGTCGTCCCGTTTTACTCGTCCCGTTTTACTCGTCCAAGGCCTTGTTTCTTATCACCTACCCTTACCCTAGCCCTTATAGAGCCACCACAGGATAGGCCAACGAGGTGAAGATTAAAGATTGAAGATTGAAGATCAAAGACTGAAGACTGAAGATCGAAGACTGAAAACTGAAAATCGAAGATTGAAGACTGAAGATAGTATAAAAGATCCTAAGCGATTTCTTTGGCTCATAAGCCATCTCCAGTTAATTTGGTGAATTTGCGGGTGACAAGATCACTTGCCTTCATCATTCTTACTTCATTTTGATAGTTGGATGCTTTTGCGAGTGACGAACTCACTTGCCCTCATCCTTCTTGTCCTTAAGTCGTTTCTGGTTGCAGCCAGAATCCCTGCGATTTCCTGAAGTAAACTCTCTCTACACAACACCGCCAACAAAGACAAAGAGGTATGTCGTCTTTTCCTTCTTTACCCTTCACCTCTTCACGTAGTCCTCCGATTGCCTGTCATGCGATTATCTAAGTCGCTTCTGTCATCCGTGCCCATATATTTTCTTGCAATTGCCCTTGGTGTCATGCTCAAACTTAGATCGTCTTGGCTAACACTTTCTTCTCGTCTTCCCTCCGCTCTGACTTCTTCATGCTCTGCATTCGAGTAAATCACTATGCATTTTCTGTATTCCTGAATTAATTCTGTTAGTGATATGCAAGGTGTAACGTGCAGTGCCC
This sequence comes from Pseudisothecium myosuroides, assembly GCA_951799445.1. Taxonomy (NCBI): domain Eukaryota; kingdom Viridiplantae; phylum Streptophyta; class Bryopsida; order Hypnales; family Lembophyllaceae; genus Pseudisothecium; species Pseudisothecium myosuroides. The sequence goes on along the minus strand of OX637287.1, from coordinate 19,485,836 downwards.
TTATTTCGTGCAGGGCACTTGCATGATACGTATAACCCTCGACGTCTTGAAGAAAGTGAGGAGGTTGGTCAGAGCTTTTGACCCAAAATTCTTCCCTGATAGTGACTTAAAATTCTCTGTAACCGAGAAAATTAGGCGCATAGAGCAGTACCTCGTATATTGGGCCAACTTCGACGCTTTTTTGATGAAAAATGATAAGGCGCAGAAATCGCTAGACGCGCTTTGGACAAAGTACATTGCAAAGCGGCTGGAGGCCCTCGACACGATGAGGTAGCTAGCGAATGAACACAATAGTTGGGGTTGGTCACCCTCGTACCGGTTGCTAAAGAGCCAAACCCAACTGAAGTACCACCACTAGTGCGGGCGCACACGACTGAAGAGATGAACGGGCTATTAAAATAGTGGGCAGAAGATCAGTCCGCAAGACTGGTTACACTGGAGAGAGAGTGCCCTTATATCATACAGACAATGAAGCTGTTAGTTTGGCAAATACATGACACGACTAAGCCGTTGGTACATCTTGTGGAAGGTACAGATTTAGTAGTTCCTTCAAATTATTAAGGCAGATGAATCCTCCAGCCGGATAGTGTTGGTTGTGCAGGACCTTATCCATCTCGAGTGGGTGTTTTTTCCTAGTTTGTACAGTAGTATGGAGTCCATCGACGAATGCAAGACTGACTTGCTGTGGCTACTGGGATATGTCGTATGCGCAAGGAGAGTAAGTGCAAAAACAGGTGGCAACAAATGTTACTTCGTTCTTGAACCGCGTTGCACACAGAGCAGTGCTTGACATGCAGGATATCGTCTGGAACTTGACACAATGTGGAGTGTGGACTCCCCCACTGATTCCAAGAAAGTCATATTTCTAAAGATGAGGACCACAACACACTATTGAGTTATTGAGTGAATGCATGATTGACGGGCTCAAAATTGTGTCACAATGTCAAAAACTGCATACAACCAATTTTCAAATGCCTAAAAGGTACATTGAAAAAATTAAACATTAAAAAAAAAGTTCATTTGGGAGACTAGAGCACCGTTTTAAATACATCTATGTTGTTCATTATTTATTAAAGCATTTCATGAAAGTGTAGGGAACTTTTAAAAAAAGATGGGTGTGACAAATTTGCTATCAGCACATTTTTCAAGGACTTTTTAAAGATAATTTAGGTACTTAAATTCATACAAAGGACTATGATTCTAGTGAATGTTTGAATAAATTTTTAAAAAATTATAATCCTGTTATATAGATATGTATTGAATGTTGGCAAAGAACTTTTTAATGACTGTTCAAACACTAAATTTTATGAAGTCCTTTTCTTATAGCCAATATTTTTTTTTTCAAAAATAATTTTTTCTAAAGTATAATGATTCTCAAGGTCTAGGGGCGCTCAAAAAGGTAGGTAAGTTTTGAATTTGTTTAGAATTTGTTTCTTGTAGAATTCACTGCCAAGCATTTCACTCCCAAACATTTTACTCACAAAAAAGAACTTTTGGGACTTGGACTTTTGTCAAAAATGAGCCATTCAACCATGCATTCACCCTATTGCAGTCATTGAATTCTTCATGTCGTCATGTTCTTGTACCTTTTATTAATCGTGTTGTAAGACACTCTGTAGGAGCAGTACTTTTTTGGCTTTGTACTGCACGAGACTCTGTAGTGCAGCCTGTATGTAGCACTATGAAGCCATAGTTCCTCAGTGTGGGAGGTTTGGAGTTTTCATACAAATTTTAGGATCGTCTATCTTATCGTATATGGAACCTCTTTCTGGCAGACATTTCAGGACGCGCTGACTCTCCGTGAGGACATTGACCTTAGTTAAACGTTTATTGGAGAGAAGACCTCCTCTGATGCCTTCCTACCTATTAAGTCTGTCCTCCACAACTCCATCAAGAAAATGCTTGACCTGCGCACGTCGCAGCTGTGTGTCATTTTTTCTCTTAGAACGACTATAGCTTCCGGGGAGCAGCACACTGAACAGCATGACGACTTTCAACATGTCACAGATTTAGTAGAGAAAGCGATGATTAAAAATTCGACCGTAGAAGAAAGGCAAGGCCTCACCCCCTCACTAATATCTGTTGTTTTTCTTCATGTCATTCAATCTTATTACATTAAGGCCATAGTCACAAGCTCCCAACGTTCTACTGACGATGTTTGCGACGAGATTTTGCAAAAAAAGGACCTCTGCGACCTTCAGTTCCGCACGCTACCTGAGATTAGTCCTATTGGTCATAGGTCGAGGTTCTTCCGCAAGGCAAAGGAAGCTGAATTGTCCGTATTGCTGGTCAACGGCTTTGTCTCGAATTGTCGTGTAAAATTGAAACTTTGCAGCACGCCAAATGAGTCTTTTTTCATGGATACCGTGACTGTTAGCTTACCTTCATTTAGCAAAAGAAACGTCCTGCTCGTAGAAGAGGACGACGTTGAAGACGTCATGTCATCGGAGTCCCCCAGGACAACAGCCATAGAACTCAGAGCCAAAGTGGAAGAAAATACAGGACACGAGTGGAGTGTTGATCGGTGAGATCTGAGAGCGTAGAACTAGTACTTAGTTATTCTGTAGAGATAGGATAGATGTCTTGCATTGGAATGCCACTGTACGGCGTCTTTCAGCAGTTTAAGATTACAATTTTTTGTAAAATCTTGTCTTCATTCATTCTCAATGTGTGATTAACACAACTTTTTATTTATAAATCGTTTGGTACTTTGTCCTGCGCAGGTGGCAGTAATCATTAACGGGACCCCCTTTTTTTTTTTCAGACTTCAGGCAGAACCTGATCGAGTAGTGGAAGAGGCAGATAGATTTAAGAAATTCACACTTCACTTCCATCATAATGAACATGACTGCTCATTTGCATTCCCAAAGGATTTTGAGGGACTCTTTAATGAAGACGGGTGGAAAAGCTGTTCCTTGTTCAATTGGTTTAGGCATTGGATTCTGCTGAAGTATCCTTCTGAGCATTACGTTCTCTGCAGTCCATTTCTTATTACGGCATTGAAGAAACACTTGAAGGGCCATAAGAAGGAGTCCGCAACTTTGGACGCTTTTCTGTTGAAGAAATTAAATATGGACTCTATGGTTGAAGTTCTAATTATTCATGTCTTGAACGGAGGACATTGAAGTGTTGTGGTAATGACAGGCAAAGACAAATTGTATTATTTTGATTCATTTTATACTCCGAATATACATATCGAGTCTTCATTTTATCGTCTACTTGGAAAAATATGGGCTGTTCGACATATTGTTACATAGTAGGATAAGTGATGGAATTATGCAGTTAATAAATGAAATTGAAAAATACTGAATAGGTGAATCACCATATAACTATTGAACTTCATGAACGAGCTTGACAAATATTGTAAAAAATGTCAAGTTTATAAACTTGATCAACATTCACATTGATAAGGCATTTGAAGACACATTGAACACTAAAAAATATTATGTATCGTAATTTGGCTACGTTCATGTCTTAGAACACCATTATTGAAGAAAAAATGCACTGCATTTGATTACTACAATTAAAAGTGTAGAACCATGCTACTATTCTGTTTTGTCGAATGTAGACTTTTTTTTCCCCCTGATCACGTTGTAATTGCGCAGCCATTTTATATATGACTATATATACGTATACATATATATACATGTGCTACTTGTCATTGGTACCTTGGTCGGACAATGAAAAAATTAAAATACGTAAGTTCCTCTTCTCCACGTATATTTTATTTGATGATTTGAGTGAGTTGAACAAACGATTAAGGTTGTATGAGAAGAAGGACGAACATTATCGTCACTTTTATAAAGTACGGCATGACCATCTGAACTGAAATTTAAAGATTACCTTAAATTATATTGCACACTCGGAAGCTACCTAACAAACCAGTTGTATAATGTTTGAAATTACATTTTATGATATTGTACAGTGTAAGTCTTGCTACGCTTTTGTAAAAGATACATTTACAGTTTAATATTCCAATGCTCTAGATACAAACTTTATAATGTTCTATTGCCTTTTTAAGTGGTGGTTTGAACGCAAAGGGTCCAATATATATGTGTGTGTATATATATATACACGTTTGTTTAGAATATGAGAAATTAAATTCACTATAGTACATTCAATATGTACTCAAGCATATTGAGCCTCAAATGTACTGTATCTTTTTTTAAACAGATTACCATTAAATAACTTGTTTTTGATCAAGTGACTTCATTTTTTACCCAGTCGAAAACCATTCTATTTGAAGGTCTCAAAAATTTTACCTAAATACAACATACAGAAAAACAAGATTTGCACGAGTTTGAAATTTTTGAGAGAACCTCCTCAAGATTCTGTAGTTTATGTGTAGTAATGTACCTTTTAAACAAACTTGAATAAAAATTCCAACAGAAAGATGGTCTTATAGACTTGAAGTTTTTTCAATGCAAGAGTCTTGTCAATGCTTAAGGCCCAGTCTTGTTGTATACATTACCCTTGAATAAATGCAAGTAATATCTGATGTTCCTTATTTGTATACCATATGATATGAAAGGGATTTTATAATATAAACCCTAAATCTAAAACTACGAAAAATAATAATTTTCTGAAAGATATAAATGACAAGTCAACATTTAACTGTTGGGCTGCTCAATTTTATATCTAAGTAACGAGAACTTCAAAGTTTATATATAGCATAGAAGTAGTCTATTTTACAGTTTTCATTACAAGTCCAAAGGTGAAAATATGACACAACGCAGGACAAAATTATTTATTCAGCATCATAATTGATAAATGTACTTGAATACAATTCAGTACGAAAATTATCCACAAAAAACAGTCTGCAGGAGAATGCATGTACAAAGCAAACCACAACTCCGTTGATATTTTATGTTCCAATTGTGAATTCCAGTTTAGGAGCTTTAGTTCAATTACCATATCCAACGAATAAAAATATTGATTCAACAAGTTATTATGATGTGTATAATACATTGCATTTGTGATTCAGCAAATTATATGTAACATTTATGTCCTCAAGAATAGGCAAGACGTCTTACAGGGACTACAACGAATATGTTTTTATAAGAAAGCATTGAGATAAAGGTGTATTCTTGTTCGCATTAAGCGAAGTACCCGCCTCTCGTACTAGTAGTCCGTCGGTTACAGTGAGATGCAGTACACGGAAAACTTTCATTGTGTGCTTGCATATCATGCTATGTAGTTCCACATGACAATCACATTGGACCCATTCAGAGTCCGGTCTGTGGATGGTCTATATTTTGGAACTATGATTCAAAGAAGCCACAAGAGCAATATCCTCTCTATTTGAGTAAATTTGGACATTCTTATCTGGAATGTTCTTTGAGTAAATAATCGTTGTCGTCACAATACGCTCATGGCTCTTGTTGCGAACAAATTCGAATAGCTTGCACTGTACAACGTACTAGTAGTGCGTGACAATGTCTCCTACAAGGTGAAAAATCAGCCAGTCCAATCTCCTTCCGTCAAAACGTTCCATGGAGGACCTGATGATACTTTTTAGGTTTTCGTGATATAATTCTATAGCTGCGTTTGTGTTCTACCCTGGATGTGGGATACTCCGGTTGTTGATGCACCACATGGTTTCTTTTTTGCTAGTGTTTTGTCATGTATTTCATGAAAGTGGCTGCATTTGAATGTTCTTCGTTGAGCACATCAAGCTGCCGTTGTGTCCACAAGACGGGATCATCGTTCACACAGAAGTCCTTCTCGTACATAATATTGCTCAAAGCATTCAATATGTACGCGCGCTTTGCAATAGTTGAAATTTTCTTTACGGCTTTTTTCTGCCACGATTTTTGTACATGCCACAAACATAAGAAGATCCCGCAGTTAAGCCAAATTGTTTTGCGTTTGTGAAAAAGGAAAACACAGAGTTCAAGAAACTAGAAAAAAAAACGTCATGTGATATCTCTAAGGTACAAGGAAGATAAGGCAGAACTTGCTAGACCGAAAACGTCACCTTGAACCATTGGCAAGAACTTCAAGGACTTGCGTAAATTTAAATAAATCAATCAAGACCTCTCTTGTTCAATTCCATACTCGATACTTAACTCGATACTTTATTCTCAACTTGATACTTCTATATGTTATTTAGGAGGTTTAGTTGTAGAATACATGCATTTATTCCTTCGATTCCTGAGAGACGAAACCCAAAATATAAGGTAGATTCTTTGATGTGATAAAACGTAAATAAATAAAATTTAGATAATGTTTAAATTCAAATAAAGGGTGGTACACAAAGGAATTTAGGCACAGGGGTTGCTTGTGATTATCACCGAGGGTCATTGTCACATGTCATAGGGTACACTGATGCACTGTGAAATTGAGAGCTGGTCAACGTGACCCCTATAAACATCTCCCTACCGTTTCTACCGTGTTCCCCCCCCCCGCGGTCTTCCACCATTGTGTTGTTTGAGCTGCAGCAGTGGGAGCATGGACAGCAGTGGGAGCATGGACAGTAGAGGGAGCACCAAGCACGGTCTTCTACCATTGTGTTGTTTGAGTTGCAGTAGTGAGAGCATGGATAGTAGAGATAGCACCAAGCAGCTCGGGAAACAGTAGTAAGAGCATAGACAGTAGAGGGAGCACCAAGCAGCTCGGGAAACAGTAGTAGGAGCATCGACAGTAGAGGGAGCATCAAGCAGCTCGGAAAACAACAGTGGGAGCATCGACAACAGGGGGAACATCAAGCAGCTCGGGAAACAACGGTGGGAGCATCGACAACAGGGGAAGCATCAAGCAGCTCGGGAAACAACGGTGGGAGCATCGACAGCAGAGGGAGCATCAAGGGGGGAGAAATCAGTGGCTGGCAACGTGGATCATTGTTGGTGAGTGTCGGTGGATCAAATGATGCCTCGTTTTAAGTTGATGCTTATGAAGTTTGTATGTAATAAAAGTCCATGCGAGTTCTCGATCAATCCATGGCATTTAGGAAGCCAAGGCCATTGGCCCAGTTGATGCAGCTAGTGGATGGGTGAGGGCGAGGGCGAGGGCGAGGGCGGGCAGGGCTTGCTTAAGCTGGGAGTGAGTGCGACTGAGTGACTCCTAGATATTTGCTGAGATTTGAGTAGGGCCAAAGAAACGAGAGCAAACGAGCCTTGGAACGTAGAGTTTTTTTACAAATGTTTAGATGGCCTGTGAAGGCTCTAGTTTCGAGATCTAAGAGCACAGGGCATGTCAGACGCTCTCTAGGTGTTTGTCTAGTAGTGTTCACTTTATCGATCTCCGGGCTATTCAGTTTGTTTGATTCGCAGACATGCACGGGAAGGAATACGTAGTAGCTTCTCTAATGAGAGTTGTACCGACGATATTGCTTGAGTGTGTTCACGGTTCTTTCACGGTGAAGACTTATCACAGTTCTTTCTAATCAGCAGTACTTGCCAAAGTCAATAGTGTGCATCTCTCATGTAGACCGTGTGCCCTATTATTTTGCAGACTTATTCACATACTTTGCTAGACTTGCCTGATCGAGCAACAACGTCTGCAACCATGTTCAAAGGTATTAAATCTTCTCAATAATGACTTGAAGTCGGTGGAGAAGTGCTCCATGTGTGCCAACTTGGTCCAAGGTTGAATGGCAGGTGTCTGTCCCACAGTATACTATCCTTTGTCGAAATGCATACTAACATCAAAGACATGACTTATTTTTGGTCACACAGGTTGGGGCAAGACACACCGAGGTTCAAAAAGCAAGGAAGCCTCCAAAAGACATGAGAAGTAGTCCAAGAAGAAGAAGAAACAGGAGAGCATCCAAGATGCGCATGACCGAATTGGCGGAAGTTCGTCGACGTACATCTACATCAAGAAGAGGGATGATATAGTCTACCACAAGGGGTTTTTCTTGCCTGAAGTTTTCAACGACTACCTGCGACTGGATCACGGAAGAGTGGCCGTTCAAGATGAGGATACGGAGGAGATTGTCCTAGTGGTACAATTCACCCAGTTCAGCGCCATGGGAGAGCAGGAGCGCGAGGAGTTTGAGGAGTTGGCTAAATCATTCTTCCGTTTAGCTCAAAAAAGCGAACCGATCAAGGGTAACGGTGCACACAAAGGTGGGAATGGCAAGATGTATGCCATGGGATGGAGAGACGACTACAAGGGGAGAGGGATTGGGAGATACTATCCTTCTCAATCCGTGCAAAGGTCCTCGGCATCTCTTAGGGGTTGGGAGGAGGATCAGACGGAGACGGTGTCTTGGATCGGTGGCTTATATCGCAGGCGCTTCAAAGACATGGCATCCACGATCTTTGAAGGGGTGTGTCAGACGGCGGCGGCAGCAGGGGTTCCGGACATGACGCAAGCGGAGTTCACAGAGTGGGAGGCGATGGACGGGGTGTTTGCGAGTAATTTAACGTACACCTTCGAAAACTTCTCTAATTCGGTGCACATGGATAATGATGATAACATGTACTGCTACGGAATGTGGATTCCTATGTCTGAGGAAACCGGGGAGTTGATCGTTTGTGAGGAGGGGGAGGACGACAGCAGATGCATTGGAGGGGAATTCGTGGTGCCCTCTTACAATGTGGTGGTGGATCAGATGGACTTCGATGGTGTAGTAGAGATTATATGGAGGGGCCAACAAGATTTTCATGCGACGATGAGATCAGCGAGCATCCTACACGGATTCACGAGAGTTGGGAGCTCTGTGCAAATCAACAACAGGTTGGTCTCAAGACTGTGGGGTATCATGAGCAGTGGAGAAAGCTCCATGGTGACAGAAATTGAGGGGATTATAGACGACATGCGACGAAAAGGGCGTGTTTAGTAAAGCTTTCATAGGCTATGTTCTCTCGTTGAAGACTTTTCTTGGCCTCTACTATTTTTTTGTTCTTAAAAACTTCATTCGGCATACTATATGATGTTATTCTCAACTTTATATAATAATATATGTATATGTATATATGCGTGTATGTGTGTGTGTGTGTGTTAGTGTGTGTATTCAATGTTATTCATGCTGTGTAATATGATTTATTTATTTTTGTACAAGTAAAGTATTATATAAATGCTGGGGTCTAGAGTTGGGTTTAGGGTTTTGGGATTGGGATTTGCATTCCTTTTATCGAAGGTTCTGCTAAGTATTTTAGGAGATTGTCAAATATTTTAATAACACAAAAACCCTAATGCAATTCACTATGTGACAATTCAAATCCATTCAAACGAGTTTTGCTCAAAAAAATGATATCGATTCTGACAAGTTTTATCCGAACAAAATGATAATAATTTCCTTCGAAACGAATTAAGATAGAATTTGAAGATCTTCATTTAGAAATCAAAAACAATAAAATATTGGTAGTAGCACCAGCGATTCTAACCATCCAAATGAAGCCTAAATCTCAGAATTCACACTTTCATTTTACGTGTATCAAGTTCAAAATGTTCTTTCAAATAGTAGTTTATAATGGTTTTTCCTAAGTGTTCAATTTTAGAGATAAGTAGGAACATGCAAGGATTAAACTTTCTAACCCCACGATATGCTACACAAACTTGTTTTTTTATCCTAAATGCATATATTTTGGAATTTGGGCAAAGAAGAATTCTAGATTTTTTGAGACCCATTTTCATACTAGTTGGGTGTAAGATCCTATGGTCAATTGTGAGGAAATTTTAGGGTTTAGGAATTTGGAAAGGGTTTAGGGTTTAGGGTTGATGAAAAGCTTGGATATTTGGAAACTAACTAGGATATCCACGTGTGGATATTTGGAAACTAACGTCGGACCTTCCTTGGCGATATGTAAAACACCTTGAACTTCTCTTAAGTTCAAAGCTTCGCTGTCCGGTTCGATTGAGATAAAACACTCTAAACTTCTCTAGTGGCTAAGTCAAAGCTTCGGCGTCCCGGGTGACTTGGTTTGAAACGCGCTAAACTTCTCTAGTAGCTAAGTCAAAGCTTCGCCGTCACGAAACGAAGTGGAATAGGTTCTTCCTCCTATGAGCGAAGCTTCGCCGTATGAGGGGGTAATGTCAGTAACGTAGCAAGGACTAGGGGGTTTGGTCAATCCCACTGACCACAACCCGTGAAATGACAGACTTCCACTCAAGCACTAGAGGGCCCCCAAAGCGGCATCGCCAAGGTACGGTGGGGGTGACCACTAGGATTAGTACACTCGAATGACCACGTGCATCTTTGTGAGAATGTTTTGAAATGATTCCATTTCTATGCTTAGTGAAAGATAAGAGAGTTGAAAATGTACTTGTAAAATTTTACAACATTCCAAGAATTTTTCAATTTATATAGGGGCTTGCATTGCATGGTGGTCACTGGAATGAAAGTATTGTTTGAATTCATTCTCCTAAGCAAATTGGCTACATCCTTGAAAAATTTCACAACATTTGGAATTGTATATTATATAGGGAAAAAAATAGTAAGTAGGAAGAAGTTACAAGAGAATGATTCAAAATACAAGATTGTCAAGAATTTAGTTATAGAATTCAAAAATGTCAATCCCAATGGTTGTTATGTTGTATTAAAAAATGTACATTATATTATATTATTTTTTTCTAAAAAATATTGAAAATAGAGTTAAATAAAGAATTTACAAAGTTTATTTTAGAGTAGGAAATCTATAACTACACGCAAAGTAAAACTCCTTGTAATTTTCATTTAATTAGGCAAAATGGAATGATTTAAAACTTTCCACGTATATATAAATTTAGCAAACCAGTTATCGTAAACCCAATTTTTAACCATGTAGTCAAAAGTTATGAAAATTGTTGGACCTTCAAAGAAAAATCATGTCCCCATGTTGTATGCAAATCTCAAAAAAAAAAAATTCCATTTGTGATGAGCTGCCCAAAATCGCTATGTTGCCAAAAAATATAGCTTGTTTTTTCAAGGGTTAAAAAGCAAATAGTCATCCATTGTTGCCAACTTCTATTTGTTTTATTCTTTTGTGCAGCAAGCTAATTCATACCAATGTAAACAATTGACAAGAGCTTTATTAAAAAATTGGCAACAATCCCAGCATACAAAACACAATTACCTAGAAAATTAAGAAATTTGATGTTGCTTAAAAAAAATCATTGATTTTTAAATGTTATAAAATGAACAAAGACATCTCAGTGAATATATTCATTGAATAAATAAGCTCATTAAATCAATAAGCTTTCTAACGTTAAATAATATGCAATGAAATTTCAATCAATATTTCAATTTATCAATTCAATAAATAAAATAATAAAAATTTAAAATTATATAAATTAAAGCTCAATTTGAATTATTGGAGTATTACACACTTGGAAGAGAATCCATGCCGAGGGCGGTGCCACCACCTGTTGTGTCTGGGTTTTGCATTCTAAATTGCTCTATGCCGCCTCGACTGGTTTGCCCCACCTGTAGAAGACGAAGACGTGGTGTCTAATTTTCACAGAAAGCCTTCTTGCTTGACGCAAATCGACTCAGGTGAGATGCTCAGTGCCTGCGAATATCGGTTGGTGAATTGTGGTTTGCGGATGGTTGGGTTCTTTTCGACTTGGTGTATTGTTAGTGGTCTTCTAAACCGAATGATTCTGAATTTCATGTGGTTGCGCTAGTGAAGACACTAATTGGTTTGATGATTGGCTTGAGAATGGTGGGATTGTTTCCAGTGTCTTTGCATTTCCTTGTTCTAGAAAATCACAATTTCTGAATTTCAAGTGGTACTATTTGTCAGGACATTGATATCTATTAGAAAGGACATTTTACAATTGTACGGATTTACGGAACACTATCTCCCTAGTTATGTCCCTTGAGTTTGTGGTTACTTTCAGCTTGCAAAGATGAGAATTCGGATTTCTTCTTCGACATTGGCGACCGCCCCTGCACATGGCGAAGACAATTTGATTGACAAGGCTCGAATTTGCACAGAGCTGGTAAATAACTTCGCTTTTTTAGGATTTTTGTTCTTGACTTCTTCTTTCTATTTCTTGGGTTTGGGGAGTTCAACCACATCATTCTTTAAAGGAGCTCTTGACACTTTTGACACGTTTGCTCATTTCAGGATGAATCATTCAAGATGCTCTAATCCTATGACATCTTTTTCCTCAGCACACATCTTCTTACATCTTGAGTTCCAGAATTCAGGGGATTTTGGAGAAGGAAGCCGTTGACATCAGTCACTTGGGAAGATTCTGGATTGACATTTGTGAGAAAGATGAATTACCATGCTGTTGCTTTCCTATTCTCAGTCACGTTTATTGAATTCGAATCATATCCTGTTGTTTTTTATGATGGCAGATGTAGCTGCATCCATACCCTAAACTTGCAAATGCTATTAAGCGATAGACGTTATGGTTCGCATTTGAAATCATGGACCTAAATGGGAGTGCAGGAAACGCAGGTGAGAGCAAGGCACAACATTTCTTCTAGTCTTACCCCTTTTTCTCTTGGCTGTGTTTAAGCAATAGTGCTGTTTAGGCTTTTGTGATATCCACCATCTAATTAGTGAACCATCTTTGAATCCTGCAAAATTTTCATGTGACAAGTTATTTGCAGTTTTACCGGTGGTGAAGGGCTTGATAGTTGATAAACATGTATATTCTTGATGTTCTTTATTTACAATTGGACAAATTTAGAATTCATTGCAATTTCTGTTCATTACCCAACTGTGTTGACAGCATTATGGTTGACAGAAAAAACCCAATATGCTTTGGCAGAAAAGATTACGTACTTGATAGTTTATTGATTTTCTACAGTGATGGAAAAGGTTAGAGAGAAGGAGATTCTGAGTTCATACTCAAACACTATGGGGTAATGAAGATGTCCTCTGAAATTAACACTACAATAGGCAAGTTGTAGTGGACAAAGCCGAACTTGAGGCTGAGGATGCTTCGGGTGATTTGTTTGGGGCTCTAATTGGCCTAGCCACATTGGCTATGATTGAAGGGGACATACCCTTGTAGTTCAAATATTTCGGGAGGTTCTTTCACATACTGCAGAAAATGCTCAAGTGGTCCGTGTTGACCTGCTTCAAAAACACAAATCAACTCAGGTGAGACGCTCGGTTACTTCAAAGTTCAAGAAAGCAAGTATGATTTCTTCACTTTGGGAATTCACATTTTCAAAGGCAATCTTTTAATTATTTCATCATGTGTATGTTCAGATTTAATATAATTTTAACTTGAATATCTCTTAGTCTATTTTCCCTCACACCAATCTATTAAAGGGCTGATTAAGGCATCCCTAAACATTGGTCTGCATGTGAACAATGAATTCCTGAACCTAATTTTCACATTTTTCCATTCATGCTTCTGGAGCTACTCCCTTCATTTCAATTTTTGTGCTCCTTTTAACTTCTCATGGAATGATTGAATCCTGAAAGATGCTCAAGTGATACTATAGGATGTCCAGTCTGTGCGTATGAGATTGATTTTGATTTGACCTGCTTAGACCTCGAAGAATGTTTGAACTCTGTGGAACGTAATGTGTGCAGATACAGGAGGCGATGGTGGAGGTGCTAAACAGGTTGGAGCAATGACCTGATCATATGAATTACTTTTGTTAGAAAGCTTCATGATCAATTACTTGAGAGCAATCACTTGGGTGAAGTTGAAAAACATTAAAACATGATGATTTTTAGAAATGTGGGATTTGGAATGGAAGTTGCTCCATTGGAGCTATTAGTGTTTACACTATTTAATGTATTTTAATATACTTGTCTTCTGGTATGATATTTGATTTGGAGCAATTAGAGTTACTTTATTGTACTGGTTTGGTTGAATCATAGTGTTTGTAGATATAGTGGTTTAGGATTGTACATGTACCTTTTCAAGGATTACAGATATAAAGATAAAATTGTGATGTGCATAAATATTGTATTGAAATTTACTGTCATTGAAACCGAAAATGTAATCACTTAAAGAATTTTGTATTTTGTAATGCATACACATGTAGAATAATTGAGGTATTGTTCTAATAAAACATTTTTACACTTGCAATATTGTGACAGTATAGTTGTCGAACAAATTCTCATGAAAACATGTACATTTCAGTATTGAAAATTAATTGATGCAATACACCAATTCTACAAACATGCAATACTGCATCAATTTCCATTAATTATACTTTCATTATTGAATAACAATATTGAAAGTTCATTGTTAAAATATATATTTCCTACACGGCATTGCAATATATATCCACAGTTCACAAAAAGTATATCAATGCTACTAAATTGTAAACATTTTGCAATATTGAAACACACCATTTCCATTAGCGCTACAATAATGTTTACCAAGTTCCTTATAAACATTCATTTTGTATAGTTGTAGTACTGCATGCATACCCCTAATTTTCAATATCGTTACAATACTACATCCATATTGGACTGTTGACAGCTTGCAACTATATTAAAACAGTACTGCAACATCACAGATGGGTCCCCCCCCTTTTTTCCCGATGAGTAGTCTTTTCAGGCTCTTTCTTTGATAACTGTTCATTAGTCAATTAGTTCCTCAAGGGGAGAATATTAGCTGATCCCGAGGCTTGGTTTGAGTTCTTTGTGCCTTCTTTATTGTAGTACTCCACTATCTGGTCCAGTTCATTTGCAAAATCAACGAGGACATAACTAGCATTCGCACTTGTAGAGATTAACATGAGAAGCTTACTATCATGTGTTGGGAACTGTTACATGAAGATACTTCCATGACAAGACCATGACAACCCAAATTTTAGAACCTCTAAAGCAATGCATTTTTCATTAGTTCCTAATTATTCCTGGAAGACTCTAGGCTCTAAATAGTATTCCTCCTTGTTCCTGATTCCCAAAAGGTAATTGCTCTAGAAGAATTGGGTTAAAAAGAATTCATGTAATTGCCTGTACTAACACACCATCACTATAACTGTCGAGCTAATTACAAAACAAACAGCCATCGCAGTCAAGCTAATTACAGAACAAACAGCCATCACAACGAGAAGGGAAGTGACATTTATGGAGACGTTGAGGTGTCCAAATTTTTTAGATTGTTCTCCCTGAATCTCATGCCGAGATTGAAGGCAGAACCCAAAGAGGGAACTCATAGCAGGATCTTATGACGATTGAAGCAGTTGCGGAGGCATCTGTTGCTGAGCTGATTCCATTCTTCTACTGCTTGAATGTATTGACCACAAATCTATCGTCTTACTCTAAATTCAAGCTGCACATAGAAGAAAGCTTGCATGCACCCATTCACCAAGGAAGAATGAAACACAAGCAAGCATCTGACATTAATGCGAAGAAAAATGCTTCCAGCACTAGAAAGATTAAAAAAATCTGCTACAAAGCTCCTGAAACAGATGTCTCCCAAACATGTTTGGACGTACATCATGGACTCCATTTCCTGAAACCCATGATTGCCGCATTTGACCCTGGCTCCCGACTACTATACGTTGCTCTCTCCCTAGAAAGAGGAACAGGATCGGGTTGAAGAAGTTTGGTGTAAGGCACCCTATGATCAGCCAATCTAGCACGAAGGGGTAGTGCATGTGGTGTTGGGCGTAGGAGATTGGGTTTGAATGTGGGTTCCCCGATAATTTTTGGGGGCATCATTCTTGCCAGCAGGCCCTTGCGGTAGGATTTGCAAACTAGTTCGTCCACCGCCTGTGAACCCTCTCCATCTCCACTGCACAGGGGCAGGTTGTGTCCGATTGGATCCCCAATTTGCTGCTCCTCTGTGCTACATGGAGCAAGGCCATGTTTGACCAAATCCTTGACAATTTTGATGGGCATCGTTCTTACCACCTGGCCCTTCCGAGTAGGTTTGCAATCCGGCACATCCACCAACTGTTGACCCTCTCCGTCTCCACTGCATGGAGTAGGGCCACGTCCAACCAAATCCCCAATTTGCTGCCCATCTGCGCTGCATGAAGCCAGGCTACGTCCAATAAGACCTTCCATTTTGGTGGGCATCGATCTTGCCACAAGGCCCTTGCGATGGGGCCTGCAAATTGGTTCATCCACCAACCCTGGACCCTCTCTGTCCTCACCGCACAGAGGGAGGTTGTTTTTTATTGGATCTGCAAGTCGCTGGACATCTGCGCTGCATGTAGCAAGGTCATGCCCAACCAGATCTTGTGTTTGATGTTCTGCTTTACTGTCCATCTCCCCTTTAGAATCAGACGTCAAAATCAATGGGTTTTCACGCCCCAAGCCCACCACACACACACCCCGTGGACTCTCTGTGTGTCCACTGAATTGGGTAAAATCAAGTCCAAATAGATCCTCAATCTGTTGCTCCTCCTCCTCGTCTGACCATGCAATGGGCTCGAAGGGACAGGAATCCCCAGCCAGGGATACGGCATCCTATCCAAGCTTCTCGTCCAACACCATGGCCGCACTGAAGAACCACACCTCCCACAACCACAACATTCGGAATAGTATCTGTAGTCATATAGCTAGTGAAATCATTGCTAGAAATGGTAATGTATACAAAAAGGCTTTAAAGTGCGTTGCCACAACATACATGTCATGGGTGTTAGGTGAAGTTGTCACCTGCAAAGGAAAATATTTCCAAACCAAACAAACACCTGTCCCTACAACCAATGCGCTGTAAATCATGGGCTTAAGAGAAGAAATGTACATCTGACAAAATGAGATTCTCACCGGCTGAGCTCCTGGCCAGCACCTCCTTCTTGTGTAGCTTAGTTGTATTTTAGATTGGATACAAGAGAAGATACGTCTGCGTCATCTGCATGCATCTAGTTGTTCACGGCCATCAATTATCACAAAATTTTGAGCAGTTAACTATGTGTGCATGGCAATCAACACAATAGTACTGGCAGTTGTAGGCATTGTATGGCGATCAACACAAAACTACTGGCAGTTAACTAGCGTAGACATGCCATTTACGGCACAGTTCCAATTACCAGATAGTGTCCATGTCGATCATCGGACAAGAACTATGCAATACTTGGACTTTGCAAACGTGACAGTCGGAACCACCCAAACCTTCTTCCAAACCTCGAAGAACAACTCTGAAATTACATAGTCTCTCACAGCATCAAGACTTAGAAACAAATGTGAAATGCCTCTCCTCCTCTCACACAACGCTTCCAATTCAGAGACATGAAAGCTCTGTCAACATTGAATCAACGCTTTGTTTGGTTGTTTCTCCTAAACCCTTGCAATCGCACACTCGATCCTCAAAGATTCGCACTCATAGTAAAGCTCTCAGCTGGGAAATTAGTGACCACTCCAGTAGACCCATTGGGCAGCACTTGATGCAATTCAAAAACCCCGCAATCAGCAAACTGGGGGGTGGATCAATCCACTAGACAAAGATTTGGAGGAAGGTTTCAAACTTTGGGTACGCAATTTTGTGCCACCGCACAGTCACCGCACACTGTGCGGTGACTAGCTGTGAGGTTTTTTTAACAAGATTCTAGCCTTGTTACCTTCAATTTCGAATGAAATTTGCAAGAGGAACCTTTTTGCGTCCTATTTTTTGGAAACAAATCTTAACATGGCATTTAATAATCGTGCCAAGTTTAAGAGCTTGCAAGTTTTTATAATATTAGGGAGAAGAATTTGAATTTTGCCTGTGCAGTCATTGGCAAGTTTACTCTCCACGTGCATGGTGTACATTCAACACTATTCGCAGTTGCAAGCATGTTCACGGCCATCAACACAAAACCAGTGGCAGTAGTCTACGTGCTTGCTGCCTTCAATACTAAACTCTACAGGTACTAGTTGTGTGGGACCATGCTCTTCTCCACCTCCTTTCAAAAAATTCAACTCCACGAATCTGTACTAGCCTATTGTAGGAATGTGTGGATAGAAATTCAAAAATTTGGTCCACATGGATTGAAAGATTATAATGTTTGAGGTTAGAAGATTTTTTTATTTTAATTTAATTTTTTCCCTTGCTCGACAAGGCCGATAGACTTTAACTCCTCCTAGGATGAGATTTTTATACTACGCATGGCAATTTTCATATTTATAGAAATAAAAGTACAAAAAATCCTGACAACAGTTGGATGCATCAAATCTATCGCCCGACCATCATCCGATCCCTGGAACAATATTACTATTGCTTGATTGGAGGCAACTACCTAGTATGCTATATTACGGTCCGGACATCTTTTTAAGAGTTTCATGTCTTGGATTCATAAACCCTCACTCACGTGCCTATTGTGCATGTTTTTTTTTTTATATACATAATAAAACCAAAAGTAAAATGTCCATCAACCCCTAAACTTCTTTTGTGAACCCTAAACCCTTGGACAAATTCCTTCACTGTAGCTACGCACCTGACGGTGCTACGCTACAGGCCTAAACCCTACTCGCTCCGCTTTGTAGGGTTTAGGTATCCCACATTGTCCTTGTCATTATCCCGGACGAATCAGACTTGAGGTGAACCAGCCTATGCCAAGCAAATCACCCCATCATGCCAGGCACCTAGAGAATTGCCCATTGCAATTTTACATCAGCCCATGACAAACTTTAATCGACAACTCGGTGGGGTTAGAACTGTATTCGATAGATTCGTGGCCTGGGAAGTGCCCCAGAAGTGATTAGCGATTGTCCTAGGACACTAACTACTTTTTAGGGCAAGCAGGGAGTAGAGAGTTATTTTTTAATTCTATCGTGTCATGTCCATCCTAGGAAATCTCGGAGCCCCGTCCAAAAATCTCTTGACTGCATCAGGTGGTTAGATGACTGTCATGGAAACACTTTTCTGCTCATTTGGGACAGTCTACGAATGCTCCTGAGCCAGCTAGACAACAGACTTCAACAATTCATAGTAAATTCATATTTTTGTCCAAAAACAAAATTTGAACCGTTCTCTGCGTGCCTCATGTTCATCTCCATACGAAAAATAAAATAAAAATTCAGAAGATGTGAACGCGGCAAACCCGCCATCCTGCATATCATAAGCTGATTAAAATCTTACTTAAGTCCAAGCCATTGCCAATTCAAGTCGCTGCCGATGTTGTGAGATGCGAGTGATGAAAAACCCTGAACCCTAAGTTGTATCATGACTTTAGAGTGGCTATTGGTTACTCATCATCATTGCAAATAGAATCAAGGATGGGTTCCTATTTCTGAACCCTAAACCTTCAAAAACACCACACAAGTGGTGATTTCTGGGAAAAACAATGGTTTTCTTCAGAAACTGACCTTGCAATGTGCACCCTGAACCTGTGAGGCATGTAGTAAAACATTTAACATTTAACATAATTGTATTCTTTGGATTAGGTAGTTTGGCACTTTGGACTCATATATATAAAAAAATTAAAATTAAAAAAATTAAAAAATTAAAAAAAAAATTAAAAAAAAATTAAAAAAATATATATATGTGTGTGTGTTTAAAAACTTATAATATTTTTCCAAACATCGACATCCATTAATTATATAAAATATTTTCGCTTATATATAAGAATTCAATTTCATATATTTCATGGTCTTCTACATGTCCTAAATCTGTCGCATGAAAAATAAACTTCACCCTTTCAAACATAACCTCTCTATAAGTTAATTAGAGTTGTTATAAAAAAAATTTAAACAGGCTCAGTAAATCACACCTATTATTCTCAAAAACATATCTAAATCAAGTCATTGAATGTTCAAAAACAACAAAGGTTTTTAGGATACAATATTATGGTGTAGAATATCGTGGTATAATTAAAATATTAATGTCACCCCATATTTACAAACATAGATATCAAGACAAGATCTGAGATTCGGTACTATTCTTATTTAAGATATTGTGAACAGAATTCAAATGATATAGGAGTAATACTTTAGAAAAAATATGTACTCTTATTCCAAAATAAAAGGTTTAGGCAAGTTGTAATGATCCTAAAGTAAGGATGCTTAGAGTCTTGAAGAGTGTAAGAAAAATCACATTTAGCTAAAAAAATTAATATGAAATTGACGAACCATTACAATGGATAGAATTTACGTTCATCTTTGAAAATAATTTGTCGAAAATATTGAGCGTGGAATGAAAGGATGAAAATCATTCGTACTTCAATATCACGAGGTATAATTGTCCATATGATATAAATAAAACATACTGTCTCCTAGATGCCCAATAAGTTTGTACAAAATACGAATGTGTTATAAATTAGATGCTCTATAACTTTTTTGAACTTTGCATAAATCAAGAAAATAGGGAGCACAAAAAGTAGAAAACATCAGTACTATATAAATTACAGAATAATTTATATATATCTAACTTTTGATTGAATTTTGAAGATCTAACTTCAAAAATTCACCAAAAATACGATTCCTTTTAGTTCGCGTTTCGTTTATTTTTTATTGCTTGAAATTGTGGTTTTTACTGATTTGTGGAAAAATAAATATCCCGAGTAATGAAAACCCATATGATACTTTCCCAAAATTGTAAGTTTTCCAACGCTAGACAAATCATGATCGTTTTGTACTATTTCTTTTATATTTTGTGTTTTACCATGACGTTTCTAGTTTCCAATGTGAAAATTGAAAGACAACCCTAAAACCTTTAACCCCTATAAAAAATAAAAAATAAAAAAATCCTTCAAAAATCTTGTACAAATTTTGGTAGCAACCACGAAATGATTGTTTCGGTGCTTAGGGATTAATGCCATATGGTCTATTAGTGGGGGGACGGGTGTTTGAATTTTTTTTTACACCCTGTCAACCTTTCTTTGTAGGCTCTAAATGATTTTAGCATTTAATAAAAAATTTGAATGATACCAGATCTGAAACATGGTTACTTTGGAAAAATCCTTAATTTATAAAGTCGATTTCCACAACATTGAAGATGTCATTGATCGCATAAAGAAGCATTTAATTCTTGAACACAAAATATGATATTCAAGAACCATGCATGTGTGGAACATCAATCATTCATTTTCGGTAGATGATGTCTGGTATCTATTCGAAAATATCCAAATGTATAGTGTTTTTTTTAAAATCTAAACCTTAAACCTGGTCCATTTGGTAATATTTTTGAATACAAAGTTTTTAAAAGCCGAAAAGTGGTTCTTGAATTTTTAGGAATCATTGCAGTATATATCATGCTAGAGCTAAAATGAAGTAAGATTTTGGGAATTAAAAAATGAATACATTATGGTAATTGGAAAGGATTGAGATCCTACCAAAACATTCCAATCGGATTTCCTTTTTTAAGTGAAAATTCGAAACTACATTTATTATCCTTCTTTTAAATCCTACGTGTACAATAAAAGCAGTCGTTATTTATGTGAATGAAAGATTATGGAATACATGAAATACATTACATATAGGGATGCTCAACCATCAAGTGTATTTTAGCTTCATACGAGTTGCAATTAGACATAAAAAAGACAAAAATGCTTCCCAATTGACAAACGGCAACTCGATCTCTTTCGTGACAATGACCGAGGAAGAATTGTAGCACGCGCTTCAACTTCTGGTAATAACTGGGTCCCATGAAAATATATGCAGCTTGCAAAGGGTTCCTAGTTATACCTGCAACAATGTTTGAGGGTCGAAACACGGCCAAAACAAACGGGTCATGAACTTGCAAACGAAACGACGACGGGATTATTTTCACGTGCACTGATTTGCAGACATGAATATATTGAATCCTTGCCACTGTAAGCGAAGCCGTGCCTTGCCGACGGTTCACTGTCGAACAAACAACACCGAAAAATCAGACTTCCATCCAGGAATGGGAATGTAGAATTCCTGGTTCACTTTCTTTTGAAAGGATATCACCTATTGTGCCTAAATGAGGCACGAAATTCGATTTTGACACGTTTTGTAGCCCTTGCTTACCCCTATCCACGACCTGCACTTAAAAAAAAAATTCCCATTCTAATATCATTTATAAAATTACAAATTATATTTTTAAAAGTCACAAATTAATTAGGGTTATAGGAGTTAAGACCTATGTTCTCATATTTTGGGGGTAGCATCTTCTCAGGTTTGGCTTATCAAAAGAGGACTTCTGTAGTTTTCATATTCCTCACGGTCAAATATTATTATGTGTCACCCCATGAGTGATTTCATTTATTTTATTTTCCTGAAAGGTCTATCAAATGCCTAACTTCAAAAACTTGACCGAAATCCCAAAAGAAATTGTACAACTCATTGAAATATTGATGTTTTGTTCAATCTTGGGCAATTACCAAGAATTTGGAATTTTACAATACATGAAATAAGTATAGAAAGTAGTAGGAAGCCAAGAATGATTCAGATCACTAAATTGTTAATAATGTAATTATAAAATCTAAAAACAAGAATATCAACATTGGTCAGGTAATATTCATTGGGAACTCTACAACATATAAGAGGAATATAGCAAGTTGAAAGAAGTAGGGAGTGATGAAAACCCTGAATTATTAAGAATGTGTAACTATGAAAGTTAAGAATACAACTCCTGACAAAGGTCATGTAATATAAAGTGATTTACAATGCACACACACACACACACACACATCTCTATAATTATTTTAAAACTATTATTCTTAATACCCTGAAAAATTAAATTAAAGAATATAAAGTTTAGGGTTTAGGGTTGAAATCCTGAACTATACCCTAAACTAGAACACCTCATTACTTACATCACATAAATCAAAATGAAATGATTTATCTAAATGAAAAAAGCAAAGACAAACAAGGCAAATGGGGTTTCAATGAAGAAGAAAGAATGATTTGTAACCTCCTCAACAAAACACTGGAAAATTGAAAAGAAGGACTTGTAAATCCCAAAAACTTCGTGAACGATATAATTGTTGTGAAATCGAAAATCACTTTTGTTCGACTCAATTTCTCAAATCATTCGAGAAATCATTTGGTAGTAGCAATAGATGATTGAAATCATGAAAGCTCGAAGCTCACAAGAGCACAAAATCATAGAAGTTCAAAGAAGTGTAAAGCCAAGAGGAGCAATGGAATGGACACCTCTGTAATATCACCCTATGAATCCCTTTTCATATCACCTTATTTGCAGTGACTATCCTATTTTTCGAATATCACCCTTTGTAGAGAGGGATGTTCGGGAGGTATTTTCACACTGCTACCCTAAACCCTATAATATCACATTGTGTGAAAATACCATTTCTATATGAACGTGATTGAAAATACTCTTACAAAATATTTAAAATAATTATTTCAAAGACTTGTTGAAATCATCGTCGTGCATTCTAATATTCAAATATATCAAAATGTTACCAATATGTGATACAATGGATGCGTAGCATAGCGAGCACAAGCCCCTGGTATGAATGATAGCCTTTGTGATATTACAGAGGGGCTTATGATTTTAGTGGTATGATGGTAGTGTGACTCACGGTTGGCGCCTGCTGTGCTACGCATTCATCATTAGAATTTTATTAGAATTTTCATATATCAGGTGAAATGCAGCACCCTAAACCAAAATCGCTTCCATTGGATGAATTTCTCAAATCATATGGTGGTAGCAATAGAATTTTGAAATCATAAAAGCTGTGAAAGTGATATTACAGGGGTGATTGCAAGACTACTACTCTATTCCTGTGATATAACATCATGTGAAAATATTATTTTTATGTACGCATGGTTGAAAATATTTTTACAAAATATTAAAATTAATTATTTCAAAGACTTGTTGAAATCATCGTCGTGCATTCTATTCAAATATAATTATCAAAATTTTACCAATAACTGATACGATGAATGAGTGGCATAGCAAGCATGAGCCCCTATTATTAATGGTAGCATTTGTGATATTACAGGGGGAGTTATGATTTTAGTAGTATATAACAAATAATAATAATAATTGGGTTCAGGGTTTAGGGTCCATACAGCATGAATGAAAACACCCTAAACCCAAAATTGGTCAACTGGGCTAATTTAACCATGACATTTGTAAAGTATCTGTATGATTCACACAATTGAAATAAATATAGCTGATGCCCATGATTCCCCTGAACCCTACTTGAATTTTATGTACTGGATATGAATAACGCCTCAACCTAAAATTACTTCATTGAATGATATATTTTACTTTACTATCGATTTATCTATTTACATGAAATAGAATGTATGTTTTTTCAAAAAATACCTATACCCAAAATCATAGGCAATATTGTATTATTAAATTTTGTTATAATAACAAGTTGATTTATTATCAAATAGTTTGTGGATGGCCCTAGAACCTCATCAATACTACGTAATGGAACTAACTGAACCCCTAAACGTCGAGGACTCTGTTTGCACGAAAGCCCTTTGAAATCTCGTTTCTACCCTAAACCCTAATTTTCTTTAAAATAACATGTTTGGGGAAATGTAATTTGACGGATTTTGTAGTACATTAATTTGAGAAGTTGTGGAAAAAATTTCAAAAATATACTCCGTCTGGATTGTAAGATCATAGCGTTCGAATTGATAATTATCTTTATTTTTCCCTTCGATAATTCTAGCAGCAACCTCCCCATGTGACTCCACCAATGGAACCCTAAACCAATATCAGTTGAAAATAAAGGTCCTCTTTTTTTGTTGCCCACCCCAACAAGACGATTGATGGAGGCAATTTTGTCGTCTTGCTTGTTTTAGGGTCCATTTTGTCCACCGGGCGAGCACATGAGCAAGACCTAACCAACAACTCTCCCCGAACATCGATTGGTTGTATATTCCCAATTTATTTTTTCTATTTTTTTCTATTTTCTCTTTGCATGTTTGGTTTGAAACCCTAAACCCAAAAATAATATCAACAATGATAACCATAATAATAATAATAATCATTTCAATGTCAGCATGGGTGTTGTTTTGGGTAAGTGACGATGATAAGTTTGATGCCAGCGTGTCTGGTTGGGCTTGGCTCCTGACGACTGAGCTGATTCCTCCCTTCATTTTTAACTGATTGGTGTGAGTGAGAGTGTGTGTGTGTGTGTGTGTGTTGCGATCCGACTTTTTCCTCCATTCTTTTTTTTTTTTTTTTTCCAGTTTTTTCAATTTTTTTAAAGGACTTTTTCAAATTTGACGGCAGGAATGAAATCAAAGCCGGGGCTGACTGGTGGGGAGGTCCCGGAATGATGAGTTTGTCAAGGTACAACCCTCTATTTCCAACTCAAGTTTAGTTAACCCTGAACCCGCGCTAATTTTGTTGGGGATGGAGGGGACAGAGAGGAAAGAGCGATGCCCACTTCCGTCAACTCTATTGCCCTGGCACTCATTTTCTGAAAAAAAATGGCTATGTTTCCATGAAGACGTGCAGGACGGAAGAATAGCACCGTCCTACACGACTGCCAGTGGTATTTAGTATTCACATGCGGACAACTCCCAGTCGTTTTTTGTTGATTGCCATGCCCATGCAGAAAACTGCAAGTCGTATTGTGTGTGCCATGCACGCGCAATGAACTGCCGGTATTTTTGTGTTGATTGTCGCATGCAGGTGTATCTTCTCTCGTCTTCGATCTAGACTGCAACCGAGCTACGGAAGCAGGAGGTACCAACCCGAAGCTTAGTTGATGACGATCTCATTTTGGATTCCCATGCGCTGGTACGAATGTTCTCTGAAGTACGTGAAAATATGAAAAATACATTCAAATAGGGGAAAAAATACGTGCCTTGTAGGCTGATGAGAATGAGATCCAAATCTCAAAAGGAATTCTTATTGTGGTTCCAAAAACCCCGTTTGACCCCTTCAATGCCCTAGGCCTGTTTTGGGCTTCCTGGATTTTGCTCTAAATTGAACAAAATGCCAACATTTTGATAAGTTGTATCCATTTTTTTGGAATGGTGACCGTACAAATTCAAACTAGACATGTTAGAGACCTCATAGGAAAAGAAAGCACGACAATATCACTTATGGAGCGAAAGATTATAATGTTTGACCATGAGGGTGCTCAAACTGCAAATAATCTTTCAATCTTCTTTACACGAGTCCTCGCATGAGTCAAATCTAAAAAGTTGGTGATCAAAAAAATATGAGGTTAAAGGACCTAACTTGTATAACCCCGATCAATTTATGGCTTCTTAAAATCTACTCCACAATTTTTTTGAACGAATTTTGAATGTGATTTTTTCTCCAAGATCTAGTGTATTTGAGGCTCATTTCCAAGAGCCCTCGACACTACGGGAAGTCAAGATCGCAATGGGTATCCTTGTACCAAAACTTGAATAGAAAAATCACTATCATTGATTTTCAAGATCGGATTTTTGGTGCTAAAATTAGACTCCAAGGAGAACTTCCTAAAAATATAAACTATTAAAAATAGCAACTTGGTTAGGTTTTATTTAACTTCAAAGTTTTGCAAACACCAAATTTGGGTGCCTTGGGCATTTAGGGGTTAAACCCTATTTGGGTTCTAGGCCCTGTTTAATTGGGATTCTGGAAACCCCGTTTTTTTGTTCTAAAGTCGTGTCCGTACTAATTTGACCCTAAACCCACGAAACTGCTAAATCAAGGCTAAACACCTGCAACCTGGAACCAAGCATTCAAAGAAGTCACAACATTAGTACGAGCGAAATAACACTGTCTTCTAAAATAGATCACCTGATGGACTGAAGAAATCCATCTGGCTTCGATCAAGCCAAAAAAGCGTAATGTTTACCCTGAAATCCTTTGTAACCCTTTGTCCAAGGATGAAACCCTAAATTCAGGCATCCCGCCTACGAACGCAATTTTTCTTTTTCAACCCTAAATCCCAAAAAACAAGGATTATGAACCCCTAAACTAATTTGTAAACCCTAAACGGCGCTACGTGCCAACTACTATAGCTACGTGCCTCACGGCACTGCGCTGCAGGCCCAAACCCTACTCGCTCCGCTCCGTAGGGTTTAGGAAGTTCACCCTTCCTGAGTGAACTTCGTTTCCTTTACAAGGGTCACCCGGAGAATTCCTGTCCGCCCTGGTCTAGGTGGCCTCTCCTACATTCTACCCCATGCCTTTCATTTACTGGGAGATGTTTTTATAGTGCAAGTCCAAGCCTCTTTGTGAGTATCCATTACCCCATGATTGTGTGTTTGGAATCATGGGTTATCCAACTTTTTATGTGCCACATGATTCATTTTGGTTTGTTTTTTTAATGATCTCAAGGAGGAGCCATCGTTGAATTTTCCTACACGAACATTTTCATTTATTTTTTACTCGATCTACCATCATCTCAAATGAACATGATGTAGAAGAGAAATTACAATTTACGGGTGCAACTTGCACTATTATTTGACATGTAGAATGTTAAATGTTCGGGACCTTGACCCATCAAGTACAAGGAGCTAGAAATTTAATTTTGGAATGTCATGATAGTGCGTCTTGGAAATCCACGAATAGTTATTTATTTTGAACTATTTTTCACATGTGTTTGGAATCATTTTTTATCCAACTTCTTGTGCGCCAAATTGTTCATCTTGGTTCCCATTTAAGAAGCGATTGAAAACAAGGGGCAATCATGAAATGACCCAAACGAACATTCACATTTCATTTGTTCTCCATTTGCCATCATATCATGTGAACATGGCGTGAAAAAGACTTTGCAACTCCTACATGCGACTTTTACCATTATTTGACAGGTGAATTGTTAGATTTGTATGACTTTGGCCCATAAAGTATGGCGAGATGAAAATGTATTTCTAAATGTTACCGTGGTGCATGCTAGAAAGACCACAAATTTGGATTACTTCTATTTCGAACTTGTGTTTGGAATCATTTTTTATCCAACTTCTTGTGGGCTGAACTAAACATTTTGGTCTTTATTCCAATGAATCAAAACAAGGAGCACTCAAAAAAAAACTCCGATTAATATTCACGTTCCTTTTTTACTCGATTTGCCATCGTCTCACACACATGACGTGGACAAAATTTTCAGCAAATGCGATGCAACTATTACCAAATCTACGTGTGGAATATAAGATTTGCATGACTTTGGCCCCTAAACGACGACAAGTTTTAAATTCAAATCAAGATGCCTTGGTAGTGCAACTAGAATTTTCACAAATGTGTACATCCGTTCATTCGAAATTTGAATTTGGAATCATTTATTATCCGACATCTTGTGTGCCAAATCATTCATTATGGTTTTCATTTTTATAGATCCGAACAAAGGGCAATCATTGAATTTTCCAAACTAATATTCCTGCTTGTTTTTTATTCAATCCACCATCATCTCACATAGACGTGATGAATGGAGACATTGCAATTTGCACATGCAACCCTTATCCGAATTTGACGTGTAGGAGATTTAGACTTGAGTGTCCTTGGCCCATAAAACAAGCCAAATCTTGGAGTCCAAAATATTTTTGTGGTGTATGCTCAAAATTTGCAAAATACACACTACTTAGCTTTTAAATTGAGCTTGAAATCATTTTTGGTCTACATAGATTCCTTCTGTGCCACCTAATTGAACTTGGTTTCCGATTTTCTTAACAAAGCGAGCCACGATCATGAAATTTTCCAAATACGTTTTCGACCCTATTTTTTACTTGATTTACCATCGTCTCATGTGGGCATGCTGTGGCCTGAATTGCAACTTGCACATGCAACTGTTACCAGAAGTTGACGGTTAGAATGTTAGATTTGCATGACTTTGGCTCATAAATTTCGGCATATAAAAAACCTAACCCAAAATATGGTCGTAGTTCATCATAGAGTTTTCTTTTACGTCTATGATTTAGATTTCAAATTACTATTTGCAACCATTTGTTGTCCGACCATATCATTTGGGTTTCCATTTTTATTTGTCTCAACAAGGAAAATTCATAAAATCTTCCAAGGCTAATATTCACACTTATTTTTTCTACTTCATTTACCATCATCTCAAGTAGATAGGTGGGGATAGGAATCTGAGCTTGCACATGCAACTATTACAAAAGGTTGACGTGTAGAATGTTAGATTTGCATGGCTTTGCCCCATAAATGTAAGCAAGCCAAAAATATGATTCATCACATTTTTAATCCTAAACTTTGGAATATTTTTTTAATGTCTATTATCTAGATTTAAAATTAGTGATTGGTGTCATTTGTTGTCCAATTTCTAGAGTGCCGAACCATATCATTTGGATTTCCATTTTTATGGATCAAAACAAGGACAGTCGTTACATTTTCCAAAACTAATATTCACACTCATTTTTGTTAAGCGATTTACCATCTGATCATCAAAGCATGTGGCTAGGATGTGGATAGAAATCTGAACTTGTACATGCAACTGTTACAAAAAGTTGACGTGTGGAGTGTTAGATTTGCATGACTTTGGCTCATAAAATTCGGTCGACCAAAAAAACACATGTGAAAAATATTCTCCTGGTTCACCCTCCTGACAAATTTCACTCGTGTTTTGTTACTTGGATTTCAAATCAGTGTTTGGGATCATTTATTTCTGAGCTTCTTCTCTGCCGAACTATAATTATGAATTGGGTTTCCATTTTTATGGATCGAAAATAATAATCATTAAATTCTCCAAACTAATATGGCCCACTTTTTTTTACTCGACTTGGCCCTAGCTCATGTGCGCGTGATGTGGATAGAAATTGCAACTTGCACGTGCGACTATTACCATAATTTGGAATTTAGAATATTGTATTTTACATGACTTTGGCTCCTAAAATACAGTGAGCCAAAAATCTAATTAAAAACATTTTCGCAATTCACCCCCGCATTTTCACTAATGTCTATTTCCTAGGTTCCAAGGGAGTGTTTCTTCTAGCTTCTTGAGAGTAGTACCATATCATTTGGGCTTCCATTTTTATTAATCCAAACGAAGAGTAATCATTAAATTTTCCGAATTTATATTCACGCTTGTTTTTTTCAAATGGTTCACTATCATCTCATGTGGCCATGATATGGATAGAGATTGCAACTTGCACATTCAACTGTTACAATAATTCGACATTGATAGCTTAAGATTCAATCAATGAAAGCCATAGATTTGTCATGTAGGGGGGACAAAAATGAATGGAGTCGCGAGTTCTACAATTTGTATAGAGTTCCAGTCCATGATAACCCTAAACACTTCATTACCAAAATAAAATTCGAAAACTCCGAATGAAGTCATCATTTCACTTGGATTTAAAGAATTGGCTCACATTTTAAAACTCATGAAATGTATTTGTAAGTGTATCCCTAAAATACATTGAGTGAATTCTGAACCTCTTAGGTAGAATGTTTGTGCTCGCAAATTGAAATCAAGACCCTGAAACCTATGTATCTATGAAGAGCCGAAATTAAATAATACATTTTACTGCTTTGTGTTTTGAAGACCAAGATAATAAATGGATGCCTAAACATTGTATTGTCCTAATAAAACGGCAGCAGTGTGAAAAGAAACGACTCACAAATTCTTTTTGATGTAGGTGCATGTGACTCTTGATAGTATTCCAATTGGTTGTGTGATTTAGAAGACCCTGAATTTGCAACTTGTGGGTTCATTTTGCTTATAATTATATAGTACCCCAACTTCCTCACTCTTTTATGTTTATTGATTTGGTACATGTAAAGTGAATGAACATTATATTTTATTCTTCGATGATGTCATTAATGGTGCAAACTTTTGCATCACTTCAATATTAATGAATTTGAACTTGTGAGGGTGTTTTGTTTGTACTTCTTCATACTACTTTCACGACTTTTGATTGATTTAATTGTTTTCAATATAGCAATTACAATACTTGGTGCTTTGGAGTCGTTGTACATCATGCAAATCTTTGCATGATGTTTACACTATGAAATGTGGTTTCGAACTACTTCATCAATTTGCAACTCCTGGGATCATTTTAATCTTACATGTTGCCTCTGATCTCAGACCTTTTTATTAATTGAGTTTAACAACCTGTACCAAACATTATATTTAGATTTTTTATAGAAATTATAAATTGCCCAAGCCCTGGTACGATTCATACAAATAGCCCTCGTATATTTTATGGATTTTGGTGATAATTTATATGATTCTAATGCAATGTATCTTGACCGGTACATTTATTACTTTGGAATTTTTTGGTCTAGGGTTTAAGGAATCGCAAGGTTTTGAAAGCAAGTTTAGGGTTTCGTCCGTACACTATTTTTTATGATTTTTGGTTGTGGTGGTCTTTGGATTTTTTGTAACTTGTGCATGCCACTTGTATTTTTTAATTCACGTGGGGGTATTGAGATTTAAATGACTCGGTCCCCATAAGTACAATAAAAAATGTAATGGATAATCCTTTAATGATAGATGCCCATTTTTGGAAAAATTTCAAAAGAGCAACATACATGGTCAAATCAAATTTGATTTGCCCCTAAACCCTCACTATCATCATTGCCTCATGGGCTCTCTACTTCTACATTTATATTTAGGAATTTTACCTTACAAGTTTAAACAGTGATCCAATTTGAAATCAAAATTATGCGTTCTATGGATCCAATATTCAGCATGATTTTTCGTAGAGGAGATCTTGGAATTTTTTATGACTTGTGTATGTTCCTTGTATTTTTTTTTGACGTGTAGATATTGAGATTTGAATGACCAGGTCACATTAAATACAGTAAATAATGTAGAGGATGCTATTTTGTGATTTATGCTCATTTTTAGGCTTGATGGAGTAGAATAGGATTAATGATCAAATCCAATTTGATCCTTCCAAATTTTGGATTGTCACCAAAAGCGACTTCAATGAGCCAAATGTGACATTTATTAGTGGGTCCAATCTAATTTGACTTTTTAAATTCTGGCCACACACCACAACTTTAATGAGCCCAATGTGATATTTGATAGTGCCCGAGGTCCATTCCCAGTTGAAAATTTATTTGCAACTTGTGCATTTAAATTTTTTCGTGAATTAAACGTTCTGTCGATGATTTTCGTAGTTTGAATTGGATGAAATACAACAAAATTTATTTTTTTGAACTTTCCTAGGCAATTTCGATGATTCAAATGTGTCATTGGTCAATGCTGAAGCTCAAGTTGAAGTTGAAAATTTATTTGCAACTGGTGCCTTTGAGATTTTCACTCTGAATACTTTTCCTTATCCACTCGTTTTAATTTTTCACTTAATTTTGTGACTTCTATATGATCCTTCTTTCATCTTTTTTTTAGGGTATTCTTTGAACCTCCTTTTTGGATGAGTATAACTAAGACGTATAGTATTATTTGTATATGTTCATTTATATATTTGTGTGCTTGTGGAGTCCATACGTTATAAAAACTTTTTATTATTCTTTTCGTTGTTTATGCTTTTTGATTTTGATATTTGTATTTATGTCTACGTTTAAGGTAAATCTACATCCTAAACTCTAAAATATGGTGAGGTTTCAATATACATAACATGCATAGTCAACTCCAAGGCAATGAAATATTTGAATACAAAAGACCATCATGCATTAGAAGAGCATTTAATAAAATGGGCACTGTATTTAAAAGGTCCACACTTGAAAATGTCATGGAATTTTGTACGTGAAGGCTTGAATTTCTATTTAGGAAGTTGGAATTGATGTAAGGCATTATATTCCACATGAGTTTTCATTCTTACCCATTATTTTTAAGAATGCATCTTCACGCAAATTAAAATAAATTGGGAATGAAATATCGCTGTATTTTAAAGGTCCACGTTTGAAAATGTCATGGGATTTTGTACGTGAATGCTTGAATTTTTATTTAGGAAGTTGGAATTTGAATTGGGGGTTAGATTTTACATGCATTTTCAATTCTTGCCCATTTAGAAGTTCATCTTCATGTGAAGTAAAATAAATTGGGAAAAAAATGGCACTGTACTTAAAAGGACCGCATTTGAAAATGTCATGGAATTTTGTACCTGAATGCTTTAAATTTCTATTTAAGAAGTCCGGGTTAATGTAAGGCATTATATTCTACTGATGAATTTTAATTCTGGGCCATTTAAGAATTCATCTTCACGCGAACTAAAATAAATAGGGGATGAAATATTACTGTATTTTAAAGGTCCACATTTGAAAATGTCATGGGATTTAGTACGTGAATGCTTGAATTTCTATTTAGGAAGTTGGAATTTGTATTGGGGGTTAGATTTTACATGAATCTAAAATTCTTGCCCATTTAGAAATTCATCTTCATGTGGAGTAAAATAAATTCATTTAGGAATGAAATGAGTTGTGTCCATAAGTGGCCCAACTTTACAAATGTCATGGAATTTAAAACATGGAGGCTTAAATTTCTATATAGTAAATCCTAATCCCTGACACGTGTCAAATACTACATGAATTTTCAATTGTTTAGCCCTTGTAACATTGTTTTAGCACCTCTAACGGGGTTTTCAAACCCCTACAGGGTTTTCTTTAGACCTACAACAGGGTTTCATGGTCCTAACAAGCTTTCTAGTCCTACAACATAGTTTTTAGTCGTTTACTAGGGTTTTCAGGGCCCCCACAAGTTTCTAGTCCTATAACATGGTTTCTCACATTACATTACAAGAGCGTTTTTGGTCCTATGATAGGGTTTTCAAAGCCCTGACAAGGTTTCTAACCCTATAACAGAGTTTTAGGCCCTAAAATAGGGTTCTAAAGCCTTCACTTGGTTTTGGCCCTATAACAAGGGTCCTAGAGCCTGACATGGTTTCTAGCCCTATAACAAGGGTTTTATAGTCCTAACAGGGTTTTTAGCCCTGTAATGGGGTTTTCAAAGCCCCAAGAGGGGTTTTAGTCCTATAATAGGGTTTTCAAAGCCCTAACAAGGTTTTCAGCCCTATAACAGAGTTTTAGATCTTCCAATAGGATTTTAAAGTCCTAACAGGGTTTTCAGCCCTATAACCAGTGTTTTAAAGTCCTAACGGGGGTTTTAAAGTTCTATCAGGGTTTTTGGCCCTCTAATGGGATTTCCAAAGCTCTTAGAGGATTTTTAGTCGTGTAACAAGGTTTTCAAAGTCCTATAACAATGTTTTCAAAGTCCTCATAAGGTTTTTAGCCCTGTAACAAAGTTTTAGGCCCTACAATAAGATTCTAAAGCCCTAACACGGTTTTTAGCCCCCAAACAAGGTTTCTTAAGTTCTAACAAGGGGTTTAGCCCTGTAATGGGGATTTCAAACCCCTAAGAGGGTTTAGGGTCCTATAATAGGGTTTTCAAAGCCCTAACAAGGTTTTTAGCCTTGTAACACAATTTTAGGCCCTCCGCTAGGATTCTTAAGCCCTAACAGGGTTCTTAGCCCTAAAACAAGGTTTCAATAGTTCTAATAGGGTTTTTAGCCCTGTAATGGGGTTTTCAAAGCTCTAACAGGGTTTAGGGTCCTATAACATGGTTTTCAAAGCCCTAATAAGATTTTTAGCTATGGAACAGAGTTCCAGGCCCTATAATAGGATTCTACAGCCGTGACAGGGTTTTTAGACCTATAATGAGGGTTTAAAGTCTCAACAGGGTTTCTAAAGTCCTAACAAGGTTTCTAGTCTTGTAATGGCGTTTGCGAAGTCCTAAAGGGGTTTTTAGTCCTATAATAAGGTTTTCAGAGCCCTAATAAGGTTTTTAGTTATGGAACAGAGTTTTAGGCCCTATAATAGGTTTCTAAAGCCCTGACAGGGTTTTCAGCCCTATAACGAGGGTTTAAAGTCTTCACAGGATTTTTAAAGTCCTAATGGGGATTTTAGCCGTATAATGGGGTTTAAGAAGCCCTAAGAGGGATTTTAGTCCTATAATAGGGTTTGAAAAGGCCTAACAAGGTTTTTAGCCCTGTAAAACAGTTTTAGGCCTTGTAATAGACTTCTAAAGCCCTGACAGGGTTTTAAGCCCTAAAACAAGGTTTCTTAAGTTCGAACAGGGTTTTCAGCCCAGTTATGGAGTTTTCAAAGCCCTGGAAGGATTTAGGGTCCTATTATAGGGGTTTTCAAGCCCTAATGAGTTTTTAGCCCTATAAAAGAGTTTCAGGCCCTATAATGGGTTTTGAAGCCCTGACAGGGTTTTTAGCCCTGTAATGGGGTTTTCAAAGCCTTAAGAGGGTTTAGGATCCTTTAACAGGGTTTTCAAAGCCCTAATAAGGTTTTTAGCCCTGTAACAGAGTTTAGGGTCCTATAAAAGGGTCCTGAAGCCCCAACGAGGTTTTTAGCCCTATAAGAAGGTTTTTAAAGTCTTACCAATGTTTGTAAAGACCTAATGGGGTTTTTAAAGTCCTAAGAGGGTTTTTAGACCTGTAACAGGGTTTTCAAGCCTTAAGAGGGTTTTTGGCCCTACATACAGGGGTTTCAAAGACCTTACAGGGTTCTTAGTCCTCTTCCATGGTTTTCAAAGTCCTAAAAGGGTTTTCAACCCTGTAATACGGCTTTGAAAGCTTTTGTAGGGTTTTTAGCCCTCTTCCATGGTTTTCAAAGTCATAACGGGGTTCCCAGCCTTGTAATAGGATTTTGGAAGCCCTGGTAGGATACTTGGCTTTGTAATAGGGCTTTCAAAGCCTTGTTAGAGTTTTGGGAGGCCTGTGCATTTCCCTAATCCAAAAGCATGACCAGCAAAGCCTTCACAGACAACCAAGGGAGACCATCAAATATTTTAGTCACCCTAATTCATACCTAGTCTTCATTGAGGAAGCTGGTAAAGTCTTCGAAAGTGGGAGTGAGTCACATTAAATATTTGTCTAACTTAAATGGTTGAAACCAATAATAAGAAAGGAAATCTCATAGTTCAAATTAGAACCCAAAACATCACCTATATCACTTGTAGGCACGCTTGAGTCTTGAAACCCCAATGCTTTAAGCAACTGCTCCAAGGAGGTCATGTAACCCCTTTATGATACACCAAATTTGAACGTTTAACCCTGGAGCGTTCCAAAATCCATTTCTTGGACGATGAACAGATTCAGATCCTTGTTTCTATCTCACTCCTACTTGGATGAAAGTCATCCTAATTTTTGATGATACTTTACCAGGTTGTTGCCCTATCCATCGTTTGGATTTGGTAACACTAGAATATATACATTCTTGAAATTACAATAGTGGGAGTATGTGGAGTGATCAATTTGCATTGACTTTAGTTCAAAACTAAATGTGCAAGAACGAGGTCAAAGATGTAGAAGTCACAATTTTTTTTTAAAATCACCATATAAATAGAAGTCAACCTTATTTCAAATTCATTCCAACAAGTTGTATTCAAAAAAATGATAATATTTTATTCATAATTGAATTTAGAAGGAGTCCTGAAATTTTCTTTTCAAAATTTATAGCAAAAAATTGGAGATAGCACTACTAGATCCAACCGTATGGATAGAATTTAAAAATCTAAATCTAAATAAATTCATGATTTTCAATTGTTGATATTGCAAAGGTATTTCTTTCTAGAAAAAGATGCCTCTGACTGAGCCGAATGGCTTAAATGGAAAGTTTAGGGTGTTTCCACCTTGGTTGCTATTAAATGACGGGATATTTCTCTATTGTGTTAAATTGGTAAGTTTAGGATGCAGGATTTAGACGATATTGGAATAAGTTATGGATTTATTAAGCACTGGTGCTAGGGGTACCATGGGTTCGCACAAAGTTTTAATGTTGGAAACTTTCACTTCTACGATATTAATGTCTTCGGTTCAAGCGAGTGAACGCCATCATTGGTTGATATTGTGACGTTCTTTGGTTAATAATGAATTTTGTATTTAATTTCCCTTGCAAATACGAGGACTAGGAAACTCTGTGCTTGTGCAAAACCGTTCAGTTGATTGGGATTGAAGCTGAGGTTGATTTTAGACGACAGAGGCCCTTCTAAACGAAGCTTCAGCCGATATCTCTTGTAACTTGGTCAGTTCGGTGTCAGTGAGTCCAATGGTGCTCCCTTGCGTGCATGCTTCTTTGCCAAAAAGCCGTCATTTTGTGAGTTCCGAGTTGGCATTGCTCGAGCAGGCGGTTGTTGTATGCTGATGTTCCCAGTACAGGTTTGCGAGCTTCAATCACGACAGACCGTCATTCGTTTTTGTTTGGAGATTGAGGTTTAGGTTGGAATTGAAGTGTGAAAGTCATCCATTTCTGTTCGAAGTGGGGTTGTCATTTGTGTATCTGATCACGTCATGTAATTCTTCACGCTTGTGTCTGTAGTTCTTCCAAGTCTGAGCTACAGCGAGAAGAAGGGGAATTGCATTTGCAAGAAACTTGAATGCGATTGCGGGAAGAGAGCTTCCATCCTCTTGCAAACACATCATAGCAGTTGTTGTTGTGCATTGAAGAGGGCATCCTTTCAGTTCAAGGTTCAGTTCAGTTTCCAACTCGCTTTGGGTAAGTTTACAGCTCTGTTCATCGAGTAAGCATGCTAGAAATCAGAGTTGGCCAATTATTGGATGAACTTGAATGATGTTGGGAAGAGGACGCTGGTCGTGTCACTGTTTGTAAGAATTTCAGCATGTGCGCCATCAATTTCGAGGAGCGGGATTTCTGGGAGATTAGTAGATTGGTGTGGAGAGGTCTTTGGGTACAGAAGTCAAAATTGTTTAGCCAAACGCAGGACTGGTGAAATTTTCGTCACAGTGAAAGAGTTTCGCCTGCAATCGTGGAAAGTGGCAGGTTGTCGATTATTGCAACAGATAGCATACTTTGAGTCCATCTTGAGGATCACTGGCCGTGGCCATTTAGAAAACTCACGCTCACAAAACTTGTGACCTTGGTTGTTGACCAACAAAGTGTGTGCCTGCACATATGAGATGCTCGAATTAGAAAAAAAACCCAGGATTGAATCGATACCGTTCGGTGTTTTCTGTAACTTCTACTTTCCATGTCCGGAGAGTTGCATCCTAAGTCGAGCAAAATATGGTTTGCCCCTTCCCCAAGAGTTTGAAACTTGTGTCTCCGGTTTTTGTTCTTGCAGGATATAGTGGGGCATGGCGGGTTCAAACATCGACATCCAAAAGTTCTTGACAGACATGTCGGAAGCATCCGTAGCAGCGGTTCAGAAGAAATTCTCTCGTTCTCTGCTCTGGAACATGCTGAAGGACGGTGTGTACGCAGACGTCACCCTCCAAGCACGGGGGGGCATGGTGAAAGCACACCGGAGCGTGTTGGCCTCGGCGTCGC
Organism: Pseudisothecium myosuroides; assembly: GCA_951799445.1. Taxonomy (NCBI): domain Eukaryota; kingdom Viridiplantae; phylum Streptophyta; class Bryopsida; order Hypnales; family Lembophyllaceae; genus Pseudisothecium; species Pseudisothecium myosuroides. The sequence continues at coordinate 19,448,006 of OX637287.1, read as the reverse complement.
CCTTTTTTCGAAAAATGTTCCTCCAACATGAGATGGAGGTGTTGCAGCCCTCCAATGTGAGCTTGCCTGCCATGACCGTGGAGAGTTTGCAGCTGTTTTTGGTTCTGCTTTACATCACAAGTGAAGAAACAAGAGCAATGCCAGAGTTTGACGCTGCTGTGGACACGCACTTCACTGCCTTGTTCGATGCTACCCACGAGTTCAAGGTGGAAGGTAGACTGGATGCGGTTCTGAAATCTGGTCTACTGAGGCATTTGACCCCTGCGAACTGTTGGGATTTCTACCACAAATGCGAGGGGTTTGCGTTGCTATCCGAACATGATTTGTCTGAGGCTTGTTTGTCGTATGTTGTGAAGAACTGCGAGGAGGTCATGAAATCAGAATCCACTCTACTGGAGATGGGACGTGATCCCCAACTGGTGCAGCGGTGCATAATCGAGGCTGTGTCCGAAGGTTGATGTACGTTGTGAACAGGGTCGGCAGAAAACAATAGCTTTAAGAGGCCCAGGAAAGGTTTTGAGCATCGCAAACAGAAGCTTTAAGAAGCCTCTATGCTCTGGAAAAAAATCACTTGTGTTTTAGGATCAGGTCTGGCCCACCTCATGACATATTCATGTGGGTTCATACCTGTCAAGTTAACGGCTAAATTTCATGTTGTGCATTTAAAAAAAAATTAAACTTCAAAACTTAATTTAGTTGAATTTTTTGTAATTTTGAAGTTAAAACTTTAGCTATTAACAATGGCCAATTTGATGGTTAATGCTTGAATGCTGGGTTGGTGATTGTGGAAATCATCCCTTCTGCCACTGTATGACATCATCTGCTTTGAAAAAAACAAAAGTGCTCATTGGAGGTCAACTATTGTTCATGATATCCCCTTTCCACACAAAAATTTGAAGATGAATAGTTGTAGCGTTGTCCTGCACATAAAGATTCTCTCTCATTCATCAACTAGAAAATGGTTGTGGTGTTGTTTATGGATTAATGCCCAAATACTTAAGTGATATGAGACAAAAATTAGGGTTTATAAAGACCTAATGGGGTTTTTAAAGTCCTAAGAGGGTTTTTAGACCTGTAACAGGGTTTTCAAGCCTTAAGAGGGTTTTTGGCCCTACATACAGGGGTTTCAAAGACCTTACAGGGTTCTTAGTCCTCTTCCATGGTTTTCAAAGTCCTAAAAGGGTTTTCAACCCTGTAATACGGCTTTGAAAGCTTTTGTAGGGTTTTTAGCCCTCTTCCATGGTTTTCAAAGTCATAACGGGGTTCCCAGCCTTGTAATAGGATTTTGGAAGCCCTGGTAGGATACTTGGCTTTGTAATAGGGCTTTCAAAGCCTTGTTAGAGTTTTGGGAGGCCTGTGCATTTCCCTAATCCAAAAGCATGACCAGCAAAGCCTTCACAGACAACCAAGGGAGACCATCAAATATTTTAGTCACCCTAATTCATACCTAGTCTTCATTGAGGAAGCTGGTAAAGTCTTCGAAAGTGGGAGTGAGTCACATTAAATATTTGTCTAACTTAAATGGTTGAAACCAATAATAAGAAAGGAAATCTCATAGTTCAAATTAGAACCCAAAACATCACCTATATCACTTGTAGGCACGCTTGAGTCTTGAAACCCCAATGCTTTAAGCAACTGCTCCAAGGAGGTCATGTAACCCCTTTATGATACACCAAATTTGAACGTTTAACCCTGGAGCGTTCCAAAATCCATTTCTTGGACGATGAACAGATTCAGATCCTTGTTTCTATCTCACTCCTACTTGGATGAAAGTCATCCTAATTTTTGATGATACTTTACCAGGTTGTTGCCCTATCCATCGTTTGGATTTGGTAACACTAGAATATATACATTCTTGAAATTACAATAGTGGGAGTATGTGGAGTGATCAATTTGCATTGACTTTAGTTTAAAACTAAATGTGCAAGAACGAGGTCAAAGACGTAGAAGTCACAATTTTTTTTTAAAATCACCATATAAATAGAAGTCAACCTTATTTCAAATTCATTCCAACAAGTTGTATTCAAAAAAATGATAATATTTTATTCATAATTGAATTTAGAAGGAGTCCTGAAATTTTCTTTTCAAAATTTATAGCAAAAAATTGGAGATAGCACTACTAGATCCAACAGTATGGACCGAATTTAAAAATCAAAATCTACAACTTTCATTCATATACCAGTTCCAAAATATTCTTCCAAATTGTAGTTTATAAATGTTTTTCCCAAATCGTCAGTTTTGAAGATGATTAGTGTTTAAAATACTTTCAAACTAAATAAAATAGAAAGTAGCAGTTGCATAGCCACAAAGTGCCACCTATGAAATGTCATGTGATTTTGTAAATGAATGCTTCAATTATTATATAGAAAGTAGGAATTGATGTAAGGCATTATATTCCACATGAGTTTTCATTCTTACCCATTATTTTTAAGAATGCATCTTCACGCGAACTAAAATAAATAGGGGATGAAATATCGTTGTATTTAAAAGGTCCACGTTTGAAAATGTCATGGAATTTTGTAAATGAAGGCTTGAATTTCTATTTAGGAAGTTGGAATTGATGTAAGGCATTATATTCCACATGAGTTTTCATTCTTACCCATTATTTTTAAGAAGACATCTTCACGCGAACTAAAATAAATAGGGGATGAAATATCGTTGTATTTAAAAGGTCCACACTTGAAAATGTCATGGAATTTTGTACGTGAAGGCTTGAATTTCTATTTAGGAAGTTGGAATTGATGTAAGGCATTATATTCCACATGAGTTTTCATTCTTACCCATTATTTTTAAGAATACATCTTCACGCGAACTAAAATAAATAGGGGATGAAATATCGCTGTATTTAAAAGGTCCACACTTGAAAATGTCATGGAATTTTGTACGCGAAGGCTTGAATTTCTATTTAGGAAGTTCGGGTTTGTATTGGGGCCTAGATTTTACGTGAATTTTCAGTTTTTGGCTTATGCCCATTCAGAAATTCATCTTCAAGTGCAGTAAAATAAATTCATTTAGGAATGAAATGAATTGTGTCCATTAGTGGCCCAACTGTACAAATGTCATGGAATTTAAAACATGGGGGCTTAAATTTCTATATAGTAAGTTCTAATCCCTGACACGTGTCAAATACTACATGAATTTTCAATTGTTGCCCATTAGATTTTGTTACATTACCATTTAAATGGTTGAAAGGTACACATGACTAAGGTAAGATGTCTATAAAAGCACCCAAGCTACTCATAAATCATGCACTCCCTAAAATGTCCCCTATTTCTACATATTGCTTTTTTATTGTATCAATAATGTACCCCAATAGTTTATATTTCAAAGAGGTGGCCTATTTCAATGCCTATCTCATTTGAACTTTGAATGATGGCCAAGCTCCAAGTGCTCCATGATCCCTACTGTGCACTTGGAGTTGTCTAGATATTCAATTGAGTGGAAGGATAGGTATGTAAATTACTTATATCCCTTGAACTATTCTCAGCAAGTTATGATTGTACAGTGCTTCATTCCACTCTGTAGAGTTAAAAATGTTATCAGAGCATTCTGTTATGTTTTCCACTATGGTAGATGCAACTCATAATTCCTAGATAGTTCTCTCTATCAAGAATTTGAGCTGTATTGTTTTAGATTTGGAGATTTGGGTTCATAGTCGATATTAAGGATGATACTTTCATTTCTTCTATCACTGTAACGAGTTCTTGTCAAACTATGATCACTCATGTTGGGTTTTGTTGTTGGCCGGATTGCAGATGGCAGGTGATTTGTGGGAGATAGATGCCACCCAACTACTTTGACAAAGCTTGAAGGATCTAATTGTATTTTCTAGATATTAGCTAGACTCTATCATACAATTTCATTTGCTTTGGATTACTTTTAGAGAGTTGAACCCTAAACCATTGCAAAATAATTTTATTTACTATTGGATTACTTTTAAAGAATTGAATCCTAAACCCTTTGCACCTTGAAGCTTTACAAGATTATTATAACCCATGGTTCATCTTCAAGTTCACAAGGTTTTCAAGTTAGCAATTTACCCTATACAAGATTTTTAAGTTCATAGTTTCAAGTACATTGGGTTTTCGTAGCCTTACAGGGTTATTGTACTTGTAGGTTCATTTTTTCCATACATGTTGAGGCCAATTTCATGACTATTAATCAATTAGATGAATTCATTTTTTGGGTTTAGGGTGAACAACATCTACAAGTTTGTGCTATCATTTTTCACATTCACACCTACCATTGACAAGTTCGACAAAATCTCTGTAATCTAAAATAAATTTTACATGGGCCCCACACAAATCATTGCATATTTTAAGAAGTGTCACAAAACTAATTTGCTTAATTCGCTGTACTTTAAAGGACCGACCGCCTCAAAGTCATGGAAACCCAATTCAAAAACGTTCGCACCTTCCACCAACAAGTTATAAAAAAACTTTATCATCTAAAATAGAATTTACGTGGGCCCCATACAAATCATTGCATATTTTAGGACATGTCACAAAACTAATTAGCCTAATTCGCTGTACTTTAAAGGATCAACCGCCACAAAGTCATGGAAACCCAATTCAAAAATGTTCGCACCTTCCACCAACAAGTTCTAAAAAAACTTTATCATCTAAAATAGAATTTGAGAGTGCTGGTACAAGAGTTGGTATATTCTTGGGTTCAAGTAAGGCTGTTTCGTAAGGAAACAACACATGCAACCTTGTTTTATGGACCTATCGGTTTGCTTCTTTCCGATCCGTTTTCGCTTTGCTTGCTGTCGATGTATGGTTGGAAAGACATTGTATTCCGAAACTAACTTTTTGTCTTGTTGCTTGTTGCCGATGTCTTTTGAAGTTTGCCTTCTCTTCTTGATAGTTGAGTCGAGAATAGCTTGGACGTCCTCTAGCACAGTACGAGAGTGGTCCTGCGGCCCGTAATAGCAGTGATACCTGCATTTTGACGCCAAAAAAACACTCGAAAGTGAAAGTTTATCATAGGCAGTGTAGGTCGGACAACCGAGTTGTTCAAGTAAGTGTAATACGTTCTAGAAGAAGAATATTTTGTTAACTAGCTAAGAAGTGATGGTATGCGGATTGGAGAACGTGATTCCGACGTATCCCACAAAAGGTTTTAATGCACGATTTAGTATTAAACGTAATTGAAAACACATGGCTCCTAGGAATGGAATGTGCTCTCCACCACCTTGACAGTGTTGTCTCTATCGCGATATTAATCTCAGTGGAGGAGTGACTGACACGCCGATTGGATGGTTTTGTAGGCATGTATTTGTTACTACGTAGAATGCACTCTATTGTCCTACATGGTATAGTAGATGTAGACATTATGAGCAGAACGTGATTTTATTTTTGTGCGAGGTGGGTATAGAGTTTTGAAGTACTTACCATATGACCTGAGCAGAAGACGTTGCTTTCGGTCTTGAAAGCAAACCAGGAGCATTTGTCCTTCTCACATGTCTGTTGAATATAATAGGGTATTTGGTGTTCTGCTGTTGTCCTTAGACAAAGTCTTTCAACCTGTCCCATGGAATAATAGCAATTTCACAATGGTTAATGTAACCTTTTGTTTTGGTGGTATGTAAACGCCACATGAGATTAGAGTGCCAAATGATTCCTATAGCAGGGTTCTGCACGGTGTCCTACAGCTCTCGAAGCAATTTTGACTCCATGACTGGATCAAGAGGTCGAGCTCAATGCGGTTGGTCGTCTTCAGATGCATGCGCTAGATTGATAATCATCATCGGACTCCATGAAGTGAAAGTTGTGTCCATTGTCAAAGAAAGTGTGAGTTGCAATGGATGGGCGTACTTACAAAGTTGCAGTGGAACGCATGAGTCTTCTCTATTGTTTTAAGCGTTGATTCAAGGAAACTAAAGCCCTACCTAGTAAAGCTGTGAAGCATGTGTAGCAAGCGAAAATGGTGATGCTAATCTAGAAGCATAAAGCACAGTTGCAGAGGATGGGATACTCAGAATACGGAACCCTGAACTGTCAAGTGAAAGCTGTCCTAAATGTCACTAAGAAGCACAATCTCTCCCTAAACAATGCGAATTGTAAATGCGGAACAAAGAACATCGCCTAAACCCTAAACATTATATGCAATACGAAGCATACGGAGATTTTAGACTAAGCAAAGAGGCCGCAGCACGAGGAGATACACGTCCTTTGAAGAAGAAGAAGCTGTAGCACGAAATTCGTCCTAGGCGTGACAGAGAAGCAAGACGGATGGCAATAGCAATGCTAAAAACAAGAGCGCCAGAGATAACCACAAGAAAACCCTAAAATCGCAGTCCTAAAATCCTAGAGCAATGAAGCTGGGTTCGTTGTCATGCATACGGAAATCGAGGAGAATTCAAATTCAAATGCATTCATAAGGTTGCTTCTTTCCAATGGTCGCTTTGTAGAAATCCATAGTACACCCTGAAACCTAAATTCGCCGCCACGAAATTCTGCAAACCCTAAATGAGTCACCTTTGCAGGTCAAACCTACCCCTCAAAAATCTTCCGCACCGTGCCACAACGCTATCCTTCAAAGTACACACATTATCTGTTCTGCAACGTCGGGTCTCGCGTCCTCCGTAGAACATGAGCAGCATCTATTCTGGCGTCCTGTAGGACGTCGCGAGGGCGAGGGGCTGTCACGTCAATGCGGTCTCCGTCGCGTCTTTTGTCGTCACGGTCTGTTCGTCATCATGATAGGATGAGGCATCTGCGCTGGGTCGGGCTGCAGCCGAAGTGGGCCAGCTCTGCGACGGGATGGAGGCCGGGCCCGTGAACCATCCCGCGTGCCAGGCAGGCCTGACGTCCTTTGGTGGGCATGATTTAACGTCTTGTTTGTAAGCAACAAAGAGACCCTATATGATTTTCTCTACTAAATCCATTGGTGCAATCCGATTGAAAAATGATTGAGTGTGCAATTTCTAGTGAATTTTTTTAGAATGGAAAAGGCATTATGGGCCGTTACTTCACATTTTCATATCTTTTTTTATACAACTCAAAATTATTTGAAAAAAATTACTCATCAATATTATGATGATATACATATGTCGGAAAAAAATCAAAATTTTTGTAGAACGTTTGAGTATTCCGATTTCAACATTTTGATTTCAACGTACATAGAAAAGTTCTCCCTAACCAAATATCTTTCATCAATCTTGTCAACGGTGGCATTTTCTCAAAAATTGTGCGATTTTGCTGATTTTTTTCCCATAGGAAAGCTAAATAAGTCTTGTTTCATTTCAACTATGATGATTGTCAAAATTATTCCACACAAATGAAGAATTATGCTTGTTACAAGAGCTAGTTAAGAAAACAAGGACTATGTTCAAACACCCCCAGTCCTTTAGGGGTAAGTAAGGATACAACAAATACAAAACTACCTATGACATTCTTCTGCTTCTCAAAATACATTTTTATTGTCTTAAACGTCTTACTTTCATTGTTTTTCTACAACTCATATCTAAGTTCTTTCTTTTTCAAAAATATAATAACTGAAATCTTAATCTAAATTATATTATCAAAGAAAAGCATATTTAAAAAAGTGTTGTCAAATCTCAACAAAGTCCTTGGTACAACACTTAATCCCCTAATGCCTGAATCTTTTTTGGAATTTTTACACATTTTTTTTTATATCTTTGTACAAAAATATCAATTACAGCAATTTCATTAAATTGGTCATTAGAGAAAGTTGTCTTCCCAAGATTCAAATGTTACATTGGATGAATGAGAAGTTAGCTGGACTAGGCAATGCCTACAAGCCCTTTGTTCATCATCCAAAATATGGATGTTAGAACACTTAAGGGTTAAAATAAAAAATCATACCATATTTGAAATATTAAAGCCAATTAAAATATTCCAATATATAATTTTACTCAATGTAATTGAACTTTTAATTGTAATTTACAAATTTGATGTTGAGCTTTACAAAATCATATACTCCAAAATTAATAACTAGGACAGCAAACGAAGGATGTGACAATGTAGTTATATGAGACTTTCAATGATTATAAATTTTGGTGCTATTGATGCAAAGGTGGTAATAATTGTATATAATATAGGAAGACCCATTCCAGACTCATTTTTCCATTATGTGCAATCAGATATGGGCCCATTATAGGCATGCATCCACTCTAAATTAACCATTCTTAAGTGTGACAATTGGGACATAGTAGGATGAATATTGGCTACATTCAAAGCTTTGATTGACAATAATTTAGAATGAAAAATTGACCACAATAGGAACTCTACTTACAGGATGTTAAATTGTTACAAAAATTAACTACCTTAATGCAATATATACAGTGGACACCTTGGAAAAATACTGCAATCATTTTTGATGAGTGATAAAACCATTATAGCTAGATACACTTTAGATTAGGGTTTGGAGGTCCTTGTGACTCCTTTGAATTTTTTGCTCTAACTGAGGAGGGTACATCCAAAATCAAACCTTGTTTAAACCGCTTCATCACTTTGTGTACATCTCCAAAATCAACATGTACGTATGTTGAAAAAACAAATTTAGAGCATCTATCAAAAAAAACTTTGATCCTTCATAACTTTTGCATATAATATCCAAATGTTGCATTCTTTTGTGCTTAGGAACCTCCTTTTATTTGCCAATAAGAAAACATATGAAAATTTGACCAATCTAATAATAAAATATGTGCATTAGTAAGAAAAAATTGGTGCTTTGGGGTGTCCCTACCATATATACTTCATAAATTTATAACAAATTTGTACCATATTTGAATACATAATTTCTATTACTACCACCTTTTACATTTGTCTATTTGTTAACCCCTAAATGCTCAAGGCACCATATTTTGGTGTCAATTAAACTTTGAAGTTAAATAAAATTTTAACAAAGTATTATTTTTGGTAAAGAATATTTTTATTGAATATCCTTTAAAGTCTATTTTAAGCATCAAAAATACAACTTTAAAAAAAATGTTTATGATTTTTCTAATGAAGATTTTGTATAAGGATTTCCATTGCAAATCTTGATTTTTTTTAGTATTAGAGGCTATGAGGGATGAGCCTTGGAACTTTGGGGGAAAATCACATTGAAAATTCATTTACAAAACTGTAGAGTAGATTTCAAAAAGTCAAAAATTGATTATAGTTATGTATATTATGTCCTTTAACCTCATATTTATTTCATGAATTCAATTTTAGATTTGACATGAAAAAAGGGACACAAAGACTTCAAATCACTTTCATAGTTTTAAAACCATCTTGATCAAACATTATAATTGATCCATGTGTGATATTGTTTTCTTTTCCTATCTGATCTTTAGCCTCGTCTTTAGCACATCTAGTTTGAATTCATATGGTTACAATTTCCAAAAAAGTGATAAAACTTATCAAAATTGGGCCTTTGGGTTTAGTTTTGAACAAACTCTATGACGCTCAAAAAAGGCCTTGGACATTTAGGGATTAAATTGTTTTTTAAACATCCATCCCATAAAGACAAGACGACAATTATACCTACAATGGAGCAAACCAATCACAAAGACCAATAGTCACAAAGAGCTACAATCAAGAATGAGGAGTCTAACCCCATAAGCGCATCGCAACCACGCCACTCCTTGGCTAGTACACAATACAACATTTGGCTAGCTCAAGATGGCAAATTTATACGTGCAATGATTCCCTCCCTCCACAATCATATGGTGAGGTGGCTTCGGTATATTTTGAAAAATTCAAGAAATCAATATCATTGAGGTTTTCTTGAGTCTCTCAACATCCACCTCCCCTAGGCCCTAACTCTCCCTCTATTCACTTTTTTCTGACAACAAGGAAATCCAATAACAATTCTTTGCTTTGGAAGACGGTGAAGAGATGACCGTGTTTGGGAACTCGGTGCAAAAATTGGTATTTTTGTTGAACCCAACCCCCCATTTATAACCACGATGGGTTTGTTTCGAAGACTGTCCCCGTCCTGCTGGGTTGGAAATTCATTCCGGGCAAGGATGGTGATGCTCTGAGCGCAAGTTGGTATCCCTCTATCTCCAAACAATACTAGTGTCTCAAAACAATACAAAGGAAACACCGGTATCAGTTTGAGACAGAGGGAGTACCAAATTTGAAAAAGAGGGTTCACTTGAATGGTTGTACCCAGCGATCTCAGAACGGATTCAGGGTTTTCAGCCAAATGTTCATTTTGGAAGATTTTTTTTTGAATTAACAGTGAGGAAATGAAAAGATTAAGTAGAAATCAAGCGAAATTTAGCCATGGTTTTGGGATCGTTGGTTGTACCTCAGTTACTTTAGCTTTTGTTTTTTCAACATATGGACAGACTAATACCCCACTGAGATTCACTGCTAATGAACTTATGCATATGGACAGACTGTGACTAGTTCATCATGATAAGATTGTTCCTGTCGTCACATTTGTTGTGGCATGCTATGACAAGTGATAACAAAACTCCTCAATCCTGTCATAAGTTACTAAATAACCATATTTGTTCAGACTTTTAGCTTATCTCTGATTGAGTCGCCATCAACACTGGTGAAGTTGATCCTATGAGTCTAATTAATTTGTTATCCAACTCATTACACAATCCACCTTGCAATTGTTGAAATGCAGTATTTTTTGATAAAGTAGAAATTGCATATAAATCTAAATCAACACTTGCATGTTTAAATTTTCAACAATGAAAATCATGAAAATAGTTTACTCTTTCCACTAGGACCATTTTCAAAGCAAATGGATAAATATATTTTTTAAATCTCAAAATCAAGTAAAATTGGCAAACTTTTCTCTTCTACTAACAATACATATATGCCTTTGAGGACCTCTTAAAAATCAAATATTTACCTTTTTTGGTGAAAAATAAAAACTTCTAATAGTTAACCTTCAATACTACCCATAAAAAATTTCAAAACAATCAAAGGAATTTAACTACCTACATACAAACAAACCAAAATTTTCAATCAACCATATATGGTTGATAAAGTAGTTAGGGGTTATTAAGCAAGGTGCGATTTTGAAGCTACCTTAACAGAAGATATTTGAATAGTTTTCTTACTTGAAAACAAAGCCAAAGCTATAAGGATAAAACCTCATGTAGTATAGCTCCTTATTTAAACAATTCCATGTCTAAACAAATGTTTAAATTACAACCTCAAGAATCAAATTAATCATTGCAAAGTGATACACTTCAAATATCCATCAAAAAATCCATTTTTTTAATGAAACACCTCTTTATTGTGACTTTTCTAAATGACATTCTAAAGATCCCATAGACTTGTCACACATTCAAAATACATTTGGTGGCACAACTAATCCTATAACACCCAAATCTTATACATAAATTTTATACATCTTTCCTTATGTCTTTGTACAATCTCATCAAATTGGTCATAGAGGAAGACTATTTTCTTAATGATTCAAGCATTAGTTTGGATGAACAAGAAATTATTTGGACAAAACATGGCCTTGAAGCACTTTGATCATCATAGAGAATATGAACTATGGAGAGCTCAAGGGTTAAAGAGGTATGAAAGCATTCTCAAGCATCTAACATAAAGTGAATGGGTTTAGTATGACCTATAATACTCAACCACACAAAAAGTCTAATTAAGGTGGCCGTACCCATTATGAACCCTCTTCCCAATTGCATCCCTATCCAACATTCTAGATACAACTCGCCACAACATGAAACCAAGTGTGCTATGAATCTACTTATTTAAGATTCTTACACATCTAGGGAATATATCTAAGATTTTGCAAACAATAGCTTGCAACCTCGAGAGGTACAGATCCGGTAACAGTAAGGAGGCATGAATGAACGCATTTGAATATTCCAGTTGCACGTGGATCGTGGCTCTTGAGATGTATAATGGATGATGGATGCTCGTAGCAACCACTTGACAATTTGCACTAACAATCCATGTAGAAGCTTTCTCTGAAAAGTCATTCACACCATGATGAGAATGACAAACCAAGAGCTCTCATAAGCGGATCCTGAAGATATTGCAGTGAGATCAAAATTGCTTCCTGCACACACAACCCATCATAGCTTAAGTCAAGTGATATCGAAGTAGATGGCAGATCCCCTATTTACAATTCTTCACATGTACACCCTTTTCACTAAGTTCACACTTGAGAGCTCTTAGATTATGTTTACATAGAGACGCTGAAAGTACCTCAGTACGAATTGTGCGACTTCCCTGTCCTGGGCATACATTGAGGTAGATATCAAACAAATGCCGCACATCACTTACCTGCAAGTATCTCCAAGGGATCAGAATATGTATTTTATTCACACCACCAATCCGAGGTGATTTGAAATTACAAAAGATAAGAAGTTAAAACGCATAAGCAATGAGACGTCTCGGCAAAAAGATGAGTGACAAGCAATTACCGTGATGGTCTTATCTAATTCCTTACTTTCTTCCAAACCCGCAACTCCTCCAAAAACTATCAATATGTGCCTTCTGTCACACACAAAGCTAAAAGCATCAGAACACTTACAACGTCTCTAAGTTATCTAAGGAACACAGCTGCAAAATACAGGAATAATAATGCACACGCATGAATACAAAGAGCATACAAGACTAGAAGAAATTTTGTATAATGTATTGGAAATTTAATTAAACTCTGCATCGGGCCATCATTTTAGATGGACGCGCAAGCATAATTTTTACCAAAGTCTGACAAATTTGATGAAAACTTGTTACAATTGTTGGGCCGTGTGTAGCCCTCAGCCACAACTCAACGGCAGAGACTTGTTCCACAGCCCTTCTATTGCTCTGGGATACATTTTATTTTGTACACTGCTCTCTGAATGTACAAAGTATAAGTTGATCCTTTCTCCATAACAATAATGTGCTACATTACGCCCAGTTTCCAGTTCAAAACCTAATTCAGTATAGGAACACATCCTGGGAACACACATAGTTCTATATAGTTCAAACCTACATCAGTACTCCATTTCAGATACTTGGCACCAGATACGAACATCCATAATTCATAATGCAAACGTAGATATCCAAGAGTGAACCAAAACAGAAGCTAGATAATGGATGCGGAGGGAGCGTCATCGAGATGTGAGGTGAACGCTAATGGCTTACTTGAAATTGGGCAGAATCAACTCCGCAGACCTAATTTTTTCCCCATGCTCTGATGTGCCAATTATGTAATCATATCCATTCTGCACTTCAACAAGTACATGATTTCACTAATCCATCAGATTTGAATAAACGATTCCACTCAATAACTGAGAGCATCCAACTTCCAACAGAATTAAAACACATATATATTTTGGTGACTTGTTCCAAGGAAATCAAGTTAGTTTGAGAACGTACAGATTCTGTCCGAGTGACCCTAATCTACACTACATAATACTTTCAAGTCTATTGTTTTGTCCTTGATTTGAAAAATATGATGGAGAGAGGATGTACTGGAAAAGGGGAATCAGATATGACGGTGCTTAAGGATGCGGCATGGCGGACAGTGTAGCCCCAGTAGCGTCCATGTTCCCGGGGCTCTGATTTCGGCACAACTTCAAGAATTCTCACTTCACCTGACAAAGACAATAACGAAAAAAACAAAAACCATCATAAAGTATCGCAAAACTTACGATGGTCAAGTGATCGTGAAGAATTAAATATTCATAGTAAAAACAAGTAATAAACCACACGGCCAAGAGAAGGAACCGTGGAGGATGGTTCAATCTGTTCAGAGTAGAACTCGAAATATACATTTGCATCAAGCGCGAAAGAGGATTAAGGGTCTACGATACTTTCAAGAATTTTGAGGAAAAAAGCATCCAAAAAATAAAAGGAAGTGACAAAAGGTGAAATTTCTCACCCGCCTCAGGACGTGTATCTCCCATTTTCACAGTAACTCGAGTTCCTGGTTCTAACTTTTGTCGAACAACAACGTCCTGCACTAACGATCCCAACATTGATTACTGGAGTATTCATCCGAAAATGAACGTACTTATACCATGAACTCGTCAGCACACCATCTAGAGTAATCAGTTTAAGCATTTGTCTGGACTCAAATAAACCTGACATAAGAAGGTAGAATACGGAAAGAGTTGCCGAATTGAAAACATGTATCTCATAAGGATATAAATAAGAAGTTATACGGGTAGAAGTACCTTATACAACCCAACATTCACAGAGCAGCCACCACCAGATGGTGGTGGTTCGGATGTCACAGCTCCTGCATGCGCAGGTATGCATCAGCCACTAACCACTATCAACAAATCCACTCAATTCTAAATTTGATTCCGTTTACCAAAGAAGGCATCACTCAAATATAAACCTCAGGAATCACTTCATCCAGACTGTAACAGACAGGAGTTTTGTTCTGTAAGGATTATTGAACCTTCTCTATAGGGTATCCATTCATGTTTGCGTGCTTGATGAGGCACGTCCAAGGGTGGCAGACTTCCCTGTCATTAGCCACATCCTGATCCATAAGAAAATAATTCTACTGTGCAGTTCAGTCGCATTGTAAAACGTCATAGGAAATCAGCACGACACAATAAGTTCTTGTAACATCGCTTAGACCATTTTCTGATACTGTATTCATCAACAATTCAAACACTGAAGACTGGTTTTCTTACCGCAAATTGGAGACTGCTGTGCCTAGGGAACAATGTTTGTCGAAGATATTGTGGAGTCTCCATGTACTTCAACAAGCGGGTTAAAAAGGTCCCGCTAGTTTCAGACTCATCCTCGCTCCACCGGGGCACGCGACTACCTTCTTCACCGTCGTCAAACACAACTATCTGTGAAGGCAACAGATCTCAAAATTCCTTCCCCCTCAACGTAGTTGAAATAACATTAGAAATTCAATATCAGGTGACAATAACAAACAGTGCGAAAATCTCACTGGTGGCAGGTGTGGCAAGAATCTGTACTTGGACAACTACCTCATCAATCCTGAATATTGCTGCAGCCCGTGCAATTTGTCCTGCAAGCTGCGAAGGCATAGACAAACACATGGTCAGGTAGTTATGTGAGGGTGGACTTTAAAAAAAAGGCAATTTTAATTCTTCTTTGACCACAACACCCAACAGCTCAACACCTATACTTGAAGTAGCTCATTCGTACCAACACTCACAAACTTTGCACTCCAAATGACATGAAACTCATCCAGAGACGGTTTCTTTTCCACATAACCTTCGGCCTTAAACCGAGGGAACCGAAACAGTAGGAAGAAGGATATAAAACCTCCTTCTTAAACCCTAAAATCCACGCGCAGAGGAGAAACGGATCCGCCACAGACGCATTGAGACATAAACCCTAAACCCCGACATGAATCTCGATTAAGGCAACTCAAGGCAGGTTTGAATACTGCAATAAACACTCGGTACTTGTGCTTTGCGACCATCCACATTCAGAGGAAACATTCATCTCTCCCTTGAACCCTGAAATCCACACGCAGAGGAGAAACAATTCCGCCCTGACGCATTGACAAATAAACCCTAAACCCCTGCTTGACTCCCGACGCAGGCATCGCAAGGCAGGCTTTGTATTGTAATAAAAAAATAGCTCCTTATGCTACTTTGACACCATTCACAATGTAAGAACCATACCCGGCTGGCGAGGGCAAAAGACTGCGCATTATCGACAATGGATCCCGCAACTGCCATACTGATAGTAAACCTCCCGGAAGACGACGCCGAAGCCTCCTTCGCCCCGCCATTCTCCTCCGCTTCCTCCTCGCTCCCTTCCCCGACCTTCTTCTTCGTCTTCTTCCGCTTCTGACTCGGCTCCTCGTGCTCCACTCTCGCAGTGGACACAGTCTCACTCCGTTTCTTCTTCTTCTTCCTCTTGCCTTGAATCGGTTCCAAACCAGAGTCTGTAACTTGTGCTTCACTAACGTCGGGAACCTCAGGATCCTCGGATTGATTGACAAGCTTCTTCTTCAGCTTGCGCTTGTGCTTGTGCTTTTCCCTGCGATTCTCGTCGGGGGAATTCGGAAGCTCCGCCATCGCTGCCAGAATGCTGCAATAGACGGCTGAACCGTAGGGCTCCCTGGCCTCCTTAATGTCACAGCCTACGCCCCCAAAACGCTCGTAATTACGGGTGAGCTATTATGGAGGTTTGTACCATGAAGCGTATCAATCAATACCGTATCCGGCTATCCGGCTATCCGGGTCGGCAAAAATAATTCTGAAGAAAGATGCCGGAATTCTAAGGAAATTGTTTATCTAGGAAAAAATTATGTGGAGTAAAATACGAATTTCAAAGGAGTATTACTATTTTTAGCACTTTCTAATTTTGATTTTCCAACTTTAGAAAGTGTTTAGTGTGAAATGAAATGCCAACCTTCATAGATGGATATTATCTATGTGCAATCCAAAAGGCATTTTGGTCCACTTTATTTGACAATTTTTTTGCACTGAATTGTTAAAAAATATGTGACAAAAAATCTTGTTTTATGGCACTTAGGTCTAAAATTGTCAAAATTGTCAAAACTTTTCAAATGTTAGTTAGTGTGATTGTCTTTGTGTTTTGTTTTGGTAGTGTTTTTTAATGTTTTGGTGTTCAATTTGTTTTCCTTATAATAGTACAGTAGAACCTCTTTTAGTGCATTATATTGGGACTATGCATTAAGAGAGGTTTATGCAGTTGGAAAGGTTATGTACTAAACTTTGGCTAACATGGCCTCTCACTATGGGGCCTCCAACTACTGTTCACAAATATCACGACCTCTTTTATTGCATATTATGCATTGAGATAGTATGTACGAAGAGAGGTTCTTTGTACATTAGGGGAGATTTGAGGACAAGGGAGGGCCGTTTCAAGCCTGTTTCCTTGTTCTGAACCAGCAATAACATTGTCAAAATTTGATATTGATTTTGATTTTTTTTAAAGTTATTAAAAAGTGGAAAAAAAATTAATTTTAATTTAATTTTCCAAAAAATCTGACATGGCACTCTCTTGACCACGTCAAACTATGCATGTGGCATAGTTCCCAGGTTGGGAACAAGTTGGAAACTCGCAATCTTTTTTTGGCCTCAAATGTTTTCTAATGGAATAAACTGACCATTTGTTTAAAAAATAAAAACTCTTTGAATTTTCAATACATTTGGATTTGCAAGGATACATATAACCTAATGAGATATATTAGATATTGTTTCTTATGCAACTTTTTAAATTAGATGAATTTATAATCATTTACCAACTTATATATTTCTTATTTTGTATTTCTAATGTTAAAATTGATTAAAAAAACAAAATCCCTAGAAGTTCAATTAGTCTGAGATAATGAAATGTACTTCATATTTTTTTTTAATAATAAACTTAATTGTAGGAGGTCAAAGAAAAAACACAATATGAGTTGGATTTTAAGGTAACCCCCCTCCCAATGAAAAGGGCCTCATTTGACTATGCTAACTTTGGCTACAATCTTCAAAGCAAAGTTCACCTAAAACACCAATGGCTTTGACATACAAAGATGGCATACAAAGATGTCACTCATTATATAAGTTTAAATTTTAAATGAATAATAAACTAGACTTGGGTTTTCCATCTCTACTAGCCTTCATTTATTGGATTTAACTTTGGATGAAAATATCATTATTAGTTGAAATTATACATTCATTTATACCTTATGATTTTTGCAATGAAATGTCAAGAGGCAATAAGGTTCTATTTAATTTTATACTTGAAGTTTCTTTTAAATTTCTATCAAATTTGGTTTATTTTTCAATAGCTATTGAACTTATAAGCTTCCAAAGCAAAAAATATAAGATGCAAAGCTCATATTCAATAAATTATGATTGGAAGAAAATGAGATCATTCTTTATTAATAATGTATATTATATACAATTGCATAGTTGCAAAAAACACTCTAAATGAATGTAATAAAGTTTTATTATTATTCATAAGGAAAATTTGTATTCTTAAAATCACTCATATTCTCCCGGCTTGGGTTGACCAAACTCATAGGAAAAGGTTGGAAACTTCAAAAAAACAAAATGAGGTGCAATATAAAGGTTTGAGTCATTCTTGAAGTTGATGTAACATGTTTGTCCTTGATAGATTCCAAATATGATTTTAAATTTGATCACATGTGGTAAATAATATGTTCCTGCGTATTCCCCATCAAGGAATGCTCTTAGCACTATTCTAGAGGGATTTCTGTCTACCAAAATATTTGGTGAATGAAGTTTTCTTGATTTACTATTCATCCAAGTACATTCAGCACTCACTCAGTTCCACTGAGGGTTCATCGTCTTGCTCAGACCTCTCGGCAATCCTCTGTCTCCACAGCGATTGTATAGGCTCATCAGTATGAATTGATTCTTGGTAGGAGGTGGAGACTTTGTCAGTTTCTTCAGGTCTCTTCGCCATTTCTACACCAGCGCCTCATTTTTTCGCTCGAATTGGTGCCCGGATCGTTGAGAATTGCAGTTTTTAAGCATCGTCGATTTCGTGGACTTCACACAGGTTCGGTTTTATCGTCTACTTCTTTCTCATTTCGGAATCGTAATGTTCTCTTTTTTATGAAACTTTGAAGGCTGTCCGAAGTAGGGCACAAACGGGATCCTTGATTGAATTAGGGTAACCGCGGGTTGTGGAATAACAGGAATTGGAGGATTGACAGTTCAATTTTGAGTTTTCGCGGTGCTACTAGTATCTTGACGAGAGATGTTAGTGACGGAATGAGGAGATTCTTGTCATTGTTAATTTCTCTTTGTCTGTTGTCGTTTTGTGTCTTCCTAGGGTTGATCCTATGTGAAGTTTTTTTTGTCGCTCAGGAGATTTTCTGTGTCTTTTTTTAATAACTCAAGAGGGATCTTAGTTTGAATATAGGGTTTCATGCTTGCTCTAGAGGTTTTGGAATAACGAAAATTGGAGGAGTGAGAATTCAAGTTTGAGTTTTCGCGGTGCTGTTTAGTATGTTGTATAGAGGTGCCTGTTGTGTAGGGACAGAGTGAAGAGGTCAAAGCGAGGAGGTTCTTTGCGTTGTCAATTTGTCGTGGTCTTTTGCAGTTCTCGTGTCCTCGAAGGGTTTGTCCTAACTGGAGCTGTTGTTTTTGTCGCTCAGGGAATTTTCGGTGTTTATGCCATCTCAACAGGAATATAGGGTTTCATCTGAGCTGTGGACTGTTTGACATCTCGTTATGGCGCCATCTGCGCCGCGGCGAGACACGCGAGACCGATCGCCTACCGCATCAGACCGACACCATCATCGCGAGCATGGCCGTTCCTCGCACAGGACATCGAAGGAGAGAGAGCACAGCAGGTCTCCGAGTCGTCGCAGTGTAGACCGGAGCGATCGTCATCATCGATCGCGTCGCAGTCGTAGTGGCAGTCGAGATCGGCGAGGAGGGAGGGGCGAGCGAAGTCGCTCTCTGATTCGGTCTCCAATTCGTCGAAGCTTAAGTCGTGATAGGAAGGAGTCTGTGAGGAGCCGGAGTCGGAGCGGAGAGAGGTTGAAAAGGGATGTGCATAGGAGCCGAAGTCCGAGTAAGGATCGTCAGGATGACAGAACTCGCAAAAGGAGGCCGGATGATCTGAGAGAGACGGAGGACAGTCATGGTCGAGAGAAGAAGGAGAAGGGCACTGACAGGGAGAAGACAGACGACAGTCATGGCCGAGAGAAGAAGGAGAAGGATACAGAAATTGAGAAGGAAAAAGACGTAGAGAAACGCAAAGTGAAACCTGCTCAAGATGGAGGAACTGCTGACATTGAAGACGGCGAAATTTATGAGGCCCTTCCTGTGGAGGAGAAGCCAAAACCGAATGGCAGTGGTCCGATTTCAACCATGCAAGAGAGGAACAAAAAATCAGAGGTTGGTTTTTAAAGTCTGGCTTAATTGTGTAACTCCTTAACCTGGGTTTGAAATTGTGAGCGGTAGTCGATCTATGTTTGCAAGAATATAGGTGTCATGTTTTCGTGAGTCAGACTCTTATCTAACGATTGCATTTTAACCAAACGCAGCCTTTGTCTTTGGAGGAGATTCTGAGGAAGCGGAAGGAAGATGCAGTGCAGCAAGCAAAGGTATACCCTCCACGTTTACCTTGTTCTACTGTGCTGCGTGGCCAAAAATACAAGCGTGATTCTCTATTCTCTGATTTTCCAGGGCACCTTTAAATGACTGGTGAGCGTGTTTGAGCGCCTACATAGAATTGCTAAGCATTTTCTTCTGGCTGGTGAAGCTTTATCAGTTGAAGTCAGCGGATTCTTTTCTCCATGACTGCGGTAAATCGAGCCGCTGTTTGACGAGCGCATGAGTCAGGCCTAAATTTTTTTTAGTCATTTAGAAATTATGGGATTTCTTTATGGTTCTCCGAAGGAGAATTGAGACCTGGGCCTAACGTCTGAACGTTGTTCTATCTCTGTAAAGCTGATTACTTGATACTTTACTTTTTAAGGAAATATTTTCCCTACTCACCATGAACTAGATAGACATGGAATACCCTTGAGTGAACTCAGTGGTTGAGCAGGTGGGTTCTCATTTTGTCGAGGCATTGGACACAGTGGTACACAGTCAAACACGTATTTGAGACTGCAACTCTTGGGGAAAATTTGGGTAGAAGTATAGTTGTGAACCTTTCCGGGTATGACAAGAAAGGGGAATTGGTCTGCCTCTTACGTACAGGTTGGTGCAAAGTCGTGGGAGCCGAATGCTCGATTGCTTGAGTTTTGCAGGTGTGTTTGGATGTGGATTTATTTATTGCTGTAAGATCAAGAGAGAAATCTTTGTCTTCAAGGTGTGGGGCGTGTGAATCTCTCCGGACAGTGTACTACGCTTTAACCTTTCAGGTTACTGTCTTCTACGTGTCTGATATGAAGTTCTGTGTTCACAGCCGGTGTTTCTGACGAAGGCACAGAGGGCAGAGCTTGCGTTGAAACGTCGGCAAGAAGAAGCAGCTGAACAGCTGAAAAGGTAGGTTCACCTGTGCTATTATGCTATCCGTGCATGGTTGGGCCCTGCTTCAATCTGAATATTCATTCTTTACCAAACACTTATGACATTGACCTAGGATTGATTTTGTTTATGGTATTGTCGGCTTGTCTGTAATCTGGGCTGATTATTTAAGTGGCGTGCATGCAGGAATGAGGAGTCTCGCAAGCTTTTGATGGGTACTGAAAATAAAGGCAAGGATCAAGAAGGTTGGTTTCCTTTGTTTTTTTCTGCCTGGCCTATAAGATATCACTTTTTTGCGACTACGTTGTGAAATAGAAGTAACGAGTATTCTGCGAATCGCAAAGATTGTAGGATAATCCAGCGCATTATATGTTATTAAAGTTCTCAAGCCCTTTGTTATGGGCCGGTAGTGTTCATCATCGTTGTTTTTGTTGCTTGGAAGATTGACTCTAAAACTTTGGATACAGAAAAAGATCGACCTCGTGAGAAATTCCGTGAAAGGGATCGTGATCACGACCGGGAGGCTCGGGAGGCTCGTGAAAAGGAACGGGACCGTGAACGTCGAGAACGGGAAAGAGAGCGTGAGGAAGAAACCAAATTACGTGAGAGGGAGCGCTTAGAGAAACAGGCGCTACGAGAGCACGAAAAGGAATTGGAGTCTATTAAGGAGCAAGTAAGCTCTTCAACCAAATTTCTCTTTATATGTGTTGAGTTTGATGGAGGAAATTGTTTTTAAAATGTGGAAAACCATGGATGCCATTTAGTCTGTAAAGCACGGGCAAGTCGTAATCGATTTGGGATGCATTTGTTGCACATCATATTAATATCTCCTTTGGGTTTACAACACTATCAATCCTTTATCAGAGCATACGGAAGTTCTAGGTGTCAATGTCGGTTGCATCTTTGTAGATATTGGGCATTGTACTTGTGGACCAACTAGAGGTGCACTTTTATGAGTGCAGTACTTGGGTGCTAAGAAGCTGAAGAAGAGAGTTGTCAAGCCAAGTGAGAAATTTCGCTTCTCATTTGACTGGGAGAATACTGAAGATACATCGAGGGACATGAATCCTATGTAAGGAATTTTCTTTACTCTTTCTTTTGTTTATATACAAGTGACTTTGTGTGTATCAGGTTCTGGAAGACTCTAGGAAGCTGCGAGAGTTACTATAAAATGCAAGATGTTGCTCAAGTCTTGGTAGGGTTTTGTAATTGCCTGTTAGTGTTGCCATTGAAGTCTAGAATTGTGTTTTTGTGTTTTTTTGTGGTACAAATTTGTTGATGAATGTATGTGCCAGGACTCACAATCTATTGTATCTTGATGTAGATACCAAAACCCACATGAAGCTCAGCTTCTGTTTGGTAGAGGATTTCGAGCAGGAATGGATCGGCGTGAACAGAAAAAGGTATGGTTGAGGCCCCTTTCTTTATATGTTAGTGAACATGAGATTGAATGCATTGTCAGCTCTTTGAAAGTTCTGGAGTGACCCTCACAGGTTGAGTTGATTGTGCTTTTCAGCTTGCAGCCAAGAATGAAAATGACTTGCGAAAAGAAATTCGGGTATGTCCCTGACATTAAAAATCATTTAGTGGAATTTTTTGAATTCTTGTCATTTTTTACCACTGGCAAGTATCTCTGCTGTTTTGCTTGAACTATTTCATTATGTGTCTTGGGATTATTGTTGTTGTTGTGTCATGTGACATGGTAGCACGTTGTGTACATAATCTCTGTCGTACCTTCTTGGGCCTTATTCGATCTCCTTGTCAAGTCGTGGAGAGCTGGTTCTTTTTCTGCACTGTTGTCTTCTATCCTTACTAACTCAGTCTTATTGTACGTGGTTTGCACTATAGCTCAAGGATGGAATTGAAGAGAGACCAGAAGAGACTGCAGCGCAGATGCAGAAAGAGGAAGCTGCAGATATGTACGACACGTTTGACATGCGTGTTGACCGTCACTGGTCTGAAAAGAAGGTCCCCTCCTTGTCCATCACCATATATATGGAAAGATATTGATAAGTTTGCCTTGTATAAGAATGCATCGTTTTACAGTTAAAGATGTTATGATGTTATGATTTTATGCTATAAATGAAGCTGAGGCTGGCATGCCTCAAGGGATGTAACGGCTATTTGTGCATGGAGATGACTTTATAATTTGACGTGGATGTAGGTTGAAGAGATGACAGAGCGAGATTGGCGTATCTTTCGGGAGGATTTCAATATTTCTTACAAGGTAAGTATATATCCACAGTTTCTGGAGTCTTTGGTTGCATAGACTTGAATTTATGTAATGAATGCTGTCCACACTTCATTAAGTTATAGTTTTTCCCCAGGTTCCTTGCCGAGGTGTATGTTTATCTATTTCATCTATTTGATGACTGGTTTTGTAGTCTTATGATATTCGGTGATTTTATTGATGTAGGGTTCACGTATTCCAAAACCCATGAGAAACTGGGCAGAGGGTGCCCTGAGTCCAGAGCTATTAAAAGCTGTTCAGAAGGTTGGGTACACAAAGCCATCCCCTATTCAGATGGCTGCCATTCCTATAGGTCTTCAGCAGCGGGATGTCATCGGCATCGCTGAGACTGGTACTTTCAAATGCTCTGAATGTCATCGATAATTCTTTCTGAGGCTACAACATGTCTCCCATACCCTTTAGAATAGCTTATTTATTCTCAGTAACTTAGTATTACAATGCTCTAATCTTGGTGCGAGTGTATTGAAATTGCTAATCTTGCTCGTTGTAATATATTTGTTGTTTGACTCTGCTTCAAAGTGCTGGTTGTGGTGTTATCATTTGTGTTTCGTAGAAACTTCTCTGGAGTACGTTCATTGACTTTAAACTGCCTTCAATTTGAAACCAATTTTCAGGTTCTGGAAAGACAGCAGCTTTTGTTTTGCCCATGTTGACGTACATTTCCAAGCTCCCTCCCATGACAGAAGAAATTGAGGCAGAAGGTACAGACCTTCACTTCGCAGATCTCGTTTATCCTTGTCTGGATCACCGTAATTGACAAGGTTTCTTAGTAATCGTTTTCTTGGTTTCTCACTATATGGAGACTGATGTTTCAAGGGTTCTTTTGGCTGGTTGTAGGTGACGTGTTGTGCTAGATTGTTGTCTAGAATCTAGCCAGACGTGTTGCTGTTTTTTAATATTGATAAAGTGTGATTGTGTTTTTTCCTAGGTCCGTATGCAGTGGTCATGGCGCCAACAAGGGAACTGGCCCAGCAGATTGAAGACGAAACTGTCAAGTTTGCACATTTTCTTGTACGTTCACTGAGCATTATATGTTTATGCCTGACACTGTTGTCCTGGCTTTTTGCATATTGAGTATATTGAGTAACTTTTAAGTGCTTGGACTAAAGTAGAATTCCAATAAATAGTAAATTATAATCACTTCCTGAAAACTTCTTTATTATTCAATAACGTAGGACATGCTTTTTTCTTTCAATTAAAATCGATTTCAATTGTTTGTCTCTTTATGGAGTTAATTTTTTCCTTGTGACTGATGGGCTGGCTGCAGGACATTCGTGTTGTGTCAATCGTGGGAGGTCAATCTATTGAAGAACAAGGCTTCAAGTTGAGACAGGTTGGGTCTTCATGTCACCTATTCTGGACTGTACATCTGTTAATCAATTTCTCTGAGACGAAGCATTTTGTATTTTTACTGAACGTGAATCTATAAGGCTTTTTACGTGCTGAAATTTATATTGTGGCAATTGCGAAGCATGTTTTTTTCCTTCCTGATCATTGCATGTACCAAACTCATTTACAATGCATAAATTTGCTTGTAACAGGGGTGTGAAGTTGTGATTGCCACACCAGGACGGCTTATTGACTGCCTGGAAAGGAGGTATGTATCACGCCACATAGGTGTATTTTCTGTAGGTTGATTTGTTAGTTTTCATTGCTTAAAAAATAGTAGTTTTATCGAAATTGCCATGGGGAGTGTAATGTTCTTTTCTTTAGTATCCCATGAGGCAATTTCAATCGTTTCACCGAATGATTTGACTTTGTGTTTTTTGTTGCAGATATGCTGTTCTTAACCAGTGCAATTATGTTGTGTTGGATGAGGCTGATCGAATGATAGACATGGGTTTTGAGCCACAGGTAAGAGATCAAAAGGTCTCGTTGTTCATTTTCACATGAAAATGAGTTTGGCAAGAATCGCTTCTCACAAAATATTTTGATATGGAGTAGTTTTTATGTACCGGGAGATCTCTATTTAAGTCTAGAAATAATTGCGTTGACCTGCTCGACTCCATGCAATCGTTTGCTATTTAGCTGCCGAACTTAGTCATAGTGACCTGAAAATGTGTTTCTTAGCGTGGCTGCTATTGGTACAGGTTATGGGAGTTTTGGATGCCATGCCTTCAAGTAATTTGAAACCCGAGAATGAAGATGCTGTAAGAGTTTTCTCCTCATATTTGTTCTTTGTTGCATTTATTTTTCAGTTTTGTTGTGGAATTTTGCTGTTAACGAGTCTCTTATGTTTTACTTCGATGCATTTACAGAACTATTTGCTATTGAGCGCTGTAGTTGAGTTGATTTGTGACTTGAAAATTATTTGGTGTTCGTAATTCAGGAACTTGATACACAGAAGATTTATCGGACAACATATATGTTCAGCGCAACGATGCCACCTGCTGTGGAGCGTTTGGCACGGAAGTATCTTCGAAACCCTGTTGTGGTGAGATTTTATCCTTTCTTTTCCTTCATCCTATCATGTTCCTGTCCTAAGCTTTCCAGTTTACTCCTTTTTCAAACTGTCCCATCTTTTAGTAAGTCTCTAAATGTTCACTTTGAATGTTTTAGACAGTTTGGATCTCCGTTCATTTCTAAAATCATGATTTTCTGAATTGGTTTTTGTTGGATGTATTGCAGGTAACAATTGGAACGGCAGGCAAGGCAACAGATCTTATCACACAACATGTGATAATGGTCAAAGAGGGTGATAAATTGGACAGGTATGTTGAAATGTCTGCAAAAACTCCGAGTGAAACGGATCCTATTTCATCTTTTCACTATGTTTAAGGTTTGCATTTGTTGTCGGGTCTATTTTGTGTTCCGACCTTTTCTCCGTGTCTGCCCATCTGCTACAATCTATTTCTTGAAAATTGGATCTATAAACTCAAAATTAGTCAACGCTCATTTTGGGATTCACGTATTTGTACTTCATGCAACTTCCTTTTAAACTAGCTCATCAATCAAGTGATATGCCGAAAAGTAATATTAAGCTTAACCGAATCGTGCGTTTTTGTGCAGATTGTGCCGTGTTGTGAACGAGATGGGTGACAAAACAGCCATAATTTTTGTGAACACAAAGAAAACTGCAGACACGTTGTCAAGACAGCTTGACAAAAATGGTTACCGAGTTACTACACTTCATGGAGGCAAGACCCAGGAGCAGCGAGAGGTGAGACTGAATTTATTTGATGAAAACATCTTGTACCAATTAAATTGAAGCTCATGTGAAAATTGGTAGTTAAATCACAGATTCCAATTCTCGCTGCTCGCTGGAATTTTTCCCTTATCTTGTGGTGTGTGGTATGTGTCCAGGTGAGCTTGGACGGGTTCAGGAACAAGAGGTTCAACTGTCTGGTTGCCACGGATGTTGCCGGTCGTGGTATTGATATTCCAGTAAGTCACCAAATACTCTACAAGTTTTCAACTTTTCCTTCGGACAGTAGATCTTTGTAAGCATCATGAGCTGATTCGTATCGATCTCTTCAGTTTTGAGCTCTTCGAAATGTACAATCTCAGGTCGTCTTCGTAGTATTCACTGCAATGCAGAGTAGTTTCCTAATCCTGTACATGTATTGTTATTGCAGGATGTCGCCCATGTTATCAATTACGACATGCCTGGAAACATTGAGATGTATACTCATCGTATTGGTAAGATGACTGGTCATCAACCCATTTATATCAGTTGAGGGAGAGCTAGGCAGCTTGCTAGGACAGCTATGTCAATCATAAGATTGACATTTTCTGGTTCCCTTCATACGCATAATCTTTGAAGTTATATTATTAAGCCTTAGCTACGAGCTTCAAAGTATATGGCGTTGAGTTTGAAAAGGAATTTCAGATTTCACCATAAATGTCTTGGATTGTAGCAGCAGCATCTTTTATAATATTAGGCTCTGTCTCCAGACCCCTGTCAACAATGTATTGGACTGTATGACTGATATCGTGACCTTTTCCCCTTTGTAGGACGTACTGGTCGTGCTGGCAAGACGGGTATTGCTACAACGTTCTTGACTCTTCACGACTCTGATGTCTTCTATGATCTGAAACAGGTTTTTCTATGACCTCTTCACAGTTCCCCTTATCTCTACCTAAAGTGGATCCTTCCACTTTGGAAGTGTCAATTCCATGGTTTTGCCGTACAAGGGAGTTGGATATGGTTCCGACAATAATACCCCACTACTGTGTAGGAGAAAGTAACATATCCCCATATTGCATCTATTGGTGTCTCTTGTTTTATCCTAATCGGGTTTATCTTGTTGTGCAGATGTTGGGGCAAAGCAACAGCCCCGTTCCACCCGAGCTTGCGCGACATGAAGCATCCAAATTTAAACCAGGTTTGTTTCAACCTTATATTGGATTCTCATGCTTCTCATGCATTTGTTTCTGAAGGCTACACGAAGTGGTGGTTCCGGTATGCTAAACACTACAGACATGATCGTATCCTGCACCTGATTTGTATTTAGTAGCTGTGACAACTAGTATTGACCTCTAAGTCTACTCAAATGTTCTCATTTAGAACTATTTTTCATCTATTTTTTGTGCATCTCATTGCAGGATCAATTCCAGACCGTCCACCACGGAGAAACGACACAGTATTTGCAAACCACTAGCGTGAGAGAAGTTGGGCAGTCTAAGTTGTCCACATCATGTTTCCAATATCTGGACTTTCGGATCTCAACAGTAGTTCAGCAATGGTACAACAGTAGTACACGCACAGCTCTCTTTCTTACTGTGTAGTCCTCATTCTGGAGATAGGAGTGACTCATTCACAAGTGCGGTCAGATTTCGACGCAATGTACAGTATTCTGGTGATGGTCGCAAACACAATCCTTGCTATGAATTTGAACATATTCGGTTCTCCTATAAGTGCCGATGTCGGAATAGATAATTACCAAAAGACTGCATGTCTAGAAGTTGTGGCATAACATTTAAGACGTGAGCACCCATAATCGCCAAAATCACCACTTATTGCAATTTTGAAAAAACTCATTGGAATTTGGATGAACGAATAATGTGTTGTTAGGAATTAGAAGAGAATGTGAGGTGAAGAAAGTAGAGAACTTCAGCCCAAACTGCAGAGATATTTACTTCGAAAGTGTATCCAATAATGATGAAAAGATTACATCACGCACCCAAAGGGTGGATTTCTCTTCAATGACTTCTCTCAGTGTCTCCCTTTATCAACACTTTATCATGCCCTCTTCCATTCATGCTCCCCTAAATATTTAGGTGTTATACCAGGGGAAGTTGATAAAGGGCACTCATTCCATATATCATATTTTGACTTCAATTTGACTTCAAATTTGCAAATGAAGAACTATCTCCCCACTTTGGTCCAAATGTTCTCTAAAATGCTTTAGCATGCCTTCTCTTCAAAAGTAAGGATAACAAATTTTAATATTTTTACTGATGCAACTTGTAATGCCAAAAATGTGCATATGTGGATCATATTAAGACCCTAGGATCCATTTTGGCTACATCTATAAACTGAACTTTGAAAACTTACACACTTTAATACTGTGTCCCAAAATTTTTAAAAGGAGGGAATTTGGAATTCGCTTTCAAGTGCCAAAAAGATTGTACAAAAACTAAGGCAAGGACAGTTCAATAATACAAATGCTTGAGTATCTCGACATATCTTCAGGAAATCAACAATCAGCATTCAATTGTTATACCTGCAATTTCCAAAACATTAGAATTGCAGAATCAAAAGCAAAGATATTTTCAAACCATCCACAATCAATCAAGTCTAGAGACTGCGTGAGTAGTATTTCTGATTATAAACAGAATAGATTCACTAGTTGCAACTGGTGCTCATCAAAGACCAGATGCAAAGCCTCATTGACCTAATCTGTACAAAACTAGTCACAACCCGAGCTCATGGACCCAAAAGGTACACTGAAAATCCGAGAAAAACATGAAGCAGATGATTTGAATACTCAATCCCTTCGCAGATTAGTCTCCTCCTCCAAAGCTTTCGCTCTCCAACAAACCATGCGAAATATCGACATGAAAACTAATTGGACTCGGAGGAGGCAATGGAAGCGTGAAAGCTGCAGGACAACCAGAGAGATAGTTCATCCACGATCCTGGGCTCTCACCAGACGGCTCTGTGGAATTGGTCAAATTCATTAGGGCTGCAGCGCTGGATTCGTCTACGACGTGAGTGATCTGCACGGAGCTGCCGGGCGACCACCGACCAGACGAGCTCGGGGCAACAAGGGCATCCTCCAAACTCCAATCAAGCATGCCCTGATGCTCTTCTAATGTTCCGATGATGCTACCCACAAAATCAGCACCCACAAAAGGGGGCTCCATCGAGGCACTGTCCGCCAATTCAACAAGTGCGTCCGGGTGCAGCGAGGGAGGAGGTTGGGAGATGCCATCGTCGGATTCGTCCGCAACTCCACAACTTAGAAAAGATGCGATCTCTGAGAATGTGAAAAAACCTAAAGTGTCCCCAATGCAGCCTTTGGACGACGATTCTGGAGTTTGGGAGGACACCGAAGGGGGAGAGGAGGGGAGTGTGGAGGCCATGGATGCCAGCCACTTCACTTGCTCCTTCACAAATCTCAACTTGTCTTGTTCGTTGAGGTTTTCTACTGGTGAGGGCCTGGTGCCCTGGTTGACAGAATCCCAGGGGTGTCTGGAAAGTTGAGGAGATGTGGCTTGTCGTAGTAGTGGAAAGCTGCGTCGATGGCGCGAGCAGCTTGCGCTTGAGACTTGAATTCTCTGAAGGAAACCTTGTCCTTGTACTTGGGCGGCTTCATCTCGGCTGCCCACGTCCTGCGCTCGCGGCGGTAGCGGACTCCCTTGAATCGCTTGGCCTCAGGTGGATGGTTTCCTGGCGCTGCGTCTTGCTCGGGTGGCGCAGGCACTTGGTGGAAGGGGTCAACTGTTGTTCGCCTTCGTTTCCCGGGGCGCCATGTGGGGAGTCTCCTCGGACTGAGAAGATCCACGATGTCGAATTGCACGTGCCACACAACGCATTCTTCAATTTCTGAGAGACTTTCCCCGATAATCTGGGTGCGAAAGGCAGCCAAAAGCGAAGCCGCCGCTCTCGTACATTAGGAATGTATTTGTCAAGGGTGGAAACCGCGAAAGAGTATATACCTATGCGACTAGCTACCATAGATTGTCTAATGGAAAGGCGACGAAAGGAGGAAAGGGGTTTTCCTTGCGCACTGGCAAGGAGTGACGGGAACTGGACCGAGCAGCTTGTACGTGTGACCAGACTGGTGATGACGTCGGAGCGCTCGATCGGTTTGAGAAAATGCGTTTTCGAACACTGGCGAGGACTTGGCCTGCTGGTGCAGATGGTGCATCACCTCTGCCTCGTCCAGATCCTCATCCTGGTCAGCTTGCCATTCCAGTGCCTCCCTCGTCGCCAAATCGACCCCTCGTGCATAGCGTAATCGCTTGAGTAGTGAACTATCGTTTATAACTGTACGTGGCGTGGTAGCACGCCCTATACACATGATAACGAGAACCCGGATATCCGCGCAACCAACGAATTAAATTCTGGGCCAGATTAGTGGATTCGATGGCGAGCCATGGAGATGAGGGGAAGGCGCACTCCCTGCAACAGCGATCACACACACAAGTTTACAGTTAAGGAATACAAGAGCCAGGTTCTAAGTTAGTTCTTGAGTCGGTGCACCCAAGAGCAAGCACAAATGGTCGAGTCCCAGTCGTAGCGGCCATGGCAGTGGGCGTACTGCAGAGGACGATCACTAACGAAGCTGGTTGTAGACTGACGACATGCAGACTCTACGAATTCGCGAAGTGAGAGTAACTGCCTTTGGAACCCGACGACGACTCATGTCTGATCTCGAGCGTTCAGTGCAAGTCAACGAGACAGTGGCAGGGTGTGTTTTTTGGGCCTTATGAGGCCCAAATGCCTCAAAAAAAAATAGGCTGCACTAAGCTTTTAGAAAAATTTGAAGAAAAATTGGATGATGATGCCAAATTGCTCCAATATTTTAAAAAAATTGGATGAAATTGTCAATTTTAAATGAAACTCATCCAAATATGTGGATGAAAAGATAGTTCTATCCAAAATATAGATGAATACTAAAATATTTGGCTACATTATTTTCTCGTATGATGCCACTTCAACACTACTCCAAAAACCAAAAAAAAAACCCTGGACAGTGGGAAGTGAGTGGGGCACCACAGGGGGCGAACTCGCATTCACTTATAGAATAATATATTTGAACCCTAACTACAGTACACAAAAGAGTGAAATTAGGTTACCCCACACTAATTTCTTGACATCTGACACTATATAAATATTTCAAGTTATTGTACAAGAATGCACTTTTGAATTAGGTATTGTTATGATTGGGACTCATAAACCTCCATGTGTACAAATGAAAATATTTTTAGAAATATTTGTTGACTTTGATGGCTTGTAAAGTAACTTTCTTGATGTAAGCCAACCTAATTGTTAATCCCTAAACGCCTCAATCCTTTTTTGAATTTTTGCACTTTTTTGCTGATATCTTTGCACAAAAATATCATTTACTGGAATTTCATGAATTTGGTTGTAAAGGAAGGTTGTCTTTTCTAGATTTAAGTATCACATTGGATGAATGAGAAGTTAGTTGGACTACAGAGTGCCTTGAAGCCTTCCGTTCATTGTCCAAAAAATGGACGTCGGAGCACTTCAGGGTTAAAGCAACCTAATTGTCAAGGCAACCTAATTTCACTATTTTGTATAAAGATTCTTGGATGCTTGCCCCACTTCCGACGATGAATTTCAATTCATCAATAGTAAATCACGACTTGCTAGGTGGCAGCTTCTTCCTAGAATTCATAAAACAAGAAAGCAAGCTAGGCTTTGAGGAGAATCGCATTTAGAACAATTAACCTCTAAAGGACCAAGCTACATTTTTTTGGCAATATAGCAATTTTGGGCAGCTCGCTACAAACGAGTTTTTTTTTTTTTTTCTTTGAAAATTTCTCACAACATGTGCCTAAGGAGTGGCTTTAAGGCGCAACAATTTTCATAACTTTTGACTCCATAATTAAAAAGTTATTGCATGATATGTGATTTTCATTGAATTTTGGGCAACCCGGGCAGCTCAGAAAACTTCTTTAAAAATTACTTTAAAAAAATAAAAAATAAAAATTGATTCTCTAGATTTATATATACATGGGAAGCTTTGAATCATTCAATTTCAATTAATGAGATGAAAGTTATGAGGACTTTTAGTTTGTGGGCAGGTATAGAGTCTATGTGAAAACCATACCTACCCGCAAATTAGAACTCCTCATAACTTTCATCTCATTAATCAAAATGGAATGATTCAAAGCTTCCCACATATTTATAAATCTAGAGAACCAATTTTGAATTTTTATTTATTTTTAAATTAATTTTTAAAGAAGTTTTTGACCTGCCCGGGCTGCCCAAAGTTCAATGAAAAGTACATATCATGCAATAACTTTTTAACTATGTAGTCAAAAGTTATGAAAATTGTTGCACCATAAAGCTACTCTTCGAGCACATGTTGTGTAAAATTTTCAAAGAAAAAAAATAAAAAATCCATTTTTAGTGAGCTGCCCCAAATCGCTATGTTGCCAAAAAAACACAGCTTTTTCCTTTAGAGGTTAACCAAGGGTTTTCATCATGAGGAATAGTCAAAGACTGCCTTTTTTGTTAGTGCATTGCCCAAAATTGAAAAAAAAAATTCTTTTTTTAAATTTCAACCATACAAAAGTATATGAGACTGGTTCCAATTGACAATGTGTTGGAAAAATTTCAGCCCATTTGACTCCATCGATTGAAAGATTATAATGTTTGAAGGGAGAATTTTTTTTTTATTCTTGTGAAATAGGATTGGCAAACTTCAAGCCCTCTTGGAGTAAAGTTTTTTCTCTTGATGAATTTGCGTCACTCTACCATTGAGTTAGGTACACTCATGCAAAACTTTATAAGCAAATATGGAGTCCAACTTATTCTAAATCACATTGCAATGCAAGGAGGTTAAATGAACTAGCAATATACTAGTCAATTTTTGATGAATTCTAGTGCAATGAAGAAATTTTTTATTTGAAATCCAAAGGTGAAAAGGTTAGAGACAAACATTTGGAATCAATATGTGAAACATTTCAAGTACTTTGATTTTATAGAATGCAAGATCATAGGCCTTGAAGTTGGAAGAAAATGTTTTTTTCTCAAAATTCAACAGTGCAAGTATATGAGCCCAAGAATGCAAGCCCAAAAATGCGAGCTTGTGAGCATTGAGTCTACAGTATAGGTACCTATAATATAAATACCCTACATTATTGAAGGTATATATATCATAAGCACCTATAATATGGGGATTTATAACATATATACCATATAATCATAGACGATTTCTATAGTATATACACCTATAACATAGTTGTGTAGCCTTCTAGGCTCACATAATAGCAACCCTCTCTCAAAACCTTCCCAATATAGCTAACAAAATTTGAATCCTTTTTTATTGTGGCTTAAAAACAAAATTTAAATCATTTTTGGACTATTTTATTAGTTTCATACATGCCAAATTTCAAAAGTTGATGAGGGGTTTAGCAAAAGATGCCCGAGAAATGCCTAAATTGCCTTAACTACCCAAATTTTTGTTGCACTTTTTTCCATGTATTATGCAATGATTGGCAAATATGCCATGATTAACAATATATAAAACTGTTGCATGCAATTGCATTTTGCAAATCTAATTGTTCTAATTCATTCCTCTATGAAATGAATTAGTAACCTCTATTTCCTAACTCACTCCTAATTCCTCTCAAATTAAAATTTATTTTTATTTTTTACATTGCAAAAAAAAAATTTGGTTCCCCCAAACTTAAAGGGTTGAGAGTCTATTCATTCATAGTCCCACAAAAAAGTCTACAGAGCAAAGACAAGTGACGTAGAAACTACATACCCTTATTAGAGGAAAGACTCTATCTTGCCTAATATTTAAAATTGTAATTCAAGAACACTTTTTTTTTATGATCCGTGAGAGAGCTAGAGAGCCAAATCGGTTTCAAATTTAACCATGCAATTGAAGTTTGGATAATTAAGCCTTAAACGATAGTTTAGGTTCTAGAACAAAAGCCCAAATTTAGATATGAGAACCTACCTTACATAGGCATCACAAAGCTTTACAAATGTCCAATCAATGGTGAACTTCTACACCCTCCCCGAAGCAATGGACAACTTCAAAGCTAGTGTGCAAAAAATTTGATCAAACCTTCTAACACAAAAATTGCAAATTCAAATTCTCATTCGATATACAAAACTTTGCTTAACAAATGCATCTTGTGCAAAAAAAAAAGTCAAATAATTGGACTATATTTGAGTATTAGAGATGCCATCCTAGAGATTTCTTGAAAATCAAGTCCTTTGGGATGGGGAAAATGTTCAATGGTTAAGGCAAGCCATAGCGCATTCTCATCCCATTGGTTGTTGTACATCTTTTTAAGTTTTCAAAGTCACAATTTTTATTTCAAAAAAACAACAATTCATGGAATAATATCCATGAATTTGGATCAAATCATATTTGGAAAAAATGAAATACTTTACAATAGGAGGTTAAGTCATTCAATTTATATCTTCCCTTTGAGGACTATAGGGGGACAATTCTTGTCTGTTGAAATGCTAATGTAGATCCCTTTTCAATTCCTTACCCCATTGCAATGATAATTCAAAGATGACACTAGTAGAAAACTCAACGTCCAAATCAACAGAAAAGTGTTGTTTTTTCCTGTTGATTTGGTCACGTTGATCATCAACTGAAATCTGTTGATTATTTTTGTTGATTTGGTCAATTCCAAGGAGAAAAAAAAATTAATTAATTAATTTTTTTTTTGCTGCCCGAAATTTCCGGACAGCAGAAAAGAAATTTTTTACACTGCCCAGAAATTTCGGGCAACCCTCACAATCACTGGTCGCCCATGGGATTTGAACCCTTGACCTCGGGCTTGGTAACCGAAAGCTCTAACCAACACACCAAACTTATAATCACATGTGAAATGTATATATTTTTTTCTTACTTATGCATTTAGAATTCTGTGTTTTCTAACTCAGCAGACTTTGGCGGCCATTTAGGCATAGGAAAACAACTTTTTTCAAAAAACTTTGAACTAAAAAAAGTTGGAAAATCAAGTTAAGTTTCGTCTCCAAAAATTCGTTTGAGATTTGGAGACTCCAATTAAAAGTTATAGACAAATTTCAGAGGGGATGTTTGAAAATGTCAAAGAAAATGTCCCTTTCAACCCCTCTTTGAAATTTGTTCATAACTTTTGATTGGAGTCTTGAAACCTCAAATGGATTTTTGGAGATAAAACTTAACTTGATTTACCAACTTTTTCTAGTTCAAAGTTTTTTGAAAAATGTTATTTTACTATGCGAAAATGGCCATCAAAGTCTGCTGAGTTTTAAAAAGAAACAAATTGCGAATGATTAAGTGAATAAAAAGTTCATTGTGCATAGAATTCCAACCACGGTCTTTTAACTCCTAGAGTACCAAATGACGTTTTTTTGGCAACTTAGCAATAATTGTGGACATGCAATTTATTACAAAAGGGATTTTTCTTGTTTTTCTTTAAAACTCTCACATAACATGTGGTCAAAATGTAGCTTCAAGCGTGCCGCAACAATTTTGGTAACTTTTGAGAGCATAATTAAAAGCTATTGCATGACATATAATTTTAATTGCTTGGTGGGCAACTCGGACAACTAAAAAAAATTCGTTTTCTTAAGAATAAAAATTTTCAACTTGGTTTCTTAGATTTATATTTACTTGAAAAGCTTAGAATCATTGCATTTGTACTAAGAAGAAAGGTATGAGGAGTTTTATTTTCTAGGCAATTAAGGAATCTCTACTCAAAAATGAACTTTGAAGTCCTTTATTTAATTCAATTTGCAATATTTGCAAAAAATACAAAACCATTGAATGTAGATTATTTATTACAACATTACAAACATTAGCATTGGAATTTTTCATTTGTGTAACTAAATTGTTAACAATTTAGTATTTTAAATCATACTCTACTTTTTTTTGTAATTTTTTCCAAGCATGAATGTGGAATACTTTTGTTGAAATATTTCTTATTTATTTCCAACTTATTTCTTCAACATATTATGGAGAGTAACAAGTTAATTGTAGGATCTACACATTTTTGTCCAAAAAGTTTGTTATGAAAGATGAAATCTAATTAATCATTTGAGAAGGGTTGAAAATACTTTCTTTTTGAAATCCAAGCAATATAATCTCGCAATTGGTAAGGTTTTCAATGTGTTAACCTTACGCTACTACAATGAAACAAAAACATTCTAAAAGATTCCAAAATATTAAAAGATTCCTAAAGATTCTCAAAAGATTCTAAAAGATTCCATAAGATTCCATAAGATTCCAAAAAGATTCCAAAAAGCTTCTAGATTCCTTGAATTTCTGTTGATTTGGTATTGCACTGTCCAAATCAACAGAAAGCGGTCGGTCATTATGTTGGCTTTTATAGAAAGTCCTTACACTGCTCTAAACAACAGAAATGAACAGAAATTAGTTGATTTTCTGTTGATTTTGTCATGATTTTTCTACTAGTGTGATATTTGTAAAAAATGAGAGTATTCTTTGCATCAACAAGGGAGGCACTACAATGACAAATTGTTGAGGTTGATGATCTACTCGAGGCAAAGGTGATGCACAATGTGCACTAGTAGGCCAAGTCCTCGCAAGGGTTGGAAGAAGCAATTTCTCAAACCAAGCACTCTAACACCATTGGTAGCAAGTTGCTTTGTCCAAACTCCATCACTAGTGCATATATAACTCGTGTTGAAACAACATTCTAAACGACAGTTAGATGTCATTTTGAATATCATTTATTTCATGTTGTTTTGATTGGGGTGTTTGGACTATGTCGTTTCAACCATGTTCCAAATGTACATTTGACACTCAAAACCACCACACTTTGTAGAATTCTTCTTTCCTAAATCTACCCGCGCTTCTATATATGACGTCTATCAATGGTGTACATTTTAGGTTTCTATAATAATTCACATTTCAGGAAATTTTAATTTCAAAATTCAAGAACGCATCATAGATTTTGCACCTCTTAATGAACCACATAATGTACAGTAAGGTCTACTTCATTTACGAATTTTTGAAATTGCAGGGAATGCAATTTCAGATCTGTCAACTTTGACAGCCTCCCAAGGGCTCAAAAATGCTTCTTTGACCCTGAAATTTTTACCACAACTTCATCTTTAAGTTAATTATATGTATGCCAACTTTCAAGGCCAAATGATTTACAGAAAAAAATATATTCAAAATCTCTCAACATGTGTAGCCGTGAAAAAAATTTCACTACTGCCAACTTTGACACCCTCCCAAGGACTGAAATTTTTTTCTTTTTCTATGAAATTTTTGGCATAGGACCATCTATATGTTGATTACATGTGTGAAAAATTTCAAGTCCAAAAGCCCCCTAAAAAAATAGATATTCAAAATCTCCCAACAAGTGTATTTGTGAAACAATTTCACTACTACCAACTTTGACACTATCCCAAGGGTTGAAAAATTGTTTATTTACCATGAAAGTTTTATGATGAAATAATCTCTATGTTAATAACATGTGTGCCAAATTTCAAGTTCAAAAGATTCACACAAAAAAAAATATGCCAATTCTACCAACATGTGTAGTTGTGAGAATAAAAATTTCAGCCCTTGGGATAGTGTAATTTTCTGGGTTAAAACTTTCACATGGATGTAGAAAGTCTTTCTCACAACTACACATGTTGGTAGAATTAGAATATCTTTTTTTCGGTAAATTTTTTGACCTTGAAATTTGGTATACATTTTATTAATATAAAGATGATCTCATGCCAAAAATTTCATAGTAAAATGTTTTTGTTTCAACCCTTGGGATAGTGTCAAAGTTGGTAGTAGTGAAATTTTTCTCACAACTACACATGTTGGTAGAATTGGCATATTTTTTTTTGTGTGAATCTTTTGAACTTGAAATTTGGCACACATGTTATTAACATAGAGATTATTTCATCATAAAACTTTCATGGTAAATAAACAATTTTTCAACCCTTGGGATAGTGTCAAAGTTGGTAGTAGTGAAATTGTTTCACAAATACACATGTTGGGAGATTTTGAATATCTATTTTTGTAGGGGCTTTTGGACTTGAAATTTTTCACACATGTAATCAACATATAGATGGTCCTATGCCAAAAATTTCATAGAAAAAGAAAAAGAATTCAGTCCTTGGGAGGGTGTCAAAGTTGGCAATAGTGAAATTTTTTTCACGGCTACACATGTTGGGAGATTTTGAATATCTTTTTTTTGTGTAAATCATTTGGCCTTGAAATTTGGCACACATATAATTAACTTAAAGATGAAGTTGTGGTAAAAATTTCAGGGTCAAAGACGCATTTTTGAGCCCTTGGGAGGCTGTCAAAGTTGGCAGATCTGAAATTGCCTTCCCTGCGATTTCAAAAATTCGTAAATGAAGTAGACCTTACTGTACATTTCAAGCCGATAGTTTTAATCATTCTTCACATTTCATCAGTGGAAATCAAATGCATGTGTTCATTCTAGTACAAAAGAAAACAAAATTTTGTAGAATTTCTGAGGCTCACATCATTGGCTTGCATAGATTTTCACTAGTATATATAATCTTGTATTCCCTATCACACATTTGGGCAAACAAAAATCTTCAGAAAATGGATGTTTAAAAAATTCAAGGCTTCACCTACATTGGAGGTGAGTTTCTACTCCCCAATGGATCCCCTATTACATATTGTTGAAAACAACATAATTATCCTCAAATTGAATTCAATTTCCCCTACCAATACTCTCCCTCCTCAACAGTAGCAGGCTTAGAGCATCTCCAATGCGCACGGAAATAGTGCCTCTATTGCCTCTTTACCAAGCAGTCAGTCATTTATAAAAAAAAATTGAGCTCCAATGTAACCATTATGGATCCTAGCACTTCCACGGTCTCAATATGTGACCCCTCGGGTCCGGCAAATTTTCAAAATGTGAAGGGCCCGCAAGTTGGCTCCCGTAGAAGTAATCATTATTGTCAACCTTTTTCTGCATTATCAACCCTTTCCGCATTGTTAATCGTGCCAATCAATTCAAACTTCCCTTGTTTCAATGAAAAGTCTTTTTTAATGTAGATTCTTTTCTTTTTTTCTTTTTATAATGCAAAAAGTCCATTTGACGTTTGGATTGCCGGCTTTGCATTGGGACAATCTGTTTTTAAAAAAGCCCGGCACTATAAAGGCCTTGTGGAATGTCTCTGTATTTGCGGATAGAGGGATTGTTTATAGAGACCGCACTGCGGATGCTCTTAGAGCAAGCCCAATGTAATCTTTGCATATGGCACCAAGAATTGGCAAGCCCGGGGCTGCATGCAAAATGAGGGCATAGGCCAAGCCTAACGCAACATGCATCGCCCCCAATGTAGCAACAAGCGGAGGCTTGGCAAACCACCGCAAAACAACTATTTTTAATTTTCAAGAATCTCTTGCACTTTCCAGCACGGGCGCTTTGAGTGGTATTCGGACTTTTTGGGTGCGTCAGAGAATCAGAGCTTCCATGTGATGTTCCTGGCTCAGCAAATTGCTTCAAAATGCCGAGCAGGGCCTCTTATTGCCGAGCACTAGAAAATTCAATTGACTAGAGCGACTGCATTAGGGTCCATTATTTCAAGAAGCATGTTACAAGCACTGTTGGCGCCATTCCCGTGCTTGCTCCAGTGTTGCATTGGAACTACTCTTACATCTCTAAATCTCAGGATTGCAAAACAGGCCCAAAATACCAGA
The DNA here is from genome assembly GCA_951799445.1 of Pseudisothecium myosuroides. Lineage (NCBI taxonomy): Eukaryota > Viridiplantae > Streptophyta > Bryopsida > Hypnales > Lembophyllaceae > Pseudisothecium > Pseudisothecium myosuroides. Next base: position 19,408,093 of record OX637287.1, on the reverse strand, counting down.
CATATCAGTACCATTAGAGTTCCAAAATACATGCCCAATTATTGAATATTTTTCATCGAGAACATGCAAAGAGTTGACTTTAAGAAACTGAGAGAGACTGCAATAAAGAACAAATAGCATTGGATCAAATATGCAAATCATTGCACACAAAGCATCGTTGAATAGGTGCTCAACAACCATGGTATTTTTCATAAATAAGAATTTGGATTCCTTTTGGATACAATCTTGTGCTTATGACAGTCTTGTAAGATTGTTCACATTCTCAATTGTTCAAACTTTTCATACTCCCTGTGTCCTACTAAAAATCTCCAAATCAGGCACAATTCTTGTCCCACTAAAAATCTCTATTGTATAATTTCGACCATTGAGTAAGCGTTGCCCGTCTTGAACGACCTCGTGGAGGCAAGTCAAGAAATCAGGGAGCATTCCTCTCTTAGAAATCTTGGCCTTGCCCACATGAAGCAATTTGTACTTCTTGTGCTTCCTCAGACAATAGTGTTGATGATGGATTCGGTGACCACTTCAGCTCTATGAAGATTTGTTCATGAAGTAGACTAGGTTTCTTTCTTGCGGATATTTAGGTTGGAACAAATGTTCTTAGAATCCCATTGTTGTCACCAACTTTAAATCATCAAGAATGATGGAGCTGGTAGTATTCACAAACTATTTTCAAATCTGATACTTTCTGCATGGATTTTGGATGACTAAACGATGATACCTAAGCTCGAGATTTTGCATAGATCTAAAGGATGGATTGCTAATTTTTGAATGCATGTATCATTGGCACAAAGACTATAAATATAGTTAATCCCTGGTAGAGAAGCTTTTGGGAGGTTTTTAGTGGGACAGAAGTAGTAGCTTTAATTAAAAGTTTTCTATATTATACGAAATAATTTTCAAAATTGATTTTGCAATGGAGAAAGATGAGAATATTCCCAAATACAAATGTGCAACAGACACAATGATGTAGAGATAGAACAAATGACCAATGGTTGCAACAAAAATCAAAGGCAAAAGAAACTCAAAGCTAAAACGTTTTCATACTTACTAATCTTAAATAGGATCACTTGTTTAATCTCCATGAGCACATGAAGATTGGGTCATCTTCACAATAGGGAGTAGGGCTAGTATAACATGGAGAAAGATTGTCAAAGTAGTTATCTTTTTCTCTTTATTCTTGTACTTTCCTCCGAGTGATAGGTCAACATTGTTGTAAGTAGATGGTTTTGACCCTTTGATTTTACTATCCAACACACTAACACACACAAGAAATAGTCTTTCATAAAGAGATAAGTCTTTGTGTAGCTTTGAACTCTCCTTCTTTTCAATACGCAAATAATTGAGATGGCTTAGAAAAGATTTATTCCAATCTTGAAGACCTTAAGATCTCTTGCAAGAGAGTAGGATCCCGTAATCTCTATAAAAAATTAACCCATCTATCTACAATTTTTGGTGAGATTTCCATGAAAAATGAGGGCTTCTTTGGCTTGTAATCGGACGATGCTATTTTGCGTGCGGTGAGCGTATAGCATAGAGCGGTGAGCGTACTTTTGCGAGCCCCGAGACCTCCAAAGTGGGCATTCTCTATAAAAGTAAAAGTAGGAGATAAAATCTAAGCAAAACAAAAGTTAAAAATTAAAACCGATCTACAACAGTAAAGCCCTATAGCCATGAGTGTGGTCGCATGTGAGAAATGATTGACCACGATTTTAGGCAGCACAGGGCGGTTTTAGGGTAAACAAAAATAATTAATTAAATAAATTGAGCAGGTACTCTATGGCCGTGGATACCCAATGGTCGCTGTTATCCTATGGCTGTGGATACCCAATAGTTGTTGTTATCCTATGGTCGTGGATACCCTGTGGCCGTTGTTATCCAATGGCCGCAGTTACCCTATATCCGTTGTTATCCAATGGCCGTTCATACCCTATAGCCGTTGATATTGTGACGCCACCTGAAAAGTTCCTTAAAATAAACTAAGGTTTCATTGAATATTATCACACCATTAGTCCAAATAGAACCATTTCATATTCTTCAAAAAACTGCAGCCATGAGTGTGTTTCGAATATTAAAAAAAAAAACTGAAAATTATTGAGGATGTAGGGATGGTCGTCAACAGAAACAAAATGTCTTCTAAGAGCGTCCATTCAGAAAAATTATATTGTGAGTACATTCTGCTGATAGAGCGACTAGACGGCAACAATTTTATGGACAAAGTGAAGATTAAAATCATGAAAAACTTCCACAAATTTTGGAGGGTTCGATTTTTATTGCAGTGCATGTTAAATAATTCCTCGGTATTAGTGAGCGTAGCCGAAGCCAAAAAGACTTTGATGAATTAATATAATTCAAGTGAACGACAAAATTCAATTTTACTCTGAAAGGATGCTAAGATGAACCATTACATCAGCATATACAGACAATGAACATTACAAATGAAAACACAAGATGTATGTAATGTAATTAGAACTCAAACAATAAATCCGGGAGACATAGGAATTATGAAAATGTAAAAGTCGAGGAACTGCCAGAAGATGCTGGTCTTGGTTCCATATCAACGTCTGCCTCATCATCAATAAAACGACAAACACGTCTAGGAAAACTTCTATCACTGCGCGTGGGGGTTGAAGAAGATTCTGCCGCTTGCAACATAGCGACGTCTGCATCCCACGGCGCCATAAAGTAGTCTTTGGGCGGAGATTGGAGTAGAGGGATCACTCTGAGCCAAACAAGTTTGTATAAGTAAATTGTAGGCCATGAACAGAAGACTGAAAGATAATAGGATCAAGCGCGAGACTTACTTACTGAATCTGTTCTTCTTAGTAATCTGCCGAATAGGGACGTCCAGTGCAATCTCTGGTGGAGTGTTGGTAGCAGGAAGTTCAATTCGAGCTGGAGCTTCGACCTAGTGGAACTGCTGCAATTTAGCCCTGAAGATGATGACGTCGTCTTCGAGGGCCGCAATGTGTCGTCCAATACCTTTGCAAGCTCGAATAGAATTACCTGGAAGTAGATGAAAGAATTCAGTTTAGGACATGACCAAGGAGAACGAAAGAAAAATTCATCACGAAAGAAAGCAGTACTCACCGAGAGAAGCAAATGCATCGAGGATGATGGACCCCGGCTTGGTAAAAGCCTCAATCAGCATTTGAAGGAAAACAGGATCCTTCTCACGGGCGCCTCTCCACGGAACAGATCCATTCATGGATTGAGAGGCCGCGGAAGTGAAATTAAATAACACATCCAATTGAGCAACTCCCATACCAAACTCCGCAAGTGATTCATCGGCCGCTATCGTGAATTTGCTAGCATCCATGGTGCGGTGTATGAAGAGTTGAATCCGGAATCCTTTGCTCTGTAAATGAAGATTGCGGCGAAATTCAATTAGGCCAGGCAGAATGTAAATTACAATCCAGTGACTCGAATCCAGTGATTCCAAAAATTGATTCAAAACAGTACTAACCTTATTTTTTAAGTTGTAATACGATGCAGAAGGCAGGTCATTAATTCCCCACCACTCTCGATGTAGAATGAAGCTGTAGCCGTTTGCATACGACAGCAAATTTGTCCGGATCCGTGGAACATCTGGGACAAACAATAGAATTGCACCCGCCCCGTGAAGAAAATGTTCTGCAAACTCGAAAACACTTTCAGTCTGCTGCTCGGAGTACTCATTCCAGGCCGGGACATCTCCAGGGTTCATTGAAATGGAAGGAACCCAGAGGCCATCTTTAAGATCGCCAAGAATCAAGTCAAAGCCATTGTGCGGACAAGCCTTATTCAAAGCCTTGGCACCGTCTTCTTTCTTGACCTGGACATTAAAAAGGATGGAATTGATTATGTGAGAATGGCATAACACAAACGCATTGAGAATCCAATTTCCTCAAAAAACGAAACCACTATCCCAAAAACACAATGTAGACACTGACGAAGAATCCCCAAGAGCCGACATCGGCAATGGCTCTAAACCGTGGAATATCAAGGCATCATAACAGCAACAACCCATAACTCAGACAAGCACATAACGGACAATGCATAAGGGGAACTGGTGATTGAAGAGACAAACCTTGAGAACAAAGTTGTTGACAGTGTCGAGGCAAGTGTGCACGTCCGGAAGAGCCTCCATAATCTGGAACAGGCTGGAATTTTGAACACAAACTAAGGATTGAAGAAAAGATGCTGATGATAAGGCTCTTTTGCTTGTGGTGACTATGTTCTTCAGCTTCTGCGTAGTAAATGACAGCGGGCTCGATAGCGCATGAAGAGCAGGCAAAAGAGGATTCTCAGCACCACCTGGACTAGGCTGCGGAGGAGGGGGGTGAACCACATCCAGCACTTCCATGTCCGTATCCACGTCCGGCAATGGACGCACTGATGGTCCAACAGCTCTCCTGGCACTACCAGGGGCCACTGCATCACTTTCCTGAGTGGCTGCCGCATCGGAGGTTGCCTTCTTCTTTGCTTCTTCTTCGGCCTTCCTCTTTGAGCCCCTTGTCTTCTTTGCAGGACCCTCCGGTGGCATTGTCTCATGAACCGTCTTCAACCCGGATAAATCTGGTTGCACCTTGTTCCTTAAATTCATCTCGAAGGGAGGAGGATAGTTCAGAGGGCAGTCAATGTACCACCCACAAACTTCCCAATGCTCCTTCTTCCACTTCCTGGCGATTTCATCCGATATCATGCAATTGTCGGCACGTCTGTCCAAGTAGCTTGGGAAGAACGACGGCGACTTCGACGTTGCGTTGCGTGCGTGCAGCACAAACTTGAAATACCGATACAGAACTCTGGCCACAGCCTGCTCCAGACCGACTTGAAACTCTGGAGGATGATTCTTGTGAACTCCTTTGCCACTAAACTCATGGGAGAATGCATTATCCCAAAGCTGGATACGATTCTGCTCCACATAATCCGCGATGCTAGGAATTGGACTTTCACCAGGTGGGAGATAATTGATCGTAACATCCAGCTCAGAGAGAGCTGCATCGAATAGTTCCTGCACAGAACTAGCCAACTGTAACAAGGAGTCAGAATTAACTCTGACGGGTCCATAATCGAATTCAAAAAAAAAAAAAAAGGTAAAAGAAGTTACCTGTGCCCACCAGGTTGCCTTGTGAAGCCACTCAGGAAAAGCATGATCAGGAAACTTGGTCTTTGGGAACCTCATAGCTTCCCGAAGCAAGGCAGGTTTGTTCCACCGCTCCAGCCACTTGACTTTCACTGCCGGATCCATGACGGAGGTTGAAAGATACCACAACTTCTCCTGCGACATCTCTGGATCGTCCTCTCGATTCTCATAGTGAATGCGAACTTGCTCCATGAATTGCGGTGTTTGCCTCGGATCAGCAATAGGAAGTTGTTTCTTCACATCAGATGACATATCCTTCTTCACTTTGTCGACAGCCTTCCCAATGGCGTCATACAGCTTCCCAGTAGTCCATTCTTTCGATTTCTCCGGATACTTCTCCTTGAATCTCCTAGTCGCATGAGCTACTGCATCACCTAGCTCTTGCTGCAAGACAATGAATACGCAATGAGGCTTCTTATCCGAGGTTAAAGCTGACTCCCAGAATCGACACAACAAGTGCCGATATCGGCACTCTAATTCTTCAGTCGAAAAGCAAACAACAGAGGTCATAACAATCAACTCCATACAGAATCATGAAAGTACATAACACCCCCGCACCTGATAGAGAACGCTAATTAGCCCGTCAAGCGTCAAGGTGTACCAAGTTCGAGTCTTTGTTTTCTGCTTTTTCTCGGCGTCAGCTAGCTCCTCTTTGGTAACTAGATTCTCGAAGTAGGACAGGGGTTGACCAGCTATATTCTGAATCCTGTACAGCTTGTGAACCAGGTTTAACTTCACGTGACATGTCTGGTTTCTCCTGTTTCAACCAATCAAAGTTAGAACTGAAAAGGACATACTACTCGCAATAAAACACTATGAGGAATGGTCTCTGCCTTGTAAATTACCAGTTCACTTGGTGCAGCGCGGTGAGTAGTGGCCCGATCTGGCCCTCAACCTCCAAGACAATAGATTCGACTGCGTAATGCCATGACGGATCGTCCCCGTGGTCTTTGTTGATTATCGGTAGCCAGGCAGCCAACCGATGGTTGCCATCCCAGACGAAGAACATTTTCCCCGAGAATTGCTTCCACGAGTCTTCCTTCTCTAGCTCCTTCTCAAAGTTGTTGTTTGCATCAACCCATAACGGACTCCAGGAGGCCACCTCCTTGTCCGTCACATCCAGTGTTTTGCCCTCGTTGTCTTGCAAGGCAACGTAGAAGACACCATGGCCGTCCATATATCCGGTACTTACCAAATGTGAGCCTAGTGCCATGACGTCGTTCTTCAGGTATGGCCGAGCCGCAGCCAAAGCTTTCATACGACAGAGTGGGATGTTCAGTTTTGACTTCTCCCTTGGCTTGAAACGGAGCTTGTCCAACACAATGTTCGTATTGGCTGACTCCTGCACGACCATCTTGTCCATTTCCTTCCCAAGCTCCTCTGCCGTCATCTCCGTCGTTTCTTTTCCAGCAATCTGCGCGTCCTGGGAAGTCTCGACATCCTCGTTACCCACTTCTTCTGCAAAAAGAACATCGTTAGCAAGTAGCCAGACAATCACCCAAACTCTCCTAAACCATATTCGAGAATGTCAGGCTGTCAAGAAGATGCACCTGACTCGTGAATTTCTGGCTGCGACGAAGACTGTCCCCCGTCTATTCTCCCAGGACCAGTCAGATTATCCGTCTCACCTGCAGAATTTCAGAACAAGACTTAAAACTGAGAAGGAAAAACACAAGTGGCAGCAGCAGAGGGTACCAGAGAGTGGAATCAGCACTCCCCTAGAGGGAGTGCCGACATCGGCACTCCCTCTAGGGGAGTGCTGTGAGTGCACCAGCACTCCCTTAGAGGGAGTGCCAATGTCGGCACTCCCTCTAAGGGAGTGCTGGAAGTGCTTGTGTGTTCGAGGTTTAGGAATTGTGACTTACCTGGTTCTGTTTCCGCGGTTTGGGAAGGGTTGCCGCCTTCCGACTCCACGCACATCTTCTCCGCGCACTCCGTGGTCTCCGAAGTCTCCGCCATTTTCACGGGTGCTGTAGCCAGAGAACATTCCCATGTTCCTCAAGTCATTGCGAATTAAGACAAGGAGCAGATTGAGAAACCCTAAACTAGTTGTCCAGGGTGTAACACAGGGGAGCAAAATCGGAGTGGAAGACCTAATCACTTAGAAAACTATTAGTCGTGGTAAACCCTATACGGATCGAAACCCTAAACCCTAGCAAAAAATTAGCGTACGGAGAGAACCGAGGTCATCGAGATTGAGTAGAGTGGTGCAGGCGGAGAAAATCGAAACCTTAATCGCACAACGGTCCTGAGCAGGAAAGACGGGGAGAGCATGAACGGCGATCAAGCTCGGGGGACACAACTCGAGGCGACCAGTTTGGGGCGACCAGCTCGGGGGACCAGCTCGGGCGACCAGTTCGGGGCGACCAGTTTGGGGCGACCTGTTTGGGGCGAGCAGCTCAGGGGACCAGCTCGGGGCGAGCAGCTCAAGGAGACCAGCTTGGGGAGACGAGGTCGGGGCGAGCAGCTCCTGGAGACCAGCTCGGGGAGACGAGGTCGAGGCGAATAGCTGGGGCGACTAGCTCGGGGAGACCAGCTCGGGGCGACTAACTGGTTGCAAGCAGCTGGGGGCGACAAGCTCGTTGCGACCAGTTCGGGGCGAGCAGCTCGGGGCAACCAAGCTCGGGGTGACAGAGCATGGAACCAACGGAGCGAATGGGGAAAGGACACATTTTCTGAACCAGTACGCTGCGAATGGGGAAAGATTCATGGAGCAAATTGGGAGAACTGGGCAAAGCAGCGATCCAAGTGGGGGAATCAAACGAGGAGCCAATTGGGAGACACCAAAATTCAAGGGAAAGGGCTAAACCAGCACAGTTTACTAACGGAGCTAATCCCCAAATGAGCAAGCCGAAATAGCCAACCAGCATGCAAAGCAACTTAGCTTAACCACAAAAAAAACCCGGGCTAGATCCTAAACGAGCAAGCCAACATAGCCAACAAAATCGTAAACCAACGATGCCAAAACCAGCAAGCAAGCCAAAGGAACGAACCAGCACTTACTGGAGCGAAACCAGCATGAAAGACCTAGTCAATCTGAAGTTGCGAAACCAATAATTTGGCAGCAAAACGATGCAAAACCAGCTAGGAGATACTAGCAAGAAGTCACCAGACAGGGCACTAAACCAGCAGAAAGAAGATTTTTAGAGAGGGAGGAACTAGCACGGAGCCAGTGGAACAAAACTAGCACGGAGCCAATGGAGCGAAACTAGCACAAAGCCAATGGAGCGAAACAGCATCGAGCTAATGGAGCAAAACTAGCATGCAAGCTAAAGGAGAGAAATCGCACGCAAGCCATACCGCAAGCCAACGAGAGATGCCAGTGTCAATCGCGGATGAAGCCCACTAATTTACAGCCTTCACCCGAGTAGCTGCAATTGTGTCAGTTGGATCGCCGAACTCAAGCTCTCAATCCCGACGTCCCTCAATAAACAGATTACTCAACTCTATCTGGGATCAAACTACGAAGCACTCCTTCAAGGACACGCTGCTTCTCTTTGCAATGTAGTAAAGCCTCTAGCGACTCCACTTGCAATGATTTCGCAATTACATGATAATGACTGTACAAAATTCATCATTACGTGAACCTGAGATGATGGTTTACACCCTCTACTCAATGCACAAGGTACCTGTTTAATAATCTTCATGAACCCTAACAATGATGTTTTGAGACGAACAAATAATTTAGTTGTCACATTACCTCGCTCTGAGGTGGCGACTCTACTTGGCCCGTTTTCGCGATCACCAGCACTCTCATCAGGTGTACTCCCGCTTTCGCTGCTTGCTGGGGTGGTATTCTCTGGAAGTCCTCGCTGCATGGTGTCCTCTGCAATATTTGGAGGAGAAACCTCCACTACGCTAACTGACGGTTCCCCGCAAACAAATTCCAGTACTCTAACAGTCTCTCCTGCATCTGCTATCCTAGCATTTGATCGCAGTTCCCTCATGATTCTAGACCTCTTCAGGCGCTTCGGGGTTGTAAAATACAAAGCCTTTCGTCTCTGTCTCTTTGGCATTCTAAAGGGTGCAGGAATTCAATGTCATTTCTACTCCACGCAATACTAACTACCCTAGTCCTATTTATGTATCATTACAGCTATTTACGTATTATTTAGAATGCTTCAGCCATAATGACAATATTTTGCAGCCCAACGGAGTTGTAACCCTTTTAAGCATACCAACAAGGACAAATGATTACAGTTTTGAAGCTTAACTGAGAAACACTAACGGCATCATTTTATTCTGTCAGACCGATGATGACAAATGACAGGTCAATCCATACTAACCCATTGCACCGTCATAACTCGTTCAACATGGCGCTCTTTGTCGCGGAGGAAGTTTCCTTTCTGCTGAATTCGTCACTCCTACAATTTCCGGGTTTCAGTATACTGACACTTTATTTGACGGTTGTCCAAAGGCTATTCATCGAATTCTAGAAATACTACTTGCAAACCTCTAAGCTCCTAATTACCTCTGGAGCATAAAAAATAAAGTAAGGGTCGGCTCTTCTGACCTATCATACTAATATTAATTTGCAGTCTAATTCATTCATTATAAGTCGTACAACATCCAAAAATCATCCTTGACAGTGCACGGCTCCGCTGTTCTTCACTATAACTGTGAACGGATACTAATTGAAAACAAAATGTACCACGATGTTTGGTTCAGTATTGTGTTGCCCTAATGAACTACCACATGGCGTCGACGTCTTTAGTTAAGAAATGGGGACCCTTTATTGACGTACTACTCGGTCTCTATCTCACTTATTCAAGGAACACAATACCTACATTTTACCTGGTCCTGGTTTTGCGCTGAGCTTGCATGTTCATTGTTCGGTCTCCTCAAGAGTTAGGGTTGTCATGGCTACCTTGGAGGATGCCATCTCCAATGCAGTTGTCATTCGAGGAGATGGACCAATGGTGCCTATTTCTTTCGCCGTGGGGGAGGATGGCTTCGCTAAAGTTATTGGTTCTCGTCTCGCGTCGCGGTTTCAAATTATGGAGGGTACTTTGCATTTGGATTTGGACGTCGTTAATCCAGTCTCGAGGCAAGTCTCTCACACGGTAGCACAGATGTCATGTGACTCTCTCATCGGTGAGGTTTGGTCTTTGTCACCCGGAAACTACCGCGTGTATGGAATGAAAATAAGTATGGTTGATTGTACTTCTAGACAATCTTCTGCAACACCAGAGGTCACCCCAATGCTTCGGAATGTTAAATTAGAGCATGTTGATGGTTCAGTCCTCGTTCTCAGTGATGATTCAGATAGTGAATGCATCCTTCCCGCGCCTAAATTTACTGCTTCCGACCTTACCGAACACCCAGTCGTGCGTGCACATTCCGTTCTCGTTCGTCGTTTAGGCCCATCCACTTCTAAGCCTCCCTTGCCGCCTGCTGAGAGTATCGTCCACTGCCTACGCCAGTTGAATACCAACAGAGGCGCTAGGTCAGTTCTTAGCAAGTTAGATTACAATTCAATTCCCATACAGAGGATAGAATGTCTGCCACCAGATTTTAATGGTGATATTTTATTCAAGCTCCCTCCAATGGGGAAGTACCCGCTATCCACGAAGGCCGGGCACCTGCAGGGCATGGATAAAAAGGATGACGGACACGCTTGGACTCGAACAGCTACTACGCATATCCAATCAGCATCTCAACTTTCATTCAGATTGTCCAATTGCTTGGGACATCTACGTTGCGAGAATACGGATTGCAAATATGGAAGTCGGCCCAATCGTTTGTCTCCATCAAACGAAACTGAATGGGAAGGTCTTGCCTCCTCTGCCTTCATTCCTGGATCTGATCCACCATCTAACTCTACTGTCGTCTGTGCTCTCTGCCTTGTGAAGCCTACTTGCGTAGATAGTTGTCCTGCAAAGATACATTATGTTTACGGCCCAAGTCACATGACCCGTGCATGCATCCATCTTGGATTCCATGCACATCCCGTGAAACAAGGAAATTGTCGAGAATCAGCTGCCAAACTCCGGAGTCTTATTGGAGAACATGTAGAAAGGGCTCCATCAGCGACAAACTCTGCCATTGTCCTAGAGGCGACGAAGGAGTATCTTGGCGAATTACTTCTATGCCCGGAAGGTGTGCCTCAGAAGACTCTAGCCATTGACGAACTACTCCCGGTCTTGGACAAATTCAAACAAATGTCATCTCCAAGTATTCGGAACGAGGTAACCACTTTCCGATACCTCCGTCGTTTTGGAGTCCTAGATAGCATCACCAAACTGAGAGGGTCAAGCAAATGGGCCTTCATCCAAGAGAACAGGTTTCCAGGACAAGGAGCGGACTCTGACAAGGTCTTCATCTTCGAAATGGCGGAACTGGGCTCCGGAAGTGGGGTCGACCTGGTCAAGCGTATGCAACCTGGAGGGGACTTAGAAAACGCGTGGATGATGTTCGACCATGTCAAACGGGTAAAGTCTTGGACCACAATGGCCTGTCACGTCTATGACTCCACATACTACCGCGTCATGACTATTGCGGTTTGCGATATGCAATCTGAAGATGTGGCAGCTCAACAAGTGTTCTGGAAGAATCTGAATGCTGTGTCTTCTAAGCTTGGTGTTACTAATCCAAATTTCAAAGGGTTCATGGCAGACAGTGCCCAGGCAAACTGGAATGCTGTACGTGTTGTATACGGTTTTGGTGACCCAACAATCCCCATGGTCAACCGTGAGAGGACTTGCCTTTTCCATTGGACCCAATTACTGGAAAAACACACCAAGGCAGATATCAAAGCAGACCTGCAGGATCAGCATCAACGCCTCTGTAAACAATACAAGAACTCTGTATCATTGGAGGAGGCTTAGAGTAGGTACTTGGCCATCCATGCTTGGTGGTTATCATCTGGAGCTTCAACTGATGAAGGACTCCCTCGACTCGATTTATGGCTCGCATTCTGGCATTTTCGATACCGCCAGTGGGGAGGATTCATGGAACTGGTAAGCGTCATTTTCAGTTGGTTTTCCGCCTCGTTTCGTCCACCTTGCAATTGCAATGCCGATATCGGCACTACTCCTTGGTAGTACAGTTCTTGCATTCTTCCTCCCTAGTCACTTAATGTTCTGTAGTCTTGGTCTTCGTTTCAACACTCATCTTAGAGGACTGCATGCAGGACCTTACACCAACCGAATTGGCCGAGATGCCGTCGTGTAATTTGGCGGAGTCGGTCCACAACAAGTGGTTGCAACAGTCCGGGAAAAGAGGAAATGATCTGTACGTTGCTTCCGTCGATGACATGGTCAGGGCATTCATGCAGGTTGTTGCCTACTACCAATTCTTGAAGGGTGGAAAGCCAGGTACTGGTCCGGGGAAAGAAGAACTACGTCTTCGTATAGCGCAACGCACTGCTGAACGCTCCAAAAATTCGAAGGTTCTTCATGCCGTCCTCGCCAATATGCCTGGTGTTGACATCTTCTGCACACGTGACCCGCATCTGGAAGGGGAAGAAGTTTTCGTTTCCTTGAAGCGAAAGGCAGATCTCCCCCCAGGATCAGAATTCGACTCGCACCGCCCTGACAAGATCAATGTCTCCCGCCCGAGGCGCAAGGCACAACGGCTCAATCCGGTGATTGTTGATCTCACCGCCGAGGACCCACCAGCAGATCTCGAACTCAGCCAAGGAGGAGGTACTACTCCCACACTACAGTCACCATTGACTCACTCTCCGGCAAAGCATGTCAAATTAGTCGAGGAGACTGTGTGCGATGAGTGGCAGTGGCATATTGCAAGACTCCCGAAGACATCCGCAAAAGCTTGCTTTGCTCTACAGGCCAAGACCAAAAAGAAATGTGTGGCAAAGATTGTGCAGGACAATTGAAGTACAGCTGCCCCAACTTACACCGGAATGATGGACAATTACAAAAAGGTCAGATTGGAGAACATGCAGTTCTTCTTCTACAATGATGACATCAATCGTTGTGTCAATGGAACTCGGCGGAAATGGGTACTCTCTAAACCTGTCGTACTTGATATTTGGCCTGTTAAGGTGGGCACAAACTTGACAAGGAAAGAGATTCTAAGTCTCGAAAACGTCGGGTTCAACCTCATGGAGCGCGTGAAGCTGTCCCCTCGAAAGTTGTTTGGGGAAGGCATTTCTGCAAACCTGGGTGACTATCTTCCTCCTCTAAATCCTTCAAATCACCCCACCAAGCGATACGGGAAGAACATTCGGAGGAACCCTGCGGCTCCAACAACGAAGCACCACAACAACTGCGCTTCTGCTCTGTCCATTGTCGGGGAGATCTCCAGTATTCTAATGGTTCCTCCTCCAGCTCTCGGCTGCATTGTTACATTAGAGTCCAGAAATATTTCTAAGGTCTCCAGGTATTTATTGACGATTGGGCAATTCCCAAGCTACGACTGCCCATCGTTCAAAGACATGTCACAGAAGTCACTTGGCAAGCGAGGAGCATGGACGTACTGTAAGCACCTGTACTACATATTCTCTATTGTTTGTGGGCTTGATCCGGAGGTAAATATCTTTATGCATGCTCCTAGTTTCAGCTGGAATGAGATAAAACAGATTCTACAGATTTTGCTACTAAAACACTACGGTGCATAGTGAGCATGAATAGTCCTATTATTGCAGTGTGATCCTCTTCCCTACTTTAAAGAGAAGGCGGTGAGACTTGAAGGGCCACCACCAATGTTCCTGAACGCAACTGTTGATGTTGTCTGCTTGCTCCAAAATCAAACCCTATAGAAGTTCCAGGAATATTTTGCAGTCATCCTCTCAATGCATGACATGAGTTTGTACCCTAAACCCTAAGCGTCTCTCTCATATCCAAGCCTTCTTGGTTTTCTGAATCCCTAAATCCATTTCCGTTGTCGGGGCCGACTACGGCTGTCTTCCGAGTGTTTCGGAATCACCATGAACTCTTCCTTAACCATCTCTCCGCACACTAAATTGTTTGCGTAAGCCTTCTAAACTCTAAACATAAGCTACACCACTTTACCACTCCCTAAACCCTGTACCACCACTATAACCGCTCTTCCGCACTCCTCCGCGCCCATTCTGCAACATGTACATCCCCTAAATCTTGCAATCCCCTAAACAATACCTCCTCATCCACTCTTCTTCTCGCTTTGATCCACAACCACAGATATCATATCTTCTCACACCCAAAACCCTTACCATCACGGTTACAGGACCCTGTGACCGATATTTGCAACTTCCGTCTTCTAGATGGTACATGCACTGACAAAATAAAACTCTTCTCTACCATATTTCTGCAACCTACTCCACGGTCATAGGTTGCAGTAATATGGTGGAGAGGAGTTTTATTTTGGAATACTCCGTGGTCATAAGTCCATCATTATTTTAAATTTTAGGAGTATTCACACTTAAAATGTTCTATAACTTTTACTTTATCACCTGTTTCCAAAAAATAAATAACTTCTACCGCTCTACGCTCGCAATTCTATGCTCTACGCTCTACGCTTGCATCTCTACGCACGCAAAATAGCAATCCCCGCTTGTAATCCTTTTAATATTAGAGATTTTTTTATCAAAATTTGAAAGAGCTGAGGCTTTAGGAAGTCTCTTAAAAAGAACTCAAAGACAAATCCCTTTATATCTTCTAAAGTGGAATTCACACTTGCCACTGCATTTAGCTGAGGATCTCTAAAGTCATAATGTTTTTCAGTAGCTCTCTTCTCAATGTATTGACTTTGTGCCAAATTGATTAAGTCATAAGCAAAAATCCCATCCATCTTGTTCCTATTCATAGCTTATCGTTCAAGAGCTTCCAACCGAGTACCAATCAGAAAACATACCCCATGGAAGCCACTTGATTGCATGCTTTCCAAGCTCTCCACATTGGCATCCTCATTCATATGGGAAGATAAATCATAGTTGTCACATTAGACGGACCGTCCGCCCAAACCATCCGATTTGCCCGCCCGCTTGGGACGTCCAGTGCCCCTAATCCGCCCGATGTAATTACTTTAAGGTAGTCACATTAACCGTCCGGTCCATCTAAACCGTCCGATGTGTCCGCCCGTCTAGGACGTCAGGTGATTCTAACTCGCCCAATGTGACAACAATGAGATAAATTAAACCCATATACAGAAAAATTCCTAAAAAATCTAGACCCACTCTCAAAGGAGTTCAGATTAGGCTTTTGATGTTGTAGTATTGCAAATAGCAACTCCATAGACGACAAAGGCAATTTTGAAACTCCAAATCCCCATGATGCTAGAGCTAAAAATGAACCCTTACTTCTATCACTTATAGCTGTCTCACTTGAACTAAATAATACAGCACACAACCTTGGGACATTTAGATAGCTTTCAAATAACCTCTTGTAATCTTTGGCAAGATCAACTCCAAGATCTGTAAACTCATCCCACAAACAAGGTATATTCATGTGTGCCAAAATTTGATAATTGTAAGGACATGTGCTCCAAAAACATCTTCACCTTGATGATAAAATAATACTTTGTCCTGAAGTCCATAAATCTACCCCCTAGCTCTTACCACCTTGTGGGCCATGGCCATTGTCTTTCCAAGTCTCCTCCGTCCTGTCAATTAAAAAATTACAACATATTAGTTTTCAACATTTACTTAAAAAGTTTTAGGATGCATTTCTTGGAAAGTCAAGCATATACAAATGAATGAAAAGCATACCTGACAATATCAAAACACTTGATTTATTTGATTTTAAATACTTAAAAATGCCGTCCCTCTAAAAATAATTCCTAGTTACAGATGTTAGAGCATCAAAATAGACATTTGTAATGTCTAGAACTCAATACAGATGGTCTTTAGTGAATTTTCTTGTATCTAGTGAACATAGCACCTCATGTAAGTACTTCAACATTCCCTCCAACTCAATACCATCACTAGGAGCTGGATTATCATTCAGCCATTTTCAAAATTGAAGCGTCAGTGGTGTGACCCCATAGTTGTCACATTAGGTGGACTGTCCGTCCGGGCTGTCCGATTTGCCCACCTATCCAGGACGCCCAATAACCCTAACACCCCCAATGTAACTACTTTAAGGTAGTCACATTGTCCATCTTGTCCGTCCGCTTGGGACATTCAATGATCCTAGCTTGTCCAATGTAACAACAATGTGTGACCCCTAAATGAAAGAAAGGAGTTTAGAATTTTAAAGGAAAAAAACTTAATCAAATGAAAAATTGAAGAAATCAAACATAACCCATTATTACAAATAAAAAACAAAGCATATAGGAAACAAGAACACATAACACTTTTGAACCCATCTTCATCTACCACAATCTAACCAACCTTAAGAAAATAACAATCCTTCAAGACTTGGAAAACTTGGGAACCCTAAAGTATTAAGAACACTACCAAAAGAGCTTCAATAATTGACCAACATTCACAATTCTAGGTCAAATTATGGATCTAGAGGCTTTCTAAGATTACATATTTGTTGGTGCCGACACCTCTTGCATAAGATTGCTTACTTGCTAATTATTTATTCATTACAAAAAAGTTTTCATTCATCTCATTACCACAAGTGACACTAATTTGGTAGGTGATATTGATTTTGCGTCTTAATAGTACAAATTAGTATAGCTTGATACTTTGCTCAAATTATATAGGATGTAATTGTGGACTTTGATTTATACATAGGATAAAAAGTATAAAAATTGTTATTGAAATAATTGATTTTATATCCTATGCATGGATCGAAATGTTTCTAATTACAATTATAAATTATTAACCTTTAATTTATGCCCTATACACAAGAGCTCTTTTACCTACTCTTTGCTGATGTTTGGCATGGAAATAAGCAACATTGATTTATCTCATTAGTGATTTTAAAAAATTAGTAATACTTGTGAAATTTGTGTCACTAATATATTACTTTCTTGTAAATAAAGAAATTTTTATTTTCACTTTTAATTGTTGTGCTTGGACCAAGGTACATATAGATATTTTAATTTTAACTTTTATTTTTATGCCCTATACACAAGAGCATTTTTAACTATTAGATGTTAGTGTCTAGCATAGATTTAAGCTATATTTTATTTATTAATGTAAAAGGTGATGCAAAGCAAAAATCAAATAGAGTAAATACTATTGTATGAAAAAAAATTATAGGAGGAAAATAATTGTTTTCACAGCTAAAAGTTTTGAGCAAGAAGATAGTTGAGATTCAATTTTTACCTTCATAAATTTAGACCTTAGGGCAATTGCAAGCAACAGGACACTAAAGTAAATGCACACGTAATCAACACTAATAGCAATTAAACATATTTATTGTTATTAAATTTATGTAGTTTTTATTGGATCTTATTTAGCATGCATTGTTTGAACACCATATGAAAAATTAGAATGTTTCAATATCTTGTATGCAAACATATGTATTAAAAATTGATAGTTGTTTCTTTGGGGATCTCATGTTTAGATTGTCAAATGTCAACATCTTATGTCATTAATAATTAAGTTTTAGTATTGCATATTGGGAAGTGTTAATTATGGGTGCAAATATCTTAATTCTTAAACAAACTCTCAGTGCCTTTTTCTGCATTTTATGAGTAATTTTGCCCATATTGACCAAATTTTGATTTTTGAATCATAGAAATTTTGTTTTATCTTTGGATTATTATTACAAAATTAAAAGCAACAACTTTCACATTTATAATTACATAAAGGATAAATTGTCTTCTAAGAAAAAATATCTTTAAAATATAGAATTTTGAAACCTCTATTCAATTATACTTTCATTGAACATTGCATTGAAGATTTAAAAAGGCCCAATTTTAATTCAATTTTTGGATTTTAATTATGAAGACATTGAAAATCTTTAGAAGGACTTCATTTTCAATGAAAAACACATCCAAAAATTAAAAGTATTAAAAAAAATTATAGACAAATAATGAATCATCTCAAAATAGAAATAGAAATATGTGACAATTTCATTTCACATATCTACCTTTAAAAACAAATCTAAAGATAAAACTTCCATTCAAAACCTACTATTTCATTTATTTATTTTAAACTTTGGAGGGCATTAAGGCAATGCACTAGTCTTACACAAAGTGCTTCATTTAAATTCTACAAGCCCAAGGGGCTTGTACCTTCAAATTGGATCAAACTGCCAAAAACTTGTACAATTAGTCCTCTATTTGTTAATTTATGATAGATACAATGTAACCATAGGCTCTTGTGGCTCATATTGAAAGTGAGCACCTCAAAAATATCAAAGTATTTGACTGCATGGTTTAGTAGATATTTAAATTTGAAGTTTTACTTAGGTCAATGGAAAATTAGGGTAGCACACTTTTATTAGTTAAGCTTAACTTAGAATGATTTCTTTTTTTGTTTTCAATGACAAATAAGAGAGTTGGAAATGCTTCTTTAAAATTTTACAACATTCCGACCATTTTTCAATTTATAGTGGACCTTGCAATTCATATTGGTCACTTAAATGAGAGTAGTTTTTGAAGAATCACAATAATGAATGCACAATCATGAAATGCTTCGATTTGCCTCCAATATGAGGTGGCAACAATCCCATCGTCATTGGCTGAAAATTTCAACCCATGCCCAACTTGAAAAAGAAACTATGGGCTTTAAACCACACTCTATTCCTCCACTTCCAAAAATTCCACAAGGTGAAGTATAACTTGAAATTCAATGAAACAACCACCATTGGATTCATAATTTAGTCAATTCTTCATAAATTATTTTTATTTAAAAATAAATAAATCTTAAGTAGAAAACTTAAAAGAGACAAACAACTATTCAAAAATGGTCACTTGTGTCATTAGTAGTAAATTTAAAAAAGGAATTTTTTCAATTTTTCAATTTTTTTGGTGTAAACAATATTATGATATACATATGTAAATATAATTTTTGCAAAAATAGTAGTTCAAAATTTTGAGAAAATACTTAGGAAGCAACTATATGATGGAATTTGTATAAGACGATTTTTGATCCAAAATACTACCAATAAGTAAACAACCAATTGGTGATGACTATAGGTGACCAAAGTGGTGACCATTTTGATGATATACAAAAGCTATTGTTTTGGACAATTATAATAAAGACAACAAGAATGTTCATACCAACAATGAAATACTCCCTCTGTTTTTGAAAAAAATTCATGGATTCATGAGTATTTTTGTGTTTCAAAATAAACCCCGGATTTGGATTCTAAGCATTGAATGATGGATGGAGATGATAATGCATTAGTGTTTTGTATTAAAATAGAGTAGCTACTACCACTAGGAAGAAGTATTGTAAATAGAGCTTACATTTCTGCCAAACATGATTTTGTGTCCTTTTTATTTGGTTGGCAATTTCTCTGTCTGTCATAATCAGAGAATTTAGCAAGGCATGCGGTCATATAAGTACGCAACTGAAATAATCAAAGAACAACTCATAGAGACCAAATTTGAAAAAAATTCCAAGAGTCTACTCATGACAAATAGATTGCACTTCTTGGAATTGTAGATCGCAAAAGCTACATAGAAAGTTTTACTTTCTGTGACGAAGCATCAAAAAAACTTATACACTCCCTCAATGACCATGAAGCATCTTCTTAAAATGTCATTGGTAAAAATATGGACCCTCTAAGAGACCTTTTCATTTTGACAATACTCCACAAAATAAAGCCTAGAGTTTGGTACATTAGAACGTGTGTGAAACGTCCCTACCTTGCCTGACTTTCGTGCTGTATAAGAGCTCATCCATCGGTTTAATATACTATACAAAAGGCAGAGTTGAACGGATCTAACAGTGGGCATAGCTTATTTTATAATTTCTAAAGCAAGGGTACCATTATGTGTTTGTTTTTAGCATGTGCCATGTAGAGTTGTATGGGAGGTAAGGGGGTGTCTGTAAGGCATTGATTACAATAGAAGGTTGACAAACTGAGTCTAGAAATTGCACCATTAGTCTAGAATCATCATTAGAAGAGATTTGAGGGCTCCAAGAGCCCGCGAGTTATCTAGCCCTGGGAACCCTGGGAACAGCCTGGGAGCAGTAATCTGACGTGGCCGAGAGAGTGCCACGTCAAAAAATTAATTTTTTAATATTTAAAAAATATATATATATATATATATATATTTAATAATATTTTATTTTTATTTTTATTTATTTATTTATTATTTTTATATTTTGACTGTTCCCAGCTGCGGGAACAGCCTGAAACGGCCCCTCCTAGCCCTCAAATCTCTTCTAATGTGGCAATCCAATGCAGATACTGGCAAGGTCTTCAATTCCAGATCTTGCTCCGGCATCACCTTTGCAAGCCCCATTACGTGAAGCATGTGTGAGATTGTCTCGAACACAGTAGGACAAATGTGGTCACCAAGTCGTGGAAGTTTGCGGTGTTGTACGAGATTTACATATTAGGTTTTTTCTGGAGATGATTGTGTGTGTCTGTGATACTTCGGATTTGATTTGTGCGGGAATTATCAAGCTTGTATGGAGTTTGTGTTTGTAGGAGATTTTTTATAATTTGGTTCGGTGTAATTCTGAAGGTATTAGCTGATAAATTCAGTCTTCTAGCAAGATTCTGAAAGGTACCTAATTGATAAATGGTGCATTTCAGTGTGCTCAGGTTTTACAATAAACCGGTAACTAATATCTTTGAATGTGTGAATGGTAACCAAAATAAGTAGCCTATCTCATATCTTTGCCTGGCACCAACCAGACTCGGAACTAGATAAGAAAAAATAGCCTGCTTAGACTTCCTGCAGTCATAGAGTTTGAATTGAACTCGAGGGAATAATCTCGAATTGTCAGAATTCAACTTGAAGGACATATGGAGACCTTCAACTAAATAAAGCAGTGTAATGAATCCAACCACTGTAGCGTAGAGACAACTAACTTAACTTACTTAAGAAATAATAACAATTCCAACCAGTTACACGAAGAATCCGAGGCAAAAGAAACAATCAGCTATCTGATTTAAAAGAAAGCATTAACATCACACAAAACGAAGAAACAAAATAACTTAGCATTCACAATTTCAGAATTCAAAGATGGTAAGTTACAAGTGAAACAAATTGTATGGTTGATTGGCCTAAGTTACAACATTGTCATAGATCAATAAATTAAATATAGCCCCAAAACCTCAGTTGTTGTCAACAAGGTGCAGTTCTCAATTTCAAAAAACATAGTACATGCTGTACAAGCAAACATAAAATGTTTAGTCATAATCCCAGGTACAAGAAGTCAAAACATTAACACAATAAAGTAATCCAAGTGAGACTTTTTTAGTCAAACTTCTTCTTTGTACAACAAACTGGGGGCCAATGGGACTTGCACACAACATCAAAGCCATCATTGCAAGGGTGGGCGGAGATAGGGGAAAACTTGACCGGAGCACATGTGAAGTATATTTTATTAGTTATATTGGGGTCCCTTTTGAGGAGTTGGACGGGCTCTTAGAGGGTCCATATTTTTACTAATGGTCGAATTTTTGGAAAGCATGTTATTTGTGTCATTAGCATGTTAACTTTCTCGTAAACATGTCACATCTCGACAACTCTTGAAATTATCCTTAAGTTAGTCCTTTCTCTGAAACCCATATTTTTTTAGATTCAGAGGGAGTATTGCATAAGATATATATACAGACCCTTAGGTTGCTGCACATATTTAGATTGATTAGTTTCACAATTTTTTGATTTCAATATAATAGCAAATTCAAGGATTTTCACAAGTATTTTGGTCAACTTATTTTTTAGGAATATGGACTCATTTTATAGGTGGTCAAAACAAAAACATATACCTTCTCATTATTGTCCTTGGGGCTATTCTTATCCATTTGTTGGAGCCAAAAAGTTGTTTAGATAAATAGCCAATGTCTAGATTCTTCCAATTTAGATCATTCGAGAACTACTTGCACGCTTACTATTTCCTACTTTCTTGCTCATTACTTTGGGCCACGTGTCATGACCTTATTGGTCCCAACCTTGAAAAGGAGAAAAAAACGCATTCCAAGCTTCTATTGGAAATAACTGCACCCTATAGGTTAGGTATGGCTCTCTCATCAAGAATGGATGGTCTCACCTTAGTTTCCAATTTAAGTCACATTCCAATCTAATGACCCTACGTAAAGATTCTCTACATTCTCTATTCTTTTGTTACTATACAATAGAACCTCTCTTAGTGCATGCACGGTGTGGGATTGTGCACTAAGAGAGGTTTATGCATTTAGAGAGGTGTAATCATAGCCACCTAACTAACATTGGTTCTAATTACCCAACTTTTCAGAAAAAGTGCTTCAAATTGGGTCCACCTACTAACTGCCTTACTGCATATTATGCACTAAGAGAGGTTCTATTGTACATCTTCTCTTAATGCATAACTAGTGTGTCCTATGCTATTGCCATAGTCAAAACAAAAGTAAAAGTAATTTTCAAATTTTTCAAATCATAAAAACTTTGAAATTCAATAACTTTTCCATCGCGGGTCCCAACGCCTTGAAACCAAGCCCGTGCACCCCTCCTCGCCGAGGGCTTTCTGATGGTACCAAGAATGCCACCAGGGACGCACGGTCTGGGAGGTCTCAACGTGACAAACAAACAAAACAAAACAAACAAAACAAACAAACAAACAAACTTAAGGTATGGATATGGAGTAAGGTAATTAGTAGGTGGGCCTAATTTAAAGCACTTTTTTTGAAAGTAGTAGTGTACTTAGAGTTGACATTAGTTAGGTGGCCGTTATTACACCTCTCTTAGCGCATAGTCCCGGCACCATGCACTAAGAAAGGTTCTATTGTACTAGTTTGAATATCTTTCTATTCCTCCTTTTGATGTCATCTCATATCTTTTTAAAACTTACATGTCATAATAATTTTGGACTTACTTTGAAGTACTTGTCTACATAAATAATTTATAGAAATCTAAAAAGGGGTTGATGATTGCCCACAAAGTAAAAACCAACCCTTTTTTGCAAAGCTTTCTATAAAGGAAAAAACAATCCTTCTTTGCAAGGCTTTCTATCTATAAAGGGAAAACCAACCCTTCTTTCCGTGTACCTACTTTGGATTATTACCTTTACGTGCACCTTTTATTATTTAAAATTAAAACTACTATATTGAAATTTTGATTGATTTTACAGAAATTCAACATAATTATTCTTTACCCTCATTTTCGCCGGTGGTACACTCCCCGATCACTGCGCCCGAAGGCACGCGGATGGGGATCTGGATCGACACTTGGGACCTCGAATCCTTGGGACCTGGGATACTTGGGACCTCGAGCATCCGGACTTTGCTGCAGACCGACGCCTTTGCTGCCATTTTGCAGCTCTGTCTAAGTAAGGCAGTTCCTTCGTTGCGTTTGTCGCTGCAGCTTCCGCCCCTGCGCAATCCATCTTCCCTTTCCGTATGATCTCGCTCCTCACTGTACTCGTGATAACTTAGTTTGGTTGTTTTGAAGAAAAGAATATTCTCCCCTGCATTTTTCATGGAGAGCGCGTCCCAGCGTTCCTTTTGCTCACCAATACTACTCTTTCCAACAGCTAGCGCGCTTTGTGTTTTTAAATAGTTTACGTCGGTAGGGTTTGAAGGGTTTTGTACGGGATTCTCGTTTGTGTGATGCGGTCGTGGTAGGTTTCGAATTTCTTACTCGGAAGACTCGAATGTTCGAATGAAATTGTGTCTAATTTTGACTATTTGTAGGTATGAGTTTTTTTGTCCCATTCTTTTGAGCTTGGAGCTCTCGAAGGCGGTGCATGAATGTGCTATGTAAGTTAACTTATTTAGCGAGTTGTGCTGGCAATCGTGAATCTGGTGTCTCCATCCGCGCTTAGAAATTTGTGTGTTATTGGTTGCTGTGTCGTGGTCGGTTTGGAAGAGAGCGGTGAATTTGAATCCTGTTGAGAGCATCGGAGCTCGTTTGAAGGGGTTTTTTGGAAGCTCACAATTGCGGATTGTTTACTTCTGGTATACTGTATGAGAAAGAAATAGTAGTCTGCTGTTCTGTGTGGAGAAGTTTTTGAGTTAGCGACTCTAGGAAAGTTACGGAAGGTTGCGATCGCATTCGTATCCGACCTCAGGTTTTACCTGCACTCCGAAGCGTGCTTGCACTTCAATCTCGGTTCCAATTGTCAACATCTTTGGCAGAAATGGGGCTTTCTGCTTCGAAAGAGGATACGCTAGCGAAATCCTGAATGGGACCTTGGTTAGGGTGTTCTCTTTTGCTTGTTTAATTTTGAGCCTTTGTCGGTTAGAGATTGTCAATTCGGTGTGTATGATCAACTGCCAACTGATTGAACTTGGGTCTTTTTGTGTGTGCAGTCTTAAGCGTATCAATATCGACTGGAGCACGAAATTGGTGAACACCTTTGCTTCGAAATGCTGGGAGCCTTATCTGTCGTCTTCCGACATTTTGGTTTAAGGCCTGAGTATGCTTGCTGAAGTCATGTTTATAAGGTCGAAGGATCGACCTCAACATAGCAGCTAGTGGCAGCTCTGGTAGGCGCTTACCAGAGAGCAAGATCAGATGTGGTTGGAACCTCAAATATTAGCTTAGCTGTTTCGTCTGATCATTGAATAGATGAAACGTAAGACCTTCTTGTATGATTGATGAGGATTTGCCGAGTGATTCTATGTCTTGGAGATAGCGAACTCAGTGCAGGAGTTTTACAGTGCGCAGTCTATGAAGATTACTCCACATGGGAATGCTGAATTCGTCTACTTCAACACGAGTCAGACAACGAGGCTTGAAGCTATGGGTTTTTGGAGATTTGTTTCGGTGCCCGTGGTGGTAGTCCTGCTCATTATAGGGTTTGTGTACCATACTGTGGTAGTGCTTGTCATACATCCCTGGTTGAATGTAAGTACATCATCTGGGTTCGCCAATGTAGCACTCTTGACCGTCTTGTGCACTATGGCTCTGTTATCGTACTCTTTAGCAGTGGTACGTGATCCCGGGTACATTCCGTCATCCTACCTACCTGATCTGGAGGACGAAGGCGTTGCACTGCAGGAAGTCAAGCGCAAGGTCTTTCCGGTGCCTTTCTTTACTTTTCACAAATCAAACTTGTCATGACTGCTTCCTGGATTGGGCTAATTCTTGGGCTAATTCTTGAATGTTAAGCTATTTTGCTTTATTTGTGTACGCTTCGTGATGCTTATATTGTATATTCCATCTTGAAGGCTCAGATGAAGGCTGTGAAGATTATAATCAATTTATTTAATCGCGGTTAGAGGATATGACGTGCCACACGATGGGCACAAGTGAATTTCTGCTTTGAATAGTAGGACACAAGTTTGGATGTCTATGGTGCTCTATGGATTAACAAGATAGAGTGCTGCTCTGAGGACACCCAGTGTGTGTTCTTTGGAGAGAATATACCAGGAGTGTCCATTTCAGGGGGGTATCTCCTGAGCAGTTTGACATCCTATTGGCTATGGGGAAGGTAGAGTGAGTAACTTGTACAGTTCGCTGAATGGACTAAATTCTTGAAGGCGAGTACAATTTCGTCCATTAAGCCAGAAGCCAGTTTTGTAACTGATGTCCTAGTGTGATATTCATTGCAGGGTGGAGATCGGTACTGCCAAAAGTGTGAACAGTACAAGCCACCTCGAGCTCACCATTGCCGAGTTTGCAAACGATGTGTACTTCGAATGGTAATATTAATGCTCAATTTTTCGAGCTCTCAGTGGTTTTAGCAGTGTTCATAATTAGAAACGCGCCTCAATGAATTGGGTGATCTTTCATTTTTTGTCGATCCAGATTTGGCATTGCTATTTTCAACTCTTGTGAGTGTCCTTTTTGTTCATCCTTGTGCTTGTACCTCAGTATGTTTGATTTGATGGGCACAAAACGTCACATCTTCAAGAGGTAATTAGCGTATTTTGAGATTCGAATTGTTCTGAGACCTAGAGCGCGTGTGCCTTGGTATGATGCCGAAGGTGGGTGTGGTGCTAATGAATAATCTCCCCATGTGTGGTCTTTCAGGATCATCATTGTGTATGGATCAACAACTGTGTCGGCCACAACAATTACAAAGCCTTCTTCCTCTTCGTCCTGTATGTAGTAGGTGCAAGTTTACAATCTATGGTACGTGTTCACCCTATTTTGTTTCATTGGGACTTCTTGTCTAACCTGAGTTAGTCGATGGATGCCTGCATTGTTTATGTTACGTGAACCAAGAAGTGTAATGTTCGGGGACTAAGAATTTCGTATTATTGTGGTGAAGATCCTGTTAGGAACGCACTTTATTCACACTTTAGGAGAAGATGGGCCAGTGGGTTCGGATCCAAATGTACTGAGTGCATCTGTTGCATCTTCAGCACTCACCAGAGTAAGTCCGTGTTTCTTATTGTGTTTATGACACGAAGCTCGTTCCTTTTTAATTGACTCCATGTAATCACATTCATTGAGTTCTCGTCAGTCACGAATTGAATCTTGTTTTCGGGAGGTTTCATGCCTCAGGTCGTGAACGTTATTCTGGTTGATGGCTGCCGATCCTTGCTTTAGCCTGGCTAATGTGGACATAAATTACTCAAACTCTGTATGCAGGTGATCTGTGCGGTTATTTTAGTACCTGTATTGATTGCAGTAGGGGTTTTGATGACATGGCACTTCCTTCTCCTCTTGCACAACAAGACTACTATCGAGGTTCTACTTCCAAGGCTTTCCTGTGTCGTCTGTTTACTGCTTATTTATTGAGAATTTTTCAGTGCTTTAGATGATGCTCAAATAGACCGTATACTTTCTTTAGTACAGCAGTATTACCTGAGACAGGTTTATTCAACTATAGTGTTACAATTTTGACTAAATCTTTTGCGAACTTGATACCCTGTTTGAAATTTGCGCTAACCTAAGATGGTGCGTTGTGCTGGACAGTATCACGAAGGTGTACGGGCTAAATGGCTTGCAGAAAAGGCAGGGCATCATTACCGACATCCATATGATGTAGGCGTTTTTACCAATCTAGTAACTGTAAGTTTCTGCCCTGCTTCCTACTTCATGTGCTTTATTTCCTGCCGTGTTCACTTTTTGAGACAAATGGCTTCTTCATTGTTTGATCTTGTCAGTGTACTTTAAAATACAACTGGGATCGTCCATCTTCAATCCTTGTATGCAACGTTAAATTCAGAGTCCTTAGTGATGGGTAATTGCTGCGACCACTTTCCCTGTTGCCTACTTGCTAAAATGTTCAGTGCCGGGTACCAAATCACTTCTTCTAATACACATTAATGTTTACATTAGGTAGATACAATGTAGTGATCATCTCTTACACTTTTTTTTATGCAGGCTTTGGGACCTAGTGTCACCTGCTGGTTCTGTCCAACAGCAACAGGCCACCTGGGACCTGGTTTACGTTTTCAAACATGCAGTGATGATATTCTAGAAATGGAGTAGACGCAAGTGACGAGTTCTATACACTTCCCAAATTTGTGAATGGAATGGCGCTCAGGATTTTCAAGTATTTTCTTGCGACCGACATCACAGTGGAATTCTCTGAGGTTCTTCACTTTTATGAATGCATGTGCAAAGCAGGCTCTGTGCAAAAGCAGCCTGTTTCTGAGCATGTCACTCAAAGTCCGCTCTGTGCACGGACAAGGGCGAATTTATGTCTCCCATAGAATAGAAGAGTTGGATCAGACAAAGCCCAGCAGCACAAGTGCGCTTTCAGCAAAGAATCAGGTGTACTAAGAATCTTTCGATTCAGACCAACTTCTACAGGATAGTAATATCTAAATTTCATTAGAATTTGGCTGGTTGAACCTTCATGTTTGCACCTCATTTCTCATGGGGTTCAGCTGCTGAACGTGTTTTATATCAGAAATGGAGCAGTCTAGCAGCTTCCAATCAATGCCTTGTGCTACTGAGTGTTCGTTTTTGAAGATGAGTCTGTCAACAATCACTCCCAGTTATACCGAGAATTTGCAAATACAATTTTATTTAGGATTAATTTTGGTAACTTGATTTTGGTTGGTGATGCATTTCAAATTTAACACCCTAAAAGGAGCTCATAATTTTTTTATGTCAATCCTTAATCCCTAAAGGACCATTTGTAAGGACCATTTGTCCCTTTGGGGGACAAGTGGGATTTCAGGTAGGTACCTACAGGCTGAATTTTTACCCTGATTTTTTGAAACTTTTTTTGTAGACAGAAAATTTGATTAGCTTCGTGGAAATATAATTTTTTTTCAATCAGTGCTCAAGAACAAAAGTTATGTCCAAAACAGCTCAAAATAGGGGAGAGGGGAGGGAGGGAGCAGCAAAAAACAATTAAAAAAATTTGAATTTAAAAATTTAAAAAAAAAAAAAAGTCTCATAGATTATATTTTTGTCTACATGGAAAACTTCGATTCATTCCTATTGAATTTGTTATGAGAAAGTTATGAACAATCTTATTTTTCGGGCAATTAGAGCATCTTCTTGAAAAAATAACTTATAGGATTGATTTCTAAATGCAATTTTTACAATTTTTTAGGAAAATAAAATTCCACATGGTTTAGTTTGTTTGCTAGAACACTCTCATCATTGGAATTAGTGTGTTTTAATTCCATCTAAAAAATATTAATAATTCAGATTTTCCTTCTATCTCGTACTTGCTTCTACTTGACAATTTTTAAAGAAAAAAATTAAGTTTTTTAGAATTTTTTTTTCCTAGACTCTCAACTCAATTCTCCATTATAAAGATTTAAAGCTCAAAACTCTGTAGTGCAAAAAATTTAAGTTAAGAAGGTTCAAATTCAAATAATTTAGTCCCGCAATGTGCTGAAATTCTTATTATTTTCACTTTCAACGCAGATATCTTGCAATCTGTGTGGTCAATATTTCTGAATTTTTTTTTACACATTCCCATATTAGTTAGGTGTAAGATCCTATGGTTAGATGTATATAAAAAATAATTTTCAATTTTTTTTTACTCTTTGCTATAGAAATGGCAGTTTTGAGTGTTTTTTGGCAAAAAAAAGGCCTTGGTCCTTTAGGGGTTAAATTGTTAGTCCTTAAATTGTCAATCTTGGTTGTGATAGATTTTTTGATTAATCCTTAACCCCTAAAGTCCTATTGTTCCTATAGGGGGACAAAATGGATTTTGGACAGGTTCTAATGAGCTCAATTTTTGGTGAAATTTTTTGAAATTTTTTCATAAGATAGAAAAACTTATTAACTTTGGGGAATATAATTTATATTTTAATTGGTGACCGGGAGCAAAAGTTTTAGTGCAATAAGTCCAAGATTCAATTTGGAAGGTGGAAAAAGAAATCCACAAAAGTTTGAAATTTGAAATTTAAAAATTTGTTTCTTATAGATTGCATTTTGTCTACATGGAAAGCTTTGATTTATTCTATTTGGATTTGTGATGCAAAATTTATGGAGCGTCTTGTTTTGCAAGCAATCACAACATCTTTTTGAAAAAATAATGTGTAATTTTTGTTTTAGAGCTCAATTTTTACATTTTTCCAAAATATAATGTTCCACAATAATAACTTTGATTTCTAGAATAATTTCACCATTGTGATTGGTGTGTTTGAATTCCATCATAGAGCTATAATTAATGATTTATTTTTTCCCAGCTAGCCCGCATTTTCAACTTGTGAGTGTTGTGCATATAGGAAGGTGTTGACTAAAGTTGTATGTGTGTTTTGTAGATGATTACGCTGCAGGAAGGAGATGCAACTCCATCAAATCAACTGATGAAATCTTTGTAAACTAAACCTAAACAATGAAGCACTTATTATAAACTTCAAATGATTTCATGTGAACTCTTCAATATAACATAACTTCGGAGATAATTATCTTTCCCGTATTAAAAACTAAAAGAGGCAAAGAAAGAAGGTTAATGCACCCTTTCACTTGCTTGATGATGAAGAGCAAGTGGATTAGGAAATAGAGATAGATAAGGGATGGAAAAATGTTTCAAAAAATAGATTTTGAAGGTTTTTTTGATGATGTGGCACTCACTTGGAGATTTGAAGAGTTACATTAAATCTTTAATTGTGGCTCAAAGTGTTGAAAGGTGAATTCTAATGTGCCATGTCACCATTTAAGGTTCAAAAAGGCTAGACCTTCTAAATTTTTAGTAAATTAAAGATACACATATGCTACGTCACAAGTACCCCTCATGCACTATGGTCTTGTTCTACATTGCCAGCGGTGTACCCTGTGGACCGATGGCATTTTTTGTTACATAAATATTCTCTCAATCCTAACAAGTACATCAAAGCCCACGGGTGGTCTCTTGGTTCATGACTATCTATGTCAACTTGGAGACTAAGGTTTGATTCCCCCCAGTGGGCTTGAAAAAATACCGGGTCCCCACGTTGATTCAAGTTGCCTTGATTCAATTGTGGATTGAGGATACTTTAATCAGTGCTGGGAAGATCCGGTCTCTTTTTTGACAAATTTAATAAGAATATGGTTATTTTTTTGTAATTTTTTTAAATTCTCAAAGAGCACCTACTTGGCCTTTTTCCACCATTTTTTTGGCAACTTATTAATTTATTTTACATGTACATTCACTTTAAAAAATAGTTTTTTTAAGGCTTTCAAAGAATCAAAGGTCTCTTCTATATTGGTACTTTAAACACAATCACACCCATTTACCTACTTCTACATAATAATCTTTAAAAAAATAAAAATCATGTTGTTTTTTGTTAGATTTTATTCCTACACTCTCAATTCAATTCTTCATGATAAACTTTTTCTAATGTAAAATTTGTAATGCAAAAATTTTAAATTAAGAGGATTCAAAGTCTCATAAACTAGTTTGAAACCATGTTTTCTTCACTTTGAATGCATTTATTTTGTAATCTATGTGGTCAAAGTTTTTGAAATTTCTTCTACACATTCTTATACTATGGTTAGATATGAAAGGAAAAAAAAAACTCTTTCTGTCCCTAAATGATCTTTAGGTTGAATAAAATGTTCGAGATTAAGGCTACAAATAGTGATTATTTCAACGCATTTCTAAATATTTAAGGAATTTGTTATCCATTCATTGAATCCTCTAAAACAAAAATGATCATTTTTGAGGAACTGGAAGATCATTTTGGAATGGAAGGAGTACCATTTAAAAAAAAATTGCTCTCTATACTAGAAATGGTAGTTTTAAGTGTCTTTTGATGAAAAAAGGCCTTGGGACTTTACGAGTTACCCCCTTAGGGCCCCAAGGAACCAGAAGCGTCCAACGACACTATTAATGTGAAGTAATTTGAATTCTTATATTCTCATTATGTATGCGGTAAATTGACTCCAATTTTTTTAAGTAATTGACATAAAATTGTTACTCAATTTCTTTTAGATATATTTTTTTATAAAAAAAGACATTTATATTTCAATGAATAAATGATCTATTTTGACTTGAAAATTGGGGCTCTTAGGGGGGTAAAAGACAGAGTCTATGAATTCAAAATCCTTTGGTTTGTATGATCTATTTTGCCATTAAATATGGGTTAAGTAAAGTATTTTATTTTATTTTTCAGATATGAAATCACGTATCTTTTATAAGTCAAAGAATTTTTAGATTTTTGTGAAAATTTCAAAGTATATTTAATTTTTGAAGTAATAGTGAAGAAAATTCATATCAATTATGATGCTTTGAAAACCTCACCATAGGTTGTAAATAATAATGAGGAATATCAAGGTGTAAGCCAAATTTTTGTGAGATTCTATAATGGAAAAATAATATATTGTAGTAATTTATCTAAAATCAAATTGCAATCAATTAATTAATTTTAGGACTTTTTCAAATTTTCAAATAGGAAAAGAAAGTAGACATGATGAACTTCATTTCATTACTTATAATAAACTTAATTTAAAAAAGATAATTTGTATGGTTAAAATTTAAATCAAGAGCAAGGTAGCATATATGGTGAACCTGCAATACAAGGTGATTCATAGATTAAACATCTTCTTTTCTAGTTAAGTCAAAACTAATTACCACTATGAAGCAAGGAATTTCTAACACCATCTATTGCAAGCGTGTTCAAGTTGCAACTCTCCTAATCCCTCTCCCTCCTAAAAATGGATTAACCCCTAAAGGCCCAAGGCCTTTTTTTTGCCAAAAAACATTGAAAATTGCCATTTCTATAGCAAGGAGTAAAAAAATTTGAAAAATATATTTTTTTGCATATCTAACCGTAGGATCTTACACCTAACTAGTATGAGAATGTGTGGAAAAAATTTCAGAATTTTTGACCGCTCAGATTGCAAGATATCTGCATTTAAAGTGGAAAAAACAAGTATTTCAGCACATTGCGGGACTGGAGTTTTTGACTTTAAACATTTTTAACTTAAAATTTTTGCACTACAGAGTTTGAGCTTCAAATTTTTATAATGGAGAATTGAGTTGAGAGTCCAGGGAAAAAAAAATATTCAAAAAAACTTAATTATCATTCCTAAAACAATTATTAAGTAGAAGTAGGTATGAGATAGAAGGAAAATCTAAAATATTAATATATTTTAGGTGGAATTAAAATACACTAATCCCAATGGTGAGATTGTTCTAGCAAGTAAACTAAACCATGAGAATTTTTATTTTTTTAAAATTGCAAAAATAGCATTCAGAAATGAATCCTACAAGTTATTTTTTTCAAGAAGATGCTCTAACTGCCCGAAAAACAAGAATGTCCATAACTTTCTCATAACAAATCCAAATGAAATGAATCAAAGCTTTCCAGATAGACAAAAATATAATCTACAAGAAAAAAAATATTAAAAAAAAAAAACAAGTTTTTGCCAAAATTTTTTTGCTGCCCAGACTGCCCAGTTACGAAAAAAAGTAACATATTTGGCCATAACTTTTGACTCCTATTTCCAAATGTGCTGAAATTTAGTGCATATGAAAGATATTCCTCGCGCCCACCTTCTATTAAAATTTCAACTTAAAATATGGAAATCTCTAGTCACACGTACCTGCCCAAAATTTCTATATAGCCAAAAAATGCATGCCGGTCCTTTAGGGGTTAAAAACTCTTTTTTATGTGTCCTATAAAGGTCTATACAATCATCTAAAGGACACAAATCAACCTTAGCATTTTTTAGGTGCAATGGACACCCAAAAGATCTTTGATGATGAGTACATATTGAACTTGAGATTGCACTTTGTGTTAATTTAACAATTTATGTCCATTCAAGGTCATCTATCCAAAAACTTTGAATCCGTGCAACTTTTGCATGTACTCCGAGGTATTTAAATAAGATATTTTTACTTGCATCGTGATCACTTTAATAATTTAGAAAAAAAATTAGCCAATCTGAAAATAAAAACTATACACAATGCTTAAAGTGTCTAAATAAGGTGCAACTACATTAGGTAGTGTGACTGAGAAGAATGTGTGAGGAGAAATTGTCTTGAACAAATGGCAATACTACCAAGCATTGTTGTTACTTAGAGAAATTCCTAGTGGTTAGAAAAATCTTTTATCTTAGCTAAGTATATGGTCATTGTTTAGAAGAATGAATCCCTTATGTATTCCACCTTTGAAACCACTATTTTGGCTTTCAACCAATTGCAAGTCTCCTAGTGTGCAAAAGCAAAATGTATCCATCATTACTAATTCAATGAACTATTTATAAGGTAACTACATCTAATTTTGACCACTTTCTAACATTGACCACTCTAAATTCTTGTCTAAAATGTACTCCCACTATTTGTGAAAAATACCTATTTTCAGCACTTTGAATTATTCATACGGTGTCTAAAAAATACATTTTACATTTTAATCCCTAAAGGACCAAGGCCTTTTTTCTGCCAAAAAACACTCAAAGCTGCCATTT
The DNA here is from genome assembly GCA_951799445.1 of Pseudisothecium myosuroides. Classification (NCBI taxonomy): domain Eukaryota; kingdom Viridiplantae; phylum Streptophyta; class Bryopsida; order Hypnales; family Lembophyllaceae; genus Pseudisothecium; species Pseudisothecium myosuroides. The sequence goes on along the minus strand of OX637287.1, from coordinate 19,374,267 downwards.
CTATAGCAAAAAGTAAAAAAAATTGAAAAATGTTTTATTTTCAAATCTAATCGTAGGATCTTGCACCTAACTAGTATAAGAGTGTGTGGAAAAAATTTCAGAATTTTTGATTGCACAGATTGCAAGATATCTGCATTTAAAGTGAAAAAAACAAGTTTATCAATACTTTGCGGGACTAAATTTTTGGAGTTTGAACATTTTTAATTAAAAACTTTTGCACTACAGAGTTTTGAGCTTTAAAAATTTATAGTGGAGAATTGAGTTGAGAGTCTATGAAAAAAAAAATTCAAAAAAACTTAACTATCATTCTTTAAAAAATTGTTAAGTAGAAGTAGGTACAAGATAGAAGGAAAATCTAAAATATTCATATATTTTAGATGGAATTAAAATGCACTAATCCCAATGGTGAGACTGTTCTAGCAAGTAAACTAAACCATGAAAAAAAAAATTGAAAAATTTGAAAAATTGCATTTAGAAATGAATCCTACAAGTTATTTTTTTTCAAGAAGATGCTCTAACTGCCCGAAAAACAAGAATGTCTATAACTTTCTAATAATAAATCCAAATGAAATGAATCAAAGCTTTTCAGATAGACAAAAATATAATCTATGAGAAAAAAAAATCAAAAATCAAAAATCAAATTTTTGCCATTTTTTTTTACTGCCCGGGCTACCCGCCGTCCCCTAGTTTGAGCTTATTTGGTCATAACTTTTTTCCCGGGCACCGATTGTGAAAAAAATTATATTCTCACGAAGCTAATCAGATTTCCTACCTCCAAAAAAAGTTTCGAAAAATCAGAAGAAAATTTCAGCCCGTAGGTACCTGCCCAAAAATGCATTTGTCCCTCAAAGGGACAACGGTCCTTTAGGGGTTAAGAGAATCTAGAATCCCCGTTTGACTACCAACAAGACCCTACAAAATGTTTTTCAATATACCGGTCATAATGGGAACCATGCTGAATTGCTTATTTGTGTGATTTTAGGTGTAAGGTAGACATCCCAAATGTGCCACTGATTTTAAAGCGCCATCTTCAGTGTGTACATCTCCAAAATCAGTTATGTACCTCTGTGAAAGAAACGCTTTTAGAACCAAACTTTGTTCCTTCATAACTTTTGCATACAATATCCAAATGTCGCATTCTTTGGTGCGTTGGAACCTCCTTTCCCTTGCCAATAAGAATATATAAGAATTTGAATAGTCTAATAGTAGTAATTAGGCACAGTAACAGTAATTAGTGGCAGTTTTGGGATACCTACCTTAGTTACGTTGGACCACAAAATACTGTTATCATGGCAAAATTGCCAACCTCAAGAAAAAATGCAATTCTGACCTTGTCCATCAGAATCATTTGGCCGAGTCAAATGTTAACTTACTTGCTCCATTCTCACCAGCAGTAATGCCCGAGTGCTCGGCTTACTTGGCATACTGATGACAGATGCCACTTATAGTACCGGTAGTTGCGATGAGAATTGGATAGGAAAGAATCAGTCATGCCCTCGCCTATCTGGCAAGAACCTTGAAATGTGTCTGTTGTTGGTTGGAAATGAAACCACTAGTGGGGCACATGAAAATTAATGTCCCATTTTTGTCCTTTTTATTTTTCTCATTGCAAGAATCCCATGGTGCACATTCAAGTGGTCTTCCTCGCACCCCAAAGTTGGCTTGTAAAATTTCGGTATGATATGCCTCCCAAATGACCCAATGCATTTCTACGTTGTCCTTCCCCCATATTGGTATTCTCATTGGAATGATGGCCATTTGCCGAGGCGGCCTCCATCAGACAGTCTGAGGTTGAGCCTGGCTGCACATCTTTGGTGAACCCGAAGAATGATTCATAATGAAATACTCACATGACCCCACCCGATTCGCTTTGCGGTAGACTTTGTCTTTCTGGGAGAGTGATTGAAATGGAGCTTCTATTCTGCAGCCAACATGAGTGTGTGTGACATGAGGACTATGACGAGATTTCATTTTATAAGATCCCCGAAAAACAAATCATTGGTCTTGTATGTATATATGATGCCAGAAATGCAAATTTAACCCTAAAAGGATGCAACCCCCCATGACCAAAGTAGTTACCAAAACTGCTCGGATTATTGGACCAATAGGTGCATTTTTTGTTTCTCTAGTGAATAATGAAGTCCTCCATCGACCACTTTTCGGCCTTAGCGTTCTTCGAGGATTAATCTTGGAAAGATGCGGCCTCCCATGACCAAGGTAGTCATCAAAATACTCCAATTATTGAACCAATAGGTGTATTCTTTGTTTTAACAGTTAACACTGAAGTCATTTATCAGACCTCTTACGTTTGTAGCATTTTTACAAGGTTAAATGATTCCATAACAATATTCATCCATTAAAGACTAAATGTTCAATGTGGAACCACACATATATGAATGCAAACATGCCTCATACACATAGAAATATGATTTTTTGTCGATACAAATATTTGTAGATTCTTATGTTAGTTCTTTAACATTTGAATTGTATATTTTTTTTTAAAACTCTTCTTTGCAAATATTATATAGTTTAAAGAGTATACATATGATTCAAGTAATTTGAAGTAATTGTCAATCCCCCAAAAGATTAGTATATGGTTTTGAATTAACAAAAGAGCTTTGAATTATATACTCTTAAAATGATTCTTAAAAAATAAGCATATGAAATTTCTATTTGTTTCAAGTAAATAAAGTGTTGAAAACATTTCTCTTAGGATTGATTTCCCCTTTCTTTTTAAGAGACAACTTAGATCCCTTAAAGAATTTGAATTTTCACTAAAAGAAAAATTGATATTGAATCCAAAATACTTTGATGATTCACACTTTTTGAACCTTTATGGAATTAGTCATGAATTCTTAAAACCAACAAGTCACAAGCATCTATTTTTTCATCCCTAGAGGGACAAAATTAATTTTCTATTTAGCCTTTAATGTATCTTAGTTCTTGAGCACCCCGCGTAAGTTTACTCAAATCCAGACCCTTTGGAATTCATTCCAATCAAACTATCACCTAAAATGAGATTCACGTAAAGTGACCGTACTGATTGGTAGTAGACATAGGCCCGGAACTCCAAGGAAAGGGACACGTCCTTTGACCGTATGATGGTCAAACAAGGAAATCTTTCAAAACCGAGAGGCCATATTTTGGCCCTTGGGGCGCTCAGAGGTTAGGAGATTCAAAAATAATGTAAGGCATGGAAAAGTGAATCCATACATTGGAAGTTGGAAGAAAACTCGAAATAAAATAATTAATCTAATTTAAATTAATTAATGACAAACAATATCAAAATAATAATATAGATGGTAAGTCAATGAGATTGTTAGATTGCCGAAATCGTTCAAAATTATACTAATAGCTAATTAAAGCATGGAAAGCATCAAGTCAACTTTTGATTGGAAATTAATGAATTCAACATTAATTTTTGAATGAAAATTCTATTGAACCTAACTATACAAAAATCAGGCAATTTCACATGCTAATAATTGTAAAAAATTTAAGAAGAAGACAAGTTCATTATACAAAAAGGATGGAAGAGAGAACAACAATATGTTTGGAATATGTGAATTAGGTTTTATAAGAGCTTAACCTCTTGTCATATAGTAAAAAAACAAGAATAACTTTCTTTCTAGAACTTTTGACCTCATTTATACATACTATTAAAAAAAACTTTTTAATTCAAAAAAATTGGGAATTCAAATAAAATTTGGCCTCTAATTTTTATTTTTTTGTTATTTGAAGCTTTCATTTAAAAATTATGAACAAAATTGAAACACTATATTATTGTACAAAGATGCAAAAAATTTCATCAATCCAGAGCATGTGTGTAGCATGGGTTGGAGCATCAGTTCAAGGCTCAATTGAAAGAGTGGCATGCTCCTCTATGTGGACGAGCGGTGAGCCACGAGGTAACTAATTGTTAACTAATTGGCAATCTAGTTGTTAAAGGCAACCTAATTTCACTAAAGTAATTGCATCCATTCACATCCTTGTATCCACGCTTGCACTATTAAGTTGCCTTAACCCTTAAAGGTCCAGAGAGCCCATTCCGACCAGTATTATACAATAGTATTTCATTGTATTTGGCATGGTTCTACACCTCCTATAGGTTTAAGATCAAGAGTGAAATTAAAATTCATGTTGATATGGTTCGAATGAACTATTGAGGTCTCAATTTGGAACTTTCTACTAACAACTAATGCCACATATACGCCAACATATCTACTATTCCTTATGGTCCTTCAAGGGTTAAAGTGTTCCCAAAAGTACCTTGAACCTGTCATCATATTTAATTGTGGTTGGTGGGCTCTGATTTTTTAGATTTTTGTGTTGGAACCAAGGTAGCTTTACTAGACTGTGGTTTAGGGTGCCCTAGAGAGTTCTTCTTTGAAAATTTATAGAAATTTGATGTTTTATTTAATTATTATTTTTTTAAATTCATGATTCTTAATTGCTAATACTGCAAAAATATTATTTTCTAGAAAAAGGCGCCTCCAACTATGCTAAATTGCTTACATGGACAATTATAGGAGCTTCCACCTTATTTTGTGTAGTTACAATGTGTCACTCACATAGATGGTCACATTTTCATCCAAAGTACAAAATCATTAACTAGAAGTTCAATTCTAAGCTAAGGTAGTTTACTCTAAATAGAAACCATTTAAGGGCTGATATGTCTTTTTCATGGTATTTTGTGGATGGAAAGATTCTTAGCTCACTTTCCAAGGAAAGAAAAATAGATGTAGAATGTAACACAACTAGTTTTGTATTTTTCTATGCATTGTTGAATTACTTATGAATTTTGAAAGATTTATTGCATAGGCACCTATTTATGACTGTAAATCTTTCAAATCCGTCCACCAACAACTTGTAAAGAGATGTGAGGGAACTAAGGAGAATGATTGGCCCTTACAATTAATAACAAATTTTCCTTAATTCACTCAATAGCTAAAGAGGCCCACTTAAGGACCACCTCATATCCATTGAATAGCTAATTATAGGAGACTAGAAGTGCTTTGAACAAGACGGTCGCTTTTAGAGCAGTCTAACTTCATTAAATAATGAATCAGCTCATGTATTTGTCCTTGAAGACTCACCTAGGAAAAACAATAAGAATTTGTCTCCTATTTGTGGTTGGTTAACCTTGCCTAAATGTCTAGGAGGCACATATTGTTTTTTTTTCATTTTTCAAGTAGGCCAATTTATACTCAGAAGAAATTCTTTTTTGAAATTCTTTTTGAGAGAACATGTGTCATATTATTAGCGGTGTGGACCAATAATATGTGCCCAATTTGACTAGGTACGTGTAGAATTGCGAGGTAAAATGTATCTTTGGTCTCTATGCGTGCATCTCAAAAATCAGTTTACTTTAACCCCTAAAGGACCAAGCTGCGTTTTTTGGCAACATGGCGATTTTGGGCAGCTCACTACGAATGGAGTTTTTATTTTTTTTCTTTGAAAATTTTACACAACATGTGCCCGAGGAGTAGCTTTAAGGCCCAACAATTTTCATACCTTTTGACTTCATGGTTAAAAAGTTATTGCATGATATGTGATTTTCATTGCTCGGCGGGCAGCCCGGGCAGCTCAGAAAACTTCTTTGAATAATTTCAAAAAAAAATTAAATTAAATTAAATTGGTTCTTTAGATTTATATAGAAGTGTGAAGCTTTGAATCATTCAATTTGGATCAATGAGTCAAAAGTTATGAAGAGTTGAAGTTTGTGGGTAGGTATAGAGTCTCTCAAAACCATACCTACCCACAAACTTCAACTCCTCATAACTTTTGACTCATTGATCCAAATTGAATGATTCAAAGCTTCACACTTCTATATAAATCTAAAGAACCAATTTAAATTTTTTTTTTTTTTTTTGAAATTATTTAAAGAAGTTTTCTGAGCTGCCCGGGCTGCCCGCCGAGCAATGAAAATCACATATCATGCAATAACTTTTTAACCATGAGGTCAAAAGGTATGAAAATTGTTGGGCCTTAAAGCTACTCCTCGGGCACATGTTGTGTAAAATTTTCAAAGAAAAAAAATAAAAACTCCATTCGTAGTGAGCTGCCCAAAATCGCCATGTTGCCAAAAAACGCAGCTTGGTCCTTTAGGGGTTAATTGTTTTTTGTAATCCAATTGTAATATAGATAAGTAACTCATTGAAGTGTATTGTGTTAAAATTTGAAAGTGTAAAACTTCACTTATAGTAAGGTATCTACCTTGAAACTTTGAAGAAAAGTTTTATTACATTACTCTACACATGTATAGTTCATCCTTGAAAAAAATTCTAGAACAATGTACGTGTCTCATAATTTGTGCAAATTAATGACTTGCTTTGAAATTTAGTTGAAAATCCATAAAAAATAATTTAAGAAAAAAAAGAGATATAAAACATTTTCTTATTGCCTAATTTGCATGGATTGAGAAAAAAAAGACAAAATTGGCCTAAACATTTTAACCAGTGATCCAAATTCTATGAAATTTGCCTCGCATTCAAGACTATCTTTGTTTGCATCTTTGTGAAAAATTCCAACTTTAGGATCAAAAAATTGAGATCACAATTTTCTTGTCTAAGAGTGATTAAAGCCCCTGAAACACCCTTCAATCATTTAGGGCTTAAATTTTGCATTTCTTCCCTTTGCCTCACTAAATTGGAATCTCTGATTCCAACTATGAATTAAAAAATTTCAAATGTGATCATCCGTGGTAAATAATAAGTTTCAACATTTAATGCAAGATCAAAAATTTGGATGAGTGTATGGATTGGTTTTCTATAGCTATACTCCACTAACTTAGACTCCTACAAAAAGTTGGATGTGGTTACAAATGTTGCAAATTTTGTAACAAGTTACACTACATAGAATAGTGAAATTAGGTTGCCTTGCCTAAAAAATTTACCTCGAGAGTCACCACTTATCCATGTAAAAGCTCATGTGACTTTTTGAATGAAGTCTAAACCCATACTACATGCATGGTTCTGGGTTGATGAAAATTACTGCATCTTTCTACAATAACAGTAAATATTTATATAATATAAAATATTGAGAAATTAGTGTAAACTCAAGGCAATCTAATTTCACTATTTAGTGTAGAGAACTTTGAGGCTATTGTCCCTTTTCTGTAACTTTAGATGGCATAACATTTTGTGGCCTTGAGTCCTCTCCATGAAGTTCATTCAACATTACTAATTACTTTTAATTATTAATTTGATCATTGCTATTTTTACTAAATGTTTTTTATTACTATATTTTTACTACTTGTTTTTAATTACTACTTTAATTACTGTTTTTCATTATTGCTTTTTTATTGATTTCTTTTGTAAACCTCTCACCAATCTCATGCCACGTGTCTCCATAGCTATTGATGGGATGTGAAATATTTGACATCATTTTAATTAAGAGATGAAATAATATAAAATATTTTACATCACTCTGTTCAGGGAAAGGCAGCCAATGCGCATGAAGTCTATTGAAAGTTCTAGGTCTCTTTGTCCATTCACAGCGCATTGATTTTTTTTTTTAACCTCTAAAGGACTATTTGTCCCCTTAGGGAATAATTTGGGTCCAGATAGGTTCCTATAGTCTCAAATAATAATAAAAGTTTTTGAATTTTTTTTGAGGTTGTGTAGTTTTGTGAGAGCTTCGTGGATATATAATTTTTTTTTCAATTGGTACTTGGAAGCAAAAGATATGGTACAAAAAGCCAAAAACAGAGATTGGTAGGCAACACAAAAAATCACAAAAAGTCAAAATTAATTAATTTTTTTTCCTAAAATATTATATTTTTGTCTACACATGAAGCTTTGATTCATTGAATTTGGACTTGTGATGAAAAAATTATGGACAATCTTAGTTTTTTGGGCAATCTAAGCATTTTCTTGAAAAAATAACTCACAGGATTCATTTTAGAATGCAATTTTAATAATTTTCCCAATTTTTTTGTTAGAAATGGTTAAAGTTGCTTGCTAGAACAATCTCACCATTGAGATTATTGTGTTTCAATTCCATCTTAAAGCTGTTAATGGTTTCGTTCTTCCTTCATTCTTGAACCTATTTCTGCTTAACAATTTTTTAATGAGTGAAAATTCAGTTTTTTTTTCTTGACTTTTTTTCCCTAGATTCTCAACTCAAATATTTAACATAAAAAGTTAAAAAATCAAAATCAGTAGTACAAAATTTTAAGTGAAAACAACTCAAAGCCAAAAAACCTAGTCATACAAGATGTAAAAAAACTTGTTTTCTTCACTTCGGATGCAAATATCTTGCAATCTAGGCAGTCAAAGTTTCTGAAATTTCTTTCATACATACTTACACTAGTCTAGTATAGAAATCCCACGGTTAAATGTGCAAAAAAATAAAATTCTTAAAGTTTTTTGCTCTTCGCAATAGAAATGGCAGTTTTGAGTGTCGTTTGATGGAAAAAAAAGCCTTGGTCCTTTAGGAATTAACAGACAATTTCCAATGATAAAAGAAAACAGTACATCGAGACCAGGGGAACAAGTTCCTGATAAAAATATTTTAAGTTTTGTAACATATTTCTAAGAGGAACTAATACATAGTCAAACCCAAGGAGATCAGGGTCGAGAGAGAAGTGCTAAGGTAGGAGGTCCTATAATGGAGCATTTAAGGTCTAGAATTGAATTTTGAAGAGGTGAAATATCTTGAAATTCTTTTCAGTCAATTTTCCTTGAAAAACAGATTGAACTGACATCTAACCCAAGTCGTTTCATATTTTTTCATGCTTTTTTGAATTAGTTAAAAAATTTTGAAGTTGAAATGGCATAGGGCTCTAAAATGGTGCCCTAGCTAAAATGTACACAGTTTGTACATTGATGGAGGCTATGAAAAAATAACATGTACAAACAGTTTACATTTCAGTTCAGTTAGGGCTCCATTTAAGGACCTCCTACCTTACAGCCGAGCAGATCAATCAAAGATCCCCCCCATCTTGGGATGCTCGAGGTTCCATTGAGCCGCACTGCTTTTTGATATTGCTGCTCCAATATGTCCACACCATGAAGGGCATCAAATGAAAGTGATTGTTTCTTCTTCTGCAAGTGAACTTTGTCCGGGATTTTGCAGGGGTACGGAGAAATTTTCACACCCTCCTCGACTCCTCGTCCCTGACGATGCTGCCAAGCATGTCTACACCAGTCAATTGGGTACCTTCACCATAAATTCATGAATTTCCACAGGACTAGTACAAATGCTTGTGCACCCCTGCATTGAGACCAGTGCAGAACTGCAGACCAACACTGGGTGGGTCATGGCCTCATGGGGCCAGGAGTGCCAAGATTGGAAAGCCGAGAGCTATAATTGTTCGGCAATTCTTGAACAAGCCAAATGAATGTGTGTAAGGCAGAAATGATAGCATGTTCTTGTCCCTTGGGTAATTGCAGATGAACTTAGAGCATCTCCACTGGGCCGCATAATGCTGGCCCCGCCTGCAAGGAGTTTTGGCAAGAGTTTAGGGTGGCTGGCCTTCTTCCTCCTCTCCTCCAATTGGAGACTTTGCAGATTTTTGCGCATAGGGCGCTTCAAATTTCCATTCCCACACTTCAATTTGTAGTAGCCCATGTGTTTGACTTGCACCACGCTACTGACTAAACAAACTCCCAATTTGTTGCTCTTTGGAGATCTCTTGATGCTCTAGTGTGTCTCACGACTCCTGCCTCTGCCATGTCACCCAAAATCTAGGTCAGTTGCGACCTGGTGCATTAGAATCTGTGATTTTGCTGTTCGTTGGTAGGGGCTTGGTGTACAGGCGAGACCTTCATCATTGCAAGGATACAACAAGTCAAAGAAATTACCACCAACTCGCCGTTTGCTGGTGGAGATGCTCTTAGATTCTATGAATTTACAATATCTTTTGGCAAGAGAACAGACAATCAAAGAATATTCTGCCAATATCTGAGTCAACTGATATTTTAAAAGAAAAAGACATATAGGAGGTGATCAAAGAAGAAACATATAGCTTTTGGTGGCAAAGCATATGTAGAGAGGAACATAACATTATTAATGGAGGTATTTCTTTTCACCAAGATACCACGGCAAAAGGGATTATACCTCCCGGGATAGATGGCGGGTTCTATTCAAGTTAATTCAATTGTCAATGAAATATGCCCTCTTGTTATTGATGCTCGTAGAGGCTAACCTTATTTTTGGGAGTTGCCCCAACATTGATTCATTGGTTCATTATGTTATGGACTTTTTTTCCTTTTTGGATGCTACTATTCTATTGATTATCACAATCAAAATCTTTTGTAGTAGATGTTACAAAGTAAAAGATGACAATGAAATCCACGTAAAAATTACCAATAAGGAAAATCTTTTTATTCAAGACTTGTTTACAAAAGCTCTAAGTGGGCACAATTCCATCCAAACAATATAAATTCATATTTTCCAAATTTTGCCACAAGTCACTTCTAAATGATCTTGTGGCCAAAATTTGTCTACACAAAGTCATAACGAGAAATTATAAAAGTTGTGCATCATATTGGTCTTTGGATGCAACTACAATAGTAGAAGCAAAATAAATTTGCTAATTCAACAATTTTTTGGAAATAATTGTGATTAAATTGTTTACTAGAAGGCACCTTCAATGACTATAATTTTTTTAATGTTGTGAATACAGTACAAAGACATGTGCGTTCACTACATGAGACCCCATCTAGAATGCTATTTGCAAAATTGTTAAATACATTGGTTTCTAGTTTTAAAAGGGAATGTATTCACATATGTTTGTGTCTTGCACAACTTGCACAATCTAGAGCTAATCTAAAGCAAAGCCTTATTGACAAATGAGACCCTAGTGTCGGTCGTTGTTGTCCTACATACATAAACTTGACATATACTTTATTTCATTTATTAGCAACCAAGCGATTATAGGCTTCAACATGTCATTGTTTACTTAATTCTACTATATCTTTTGAATACTCCAAAGAATGTACCACAATGATTTTCTTCTCCCTAACCAAGTTACTATTTTTAGTAATTTATATTTAAAAAAAAATCTTTTTGAAGTCTTGTTTTAGCATCAAAAATTTGATTTTAAAAATGAATGTTTATGATTTTTCTATTCAAGATTTTGTGCAAGGATGTCCAATCAAATATACTAAATCTTGGAAATAAAATCACATTAGAATTTCTTTAAAAAAAATTGTAGAGTATATTTTGAGAAGCCGTAAATTGATTGGAGTTATGCATGTTACACCCTTTCACCTCATATTTTTTGGTGACCAATTTTTTAGATTTGAAATGTGAAAAGAGGATAGAAAGACTTCAAATCACTTTCATAGTTTTATTAACCTCATGATCAAACATTATAACCTTTCAATCCATAAATGATGTGCTTGCGCTTTCTTTTTCCATGGGATCTCTAACATTTCTAGTTTGATATTATACAATTACAATTCAAAAAAATTGATAAAACTTATCAAAATTTTGGATTTTTTTCAATTTAGAGCAAATCCCAAGAAATTCAAAAAAAGCCTTAGGCATGTAGGGGTTAACTACATGGATTCCTTTATATGTAGAAAATATCATCTACAACACCAAAGCAAATGTATAACGATTCCTTTTGGTAATAAAGTGGCTTGTGCTAAAACAACCCTACTCTAAAGCGTCTCTAGCATAGAAAGAAATATTGAAGGTTTTTTAATGTATACACAATGAACATTTAGGACAGGGACAATTTTAGTATCTTTCCAATTCTAAATTCAAAAATTAATGACTAATTCAATAAGAGTCCAAAAAATATGAATCAAAGTGAATTAGATACAACTTCTTCTTATTTGTCAAGAAAATAGTTGAAAACTGAAAATGTTTTAGAATATGCAATCCTTCTAAGAAATAGGATTAGAACTCGGATTAGAACATTTATTAGTGTATTGGGAGGACAATGTATGAACACCCCACCTTATCTTGTACTGATTTTAGACTGTCTTTTGTGCCATCTTGCACAAGCAAACCTTCCATGATTAAACAAACCAAATTTATTTTCTACACCGTCTAGTCACACTCTAACTTAAGAAGTTGAAGTGCAAAAAACTCCAATTTTTTCACTTAGCATATAAATGAAAAAATTTGCCCCCTATTATGGAGATGGAATATTTTGTAATTCCCACCCCTTCTAGCATATGTTGTGTCTTTAACCCGTAAATGACGGCGTTGACACAAAACGTCCGATGAATGACAGAGAATTCTTCTAGTAGGACAGAAGTGCAACTATTCATCCTCAGAAATTTGTTGTGAAAAGCGGAAGTTTTCTATAATGGTTGACTTCCAATGCGTGCTTTTGCATTTCTTTTAAGCCAATGATTCCCACAATATCCAAAGGGATGGTTTCCATGGTTACCAGTCCGTCCTTTAATTCATAAACAATGCCGTGGACATTTGGCGTTCGATGAATGACAAAGAATCCTTCTTTGTAGGACAAAAGTTCAACTATTCATCCTCGAAATTTTGTTGTGAAAAGGGGAGGTCTTCCACAGTCGAGTTTGACTTCCAATGAATACTTTTGCATTTTTTAAAGTCAATGATTCCCACGGTATCCAAAGAGAAGATTTGCACAATTACAGTCTGTCCTTTTAAGGGTTAACTCCAAACATGAATTCAAATTTCCCAAATTTGATCACCCAGTCGTAAATAATTAGTTCCTGCATTGGTCCCCAGAGATAAAAAAAAAAAAAAAAGACTTCGGTGTTGATTCGGCGTGACCAGGGCAAGGCAACCCAACCGAGGCAACCGAACCGAGGTAAGGCAACCCAACCCACCATTCCATCCAATAAGAACGCTCACATGTCACCCCGGGCCTGTGTGAGTGGGTCCGGGAGTTCCGGATTCAGGAAGGGATCCAAATTTCCAGAATCTTACATATGGAAGTCCTTCGAGGCAACGAATCTACATCCACCCAGGATTTCGGTACACTCCTCGCGCGGTCCGAGACTGACCCTGCGAAACGCCGGGTGAGGACGGGAACACCTGGCGTTTCCCAAGAGAGGAGCGGGCCCGGGTTGGTCAGGTCCATTCAAGGGCCTTGCGATCTTGTCATCGCTTGTTGTTGGTCATGGTGGAGGTGCCGGTGCCGGTGGTTCATTTTCTATGTCGCATGTGTGTTTTCCAGCACCTTCACGCCATCGCCGCTTTCGTTACAACTTCCCTGTAAACTGTTTCGGTGCCGCTTTCTGTTTGTCCAATTCCTGTGAGCGGCAAGGTCTTCTGCGCAAGAAGCTGGATTGTGCGCTTCGTTCGCGTCAGAGACGACCGACCACGGGAGGGGAGGGGAGGGGAGAGGGGTATGAGGGAGCTGCTATGTGGAGGATTTGGAGATGCGATGAGATGAGCAGTTGTTGTTGGTGACGGTGTTGTTCGGATTGGTGTTGGATGCATGAAGCGGAAGGGGACGGACGGGTAGAGGGATGGACGAGCATCAAGCGACCTCGGGGAGTGGTTCCGCGGGGGCCAGCACCGCCACGGGCGGAACGTCCAGCAGCAGTGTTACGTCGTCATCTGTCGTGGCAATCTCTAGCGATGCCGGCATTCTGCAAGTAGGTTTCCCTTTGCTTTTGGTTGTGTGTGGAATTGATTGGGAGGGAGAATTGACGGTGGGAGAGCGTTCGCATATGTGGATCGCTATCTTTTCAAATTGCGGTGATGTTACTGCTCTGTAATTTTGTTAGCTGCAATTCTTTTTAAGAAAAGAGTGATTAGGATCGTTTGAGTTGTGTGGAGGGAAAGGTTTTCTGATTCCAACCCTTGGTTGCCACAAATGAAGCGGAACGAAATCGCATTCGCCATCGCTGATAGATGCCGAGTTGGTCATTCATGCGTTTTAGGAAGGTCCTCAAGGTTCTGTATGGTCTCCATCTGCCAAGTAGTAGCGGTTTTTGACAATGTCAGTCGGATTGGTCGCCCTAAAACCTGGTTGTTGCTTGCACTTGGAATGCAGTAGTGATGACATTCGTTTCTAGTTAGGTCAAGGACAGTGCTTGGCGTGCTCTTTCACTTGTGGAATTGATGTGAAGAGGATAAGAATGGAGAATTGGCAGTTTATCGAGGGTTCACGTATGTGGATCACGCCTTCTTTTGAGCATGTTTTGACGATTCTGGTGAATTTGCGGCCCTCTATAATTTTGTAGCTGCAAAGACCGACTGATTTTGTTTAACATAAGGGAGTGCTTATTATTGTCGGAGGAATTGTTTCCGAATTCAACGCCTAGTTGCTACAAATGATTCGGAACGAAATCGTATTCGTCATGGCTGATTGTTACTGGTTTGGGAAAATAATGCATGTAGTAAGGTTTCCGAGGGGTAATATGGTCTTCATCTGCGAGCGGTTCCCTATATTTTTACAGTGTCATTCCGATCGGCCATCCTAAAACCTGGTTTTTACTTTCACTTGCTAGAGTCTAGCGATGACTTCAATTAGGTCAAGAGTACTAGTCGATGGTTGAACAACGACAGTGGTCGGAATAAGCGGCGTGAGGATCTAAAGTGTGTACATTTATGCAGGCTTTTTAGGTCTTCTGCAAAATTTGGATCCAGGTCTGCTTAATTTCTGTTCTGATGATTATGATGGAGCATGAAAGACGCTTCGGGATGTGCTGTACTAGATGGTAGATTTTGCGTTGCTGAGTCCGTTAAAACGGAGGAAGTTACTTAGGTCGGTTGGATATTTTGTGCTGCTGAATGCAGCTAGTCAATTGAACTCTGATCATTCATGTTGGATACTGGTGGGGTGTTTGCTTGCAGAGGTTAACAAAGTGCGGAGTACCTTCAGAATATTTGGAAAGAGGTAAGGAAGGAGTTGTAGACTACTTGAAAGAGATCAGACCTCGACTTTCAGCAGTCATCGCTGCGCTAGTTCCTGGACCTGACGAAGTTCGAGAGGTTTCCTTACCGGGAGCAGAGGAGGTTCAAGGACCAGGAACACGAAAGGAATTTCAACACCATTGTAGGGATGCTCTTAAATGGGTGCAGTGGGTCATGTTCCAGGGGGAACCGAAGTTGGTCTTGGCAGCTGCGGGACAGGGGACTGGAAGCACCCGAGGTGTATGTGGAGCGGTTTGGGGCAGCAATGATATTGCTTACAGATGTCGGACCTGTGAACACGACCCTACGTGTGCCATTTGTGTGCCGTGCTTCCAGAATGGCAATCACGCCACTCATGACTATTCCATGATCCGTACTGGTGGCGGTTGCTGTGACTGTGGAGATGTTACTGCTTGGAAACAATCTGGGTTTTGCTTCAAACATAGTGGTCCTGGACAGGTGGCACTTCTACCGTCTTCTCTTATAGAAGCAGCTACCCCAGTACTCAAGGCTTTCTTACTTCAGTGGGTAAACACTCTAAAGACAGCAGAAGAGGTGGCAGAAAAGAAGGCAAAGAAATGGAATGATCAATCCGTGGAAGAGAAAGTTGCGTGCCAACTATCAGTGGCGTGTATTGAAATGTTGCTGGAATTCTGCAGTTTTGGTGAACCCATGCTGGCTTTTACTGCAGAAATTGTAGGCAATAGAAGCTTAGGGCTTTTGGATACTTTGATGAGCACAGAGTGTTTTTTACCGAAACGTTGTGTGAACTTCCTCCATGAGCTTTTATACAAGCTTTTAGGGGACACCAATTTTAAACACACTTTTGCGAAAACATTCATTGCACGTTATCCACTTTGTTTGCGTGACGCCATGCAAGAGGATAATACAAGGGCTGGAACTTCTATGAGGAGCAGATACCGTGGTCAGGCCATAGTCAATAGTTTCTCTGTACAGATTTTTACGGTTCCAACTCTCACACCTAAGTTGGTGATGGAGTCTAACCTCTTGGACATGCTACTTGAGACATTAAAAGAGTTCTTCTGTAATTGTGTTGGGGAGGATGGCCGCATATCGGTATGTCGTTGCCCACCTTTTCAGCAATTGTTCATCGCCTATTGTTTTGAAATGAACACGTCCACCTCTTCGTTTTAGCCCGAAAATATACCGCATTTTAAATTTTTGACGAGTCTTTCTGTTTTCTTTAGAAGGAGGTGTCCCTTTGTTTTTTGTTCTTGTTTCCTTGAAGGGTAATAGTTTTGGCTTTGATATATACATGTTCCTTCGGTATGAATCTGCTGGCGGTTACTGGTAGGACATTTACTAAACTCCTCTGGTTCTTTCTGTGCAGGTAAGTAAGGTGAAGGGGCCTTGTGACCGAATTATAGAAGATATCAGATACGTTATGACCCACTTGGAAGTGTCACAGTATGTTGCACACAGACGACCTGAACTTGCAAGAGCTTGGCTGCACTTTCTCGCCTTTATTCAAGGCATGTATCCACACAGGCGAATGACAAGTATACATGTGGAAGAAGAAACTGCAGACTGGGGCGCAGCTTACTCATTAGAGAATCAAATGGCATGTATTCATCCTCTGTTTGTTGCCGGAGCTGCCTCTTCCAGTAACCCAGATGCACGGTTTAAGGACGATTCAATGTCCGATTCTCTGGGTTATTTTCAGGGGGATTTGACCAATCAAATCGTTGACTCCTTGTCTAGCAAGGATATCAACGCAGTGGATAGTTTGCTGGATTCTAATTCAGAGGCTGTTAGTACTGGAACTGGGTCAGAGTTAGATATAGACATGTGTGATGCTATTCTTGCTGCTGGTTCTGCTGATCGTATATCTACGGAATCCAATCTACAGCAAAGAGGGAAAAAAGAATCCGGAATGGAATTGATTGCAGGAATACTTGTGCCAGCTTCTTTGGTGTGGCTGATTGATGAGTGTGCTCAAGTACTTGATATCTGGCTGGCTATAGATGCTTCTAGGGAGGCAAAGAAGTCAGGGCAGCTGGCTACTGATGCCAGTTCTATGCAAAATCACCGAAGGAGCCCTAGATTTCGAGGTAGAGGGGGTAGAGGAGTTCGAGACTCTCCAACTCAGACTGCGGGTGGCCAGATTCGGGAATGGTTGCGGCGTAGACGAGCTCATGTTGAGCCACGGGTGTGGCCAGAAGTTCCTCCTGAGCAAGCTACTGTGGGCACAAGTACGGGAAGCCAAGCTGCTGACATGGATGTTGAAATGCAGGTGTGCTGAATTTAGCTGATTCTTCCCTCCCTCCCTGGTTCCTCCTCATCAGTGGTGGTACTTCAATTGTTTGTTTTGGCACCAGTTAGGTGTAATTTTTTAATTCTTGTTGTTATGTGTCGCTTAGGTCTCTCGTGAAGGCTGGGATAATAGAGCTGCGGATTGGTGGATGGGACCTGAGGCATTAGCGTCATCAACTATTTTAGGCCAGCTTGGTGAGGGTAACGAATGGCCAGCAATAGAGTTCGACGTTAGTCGGCAGGATGTGTCTTTTCATATCCCATTACATCGTATGCTTGCACTACTACTTCATAAAGCGCTTGACTTCCATTCAGCTAAACAGGAATGTTCTGGAAAAGCTATAACTCAGCTCAGTGGTGGGGAAAGTTTGTTCTTGGGAGAAATTCTTCCATCAAAGTTTCGTGTGCCAGGATTCGCTGCTGTTGTGATGGAGCATCCTCTTCGTTTGCAAGTTCTGTACGCACAAGTTCAGGCTGGTATGTGGCGACGGAACGGTCACGCAACCAGTGCATTATGCGAGCTTTACCATACTGTTCATTGGTAATTCGCTGCTGTTTTTCTACTCTGAATCTTGAATTTTTCAGTGGCTCTATCATTTATATGGTTAGCTCTTGTGCTTCAGTAGCCTTCATACCACCTGCTCCGCCTTGAATGGTGTGTTTTGTTGTGTATCTTCTGGATCACTCTAGCTAAAGGGATGTCTCTTCCATGTAATTTAAATAAATAGATCATCTCTGCGAAAGTGTTCTCTTGGCTGAATGAATGGTCTGTAGATATGATTCAATCATGACTTGGAAGCCTATCGCTATTCTCAGGTGCGAAGATAGTCTGGAGCTTGACTTGTTCCTTCTCCAATGTTGCTCCGTCATTTCACCTTCCGAAAATGTTGTGGATCGAATTATAGTTCGATTCTCACTCTCTGACTACTTCAACCTTCCACTTTGGCATCCTAATGAGTACGCCTGCGCTTACATCAATATTTCAATTTCATAGATGGGGGAAGGGATAGAATATGCTGAAACCTGGATCCTAACTTCAGCTATTGCTACGAACTTTCTGGAGCTCTTGGTGAATAGTGACATATCCTGCTATGTTTTTGGAACATAATTTTGGTAATCTCCTGTGTTTTTGTTTGTCGTACCTTCTGCCACGAAGATTGACTTTTATTACTCTGGCTTTCAGATACCAGGTTACATTGGCACAGGAGCTTCTCATTCTCTTGATCAGGTTGGTTTCTGAACGGGGTTTTTGTGGATTGACCGAGAAGGAGGCTTTACGGCGGGAGTTGGTACGAAGATTAGCTGTTGGGGATGCTACCCACAGCTCTCTACTGAAAGCTCTACCTCCTCGATTGCAAGACAGCAAGAATCTGCAGGAATGCTTAGATGCAGTTGCAACATATTGCAACCCTTCTGGAATGCAGCAGGTGAGTCTCTATCCATTTGCTCTAGTACAGCACCTGGCGAGTTCTGACCCAACCGGGTATGCGTTGTACGGATACTGCAAGAGTGCAAGACTCACAGTGCTGTTTGTAGAGTTATAAGTACCAGCATTAAGCTCCGTTGTACATTCTGTACATCGATATGTACTCATGCTGAAGAGTGAAGGGAGTGCTGGTTGAAGTAAGGTTGGGAATCGGTGCTTCTAGCCTAGTTGATCATTAATTGTTATATTTCTTCTAGTAGTTTACATTATTCAACATCTTGTCTTCTACTACTTCGCTGTCTCACAAAAGGGTTCTCATCTTTTAGAAAAATCGCTTGGTTCTTCTCTTAAACTCCCATGTTTTTGTTATTACCAGAACCTGGATCTGTACATTATGATTTGTGGTGATAGATTGTCTTACTTAAGCTCAACGTGGAGTTTCAATAAGTAAGATAATTTGGAACGGTCTTACATGTCCTTGCTCTACAAAATGTAGGCTGGGTGGAATTTCTGTTTTATTTTTCCTTAAATTTCTGTCCTGAAATTTTGTTATACAGTAATATGCAGAATTAATGCTGCTAGTATGTATATAGAGCTATACAGTTGTTCCTAGGTTATACAGCTTTTATTCTTGTACATGCAGGGTAAATATATATTGAGGGAAGAATGCTGGCAAGAGCTGGACCTTTATCATCCTCGATGGAGTCCTCGGGAGCTTCAATCAGCAGAGGAACGTTATTTGAGAGCATGTAGAGCACCTGCTGTATTTCTGCAACTTCCTCGCTGGTCACAGCCATTTGCGGCTTTACAGGGTTTGGGACGGTTGATCACCACAGTTCGAATTCACGATATGCTGCGCTCTATCTTCTTTCATGCAGCCTACACTGAGGACTCATCCACTATGGAACTTGTTCTGCACGCTCTCCATCTGCTTGCTCTTGCCCTTGATGTCTGCAAGGCTCAGAGTAAACCAGGAGGTAAGAATGGGGCTGACGGAAATTTCTCTGCAAGTACAATCCGAAATTTTAATTTGCCACTGCATGGATCCAACTACTCTAATAGCAGCAACGTTGAAGATCATCCGTCGGATCATCCACCGCTACTACTCCGCTGCGTTGAAAGAGTAGCTGTCGCTACTGTGATGTCAGAGCCTCAGAGCATGCTATCTTTGTTAGTGTTGCTTATGCGAAAACGAGGTAATGACGGAGTAGATGAAGCAGGATCTTTCGGGTTTGGAGATTTGATAAAGAAACTGTTAAGAAGCTTTGCGGAATTGGACAGGGGCTGTATGTATGAGATAGAGTCACTTGCCCCCGAGATTCTTCACCGTGTCTCTGTTGGCAATACACCAAAGTCCAGTGGACTCGGAGGCATCAATTTCAAGGATGACATCTCAGTCTCCGAGTCTGATAGGCGAAGAGCTATTGCCCGAGAACGCCAGGCTGCTGCCATGGTATGATCGATTGTCTTGGTGGATTGCTCTTTTTCAAGTGCTCCTACAGGACCAGCATGTTCTTGTCATTAGCAAAGATCAATTTAAATGCATGAGAGCCTATTGTCATTTTGGAACGTGCTTTTTAAATGTTGAACGTCTGCTCGCAGATGCTCAACATTTTATGGTCGATGGCATCGCACAATTATTGTTTTAGACAGAAGTGCTAATTAATGTTGTCTTAATACATGTGTTGTCTTAGGCCAAAATGAAAGCTGCACAGGAAAGGTTTGTGACCAATTATAGGCCCACAGAAGAGAGCACTGGTACAGTTAAAGGTGATGAAACAGAGGCAAAACGACCCAAGGAGTCCGGGTCAGGAAGCGATGAGTTATTCGAGGATGTTCAAGTTACTCATTGTGCTCTCTGTCGAGATGCAACAAGTACAAGTCCCTTGTGTTTCTTGGTTCTTATTCAGGTAATTTTGGTACTCTTCCACGTTTCTTTCTCAAATTTTGACCTTCTGCGGGGTTTTCTCTGCATCAGTTGGGAGTAGTACATGTTTAGTGAACATCGTTTCTGGCTTATGTTCCGACAGTGAATCACATTTTCTCTCCCTTCTTAGTCTCATTTGTATGTGAACTTCGCGATAATGAGTCCATGTCCAACACCCTTTTTGGTCTAACTCAGTCAGAACTGTTCGCATTGGTCTGTCCAGAATAATCATTATTCGTCTTCTTTCTTGGCAGAGATCAAAGCTGGTTGCGGTCGCTGAGAAACCTACTCCGTCCTGGGAGCGTAGCCTAGTTACTCTGCAAGAGCATGTAGAGAGAAAAGGTGACACGTCTGACGGAGCAAGCACTGCCACTGCGTCAGATGGGACGAGATACCTGCACAGTACAGCAGAGCTCTGGCAGTGGATACAAGAAGCCTTAGGGGATACTCAGACTCGCACTCCCCTACTTGATGGTGAGGACTTACTGGAGCTATTAAGAAATGGACCTGGTATTCGTAATCCTCTTCGTGTGACCCCTGAGTTTCTATGGAACTGGGATGCAACAGCTGCAACGACTGCGGACACAGAATCAAAAGAAGTTGAATCTAGCGAGGTTACCGAAACGGAAAATAACAGTGAAGCTGGGACCAGTGAAGCAGCAGGTTTGTGGAACCGTTGTTCAGTTTTCAGCTTTTGTCCATTTTTATCGAGTGGCTTAACTTAGGCATGACAATCCGCATTGCATAGTTGTGTTTCTGTGCGCTTTCCGTTCTCATGATCAGATTGTAGCGATGCCCATGTTTTGTCTTGAAATTTAGGAATGCTTTGAAGCCCAATTACAGAGGCGAAAGTGTTCTGGAAAGAAGCTAGTAGGCTTAGATTCCTTGGGTAAATTTCAGTTGAATCTGGCCAGATATCTTCAATTGGTGGTTCTCTCTTTCCTGCCATGAGAGCTCCATTTTTTTTTGGCAACACTTTTTACGCTGTCAGAAGGGAGACCATGTTGCTGCTGGAGAATAAGGTTTTGTACATTGCAGGCATTTTGGACGTGAATTGGTGGGAGGACAATGATAGCAGAGCTGATCTGGAAGAGAGTACTGCAAACAGAGACATCGCAGTTGCAGCTGTTCTAGCGGAATACGTAGCTACAGCTCCGTCTCGAGGAGAATCTCGTCCGCAAGAACGGACTCGTTCTGGAAGAAACGAGTCCCCTAGACAGGCAGGTCCAGAACAAGGAAGAGAAGGTGGCATTACTCGAAGCAGGAGAGCATCCGCCCGAATGTCTTTGGCAATGGCTGAAGCTACTCGTTCCAAAAGCAATGACACAGTGGGTATCCATATGTCTGCTTGTGGCCATGCAATGCACCAAGAATGCCGTGACCGCTACTTTTCCTCTCTTTTGCAGAGGTAAAAGATACCCGTAACTGCTAAGAAATTCAGAATTTATTTCAAGCAATATTACTCTATAAGCTGCAAGCTGTTAGGCCAGACACTTATCAGGAATGTCCAGCGATCTGTCATCTCCTTTGTTGCTGTTTGGTCGGATGTTTCTGCCTTTGACTACGTTGTTACATCGTTTGATTTTCAGATTCTATAACCGGGCTTTGTTTGAAGGAGTGCAGATAGTGGACCTTGAAATGGTAAGGCGCATTTGGCAGTAACTATTCCTTTTGTTGAGATGGTTAACGTTGTGACTTGCGCAATTGACATGGTTGGATTGACTTGGCTTATTCGAACATTCCATCTAATGTTGACTACTTGATAGCAACTTATTTATTAATCCATATTTCATGGCAGGGGGAGTTTCTCTGTCCAGTTTGCCGCCGACTAGCAAATGCGATTCTGCCGGTTTTGCCTGGCCAAACAGGATTAAAGAGTACTTTCAAAGCTCAAAGCGTGGCTCAACTTACCAGCGGTGTTTCTTCTAGTCCTGCGGTATTACAGGTGGACCATGCTTTGCGACTGCTTGTCAAGGCTGAAGAATTAGTTTCCAGATCAGAATTCCGTAAAGTTGCCGATCCACAGCTTCCTGATAATGTTAAGGGGGTTCTGGAGGATCTTTCAAAACGACTTTCCGGTTTGTTTTATTCCGAGAAGGATCTTTTTACTTCCCCAAGTTCTGGTCAAGGTCATGTACATCAAGGGCTACTTCTTTGGGGTGTCTTCAGATATTCCCTTATGTCTGCAGAGTTGACTGCTCGTAGTCAGAAATTGTCTGTGAATATTGACAATGGTCTAATGGCATTAGTGGAGATGAGTGAGGCATCACATGGTTCAGTATTGCCTCTTCTACTTCATGCTGCTAAAGCCACACAAAGTCAGAGTCGACAAGCTGTGTTGCTTCGAGCAAGGGGAATGCAACTGTTGTTGGACTCAATCTTTAATGGCATATCCAGGGATATGCATGCAAATGGTAATCCTAGGGATTTGCATGGTAAGCTAAATATTCCGAGGCTTCTCATCATTGCGTCGAAATAAGTCTTTTTCATTTTGGTGGTCTTGAAATCTTAGTGTTACATTTCCTTCTTTGAGTAATTCCTGCTCATAGTATGGTTGTTTTAGAACAAAGATATTTTCGATTCCCTTTCCCTTTCTAAATCCTCAGAATTTATGATAAGCTGATAAATCAGAATTAAACATTACAGCTATGACTGTACACCGAAACTTAAATAAAGTAGTTGTGAGATAAAAATGAGAAATATTTATAAGTGTGGTGAAACGGTAATTTGAAACCCCTGAAAGTAAGAATGAATTGCTTCGAGAGGATATACTTTGTTTTCTGTGGTCATTTTGTTGGCAGTTGTGAGCTTTATTCCGTGATGAAACCATACTCAAATTAGTGACATCACTTGCTCGTTTAATTGCAGGCAGTTACTCTGCGCTTTTGCAGTATCTAGAAAAGGACACTGATTCTGTAGACGTACAGTTGTGGAAGAGATTGGCTGATCCAGTTTTGGTTCATGATGCCTTTTCGTCGTTCACGTGGCTGCTTTTCTGCCTGCCTTTGCCGTTTCCTGCAAATGGTGCACCATTTACAGCACTTGTTCATCTCTTCTATTTGGTGTCCATCGTCCAGGTACTTTCTGCTATAACCATTTGTGAGTACGCTGAGATATTTAATTTTTTCCAGCCGTTTTTTTGGGTTATCCTCTCACAGTCAAAGATTGCTTGCGCTAGTGACGATATAGGTGTATTTGGTTATCCTCTTCGACATTATTGCCTTATGGATTTTAAGATTTCACGCTGCTCACCTCTCGCAGATTATAGTTCAGCTTGGTTCGTTCGCAGCATCAGACACAAAATTGTCTCATTCAGCGCGAGCATTTATTGCAGCAGTGCAAAAAGGGTTGTCTGGAACGGTTCTTGAGTCTTCCTCGAGGGACAGTAATGGTCCTCTTACTTCAGAGACTTCTTTGGGCCTCATGCGACGCTGTACTTTGCCCTTCCTACGCCGATGTTATCTTTTACAAAATCTAATGTCCGGTGCCACGCAAGTCCTTCCTGTTGCAAGAGCTCATCAATGGGAACTTCCTCAAGGCCATAGACAATCAGCAGGGCCCGAGTCACCTTCTGTTGATTCAAAAGATTTAGAAAATCAGGTGCTCCTGGAGATGGAGCAATTGGATCAGCTGGAAAGTGTTTTTCTGATTCCTCCTCTAGAGAAGATATTTGAGCAGGATGCAATTCAGCATCTTGTTCAAGCCTGGTGCAAGCATGTAGTGACTGACAGTGGTCACCGAGGCATCCAATATAGTCCACGAGTAACTACAGCGTCTCCTTTTAAATTGATGCAGCTGCCATATTTATTTCAAGATCTCGTGCAACGGTAAGAATCTTACGAGGTCTTCTGTCACACTGACAATTCACTGCACTCTTACCACGATCAATTTGTTAAATCACTGGATATTTGTCCCTAACCGAGGAGCAAGAATCAGTTGCCCTGAATTATTAGCCTGCTATTATTTATTTCTTCGTCTTGTTTGCCTCCAAGGTTCTCTCTTTCAATTTATGCAGGAGGCTGACTCAGCAGGTTCTTCATAGGGATTGTGATGTTCAGCCTCTGCCTAGACCGTTAATTGATTTGATATATTTATTTCTTTTTGTGTATTGTCAACGGTGACTGACCAAAGGATTTCTGGTGCAGATATGTGAAAGAACGGTGTCCTTGTTGTAAAGTGGTTCCTGAATTGCCTGCTCTTTGCCTTTTGTGTGGAGCTCTCTGTTGTGCAGCTAGTCCACGCCGCTGTTGCAGGTCAGTCTTGCAACTTTTCTTCCTAGCAACTCTGTTACACGCCCTTAAATTTTTTTGACCGAGTTTTATAAAATGAAAACGTATTTTCAGAGCACCTGGATTATAAGTTTTCGTAGATGTTCGTAGATGTATTTTCGTAGATGTTCGTGCACCTGGATTATAAGTTTTCGTAGTACACATTTGTTGAAAACGAAAACGAAATCTTTCGTGACGGATCTTGACCTATCTCTCTCATTAACGCACCATTATTAGACTTGGAGTGACTTCGTTGCTGTCATTCTTAGATTGATATGACTTCATCGTTGATCTAATGCCTAGACTGTGAATTGGGTGTTCTTAGTTTATGTTGCTATGCATATGAATTGGATTATGATGATGGTGACATTCTGGAGATTCACGTGCAAATGATTTCTTTAGGAATTTTTTTCTCCCAGCAAAGCTGATTTCTAGTTATTTACACTGACAGTGTCAACAGACGAGGGGAATGCGCAAGACACTCTATGAATTGCGGTGCAGGCATTGGGATCTTTCTGATGTTGCTGGTAATTATATTTAACCTCTTTGCGTGTAACTTCACCTATTAGAAAATTAACATCTAATCCTATTTGTTCTACTATTGGCATTTGCTTTATTTGATTGTGTTTATACTTTCTAATGTTCTTGAAGTGTGAAGTCCATTGCCATGTTCTTGGTTCGCTATTGGAAAGCCCTCGATAAGTAGAGGTGTAGAATTATCGTTTCACGTTTGGTGTGTAGTCTTTCTTGAGAGATACTGAATTTTGAGCATATTGAACATTTTGACACTTAATAATATTTAGAAACTGGGATTTGAGGTATTTTGGAGTTGGGGCTGGACATTTTTCTCTGATCCTTGGTAATGGCCAAAGAATCTTTGTCTTAGTCATTTTCCCATTCTCCGGAACCAAGGATATCTTGCGCCATTGTCAAACTTAATATGTGGGTATTTTCCGATTATTCGTGACATTTTACTCAGTTACTCATGTTGAATATAATTTTGAATGAATTTTGTTTGCGTTTCTGCAGGAGACCAATGTTTTATTGCAACGATGTGGACGGCAATCTATGTGGCCATCGCCGTATCTTGATGCCTTTGGGGAAGAGGTTTGTTCTGTCCAAATCCATAGGAGGGCTGAATTTCATAGCTTGTTATAGGGGATATTAATCAGTAAGGAATGGTGCTCTCATTTCTGTCGATATTCTTCTGTTTCGTTCCTTGGAAATAGTCGTGAATATTTTTTTAAGTGTGTCTAACTTGAAATAGGTGTCCTTCCTAATAGCTCTGGCTCTGATTTGTATCTTGCACGACAGGACTTTGAGTTACGGAGAGGCAAGCCTTTGTTTCTTAGCCGAGAACGATATGCTGCTCTGACCAATATGGTACAGAATATCTTAAATCTTGCACATGAGACTTATTAAAGCTATTGAATTTATAGTAGTTATAGATGATGTTCTTCTGTGCTTTATGAGCACTAGTGCCTCTTATGACTTGTTGTTTGATAATGTTAAAATTTCTCTCCTGGTAATCCTGCAAAGATGATGCAGCTTTTTAATGTCTTTTGCATATTGTTTGAGTCGAGCTTATTATTGTCATATGAACAATCTGTTTTTCTGTTTTCCAGAAATAATGGATTGTTTGCACAATTCTTGTAGGTGGCAGCACATGGGCTAGATTACAGCTCACCAGTTTTGTCGCACACCACACGGGACATCCTATTTTGAACTACGTCTCTGGATCTTTTGACAAGAAATTTCTTCCGATATATTTCCAGAAGAGGTGAGTTGCATCGCAGCAGTTCGGTCAAATGAATGCATTCTATGTATTGTCTTTTATGTTATCTGAAGCACATGCACTTGTCTTTACTGCTGTGAGAACCAAACTGGCACTCTACAGATGTGCTTCTGGCTTCATTTCATATGTTTAATTGCCTACATGTTTCAGCGAATTGATGCAAATCTTTCAGCGAATTGGACTTATTCTTGTTCTTCTGATAACAATCAGATACTTAGTTCATTGGGATCCACCGTCAAGCTGATGAAATCAGTGGGAGTGTAGTGGCTGAGACCTCCAACTGCCAGATTTCGTGATGACAATCTCTGGATAGGTAAGGGAAATAATAGCATACCCTTTTTGTCTGTCTGCTTTCTGCTGTCACCAGATTCAACTTTGCGATATATTCGCTTTCTCATTCAGCCACCTGTTTACAAATAATGTATGCAGGTCTTCATCAGCCGTGAGAGGAGTAGACGGATTAGATGGTACAAAAGAATCTGCAATCAAGGCTTGGGGATTCTGTGATGGGCTTTGAGATGTAAATGCTGGAAAGGGTCACGTAGACAGGATTTGATTTTGAAAATAGGATTTTGTCCTTTAGATGTTTTGGCTACGGCATCGTGGTTCAAGTTATGCAGCAGATTGTACGTTAATCTGGAATATTCATGCAGAAGGCTTCTCAGCCTACATTGCATGTATTTCTATCTCGGAGATCAAGTTGTAACAAACGAGAAGATACAGAACAGCAATTCTGGAATCTTTAATGAGTATTTCTAATTGGGAAGGGTTTGAGAGAGTGCAATTACTCTCACCAGTTGCATATATTTAGCAAAACTGTTTTTTCCTTATTACTGTAGCCTGCTTTGTTTGGCATGCAACAAATTCTAATTGTTAGAGATGAAATACAAGAACTGCTAATTTATCTGACAACCATTTGTGTTGAAGAGTTATCCTGTTTTAACCCCTAAAGTTCTTTGACTATGTTCTCACCAAAAATGTTCCAAAACTGCCATTTCTAGTACAAGTACCAAATTTTTGAAAAATATCATTTTTGGACACATGTAAATATCATTTTTATGCGTTTGAAGTGGCAAAAGTCCTTTTTTTGGCCCTGCGAAAAATCGGGCAGCTGCACTTCACAAGGTCAAATTATTATGAAAAAAATTCCAAAATGGTTGTGCTTCTTTGGATTCATTCTTCAGGGCAAGTTGGCTACATGCTTGAAAATTTTCAGATTATTTGGAATTGTATAACATATAGGAAAAAAATAGTAAGTAGAAAGAAGTAGAGAATGGTTCAAAACCTAAATTGTTAAGAAGTTAAAAATGCCAATCCCAATGGTTGCAATGTTGTAATAAACAATCTACATCCTACAATTTTATTTTTTTTGAAAAATATTGAAAATTGAGTGAAATAAACAACTTCAAAGTTTATTTTAGAGTAGACAATCCATAACTGCCCGCAAACTAAAAATCCTCATAATGTTTGATTCATTGATCAAAATGGAATGATTCAAAGCTTTCCATGTATATATAAATCTAATAAACCAATTTCAAATCTTTATTTTTGAAAAAAGTGATTTTTTCTTATCTACCCAAACTGCCCGAGTTGATCAACAAACAACATATTCGGCCATAACTTTTGACTCGTATTTCGAAATGTCATGAAATTTGTTGCATATGAAAGATATTCCTCGTCCCCACCTTCTTTAAAAATTTCAACCCAAAATATGCAAATCTCCAATCACACGTACCTGCCCAAAAATTTTATGTTGCCAAAAAAGGCATGTTGGTCCTTTAGGGGTTAATCATCTAATGACAAATTGCAATTAATGTTGGTGAAGTTCAAGAACGACATTAGATTACAATTTACAAAAGTTATAAGAGGTCAATGTTGCATTGGTAGATTTTTAAAATTGTATCCTACTCAATGTTTACGTTGAACAATGCTTAACAAGCATTTTTTTTAAAAATTTTGTGTAGAATTTTGGATTTAATCCCTAAAGGACTTGAGGTATATTTTGCTAAAAATTGTCACTTTTTAGAGTACCCTACAAGTGGTCAGATTTGGTAGGAATTAAGTCATTTTTGTAAAAAAAAGTGCCACATGTCATCTTGTGAATGGGTTGAGGTGATGTGGACCTTTGAGAATCTTATGGGGAAATTCAATTTTAGCACTTGAGTGCCAAATCAGACCTTCATGTACAGTAGTGGAAATGAAAAGTCTTAAAAAATAATTCATCTAATACATATTTACTCTAGACTTCTATGGTAATAGAGTTATTTGTAAAGTCCCCCCCACTTTGGGCATGACTTTTTTTGAAGTTGAGAAGGCAACTGTAGTTGAAGCGTCAAACTATTTTGCAAGATACTTATGTCACACGACTTCAAAAGTGGGGACCAAACTTTTTTAGGCACCATTTTGATGGAAAAATAAGTTTCATACCCACTTTTATTTCGACTTTTTTAACTCAACCGGCTTTTTCACAAAACTCATGGGTTTAAACCCCGGTTTAGTGTACTTTACGAATAACTCAAATGTGTGTGAAAAATTTTGGAAACTTTAATTGCGTGCATTGAAAGATTTAGCATTTGAAGTTTGAGGAAGCCTTTAGAAAATAGTTTTGTCGAACTTGCCTAACATCATTAGTTCATTTGTGAAGATGCATTATTAAATGTAGTTTAGAATAATAATTTAATAATGATTTCAAACCATAGTTGTAAAATATGATTCATAACTAAATAAAAAAATTAGATTGTCCCTTACTAATTTCTCAACATTTTATTATATATAGTAATAGTTATTGTATGTCACCTTGCCCAAAAAAAGTTGTCCTCCAATGGCAGTAATGGATGATTGGATGCAATAGTATCAAAAATGATCCCAATAAGGTAGGAGGCTCATTAGTGGCAAATGAAAGGAGAAATACAAATTTGTGGAAGAAACTACTTGCCCAATCATTTTAATTTTGTTTAGGTAGAAAGAAAAATGAAAAACAATTGAATGGCAATTTAAATTATAAATTTATGACTTAGAATGAATTAGATACAATTTTCTAAGGTGAAATGGGTGTGTAGGTTGCTATTAATTGATGCTCATAGACTGTAGTAGTTAATTAAATACGTCTTTGAATAAAACAAGTCAGTCCCAAAAACTGATGAATAGGGTACTTAGGATGTTTATGAAAATTCCATGAATGCATCATTTATTGCAATGCAGTTTCTACTGTAAAATTATACTTTTCTATTGTTTTTAATTGTCATTTGAAATTTTGTATAAACTATTCATGTCTACATCAATGAGTGATTAACAATATGCAATTGTAGTCCCTATGGAGTGTTCATTGTCCTAAAATTGTGCATTTGGAATCAAATTTTGTTACCTCACAAAATGTAGTCCATTTTATCATCCATCTACAATAGTTATGGCTCTTTCTTAGAGTCAATTCTTAATGCCCAAGCAATTTTTATTTCAATTGGTGCCAAGATGCAAAAGTTTTGTCACACAAAGCCCAAAACAAAAAAAATTGCAAAACAAAAAAAATTGCAAAAACATAAAAAAATTTGCAAAACAAAAAATTTGCAAAAAGTCATAATTAAAATTTTAAAATTTTATTTCTAATAGATAGAGTTTTTGTTTACATAGAAGATTTGGTTCATTCTATTTGGATTGGTGATGAGGAAGTTATGGACAATCTTGTTTTTGGGGCAATTTAAGCATCTTATTGAAAAAATAACTTACAGAATTCATTTTTGAATGCAATTTTTACATTCATTCAAAAAAGAAGTTGCTCTAGGTTTAGTTAGCTTGCTAGAACAATCTCACCGTTGGGATTACTGATATCCAATTCTATTTTTGAGCTATTAACAATCTAATTTTTCCTTCAATCTTGAACCTATTACTTAATAATATTTTTAAGGAATAAAAATTAAGTGTGTGTTTTTTGAAATTCCTTTTCTTGACTTTCAACTCAATTCTTCAACATTAAAAATTAGAAATTCAAAATGTATAGTGCAAAAAATTTAATCTATGAAGATTCAAAGCTTTGAAATCTATAGTAAGACAAGGTGCAAAAAACCCAAATCTCTTCACTTCAAATGCAAATATCATGCAATCTATGTGGTCAAAGTTTTAGAATTTTCTTCCACACATTCTTATACTAGTCTAGTGCAAGATTTTACGGTTAGATATGCAAAACAAACAATTTCTAAAGTTTTTTGCACTTTGCAATAGAAATGGTAGTTTTGAGTGTTTTTTGATGGAAAAAATGCCTTGGGAGCATGGGGGTTAATGACTAGGCCACCTTCACCAAAGAAGTTACCTCATGACATACAACTTGTCTAGATGGAGGCACATGCAATTCTCTAAACCCAAATCATGAACCAATGCACCAACCCACGCCACACACATAATTTCTACATTACGTATTTATATAGTGTAAAATGTAAAGAAATTAGTGTGGGGCAACCTAATTTCACTATTTACTGTACCCTAAGGTAGGAACACCCATTCTCGCACCTGTCCCCATTGTTTGTCCCTAGACTCATCCAAATAAGTTCCTAGACTTTGGTGAATGTGTCCCCACATGCTTCATGTTGATTCATTGATACATTTGCATGACACTTACATAATTCTGATTTGTTGACTGCTGATTTTGGCAGTGTTTAGATTTGGATACACTGTCGTGTCACTCTACATCGTTTACAAGAGATGTCGTAAACTACAAGCACTAGAACATGCACACATGCTTAAAAACAAATCCACACAACAACAAGGCATGAATGAACAACCATCCAATTGCCCCCCTAGCTGAGTAAAGTGCCCTCGCAACTTAGCTAGCAACAGAATTTAAAGGAAATAACTTCAACTACACTCACTATACAATCAACATGTTGAAGAAGATAGTTGATAGGCCTCCATCTATTTGGAGTCTTGAATCAATCATAAGTGAAGGGGTAAGCTGGGTGCAATTGAGTCCCATCCTTAATCGCTTCCAACGTCATAGTTGGACTCCACAAAATCTTCATCCAAGCTTCAATATCAAGAACCACCACTCATACTCCAACATAAAATGTCACCAAGTGACTGCATCCTCCGTTGATAAGAAAAATCATCAGCAACCACTTGAAGAAGTAGTATCAATTGATCATCTTCTACAACAAGGACATGTCCAACACCCAACAGGAAGAGAAGTCAATGGCGGTCGAAGACATGCCATGTGCCAACCTCGTTGACACGAATCACATAGCAACATCGTCACAGCACCCTTGCTTTCTCCACATACAAAACATTTGTATCCAAGTGGAACTACTGCCAACTCTGGATCCACAGTCCCTTCAATTGGCAAATGACAAGGAGCACAATTCTTTGTGTTTTCTCTGCATTCTTGTCCATCTTTCCCTTCCAAAAGAAGAACTCCACTAGGCAAAAGTCCCTTGACCCTTAAAATGGTCCGCCCTGCCCGAACATCCAAGGTTGTTGGTGCCTCACGTTGTAAATACACGTAATCTCCAACCTTGAACTGTCGAAGTTGAGGCCTATAAGCCCCACTTCTAATGCGCGCATATCTGAGAGTATGTCTGTGTTGCGCTATTGCCAAATTCTCCATAGCCATTGGCATGGCCCTTTGAAAATACTCAGCTCGATCTTGTAGTACCTCTGCCCAAATTTTTAGATCATCCAAGTCTACTACTGGATCCAATTTCTCCCTCACTGCCGACAGTAACATTGGCTCTCTGCTATACAACAGCTGATAAGGGCTATAAGATGCAGGAGATGCCTGTCGACTGAAGCGATAACCCATCGCTATCCATGGCAACTTCAAATCCCAATCTTTGTAATCTTTGCCTGCCAACAATCCATATTTGCGCAAACCACGCTTGACTGTCTGAACAACCCTCTCTGCTAATCCATCAGCCTCTAGATGATTTCTTGAAGTTGTACGGTGGTCAATTAGAGCTTTAGTGCAAAGCTCTTCAAATGCCCTAAGAAACTCTCTTCCTTGGTCTGTCAATATTTCAGCTGGAGCTCCAAATCTAGCCAACACACGATCAAGGAATGCCGTTGCTGCTAACTCCGAGGAATTTTGTGGCAGTGCTACCAACTCAATCCACTTGCTGAAATGTTCTACCATCACAAGTACATATTTGGCACTTCGTGATGTGGTCGTCAATGGTCCAGCAAAATCAAGACTCCACCTATAACCCAAACCCATGATTGGTAAAGGTTGTAATTGGGGAGTTAGAGTGTTGAAGCTTGATCTAACCCAATCGCAGACTTCACACCTCCCCACATAGGTTGCTACCTCTTGTCGCATGCCCATCCACCAATATAAACCACGTAACATGGAATATGTGCGACGCACTCCAAAATGACCCAACTCTTCATGAATCTGACATATTAATTGAAGACGTTGATCAGGCCTCGGAACAACCCTCCTTGTTCCATCCGGCCATCTACGAAATATAAGGCCACCTTCTCAATGAAATCTAGCCAAGTGATGGGCTACTTGGTCTCTTTCTTGAGATGTGGTATTTGGTAGAAACTCCCCATGTTGAAGACGATATAGAACACCTTGGTCTTTCCATACATCAGTGGTAACTTGAGGTCCACTTTCATTCAAGTCTTCATCAACAACATCCAATCAAGTCTCTTCTAAGTCTTGGCTGGATCTCCCCTCCATCCATGCCAAATAAGATGAAGCATGCCACCCCGGCATTGCTTCTTCATCACATGTGCCATGCTATCGAGCACCAGTCAAATCCTCCTCTAACGGGCTTGGATTACGACTCAAGCCATCAGCATCCAAGTTTTGAACCCCCGCCTTGTGAACTATGTCAAAATCATACTCTTGTAGTAGTAAGGCCCATCTAGCAAGTTTTCCCGTGAGTTTATCAGACTCCATCAACCATTTTAGAGGTTGATGATCAGTCACAAGTGTAAAGATCTGGCCATAAAGGTAAAGGCGGAAATGTGCAATTGCCCACACCATTGCTAAGCACTCTCCTTCATAAGATGAATATTTGGCCTCAGCATCATTATTGCTTTGTGAAGCATATGCAAGGACATATTTCTTGTCATCATCATCTTTTTGAATCAATACGGCTCCAATCCCCAACATACCAATCTGTATGGAGTTGGAAAGGCCGTCGAGCATCAGGCCTCCTCAACACTTGAGCAGAACCAAGTGCTCCTTTTAAAGCCTCAAATGCTTTCTCTTGATCAGGACCCCACATCCATTCTTGATCAATCCTTGTTAATCGGGTAAAAGGTTTAGCCAAGAGACTAAAACCATGAACAAACCATCGATAATAGTTTGCTAGTCCCAAAAAGGCTCTCAACCTTGATACATCTTTTGGAATTGGAATCCTCTTCAAAGCTTCCACCTTCGCCTGTTGTACTCCTAAGCCTCCTGGTGTAATCATATGTGCCAAGTAAGGCAGTTGATCATGAAAGAATTTACACTTCCCATGATGTAGGCGAAGACCCCAAGTTTGCAGCCTTTTAAAGACTTGCTGCAAGTGTTGTACATGCTCTTCTGGTGTATTACTAAAGATAATTACATCATCTATATAACACCGAGCAAATGGTAACCCCTTCAAAACTTGATCCATAACACGTTGGAACTCTGCCAGAGCATTCTTCAAGCCAAAAGGTAAGAATTTCCAATGGAAAAGCATATCTCTTCCATTTTCATCTACTCTCCAAAATGTTGTCTTCACCCTATCTTCCAGTCTCAATGGCAGTTGATGGTACCCTGACCTCAAGTCTAAAGGACTAAAGACTTTTGCTTTTCCAACCGCATCAAATAATTCCTCAGGTGTTGGCATGGGATATCGATCTGATTTTGTTTTCTTATTAACAGGACGGTAATCTCCACACATCCGCTTTTCCGTCCAGTTTCCAAGAATATCTTTCTTTGTTGGAATCATCGTGGCACATGCATACTCTCCATCTGAGAGTTCTACCAATCCGACGTCCAAAAGTTCTTTACACCTCCAAGGTGCTGACATACCACCTTGGCATCCTCGTGAATTCGAGCTCCAACATCTCCTAATGGAGGCACATTTTCAAGAATATAAGCCACACTTGTGGCTTGTCTACGTTGCCACCAATGCAACAACCGCAAGAGCTCCCAAAATAAACTTGAGCGTGGGTCTTGGAGTCCTTGGCGAGGACCTGCCCGGGAATGCCCTTGGCAAGGCCATCCAGCCATCACAAGGTCCACTTTGTCCAACCTCAGAAGATCTTCTTCTCCAATCAAAGCAATGTCTGAAGGAATTCGAGACATACACCTTTGAATAGCACTGACAGGTAGTTGCTTTGGGTATCGCATCCATAGCTGTTCCAAATGGTGTTTTGCAGCTCTATTCACCACAATATTGTTGTCCACATACGTATAACTCTGTATGGACAACCCCGCCTCCAAAACTGTAGCTAAACCAGTACCAAGTCCAGCAAAAAGTTCCACAAGAACTATACCTGTTGGATCATCATGAAGATCCACAAGTTGTTGTAAAGGTGGCAGAGTAGATTGCGGCCGCCATAGATGTTGGTCTATTCCCTCTACCAATGTATGGCATTTCTCAGCCAAATCCTTTGGTGAAATCCATGGTGGTATGGGATCTTTGAAATGACTTACAAACTGGTTAATTTCGCCTTGTGTTTGCAAATCAAACTCTGGAGGTGAGTCTACAGCAGACATATTTTCCTCAAGCAGCAAATCTTCGGTCGTAAACCATTCTGCAACACATCCATACACTGCCGCCAACCCTTCAACCACACCAGCAGAAGCACCAAAACTGACAGGAATCACTTCTTTCCACCCATCTCCTTGTGACCACCCCGGTCTAAACCACGCTTCCTCAGTCCAAGAATCATGACCAAAACCAATGGGATATAAAGCTTGTTGCCCCAACAAAATGTCATAACTGGTAGCACCTGTTACAATACACCTCAAGGAGATGTGAATGTACGCATTAGTGCCCACCATGAACCGAAGTCGTAGTGGCTCCTTTGTCATCCCCATAGGCTGCTCCGTGCCCCCAAGCGATGTTGCTATAGTAAAAGGACATGGGTCCAAATCACTAGAAAGAAGCCCCAAGCTCTGAGCTAGAAGTTTTCCTAGCATAACTGGTTGAGCACCAATATCAAGTAATACTTTCTGTGGAAACACTTGAGATGCATCACCTCGAGCTACAGAAAAAACATAACCAGAATTGGCCAATCGTACTACTGCAGGTTTGACTTGCAAGCGCTCACGAGTTGCTCGAGCAGGTAATGTTGCCAAATAGCTTGTAGCAACTTCAATACCATTGTTAACAGTTTCTCCACTTGAAGTCAAACTGCTATCAAACTCTGCTTGTAAAGGAGACCCTTTTGGCCATCCTCTCCAACATCGCAAAGCCTTTGTTGCTACCTTGGCAGCATCTTTTCTTAAGCCTTCTTCACCATCAACCAAAGAAGACTCATTTGCCTCCCTCATGGCCATGTTGGCAGGCATTTGAATTGTACCTTGCATCATTTTTCCTGCCATATGATATACAGCAGATGCATCAAAGTTACCACTCTGCAATTGGATCCCAAAGAATAGTGGAATCTCCAATAATTTGAAGGCCAAATTCTTAATCATATCTTTTTCAATAGATGAATATTCTCTATCAGAAATTGCTTCAATAGATAGATTAGTCACCACATCTGCCAAGCCAAATGTCATAGGTAGTCTTGACTGCCCAATGCTATCAGAAGGCCCTTAGTGGCGCACATGAGGCCTAACTTGTGTGGTTGAATTTTCATCCACCACATGTGCAACTGGCATAGATTTAACTTGTGATCTAGTAGCCACTACCGCAACCACCTCACCAAGTGCACCATACTCAAATCCATCTGATCCAATCTTTGAACCAGAAGATACTGGTGTGGTCTTTGCTGTTGCTGCAACGAGCAATGCTAGAGTGTTTTGCAACTCTCCCATACGTGCCTCAAGACTATTGCCCCCAGAATTTGACCCACTCCCTTGAGCAATTTGTGAAGTAAAAGACTGAGGTCTCAGCTGTGGATTCTTCACCCAATATTTGTCTTCTATAAGAACAACTCGGCTACAAGGTGCATAAGTGCACTTTGGAGGTGAACCTCCGCTTCGTGCCTTTTTCTGTTGCCTCTTGCTTGTTGTAGATGCATTGCCTTTGCTAGTAGTACCATTTTTGTCCTCAGATGATGTATCTGTAGGGCAATCTCTTTTCCTATGGCCTAGCAATCCGCAGTTCCAACATCGCACACGAGAATTGGCTATCACCTCTGCTTCAGCTGCCATAGCAATTTGCTTGGAGGCCTTGGGAGTTCCTTGGCTCTTGCTAGAGCCACCAACAACAACTTTTGACTGACTCGTTGTTGAAGTCATAATAGATGACAATCTCCCAGCCTCTTCCATACATAGCCCTCGATTCAACTGTTCCACAATAGCAAAAGCTTGAACTAAAGTAGCTCGCCCGCCATATGCCAGCAATATGTGAGGATGTGTCATGTCACGGATCTTCTTGTCTTTTTTCCCCATGTAAAGCTCCACCAATTGGCGCTCCGTGAATGCATCTCCACTTTCACGGGCAAACTTAGATAGCCTTGCATACATAATGCGGGGAGTATCTCCAACCTCTTTCTTGAAGTCTTGGATGTGGCGCATGCGATCTCGACGGAAACCGCCAAACTCTGTCTTTAAATGTGCAAAGAACAACATGAGAGGATCAAATTGAGGAGGAGGGCCCATCGTAGCTATCGCTTCAGTCGATGCTTGAGACAACCGCGAGATGAATGTGGATGTAGTCCCATCGGCGCTACTAGTAGTGGACTTTGATTTGAGTCTTGCAGTTCGCGCTGCATCAGGGCCTGGGGTAGCTTCCTCGCCCTTGTCTTCATCTCCATCACTAGGCTTTGAAGCTTGAGCTGCTGGAAATACAGCTCCCTCTTTCAAAACAGTGACTAACTCCACTCTTCGAGCCCAATAGTCCTCTACCTCCTCAAGCTCATCCTTATGATCCTCAAACCAAGAATCATAGGCCTGCAGTGCCTCAAACTCAAGATGGGTGGGCAACTGCTCAAAGGCCCACCAATCATTAAACATCGCATTGCGTTGTCTTTGGGTTCGTTGCCAAGATCGAAATCTAGTCTTCCAATCATTGAAGGCCACGCCCTCAGCTCTCTCCGAATAGCGGTCCCGAACCACAGATCCACCGCCATGGTCCTCCACACTATCAAAGGCGCTGATCTCCCAAGTATTGGGTAGATCAACCCTTACAAGCGACAGCGCTAGCTCGTCTCCGCCCGCTTCTCCACGAACATCAACCTCCTCCAATGTACTGTAGTCATGGGAACGTGTCTATACCATAAACAGATCTCGACCGTCGAATCTTCTACACCTCCAAAACTAAAATCATCCCCTCATATAATGGAAAAATACTACAATTTTTTATTTTTTATTTACAAAATAATTCAAAAATTACCTCAGTAATTCTCTTAGTAATTTTCAAAATTATTCCAGTAACTACTCCAGTAACTTCTAAAATTACCCTAGTAAATATTCTCGTAATTTTCAAAATTATCTCAGTAATTACCCTCGTAACTTCTAAAAGTTATCTCGATAATTGACGTAATAAATAGTCCGGTAACTTCTAAAAGTCAACCGGTCTTCGTCTCTCCCGTTTTGCCAAGTTATCAACGCTTGCAAAACATCAACAACTACCACCAAAAACACCTCCAAAAACAAACCCCAATGCCAAACTTCAAAATGCCATAACTTCTTCAATTTTTGATAGTTTTCAGCAATTTTGCAGTTTTTAGATAGCTAACGCAGTTTGTGGTCTTTCTAACACTAAATCACCACCATAATGGTCTCAAAACACCAAATCAGCACTCTTGCTAGTTTGGTCCAGCACACATGAAAGTTTTGACTATCCCACTCAAACTCTCATAACTTTCTCAATTTTCATCAGAATTGCAAGAAACGAGTTGGACATGAATCCTTACACTCAAGAGCTTCTTCTTAAGTCTTCTTAGCAACCTCTTAAGCCCTCCACGCCCCTCCAACTCCAAATCAGCACCTCCAACACCAAAGCTCCAAGATTTGAATTTGTCAGCGCTTCCGCACGTCACTACCAACGCCTCCAACACAAGTACAACAAATCCAACCTCTCCAACCACTCTAGTGCTCTAACATCAGCACCAAAACCATTCTCTTCAAGTAATAAGCTACTTAAATACTCCCAAATGCTTCTACTTTATCTCGATAGGACTAGTCTTGCACAAGAATTGAAGTACACAAGGAAAAACCTTAGATTTAGTAAATTGGCAACACCGCCATCATCTACAAACAACCTTCAAGGTATACCATCTCCTAACACTCCATGAAACCTTCACACACAAGACTTGAAGAGAATGAATGAGCAAAGGGGCGGCCTAGGGTTACAACCACCTCAAAGGTGCCCCAAAACAACTCCGTTCACACCTCAAATAGTCTAAAAACACTAGTTTAGCCCCCAATGGCCAATATATGGCTATTTTGGCTACGTCATGTCTACAATCAACCTTTGCAAAGCCCCATAGAGCCTTCTAGCCACCCGTCATCAAATAATGTGACAACACCTATAGGACAATTTCAATGGTCTAGACAACCAACACTTTGAAAAATCATAGAAATTACATACAACATCCAGTTTTATTTATTTATTTTTGAATATTCATGATTTTCATTTGCTAATATTAGAAAAATATTAGTTCTTGAAAAAGGTACCTCCAACTATATTGAATTGTTTATATTGACGATTCTGGATGCTCCCACCTTAAGGTAAGCATCCCAAATGCGCCACTGACCTTAACTCTGGAACGCTCCAACGTCCATTTTCTGGACGATGAACACATTCAGATCCTTGTTTCTATCTCATTCCTGCTAGGATGAAAGTCATCCTAATTTTTGGTGATATTTTATCAAGTTGTTGTCCTATCCATCAGTTGGATTTGGTATTACTCGAATATTATACATTTCTAAAATTACAAATGTGGAAGTATGTCAAGTGGTCAATTTGCATTGACTTTAGTTCAAAACTAGATGTGCAAAAATGAGGTCAAAGATGTAAAGGTCACAAAAATTTCAAAAAATCACTATATGAAGATAACCTTATTTCAAATCCATTCCAACAAGTTTTACTCAAAAAATGATAATATTTTACTTGTAATTGAATTTAGAAGGAATTCTGAAATTTTCTTTTCAAAATTTATAGAAAAAGATTGGTGATAGCATTAGTAGATCTAACCGTACGGATAGAATTTAAAAATCAAAATCTACAGCTTTCATTTGTATACCAATTCCAAAATATTCTTCCAAATTGTATTTTATAATGGTTTTTCTCAAATCGTCAATTTTGGAGATGAATCCAGGGGTTAAAGCGCCATCTTCAGTGTGTGTACATCTCCAAAATCAGTTATGTACCTCTGTGAAAGAAACACTTTTAGAACCAAACTTTGTGCCTTCATAACTTTTGAATATAGTATCCAAATGTCGCGTTCTTTGGTGCGTTGGAACCTCCTTTCCCTTGCCAATAAGAATATACATGAATTTGAACAGTCTAATAGTAGTAATTAGGCACAGTAGCAATTAGTGGCGGTTTTGGGATACCTACCTTAAGTTAAATCCAAGAGCAATTTTGTTGTACGATCCACACGAGAAGGGTCCCAAGCAAATCGGATTGCATTGGTGAAGAGCCTGAGGTGCAGCTAGCGCAGTCATTGTAATAATCCTTCTGACATCAGTGCCCCATTTGGCAACCACCGCTCCTCACAAGAACTTACACAACAGCCAAAGATTCCACTGAACCAAAGGACATTAAATCCGTCTCACGAAGTGGTTCGTGAGACCAGCAGAATATTTTTTTATTTTTATTTTTTTTAAACACATGGACAATCTCCATTGATAAAAGGAACCAGCAGATTAAATTATTTAGACAGGACGTTAAACCCGTTCCACGAAGTGGGACCTGCAGGGTAAAAACGCAGAAATTTTAACCCCGGAGAAAACGCAGGAATTTTTTATTTTTCACACATGATTTTTTTTGCAAATTCTGAATTCATATTTGCGATCAGAGGCCCCAAATTAGCTGGGAGAGGTCTAGAACATACCATAGGGATGGCACAAAATAGGGACAAGGATTTTACTTTTATCCCCCAATTTCTGCATTTTTACCTTGCTCGTCCCACTTCGTGCGATGGGTTTAACATCCTGCATTATTTAGTGTTCTTAGGGAAAAATGTAAGAAAAAAAAGTCCCCTGTTTCACTTTGTGCCCTACCTGAGGTACATAACATTGTTAACTGGGAGAGTTTGTTCCCCCTCCAAGGAAGGATAATACCTCCCTGGATACTAGGGAGGGAGTTAAGTTTAAATTTATATGCTTTGATTGGCTCATTGGTTTTGACTTCTTATGGGTCTTGTTAGTGTTGATGGACAATGCAATACAACAATTGGACGTTCTGGAAAGTACACAGTGTATTGCAAGTGGGCAGAGAGGTATTGGCTGGGGGGCTCCACATTTTGGGGGGAGCAAAAGGAACCCCCCCAGCATTGCTTAATAATGTTATGTATATTGGAGACCTCTCCTCTCTGATTACTGTATGCATAGGCCAGTTTTGGCACATTGGTGCCGAAATAGTTTACTTTTTGCAGTTCGGATAGTTTGGCAACTTGATTTCCATTTCTTGACTTTTGGCACTTTGCTATTTCTAATTTTTAGACACTCCTAATTTTGGATTGATTTCTTCTGTTCATGCCCAAATGTGTTCCTTTTTCTAAATTTCCTCAATTTTTTTTCCAGGACATTTAGAATTAGCCATAATGAATCTTTTTCACATTTTCAGAAATAGTTGTATAATTTTTTAAAATTTCAAGCACGATCCAAATTTTCCCGACTTATTTCCAAAATTGACCTACATGTACGATAGGGGTCTTTGATTGCAAATATGAATTCAAAATTTACAAATTTTTTTCAGGTATAAAAAATAAAAAATTCCTGGGTTTTTTCTAGGGCAAATCCATGTTTTAAAAAATTACTTTTACTTTTATTTTGAGTGTGACAACGGCACAGGGCACACCAATGAGATTGAAGATATTTCCTCTGCTGGGAAACGGACACCGGGACCTTTACACATAAAAGAGAGCCAGATTTTTGTGTTTATCCCCGGCAGATGAAAAAAATTGGATCCCAACAAGTCCAAGCATTCAGTAGATTCATCGACTCCCCCAACCAAATCCCCACAAGCATTCATCCAAAGCCTCCCAACATTCATCCGGTCGAAAGGCTCCCTTTATCCAAAGGGATTGTCAAGTGGCGCGCTCATTGGCCGTACCCATGCCGCTGGCATGCTCAAGCTCGCGCTCACGCTCACGCCCGTCGCAGACGGGCGACGAGCGCTCTCATTGCGGCCCCAATCGACAAAATCCCAAACTCACAACCCCCGCGCACTCGCTTCGGACGATTCCTCATGACCGGATCCGTCTCTCCTTCAAATCCCGTTCACATTCACGGCCAATTTCGGTAGAAATCGTGGGATTCAGCGTTCAGTCCAGCTCCGTTTGGTTGAGATTGCAAACGCGGATACATGTGGAGGATGGCGAAAGCAGCAAGTGCAGCCATGCGATTTGCGTAGGGGCGCCATTCGGTGTGCTTCTGTTTCTGGGATTGTGCACTCGGAAGGGGCGATATCCGTGGGGGGAGCATGAGCATGATGGCGCTCTTGCTGCCGCAGTGGGCTCCTCCGGAGTCGCTGCATCGGCTCGCCAACATTCGTCGGCAGAGGGTAGTACTCTTTTCATTGTTTTCTCTGTTTGAATCTCGCTTCGGAATTTTCGAACTCAGTGGCGAGAAACCCTTTTCTCGCAACTGAGTTCGAAACGCGTTTTGGTACAGTGAAACTGTGTAAGAGAAGAAACGATTGCGAAGACCTGTGGAACCACAGTTTGTAGTTTCTGTCAATCGTTTCTTTCGTTTGCGCCTTTGATTTCCTTTTTTCCATTAGAATTTTTAAAAAAGAAGAGAAAACAAATTCTGGGTCTAGTTGACTTCGTAATTTGGCAGTCGAGTACAGTGCGGTGGATTTTGTTCTCTTTCGTACTTTTGGTCCTTTGTTCTCTGACTCTCTGGTAAGCTCCGTATCTTGTGGGCCCTCATTTGGGGGATACGAAGTGGCGGACGAATTTAGTGCTGTAGGGGGGGTTGAGTATATGTATTTTTGAATAAGCTGGAAGTGCTAGGGTGATTGATTTTTGGTCGGTGATCTTGAAACTTCCTCTTAAATCCTGTATGTACCAATGTTCGTGAGCAGTTGTCTCGTGTAACGAATCTGTGGAGATGGTGTGTTTAACTACACGATGTCAGTGTTGAATG
Source organism: Pseudisothecium myosuroides (assembly GCA_951799445.1). Classification (NCBI taxonomy): domain Eukaryota; kingdom Viridiplantae; phylum Streptophyta; class Bryopsida; order Hypnales; family Lembophyllaceae; genus Pseudisothecium; species Pseudisothecium myosuroides. Next base: position 19,331,367 of record OX637287.1, on the reverse strand, counting down.
GCCACCTGTAGCTGCACTGTGGTTGGTAGTAACTGCACTTGTCTAGACTAGTTGGCTGAGTACCTTGTAGGCTTGTACCAATGCTTTCGTTCTGGACCTCAAGATTGGGAACTCAAAGAAATGAGATGTCAGAGAGTTGAAGCATCTTGGATACTCTGATTTTTCCTTGCAGTAGGCTAGCAGTCGGGACCAAGGTGTTCACAACTCTTTTCAACGATTTGATGTGAAAGAGATGGATATTCATCAGCCTTTCATCGTAAAATACGCTTTGGTCGAGATTCAGTGAGGGAAATTACGTTTCTAATGTGTCGTCAGATCAGTTCTAAAATCAACCAATGGACGCTGTTATCATGTCTATGAGAAGGATTTCTATATTGTAATCCCTGAAGCAGTTCCAAATTGAGCCTCATGGTTTTTAACAGTTTTGAGTAGGTCAAAATGGATCTTTCTTTTATCCAATTTTATTTATTTATTGTTCAACATGCGCAATGTTCTTCATCGACTCTAGTGATATTGTAGTTGGTCCCTCTGAAGTCTATTATTTTCAGAGTATAATCAATCGAATTGGTCTTTTTATAACCATGAATCCCTGGTTCTTTGGGGGTTGGGTCTTAATTCTCCGTGCCTTTCATGAATATTGATTCATGTGAAGTCTTATTTTCAGAATATGATCAATTGAATTGGTCGTTTTATAACCATGAGTCCTTGGTTCTCTAGGGATTGATTACCCATGCCATTTTGGATGCCACTGTATGCTTGTCTAGTGTGTGCATTGCTTCATCCAATGACATGTCGTTTCCCATTTGCTTGTGAGAATAGAACCTTTTGGAGTTGACACCTTGACACATAATTGTTTTTGTAGTCGCGAAAATCAGCTCGGGCAACACATGGAGCGACACAGAGCAGTACGAGCACCAAAGCTTCGACGGATCACTTCAAAATTCCAAGCACAGAGCCCTGTTGCAACTTGATCTCACCTTTGGTGATGACGCCGAGGAAGCCAGTTCGCCGGTCATCTCGGCTGCGAGCCAGGAGGGGGAGTCGAGAAGACGTGAAGACGGACACGGAAACCGACATGGACGCAGCGGAGTGGTACAATCGAGTTTTAGCCAACAACGGCTCTGTGGAGGTGGACCCAGTGACCCTGGCGGAGCAGATGCGGCAGGCCAAGTACTATCAAGCGGACTCCAATGACAATAATAATACTTATTACCAGTATGGTTCCTCTTCTGAGGCCCAGGATGTTTATCCTTCCAGGAGTCCTGGATTTCCTTCTAGGGTGCCTCTGGGAGTTGCCTTAGCTGCAGGTGAGACCATTTCTTACTTTTCGCTTTTTAGACATTTAGGCTTTCTAGACATACTGCTTAATCATTAACGCGTTAACACATTAACAAGGCTTTAGCCTAAATAGTTTACTCCTTCATGTTTGAAGGCTTTCTGTAAATGCAGCTTATTACATTTCTTTTTTTTGAGGTTTCACACATCAAGGTGGAGATAACTATTTAAGCATTTTATATAATATGTGTGGGTGTGATTATTGGGAGAGCTGTGGAGGGATGGCTGTGGTTATGAGAGCCAAACCTCTGGATACCAAATTCGTATCGCTGTTTATGATCATTGCTTATGCAAGATTAAAGTGGGAGGTTGTAGAGCATTATGAAAGGGACAGTAGACAATTCCATTCCAGTTCAGAGATTAGTGCTGTAGACAATTAGCCAAGTCACTTCTACATCTGAGTGTATGAATAGATGAGTTGCTTTGGTTTCAGGGGTTCAGTCAGTAAGAGGCGGGATTAGGTTTTCTAACGGTTTTAGTATTTCCTACATAGACATTAAGAAATTTTGTCTGTTTGGTATCTCACTCACTCTGTCTCGAATTTTGCCTTCTCGAGCAAAGACCAATAGTAGGATGTACTTAAATTATGGGATGATAGGTGTTTCAAAGTGCGAGCTCCCTCTTCCTCAATAAGAGGTGATTCTCACACTCGATTTGAAAACTTTACGCAGGGTTTAGTATTTCTGGGATGAGATTCTGGGGCTCAGAATCACACGGCGCGAGAATGGAAAGAAATAGTGATATCTTGCACTAAAGTCGAGACTTCTGAAAATCTCTAATGCGCCTTTTGGCAACACGTTATGGATGCAGGTTCGGCCGTTGCGCTGGCTATAATCGCACTTTTGATACAGGCTTTGCATAGGGAAAGTGATGGAACCAACTCTAACTCGTCTGATTCAGAAGGCAGCAATTTGACCAGCAGCTTTAAAGGTAAACCTGTTACTCCGGATCTCTCGTCCAAAGTCTCTCATCAGGCGAGGGACAGCAAGGAGGTGTTGGCAAGCTCAGCAGCAGCCGGGGCTTCATTTTTCAATACCTTAGGGCGTGATAAAACGCCTTCGCCTCCGAGCCTCTCAAAAGGTGAGAAGTCATGGTCTGAAAGCAAGTATACCTCTGTGACTCCCTTCTTCGCTTCCGATAGCTCTACTGCATCTTATACAAGGCCGACCCCTCCTCCTGTCTCAAGATGGGAAGGAGATAAGTACAAGTCGGTCCGCCCTTTCTTCCCTGACGAGGTAGCAGCATCAACCGAGACTGTTGGCCCTTCCTTTTCAGATGAGCAGGGCAGTCAAGGAAAAAATGAGAATGGTTCATCAGCAAAGAAGACTGTCACTCCTTTCTTCGCAGATGAGCAGCAGGGCAGTAAAAACGCTAAGGGGTCTGCTTCCTTGCAGAATGCCCCGACTTTCTTTCCTGATAAGCAGCAGGGCAGTAAAAACGCTAAGGGGTCTGCTTCCTTGCAGAACGCCCCGCCTTTCTTCGCAGATGAGCAGCAGGGCAGTAAAAACGCTAAGGGGTCTGCTTCCTTGCAGAATGCCCCGACTTTCTTTCCTGATAAGCAGCAGGGCAGTAAAAACGCTAAGGGGTCTGCTTCCTTGCAGAACGCCCCGCCTTTCTTTCCTGATGAGCAGCAGGGCAGTAAAAACGCTAAGGGGTCTGCTTCCTTGCAGAATGCCCCGACTTTCTTTCCTGATAAGCAGCAGGGCAGTAAAAACGCTAAGGGGTCTGCTTCCTTGCAGAACGCCCCGCCTTTCTTTCCTGATGAGCAGCAGGGCAGTAAAAACGCTAAGGGGTCTGCTTCCTTGCAGAACGCCCCGCTTTTCTCTCCTGATGAGCAGCAAAGCAAGAATGGGCCTTCCTTGGAGTCTGTCCCACCTTTCTTCGCTGACGAGCAGCAGGGTAGAAACTCAACAGGCGTGTCCCAGTCGGAAGGCACAGTTAAGGTGGAGAATGTGAAGCCGTTCTTTCCGGATGAGAAAGTGGGAACAGCATCAGGCAGTGGTTCCAGCAGGAAGTCGTCTAGTGGGTCAATGTGGTCACAGTTCTGGGATGGAAGAAGCGCAAAGAGAGACTCTTCAGCCGCGCCGCCCAAAACGGTGGATCTAAAGGGAAGTGCTCCTGTGAAATCTTCAGAGTCCGAGGGGAAACAAATGCTGAGAGAAATTGCAGGAAAGCCTCAAGGACAACACAAAGAGTTCATGAAAGGCACTACTGAGGAGAGGTTGGCCCCCAATACGAGCGGTGCTTTCTCATTTCAAGGTGATAAGGAGGCCCCTGAGGTTGCGCGCGCGTTGTCATCTGATGAGCGTGCATTTCTAGAAGACATAAAGGTCAATTTTCAACGTCTGCACTCGAACCAATTTCGGAGCAATTTCCAACGTCTGCTCTAAAACCAATTTCGGAGTTTTTAATTTTAGACAACATGGGCATGTAGTTTTGTGAAGTTCCTCTGGAAAGAACCTCACTCACCTGGAAAACCTGTTCTCTGCATCATCAGACGATGCAATTAACAAGGGTTTTTAGTAAAATTAGAATGTTTTGGGAACTTTTTGACATCATCAAGAGAATCTTTCCCGTGATTAATGGGGAGGTCTCCCTATTATCAGAGCGATCGTATGATCATGAGGAGGCTTCCTTGTGATTGTGAGTAACACCTGTCCATGATTTGTATATTTGTGTTTGCTCACCGGTTGGCTTGCATGCTCAGGCTGAAGAAGAGAGGCGATTTGCTAAGATGCAAGCACTGCAGGCTGCCTTCCCAGCTTTGGCTATTGGAGCGGGTGCTGTAGGTGCTCTTGTTGGAGGTAGCAAACATGTCTATTCTGAAGCCTTTCTCTTGTGGTTACAAGAACTTCAGTTAGCACGATAGACTTTTTTCATGAAGAATGGACGTGGGTTATTACCCTTGATGCTGGTCAATATGACTTTTGAATGAACCGAGAATTTAGTCCAGAGTATCAGATTTCTGGTAGTTTCTGGTAGAAATCTGACTCTGAGGATCACTAGTATCAACCGAGCTTTATCACTAGGATCAATTGCTTGCCGCAGTGTTGAATTATCACTTCATATGTGCATCCTAAGTGGTGGTCTAATTTGCCAACAATGTGGTACAGTGGATGGCGCTTTTGAAATGGTCGGGATTACTGCGACTGCCAGCTTTATCTCTTATGAATTGCTGTGGGCGAATAAGAGGTTCAGTTTGATTTCCTTTATTCCGTTTTGATTTATGTGGCATACCTTCGAATTACTTTCTCAAGAAAGTGACATTTGAAGCGTGAAATCTGTTGATAGAGGAAGGTGATTCAAGTTTTAGTATCTTCATTGCATTCTATTCTAACTCGTTTTCTCATATTGGTCTCGTTGCACGTACGTTGTGAGGGAAGTTTCAATGCTGATAGTCAGGTCGACTTTAGTGTCAATCTTCTGAGCCATTGTCAAATCTGCTGGCCACAGGAAAGAGCTGGTGGATGAGATATCCAGGATCACCGATCATCACAAGCTCTTCAACTTCCTTCAGAAGCGGAAAATTGTGAAGGACGATTGCTGAATCCAGGGCAACGACTGGGTAAACTCCATTCTCTGCGCTATGCTTGAACAGAATTTGTTAGATTTCCTACTGTAAAATTGTACAAGAGGGGTCTACATTGTTGGCTGATTGCAATTGAAAATTGGCCCCGATTTGAGTTGATGTTGATCTTTACTCTAGTTTGCAGAGAGTGAGTGTATATTACAGAGGCTAGTCATGTAACCCATGGAGCTGGGTGATAATGTAGATCTATGTCGTAGTGTTGGAAAGTTTGAAGTGTGCTGCACTGTGAATTAATGCTAGACTTGATCAAGGGCCACGCAGAGTGCATCTCAGACTGGGACAGTGTTTCTGATTCGGTGGCCATAGTATGTATCATACTACGTTTGATATAAGATTTGGATATAAATTGGTTCTGTATGATGCACATGTTCCTTGTGTATGGGCATACTTGGTGTGCAGGAAGGTGTGCCTGATTTTAAAGGTTGGGGTGGTTCGAATCTCTTTTGGTAGTTATTAATTTTTTGGTGTTCTGTAAGTAGTGACTCACTGACAGGGAAGTCTTTGTGAAGCTGAAAGTGATGCTGTACACATTGGGCTCATTTTATCCACACATCCTTTTTGTGCCTGCCCATGTACAGTACAGTAAGGTTGTCACAGCAGGGTTTCAATGGAACCAAAACGTAAAGAAGCTTTGTGGCAATGATGGTGTCCAAATAGTCTAGGTGGTTTTACATGAATGTGTAAGATGGATTTGCCTTCCACCAGCCATGGAGCAACCTGTGTCCTTGCTCTAACCTTACTCCACAGTGTTCCAGAATACATCCGCAACAATACTTCTCAATGCTTGGAGCAATGATAAGGGAAAAAATGGTGGCTAGTTCAAAGTTAGCCAGTGGAAAGGGGGAAAAAAAACTGGTTGATTTTTGAAAACAAAGGATGCAAAATTGGAAGGAAATTTGTAGGGCTGGAAATCAACCCGTGCTCCAAAAAAATTGGAGGATATTTTACCCGCCTCCTTTGAACACTTGGCGGATTTTAGTTGCCATAGGATAACATTCAATGGCTAATACTTGGGTAAGGCAAAGTTCAAACCCAGGTATCAGCCTTGTGGGACAAGGTATCCAATTAGGGGGGGCAATAATTTAGATAGTTTTAACCCTGTAACATCGGGACAGCCATTTTGTGGCTTTTGGATGACTGTGCAGTCATTTGGACATTGCTTGGAAACTTTTTTTCATCCATTTCTTTTTTGTTCACCCTCCATGGTGGATTACAAAGAGTGTATAGTTGAATTTGTAGTCATGCAAGTGTCTATCTTCACATAAATGTGAAGTTATTAAAAAAAACGGATCACAAAATATGCTATTTTAGTGTATTTTGGGAAGTTGTTGTTCCTTGATCTAAATCTGAAATTTCTCCACAAAAATGATATTTTTTGAGTTTGAGCTCAACTAACAAAATGAAGGTCATTGACTCTAGTTTCTTCTCCAATTTGAATTTTGAAAAAATTCCTAATATTGAATACTTTATTGCAATTTGAACTTTGGGTGTATTTTCAATGTCCATTATTTTCTAATTATAGAATGAGACGGAAATTGGGTTTACACCATGATGTTTGTCATTGTAATATACACACATGGTGAAAATCTCAGATTTTTTGAAATAATTTTCTATTTGATGTGATTTTTCTTCACTTTTTCTTCAAAAATTCTCAAAAAAATCAATTTTCCACAAAAAAATCTAAAATTTTTGTGAAGTAAAAGAAGACATGTAATTTCACCTCTGAAAAATAAATTAAAATTTTTTCATACATATCTAGTTGCAAAATGGCAGCTAATTGAGTGATAGGCACTGAGGCCTGAAATCAGTGGTTAAAGGTCTGTCATTTAGGGGTTAAGGAATTTGGGTAATAGGATAAAATGCACATTGAAAATGCTTATACAATTCCATGGCTTTGATCTACAAATTCCATAATGCATTCAATTCATGTTGTGATAGTTTATTTGAGTTCTTGCAAAATTCTTGCTAAGATTCCCAATTTGAACCTCTAGCCCCTTTGAAAACGGAACCAAGAGGCTCAAATTGGGTCTAATTTTTGTTGGCAGAAATTTGATTAGGAAATATGGTAATTTTGTTTCTTCAAATTCCTTGGTTGGACCTACACATACAATATTCTTCATTGATTCCGGTGATATGAATATGGCTTCAATTGAATTATAATTTCCAAATTATGATGAGTTGCATTGGTCATTTTCAAATAGTGATTTGTTTTTTCTTTAGGATTAAAAAAGGTCAATTTTTTGCTAGGTCCCATTGTCCACAAGCATGTACCTTATAAGCATTTTAAATATATACCAATCCCGAGCAATAATTTATAGGGGCAAAAAAAAGAACCATTTGAAGAAGGTGAAACTTTAATTTCTAAATTCCTTTGATTTCATGGAGACTTTTCGTTACTATTCTCAATTCAATCTTTGATGAGTTGAGAGGATCCTTGGCCTTTAAATGGTGGAGGGCTATGCCAGGTTTAATTCCCGTCGATGATGTAATATTAATTAGTGCTTTCAATTTGAAATTGGTTTTTATTGCATTATAGGAACCTAGGAATTTAGCCGATGCCAATAAAGTTTAGAAGAAATTGGCCAGTGAGAAATTGATATTGCAAGAAATAGACCAATACTTTTGTGATTGAGAGGATGCAACTGGTGACCACTATAAAAACTCAGTCTATTTTTGTAGAAGGAAGAAATCAACTCAAGGAGCTCCAAAAATTTTCTTAACAATAGTTTGGAGAAGACATCTTCAAAAGGTCACATTAATTGGTCATGCATATATATATATATATATATATATATATATATATATATATATATATATATATATATATATATATATATATATATATATATATATATATATATATATATATATCTGTGTGTGTGTGTATTTAAAGCCTCAAAATTTATGTAAGGGTTCAAATCATTTCAATATTTCACCATCTATATCTACTAAACCCAACCACTTAGTATACCAAAATCAAGCCACTTTATTCAATATTAGTTTGAAAAATATTTCATGATTTTACGTTAACCCCTAAAGTCCCTATGAGGAGACTCTTGCTCGGGGAGATCACTCCTTGTAATTTAAGGTATACACCTAAGTTAAGAGGGTATTTGATGTGGGGCTATTTACCTTAATTAATCCATTTAAGATGACCGTATTTTTACTTAAAAAGCTACTAGGGGCATATATCCAATACCCTATGGTTTTTATAAATTCGTTCATGTGGGTTTTTAAGTGGGACTATCTTACATATAAAATTTAAGTGTCTAATTTTTTCCGGACCCCATCCTTCTTCACAAATTTTTCCTTCCTTCTATTATACACACTAGAAGAAACCCGTGTTTTTCTTGATGTCCAAAATTTGCTTCAGCATGTCATGTTTGACATCTATTGATGTCAGCATTGATGTCCAAAAAATTGTGTCAAAGTTGACAGGGTAAAAACATCCTGCTTGACGATGTCACATTGGATGCTTAGCATCTAATGTCCACAGAGACATTGGTTCTACACTCAAGGAAATCGTACCATGTGGCTACCAAATCTCCGCCATGTAAGCCTCATGTGGGTGAGGAGAGCCACATAGGATTTTTTTCATCCAGCCCGTTCATGATGTGGCACATGACATGGCAACTAACATGGAGGCGGGAAAAGTGACGTGGCAACCAACGAGGATGATGTGGCATGCCTAGTCAGCACACTTTTATGCCGTCTTAAAATTTTTATATATTTTTTTGAGATGTCAACTTAAACATTAAGACATTTTTAAAGACATCAATTGGTGCATCCTGTACCAATAGGGCAGGGTCAACAAAAAATAACATTTAGAAGAAAGTAAAAACAAATAAACAATTTTTTTTGTCAAAATCAACAAGAGTTTAAGATAATTTACCATCTACCATCAAGAGAATTTTTGATGGCAAAGTAGAAGAATTACCTCATTGAAAGATAGTAAGAATGAAGGGTAGAGGGAATGTGTTTATTAAAAAACCCATTGTCCGTCCATAGTCAGACAAAAGATATGGGATAATTTGAAGATGGAAACTTGACTATTGGACATATGGATGTTGTTTCAGACATGTGGATGTTGTTTCAAACATCTGGAAATTGTTTTAGACATTCTACGTTGAGTACAGTTCTTGCTTTACATATCCCATATGGTTTGTTTTACTTCCTACCCCCCTACTTGTATAAAGAGCTTATGTTTTCATCCATGGTGTACATCCATCCCTTTCTCATTTTTTGCAAAGCATGCCACGTGGCTGCCCTTCTCCTAAATTTTTCACATTTGGTCAGCGTTTTACCACAACCCACAATAATTTGTACAAACTTACTATTAGTCAATATGCATTTGCTTGCTGACATGGCAATACTATGTTTTTTTGGATGTTCAAAAAGACATCACTATGTTTGAATTCATGTCAAATAAAACATAGACGTCAATGATAGCATCAACGTGTTTCAACAGTAATTTACCAACGTTTTTTGCGGCATCCATAGAAATTTGCCTTTTCGGGCCATTAACACTCTAACGTCATGATGTCTACAAAAACACCACATGTCCAAGGGTTGACATGAAAAAAAACCCGGGTTTCCTCTAGTGATATTTGTATAGGGTGCACATCATGAAACCAACAACAATCAATTGAATTTTAAGTGCCATCGACTTAAGTGATAGTTTTTAACCCCTAAAGGCCAATTGTCCATTGAACCAATAATTAAAAATCCAGGTGGGGTCCTATGAACTCAAGTCAATTTTTGTCAAATGTTCATGAAATTTTGATACAAGATGTGAACATATATCCCCTTAGTAGGAATATCATCTTTTTATCTACCTAAACTTTTTTGGCAACCCGAGCAATTTGGTCATCTTTTACAAAAACTCTCATCAACTATTGAAATTTGGCATTTATGTAATTAATGAATTTTGGCTTACAATCGCCAAAAAAGATATAATTTTCAAAATTATATTCTTAGAAGACTCAAATTTTGTTAGCTATGTCAGGGTGGTTTCAAGGAAAAACAGTTTCTTCTAACTTCAGTATTTTCCATATATTACAAATGTTTGTCTCAAAAAATTTACCATTTGGATTTTAAATTAAAATATTTTTTCATTGCACAAGAAATCATTGCACAAAAAATGATTTGTATATTGCCAATGTACTTCATTAACCTCCTTGCATTGCAAGTTGATTTAGAGTAAGCTAGATTTTGTATTTGCTTCTAAATTTTTTTTGTGAGTGAACCTAACTTCATATAATTATGAATATTCAAAATCTTCATTTTTGTGTAGACCAAAACTTTTACTTTGAAAGGGCTCGAAGTTTGCTGACCCTAATGCACAGGACTGAAAAAAAAGAATTTCTTACTTCAAACATTATAATCTTTCAATCCACATGGTCAAATGGGTGAAATTTTTTCCACACATTGCCTTAACTATTTAATACACTTTTTCATGTTTGGAATTTAATATTTTTTATTTTGGACAATGCATCAAAAATTTGCAATTTTGGATTGTTTCTCTTCCAAAACACTCTCTGGCCTATAGGGGTTAATAACATTGAATACTTTAGAATACCTATCGAAACTATCCCATTAACATCTCATTCAATACAAGTGTGATTAATACATATGGCTTTACAAATTGAAATTAAATAGACTAGAAATTCTATCTTTATGCTGTACAATTTTTAGTTTGTTGAACTTACTAAGGTAAACCTTCCTATTCATACAATGTGATAATTTTTGCCACTTTTGGTTGATGTCTTACATTTACACTTAATTTTTTTGATCTATACACATCTAGTACCGTGGTACAATTTCAGTTAACCACCCTTCAATGTTGATTTTCTTGACTATGTGGTTGTTTTATCATCATATGAAATTATTTGTCCACACCTATACTCATCATAATATGAAAAATTTGCATGGCCCTTATATGTCAAGGCTAGCTTATTAATAAAAATTCTTACTACATGATGTTTTTACATATCCTAATTTATATATAATAGAGTATGTAGCATTTCATGGACCCTATAGTAGCCCTACATATTATATAAATTTTCTCTGCTTTGAATTAAATGGACCCTATCTTTTAACTCACGTAGTTTTCTAAAATCTGATAATGATCTCCCGAGGACTCTTGGAATTTTGGACATGCTCATGTGATCTCAATTTTTGACTTGATTTTTGAAACTTTTTTTAAAGATAGTAAATCAGATTTGCTTTGTGAGAATATGATTTTTATTCCAATCAGTGCCTGGGAGCAAAAGTTATGCCACTTTAAGTCCAAAAAGCAACTCGAGGGGCACACCAAAAAAAATCACAAAATAAAGATTTTTTTTGTGGTTTTTAATTTTTTTTTGTCAAAGAGTATATTTTTCTCTACATGTGAAACTTTGATTCATTCTATTTGGACAAGTGATGCAAAAATTATGGACAATCTTTTTTTTCGGGTAGTCCAAGGATGTTCTTGAAAAAAAACTTTTTGTCCAACTTTGAATGCTAATATCTTCCAATTCATATGGTCAAATTTGATCAAATTTTTATTACCTGATCTTATATAAGTGAACTACAATATACTATGATTAGATTCTAAAAAAATATTTTTTCTGCTTTCTTAGATGAATGCAACAAAAATGATAGTTTTGAGTGGTTTTTGACAGAAAAATGGCCTTTGGACTTTAGGGGGTTAAAGTATGCACAATTCAAAAGACTTGGTGTAAATGTCCTATAAGGTGTTTCTTACATGTAGCCTTGATATATTTACACTTTTAATTCAATAGCTAGGTATTCTTCCTAACATTTTATAAATTAAAAATGAAGAAAAATTGATTTAGCATAACGAAGCAATTATATAGATCTAAGTAATCATTTCTATAACATAAAACTCATAATTTATTTTTAGCAATTCCTAAGATTGGCATTTAAATCCTAAAGACCAAGGAATTTTGAACAAAATATTGATATATGTGTTTTTTTAGTTGGCATTAAAAAGATACAAAGTATTAAGAAGTAGGATTAGAAATTTATATAAATATAATCTAATAAAAAATTATATTTTAACTCTAATATAGGACCAACACTTATTCCTACCTCCATACTAAACTAATGTGTTCTATGTCGTTGTCGTCGTATAATAAATAAAATAAAAATAATTTCCTAATTTTTAATTCATAAAAACTTTGAAATTCAATATCTTTAACACTGTAGATCCAAATGCTAGGAAACAAAGCCCATGCACCCCTCCTTGCAGAGAACTTTCCAATGGTACCAAGAATGTGCTCAAGGGACACATGGTCCCGGAGATCTCATTGTCATAAACAAACAAACCAAACAAACAACTTAACTTAGGGTATGGATAAGGTATGTATTGTAGAAAATAAAGAAGTGGGGGTCAATCAAATTTGAAAAGCACCTTAACCCCTAAGGGATCGTTGTCCCCTCAGGGGACAAATGCGTTTTCGGGCAGGTACCTACGGGCTGAAATTTTCTTCTGATTTTTTGAAACTTTCTTTGGAGGTAGAAAAGCTGATTAGCTTTGTGAGAATATAATTTTTTTCACAATCAGTGCCCGGGAAAAAAATTTATGACCAAATAAGCTCAAAGCAGGGGATGAGGCAGCCCGGACAGCAAAAAAAAATGGCAAAAATTTGAATTTTTTTATATATATTTTTTTTCTCATAGATTATATTTTTGTATATTTGGAAAGCTTTGATTCATTTCATTTGGATTTAATATGAGAAAGTTATGGCCATTCTTGTTTTTCGGGCAGTTAGAGCATCTTCTTGAAAAAAATAACTTGTAGGATTCATTTCTGAACGCAATTTTTCAAAATTTTCATTTTTTTTTGCATGGTTTAGTTTACTTGCTAGAAAAATCTCACCATTGGGATTAGTGCATTTTAATTCCATTTAAAATATATGAATATTTTAGATTTTCCTTCTATCTCGTACCTATTTCTACTTAACAATTTTTTTAAGAATGATAATTAAGGTTTTTTGAATTTTTTTTTCCTAGACTCTCAACTCAATTCTCCACTATAAAGATTTAAAGCTCAAAACTCTGTAGTGCAAAAATTTTAAGTTAAAAATGTTCAAAGTCAAAAAATCTGGTCTCACAATATGTTGAAAAACTTATTTTTTTCCCTTTAAACACAGACATTAGAAGAAGTTTCGGGCCTCAAAGAAGCCATTAACAGATGATTTTCAGCACCCCTACGGTGCAATTACAGAATAATTAAAATTTTATTTTTTTATTTTTTAATATATATATTTAAATTAAATTATATTTAAAATATTTAAAATATTTAAAAAATATTTAAAAAAATTAAAAAGTTTGATGTGGCACTAGTAGTGCCACATCAGCACCCGAAATCAAATAATTTTTTATTTGAATTTTTTCTGCAATTGCACCCGAGGGGGTCAAAACTCACGGCCCCTTCGAGGGCTGAAGTTTCTTGTAATGTATCTTGCAATCTGTGTGGTCAAAAATTCTGAAATTTTTTCCACACATTCTTATACTAGTTAGGTGTAAGATCCTATGGCTAGATGTGCAAAACAAACTTTTTTCAGTTTTTTTAACTTTTTGCTATAGAAATGGCAGCTTTGAGTGCTTTTTGGTAGAAAAAAGGCCTTGGTCCTTTATGGGTTAATGGTTTTTATACAACTCAACTCCAACTATTTCATCCCTATGTCTGCAATTTTTGTTACAAGTACACTGGGCTTGGAAAACCTCACTCCACCATAGTTTGCTTAAGATTTCATTTTTCATTTATTTTTATTTTTTTAAGAATAGTTCTAATTGAAATTTAAAAATATTAAATTTGATACTTTTATTATAGATCCTTAAGTAAATAAAAAAAATATCAAATATTTTTTTTGTTACAACTTTTTAGTGATAATTAACACCTTAAAGAACATGTGTTCTTATTTTGAACTAAGAATGCACTCAAACATGTCTCAAATACACAAGAGTTTGATTTTCATCTATTCTAATGTATTGTGCTATTTCTCTAACAATTTCATGGTATAGACTTCTCTCCTCAGATATTTTGCAGTTTAAAATATACCAGTTTATTTAAACTAGAAAAATGCCTTTTCAAAAATGATTAAAAAAATAAAATAAAAATTACAAATCATGGTATTTAGAATTCAACATTTTGAACTCAAACAAAGTTTTTTTAATTTTTTTTAATTTTTTATATTGTAGAATATGTAACCCTTATTCAATTTTACAAAAAAAATTCAATTTTTGTCTTCAATTTTTATTGCTAAAATATTGGTTAATATAATGGTAGATCTGATTTTATGGTTGTGATGTACATAAGTTACCATAGTTTTCAACTTTGTTTGACAATCATCTTTATAGTATTCTTCTTAATTGTATTTTTTTATAACGTCTTTTATATTTGAATACTTTGACTACTATTTGTTACTCGAAGGATTGAATTTACATCCAAATATGTATCAAAAAAAATTTGTAAAATTTTTGTAAAAAATTGAAAGACTGTTTTTAACCCCTAAATGCCGAAGGCCTGTTTTGAGCCTCTTGGAATTTGCTCTAAATTGAACAAAAATCCAACATTTTGATAAGTTGAATCAATTTTTTTTGAATTGTAACCATACAACTTCAAACTAGACATATTAGAGATCACATAGGGAAAGAAAATACAACAATATCAATTAAGGATTGAAAGATTATAATGTTTGATCATTAGGGTGTTAAAACTGTGAAAATCTTTGAGCTCTCTTTTTGTATGTCAAATCTAAAAAGTTCAAGACCAAAAAAATATGAGGTTAAAGGGACTAATAAATATAACCTCAATCAATTTATGACTTCTCAAAATCTACTCTATAATTTTTTTTAATGAATTTCTAGTGTGATTTTTTCTCCAAGATCTAGTGTATTTGAGGCTCATTTCCAAGAGCCCTCAACAATACAAAAAGTCAAGATTGCAATGGGTACCTTTGCACAAAATCTTGAATAGAAAAATCATAATCATTCATTTTCAAAATCGGATTTTTGATGCTAAAACTAGATTTCAAAAAGAATCTTTCAAAAATATAAACTACTAAAAATAGCAATTTGGTAAGGTTTTATTTAACTTCAAAGTTTCTTCGACACCACATTTTGGTGCCTTGGGCATTTAGGGGTTAACTCCTAAATATTTCAGAATAGCATTAATTCCCTAAGGATAGGTTTAGAGAAATTGTCAAAAACTACCATTTTTTTTAGTACATTGGCCAAAATTGAAAATAAAAACAATTATTTTGAACTTCAACCATGCAAAAGTGTATCAAACTACTATGAAAACAATTGGAAAAATTCAGCCTATTATATTGCATGAATTGAAAGATTATATCGGAAGAGAATTTTTTTTTTTTTTTCATCTTACAAAACATGGTCAGCAAACTTTTGGGAGTAAAATTTTTTATCTTGATAAATTTGCGTCTCTCCTTCTTTGAATTTTGAATCTTGTTAGGATCACTCATGCAAAATTTCAAAAGTAAATGTGGAGTGTAGCTTATTCTAAATCACCCTGCAATGCAAGGAAGTTAAGTGAACTAGCAATGCATTAGTCATTTTTTGATGATTTCTTGTACAATAAGGAAATTTTTTATTTGAAATTCAAATGGTGAAAAGTTAGGGACAAACATTTTGAATACAAGGGAAAAATTATAATAACTTTCACATATGGAAAAATAATAGGGCTTGAAGGTAGAAGAAAAGTGTTTTTTTTCCAAACTACCTTGACATAGCTAACAAAGTTTGACTCTTCTTGGAATACAATTTAAGATCTAAAATTAGTGGGATTTAAAAAAATTTAATGCCAAATTTATTAGTAATATACATGCCACATTTCAAAATTTGATAAGGTTTTTAGCAAAAGATGCTCAAAAGATGCCCAAATTGTCCAAATTGCCATATTCTTTTGGAGAGCATAATTTTTTATCTAGACATTCAATTAGAATTTTTTTTTAATTCACATGAAGGGGGTGAATGTTCCTATCTTGTGTCAAAATTTTAAGAATATCTATTAAAAATTGACTTCATATGACCCCATCTAAGTTTTCAAGTGTATGTTGAACAGACAATTGGTCCTTGACCCATGAAGTCCCAAGGTCCTTTATTCATCAAAAAACACTAAAAATTGACAATTCTATTGCAATTAGCAAAAAAACTATAATTTTTTTTTTGCATACCTAATTGTAAGATCTTGCATTAGACTAGTATAAAAATGTGGGGGAAGTTATTTTAGAAATTTTCACTGCAAAGATTCTCGCATAGATTGCAAGATCTTTGTGCTTAAAGTGAAGAAAGTTGTTTTTTGAGCATGTTCCTTGATTAGATTATTTGACTTTGAATCTTCTTTAACTTAAAATTTTTGCACTAAACATTTTGATTTAATAAAAATTATATTGAAGATTTGAGTTGAAAGTCTAGGAAAAAAAATTCCCATACAAACATGTGATTTTCATTCTTTAAAAAATTATTATGAGATTGAAGGAAAAACTAAATTGTTAATGGCTCTAAGATGGAATTAGAACACACTAATTCCAATGGTGAGATTGTTCTAGCACGCATACATAACCTTGTAGAACTTATTTTTATTGCAAATTGTAAAAATTGAGTTAAAAATTGAGTTCGGTACGCTATTTTCTCAAGAAGTTTCTATGATTGCTTGCAACACAAGAAGCTCCATAACTTTCATGTCATTAATGCAAATGGAATGAATCGAGGCTTTCCATGTAGACAAAAATATAATATACCAAATTAATTTTTTTATTTTGAATCTTTGTGGATTTGATTCTTGCTATCCAATCTTCCCTGTTTTGAGCTTACTGTGGCATAAATTATGCTCCCGAATACCAATTGAAATAAAACTATATTTTTGAAAAGATTAAGAATTTTTTTTAGAAAATCACGTCAAAAATTGAGGTTATATGAACCTACCCAAAGTTCATTTTGTCCCCCATCTAGACAATGGGACTTTAAGAGTTAAGGTGTTAAATAATCTTTTAATGTTTCTAATTTTTATATGGCTTTTGTATAAGCCATTGTAGATTTTATTGTCCTTAAATTGATCATAATCATCACAATTATTTTTTCCAGCAAATTTTCTTATACAAAAGTATACTTTGTAAACAATATGCATTTAAAATGAGGGCTTAATTCTAAATATAATAAATTGTCTGTTGTATGAAAATGTTTTGTAACTATAGACTTAATCAAAGTTAAAATCAGTAATACATTATTAGAACACGCTAATTGTGAAAAAGGTTTTATGAATCAAAAGCATTTCTTGTATTTTGGCATAAATGCTGCTTTTTTTTAAAGACTTTGGTAGGGAAAGACACAACCAACCTTTGCAAATTTGAGGTTGATATTTAAAAAAAAAACTCGTTTATAGGCCGCAACTCAAACAACAACAAAATCTTCATCTAATCAAGTAGGGGCATCAAATAAAGTATTTTAGAATAATCTATCTTGGTAAAATTGATTGTTGTATTTTGTGCTTCAATAAAACTAAAATATTAGATTAAGGAGGCACTAGAAGAACCTATATATTTCAATGTCTAAGTAGGCAGTTGATAATATTCATTTTAAGAAACTTAAAAGTTTTCATTTTATTAGATTGATTGATATATTCACCAAAAAATTATACCATCCTATTTTGACAAATGAGATGAAAGTTATAAAGACTTTTATTCATTATAAACAAGTAGGGAAAAAAATAGCTCTATTTTACAAGTCGTTTTTAAAACTCAATTAGAAGAATTTTCAAGTAAATAAACAAACATTGGATATATGCTTGTTACTAAAACATTTTCACCATTGGATTGACAAATCTTAATTTTGTTCCAAAGTTATTAGTGATTTAGGTTTTCCTATCATTCTATACCACCTTATACTTAGTAATTTATTTTAAGGTGAGTATGAGATTTTTTTTTAAACCATATATTTTGAATCCAATTTCCAACATGTGGACTAAATTGCACAAGTAATAGGAATAGGGCAAACATGGTTTTTCCTAAAAATATTGAAAGACAAAACTTCACCTTTGGGAAAGGCTAGAAAAAACTAATTTTTGAAGTTTAGGCTTTATAATCTTGCAATTATACTACTAAAATCATAACTCCCTCTGTAATATCACAAATGCTACCATTCATAATAGGGGCTCATGCTTGCTATGCTACGCATTCATTGTATTACATATTAGTAAAATTTTGATATATTTGAATAGAATGCATGATAATGATTTCAATAAGTCTTTGAAATAATTAATTTTAATATTTTGTAAAAATATTTTCAATCATGTATACATAAAAATAATATTTTCACACAATGTTATATTACAAAAATAGAATAGTAGTTTGCAGTCACCTCTGTAATATCACTTTTAAAGCTTTCATGATTTCAAAATTCTATTGCTACTACCAAATGATTTGAAAAATTTATTCAATTGATTTTAGTAATTTTTATTTGAAGATTTATTGAAATTCTTGTTTTGCATTTTATCTAATATATTAAAATTCTAATAAAATTCTAATGATGAATGCGTAGCATAGCAAGTGCCAACCGCTAGTAGCACTCTAAAATTTGAAGAAGATGTACTCAAACAAGTTCAATAGAAGGTCAAGTGACCGTTGGATTCGTAATAGAATATAAAATGGTGAAGATTTTAGCCTTGCTTAATTTCTAAATGTTCAAGGCCTTTTTTGAGCTTCTTGGAATTTGCTCCAAATTGAACAAAAAATTAACATTTTGATAAGTTCTATCAATTTTTTTTGAATTGTATCAAATTCAAACTAGACATGTTGAAGATTACATGGGAAAAGAAAATACAATAATGTCACTTATGGATTGAAAGAATATAATGTTTGATCATGAAGGTGTTAAAAGAGTGAAAGTGATTTGAAGTCTTTCAATCCTCTTTTTACATGTCAAATCTAAAAGTAAAAGGACATAACATGCATAATTTCAATCAATTTATGGCTTCTCAAAATCTACTCTACAATTTTTTTTCTAATGTGACTTTTTCTCCAAGATCTAGTGTATTTGAGGTTCATTTCCAAGAGTCTTCAATACTAGAAAATCAAGATTTGCAATCATCACAAAGTTTAGTACCTGCAATAAATTGTATACTAGCGTGCGAACCCATGAAGCAGCGATAACCACACGATAATTGTTGACAAACAGCAGGTTCTAAACTTTGTGATGATGGCCACCCTTGCACATAATCTTGAATAGAAAAATCATAATCATTCATTTTCAAAATTGGATTTTTGATGCTAAAACTAGGCTTCAAAAAGAATTTTTCAAAAATATAAACTACTAAAAATAATAGAATTAATTGCAAAGTTGTCTTGTGTTTGTGAACTTGTGTCAAAGGAAGGTTTAACTAAGAATAGAACAAAACAAACACGACACCAAACTCAATCAAACTTGAATTTGGGTGCTCCAGGGAGTTTGGTCTTGTGTTTTCCTAGACCTCTGACTCTTGGTACTATGTTTGCTCACTTTACAATTAACTCTAATAACTTGGTTGAATTTAATTTAACTTCAAAGTAATGTCGACACCAAAATTTGGTGCCTTGAGGTTTTAGAGGTTATTTAGAGGTTAACCAAAGAGTACTTTGAAAGCTTGTTTTGGCTTCTAAACATCAGAGAATTTTAGGGGTTAAGGTAGACCAACCCAATTCCATTCTCTGCCCAATTCCATCATCCTACTTTTGGCCCTAATTTAGTCCAAAAAAACATCCAAATCTATTCATTTTTTGACAAAACCACTGCATTAATGCCAACAAGGGGTAACTTGTCAATTCTTTAATGGTGAATACTTAAGTACATTGAATACATCAAAAGGTGATTATGGGTTGTTTACAAGATGCTCATGACTCCACTCTATGAGCGGTTCTGTAACTTCAGGGTAAAACACTTTAGAAATTCACATAAATTACAATTTTAATTGAAAAATTATAATTCTATTTGGGTTCGATTCGTAAAACAAGGGTACACCTTTGAAAAATATGTGGCCCTCTTGGAGTTTGCCCCCAAGATATACAGATTGCAAATCAGGGGTGTAATAGGCTTGTCTACCTTAAAGACAAAGTCAACTAACATTATCCTATTTCTAAAGGCAACAAGGTTGGGAGTCTCGGCTCAGGTTCATATGAAGACTTGGGCATCAAATGACATCTTTCCTTGAAGAAGAGAAACTATGCTCTGCTCAAGCAAATATATCATGAGGCATGGATTCATATATATTGTGTTCTTCTTTTAAACGCTAGCCTTCATATAGTAGCTACAAGCTTAATGCTAAGGTAGGAGGTCCTTAATCCGTAAAGAACGAAGGGATGACCCTTGAAATCATCCTTTTGCATTACCATGTGAATCATTGGCTTAAAAAATTGCAAAAGCGCTCATTGGAAGTCAAGCTACTATAGAAGATCTTCCCTTTTCACAATAAATTCCAAGGATGAATAGTTGCATTTCTGTCCTACACAGTTTGATTCTCTGTCATCCATCGGCCATAGAATGGCAACATCGACGATTAAGGGTTAACTCATAAACATCATGGAGGACAATGAATGACAAAGAATCTCTCCATGCAGGAGAAAAGAGCAACTATTCATCCCTCAAAATTTTGTGAGGAAAAGGGAAGATCATCTCTAGCAGTTTGACTTCCAATGAGTGCTTTTGCATTATTTTAATCCAACAATTCACACGGTGACAAAACATATGATTTTCACGGTTGTGAGATGGTTGTGTAAGGGTTAAATTGAGTGGGTTCTAAATGCGTCCCCTATCTAGTATGGAGTGACATATTCTTTGAAAAATCTACTACAACCATTGATGAGGTAGGTGGGCTTAAATGGTCAATTTATGGACCTCCTACCTTAAGCAAGACACTAAATCCTCCATTCGAAGTGGGACTAGCAGGGTGAATTTTGTGTTTTGGGGGGATAAAAGTAAAAAAAAGCCCCTAGTTTCAGCCGTGTGTAGGGGATGTTGTAGGCCTCTCCCAGCTAATTTGGGGTCTCTGATCGCAAATATGAATTCAAAATTTGCAAAAAAAATTGGTGTGAAAAAAAAAATTCCTGCATTTTTCCTAGGGGTAAATTTCGTCCATAGGGCCCACTTCAAATGGAAGATTTAGTGTCCTCCCTAGGGTTTTTTTTGGTTTTTAGAGAAGTGCTGAAGTGGCAACATACGAGAAAATGATGTAGCCAAATATTTTAATATTCATCTATATTTTGGATAGAACTATCTTTTCATCCACATATTTGGATGAGTTTCATTTAAAAATGGCAATTTCATCCAAATTTTTTTATAAAAATTGGAGCAATTTGGCATTATCATCCAATTTTTCTTCAAATTTTTCCTATAGGCTTGATGCAGTCAATTTTTTTTTGAGGCATTTGGGCCTCATAAGGCCTTAAAAAAACACTGGTCCTCCCTATCTTAATGGTGTGCTGGCCCCTGTGATTTCCCTGCCATGACACAATGCGCACTCTTACTACAACATGAGTATCATTTGCTGGATCCTAAGTTAAATTGCAATTAAGTTAATATAATATGAATGAATCTAATCTGTCCATGAACCTCCCTAATATCACTTGGAAGTTGGAACCCAGAGACGCCCGTCTAACGGTGAAGCCCGTCCCGAGGAATTCTCTCTCCCGTACACATTTTATATCATTCTGGACGACTGACTGGTTTGAAAGCGTCTGGACAGTGTCAACAGGCGGTGTGCCGGCAGGGGCCACGTGGACCCAGCCTGGAATCAGTCGCGAGGAGGCCGACCTACCCAACGAGATCGGCACCCGAACGAACAGAACCGCCACCCCACTGCAGCAGCTTTCTTTCGTTCGTCCATCGGAAAGACGGAAGCGAAACGAACCAAACCGAACGAACGGACGAACGAACAAACCAACGAACCAACGATCCAAGAGTGTCCGAAACTGAACTGTTCGTCACTTCGTCACGGCAGAAGCGAAGGATCGGACGAACGGATAGCGCGCCTGTTTTCTGTTCGTTGCCAGCTTAAGCCTAAGGCTAGGTCTAAGCTTAAGAACGCCTGTGCAGGCGTCTCGGTCCTTCTTCTCCTTCATCTTCTTCTTCCTTGCCCACCCTTGCAGGCAGCCTTCGCTTCCCCTCGCAGTTCAGTTGCTCTCGCCTTCGTCGCTGCAGCCGCTTGTGCTTGCCTTGCTTTGCCTGGCCATCGTTGTTGTGTGCGTGTCGTCGACCCCGCGCAGTCAACATGAGTACGGAGAAGGAGCGCGAGAGCTATGTGTACATGGCCAAGCTCGCCGAGCAGGCGGAGCGTTACGATGGTGTGTGGTTTGCGTGTGTGTGGGAGTGTGTGTTTGTGTTGGTGTGTGTTTGTGCGTGCGCGAGGGATGGCTTTCTTTCCTTGTTGAACCTCAAGAATTGTTGGACCTTAAGAATTGTTGGACCTTTGTGCGAGTTCGGTGACGGTTGCGGATGGATTGGTGGGATGTGATATGATGTGATGTGACGACATGATGCTGTGTTTGGATGTCAGTTATGGTTTCGAGCCCGGAAATGAGCCGTTATGTTCCTTGTTTGGGAATGTTGACGCCTTTGCCGTGTCGTCCGTGCTCGAAAGCACGTGTTTATGTGTTAAGCATGTCTCTATGTTTTTGCGATTGGCTTCTGCCATTGGGGTTTCCTACGTCCTGATGGTTCTATTTGGTGGATAGTTTTAAGGACGGCGAACAAGTGTGAGTTATGGTGTTGTGATGTGCGTCTCATCGGGTCGACACGGTGTGTGTTTTCGTATGAAGGGTTAAAATGGTGTTTTTTAAGTACGAACTGAGTTAACTGGTTGTGGTTCTTGATTTTGCTCGCTTTTAGGAGGAAGATGTTTGGAAGTGGAGGTTGTGCTTGGTTTATTGCCTTGTTCAAAGAGAATAATTTAGTGGTCGAGATTTGTTGAGTTGTGAGAACGGAATTGAGGTTTTCTTCTTGAGGCATGCATGTTTTGTTAGGAACGGTTATAACCTAGCCTTGCAGTTATTTCCCTGTAGTGAGTGTACGGTTTGGAAGATTTTCCGTCGTCGAGGAATATGTAGCGTCGGGTGTCAGAGCAGGTATTTCTGTGCATAGCTCACCGAAGGTGTGTTGCCTGTCGCAGAGATGGTGGAGTCGATGAAGAAAGTGGCGAAGCTCGATGTGGAGCTTACAGTAGAGGAGCGAAATCTCCTGTCCGTCGGTTACAAGAATGTGATCGGAGCCCGGAGGGCGTCATGGCGGATCATGTCCTCCATAGAGCAGAAGGAGGAGAGCAAGGGCAATGATCAGAACGTGAAGCGCATCAAAGACTACAGACATAAGGTGGAGGAAGAGTTGTCGAAGATCTGCCACGACATTCTGACTATCATCGATGAGCACTTGATTCCGTCATCAAGCACGGGCGAATCGACGGTCTTTTATTATAAGATGTACGAGATGTCCTGGGATTCTGCTCATGATGGAATGCTTATGTTGGATTGCTATTGTACTTGTATCCTTGAATTGTGTACTGGCGTCACTGAGTAGCCCAGTTCGGGTGCCGTATGTGTCGTATGCGCATGCACGTGCAAGGACTCGTCGATCCGTATACAGGTGATTGTTTTGGACGGCTTGGTGTGTAGCATCGGTAGATGAGTCGCACTTCGATTTGGATGGGTCTTGACCAGACGCCTTGGTGTTTGGATGGTGTCTTTGCCTAAATGTCCTGTTTATGACCCAGCAGCATGTGCTTTGCTTTGAGTTGTCTGAAGCGTGTGTGGTGGTTGAGGAATCAGGAAGGGTGATTACTACCGGTACTTGGCGGAGTTCAAGACTGGAAACGAAAGGAAAGAAGCGGCAGATCAATCTTTGAAGGCTTACCAGGTGTGTTCGATTGACTGGAATTGCCGAATGTACAATTAGTGTGCGTTTACTGTTTTTTGTTAATTGAACGATTATCAGTACGTGGTCTATTGGTGCATGTGTGACGACTCCTTTGGAATGTATTTAGGGCTGTGCGAATGCGTCGTTGACCTTGACTGGTCGGATTCAGTACTCTTGTGGTTTGTCGGGAATTAATTACGTTGAGTTGATGTGTTCAGGCTGCTTCAAACACGGCAGTAACTGACCTGGCGCCTACACACCCGATCCGACTTGGACTGGCGTTGAACTTCTCAGTGTTTTATTATGAGATTTTGAACTCCCCCGAGCGGTAAGAATCTGATCGTATACGGTGTTGTAAGAATATGTTCTTTTGCCTCAATTGGAGTACGGGCAGTTCAGTGTTGGATATGGCTTGGATCCCTGTGCACGTGGCTGACTTTGCCTGCATTTTGGATTTCAGGGCTTGCCACTTGGCGAAACAAGCATTTGACGAAGCTATTGCCGAGCTCGACACGTTGAGCGAGGAGTCTTACAAGGACAGCACACTGATTATGCAATTGCTGAGAGACAACCTGACACTCTGGACATCGGATCTCCAGGAGGATGGAGGTGTGTGGAATTTTCAGGCTGGTAGTGTCTTTTATCTGCAGTTCTAGGTTTTCGAGTGCAGAATTCTAGGGCAATCATTATCGATGGTTTCTTTTGTGATCGGGGTGCTGACTTGATGCGTTGTTTCTTGCAGGTGACGATCAGACAAAGGGCGATGAAATGAGGCCCGAGGAGGCAGAGGTATGCCGATTTAAATCCAAGACTTGAATTTTCTTCGTATGCACGCATTGGTGCATGCTTGCAGGCACGGTGATGTGTTCAGGTATAAATTATTGCAATTTTGAGTTCGAATGACACTGGTGACATGTTGGATGTGTTTGTGTGGACGCAGTGATGCCGTGACGGGTTTGGTGTGGAGAAAAATCCACGAAGTGCCACGTTCGTTTGAAGGTGGGTCCATTGCGAGACGATGTGCAGTTGCGAGCTGGCCGTTGTTTATTTTGCGTCTCCGGTAGTTTGTGAAACGCGTCGAGACGAGCTGTCCATAGTGTTTTTGGATAGGATGTGAAATTCTAAGAAATCCAATATTGAAAAGAAGGATGCCTTCAAACACTTATGTTCGGTAATATATGATAAGTTTGGCAGCGGGATGGTCTGTGTCCTGCCTGTACGGTTCACCAGTGCCTGTTTTTGTCGGTTGGTTTTCTGAACATGTTTGGTTAAATGCATTCAGGACTTGCGGGTTTTCTGTATTTATTTTATTACTATAATGCATATCTTGTAAAGATTTCATTTTGATGCATCGGAGTATCTGTTGACATTCTATTTTTTAAGTGCAAATGCAATTTTGTATCATTACGCTGAAACCCGAAGAAAACGGGGGTGTTCTATTTTTTAACACTATCCTGTGACCTCCGTATGATTGGAAATGAGGTATTCCTCATGATGACACATTTTTATTTTATTTTTATTTTAAACAAATGAAATGAATTTCATTGCAAAGGGTAAAAGGAACAAAGCTCCAGCCACAAGTGGCCTGGGGTAATGACACATTTGTTTCTGCAAATTGGAGCGTGTCTCGTTGTGAACGTATAATCTATCAGTGTTTTGGGGTAACTGAGCCGGTTATCGTTGGTTGGTTTATGGTTTTTATTGCATCGCAGCCGTCCTGATAAAAATGTTTGCAGTACGACGGATTCGCGCAGCGGAGCACGCAATAATGTCTTAAAAACCTTGAAACTTCCTCCCTATATAGCCTTGGCTGAGTCATCAGTGCATGGGGAAATGGATTACATTCTTTGGCAGGAAATTTATTAATTCAATCATCCGACTCCCCAACTTCGTTGAAGCATCCAAGTTATCAGGTACCGTTATTACAAAGTTGTCTCAAGAGGTTCACATCTTATTTTGAAATGGATGAGTAGACTGCAGATCAAAGGTTGCCTTAATTTATGAATGGGCGCATCTTATTTTGAAATGGATGAGTGACTGCAGATCAAAGGTTGCCTTAATTTACGAATGGGCGCATGACAAATATGTACATCTGACTATCTTGAGTTTCAAAACGTATTGCAATCCGTAACTTCGTCCAAAGTGCAAATTGGTGTGAAAATATTATTTATTTCTAGGCGGAACGTTGGAAAATGTGCATTGGACAGCTGCCGCGCTCTAGAGCTTCAGAACGAGTACTGACTGGGGCCCCAAATTGAAATTTATCGTTATATCAGCCTCTTTGATTCGAGGAGACCTGTTGGGACCGTGTAATGCGACGCGTGTTGCTACTGTTGACCAGTTACTATAGAGTGTAGACAGCACCTGTCCAGTTACACAAGAGCACATGGACTTCGTGCATGCTTGTTTAATGTTGAAACACCTAAAGCCATCACAACAAGGAATTCAGCATAGTTGGAGACACCTTTTCCTAAGCATAAAATTTTTGAAGTATTAGCAATTGAAAATTATGAATTTTCAAAAAAAAAAATTTATTTCTAGGATATGGCATGTAATTCTGAATTTTCAAAGTAGAAATTCCCTTATCACTAAAACCATCATATAGCTACATTTAAAACCCAAACCTCAAAAATCAGCAGTCAACCAATTACAATTAAGTATGATGACAATTTAATGATATGCTTTTGAAGGACACTCTAATGGATATCTAGGATTGGTTTTGGATGTTTTTCACCTCAATCTTGAAAGAATAGGCCATTCATCCCTTTGCTTCTCTGTCCACTACCATTTTACTAGATTCAAGCCTCATAATCTTTCATGTTGTCTATTGCCATTTTGTAAGAGAGAAGAAACTCCTATTTTTTTCCTAAGATTGATGAAAATAAAGAGTTTGTTCATCTTGGGTCCCACATCACGCTCCCAAGATCACGTTCACTGCCATTTTGTAAGAGAGAAGAAACTCTTATTTTTATCCTACAATTAATGAAAATAAAGAGTCTGTTAATCTTGGGTCCCACATCAAGCTCCCATGATCATGTTCAATATACTCTAAGACTATATACCTCGTTTAAGAGGTAGACTTTATGTGATCTAAAATAAAAGATTATCCAAAATTCTAAATTTATTATCAATATCTACAATGTATGTTTGTTATATTATTGTGGTAGTGGTGTACTTTTTTTTATTGTACACTTGATTGTATTAGTGTGTAGTTTGTATTTAGTGTTGAGTGTGTAAAAAGAGCAATTTGTATACATGGTAAAGTATAGGGGTGGTAGTTGTCCTAGTAGTACTGGGGTCGATAGATGGTGTGGTGGCTGGTGTCGTAGTATTTAGTAGGAGCAAGGTTGGAGGTTCAAATCCTTGAATGGCCTATATCCCACCAATCCTTATTGTACATTATCTATATAAGCTATTTGCAACAATTGTAGTAGCCTTTTGGCTACTAATTTAATAGGATTGATAATAAATTGGTATATGCATTAAGAAATTGATTGTGGTCTCTATTTATAGCTCTGATGCATGTATTGAGGTGTTTTCTACATATACTTGATTGGACCCTTGTATTACCCTTCTTTTTCATGTTAGCCTTTCAATTGTAATGTGAAATGTGGATATGTGGTGGATAGTCGGATGCAGTGATCCAAAATATGTTTTGGGGGTATTGTTTTAGTGCTCTTTTGTTTTATGAGTCTTCTTATAGATGTGGTCTTTTTGAGTGATCTAATATATTAGTAGTTGCTATTTGTTGTTGTGTATTAGTAGATTGTGTTAGTGGATTATGAAGATGGATGGAATGGCTTATAGTGGAAGTAGGGATTTAGAAGAATTTGTGCATGTTTCAGATTTCTATGATTTTGATAATGTTTCTCTTGAAGCACAAGTGGCATTGCGGAGTTTAGTAGTGTGGTTCCACGAGGTATTAGTGATGGAGAGGTGGATATATGTAGGGTCTTATATGGATGATCGGATTGAAGAGTGAGATCTTTGGGAATGCGTTATTCACATACTACAGTTTGAACTTGGTAGGGCATTTGGATATGTAGGGTAGAAAGGGCAATGGTTTCAATGTTAGATGGCTCTAGTTTTTGATGTACATCAGGGATTTTTCCAACAAATTGTTAAATTGGCAAGGATGGTATCTATTATTAATGTACAAAGTGTGTAGATTCTATATGTTTACTTTCATATATTTGGAT
Organism: Pseudisothecium myosuroides; assembly: GCA_951799445.1. Lineage (NCBI taxonomy): Eukaryota > Viridiplantae > Streptophyta > Bryopsida > Hypnales > Lembophyllaceae > Pseudisothecium > Pseudisothecium myosuroides. The sequence goes on along the minus strand of OX637287.1, from coordinate 19,303,341 downwards.
GTGATACCCATATGAGTTATATTTTTTCTACATAGAAGATATATTTTCAAGTATTATAATACATAATGTTTATGTGGTTTAGGATTTGCATAGTCTTGTGAGTGTAATGTATCAAATTTGGCCTTTTTTTATGTGAGATTGTTTATTATTGGTAGAGGTTGATTACATTCAAAAAAAATTTGTGGAGGAGGATGTAGGTGGAGTATCTTTTGACTATATTGTTGATATTATTAAGTATATAATTTATAGTTGTTCTAAAGATTTTTAAAGTGTCTTGTATTTGTTGTAGTAGTGGAATATGATTTGTGTTGCAAACAATGTTAGTGTGTGAGCACAAAAATGCAAGCATGTGAGTCTTGAGCATATGAATAAATATATATCCTACAACCATTGAAGGTGCTTATAATATAAACACTTATAATATAGGTATCTATAATATAGTTATACTATAATCATAGAAGGTTTCTAAAATATAGACACCTATAACATAGGTGCATAGTCTTCTAAGTTCTTGGACTCACACTCCTAGGTTCACACCCCTAGGCTCACATAATAGCAACCCTTGTTGTACCGCGGGTGCTTGTTGTAAGAATGAGTAGTGGTTGGGTGTTTTATTTAGGTATTTTAGTATTTTGGATTAGGTTTTGGTATTTTAGTAGTTTTAGGTTTATAGATTTTGGTAAAAATCTATTGTTACGAAAGGTGAATTGGATGAATTGGATGGTTTGTTCTAAATTGGGTATAATAGGTAAGGGTTGTTGAAAGGATGTGGTGCAAATGCATAGTAGATCTAGGCAAAGTTTAACGTGACATTGAAAATTTGTATGTGTGGGGCATATAATTACACGAATACAACCATGGAAGGATTGTGTGGTCTCGGGGGGTCTTCAAAAGTGCTAGCGTTCATTAGAATGAAGCATCTTGGCTTGGTATGTAATAACAATAGTTTTTTAATTTCTTGGACTGCTTTATTATATCTTTGTATTCTTAATGCTTTAATATATGGTTCTGTATACCATGTAGTAGTACATGTGTTCAAGTAATTGTATGGTTAAGAATATTGAGTGGGCATGCCATGGATGGGAATAGTGTTGGCCAAAAGAGATGTTTTCATGCATATCCCATATATTGTCCAAATCTGAACTTAAGGAGATGTGTTATTTGTTTGTTTGTTTGTATTTTTTGATTTGACCTGAAAGTATTGGATAGTTTACAATGTATGTTATTGTTGTTGTCCCATTTGTTAGTATTAGAAAACTATTCTGATAGGATGAAATTGTTGGAGTTTTCTATTTCTATCAGAGAGATTTTTAAGCATTTCATTGGTACATTTTACGGGGTGTTTTCTTGGGATGTCCATGAGTCTTTATGGAAGAAAAAAAGGTATTTTATGAGCAAATTCATAAGCTTATTGATCAAGGCATGTGGTGAGGTTTGTTGGTTTCTTTAATTGCTAGTTTGTTTGCTGCTACATTCCCTTGTATATTTATATATGCTCTTACTTTTTGTATAGTTTAGTTTTTTTTTTCATTTTTTATGAAGTAACAAAGTGGCAATATAAAATATTATAATGGTGCTCCAAATTTCAACATTCATCCACATATTGGATAGACAATATCACATTAGCACATATCACATTTCCATGATTTTATTTCCATCCACAGTCTAGCGATTTCATCTGAGATTTTTTTTTAATTCAAAGTTTTTTGGCAAAAAACTTCGCAATTTGTTGCCATTTTTTAGCCAAATTATTTTTTTCTGGTGCAATCTAGCACCAAAAAGCAAAAAAACAAAACCCAAGTATAGTTAGGGTGTGTGTGTGCGGTTGGTTAATAATTGTGCTTTGGCTTGTAGTTAAGCATTATCTTGGTGAGTTCTTTTTGATGTTGGTTGTTTGATGTGGTTATAGATAAGGTAAATGGAATTATGATGTCTGTGAAGATGTGGGCTGATATAATAGGATATTGATTTTGTAATATTTGAAGTAATTTATGAATAGCTATGAATTCAATTCGCAATATACTAGGGAGTCCTCATAGTCTTGTAGATATTTCAACTTTTCCATTTGAGATATAGATGCTATAGGTTGCAAATTGTCTAATTTTTTGAGCTTGTAAATAATTTTTTCAATGGTATAAATGATCCATCAATGTAGTAGCAATTTTGTGTGGGATATTTAAGATGCATGATGGTTGTGAAGGAAGAGAGTTTTTTTTGAAGAGTGGTTGTGTAATGTTTGGAAATGTGGGTTTGGTATTCCATTTTCATATGTATTCACAAGTGTATGAGGTGGTGCACTTGATATTTGCATTAATAGATGGATTTTTTTATTGATAATTGTACTACGATTGAAAGTAGGTTAGAAAATAATGTTTTCATTTGGATGGTATGAGGTTCATGGTGTATACAGAGGGTTTCATTAGAGATAATTGGGGCCCTCTAAAAGGCCACGAGTTCCCACGAGTTCTCCCACAAGTTGTGGTGAGTTCCCGACTGCTTAAACTGCGCCACTGCAGCAGGGTGACACGACCGATCTTCGGCCACATTAGATTTTCAATTTTCTTTTTTTCTTAAAATGAGATTTTATAATTTTTTTTTTTTTGAAAATATATTTTTTTGATAGCCAAACTATTCACAGCATGGGGACAGATTGGGGAACAAGCCTGAAACGACCCTTTTGGGGCCCCAAATCCCTTCTAATGGTAATGTTGATGATTCCATAAGTGTATTGGTTTAGGTAGTTCTATCAGTCAAGTTGGTTTATCATAGTCAATAGATCTAGCTTGGAATTAGATTAGTACATATGTGTGTATTTGAGGTGTGTGTAGTAGGATTTCTATTAGTATACCATACTGGATTTGGTGCTATAATTATCGTTATAGATTTTGGATATGTTTTTGTAGCTAGTCCTATCCAATGTATTATTTATTTGGTTGTAGTGAGGTCTTGAGGATGTACAATTCCATTACCTTTTCATTAATATTGGTAAACCCGACCCGTGGATCTTTTGTTACTTGTGCGGAACATGTAATGGGTGATGAGAAATAGGGATGTGTGATGTTAAAAAATGATATAAGTTGATTTAGAATTGATTTTGGAAGAATGTATTATTTTCTAGTTGCGGGGTTTATATTTGTATCTTTGGTATAGCTAGAGGACTTCCATTTCAAATGTTTGTAAAGGGAGGTTCATTAATTGGGTGGTACTAGTGTTGAAGGAATATTGATTTCATAACCATTCAAGTTGTGTGTATGGTGAGGTTGTGATGAAAGTGTGATATTTGTCATAAATTTGTATTTGATGTAATATGGTATATAGTATTGATTTAGTGCTTATTATGCCTTTCTGTGGGTTGCATTCTTTTGGAGAAATATATATAGGGAAATATTTTGCAACTTTATGTTAATGAAAAATATTATATTTATTTTTTAGAGATGAAAATTTGAAATTCCAATTAACTCTTTAAGGAATAAAATTCATATCAAATAAATCAAAGTTACAATGTCATTCTAAAATTATACAATCAATAAACTATAGTCATAGGCCCAAAGTTCAAATTGTAATAAAATATTGAATTTTAAGAATTTTCTAATGTGAATAGAAACTACATTTGATAAACTTCATTTCATTAAATTGGACTCAAACTCACAAAGTATTGTTTTAATGGCTAAAATTCATATCAAGGATATAGAGCAAGAAATGGCCAAAATACACTACAAGGGTGATGAAAGGATTAAGCATCTTCTTCTTTTGAAAAGTCAATAATTCAATAGTGAGGGAATATACAATATAATTCATTTAAAATGCAATCAAGCAACTCTCCTCCCTAAATTAGATGAATAATTGTTTTTTTCTCTCCTGTAGCCTCTCTTGAAATCATCCAAAGGACACAAAATGTCTTCAATATTATTTCAAGGCCAATCCTATAATGCTACAAGAACTAATTATTAACCTTTGGATGACGTTGTCAACACCTTCAGGATAGAAAAATGCAATTTTCATCCAGTCATTTTTGTAGAAGGTGTTTGATTTTTTGAAAACGATGTTGAATAACAAAAGGTTTTGGAATAGTAAGAAACAAATGCCTTTATGGGCAATTTCGTTAAAATGGCATGAAAACAGTTCAGAACGTCCGTTCTGAAATCTATACCTATCCTAGATGGTTCAAAACAGCCGTTCTAAAATCTATATCTGTCCTAGATGGTGAAAATGGCACACTGTCAAAGTGGCACTTGGAATATCGCCATTTTAACAAAATTGCCCATCTTCACTACACTAGCTAAAATTTAGACGGACCGAATCTAAATAGCTGAAACCTAAGAAGGCGAGGGATATATTGATCAACCCTCCATCCTGATTGGTATTGAGTTTTATATCATTGTGGTATATTTGACTTTTCTGCATAAGAAGATGCTTGGCCAGTCTATAGATCACTATATAGTGTACTATGACATCTTTTAGGTCCTAGCTCTTGATGTTAATTTGAGCAATGAAAATGATATTTATTGAATGTGAGTTAAACCAATGAAATAAAACTCAATACCAATCAATGAAGTACAACTTCTAATCCACTTTGACAATTTGAAAAGTTTCTAAAATTGAAAAATTTATAACAATTTGGACTTTAGACCTATAGGCATGGTCTCTCAATTTTTCTAATTATAAAAAGACACAATAAATTTTTTTATCTATGATATTTCAATCTATACACCTATGGAAAAATTATCAATTTTTTTAGTGTATTTTGTATTTGATATAAATTTTCATTAATTTTTTTCTTAAGATATTCACAATAATTTCAAACTTTCTTAAAAAAATATGAAACTTTCTTGACTTGTAGAAGGCATGTGATTTCATCTTTGAAAAATAACCATCATAAATTTCAAGCATAAATAATTACAAAAATATGACATACAAATCAAAAAGATTTGAAGTTCAAATTTGTGGTCAGAGGCTAGTATTTTGAGGGTTACCCATTTATGTTTAATCCTTTAGACCTCAAACCAAGCATGTTACTTTGAATTTGAACGAACAATCTATGCGCATCTAGAATTTTGTGCTAATTTGGGTGGATGATTTATATCTTGCATTGTTTAAAATAAAGCAAGAGTCATAGCCATTTTGAAATGTAGATAGTGAATAATTTCCAAAATATCATAACTATAATACACCTCAAGAATATGTCATGTTTTGTTGGATACGTTGCTATAAAGAATACTCTCATATACTAGAATAAATTATAATCTGGGATTGTAATATATTGGAAATTATGAATTTGATATTTAGCTAATAGGATTGATTTTTTGATCTTATAGTCTAAACACCATTTAGTATTAGACACGAATGTAAGTCTTCACTTCAATCTATATATAGATTGCATTTTTTAAACTTTGAAATATCAATTTTTTTAAATACTATTATTTTAGCATTGCGTCATTAGAAAGTCTACCATAATTTTTCCTATTAGGGCATGTTTCAAAATAAACTTACACATGGTTATAATTTTTTACAAGGGGGAAAAATATCTTCACCTGTAGTATGTGTTCTAGTGCTTTTCATGTTGAGGAGTCTTCACAAATGATCGGTATGTTTCATCAGTTGAGATAATTTATGTTTCATTACATTATTCGACGAGATTAGTCATCTTCCACAAAACAATCAAGATAGCAAGATATTTTGTCATTGGTAGGTGTTGGGAAATCAATTCAACAACCAAGCATTCCACCAGAATGACGAAAAAAAATCAACTTCGGCAAGATAATAAAATTGTGTTGAATCAAGGAAATGATGAATAGTAGGTTGGACCATACTTTACATAATGTTGAAATACCGTGGCCAACTCTCTCCACAGCTCTATACATCTCCAAAAAATAAGTTCACACTCTTTGAGGAACATTTGTCTGCGGAAGCTGTCACTTTACAAAAGGGTTCTGCAGCTTTCTCTATGACTGATTCGCAAAAAAACTAAAAAAAAAAAAGATTGTATGATCTTGTAATTACAAGTCCCAATCCCAGTCCCAAGTGTAATTCCTATTTTCCATCTTCAATATGTCCTCAACAATTTGGGTGTCACCTGCATTGATGTACAATCTACATACACCCAAACTTACCATGTTGGCCTCAGTCCCCTGAAATTACTCGTGATAAGATTCTGGAGTTTTGAAACATAGTGCGGTTGCTTGCATGTTGGAAGTGATGTTGAATACGATGGGGTTGTCAGCCAAAATCCTTTCCACACTTGTTCAACTCTTGATTATCACATTTGTATGTATCTGCTTGTGACATAACATAGTGTGATAGTGAGTGCGAAGAGGCCGGGTTTGTTCGTTCCATCAGGTTTTGTGAAAGAACAGAGGATGTGATCTTCGAGAAACTGCTGTGGTCAGTTTCGGAACGTTGTGTTGTACTTCCATGTTGAATACGTTCCTCGTTTGGTTGGCGTTCGTGACACAATGTTCTCAAGAATGCCAAGCACCTGCAAATAGATGCAGGGTTCATCAGTATCTGTGTTGTTTTGCAAGTGATTCTAATTGCTAATCAACTCGGAAACTCGAGGATGTAAGAAGACATGATGCTAAGATATCTAAACCGAAGTTAAGAACATTCTCTGTAGTACACCAAAAGATTTGCCACATCTGCGTTGCCTAATCAACTCAACATTATGTAATAGTGGCAATAATATTAGGAGGTATTGGTTGTACAAGCAGCTCACCTCACAGAATTCAGGCCTTTTCCGTGGCTCTACATGCCAACATTGCTGCATTAAAGTGGACAAAGACTCAGGGATCTGGGACCGAGGCAGTTTTGGACGAAGGCCACTGAGGAGCAGAAAAACGTGTATCAGTGTGTTGACAATGCAACTATCAACAAGGAAAAACCTATTCAATATATATATATCGGAAAAATTCCATTAGTCCCATCAACCATTATTAACCAGTAATAACGAGTGTTAACCAATAATTATTGAAGGCTGGAAGAGAATCCATAACCGTGATAGATTTTTAACACAAAAGGATGTTTAAGCTATAATTCTCAGGGTTTGTTTTTCTCAGTGATATCTACTGACTTTGTCCCAAGTATTCCAATCGAAGCATGCTAATAAAAGCTGATAAATGTATTGAATTCGTCCCTGCCATGAAGAACTTCATCAGAGATTGTGAGTGGCAAGGATAAGTACCGCTGTACAACTCCAATTGCCGCTTGCAGCGGAGTTAAACCTGAATAGGGTACTTCTCCTGTGAAAACTTCCCTGCATTTCACACCAAAGCTGTCAATAAAATTTCATAAATGGGACTAAATAGTGAGCCAGAATTACACAAATCTTCATGGTAATTGAAATTGTGAAGTTTCAAGCACTTTTCGAGTTGCCCATCTGGAATCCCAGATCTATACCAATCCTACTTTTTATAGTGTACTTGAATGTCAAAATTTTGGCCCTCTCATCTGTATCATGCCAATGTAACGAATATGATCATCCAAAGATCTACTATGCTTGGAAATACAACTAAAACAATGTTCTACTATAGGCAGTTTTAGAAAGATTTCTTCCATTGCTTGAAATTCCTATGCGCTACAAAAACCAGTCAACCTACCCGTTGTGCTAAAAATATATATAGCTATAAAATTCAGGTGCTTACCACATTGTAATGGCGAAGGAATACACATCTGCTTTGTGATTGTACGGTTTATGCTCCAGTACCTGAAACAGTCAAATGTAATGAATGTGAAAAATATTCCAAGATGACACAATCCCCCACTATTAGGATTCTCACCCTACATCAATGCTTGTAGCAACGGTCAAAAGAACGATTCCAAGTTGACATATAACGTTGCTACTAAACGCCGTCCAAAACGAAAAAATGTTGTGCATGTGAAAAATATTCCAAGATGACACAAGGGAGTTTTAAGAGTTTCCCATGGAGGAATTGAAACGGAGTTTATCCTCTGCTAAGTGGTAGCCTTCTTTTCATATCCACGATGGTAAACTCTTAAAACTCCCTTGTATGACATATTTAAGATAATGTAATTGAATTTATAAGCAAAACATTGTATTAAGAGAGTACCTCAGGAGACATCCACCGATATGTCCCTGTTTCTGCCGTCATCTCAGTCGAATATTTCTCGCTCTTTCCAGCAGCATTCAGAGACTGAGGCTTCAGGCGAGCAACTCCAAAGTCGCAGACTTTCACAACCTGCAAAGTGATGGTCTTTATAAGAAACTGATCGCAACCTCATGCTCATTAAAACGGGCATTAAAGTGGCTATTTTCAATGAAATTGGCGCAGTTTCAATAGCCTTACTGAACGAACCCTGAGATCTAACAACTCTGTAGTCAGAGCTTTGGGCACTTAAAATGTCGAAATCTCGGTGCTCCCCAATACGCATTCTATCAAATATGTGAGAATCCTCTGACTAAGAAAGAAGTTGTAGATCCGTCGTTCTCATCACATATGCTGCCGGCAGTTTCTTCCAGACACAAGACTGTAGCTGCCAATTGATGCCAATTATTTCACTATCTCACCATGATGTGTGACCTTATGCACTAGACGAATACTTTGCAGATTGAGTCCCTGAGTTCCATTCAGTTCCGACGGAAGGAGTTGACCATCCATGTGTCTAATAGTCAATCATACACTTATAAGATTCAGAGTTTGAAACCAATTTTTTTCCTGGGGTGGTAAGTGCATTAGTGAAGACAGGGAACTATTGGAATTTCTTCTAATGGTACAGTCCTACTGCTTAGTATTGTAGAGCAACTTCATATTGTGATTTTGCTTTGAAAATATGGGAGAGAGTCACAAACTTACTTCATATTCATCAATGAGAAGATTCGCAGCTTTTAGATCCCGGTGCACGATCCCTCTCCTGTCCAAAATTACAACATAATATTATGTTAAATTGGCGCGTTTCTGAGTGCCCTAAAATTGTGACATTCATCTGCACAAAGCTCTAAAAACTAGGTCAGGTATAGGTTTACATTTCCTCCGAGCCCCCTGAACAAAGTCAAACTTGTGGAATTCCGCTAATATAACGAAATTGGCTTAAGTTTGCTGGCACATTCATGTACCACCCTCTTTCTCAGGTCTTCAGAAAGATTATGATAATTTTTAATTTGGAGGGAAAGCAATGAAGATTCAGTAGTAAAGTAGTGTTCAGTGAAAAGGAAAAGAAACTCACTTATGAAGGAAGTCCATTCCTCGTGCAGCATCACGTAAAACCTTGATAGCCGTTGCGAAGTCCAAGCCAGACTTCCTAGATTCCAACACGTCCCGGACACTGCATCACAATCCTCACATAATCAGTTTGAGGTGCAGATTGAAACAGAAACTGAAAGCAACAACTAATATGTATTATGAATTGAGAAAAGATGACAAAACAGAGGTAAAATGAATCTCAAAATAGATGTGTAAGAGAAACTGTCACCTGCCGCCTGCCATCAGTTCGGTGACAATGCAGAGCTGAGGCCACTTCGAACAAGCTCCTATGAATTGCACCACATTCTTATGTCTGACCAATCTGAATGCACATATATCCACAGGCAGACGTTATTACCAGTTGCATAAAATATTATTTTAAAACGAAACTGATCCATTGAGATTCTCCATAGTTAGCTGAGATTTAATTGGCATTCTCCTTGACCAGTACTTAGCTGTTGGTGTCTCTTTGAAACAGGCATGATACTTAAAACATCAATTTAGTTAAATTGGCGTGATTCAGAGTGCCAAAATTGTGACATTGAAGTGAACCAAGCTCTGAAAACTAGGACAGGTATAGATTACGTTTCAGCGCGTCCGCTTCGTGCCAATGTCTATGAATTTCCACCAATGTAACGAAATCCACGTTATGTTAGAAGGATCTACTTATTTACAGTCCTTAATCCTTAAATGACGACATTAGTTGACCCTTAGGGTCATCATGAATTTAGCCCAATAGAAAAAGGAATTTTGTGGTTGTCTGAAGACTTCCAGAAGAAAGTTTTAAGAGTTTACATGGAGGAAATGAAACGGAGTTTATCAAATTAATTCAAACATTACCACCTCCTAAATGGGAACTCCCTTTCATTACCATGATAACAAACTCTTAAAACTTCCTTGTGGTCACCCCAAGATGTAAATACAAATGTTGGTGCATCCGATTCCAGAGGTTAAAACTCAAGAACATTCCAACACTTGACAAATTCAGAATCTAAAGACAGTCTTTAATTCCGTGCAAATTAAAAGTTGCTAGCTGGTGCTCACCGCATGATTGAAATTTCTTGCTTGTAAATTTGCAACCGTTCAGCAGCAGGAGCGGAGCGATGCGTGTCCCCATCCGTGCCACTTCCGTTACAATCATCTATTTCTATGATCTTAATTGCTACCTCCTGAGACAAGTATTTCCCCTTGAACAATTGACCGGTGGATCCGGTTCCTAGTTTCTCGCCAATGTGGAGCTGAGGACAAATTGTGTACATCCACATTTTAGAAACCCCGCATTGTTGAGCTCCAACTTCGATTATAAATGGTCATATTAGATTAATCGTGTGTTTCAGAATGTCAAAATAATGACATAATTCAAGTGCACAAAACGTTAAACACTAGGAATGATATCTATTATCTATAGACCTGACGTTCCAGGTGGGCGCCTGGTTAAGTTCAAATTTCACCATTTTAACTAATCTGACGATAAATGTGTTTTGCAGCAACGGTCCTAAAGTGACAGATTTATTCTAAGAAAAATGCAGTTCCAGGTTCCAGGTTTGCCTGAATAAGTTGACCCCTAAGTGCCTAAATGGACACGAACAGTCGCTTTCATATCTATGGGAGTTAAATGCATGAATCGTTTACGGAGCTGCAAGGAAGATTGCAAAATCTACCAATAAAAGGAAGATATTATGGCACTAGTACATTTTTGAACAGTAGAGATACTGTATGTTCGGAGGGTTTTTTAAGTGAAAGTTAAGATACGACGACAAGTCACGCACCAGATCGAATTCGATAGCCCAGTCTTCATACTTGATTGCTTCCACAGCTGCTCGTAACTGATCTCGACTTGTACCACATTTTCTGCCCAGCTTTTCATCGATAGCACCCAAAATAGCCTTTCTCAATTCTTCAGCCTGCACAAACATGCACACCATGTAACTACACGAAATACTGAGTCTGCACTAATTAAATACGTAATTACCATGTTCTCTAAATTTCAGAGCGGCCTCCTATTCGACAGTAAACGAAACTCCCCACAAAACGAACTCGAAGGTTGAATCTGAGTCATGTGATTCATGTAGCAGTCCATGACTCCCCAGTTACAAGCTACTAGCTAGGGTCATACTTTGGGAAGACTGCTGTAGAGATACATGTCGATCTCTAGACTCTGAGCCTCTTTTTTCCTACTATCTACATGCATGCACGAAATCCCCATAAAAAATACTGGAGAATTATACAAGGAAAAGAAAATAGTTCCGTGGTTCGATCTTGCATGGCCATATCTATATGTCTGTTACATTTTAACATCGGCGAAATTCCACGTCGTTATATATAACTGTTGTAAGTGTTACTGAATGAAACCTCATTTTCAGGATCAGCTGTAAAAATTAAATTAAATGTATTAAGTGCATACCTCATCACCAGGCCAACCGTTGACTACGAACACGTGCAATGTCATGCCATCTGTTGTGCTGAACACATGCGCTTCCTGCATGGATTGCAGTTTAATTTCCACATGATCGTCGAATACTCGAATGCAAACCTAGTCCAGCTCAATCTTGAGAATTGATGCATTCGGCGAATTCCAATTCAGTTTCACTTGCCGACTGCACCCTAAGCCCTAAAGTTTGGGGACTATGTTTCAACAAAAAACACTTCGAAACTGCCATTTCTACCATTTCTACTGCCATTTCGAGTACTAAGAGCAATACTGCCATTTTTAGTTCAAAGAGCTAGATCCAACTGTAGGATCTTGCATTGGACTTATTTCTACACCAGTTACTCTCCAGAGCGATCTCGTTTCACACGAAAGTCACAATCTTGCCACAACGAAGCACGCCATACGAACAGTCACGACCCTGAACTGATAACTACTTTAAATTGATCAAAAACGAAACGTACGAAACTAGTTTTGGGCTCCAGTTACACGCACTCAAACCTCAAACTTGCACCAAAACTGACCCCCCGACGAACGTCCATGACAGAGAAGAGAAATCCAAAGGTTCCAAGTACCTGAATGTTCAACTGAAGGTGCAAGTCACTAATAGCAGACGCCAAGTCCTTTAGTAACCCTAACTTATCAGTCGTTGCAACCGTAACTTCATAACCAAACGACGGTGACAGATCAGTATCCCCTCCATCAGCAGCATCCATGTGCAAAGGGTTTACAAACATTCCCGACGCCTGGCATGGAATTGAGTGCTGGTTGCCATACACCCCCCTTTGATTGCCATTCGAAGACGGGTACTTGGGAGACGTCGACTTGGAGTTGAAAGCCGGAGGCTTCGAAGGATGCACTTTGGGACTGCTTCCAATCATCAATCCCATCAGATTCGAGTTGGAACCAAACGTAGGCCTCGGTAACTGCACTTGGTCTCTCCTTCCAGACTGAATTCCTTCAGAAGGCAATTGCACTTTCCGGACGTGTACTAATGGAGTTACGAAGGGGGTGTCATCGTCGTGAGAGCTGTAGCTGCTGCGACAATCCACCTCGCGGGCCTCCTGAAGCATCTCCATGTGGAGAAGCACGTCTTCGTGGCGCTGGGGATCGATGTTTAATGCGTACCTGCAGATCGAGTGGTTGAATCCTTACAAGACTCAGTGGATAAATACGAAGAAGCTTAGTTTGTATTATTGGATTATCGAACTGTAGCTCGTTTCTGAGTTGAAACGCAACTGAATCGTTGAATTGACGTAATTTCACGTCTTTGGTACTATTGATTTCAATTCAGTCGTGAAACACAAATCGGTTAGAATGTAGAATCTGGAACCCGCCTGTACTATACACAAGCACCCTTAGGTGTCGATCTCCTGTTCAAGATGTCTAATCTCTTCTGGGGACATCTCTCAGAGGAGGTTCCCGATTCTACATCTGTCCCCAACTCTCTACAAGTCCTAGTTTTGTAAGGATTGCCAGTCAAGGCACTGTCTTTTGGTAACCATATAAGTCGTGAAACATTAATCTGTAATAGTCCTAGTTTTAAGAGCTCTATGCAGATTTGCGTTAGAATTTTTGGCGCCCAGAATCGGGAGAACTTAAGGAAACTGATGATTTGCACCTTTGCAAGCTCAATATCCGATGAATTTTGTGGCTAACTGAACTCCCTAGCCTAGACTGTTAGACCACGCGCACTAGAGAGTTGTTAGTAACCATTGAATGTCAAAGCATTCCGGCCAGAGCTCAGCTGAATAATTCAGTGGTCTCATCAAGAGATGCATACTGTAAGTATAGCTGGATTGTGCTACAGGTGACGAACCCTCCTAAATTACGAACTATGAGGAGTACTCTAAGCGAGTAGTGTCTATAATAAAGGTCTCACTCAGGTCTAATCAAAACCTTCAAAATTTACAAAAAAGTCCCCTTGGGAGGATCTCATTGAGCATTGGCTTTCATAATACACAAACTAGGGTCGTGTGTTCTACCACTCGCTGGAAGCGTAATCCCCTACAGGCAATAGGCAATAGGCAACCACCCAGTATTGCAATTGAAGTCCAAAAGATGGGCATTAAGGAGCGGTCAAGTGCGTGGCTCAGGTTTATTCTATAGAACCGTCACGAAGTAAGCCACAAGTGCTTCCTGTATACTAAGATCTGGGAGAATCGAAAAAGTTGTTAAATCGTTCATTCACCTAATACAATCTCATAATTGCTAGATTACAGGTTCAAGTAGATCCCAGAGTAGCACAAAAGAGAAACCATGGAACTCTTGCACTTTCAGATTCAGCTTTGACTGTAGGCATGTAGTAGCACCCAATCGTTGAGCAATCTTCCATAGACAAAGACCAGAAAAGAAGACTAACAACTAATTCGAAAGTAGAAGACTGTTACTTGCAATCCGCTCTTCGAAGACTACAGCACAAAAAATTCAATAATCTAAAGGGAAGATATAAACTAAATACGAAGAACGTACAACCTGGAACGTGGTATCACGGCCCAACAGTGACTCCATTTTGAGTGTCTGTGTTGAAGGCAATGACAAGGTAGAGCTACTTACATTGACAGCGACAGGAGTCTGATCTCAAACTACCGTTATATATCGAAATTACCACAAAACACCCGCGGTTTCAAATTGTACAAGAACATATTGCAACAGTGCGAGAGTTGGATTAATACCGAGATGGAAGACTTGCAAAATGGTCCCGACACTCCGTGCAGACTGCCTCACCATATCCAGCAGCACGTACACTCTGGAGTACTTCCCCTACCGCTCCTTCCAAAGCTTTCATTGACGAAGACGATAACTCTCGTCTGCCACCGTCACTGAACCACACTGGGTCGTCCATCTTGTCCGAAGAGTCTTGCGAGGATCCGTCGTCGTCGGAGGTCTGGGCGTTCGACTCACTGTCACTGTCATCATCCAGATTGTTGTAGCCTTGCAATACTTGTGACGACATTTTCAAAGAATGACCGTAGTTGCTTCCCACTATCTCTGCCAATCTTTTCCTGTCCCCGGTGTTTCCATTTCCAGTGCACAGCATGGTTGCAAGTCCGGGGAACCGCGTAACGTACACTAAGGACTTCGGATCCGATCGGTGAGCCTCCCAACTAGGAGTGTTTTGCCAAACACGAACCTCGCTAACATCACCTCGTGCTCATCGGTAGTGCTACAAGTCAAAAAATACTCGTCATAATTTATCTCCAAAGTTAAACCCTCTAAAGAATTGGAATGTTTCCAAATATTCGCGGATATATCCTAAGTTCAGTTGCAGGAGGCCCTTCGGCACAGTTGTTCAAGCAATCGACAGCCCAGTCTTCTGTGCATTCATTGGCGTGTCGATAATGTGGCACGAGCTAGGTGAAATCAGTAACGACTCTTCGAAAATGGGATTGAAGCAGTTCAGTCTACATTGTCCCAAGCCAGTTGATGGATCGATTCTATTTTCTGATAAGAACTACAGAATCAATGAGAGTTCAAGAGAAGAGGGGGTGGCTGTTTGTCAACCGCAAGAGGAGGGGACAGAAGAGGGAACAAACAGAAACTCCAGCACAGCGGGCTCTCTATGCAAACGTTTCCGTTACACGATCTACAGGTCTGGCAATACTGCTTCTAGCTGGGACATGAATGTATAACCAACCGATCAAGTTGAAAATAAAAAAGGATATATATTCGAAGTGATGGAACTCGAGTTCTTCGCCCGGGCTAATCCCGGGTCTAATGCCAAAGTACGTTCTTATGCGACACGCGACAGCAAACGACGAACCTCCCCTCCGTTGCCACCGATCCACAGACACCCTACCGTCGTCGAAATTGGACACTAGTTTCACTATCGGAAGACCAACAGACGCCTCAATAGTTCACTAGTTCAATTCAGCACCATCTTGCACACACAACAAAATGAATAAGCCGCCCAACCATCCAACCACCAGGAGAAAAAAAGCTCCGGATCCAATCCGCGTTCATGTCTTAGCTAGCTGCGTGCGTTCCGAACTTGCGTCGACAATAGCGCTCCAATCCATTTGATCATCCAATGCGAAACCGGGGTGCCCGACCTCACAAGTTCAATACCAATCCTCTCACGACGAATTCTTCTCTACCCATGTGGGCGGCGATACATAGTGAGACGTAGTTCGAAGCTAAGTAAGTAACAAGCAACTTATTACAGATCGAAACCTGAAACCCGAAACCTGAAACCTGAAACCCGAAACCTGGAACTTGAAACCCGAAAGTGGCTCAAGGTAGGTAGTGTTTAGAAGCACTTGTTGCTGAGGTGGTCGGAACTCAATTGGAGGAGATCGAGGGAAGTGAGGTCATGCATGTGATGAAGCGATCTACAGTAAGTTATCTCACTGTAATTAAGTCACTAGGCTAGAAGGGATGCTGACTTGAGCTTGTGAGGGCAGGACTGAGTAAATGCGTGAAAGGAGAAGCGGAGAAGCGGACCAAAGGGGTGCTGACATCGCCGCGACAATAGCCGGTGCTGCAGTCATTGGAGGGCGAAAGATTGATCGACTTTTATTTTATTTGGGACCTGGTTCATCGCATGGCGCCCACGGCGGCTCCACGGTTCGGCTAGTGCTCCACAGGGTCGATGACCAGGGCATGCACGCGGCGGGTCCACGCTTGAGTCAAGCAGCTCGTCAGCACTTGGTTGCTTGATGAATGCTTGCGACGTTGAGGCTTAAAAATGGTGGTCGATGCTGATTGCAAGGGATTTCGTCTGCACCCGATCTCAAGGGAGTTTAAAGACAAGGGGATTGTTTTAACAGTTTACCATAATTATGGTAATGAAAGGGAGATTAGCACTGATTAGGACAGAGGTGGTCATGGTTCAATTGAGATGGTAAACACCGTATCAATGGTAAACTCGTGAAATTTCCTTGTGGATCTAACTCTTCCTTATGGTTTTCCCTTCTGACTCTTCCTTCCTTCTGGCTCTAGCTGCCGTTCCGTCTGTTTTTTATTAGCTACAGTAGCCAGGTACCGTACCATGGTGGTCAGTTATTACGGAGTATTACTGTAGTGGTCTCATCACTTGGCAGGACGACACTTCACTGCCATATTCTCTGCAATTGTGGCCCGCTGTCTTCGTTTCCTCCTTTGCGGTAACTTGGGTCGGACTCTGTTGCCTGGCCTTCAGTCAACCTTATCCTCGGAAAGTCGGAGAGAAAGAGATGTACTGCGCGTGACTTTGTAAATTTGGTCGATCGCGCAGCTTTGACTGGAGCTCCACTTCCCTAATCACTCTCTCGTCCTCCTAAAATTAAAGAATCTGGAAACATCAGTGGGGAAACATAATGTTTGTTTGCTAACTAAACAAGTTCCCATGGAGTTAATGGCATTTGGTTAAGGGCCTCCTGCCATGTGAAGTTCGCTGGGGAGCTACAGTGACGAAGTTCACAATTGTCCTGCCATGTGCACCCGGTGGGTGGGGAGAGATTGAGTAAGAATCCCCACGTATTGATTCCTTCAAGATTGTTCAATCTCGACCAATGGGGTTGTCCACCAATGATCAGTGAAACTTGGAATCCTCCTTCTTCACTCACCAAGGTCGGCAAGACAATCGGTGTTCACTTCTTGTCATCTAGTGTTCTTCTTGCCGGCTCGACTCACATGGCAGGAGGCCCTAAGGTTTCTCACATGTTTGGGTTCTCTGCAATGGAAAACCGTCTCAATGTGGGGGAGTTTTGCTGCCTCAAAGGTGCAATCTTAATTCTAATGCCAAAGGAGGCCTACAAAAAATTCTACATACATAAAGTGTGCCTTGCATTTAATGTTGTGCAGCCCATCCCAATGAAAGCTTTCACATTTTTGTCAAACTTCTTTGCCTGTAGATCATGGATGGTTGATGGTTCACTTCACTTCACTTGGAGCCGCATCCAAAGGGGGTTGGCTTGGCATTAACTTAACTTAATCATTAGCATCCCAGTCAGTCATTGAAGCTTGACCAATTTCCTTGTTTTTTCACCCGGACTCTCTAAAAACTGCTTGCAACAGTGTGCAAGCTACAGGGTCGTCTCATATTTGGCGCGTGCAGATGATGAGTAACATTATAGTTTTCAATGGCAACTGTCAGAGACCAAGCCCAACCCAACCAATGAGAATGTAGTGAACATTAGTGCTTTGCTTAGTTGTGACATGCACTTGCATTGGAATTTGGAATATTGCTCATTCTTGGTAGGGCCCCAAAAACAAGGTAAGCTTTTCATCTCCCTTGACACACTGTAACCAAGGTCTGGCGTGTCCACTTTGAAGTGAACTGGTGGAGATGCTCTTATAATATAAGAAAATTTTAAAATGATTTTTCATATTGAACAATGCAATTATCTAAAATCTTAAATCCATCATAAACAAGTTAATTGTATTTTGTCCATTATAAAATCCTATATGTTTGAATTAAATATAAAAAAAGTCCAATTTTTAAAATAATAATAAATCGTATTTTTTTTTTAAATATGTATGCCACAAATTCATTTAAAGTCATTTTTGTATTTCCATTTGTATATTACATGATATACTCATAAGCTTCTTAAATGAATATTAATTGGATGAAGTGCACCATTTAAACGTGCATCATTCATTTAATGGATAGTTGAATATTTGTAGGATAATTGAATCAACATGTTGTACACTACATGAGTATGTGGTAACTTTGTATAAATTTTTCCACTTTGATTACAGAACAAAACTTCTAGCCGCCATAAGCCCATAAGATCTCGAAGTATAATATAAATCCTAATCCCACTTTTTTCCCTCCTCTTTCTACCACTATCAAGCATTCACTAGAAGAAAACAATCTTTTTAAATGATGGTTTTATAGTCCTTTCAACATAATTTTTTATTTAGTTAATTTTAGATTAGAAATGCCATCTAACAAGGGAGTTATTTTTTATGTGTTTCTTGCTTTGTTTCTTTTTTGTTCATCAATGTATCATCGTTGGTCATTTTTGAAGATGCATCAATGTGCATAGAGCAATGTGGTCAAAGGCAAGTGTAGGGGGGAATGGTTGCTATAAAGCAATACGGAAGGGCTCATGTTTAATTACTCAACCCAAATTTCATGTATGTAAGCCTAAGTCACACCATTTTTATATTTTGAGTTGTTTGTGTTTTTGTCCCCATTCATGCATTTGAGGAGTCAATGCTTATATATGTCTTGTCCTTCCACATTGCATAAAGAGAAAAATGTGAGGTCAGGTGCCAAAGTGAGCCAATATGCATAAGTAGAGAGGCGGGAAGTAAAAAGTAGAAATGTTGGAGCAAGATGAAGCAAACAAGGTAGGCAGAACATAGATCCATTTGTCTTGTTAAAATACAATTAAGGACCTTTTCCCTCTAATCTAATTTTAAAATCCAAAGAAGAAAGACATTGAGCCATAATCACTCAAAAATCTTGTATCCATATATACAAGGTTGGAATTTCCATCTTTTATAGGCAAATGAAAGGCAAACTAAACCAAGTTGTTTAATAAACCTTGGCACTCAATGTGAAAAAGAAAATGTAACATTTTTCAACCATAACAAAAAGGGAAATGAAAGATTTGAATGTCAATCAAAAGGAAATTTTACCATCAATACATTATGGTTAATTTACCATTATGGAGAGCAACTTCATGCAAAGAGCTAAAGGAAGAAATCCTGAAATTTCACCATTTAATTGTGGACATTCATATGGCGGAAGTTGAATTCTCACCAGCTAGGAGAATTAGGATTTGCTTCAACTACTTTCTACCAAGGAGGTTTTGGCACTTATTTTAAAACTTGTTTGTCTAAAGGTATTTCATTTGATTTGTTACATCAATTTTTTAGCAAAGTTTTGACTAGATGTCATTATAATTAGTCATTTGAAAGACAAGTTACTTGAAAGGAAAATTGAGAGCAACATGTCACAAAAAAGTCAACAACACTTGTCAAATTCCAATGCCACAAGCTTGTAGAAATCTTATGATGGAACAAATTAAAATAAGTACTCCCTTTGATGGAAATAGTGTATCTATTATCAGAGGTGATTGCATTGAGAATAGATACATGTAATATTTCCAAATGGAAGTAGTCAGTGTAATTCAATGAGTGGTCTCATCAATCCAAGTTCCTTAATACATGATCCTTCTAGAGTAGTGCTATGAGTGTTTTTCTTTGGAGATAAATTTTGGAGCTTTATTTCAATTTTTTTTCTTTAAAAAAAATGCATTGATTTTTCGTTTCCCACAAATGATCAAATTTATAAATTTTGAATTCAGATTTGAAATCAAAGAATACAAATGATAGTGAGGAGAAGTTACAAAAGACAAAATTAACTACTCCAACATACATAAAATATTTCTTTAGTTATTCCCACACAATGGGAAAAAGAAAATTTTCACCCCTTTGTAGAATGCTTATAGCACTACTTGAAACAATACTAACTCAATCCATAGAAGGTCCTTAGGGTCCTTGCATACAACCCGTATTTAGCCTTATAACTCACTTCAATTGTGTTTAAATATATAAATTGTGATACATTATTATTTGCGCTCTATCATGATTGTTAATTTACTTTTTTGTTAGTACTAAAAAAATATTTGATCAATGTTTTTTGGATCAAATACCACCGCTTTCATAATACTCCGTAAACTCTAGGTTGCAAAGGGCTTTGGGGCCTTTCAAGGGTTAACCCTAACCCATTTGAAATAGTCTAGTTGTGGAGAAGTGAGATTCTAGCAAGATGCAGCTCAAATATTTCAGGAACACAGATTCACTGAATCTGGTCTAAAATGTCATGTGTTGACCTGGTGCACTGAACCTGGTCGCCACGATGTACGCTTTTGTGAGCATGGTTTTGTTTGTTTGACACTTTGACGTGACTGAGGATTTATCGGACTGACGTTGATTGCGAGTGCCATACATGTGCTCAAATTTTAGTTTTCATACACCAACAGATGATTGAAAGGGCCTTGGGGCCAAAAGAAAAACGCACTTGAAATCGTCCGCTTGAGTATGCGAGGAATGCATCTCGGTTTGTGTTTCTAGAAGCATGTCGTGACCAGGTGCATTCAGAGCTCGACGTCTTAGAATCATATTGTTGCTAGATGCACTTTGATCTCCACACATGTACTAATGGTCAAGCTTATAGTTGTCCAATGCGGAGGCCGTTTCCCCCCCCCCCCCCCGTTTTACCCTTGGGAAAACGCAGGAACTTTTTATTTGCTAGGCACGATAGAATTTGCAAATTCTGAGTTCATATTTGCAATTAGAGGCCCCAAATTAGCTAGGAGAGGTCTACAACATATCCTAAAGACGGCACCAAATAGGGGGTCTTCTTTTTTATATTGACCCCTGACTTTACCTCCGCAAGAGGCTCGTTGCACAACTATAAGCTCAACTTGTATTAATCCCCAACATGACGCACACCTAAAACCGACCCCTCCTCGAAACTGACCCCTACTCTTGAAGGGAAAGTGAATGCGGTTTCTAGGTCGCCTATGTTTTCCAAGCTAGTCCAGGAGGCCATCCTCTTTTAGGAGCTTGACATGGGGGCAAGTTTGCCATGCCAAGCCATGACGGCCATCTCTTTTCCAAGCCCGGTGGGCATGATCTACGGGGTTAACCTCTAAATGCCCAAGGCCTTTTTTGAGTTTCTTGAAATTTGTTCTAAATTGTATTAAAAAATATATTTTGATAAGTTTTATCAAGTCTTTTTTTGAATTGTGACCGTACAAATTCAAACTAGACATGTTAGAGATCACATGGGAAAAGAAAGCACAACTATATCGCTTAGAGCATCACCACTGTTTTGCAAATATACATCACAAAGTTTAGACCCTACGATTTGGCAACAATTATCGTGCGGTTATCATTGTTTCATGGGTTCGTACCATAATCGCACTGACTCAGTGTATTTTTACGCACTGAATCAGTGCGAAAACAATGAATATCAATAGCGTACGGTTTATGTACTTTAACTATATGATTGCTGTGCAGTTTTGACACAACAATTGTATAGTTAAAGTACATAAACCGTACGCTATTGATATTCATTGTTTTCGCACTGATTCAGTGCGTAAAAATACACTGAGTCAGTGCGATTATGGTACGAACCCATGAAACAACGATAACCGCACGATAATTGTTGCCAAATCGTAGGGTCTAAACTTTGTGATGTAGATCTGACACAGTGGTTACTAAGTCCGGAAGAATTGTCGGCTTCCACCGTGGACTTGCGGATGGTGAACCATTGGTTGACCCACTCAAAAACACGGTTTGGCACGCCATCTTCCCGTGTCATTTCCTAGTGTACTAAACTGCAATTTTGGGATATCTGGAGGAATAATTGTCAGTTTTTTTGTAGGCCCAACAATGTGGCTTAGCAATGTGACCCAACAACATGGCCTGCGAATTAATTAACAATAGTTAAAAAAAAAAAGAATATGTTGTGGTGCCAAGCCGTGGAAGAGTAGGGGAGCAAGAAAGCACCAGGTTTACATCAACAATTTCAACACTGCACACCTCCTTTCCCGAGTCACATTAAGGTAAAAGCGTCCATAGTCCATGGCACTTAAGGGATTTTCTAGCAGATGATGAGCAGTTTAAGCCCTAAGAATTTTTTAGCATGTAAGAAGATAGGAAATATAGGGATTGTAAATTTTTTATAATTTTATTTCTAAAATTGAAATTACTGTGAATTTTGGGAGCCAAAAAGTACCCATGGTTCATTGCCACATTAGAGGAGATTTGAACCTCTAGAAGACCGTTTCAGGGTTGTTCCCAATGCTGGGAACCAGCCCTTGCTGTCAGAAAAAAAATGTTATTAAATAATAAAAATAAAAAAAGTTATTAAAATGTTAAAAGAATACAAAAAAAAATTCAAAAAAATTCAAAAAATAAAAAATGACGTGGCAGTCGCTTGGCCACGTCACACTGGCCATCCGGCAGCGTCTCAGCAGTCCTGCAGAGTTCCCACAGTCTAGGAACTTGCGGGCTCTTAGAAGCCCAAATCTCCTCTAATGATCTATGGACTCTTCTAATTCCAAACATTCACTTTCTTGCTCACTACTTTGGGACATGTGTCATAACCTTATTAGTCCCAACCTTGAAAAAGACATTCCAAGCTTTTTTAACCTTGATTGGAAATAGAGCCCCCTACAGGTTGGCTATGGGTCGTGGTTGACAGTACCTTACTTCCGAAATGGTGGCAATGCTCTAAGGTAGGGGTTGTAAAAGCGATTTGGTACATTTTACCTCTAACATGTACCAGAAGTGTACATTTCAGGAGGGGGTCGCTTTTAGAAACCATTGTGTTTTCAACTTCAAAAATTCATAACTAATTCCATGAAGGTCCAAGAAATATGAAACGACTTGGATTAAATGCCAATTCCATTTTTCTTACCACGAAAATTTACTGAAAATTGTTTTAAAGAGTTTTAGCTTCTCCCAAATACGCAATCAGCTCTTAAAGGGTCGCTTTTACAGCCCCCTACCTTATATGGATTGAAAGATAATTTTATGGAAGTTAACCCCTAAGGACCCAAGGGGGGTGTTTTTTCAAAATGGGCCAAAACTGCCAACAACTTGAGCAATTTTTTTGATCCATTATTTTTGAGATCAGATATAATGTAACCGTGGGATCTTGAATTTAACATTGAGAGTGAGAACCTAAAAAAAAATCAGATTATTTGACCGCATGGTTTAGGAGATATTTAATTTTGAAGTTTTATTTGGGTCATTGGAAATACAGGGCAGCTCACTTTGAAGGAGCATATCCTTGTGAGAATATTTCAAAATGATGCCTTTTATGTGCTCAGTGAAAGATAAGAGAGTTCAGAATGTACATGTAAAATTTCATAGCACTCCAAGAATTTTACAATTCATGGTGAAGCTTGCAATGCACGGTGGTCACTGAAATTTGAGTAGTGTTTGCAAAGAGAAAAAAGAATGGGACACTTGTCTTCTTCTTGAGCTTCTTGGATCTGACCTTTTCAAGGTGGATCAGACCTTTATGAGGTGGGCAAGAAGCTCATTGGTTGGCTGACTTTTTAGTCCATGCCCAAACCGAACACAAAAAAAAACGAGCTGTAAACTAGATTACACTGCTAAACTTTGAAAAATTCCACAAGGCGGCGGAGTTTAACTCGGAATTTGATGAAACCACTGCCATTGGATTTCTAACAAAGTCTATTTTCTAGAAATAAATTTTATTTTTCAAAAAAATTCAAAATATGAGAACGGGCAGCTCAAAAAACAGGGGCAGCGACCAGAAAATGGTCACTTGGGTCCTTAGGGGCCACGGCCACTGCCTGCCTGCCTGTCGGCGTAGGGGGGAGAGCTGGAGGGCACTTGCCGTTTCCGCGTCTGGCCCTTCCGAAACTCAAAGGCCAACCTCTCCCCTGTACCCAACAGCTACAGGTCACTCCCCCCTGGGTAGATCCCCCCCAGGCGTAGATTTCTGCTGTGGTGTGCCCAGCAATTTAGCCCATGCGCCCAATCAGCCCGGCCAGATTTCCCATTCGCTCGATCGTAGCAAATCAGTACCTGACTTACTGGAGATTTTTTCCCCGTCCAGCTCGATATTGGCAAGATAATTCGAATTAATAATTATCAACTCAACTCAAGGGAGGCGCCCCCAACAAGGCCCCAATTATAAGGAACCAAGTGAGAGCTTCCAGTGGAGGGAGGGACTGAGGGAGGGACTGAGGGAGGGAGGCCAACTAACATTCAGAGGCTCTCCATCACATTATTGGTACTACCGTACATGGAAATTACCGTACCCTATAGCAAGGTCGGCTTCTTTCTTTGAATCAATAGAGACACATGGTGTGGAAATAATACAGTAACTTACTAACAAGGAAATATCAGTTAGTTAGCCCTTTAGAAAACAAAAACAAGCAGCCTAAGTAGGGACTAGGTGGGGGGTGACCCTTCGATGTCGAAAAGGGGAGAAGGGAGAATGTTGGGAGAAATGGGAAATGATGGGGAGATGAAAAAGTGCCGAGTAAGGTAGTGTCTGCTCTAAAAGCAACCATGTTCTACAGTAAATGCAATCCCTATTGTAGAATGGGGGGTAGCATGTTGCTTGAAATATCTATTATTATTATCAGTGATGATGTAGATAGGTTTAAAATAGCCGCTTTAAGATAATAGATTATCTTATATGCACTCAATACACAACAACTCTCATTCATCTACTTTATTCAGCCAAAATCTCATAACTTTTGTACTCCTCCCTGTCTCAAAATAAGACCAGTGTTTCCTTTGTATTTTACAAAATCAACAGTGGTCTTATTTTGAGATAGAGGAAGTAATACTTATTTGAATGATCTAAAATAAAATTTCACATGGAGAATATGATGAATAGAAGATATTCTAAAAAGAATTTGCAAAAAATTCTATATGTGAAGTCAATAAAATCTATCCAAGAGAAAGTCAAAGTGTTCTTTTTTAGTCCTTTAACCCCTAAAAGACCAAGCCATTTTCAGGCTCCAAAACCACTGAAAACTGCCATTTCTGCTGCGATCACTTCCTAAACCAAAAAAAACTTTTTTTTTTTACAATCTAATCGTAGGATCTTGTACTTCACTTGTCTCGGATTATGTGGTAAAAATTTCAAGACATTTGACCGTTTTGATTGGAAGATATTAGCATTCAAAGTTGGGAAAAAAAAGTTTTTTTGAACTGTTTCCTGCAATTTCAGATGACTTTGACGGCCATTTGTGGATTTTTTTTGCACTACACAACAAAAATTTGTAATTTTATATGTTGAACATTTGAGTTGAGAGTCAGGGAAAAAAATTTCAGAATGTCAAACCTTGATTTTCACATATAAAAAAATTGTTAAGTAGAAGTAGGTCCAAAATTGAACAAAACACTAAATTGTTAATAGCTCTTAGGTGGAATTAAAAAAACATAATCCCAACGATGGGATTGTTCTTACAAACAAACTTGACCTTTTCAAAAAAAAAAAACTTTGAAAAAAATTGAAAATTGCATTGAAAATTGCATTCTATAAGTGTTTTTTTCTGAAGATGTTTAAATTGCCCGAAAAACAAGATTGTCCATAACTTTCTCATTCTGAGTCCAAATAGAATGAATCAAAGCTTCAAATGTACACAAAAACATGATCTTTGAGAAAAAAAATTAAAAAAAAACATTTTTCTGGGGTTTTTTTTCTGCCCGGCGAACTGCTTTTTTGCTTTAGGATGCCATAACTTTTGCTCCCGGGCACCAATTGAAAAAAAAATTATATTTTTAGAAAGCTACTGTGATTCCCTATCTTCAAAAAATATTTTAAAAAATCAGGTTAAAATTTCAGGTCGCATGAGCCTGCCCGAAACCCCAAGTGTCCCCCGAGGGGACTTTGGTCCTTTAGGGGTTAAAGATCAAGATATTTTACTTGGGTTAAATACACCTATAAGTAACACAACTCTCCCAAATTGTCACGTTCTCAATTGCATTTTTTAATCCATACACATATAACATTCCAACCAAGAAACCTAGGACAACTATACACAAGGCAACAATTCCGATTTTCTTTTTGCAAATATTGTACTGTACACTTTAACCCCTAAAGTACCAAAGTCCCCTTGGGAGACACTTGGGATTTCAAGCAAGCTCGTGTGACCTCAAATTTTAACTGGATTTTTTGAATTTTTTTTTAAGACAGGGAATCACACTAGCTTTCTAAAAAAAGATTTTTTTTTCAATCTGTGTTTGGGAGCAAAAGTTATACCACCCAAAGTCAAAAAAACAATTCGCTCGGCAGAACAAAAAAAATTTAAAAATTTAATTTTTTCTCAAAAACCATGGTTTTTTTTCTACATCTAAAGCTTTGATTCATTCTACTTGGACTAATAATGAGAAAATTATGAACAATCTTGTTTTCTGGGCAATCTAAGCATCTTCAGAAAACAATTTATAGAATTTATTTTTGAATGCAATTTTTAAAAAATTTCAATTTATTTTTTGACAAGGTTAAGTTTGTTTGCAAGAACAATCCCACCTTTGGAAATATGGTGTTTTAATTCCATCTAAGAGCTATTAATAATTTAATTTTGGACCTACTTCTACTTAACAATTTTTTTATATGTGAAAATCAAGTTTTGATATTCTGAATTTTTTTCCACCAACTCTCAATTCAAATTTTCAACATAAAAAAATTTAAATTTATGGTCCCTAGTGCAAAAAATTTCCACAAGTGGCGATTAAAGTCCTCTAAAATTGCAAACCAACACTGAAAAAATCTTTTTTTTTCTAACTTTGAATGCTAATATCTTCCAATCCGTACGGTCTAACTTCATGAAATTTTTACCACATGATCCGAGACAAGTGAAGTACAAGATCCTATGGTTAGATTCTATTTTTATTTTTATTTTTTATTTTTTTTGGTTTACTTGAGTGATCGCAGCAGAAATGGCAATTTTGAGTGGTTTTGGAGCCAGAAAATGCCTTGGGAATTTTGGGGTTCATGAACAATTTTGAAAAATCTTTTGTCTTTTGAACATAGTTTGGTTGTTTTTTGTATACAAAAGTCTGCCCTCTTAGAGGTTACAATTGAGAAGGAGATGAATTACAAAGGAGACGATCTTCAATGTATGCTTACTTTATTTGTATCCTTGTAGTTGAACTACCCCCAACAAATTCTTCATTCACAATGGTATCCAAACCATGTAATTTTTGTTGTAATTACTATTATTGCTTTTTTTATCATCACCACCACCACCACCACCACCACCTAAAATTCATGAATTGTCTAAGAGACAACACCTTTTTTTGTTTTGTGCTTCACGTTGCTTGTTCCCCATTGAGACAAATGGAAAGGGAGGGAAGATGGGACTGTGAGTCTTGAATGATTTTTTCCCGTCCAATTGGTGGACTATAGCATTGTAGCGCAAATATATTTGTGTGACAATGCTACTCTAAAAGGAGGTCCCCGCCTACCCGGCTCTTCATGTTCAAGAATCATGTCGTTATTATTATTACTACTCCTACAGTATTCCCGTATCGTCATTATTATCCTTCCCTTGGAGGACCGAGTGCCGTGTGTTTGTTTCTGATAAGTCCATTGCGAAGTGAGTCGCCATGTCTGTCCTCCCACCAAAGGCCCAAAAGGTGCAACACGAGAGTTGTTTGTTTTGGTTTCTTTCTTGTTTGACTTTGTCTTGCTCTTTGCTCTTTTCTCTTCATTCGCCAGCTTCGGCTTGGCTGTTGTTCTTTGGTTCTTCTTTTAATGCAATGGTACTTTCCATTTGTCCAAAAAAAACAAAAAACAGCACGAGAGTCATTCCAATGACACAATAATAAGTTAAGTCCCGTCTCGAACTGAAGAAGCTCTCTCCATTCCACTGCAGTCCACGTAAGTTGAGTTCGCTACAGTAGACTGGGCCAAGTCCGTCTTCATTGAGCCTGAAGCTTTAGCAAAGTGTTTTTTTTTTTTGCAGGCAAACTTTGCAGGCACGCGGGAACCGTTCGAATAATAACTGAACTGAAGTGCTGACAGCGGAGTCCGTCCCCCTCGTGGCTCTTCCATTGGTGACATTCCTTGCACTCCAAGCCTGCCTTGTCGCCTCCGGAGCAACATTGCCTCATCCACTCCGCACGAATCCATTCATTCCTCAGCAGTGTGAGTGGGCCTCCGTCAGCATCTCTTCAGCATCCCTTCAGCATCCTTCGGGGGATCCACTTCACACTAGCCATTGGCCTCACTTTTATTAGAAAATTAGAAGAAGAAGGGGAGGAGAGAAGACCTATTCTACTGTACTGTACACATTTAGGCCACTCCAGGCTGACCAAGGTTTGCAGTTTAATTGATTGCAAATGCGAAAAGAAGAGGAGCACAAGACACTCTCCAGAAGCAAGGGAAGGCAGATCCATGTGGGACAATACAAGGACTAATTAGCCAAACCATCATTTTGGGAAGGATGGAGATTAGGGTCACAATGGGAGGAGGAAGTTAGTGATCACAATCAAAGTTAGGAGGGGAATTGAGTGATGGAGAAAAACTTTGTAAAACTACAATAGCTGAACCTTTGTACTCTAGGAGTAAAATCATCTCATAAAATGATTATTTTAAGGTTTTCATGTTGTGTGTGTTTTAGAAAAATAGGGTAATCATTGTATGGTAGGAGGCCCCCCTCCTAAAGGACTCTTGGGTTGTAAAGGCCTAGCTGCAAAGGTGAGGGCGGAAGCCTGAGCATGAAAGATAGGGCCTTCACAGCCTGGGAGCCCTCCCACTGTGTTAAGCACTAAGTGATTGTGCTAGCGATCCTATAAAGTGGAAGATATAGTTTTACAATGCCAAACATTGTGAGAAGTGTCAAGCCTCGTAACGTGGGCCTTTTGCCATATAATTTGGAGATGATTGTATATGCATGTGGTAGGCCATTGCTTAACATAGATGAATAGCATCATCATAGATGCATTTTTTTTGCTAAATTGGGGGGTCTATTGACTCTTTAGGAATATTTAGGCAATATGCTTCAAAAATTTATAACAAACTCATACTTCGTAAGAAAAATGTAATTGCAATTGCTTTCGCCTTCTCTTACATTTGTCTACCAATTATGTGGGATTTAAAAATAACAATAATATTTAACTATCCCATGGGAAGAACGCAACCATTTTGCTTGCAATGAGTTTATCTACCTTTGATTTCAAATTAAGATTCCTAGTCTCCACTAGGTGAAGTATGAATATTTTCAAGAGTTTACTAGAGGAGCTACACGAAATGGACAAAGTACATCAAAGTTGATTGAAAATGCAATTTTTTTCTATTCTTTGAAGATACGACTAGTCCATGCTGCATGTTTTTAGTCCATGATTTTGAATCAACTCATCTAGGGATGGAAAGGAAGAAAAAAACTTGCAAACTTGAAGATCTTATGCCTAGATTCTTCTCATGCCCTCAAACCCTCCAAGTCTACATGGCCTTCTGATCCACCAGGTGAACGAAGAGTTCCGCGTTGGCGGCACTACTATTGGCTCGGTCAGACCCTCCTTTCCCGTGCCGTGTCCAGCTATAGAAAGCGCCAGGTACCGACGTTCCGAAGCATATCCGTCGCCAACAATTGCGGATCATTCCATCCCGGATGATGCCATATCCCTCTCAAGTTTCAAGGGTCGAGTCCTTGAAACTTGAAAAACAGGAGAAGGGTAGCCCGGTTCTTCCGTCCAGTTCGTTCAGTCTAAGAAGGGTAAGGTTGAAAATGATTCATTTTGAACTGAGCGCAGTTCCTGCTATTGCAATTCCTATTGCGGATTTAAAGAGGAATCCAACGCAACAAAGTATGCATTCTTCTGACACTGCATGCAAAAGTAATGAGGGATCAAAGATTTTTCTTGGTGGAGGATCGAAAGTTTGTGCCCGAAGTATATCCTCTAATATCTGTGGAATTTATACAATGTAAGTTAAGTTAAGCCCACTCAAATTGCAAACAGAAACTTCGTTGATCTCTTTGCGTCTCTGAAGTGAACTGGTGCTGCTGCTTGAGCATTTCACAACTTCGATTTCGGGAGAAAGTTAGCAAGGTTCTTCCGTCCAGTTTGTTTTTGGAGATGCCTTTTTCAATCATGACAAATCCATTCGCTGAGTAACGCAACCAATACAACACAGCAATCAAGAGATGAAGCCCAATCAATCAAACAAACTGAATCTACTCTTCAGAATGATGGTGGAGATCAGACGCATCCTGGTGGAGGGAACGAGCTCATTGAGCTGTAAATTAATGTGAAATTGGTCTCTAAGTCAATCACCCGGATCCAATAGAAATTGATTCTACTGTTGAAATGAGGTAGCAAAGAATTACCAATCACTACAATGACAGGAAACTATATAAATATCTAGAAAGAAGGTTTTCCCTCCAGAGAAACAAGAGGCAATATTTACAACAGATTACCGCCACCCACAGCTAAAATTCTGCAACTTCAAACTCTTGCTAGAATGAGGTATACCTTATTGAATTAATGAATGAATGTATGACTAGAAAAATTGTTGGCGGATTCAAAGGTGTGCCGGGGCTGACGGAGATTGAATGTATATCTACAGTAACTTGGAAAAAGAATTCCCGGTTCACAGTAGCGTTGGATCATAGAGATAACGGAAAGTCCAATCGTAGGGCTGCACAGACACACGGTGCCGGATGCCTCTCCCAGCTTTTCGAGATTTCCCAGATCGCTTCTTCGTGCATTCGTCCAAAGCTGCTCGCTTCTCCAGGGGCAGTCTGGCAGCAATCCACTCAATTAAAGACTCGGCATCGTGCGAGAAGTCTCGGGCATACCAGTGCAAGATCTTTGGTATCATGATCGATTTCTTCTTGTTCACACCAACAGCGGCCATCAAATAGTCTCGACACGCTTGTTCTAATTCGGTTTCGACGTTCATCACGGTGTACACGCGTAACTGCAGAATGAAGACCACATGTTACAAACTACACAAAACAGCAACCATGTCGATTGAATGGAACTGAAACACAATATTCACTAAATTGGCAATTGAGATACATAAGTGGTTTTTCCTTCTAAACTAGGATGCACAACTGGTTCTTCAAGTTCTGCGCACCTTCAATAATATTTGCCACTTTTAACGGAAAAATGCCACTTAAATGGAAAATCCCTTACTGATGGGAGCGATCTTGTCTGACTTGACCATTTTGTGGAGTAGCACTTCACATAATGGTCAAACAAACAAGACTATTCTTTTAATGTCTTGCCATCTGGTTCCGTGGTCTTCAAAGACCTATTTAAAGGCCTAGCATTTTGCTTATCAAGAGAAGTGTAAAGCCCTTAGAATCTAGAATTTGGCGACGTTCCAGGGTTTAAGGTATTATGTGCAAAGCTAAATACATGAGCCAAGTACCCTTACGCTCATGGTACAGACCTCAAAGTATCAAACCGACAGCTTCAAATATGTAAAGTTGAGATGGAACTTACCACTGGGCTAGACCTGCTTCCACAGCAAAGGGCGAAACTGACCAGCGGCTCTGGATTGTCAAGGGATGATCCAGCACGTTCATCACTCTTCTTAACTCTAGGAATGGGTAAAAGGCTTGCCTGGCAGCATGTACCACCGTCAAAATAGCAATAACATATCAGATTCATGTCTTTACAAGCCTGCATGTTGAACATACGAGGGAGGAAAATGGGACTGAATTCTGTCTGCATAGGGTAGCCTGACATACAATACATAAGCATCACCATCATGTATACTCTGGTAGAGATAAATAGGGAGAATTTAAAATACCAGGTATATTTCATAGGTAATACGTTACATACAGCAGTTATATGGAACTAATTATAATGGATTTTATTGATTTTATATATAGAACCACAAAAACGAGGAACAAACCTATCTGGGAGGTTTTGCAGTGAGAGAATGGTAGACATTACCAGTGCGGGTCGATGTGAATTAGATCGCAATATGGAGTGCTCAATCATCAATGGACTATATTGATGTCCACCCACAATATACGTCACCTGCAAAAATGAGATGCAAAGATAAAACGAAGTTGCAACTAAAAGATATCCATATAGACTAGATGAGGCAGATAAGCATATGATGACAATATTCCAATGACGAGAAATGCAAGACCATCAAGACATAAGGAGTAAAGCACACCTTATTCATCAGGTTGACCCTCTTATAATTATTCTTGGGCACCCCATATATCAGAGTCGCCTGATGAACACAGCCAGAGAAATCCAGTTACCAAAATAGCCTACCTAGCCAAATAGCCTACATAGCGAAGGTGCATGTACGTATACAGTAACGACTAAAACACGGATAATGCTGTCTATTAATGAAATTTAGAACTCTAGCATAATTAATACACAAAAACGCGATTCACATTACTTTTCCTCTGCAGGATCGGATGTGGCATAAGATTGAAGAGGAGTATACCACAGCGACTACGGAGAGAAAGTAAGAACTTACATGAAGCATAAGTGTGTTGTAAACGTTGATCCAGAAGGACAAACGTTGCTTATGGTCCATATCTTTAGGCTGCACATGCTTCAAGAGTTCCAAAAGGCCTCTAATTCACCCAATGAAGACGGTTTAGTGACAGGAGGACGTTGCACAGATTAGAAAAACACTCACATGCAAGCTAATGGAAAGCGTAATACAGTCTTGAATTTGAAAAGCCTTACTGCAACCGCCGATGGAAAGCAGTACAAGCTTTGATGGCAGACTCTATAGGAAGCACATTTACTTCCAAACTGTCAGCGTAAACCCCAACATCCCAAGAAGGGTAGACTTCTTTCACATTGTATGGATCCAATGTTGCCTGCTCTCCTTTATGTTCCGCCAGGGCTTCTGCGACTGAGAAATCCTGTATCATGGTATCCAAAACAATTACAAATAGCTCCAGCCATTTCGACATCAAGAACATTTCCAGTTTAAAGGCCATGACCACACTTTTGAGAATATTACCTGCTAGAAGACGAAGCTGGTTAGCAAGATATTGTGAGAAGACCTTTCATTGAAATATTATTATGAAATAAACTTTCAATTTTGAAATTGACCTAGATCAAGCAAGGTGAGTGTTTTTAGGTGAATTTATTTGTAAAGTCAACAAAACTTTGACTATACATAATTCCGAGACACTATGTTCAATTGCTCTGAATTTTCAAATGTGTTAAGAAAGGATAATCCTTTCATGAAATTCCAAGCAATCTAATTTTGAAATCATTGTCATTCAAAATTAAAAAAAGAACAAAAAAATGGGAACAGTTCACAGCTTGACCTTCTTTGCACCAATGGCACAAGTCAATGATCCAGTCATGGGAAGGGTAAGCTTTGGCTTCATTTTTGTATTCACTACAATATCCAAACAAGAATTTGGAAAAAAAAAAAAAAGTAACAAATGAGTCTAAAAAATAAGGAAAAAAAATGAAAACCACTGCGATCATTAAAAGTTATGACTGAAGCACATGAAAATTATTTTTGGTTTTGAGAAACGTTTAACATCAAAGGAGTGCCTGCAAACGTCAACGCAATTGAATAGTCTTCCTCCATTCGTCAAGTGTACATGTGATAGAATGTTTGTCAATGGCTTGCTGGTAGAGCTTACTTGAGAGGATCGCCGACCCAGTTTTCGCTTTGCCGAGCTGAATTCGGAACCAGTGCCGGCCACTGCACCAACCGAGAGTGACTCTGCTGCTCGTTGATGAAGTAAAGCCACAGTTCGCACTAGCTCTTCAGACAAATCATTTGGGCGATGACTAAAACTACTAATGTCTGCGTCTGAAGTAACAACCCGCACATTTGATGCACCTGTGTGTGAGTTGTCCTGAGTAACAGAACCTATGTCAGATTCCAACGATTGTCCCAAGTTCCAGCTTAGATCTCACGTCACACTCCCGCTTCAAAATGTTCTAGTTATTGAAGCTAAGTCAAGAACATGCCTTTTCCAATTATATTGAGACATGCATCACCGACCTGAAGCAACACGTCGTCAGTGCACTGCAAGGCGTTGAGGACACCAAATCCACTTTTCACAGACCGCAACTTCGATGTTGTTCGACCAATCCATGTGTGCTCCTGTGTTCCCAACTCTTTGGCTGGGCTCTCAGTGTTAGACAGTCTCTCATCCTGCATTGAGCACATGGCTTTCAGTCATGTCGCTACAACAAACAGGTAATCAAGCAATACAAAGCATGATGAAAAAGAGGCGAAACTGGGGCAAGCTAGCAGGTCAACATTCAAAACGCAACATTTTTCAACAGCCAACCTGTCTGTTGTCTGCTTCCTGCCCATTTGCTAGGGTATAATTCAATTGAGCCATGTCAGAAGTGGACTTCTGAAATACTCCATGTACAGGAGGGAGGCCTGCATCTTTCTTTGGACGCTCTTGGTCCACTCGTGCAACTTCTCTAGAGTCCAAAGATGAAAAGCTATTCAAAATGCGTTGTGTGGTATGTGCCTTCAGTCGCGAGGTGACATGAAACTGCAAGATACAAAAAACCATTGAATATGCTAAGAATGAATCAGGATTCAACTAACTTCCCAACAACTAGCTGACATTACTAGTGGTATTTTGAGAGGGTCCTCTTCATATGTCATGCTACATGGACATCTTAACAATCTATACCAAAAAGGGATAGTGTGACCTCCGATCACGTTGAAAATGAAAACGCGCGAGAACTTACCTCAGAAAAACAACGCTGGCAGAAGTATTCCTCGCAAGTTGTGCAAAATAAAGCGGGGGGAGAGTTTGGGATGCCACGTGTAGCACATACTGCACATCTACCCATACAATTCCAGAGTCATTATGCAGATATAACGACAATCTACTCTGCAGAGGCATGATAGTAGTAATGTCGCATCCTATCCTTGAGAGTCAAGCTACTGCTATTTGAAAAACAGAACAACGCATGCAGGGACAAGCTAGCAGGATAGGAGCTGTCACGCAATTCTACGGTTCAGGAAGTTGTGACAAGCAGCTGCACTGTACCTGTCGGGCACATCTGAAGGCTGAGTGATCACTGTATCGGTCCCTGCTTCAGCAACCAGTAACCGTCAATATTGAGCTTCAGTGACAAAAAAAAGGTGTATAATGTTCTATAGCAGTTTGCAAGGATGAGCTCCTAGAAGGCACAGGCACCTTGAATAGATTTGGGTAGTAGCTAGGTTGAAGCCCTGAATGACTTCTTGAGGTACATGGCAATAGGGAGAGGCTTTAGGACACCTACTTAACCAGCCCCTCCCTCTAAAAAAGGGGATTCAAGACGAGAAATTAGAAACAATTATGTACGCTGTCATGACTCCGCAATCTTAGTATTTCATTGACTAAATGTTACATACCTGGAATGTGCCTGGTTCCGAACTGCTCAACGTTTTGATTGCCCAACTCCATCTGCATTAGCCACATTGACACACGTAAATTATAAACGCAAAGAGCAGATTCAAAGCATTCAAAATAAAGTGAAGTACTATAGAAAATCCATGCGCCTACATCTTAACAAAGTCAATAGTGAATCAAGTATGAAGAATTCAAATAGTTACTGTACCACATCTCGACGCATCTACCGAGTACTGAGCCCACAAACTGACCCAGATCAGTCCTAAAGATGTGACCCAATGGACACAATAATTTCAGACGAATACTCACTGATGTCGATAGGAAAAGGGGACAAGGAAACTTGAAGAATACATCAGTCTCTACATTGCAGAGTCTCAGCCTCACCTCAGCCTCAAAGTATTCAGCTTCAATGTCACTAGAATCAACCGTGGAATCATCATCGCTGTCATCATCAGTGTCCTGGGAAGATGGCCCTTCAGGCTCTATGAAGACTTCCTGCCCTGTCTTGGGATCAATAATAGGTGGTTGTTTTACGGTCGCCTTTAATCTTTGACGTCCCAGGGCTTCCCGGGAACATATCTGCACAAAAAACGGGCTTTCATAACTAAACCAAGCGATTACCAAGCTCAAATCAGCAAAGTAAAGACGTTCAGAAAGAAGGAACATCCATTGACATTAGCATATATAGATACCAATTCACATCTTGTATCTACTTGCACCAGTTAAATGTTCCAGGCAAGGAGGCAGTACCTCCTCAAAAGTGAGATCGAACCACTCATCCAACCAACAGAATGCATTGCGGTGAGTGAGAAGCACGATCTGGATACCAAAGAGTAAGTAAGCACGAGAAAATGGTAAACGACAAATTCACAGTAAAATGGCATAATAACTGAGGTCAGCAGAATTTTGACTACTACTGATCCTTCTCCGAGCTATTTGAACCTTCTTTTCCAAACAATACTTTTAAATCAATCTGAGTTTCGTGGAGCACCTGACGAATTCCATTCATCATCAGTTTCTCAGCCCGGTTCTGTACACCCCAATAACTGCAGCGTGCATAAAAAGTCAGTCAATCAGAGAAGAACAACAGATTTATAATATCAATGACTTTCCCAGAGTAGGTGCCAGGTCTCAAACCAACCAGAATCTGAAACGTGTCCAGAACAAACTGCTTCTCCAATTAAAGCGAGAAATCTGCAGCAAAACCCGAATCTAGACATACATCACAAAAGACCCCCCAAAAGATTGGCAAAGTTCTTAATGATAATAGCCATTAAGTTCATACAGTCCTCATGTTGAGTTAATAATAAGTAATGTTATTTTAAAACAAATGATGCCAACTAAATGTTATTGCGATGTTAGTGTCATTGGTATTTATCTTGATATAACATTGGCAACTATTGACTTAACATCAAAGTTGGCATTAACCTCACATTAACTCAACAGTATCTCAATATTGATCTAACGTTCTTTAGGATTAACATTAATAACTTTGTGAATCTTATAGGGGGGTCTTTTGGGTGTAAATGTGTAGAGTAGGGTAAAGTGCATCTCGGCAGCTCTACGTAGCTCACATGTTGAAGCAACAGGATTCAAAAGGCGAAGTATATATAATTATATAGATGCATATGCGGCAAGTCTACGAAAGCTTACGAAGTGGGATTTGCTGCTGACCACATCCTTGTGAACAAGGGGTGGACAGGAGCTGTTACCTACTTGGCTTCTACCTTGACCAATTTGTAAGCACACATCGTCGGTACCGTGTTACCACGCCAGCCCTTCTTGAGAGGTCCTCGCCTGTTTCAACCCAGCAGTCACTGTTAGTTGCGAAATCTTTTTAAAAGATTACGAAATGGTCTCATTTTGAGGTACTAAAAGCATCATGTGAAAACTACTGGATACTGAACAAGCTTACCCAGTTTTCTTAGAAACATAAAGCTTCGGATCCAATTCTGATCGATAGTCTCGTTTTGGGACCTGCGTGCAATTTGATTGTTAAATCTTTGAGCATACTGCTAGCTCATTTGTAGTCTACTACTTGTTGTTAAACACTTTCAAAGAGGATTGCAAACAGATTCTCATGTTTGGATCTGCCTTTCAAACCGGTATACTCTTTGAAAAACAGGATTTATGGAAATAAACAGTCTGCTGTACATTACACAAAAAGAATGTAGTCTCGTTGACCAAAAAACATGAGACCTAAATTTAGAACCCTACACTTAAGCACTCAGTCCTCCAGTTTGGCGCACTGCCGAACAGGCGAGATTGAATTTTATAAATGAGCATCAAGTCTGATTATACCATACGTACAAAAAAAGACATGCACATTGTTCACCTCGCCCTACACCAATTTTGCAGGGCTGAGGTTGGAAATGACAAGTCAGACCATAATCCAAAAGTGATCCACATCTCCCAACAACCTTGGCATAATTGGAAGAGAGAGGTGACTTACATCGTCAAAAGCAATGTCAATCATGTCAACTTTGCGGATGGCAAGTTCAGCGTCGGTAAGGTTATGAATGTTCTCCGTTGAGCCGTCATCGTTCGCATGCATGCTGAACATTTCTATTTTCAGCTGATAACAGATTCAGAATCCAACTTTCCATTAATAATTGGAATTATTTACAGATGAGGGTTCCGATCAAAATGACTGCAGATTTAAAAATAATCTCATTAATAAACTTACCTTGTTGAAGAACGGGATTGATATCGTTGTTCGTAAGTAAGGATATGCCAACCATGTCTTCTCATCAATAATCAAAGCATTTGAAGGCACCAACCTTGTCACCTGCCACCGCAACATTCCTCCAAAAATAAGTGGTTGCTAATAACATCTCACAAGCAGCTATGTAACAGACAGTCACCAAACCAGCAGGAATCTTTTCAAGGAGGCTGCTAGGCAAACAACGTGCCTTACATCAATGTGTGCTACAAAAAAATTACAATACCCCATATTCATGTCACATTCATGGAAAAAAAGGCTTCAGGAGTACAGAACATGACAACATGGCAAAACGGTAGATACCCAATCCGGTAAGCGGTCTCCAAGACGATAAAGGCTGTGCGTGTAGATTCCCTCGCCCCAAGTCTCATTCTCATACGGCAATGTAGAGAGAAGCTGCAAACATGTTCAACGATGATCAGATAACCCCGAAATGCCCAGAGGGCTTCTCAAATTTAGTGTCACATAAATACAATTTCGGTCAATTCGTATAATTGGGATCTCTACTGGAGTAGTCCAATCACAAAAATGAACAAAATCAAGAGGGATGTGAGCTTTTGAAAAAACAAATCCCCTAACAAAGTTTACAGATTCTAACTGTCTAAATCCATGAGGATTTGTTCAATTATAAAGGTTTTTCATTCAATTATAAAGATGTTTTTACGTATTGTATTCAAAGTAATGTAAGATTCATCTCATCATTCGAAATCAAGAAAAACTAAAAATAAGTTTGAATTTCAATCTTGATATCCTCCTTTGAAGCAATAAAAGAAACCAATCTTGACAAAACATCAAATTTTTACTTCAATTTCACATTGCCCATAAATTCCCAAAAGAGATATTGCAAAGATGTGCTTTAAAGAACACATGAAAATGACCCTCACAGATGAGAACCGCATGACGTTTAATGATTAAACAATCATAAGCTGAACTATTGAACTTCATGCAATTACGTAACCAATTTCTGGAATAATGAGCTGGACGATTCAACTA
The DNA here is from genome assembly GCA_951799445.1 of Pseudisothecium myosuroides. Classification (NCBI taxonomy): domain Eukaryota; kingdom Viridiplantae; phylum Streptophyta; class Bryopsida; order Hypnales; family Lembophyllaceae; genus Pseudisothecium; species Pseudisothecium myosuroides. The sequence goes on along the minus strand of OX637287.1, from coordinate 19,264,239 downwards.
TCTGCAATTACATGAGCAATTTCTGGAAATTGATCCAAGTGAGACACACACCTGACCACCTTGGCCCTCTGAGGTGTTCACTTCATTAGTCTTGAAGTTGGCAAAACGTTGACCCCTCTTGAATTCTTCCACTGTCTCCCAGAAATTATACATATCAATGCAGTGCGAGTAAGAACAGCTAAAGGCGCTCTTCTAAAACAAATTCTTCACGAAGAACTTGTAAGGAGTGGATCAGATTACATGCCGCGGACACGAAAAGAGACAGACAACTCCAAACTGCACATGTGAAGAATTTCTATGGACTTAACCCCTAAGGACCAAGGGCTCGTGCTTCTAAAATGACCAATTCGACTGGTCAAATTGTGGATAACATAGTTTAAATGGGATCAAATTTTTTAAATCATCGAAATCAATGAAGAACATTGCATATGTTGGTAAAAAAAGAAATGAAATCGGACAGAAGAAAGCCCACACATGACCTACGCAAAACTGCTAAAAAACTATGAGGTTCAACTTGGGTGGCTTGGTCCTCTAAGGGCTTAAGCCCAGCGCGATGTGACCCCACAATGTATTTGAACAGTCCGTCCAGATGTACAATAGACAAGTTGATTGCTCAAAAAGAACAAACTTGCAACAACAATTACGTACCTGTCAGTGGAAGGACAACGCGCATTTCTGTTATGTGGACCATGTTGCTTCTAATAGCAGTACCAAGACGACGAAATGCGCCTTAACACAAATGCCAACAGCCAATATTCCACCTCATAGGCCACGAGAGCTTGAATCCAAGGCTAACCCTAGCCCTAATGACGAGCCTGAAACCTGTCGTGCTGTAACGTGGTTTACAAAGTCCAACTCAGGGAAAGCAACATCGAACTCCGTATGCCTGCAATCAAATAAAATTCAAAAACAATCGTCAACAATCTGAAGCCATAATGCCAAGATTGTAATGTCTCATCATCGATATCAAATGCCTAAAATCGTGTACTGTAAGCCTCCAAAAATGATAAGCTACACAACATTGATGCAGAAAAAGGAACACAAAAGAGCTCATACAAGTAGGTTACATCAAAGATTATGAAGAGTAGTATACAGAGCAGACGCAGAAAACCCTAGCTACATCCAAGCACAAAAGATTGGCAGGCTTTTATTCCGCTTAAATCATGTACAATGATGCATTCTCGAACAATATTCGATACGAATGAACACCACAACCCCAGGGAACCTAATTTCAGGTTATTGCAATCAACATCATTCTATTTGAAAACCATGCATCATACAGTCTCGTAATACTTGATGAGCTTAAAAAAGTAACATGATGTTGCAAAGCATTCTTTCACAGAAAATCAATCTTCGATCTGTAATTGAGACCAATAATGATGAACATTTGGGTAGAGTGCTGCTCAGGAGACATCCAGTGCATGTTCTATGGAAAGAATGCACCAGTAGTGTACAGCTCAGGGGGTAGTGTCCCCTGAGCAGGCACTCGTCTACAATTAGCACTCTTCAGAAAGAAAAAACAACAACTACTTTGAGAACCATTCGTCTCACCAGAGCAAGCGTAACCTGGTTTCTGGAAAGCTCATCTGTGGGAGGACCGTCTCCAGAAACATGTACACACTACAGCAGAATACCTAAATCCAATTGGCAAGCAACTAAGTCCACTGCTGTCGTTGGAGTCTTCTAAAGTGAACACACTAATTCTGATTATCAATTCATGGAGTGTAAGAAACAGAAACAAAAACAAAAAAACTGAAACTCATGGCATCAACTGAAACTCATGGCATCAACTGAAGCGCACACCAGGTTCCCATGATTGCCCAAAAGTCAATTTCCTGACACAAAATTTCGAACACATGCTCTCTTCACCTACTCAAAGGCTTCGCGTACGATTATAAAACGTTCATAAACTGAGGCCCTACTGCAAAGGCAACAACAAGAGCTCTCACTTTCATTCCAAATGACAATTGAGAACAAACACCAACTCTTCGCGATACCTCGTTGCGACACACAAGAACCGTGTACACAGTGGTCGAGTATAAAAATGCGCAAATTCTTTGCGCTACCAAATAGTCTACCTCTTGCCGAGCATCCAAATGTAAGAGAGTGAACATGAACTCCACCTCCCAGACATGAAATCATTTACACTTTCTCATTACGAAACTAATGCAAAAGCTCGAAGCAATTACCCGAATGAGAAAGAGCGTACGAACCGCGAGGTATTGCCACACAAAGAATAGGCTCAACACTTCGTTTCGCGATGAAATCATAAGAAGTGCATCCCGGAGAGGTGCTGCGCTCCTGGTGAGGAAACTACCAAAGACCGATTCAAACGCGGGACATGACGAGTTGACGAAGTACACTCGCCCGAACTTGGCCTCCTCCGCACCAAAAAGCACGCTACGACTTGCGTTCTCGTCAGAATGTCATTCATAGGATTCTCCGTGATTTTTATGTGCGAAAAGAAACGAGTGTCAGGTCTCAGGAGCTTCAGAGCACTCAGGCGCACGAAATTCGACAACCGGCAGAGAGATCGCCACCTTGACCTTGAGCTCAGGTTTCTTCGGCAGCAATTGCGGCCTCTCCTATGGGAGATCACATCTAGGTAGTTCATAGATTTTGAAACATTAATCTACGGGGTGAATCCGTCCACGAACACATCAACTGAAGTAGATGTCTAAAATTGGGCGAAGCTTCATTCCAGACCTCATTCCACTGAGATATTCCAAAGAAATCAAGGAATCTAAGGTGATTTTAGATGAATGAATGTTCGAAGTTGTTGCATTGCAACGAAGTTCCAATGTTTGGGTTGTTGAATCTGAACATTTCAATTTAATTTATATATTACGCAATGTGAGGCATAAGACATTTTCTCCGGGCTGTTTTCAGTTCGGTGATGAGAGTCAGATGGGCATCACTGAAGGTCTCAATTCAAAGCCCAGAACCTTGGAATTAATGCATTTTGTATATTTCAGGTGAACATACCAAATTTTTGTTCGTGATAACTTAAGTTTCTGTATGTCAAACATGCCGTATTCAGTTTTGGGTTTAAATTTTTCTGCCGTTCAGTTTTTTTTGGAATATGATAGTATCGGATGTTCTGTTTTGGGTTAACTCCACTGCAATACTTCAGTGTTACGAGAACAGTGCCCTGAGGTGTCAGAGTCGCTACGGCGCGCGGTTGCATGAGCAGCCATGTGGCACAGGAGTTGAAATCTGACCTCACGTCACTGACCTACTACCTACCTCAGGTGAGTGGGGGGTCCATAAAGGGGCCTAACCGCTCAAGTGAATTTCCCGTGGGTTGTTGGGTCCCTCAAAAAAACGCCATTTGCCAGTAATTTTTTTTCTTCTTCTTAAAAACAAATGGAAATCCATTGCAAAACGACCAATATCAGAAAATTTTCTTTCAAAAATCACGGGCGTTTCGGGGTATTTTTTGAACCTTGGTGGAATTAGTTATGAATTTGTTAAGTCATCTACTATCACTATCACGCACCTACATAAGGTAGGAGGCTGTAAAAGTTACCAGCCTCTTCAAGGGGATCCTATATTTAGATTTTAAATGGACATGGGGTGGTCTTTAAATGGATCTCTTTAGTCATTGAGAGAATTGAGAAAAAAATATTGTTTATTGCAAGAGCCAATCATTGGCCTTGATTTGCTCAAATCACTTCAAAAGTTGCAAGTGGACAGATTTTGAAAGACCTACGGTCACAAATAGGTGCCTCCATCATAAAACTTTGAAAATTCATAAGTAATTCAAAAATGCTTCAAAAAATATGAAATTACTTGTGTTATGTTTTGCATCCATTTTTCTTTCTCTGAAATATGATTTTGAAATGTTCATATTCATGAAAACCTATGAAAAAGGCAGATTAGTCCTTAAATGGTCGCTTTCAGAGCCTCCTACCTTAGTAGAGACCACTCATCATTTGTCTTTAAAAAAATGCTCGAAGACTCAAAATGATATTATCTAAAAGTGAATTGACACAACTTTTTAATGCATTTTTTTCCTATTTTATTCTGATACATTTTTAAATCAACATTTTAAGTTTTAGTTGGACAACTAAATTGTCGAAGTTTGAAAGGAGGACTTGATTGTTGAACATTTGGAAGTTAAGGGAGGTGTGTACAAAGTCAATTTTTAATTAATTTTTGAAATTTTGACACAAGGTGTGATTATGTACCTCTTTTGACCCCTAATGACCCAAATGACCATTTGCTAGTTGCTGCTCCTCTTTTTTGAGTTGCCCATTCTCAAATTTTGAATTTTCTATAATAAAAAATATTTTCAAAAAATAGGATGTGTTATGGACCCGATAGCAATAGTTTCATCAAATTCCAAGTTAAAACTTTGTCTTGTGGATTTTTTTTTGAGTTGAGTAGTGTAGTGTAGTTTATGACTCATGTTTTTGGGTTTAGTTTGGTATGGGTTGAAAAGTCAACCACCTCAGAAAGAGCAGATCCAAGGAGCTCAAGGAAAAGACAAGTGTGACCATGCTTGTTTCTCTTACAAATACTAACGTACTCTCATTTTAGTCACCCCCATGCATTGCAAACTCCGCCAAAAATTATAGAATAACCAGAATGTAGTGAAATTTTAGATGAGCATTTTCAACTCTTTTGTCTCTCACTAACCACAAAATTTCATCATTTCAAAATATTCTCACTAAGATATGCTTCTTCAAACTACATTTTCTTTGTTTTTCCATTGACCAAATAAACTTTCAAACTTAAATATCTAGTAAGTTGTGCAATCAAGTAAATCAAAAAAATTGAGATCTTCACTTTCAATGTGAATTAAAAGATCCTACGACTACATTCTATCCAATCTTAAGAAAAGTTAGCAAACAAATTGCTCAAATTCTTAGCAATTTGGGTCCATTTTCAAAATACACCTCCCTTCGATCATTAGGGGTTAAGGGAACGTAATTTATTTTTCAATCAAGTATCCACATCAAAATTTGTGTGCTTAAAGTTTCAAGATGGTCAATATGGATTAAAAAAACTCTCCCACTACTCTAAAAGAAAAGCTCTCATACTTTTGAAATTTGGCAAATATGTAACATGATGAAAGATGCAATTATAAAAATAACTACTTCCACCCTATTGCTCACATTAAACATAAATCAATGCACTCCATTTTGCCCTCACTTAGAGAAGGCCCCAATTTTTAAGCCTCTTGATAAATATCCCAACACTATTTGTAAAATTGATGACTATTTTAGAACATCCCACCATCACCCTTAGAAGACATAAAATTCCAAAATACATTGAAAATCAACCCATAGGGCGGAGAGTAACCTCAACCTCTAAATGCTTGAAGCACCAAATTTAGATGTCAACAAAACTTTGAAGTTAAATAAAACTTATCAACTTACTATTTTAAGCCATTTTTTTAGATTGATTTTTTTGAAGTCTAGTTTTAGCAACAATAATCCAATTTTGAAAATGAATGATTATGATTTTTGTATTGAAGATTTTGTGAGAGGATGTCCATTGCAAATCTTGATTTTCTAGTGTTCAAGGCTCTTGAAAATGAGCCTCAACTACACTAGATCTTGGAAAAAAAATCAAATTACAAATTCATTTAATCCCTAAAGAACCAATGTCATTAGAGGAGATATAAGCATTTAGAAGACCGTTTCAGGGCTGTTCCCAATGCTGGGAACCAGCCCCCGTTGTCAGAAAAAAGAATTATTAAAAAAAAAAATAAAAAAAAAATCTTAAAATGTTAAAAGAATACTAAAAATTAATTAATTAAAATTTTAAAAAAATGACGTGGCAGTCGCTTGGCCACGTCAAATCTCCTCTAATGTTACTCAGAGGACAAAATGGACTTTGGATAGGTTCCTGTAACCTTAATTTTTTATAAAACTTTTTCATAAGATAGAAAACTGATTAACCCCTAAAGGACCACAGGTGCAAAAAACAGTGTTGTAGAAGCCACTTGGTGGCCTTATGGTTCTTTAGAATTAACCCCTAAACTCCCAAGATCTTGTATCTATCAAAAACCACTCAAAAATACTATTTCTATAGTAAAGAACAAAAAGAATTTAAAAACTATTTTTTTTCCATATCTAACTGTAGGATCTTGTACTAGACCAGTACAAAAATGTGTGGAAGAAATTTTAGAAATTTTGTCTATGTAGATTGCAAGATATTTGCATTTAAAGTAAAAAAAATGAGTTTTTTCTACCTTGCTCAATTACATTTTTTGGCTTTGAACCTTCTTAACTTACAATTTTTGCTCTATTACTTTTGAATTTCTAATTTTATATGATGAATAATTGAGTTGCGAGTCTAGAAAAAAATTTAAGAAGAAAACACTTAATTTTTATTCATTAAATTTTTTTAAGTAGAAGTAAGTTTAAGATTGAAGGGAAAACTAAATTATTAATAGCTCTAAGATGGAACTGAAATGTATTAATCTCAAAGGTGAGATTGTTCTAGCAAGAATCTTAACCTTATGAAACCTATTTTTTTGAATAATTGTGAATATCGAGTTCAAAAACAAATCTTACAAGTATTTTTTCAAGAAAATGCTTTGATTGCCCCCAAAACAAGATTGTCTATAACTTTCTCATAACAAATCCAAATGGAATGAATAATAGCTTTCTATGTACATAGAAATAATATCTATAAGAAAAAATTAATTAATTCTTTTATTTTAAACTCTTTTGAGGTGTTTTTTTTGTCTACCAAACCAAAAAGGGCTTTTTGTCTCATAATTTTTGCTCCCTTGCATCAGTAGGAATGAAAATTATATTTTCAAAAAGCTAAAAATTCAAAAAATCACGACAAATATTGAGGCCATAGGAGCTTGCCCGTAATCCATTTTGTCCATTGAGGGGACAATAGAACTTTAGGGTTACCTTTGTGGGAATAAATTTTTTATTTCAATTGGTACCTAAGAGCAAAAGTTATACCATACAAAGCCTAGAATTGAACTCGGTGGGTAGTACTAAAAAAATTGCAAAAATTAGAATTTTCAATTTTTTTTGTAAAATATTATACTTTTGTCTACGTGTGAAGCTTTGATTTATTCTATTTGGACTAGCAATGAGAAAGGTAAGGACAATCTTGTTTTGGGGTTAATCTAAGCATTTTCTTGAAAAAATAACTTATAATACTCATTTCTAAATGCAATTTCTACAATTAATTATTTTTTTAAACAAGGTTAAGTTTTTTTGCTAAAACAATCTCACCATTGGAATTTACTGTATGTCAATCCCACCTTTGAGCTATAATGATTTAGTTTTTCTTTCAATCTTGGACCTGTTTAACAATTTTTAAAAGAATGAAAATCAAGTGTGTTATTTTTGAAAAAAAATTCCTTGACTTTCAACTCAATTCTTCGATAGAATAAATTTTAAATTAAAAGTTTGTAGTGTAAATTTTTTCTTCAAATGGCAATTAAATTCACCTGAAATTGTAGGTTAGCATTCAAAAAATCGTTTTTTTTTCCAGCTTTGAATGCTAATACCTTTCAATATATAAGCGATGTTGTTGTGTTTTCTTTTCCCTTGTGATCTCTAACATAACATTGTTTACCAACGTTGAGGGTTTCCCTTTTGGTCCCAGCAGAAGCAGGAGCCCTCCAATGTTGCACCTGTCCACTTACCAGTAGCCACACTTGAATCAGCCAATGTACAGTTATCTCATTCTAACAGACTGGGCCTCAGCCACTCAGCCACATCATACAACTGGCTCCCTGGCCAATGAACTCATTCGGATTATAATTGAAATGCTTGCCGGGGATCCTGGGAGGATTATCCTCCTCTAGCAGGGAACCCAAGAGGCTAGTTAACAATGTTATGTAACATGTCTAGTTTGAATTTGTACAGTTACAATTCAAACACAAATTTTATAAAACTTATCAATATTGAATAATAAAACATTTTTTTCAATTTAGAGCAAATTCCAAGAAGCTCAAAAGACTATGAGCGCTCGTGCATCCATGCATCCAAAAAAACTAATGTTTCATTGTCCAACCTCCTAGCTTGGCCGTCTTGTATTTGGTGGGTTTTTTAATGCAATGGGCTTCCCATTTGTTAAAAAAAAACACTAAAAAAACAAACAAACTAAAGTAACTTTTACATCTGACTGACCTGAGTATTAGTTCAGTACTGTACCGTCGGTGATAAGCCTGCAGGTGATAAGCATACGATGCACTGGCAAAAGCCTGCCATGACCGTTGTGCAGAAATCTTACTCAGACTTCGATTGGACAGACGGAGGGATTCAAAGTTTTCGTTGAGGCTACCAATATAATTTACAGGTAAGTAATTCTGACAAATTCTGTCAATTACATCTTCCAGTTGTTCTTTCATCGCTATTATTAGTGTGCCCTGTGCCGTTGCCACCGACAACCAAAATGTAATTAAAAATAATTTTCTAATTTTTTCATTCATAAAAACTTCAAAATTCAATAACTTTCCCACTATAGGTCCAAACGTCACGAATCAAAGCCCATGCACCCCTCCTAGCCAAGGGCTTTCCAACGATACCAAGCACGCGACTAGGGGATGTACGGTCCAGGAGATCTAAATATAACAAACAAAACAAAACAAACTAACTAAGTAAGTAAAGGTATGGATGATATAATTTCTGGTAGTTCATGTCAATTTAAAAAAAAAGCTTTGGTTGGTAATATGGTTTGGTGATATAATTGCATTCTCCTCCTAGAATATCAAGACCAAAATATTTGTTGAAATATTTATGGTGATATTCAATACAAAAAGGATAATTTATCTCTCTCCCATTGTTGTGATGATGATCAAATTAAGTGACACTCAGAATAAGATCTACTACACCTACAATGACTCAAGAACTTGTTTTAATGTTGGCATATTTTGGAAAGAGCAATCTATAGTGTGTTAATTGTACCTAATCATGACTAGTGGTCAATGTAACAAAAAATTACTTCTTTTTGGATACTGAAAGAGAGAAGGTTCGTGGAAATCCATTAGGTTATTGCAAAGCTATAACCAATCCAACTTGGAGTACTATTGAAACATTTATTTGAGTGTGGTATCTAATTACATATCAATACTTTGTAGGACCTTTTGTGGCCTTGATAATTGCCTCCAACCTCTTCTATTAACTTTTGGCGCACTCAAATGTGGAATGAAATTTGAGTTCAAAGTTTTTTGAAAAAAGTTAATCTATTATGCCAAAATGAGGTCTAAAGTTCTACATTGAATACAATACGTGTATTTATGACAATGAGCGGTCAAACTTTCATCTTCAAATTGTCCCATACTCTTTGAGGATTCATGATGGACAATGGATTTCATTATAATAATGACCTAGAGCTGTATCCAATATTTAGTAGACATGTGTTGCCATCAAGTTGTATTGGTATCTTTTCCAATATTTTGACTTTCTTTACAATTAATTGTCCTTGGATTTGGCAAGGTGACTTGTTAATTTCAAAAAATGTTGGCTCTAAATTTTTTAATTATTCTTCATTAAAGATGACCTTTGGCTACTGTAGTTGTACAATCATGACATTTTTTCAAATACATTTGTGAATATATTTCACTACACAAATTGAAGTGTAAACTTTAATGTTGATGTGACAACCATGATTTCGAGAGAAACATGGATTGTAAGGTACAACATCTTGATTATTGACCAAAATGCCATGTGCTTTATAGCCATGACCAATGCAATATAATGGATATGCATCAACATCTATGGAGGTTGACTCTTGAAAGGTTTTTAGATAATGATTTGAATAATTACCATCTTTTATACATGTTGCTTTAGGATTATGAGCTCCACATAGACCATGCACCATTGTCCTCAATATTGTATCAAGTAGAATAGGGTCTTTTGATGGGTTAGGCAACTTTGTACAGACAATTCAATTTGCAACTACTACATCAATTATTTTGACTTCTTTTGGAAAATACTAAGAAATACACATGTAATAATCCATGCTTCTGAAACTCTATTGTAAAGACCTGAGCTATTGTTTGGCCAAGTATATTATATTGTATAAAATGTCTTGAAGCATGTCTTGAAGCAAGGCTTGTGATTAGATTCTAAAGCTACCAATCAGGTCAAACAAACGTCTTTTGTTCTAGCAATAGGGCGTTTTTAACCCCTAAAGGATCAAGACCTTTTTTTGCCGAATACCACTCAAAATTGCCATTTCTATTGTAAAGATTTTAAAAAATTGAATTTTTTTTTGTGCTTCTAACCATAGTATTTTACACCTAAGTAGTATAAGAATGTGTGGAAAAAATTTCAATTTCTTTTTACTGCACAAACTGCAAGATATTTTCATTTAACCCCTAAAGGACCGTTGTGCCTTCGGGGGACAAAATGGGATTTTGGGCAAGTACCTACGAGCTGAAATTTTCTCCTGATTTTTTGAAACTTTTTTTGAAGATAGAAAAGCTGATTAGCTTTGTAAGAATATAATTTTTTTTACAATCAGTGCCTGGGAACAACAGTTATGACCAAATAAGCTCAAAACATGGAAGGGGGGCAACCCAAGTAGCAAAAAAAAATTGCAAAAATTTGAATTTTTTTTAAAATATTTTTTTCTCATAGATTATATTTTTGTCTATCTGAGAAGCTTTGATTCATTTCATTTGGATTTGTTATAAGAAAGTTATGGACACTCTTGTTTTTCGGGCAGTTTAAGCATCTTCTTGAAAAAAATAACTAGTAGGATTCATTTCTGAATGCAATTTTTCAAATTTTTCAAATTTTTTTCCATGGTTTAGTTTACTTGCTAGAACAATCTCACCATTGGGATTAGTGCATTTTAATTCCATCTAAAACATATTAATATTTTAGATTTTGCTTCTATCTTGTACCTACTTCTACTTAACAATTTTTTTACAAATGATGATTAAGCTTTTCTGAATTTTTTTTTCCTAGACTCTCAACTCAATTCTCCACTACAAAGATTTAAAGCTCAAAAATCTATTTTGCAAAAAATTTTAGTTAAAAATTGTTCAAAGTCAAAAAATATAGTCCCACAATGTGTTGAAAAACTTGTTTTTTTCATTTTAAATGCAGATATCTTGCAATCTATGTGGTCAAAAATTCTAAAAAAATTTCCACACATTCTTATACTAGTTAGGTGTGAGATCTTACAATTAGATGTGCATAAAAAAACAATTTTCAAATCTTTTTACTCTTCGATATAGAAATGGCAGTTTTGAGTGTTTTTTGGCAGAAAAAAGTTAAAGTGAAGAAAACAAGTTTTTCTGCACATTAAGGGAATAGATTATTTGACTTTAAACCTTCTTAACTTAAATTTTTTGCACTATAGAGTTTTGAGGGTTAAATCTTTATGGTGGGGAATTGAGTTGAGAATTTGAAAAATCAAATATTTCAAGAAAACTTAATTTTTTATTCTTAAAAAAATTAGTAAGTAGAAGTAGGTATGAGATAGAAGGAAAATCTAAATTATGGATATCTCTGAGATGGAATTAAAACACACTAATTTCAATTGTGAGATTCTTCTAGTAAGCAAACTAAACTAAGGGAGGTTACCCTTTTTGACCACTTAAGGAGTTACAAGTATTTGGAGGGCAGGTTTTTTAGGGAATAAAATTTTGTTATTCGCAAAAATAGAGTTTGGACAATTTCTAGAGTTTTCAGATTTTTTGGTCTCAAAACAAAAATACTATGAATTATCAATTTGCAGGTTGTATCCATCCCATAGTGGTGATATAGGTCTGGCTATTTCTAACCAAGGTTTGGTTGCAAAATCCACCAAGAACTGGTTGCAATATTGAGAGTCTTATAGTGAATTGTAATGTGCCACAACTGGGCCGATAACCGTGCCATAATTGATCACTATTCATCTCTTCTTGCACGAAAAGAGAGTAGCCTACATTGTGAGAATGAAGTGGTGATCAGTAATGTGTTGCCTCCCCCATATAAAACTTTTGTTTTGAAAGATTGTAAAAATTGCATTAAAAAATGAATCCTACAAGTTATTTTTTCAAGAAGATGCTTACATTGCCTCCAAAATAAGATTGTCCATAACTTTCACATCATTTATCCAAATGAAATTAATCAAAGCTTTCTATGTAGACAAAACTATAGTCTATAAAAGAAAAAAAATTCAAATTTTTTTGTTGCCCAGTCTCCCCTATATTGAACTATTTGGACATAACTTTTGTTCCTGAGCACAAATCGAAAAAAAATTATATTCCACAAAGTTAATAAATTTTTCTATCTTCAAAAAAAGGTTTGAAAAATCATGACAGAAATTGAGGCCGTAGATACTTGTGAGCCCCCAATTCGTCACTAGGGACTCACAGTTTTCTTTTTTTTCGATTTTTACAAAATTAAGTATAGTTTTATATACAAAAGCTTCCAAAAGTGTAAAATCAAAATATGTATGTCACGTACCAATATAGCATTTGATCCCTTATAGATTATTTTTCCCCAAATAAACCCCATTTCCACTTGTACATAGGTTAAAACATGGAAATGTAGGTAAATAATAGAATTAAGGGCTAATCTTGCCTAAACCGCCCAAACCTACGGTACATGTGACATCTTATGGCTAAAATTGGTCCGAGGGAACACCGTTGAGGTCCTAAGTCCATTCCCAGAGATAGGTTTCACTTTTCCCATAGTATCGAAGAAATAGCGGAAATCTCAATTGTTGGCCTACAGGAGTTACAAACTCAAGATGAACCTGTAAGAGGAATCTACGGTTGGAGTATGATGTTCTAAAATGGAAATCACATTTGGGACTCAATGGCGAAATCGGTTTGCCAAGATTCCCTTGTATATGAAAAAATCCCTAGTTATCGGAATTAAAAGGAGAAGACAGAATTTGATTCTCCTTTGACCTTTGTGCAAAGTAAAAATATGAGCTTGCACATCCTTTGTATAATTCCATAAGAGGTTCCATAAAAAGTTTTGGAATTTTCTGACTTGTAGAAGATGCCTTTTTGGACGGTCAACCGCCAAAACATATGATAGGAAATTCCTAGAAATTATCCAAGTTGCGGTAAAATCTCACTAAAAATTATATTATCTTCTTTTATGCTAATAAAGTGCTCCACCAAGTTTCAAGACATTCCAATAGCCAGAAGTGCCCAAACCAGCGAGATTCCCCGATAATTGACAAATTTGAAGTTTACGGTGGAGTTGACTTGTGTACCGGGAGCGTACGAAATCGGAATGAGGTCAAAGCTAAGTCTTTTCTTACTCCCCCATACTTACTAAAGAACCTAGGTTAGTTACTTTTCTCAGAAAAGTCAACCTCCAAGATTTGGGTTTTTATCCCGTTTTAGGGTTCAATTAGCGATAGGTTATGTTGCGTTTTTTGGAGTTTGGTTAAGGGATGTGGGATTGTCCAAGATTAAAAATGGCCTTCTGAAGCCAACGGCACAATCGGTTTTCAATTTGGAGTTAATCTTCAAAAGTTAGAAATTTGGACCAGCGTAGAAAATCAAAATTAATTATTTATGATGAAAATCTTAGATGATAAGATTACTACTAGGAAAAAGAGAGGGGGTGAGTGCCCTTGGAAATGTATATAAGGGGGCTCATTTCCTTCTTACAAACACCCCTTGTAGCCATATTTTGGCTCACTTTACACATTTTGGTCCATTTAGTTGGATTTTGGCTGTTTTAGGCCATGTTGCCGAAATTGTATGTTTTTGGAGCATTTTAGCTTCATTGTTGGTATTTTTGAAGCTTTTTTTGAAGGATATTGGGATCCCTTCAAATTTTGTCTTGTTTCTTGTATTGAAGTCCTTTGAGGTATTATTGTTAAAATTTGAAAACTTTGAACTAATCCTAAAGTTTACCCCCCACCATACCTTGGCGATGCCACTTAGGGGGCCTCTAATGTTTGATTTTTGAATGTTTTGTACTACCATACTTGTTCTTACAATTGATTGTTCATTTAGCTTGTACTAACTTTTACACTAACAAATTTTGTAGTTTGGTGTTTGTACTAATCTTCCAATTCTAATGTGTTGGTACGGAGTGTTGGTGGAAGTAAACTTGGTGTAGAAGTGGATGGAGTGATAGTAGTACCAAACAAGGCGGCGAAGCTTTGACTTTGATTAGTGTGAAGTTATAGCATTTCTAGCGATTTCCCAAGAGACGGTGGAGCTTTGACTTTAGAAACACCTACTTTCTTAGAGTCCTTAAAGCTTGAAAATAGAAGAAGGGAGATTGTGAGAACTAAGAAGCCACCCCTTACCAAGAAGAGGAACCTTCAATAAAAAGGTAGAATAACCTCCACCGTATTTATAAATACGGCGAACCTTGAATTTCCATAAAAAAATAATTTTTTGTGTATTTGAGACAATAGTTAGCACCCTAGATTTCTATTGTAGCGATTGCTTCTCAAAAGTCAACTATTTGTCGTGAAAGTTTTTCCAAAAGAAAATCCAAATTAATGTTAATCGGGGCCAGCCCCAAATTTTGTGCTTGCCAAGGCGGCCAAACCCTCAGCAGGGCAAGCCAGGCCCTCGCCAGGGCGGCCAAGCCCCTAGCAGGGCGCCCAACAGGGACCGGGTGGCCAAGCCCCGACCCAGGTCGGTTGCTGGCTAGGCAGCCCGTCGGCCAAGCAGGCCAGAGAAGAGGATTTGATCACCCCCTCCATTAAAACAAAAATTTGTTTTTTTTGTTTTTTGTGGGTTCTTTAAAAACAAAGACAAAGACAACAAACAAACAAAACTTTTCTGGAACATCCTTGAAACTTTCAAGGCACAATTTTGACTCCCTTTTATTTACTGATTTTTTCTTTTGTCTTGTGATACAAGCTGGTATGATACCTGCAAGCTTTCCTTATCATTCTTTGTTCAAGTGCAGTAAAAATGTTTTTAACAGTATAGTGTTATGCATCAAATCATAGTCAATTCCCATTATAAGTTGACTTCACCTGTGTCAATCGGTCTACCAGTATACCAATCGACCCCAATCTAATTATTTGATCCAAGTACGTTTGTACAGATGAATCACCATGTTGCTACCATATTCCCTAGCTGATTTTAACTTACAATCAGACTGATTATACTTTTAGTCCATACGTAACCACCAACCTAAGCCATATGTTTCATACACAATATAGGTGATGCATCACATTAACCAGCAGGAAATGCGTAGTCAATCCTAATACCCTTGATTTACAGTACCGTGTTGATTTGCACAGTTTGCAGGTATAAAATATCCTCAACACGGAAATAACAAGACTTCAAATAATCAGAGAGTAATTTCAAAATAACTGCAAAGTTTAATAAGCCAACTAAGCATGAAGTTTAGAACCTGAGTTAATCCCTTTTGTACTGGAAGGAATCAACCAATATCTAGGAGTAAAAATCAGGTCTTGCAAGCATAAGTTTGGAAACTTTAAGAGGTTGTGGACCTCACCTGTGCCCATCCCAAAAAACAAAACAAACCAATGTCAAGTTAGTGAGGTGCATGAGGTGTCTACAATCCACGAACACATGTCATAGCTTTCACAAAAAATTACCCAAAATCATACAAGCAAGAACTTATTCCAAAAGACTACATAGCATCTCGACCTGGTGAACTGAAGAACTTTGAGCCATGTTTCGTAACGAATCCAGAATCCACACCACCCGATATTACTACACTCTGAGTTCCCTGCAACTGTAGCTTCTCCGTAATATGCAACAGTTGAGCAAAAAGTTGTCACAATCACTAACTGTAGCTTCTCCGTAATATGCAATAGCGGAGCAAAAAGCAGTCACAATCACTAACTGTAGCTTCTCCGTAATATGCAACAGCGGAGCAAAAAGCAGTCACAATCACTAACAATAGCAGCCAACACAAAGTAGCATTGTGGCGCTCGCTGTGGCATAACTTTGCAACGGCCTCTGTACTCTGTAACTCATCAGATGGAATGTTTGTGGCGGTTGGGCCGTCTCAGGCTAATTAATCCTTAATTACTGCATATCATGTGATATTAAATCTTAGCCACCCTTTAGAGGGATTTAAACCTTTATAGGTGAACACATTTCATTGCCATAATTCTAGTTAGAACCCAATTTTGAGGTCAAATCTAACACTAGATATGGTTTAGGTAGTTGGAAATTAGTACTAATTTGATGTACATGATTCTTTGATGTAATACCAACTTTTGCAAAATCTAATATTGGATTCTTCTTTGAACTAACATGTATAGTTGTCAAAGTTACATCAAGGTAATGACCAAGCTTCATACTATGAAACTTAGTTTTTTAAAGACTTCTTCTAATTTAATTCTTTGCATTTAGCAAAAACTAGAAGATGAAGTCTGGAAAACAAACAAACAAACAAACAAACAAGACAAAGCAACAAAATTTTGTTGTCTTTACTCTTAGGTTAGGAAGTGAGGAATTTAGAAAATTAGCATTTAGAGGAGGAAATTAGCATCAAGAAGTTGTAGAATTTAGCCACCTCTAATCTCACCACTCTTTCTCTCATTGGCCTAGACTACCATAGAAGAAGCATTAGAATTCCAAGATTTGAATGATAGAAGGAAGTAGTTAGAAGTATTATACAAGATTGAAGGATAGCATTGGAAATGAAGGGAGATTAGGAGATCTTAGAAATACAATTTATACCATTAAAAGTTAGGATAGATTAATAATTAACTTAGATAAGAGTAGTCAATTATTATTCTAAAGCATTATTGTAGAATATTCAAATCGACCTTGGAGTGCAATAATGGAGTTTAAATAGTAGGAAAAGAAAAGAAAGATTAGTAGAAAAGAGAAAGAAGAAGTCCAAAAATTTGGCAAACTTGTATTAAAACTCCATCTTTAAGCGGTGAGCACAATTCAACAAAGACCACCACAATGGCAAATGACGGAGAACTCAAAGAGATATATGACTACCTCAACAACAACAACAACAACAACAACAACTTCGACGTAAGTTCCTAACTACAAACCTTCCATTTCAAATTCTCAAAATTAAATATTTAAAAGTAGGGCCGAACTCTCATGTCAATTCAGAGTGTTTAGACTAGGATTATCCCAAGAATCAGGGAGTTAATGTTGTAGAGCTTAGTTAGAGGTTTTCAAAACCGTCTTACACTTAGAATTTGGAATCAAATTGAAAGAGATATTAGCGGATGAAGTTTAGGAATCATGTTGGATGAAAATTAGTCCATTTCATCCAAGAGTAACAAAAATAGAAACTTAGGTAGAGACATAAATCTAGAATCCAAAAGTGAAACAAAAACGAGAGTTTAAGTTGTAGGTTAGTAGAAAACCATGGATGCAGTTTTAAACACCAATTAGGGGTCAAACTTCATCCATTGATAACTCCTAGTAGGAAGGTCCAATTAGCAAGTGTCTTAGCATTCTGAAAATCTAGAATTAAGACCTACAATGAAAAATTAACAAAAAATCTAAAAATAGTAAACTGCTCAGAGTAGCACCGAGCCACATAAGTAGGATAAGGATAAAACAATTACTAAAAAGGGTAATCAAAGAGAAAAATTAGATTTAGAAATAGGTAGAAGGCACTTAGTAGAGTTCAAAACTAGTTTAATTTAAGAAAAATTCTAAATCATTTAGGAGCAAACAACAGATGAACTTTGGGTTAGGATATGGATGAAATAGGTTAAAACTCATCCATCCAAGTCCACACTTAGAACTTAGGTAGAAGTTGGCAATATAGAGTTAAGGTCAAAAACTTGAAGTAAAATAGAATAAGGAAAGGATCTAAATCCAAGGATGAAGTTTAGATAGACTCATAGAAGCTAGAACTTCATCCGTCCATAACTTTTGCTAGGAAGGTTGTATAATGTTGAGTTTTATATTTTTAGAAACGAAATGAAATTTTCTCTCTTCCTATCAGGGCTTTTTTTTCATTTTTGAAGAAGTGCCATAGTGGCGATATAAAATGTTACAGTGGTGCTCCAAATTGCAACATTCATCCACTTATTGGATGTATAGTATGGTTTTCATCCACAATTAGGCGATTTCATCTAATATTTTTTTAAATTTCAAAGTTGTCTGGCGACTTCATCCAATTTTTTTGGCATTTTTTATAACCTTTTTTAGCCAGATTTTTTTTTCTGGTGCAATCTGGCACCAGAAAGCTCGCCAGAAAGCCAAAAAAAAAAGCCCTGCTTCCTATGTGGCTAAATTTAAACTGTTTCACATTTCATTCAAAAACCATAGCGGCCTAGTTGGTACGCTCCAATTATAGTAAACATTGCAAATTGAGTAGTTTTCTTGATTTCCTTAGTTTTCTTGCAAACTTGTGTATGTTTAGGATTTAGAAAAGATCCACTGCTTGGAAGGCACAATGGATTAACGCTAGGCACTCATAGAACGAATTAAACCCCAAAACACTTAAAGCCTGGTTGTGCTCACTTATTTACCAAGGGTGGATAAATAAGCGTTCATAGTACCTGCCTAACATCCAATTTGTTCCCCAAAGGAATAATGGTCCTTTGGTGATTAATTTTAGACCATTTTAAATTTGTTATTATAGTTTCAAATATGTCAAATGTTTGAAGTAGAGAGTAATTGCGATAGAATCTTAGAAAATCTCAAACATGTTGTGAGCATTGCTTGACCGACTAAGATTTTGAAGGTCTATTTTTTCATTAGTAACGTCTCCAATTTTACCAACAAGTTCATGATATACCCCTGCTCTTAGTGTACCTTGAATTGTTTGTATCCACTACAAGCGAGCTTAATTTGTGACTACCCATGCATCAACAATGAACTCGAAAAATTATTTTCTTTTGTGTAGTATTGTAGAGAATTCATTGTTTGTGGAAATAATCTATATAAAAAAAATTCCATTTGAGAGTTGTATCATTGTCATGCTCTTATAATAGCATGAGGGATATTTGGGTGTTAGCCAAATTCTCCATAAGGAAATAACAGTTGATACATAATGCAAGGGCAAATATGTAGGATGACATTCACTTATGCGGTGAAGCGTTCCCCTACATAAATATATGACAATGTTACGGGATGCATTTAGAATATCGCCATCTCCCGGCAAAATCAAAGCTATCTCATCATTTTGTGGAAGATTATAACATCTGCTTTGTCTACCATACTCAAAATGTAGATGCATTGCCAAATCTGAGTTATTATTGCCATTTTCACGTTCTTTGCGTAGATTTGTATACTTGTCTCATGAGTGGAACAAAGTTATTGTGTTCCAATAACATCTGCTGCAATGCCAACATTATCTTAGAACACACTTCTTCATTTTTTTGTCTTTGTGCTTCAATTGCTTCATTGGAATCATGGATATATAGTTGAGTAAACATCATGGTCTCATTTGGTTTAGACAGAAGAACACCACACCTATAAGTCAATTTTCCATAAATGTAAAAACGATAGGGTTCACAACCTAAAATATGATCTCTATATATTAACATCCACCAAGGTGAAAGCAACAATGCTAGCTTGTGAGCATAGAGACATGAGCCTATGAGCCTTGAACCTAGTTGTAGGGTTTCACATAACTTTTGAAGCTTGACTTGCATGAAGTTGATTTTTTTTTGAAGATGTTTATCTTGAGTTTAATTATATCTCATATTTTTCAATTTTAAAAAAAAGCATTTTATATTTAAAAAACAATTAAAATAATATGTCATATTTTGAGTACTATGGAAACCTCAAATTTAATGATTTAGGGCTGAAATTTCTATGGTGTATTTCCATAGTAGGGAGTCATGTTTATACCTAGGGAATTTAAAAATATTTTATGTTATGTCCTCTATATTCATGCAAATAGGGCTCCCTTGCACGCTCAACTCTGAACATTAAAAATGATTTCAAGACCATTCTTTTGGTGAAATCTCTTCATCATAAAGTCTTTCCTAATGGAAATTTTTTAGTTTCTTTGAAAATTTATTTTCCTATTTTTTACAAATTAAAATGTCCAAGTATCTATTTTCTGGCAATTTTGCACTTTTCTAGTTTTCCTATTTAATGAATTTTTTGGAGATTTTACTTCATAGGGTATCTTCTTCTTATAGGTCTAGACATTGATCTTATTTTTTATATTTTTTTAAAATTGTTTTTCTAATTTTAAAGTACTCCCGAAAAAAAGGCCCAATATTGTCAAAGTGGAACAAAAACAGGAGTCATTCTTGCAACGACCCTCTTATGTTCATGGGCTCATAGATTCTATGCTCACATGCTAGCACTCCCCCTTTTGAATTGATCAATGAAATAGGTATCAAATTTTTTCATTAATATTGCAAGAAACTTAAAAAGGTATGACTAAATGCTATTCACAAATTGTGCATTATGTATTAAAGCACTTGCAAACTGAAACCTATTTTTTTTAGTTTTTATATATAGAAATGGTGTGTGTTCTGGTTCTGAATGCATCCAATGTATTGCAAATTCGGAAATGCTCACAAACAGAAGTAATTCATTTATCTTTATAACTTGTTCTAATCTTTTCATACCTAAAAATGAATCTTAATTATTATGACAATCTTAACTATTATGACAACCGCTTTGTAAAGGTGAAACTGCTATGTTTTTTTTGAGTGGTTGCAAAGTGAATTTTGTTTCACAATCTATTCGAGAGGAAAATCTTGAATTAATCGTGAACTGGCTTTGAAGTGTTTTATTTAAGTCTCAAATCTTGGTTGCGGTTTACAGTATGTTATGCATTTTTGGTAGTGGAAATGTCCATTAAAGAATCTCTTTGCCCTCAATATAGTTGTGGTGTGAGAAATTGTAGTCTTAGTATTAGATGTTGCGTTCTTGGTATAAATAGAACACTTTATGCATGAAGGAGTGCAAGGGCTTTGTTGCGGTGTGAGAGGTTGCGTTCTTGATACAAATATGTGAATGTGAAATTTTAAGTTTACTTGAAAATCATGATTTTGGTGTGAAATGGGTTGCATTTGCATTTTATTTTTGAAAATCCATGCCATGTGAATGCAAATGTGAATTAGATTTCAAAAGGTATGAATTGACAGTTTTAAGTGTTCAAATAACAGGAACTAAGATGGACGGTTACAAGTGAAGGGGTGTCAAGGAAGAAGTTTTGAGTATATGTAGTTAGATATTTTCATTTTGTAGGGGAGCAAATGAATATAGTCTTGTTTCCTTTGTGTGTTTTGTTTTTTCTACAAGCCTTATTCTATGCATATTTTCTATAAGTATATCTCACGAATAATTTAATTTGTGTATTCTTTTTCTACAAATTAATTGAAGTGTTATCAATTTTTTTGTAAATTTGTGGTGTATTGATTGTGTATGATAAAATATATAATATAATATGTGAGTGATTTAGATTTGTTGGATGTGAGTGCATAACATTTAAATTATTTCTATTGAAAATTTAATGAGTGATAAAAAAAATGAAATTTAAATTGGACTATTGTAATAGCTTGAGTATTAATTATTGTGAAATAATTACATTGTACTTATCCATGGTGTATAAGTGCATTGTAAATGATTGAGGAATTGTAAGTATGAAATTTTATTTATTTTATTATGAGAGTTATGTTTATGAATTGAATTAAAATTGATTATTAACTATTGCCATGGCCAATGCAAAATGGCTAATTAATTGATAATCAAGATTATATAATAATTAAAGATTTTGGCCAAATAAATAAATGTATTTAAAGTGAGAATAATTATGAGTGATCTTAAAATTGTGAGATGACAATAAATATTAATTAGAAAAATTTGAAATCCTGATTATTCCATGGTTTGAATGTGTGCCAGTAAACATTATATAAGAATGCATAGTCATTGAAAATTGTGAAAATTTCTAGATTGATTATTTATTCACTAAAGAAATGAAAGTAATTGAGTGAAGAAAGGTAATGTGAGATCAATTATGAAGATTGAATGGAAATTGACTATGGACATTGATTATGGAAATTGAGACTATGGTGTGAATATAGACTTGAAAGCAATTATATGAATTGAGAGAATATTATTTTAATGTCCTGTAGAATTCCTAGTTGGTTTTTATTTTTATTTTTTTTGTGTTTTTAAGGGTGTTTCTATCTCATTTTATTAGGTTGATTGTTAGTTTTGTGTCCAATTTGGTAGTTTGGGGCAGGGCTTTTTTTTTTGGCATTCTGGTGCCAGATTGCACCAGAAAAAAAAATCTGGCTAAAGAAGGTTATAAAAAATGCCAAAAAAATTGGATGAAATCGCCAGACAACTTTGAAATTTAAAAAAAATATTAGATGAAATCGCCTAATTGTGGATGAAAACCATACTATACATCCAATAAGTGGATGAATGTTGCAATTTGGAGCACCACTGTAACATTTTATATCGCCACTATGGCACTTCTTCAAAAATGAAAAAAAAAGCCCTGGTTTGGGGTGTTATTTGACCAATTTGGACGTAGTTTCTATTGCAAAGTTACAAGTTTGATGGGATGTTGAATGTGCTTAGGTGGTAGGGATGCCAATTAGGAGTCAATGTGCCTAGTTGGAACTTCAAAATTAAGTTGAGAAGCAATTCCAATTTGGTAGTTAGTTGTGCGGTTAGGTCGTCTTCTAGACTTCTAGTTGCTTGGTAACTGATTGGATTTGAATCTTATTTGGTGCGTGTTTTCAATTTGGAAGTCACCCACTGTGGAAAGTGTCTAGTGTGCGTCCTAGCTCAATGTTGGTTGTGTATTTTATTCTTTTGGTTTTGAGTGATGTGATGGAAGATTGTGATGCAAGAAGTGAGAATTTTTGAGGTGATTGGTGAAAATGATGTTAGTTGGTGAAGTTAGCTGGATGCAAAGTTAGAATCTTAGTAGTTGGTTGTGAAACATTGCAAGACATATATGGTGATTGTTAACCCCATATTATACCTTTGGAAAAAGATAGGGAGAATAAATTGGCCTATTTAAACCCTCAATAAATAGTTTTTAATACTTCAATAATAATCCAATAAATATGTTTAGAGTGAGAATATACCATAATCTATTATATAAGAATATTAAAACCTACAAAAGTATTATAATAAGGAAGTTATTAATTTTTAGAAATGACCAAAATATCACTGTACACTATGATTTTCTTGAGTACTGATGGAAATAAATAAAAATAAGAGATTTATGAGTACTAGGGTATAATAGTAACAAAACAAAAGGAATATACTTCATTACACAAGATTATGCAAGAAGTAAAAGAAAATGAGCTTATATGGACAAGATATTAATTTTACAAAGTACCATTTTTATACGGGTATAAATGGCGGAAGACCACTAAGGCATTGAAGTTAGATTAGTAAATAGCAATTACTAGGCTAGTTTTAGGAAGGAATTAGGTAAGAGAAAAATAGTTTTGGTGGTTAGGAAAATCTCAATTGGAATATGCATAGGCCTATAGCTATAGGGGAAAATGGTTAGGTCAATAGGATTAGTTCCCCTATGACCGGGAAAACTATAAATAGGGAGGAATTCTCCATTGTAGAGATGATTAAAAAGACAATGAAATTGAAGACAAGAATTACAAGACTCAAATCCAAGATTTGCTTCTCTAAAATTGCACATTGCATACAAAGGACTAACTTGGTTTTGCATAAAGTTGCAAACAAGAAAATAAAGGTTAGAAGGGAAGTTGGCTTTCCTAAAGGATAGAAGGGAAAGTTGGTTTTCAGTGATATATTCACCATAGTGGATTAATATAATGAAATTCAAAGTTTAATTGGTTTCTTGTGAGAAGTGTGAATGTACTGTGGTAAAATGTGTCAAATTCTAGGTTTGTAAGCAGTGAAATCTAGTTGGAAGACTTATTGTCTAAATGTTATGTTGTTTAGTCAATACCCAAATGGAAATAAGTGATGGTTTGAGTGGAATACGGATGTTACAAGAAGTGCTTGTTGAGCGACAAGTTATAGATTGTGATTCCAAGCTTGAGTTTGCAGTGCCACTATAATGATAATTGAGGTTAATCCGTTAAGATAGAATATTGTGTTAAATTGGGAGTTTCTTGTATTAGTGTTGATTTGAGCCTTGAGTGCAATGTTGTTGTAGTAATGTTTTTGGCTACGGAATTCCAAGCTCGATTATTGAATTTAAGTCAAGATATTTTGATTTTAGATATTGAACCTATTAGCATAGATTCCCAACTTGACCGCCTCCTTTGGAACGAACTTATTATACTAAAAGAATAAATTTCAAATAGGTAATTATTCTCCTTGAATATATCCATCATGTATTTTTCCAATTTAATTATAGTTTACATCATGCACATGTTAATGCACATCCCTAGTATATTAATAGACAAAGATAGTTATAGATTTTCATGTGAATTATACATTAACATTCTTTTATGAGCCAAATAACATATTATTTCCTAAACAAAATGTCATTTATCTATATGTGACCTTAGCTACTTAAAACTTTAGCTAACTTGAGTCTTCCCCTAGAGGAACCCATCTTGTTACATTTTCTCCTGATTGTTATTTTATGTATTACAAAATAGAAAGCTTCATGTAGGAAGGAATGCAAGGGCTTTATTTTCTAGTGTTTGTATATGTGATTTGAAAGTTTTGTTTTTTTCAAAATAAAAGATAAATTAACTCAATTTTTAATTCAAAAATAATTCAAAAATCCATAACTTCTACACCGTAGGTCCAAACGCCATGAATCAAAGTCTGTGCACCACTTCTTGCGGAGAGCTTTCCAATGGTACTAAGTACATTATCGCAAGATTCATAATTTTTTAGGTTTTACAATATCAAACTAACTAACTAACTAACTAACTAACTAACTAACTAACTAATTAAAGGTATAGATTTTTAAGTTATTCAATTCAAGCTTTATATTTTGTAGTTTTCTTGAAGTTTTTTGTAATCATTTAATGCCTTAATGAATTCTTCTGTAAACTCCTTTTTAAGAACTTCAATATCTAGTTGATAATTTTTCATCTTATATTCATCATCATAGTTGATTTTTGCTATTTCTTCCAATTGACTACATATTTTTATTTTATTTTGTTGAGTTAATTTTGAATTATCAATCTTTAATTGTTCAATGTTAAATTCATGTGTAGACATATCATCAATAAATTGTTTTTTCTTTGGCATTTCAAGTCTAACTCTCATTTTACAACAAATTGAAGTTGTCACGTTATTTGATGACGGGTGGCTAGAAGGCTCTATGGGGCTTTACAAAAGTTGATTGTAGACATGGTGTAGCCGAAATAGCCATATATTGGCCATTGGGGGGGCTAGACTAGTGTTTTTAGACTATTTGAGGTGTGAACGGAGCTGTTTTGGGGCACCTTTGAGGTGGTTGTAACCCTAGGCCGCCCCTTTGCTTATTCATTCTCTTCAAGTCTTGTGTGTGAAGGTTTCATGGAGTGTTAGGAGATGGTATACCTTGAAGGTTGTTTGTAGATGATGGCGGTGTTGCCAATTTACTAAATCTAAGGTTTCTCCTTGTGTACATCAATTCTTGTGCAAGACTAGTCCTATTGAGATAAAGTAGAAGCATTTGGGAGTATTTGAGTAGCTTATTACTTGAAGAGAATGGTTTAGGTGCTGATGTTAGAGCACTAGAGTGGTTGGAGAGGTTGGATTTGCTGTACTTGTGTTGGAGGCGTTGGTAGTGACGTGCGGAAGCGCTGGTAAATTCAAATCTTGGAGCTTTGGTGTTGGAGGTGCGGATTTGGAGTTGGAGGGGCGTGGAGGGCTTAAGAGGTTGCTAAGAAGACTTAAGAAGAAGCTCTTGAGTGTAAGGATTCATGTCCAACTCGTTTCGTGCAATTCTGATGAAAATTGAGAAAGTTATGAGAATTTGAGTCGGATAGTCAAAACTTTCATGTGTGCTGGACCAAACTAGCAAGAGTGCTGATTTGGTGTTTTGAGACCATTATGGTGGTGATTTAGTGCTAGAAAGACCACGAACTGCGTTAGCTATCCAAAAACTGCAAAATTACTGAAAACTATCAAAAATCGAAAAAGTTATGGCATTTTAAAGTTTGGCATTGGGGTTTGTTTTTGGAGGTGTTTTTGGTGGTAGTTGTTGATGTTTTGCAAGCGTTGATAGCTTGGCAAAACGGGAGAGACGAAGACCGGTTTACTTTAGAAGTTATCGGACTATTTATTACGTCAATTACCGAGGTAACTTTTAGAAGTTACGAGGGTAATTATTGAGGTAATTTTGAAAGTTATGAAAGTATTTACTAGGGTAATTTTAGAAGTTACTAGAGTAGTTATTGGGATGATTTTGAAAATTACCAAGAGAATTACTGAGGTAATTTTTGAATTATTTTGTAAAAAAAAAAAAAAAAAAAAATTGTAGTATTTTCCCATTATATGAAGGGATGATTTTAGTTTTGGAGGTGTAGAAGATTCGACGGTCAAGATCTGTTTATGGTACAGACACGTTCCCGTGACTACAGTACATTGGAGGAGGTTGATGTTCGTGGAGAAGCGGGTGGAGACGAGCTAGCGCTGTCGCTTGTAAGGGTTGATCTACCCAATACTTGGGAGATCAACGCCTTTGATAGTGTGGAGGACCATGGCGGTGGATCTGTGGTTTGGGACTGCTATTCGGGGAGAGCTGAGGGTGTGGCCTTCAATAATTGGAAGACTAGATTTCGATCTTGGCAACGAATCCAAAGACAACGCAATGCGATGTTTAATGATTGGTGGGCCTTTGAGCAATTGCCCACCCATCTTAAGTTTGAGGCGCTGCAGGCTTATGATTCTTGGTTTGATGATCATAAGGATGAGCTTGAAGAGGTAGAAGACTATTGGACTCAAAAGGTGGAGTTAGTCACTGCTTTGAAAGAGGGAGCTGTATTTCCAGCAGCTCAAGCTTCAAAGCCTAGTGATGAAGATGAAGACAAGGGCGAGGAAGCTACCTCAGGCCCTGATGCAGCGCGAACTGCAAGACTCAAATCAAAGTCCACTACTAGTAGCGTCGACGGGACTACATCCACATTCATCTCGCGGTTGTCTCGAGCATCGACTGAAGCGATAGCTACGATGGGCCCTCCTCCTCAATTTGATCCTCTCTTGTTGTTCTTTGCACATTTAAAGACAGAGTTTGGCGGTATCCGTCGAGATCGCATGCGCCACATCCAAGACTTCAAGAAAGAGGTTGGAGACACTTTCCGCATTATGTATGCAGGGCTATCTAAGTTTGCCCGTGAAAGTGGAGATGCATTCACGGAGCGCCAATTGGTGGAGCTTTAATTGGGAAAACAAGACAAGAAGATCCATGACATGGCACATCCTCACATATTGTTGGCATATGGTGGGCGAGCTACTTTAGCTCAAGCTTTTGCTATTGTGGAACAGTTGGATCGAGGGCTATGTGTGAAAGAGGCTGGGAGATTGTCATCTATTATGACTTCAACAACGAGTCAGTCAAAAATTATTGTTGGTGGCTCTAATAAGAGCCAAGGAACTCCCAAGGCCTTCAAGCAAATTGCCATGGCAGCTGAAGCGGAGGTGATAGCCAATCCTCGTATGCGATGTTGGAACTGCGGATTGCTAGGCTATGGGAAAAGAGATTGCCCTACAGATACATCATCTGAGGACAAAAATGGTACTACTAGCAAAGGCAATGCATCTACAATAAACAAGGGGCAGCAGAAGAAGGCACAAAGCGGAGGTTCACCTCCAAAATGTACTTATGCACCTTGTAGCCGAGTTGTTCTCATAGAAGACAAGTATTGGGTGAAGAATCCACAGCTGAGACCTCAGTCTTTTACTTCACAAGTTGCTCAAGGGAGTGGGTCAAATTCTGGAAGCAATAATCTTGAGGCACATATGGGAGAGTTGCAAAACACTCTAGCATTGCTCGTTGCAGCAACAACAAAGACCACACCAGTATCTTCTGATTCAAAGATTGAATCAGATGGATTTGAGTATGGTGCACTTGGTGAGGTGGTTGCGGCAGGGGCTACTAGATCACAAGTTAGATCTATGCCAGTTGTACATGTGGAGGATGAGAATTCAACCACACAAGTTAGGCCTCCTATACGCCATCAAGGGCCTTCTGATAGCATTGGACAGTCAAGACTACCTATGACATTTGGCTTGGCAGATGTGGTGACTAGTCCATTTATTGGAGCAATTTCTGATAGAGAAGATTCATCTATTGAATTTGGTCAAGAATTTGGCCTTCAAATTATTGGAGGTTCCACTATTCTCTGGGATCCAACTGCAGAGTGGCAACTTTGATGCATCTGCTGTATATCATATGGCAGGAAAAATGATGCAAGGTACTATTCAAATGCCTGCCAACGTGGCCATGAGGGAGACAAATGAGTCTTCTTTGGTTGATGGTGAAGAAGGCTTAAGAAAAGATGCTACCAAGGTAGCAATAGAGGCTTTGCAATGTTGGAAGGGATGGCCAAAAGGGTCTCCTTTACAAGCAGAGTTTGACTTCAAGTGGAGAAACTGTTGGCAATGGTATTGAAGTTGCTACAAGCTATTTGGCAACATTACCTGCTTGAGCAACTCGTGAGCGCTTGCAAGTCAAACCTAGAGTAGTACGATTGGCCAATTCTGGTCATGTTTTTTTTGTAGCTCGAGGTGATGCATCTCAAGTGTTTCCACAGAAAGTATTACTTGATACTAGTGCTCAACCAGTTATGCTAGGAAAACTTCTAACTCAGAGCTTGGGATTTCTTTCTAGTGACTTGGACCCATGTCTTTTTACTATAGCAACATCGCTTGGGGGCACGGAGCAGCCTATGGGAATGACAAAGGAGCCACTACGACTTCGATTCAAGGTGGGCACTAATGCGTACACTCACATCTCCTTGAGGTGTGTTGTTACAGGTGCTACCAGCTATGACATTTTGTTGGGGCAACAAGTTTTATACCCCATTGGTTTTGGTCATGATTCTCGGACTGAGGAAGTGTGGTTTAGACCGGGGTGGTCACAAGGAGATGGGCGGAAAGAAGTGATTCCTGTCAGTTTTGGTGCTTCTGCTGGTGTGGTTGAAGGCTTGGCGACAGTGTATGGATGTGTTGCAGAATGGTTTACGACCGAAGATTTGCTGCTTGAGGAAAATATGTCTGCTGTAGACTCACCTCCAGAGTTTGATTTGCAAACACAAGGCGAAATTAACCAGTTTGTAAGTCATTCGAAAGATCCCATACCACCATGGATTTCACCAAAGGATTTGGCTGAGAAATGCCATACATTGGTAGAGGGAATAGACTAGCATCTATGGCGGCTGCAATCTACTCTGCCACCTTTACAACAACTTGTGGATCTTCATGATGATCCAGCAGGTATAGTTCTTGTGGAACTTTTTGCTGGGCTTAATACTGGTTTAGCTGCAGTTTTGGAGGCGGGGTTGTCTATACGGAGTTATACGTATGTGGACAACAATATTGTGGTGAGTAGAGCTGCAAAATACCATTTGGAACAGCTACGGATGCGATACCCAAAGCAACTACCTGCGAGTGCTATTCAAGGGTGTATGTCTCGAATTCCTTCAGACATTGCTTTGATTGGAAAAACAGATCTTCTGAGGTTAAGCAAAAAGGACCTTGTAATGGCTGGATGGCCTTGCCAAGGGCATTCTCGGGCAGGTCCTCGCCAAGGGTTGCAAGACCCACGCTCAAGTTTAATTTGGGAGCTCTTGTGGTTGTTGCATTGGTGGCAACGTAGACAAGCCACAAGTGTAGCTTATATTCTTGAAAATGTGCCTCCATTAGGAGATGTTGGAGCTCGAATTCACGAGGATGCCAAGGTGGTATGTCAGCACCTTGGAGAGCCAATTGTAGTAGATGCTGCAGCTCTTGGTTCTTATGCCCATCGTTTACGGTAGAAGTGGACCAATTTGGCTCATATACTAGGGATTTTAGGGGCATTACATTGCATCCATCGTCCAAAGGGCAGACACCTTGATGACATCTTAGAGGACGGACGATCTACCTAAGCAGTGGTACAAGAAGATCAGACACCGTTGGCTATAGTCAATCGTGTAGGGATGTCTCGATTAGCATTTCCTACTTTGATGAGTTATCCTCGGTCTTTTGCTTTTCGCAGTGGCGGACCGGGCTTGGTGTTTGACAACTCCTCTATGAGATTGGAAGAACCATGTGCTACCGAGCGGGAGCGAGCTATGGGTTTTCCTACCAATTCTACTAATGGGCCTGGATTGACAGAGTCTCAGAGGCGCAACTGCCTTGGACAAGCCATGGACCTCACATCTATGGTTTGGTTTGTTGGAGTATGTTTAGCAGCTCAACAGCACAAGAGGCATGGCCTTGAAGGCCATCTGGAGGCAGATGCTTCAGGCCAGGGGGCAGAGAGTGTTGTGCCTCTAGTGGTTGAAAAGATGGCTACTTCAAATGACAAGGCATGGCGTGATAGTCAGCAGGCTTGGGGCCAAGTACTTGAGAAGAGAAGAGCCCAATATGCTGTGGAGTGGCTCATAGCAGATGACTTACGAGGACAACGTGTTCTGGCAGCATTGGCTCAAGACTGGGTATGGAAGATGCTAAAGAGAAGTTTAAAACCGCATTTCTCACTAAAAAAATCCATACATCATCACATCACCTCACTCTACAGATGGTATGATTTATGATACAAGTGGAGATGATTTAGTTGGAATGAAAGAGGGTGAAAATGCATCTATTGTCTTAAACAAGGACAATGGTGCAAACTCTTCCAACTAGCAACCAAAGGTAGTACCAGCACCACTAAAAGGGTCTCAAAAGAAAGAAGTAATCTTACCAATTGATAATGATTGGGAGATGGATATTGGTATGGGACTCACTGGTGCAAAGGCACGAAAGGTGCGAGCATTCATTCGCTCGTATATGGCTTGCTTTGTTTTTAAACTCACTGATTTGGAGGATTATAAAGGCAAGCCTGTGAGAATTCAACTGGAAGATGATCATCCAGTGTTTAGACGCCCATATAGGCTCAGCCTTTCAGAAAGAGATGAGGTCATGTTGAGGTGTAAAGAACTTTTGGACGCCGGATTGGTAGAACTCTCAGATGGAGAATATGCATGTGCCACGGTAATACCAACAAAGAAAGATATTCTTGGAAACTGGACGGAGAAGCAGATGTGTGGAGATTACCGTCCTGTTAATAAGAAAACAAAATCAGATCGATATCCCATGCCAACACCTGAGGAATTATTTGATGCGGTTGGAAAAGCAAAAATCTTTAGTACTTTAGACTTGAGGTCAGGGTACCATCAACTGCCATTGAGACTGGAAGATAGGGTAAAGACAACATTTTGGGGAGTAGATGAAGATGGAAGAGATATGCTTTTCCATTGGAAGTTCTTACCTTTTGGCTTGAAGAATGCTCCGGCAGAGTTCCAACGTGTTATGGATCAAGTTTTGAAGGGGTTACCATTTGCTCGGTGTTATGTAGATGATGTAATTATCTTTAGTAATACACCAGAAGAGCATGTACAACACTTGCAGCAAGTCTTTGAGAGGTTGCAAACTTGGGGTCTTCGCCTACATCATGAGAAGTGTAAATTCTTTCATGATCAACTACCTTACATGGGACATATGATTACACCAGGAGGCTTAGGAGTACAACAGGCAAAGGTGGAAGCTTTGAAGAGGATTCCAATTCCAAAAGATGTGTCAAGGTTGAGAGCCTTTTTGGGACTAGCAAACTATTATCGACGATTTGTTCGTGGTTTTAGTCTCTTGACCAAACCTTTGACCCGATTAACAAGGATTGATCCAGAATGGATGTGGGGTCTTGATCAAGAGAAAGCATTTGAGGCTTTGAAAGGAACACTTGGTTCTGCTCCAGTGTTGAGGAGGCTTGATGCTCGACGACCTTTCCAACTCCATACAGATTGGAGTATGTTGGGGATTAGAGCCGTATTGACTCAGAAAGATGATGATGGCAAGGAATATGTCATTGCATATGCTTCACGAAGCAATAATGATGCTGAGGCCAAATATTCATCTTATGAAGGAGAGTGCTTAGCAGTGGTGTAGGTAGTTGCACATTTCCGCCCATACCTTTATGGCCAGATTTTTATACTTGTGACTGATCATCAACTTCTAAAATGGTTGATGGAGTCTGATATATTCACGGAAAAGTTTGCTAGATGGGCCTTACTACTACAAGAGTACGATTTTGACATGGTTCACAAGGCGGGGGTTCAAAACTTGGATGCTGATGGCTTGAGTCGTAATCCAAGCCCGTTAGAGGAGGGGAGATTCAACCAAGACTTAGGAGAGGTTGGATTGGATGTTGTTGATGAAGACTTGGATGAAAGTGGACCTCAAGTTACCACTGATGTATGGAAAGACCAAGGTGTTCTATATCGTCTTCAACATGGGGAGTTTCTACCAAATACCACATCTCAAGAAAGAGACCGAGTAACCCATTGCTTGGCTAGATTTCATTGGGAAGGTGGCCTTATATTTCGTAGATGGCCGGATGGAATAAGGAGGGTTGTTCCGAGGCCTGACCAACGTCTTCAATTGATATGTCAGATTCATGAAGAGTTGGGTCATTTTGGAGTATGTCGTACATATTCTATATTACGTGGTTTGTATTGGTGGATGGGCATGCGACAAGAGGTAGCAACCTATGTGGGGAGGTGTGAAGTCTGCGATCGGGTTAGATCAAGCTTCAACACTCGAACTCCTCAATTACAACCTTTACCAATCATGGGTTTGGGTTATAGGTGGAGTCTTGATTTTGCTGGACCATTGACGACCACATCACGAAGTGCCAAATATGTACTTGTGATGGTAGAGCATTTCAGCAAGTGCATTGAGTTGGTAGCACTGCCACAAAATTCCTCGGAGTTAGCAGCAGTGGCATTCCTTGATCGTGTATTGGCTAGATTTGGAGCTCCAGCTGAAGTTTTGACAGACCAAGGAAGAGAGTTTCTTGGGGCATTTGAAGAGCTTTGCACTAAAGCTCTAATTGACCACCATACAACTTCAAGAAACCACCCAGAGGCTGATGGATTAGCAGAGAGGGTGGTTCAGACAGTCGAGGATGGTTTAGACAGTCAAGCGTTGTTTGCGCAAGTATGGATTGTTGGCAGGCAATCACAAAGATTGGGATTTGAAGTTGCCATGGATAGCGATGGGTTATCGTTTCAGTCGACAGGCATCTCTTGCATCTTATAGCCCTTATCAGCTATTGTATGGCAGAGAGCCAATGTTACCGTCGGCGGTGAGGGAGAAATTGGATCCAGCAGTAGACTTGGATGATCCAAAAATTTGGGTAGAGGTACTACAAGATCGAACTAAGTATTTCCAGAGGGCCATGCCAATGGCTATGGAAAATTTGGCAATAGCGCAACACAAAAATACTCTCAGATATGCGCGCATTAGAAGTGGGGCTTATAGGCCTCAACTTCGACGGTTCAAGGTTGGAGATTACGTGTATTTACAACGTGAGGCACCAACAACCTTGGATGTTCGGGCAGGGTGGACCATTTTAAGGGTCAAGGGACTTTTGCCTAGTGGAGTTCTTCTTTTGGAAGGGAAAGATGGACAAGAGTGCAGGGACAACACAAAGAATTGTGCTCCTTGTCATTTGCCAATTGAAGGGACTGTGGATCCAGAGTTGGCAGTAGTTCCACCTGGATACAAATGTTTTGTATGTGGAGAAAGCAAGGGTGCTGCGACGATGTTGCTATGTGATTTGTGTCAACGAGGTTGGCACATGGCATGTCTTTGACCGCCATTGACTTCTCTTCCTGTTGGACGTTGGACATGTCCTCGTTGTAGAAGATGATCAATTGATACTACTTCTTCAAGTGGTTGCTGATGATTTTTCTTATCAACGGAGGATGCAGTCACTTGGTGACATTTTATGTTGGAGTATGACTGGTGGTTCTTGATATTGAAGCTTGGATGAAGATTTTGTGGAGTCCAACTATGATGTTGGAAGCGATTAAGGATGGGACTCAATTGCACCCAGCTTACCCCTTCACTTATGATTGATTCAAGACTCCAAATAGATGGAGGCCTATCAACTATCTTTTTCAACATGTTGATTGTACAGTGAGTGTAGTTGAAGTTATTTCCTTTAATTTCTGTTGCTAGCTGAGTTGCGAGGGCGTTTTACTCAGCTAGGGGGGCAATTGAATGGTTGTTCATTCATGCCTTGTTGTTGTGTGGATTTGCTTTTAAGCATGTGTGCATGTTCTAGTGCTTGTAGTTTACAACATCTCTTGTAAACGATGTAGAGTGACACAACAGCTGTCATGTTATTTGATGACGGGTGGCTAAAAGGCTCTATGGGGCTTTACAAAGGTTGATTGTAGACATGGCGTAGCCGAAATAGCCATATATTGGCCATTGGGGGGCTAAACTAGTGTTTTTAGACTGTTTGAGGTGTGAATGGAGCTGTTTTGGGGCACCTTCGAGGTGGTTGTAACCCTAGGCCGCCCCTTTGCTTATTCATTCTCTTCAAGTCTTGTGTGTGAAGGTTTCATGGAGTGTTAGGAGATGGTATACCTTGAAGGTTGTTTGTAGATGATGGCGGTGTTGCCAATTTACTAAATCTAAGGTTTCTCCTTGTGTACATCAATTCTTGTGCAAGACTAGTCCTATTGAGATAAAGTAGAAGCATTTGGGAGTATTTGAGTAGCTTATTATTGGATGGTTGTTCATTCATGCCTTGTTGTTGTGTGGATTTGCTTTTAAGCATGTGTGCATGTTCTAGTGCTTGTAGTTTACGACATCGCTTGTAAACGATGTAGAGTGACACGACAAAGTCAATAGAAAAAAAACATGGCTAGTAAAAGGCTATCTCCACCGGTCTAGAGGGCGGACCTTGTAGTCACTAATTTTTCAAAATTTGAACCAAAGTTACTATTTACTAGTTGCTTGTCTTTGCCTGCCATTGTCTCTAGCCTTCTCGCATCATTGCCATTGCCATTCCCTCCATCACCGTAAAATTTGCATATTGGTATTCAACCTATTCTTTGGATATCATTCTTGCTTTTCCATATGAAGTCGAGGAGTCCAACTTACAATAGTTTGAGACCTTATATGCTCTAACCTCAAACAATACAAAATCAGACATGGAATCTCTCAATTTAATTAGGGAGTTAATATTGTGGAGTTAACCTTCAATTGAAGTCCTTAGCAATGCTATTGTATTCTTTGACAAATTTGAAATGCTCTATTCTTCATCATTTGATGATCCTAGTGCTTGACAGTATCGCATTGCAAATGCGTACATGTTGTAAAAAATATATATGAATATGTTATTTTGATAGATTGATTATAATAATCTAGATTAAAAGGATGACATCATTTTAGTAACTTCAA
Organism: Pseudisothecium myosuroides; assembly: GCA_951799445.1. Taxonomy (NCBI): domain Eukaryota; kingdom Viridiplantae; phylum Streptophyta; class Bryopsida; order Hypnales; family Lembophyllaceae; genus Pseudisothecium; species Pseudisothecium myosuroides. Next base: position 19,229,057 of record OX637287.1, on the reverse strand, counting down.
GGTGACGCCTTCTCTTTATTGAGCGATCTATCTATTTAAAAAGAGGCATCCGTCTGAGAGTGTCATCAATTTGACGTAGTTTTCTTTGTTTTTTCACTTAAGATTTTAGTTTGTCAAACTGGAAGTTTTTTTCTGAGCCTCAAGATGAGGAGCTTCAACCGGAATCAGAATTTGAGTTTTTTTTGTCACAACTGTCAGATCAGCCTCTTCTATTGCTAGGTCCTACACCGCCACATGAGCGTCTTCAAGATGAAGCTGGGCCTTCTCGACCGCCAAAGCAACCTCGCGGAAATCTTCAGCGTGATGCTCGAACGCTAGTGATTTTGTTGCAGATCGGATGTATTGAGTCCGACAGTCGAGAAGTGACATTTGAACTCGGGGGGGGCACCTAGTATTTTACTATAAACCACGTGCAAACAAGTGGTTTCTAATGAACTATAATTTCAACTTAAAATTTTGAGGGTTGCTTAATAATGACTATAGGTTTCTATTGCCAAAATTTCAAACTAAAATAATAGTTGAAATGATTTGTACAAGAGGTTGAAAATGGCCTAAAACGGCATGTTTTTCAACTCAAATATTTATAGAGATCACATTTAGATGATCATTGCATCAATACTCAACTCAAAATGAACTTTCAATAGAGAGCTATTTTTAGGAATTTTTTGTTCATTTTTTAGACAATTTTTTAGGATATAATATAGGGGTGTGAAAGTTATTTTTCAGTTGTACAGTGTATCTAATTACTTCAAAAATTTGTAACTAATTATCATTAACAAATAAAAATATCAATAATTCAAAACATAAACTTTTGAAGTAGGAAAATCTAGTCATATTTTTTTTTATTTCATTTTATTTAAATTTTAGGTTATAATATAGGGGGTCCAAAGTTTTGTTCGCACCTGTTTTTTAATGGACACTCTAAGTGACCCCCCCGAGCATTTGAAGGGTGTTTTGAGGGTCTAAACGACGATCAATATTTTCGTATGGTTCAGCCTATAAAAGAAAGTCGTGGCCACCAACATTGGTTAGAGGGTCCAGTTAATCCTTTAAGTAAGGGGGATCGTGCAAAATACTTTGCAGCAACCGTTAAACATATTCTCAAGTTTCTACAGATGGAGTGAAGCTTCTCTTGGACTTTGATTTTTTACCTCTAGTGTATATTTAATAGACATGTTAATGCATTACATATTTTATTTTGTGTGTTCAAAGTCATAGAAAAAAAATATAGAAATAATTGTCTTCTAGTGGTTCTAAGGTGATTTATCTTCTTTGTAAAGAGGTGAATTAATTGTGTAATCAAATTTAACGTCCAATGGGTGGTAGTATAGCCACAAAGTCAAGGTATGGGCTGAAATCCACTTGACTTGTGTGGTTGAAGGAGAAGATGAGGTGGAAGATAAGAAATACTGTTCACTATAAGAAACTGCTGTTTTTTGTGATGTCAGAAAAAATGTGGTTTGATGTTCATTTTGACACGAGATGTTGTCAACGCGGATGTCACCTAAAATCCGTTATAATTGATATGCAAAAAACATGCCTAATTTGGCCTTGTTTTTTTTACATCACTCATGACGTGCTCTTTGAAGGTTCCTACAGTGTGCCATTTGGTGGACAGCTCATTTCCACGTAAGCGCCACGTGGGCGGGCAGTGCCACATAGAAAAAAAATTTATTCAGTTTGTTGCTGACGTGGTTTGTGACGTAGACCCGAAAAAAATGACTTGGACCCCCCAATATCTGATGTGGCATGCCTTGTCAGCACACTTTCATGTCACATAAGAAATTTAATATTTCTTTTTGAAACGTCAATTTAGACGTCTAGATAGATGTTTTTGGAGACATCGACTGCTGTATACCATATCCACAAGTTAAGGTCAATAGAAAATATTTATTTAAAAATAATATTAAATAAAATGAATAAGAACAATTGTTGAATTCAACAAGAATTTAAAAACACTTACCATCTACCATCAAGATAATTTTTGATGGCCAAATGAAGGAATTATTTCATTAAAAGTTAGTAAAAATAAAGGGTTGAGAGGTCCTATTTATGTTCATTGTCCATCCATAGTGCGACAAAATATATGGGATAACTAAAAATGAGAACTTGACTATTGGAAGTCTCCACGTTGTTTCAAACATCTCAATGTTGTTTCAGACATCTTGATGTTGTTTCAGACATGTAGATCATATTGTTTTAAACATTTTGCATTGAACATAATTCTTACTTTACATATCCCATATGGATTGCTTCACTTCCTACCACCTCATTTGTATAAAGACCATGTCTTTCCATCCATGGTGCACATCCATCCATTTTTCTTTTTTGCAAAGCATGCCATGAGGTTGCCCTTCTCCTAAATTTTTCACAAATAGTCAACATTTTACCAAAGATCGTAGTAATTTTTACAAACTTACCAATAATCAAAATTGGTCTATTTGCTGATGTGGCAGTCTATATTTTTTAGGACATTCCAAAAAACATCAATATGTCTTTAGTCATATCAAATAAAACGGCAACGTCAATGATAACATCAACTTAGATTTATAGAAACGTGCCGATGTTTTTCGCAACATCCACAAAAATCTACCTTGTTCGGCTAGATGTCCTATGATATCTTCATGTTTTATTGGACATCGCATGTTAGTGGTAAAACATCGCCAAAAACGTGGTTTTCTTATAGTAATTCATCTTCTTTTTTGTTGTTGGTTTAGAAAGCTCGAATGTTTAAGGAGCTATAGTAGGGGTAGTCACAGGCCCTCCGAAAAGCGGACAATTCTCGGAGATTGGACACGTGGCTTTGTATAACTGGTTTCCTGTTCTTTCAGGATTGCTCATTCTCGGAGGTTCAATGTGTGCCGTTCTTCTCCTCCGCAGGTGAAGAAAGGGGCTTCGACGGCATAATCTCAGAGAAAATTTTATCTTCTACTCCGTAGTTTCACCCCTCATCCAGCGTACTTTCACCCCCTCGCTCATTATTTTATCTTCCTTCTTCCGGCTTCACCATCATCGTTGTTGGAGAGTCCGATGCTTCGAGAGCTTAAAGCAGTTTTAGAATTTAGGCCTCGCACCTACTGGTTACAAAGCTCAAGGTACACTCCTACAATGTACGCTCCTCCAGTTTCTTGCAAATTGTTCAAAAGTCAATTAGCAATTGAAAAATTTATAGAATGTTTGCGATTGAATTCTAATTGCAATTAGCGATTTAAAAATTTAAAAATCGCTTTTTATTTAGAGTGTTTCTCTTTCTTTAGGGCCTTGTCTGTTTTCTCATTCGGTGGCAATGTTGATTGCAGTTGACAAGTTCTAACTTCATATATGAATTCATTGAATTGATACATAACTTTGTTGGCGCTTGCTTTGTTGTGTCTGTTCATTTTACTTGCTTTTGGATTTAGGGTTTAGGTAATTGATAATGTGTATAGACTTCAGAATACAAATTGTTTTTCATAATTTTTGATTATGGCTAAGACGGCAATTGTCAATACTAAGAACTATAAATCTTTCACACAAATAATTATATTTGTTTCTACCTGATTTTGGACTTCTTAGGTTTGAATAATACATTTCCATTAGTACATGCTGCTTATGCTTCTTGGCCTCTAAAATCTTATATTCTGTAATTTGGGTTTGGATTTAGGCCTACAAAATTATTAATGCTACTTCTTTTGAACATGTCTACAAATGGAGTTTTCTAGTTCTCTATTAGAGATGGACTCGGATCATTCTTCCAGGGTTCCAGCAGGACCACCCTCATCCTCGCTCCCTTCAAAGACTCCAGCAAGACAACCCCAATCCACGCAAGGCAAACAACACAAGCGGGCACAAACACCAACAACAGCTCTTTCAATGTTGTCACCTGAAACCATCATTCCCAACTCCTCCCATCCCACAGATTTTGGCAGTACATCGCAAGAACCACCTCCAAAAATTGTCTATGAAGCGTGGACCGATTTTAGTCAGGCACAATTGTTTGAGTGGTTGGACTTGCCAAGAAACTATGAAAAATGGAAATGTGCACAGATTAGAAATCCAAATGGATCCACAAGATCCTTTGGTCTCACTAAGAAAGCAGTCACATCTATGATTTCTATGTACCTCAAAATCGTGAATACTAAGAAAAGCCTGGAATAAGTAATGAGCAAAATGAGGTATGTTGAAAAAAAATTCAAAGAGGCAGAGGATTATTTGCGGAGTACAAGTGAAGGATTAACCACTTCTAATGAAAAATGGGGATTATTAAAATCCGAAATAAGCTTATATCACTTTGTCCGTTTTACTCCCAACTAAAATCACTCATGTCTAACAGTGTCTCTGCCAATTTGTTATACCTTGGTGAGAGCGACACAAAGGAAAAGTTTGCAAAACTCTTATTCGGTACTTCCACGGGTGTTGGTTTCAATGACTTGGTAGGGGATGATGAACCTGTCTTGTATTCCAACGATGAAAACTCCAGTGCTGTTGAAGAGCAAGATCTGGAGGATGAAATTTCAATGCAGCAGGAAATGCCTCTACAGCCTTCTCTTGGAAGTATCACTTTCTTCATTGGATTTGATAAATGTTTGCAACTATGCTTATGTGATGAAACTCTTGACTACCACCCATTTTTTAAAGTATATTCTAGGATTTAGGGTGTGATTGTACCCATTCCACTGCTTTCCCATGTCTTCTAATGTGGTTTAACTTAGTCTTATTATCACCTATCCGTGCTTCGTTTGAGACTCTCGGTATTCAATTTAGGGCAATTTTTAGGAGTTAAAGTGGCTGTGGAGTATGAGCTCCCAATTTGTCACTTGGGACTCGTAGAATTATTTTTTTGAAAATTTGCAATTTAAAGTTGATAAAAGTACACAAAAACCCATAAAAAGAGTGTAGAATTAAAATAGGGTTGTGTCATATCCATTATAGTATTTGGTCTAGATTTGTGTTTTTACTTAGAATCCCCCCAAACCTTGCCTAAAATAGTATAGAAATAACGAAAGGGTTAGATTTGGAGGATTTGAGTCATACAGCCTCAAAAGGGCTAAATCCCACCATGAATGTGGCGATTCATGGCTAGGTCGGTCTGAGGGATCCACAGCGAGGCCACTAAGTCGGATCCTAGAGTTAAATTTAGAATTCCCCATTAGATCGACGAATTCCGAAAATCCCGATTGTTAGTATGCAGGAGCCACTCACGCAAGACCGGGCCCGTGGAGGAATCTACAGCCCAAGAATAGTGTTCTAGGACAAATCCTAGACCACGAATTCAACAGCGAAATCGGTTTGCCAAGATTCCTCTACCTGTAGAAGATTCCCGTACTGTCGCTAATTCAAGGAGATGGCCAGTTTAATCTCCATTGACCAATCGTGCCAGGTACGGAAACACACCTGCACGTCTTTCATGCGACTTCCTGAGTAGTCACGTGAAAAATCCCGGCATCTTCCGACTTGCAGAAGAACTTCTTCCGGGTGGTCAACCCTCCTATTCTCCAACAGGAATTTCATAGAAATTACCTAGGTTACAATAAAATCTCACTAAAAATTAAACTAGCTTGTTTTATGTTAATAATGCGCTCCGTGAAGTTTCACGACATTCCGACAGTGGCAAGTACCCGAACCGGCAAGATTCCTCGGGAATTAACTAGATGGCGGGGTCCCCGCCACGTTGACCGGCATTCTGGGACCATACGATGGCGAAATGAAGTCAACCAAAAGTCCTTCCCAACTCTCTCGCACCTACCGGAGACCCTAGGCTATTCACATTTCTCAAAATAGGAGACCCTCAAGATCTAGGATCTTACCACGATTTGGTTTTTAAACTAAATTAGCCTACGATGGGTTTTTGGCTTCGGTACGATGGGTAGGGGGATCTATGACTAAACACGGCGATTTGGAGCCAATGGCGCAATCCGTTTGGCGATTGGAGCTAATCTCCAAAAGTTAGGATGTTGGTCCAGCATAGATGGTAGAAGTAGATTTTTAGGGATGAGGATGAAAGTCCCCGTTGATAAGGTTACTTTAGAACTCTAGAGGGAGGGGTGAGCCCTTGAAAACCTATATAAGGGCCCCATTTCTCTCTCTAGAACACCCCCAATACTTGTTTTTGGGTCCGTGGGTCCAAGTTATTTTGGATATTTTGGCGTTTGAAGCCAAAAACCTCTCCGGTGTTTTCGGAGCACTTTTGGCTCCATTGTTGGTTATTTTCAAGCTTTGAAGGTCCTTGGGGGTCTTTCTACCTTGCTTAGTATACTCTTGGGTGAAGTTTTTGGTACCTTGTTGTAAGTAGAGAGCCTCTCTCTCCCTCTTGTGTATTTTGTGAAGTTAATTTGTGAGGTTTAGGAGTCCTTTTTGGTGTCTTATACTAATCCTAAAGTCACCCCCACCGTACCTTGGCGATGCCGCTTTGGGGGGCCTTTAGTATATAAGCTTCGTGTTGTCACATAATCTTAACTCGTGTCTTCTCTCTTTGTGTTGTTTCCTACACCCCCTTCTAACCTTCTCCTTGTTGAGTGGACCCCCCTCCGGGACGGCGAAGCTTTGGCTCTGTTACGTGTCTTCTTTAAGTGTGTCTCCTCCTACCTTCTTCTAAAGTCTTCCCTTTTGTGTGGACCCCCCTTGAAAACGGCGAAGCTTTGACTTTGTCCCTACGCCCAGTCTTATAGCGTGTGTTAAAACAAGTCCTAGACGGCGAAGCTTTGAGCCCATGAAGCATCACCAGTCCTAAAGTTGGTGTTAAATCCAACCTTACGGCGAAGCTTTAAACTCCCACCGCCCTTAGTTCCAAAGTCTAGTTTCCAAGATCTTCTTGGAAAGGTCCAAAGTTTAGCTTCCAAGACATTAGTATTAGCGTGGGATAAATATTGTGCGTTCAAAGTTTTGGCAAGACCAACACCTACACCCGGGATTTTATCCTAGAATCTAGTAGTTTAAAAATCTCGGGCCTAACCCCTCTGAACGGCAAAGCTTTGGCCCTGGCACTAACCTTCAAGAAATTCCAATTTTTATTCTTTTTGTGGATTCCCCTTAGGGAATCCGGAGGTGGATTTAAAAATTGGACCAAACCAGTAGTAGCCAGCCATATACACAGCAGCTGTACCAGTGTGACTCCCAACAATACCAGCCATATAACACAGCAGCTATACCGGAGTGACCCCCAGCAGCAGTACCAGTCATAACACAACAGCTGTACCGGCCGCGACCCCCAGCCAAGGCCAGCACCTTGCCTGGCCGCACCTTGCTAGTCCTTCGTGATTGAAAATTTTCTTTTGTGACTGAAAATTTCTCACATATATACATGGCTGGAAATCAGTCCAAACCGGGATGATACCCTGTGGGGTCCCAACTTTCCTTTTTATTTTTATTTCTGACAAATTAGGACCTAGTTCAGAAATCAAGTTATAAGGATAGTTTAGAAATTCAGACATAGAGCTAGTTTAGGAACCCAGTTAGGAAGCTAGTTCATAAATCAAGCTATAAAGATGGTTTAGAAATTTAGACATAGAGCTAGTTTAGGAATCCAGTCAGGAGGCTAGTTTAGAAATCAAGTTTTGAAGCTAGATTAGAGTCCAGATTACAAGCCAGTGTACATTTAGTTGAGAGCCCAAGGGTCACAAATCCAAATTGTAACTGGGAAAAGGGGAGAAGAAAAGGGAAGAGGAAGAAAAAAGAGTCAACGCCTCCAAATCACACCTGCACACAACCTTGCATATTCCACTCTAATCAACCAAACACGTACACAACTATGGAGGGAGATTAGAGAAAGAGAGAGGAAGTAAGGAACAAAAGGAGGGAGACGATAAATAGTGACCTAGTCCTAAGATTAGGTAGGTCTAAGGAAGAAATCTCAAAGAACTCCTTGTGACCATTGGAAGAAGGATTAGGATGACACAAAGCAAAATTGTGTAAGAAGATAGTTGGCATCTTAAAAACCTCCTTGGAGTTTGAGACCATAGTGTAAGACTCATAAAAGCTTAGGTGGAATAGTACTAGTGTAGAAGGAGAGAAGAAGAAAGAAAAGAAGGGAGAAGAGGAAAGAAGGGGTTTAGATCATCAAAAATTGTAATATTTTCTAAATAAGCGGTGAGTTCGGAGAAAATTCAAAACAAAACCAAAGACTACCATGGAGCGTGAAGATGTATACGTGGACATGGACAAAGTTATTTCCAAAATCGGTAGTGAAGAGGTGAGTTTTTGATTTAGTCTTTGATGTTCTCCTTAATTAGCATTTATTTTTCCTAATCAGCCCTTAGAGCGTGATTAGCATCTGAGATTAGCGCAAATTAAAAGTTTAGATTCAAAAAGTTATAGATTAAGGATAAAGGTTTTCAAAAACATATTACACTTAGAATTTGGCTTTAAATCGACCGCGTTAGGCTAAGTTAAGCGGTAGGGGGTAGGACGGAGGAATTTTGAGTAAAATTTCATCCAAAAAGAACCATGGACGGAACTTAGGGGTTTAGATTAGAAAGGGAATTTAGGATTAACATTAGGGATTAATTAGCAGTTAAAAACCTAGAGTTAAATTTAGATTTTTATTAGAAAAGTTAAATTCTAAAGTCAAAATTTAGAGTTAACTTTGGAAAGTACAAAGTTAGAGTTAACTTTGGGAAGTAAAAAGTAGAGTAGGAAGTAGAGGTCAAAAGTAGAATTAAAAATCAACTTAGGAAGTAGATTTTTGAGTTAGGAATAGAGTTAAAATTAGAAGTCAAAACTTAGAGTAAATTGTGAAAGTAAGTTTAGAAGTTAAACCCTAGAGCTAAAAGTTGGAATTAAATTTAGGGGGATAACATTTAGAGTTAATCTAGGATTAAAACGATAGGATTAAATTTGGAAGTAGGAAGTCAAAAGTCAAAAGTCAAAAGTTAAGATTAAAATTAAAGGTTAAATTTTAGAGATAATTGGGAAGTAAAAAGTTAGAGTGAAAAGTTAAAAGTAGAAGTTAAAAGTTAAAGGTAGTGGTTAACTTTTAGAGTTAGGTTAGGAGTAAAAACCTAGAGTCAAAGTGAAAACGTAGAGTCAAACCTAGAAGTTAAAATTTGGGATTAATTTTAGAAGTAAAAATTTAGAGTTAAAAGTCAAAATCTAGAGTTAAACTAGGAGTAAAAACCTAAAGTGAAAAGTGAAAAGTTAAAGTTAGATTTAGAGGGTAAATCTTAGAGTAGTTTAGAAATAAAAACATAGAGTTAAAAGTGAAACTTAGAATTATCCTAGAAGGTTAAAACTTGGAAGTTAAGAGTTAGAGTTAATTTAGGAGTAAAAACCTAAAGTCAAAAGTCAAAACATAGAGTAGAAGTCGGTAGTTAATATTTAGAACCAAGTTAAAGAAGTAAAATCTAGAGTTACATTCAGAAGTCGGAAATTAGAGTAAGAGTTGGAACTTTAGGAGTAGCTTTTAAAAGTAGAACGTCTAGGTGGAGCTTTAAAAAACCCAAGATAGTCTTAGAGGCTCATGGAAGGAACATAGGGGTTCCTCTTTTCACGTAGATAGGGACGTTAGAAATGACACCAATTACCCAGTCAACCCTCGACATAGGATAGATAGTTAGGAAATTAGAATTTCACCATCACTCTGATCATTGCAGTTAGCTCGTGAGTCATTACATGCATTTCTAATTATTCGTTGCCATCCACAACACTTAGGAAACGTTAGCAAAAAAGATTCATTGCTTGGAAGGCACAGTGGACCGCGCTCACAACACCCCCATATATTTAAAAAGTGGATAAAGGCATAGAACCTGGTCGGTATTTGCTTTATTACCAAGGGTGGGTAATCTAGCGCCTACATGGAGCCACAATTTCGGTGGTCTAGTGCTCTAAACTAAATTCAAGCTTAGCATTTGTGTTGAATCATTTTTGTATTGGTATATATGAGCGCTTATTTACCCACCCTTGATGAATAAGTGAATACAACCAGGCTCTTGAGTCTTAGGTTCGATTTTTGTCCTATGGATGCCTAGCGTTAATCCATTGTGCCTTCCAAGCAATGGATCTTTTCTAACTCCTAAACATACACAACTTGCAAGAAAATCAAGAAAAAACTAATTCAATTTGCAATATTTATCCTAATTGGGGTACATTAACTAGGCCACTGTGATTTTTGAGTGAAAGTTGAGACAGTCTAAATTTAGTCTAAATGAAGTGAGAGATGATTTCATGTCATTTCTAAAAATATAAAATTCGAAATCATACGACCTTCCTAGCAAAAGTTATAGATGGATGAAGATATAACTTCTATAAGCCTATCTAAACTTCATCCATGGATTTAGAACCCTTCCTTATTCTAATTTACTTTGAATTTTGGACTCTGACTTCAAAATACCATTTTCTACCTAAGTTCTAAGTTTGAACTTGGATGGATGATTTTTATCCTATTTCATCCATATCATAACCCAAAATTCATCCATTGTTTACTCCTAGATGATTAAAAAATTTCCTAAAGTTAAACTAGTTCTGGACTCCACTAAGTTCTTTCTACCTATTTATAAATAATTTTCTATTTGGATGTCGTTCTAAAGATTCTATTTTACTTTCTACTTCATTCTTAAGGCACGGGGCTTTTACTATCAATTTACTATTTTTAGACTTTTGAATTTATCTTCTTGTAGTATCCAAAATTAACTTTCCAAATTGCTAAAGAATTCTAAGTTTGGACCTTCCTAGTGAGAGTTACAAGTGGATGAAGTTTGACCGCTAATTGGTACTTCTAACTTCATCCGTGGTTTTCTATTAACCTACAACTTGAATTCTAGTTTTTGTTTCACTTATGACTTCTAGTTTTATGCCTCTTCCTAATTTTCCATTCTTGTTCTTCTTGGATGAAATGTACTAATTTTCATCCAATGTGACTCCTAAACTTCATCTGCTAATATCTCTCTCAATTTTATTCAAAATCCGAAGTATAAGACGGTTTTGGAAACCTCTAATTAGGCTCTATAACACTAATATTATAATTTTTTGAATAATCCTAATCTAAATACTCTAAATTGATTTGGAAGTTCGGCCCTACTTTTAAATGTCTAATTTGATAATTTGAAAGAAAAAAACTATAATTAGGAACTTACCTTGAAAATGGTGTCGTTGTTGAGATAGTCATACACTCCTTCAAATTTTTCGTTGTTCACCATGGTTGGGGCCTTTGTTGAATTGTGCTCAATGCTTAAAGAAGGAGTTTTAATACAAGTTTACCAATTTCTTGGACTTCTTTCTTCTCTTTTTCTTCTACTCTTTCTTTATCTTCTAACACTATTCTAATTCAATTATTTATACTTCAAAGGTTGACTTGGCTAATAAATAATAATTAATCTTCTATCAACTCTTCAAGTCAATTATTATTTTATCTACATTCTAATGCTTCAAAGTGGCTCCCAAAGATTTCCACCTAATCTTAAATTCCAAATTGTTCTTCAACTTCTAATTGAACTTTCACGTCTTTCTACTTCATTTGCATTCTACTCTATTGGGTTTTGAAAGGTTGGAGAGTCCTATGAGAGGTTCTTTTTTGGCAATGGAAACGTTGCTAAGTGAGATATTCCTAATTTTCCTATACTTCTAATTCTCTACCTTCCTTCTAAGTTGACGTTTTGATGATGAATGGTTTGTCTAAACGGGTTCTAATTCCTATTTTTCTATTCCCTGTACTACTTCTATCTTTCCTATTTAAATTGCTAGTTTCCAAAAGACAAGCATAGGTGTGATTTTTGATTTAAAACTCAAAATTTGGCCTAAGGTCTAGTTTCCAACCGGCCATGAAATCAAGTTATGCAACCAAGTTTAGTTCAGCTCGCAGCCAAGTCAATTCAGTCGCAATCAAGTTCAGTTCAGTTGCAAGGCCGATCTATCCCCGGGCCACCAACCCCCCGCTGCCACGTGGCAGTCTATGAGAGGCCGGGACCCCTCCATGGACGGCTTGTATGACGGCTCCCCGGCTCTTGACTACTCCCCGCCTTGAAGCTCTCGACCTTGTCTGTTCCTAGCCTTGACTGCTCCTTGCTTGGCCTTCGGGCTGGTTAGGACTGCTCCCCACTCCAACTTGATGATTTGTTTTTGGTTTTCTACTACCAAGGGTCACTCTTTGATCTATTCGATTTTTGAATCTATCACAATACCCAAAACTTTGACGGATAGATGCTAAATTGAGCCAACACTTGAAACTATTGATTGGGGTGAATTTTGCCAAATTTTGGCACTATCTTTTGGAGACTAAACTTGATATTTCAAAATGGTATTTTGGAAACTAAACTTGGTAATCAGTGAGGGGAATGGAGATTTCGACTAGCACCTAATTTTTATAGATTTTTCAAGGACCTTTTAGAACCAAAGCTTTGCCGTATTTTCTCTCATACCCAAAATTCTAAACATAAAGGACTATAGCTTCGCCGTATTTTCTCTAACACCCGAAATTCTAAACATAAAAGACTATAGTTTTGCTGCAATTGTATCACATGCTAAATTCCCCAACAACTAGCAAATTCGCCACATGAACAATACCTCAAGGTTATACGTTAAGCACTAGAGTCCCCCCAAAGCGGCATTGCCAAGGTATGGTGGGGGGTAAACTTTAGGATTTATTCAAAGTTTCCAAATTTCAACAATAATACCTCAAAGGACTTCAATGCAAAAAACAAGACAAAATTTGAAGGGACCCCAATATCCTTCAAAAAAAAATTCAAAAACACCAATAATGAAGCTAAAATGCTCCCAAAATACACAATTTTGGCAACATGGCCTAAAACGGCCAAAATCCAACTAAATGGACCCAAATGTATAAAATGAGCCAAAATATGGCTACAAGAGGTGTTTGTGAGAGGGAAATGAGTCCCCTTATATCCATTTCCAAGGGCACTCACCCCCTCTCTTTTTCCTAGTAGTAATCTTATTATCTAAGATTTTCATCATAAATAATCAATTTTGACTTTCTACGCTGGTCCAAACTTCTAATTTTTGGAGATTAATTCTAAATTGAAAACCCATTGCACCGTTGGCTTCAGAAAGCCATTTTTAGACTAGAAAAACTTTCAGCCCTTAACCAAACTCCAAAAAATTCAACATAACCTATTGCTAATTAAACACCAAAATGGAGTAAAAATCCAAACCTTGGAGTTTGACTATTTTGATAAAAGTAACTAGCCTAAATTCTTTAGTAGATATGGGGGAGTAAAAAAAAACCTAACTTTGACCTCATTCTGATTTCGTATACTCTCGGTACGCAAGCCAATTCCACTGTAAACTTCAAATTTGTCAATTATCGGGGAATCTTGCCGGTTTGGGCATTTCTGGCTGTTGGAATGTCTTGAAACTTGGTGGGAAATTTTATTAGCATAAAATAAGATAATATAATTTTTAGTGAGATTTTAACGCAACCTGGATAATTTTTAGGAATTTCCCATCGTAGATTTTGGCGGTTGACCGTCTGGAAAGGCATCTTCTACAAGTCAGAAAATTTTGAAATTTTTTATGGAACCTCTCATAAAATTATACAAAGGATTTGCAAGCTCATATTCTTACTTTACAGAAAGGTCAAAGGAGAATCAAATTTTGTCTTCTCCTTTTAATTTCGGCAACTAGGGAATCTTTCACATACAAGAAAATTTTGGCAAGCCGATTTCGCCATTGAGTCCCAAATGTGATTTCCATCCTTAAACACCATACTCCATCCATAGATTCCTCTTACGGGTCCATCTTGAGTTTGTAACTCCTATAGGCCAACAATTGGGGTTTCCGCTATTTCTTCGATACTATGGGGAAAATGAAACCTATCTTTGGGAATGGACTTAGGACCTCAACAGTGTTCCCTCGGACCAATTTTAACCATAAGATGTCACATGGATCATAGCTTTGAGTTGTTTGGGCCAGGTTAACCATAATTTTATTATTTACCTACATTTCCACGTTTTAACCTATGTACAAATGGGAATGGGATTTATTTGGGAGGAAAAAGCCTCTAAAGAACCAAATGCTATATTAGTACATGATATACTTATTTTGGTTTTACTCTTTTGGGGGCTTTTTATATATAAAACTATACTTAAACTTGTAAAAATCGAAAAAAAGAAAAGTATGAGTCTCAAGTGACGAACAGGGTTGTCTTCCCAAACATCGCGACATCGCGACAACTCGACGTCACACAACGTCTAGTAGAGCCCCCGCAACGTCTAGTTGACTTTAAAATATATCATTAGAAATTTACGTTTTTGACATATTAATGTTTCATGTTAATGAAGTGTCTTAATTTCTTAAATACATATTACATTCTAATTTTAGGTTCATAGTTATAGTAAGATTTCAAAAATTTTCAGCTGCTAAAGATGAAATTACATTACGTAGTTGGACGCCCGTCTGTCAAGTTGTCCTATACGACACGCGACGTCAGACGTCCAACACGACACCAAAACCCCAAAACGTGTCAGACAAGACAACCCTGGTGACGAATTTGGAGCTCATAGTACAGATTGTCTCTCTTCATAAGCACAAAATTGGATATAATTTCATTCATCTTTCAGATTCAGGGCGAGGAGAAGGGACCCATGTTGTTGATACTCGAAAAATTAGGCTCTTGCCTGATTATGCTTCCTCAGTGACATACAAGTGCCTGTACATCATCTATGTCTTTGATTGTTTATACAATGTGCATCTAAGCTTGTAACGCTGCGGTGAGCGGGGTTGGAGGCCCGAAGGCCCCCTTAAAATTAAATCCAAAAAGGAGTCAGAGAAAGGCCGGAGGCACTGTAAAATGCCATACCCGACCTTCTATGTTACAAAACAACGGCGTCCACTCCGTTGCGAAAAAGATTTCAGTACATGCTAAAAGTTCCTTGTTTTTAACTATGCTACGAAAGTTGTTGCGGATCACCATGCCTGCATGCAGAGTGGAGATTTAGGTGGAGCTAAGAATCCTAGCTTTGCTAATATCCGTGCCGCCGTAGCACTTGCTACATTTGTCTGTCCATAGATGCCATAAAAGGAACGTCCTCATAATGTTCCATGGTTGTCCCTTGTATACATACCTTCCGAGCTTGCCGGTGTTGTCCATTGGTTTGCGTCCGATGATTGCCTCCTGGAGCGAGTCGATTGTCGGGGCTCTATATCCATTCGCAAGTGTGTTGTATTTCCCCCACAACTCCCGGGTGACGTGGCAGTCCTAGAACAGGTGGGATGTGTTTTCCATCGCGTAGTCACACATGGAGCATCCGACTTCCGCATTCGGAATTCACCATGAGAGCCATTCACCCGTCACTATGCCTCGATTGATGAATTGCCTTACGAACATGGCTTGCTTCTTTGGCCGGCTGCTGTGCCATAGCAACTTATAGATGAAGTCGATGTCTTTCTGTTGTAGACTGCGGTTCCACAGCTCTTGCACGCCGATCGGCCGTTCCCCTTTGCTTTTGAGACCGTGTGCATAACCCCGCTTGGATGAGTATCCGAAGAAGGGAGATCGTTTGAGCTTAGATGTCTTGGTCCAGGACCACTCCCCAAGGTCCCAGATCATTTGCTGGATGTTATCTTCATTGTAGAGCCAGACTGAGTTAGGGAGGCTGGTCTTTTCCTTCGGATTACATTCCTAGAACGACCTAGAATTGGCGTCCCAGAGAACCACCCTGATCTGTTGAAGCGGTGCTTGGAGGAGGGTGTGTCAATCCTCGTCTAGTGAGAGCATACCAGTTTTGGGATGAACGGTAAACCGTCAGATTTCGGCTTCCCTTGGTTGTATTAGCCTGTGGAATTAGACGTGCTGACTCCGGGGTGCTTTCAGCCACGCCACTTCTTGCCTGTCGGGATATGCCCGTGGGTCCCTGGGAACATGTGAGATGATCTTGAGTCGTCTGGCCGCACTTTTTTCGGTGATAGCTCCCCGTCTGGGTAGCTTCTATTGTAGCTCCTTTAATGTCAACCAGTCATGTTTGTCCTCGTTCCATATGTCTCTAATCTGCGTGATGCCGGCCTTTGTCCAAAGATGTAAATCCATATTCGGGCCCTTGTCTAATGTGGTATCGTCATCTTCTAGTATCAGCGGGTTCCCGAAGAGGGGCTGCCGAAGTATCTGGCATGTTTGAGAAGGTCTTGTCTGCTCCAAGCCGCCTTTCACTAAGAAGAACGCCTTGAAGCACGCCTGTAATAGGGGCAAGTGATTGTTCTTTCGGAGGCCCTTGCTAAAGAAGAGCCATGATGGGGCCTCATGCCACTTGGCATCCCCTAGTGGTTTTCCCTCGTTTACTTTGTGACGTATTAACTGCTTCCATGGTTCAGTCCCGGGGGAGAGTCCCCAGACCACCATTTTAGCCAAGAGAGCCTGTGTCTGTAAGAAAGGGTCCATGATGCCGATACCCCCTTTGCTCTGGGGTAGGATGCAGGCATTCCACTTAACCCTGGCCGCGCATCTCCCCTCTTCTTTCCCCGTCCATAGAAATTGTGTTATCAAACCTCTGATTAGATCGCAATTCTTGGCCGATATGCCGCAGCATGCGGCCGTGTACCAGCAGGTAGCTAGGATCACCTGATTGCAAATGATGACTCGTCCTGCCTGAGAGATCGTTTTGGCTGCCCATGTTCGTAACTTCTTTTTCAGAGTGTCCATTAGGGGAGCTGTGTTCGCCCCTAGTGCGAGGTGGAAACCGATCAAGGGACCCAAATAACGAACACCTGTTCCCTCTAGTACCCATTGGAGCCTGAAGCCTTCCTCCCAGTCAAAGGTCTTTGAGTTGCGTGAGGCCCATATGGCATATGTTTTCCCCCAGTTCACCTTTGAGCCTGGTCCAAGGCAGAATATCGAGAGAACCTCGTATGCCTTATTGAGATTAGCCACCGTCCCTGCTAAGTAGAGGGATGTGTCGTTTGCGAACAAAGCGTCCGTCACGTCCTTATCCCGGAAAGTGTGAACATGTGCATCTAAGCTACCTCAAGATTTTTGAAGATATTCTGTTGTTGTGTGCATGATTTTATGATTTTGTAAACCATATTTGGAGGTTCAAGAGTTCAATTCTAGCTGCCGTTTACTTACTGAAGACTTGAAGATTGAGTTCTTTTGTGTCATTCAATGATTGTCGATTAGATTGAATTCTTTTGCTTCATTGAATGATTGTCGATGACATTTAGTTCCTCTACTTCATTCTATGATTTAAGAAGCTGTCTTTGGAGCTTCAATGAAGTGTTAAAAATATATCTCGCTTTCCTTCACGTATTGAGGACTAGGGTCCTTTCATGAGCTTTGCTTTAGGGTGGACTTCGCAGCCCTAAATGAGGTTTCGCAATTTTTTGTTTTGCAATATTGTGACAAATTGAGCTATGACCATGATTAGACAATTTGGTATGCGTTCATGTGATCTCCTGTGGAATTTCCAAAGCTTCTTGTGCTTCAAATTGGTAGAATGCACCTTACTTGTGCTTAAAATTGGAGTGTTCGCTGTGCAGGTATACCTCTAGGATCAGAGCCTACGCAATCTCAAAGTACTCCCAATCCTCTACCAAGAAAGAAGAAAAGGAAACCAAAAACTTTCCAAGAGTTAGTACAAGACATGCAAGAGCAAAATCGTGTTCTCACAGAAAAAAATTGGATATGCAATTGACACATCAAGGTGACAAGCTTTTGTGCATGAAAGAAGAATCCAAGGCGAAGATGTTTTTGAAGAGATCAGAATCCCAGGACAAGAAAGAAGAGGCGAAGGAGAAGCTGCAGTTCATGAAAGATCAATCGCTGCAAAAGTTTACTCTCGACTCTCACAGTCTTGACTTGGAATTCATGAGATTCAAGCATTGTGAGTGTTTCTAACTCCATCCTTGAGTTAGAAAGTTACACACAGGCTCTAGCGGCTCATTTGTTGAAGATTTACTCCTGGTTGGGTGGTTCCTAATTAAGTGTTCGCCTTCCAAGCAATGGACATTTTTTGTGACTGATAATCCTGTAAAATTTCATTAATTCTAAAAAAATCCTAATTGGTAACTAGTTAAAATGTTATGGTTAATTTTTAAATGTGATTTGGTTTTGAAAACCTCTAAATTTTACCTATTAGATTATAAATTCTAACTTAAATTCTAAAACTCTAATCTAAAAACTAACTTCTAAAAGCAACGATTCTAACTTCAATTTAAAGGAAAAAACAAAGCAAAAGAAAAGGGAAAGACTAACATACCTCTGTGTCCATCGTAACCATGGTCCCGTCATTGCAAATTACCAGCATAATGGATTCGAAGTACCCGTCGTCCTCCATCATGTGTGCTCCGTCTATTTGATGAAATTTCGGTGTCAAAATGTGTGGAAAATCTTTTTTTCTACCTTCTTTTTAGCTAATTTCCTACAAAAGGTGGTTAGTTTAAAGTATTTAACTTAATTTTTTTGAGTTTAGGAATTTACATTAAATCTCTAGTGATTTTTAGTTGGTTTCTAAAACAACTCTTTGAAATAAAATAAACTTTAAGGCCCTATTTCCAACTACCTTGAATATTTATTTTATTCAAAAATTAATTTAAAAGATTAATATTTTTCAATTCTAATAAATATTCCAATGAATAGTTAAATTTGTTTGTTATTCATTAGTTTATTATTTTTGTTGGATTAATTTAATGTTTTTGTTGACTTTTTATCTTTTTCTATTTGGCTTATTAGGCCTAATAAAACAAAATCTAAATCAACATTCAACCAACTAATTCCTTCCAAAATTCTAATTAGTGGAAAAAAACAAATTCTTCAATAGTAAAAGGAATAAGACCAAAAAATTATTCTAAATGAATAGTAAATGAATAGGAAAGAAAGAATAAAATAACAAAAAATTGTCCCAAAATGTATAGTAAATGAATAGGAAAGATATAAAAACCAAAACAAATCCAAAATGAATAAAAAAAGCACAAAAAAACTAAAAACGAGGCCCACATGAATAGTTAGATGAATAGGAAAAAAAAAAAAAATCAAGAACAATTTCTCGTCAATAGTAAGATGCTTGAGAAATATTGGTTATTTAATCCCAAATTCCTTCTTGAAGCCGCCACTTTGTCTTCTTCTTCTTCTTTAAGTGTATTTCAATTCAATTCTTGGCTATGAAGTATTGAGAGTTTGTGAATTGGTGTGTGGGATGCTTATTTATGGGTTGTAGATAGATTTATAGAGACGTCAAGCAAAATTTAATCTTATTTGGAGTGATTCCAAATTTCCAATCAAAGTTTGGGTTGAGATCAAGCAAATTGAATCTTAGTCTAAGAGTTTCCAAATTCCAAATCAGAGTTTGAGTTTCAAATTTCCGAAATTAGAGTTTGAGAGCTCACCTTTCCTCCCTATTCAGGCGATCAGTCTTGTGTAGTCAGTCGGCTCTCCGTCTCTCCAGCCCAATCACCACTGTGCAACCACATGGCTCCCTCCGGTTCGCTCCCAGTCAGCCCGTTCCCTTTAGTTGTTCCCCTTAGCAGTTCTCCCTGCTCCCAATACCCATCAGGCTCCGATATCCAACCGGGTCTCTTTGTTAGAGGGTTGCTATTATGTGAGCATAGAAGTGTGAACCCATGAGCTTAGAATACTACACACCTATGTTATAGGTGAATATACAATAGAACCCGTCTATGATTATAGAGTGTATATGTTACAAATATCCATATTATAGGTGTTTATGATACATACACCTTCTATAGTGTGTGGTATCTATATTATAGGTACCTATATTGTAGGCTCAATGCTCACAAGCTCGCATTCTTGGATTCACATACTAGCACCATTGTATTACTCTAGTGCTTTGTTCTTCCATGAACAATGGCAAAGCTATTAATTGTGAAGCTCAAATTGTCCATTTGTTGCGACTACTCCAATTTGTGATGTTGCAAACTGCCTGAAGCCAATGTAATGCATTTGTTTATTCTTCATCCTACATAACTTTGTGAAATGCACTTATCTATTGAAATGTTTTTGTCAAGGGTCATGTTGCTCCTGTGGCTATGCTTAGGAATTTGGGTGCAATTTTTTTAGGAATCCAAGATACTAGCAAATAGAATTTGTATTAATGTGAAGAATTAATGTGAATCAATGTGAAAAATTATTAGTATCCGCGACGTTGCTTGCTCTCATAAAAAGAATTAGGACCTTACATGGTTAATTCTTAAAGGACCTTGAGGATTAATAGTATCCATGAATAACTTTCAAGAGAAAAGCACATAAACAAACAATTTACCTATGTATTCATCCATGAATTTAATAATTTTTAGTTTAACTACCTTAACCCCTAAAGGACTGGCATGCATTTTTTGGTTGTGTAGAAATTTTGGGCAGGTATGTGTGACTAGAGATTTCTATATTTTAAGCTAAAATTTTAATAGAAGGTGGACGCAAGGAATATCTTTCATATGCACTAAATTTCATGACATTTGGAAATAAGAGTCAAAAATTATGGCCAAATATGTTACTTTTTTTTGTAATTGGGCAGTCCGGGCAGATCAGAAAAAATCACTTTTTTCAAAAATAAAAATTTGAAATTGGTTTTCTAAGGTTATATATACGAGGAAAGCTTTAAATCATTCAATTTCAATCAATGAGTCAAAAATTATGAGGATTTTTAGTTTGCGGGCAGTTATGGATTTTTTACTCTCAAATAAACTTTGAAGTTGTTTATTTAACTCAATTTTTAATTTTTTTTGAAAAAAAAAATTATAGGATGTAGGTTGTTTATCACAACATTACAACCACTGGGATTGACATTTTTCAATTCCATAATTAAATTCTTAACAATTTAGTATTTTGGATCATTATCTACTTCTTTCTATTTACTATTTTTTTGTATATGTTGTACAATTCCAAATGATTTGAAATTTTTTAAGCATGTAGCCAACTTGTTTAGAAAAAATAATTCAAAGAAGCACCACCATTTTGGACATTTTTTCATACAACTGTGACCTTGTGAGGTGTAGCTGCCCTGTTTTTTGCAAGGACAAGAAAAGGATTTTTGCCAATTCAAATGCTAATATCTTCCAATCCGCAAGGTGAAAAATTCTGAATTTTTTTCCACATCATCTAAAACTAGTTTACTATAAGCTCCTATGATTACATGTGTCAAAAAAGTTTTTTTCAAGAATTTGGTACTTGTACTAAAAATGGCAATTTTTGAGTGTTTTTGGTGAAAACATAGTTATGGAACTTTAGGGGTTAATGATACGATTGTACACTTCGAGAATTAACCTTAAAACATTGCTCAAGCCAAAAAGTGTCCAATGTGACTTTCAACATTACTATAGAAACGAAGAATGTACCTTAGTGATAGGTTTCATTTTTTCAAGGTTAATCCTTGAAGGATGTTGAGGACCAAAAGTGTTCAATGGATGACTTCATTGTTCTATGTAGAAATAAAGAATGCACCCATTAGTCCAATAATTGGATCATTTTGGTGTCTAGTCTACTTTGGTCATGGGGGTTGTGTCCCTCAAAGGTTACCCTAGAAGGAAGTTGTGTACCATAGTAGTCCAATAGATGACTTTACTATTAACTGTAGAAAAAGAGAATGCACCATTAGAAGAGATTGGAGGGCATTGGAGGGCCGTTTTAGGCCCGTTCCCAGATCTGTTCTTGATGCAGGAAGGGAGCGTCGGGCTGCTGTTAGACCCTAATTACCAAAAAAAAAAAAAAAAATTTGCTTCTGAAATTTTAAAAAAACAGTAAGAAAAAAAAATCAAAAAATCAAAAAATCCGACGTGGCACTCTCTCGACCACGTCAGCTTGCGCGTGTGGCAGAGTTCCCAGGCAGGGAACTGCCTGATAACTTGCGGGCTCTTAGAGCCCTCAAATCTCTTCTAATGCTATTGGTCCAATAACCCCTAAAGGACCGAGGCTTTTTTCCCATCAAATAACACTTGAAACTGCCATATCTATTGTGAAGAGCAAAAAACTTTAAAAAAATAAATTTTGCATATCTAACCATACAATCTTATACTAGACTAGTATAAGTACGTATAGAAGAAATTTCAGAAACTTCAACCGCATGGATTGCAAAATATTTGCATCCAAAGTGAAGAAAAATAGTTTTTTTACACCTCTATGACTAGATTTTTTGGCTTTGAATCTTTTCGACTTAAATTTTTTGTACTACTGATTTTGATTTTTTAACTTTTTATGTTTCATATTTGAGTTGAGAATATTAGAAAAAAATTCAGGAAAAAAAATTGAATTTTCACTCATTAAAAAATTGTTAAGCAGAAGTAGGTTCAAGAATGAAGGAAAGATAAAACCATTAATAACTCTAAGATGGAGTTGAAACACAACAATCCCAATTGTGAGATTATTCTAGCAAGCAAATTTAACCCTGTCCAACAATTTTTTCTGGAAAATTATATAAATTGCATTCAAAAATGAATCCTATAGGTTATTTTTTCAAGAAGATGCTTAGATTGCCCGAAAAACTAAGATTGTCCATAATTTTTTCATCACAAGTCCAAATTGAATGAATCAAAGCTTCACATGTAGACAAAAATATTATATTTTAGGGAAAAAAAAATTAATAATTATTTTGACTTTTTGTGGTTTTTTTGGCTGACCGCCAATCTCCATTATTGGCTTATTGTGCCATAATTTCTACTCCCAGGCACCGATTTAAATAAAAATTATATATCCATGAAGCTTTTGCAAAAGTACACAACTTCAAAAAATCTCAAATTTTTTTATTACAAATTGAGACAATAGGAACCTACCCGGACCCAAATTGTCCTTTGAGGGGACAAACAGTCCTTTAGGGGATAATCAAAGAATTTTGGTGACTACCTTGGTTACGGGGGGTTGTGTCCTTACAAGGTTAATAGAAAAGATTGGCACAGTAAGGTAGAAAGTAAGGTAGGAATACCTGAATGTAACAGGATTTATTTACTAACACCTAAACAAGCCCTAAATCAAGGCAAGGTTGCGGGCAATGTGGATAGTGGTATTTTCTGAAGTAGTTAAAATCATAGGGGCGGATTTTGCATTGGCTAATCACTTGCGCGTCATAGAAGCTTAGGGTCTGTTGCTTTTGAGTGTCTCCGTGAACATTTGTGTATCAGTCTACGGTCCACAGTAGGTGAACTTACGCAGTTGCTTCAAGAAATTCTTATCATATTCATACAAAGTCGAAAAAATAAGAAACCAATTTTGTTGGTTTCCTAAACCAATTCTTTACAAAAAGCACATCATTTTTTTTGGTATGCACCCTCCAGAATAAGTGTCACATTTAGGTGCTTCTACGTTTGACTTTTGAGGGTGAAGAACAAGAAAATTACTCAGTTCAATATTGAAATGGTTCAATTTGACCCCAAGGTGCAAAAAAAAAAGGGGGGACGAGAGGGGAAATTCAGTTGGCAACGGAGGGCCGCGCTGGTGGCCACCGCCACGCCAACCGCTCGCTTCGTCATCACCCTCTTCCGTTCAATCCAAGTGCGTCTCTTCAATCCAAGTGAGAGTGAGAGTTTTCAATTTCTGGAGTCCCTGGTATAGAATTGAAGGGTTGTAGTTTTTTAGGTTTGTAGATTTTTAGGGTTTGTTTTTGGAGCCCGACGATGCGCGCATAGCGTAGCGTTTTCTCATGGGGCCATGGCGTCTCTCCGCCTGCCCCTGCGTGTCTATGTCCCTCTGCTGGCGCACGGCGGTCCGCTTCTGGTGTCTCCGCCGATTCGCGCACTCCAGCCCTTGCAATTCCCAGGAAACTTCTCCCCTTCCTGTGAATTCTTCGCACCGGCCATATTGGCTAACTGGCGAGAATCCGTATCCTCGGGAGAACGACGAGAAGGCGCACCTCGTTCGTCAGGTTTTGGATCTCAGTGACGATCTCTCTGTGAAACACGTCCTTAGCTGTTGGGTGAGGAAGCTGGGATCGAAACCGAATTCCAATGTTCGCTATGTTCGGTATGAGCAGGTGGCGAGGACGGTGAACGCCGTTTTGCAGGAGCTTGGAAGACAGGGCCACGCCAATGCGGCACTCGAAGTTTTCCAGTGGATGGAGCTTCAAGGGTGGTGTCGACTGGACCCGCATTTGTATACGACCGTGATTGACACGCTGGGGAGCTCAGGGTGCTTGGATTTGGCGGAGAAGATCTTCACGGACATGAATGAGTCGGTTCAGAAAGACACGGTGTTGTATAATTCGCTTTTGCACGCTCGGAGTCAAGCAGGGCAGGTGGACGCAGCTGTAGAGCTTTTTCAGTCGATGAAAGAGAAGAAGTGTAGGCCGGATTTGTATACTTATAACACGATTATGAACATGTATGTCAAGGCCGAGACGGGCCTGGCGAAAGTGCTTTCGATATTCAAGGAGATGTGTCTGCTGGGGATACAGCCAGATGTGGTTTCCTATGACATTCTTTTGGCAGCTTGTGCTTCGGGAGAGCGGGTGAAGGAAGCGCAGCGGATTTTTGACGCTATGAAGAAGCGCGGGGTGAAACCGACAGTTGTAACGTATACATCTCTCATTACCGTTTATGCGCAAATGGGTGCGTGGTTTTTGACCTAATCTGTCTTGTTTTCGCATTTTAGGGTTTTGCAACTTCTGATAGGCAATTTGAATAATGGGGATCAGATAGAGGTAGTTCCCTTAGCAGACTGGTCAAATTTTTATATGTTCTCGTTAGCGGATGAATGCGCCAAAGAATGCATATACGCAAAAGCTACAAATTCTCAAAGTTTTATTGGTAGATGACCTAATAACGTCAGATGTTTAGGTGGTCTACATCACTTGAACATATGTTTAACAGATGTTAGGTGGTCTATATCCTTTTATTCTGTATGTAATCATTGTCTTAGATTTTAGGGTGGCGATTTTGGGTCAGTGTTGATTAGGGTTGTCCCTACCTTACATTGTCTAATACTGTAGGTTGTGGTTGAATTTCATGTGACTGCTGTGAACCAATTCCTGAATGTAGGATTTGAGATAATATTCATCATATGAACAGTTTGTTTCTTTGACTCCGAAAGGACCAAGAAGCTCAAATTCGGCCTCATGGTTTTTTTAAATAGTATATGGATACTCGTTTTAGCCCAATTTTATTTCATTTTGGGCCAGCACATGCGATTGTTCTTCACGGATTTTGGTGATATAAACTTTGGTCCATTTGGATTCTATTATTTTCAGTGTGATTAATCGATTTGATCATTCTCGAACCATGAATCCTTTTCCATTAGAGATTGAGTAGCCTGTGTTTGGGGTAACTGTTATATGCTGGTTGTCCCGTCCTGCTGTGAATGAGAATTAGCACTACTGTAATGTTTTCTAGCGCTTCTCAACCAGTTGGACCAATCACCGCTGTTGGTCATCTGGGGATGGTCGTTGTTCAGTATGACGTGCTTGAGCAATTGTATCCTATGTTCATGGTTGTGTCAAATTTTGCAGGAGATTTTCGATCCGCTATGCAAGTATTTGGTGAAATGGCGACAGAGAAGTGCGAACCAAATGTGAAGACTTTTACATCACTTATAAATGCTTGTAGGGGAGGTGGGCACGTTGAAGAGGCGCAGACAATATTTGAAGCCATGAAGGAGTATGGTGTGAAACCAAATGTCATGACGTATAATGCTTTAATTAATGTGTATACTGAGCGGGGTGAACAGGGTCGTGCACAAAGTCTTTTCCTTGAGATGGTGCAAGCTGGGCTACAGCCCACCGGCGTGTCCTTTACAGTCCTTATGTCCAGCTTCAAGGCGACTGGAGCTTTTAAAGACGTGAGTACCTTAATGCAAGCTAGTTTTTTCTGTTGTCTCCACTCTTTTGAAGATCAAGCCTGAAACGAATTCATGAGTTGGACTATGTAGCACATGTTGTTTTAAGAATTTGCATATCTATTTCTTTCTTTGTTCTCCTATTTTACACGGTTTACTGCTGGAGTTTGCTAACATATGGTTGTTCGTCCGATCGTTAAAAGATAGAGAGTCTGAGTTCAATGATACATTTTGATGGGATGAGAAGTCTTAATAAATATATTCTTTTTTGAGTGTTGCTTTGTTTTGATCAATCGGTTTGTTTGCTGTATTGCAGGCTTTATCTATTTATGATCAGGCAAAACAGTCTAATACTGTTTGTAGCATACAGACCTATACTGAGGCTCTGGACAATTGCTCAAAGGCAAAGAACATTGCAGGAATGATCAGAGTTTTGGACGATATGAGAGCAGCAGCAAGTGTGCCAAATTCTGTAACGTGTACCGTGCTACTTGTAGCTCTAAGTTCGAAATGCTCCAACAATTTTGAAGTCTCGAGTCTGCTTCAATCTCTGAAAGGCTTTGATTCAGAGCTCGTACAATGCTGTTATTCCCTGCTGACTGATAGTGCAAAGATTGATCAAGAGGTAACCGTTTCTTCGCTGGAAAAGTGCTGTTTGATTGATTGCATGATTTTGTTCAAATTAGTTTCATCCTGCAAGTTCTATTTGCAAACTATAGCTCTGTCAAATCTGATCGATTTCATGCTTGCAGGTGACAGATGTCTTGGGCAGATGTTTTAGTTATATTGCACAAGGGGATGTCAAAACGTGGACTGCGTTAAGCTCCTCTCTTTTGGACGCACTTTGGGCTTTGGGTTGGTATCGACGAGCTGCGATAATTTTAGGTTGGGTATGTGATAACAGCAACATTCACGATGATCTCTGCGTGGTGACACCCAACGAATGGAAGCTCGATGTGCGTCATCTTTCATCTGGTGGTGCTACAGTAGCTTTGTATCAGTGGCTAGCTCACCTCCTCGGAACTGCTCGACAGCTTGGTGATCTTGGGTACAGTGACCTTGAAGGGGAATTGGTGACAAAGGTCGAAGTGAAAGTGTCATTTTTGCCTCAGTTTGAAGACCAAGAGTCGCCTCTTCGTGAGTCTGTTAATGCGATTGAAGAACAGAAGGCCTTTCCCAGATTCGTAACAGTGGTTAGTGGATGGGGGAAATTAAGCAAGGAAGAGGGTAGGTCGCAGGTGAAAGCAAGTATTGAAAAGGAAATGAACAAACTTGGGGCACCACTTCGAACATCAAGTGATGCTGGAAGGTGGACAGCAAATGGGGAGGCACTTCTGCGGTGGCTGCTAAGACCTGAAACACCTTCTCGTCTCATCCTTTGGGATACAGCAGCACGAAATTCACATTGAAAAGGTTGAAGCTCAATTTCAATATCTTGATAACGAGCTGGATGCAGTTGCTGAATGACTGCTTGTGGCCTCCACAATACTTGTTCCTCATCGCTGAGCGTCCATTTGCTTCACCAATGGAAGTGGCATCTCCTTGAAGCAGTATTCAGAGATTCTTACCATTATTCATTTTACAAAATTAGTTGGTATGGATGACCTCTTCGTAAGTTGCTGCATTTGAGCGACATCACTTTATAATACTGCCGGTGGGTAACCACAAGAATTTCGTGCCAGCAACCGTTATTTGAACTGCCAAATCATAAGGTGAGAAGCGTCGTCACCTTGAGTCACTGGACTTTTTTTGTCGTGAATTTAATGAAGGCATGAATTTATAAATGAACACATATTGCTTTCAGTATGAAACTTAACAGTGTTCGGCCTATTTACCGTATCTATCGTCTACTTAGCATGTTTTGGTTCGTCTTTTCGAAGCATCTGATTGAGTTGAGTAACTTACTGGTGGGGTTTACTTTGTTGATTGAAAAGATTGCGAGGGATTTGTACATTTTTTAGGATGGTGACTTCCTGTTATTGAGTGGACAAAACTCATAAATTGTTCTGTTTCTGTTTTATAGGATTTGGTCAGAACGGGGGAAGAGGATGCCTGAACGCTTCAAATCAACAGTCTTCATGAGCAATGTTTGATATTATTACCCC
Source organism: Pseudisothecium myosuroides (assembly GCA_951799445.1). NCBI lineage: Eukaryota > Viridiplantae > Streptophyta > Bryopsida > Hypnales > Lembophyllaceae > Pseudisothecium > Pseudisothecium myosuroides. The sequence continues at coordinate 19,201,331 of OX637287.1, read as the reverse complement.
GAGTATGGCTCAGAGAACCTTCAAATTAGTACTGCACAAAGAGATCATGGATCACGTTCTCAAGCGTTATGGAATGTAGGCTTGCTATGTCCGTGCAGTGTGATAAGACTTAACTTGGAGGTAAGTATAGTGAGATGGTTAGCTGCCTACGATCACTTGCTACTTCTTCGAGTTCTTAATTTGAACTGTCTATCCGGGACGCCACTTAAAAAGTATGTTGGGATTTTCATCTACATGTAAGTTAGACTTGATACAGAATAGAATGTCCTGCCAGGGAGTCCTGCAGGGTCTGTGCTATCAATATATGGCGGACGAGAGTATTTGCAATGTCTGCCATAGTATGATACAGGATCAGGCAATCCCCTGGTTATATCAACTGCTTACTATGACACTATCAACAGGGTAGCTTGGATACCCAGTCAATTCGGCTGGTTCGGCTGTTGCTACTCTCGATGTACCATCTCTCTTATTCTGTTCGGAGCTCACTGCCAATGAGTGAAGTTTCAGTAACCCTTTCTCTCGAATTGATGAGCAATTGCTGATTGAAGTAGGCTTTTCCACCTACAGGGAAGAACGGTTATTTTTGTTTTTATCCTCTGGAGCACACCCTGAGTTCGAGCACTGAGTCAAATAAATTGATTGTACGGAAGAAATATCCTATGCAATGATTGTGGAACAAGTTTGGGAGATTGACGATACCGCTGGCTGGTTGCCACATTTCTACCCACTCATCAACCTGGTATGATACAGTGGCCTATTGTTTGCTTCTGCCTCCCCTTATTCTCTAGAGGCAATAATGATATAACTGTCGATTTCGTATATTTAGGAGACCTCAGGTATCCATCTATCCTAGTTTGCCAACCAACACTTTTTCCTTTTGTGGTTCTTGATTGCCAGTTTCTTCCACTGGCATGGTCTCTGTCGTGGAACTGAGGAGGGTATCAAGTGTTGTAGCCTTCAGTATTAATAATTCTAACCCACTACTGATTGTGTTGAAAAGGAGCTCCTGCCAACGTCCTCTATCCGTGTTTGCTCTGTCAAGATTACGCGTTTGTCTGTACCTGTATTGTATTGCTGTGGTGCTGGTTCTCATGCGTGTTAGATTGAACAGCATCATTCTGTTAGCGTCCAGTTCTGCTTCCATGAGTAGGGCTGGCCGGGACCCACTGGAAGTCAATGATGAGTAGGGTACCTTGGTGTCTTGCTCACCTTGTTAGTGCTGGTTTTTTGTCGAGAATTTCCCTTCACTCCTTCAGTAGTACCTGATAAATGGGGCTTGTAATCAGTGAGAGCGTTACCCAATATGTTCATGGAATCGGAAAGACGAAGTCGTGGTATTCTGTTGCTATGCTTGTTTGCATTCTATTGTGCATCTTTCTGGTCACCTGTAACAGGGTCTCCTTACTACACTTCCGGTGATTATGGTGATTGCAGTGATTATGCCCATTTAGCCTTACAATGTGTCCTGCGGGTAAAGTGAAATAAGTGCGGCCACTTTCTCTTTAATATGAGCAGTCAATGAATTATTGTGGATAGATCGAGTGGGATAAGGAATTCAGATTAACTAACGAACTTTTACTCTTGCCCGAATGGCTACATTTGCACGTTTTCGAACAGAAGCAGACCTGCTGTTCTGATCCATGCACAAAAAACAGTCTTTTCTTTTTCGCTTTCTTCTGGTAAAAAGTCTTCTTCCTTAAGTGTTGTGACCACAGTAACACTGAAAAACACCTCCTGAAATTTCGGAGGCCTCTTTCAATGGCGTAAATATGTAAAGTAGGAGACAAGGCTTTTGTGAAGTGAACGCACTCCATGTATCTCAAAAGGTAAAATATGTAAAGTAAGAGGCAATGATTTAGCGCAGTGAAAGTTCTTTTTGCTTTCGAGTTGCAACACAAATATAGAGCCCTTTTGAAATAGACCCCAAAGTTATAGGAACTGCCTTTTTATTACAAATATGGATGTGACACCATGTATCCGAACCTCACATGCACAGTTCAACTTCCACAGCCCAAAACGTGGAAATGCACCAGAAAGAAAGAACTCCATCCTCTTATTCAGGTTGGCGTGGACAAAGAGTTCGCTCATCTTGGGTCCCATGTACATGTTTTCAGGGGTAGACTTCCATGCACCTAGAATCCCTCAAAGCTTTGCTTCTTAGACAAAAAGAAACTTGGGAATTCTACATGGAAGTGTGCAATAGTTGCAAGAAGACAATCAAAACGGTTGGTCGGCAAAAAATTTGAAGTAGGCTTGGGAAATGTAGGGGAGGTGAATTTTCGACTTCCAGAAAATTGTTTTTTTACATTGAACATTTGGGTTGCTTTAAGTTTGACAACAAGGCCAAGCTACTCCTCTCCTCCTACTCACGTAGAAATGAACCTACTGTTGGTGAAGGCAACTCCTGACTCTGGAAACCTCCAAAACTCATTTCCAATTCCGACCCGACACAGCACGGAATGTTCTCTCGATACGGTAATCTGTGGTGGCGAGAATGATCCACCATTTGGGAAGTTCTGCTTGCCACCCACCCAACCCACCAGTAAGCCCGTCCGGACTCCGGCGGAGGATAATGTGGTGGCGATGTCGTCAATAATGTCATTAGTTTTGTGGCCCAAAGCTCCTCCATGTCGAGCGAGCGAGACTAACTAATTGAGGAGAAAGCATGCGCTTCCCTTTAGCAGAGGGGAAGTGCGTGCAGAAGCCAACATGAATTCAAGGGACTGAATGATTGCAGTGCAGGCAGGCATGGCAGGCCGGGTACACTACAACTGTACTGTACATTACATTACTACTGAAAGTTGGCCCCACATGAATTTGCAGCTAGCGCACTGATTGAATCGATCGAAGGAAAGGCAGAACCAACGCACGAACTGAAGTTAAGGGACTGAGGAGGATCTCCATCCCCACTGCATGCTCCACAATTGTTGGGCTGCCGTGTGACCTCCCATTCATGCAGGCCTGCAAACAAACAAACCAAGCTAGCACGCTCTACCCTTGTTGTTTCACACTTTCATGGCTAGCTTTGGGGGAAGTCCTAGCTTTCCATGTTCTCCGATCTCTTTTGGTAATGTAGGCACAGTTTTGACCCTAGCTAGCTAACTAGCGGAGCACTCAATCATTTGCCTCGGTTGCTGTTGAGAGAAATGTCGGGAGCATCCCCAGGCGCAATTATTTGAGTTGAGTTTTGACATTGCTAGATGAGAAAGAAAGTCACCGCCCTAGCCACATTACGTTGTGGCTTCAGTTCATGGCTTCAGTTGGTTGGGGTTTACCTGGAATTCGCAACGAGGGTGACGAGAGAAGCCTGACATGATGAAGTCACCGACTGCGGATCGGAGGCCACGCAACTGAACTCGACGAGGACCCAAGAGTGACACGTTATCTGGGCCTAGAATTCTCGTAGGGTCTGATTCCAATTTGTATTTCTAGTTTTGTAAAATTTTGGGAATGAAGGTATTAGCAATCCTGAAAGGACCTTTATACAAGTTGTTTTGTAATTTTTCAACACTTGGGAAATATTCTATGAATTTCAAAATTGGAAGTTTAGGATACGTCACCATGTCTCAACTCACCTTAACCTGAAAGAACATAGCCCCCATGACCAAGGTAGTCACCAAAATGTTGTGATTATTGAACCAATTGGTGCATTCTTTGTTTCTACAATGATCAATGAAGTCATCCATCGAACACTTTTGTCCTTGGACGTCCTTCAAGGGTTAATAAACACCCTTGAAACAGAAAAAAATGCTCATGAACTTCCACTGGTTGGGGGCCTCCAAGAATTCTACTACTCTACCAAAAACTCAAAGAATGGCATTGTGTGACTTCACCGTTTGGATGTTCATTGTATTTTTTTCTAGCATGTATGTATGTATGTGTTTGATTTATGGATGATCCTATTATCAATTATTGGTGCTCTAATAAAATGAACTTTGAAACTAAACATCTTTTGGTTTCTGAATCATAGTTCTTCAATTCCACCTCAACACAAGAATATTATAGGACATGTACATGATTACTTCTTCCTAATTTCAATTAGTTCTAATCTTCATCCATTTTCATTATTTCTAGTTACTTCCATCCAAGTTCCATCTATATCTCATCCCAATCTTTTTACACTAACTAGATCACAATCATCCGTTACTTCATTCAATTAGTACAAGGGCATCTTGCACTTTTTAAACCTTCACACTAATTAAATTAACTTTTGAAAAAAATATATAACAAACTAAGGTGGATCCCCCCAAAATGCACCACTAATGCAAGACCACCATCATCACTATGTATACATTTCTAAAACCAATATGCACCACCTTGGAAGAAACGATTTTAGAATCCTTTCTAAAAAAAACTTTGACCCTTCCTAACTTTTGCATACAATATCCAAATGTTTGGCATTCTTTGGTGAGTTGAAACCTCTTTTCACTTGCCGAGAAGGAAATACAAAAATTTGTGTACACAAAATAATGAAATTAGGTTGCCTTAACAATTAGGTTGCCTTACTTTAAAAAAATTACTTTACAAGCCATCAAAGTCAACAAATTTTCCATAGATATTTCGGTTTGTACACAAGGACGTTCATGAGTCCCAATTACAACAATATATAATTCAAAAGTAGTAATAATTCTTCTAAAGAAACTATAAATATTTATATAGTGTAGAATGTCAAGAAATTAGTATGGGGCGACCTAATTTCACTATTTAGTGTATAATCTGGGCAGTGGGCACAGTAGCAAAACTGAGTGGCGGTTTGGGGATGCCCACCCTAACTTGACCTAGGTTTCCAATGCCCAGTTTCCCACTCACTCACTCACTAATTGAGAATTAGCTTAATTATTATTGAGGGACCAATTCAGTTGCTAATAAAATTCCAAACACACCATGTGCCCAGTGCAGTTCAAAACCAACATGAAATCTGCCAATTATCAGTCTGCTTTGCCACTCTGTCAATATGCTGCAATCAGTAGGGCATCAATTATAGGAAAAAGTAAAGAGCACCTCAACCACATTTCCATACTTGGATTCAAAATCTCAAGCAACCAATGTGTGAAAAGTAAAAGATTTTGTTGAAAATTCTCAGGCGACGCCTCAAACAAAGTCCACCCAAAAATTATTGCATAACTCAACCCATCTGCGGGACCCAGATTCGGTTGACTTGAAATTAAAAAAATAATAATTAGATCACTTCGCAGTTCGCACCATTGTAATTTTTTTGGATTTTCACAGATCACTCATATTGTATTCTGTGACCACACTATATTGAATTTATCTTAAATACTCTGAAATGCTACAATAGTGCTCCTTGCATAGGGAGGGCGCTAAATGTTGCCTTGGAAGGTGGGCCTTGCGGGCCGAATTTACCCTAGGGAAAACGCAGGAATTTTTTATTTGCCACAAAATTTATTTTTTTCAAATTCTGAATTTATATTTGCAATCAGAGACCCCAAATTAGCTAGGAGGGGTCTTTAACATACCCAAGAACGACACAAAATAGGGGGCTCTTTTTTTATTTTTACCCCGGATTTACCTTGTAGGGCCCACCTTCGAAGGCAGCATTTAGCGTTTTGCCTTGCATATGAACATAATTCTAGAATTAGTATGTTAGCATTCTTAAAACACAACGCAATAATTGAATTAACTTGTGTGTACTCCTGCAATTAAAAAGATTAGTTAGTGACTACTTCAAAAGTGAACATGTTTGATACAATAGAACCTTCCTAAGTCGTTCCTCTATAAGCAGATAAACCTCCGTAAACCAATCTGTCAGACCGGTCCTAGACTAGGCCACATAACAAAGGTTGTGACTAAAAATGACCCTCTAGAAGTCAATAAACCTCTATAAACTAATCTGTCAAACCGGTCCGGGACCTATCAACTTAGAGAGGTTCTACTGTACTTTTATCCATTTGAAAAGCCTCACCTTACTCATTGTGTGAATTAAAATTAAAATTGAAAATATGAAAATTGTAGTAAAAGACATATTGGGCAATATAAATTTAAAAGTCCAATTCAAAAGTAATTATTGTTTTTAAGCAATTTTCTTTTAGTACTCCAACCCAATTTTATTACCATTTTCAATATCCCTCAATTAAAATTCAATAAATGTTCTGCAAACCTCTTCTGCATGAACGTTTCTAACATGTTGACATTTACCATCTAGTACTCCATTCAAAAAATTGTTAAAAACGAACACACATAAATTTTAAATGACATGAAGTGCAAAAAAAATTCAATTTGAGTAGTGTTTTGATGGAACTAAGGGCAAACATAACATTTAGTAGCATTAGTGTCCACTTGGCTCTATAGTGTTGGATGTGGAATATTCCACACCCAACATACTTTGCATCCTCTACTTGTTAGTAGTTACTAATGAAAGACTATTGGGTGTAGAATATTTCACACCTAACACTGTAGTGCGATAGCAGTGCACGTTAATGCTAATGAATGTTATGAAAGACTGAATTGACTATTACACAATATTTGTTGTTTGCAAATTGATAGTTTTTTGTGTAATTTAGGTATATGCAAATGATCATTTATAATGATCTAAATTCATATTAAAAATTAAAATTTTAACCCCTAAAATCTCATGGCCATTTCTTCATAAAAGAAACACTAAAAACTGCCATCTCTATTGCAAAGAGCAATAAACTTTACAAATTCTTTTTTTCCATATTTAACTATAGAATCTTTGACTAAATTAGTATGAAAATGCGTGGAAAAAGTTTCAAAAAATTTCACCATGTAGATTCCAAGATATTTGCGTTTAAAGGAAAAAATTGGATTATGCATATTTTGGACTACATTATTTGATTTTGAGTCTTCTCAATTTAAATGTTTTGCACTAAATAGTTTGATTTTTTTTAAAATCATGTTGAAGAGTTGAGTTGAAAGTACTGGATTTCTTCTTCAAATGCTTGATTTTCAATCTTTAAAAAATTATTAAGTATAAAGTTGGTACATGATTGAAGGATGGCTCTAACTAAAGATGGAATTGAAACACACTAATTCCAATAGTGAGATTGTTCTAACAAGCATATTTAACCTTGTGGAACTTCATTTTTTTTAATTATAAAAATTGAGTTAAAAACAAATCTAATATGTTATTTTCTCGAGAAGTTTCTATGCTTGCCTGCAAAACAAGGAGTTCCATAACTATCTCATCACTTGTCCAAATGGAATGAATTAAATCATTCTATATAGACAAAAATATAATCTAAAAGAAAAAAAAATCATTTCAAGTTTTGGTGAATTTTTTGGATACTTAATCTCTCCAATTTTGAAGTTATTGAGGCATAACTTTTGCTCCTGGGAACTGATTGAAATAAATATTATAAATCCTAAAAGCTAATATATTTTCCTATTTTAAGATAAAGTTTCAAAAAATCAAGTCAAAAATTGAGGTTACACAAACCTACCCCAAAACTAATCCATTTAGACACAATAGGACTTTTAGAGGTTAACCCCTAAATGCTTGAGGCACCAAATTTTGGTGCCAACAATAATTTCAAGTTAAATAAAACCTAACCAAATTGCTATTTTTAGAAGATTATTTTTGAAGTCTAGTTTTAGTATCAAAAATTCAATTTTGAAAATGATTTGTTATGATTATTCTATTTAAGATTTTATGCAAGGGTGTCCATTGCAATCTTGACTTTCCGTAGTGTTAAAGGCTCTTGGAAATGAGTCTCAAATACACTAGATCTTGGAGAAAAATCATGTTAGAAATCCATTTAAAAAAATTGTAGAGGAGATTTTGAGAAGCCATAAATTGATTGAATTTGTGCATGTTAGATCCTTTAACCTCGTATTTTTTTGGTGACCAACTTTTTAGATTTGACATGTGTAAAGAGCTTTGAAAGACTTCAAATAACTTTTGTAGTTTTAACCCCTAAAGGACCAGCCTGCTATTTTTAACAACATAGCAATTTTGGGTAGGTACTTGTGACTAGAAATTTGCATATTTTAGGCTTAAATTTTAAATAAAGGTGGGGACAAGGAATGTCTTTCATATGCACTAAATTTCATGACATTTGGAAATAGGAGTCAAAAGTTATGGCCTAATATATTACTTTTTTCATTGACTGGGCAATCTGGGCAGATAAAAAAAAATCACTTTTTTCAAAAACAAAAATTTGAAATTGGTTTTTTACGATTTGAATATATATGGAAAGCTTTGAATCATTCCATTTCCATCAATGAGTCAAAGTTATGAGAAGTTTTAGTTTGTGGGCAGTTATGGAATCTCTACTCTAAAATAAACTTTGAAGTCGTTTATTTCACTTAATTTTCAATATTTTGGAAAAAAAATAAAATCATAGTAAGCAGATTACAACATTACAACCATTGGAATTGGCATTTTTCAATTCCATCACTATAAGAGAAAGGATGTTTTAAATGAGTTTTTAAGTATAGTCCTAGACATAAGATTATAAGTAATGACCATGTGTTTTTAGTAAAATTTTGTTGAAAATCTCCTTAAAGGTCATTACTTATAATCTTATGTCTAGGACTATACTTAAAAACTCACTTAAAACACCCCTTTCTCTTGTAGTGCATAATTAATTTCTTAACAATTTAGTATTTTTGAATCATTATCTACTTCTTTCTATTTACTATTTTTTTCCTATATGTTGTACAATTCCAAATGATCTGAAAATTTTCAAGCATGTGGCCAACTTGTCTAGGAAAAAGAATTTAAAGAAGCACCACCGTTTTGGACATTTTTTCATACAAATGTGACCTTGTCAAGTGCATCTCCTTGGTTTTTCGCAGGGCCAAAAAAAAATTCTCGATTCAAACGCTAATGTCTTGCAGTCCACACAATGGAAAATTTTGAAATTTTTTCCACATCTTTTCAAACCAGCGTACTATAAGATCCTATGGTTATATGTGTCCAAAAGTTTTTTTTACCAAAATTTGGTACTTGTACTCAAAATGGCGTGTTTTAGGAAAAACATAGTCAAGGAACTTAAAGGGTTAACACCCTAATGATGAAACATTACAATCTTTCAATCCGTAAGTGATATTGTTGTGTTTTCTTTTCCTATGTGATCTCTAGCATGTCTAGTTTGAATTTGTACGGTTACAATTTTAAAAAAATTGATACAACTTATCAAAATGTTGTCTTTTTATTCAATTTAGAGTAAATTCCTAGAAGTTCAAAAAAGGCCTTGGGCATTTAGGAGTTAAGGAAACTTTCAACCTTTGTGTTTTGGCATACTACGTGTAGTGTACTAAGCTTCAATATTAATAAAACAATATTGAAAATAAGTACAATTCAAATTAAAAGATAGTTTTTTTTTTCAATATGTGTGATTATACCAAAATGTACTGAATCATAATCAAGCAATCTTGAAAATAGATTATTCTAGTTTCACACTTTTCTGAATTATCCTCTCAATGAGGGCCCAAAATTTGAACCACCTACAGAAGCAGTCAGTGTCACTTGCAAATGATTTATTTTGTAGAGATCTTAGTCTGCACTAATTTCAATATTTCGCAAAATAGTGTGGCTTGGGTAGATTACTGTCAAAAGCAGTGATTGGGTAACTCAGTGCAAGACATGTGAGGTATAAAGGTATGTGAGAACTGCAGGTCTCCCATCAAATGAATGATTTTTTATTTTTTTTTACATATGCCCAAAAGTTTTTCAAAAGTACATGTGAAAGTTTTAAAAGAATTAAAAAAAGTTTTAAGAAAATAAAAAAAATAATAGTGCATGTGAAAAACGACTTCCGTCAGTTGTAGGCTTGAACAGAAGTGACTCACTGGCAAGCCAATGAGAACTTTTTCTGACAACAAAAGAATTGCTGCCACACTGTCCATCCTTCCCCCCATAACATTCTTGAACAGAGTACAATTCATCCATGATCAGAGTACAATTCATCCATGAATAAACTGCAATTCATCCGTAAACTAAACTAAAAAAAAATCTGCATGAGTTTTTGACTCTTTGGAGCATCCATAACGTTATTAATAATTGACACATTCAATATTTACAATTATTTAAAATATTGCAAGTTTGTAGTTTTTTTGTATTTAACCCCTTAAGGCCTAAGGCCATTTTTCTGCCAAAAAACACTCAAAACTGCCATTTCTATAGCAAGGAGTAAAAATGTTTGAAAAATAATTTTTTTGCACATCTAACCATAGGATCTTACACCTAACTAGTATGAGAATGTGTGGAAAAAATTTCAGAATTTTTGAGCGCTCAGATTGCAAGATATCTGTGTTTAAAGTGGAAAAAAAAAGTATTTCAGCACATTGCGGGACTAGATTTTTTGACTTTGAACATTTCTCACTTAAAACTTTTTCACTATAGAGTTTGGAGCTTCAGCTGTTTATAGTGGAGAATTGAGTTGAGAGTCTAGGAAAAAAAAATATATTGAAAAAAACTTAATTATCATTCCTAAAAAAATTATTCAGTAGAAGTAGGTATGAGATAGAAGGAAAATCTAAAATATTAATATATTTTAGATGGAATTAAAATACACTAATCCCAATGGTGAGATTGTTCTAGCAAGTAAACTAAACCATGAGAATTTATTTTTTTTGAAAAATTGCAAAAATAGCATTTAGAAATGCATCCTACAAGTTATTTTTTTCAAGAAGATGCTCTAACTGCCCGAAAAACAAGAATGTCCATAACTTTCTCATAACAAACCCAAATGAAATGAATCAAAGCTTTTTAGATAGACAAAAATATAATCTATGAAAAAAAAAATATTTATAAAAAAAAAATCAAATTTTTGCCAACTTTTTTTTGCTGCCCAGACTGCCCAGTTACAAAAAAAAGTAACATATTTGGCCATAACTTTTGACTCCTATTTCCAAATGGCCTGAAATTTAGTGCATATGAAAGATATTCCTCGCGCCCACCTTTTATTAAAATTTCAGCTTAAAATATTAAAATCTCTGGTCACACGTACCTGCCCAAAATTTCTATACAGCCAAAAAAGGCATACCGGTCCTTTAGGGGTTAAATAGAATAAAATAAATTGTATTTCTCACCCTCAAATGTGTCCCAAAAATAGTACATGGATTGGTCAATTCTAAGTCAAATGTAGGATAAAGTTTACTAAATCTAAAATTGTTAGGCCTATACTTGACACAATAGGATAGAGGATGTAGAGCACTTTACATTTATTTTGCCATGTCACTGATAATAATTTCAATGCTAGGGTCAATGTAGGATCATTTGAACCCATGTGTATTCCCAAAAGTGTGTCCTAATGATTTAGATAATAAATATATATTCCTTTTTCAATGTTCAACACATGATATTGAATTTAGGGCACGGACTTTGAAATCTACTAGTTGGACATTGGCCTCCTACAAATTTTGCATATACTATTCAAGTATCACTTCACCTATAATAAGTTTAAACACAACTTATCTACACAGGCCCGAGCACAGGACCAAAAATCAAAACCTCATTGATATACAACCTAGACTATTAGAGAGTTTTGTGATGTTTTGAGTGATCTTACAATAAAAGTTTTTTCTATTCTCCGTTAGTCACTTGATTTTTCAACATCTTCACCATTGTTATGTTATTTATTGTAATAACTATATGTAAGCCTTCACATAGTTTCTTCAAAAATGACAAACTTTCAACTCATTCAAATGTCATATTATCATCATGTCCATTTTCGGGGTATATAATTCATTTATCAACATAAATTAAGTAAAGAAATATTTATACCAAATGATAATGATTGATAGTAGATTCGAGGAATCATTTACAATGCTCCTTAACAATCTATTTGAGTAGTGTTGAACTTACATCCTTTCTACTAAAGGTATTTAGAACCGTAAAAATAATATATAAACAAACAAGCAAAAAAATGAGTCATTCAGTCAATCCTTCACAGATTGTAATTTGGAAGGAGATCATTTTACATTTTCAAAAAGAACAAATAGATTGAAAGCACAAGCACAAAATCATTCATAGTAATTTAGACTCTAACTCACTTATTCACCATCAATCTAAATAAATACAATAGTATGTCATAATTAAATTGAATTGAATTGAATTGAATATTTTGACTTCACTTTTGGATGTTTTTTTTGATCCAGTCTTAAACATAATAGAATTACAATGATTAGCATAAACATTGATAATATTGGAAAGCTTGTGTTATGTAAATTGACTTGACCATTGACATATAGTTTAGAGAGTGTGTTTGATTATAAAGTAAAAAAAATTCAACTAAACTAATATACTCTTCAACTCGACTTATGACTTTTAAAGCAAAGATAAACAATAGATTTGAAGGGAAAAATAAAAAAGAGAATCACTCAATGCCCTTTTTCATGAATAAAAAATAAGAATAGTGTAACTGTGAGGCTATGTTATAGGTTAATTTATTGGCCAGTCGGACCCTCCATCCCCACTCCAACCAAATGCGTCCCTAACAACGTTCATCTATTATATTAAGTATAGATGGTCACGACCCTGTCACAAAAACGGTCACGTTTTCATCCCTCTTTTCTCATTCCATAATTTCATCATGCCCTTGTCAAGTTGCATTGTCGTTGCATTGCAACAGGCTCCGTTCTAGTATAGTGTATATGCGGTTGTAGATAGGATTCGGAAACTCATGTTCCATGCCATAGTCTCTGTCCTTCGGACACATGTCAACAAGTAAAAGAAATAGAGAGGTGTCATAAATGATAGTTGCTCTTACTATTTCTTAGAGTTTTATGCTATGTCAATCTACCGTGTAGTAGTAGAAGTTCACACAATTTTTTTTAAAACAACTCAAGTGGCCCCAAAACACATGCTAAGATGCCACCATGATCCAACAAAAATTAAAGTAGTTTTTATAATAAGAGCCATGCCCAAGACAGTCATTGTCCATATCGTGTCGGCTTTGTTTAGTTCTGAAAATTTTAAAAATTATATTTTAAGGTAAAAGCGACATGTCAATGAAGTACTGTACACTTCTCTTCAAGCCGCACTATTGGCTGAATATGGAAGATTCCAGAAAGAGGGAAACGATCCCATTGGTTGGGCTTGCTTAAGGGATAAAAGCGGTTGCTTTTTTATACTGCAGGCTCGTCGTGTGAAAAGGGCTCTTTACGTAGCATGCGTCTCTGGCTTGCAATTTTTGGGATCCTTGTTGCACTGCTAAAATATTCTCAAATTCTTTATATTGAAGTTTTGAGGTAGTTTCGGTTTAAATTTTGGTCACACAGGGCAAGGCATGTACACCCATAATCAGCACGGTCCAATATATGCAATATTTGGACCAACATAAACGTAGATATTGATGGCTCAAGATGTACACAATCAAAACATGAGAGTCTATAAGAGCCCCTACTATTTCATAGCATCTACGCCCATTGCTTTTCCTTCACGCACCTTGTTCATCACATTGAACCTCCACTTGTCCACTGCACTACTCATAAAGTATTGTTGGGTGTGAAATATTCCACACCATCTACTATAGAGCTATCGCACTGACAGTGCATGCTACTGAATGTTACGTTGGTTTTTGATACACCTAGAGACAATATCGTACTTTTAAAATTCATAACTTACTCGTACAGTGTTCAAATAATATATGCTAAAGTGCATTAAAACACTCGTTTAGTCTAGTTGCCAATAAGATCCAATAAAATAATGTATGTTTATCAATAGTAACTATGCTCAATTGTTATTAATACCAATTATAGGTGCGGATTCCTGAGGGAGAAGACTAACTTGTTCATAACTTATTTGTACGGTGTCCAAATAATGTATGCTAAAGTGCATTGAAACCCGCTTTTAGTTCAGTTGCCAATAAGATCCAGTAAAATAATGTACGTTTATCAATAATAATTATGCTCAGTTGTTACTAGTACCGATTACAGGTGCGGATGCATGAGGGAGAAGACTAACTTATTTGTAACTTATTCGTACAGTGTCCAAATAATGTATGCTAAAGTGCATTGAAACCCTCTCTCAGTTGCCCATAAGATCCAATAAAATAATGTATGTTTATCAATAGTAATTATGCTCAATTGTTATTAATACCGATTATAGGTGCGGATGCCTGAGGAAGAAGAGGAACCCAGCCACGGCTGAGAAGCTTGCTATCAACCGACTGGAGTTCTCTACTTCAAGGTCAAAAGAGTTAACAGGACCATTACACACACTTGCAATCAGCCAATTGAGTTTGGGATTTTCCGGCACAGATCCGTGGCCCTGATACAGAGGCATCCTCTGTGGTGAAAAGCAGCAACTGACAGTTACTGGTTTACGCATGCAGCAATCACCACTTAGGCTAACAGAATGGCTTTATTATGACACAGACCCTCCAAACACTTTGACTAGCGTCACTAGCCCCTGTGAAATCTGCGCGTTTAGATAAGAACAGTCGCCCACCAGGGCCTTCAGGCTTTGAGTAGGGCTGTGCAGCAGCAGCAGCAGCAGCTTCTAATCCCCCAATCCAAGTGGGGTTGGATCCGGTGTACAATTTATCACGCTTTACTCTCGCCTGTAAGAATTCATATTCCCCTGCATGATCATCATTGGAATCTGCAGACTGAAGCTCTCACGTTGCGGCAGGCGGGGTATGGATACAATTCAGGGGTTGCCTACGAGGTATTCTACGGGGAGAGATCGCAAACTGGCTGAATGCTCTGCAGATGCTAAGCGCCCTACACCTCATTGCAACACCTACCGAATGCGACACTCCAAAATCTTGCACAACAAGGACATCTCGATTTCCAGAATGTACTCCACCTCAACATCGGAACTTGTGTCAAGTTTAGATCATCCACCAATAAAAGAAGGAACTTTTTGCATATGGCCTCCCAAATTTCCGCATTCCTTGGTGCATTGGAATTCTCTTTCCAACAACGAAATAATTCAAAATCTGAGAACTCTAATGATAGTAAACTTTGTCAGCGCTTAAAGTGTCACGATTAGGTGTGGTTACCTTCGTAGTTCCCCCGCCGTAGAGCCGGTTTGCACTTTGCAGGTCATGCAAGTGTGTGGAGTTGTAGAAGTACACTACTCCTGACTAGCTGCTGCTGGTGAGTTATAATTCCATGGACGGGGTTTGGGAACATTAACTACACCAAAGTATCTACCCTCTTGAATCTGTACACAGCCAACCACTTAAGTTAACCCCGACCCACCCTCACGCCCACAGAAACCAAGTACTACGACTCCTCCTGCGAAATTACTGTGGCGTGAGCGAGAGCAGGACAAGGGACAACAACACCCCCCACGTAGCTAGCCAGGCTCTGTTCGTCTTTGGGAGTCAAACGTGCTGAAAATGTCCGTCCTGAAAGCATGCGAAATGAATGATCCCACAGAATCTAGAATAGCAGCATCATGGGAGTGGGATGACGGCACCCAATAAGAGAGGGAGAATATTCTACGGACCCAGAGCGTGTGAGCAGTAATCGGCCTTAAATCAGCTCCTATAATAATTCATGGGAGTACGTACCACTACAAGCCTACAAGCCCCTGTTAACATAACTTCAGCTACCATGAGATCTGGTGACCGTAAGACGAAGCTAAGAAGTGGTTCTATGCCAAGTTAAAGGTTGTGACTGGGAAGACAGGGATAGATAGGATGTTCACACGTTCACACAGCAGTGAGGTGGAAGGAATCTGTCAATCCCCTGCTCCCAATCAGGCCTATTGATACCGTGATGGATCCACCCCAACTGAACCTGCCTGGAATTTATTAGGTCTGACTCTCTGCACAGAGCTCCAAACTACACCCCAATTAGGTCAAAAGCCAAACCAGCTCAACCCCGAGAATGATGATCGTGTGCATGAGAAAAGAGAAACCACCAAGCAGAAGCTCGAAAGAGAACCAAGTGAAGTGACCTAAAAGCGTAGAACCGGCTTATTGATAAATCGAGTCGGTATATACCATGGAAAAAATTGAGAACCTTCATCTGTACGAGATGCAAGTTGACACACGCCAAGAACTGATGCTCTCCTTTATAACCATTGCCCAGCCAAGGTGGACACAGGACAGATCATCTACAAAATCATGCACAGAGGACCTAGTGATAGTAATACCAGAGAGAAGGGAAGGAAGGTTTGGGATGGGGGAGGGAGGGTTGCAAGGCAAGTGAAGGAAAAAAACCCAAGAGAACGTCCCTGAAGGGTGCGCACTGTTTTATAAGAAAAAAGATGGACTCTACACAAATACACAACGGGCCACGCAGCAGCAGGAGGGAAGTGGTTACAACTGCTCATACTGGAAGGGACAAGTGCGCAAATCCCAGACCCCGGGAAAAGGGTGTTATTAACGCCCCAACAGCGCCAATGGCTGCTGTCGAAGACATAGACAAAGAATGACCCCTACTGAGTGACACTAGGAGGAACTGACAACCTGCTGTTTCAACTATACTTGTGTGGGCTACCTTTTGGAACCTTTGGATCCGATAAATTATGAGTATAAAAACACGGGTCCGGGGGGGTGAGTTACAGGAGGAGGAGAAGGGGTGGCGTTGGACGAGGAAACTCCAACCTTAAGCTGAGAGGTTAACCTCCACCCGAGCCAGAGCGAGACCATCCAAGCGACCCCTCGTTGGAGTAGTGCAAGTTGCTATTGCAACTCAATCACCTTATTGGATTGATTGTTTTTTCCATTCCCTTGACTGCACAGCACAAGCGGTGTAGGGACTGGGAGCTCCCTGGCCAGATGTAAAATCCTTGTACAGCAGCCGCACCGTGCATACCCACACCTGGTCTCTGCCATAAAGCTTCTTCTTCTGCTTCTGGTCGTTGTCGACGTTGTCGATGTTGTTGGTTTTCTTGTTGAAGTAAGTAACCCTGTATGGCACAAACGGCCTATTTGACACAAATTCTCAATCTAGACGAGAGCGAAGCCAGTGCAACTGCTGCCGCTATGATAGGGTCCTCATCCATGGTCTGGCTCGCCTCGCGTGCGCAGCAGCATCAGCATCAGTACCATTACATTCAAAACTTGGGCGCTCGTCGTCGTCGTGAACAAGAGTGAGCGAGTGAGTGAGGAGTGGCAACTATTGTGAGCTGGTGGGATCGTCGCCGCTGTCGCCCTGTTGGTGCCCTGACCCACCCATAGACTGATGGTCAGGATTCAAGTTGCGGCTATAAGCATTCAAAGCGGCCAGCATGCCCAAGTGCCCTTCCCCACCAGGACCCCCACCAGGACCACCCCCACCTCCACCTCCACCCAGGCCTAACCCTGTGGCAGGCATCTGCTGCCCTTGCTGCAACAACATCGACCCCAGCGGCATGTGATGACCCATATGACCCCCCTGCAACTCAAGCCCCATACCTCCCTGGATGTTGATGCGCGGCATGAGCGCCACGCCGCCGCTGGGCAGCACGGACGCCGTGAGCGGCACCATGGCCTGTTGTTGTTGCTGCTGTTGCCCGCTGCCACCGGGGCTGCCGCCGCTGGAGGTGGGCGCATTCCCTTGGCCGCTGCCGCCGCCGCCAGGGCCGAGTTGAATCGACGTCCCTGCGGGGGCTGTCATGCGGTACGAGCCTCCGGCTGTGGGGAACGTCCAGATCTGCTGCTCGGACGGACCTGGCATGACGCCCGGCGTGGAGCCGCTCGCGCTGACAGGGAGCATCCAGATGGTGCCGGGCATGGGGCCGCTGCTGGAGACGCCCGCCACGGCCGGCGCCACGGCCCACATTGCCGCCGGCATCATGCTCGACGAGCCGCCGCCCGCTTGCGGCCCACCCTGCTGCCCTATGGATCCCCTGGCGGTGGCGCGCACGGGGCGAACAGGCTCGGGATCTTCCTTCATGCGGCCTTGCAGAGGTGAGCCGCGCGGTCTCTTGCGCAACCTGCTGTCGCTGGATTCCATGCCTTCCCCGACTTCTGATGGCCCGCCCACCAAGTCCTGGTGCTGGAACGACATCACGTCGTGACCCATCCCGGGATCCCCATGGCCCAAGCTCATCCGGCGACTGGCCTCCATGGCCCGCGAAGCCTCCATCACGCGCTCTTCCGCACTAGCGCCCCACTCGTTGCGCCCGCGCTGCGCCTGCTCCTGCTGCTGCTGCATTCGCAGGTCGGCTTCTGTTGGTCCCCCGCCCCCGGGACCGGCCAAACCCAAGCTCCCGTGCAATCCCGCGCGCCCCGCGGCCGCGACGGCCATGCTCGCACTGCTGCGCATTGATCCCTGGATGGAGGACGACAGCGCGGGGACCGTGCCAGTGCCTGTGGCGGCAATTATCGACTGCTCGGATTGCTGCAGCAACCACTCGATGGTTTCCCCGTCGGATTTGTGGCCGAGCTCGCGAGTCAGCTGGAAGATTCGGGCGGCGCACGACGCGGGCATGCGAATGCGGCGACCGCGACCATCCACTTTCGTGTGCCTGTCTTTGGTGGAAGTGCGCTTGGGAGGTTGCTTTTTCACGGCGGCCGCAGCGACTTGTTGTTGCGCTTGCTGTTGTTGCTGTTGTTGTTGTTGCTGCTGTTGTTGCTGCTGTTGCTGTTGCTGCTGCTCCCCAGAGCCTCCCGCCATACTCCCCATTCCCGACACGCCCCCGCTGGATTGCCCTTCGGCCCCGCCGTATTCCTGACCCATCCCCGCCATGACGAGCGAGGTCGAGTCCCCTCCGCCTCCTAGTCCCTGTCCGCCCATCGACGCCATCGCTGATGAGACCAGTGACCCGGCATTCAATTCTCCCCTCACTCCATCACTCCACCACCTAAAATTCCTCTCTCACCACTGCGTCACCAGCCAGCTGCGGCTTGTCAATCCCCACTCTCTCAACCAAAAATCCTCTCCCCTAACCCCCAAAATCTAACCCCAGAATCCCGCGACGAATCCACAGATTCACCGCCACCACCTAACCTCATCTAATCTCCCCCCTCGCCTCGCCTCGCCCCGCTCCTAACCCCATCAGCAGGATCTACCGCCACCTCCTCGCCCTATTTTTTGCTCGCTCCCCTCAAAAACCAGAATTTCACCCCAAACAGTACCCCAAATAATTGCACGCGTTCGTTCGTACCTAGATGGTGCCGTTCCTTCGATGCGGTGAAGCTCCCGCCCCACCCTAGCCAGCTCCGCCTTTCCCCGCACCGCCGATCATCCTCATGAAACCAACTCCACCCCCAAACTTCCGCTTTGACGGGAACCCAGCAAACAACAGCCCCTGGTGCGCAGCATCCGGAAACCCCGAGATTCGACCATGGAAGGAGGATCCCTCATGCCTGGCAACTCCAAACGAACAGCCCAAACAACAGCCCAACGCTCATCTAGCTAGCGCGCAAGCTTGCTAGTTCTACCCTAGAGAAACGGGCCGATGCGAGAACGTCGAGATCCGCGGGGTGAGGAAAAGGAAAAAAAGCGGTAGCTCACGGGGACTAGAAAAACAAAGGCGCTGCTGGCGGGGAACCGGCCCTGGTGATGGCGCTCGCGGCCTACGCGGCCTATGCGGGCGCTGGCTGGCTGGCTGGCTGCTGCTGCGGTTGCTGCAGCAGAGGACGGAGTAGAAGCGATCGTCGCTGCAAACGCGACCGACGCTGGAGTGCTGGACTGCTTCGCTGGGAGGGCGTCAGGACTCAGGACGGGCACTTCCATTATTCGACTGCCCTTGGTGGCTGCCCGGTGGGAAAAAAGTAAAAGTAAATGCGGGGCCAATATGCCCCCCCGTGCGTTGGGGGACGTCCGTCCTGGCGACGGACGGGACGGAGGGGGTGATTATTATTGGGGCTCGCCTCTGTCGTACCCCCCTCGCCCTTATATTCCTTGTATGATTCCCCCCTTTGGAGTCCCCATCTCACTCCTCGTTCATTCATTGAATCTTGGTTGAGTGCCAATTATGATGCCACCCCCCTTCCTGGAGTGAGCTTCACTTTTTTCCTTTTTTTCTTTTTCTTTTACATTTTTTCATATGGCAATAGGAGGTCGCTCACAGCTTGTTGGAGTTGAGTTTGGGGCTGTCGGTTTTGTCTTTGTCAGTGTCCTGGGGAAAGGAAAAGAACGAGAAAGAAGGGGGGCTTTACTTGAGGGAGAGTTCATCTTTGGGCGGAGATGTGGCTTTTTGTCGAGCCCACATGGTTGGGATGTGTAGAAGACTATGATTTTGCTTTTGGGGTTACTTGTAGGCCAAGAGTGCATGCAAACTTACGCATGAGATGTAAGGGTTGAAGGCAATCTCTACACGTCAAGTCAAGTAGTTTGTAAACATAGTTGGTGATTCCTCGTAATTAGTATTGTGGGATTCTTTTCAAATGTTGATATGTCTTTGGCTCATCGCCCTGTCCAGGCAAGGTTATTGGATAAGAGCTTTATGTTGTCAGTTTTGCCTTTGTCACTATTCTTGGACGAAAGGGGCTTCACTTGATGGAGAGTACATCTTGGTGTGGACATGTTGCCTTCTGTCAAGCCTATGTGGTTGGTGTGTGTAGAAGCTGGTTTGTTTTATTGCTTATTCATAACGTAGGTAGGCCAGTACTACATGCTAAGAACTTCAACATCATACTCTATAATGGCTCAAGGCAACCTCTACACGTCAAGTCAAGTCCTCTGTAAACATAATTGGGATTTCCTCGTAATTGATATATGATTCTTTTCAAGTGTCGATATGTCATCAACTCATTGTCCTATCTAGGCACTATTGTTGAATCAGAGCTTTACGTTGCCAATTTCGCCTTTGTCACTGTTCTTAGGACAAAGGGGGCTTCACTTGATGGAGATGTTGGTGTGGACATGTTGCCTTTTGTCAAGCCTACCTGGGTGACATGCATGCAGATTAGTTTGCTTTATTTGTTTATTCATAGCATAAGTAGGCCAATGCTACATGCTAATAAGTTCAACATCATACTCCAT
This sequence comes from Pseudisothecium myosuroides, assembly GCA_951799445.1. Taxonomy (NCBI): domain Eukaryota; kingdom Viridiplantae; phylum Streptophyta; class Bryopsida; order Hypnales; family Lembophyllaceae; genus Pseudisothecium; species Pseudisothecium myosuroides. The sequence continues at coordinate 19,180,532 of OX637287.1, read as the reverse complement.
AAGGGCTCAAGGCAACTTGTTCATGCCAAGTCAAGTCGTCCATAAACATAGTTGACATTCCTTGTAGTTAATATGCCATTGCCCTCCCTAGGCACTGTTGTTGGATCAAAGCTTTATGCTGTCAATTTTGCCTTTGTCATTGTTCTTGGGACAATGGAGGGTTTCACTTGATGGAGAGTGCTTCTTTGTCTGGCGATGTTGCGTTTTGTCAAGCCTAAGTGGGTGGTATGTGTAGAGGTCGATTTGCTTTTTTTGCTTTCTTATAGTGTAGGTAGGCCAATACTACTTGCTAAAAACTTCAACAGTATACTCCATAAGGACTCATGGCAATCTTTGTATGTCAAGTCAAATTGTTTATAAGCATATATGAAGTTTCTTCATGATTAAATTGAGTGATGCCACTTTGTAATATGACCCAATTAAGGAATTGAATATCATTAGGTCTGTTTTTATTTGTCTTCTTAAACCAAACAAATTAGATATTGAATGTCTTATTGCATTTGCAAACTCTTTGAGTCAAGGCTTAAATTACTAACACAATATACCATTTTTACATTCAAAGATTTGATGAAAGGTTGCTTGAAAATCGTATTGTTGATTCATTGATTTTTCTTTGTAATTTGCACTTCCTCCCAAGTATTTTTTTTGGGAGGATATCTAAAATTAATATGGTTTTCATAGATGCTTGACCTAAAAAATAATCACATTAATTTCATCGTATGTCAAAATTTTAAAAATCTTTGGAAAAAATGGGAAAAAAATCATATTGTTTTCATACATTAAAATATTTTTCAAACTTTCAAGACAACATTACACATTAAAATACGGTTTGAATTTCCTACAACAAAACTCATACATGTAACTTGCTTATTATCAAGATTATCGAGGGCATGCCTGCAATCAACCTGTACAATGTAGTTGCAGAGTTTTTTTATGCACGATTTTTTGCCAATTGGCTACATCCAAAAATGTTGGCTACTTTTTGTAAAGGAAATATTAATTTTTTTGGTCAAAATAGCCAAATTTTACATAGGTGTCACCCAGTTCTAATATAGATATCACCAAGTATAATCCCAAGTATCACATCTATTTATACCTTCAATGAGGTTGTTTGTTTTGTTTTGTTTTATTTGCTATGGTGAGATCTTCGAAACCATGCATCCCCCAGTCAAGTTCTTGGTACCATTAGAAAGCTCTTTGCGAGAAGGGGTGTATGGACTTTGTTTCGTGGTGTTCCAACTCATGGCAAAAAAGATATTGAATTTTGAAGTTTTTATGAATTAGAAAATTAGAAAATTACTTTTACTTTTGTATTTCTTTCATACTATGGCAACAGTACAAGGCATTACTAGTGAGTATTGAAGAAACAACTGGCTACTCCTCCAAAATGATTAAAAAACTAAACTGTGGAGGAGTTCATTTGCACGGGTTTACTACAAAAAGCTGAGAATTCCGCCTGCCCTACATGACACGAATCGAGAAATCAGAGAATCCCGGTGGCTTCGACAAAGTTATACTCCCATATAATTTTTCTGAGAGGTCATACCAGGATAGAACCACACAATAGAAATTTTGTTACCACGTGGGCTCTTACCCATTCATCCCACAATAAAGGGTGTTGATGAAGATATCAAAGGAGAATGGGGTCCATGGCAAAGGGATAACAACTTCAAAGTTTGGGGCCAAATTGGCTCCAGAATCATCGAACAATGTGCCCTACCAGAGGCAGTGACGGACGGATGATGATGGAGAGCATGACCTAAAACCTGATTGCACGACTAACTTCTCAAATTTCCCTGTAATCACCACCTTCTTACTACACTAATTAGTGCATTCCGGCTGATTTTTTATGACTTTTGTAGGATGTGCATATAGTATTCATTGGATTTTCATGCAAACTAGTGTGCCCTGTGCCGTTGCCACCGACAATGAAAGTAAAAGTAAAAGTATTGTTTCCCCTTTCAATGGAAATTGTCCATGTGTTTTGAAAAAAGAAGAAAAAAAAGGCGAGGCCACTTGTGGTTGGTGGGCTTTGTATTCTAATTCTTTGCAATGAAATTTTGTTTCATTTGTGTCAAAATAATAATAATAATAATAATAATAATAATAATAATAATAATAAAAATAAAAATAAAATTAAAATTAAAAATTAAAAAAGTAACTTCCTAATTTTCTAGTACATAAAAACTTTGGAATTCAATAACTTTTCATACAATACATTCCAATGCGACAAAACAGAGTCTGTGCACCCTTCCTCGTTGAGGGCTTTCTGACAATACCAAAAATTAAACCAGGGATGTATGGTCCAAGAAATCTCAACGTGACAAATAAACAAATAAACAAAAAAAAAAACTAATTTAAAGTATAGATTTGAGATTATTGTACGTGAAAGTCAAATTCAGCATAAATTGAGTCATTTTTAAAATTAAAAAAATGCTACACATCATCTTGTGAATGGGGTGAGGTGACATGGACCCCTGAAAGTCTGACGTGGAAATTCAATTTCTGCACCTGAGTGCAGAATCAAACCTTCGCATATGGTACTTGAAATTGTACTAAATTTGTAAAAGCGATAACTTCAAGAAGAAGAATCACTAGAATATTCTTCTAAATTGCATTGTGGAATGTATGTGTTTACGTTTTTAGAGATTTGGATTCAGTTCCTGGTTCTACAAGGGTTAAATGATTTCTACCATTAAGAAAAAAATTGTAAGCAACGACACACAAATTACTCCCTTATGTTCAATCTAGTAATCAATAGTTATCAATAAAATTTGGATTAAAAAAGTTTAAAGCCCCTCTAAAAGCAAATGCGGATAGAGTATTAGTAATTTTTTGAAGAATTTTTTGTCTGTTAATTTTTAAATTGTACTTTTAACATGGTATTTTTAAATTTTTCTTTTTTATAAGCATGATGAAATCTTTATTGTAAGGTAGTTTTTTGAATTAGAAAATATACCTTTGGAATTGAATCATACTAATGCTTTTTGAATAACAAAATAGTTTTATAGAAGACTTTTGAAAATCTATATTGCACACATATTAAGACAACTAAAATAAGAATCTACAAACTTTAGGATGGATGGGGAACAAAACATATGAGTGTACATGCATGTTCTCATTGTCATTTATTATTTGAAATCTGAAGGCTTAAACCTTAAGGAGTTTACCCACAACTTCTATATCTTTTGAACAATGATTGAATTTTTTTTTGTTTATTTTCATTTATTAAATCTATTATTAAATATTCTTGATTTAGTTTGTATAATATAGAATTTCAAAAAAATTCATGGAAAATATTCATTGGTTCAAAAAATACAAAACTGCATTTCATTTCAAGATAGACTTTTGTAGTTAAAAAATGGCCCTTGAAACGTAACTTGAATTGGTAATTCAAATGTAAGCCTTTAATAAATCATAACAATGAAGACTTTAATTTTCAAATTAAAAGAAACTCATTCACTCTATTATTCATGTTTTAAAAGAACTTAAATATATAAAAGATTCAATTTTCAATTAATTTCTTTGAGTGAATATTGGTTAGTATAATGTTGTATTTAATTATATGGATGTGATCTAAAGTAGATGGTTTACAATTTTCATTTAAATTAGTCACTATATTTTATTCTAAGTTGCATTTTACAACATATCTTTGCATTTTGAAAAATTGTAAAAGAATAAAGGACAATTAAATTTATTCTAATAGCCAAAAAATTTCCCTCTACCTTGTCTTTTCATTTTTATATTTAAAGTATGTATAAATAAAATTTCAATTAAATATTTAATAGACTCATAGACTGAGGGCAACTTTGCAAACTTCAATCAAATCGATAATTCAAGTCACACAACAAGAGATAGAAAGGTTTAAAGATGAATTTCAATGGATGTCATGTTACATCTTATGTTTTATCTTTCACCTTTAATCCCTTAAGGACCTAGAAATACATCCAAATTTCCAAAATTGTAAAGATGTATTATAAAATACAATTTAGAAGAAGGATTTGATGACAACTTTCATATAAAAATATGATCAATAAATCATATTCATATGTTTAGATCTAACATTAAAATATCCAATATTTTCCAATAAATTTGAAACCAAAAATTGAAAATTCCTTCTAAACTTGATTCTAGATTGAATTTTAGTAATTTTTTAGTAATTTTTTCTATTCAAAATGATTTATTCTGATGATGGTGAATTTTTAAGAGTTTTTTACGCTTACTTATTCAAAGTTAGTTTTGAAGGACCATATTGTGTTTTGAAAAAATTATTATTTGATGTTAGTCATATCTATGTCCCTTGAACTATAGAAAATTTGCAAAGAAAAGTCCTAAAAATCTATAAGATATAATATAAGAGCACTAACACTAGAATCTATAAAACATCACAATAAAAGAAAAATCCAAGATTTTGTGTCATTGGGACATATTTGAATTCATCCGATGCTTGAAATTTGAACCTCTAGTCCTTTAGGGGTTGAGAAATAAATATGCCTTGGTATGCCACTAGAAACTAAAATTGTCAATCAAATCAAGTATTGGATTATTGAATAAGACACAGGGATGTTAAAAGATGAAAACAAGCATTGTAATCAAGTTTGGTCTCAAAGTGCCAATTTCTTTTGCTTACATGAGAAAAATAAAACCTTAGAATGTAATCTTAACTATATGGATGAAAATTGGTGTAGTCCCTAAAGGACTAAGGAGCTTATTTGGGGCTTTTTGCAAGTTGGGTAGATTCTAGCAACTCAATGTTTTTGGATTTTTTAGTGAATTTTTCCGGAAAACTTCATGATTGTCAGGTTCAACATGTGAAACTTTGTTTCATGTTATTATAGAAAGTATGGGTTTTCTAATATTTGAAAATATTCTATTCTAAGCTTGCAATTGAAATTATTTTGTTTTAAAAAATCAAGTATATTTTTTATTAAATAAAGACATTGCTTGAGCTAAAGAATCAAGAGCAAAAAAATTTGAAGATTTTAGATTTGTTTTTGGAGAGAGAATTTTGAAGTAGTTTGGAGAGTGATTAAAATAATAGACTTTAGGGCAATCCACCTCCGCTTACCTATACAATATATACTAATAATGATATTTTTTGTAAACCACACCAGTTGATTTATAAATGCTATAAATTTTTTTTGTTGATGAATATTTTCACCAACTATATTATTTTACAATGATCTCCGTCTTTGAATATTATAGATATTTGTGCTCTTGGTAAAAATCTTTGTCAAAAAATAAAAATACTTCTAGCATGATTTCTAAATCAATTAGTTATTAGTGTGGTTACAATAAATATCTTTATTAAAGTAGGAGGTTCTAAAAACACTCAGACTCTAAATTCACCTACCTCCTCAAATGTACACTATTTGTACATGTTGCTTTTTTGTTGTATCAGCAATGTACAAATAGTGCACATTTGAGGAGGTGAGCGATTTTTATCGCCTTATCCCATTGTAACTCTAAAAATTCATAATTAATTCCTCAAAGCTCCAAAAAAAAATGAAACGACTTGGGTTAGATGCCAATTTCATTTGTCTTTCAAAAAAATATTTACTGAAATATTTCAGTAAAAAATATTTCACCTCGTCAAATCCAGGTTTCAGCTCTTAGATAGGCGCTTTATGGACTTCCTACCTTAAGTGCAGTGATCAGTGACACGGGTCATGCCACCTCAGCTTATTACAGTAGCGCGTGACTGGACTGGCTGGACCCAGCAGCCAACCTTTTTTTTAAATTCCTCGGGGCTAAATAACTGAATAAATCTTGCCTGCCCGGCCTTTTTAATCATTACTGGGCCACCACAGTACTTGGTCCACTATTCTGCCTTATTTGGCATTTGGGATCCTGGGTTAAGCTTTTAAGTTATTTTTTTTAAGTTATTTAAGTTATTTGTGGTTTGTAACCCCTTTGTCACTGGCTTCATAATGGGAAGACTAAGTATAAAGACTTGATGCCAGGTGATGTGGCAGCTACTTCGGTGGGTCCAGCACATATGGATCTAATTTTGAAAAGGGGGGTTGGGGCGGCAGACTGACGGAATAAGTCCAGAATAATCCAGGATAATAATTCAATCTTTTTTTACCGGGGCATCGGCACCACTTCTGGCTGACCCTCCGTCCAATCTGAGCAGTTAGAAAATTCAAAAAAATTCAAAAAAAATTCAAAAAAATTCAGAAAAAATGGATTCATTATATGATTATATCCATCCGGGGCTCCTCCCAAGGCAAGGCGAAGCACTCCAAGTCAGTTATTATTATTGAAAATGATCCGGGAGCTTCTGCACTTGGCGTTGCGCGACAGGGGCCTCGTGCCTGGGAGGAGGAGGACAGAGGAGGACAGACGGAGGATGACAAAAGGTGGATGAGAAATAATTAATGGAAGCCAGTATGATTATTGAATGATTGGTTCAATAAGAACAACTGATTAGGTGAGGGAGGGGGTAAGTTAACCCCTAAAGGACCATGCAGATTTTGAACAATGAATGAACGGAAACACGTCCCAAACTCACCAAAATGCGTTTTTTCATCCATCAATTTTTCTTAAGATTCTTATATTAGTTCTTTAACATTTTTACGGTTCAGATTATGAAGATTTTACTTTACAAATATTCTATAATTCAAAAGGTATCGGGAGGTCTAGCCTCAAAAAGTAACTTTTTCAGTTCAAAAAATGACCCTTCAAAAATGACTTGAATCAAAAAATCAAATAAAAATCTTCAAAAATCACTATAATTAGAACTCAATATTTTAAACTTACAGGAAAAAATACATTTTAAAAATCATAAATATTCAATCTACAATTGATTTTAGAAGGAATTTCCAATTTTTGGCTTCAAATTTTATTGAAAAATATTGGTATGTTTTTTTTTTATCTACCCATATAGATGTGATCTATAAATAACATTTTACAACTATTGTTTGAGAGTCACCATTAAAATATTCTTCTAAGTTGCATTTTATAATAGATCTTCACAATTTTGGAGATTTGGACACCCCTCTGGTCCTTTAGGGGTTAAGTTGCGTATAAGAGCATCTCCTACAGCCCTCTAGATATCCCCTCCCCTCTAGAATTTGGATGAAAAGCAATCAATTCTAGCGTTTGTGAGGCTCAGCTTTCTCTTTCCCCTTTCAAATAAGTCATTCTAAAGGGGGCGCTAGCCCCTCTACACGCTACAAATTCTCTTGGGATTAGCAAGTCGTCATAATAAATACAAATTTCGTGACTTGTAATTGGTTGGGAGTATAATTTGGGGGATTGTATTGTTGGGGATACAAGTGGCCATCCCCTCTACATTGGACAGATCTTGAGTCAAGGAGCCAAGATAGCTATAGGCTACATGAGATGCTCTAAGTTAGGGCAATGCCCGAGGAGGAGGGCATTGCACAATATTTTCATCCCAAATGTGAAAGTGCTTAGGAATTTAAAAAAAAGATATTGCAATGTTGTGAGAGGCTCTATCTTTAAATTTAAATATAAAAATATTGGAATTCATCATGGTAACTAATTTCTAATGAAACTAGAATATGGTATTGTTGTTTTGCATTGGTCTCATGGGTTGTTTTAACCTCTAATGGCCCTCTATCAAAAAACATTCAAAATTGCCAATTTTGCTGCGTTCATCCAAGAAAATCCATTTAAAAAAAAATCTATCAACAGGAACTTGTACTTTTTTTGTCTGAGATCATGTGGTAAAAATTTCATGAAGTTTGACCATATATAGCATTCAAAGTTGGGAAAAAAGTTTTTTGAATACTGTCTTGGAATTTCAGATGACTTTGACTGAGACTTGTGGAATTTTTTTGCACTACAAACTTTGAATTTAAAATTTTTATGTTGAAGAATTGAGTTGAAAGTCTAAGAATAAAAAAAAAATTTTGATTCTTTAAAAAATTGTTAAGTAAAAAAATAGGTCCAAGATTGAAAGAAAATCAAAGTTGTTAATAGTTTTTAGATGGGACTGAAACACAACAATTTCAACAGTGAGATTGTTCTAGCAAGCAAAGTTCGCCTAGTCAAACAATTCTTTTAGAAGAATTGTGAAAATTGCATTCACAAATGAATCCTACAAGTTATTTTTTCAAAAAAAAATGCTCAGATTGCCCAAATAACAAGATTGTTCATAACTTTCACATCACTAATCCAAATGGAATGAATCAAAGATTTACGCATAGACAAAAGTATGATCTATAAAAAAATTAATTTAATTTCAATTTTTTGTGGATATTTGTTTTTGCCCTACGAGTGAAAATTTGGGCTTTCTATAGTGTAAGATTTGCTCCCGGGCACTGATTGAAATAAAAATTATATTCCTATAAAGCTAATCAGTTTTTCTATCTCATGAGAAATTTTTAAAGAAATTACTAAAAATTGAGGCCATAGGAACCTGCCCAAAATCCAAAGTGCTCTTCAAGGGGACAATGGGCCTTTAGGGGTTAAAAAAACTAATTTATAATTTGAAAGTACTCTAGAGTTTAAAATCCAAGCAAATGAAAGGAAAAAAAAATATGAAATGGGGCTTTCATGCAAATGTTGCATTGGTTGTAAGTTACTACTAGTTCAAAATAATAAAGATGTTGCAATATTGTCAGAGGCTCTATCTCAAAATTCAATTATAAAAATATTGGAATTCATCGTGGTAACTAATTTCTAGTGAATCTAGAATATGGTAAGGTAGGGTGCTGTAAAAGCAACCCGGCTCTAAAAGTGACCTCTAACACAGAGGTACATTTTGCTTTCTTCAATGTACCCACGGTATACACTCCAGGAGGGGGGCGCTTTTAGTGACCATTGGGTTTCAACTTCAAAAATTCTTAACTAATTCCACGAAGGTTCAAAAAATATGAAAAGACTTGGGTTAGATGCCAATTCCATTTTTCTTTCTACCAAAATTTATTGAAAATTATTTCAAGGAGTTTAGCTTCCTCTCAAATGCAATCAGTTCTTAAAAGGTCGCTTTAAGAGCACACTACAATATTTGTTGTTTTGGATTGGTCACAAGGGTTGTGTTAAGAAAAAAATCAATTGGATTCTTCAATAGCGTTCTGATAACATACTAGTTTGTCAAATTCCATTATCAAATGTGTGCAAGGTAAGTTTTTAATTTAGTGAGATGCAACCTTGTTTATTTGGTATTTTTAACTTCTTACCAAAGCATCTTCATGTTCTTCCCAAATTAGTCACTACCTTCAAGGCCTTGTTGCCATTGATGCATCTTAGACTTCTTTTGACCTATCTTTTTAATTTTTTGGCAACATAGAGTTTTCAGTCATCCATTTATGAATGGAATTTTCATTTTTATCTTTGAAGTTTTTACACAACATGTGGTTGAGGAGTAGCTTCAAGATGCCACAATTTTCAAACCATTTGACTATGTGGATAAAATGACAAGTTATTGGACGATATTTAGATTCTTTCAAAATCAAGGCAGTTAAGAAAAAATCACTTTATAAAAAAACTAAAAGTTTGAATTTGATTTTTATTCATATGTAAATGAAAAGCTTCAATCATTGTATGTATATTAAAGAAGTGAATGTTATGAGGAAATTTAGTTTGCGGGTAGTTATGGCTTCTCCACCCAAAAATAATCTTTGGAGTCTTGTTTTGAATTTTGTTTTTGTCGAGACCTGGTCAATGGTCAGGTAGCTTGGCTACGTATGCGGATACGGTCAGTATACTGCCGTTTCATACCACTAGTTCGTACCTCTTCAAGGTTAAGGTTGTACCTCTTAAAGGTTGAGGTTCTGAGGAGTCGCGTTGCTTCTCAGCCAGAACTACGTATCATCACTCTGATCCTTAGGCTATTCAGAAGAAATGTGATTTTGAGCCTGAGGTACGTAGGCAGCTTCATCTCTTATCGAGAGATGGAGTCCGAGTGAAAACGTACTGTCACGTTATCAGCACTGCTCGCCGCAGAGCGAAAAGAGAAGTTTTGAACGAAATTTAAAAACAAGGAGCGTCGATGGCCTTACAAACAGAATCTGTCTATCCAAGAATACCTGCAGAACCAGGTTTCAAACCATTGGAAGAGGACGGGACAAATTACATAATGTGGATGACGAATATGCGTCAATACCTTTCTAGTAAAGGCTTAGAGGGTATAACAACTCGCCCACCAACACCGGCTGAAGTAGAAAGACGGAGGAAGGCAAAGGAAGAAGATCCCACATTGATTTTTGGAAAGTCCGAAGCAGATTATGATCGAATGCAGAAAGACACAGCTACCTTAGCAATCCGTCTAAGACTCAAAGACGATCTAGCCCTTCAAATGTATCATCATGATACACCATGCGACCTCTGGGAAGAGATTCAATCCCGTTTTGAAGCCATGCGTGAAATTACATATCCTGAAACATGGCAAGCATGGTTAAGTCTTCGTCATATGGATTTTGACCTACTTGATGATTATAAAGCAGCGCTATTTAAACTGACAGCAAAGCTAGCATATTGTAAGAGGCCAGTAACAGAAGAAGACATAATATTCAAGACATTATCGACAATGGGACCCGAAAGGATGGGACTTCGAGAGTCATTGCTAGCAAGAGAATATAAGAACTCAAGAGACCTATTCATTTACCTGGCTGAGAATGAGAAATTCAACAATGTTGCAAAAGAATTGGCAAAACAAAGACCTGCTGGGACTATAGCGACCCCAGAATTGAATTATACAAGAGAAAAGCAGCAGGATCCAAACAGAAGAAGAAAACCGTGGAAACGACAAGAGAAGAGGGCTCGGAGATCCGCGACCCCTGGTAAGAAAGATGAGGATAATATAAGGAAGAATAAATCAAAAACCTTTGGGAAGTGTTTCAGATGTGGCAAGAAACGTCACTTCGCACGAGATTGTCGAACACCAAAGGACGTTGTTGATAAATACCGAAGAGAAAATAATTTGTCACCCTGGAGAGGTACTAAGAAAATCAGTAATGACAAGAACAAAAATAAAAAGCAACGTACTGAAAATGAAGATGAATATAATTATTTGGACCAGGTTCGCGTTGAGGAGACAAATGCAGTATTTGAACAGCAACAGCGGACAAATAGATCAATGATGCTACTTGATTCAGGAGCGACAATTACAGTCGTCACAAGTGCCAAATACTTCACGAAGATGCAGCGTGAAAACTATAAGATAGCCTCGATGAGTGGTTTAAATCTCATTGTACGTGGATCAGGACCAGCTACGTTTATTTTACCTGGAGGCACTCGCATCTATGCTGAAAGAGCTCTTCTTATTCCGACGGCAAGAAGACAAGTTTTATGCGAGAATGATGTGTTTAACAGTGGCTATGAGATCAACACACACATATTCACGACAGGGGAAAGGTTCAAGACCCTTACGAACGAACATGGAAATTGTGCAGAGAAATTTTATTATACTGACAATGGCCTTATCGAATTTGAAATAGCAACCAACGAGTTTATTGCACTTACAGGAGAGATCACTGATGATGGCAGACTTTGGCACGACCGCCTGGGTCATCCCTCAACGAGAATGCTGCAAAATATATTAAAATCGACAGCGGGAAACATCAAAATTTCATCAAGGCTACCCGAGTCATGCCTGGCATGCTCTCGGGGCAAACTCATACTACGTCCAGCAAAAGAAATAAAAGATAAAGAGCTCAAACCTTTCCTCAATCGCATTCAGGTTGACATATGTGGCCCGATATCACCACCATCAGGACCATTTAGGTACTTTATGGTGATGATAGACTCCACCTCAAGGTGGAGTGAGGTCAACCTGTTGTCAACAAGGAATCACGCTTTCGCGAAGATGTTGATACAGTTAATCAGGATGCAAGTTAGATTTCCAGATAATGGTGTCAGGGACATTCGAGTTGATGGGGCAGGTGAGTTTACGTCTAAAACATTCCAAAATTACTGCACAGCACAAGGTATAACACTTGAAGTAGCACTACCAGAAGTCCATTTTCAGAATGGACTCGCCGAAAGCTTAATTCGGAGAATACAATGGATAGCTCGTCCTCTGCTACTCAAGTCCAACTTACCTTTAACGGCCTGGGGCCACGCAGTAATGCATGCTGCTGATCTCATTAGATACCGCCCATCTGCAGGAAATAAGATGAGTCCACATCAGTTAGCGACGGGAAATGCACCGGATATAAAACATTTAAGGAAATTCGGATGTTCTGTTGAGGTGCCGCTTGACCCCACGAAAAGGAAAAAGTTCGGACCTCAGAGGAAGCAGGGTATCTACGTTGGGAACGTAGGTAATTCCCTAATAAAGTATATAGAACCAAAAACTGGAGACCTATTTAGGGCAAGGTTTCTAGACTGCCATTTTGATGAACAACATTTTCCATTCATGGAAATCAAAGAACAGCTGCCTGCCACGGTTTTAGACATTAATTGGCATACAGCGACAATTGACGACAGCCCAGATTATCGCTGCGATGGGGAAGTGCAACGAATACTGAGGCTGCGAGAACTTGCTCGCAAGCTACCTGATGCTTTTGCTGACACACCTGATATTGTAAAAACCCCCTACACCCAAGTCCAATACACTCCAGCACGAATACTACCAGATAATACACCGGCGAACGTCTCTCAAATTCGACGAAAAAGGGGACGTCCTTTAGGGTCTAAAAATAAGCCAAAGAATTTAGGGAGAGCACCACATATTACTGGGGGGGCATTGCCGGAGACAGGGGGAGTAACACAAGGTCCAAGGGGAGTAGCAACTAACCAGCCTAGCTTCGAAGAAGCAACGGATGTAGCACTCACTGATCACGTCTGGGATAGACGAACCATTTGTAAGAATGAAGCCTTGATGGTGCACACCGTCAATGCTATTTTAGAAAACCCTGACATACCAAAAACGGTCCCACAAGCAAAGAGATCAGTAGAATGGCCGCACTGGAAACGTGCAATGCAAGATGAGATGAATTCAATGAAAGAAAGACAAGTCTTTGGGGTGCCGCAGCCTAAGACACTTGATATGAAACCCATTCGTTCTAAATGGGTTTTTGCAAAGAAAAGAGACTCTGAAGGAAAGATAATCCGCTATAAAGCACGCTTAGTTGCGAAGGGCTTTACTCAACAGTTTGGAATTGACTATGATTTCACCTACAGCCCAGTAATGGATTCAATTACATTCAGATTCCTAATAGCTCTGGCTGTGCAGGAAAGACTCTCATTTAGACTGTTAGATATTGTCACAGCCTACCTGTATGGCAGGATGGACAAAGAAATGTATATGGAGCTCCCCGAAGGGGTAGAATCCATCAACTCGACAAAAGAGAGCTCAATGCAGGATATGGGCAACTCGGGACAGTCCCAGAGAGCAAAAACAGAGCTAGTCGACAAGAAAACGCAGGATTTGGGAAAGGGCCATAAACGTGTGACGTTTGCCCCCTCCTCAGATCCTACCAATCTTGAAAATCTGAATATCATCTCTAGGAAGAGAAAGAGAGAACTGGGTCAAGTTGTAAGGATCCAGAAAGCCATTTATGGCTTGAAACAGTCTGGACGACTATGGTACCAGAATTTAACGGATTATCTGATCCAACAGGGTTTTAAAGCAAATAAATACACACCTTGTGTATTTGTGAACCGCAGAGGAAAGCACCTTGTGCTGATCGCAATTTATGTCGACGACTTAAATATCTTCGGCACTCGGGCAGCAGTCGAGAAAACTGTTGACCTGATGAAACACAAGTACAAAGTCAAGGACTATGGACGAACTCCAAGATGCTTAGGCGTGGAACTAGAGCATTTTGAGGACGGCTCTGTATTCTTGCATATGACTTCATATACAAGTAGACTTCTCGAGAAATTCGCGATGTCAGAGGCTCATCCAGTCTCCACACCTTTAACGGTCAGAACCCTAAAAACGGATCAAGACGAGTATGGTCCGTTGCGAGACAATGAAGAGATACTCTCTTCGGAGTACCCATATATTACCGCTGTAATGTCAATGTCTTGGTTATCGCTAAATGTAAGACCAGACCTGAAGTTCTCAACTCATTTATTGTCAAGACATAGCGCGGAACCGACTAAACGACACTGGCGCGGAGTAAAACATATGCTACGTTACTTGAACGGGACCAGAGACTACGGCATTCTTTTTGAAAGAAATTTCCAACCGATTAAAGGTTATGCAGATGCCGGGTACCTGTCGGCTCCTGAGAAAGGAAGGTCGCAGTCCGGCTACGTTTTTACTATGGCTGATTCAGCGATCTCCTGGAGTTCGAAGCTACAACCCACAGTCGCAACATCTTCAAATCATGCTGAATTGATCGCCTTATTTGACACCACCAAGGAAGCTGTTTGGCTGCGAAATATGTCATCAAGCCTAAAAACGTTAGCAAATCTCGAGATTGATATAAAACCTATGAAGATCTTCGAGGATAATGACGCCTGCCGGCACCAGATGTCAGAAGGTTTCATTAAATCCAACAATACGAAGCATTTGACACCGAAAATCTTCTATGCTGCTGAGCAAACAAAAATCGGCACCATATCCATCGAGAAGATTACCTCTGCCGAGAACATCGCTGATTTGTTTACAAAAACGTTACCACCATCTTCCCATCACAAACATATGTTGTCAATGAAGATGCGATCGTTAGCACAAGTCCGAAAGGAAAAGACACAACTTAGTTCATAACGACTAGTGACAGGATTTTGAAAAACTACGATACTTTGCGATTAGGTCAAACAGAACCGGTTTTCTGGCATCCCACCTCCGCCAAGAGGGGGAGTGTCGAGACCTGGTCAATGGTCAGGTAGCTTGGCTACGTATGCGGATACGGTCAGTATACTGCCGTTTCATACCACTAGTTCGTACCTCTTCAAGGTTAAGGTTGTACCTCTTAAAGGTTGAGGTTCTGAAGAGTCGCGTTGCTTCTCAGCCAGAACTACGTATCATCACTCTGATCCTTAGGCTATTCAGAAGAAATGTGATTTTGAGCCTGAGGTACGTAGGCAGCTTCATCTCTTATCGAGAGATGGAGTCCGAGTGAAAACGTACTGTCAGTTTTCAATATTTTTGAAAAAAATTAAAAGATAGGTTCATTTCTAGGGTCCTAGGGCCCCAAATCTAGCCTCCTCCAACTCATGTTTGACCATTATAATCTTGTAAGCTGTACGGTGAAAACTTCCACAATTTTCCTCAAAGTTGCCTTCCATAACCCTCTCACATTTGCAACGGACACCTCTTGTGGATCTTATTTTTTAACCCCTAAAGTTCCTTGACTATGTTTACACCAAAATTGCTCCAAAACTGCCATTTCTAGTACAAGTACCAAATTTTTGAAAAATATCATTTTTGGACACATGTAACCGTAGGATCTTGAAGTATTTTGGTTTGAGAATAGAGTTATTCGTAAAGTACCCAAAACCGGGGTTTAAACCCCGCAGTTTTGTGAAAAAGCAGGTTTTGGGCAAAAAGTTAATACAAAAGTGGGTATCAAACTTTCTTTCGCACCCAAATCGACCAAAAAGAAGTTTCGTCCGGACTTTGCCTACGGGGTCGGGGTCGCCTGCGGGGTCGTCCGTCGGAGGAAATTTGTCGGAAAAAGTCCCCTCCAAATTGGGGGGGACTTTACGAATAACTCTAATATGTGGAAAAAATTTCAGAAATTTTCATCGTGTAGATTGGAATATATTAGCGTTTGAAGTGGCAAAAGTCCTTTTTTTGGCCCTGCGAAAAACTGGGCAGCTGCACTTCACAAGGTCAGATTATTATGAAAAAAATTCCAAAATGGTTGTGCTTCTTTGGATTCATTCTTCAAGGCAAGTTGGCTACATGCTTGAAAATTTTGAGATTATTTGGAATTGTACAACATATAGGAAAAAAATAGTAAGTAGAAAGAAGTAGAGAATGGTTCAAAACACTAAATTGTTACGAAGATAATTATGGAATTGAAAAATGACAATCCCAATGGTTGCAATGTTGTAATAAACAATCTACATCCTACTATTTTTTTTTTTGAAAAATATTGAAAATTGAGTGAAATAAACGACTTCAAAGTTTATTTTAGAGTAGACAATTCATAACTGCCCGCAAACTAAAAATCCTCATAATGTTTGACTCATTGATTGAAATGGAATGATTAAAAGCTTTCCACATATATATATAAATCTAATAAACCAATTTCAAATTTTTATTTTTGAAAAAAATGATTTTTTCTGATCTGCTCGGACTGCCCGAGTTGACCAACAAACAACATATTAGGCCATAACTTTTGACTCATATTCCCAAATGTCATGAAATTTTGTGCATATGAAAGATATTCCTCGTCCCCACCTTCTATACAAATTTCAGCCCAAAATATGCAAATCTCCAGTCACACATACCTGCCTAAAAATTCTATGTTGCCAAAAAAGGCATGTTGGTCCTTTAGGGGTTAAGTGGCGGGGCCACTTGAGTGGTAGCCGTAGCTTGATTTTGGAATTCATGTTGGGTGCTCATAGGTTAATTATTGTCCCGCTAAACTTTCAACAAGTATCCGACAGCAATGCATCAGTTATGAATATTGCATGGGCTTGGGGCGTTTTTGTATTGTTGTCCACACTACATGGCCAACTTGGGTGTGAGCAAGCATTCCTCCCGCTTCTATACAATATTGTCGTACAATAGTTAGAAGCCATAGAGTTGATTACCGTTAGGTTATACACTAAACTAAGCTTAACCCTTTGTAGTGTTTTTTGGCCCTAAAATTGTTTCAAAATACTCGTATTTAAAGCAAAGCTAAAATCTTCATTTGTATTTATTCGTTAACAAATCCAACCATAGGATCCTTTAGTAAACTTGGTGGAGTACAATTAGTTGAAAAACAGTAAACAGAAAGTGATAAAGTACAATTAAAAACACTAAATTGTTAGGGATTTTGTTATAGAATTGAAAATTTTCAATTCCAACAATTTTGGTATTGACAATATTTTGAAGTAAAATAAAACCTAACCAAGTTGCTATTTTTAATAGTTTATATTTTAAAATAAATATTTTTGAAGTCTAGTTTTAGCATCAAAAATTCAATTTTGAAAATGATTCATTATGATTTTTCTATTCAAGATTTTGTAGAAGGGTGTCCACAGCAATCTTGACTTTCTATTGTGTTGAGGGCTCTTGGAAATGAGCCTCAAATATATTATCTTGGAGAAAAAATCACAATAGAAATTCTTTAAAAAAATTGTAAAGTAGATTTTGAAAAGCTATAAATTAATTGGAGTTATGCATGTTAGACCCTTTAACCTCTTATTTTTTTGGTGACCAACTTTTTAGATTTGACATGCAATAAAAGAATTGAAAGACTTCAAATCACTTTCATAGTTTTAACACCCTCATGATCAAACATTATAATCTCTCAATATATAAGTGATATTGTTGTGTTTTCTTTTTCTATGTAATCTCTAATTTATCTAGCTTGAATTTGTACAATTACAATTCAAAAAAATTGATACAACTTATCAAAGTGATGGCTTTTTGTTCATTTAGAGCAAATTCCTAGAAGATGAAAAACAACGTCTTGGGCATTTAGGGGATAAGGAGCACCATCTGGTGCCAACAACCATGTTTGGCTCTTAAACAATAAAAAGTAAGATTGAATATTGTGAACAATGAAGAAATTACATAAGTACGGAATTGGATAGAAGAGATTGGACATGTTGCCAACCTACGTACGGTGGTAGTCTTTGAGTGTTTTATTTCCATCCTTAAGATAGAATAAGCACAGCCAGGTTCTTTGCGTTTTCATTATTGAATTCTTAAATGATTGTTTAGGCATTGTCCAGTTGTGCTCTCCAAGCTATAGACAATCATGTTTTGTGCTAAGACAAAATGGATCTAAGTGTGAATTTGAAACCATGCAATCTCCAAACATTAGAAATTTTGGTCAGTTTTAGCCAATGTAGGCCAACTCTGGACCCCCAAATAAAAATTAATTCAATATAAATTCTAAGTATCCTAAGCTACAGATTATGTATTGCCCTTTTTGAAATGATAAAGCATTCTTTAATCAAACTTCCTTACTAAAAATTATTTGTGGATGAAGTTCTACTTATGAATTGACCTAACAAACTTCATCCATCAATTTCTATTGATCTATTGATCCAAATTCACTTTGATTTTAGTGCTTACTTTGATTTTAGTGCTTACTTTAAAGTTAATCCTAATTTCTAGGAATTTGATCCCACTTGAATTGAGAGGATGATTACTACTTTCATCCAATTCTAAAATCAAACTTCATCCTAAATTATCTTCTTTAATTTTAATCTATTTCCTAAGAGTGAATTATTTATAGAATCTTCTAAAATTTTCTAAATTATTCTTGAGTTGTTTTCAAAAGATTCTAATTGATCATCTACTTGTTACTTACTTAATTTGAACTTCTAATCTTAATTTATTATTTTAGATTTTTAATATTTTTATTTTTTAAAGCATGAAATTACCTATATAATATAACTAAGACACTTGAGGTTTGGACTTTCCTATCAAAAATTACAAATGGATGAAGTTTGGCCACTAATTGGCAATTTAAACCCTAAAGTCCCAAGGCCTTTTTTCCCATCAAAAAACATTATAAATTGCCATTTCTATAGCAAAGAAAAAAAATTTAATGTTTTTTTTTGCATATCCAACCATAGGATCTTGTTTCAGACTAGTGGAAGAATGTGTGGAAATTTTTTCAAAAACTTTGACCGTGTAGATTCCAAGATATTTGCATTTAAAGTGAAAGATACAAGTTTTTTTGCACCTTGATCAACTAGATTTTTTGGCTTTGAACCTTCTTAACTTAAAATTTTGGCTCTATTGATTTTGAATTTCTAATTTCATATGATGAAGAATTGAGTTGAGAGTCTAGGAAAAAAAATTCAAAAAATACACTTTTAGTTTTCATTCATTAAAGGCGATATTCATTAAAATGAGACAAAATGGTCATATTTAGACTTTCTTGCCCTTCGCTTCAAAGATAAGTTGTTGGAAGCAAGGCTAAATATAGGCACTCCTTTGACTAATACATCAAAAGAATACAAATTAAAAATAGACTTCCACATGATAATTCAAGAAGCATGTGATATTGAAATAGCCATACAACAATGACAAACCAACAAAAAGAAAGACATGCCAAAATTAGAAACAAAATTCCACAGTACAAACCTCAAAGTATGTGACATTTTCAAAATCGGTTCATCACGCAATGAAAACCATCAAATTATTTGAGAATCGATGTATATATTAAACAATATATGTCAATCTATGTATATTTTTCACTTCTAAGGAAATGAAATCCGGATTCATGTGATGGGAGAAGTCTTCTAAAAATGTACTACCTCAATGCATATGGAGCACTCTATTATAATTTTTTGTATCACTGAATATTCTATTAATAGTAATAAAAGTGTTCACGTGTCGGTGTCCTCTATAAACCAGAATCACTCGTCCAAACACGGGTTCCGGATACGGTTTTAGGTTTTAGGGGAGTCCTTCACCGCTTCCGCTGCCTTCATCTTTGCCCACCTTCTCATAATATCCTCGTATTGAGGAGTCTGCTGCGGCGTACTTCCATTGCTAAATGCACTACACGCCCCTCCGAGAGTGATTCATTGTCAATCGCCTTCCGCTTGGAATTGCTTCAAGGAATCTGTAGGTTCGAAACAGATGTAGAAACTTCCGGAGGCGGTGTAAGGCCCAATCTATTAATACTATTTCTGTACGCGTGTCTATTTCCAAGTGAAAAGCCACCTCGGAGAATCCTACATCGGAAGCTACCGTTACCAGATTGCGTAGACCCACCACTAATAGATTGTTGTGAAGGAGACCCAACATCCAAGAGGCGAGGAATCTAACTTGCACTACACGAATCCAATTGGCACTTCCTATTTCCACCCGTCAATGTAATATCTTCCTTCTGACTTGTGACTTGGATAGGGATATGCTCCGGTGCAGGTTTTGATGGAACTTCATCGTTGACTCGATGTTCCTTAGCATCTTCTTCAACATGTGCATAGAGTTTCTTGTTGGAAGTAATTTGGTTATGTTTAGTGGGCGAATACAGTCGTACTTCACCTGGTGTAGACTCTGCCCGCTTCAACAGGGACGGCAAACAAAGCAGGGTCGTCACTGGTCCTCGACTGGGAGGGCTGTCCACAACGCCTCCTTTGACATTCCCTTTTGAAAAATCAATGGCTGCTGATGCAGCGTCCGCGGCGGTACACATTACGTAAAGTCTTGAATGGGGTTCCGGAAAGCAGCTCCCTCCACTTGATTCAGACATCCTTGACAAAGATGTCTCCGATCCAGAACGCAAACTCCTGGTTAGCTTGTGCTCGGATAGCGAGTGAAAAATAGATCCACCAACCTGAACGAATAAGAGTATGCAAGAATGAGGCATACAACATCCTCGACCCGAGGATAATCAGGTTAATATGAAGTGATGGAAGTAGAAGAAGAGGATATAATCCCGCATTGGGAAACTGGCCAAACTTATAATCCGCAATGAAAAAAACGTACAAAACAAAACCAAAAACATTTACAAAATTATCCTTTGAAAAATCAGTTTTGGTCCAGAGATGCAACATCATGTTCCTTATTTCCTACATGCCTTGGGCTCGATAACTAATTTAATCCCACGCACTTCGTAACGGATCCCAAGGTTGGCAACCAACTCTCTCATTCCTTTTACAATATCCTTCATCAGGTAATGCGATTTCGTCAACGATTTTACACCAATACGATTGGCCTCTACATACTACTGTAAGCGCCCCAAATCCCAACCTTCTTGCACCTGGTAAAGCCAGGGGGTGAGGCTTTGTGGGCGCTAGATTACCCACCCTTGGTAATAGAGCGAACACCGACCAGGTTCTATGCCTTTATCCACATTTTTTAATATATGGGGGTGATGTGAGCACGGTCCACTGTGCCTTCCAAGCAATGGATCTTTTTTGCTAACGTTTCCTAAGTGTCGTGGATGGCAGCGAATAATTAGAATGCATGTAGTAACTCACAAGGTAACTGCAATGCTCAGGGGTAATGGTAAAATTCTAACTCCCTAACTATCTATCCTATGTCGAGGGTAGGGTGGGTAGTTGGCGTCTTTTCTAACGTCCCTAACTACGTAAAAAGGGGAACCCCTATGTTCCTTCCATGAACCTCTAAGACTATCGTGGATTTTTAAGACTCCACCTAGAAGTTCTACTTCTAGACTAATTCTAAAGTTCAACTCTTACTCTAATTTTCAACCTCTAAATGAAACTCTAGATTTTTACTCTTTTAACTTGGTTTTAAATATTAACTACCGACTTTTGACTCTAGGTTTTTACTCTTAATTTAACTCTGAAATTTATCCTCGGAATTTAACTCTAGGTTTAACTTTTAACTCTAAGTTTTTACTCCTCTATTTTATTGTAAATTTACCCTTCTAAATTTAACTCTAGGTTTTTACTTCTAAATCAACTTCAACTCCTAACTTCCAAGTTTTAACCTTCTAGGGTAATTCTAAGTTTCACTTTTAATTCTATGTTCTTATTTCTAAACTACTCTAAGATTTACCCTCTAAAGTTAACTCTAACTTTTCACTTTTTATTGTAGATTTTTACTCCTAATTTAACTCTAGGTTTTTGACTTTTAACTCTAAATTTTTACTTCTAAAATTAATTCCCAATCTTAACCTCCAGGTTTAACTCTACGTTTTCACTTTGACTCTAGATTTTTCTACTTCCAACTAACTCTAAAATTTAACTTCTACCTCTAAGTTTTAACTTCTACTTTTAGCTTTTCACTCTAACCTTTTACTCTCCTATTGACTTTAAAATTTAACCTTTAAATTCAATCTAAACTTTTGACTTTTGACTTTTGACTTCTACTTCCAGATTTAATCCTATCGTTTTAATCCTAGATTAACTCTAAATGTTACCCTCCTAAATTTAATTCCAACTTTTAACTCTAGGGTTTTGACTTCTAATTTTAACTCTATTTCTAACTCAACAATCTACTTCCTAAGTGGATTCTACTTTTGACTTCTATTTCCTACTCTACTTTTTACTTCCCAAAGTTAACTCCACATTTCGACTTCTGAATTTTAACTTCCTAATTAAAATCTTAATTTAACTCTAGGTTTTTAACCATTATTTGATCTTTAATTTTAATCCTAAATTCTCCTTCTAATCTAATCCTAATTTCCGTCCATTGTTCCTTGTGGATCAAATTTAATTAAAATTCCTCCGTTCTACCCCCTACCGCTTAACTTAGCCTAACGCGGTCAATTTACGGTCGAATCTTAAGTGTAATATGTTTTTGGAAACCTCTATCACTAATCTATAACTTTTTGAATCTAAACTTCTAGTTTGCACTAATCTCGAGGGCTAATCACGCTCTAAGGGCTGATTAGGAAAATAAATGCTAATTAGGGAGAAACATCAAAGATTAAATCAAAAACTCACCTCTTCACTACCGGTGTCGGAAATAACTTCGTCCACGTCCACGTGTACATCCTCATGCTCCATGGTAGTCTTTGGCTTTGTTTTGAATTTTTTCAGAGCTCACCGCTTATTGAGAAAATATTACAATTTTTGATGATCTAAACTCCCTCTTTCCCTTCCTCCTTTCTTTCTTTCTTCCCCTCTCTTCTACACTAGCACTATTCCACCTAAGCTTTTATGAGTCTTACACTATGGTTTCAAACTACGAGAAGGGTTTAAATGTTCTTCCTACCCTCTTACGCAACTTTGCTTTGTGTCATCCTAATCCTCCTCCCAACGGTTGCAAGGAGTTCTTCTAGATTTCCTACCTACTCTCCTAGCTAGGCACTATTTATCGTCTCTCTCCTTTCCACTCCTATAACACATCCTTCTCCCTAATTTCCTTCCATTGTGTGTAGGTGTGAGTGGTGATGCAGGTAGGATTGGATGTTTTTGTGCAGGTGGCGCGTGGAGTGGCAACTTCTATTTCTCCCCCCCTTTCTCTTGTGTTTTTGAAGTTCCAATTTGAGTTTTTTCCTCTCCCCAACTGGATTCCAAAATTTCAGACTTTAAAAGATCAAAAAATTAAAAAAAAAGGTGGTTGGGGCCCCGCAGGGCATCGTCCCGTTTAGTTCTGGAAATCCAGAAATTTAGTTCAGTTAGCCAAGCTGACTAGCCCGATGGCTGATGTTCAGTTCAGTCAAACAGACTAGCCCGATGCTGATGTTCAGCTCAGTCAAGCTGACTGTCCGATGTATGCTGGCTGTATGGTTGGCTGCCGGCTGGTTTGGTATGCCGGTCCGGTATGGTTGGCTGTATGCTGGCCGGTATGCTGGCTGTATGCTGGTCCGGGGTACTAGCTGCCCTTCCCAAAAAATCCATACAACCGGGTTCCCTTAGGGGAACCCACTAACACAAACTTAAATTGGATTTTTAGTAGGGGGTTAGGGCCAGGATCGAAGCTTCGCCGTTCGGGGAGTTAGGCCCCAAAATTTTTAGAACGGTCACCTAAGCTAAGTGTTACGGGATGGTCACTCTCTTTCTAGAAACTCGTGACCAATCTTGGAAGCTAAACTCTGGACTTTTCCAAGAAGGTCTTGGAAACTAGACTTTGGAATCTAAGGCTATGGAGGTTCAAGGCTCCACCGTAAAATTGGTTTTAATACCAACTTTAGGATTTGTAACACTCCACGGGTTCAAAGCTCCGCCGTCTAAGACTATTTTAACACACACTATAGGACTTGACGTGGTCACTAGTTCAAAGCTTCGCCGCCGTGGGAGGGATTCACACAACAAGGGGAATATTAGAAGAAGGTAGAAAAGACAAACTTGAGAAACACACGTGACAAAGCCAAAGCTTTGCCGTCCCGAGGGGGGGTCCACACAACAAGGGGAATATTAGAAGAAGGTAGAAAAAACAAACTTAAGGAACACACGTGACAAAGCCAAAGCTTCGTCGTCCCGAGGGGGGGTCCACACAACAAGGGGAATATTAGAAGAAGGTAGAAAAAACAAACTTAAGGAACACACGTGACAAAGCCAAAGCTTCGCCGTCCCGAGGGGGGGTCCACACAACAAGGGAAAGATTAGAAGAGGGTGAGAACACGTGAGTGAGGAAAGACAACACGTTAGGACACGTAAAAGACACACAACTTCACAAGCTAAAGGCCCCCCAAAGCGGCATCGCCAAGGTACGGTGGGGGGTGACTTTAGGATTAGGACAAGACACCAAAAGACTCCTAAACTCACAAGTTAGCTTCCAAAGATACCACAAGAGAGAAACAAGGACTCTTAACTCGTAACAAAGGTACAACAACGCACGAGAAGTACACAAGGCAAGATAGAAGGACCCCCTAAGGACCTTGAAAGCTTGAAATCTAGCAACAATGAAGCAAAAAGTGCTCCAAAAATACCGTAGAGGTTTTTGGCTTCAAATGCCAAAATATCCAAAGCAAATTGGACCCACGGACCCAAACAAAAGTGAGGGGGTGTTTTAGAGAGAGAAATGGGGCCCTTATATAGGTTTCCCAAGGGCTCACCCCTCTCTCTAAAGCTCTAAGGTAACCTTATCAACGGGGATTTTCATCCTCATCCTCAAAGATTTTCATCCTACATCCTAAATTTCTACTTCTACCATCTATGTTGGACCAACATCCTAACTTTTGGAGATTAGCTCCAATCGTCAAACGGATTGTGCCGTTGGATCCAGATCGCCGTGTTTAGTCCTAGACCTCCCTACCCCTCGTACCGAGGCCAAAAAATCCATCGTAGGCTAATTTAGTTTAAAAACCAAATCGTGGTAAAATCCTAGATCTTGGGGGTCTCCTATTTTGAGAAATGTGAATAGCCTAGGGTCTGTGGTAGGTGCGAGAGAGTCGGGAAGGACTTTTGGTTGACTTCGTTTCGCCATCGTATGGTCCCGGAATGCCGGTCAACGCGGCGGGGACCCCGCCACGTGGTTAATTCCCGAGGAATCACGCCGGTTCGGGTACTTGCCGCTATCGGAATGTCGTGAAACTTCACGGAGCGCATTATTAACATAAAACAAGCTAGCCTAATTTTTAGTGAGATTTTATTGTAACCTAGGTAACTTCCATGAAATTCCCGTTGGAGGTTAGGAGGGTTGACCACCCGGAAAAGGTTCTTCTGCAAGTTGGAAGATGCCGGGATTTTTCACGTGACCTCTCAGGGAGTCGCATGAAAGACGTGCGGGTGTATTTTCGTACCTGGCACGATTGGTCAATGGAGATTAAAACTGGACATCTCCTTGAATTAGCGACGGTGCGGGAATCTTCTGCAGGTGGAGGAATCTTGGCGAACCGATTTTGCCGTTGGACTCCTGGCATGGGATTCACCCTAGAACACCATCCTTGGGCTGTAGATTCCTCCACGGGCCCGGTCTTCCATTAGTGGCTCCTACATGCTAACAATCGGGATTTTGGGAATTCGTTGATCTAATGGGGAATTCTAAATCTAACTCTAGGACCCGACCTAGTGGCCTCGCTGTGGATCCCTCGGACTGACCTAGCCATGAATTGCCACATTCATGGTGGGATTTAGCCCCTTTGGGGCTATGTGACTCAAATCCTCCAAATCTAACCTTTCCGTTATTTTTGTACTATTTTTAGGCCAGGTTTGGAGGGATTCTAAGTAAAATACAAATCTAGACCAAATACTATAATGGGTATGCCACAACCCTATTTCGGTTCTACACTCTTTTTATGGGTTTTTCTATACTTTATCAACTTTAAATTGCAAATTTCCAAAAAAATAATTCTACGAGTCCCAAGTGACAAATTGGGAGCTCACAGGCTTCCCATAAGAAAATTATCCCGAGGAATTTTATGATCCCACGGCTGCAGCAATATCGCATTCCCGTTCTCATTGCACACACTCTTCTCGGGCGAGTCGTCAATGAGAAGAATGTTGTCTTTGCTAAAAGACGTGCCGTCACTAGGATGCGAGAACAAGTGGTCGGCTAGCACCTTCAGGTACATGAGCTTGTACGTGTCTCTTGGATGGTGGAGGAATTTTCCTTTAGACATTTTGATCTTCCCACATTGGTCCTGTCCTAGAATGTCAAAGGGTATTTTCTTTCCCCCCAAAAGGAATTCCGCCACGGGCTCCGCGTATTTCTTCACCATCGAGCTTCAAACTACTACACGATTTGCAAATTGGAATTTCTCTGTGATAAATTCTTGAAGACCAAGGCGAACGTACACGGCCTTCGTTCCTACGATAGTTGGGAATTCATCCAAAAATACATTCTCCTCGACAACATACGTCTTCAATCCCTTAGTTAATGACGATCTACCCACGCACTCACAAATAATCCCGTTCAAGTCGAGCATGACGTTTAACCACTTTGTTTGTTGCCGGAAAACAAAGAAGGACACATTCGGTGCTAGACTGTCTTCACCTTCCTTCGATACTACCTGATCAAAGCAAATCACAAGAGAGATGTAGTACCTGTTTAAATGCGGAATCAGGTGAGCCAAAAAGCGGGAAAAAGCATTGAATCCCACTATGTGATTGTAGGACTCCTCCTTTAAGGGACTCTTTGAGGGCCACCGGACGGTGCACACTTCTTACATTTTGTGGCTGGACAAAAAACATCGACAATACCAATTTATTAGGCACTAGCCAACTCAATTTATGTCACATATGTTATATTTAAGCAAAATAGATTAGAATACATCTGGAAAAACTATTGAGCCTACAGAACCTCTCGTTAAATTTGTACAAGCAAAAACCATACTACGACAACCGAATCTAAACGAGCTAAAAAGCAAGTCACAAAATGGTCTGGTCGTTCGCGCTACAAATCACAAAGTGTTCACTCCATCCTATCAATCAGAATGAATCAAAATAAGAGCCTCCAATATGGAACAACAGGTTCATAGAAACCAGAGAAACGCGTGCATCTAGAATATGGCATTAATTTTCTGGACTTATATAAAATCATAAGGGTCGGAGGAGTCAAGAGAGTGTACCTCAATTGATTCATTCGCCTAAGAGTCATCGACGATTTTATCGATTTCTTCCTCGGCATGCTCGTCGTCCTCTCCTTCGTAATCGACTAGCTGCTCATCGACTAGAGGATTCTTGTAGTGCAACTCGGCATCGTCGAATCTCAAAGTATCATCGTCACCTTCCTCTCGCTCCGGAGCGGCTGGAGCGGTTTCTAGGCCCAGATCATCATACAACTTATCGTCGTCTTGAGAATAAGTCTCAGCAGCCTTTGAGCTGCCTCCCTCAGTAGATGTATACAACTTCAACTAAAGGACAACGTCCTCTGTCTCTTGTGACTGGTTTTATCCTCGGGTCGAGGATAACCTGGATCACCCAGGTTTGTAATCTGCAATTGGAAGACTTGCAAACCGGATATGTCTGTGATCTCATCGAGGCCTTCCGGTTGTGATGCCTGCTCCACCTGAGACTGAGTCGGTTGAGAAGCAAATTAAGACTCCAGTTCTTTCAATTTCCGCTTCAATGCTTCATTTTCAGATTTCTGGTTGTCCGAGTATTCCTGGACCTCCTTAATCCTTCTCTCTCTAGCCTTTTCCTCCTCCTCTTTCTCCTTCTACTTCCGCAATTCTTTGTCCCAGTAGTCGTGCTCCTGCTTCACACATGAGAAGGACACATCAGACGCCGTGGACACTGCACCTTTGTCTCCTCCAACATGAGGTCTGTCATGGCATTTATCGACGACCTCGGTCTCGTCGTCGCTATCGCTAAAGAGAACAAGTGCCTCCAAAGACGATCCAATCTTTCCTTCCGGTTATTGAGGTTCAAGATCCTCAGTGACCACCATCTTCTCCGTCTGTGACTGCAGGAGACCTCTCGTAGACGCCTGCAAAGCTTCCACGCAGTGAAAGGACATCGGCCGAGCCTGCATGGAGACCTTCTCTTCTTCCTTATGAAGAGACGACGGACTAGATTCATCTGTCCGATTCAGCTGACTATCATCCGGCACGCCCAAGTCTTCGATCTCCATTAAATCACCCACATCATCATCAGACTCAAGTGCAATCGACTGCGACGTTGTGTTGGTCCCATACTAGTCAATTCCATTAGGTATCGGATCAAGAACTGCACTCGGACCTTGGGATTGCTCTGAATACCCGCTAGAGTCACCGGTCCCGTTGTTGCTTTCACTCGAGACCATTGCTGAGTGCCTTGCCGGACCCGTTAGCACCGGTCGGACATAGGCCCGGTTCAGACTGCTGACCGGAGGAAGACGGAAAAGTGACCTCGAGGCCAGTCTTTCATCCGGAGAAATGCCTTCCACATCATGAGGCCGTTGTTGGTGCCGGCTGGTTCATCGGACACGGTTTCAGACTACCGGCCGACCCTTTGGAACTCTTGCAACGTTCAAAATTAGTAAGCAACCTGAAACTCTTAAAAAATAATACCCAGTGAAGAGATTTGACAAGATGCGAGGTGAAGAGAAAGCTCATGCAAGTTCTCAGACGGTTCAGACGAGTGGATGGACCCAAGTTGCTTACTAATTTTGAACGTTGCGAGAAAGTAGGAGTGACGAAGTAGGAGCGCTTCTCCACTGGAGAAGTTTGGAGCCACCCCGCGGGAAAGCCCCAAATTTTCTCCATTTCGTCCGATGAGGTGGCTACACTACTGGATGATGTGGAAACTTTAGGAAGAGGACAAACCCTCACTCTGAACACTCCAGTGGACAAGGCTGGAATTTCAGCCAATCATCGTTCAATTCATTTAGTCCATCCACTCGTCTGAACCGGGCCATAGTGAGGTCCATACGGTGAATTCATGTGGAGGAAATCGTTCATGTCCAATCTATCAGAATTCTTTGCCATATCTCTCTCCTTCTTATGGCCGACAGAGTTGTCTATTCCGTAAAAGAACACCCCATACATCTGAAGAACACAATGTTGATCAGTACATTAACATAAGGCAATCATACTTGAATTTGAAACTAACAGTATCCTCGACCCGACAATAAAATGACGGACTTCTAGAAAACTTAAAAATAGTGTCAAGCGCATGTGAGTGCGAACAAATCACTCAAACAACTTCATCCAGACAAAAAGTATCCTCGAGTCGAGGATAAATGGAGAAGGGTTTAGGCATTACCTTGGCAACTAACATGCACTTCGAGCCGGTGTAGATGTCGAGAACGTTTTCACGCGGCTTGGCAAACGTTGACAGCATTTCCAAGTAGAATTCCATTCGCAGTTCGCCTGCATAAATTCTCAACTTGGACTCGTTGTTCCTTGTGCAATCATCATAGTACTCTAAGTCCTTCGGTGTTTTGTACTCCTCTTTTGTGCTGATGGAAATTAACTTATCATGGTTGTCATTTTTCTTGAACAAAAAAATCAACGGCACATCTGTGATGACTGCCCGAACCAAAATGTTGTTCAATTGCTCCGCTTTGCTAAGAGTGTAAGAGGACAGCTTGGGTTCGTAATTCTGCATGTGCGAGGCAATATAATTTGTGACCGTGTCCATGTCCAGAAAATCCCCCACTATCCACAGCCAGACGCTCAGAGAATCCATCTTCAGCTCCATTTCCCTAGCTAGGTATTTGAGAAACTGCAGAAGCGGTGGTTCGGCAGTTGTGGGCTTCTTCGAAGGCTTGTGCTTAGAAGCTTCAAGGAGATCCATTATCCCAAGCCCCAAGACTTTGCCATTGTACTTCCACGGTTTGGGCTTCTGTATGGCCATGGCAACTCTCTCAAATCCTCGGATATCCACATCCCCAAACAAGGGCTTCACGCGGTTCTTTAAAGTGATGAAGTGCCGGTACATGGGCAGGAGTTCGGGAAACTTCTCTACATAGTCGTCTGTTTGCCTCAATTTTGCTTCGTTCATGAGCCGCTTGATAAAGTAGGCAGCATTCGTGGCTGCTAACAAGAAATCCCATGTCGATGAAGTAAAGTGGTGCTTTCTCTTCCACTCCCTCCATGTACAGTCGATTACGTTCCCATTATCGTCTCTGAACTTTATGAAAGGCTTGATGGCCTCCAATTCATTGTAAATGATTTTCTTGCGCTTCCTCCGCTCCACCCAGTTTGCGGATGGAGACCTTTGGGTACGAGCGTGTTCGTTTCAGAGTCTTGTTCAGCAAATGAATTGCAAAATCTTTGAAGTCCAAATCCGTGAAGTGATCGCAAAATCTAAAGCACTCTTTAGACAGTAGAAAGTTCTTGGGGCTGAACTTCTTGTTTGCCCTGTACTCCTTCTTTGTGATGGGATCAATCAACCGCCCTTCAATGTTACTCACAAGGAAATTGTCCCACAATTTATTTATGTCATCCGGCAATGTAATGATCTTAATTTCAGCGTTGTAAATTTCTACATTCCAAGAAACTTTGTCAGTTACACATTTCTAAAAACTGACGAAGGATTGTATGCTTGAGTCGAGGATAAGGGGAGAAACTGACATTGCGGGATTCAACTGACATATGCAAATCAAAGACAACATACCAATCATTATCCTCGACTCGAGGATAATGTTATGCACAGCAAACTTACCGTATATTGGGTCAGATTGGCAATTGAGTTATTGTTGCGCTCCACTGGTTTGGTTATCGAGATGCATGGGCGCCCTAAGTCAAGCCAAACGTTACACAAGCCAATGATTTGGTTCCCCCACGTGGGCTGGACATGGTGTATGTGGTTAGTCTTGTTTAAGAACTCGGAGATGTTTGTCAGCTTCAACGGGTCCAATGACCATACAAAGATTGCACTCCACGTCTTCAACTCTTTCTGTCAAGTCTCCCCACAGCTATAAGCCTGTTGCACCTCCTTTGAGGCCGCAATACTATGCTGCCCGGTGATGATCATGAATTTTTCGGACTTGACTTCCTCAAAGTTCTCTGGGGGAATCTTCAAGAGCCTCAGATTCTCATCTACGAGGGTCAGGCATAACTTTTGCTTTTGGGTTTTTGCATCACCGAGAGTGAGGAGCTGTTCTCTTGTTTTCTCCAACATCCACCCCTCTAGATTTTGCATGACGAATTGGTTTTTTGCGCGGATGCATTGGTCGATACCCATGTCGTATGCTTTGCTTTCAAACCGAAAGCAAGATTGATGGTTGTCCCAGAAATCCTTCTGGTACAAGGTGAACTTCTCGTGGTCTTCAACTGGTTTGGGGGGAGCTTCTCCTGCTCCAGGAAGATCAGTGAGCGCAAAGCCTGAACTCCCGGCTGCTCTGGGACGTTCAGCAGGTGTTGACCTACTCTTCTTCTTGCTTGTCTCGCCCTCAACTTGATCCGCCGCTTTTCTCTTTGAAGGCCCAGAGCGAGCCTTTTCCTTCCTACTTTCACTTGCTGGTGGTAGTGCTGCTTGCTGGGGATTGGGATCCTGGTTTCTCATTCTATTTCCAACTCTCGGGACTGCTTGGATTTGGCACTCAAAGGCATAACGATCGAGCGCTGTGAAGATTGCACTGACTCTTCGGCTGTGGGCGGTGTGCGAGACTTGGTTCCAGGGCCAGTATTTAGTTTCAAATTTGATGGTGAGAGAATCCAAATGCATCTTTGGAAGGTACAAGAGAAGGTCTGCGAGGTCAAACTGTCCCAACCCTTCTCCAATTTTGCAGACGATGGAGTAAACGTGAGCTAGATGGGAACCATTGTCATCTACTTCCTGGAGCACAATGACGAGGTAATCATCCTGGTGCTGCTCAACTATACTAACCTTCTCATTGAGATGCCAGGGCATAAATTTGATGGTCCCTTGTGGCTTGTAATGAAAGAAGACAAAGTTTTTGTTCCGGTTCACGCCAAAATTCCACTAAAGGATGACATCTCTGAACTTCCAAAGCTTCCCATAGTTGAGTGGATTCTCCTCAATGAAAGGTTTCTCAAATGGGTTCTAAAATGGCTCGATAAGCGGATCCGTATGGCTGTAGTCGTAGCTAGAGTCTTCGGCGTTTTTTTCCATTTTGTTGAACCTGGATGAGCACATAATGATTAATTAGATTTCATAATGATTAATTACATTTCTTGAGTTGCAAGTTATCCTCGACCCGAGGATAACAATCTGTTTTAAGTTGTGAACGACGTAATTCAATCACAGCATAAAGTAAAGTTCTAGGAACCTACAGCAGAGGTCAAATTTTAGTGGTACTTAGTTGTCAGTCAGCGTAAATTTGTTTGATTCATTATTTCACTAATTTTAAGTTGGTTCTTGATGTTATCCTCAAGTTGAGGATAAAATCTATTGTTACATTTATGTTCAAGTTGTTTTCTACATTCGTTAAGGGTATTTTTTAGATATATTTTTGTTTCTAAAAACTGCAAGCAGTGTACTTTGAAGTATATAGGATCTAAGTCATTGTAATATTTGTATCTAACTAGTCAACTGTCTCCAGTGTGGGAAGATTATCCTTGAGTCGAGGATACTCTATAAGTGATAGGAAAGCCAAAATTAAATATGATTTGTTTGGATGTCGATCGTTTTCTTTATTTTCACTTGGAGTTGTGTCTTAGGCTTCTGGAATTATTATCCTCGAGTCAAGGGCAATTTAGTTATTGGTTTGGTAGTTAGCAAAAGCAGCCTTTACGAAAATTGTGAGAATATCTCAGTGTCAATTAATGAGGTCAAAGGGCTTATCCTCGGGTTGAGGATAATCAAGATATGGATAGGGTTCCAAAATCCTAATACGAAAGAAGGAAGCTATAATACCTACTGCAGATGGTCAATAGAAAATTCAAATTCGTTATAAATCGTACATGCGATCAGCAGATGCAGGCACAAAACAAACCATTCAATGATGCATGCAGTACCTATTTGTTTCTAATTGACAATTAGGGAAATGAAAAAGGAATTGCTCACCTGCAAATTTGTTGAATGGAGAACAAAAATAGAATTACGTAGCTTCACTGCCCTTCACGTGGCTCCTTCCTAAATCAAGTTGTAATGGAACCTGCCACTTCCAGCACTGGAAATTACAATCCCATTAGCCAACAAAATCCAAAAGATGAAAGTGCAGCCATGATTCTTTGGCTACCGTTTCACAGCCAAACACTTGCAAAGAAATAGTGAAAGAGGTTACAGACACGATACACAAACATCCAGGAGCTAAGAAGGAATTGGTTTAGAATGCAAACGCTTGAATTGTAAAAACGTACACTGAAATCACACCCAAAATCAAAGAAGACAAGTGCATGATAATACCCAAAACCACACAATTTTAGGATCTTTTACCTCAAAAGAACGCTAATCAGGATTTGGAGGATATTTGTGCAATCCTTGGCCGGTGCTTTGCAATCTGTGTACAATCTTTGCCAAACACTCCACGTGAAATCCTTGTGCAATTGAACTGCAAAACTATGGGTTTTTTTGCATTCCAAAATCCAATTAGGCTTCAATGCTAGTACTACTTGAAGAAATCACATCCTAAACCATGCCAACGAACTGGAGCACAAATTATACTCAAACACCACTTCTAGACAGAAATTGGCAATCAAAACTGCAAATGATGAAAGTCGACCAACCGTGGATATACAGACACTGTCAATGCACACACAAGAACCTTTGACTTTGTACGCACCCATGCAGCAAATAGTCAATTCGCACAAAGGAATTTCCAACATTGCATGCACAAGGCCGACAGAAGCACCTACTAGATCACTACACAAGCATCACTACACAAGCACCTAATGGAAAATTGGTGTCTTCATTTCATGAACTACAAAATCAAAACAAAATCAACTCGGCAAAAATAGCGCAACTTCGACTGGAATGGGGGCACTCTCGCAATGTGCATCACGGAGAATCGAAGCGTGGAAAACGGAAGACGGCGAAGTACCTGCGGCCGTCCAAAGCTCCGGCGTGCAATCCACAAAATCCTCTCGCGCCTTCCACAAATCGAAACCCTCCTGCACCTTCCCAAATTTCTGACACCCACGAATCCTAGCACTCAAGCGCCAGCCAAGTACAAATGCAATCAATGCAGCTGCAATATGTGTGTGTAAAGAAACTCCTGCGAAGAAGCGTGCAAAGAAGCATGTGACAAAAAACGCAACACAGCGGGAGTGATAGGGTAGGGGAGGTGATGACCCCCAAATCCTAAAACCCTAATGGCCCTTGGGCTGCCCGCGCCAAAACCCTAAACCCTTAGTCTAGTTTTATTCTTGTTAAGCCATGTCTACTTTTATGTTTTTGTTTTGGACCTTTTAGTATATATGCTTGCTAAAGTCTATGAAGTAAGGCAGACTCCACAGTAGCTTTTGAAAATTTATGGCTTGGTTTTAAGGGCAATGATTTTTTTGGACTTTATTGGTAATAATATCAGGTTTTAAATTTTACCATTTAATTCCATTTCCTTTTATTTTTAGCCCCTCCCTCCCTCCCTTCTAGACAAATACTTTCTTTTGAAGTGACCTTATAATAATATATCCCCCTTGGCTCATTTGAGTCAAGTTTTACCTATGACTTTTTTTGTGGATTAAATCCAAGGTTAAGGTAATTCAATTTGTGTTTGTATTTGTATTTTACCAGTTTACTTTGTCTATGGTTTTTGTGATGGAACCATATCCTGGTGAACATTGAGTCTAAATTAGCCATCATGTATTTGATTTAGACTCAAATCTATAGATAGTGTTTTAGACCAGTGATTTGGCTAAATCCATATCTATAAAATCTTTGTCACTTGCATATATGTTTGCCATATGAGGTGACTACTTTAGAAGTTTGCCATATTATTTGGATGGCAATTTACAGTTTGTACATTTGGACCTAAGTCAGAAAGTAGGTGGAGGTAGGCCCAACTAATTTGACCAATCTTGGCCCAAGGCAACTAGACTTTACGAGCCACTTTGAGTGCCATTGCATAGCCCGCTCTTATTTGAATTTGAATTTGAATTTGGCCATGGCTATGGCGGGAACTTTCTAATTTAAATACTTGGGCCTTACTTCTTTGCAATCTGTATATGCGTTTTTGCTGGTAGTTTGCACAAGTAGTCAGGAGGTGATTTTGGAGCTTGGAGTGTGGTTAGAGATGGCTTCTTCACAGGTTTTGTGTGATTGACAAGATGTTACACTATGATTTGATGGTTTCTGTCTTGTGAGATGTTTTGAGCTATGCTGGTTTATTTTTCTACTATGATTGCAATGACACGCTGCTATGAACTGAAGACACCTTGCATGCGCATTCTAACTAATTTTGTGTTCGTTGGATTGTATGGGTGCAGGTGAGGTTCACAACCTCTTTAGAATTATTCAACTTGGCAGCTCATCCAAGACCTTGAAACTCTTAGTTTTGGGGGGTTCTAAATCCTTTTGATGGCAGGATTTAGTTTATTTGGCATGATTAGACTTGTACTCGAGCTCAAAGGAATTTTATTGTAAACTTCACCATGTATTTGATCTAATGTGATCTATATTGATAAATTGGAAAATCTTCTTGCAAAGTTAACTGAGATGTTATGCTGAGTTGATGTTTGTTTTGGTACTATTAGCTTTCTTGACATGATATGAGCTGGTTTCTATCATGATGAATTCAATTTGGAAAACCTTCTTGCAAAGTTAACTTAGACTTCATGTGAGTTGATGTTTGTTTTGGTACTATTCACTTTGTTGACATGATATGAGTTGGGTTCTATCATGATCAATTTAGTTTGGAAATTGACAGTGCTGGTAAAGTAATGATTTTTACTAAATTGATAGGAAAGGCCCTGTATACTAAATTGATAGGAAAGGCCCTGTATAGGGATGTCCCTCCCACCCACCCGGGTTACCTAAACCCTAAACATATACATTTTTAAAATAATAAGTAGAAAGAAGTAGAAAATGATCCAAAATACTAAATTGTCAAGAGTTTATTTAAGGAATTGAAAAATACTAATCTCAACGGTTGTAATGTTGTAATAAACAATCTACACCCAATGTTTTTATTTTTTTCCAAAAATATCGAAACTGAGTTAATTAAAGGACTTCAAAGTTAATTTTAGAGTAGAGATGTTATAACTACCCTCAAACTAGAACTCCTCATAAATTTCATCTCATTAATCAGAATGAAATGATTCAAAGCTTTCTACGTATATATAAAACTTAAGAACCAATTTCAAATTTTTATTTTCAAAAAAAGTGATTTTTTAAGAATTTTTTTGAGCTGCCCGGGCTGCCCGCACTTCACTGAAAATGACATATCATACAATAACTTTTTAATCATGTAGTCAAATGTTATGAAGCTACTTTATTGGATTTTAAAGCTACTCCTCGGGCACATGTTGTATGAAAGTTTCAAAGAAAAGTAAAAAAAAACTCCATTTATAGTGAGCTGCCAAAAATTGCTATGTTGCCAAAAAACGGTGTTTCGTCCTTTAGGGGTTAATACCCAATTGGAAATTTAATGGTACTCACTTAATGAATAAGCTCAGCCGGGAACGTTTTGTTTCTGAAGAATGACAAATAATCCTTCTTTGTCTTTGTAATACATGAGTGCAACTATTCATCTGTGGAATTTTGTTGTAAAAAAGAAAGGACTTCTATAGTAGTTTCACTTTCAATGGATTTTTAGGTATTTTTTAAAGCCAATGATTTCCACATCTTTTAATGATTATAGTGTTGTTGTTGCCTATCAAAATTATGCATTGAGGTACCTCGTGAATCATTTGCTTAACCTAAAAGTCTTCAAGGATTAAGGTGTTGTTGCTCCCTGTAGAAATTCAGCATTGAGGTACCTCGTGATTAATTTGCTTAACCTTGAAGTATAAAGCACTTTTCAAAAGCTACTTACAAATAAAATATCATGCAAACAAGAAAATATTTTTATAGAAATTTAGAAGGTATTGATCTTAATATTTCAAAATTTATTTAATTTAGGGTTTCCAGTTGAAGCTTTAGGATTTAAAATTCATGGATGAGTTTAATCATCAAAGTAATAATGGTCCATAAAACAAATGGTGAGACATTGAAAGGTTCATTATCATTTTAGAAATTGTTTATACCGTGAAATTATAGAATAAAAGATCATTCAAAAAAGATAACATATAATTCTAGTCCAACTAAAGTGTACTACAAAAACAAACATTTGCTTAGTACTCTTATTACTTCTCTTGTATTCACGTTCAAAGAAAAGATTTAAAAGAATGCAAGAGAAATAGAAGGGCCGGTATTCTATTAGTATGCTATTCTTTTAGACCACACTAGTACAATCATTGTAATCCTAAGTAATATGAGCTTCAAAATTTTAACATCAGAAAATCTTTGAAACGTGAATTCAAATGTCTTAAAATAAGTCCACGTCGGTGTGGAAAATAAGTCCACATGGGTGTGGAGAAAAAAATGTAGAAGTTGTGTAGTCATAGAATCTATAGAGAAATTGTGAGTAATAGCAAAATTTTGCTAATTTTTCTAATTTTCCTTGTTCTATAGTACTTGAGATGCCAATTTGTCAATATTACCAGTTAGTAAGGACTTTCTATAGAACTTAGTCAATAGATGGATGTAATGAGGAACTGGATGGAATCTATTGATGGCGGTTAAGTAGTTATCGGCTGGTTGGGGTGAAGTCAATTGTTCGTGAAATTGAAAGTCAGTCTGGAGATGGAAGCCAGAGCTCCTACGGTTGAGGCTGGCAGTAGGTGTGTGAGTGATCAATAGTGTGTAAGTTTGTGTGATTTTGTGCTGGATGATGAATGTTTGATTGTTCTAGTGTGTAGAGGAGATTATACTATGCTGAACGATAGTCAATTCAGAGTGAAGTGATGAGGCAGTGAGAAACAATTGTAAAATTCATGATGTAATATGAGGCGGAAATAAATTGGAAATTGGAGTGTAATTGTGATTGTTCAATTGGATCTAATGAATGTGTGTGTGTATGAATTTAATTGTTTGGGATTGAAATCTATTGATGTTGATGTGTGATTCTATAGTCTATGAGCTTTGGTGGTTGTTGAGAATGTGTGGGAATTGAGATAAATCAATTGTGTAATTGAGAGATAATGTGGATGATGGCTGATTTCAATGGTGTTTTATCAATGGTGTATGAACTGGAAATATGACGGTGGTAGACTGTATGAGAGCTAATTGGAATTTTATTGATTGATGTAATGCAATAGTCTTATTGTCTTGAGTGAAAGAATACAAATATGAAAGGATCCTATAGAGATAGCTGTAAATGTAAATTCTGCTGTAAAAGAAATTATGCAAAGCAAGAGTGTGAAAGCTCTATAGTTGGAATAAAGAAACAATTGGACTCGGACCAGAAAGGAGCAAATCCAAGCAGTCAAAGATCTATGGAAGCAAACAAGAGCAATGTGGAGAATAAAGCTGCAGATCAAATAAAGAAATGAAGAAACAATAGATCCTGGTTGGTGGGAAAGAGGATTCAATTAGAGAATTTGAAGAAGTGACGTATACGATTGATAAGTTTCCAATCCTGGCTTTAATTATAATAAATAGTCTATCTATTGTGTTTGTGAAGTTAGGAATATTCCATGGTTTTCCTTCCATTGTGCACAACTTGGGGTTAATTTAGTTTCCCATAGGAATTACCTATAGTGCATCCCTACCTCCCTGCGAACGAACTCAAAACTATAGGAATTTATTATAATTAACTCTATAGTAAAAATCCATCTACAAGTTGCAAATTAGCTAAACATTACTTTCAAATCCATGGACGCAACTCACCACCTATTTTTAAAATTTTCCACGTAACTTAAAAGAAACGAGTCCTACCCTGAATTTTAAAAATTAAGAAATCTATGAATCCCAAATTAAGTCCACATGGGTGTGGAGAAAAAAATGTAGAAGTTGCAAATTAGCTAAACTTTACTTTCAAATCCATAGACACATTCAACTCACCACCCATTATTTTTAATTTAGCACGTGACTTCAAAAAAACAAGTCCTGCCCTGAATTTTAAAATTAAAAAATTCATGAATAACAAATTAAGTCCACGTCGGTGTAATGAAAAAAATAAAGAAGTTGCAAATTAGCTAAACATTACTTTCAAATCCATGGACGCATTCAACCGGCTTACCACCCTTTTTTTTTTAATTTACCACGTAACTTTAAAGAAACCAGTCCTATTCTTAATTTTAAAAATTAAGAAATCCATGAATCGCAAAATAAGTCCACGTGGGTGTGGAGAAAAAAATGTAGAAGTTGCAAATTAGCTAAACATTACTTTCAAATCCATGGACGCATTCAACCAGCTCACCAGTCACCACCTTTTTTTTTAATTTTACACGTAACTTGAAAGAAACAAGTTCTGCCCTGAATTTTAAATATTGAAAAATCTATGAATTCCAAATTAAGTCCACGTGGGTGTGGAGAAAAAAATGTAGAAGTTGCAAATTAGCTAAACATTACTTTCAAATCCATGGACGCATTCAACTCAACACCCATTATTTTTAATTTAGTACGTAACTTCAAAGAAACAAGCCTTGAATTCTAAAAATTAAGAAATCTATGAATCCAAAATAAGTCCACGTGGGTGTGGAGAAAAAAATGTGGAAGTTGCAAATTATCTAAACATTACTTTCAAATCCATGGACGCATTCAACCGGCTCACCACCCATTTTTTTTAATTTACCACGTAACTTGAAAGAAACAAGTCCTGCCCTGAATTTTTAATACTAAAAAATCTATGAATAACAAATTAAGTGCACGTAGGTGTGGAAAAAAAATGTAGAAGTTGCAAATTAACTAAACATTACTTTCAAATACATGGGCGCATTCAACTCACTACTCATTATTTTTAATTTTCCACGTAACTTTATAATAACCAGTCCAGCACGCCCTGAATTTTAAAAATTAAGAAATCTATGAATCCCAAATTAAGTCCACGTGGGTGTGGAGAAAAAAATGTAGAAGTTGCAAATTAGCTAAACATTACTTTCAAATCCATGGACGCATTCAACTCACCACCCATTTTTTTAATTTACTATGTAACTTGAAAGAAACAAGTCCTGCCCTGAATTTTTAATACTAAAAAATCCATAAATAACAAATTAAGTCCACGTGGATGTGGAGAAAAAAATGTAGAAGTTTCAAATTAGCTAAACTTTACTTTCAAATCCATGGACGCATTCAATTCACCACCCATTATTTTTAGTTTACCATGTAACTTTATAAAAACTAGTCCTGTTCTGAATTTTAAAAATTAAGAAGTCTATGAATCCCAAGTTATGTCCATGTGGGTGTGGAGAAAAAAATGTGGAAGTTGCAAATTAGCTAAACATTACTTTCAAATCCATGGATGCATTCAACTCAAAACCCATTATTTTTCATTTACCTT
This sequence comes from Pseudisothecium myosuroides, assembly GCA_951799445.1. Taxonomy (NCBI): domain Eukaryota; kingdom Viridiplantae; phylum Streptophyta; class Bryopsida; order Hypnales; family Lembophyllaceae; genus Pseudisothecium; species Pseudisothecium myosuroides. The sequence continues at coordinate 19,140,370 of OX637287.1, read as the reverse complement.
GTAACTTTACAAAAACCAGTTCTGTCCTGAATTTTAAAAATTAAGACATCTATGAATCCCAAGTTAAGTCCACGTGGGTGTGGAGAAAAAATGTAGAAGTTGCAAATTAGCAAAACATTACTTTCAAATCCATGGACACATTCATTCAACCAGCTCACTAGTCACCACCATTTTTTTTAATTTTACACATAACTTGAAAGAAACAAGTCCTACCCTGAATTTTAAATATTAAAAAATCTATGAATTCCAAATTAAGTCCACGTGGGTGTGGAGAAAAAAATGTAGAAGTTGCAAATTAGCTAAATATTACTTTCAAATCCATGGACGCACTGAACTCACCACTTGTTTTTTTTAATTTACCATGTAACTTCAAAGAAACGAGTCCTGCCCCTTCTACATTTTTTTCGCCACACCCAAGTAGACTTATTTTGCAATTTCTACATTGCAACTTCTAAATTGCAACTTCTACATTTTTCTCTCCACAGCCACGTGCACTTAATTTGTTATTCAAGGATTTTTCAATATTTAAAATTTAGGTCAGGATTTGTTTTTTTACAGTTACATGGTAAATTAAAAAAAATGGGTGGTGAGTTGAATGCGTCCATGGTTTTAAAAGTAATGTTTAGCTAATTTTCAATTTCTATATTTTTTTTTCACACCCATGTGGACTTAATTTGGGATTCATAGATTTCTTCATTTTTAAAATTTAGGACAGGACTCGTTTCTTTCAATTTACGTGGAAAATTTTAAAAAATGGGTGCTAAGTTGAATGGGTCTATAGATTTGAAAGTAATGTTTAGCTAATTTGCAACTTCCACATTTTTTTCTCCACACCACATGGACTTAATTTGTGATTCATGGATTTCTTAATTTCTAAAATTCAGGGTAGGACTTGTTTCTTTGAAGTTACATGGTAAATAAAAAAAATGGGTGGTGAGTTGAATGCATTCATGGATTTGAAAGTAATGTTTAGCTAATTTGCAACTTCTACATTTTTTTCTCCACACCCACGTGGACTTAATTTGGGATTCATAGATTTCTTAATTTCTAAAATTCAAAGCTACACTTGTTTCTTTCAAGTTACGTGTAAATTGAAAAAAATTGGTGCTGAGTTGAATGTGTCCATGGATTTGAAAGTATTAAGGTTTAGCTAATTTGCAACTTCTACATTTTTTTTCTCCACACCCACGTGGATTTAATTTGTTATTCATGGATTTTTTAGTATTAAAAATTGAGGGCAGGACTCGTTTCTTTCAAGTTACGTGGAAAATTTAAAAAAATGGGTGTTGAGTTGAATGCGTCCATGGATTTGAAAGTAATGTTTAGCTAATTTGCAACTTCTACATTTTTTTCTCTTCACCCACGTGGACTTTTTTTGTGATTCATGGATTTCTTAGTAATTGTTTAAAATTCAAGGCAGGACTTGTTTCTTTCAAGTTACGTGGTAAATTTAAAAAAAGGGGTGGTGAGTTGAACAATTTTCTAGAGAGGTGAACAATTTTGTTGTTTAAACCAAAGTTAGAGTTTAGGTGATAACAAGAAGATTGAAAGCCAAGAGCCTAAAACCTCAAAATCAGCATGACTGCTTCTATGAAGTACTACTCAAAATTTGAAATTTCAAAGTACACAATCATTCTAATTAACCATACTTGAGTATAAGCACAATCTTAAGGAACTTTTAAGCCCTACCATTCTCTTAGTTAATTTGCATTTAGTTTAGAGTGTTTGTTTTGCGTGAGAGAGAGAGATTTCCAGAACTTATTTTGTGTAGAGTGCTGTAGACGGTGCCGAAGGTAAGACGACCCCTATTCTAGCTTCTTGTAGTAATGGCTGCATTTAAGAGTGCTTGCTATTCTAATATGGTTGGAGCAGTGGCCAATCTGAGAGAGGTGGACACAAAGAAAAGGAAGTTTGGAGTTGCATTTGCAGCTCCTTCCTCCATTTCGGAGAATATACCCGTCGTAGCACTTGAGTCATATACAAGTAGCAAAGGTCTGTTTTTTTGCAAATCCGAGTTAGAGTTTGAGGAATCCAATGTCGAGTTTGAAGAATCCAACCATGACGATGACACTAACAAGGTGAAGGAGGCACTAATTTTCAATTTTGTACCGGAGCATGACGAATTCGACAATGAAGACCTGTAGGAGGAGGATGGAGAGGAAGAAGAGAATCAATTTGAGCATGGCTTTGTCGATTGGAATTGGAACTCGGAGTCCAATTGCGACTCAGACAGTTACAAGTTTAGTTGGCTTGATGATTTTTAGAATTGCAAAATGTGAAACTCGATTAGTTGGCTCGCATTTTTTCCGTCTGTTTAGCCACTCAAATTTTCTACAAGTATTTTGCGTCAACTTAGACTTTTTTTGGACGTGAACAGAGAAAAGCTATTTACGTGCCCTGTCACCTAGAGTATCCCAGAACGGGTACTATAGCAAACTTTTAGTAAAGTTGGATGCATGACTTTTAATAAACGAAAGAATGTTGACAGCCGTTTTTTGGGCAAGAAATTCTGCACCACCCAAAAGGCGATATCACCTGACATTCTAAACATGGAAGTACCCGGCACAACTTTTTTCCCGCCGCGTTCAATCTTCCCGCCTTCTCTTTCTCAGTCACACCCCATGGAGTCGTTCATTATTTTGTTTTTTTCCTTGCATGAGTTGGAGCTCCGGTTTTTGTTTCTTGCGGTTGAACTGTGGTTTTGTTACATTGTGTTTTCATTGCGCTCCTTGCTTAGATGAGTTGAAAGTGTAGAACTCTTCAGAAGTACTTGATTTTGTTGTTAAAACTGTGGAAAGAACTTCTTGAGCGGCAGTTTTTTTGTTTGCACTCTTCATTGTAGACTTCTGTGCGGCGCTTCAATTTCAGTATTTCCTCAATCCATGTAAGCTCAAGATCTTATGCTCATTTCCTCCCTTGCTTCTGACCATTTCTTGTTCTCTACATCTGCATGATTACGTTTTTTGATGAATATTTCATTGACTCTATTTTCTTGCACTGTTGGGTTGATTGTAATCGTGTCAATGCAACGTATCTGACTTGCTGCGTAATCTGTATACTAATATTACACACTATTGTAATTGTGTGAGTTTCATGAGATTGAACGAATTGCACTGGATTGAGTGAGCCGAGAATACCGCCACTATTTACAAGAATCATGTTTTCAGCATACGTTTTCATTTATCCTCGAGTCAAGGATACTAAAGTATATTGAAATTCCGTTATAACTGATAACTTCTTACTAGATTTGAGAGACCTAACAGGATATACAGGTCTGCAGCCAGTTTATCCTCGAGTCGAGGATAAATTAAATGTTTTTCTGGTGTTCTGATATTAATATATATATAAACATCTCATGTATCCTCGACTCGAGGATATATAATAGTTTAGAGTTTTGGGAGGTCACAAATTTATAGGATGTTTGAAGATTTATATTATCCTTGATTCGAGGGTAAACATACAATGGAACAATCCTTGAATGTAAAGGAAATTAACCTTGACCCGAGGATAAATTATATAACATTTAATTTTTCTTTTATGATTACTGTAGTTCATTATTATCATCGAATTTATCATAATTATTTTGATTGAAATTCATTGATGTGTTCATAGGCCTGGTCATTCAGAAGATAAACAGAATAAATACTATTGTAATGGTCAAATTTTATTAATGCGTAATTCATTGGACATTCTCTTCCAATGAGTTTTAATGACTCAGTTAGACCTACTTTCACAAGTTAGGAGTGACGAATGCCATATGAATCAGAATTCAGTTGAGTCAATAACTCGGAATTGATTTGGACTATATTGTGTTCCTGGATTATTTCAAATAGTGTTAGTAGTATTATCCTCGAGTCCAAGATAAATTTCTTGAAGTATTAGATTTTGTAAGTTGTTTTAATATAAATAAATGTTCTTGATGAACTGTATTTTGTGATTGTAATGACAAGTTGAGATTTCTTCACTTGAGGATACTGATGATATTAATTGATTTTCCTTATTTCTTTCTTGTGGTCATTTGTTCCAATCATACATGTTATTGAGTTCTGTTAGTGTATATATCGTGATGAAGTATCCTTGACCCGAGGATAAATCACACTCTGTAACTTGATTTTCTATTCTTTGTGCAGAATGGATACTCCTGTAACAAACGAGTTTTCAGTGTCAGAGCCAACTTTGCCTCCGGGTGTCACAGCTTGTGAGGGTATCCCTCGCGCTTCTTGGAGTACGAAGTGTGTCACACTTACAAACAAAGCTGGTGTAGATGTAGTGAAAGGAATTTGTCATAGCGTTGATGTAGATCTCATTATTGACATGGACGGGGAGCCATTCGGCAATGGCCGGGTCGCAATTCAAATTGCGGATTCCCTGTGCGAGACTGATGTTCCTTCGGCGTGGATGTGGTCAATGCACTCCTGGCCCATTTCAAGTGTATTTCTACGCAGGGCCAGCTTATATGACCATGATCAAATGTATATCTTCAAGACTGCGGTGAATTCATCCAGGCGGCGCGTTCGGGCTGGTGTTCGCTCGTATGAGACCTCTCGGGAGAGGAATCTGTTCTTCCTTCTAAGAAAGACGTTTTACTCACTCCGCAATCAATTGTTGAGGTGTCTTCCAAGACGTGTTGCCTAAAGAATTGCTTACAACCATTTCTACGTGGGCAGATACAAGCCATTTGATCTCAAATGCTTGTGGGGGGTGGAGTATATGGGCATAAATTGCGTCTTCTTGACGTGCACAAGCAATTCCATCCTGATGCCAATGGAAGGGATATGATCACCTAAGGTAATTTGGAAGTTTGTCCAGCCGCGTGGTGGATCATCCATGGAGTATCAAAACACTACAAGAAAATGGCCACATATGTGATTGCAAAAGAATGACTTCTTGTCCGGAATGACTAAAGAATGACTTGGGCTCCCTAATTGCACCAACAGTGAATACTGCATAGTGTCCGAGTTGTGCTGCAGTCGCCGGCACGACTCTGGGATGAGGAGGTCATGGTGTCCAAGCTTCATCCGCAGGTTTTCATTAACTGCGTCGTCCAAATTTCGACGTGGACTCTGTCAATTCTCCCATGGAGGCCCCAGTCGAAAGAGAGTAAACCTTGCCATATGTAGTGATTGCGCGACACTTCAGAGCGACTACGTAATGATTTCGCATCACTACAATCAAGTCATTTGAAGTCATTTGTCAGGGCTACAGAAAGTGATGGAAAACAAAGCCTTCTTCTTTCTGGGACATTTTCTGTTATCTTTTTCACTTCTTCATTTAATTTTTTTTAATCTTCCTTTCTCTTTGTCTCCCTTTTCCTCTCTTGTGTCTATTTTTTTTTAATTCTTCACTTATCAGTTTTATGAATTGTAATTTTCTTCTACTTATTCTTAGAGGAGAAAATTAATTCTCTCTTTCTTGTAATTTTTAATTTTTTAACTTCTTTTTTGTTGTTTACGTCTTGTAATTTTTAATTTTTTAACTTCTTTTTTGTTGTTTACATCTTGTATTTTCTTTTCCTTTTTCCCTCCTCTTTGCAATTCTTCGGCATCTCAAATCTTTGTTTATCTTTTTAGTTTTTCTAGTCTTCGTTTATATTTTTTTATTTTTTTATCTTCCTAATTCCTAAACTCTATCTTCATCTTTTTTTATCCTTCCAATTTGATCTATTCTTTGTTTGTATTTCAAATTTTGTTCATTGGAATCAAATGATTTGAATTCATTCGTCCAAGCTTTAGAAAATGATGCATACAAAAACGCTTCTTCCTTCTCTGTCATTTTTTGTCTTCATCTTTATTTCTTGTTTATTCTCTTTTTAAAATTTATTTTAATCTTTTCTACTCTTTTTTTCCTTTTTTTCCTTTTAAATGTTGTTGATTTTTTATTTTTTCTCTTATCAATTTCATTTGTTGTCATTCCTAAATTTTCTTAGAAACCAACAGAATTGTTTTTTTCTTTCTAGTAATTTTCATTTCTTTAATTTTTTTTCCTATTTCATACTCCTTCTAATTTTTTCTCTTTATTCTATTTTTTTCTTTTTTTTGAGTTCTTCATTTTTTAAAATCTTCTTTTTAACTTTCTCTTTTCACTACTCTTTGTTTACCTTCTTAAGTTTATTTCTTTGATCTTCTTTAAAAAGAAAAAATTCTACTTTCTTTCTCTTATAATTCATTCTTGGTGGCCTTTTTGCTTTGTTGCAATCTAATGTTTTCTTAGTCGGGGTCCACTTTAGGATTCATTTACAATCCTACCAAAACAACAACTATGATTTTGGTCCATTTGCGTCGGTAACTTCACAATACTTCCGAACATTTCATATGATTCAAAATGGACATTCCAAAGGTCCCAGCATAAAGGCTGAAAGGTATTTTCATAGTTTGAGAGGCAGTCATTAAGTCCTATTTCTCCCTTACATGGACAATAACGTTGCCTCTCCAGTGCCACTGTAAAAATGACTTCTTGCAACTACAGAATGACTTCCTGAGACTACAGAATGACTTCTTGAGATTGCAGAATGAGTTAAAAATGTCTCAAACTACTGTGCAGCTATTCAACTTATCAACTACTACTTCAGTGCCTTGTGCTTTTTGATGGATTGTATGATTTCTAATCATCTTGCATACCTTCATCACACTTCCATTGCATCTATAGCAGATTTTCATCATAGGTCATATACAACGAGGATGGACAAAATTTAGAAAGGATGTTAGAAAATTTCAAAAGAAAAATATCCTTTCCAATCCATTTCTCAAATTTGTCCATAACTTTTGATTTGAGGCTCAAAACCTAAAATGGATTATTGGAGATGAAAGTGAGGTTGATTTCCCAACTTTTTTAAGTTCAAAGATTTTTGAAAAAAATTAATCTACTATGCCTAAATGAGGTTTAAAATATTACTTATAACACAATTCCTGCGTTTCACATATCCCACATGGTTTGTCTTGCCTCTTACCACCCCATTTGTATAAAAGGCTTGTCATTTCGTCTCTTCATACTCACACTACGTGGCTTTGAAAGCAATGCTACACATATGACAAATATGGTGTATGGTATACAATGTATGGTGTATGATGTATTGTATATGGTGTATTATATATGGTGTATTGCTGTGAAACTTTGAATTTATTGATATGTGAATGTGCAATTGTCATTACACTCCTAATTGAGTGAAATTCAATTCTTTAACTGCAATTATAAATGCACTCCTAAGCAACTATAGAATAACTATTCGTTGAATAATGGGCCACACATTCGTTTTTGCAGACGTCATATTAACTTTAAAATGATTTGGAAATGAATAGAGACAGCATCAGCCATGTCACCTAAACCCTAAACAGATTTCACTCCAAAATGACTTCAAAATGACTCTTGAACAACTTCCTACGTGGCCGTCCACGTTAGATTCATCATGGGTTAGTCATAACTTCAGAATGACTAAATAATGACTAGCCACGTGGATGTCCACGTCAGATGTTCCAAGGGTCCCGCTTTCCACATGGCAGCTCCATAGACATTTCCTTAAGCCCCCAACTTTCTTTATCACTTGACCAATTTTTTTTTCATCCATTTCTACATCCAAGGCAGAAATGGATGGTGATAATAGCCCTGCAGTCATTGTCCGCAATGACTTGTCCACAATGACTGCAAGACCCCTGAGTCATTTTGCAGTCGTCTCTGTCCACAATGACTGTTTTGCAGTCATTGTTTGAAGTCATTTATGTGGTCATTATTTTGTAGTGAAAGCTACTTTCTACATGTACAAGGACATGACAAAAAATGATGTGCAGCCAGAACAACACGGTAATCTTGGCTTAAAGAAGCCACGCGCGCACACACTTCACGCTATGGCCACACTTCGATTGCTTCTTGAGAATAGTGCGGACCAAATGCCGCACAAATCACGTACACTTCAATCAAGGGAGAAGGTTCCTTCCATGGTTCTTCTGTCAGCATTTCGGTGGAGGGACGCCTTGCCAGAAATTAACACTGTGAATTCATCATTTCAATTGTCACATATTTCAACAAGTGGTGTCGCAATGTGAATTTTTGTTTTTTTGTAAGTTATCTAAATCTTGGAACGGAAACCGTGATCTAGTATCCGGATTCAAGCAAGAGGTAACGGAAAACCGGAAATTAACTACGGAACGGACTAGGTGATAATCCGGATTCGATCTGAATCTAAACCGGATTAGAATTGGAGTGGATCTGAGTTGGAACGGATTGGGTCAGGAACGGATTTGGTCATGATGACAGATCAGACTATAAATAGGCTGACCAATCCAGTTGCCACTCTTTTTCAAACTTTGTTTGCGGAAATTGCTCTCCAGCGCGTACTTAGCTTTCCTCCCCAGCACTTTGCTTTCTTGTTGTGTGAGTGTGTGTGTGCGTGTTAGTGTGTTAGAGCGCGCAGCGCTTTAGTGTGCGTTACAGGTTTAGAGGTATTCCGGTTGAGATCAGAAGAGCGAAGGTGAGAAACGGGACGTGCGGCTAGGAGAGAGAGAGGTAGCCTCAGTCAGAATCCGGTTAGCACAGCTCGTGTCCATGCCTCAGCTCCGCAAGAGTAGAGCAGGACCGTCCAGTTCCTCCGCAGTAGAAGTTAAACTCCGGAAGGTGTGTCCGATTATTCCAGCAGAAGAGAAGGAAAAGAACAACCTGATAGAGGATCTTGCCAAGATGGGTTGCGGAGGACTGATCGATAAACCCTGGGGATTTAGGGAGGAACGGATGATTCGAGAGCTGTTGGGAAAACTCTCGAATCAATTCGACAAGACCATCCGCGGAATTCCGGGCAGTTGGACAGAAGAAATGTGGAGGTCCGTGTACGATTTCCGGTTAGGAGGTCGAGGGATGGCCAACTCGAAGGAAGGCTACACCCGAGGGAAGTTCCGGACCACGGTGGACTCAAAGGATGGGCATGCGGTCGCAGATTGTTTGGACGATCGGCATCGCAACCTTCTGCAGTTCCTGGTTTCGATCGTCCACCCGGAGAAGCCGACGAGGGTGACAATTGCCATCGGGAACCTGATTTTCAGAGCCCTGAGCGGGGAACGGAAAGTGGACTGGGCCAGGATCTTTTCCGATCTGGTCACCCGTCTGGTTCCAAAGATCGGAGGAAGTAGGCCGACTCCGTTGAGTCCCTACATCTTCCATCTTTACAAGCATAACCAACTCCTCACGGATACGGAGGAGAAGGAGTGGAAGACTCATGAGTCACTCCTAAAGTATGGTGAATCGGAATCGGAAGAAGAGCAGGAGGAAGTATCCGGTTCCGAGGAAGAAGAAGAAGAAGAGGAGGAACAACACCGGCCGCAGCACAAGCGGCAAAAGACGACGCCTCCTCACCGGAGAGGAACCCCAACCCCTCCGGGTGAAACATTGAACCCTGGGAAGAAACCGGTTTTTGAAGAACCGGGTCCTTCCGGATCGGATCCGACAGATCCGTTCAACCAGCTGATCAACATCTTGAGCGATGTTCGAGCAGACTGGACAGTGAAGAAGCTGATTCTGAACTAGATCAGCGAGCTGGTGGGAGCACCAACGGATAGCAACCTCGCAGGAGTGGTTGCAGAGTTCATCTCCAGCCCGGATGAGATCCGGAAGCAAGAAGCGGAGATACGACGACTCCAAGAGGAGAATGAGTCATTGAAGACGGAATTGTTGCTCCTGAAGGAGGACATGGCCACCACTCGGGAGATGGCAGAGGCTACCCGTTAAGTGGCTGAGGACGTGAAGGCCACTTTTGGGACAACCGGAGAGGCCGTCACCAAGTCAAAGCTGCTTGACGAGGGAGTCCTCAAGGACAAGAAGATATCCGGAACCAGGTTGGTTCGGATTTTGACGGACTACTCCGAGAAGGTGGAATTGGTAATGATGGAAGCGCGAGAAGCTGCAAACCGGATGGAGGAGAGCAGCCGAAAGCTGAACGGAGTGACGTTGTCATGGTCATTCCATCTGTCTGACCTTTCGATGTCCGGGTCTTTTCCGAACGTGGGCATTCAGACGGAAGGAAAGGAGGGGACTCCCCAGTCAAAGAAGAGTGGGAGGAAGCTTGCGCACACCATCAACTTGGATTCGTCACCGGATCTCCCAGATCGTGAAACCGGGGAGCGGAACCGGAACCTGACGGACGTCTTCGAACAGCTTGGAGCGGAACCGCCTAGAAGTCCCACATTGAACCCGGGGCAGGATCAAAGTATGGATCTGACCCCAGATCAGGGTGCGGATCAAGATTAGAGCGTGGACCAAGGCGAAGACCAAGTTATGGACGAAGGAACGGATCAAGGAGTAGATCCGGTTATGATAGGATAGGTAGGATTAGTTTTGTAAATATTTGTTAGTTAGGACCGGACCGGATTTGATCCGGTGTGCCTGGTCTGGATCAGATGTTTTCCGGTCTGGCCGGCTCGGCAGGGACCGAAAGTTCCGCGCGGACTTTCCGGGCCCCTTTTTGTTGACTTTTGAGTTTTAAAGTGTATATTAGTCAGTCTCTGCGAAGGAGACTGCGAGTCTTTTCCCTTGAGTTTTTGTGTGTTTTCTATTGACTTCTTGTTGTACGTCTCTCCCGCGCGTGGCAGGGCTGTTTTGGTGAGGAGTTAGGAAAATGTGTGCAGATTCTAGAGAGATTTCTCCCCTTAGTGTGTTTGTTTTGCTCTTATGTGCATGTGAGCGGGTATTCTAAGTGTTGGGAGTGGGTTTCAGTTCCTCAGCACCTCTACAGTTCACGGTTCCGGGCGAGAAAGCCGTTGTTAGGCTAGGCGGATAGGGAAGGAGTCCTTAGTCGCGCTAGAGCTCCTGGATAGGAAATCCGGTTGAGTGTCCGATCTCCCGTGAGGTCTCGCTGCCCTAGTTGGTAAACGGAAGGACTTTAGTTGATGTTGGAACGGACGGATTCACTTGTAACCACCTGACTTTGCACGGAGGGAACTTGGCATCAAGGTCGTTGTAGTATGAGAGGATCGTACGGGGGGTCTTTGTGTGACCTGCAAACCGGATCGCTGTCCGGGTGGCTGTGAGAGATCAAACCGGATCCGCGCTAGTGTAGGAAGTAGTGGATTAGAGAAGTGGGTCTTCAGCCACTATAAGTCACGGAAGGAGTGGCGGGCCTGCCACTCTCAAAAGCAAGCGGCGAACCCTCTGATGGTGAAACAGAGGCAAAACTAAACCGAAGTGGAGTGAGAGTACGTATGAGAGGACCGGATCGGATCGGTCCAGAGGAGTTCCAGGATCAGAAGTTCTAGGATCTTGGGTTGTGGAAGTTTTACAGGACCGAATAGCTTGATAGGCCGGAAAAGATAGAGAGAGGTCTGGTCATTGTTTTCGGTGTGTTGTTGTTTCCGGTTTTAGATCTAGGACCGGGAAGTAGAAATTGGAGACTGACAGGAGCTTAAGTTGGGAATAGAGCTAGACACTTCACAGAATCTCGTGGGTTCGATCATTAGAGTCATTTTGTTATGCTTTAGAGTGGTTTTTGGGAGTATAACAGGGAATTCACTTACTCTGTGCTGCGACAAGTGGGTTGAGCAACATTCGGCGTGCTTCTTTTCCTGAGTTCACTCCCAAGGCTCGTGGCGATAGAGAGCAAAATGCAAAAAACCATCGATTCTTGTTGTCGCCTGCGCAATTGTCGAGTTGAAGATTTAATGTTGGAAGGAGACGCCCAGGTTGCACCACCTCTTCGAGATGATTAGGAAGAGATTCTTCACAAATCTCTGAGCCCTCAAATAAGGCCTCTAACAATGGACGAATTACATCATCCCTGCTAAACAGCTGATGCGATGAATACTTGGATTCAAACTCCAAGTCCCGCAACAATCTTGTTATGGACCCCATGGTATGATTTGAGTCCATAGGAAACATTTCTAAACTGTAATGTGCGTATCGCAAGTCACCATGGCCGTGAGCAATCATGCCTGTGACCGCAATGGGTAGCTTTGCAATTTATGGAGTGAAAAATATAGAAAAGTCAAAATTTTGAGGTCAAATTTCAATCAATTAGATTTCAATCAATAAAAATCCAAAATTCATGAAACTTGTTACATGTGATTCTAGTCAAGATGTACATTCTTCCTATAAAAAGAAATGAGACATTTTGACTTCTCACAAAAAAAAAATTTGCATAGAAATTTCATTCAAAGAATATTTGGTCTAAATATAGTCCATTCTAAGTGAAATTTTACATTAAGGTAGAGTCCCTCTTGTACAACAACATGTCCAAATTTCACTTCATAATTCCAAATTCTCAATTTATGAGAGCGATTTATATGGTGGCCAACTACTCTTGGGAGTCACCATAGAAAGCTAATGTGTTTTTCTATCTTTATAAAAAATTCAAAAAATCACAACAAATATTGGAACCATAGGAGCTTGCTTGAAATCCATTTTGTCCCTTAAGGAAACAATGGGACTTTAGGGGTTAAAACTTCATCCATTGTTTTTTATTGACCTAAAACTCTAAATTGATTTTTTTTAGGTTTTGACTTTTGACTTTATTTGAGATTCAATTATTATTTTTTGACTTTCTTTAGATGATTTACCTACTTTTCATCCAAATTTCATTTCTAAATTCATCCACTCATATCTTTTTGAATTTTTATCTATTTTTAAAATTTGATATGTTTTTGGAAACCTCTAGAAACTTCACTACTTGATTTTAAATTCAAAGTTAAATTTTGATGGACTTCTACATGTCTGGCTTGAGTCATTAACTACTAATTCTAATTCCTATTTCAACAAAATGAGCAAATAATCAAAGGCATGGTTAACTCCTAAAGGACCAAGGAGCTTGGTTAACCCCAATAGGTCCAAGGCCTTTTTTTGCCAAAAAACACTCAAAATTGCCATTTTTTAAGCAAGGAGTAAAAAAATTTGAAAATGTTTTTTTTTGCACATCTAACTGTAGGATCTTACACCTAACTAGTATGAGAATGTATGGAAAAAAGTTCAGAATTTTTGACCGCTCAGATTGCAAGATATCTGCGTTTAAAGTGAAGAAAACAAGTTTTTCAGCACATTGCGGGACTAGATTTTTTGACTTTAAACATTTTTAACTTAAAATTTTTGCACTACAGATTTTCGAGCTTTAAATCTTTATAGTGTAAAATTGAGTTGAGAGTCTAGGAAAAAAAAACTCAAAAAAACTTAATTATCATTCTTAAAAAAATTGTTGAGTATAAGTAGGTACAAGATAGAAGGAAAATCTAAAATATATTTTAGATGGAATACTTGCTTATTAATTGCTCTCAGTGGTTCAAATCTCAAAGAAATCGGGTTTAGAATGCAAAAGTCAATGGTTTTGGCTGTTCTAGGCCAATTAAAACTAAAACTCTAGATATAAATCCTAAAAGATTGTTGTCCCCTTGGGGGACAAAATGGATTTTGGGTAGACTCATATGATTTTATCAATTTTCATGTAGTTTTTGTGGGAGAGGAAGTTCTCTAAGAGCAATGTGGTAATCTAATTTTTTGGCAATAGACTTCATAGTTCAAAAGTATGGTGATTCTCCCCAAATTTCCACGCCATGGAACAAGGTGGACAAGGTAGTTGGCCTTGACTTTCCCAAAGGCAACTACACTAGGCAAGGAGTAGGGCAATAAGCTGAAAAATGGGCGGGAGGAGCACTATAAGAAACCCGCGTTTTAGGTGGCGTTAGAATAATTTTAGGAGGCAGATTTTAGTGAACATTCAATAAAACAACTTGTGTTTTTATGTCAACAAAATTGTTCAATGTAACATCTTGATATTACATTGAACAATTTTGTTGACATAAAAACACAAGTTGTTTTATTGGATGTCCGCTAAAATCCACCTCTTAAAATTATGCTAACGTCACCTAAAACGCGGGTTTCTTATAGTCGAGAGAACAAGCCAGTGGCCACCTTGAGGTCACAGCCACCAAAAACATATGAAAATTTGATCAGTCTAATGGTAGTAACTGGGCTCAGTGGCACACAAAGAGGTGGTTTTGAGAGTGTACCCATGTTACAGATCATGTCCATGACGAGGGCAGGTTCAAATTGGTTTCATGTTTGCTTCACTGCTGAATTAGGCCACCATGGAAATGGCACATGCCAAACAACCTAAGTTAGATCAAGCAAAGGTGGCGCATTTTCATCAGTTAGAGAAGACAGCAAAAGAAGCTTGCATCGACGTTCCCAATGATGGGACCAACAATGGGAACTTCACGGGGACAGCCATGGGAACATAATGGGAACAGCAGTGGAACATAGTGGGACCTTTTATTTGAATGTGCCCATTGGATTTAGTCTATGGAATACATACATTGGGCTTCTAATTTCTAATAGGAAATATCTGGAGGATTTCTTTTTTTCAAATTTTTTTTGAGCTTCTAAATCATTAGCGTATTTTTCAATCCATTGTTTGAATTTTCAAGTTTCAAAATTATGTTGTGCATTGTGAACTTTTGGACATGCATTGTTGCATTGCAAGAATTGTTTTGATGTGCACCATGTCTTTTTTTACCTTGAATTTTTTTGGATACATGGTTAACATATCTTTAGTATGCTAAATTTTTTAATTCAAAATCCATAGAGCAAAAATTTGCCACAATCAATGGTCAAAGGCAACTGAAATTATCGAGCATAGTAAAAAAAAAACATTTTGACTTCACATGCTTATATCTTTCAATCCATATGGTCAAATGACACAAAAATTTTGCCACTTCTTTTTCTAAAAGTCTAATACAAGATCTTGTGGTTTGATTTTTTTTTAAAAACATTTTGTTGAAAATTTTGATGAATATAGCAATAGGGGCAGTTTTATGTGGTTTCTGATAGAAAATGGCCTTGGTACTTTAGGGGTTCAAAAATGAAGTTGCCAAAAATCAAATTTCAACCATTTTAAGCTATAGGATATGTTCAGTCCATTCCAAAATAATAAATAAAAATTTAAATTGAATCCTCCTAGCAAAAGTTATGAGTGAATGAAGTTTTCTTACTAATTCAACTTTCAATACTTCATCCAACGTTTTTTTCTAGTCTAGAATAGTAAATTGACTTTTCTTTTGAGTATTTGTTTTTTAATTTTATATAGACTCTAAGGTTCCAATTTGGCTTGGCTTATTCGATTTCTAATATTCTTGATCCAAAACTAACACTTTTAAGGACTAAATTTCATCCCGCTCCTAATTTTTATAGTTTTTTTTAATCCAAATTAGATGTATGAACTAGTTTTAGAAACCTCTAAGTATACTCTATTGCTTTCTAACTTATCACCTTTTACCAGTGGTGAGTTCTATGAATTCCCATATTTAAGTTGTGGATTCCAAAGTTTTAATTATTTTATGATGTAGAATACTAAATGGTCTTTTTAGAATAGTAATTAAAGGACTTCAAATTTGAACTCTTCTATTAAGAGTTATAGATGGCTAAAGTTTTGGTTCAAATTGGTACTTTAGAACTTTATCCAATGTTTTATACTAGCCTATGATTCCAAATGAACTTTTCTTTTTGAAATTGGATTTTTAATTTTATCTAGTTTTTAATATTCCAATGTTTCATGACTTTAATTTTTTTTAATTTTTTTTCATCCTAAACTACCTTCTTTAATTGTCAAACTTCACCCTAGCCTATCTTTCTCAATTTCTGACCATTTTGTAAGTGTGACATGTTTTTGGAAACCTCTGAATATTGTCTAAAAATATCTGGAACTAAACCTATGAAATAGAATGTTCTTAACCCCTAAAATACCAAGGCATTTTTTGGCTCCGGAACCACTGAAAACTGCCATTTTTGCTGCGGAGACTACCTAAACCAAAAAAAAACTTTTTTTTTTAGAATCTAACCGTAGGATCTTGTACTTCACTTGTCTCAAATTATGTGGTAAAAATGTCAAGACATTTGACCATTCCGACTGAAAGATATTAGCATTCAAAGTTGGAAAAAAAAGTTTTTTTGAACTGTTTCCTGCAATTTCAGATGACTTTGACAGCCATTTGTGGATTTTTTTTGCACTACACAACTTAAAGTTGTAATTTTTTATGTTGAACATTTGAGTTGAGAGTCGGGGAAAAAAAATTTAGAATGTCAAACCTTGATTTTCACATATAAAAAAATTGTTAAATAGAAGTAGGTCCAAAATTGAACGAAACACTAAATTGTTAATAGCTTTTAGGTGGAATTAAAACAACATAATCCCAACGGTGGGATTGTTCTTGCAAACAAACTTGACCTCGTCAAAAAAAAATTGAAAAATTTGAAAATTGCATTCAAAAATGAATTCTGTAAGTTGTTGTTTTTGCAGATGCTTAAATTGCCCGAAAAACAAGATTGTCCATAACTTTCTCATTATTAGTCCAAATAGAATGAATCAAAGCTTCAAAATGTAGACATAAACATGATCTTTGAGAGAAAAACAAATAAATTTAAATCATTTTTTTTTCTACCCGCCGAACTATTTTTTTGCTTTAGGATGGCATAACATTTGCTTCTGAGCACCAATTAAAAAAAATATTATATTTTTAGAAAGCTAATGTGATTCCCTATCTTCAAAAAAAGTTTCAAAAAATCAGGTCAAAATTTGAGGCCACATGGGCCTGCCCAAAATCCCAAGTGTCCCCCGAGGGGACTTTGGTACTTTAGGAGTTAAAGATTTGACTTTAACTTCTAACTTCTACTTCACATTTGGATTTTAAAAATATAATAAAATAAAGGAGAATGGCTTGTTTAGACACATACCTTAGAGATGAACTCCAACACGGTCCCATCATTCATAACAAATCTAAAGTTTTTTCAAGTCTTCATTAATTTTGTTGGGTTTTTGCCAACAATTCATTTTCACTTGGGCTCAATATTCGGTTGTACTATTACTTCCTAATGGATCCAAACTTCATATTTAGGATGATGGATAAAGTGCTTCAAGGCAATGTTATGCCCAATTGATTTCTCATTCATCCCAAATAATGTCTGAATCTTTAAAAACTAACCATTTTTGTATATCTGATACGGTGAAATTGAAGTATGAAACATAATTATTCAAAGATATAAGAAAAAATGTGCATAGTTTCATAAAAGAATTTGAGAGTTAATCCTCAAAGGATATCTAAAGGTTCCAATGGAAGACTTCACTATTAAATGTAGAAATATAGAATGCACCTTTTGGTCTAAAGATCGAAGTATTTTGGTGACTATCTTCCAGTTATTACATCTCCTATACTAAATAGTAAAATTAAGTTGTCCCTCACTAATTTCTCAACATTTGATACTATATAAATATTTATTATTACTAAACTAGAATGCACTACTTTGAATTAAGTATTGTTGTAATTGGGACTCATGAACTTCCATGTGTACAAGCAGAAATATTTATAGAAATATTTGTTGACTTCAATGATGACTTTGATGGCTTGTAAAGTAACTTTCTTGGGGTAAGACAACCTAATTATTTAGACAACCCAATTTCACTACAAAAAATAGTAGAATTAGGTTGCCTTATCCAAAGAAGTTACCTCATGATTCACTTGTCGTCCACATGGAGGCGCATGCGATTCTCCAAACCCGGCCAAACACTAAGTTAGTGCACCAACCCATGTAGCACATTTGGTTCTTGTATTATTGCATCCTTCTACAGGAACAATACATATTAGAAATATCCAAAAATGTCCATGTTCCCATTCTTGTATTCTAGACTACTACTGAATGTGTCCCTGGACTTTTGTTAATGTATCCTCCAAATGTTTAACTCTGATTTGTTGACGCATTTGAAGGACAAATATTTAACTCTAATTTGTTGACTACTAATTTTTATACACTTCAATTTAGGATCCACCCATGAGATAGTTTTAGTGGTCTAGCCCCTAAAGGACCATGAGTGCAGATTTTGAACAATGAATGAACGGAAACACATCCCAAACTCACCGAAATGCGTTTTTTCATCCATCAATTTTTTTGAGATTCTTATATTAGTTCTTTAACATTTGTATGGTTCAGATTATGAAGATTTTGCTTTGCAAATATTCCATAATTCAAAAGGTATCGGGAAGTCTAGCCTCAAAAAGTAACCATTAGATGGGTTTTGGGGGGTCGGGAGGGCCGTTTCAGGCCCGTTCCCGACACTGGTCCCCCCCGCAGTTTCAGGGAACGGCTGTTCCTGACAAAAAAAATTCAAAAAAAATAAATTTTAGTCTTGAAATGAAAAAAAAAACAGAAAAAAAAAATCTTTTTTTTCCAACGTGGCAGTTGCTCGGCCACGTTAGCGAGCTGCCGCGGCCCTGAATTCGGCAGTTCCCATAGGCTGGGAACACGCAGCCCTCCACAAGGCTGAAATCTCATCTAATGTTTTTCAGTTCAAAAAATAACCCTTCAAAAATGACTTGAATCAAAAAATCAAATAAAAATCTTCAAAAATCACTATAACTATAACTCAATATTTTAAACTTATAGAAAAAATATATTTTAAAAATCATAATTATTCAATCTACAATTGATTTTAGAAGGAATTTCCAATTTTTGGCTTCAAATTTTATTGAAAAATATTGGTATGTGTTTTTGTTGATCTATCCATATGGATGCGATCTATAAATAGCATTTTACAACTATTGTTTGAGAGTCATCATTAAAATATTCTTCTAAGTTGCATTTTATGATAGATCTTCACAATTTTAGAAATCTGGACACCCCTCCGGTCCTTTAGGGGCTAGGGAGTTGACACTTTGAAAAATCACAAAAATTACATACCGAAAGATCTATTTTTTTTTAATATTCATGATTTTCACTTGCTAATACTAAGAAAAAATATTTTTTTAGGAAAAGGTACCTCCAACTATGCTGAATTGCTAGTATTGATGGTTTTTGATGTTTCCACCGTAGAATGTCAAGAAATTAGTGAAGGGCAACCTAATTTCACTAATGTAGTCTGCTCTAAAAGCAAGCAACCTCTTCAAATCGACCCTATATTTAGGTCTGAAATGGACATTAGGTGATCCTTAAATGGACCTCTCAAGCCATTGAGAGAATCGAAAGAAAAGAGCCATTATTTATTGCAAGAGCCAATCATTGGCCTTCATTTTCTGAAATCACTTTAGAAGTTGCAAGTGTTCAGATTTTGGAAGACCTAGAGTCACAAATAGGTGCCTACAACATTTTTTTTGGAAAATTCATAACTAATTCAAAAATGATTCAAAAAATATGAAACCACTTGTGTAACGTTCCACATCCATTTTTCTTTCTCTGAAAAATGATCCAAAAATATTTCTATTCATGTAAACCTGTGAAAAAAGGCAGATCAGCTCTTAAATGGTTGCTTTTAGGCCATACTACCTTAGTTTGTGTATTTAATGTACAAAACAGGTTGTTTCCTGTTCCATTCCCTTTGAGTGTTGTTTGCGTCAAGTATTTTCCCTTCAAATTTAAGCTTCCCTGAATCCGCTTACAAGTGTCAGGCACTTTTCCCTCTGCACATGGATTATTCCTCCATCCTCTGACATTCTTAGTTTTTGCTTGTAACTTAGCTTTAACTTGCTTCAACTGAAGCAGAGTGTTGAGTTGGTGGTATGAGTGGTGAGGCTATTGCATGCCACCATATAGTTGTGGATAAGCTTAGTTGTCTTATCAATTCCTTTCAAATTTGCTCACCTGCATGGTGTGACACAATTGACGTATATGGGGATGGCCAGGTGCAATACCACTGTCGAGACTTTCCACAAGTACAGCAAAGCTCATCAAGAACTTGTCATCCACAAATTTTCCTCTTCGTGATGTTTTAACTTTGTTTTCAGTATTGGCAACTTGCTCGTTATCAAGTGGAACTAAGGTAACTACACCTAAAATCAATTGTTTAACCCCTAAAGGCCCAAGGCCTTTTTTCTGCCAAAAAACACTGAAAACTGCCATTTCTATAGCAAAGTATAAAAATATTTTAAAAATATTTTTTTTGAACATCTAACCGTAGGATCCTACACCTAACTAGTATGAGAATGTATGGAAAAAATTTCAGAATTTTTGACCGCACAGATTGCAAGATATCGGCGTTTAAAGTGAAAAAAACAAGTTTTTCAGCACATTGCGGGGCTAGATTTTTTGGCTTTAAACATTTTTAACTTAAAATTTTTGCACTACAACGTTTTGAGCTTTAAATTTTTATTGTAGAGAACTGAGTTGAGAGTCTAGGAAAAAAAAAAAATTCAAAAAAACTTAATTATCATTCTTAAAAAAATTGTTAAGTAGAAGTAGGTCCAAGATAGAAGAAAAATCTAAAATATTCATATATTTTAGATGGAATTAAAATGCACTAATCCCAATGGTGAGATTGTTCTAGCAAGTAAATTACACCATGCAAAAAAAAAAATTTGGAAAAATTTGGAAAATTGCATTCAGAAATGAATCCTACAAGTTATTTTTTTCAAGAAGATGCTCTAACTGCCCGAAAAAAAAGAATATCCATAACTTTCTCATAACATATCCAAATGAAATGAATCAAAGCTTTCTAGATAGTCAAAAATATAATCTATCAGAAAAAAAATATTAAAAAAAAAAATTCAAATTTTTGTCCATTTTTTTTCTGCTGCCCGGGCTGCCCGCCGTCCCTTGTTTTCAGCTTATTTGGTCATAACTATTGTTCCCGGGCACCGATTGTGAAAAAAATTATATTCCCACGAAGCTAATCAGCTGTTCGAGCTCCAGAAAAAGTTTCAAAAAATCAGGAGAAAATTTCAGCCTGTAGGTACCTGCCCAAAAACGCATTTGTCCCCCGAAGGGACAACGGTCCTTTAGGGGTTAAGCAATTCAGCTGATTTCAGGCTTTCAGCATGGTTCTCATTATTATATTGGAAAACTTTTGGTGGGATCTCATTGGTAGTCCAAAGGGGATTCTTGATTCTCTGAGAATGCATTTTTTTGGACACCATATGAATAAACTACGAATATTCAAAGTATTAAAAATAGGTGTTTCTAAATTTGACCCTAGACTCTCATGAATAGTGAGAGTACATTTTAGGTAGGAATCTATAGGGGTTGGTTTCAGAAAGGGGTCAAAATTCGGTATAATTACCTTACCGTACTTCTGTATCTCTAATTTTACACCTTCAATGTTAGAATTGATTAAAAATTTGAGTCTATAGAAGTGTAGTTCACTTAGATTGGTAGATTGCACTTCATTGATTATGAATTATACTTACTTATAGGAGTTTACAAAAAAAGTAACATGAATATTCAAATTAGAGTTCAAGGATTTCTCTACAATTCACTTTGTTTTGAATACAACTTTTTAACCCCTAAAGTCCCAAGGCCTTATTTCCATCAAATATCACTCAAAACTGCCATTTCTATAGCAAAGTGCAAAAGCATAAAAAAAACATTTTTTTAAACATTTCTAACCGTAGGATCTTGTACTAGACTAGTGTAAGAATGTCTAGAAGAAATTTCATTAACTTTGACATTGTAGATTGCAAGATATTTGCATTTAAAGTGAAGGGAACAAGTTTTTTTGCACCTTGCTCAACTACATTTTTTGGCTTTGAACCTTCATAACTTAAATTTTTTGCTCTATTGATTTTGAATTTCTAATTTTATATGATGAAGAATTGAGTTGAGGGTCTAGAAAAAAAATTCAAAAAACACATTCTTAGTTTTCACTCATTAAAAAATTGTTAAGTAGACGTAGGTTTAAGATTGAAGAAAAATCTAAATTGTTAATAGTTCTAAAATGGAATTGAATATACTAATTACAATGGCCACATTTTTCTAGCAAGAGATCTTAACCTTGAGAATCTTTTATTTTTTGAAAAAAAGTTAAAATTGAGTTAAAAAATGAATCCTATGAGTTATTTTTTCAAGAAGATGCTCTGATTGCCCAAAAAACAAGATTGTCCATAACTTTCACATAACAAATCCAAATGAAACAATTCAAAGCTTCCCATGTAGATAAAAATATAATCTATACAAAACAGGAAAAAAATTTAAAAAATTTAAAGTTTTTTTGAGGATTTCTTTCTGCCCGCCAAACTAAAATTTGGGCTTTTGTGCCATAACTTTAGCTCTCGGGCTTTGATTGAAATGAAAATTACATTTTTGGAAAGCTAATGTGTTTTTCTATCTCCAAAAAAATTCAAAAAATCACGACAAACACTGAGACCGTAGAAGCCTATCCCAAATCCATTTTGTCCCCCAAGGGGACAATGGGACTTTAGGGTTAAAGTCTTTTTCTAACCTATAATGTTTGGATTGATTATAGAATCAAATTTGTCTGGGTTCAATTCACCTCTAAAGGACCAAGGTCTTTTTTTTCTTGCCAAAAAGCAAATTAGTTTTGTATCAAAACTGTCATTTCTATAGCAAAGAATAAAAAATTGAAAATTGATTTTTTGCACATCCAACCATAGGAACTTACACCTAACTAGTATGAAAATGTGTAGAAAAATTTCAGAAATTTTGACTGCATAAATTGCAAGATATCTACGTTTAAAGTGAAGAAAACAAGTTTTTTAGCACATTGCGGGACTAGATTATTTGACTTTGAACCTTGTTAACTTAAATTTTTTGCACTACAAAGTTTTGAGCTTGAAATCTTTATGGTGGAGAATTGACTTGAGAGTATAGGAAAAAATTCAAAAAAACTTAATTTTTATTCTTTAAAAATTTGTTAAATAGAAGTAGGTACAAGATAGAAGGAAAATCTAAATTATTAATATCTCTAAGATGGAATTACAATGCACTAATTCCAATGGTGAGATTGTTCTAGCAAACAAACTAAACCATGTAGAACTTCTTTTTTTGAAAATTGTAAAAATTGCATTTAGAAATAAATCCTGCAAGTTATTTTTTCAAAGAAATGTTCTAATTGCCTAAATAACAAGATTGTCCATAATTTTCTTATAACAAATCCAAATGGAATGAATCAAAGCTTTCCATGTAGACAAAAATATAGTCTATGAGAAAAAAAATAGTTCAAACTTTTGAATTTTTTTTGTTGCCCCCTCTCCCCTATTTTGAGCTTATTTGGGTAAAACTTTTGTTCCTAGGCACCAATTGAAAAAAATAATAATATTCCCATGAAGCTAATCAACTTTTCTACCTTCAAAAAAAATTCAAAAAATCAAGGCAAAAATTGAGACCATAGGTACTTGCCCGAAATTTCATTTGTCCTCCGAAGGAACAATGGTCCTTTAGGGTTTAATGTAGAAAGGTGAAATACACTATTGGTATATAGATTATTAAATACACTTCTTTATAGGAATTCAAAGGAAAAACACAACAAGAACACTAGGGTTGACTCTAAAGAGAAAGTTCGGAGCCCCCCAAATTGCCAGTTTTTGCAATTCTACCTAGTTGCTATTATTAGACTGGTCAAATTTTCATATTCTCTTGTTGGCAAGTGAAAGGAGGTTCCAACGCACCAAAGCCCGCAATAATTGATTACCGTATGCAAAAGTTATGACTGTGGTCACAATTTTTTTTTGTAGAGGTTCTAAAATCATCTCTTCCACAAGGGTTTATAATGATTTTGGAGATTAAGGTAGTGTGCTCTTAAAGCAACCTTTTAAGAGTTGATTAAATTTGGGAGGAAGCTAAACTCCTTGAAACAATTTCAATAAATTTTCATAGGAAGAAAAATGGAATTGGCATCTAACCCAAGTCATTTCATATTTTTTTTAACCTTCTTGAAATTAGTTATGAATTTTTGAAGTTCAAACCCAGTGGTTACTAAAAGCGCCCCCCTCCTAAAATGTACACTGCTGGTACATTGAAAAAAGCAAAATGTACCTCTGTGTTAGAGGTCGGTTTTAGAGCCAGGTTGCTTTTAGAGCACCCTACCTTATACACAGAATGATGATGGCGGTTCTAAGCAGGGTGCGATTTTGGGTGTACCCACCTTAACTTATCTCTATTCCATGGTCCTGGTTTGTGAAGCAATGACAGTTTCAGGGTTCAGGGCTTTGTATCCCAAAAGGTCAACCCTAAACCCTAAAAAGCTTAAAAGCTTACTCTGTGAGTGATGCAAACCTTCGTGCATGTGAAGGATGCAAAAAGGCTTTTAGGCATAACTTGGTCCAGCTACCCTTTGTCCATAAAAAACTGGGAAATGCATGATGAAAACTCAGACTCAATTTTTTATAAACAACTAGTGTAGAATATATTTATTCCCCTAATGAGAATAAAATTTTGACCAGTTCTTGGGGGACTTCTACAGTTGTACCCATAGTTACGGTAACATTGGAAAACACAATTGCATACCAACTCCGAGCCCGCCAATAATTTGGGGGTACGCCTTTCCATGCAACTATTGCGAATGAAACGTGATTTCAAAGATGTAAAGTACGAAGGTGAAAATACCCAAAACGGTCAAAATAAACAATTCAGCAGTGGGAGGCACTTTTTTCAAGATTTTTTTGGGTGGTATTTAGCAATTGAAAATCATAATTTTTTCTAAAAAAATTAAAGAAAAATTTGGATAAGATATGTAATTACTGTGAATTTTCAAAGTAAAATCTTTGTAAGCCACTGAAACTATCACATAGATTGGTGATAAAACCAAAATTTAGAGAATCAATAGTAAACCAATTGCAATTAAGTATGGGAACAGTTTAACCCCTAGAAGACTAACACTACAAGAGAAAGGGGTATTTTAAGTGAGTTTTTAAGTATAGTCCTAGACACATGATTTTAAGTAATGACCTTTAATGAGCTTTTCTGCAAAATTTTACTTAAAACACATGTCTTTTAAGTAAAATTTTGCTGAAAATCTCATTAGAGGTCATTACTTAAAATCATGTGTCTAGGACTAACTTAAAAACTCACTTAAAACACCCCTTTCTCTTGTAGTGTAAATAGCATTTTTTTGGCAACATAGCATTTTCAATCATCTATTTACAAATGAAATATTCCTTATTTTCTTTTTGAAATTGTCATACAAAATTTGGTGGGGAAGTAGCTTTTAGGCGAAACAATTTTCATAGCTTTTCACTATATGGTTATTGTATAATATATAGTTTCTTTTAGAATTTGGGCAATGGAGGTAGCTAAAAACAAAACTACTCTTTTAAGAAATAAAAATTTGAAATTGGTTTTCTAGATTTATATATACATGGAAAGCTTTGAATCATTCCAATTTGGTTAATGAGATGAAAATTATGCTAGGAATTTTAGTTTGTAGACAATTATGGAATCTCTACTCTAAAGTAACCTTTGAAGTCCTTTATTTAACTCAATTTTCTATATGTTTGGAAAAAATAAAATCATAGGATGCAGATTGTTTATTACAACATTACAACCATTGGGATTGCTATTTTTCAATTTGATGATTAAATTCTTTACAATTTAGTATTTTAAATCATTCTCTAGTTCTTTCAACTTACTATTTTTTTCAAGCATGAATATGAAATATTTTTTGTTGAAATTTTTTGTATGTATTTCCAACCTACTTCTTCAACACATTATGGAGAGTTGCAAGTTGTAGGATCTACACATTTTTGGGTTAAAAGTTTGAGAGATGAAATCTAACCATTTGGGAAGTTAGAGTTAAAGATACTTGTTTTTGCAATTCAAGCATTAAGATCTTGCAATTATTAAGATTTCTTATCCTAAAATTTTAGAAGAGTATACTCTAACAAGTTAACTAAAGGATCCTACGATTGGATTTATTAAAAAATAAATATAAATGAAGATCTTAGCCTAGGTTTAAAGACTAGTATATTAAAGTAGCTTTGGGTCTCTAAACATGAAAGAACTTTAGGAGCTAATTCAATTTTGGAGATACTTTCAGTAGAAGTCTACTTGTTCAAAATGTGTATATTAAGGATGGTTTGGGTTGTTTCTACATTATTGATTTAAATAAGTTTGAATTCATTTTTCAAATTTATTTGCTTTGCTTTAGAAAAAAAACATATCTATAATCTTAAAATTTGACTTTTGATGCAAATGTATAAAATCTCAAGATTTTGCAAAAATTAAAGTTTATAATTATAATAAAGTATTTTAGGCATGATAGTTGCAAACCATTTGAACAAATCTTTGTAGCTATTTTCAATTAAGTTTAGAGTTATCTTTAATTTTAAATTTAACTACTTAAGGACCAAGGTATTTTCTTGTTTGAAAACCACTCAAAAATGTAATGTCTACTGCGTTCACCCAAGAAACCAAAAAAAAACATTTTTTTAGAATTTAACCATAAGATCTTGTACTTCACTTGTTTTAGATCATGTGGTAAAAATTTCATGAAGTTTGACCGTACAGATCGAAAAATGTTAGGATTCAAAGTTGGAAAAAATCCACTTTGAATGCTGGCATGCAATTTCAGATGACTTTGACTTCTATTTGTGGAAAGTTTTGCACTACAAACTTTGAATTTAAATTTATTTATGTTGAACATTTGAGTTGAAAGTCGGGGAATTTTTTTAAAAGAAAACACTTGATTTTCATTTATTAAAAAATTGTTAAATAGAAATAGGTTCAAGATTGAATAGAATACTAAATTGTTAATAGCTCTAAGATGGAATTGAAACACCATAATCCCAATGGTGAGATTGATCTTGCAAACAAATTTAATCCTTTAAAAAAATTTGAAAAATTTGAAAATTGCATTCATAAATGAATTCTATAAGTTGTTTTTTCAAGAAGATGCTTAGAAAGCCTGAAAACAAGATTGTCCATAGCTTTCTCATTATTAGTCCAAATAGAATGAATCAAAGCTTTAGATATAGACAAAAATATAATCTTTGAAAAAAAAAATTAAAAATTAAAAAATTCAATTTTTTGTGTTTATTTTGTACAGCCTGGCAAACTGCTTTTTGGACTTAGGGTGGCATAACTTTTGCTCCCGGGCATCGATCGAAATAAAAAGTTAAATTTTCAAAAAGCTATTTTGATTTCCCATCTTCAAAAAAAATTCAAAAAATCATGTCAAAAATTGAGATCACAAGAACCTACCCAAAATCCCAAATGTCCCTCAAGGTGTTTTTTTTTGGTCACATGGATGATTTCCATTAACCCAAGGGAACATTGGTCCTTTAGGGATTAAAGAGGTTCCAACGCACTAAAGATCTCAATATTAGGATACCATATACAAAAGTTATGAAGAGTCCAAGGGTTTTTTTTGGTAGATTTTCTAAAAAAAAATTGTCCACACATGTACTGTAAGTATTGATTTTGGAGATGTACAAATAATAATGATACTCCCTCTGTCTCAAAATAAATCCAGGGTTTTCCAAATATACTTGTCTCAAATTAAATTCGGAATTGGCTCTCCACAACTTGATGGACAACAACTAAAGCTAGTTCAAACACCTTGAAGCAAAAGAATCTGTAGATGTCACACTCCAAAGACTTTATAGCAATTCAATTGTTGCAAAGGGAATCAAAACGCAACTTCTAACCAATCAAAGGCAAAAAATTCAACCCAAAACTGTACAAAAACAGCTACTAGTAAATCTCTTGTTGAGAATTTTTGGAGTTGAATCACAAAATATTGTTAGAATTGAATACAATAGACATCAATGAACGTCATTGCACCAACATTGCTCGAAGAATGATCAAAATTAATACCACTGGAGCAATTTCAAAAAGGACAAAAAAAATTCACTTTCGCCGCTTGTTTTCAACATGTGCTGCTTCACTTTTAACTTCCATTTTTTCACATCTGGTGGGGTTTAGTAGAAGCTACAATGTCTCCACAATCCCTTGAAAATAGGAACAATTCATGCATTAATCTAGCCATTTCCAGGAAACCCCGGATTTATTTCGAGACGGAGGGAGTAGTAGTTTTCTACAGGGTGCGGATTTTTGGGGTGCCCACCTTACCAGAACATCCAAAACGGCTTGCCTATGAGGTCAAATCTCTCCATTGAGTCTTTTTTTTGAAGTGTGTAATTTCAACTTGAAAGGTAGGACAATAAACCCATCCCACAAAGTAGGACCAACAAGGTGAATTTTGTGATTTGGGTATAAAACTTTTAAGAAAGAAACTCTACTTTTGTGCCAGGATTAGGGTACGTTTTACACCCCTTCCTAGCTATCAAGGGGCCTCTGATTGCAAATATGAACTCCAAATTTGTAAATTTTATCATGCATGGAAATTAAAAAATTCTTGCATTTTTCCCAGGATAAATCTATCCAGCTTGTTACACTTTGTGGGACGGGTTTAACGTCCCTCACTAGAAAGTGGCATAAGGTAGGTGGCTCAAAAACGACCCCCTTCTTCAAACAACCTTGTAAGGAGCTCTGAAATGGGAATTAAGTGGTTCTGAAATGGACTGCCAACAATGTGAGAGCATAATTAAGACTTGCCACATATTGCTTCATGCTTTGCCAATGGATGGAATAAGAGCCAAGGAGGGTCCATTTCAAAGTCAGGGTGTGTCCACTTAATTTTTCTAAATGAGGATTGATTGCCCAATTGCCTTCTTACAAATGTTAAAAGAATGTAGGATCCGTTTAAATTTAGTAAAGGTTGCATTTTGGAACCTTGTGTATTACTTTTGAATGCGGCAATGCTTGTTTTTGGTCAAGCCATATCTTTTTCTAGACTGCATGTGTGTGGGTTTTGCAAGTCCTATTAGTCAAGAATAAGTGCCAACCACAAAATTCTTGGGAAATTCATGAGTAATTCATACATGCTCCAAAAAATATGAAACCACTTGTGTTAAATTCTGCATCAATTTTTCTTCAAGTGAAAAATAAGGGAAAATATTTTTGGGCATCTAAAACCCATAAAAATGGTCCAATAGCCCTTAAAGGGTCGCTTTTTGAGCCAACTACCTTATTTCTGTTCCAAGTTATTTTATCTAAGTTATTCCAAAATACCTATGATTTTATTTGGTCTTCAAATCTCGCCTCAAAATTTGTATACGCATTTGTGAAGCTTAACCCCTAAAGGACCAGCATGCCTTTTTTGGCAACATAGAAATTTTGGGTAGGTACGTGTGACTGGAGATTTGCATATTTTGGGCTGAAATTTTTATAGAAGGTGGGGACGAGGAATATCTTTCATATGCACCAAATTTCATGACATTTGGAAATACGAGTCAAAAGTTATGGCCTAATATGTTGTTTGTTTCTCAACTCGGGCAGTTCGGGCAGATCAGAAAAAATCACTTTTTTCAAAAATAAAAATTCGAAATTGGTTTATTAGATTTATATATATCTGAAAAACTTTGAACCATTCCATTTTGATCAATGAGTCAAACGTTATGAGGATCTTTAGTTTGCGGGTAGTTATGGATTGTCTACTCTAAAATAAACTTTGAAGTCGTTAATTTCACTCAATTTTCAATATTTTTCAAAAAAAATAAAATTTTAGGATGTAGATTGTTTATTGCAACATTGCAACCATTGGGATTGGCATTTTCAATTCTATAATTAACTTTTTAACAATTTAGTGTTTTGAACCATTCTCTACTTCTTTCTACTTACTATTTTTTTCCTATATGTTGTACAATTCCAAATAATCTGAAAGTTTTCAAGCATGTAGCCAACTTGCCCTAAAGAATGAATCCAAAGAAGCACAACCATTTTGGAATTTTTTTCATAATAATCTGACCTTGTGAAGTGTAGCTGTCTGGTTTTTCGCAGGGCCAAAAAAAGGACTTTTGCCACTTCAAATGCTAATATCTTTCAATCTACATAATGGAAATTTCTGAAATTTTTTCCACATATTCTCAAACTAGAGTACTACAAGATCTTATGGTTACATGTGTCCAAAAATGATATTTTTCAAAAATTTGGTACTTGTACTAGAAGTGGCAGTTTTGGAGCATTTTTGGTGAGAACATAGTCAAGGAACTCTAGGGGTTAATATTTTTGGGGCTCAAAACAGAACCCATTGCATATCCCAGGATGCTAAACTTGTCCCACAAAGTAGAACCAACAGGGTAGATTTAACCTGGAAAAAAATCCAAGAATTTTTTATTTGTCATACATTATAAAATTTGCAAATTTTGAATTCATATTTGCAATTGGAGACCCCAAATTAGCTAGGAGAGGTCTAGAACATACCCTAAACACAGCACAAAATAGATTTATTTTTTATTTTTTTTAAATTTTACCTCAGAAAACACAAAATTCACCCTATTGGTCCCACTTCATAGGACGGATTTAGCGTCTTGCTTGCATACCATTGGCAACTGAAGCTCTGGAATAGGTGAATAATTTGTGTATAACTTATACTAAGTTAGTTGTACAACTGTTGCAAAAGTCTGCAACAACACTCCCATTGCATATTTTTGTTTGCAAGAGATAGGGGAAACATGTGCATGACGAATTACAAAAATGCTCATCACGCTCTAGGTTTTCATTTTGAACATAGGATGAAATAATTAGATGATATTTCTATAGAATGAAAACATGACGGATTTTGTGACATGGATCATGACACTGCATACTTAACATAATAGATAATTGTAAATTTCTTTAGATAATTGTTAAGTCCATTCCTAGTTTGAAATCATATTGTGTCTTTCCTTTGACCTCCTACAAGTACGTTTTTTGGCTCTGAATGGCAAAAGAAGAGGATTTGCATCGATAAAAGCTACATGCAAAGAAGCTTGATTAGGTACGTTATTCAAAAAGTGTGCCAATGCTAAGGGACATATACTCTATACAAAAGACAAAGCCAATCATAGTGTAGTTGTTTGTTTAATATATTTAACCTCTAAATGCCCAAACACCGTTTTTTGGCAACATAGCGATTTTGGGCAACTCACTATGAATGGAATTCTCATTTTTTTTCTTTGAAATTTTCATACAACATATGCTCAAGGAGTAGTTTTAAGGCCCAACAATTTTCATAACTTTTGACTACATGGTTAAAAAGTTATTGTATGATATGTAACTTTCATTGATCAGTGGGCAACCTGGGCAACTCAATTTTTTTAATCACTTTTTGAAAAAAATTAAATTTAAAATTGATTTTTTTTCATTTTTATATGCATGAAAAACTTTTAATCATTCCATTTTGATTAATGAGATGAAAGTTATAAGGAGTCTTAGTTTGAGGATAGTTATGAAATTTGTACTCTAAAATAATCTTTGAAGTCCTTTATATAATTCAATTTTCAATGTTTTTGAAAAAAACAAAACATCGGTTTCCACTTGCAATGGAAGGTGTCCATTTGTTTAAAAAAAAACAAAAAAAAACAAAAAAAAACATTGGGTGTGGATTGTTTATTACAACATTACAACCATTGGGATTGGAATTTTTATATTCTATAACTAAATTCTTAACAATTTTGTAGTTTGAACCATTTTCTACTTCTTTCTACTTACTATTTTTTCCTACATGTTGTACAATTTCAAATGATTTGAAATTTTTCAAGCGTGTAGCCAACTTGCCTTGAAGAATGAATCCAAAGAGTAACTACCATTTTGGACATTTTTTTATACAAATGTAACCTTGTGAAGTGGAGCTGCCTTGTTTTTTGCAAGGCCAAAAAAAGGATTCTTGTTAATTGAAACACTAATATCTTGCAATCCACATGGTGATAATTTTGAATTTTTTTTCACATCTTTTCAAACCAGTGCACTACAAGATCCTATGGATACATGTGTCCAAAAATGTTTTTTTTCTAAAATTTGACACTTGTAGTAGAAATGGCAATTTTGGAGTATTTTTGGTGAAAACATAGTCAAATACATTTTGAAGTTAATCTAGTACGCCTCATTCTTTTAAAGTAGTTGAATTTTCTCAAACAAAATGTTTTAATTAATTCAAACATTGATAGTGTAGAATAAGAGATATTAAAGTTCAAGGAAGTTCACAATGAGTGCATGTGTCATTAGGAAATAAAATGTAATACATTTGATTAGATAATTGGAACTTTGCAAATCCAAATGCACATTCTATTTAGAGCATTGCCAATCAATTACAACAAAGCTCCCCAGCCTAGGCTTGGACATGTCCGGCCAAGAAAAAGTGGTCCAATGCGGACTTGGGTAGGGATAAAAGGAGACCGGTCATTCCAAAATTCTCTCTCCAAACACTAGGAGAGCGTCCCTGCTATACTTTGATTCTTGCTTGATCTTGTTGGGTTTGTTGGTTTGTAGACCATAACACTTCATTTTTTACATTTTTTTAATCAAATTGCATGTTGGTTGGTTCTTGATTCTGCCAAGTCATTAATGCATGAGATTGACTTGGTTTGGTGTGTCCTTGAGGGCGGGGATGACTGGAGGATGGAAGTGATCTAGGAGTTGTAAGGCTTGGCCATTCCATTTTTCCCAGCCTTATTTGGGGGGAATGGGTAGTGATGCTCCTAAATCTCTTCAAAGTTATCAATCATTTCTTGATTTATTTTGTAATTCAAAAAAGAAAGCAAATTCATATAGTATTTGAAATTCAAACTTCAAACATATGAATCAAAATTCATTTCCATGATTAATTTGATTCACTTTTTTTTTAACCCCTAAAGGTTTTTGACTATGTTTTCACCAAAACCGCTCCAAAACTGCCATTTCTAATACAAGTACCAAATTTTAGAAAAAAAACATTTTTGAACACATGTAACCGTAGGATCTTGTAGTACACTGGTTTAAGAAGATGTGGAAAAAATTTCAGAATTTTCCACCATGTGGATTGCAAGATATTAGCGTTTGAGTTGACAAAACCCCTTTTTTTGTCCCTGCAAAAAAACGGGCAGCTACCCTTCACAAGGTCACATTTGTATGAAAAAATGTCCAAAAAGGTGGTTACTCTTTGGATTCATTTTTCAAGTCGAGTTGGCTACATGCTTGAAAATTTTCAGGTCATTTGGAATTGTGCAACATATAGGAAAAAAATAATAAGTAGAAAGAGGTAGAGAATGACTGAAAATACTAAATTGTCAAGAGTTTTGTTATGGAATTGAAAAATGCCAATCCCAACGGTTGTAATGTTGTAATAAACAATCTCCACCCAATGTTTTTATTTTTTTTCAAAAATATTGAAAATTGAGTTAAATAAAGGACTTCAAAGTTTATTTTAGAGTAGAGATTCCATAACTACACTCAAACTAAGAATCCTCATAACTTTTGACTCATTAATCCAAACGGAATGATTCAAAGCTTCCTATGTATATATAAATCTAAAGAACCAATTTCAAATTTTAATTTTTCAAAAAAGTGATTTTTAAAGAATTTTTTTCAGCTGCCTGGGCTGCCCGCCGAACGTGGAAAATTACATATCATGCAATAACTTTTTAACCATGTAGTCAAAAGTTATGAAAATTGTTGGGCCTTAAAGCTACACCTCGGGCACATCTTGTGTGAGAATTTCAAAGAAAAGTAATAAAATTTCCATTCGTAGTGAGCTGCCCAAAATCGCTATGCTGCCAAAAAATGGTGTTTGGTCCTTTAGGGGTTAAATCACAAATCGAATTCTAACAGCCTCTTGCACTTCAACTCTTAGATATTTAAAGACTTTTTATCCGTCAAAAATCACTTGAAACTATCATTTTCTAGTGCAAAGAGAAAAAAATTAAAACAATTTCTTTTCTAACTTTGATTGTAGAAACTTGCACTAGACTAGTAAGAGAATGTGTGTAAGACATTTGAGACACTTTGACAATCTGGATTGCAAGATATTTGCATTTTAAATGAAGAAATATGTCTTTTGTTACCACGCCATACTAAATGATAAAGTTTGAATCCTCTTAATTTTTTGCATTATAGACTTGGAAAAATAAATTATATTAAAGAATTGAGTTGACAGTTTATAAGGGGGGATTGATTTTCTTTTTTTTCAATAATTGTTATATAGAAGTAGGTACAAGATGGAAGGTAAATCTAAATCGTTGATAGTTCTAAGATATAATTCAAACACGCTAATCCCAAAGGTGAGATTGTTCTAGCAAGTAAACTAATCTTTATAGGATTTTAATTTGGACTATTGTAAAGATTGAGTTCAAAGCAAATCCAATATGCTATTTTTTTTAGAAAAATGAAACACAACAAGATGCTTCAAGGTTCCCATTTGAAAATTTAGAGGCTAAATATTTTGCAATTTGATCAGTAGATTGGAGAAAATGTGCTTGGCATAATGTAGTTAACCCCTAATGAACAAACAATCTTGAAGTGGCCAAATGGGAATTTATGTACTTTTTATGAAGTGAATTTTGGATGGATCTTTTCAAAATCTTGGTCCAAAGAATGGACAAGGAAATTCATTCTATGTGCCCCTAGGCCTAGTAGTGTAAAAAAAATCCTATTTTAAGGTGGAGGAGGTCCCCTTTTTCCAAGGGCCAATCAAACTCGCCATTGGCTTAGGCATGCATAGAAAGTACATGTGTAAAAAAGATTATCTCAATGTGGACATTTACTCCCCTCGTGCAAATAATTTTTTCCCCATTGAGGTGCTCAAATCAAAATTATGTAGCCTAAAAAAATTGGACAGGGTGTGAAGTTTTGCCCAACTCCCTTTGCACAATGGAGTAATTTTCTTTTCCCAATAGGGTGCTCAAATCAAAAGTTCTGTAGCCATTGAGGGAAATGGACAGGGCATGGAGTTTTGCCCAACATGTGCTACACTGGCAGGTTTTTTACGTTTGAAATTTGCAAAATTTGTGTGTAACTAACAAGACATAAAATTCAATGCTACGAAAAAGAAAATAATGGAAAAAGAAAACAATCAATGCCATAAAAATCTCTCTATTTGATGAATCAGAGAGTCAAAGTTGAATGATCAAGTCAAATAAGACAAAACAAAACAAAAATCATTTAACTTCAAAGTTCAAATTCCATAATCTAATTATTTGATGTTTAAAAAAAAATCCACAAATTTTCATAATATCATATTAAGAAAAATTATGGTTCAATTTTACTAATATTACTCCCTTTGTTCGAAAATGATCTTCCAGTTAGACAAAATGTTCTGGATTAAGGCTATAAATAACATTCTTAAAACCTATTTCGTACTATAAGTAGAGTTTGGTGTACTCCTATCATTCTAGAAACTTTGAGTTTTGAAGCCCTTTTCAAAGTGCAGTTTTGGAATATTGAAAAGTATAATTTTTTGTGCATTTTCAAGAAGCACCACTGGACAATCAATTGTTCAATGTAAGCTCTTCATTTTGTGAACATTTAGGATATGCCTAAGACCATGTGTGGCAGCTTTTGTTTTGCCTCCTAGAACTTCATCTCTTTCAATTGGGCAAAATTCAAAGAGATGCAAAAATAAGAGCAAACAGTGTTGATTGACCCCTTTAGTCAATTTGTTTGTCTTTTGATTGATGATTGCACAGATGGAGGGGGAGCTACTATTTGGATTTGTTTTGTTGGTTCCAAATAGCAATTGAAAGCCAAATTTGACCAATTTGCAATGTCACAAGCACAACAAAAAGATCATTTTGGGATAGAGGGTATTTTTACTCTATGACAAGTTTTGACAATGTTGGGCAGTTTCTACCGAGAATGAATACCATTTCCTCAAGGATTAATAAGCATGTCATACAAACATCCTTAAAGCATCCCCACATCTAAGCAGCGGAACGAGGGCGCCAAACAAGGAATTGTTGTTTGGCGTGCCGTCATTTCGATTGAAGAATCACAGGCCCACGGGAAGACTCGCAAAGTGGTCAAAAGGTGTACCATACTTATTATTTTATTGTTTTAAGAAGAATCCCTTTGACTTTTGAAGAGAAGCTTTCAAAAGGTGGGATTCAAAAAATTATTATATAGCTTGGTGAGCCGTGTTCAAGAGTCTCCATTTGCCCGTGCCTTCTTCATTTTTGGAAGTGGCCGGGCATATTTTTGCCCTTGGCGAGCGTGCTTTGGGGTAATTTCTAAGCCACGGCCCGCCCATTGCCCATGTTGGGTGCCTTTGGCGAGTAGCTGTGGCGATGCTTTTAGAAAAGGAGCATTTGACACTACTTACAAATGGTCTTCTATGCTTGTTCACCAATTGTTTTTCTATGTTAATAAATAAGTTAACTTTCCTCGATGAACCTCAAAGATACCTTAGCACCATTGCATAATGATGTTATGTATACCGTATGCTAGCTCATATATGAATGTATTATTAGAAATAGTATGATTAAAGTCTTATGTGGGTATGAACTATAATTTGGAAAATATGTCTTGCATAGATTAAGTGCACAGGTGTTCTGTATCTTTGTAATACACTGATATACAAGCAAGTGCATTGCAAGGAAATAGTGTGATCCTAAATAGTGTGACCGAACTTAATAAACACTATGATCGCTGCGACTTTGTAGGCATTCTTGAATTGAAACCATCCAACCATTATAATGAATGCCGGTTGTGTTACACCACAGACTGCGAACTTCAAGGCAAAAGTGAAAATTCACGATATTTGCATGCATGCCTATGACTCTTATCAAATTCAAGCCCTTAGGGCCCATCGGGTCCAAACTGTTTATTTCAATTAGTTTGCGTGAGCTAGTTTGGGCCGTGTGGCCCTCGCGGACTGGTCAAGAGGCCCCGCCCACGTGGGTGCACCACTTTGCGATGCCCCACCGTACAGGGAGGCCAAGGCACGTTGTTTCATTTTTTTTGGTATTCAGTGAGGTTTTCTAGATTGAATTCAGGAAGCACAAGTGACCAAATTTGTTCAGAATTGAATAGTAGCTTCCAGTGAACATGAGTGACCAATTTTTCCCTTCTGGACACAAAAATTGCCTCCTTTGAATGACATGGGTGGACACTGGACATGACAACAAGGTAGGAGGTTCATAACGAGGTTCATTAGAGCAGCCCCATTGCAACACGCTGAAGCATCACTCTAAAGGTTATGCACCATTGATCTCCTAATAATGAGGAATGTCCTCCATTGATTTGCTTCACAATGTTGCTTCAGCGTGTTGCAGTGGGGCTGCTCTTAACCCCTCAAGGCCCGGGGCCTTTTTGGTTCTAAAAACATCATTGTTTTTGAAGTGATGTAGTTCAAAATGTTAGTAAGGTATAAAATCTCAACCGTACAATCTTGTAGAGTACGTGTTGTATAGTAAGGTCTACTTCATTTACGAATTTTCGAAATCGCAGAGAAGGAAATTTTACATCTGCCAACTTTGACAGCCTCTCGAGGGCTCAAAAATTGGTCTTTGACCATGAAATTTTTACCACAACATCATCTTTAAGTTAGTTATATGAACGCCAAATTTCAAGGCCAAATGATTTACACAAAAAAGATATTCAAAATCTACCAACATGTGCAGTCGTGAAATTTGTTTTACTACTGCCAACTTTGATACTCTCCCAAGGATTGAAGTTTTCTTCTTTTTCTATGAAATTTTTGGCATAGGACCATCTATATGTTGATTACATGTGTGAAAAGTTTCAAGTCCAAAAGACCCCCACAAAAATAGATATTCAAAATCTACCAACATGGGTAGTTGTGAGAAACAATTTGACTACTACCAACTTTGATACTATCCCAAGGGTTGAAAAATTGTTTATTTACCATGAAATTTTTATGATGAAATCATCTCTATGTTAATAACATGTGTGACAAATTTCAAGTTCAAAATATTCACACAAAAAAATATATGCTAATTCTACCAACATGTGTAGTTGTGAGAACGATTTTTTCAGCCCTTGGGATTGTGTCATTTTTTGGGTTAAAATTTCACACGGAAAAACTTGAAACTTTTCATGTAAATCATTTGGTTTTGAAATTTGGCGCACATATAACTAAATTAAAGATGATGTTGTGGTAAAAATTTCATGGTCAAAGACCAATTTTTGAGCCCTCGGGAGGCTGTCAAAGTTGGCAGATGTAAAATTTCCTTCCTTGCAATTTCAAAAATTCGTAAATGAAGTAGACCTTACTGTAGATGACGTGAATCAAATTTGGAGTCATTTGACCGTGTAGATTGGAAGATTATAATGTTTTAGTGTAGAAAAAAGATGCTGAAATTTTCCTAGAAACACATTTGGAGGTGAAATTCGATTTCTAAACCTCCTCAAATGAAAAAAATTTAAACTACAAAGTGATTCAAAATCAACATACAAACACATTCATTTGGTGAAAAAAAACAAAATTGAATTGATTCATTGTGTCTACAAAATGGCTTTCAAATGTCAAAAATTAGCAAGAAAAGTTGCAAGCAAACACTACAAGAAAATGGGCAAATATGCGACTGCAAAGAATGACTTCATGGAAAATGTGACTTCAGAATGACTGGGGCTCCCTAATTGCACCAGCGCTGCTAACTCCACAATATCCAAGTGAAGCTAGAGTCACGTCCGCGACTGCAAGATGAAGAGTGAACAAGGAATAAGTTTCATCCTCCACATTCTGTCCATAGCATCGTCGACATTCCAAAATGGAGGCCTAGTCAAAGACAAGGAAGCAGTTGTTATGTATTGTAACTTACTGTTCACTGCAACACAACTAAAAAATGACTGAAGTGTAACTGACAAACGACTTTGGAAAATTTAGGCTTATTGATGGAAAAAGATAAAGAGAGGGGCCACTATAAAAGACATGGCGGTAAAAGATTTTCTGAACGATCCAAGTTTCACTGCAGGGCTACTACAAAATGACTGATTAGTCACTGCATCTTACTTAATACTTTGGCACAAAATAGTTCTATTCTTTAGGATGTTTCTATGTGCCACATTATTAAAAAATGCAACTTTGACAAGATGATGTGTCATCCACAAATAAATTATTAAATTATAGGCAATTAAAGTGCCTTAGTTCCTAATTACTCTAAATATACACTCTTTGTTTATATTTTGATTTTTTGACCATTGGGATCGAAAGATTTGAAGTCATTCGTCCAAGCTTTAGAAAATGATGCATACAAAAGGCTTCTTCCTTCTCCGTCATTTTCTGTTTTCTTTTTTATTTCTTGTTCATTTTCTTCTTAAAATTTATTTTAATCTTTTCATCTCTTTTTCTACCTTTTTTCCTTTAATGTATTGTTGATTTTTTAATTTTTCTCTTATTAGTTTCATTTGTTGCCATTTCCTAATTTTTTTATTAAAAACAACAAGATTATTTTTCTTTTCGATAATTTTCAGTTTTTCAATTTTTTTTCTTTATTTTGTACTCCTTATAATTTATTTTTCTTATTCAATTTTTTTTCTCTTCTCTTCTTCATTTCTTTAAATATATATTTTTTAACTTTCTCTTTTTTCTATTCTTTGTTTCTCTTTTTAAATTTATTTCTTTGGCCTTCTTTAAAAAGAAAAAAATCTTCTTTCCATTCTTATAAATCATGCATTTCCGGTGGCTTTTTTGCTTTGTTGGAGTCTATTGTTTTCTTAGTTGGGGTCCATTTTAAGATTCATTTATACTCCTACCAAGATAGTAGCTATGATTTTGGTTCATTTGCGACGATAACTTCACAATATTTCCGGACATTTCATATGATTCAAAATGGACATTCGTGAGGTTCCAACATAATGGTTGGAAGGTGTTTTCATAATTCAAGAGAGCAGTTGTTAAATCTTGTTTTCTTCTTACATGGACAACAATGTTGCTTCTCCGGTGCCACTGAAGAATGACTTCCTAAGACTACAAAATGACTGCAAAATGACTTCCTCTGCAACTGCAATATGACTTCTTGAGACTGTAGAATGAGCTGAAACGTCTTAGATTACTGAGCAGCTATTCAACTACTACTTCAGCGCCTTTTGCATTGTGATGCATTGTGCGATTTTCAAACATTTTTTGTATCTTTCATCACACTTCCTCTGCATCTTGAGCACATTTTCATCATAGGTCATATACCATAAGGTTGGACAAAATTTAAAGATGTTAGAAAATGTCCAAAAAAATATCCTTTCCAATCTCTTTCTCAAATTTGTCTATAACTTTTGATTTGAGGCTTGAAATCCAAAATGGATTTTTGGAGATGAAAGTGAGATTGATTTCCCAACTTTTCTTAGTTCAAAGGTTTTTGAAAAAAATTAATCTACTATGCCTAAATGAGGTCTGAAATATTACTTGTAACACAATTCCTGCGTTTTACATATCCCACATGGTTTATCTTGCCTCCTACCACCCTACTTGTATAAAAGGCTTGTCATTTCAACTCTACATACTCACATTCTAAGTGGCTTTGAAAGTCATGTGACACAAATGCCAACTATGATGTATGGTGTATTGTGCATGGTATATTGTTGTAAAACTTTGATTGTATTGATATGTGATTGCAAAATAACTAGTTCCCATGCAATTGTCATTGTACTCTTGATTAAGTGAAATTCAATGACTGAATTGTAATTATAAATGTATTTCTAAGTAATTGATGAGTGACTACTTTCCAAATAATGGGCCCTACATTCCTTTTTGTAGACATCATGTTAACTTTAAAATGACTCAAAAATGATTTGAGACCTCAGCAACCACGTCACCTGAATCCTAAATAGGCGTCATTGCTAAACGACTGCAAAATGACTTTTAAATGACTCAGGAACGACATCCTACGTGGCCATCCACGTCAGATTTATCATGGGTCAGTCATAACTTCAAAATGACTAAAGAATGACTGGCCACGTGGATGTCCACGTTAGATGTTTCAGGGGTCCCACTTTCCACATGGCAGTTCTATAGACATTTGCTTAAGCCTAACTTTCTTTATCACTTCACCCATTTCTTTTTCATCCAATTCTACATCCTTCCTTAAAATGGATGGTGATAATATATCTCGAGTCGTTTACGTATACGACTCGACTACAATGACTCCAAGGCCCTCTAGTCATTTTGCAGTCAAAGTGATCACAATGACTTGTTTGCAGTCATTTATGCAAGTCATTCTTTGCACCACTTTCTTGTAGTGAAAACACATCTAAAGTTGAACCTCCTTCTATTAAAATGCTTCTCACTGACTCATACCTTTTTGGATTGATATGAAATTTTAGCCACACGAACTAGACTAGTATGCGCAACTTTTCCAAAATATAATTATTGGAAACGGACACTGTATGAAGAAGAAACAAGCTGCAAAAGTTCACTGTAATCCAAAAATGTTGGGATTTTGAACTTCAAATTGCTCCCAAGCATTCAAAACAACTTGGATTCACATGAAATTTTTTTCCACAATAACTAGACTTCAAGGGGAACAAAACCCAACAAGTTTTATTGAAAATAAACATTGGATGAAGGAGATACAAGCCCCTGAAGTTGCAGCCATCTATAGCAGTTTGGTGAACTCAACTTGAATGTCTGAACTTCGATTGGCTTACAAAAAATCATTACATCTTGAATTGATCTGAAAATTTTACTACGCAAACTAGAAGAGAGAGCACAAGTTTTCCAACAATTTTCATTGAATTTCGACATGAGATGCAAAAGTTATAGCACTTTGAATTGGACTTGAAACTCTGTGAGGCCTTTTGGAGGCCCCTTGGGCGTTGAAGGGTTAACCCCTAAATACCTAAGGCCTGTTTTTGAACTTCTAGGAATTTGCTCTAAATTGAACGAAAAGCCAACATTTTGATAAATTGTATCAATTTGTTTTTAATTGTAACTGTACAAATTCAAACTAGACATGTTAGAAGTCACATAGGAAAAGAAAACACAACAATGTCACTTATGAGTTGAAAGATTATAATATTTGAACATGAGGATGTTAAAATTGCAAAATTGACTTGAAGTCTTTCAATCCTCTTGTCACATACTAAATCTAAAAATTTGGTCAACCCAAAAATATGAGGTTAAAGGACCTAACATGCAGAACCCCAATCAATTTATAGCTTCTCAAAATCTACTCTACAATTTTTTTAAATGAATTTCTAATGTGATTTTTCCTCCAAGATCAAGTGTATTTGAGGCTCATTTCCAAGAGTCCTCAACACTACAAAAAGTCAAGATTGCAATGGGTACCCTTGCACAAAATCTTGAATAGAAAATTTCTAATCAGTCATTTTCAAAATCAGATTTTGGACGCTAAAACTAGACTTCAAAAAGAATCTCTTAAAAATATAAATTACTACAAATAGCAACTTGGTTAGGTTTTATTTAACTTCAAAGTTTTGTCAACACCAAAATTTGGTGCGTTGGTCATTTAGGAGTTAAGAGCTGGAAATTGATTTGGGGGCATCAACCCAAGTTGTTTGTTTGGCATCTAATCCGAGTCGTTTCATATTGTTTTGGAGTTTCATAAAATTAGTTGCAAATTTTTGAAGTTGCAACGCAATGGTCATCAAAAGCGTCCACCTCTTGAAATGTAAACTACTTGTACATTGTTGGTGCAATGAAAAAGAAAAACTGTATCTCCGTGTTAGAAAACGCTTTGAGAGACCTAGTGGTTTCTGGACCTCTTCCCCTTAGTCTTCAAATATTGAGCAAAATAAGCGAGGGGCCCAAGTTTTATTCACACCTAGTTAAATAAACAATTCTTGAATACAATTTTTTTTCTTATTTTATTGTTATTGCAAAACTCTTTTCAATTGGGTTGCAAGGGTGTTTTGACTGCCGAAATTAGAAATGGACTACATAATGCTCGAGAGCCGGGAGGCTCTAAGAGCATTATGGGACATAAGGTAACTACACCTAAAATAGACTAGTCCTCAAAATCAATCCCTATTTTTGAAGGAAAATGAACATGGATAAAGGATATCCAAAATGGTGCACATTACAAGGACAAGTATAAGGTGGAGTTAACCCCTAAAGTCCCATTGGCCCTACGGGGGCCAAAATGCAAGTTTGGGTAGGCTCGCACAGTCTCAATATTCATCATAATTTTATAAAACTTCTTATAAAGCTAGAAAAACACATAAGCTTCTTGGGAATATAATTTTTATTTCAATCGGTGCCCGGAAGCAAAAGTTATTGCACAAAAAGCCAAATATGGAGGTCGGCGGGCAGCCCAAAAAAAATCACAAAAAGTCAAAATAATTTTAATTTTAATTTTTTCCTAAAATATTATATGTTTGTCTACATGTAAAGCTTTGATTCATTCTATTTGGACTAGTGATGAGAAAGTTATGGACAATCTTGTTTTTCGGGCAATCTTGGAAAAAAACTTTTTGCCCAACTTTGAATGCTAATATCTTCCAATCCGTACGGTCAAATTGGATGAAATTCTTACCACATGATCTCAGACAAGTGAAGTATAAGATCCTATGGTTAGATTCTTAAAAAAATCTTTTTTCTGCTTTTATGGATGAATGCAGCAGAAATGGCAGTTTTGAGTGTTTTTTGACAAAAAAATGGCCTTGGGACTTTAGGGGTTAAGACCCATTTTGAGTAGTGTGCAACTCTATTAATAATATTGTCGAGGTGGCAACCTCACAAGTGGTCCATTTTGGATTTTATTCATGTTGCTTTAACTTCTTCTCTACAAAATGTTATGATACTACTAGAGTCATTTCTTCGTGTGTATCAAATTGATTTTGGCATCACCTACATGACACTTTTAGCACCCTACACCTTGCATCTTTGAAAACTTGTAACTAATTCACAATGTGTCCAAAAATTATAGAACCACTTGCATTCTGATTCATAGTCCTTCATCTATATACAAAAATTGTTGCTCATTTTCTAAAACATATTGGTCATGC
Organism: Pseudisothecium myosuroides; assembly: GCA_951799445.1. Classification (NCBI taxonomy): domain Eukaryota; kingdom Viridiplantae; phylum Streptophyta; class Bryopsida; order Hypnales; family Lembophyllaceae; genus Pseudisothecium; species Pseudisothecium myosuroides. Next base: position 19,096,990 of record OX637287.1, on the reverse strand, counting down.
CACAAAGCTTATCTGTGTGATTTAGGTGTAGTTACCTGAATGCCAAGTTTCATAGTTCATCACCAACATCTATATCTATATTTTTCACCAATCTAAGGGTGTAGAAAGAGGGGCTGCGTTATGAGTTATAACGCTTTTCTGGCTGTCCAATGGAATGGTGACAAATCTGCCTTGAAAACCGGACATGGGTTTATGAGAAATGGGAAATGAACGCAGAAAGGGTGCTTTCTTTCTTTCTTTCTGCAGTGTTGATGATTGTCCCCATGAGAGGAACATCGATAGGTGTCTGACACCCCCGGGCCGCTCTTCCCCGCTTTCCCCACCGCCCGGGCGGGGTCCTGATGCTTGTCCTGCACCATGGCCCCCCTCCAGAACACACACACTGAGCCATGTGATGAGTTGAGCAATGTTGCAACAACAGAAGTTTCCAGGCTGGCCAACGCGTTAGTTTGGGACAATTATCATTCATACCCATCCGACCCCATGCTGGCGGCTAGACGCCTTGCAGCACCCTTAACCCCTCAACGCCCAAGGTTTCAGAGTTTCAAGTCCAATTCAAACTGCTGTAACTTTTGCATCTGATGTCCAAATTCAATGAAAATTGTTGGAAAATTTGTGCTCTCTTTTCTAGTTTGTGTGGTAAAATTTTCGAATCAATCCAAGATTTACTGATTTTTTGTAAGCCAATCGAAATTCAGACGTTCAAGTTAAATTCACCAAACTGTTGTTGATGGCTGCAACTTTGGGGGCTTGTATCTCCTTCATCCAATGTTTATTTTCAATTAAATTTGTTGCGTTATGTTCCCCTTGAAGTCTAGTTATTGTGGAAAAAATTTCATGTGAATCCAAGTTGTTTTGAATGTTTGAGAGCAATTTGAAGTTCAAAATCCCAACATTTTTGGATTACAGTGAACTTCCAAAGCTTGTTTCTTCTTCATATAGTGTCCATTTCCAATAAATATTTTTGGAAAAGTTGCGCATACTAGTCTAGTTTGTGTGGCTAAAATTTCATATCAATCCAAAAAGGTAAGAGTGACTGAGAAGCATTTTAGTAGGAGGTTCAACTTTAGATGTGTTTTTTTGCAACTTTTCTTGCTATTTTTTCACATTTGAAAGCCATTTTGCAAACACAATAAGTCAATTCAATGATGTTTTTTTTCACCAATGTGTTTGTATGTTGATTTTGAATCACTTTGTAGTTTAAATTTTTTTCATTTGAGGAGGTTTAGAAATCGAATTTCACCTCCAAATGTGTTTCTAGGAAAATTTCAGCATCTATTTTCTACACTAAAACACTACTCCCTCTATCTTACTAAAAAACTCCAAATAAAGCTCATTTTCTGTCCCACTAAAAAACTCTATTTACTGATTTTGACCGTTGAGTAAGCGTTGGCTATATTGAATGACCTCATGGGAGTAAGTAGCAAGCAATCAAGGAACATTCCTCTCCTAGCAAGCCTTTCCTATATGAGGCACCTTGTACTTGCTGCTTCGTCAAATAGTTGTGTTGATAATGGATTTGGGGACCACTTTGGCGCTATGGAGATTTGTTCATGAAGGGGGCCAGGTTTTGTAGATGCGGTATTTTGGTTGGGAGCATATATTTCTACAATCCCATTATTGCCACCAACCTTTAAATCATGAGAAATGACGAGTTGGTGGCATTTATAAACAATGCTCAAATTTGACACTTTCCACATAGATTTGGGATGCCTAAACAATGGCACCTAAATTGGAGATTTTGCATACATTTAGGGGATAGATTATTAGTTCTAGCATGTATGTGTCACTGGCATAAAGACTCAAAATATAGTTAATTCCTCATGGGGAAGGTTTTTGGAGGTTTTTAGTGGGACAGAGGGAGTATAATCTTGCAATCTAGATGGTCAAATGACTCCAAATTTGATTCACATCATCTACAACATGTACACTACAAGATTGTACAGTTGAGATTTTTATACCTTACTAACATTTTGAACTATATTGTTTCAAAGGCAATGATGTTTTTAAACCCAAAAAGGCCTTGGGCCTTGAGGGATTAAGTGATCCTAAGGTAGGAGGCTCTAAAATGGAATAGGCATTAAAAATCGCCCCTATGAATGGTTGTGAAATAAACATGAGGTAATTCTAAAATTGACTTCTATAGTCATTGAATAAATCAAGGAAAAAATTATTATTAATTGTAAGAGCCAATCATTCTCTTTGCTTTCCCCATCTTTCTTTAGAATTGCAAGTGAAAGGTTTATGAAAGATCTAAGATCATAAATAGTGACCTACAACCCAACTTGTTTGAAAATTCATAAGTAATTCAAAAATGTTTGGAAATCCACTTGTATTAAATTCCTCATCTATTTTTCTTTGTCTAAAAATATTCCCGTCCAAGGAAATACATGAAAAAGGCAGACCAATTCTTAGATGTGCCATTTTTGAGCCTCCTACCTTACGTCCAATTTTTGGACAACAAAAAAATTGATGTTCTTGTTCCTTTCTCATCATTGCTTGGATGAAAGTCATTCTAATTTGTGGGGATACTTTATGAAGTTGTCGTCCTATCTAATGGTTGGATTTGGTGTTAGAGTGAACCTGCCATTTACCGCACACATTCAAAAACCGGACAACAATTGTTTCCAATTTCTGTATAGTAACTGCACAATTCAACGATCAATTCAATTGGGATGGGGAGAAAAATTTGTATCACCGCCCAATGACCACATATTGTGCTGTAAAGGGTCGCAAGGAATTTTCAACTAGATTTCAAGCTTCATTGCTTTTAAATTGCAATAAAAATTTTAGGAAGAATTTTTTTTGCATTCTATTTTTTGAAGGTGAATCTTAACCCCGAAAGGACCGTTGTCCCTTCGAGGGACAAATGTGTTTTGGGGCAGGTACCTACGGGCTGAAATTTTCTCCTGATTTTTTGAAACTTTTTTTGGAGATAGAAAAACTGATAAGCTTTGTGGGAATATAATTTTTTTCACGATCAGTGCCCGGGAACAAAAGTTATGACCAAATAAGCTCAAAATAGGGGACGGGGGGCAACCTGGGCAGCAAAAAAAATGGAAAAAAATTTGAATTTTTTTTTTGTATTTTTTTTCTCATAGATTATATTTTTTTCTATCTAGAAAGCTTTGATTCATTTCATTTGGATATGTTATGAGAAAGTTATGGACATTCTTGTTTTTCGGGTAGTTAGAGCATCTGTTTGAAAAAAATAACTTGTAGGGTCATTTCTAAATGCAATTTTTCAAATTTTTCAAATTTTTTTTGCATGGTTTATTTTACTTGCTAGAACAATTTCACCATTGGGATTAGTGCATTTTAATTCCATCTAAAATATATGAATATTTTAGATTTTCCTTCTATCTTGTACCAACTTCTACTTAACAATTTTCTTAAGAATGATAATTAAGTTTTTTTGTTTTTTTCCCCCCCCAGACTCTCAATTCAATTCTCCACTATAAAGATTTAAAGCTCAAAACTCTGTAGTGCAAAAAATTTAAGTTAAAAATGTTCAAAGTCATATAAATTTGATCCCGCAATGTGCTGAAAAACTTGTTTTTTTCACTTTAAACGCAAATATCTTGCAATCTGTGCGGTCAAAAATTCTGAAATTTTTCCACACTCTCTCATAATAGTTAGGTGTAAGATCTTATGGTTAGATGTGAAAAAGAACAATTTTCAATTTTTTTTTACTCTTTGCTATAGATATGGCAGTTTTGAGTGTTTTTTGGTAGAAAAAAAGGCCTTGGTCCTTTACGGGTTATCCCCTAAAAGACCAAACTGCGTTTTTGGCAATATAGCAATTTTGGGCAGCTCACTATGAATAGAATTGTGTTTTTTTTTAAAATTTTCACAGAACATGGGGACGAGGTTTTTCGTTAAGGCCCAACAATTTTCATGACTTTTGACCATAAGGTCAAAAAGTTATTGTATCATATGTAGTTTTCTTCCTCGGTCGAACAATTTGGGCAGAATAAAAAAATTACTTTTTCCTACAAACAAAAATTTGAAATTGGTTTTCTAGATTTATATATATATGTAAAAACCTTTGAATAATTCCATTTTGATTAATGAGATGAAAGTTATGAAGAGTTTTAGACTGCGGGCAAGTTATGAATTCTCTATTGTAAAATAAACTTTGAAGTCCTTCATTTAATTCAATTTTCAATAATTTTTTGAAAAAATTAAATCAAAGGATGTAGATTGTTTATTACAATATTTCAACCATTGAAATTAGCATTTTTCAATTCCATAATTAAATTCTTAACAATTTTGTATTTTGAATCATTATCTATTTTTTTCTATTTACTATTTTTTTCCTATATGTTGTACAATTCGAAATGATCTGAAATTTTTGAAGCATGTAGCCAACTCTTTCTGAAGAATGAATCCAAAAAAGCACCACCAAAATGGAAATTTTTTCATACAAATGTGACCTTGTAAAGTGCAGCTGCCTTGTTTTTTGTAAGGCCCCCAAAAGGATTTTTGTCAATTGCAAAGCTAATATCTTGCAATCTACATGGTGGAAATTTCTAAATTTTTTTTCCACTTGTTTTCAAGTTAGCATACTACAAGATCCTACAATTATATGTGTCCAAAAATGTTTTTTTTTTCTAAAATTTGGTACTTGTACTAGAAATGGCAATTTTGGAGTGTTTTTGGTGAAAACATAGTTAGGGAACTTTAAAGGTTAACATCATATTGGTTCTATACATGGCAAAAGATTCTTTTGTTATTCCACAATCTTGACAATTGCTTTTGGATTACCATTGCAACCTTGTAGTAAGGGAGTTAATCCCTAGAGGATCAGCTTGTTGGTTCTGGCAATATAGCAATTTTGGACATATACATGTGACTAGAGATTGGCATGTTTTAGGCCGAAACTTTAATACAAGTTGCGGATGAAGAATATCTTTCATGTAAACAAAACTTTATGACATTTGGAAATATGAGTAAAAAGTTATGGCCTAATACATTACTTTTTTTGATAAATGGACAAGCCGGGCACATAAAAAATCCCACTTTTTTCAAAGACAAAAATTTGAAATTGGTTTTCTAGATTTATATATATGTGGAAAGCTTTGAATCATTCCATATTTATCAATGAGATGAAAGTTAGGAAGAATTTTTGCTTGCGAGCAATTATGGATTCTCTACTCTAAAATAAACTTTGAAGTCCTTTATTTAACTCAATTTTCAATATTTTTTGAAAAAAATAAAAACATTGGGCGTAGATTGTTTATTACAACATTGGAATCATTGGAATTGACATCTTTCAATTCCATAATCAAATTCTTAACAATTTTGTATTTTGAATCATTCTCTACTTCTTTCTACTTACTATTTTTTTCCTATATATTGTACAATTCCAAATGAAGTGAAAATTTTCAAGCATGTGGCCAATTTTCTAGGAAAAAGAATTCAAAGAAGCACCACCATTTTCAACTTTTTTTCATTACAATGTGACCTTGTAAAGTGCAACTTCCCTTTTCTTTGCAAGGCCCAAAAAGAATTCTGCCAATTCAAACGCTAATATCTTTTGAAGTTGTAAATTCATTAGGAAATACATTATTTTATATGGGTATTTTGGACTTATTTGATTTACCTTCAAAATCTTACACTAAAGATGCAAAGACAAATACACCTTTAGAAAAGTAAGATTATGTAGAATACAACATACTTAAAATAAAAAATCTTATCAAAATTCAAAATATTTCTATTATCTAGAACAAGTCTTTACAAATCAATAAGGTTTGGAGAGCATATACATTGTTTGGAAGTCAAGCCTTCAATATTAGTTGCTTGCCATATGGATTGACTTTGCCCATTAATTAGGCCACACAAGACCTTATAAAGCCTCCACGAAGGAAATGCTGTAAGGAAATGCCTCCATGAAGGAAATTGGTTGCATGGAATTCCTAAGCTTTGCATTATGAGAATATTTTTTTATATTGAATGCAACCATACTCCCAAAGGCTTGAAATTGGTGTCATTTAAAATTAGATTATTATCCTTAATATAAAAATTCTATCTAGAAATTTGTTCAATTTCTAAGATTATGGCAAGATCAAGCTCTAAAAGGCTAAAAGGTCACAATTACAACTACATTGAAAGTAGGTTCATAGCAAAAGAAAGAAAACAACTACAATGAAGTTAAATTGAATTTATTAAACAGTTATTAACAACCTTTAAAGCAAGTTGTAAATTAGTTTGAGTTGCACTTTTTATCACATATAAGAAAAATTATCTTTAGTGACAAGGCCAATTAACTACTTAAATTGAGCAAGTTGTTTAGTAGTAGTTACTTTCATTGATTGTTTTAACCATAGAAGATGCCTTGATGATGCCTTTGGATTGTTCTTGGCTTAGCCCATCATGTCCTAGAACGCCTAAGAGGTACATATTGCTTTCTTCAATGTACCAATTTGCCAATTTACCAATAGTGAACATACGAGGGGACAAACACTTTTAGAGTCTTATGAACGTGGTTCAAAATTCATATCTAATTCCATAAAGGTTCAAAAACTATTAAATGGCTTGGTTTAGATTGCAATTCCATTTATCTTTTGAATAAGGAAAATTTACTGAAAAAATATTTTAAGAAGTCAAACTTTCCAAAATTGTGAATCAATTGATAAATGGTCACTTGTACCTTAACTTACAAGTGAACAAATTTAAAAGTTTTCATAATCACAAGGGCCAAGCTGGCAGTCATTTTGCCTGCAAAACACTCATCTACATTAGATGTCCATGAATGCAAACTGAAGCCTCCGAACTTCAAGGTAGGGAACTCCCAAATGCACCTTTGACCCAAAAGCGCCATCTTCACTGGATGTACACCCAATTAATCAATATCTACCTCTACTAAAGAAACAATTTAGAACCTCTATTGAATAAACTTTGATCCTTTATTATCGTTTTGCATGCAATATCCAAATGAAACATTTTATGGTGCATTGAAAACCTCAGTTTTTTAGTTGCCACCAAGAAAATATAAAAATTTAATGAGTTTAATAATAGCAACTATGATCTAACCAAAAAAAGTGGTGCCTTTGGGAGTCCCTATTTTAGAGGCAATAATTTGAGTTCGATAATAGCAACATGAAATCTAACCATAGTAGATATGCCCAACCATAGTAGATATGCCCAACCATAGTCGACAACCATAATAGAGGTCGGGGTGAACTGACCCCCCATGTCATTCTAGGGGTGCATGTAAAAAAAGATCCCTATTTTGTGCCCAATCAATTTATCTTCTACACCTCCCCTAGCTATTCTGGGGCCTCTAATTGCAAATATGAATTCAAAATTTACAAAAAAAAATCATGCATGAAAAATAAATAAAAGTCTGCATTTTTGAGAGGGGACGAGCAAGGGGGTCAGTTCACCCCGGCCATAATAGGATGCAGTACAGTTATGTATTTCAGTTGAATGAAATGACAGTCCTGGAGCAGGGCACTGTAAGCATCCCCAAGGCTCCACTCAGACTCTACTAAACGAGTCTTTAACTTATAAGCTATCTAAAGAGCATCTCCACCCTTTCACACAAAGACTGTCTTGCCAAATGGCTTTTTGCAGGCTTGATTGTCCTTCCGTGCTCCAAAACAACAAAACAAAGTAGTTTCTTCACCCTTTCTCTCCATATCTAATGCACGAGCACTACATCTTTGCACTCTCTTTGGTAAGAGTTGCTATAGTTGTCAAATTTTTCAAAAAAGTGTTGCAAAAACATTGTCAGACAAAAAGAATTCAAGCTTGGTGATCAAAGAGATGGGCAGGTTTGTCAAGAAGATGCAGGGAGATGTTCTTATTTGGGCAAAGCCAAGCTGATTTTTTGAGCTTTTGTATCTACAGTGGGGGGAAGTTTCAAAGGGCAGGCTCTGCATTGACTAGGCCAAGGATTCCCCCTAGTGAAAGAGTAGAGATGCTCTAAGGTGGGTATATCCAAAATCACACCCCAACTAACATTGCCATCACCACCTTATGTACATCTCCAAAATCAACATTTACCTATGTGGAAGAAACGATTTTAGATCCTGTACCAAATAAACCTTCCTAACATTTGCATATGGTATCCAAATGCTATGTTTGTTGATGTTTGTTGGTGCGTTGGAACCTCCTTTCGCTTGTCAATCAAAATCATGAAAATTTGACCAATCTAATAATAATAAATAGACACATAATTAGCAAAAAGTGGTAGTTTTGAGGGGTACCCACCTTAAGTTTTATAATCCACTATTATTCAAGAAACTAATCAGCTGTAATTCCAGTTAATCAAGGCCAGGTCGGGGCGCTGGTTCATCAATCAGTAATGGAGTAAGGGAGCCAACCCATTTTCGATTAGCCACCCATTTTCGTTAGTTAGACTGCTTTGTTTCTGATCAGTTGGTGGTTTAGGTGACAGCTCACGCAGATATTTGTGAGAAGGGGAAGCACAAATTTCAAGGAGGTGTACATTGAAAGCAAAGAATGACTACAAGATGTACATTGGAGGCTACAATTATCACCTGCATTGAAGCATTGTCAATTTTGTAACCAGCCTATGGTTGGAAATATAATGGCCTACATAACAAGAATAGGTTGAATGAAATCTGCATGAAAAAAATTCATAGTAATTTTATTTTTGAGGACAAAAAATGTACAAAAATATGGAATCCTTCTTAAATCTATTTCTCTAAATGGGGAAATTTTTCCCCTCATCATACCCATACATCAAATATGCTGAATTGCTTAAGTGATCGGAAATGGGTCGTCTCCCTTATATAAGTGAGCAGGCAATGAAAGTCCCGGCGGGGGCACCGTGTGGGTGACAGTTCCAGTGCTCATGGACGAGCCCTCCCTTCTCAGTCTACTGTTGAGTCAGTGCCAAGATCATGGCCGAGCGTGCACCTCCCTTGCCACGCTTCTTAACTTATTACGACAGTTCTCCACCTATGCTTTTCTCAATCTTTCTGGACCGAGCCACCGTATCCCTCCAGTTTTGACATCCCAACATCACACCTCATGTTGCTGCGGTTCTTCATTGGCCTTGTTTCCACTGGCAAACTCGTAGACCTTGGAACCTCTAAGTTCTCGAGGCCTTTTTTCCAATTAAAACCACTCAAATCTGCTATTTATTTCTACTGCAAAGAGCGAAAAACTTTAACCCTAAAAGGACTTTGAGGCTGAAAAGTGGTCGATGGATGACTTCATTGCTCATTGTAGAAACAATGAATGCATTTGTTGATCCAAATAATTGGAGCAGTTTTGGTGACTACTTTGGTCATAGAGGACCTGGAACGATTAAAGATTATTTTTTTCACATATCAAACGTAGGATCTTGCACTGAACTAATATAGGAATATGTGTGGAAGAAATTTCAAAAACTTTGACAGTGCAGATTGCAAGAAATGTAAGTTGAAAGTGAAGAAGACAAGTGTTTTGGCACCCCGCATGACTAGATTATTGAGACTTTGAATCTTCTTAACTTAATATTTTTGCACTACAGATTTTGAATTTCTTATTTTTTATGTTGAAGAATTGAGTTGAGCGGGTTTTTTTGGGAGGTGGGGTGGGGTGGGGGATTCAAGCCAAAAAAATTGATTTTCAATCTTTAAAAATTATTAATCCCTAAAGTTCCTTAGGTCAATAATTAGAAAGTACTCCCAAAATTGCAAAAAATAGCACCTTCTAAAAATAGGACTATAAATCAAAGTTCATTCATTCCTTATAATTTGTATCCGTAGGATCTTCTTCTTGACTATCGGTAGTGCAAGGGTTTGACTTGCTTAAAAAGTTGGGATCTAGAAATACTGTATGTTTGGAATATGACCAAGCAAAAAGCAACACGAGGATTTTTTTAAGATTGTTTTTAACAACATGACTTCATCAAACTTTCCAGACCATAACTCAAATTGTACTTTGCAAAAAGATCTAAAGACCTTAGATTTGAATAAAGACTCAAGTTAGGAAGAAGTATGCAAATTTTCAAAGAAAAATAATGCTCTATTCCACTTGCCTAAGAGGTCAAAACAAAACAAAAACATATAATTTTGATCAATTGTTGGATCTTTGTAAAAATTAGATTCTCCAAAAAGTCGTTTGATTTTCCAATCTCAAAAGAAAATAAGAAGAAAAAAATGTGATACTTCACTTTGGATGCCCAAAACACCCAAAAAACATTTTGGATTTAAAAAACTTTAGAGGTTACATGATAGATCAAAAAAACTATATTATAGTTAATAGCTCTAAGATGGATTTGAAATACACTAATCCAAATGGTGAGATTATTCTAGCAAGTACCTTGAACCTTCCTAGGCTTTTAATTTTGAAACTTGTGAAAATTGAGTTCAAAAACGAATTGAATTATGTTATTTTTTCAAGAAAATGCAATGATTGTTTGCAAAACTAAAAATTCCATAATTTTCACATCACTAATTTAAAGGGAATGAATCAAATCTTTCTATGAAGAATAAAAAAATCTGTGAAGAAAAAAAAATTTCAATTTTTTTTCAATTTTTTTTTTGACTAGTAAACTACTTTGGGGGCTTTAGGTGGTTTCACTTTTACTCCTAAGAACCAATGGAAATGAAAATTATATTTCTAGAAAGCTAGTTTTTTTCATAATATCTAAAAAGGTTTCAAAAAATCATGTCAAAAATTGAGGTCACACAAGCCTGTCTAAAATCCCAAGAGTCCTTGAGGGGACTTTGGGACTTTAGGAATTAATTTTTTCCAATCTATCATAGATGTAGTTTAATTATACTAATAGGTGGGTTATGTATATATCTAATAGTGCTACTTATCAAACTAAATCCCTAAGTATTGTTAGAGTACAATACTCTTGAAAATGTGATCAAGTTGACAATTATTTAACAAATAGTGAAGGTAATGTTGGTATTATTATGGTATTAAATCCTAGAGAGCCAAGGTTAGAAATTGACAAATACTCACAAAGTTGGCAAAAATCAATATACTAAATAGAAAAAGGGGGCTATCAATCAAATTTTATTCATTTATTAAAATTTGTAACCGTAGGACCTTATTCTTGACTTGTACAAGAGTTACATATGAAGATTTGAGGTTTGTGAAAATTGTATGTGAGAGCAAAGACTATAAATTGAAGCAAAATGTTTTTTTAAAGATTGCCCAAACTTTTGACGATGTAGCTTTGTTGGGCTTTTGAGCCCCATTATTCAAATTTTATTTGCAAAAAACATGTAGGGACTTCATATTTGAATAAAGCCTCATGTCACGAAGAAGTATGCAAATTTTTAAAGAAAAATGATGTTGGATTCTACTTGCCCAAGTTGGGGCAAAAAACAAAACAAAAGTATACCTTTTTTTTCAACCATTGGATCTTCATGAAAATTAGATTCCTTAAAAGTTTGTTTGTTTTTATAATCTCAAAAAAATAGGAGGATAAAAATCAAAATTTCATTGGTCGTTTCAGATGCCCGAATTTTTCAAAACTCATTTTAGCTTATAAGGAGCTTTAATTAGAGGTTCACATTGCATACATCAACATCAAGTGGTTTGTATTTAATATCATCATTTCTTATATTAAATGCAAATTTGCCATGATTTCATCCATCATGTTCTCATCTACACACTTTTTCATTCATTTGTTTTTGCTAAGCCCTAATGACATTCAAACATCTTCTCCATGAAACCTTATTGGTGTTGTTGCATTAAAATAGGCTTTGTTCTAGTTCATACTAAATTTCGTAATTATTGTAGTGCAAAATAGTAAAATCTAATGTAGGAGTAGGATTTTGGAGGGTGTTTAAAGTAGGCACCAACTATTCTCCACAACTACTGCTACAAACATTGAATGAAGAGATAATTTCACTTATTTAATTCAAGATCTTAACTCGTAAACCTTTGTAGAATCCACCCCCCTTTTTCTAAATTGTGTCCAAGTGGCAATCACTTAAAATTTGGTGAAGCATTGTATTTCTATGTTCATCCATCTATTGGACCAAAAATACTTTTCAATCATATGCATGCACTTTTTCATCCAAATTTAGTGACTTCAACTACATTTTTAATAGAAATGGAAAATTTTTGGGGAAAAAAGATTACTTTTATCTAGCGAAAAGTAGACATTTATTTTGAAATGGTGCAATCTGGTCCCATGGTACCTCAAATAAAGGACTAATGGAATCCAAAATGGTCTAAACTCGCATTTTCTGTAGTTTCCATGGAACTTTTTGAAATACATGTACACTTACTCTAAGTTAAATTAAATTCAAGTTTAAATTTATTTTGTTTGAATTACTTCAAACAAGATTAGACCAACCAAACCATTTATTATTGAAAAAAATTGTTAACCCCTAAAGGACCAACGTGTTGAGAGGTCCAAAACTGTTTCAAACTACTTGTTCCTAAAGCAAGGTCAAAATCTTCATTAGTATTTATTTTTTAACAAATTCAGCCGTAGGATCCTTTGGTTAACTTGTACAAGTACATTGTCCCAAGATTTTAGAATGAATATTCCCACCAATTGCAAGATCAATGTGCCTAAACTTCAAAATGTAGGCTTTTCTAATCCTTCCAAAAGGTGAAGTTTTGTCTTTCAACATTTTTAGAAAAAAACATGTACAATGACTAATAAAACTAAGTACAAATCTGAAATGTTTTCATTCAAACAACTATACCATAAGCATCAATAGACAAAGTCCAAAAGTGGATATATGAAAGTTGTAGTATGTAACATATTTCACTTTATCTTGGAAGTTTGAAGAAAAAATTAGTTGTCATTTGAAAGAAAATAAATTTCAAAGTTAGCCATGTCTAAAACTCAATTTTATTCACCATGATTTGGAATTACTTTATCTTCTGTCAATATTTTCTTAGAACTCCAAAAAAACTTTTTGTGCCTTGGCATATTGGTATACATCATTTTAGATTGTTTTACACAAAAATTGAAGGAAATTGGCATTTATAGAATTTAAAATATCAACAATTTGACAAACATGCAAATGATGTTGGTTCTCTCAATATTTGAATTTTTTTGGGGAATTGAGAGCAAGGGATTGCATTAGCAATTGTAGAAAGAGTATAGGTTGCAACATGGACCATTGTTATATCTTAATGCCCTTGCATAGTTGCATTTGAAATATTTGTTGAACATGGCAATACAATTCAACTTATATTTTACAACTATATAATGCGTTTTTAGAATCAGATTTTTTGTTTGAAGACTAGGGTTCATGATGCATACAATTGGCCCAAACAATCCAAAAAAAATAAAAATATCATTGTCACTTTCATCAAAAAATTGAAATTCTCATGAAAGTCAGTGTAATTCTATAAATGCCAATTTCCTTCAATTTTTGTGTACAACAATCTAAAATGATATATACCAACATGCCAAGGCACAAAAAGTTTTTTCGGAGTTCTAAGAAAATATTGACAGAAGATAAAGTAATTCCAAATCATGGTGAACAAAACCAAGTTTAGACATGGCTAACTTTGAAATTTATTTTCTTTCAAATGACAACTAATTTTTTCTTCAAACTTCCATGATAAAGTGCAATATGTTGCATACTACAACTTTCATGTGTCCACTTTTGGACTTTGTCCATTGATGCTTATGGTATAGTTGTTTGAATGAAAACATTTCGGATTCGTACTTAGTTTTGTTAGTCGATGTATGTCCTATTACTTATGCATTTTAGAAGTTATGTTGGAAAATGGATTGAAAACACAATTAAAAAATTTTAACCAAATTTTTTTGGATTCATTTTTAAACAATTGTAAAGTGGAAGGTATTACTGAATGAAAGATAAAACTAATATGCTAATAACTTTTGGAAGAATTTAAGAATTGTTAATTCCAATGGTAAGAATGTTCAGTATGCAATTAGTATCCTTTATTTTTCATTTTCATTTGAAAATTTTCAAAATTGAAAGCAAAAGATGACTTTATATGTTTTTTCTACCTTCATTGCTTGCAAAATAAAACTCCTCATAACTTTTACCTCATTATTCCAAATTGAGTGGTTCAATTTTTTTTGAGTAGGTATCAATCTACATAATTCCAAAAATATAATTTCTATTTTTTTAGAATATATTTTTTGCTGCCCGATTTGACATTGAAATTGAAAAAAACCTTCTAACTTTTGCATTACCTGTCGGAACAAAGCTTCACATGTAGAATATGATGAGTAGCATCCATCCTAGAAATCTCATGCAAAAATTCCAAATTATGAAGTCAATTGAGCTTGCCCAAGTTTTCAAAAAGCCAAAAGTGGGCTCCTTGGTCCTTTAGGGATTAATAAATAATTTGTACTATTGTCGATTTAGAAAGAAGGTTCTAGAGTAAGCTACAATACAAGAGCATGGTTCTAAAGGCCCATTGGAGTCTTTTATACCAAGGATGTCAAAGAAATATGATGCAATTTAGAATTAACAATTTGCTTCATGATCCAATGAACTTGAAAAATGAACTAATGAAAAAAAAAGAGGTAATAAGGTGGATATCCCCCAAATCTCACCTTGCCTAAAACCACCATCATCACTTTGTGTACATCTCCAAAATCAATATGTACGTATGCCGCAGAAATGATTCTAGAACTTCTATCCCCAAAAAACTTTGACTCTCCATAACTTTTGCATTCGGTATCCACATGTTGCGTTCTTTGGTGCATTGGAACCTCCTTTCACTTGCGAACAAGAAAATATGAAAATCTGAGCAGTCGAATAATAGCAAATAGGCACAGTACCAAAAAGAGGCGGTTTGGGGGGTACCCAACTTAATACTATGTATCTGCGTGAATGAGCTTTAGTGCATTGCCAATAATGTGAAGACTTTCAAACATAGCCGTATACATTCATACGACATTATTGAAGGGGTGGGTGTCAATGTCTCAACCTCAATATGTTCAGCAGCTGCAGCAGAACAGCAACATTGTTGTGCTTAAATTTCAATTGTACTACAATATATATGCCGCCACAAAAGTTTGCGGTCACTCAATCATTAGAACCAAACAAATGACTGCTTATACTATTGGTATACAGGAAGGAGAATACACCCAAAAACATCAAAATATGTGTTATGAGTAGGCTCTCGGTTCTTAGCTTCTCTTGAAAATTATGTTTTGAAAAATGTAAAAATTCCGCCGGGGACGAGGTCTTTAGGTTCTGTGTAATGTTTCCTTTTTGCAATGGAAATTGTCCATGTGTTTCAAGAAGAAGAAAAAAAAGGTCAAAATATAAACAATTCAAAATAGTTGGAGGCACTTTTTTACAAGAAAGAAACATTTTTTTGGTATTAGCAATTGAAAATCACAAATTTAAAATTAAAAAGAAGAAGTGGATAAGACATGTAATTACTATGAATTTTCAAAGTAGAAGCTTCCCAGGCCTTTGAAACTGTCACATAGCTTGGTCCTATAGCCAAAATCTAAAGGATCAACAAATTAACAAATAATTGCAATTAAGTAAAGGAATGGTTTAATGGCACTTTGGGGGACACTTTCAATGGAAGTCTACTAAGCAGGAATGGGTGCATGGTTTGGGGAGTTTTCACCTTAACCCCTAAAGTTCCGAGGCCTATTTTCTGCCAAAAAACACTCAAAACTGCCATTTCTATAGCAAAGAGTAAACAAAAAATTTAATTGTTTTTTTTTCACATAAAACCATAGGATCTTACACCTAACTAGTATTTTAAGGTGTGGAAAAAATTTCAGAATTTTTGACTGCACAGATTGCAAGATATTTGCGTTTAAAGTGGAAAAAACAAGTTTTTCAGCACATTGCGGGACTGGATTTTTTGACTTTGAACATTTTTAACTTAAAATTTTTGCACTACAAAGTTTTGAGCTTTAAATCTTTATAGTGGAGAATTGAGTTGAGAGTCTAGGGAAAAAAAAGGAATTCAAAAAAACTTAATTATCATTCTTCAAAAAATTGTTAAGTAGAAGTAGGTACGAGATAGAAGGAAAATCTAAAATATTTATATATTTTAGATGGAATTAAAATACACTAATCCCAAAGGTGAGATTTTTCTACCAAGTAAATTAAACCATGAGAATTTTTTATTTTTAAAAAATTGCAAAAATAGCATTCAGAAATGAATCCTACAAGTTATTTTTTTCAAGAAGATGCTCTAACTACCTGAAAAACAAGAATGTCCATAACTTCCTCATAACAAAGTCAAATGAAATGAATAAAAGCTTTCCAAATAGACAAAAATATAATCTGTGAGAAAAAAAATATTTAAAAAAAAAATTCGAAATTTTGCAAATTTTTTTTGCTGCCCCCCGTCCCCACGCATTCCAAGAAATGGCATAACTTCTCGCTCAAAGGTCCGATTTCAAATTTTTTTTCCGCCACGTACCTCTTTCAATTCTTCACATTCACAAAAAGGTTCAAAAAATTAGGAGAAAATTTCAGCCCATAGGTACCTGCCCCAAGTCCCATTTGTCCCCCGAATGGACAATGGTCCTTTAGGGGTTAAAGACTTTGGGAACAAGTAAATTTGAAAGTACAAAGTCTCTAACCATGTGCTCAAACTTACAATTCCTTATTTTGAATGCTCTATTTTGCTAAGAAATAGGAGAGTAAATTATTTTGTTGTAGCTTCTAGCTTTGAAGTCAAGGGCATTTTCAAGCTATGGATACTCTAATAGCTTGCATTTTTGGATTTCATTTTTAGTGAACAATGATAAATAATGAGTATATAAAGCATTTTTATTTTATTGATCATTTTGAAATCAATTTTGTAATGAGCTCTTATAAAATTAAAAATGTGTAAGTTGATTATAGAATTTTTTGTATAACAAGCTATAATTTATTTTTTTAATTGAAAAAAATCAATATTGCAAAGATTTAGGGATTTAAAACCCCGTTTTCAAAACTATTTGAAAATGGATTTTGGCAACAATTAGAATGTGTATTAAATCACAAATAAATAGAAAAATGTATATAAGATGAATTTTTTGGACTTGGCCCTCATGTATGTATGGGATTTTTAAATTCAATAATTTTAAGAATTTCAATATAAATTAAAAATGTTAAAAATGTTTGAAAAAACAAACAATTTCCAAAACATAGTCTCAAAATTTCAAAATTTCAAAATTATTAGTTTGTGTCAACATTTTTGGAGTACATGTAGCTTGAAAACATCCTAAAGTAGTTTCTATTAATCATCTAATTTCCAAGTTTTTTGAAGATTTGAGATTATTATGTTTCTTCATGTTTCTTTAAAAATGTATGTTAATCTAACAAGTTTTATGGTTACATGGTATCATGAAACCAAGTTTTTGTTCCATTGGGAAATCAATAGAAGAACACTCCTTGTAAAGTATTGTTACCCATGAAGTTCACAAGAGTATTGAGGTAGGAGTATTATGCAAGGAAGTTTTAAATTTTGACATCCTATTATTAACTAGCTTTTTAAGTTCATTCAATTACCTATATGATTTTGTTAATTTTAATCAAAAAATATTTCTAATATCCTATGTTGGTTAGAGGTGTAAATATTAGCTAAAAACTACAAAATTCAATAGAAATTTTTTCAAGCCTCACGTCTTTTGCATCTAATTCAAAAATAGACATTTTTCTGATACCCCACTTTTGTTAGAAGAATTATCTTGTAATAGTTGAAAGCTACAAAATTTAGTAATAAGATTTTCAAGCTTTACACATTTTGCATTAAAAATGGAACAAGTCTCTTTATAGTGGATTGGAATCTTGAAAACTAAGGATGCACAATACCAACTTAGTGATGCAAAAAAGACATACAAGAAACAAAATACTACATGTTTAAATTTCATAATGTCCCAAATATGTTGTCCCAAAGATGCCCCATAAACAAACAAGTGAATGTCCCATGCACATTCACAAATAAATAGTGCACCATTATTAGTGCAACTTGTAGTGACACAAAGTAGTTATAAAACTAAACAAAAAAACACAATGATTACATGATTTAGGATTTAAAGCTTCATAAATATAATATGAATACAATTACATCTAGGGTAAACACAAGAAAAACATGAAGCAAAAGTTAAGGATTTAGAAAAACGCAAAGTTGATTTAAATTTTGCATTCATAAATACAATATGCACTGAATGCACTTAAAACCTTGGAACTCTAGAAACAAAGCTATCATCCCCCCTAAGGCGGACTTGATACACATTGATTTATTCCATGCACAATTAACAAAACTTAGATAAATTTGTGTACACCCCAAACTTAATCCTAAAGGCCTAAATCCAACAAGGTGGCATAATTTACATCTTTTGCACCAACAATGGAATAACTACATAGAAAAATAATAATATAGCGATTTAATTAAAGGTATTTGCAAGCTATATGGTATACAAGTTCTTTTGTTATAGCTTACAATGAGGTGATTTAAAAAAAAAATTGAGTTTCTTGTAGTTAATGCACATTGAACTTGTAGTTAATGCACATTAAACTTGTGGTAGAGGATATTTTTTGAAACTCCGAAACTATCCCAAGTTAAACGATCACCTATGTTGTTTTTTAAGAAAATTTTCAAGTGTTCAAAATTGAAAATTTTACACCAAAAAGAGTGCACATCACAGTGTATAAAGATGTTCGTTATTTGCAAGATTTAATAATTTCATTCTACCAATTCTTCTTAGAATCTTAGGTTAGTTTCTTACCATTTTTATGGTATAGATTTTGAACTTTGCTTTTTTGCATTTAGTACATAATTCAAAGTAGGCAAGTGTATTTCACATTAAACTTTTCATTTTTCAATTTTTTTCAATTCTTAAAAAATGACCAATAAATAGGTAATATAAAAAACTGTAAAAATTACCTTATTTCATATTTAAACTCCTAGCAAACAAAGATATTCAATTCAAAATCTATTTTATAAGGAATTTATTATTATTATTTTCGAAAATTGTTAGTTTGTGCAACAATAAAATGCAACCTTGTACGTATGGCCTAGGTAAAATCCCAACCTACAATTTTTTTTAAAGTCATTTCTAAATTATTATTCCAAGTTGCACTTTATAAATTATCTTCATATTGTTGGAACCCTACACAAAATAGTGAAATCAGGTCTTAACAATTAGGTTGCCTTACTTCAAGAAAGTTACTCTACAAGCCATCAGGGTCAACAAATAGTTCTACAAATAGTTCTGTTTGTACACATGGAGGTTCATGAGTCCCAATTACAACAATACTTAATTCAAAAGTAGTGCATTCTTGTAAAAGAAACAATAAATATTTATATAGTGTAGAGTGTTGAGAAATTAGTGATAGGCGACCTAATTTCACTATTTTGTGTAGACAACTACAGGGATCCGTCTTTAAACCTCTAGGGCTTAAACAAATCTTTAGAGTACATCGGATAACATTCTATATTTCCCCAATTTAAGTAACAAAATCAATTACTCCGTACGTGTTTGACAGAAAGTTAACATGTTCAGTTCACTCAACCAACAAACACAAGCCATTATATTTAATAAAATTTCGACAATGTGGCCTTGCTCGCCCAGCTCATTAGAGTCCAACTGGGCAAGTTGGGTTGCCTCAATTTTTCGGTCACGTCCTCCTCCTTCCTTCCTTTCCTTCAGGTGTGTATATCAAAAGCCTTCTTTTTGAGAACTGTACTTGCTCTACTTGAACGCTTTCACATATATCTTGCATTTCAAGGGCCGAAACTTACGGAAGATGTTGGTTTGGGTTCCTTTAGGATCCCGACAAACACCTACGTGTGCACCATCCATTTCATCAAATGAAAAGAAAGACCAAGTCGTCGTGCCTTGAAAACCAAAAGCGTAAAAAAAATATCAATGACCGAGGGAATCGCATGACGGCATGATTACCATGTTGTGCGTTACTTGCAATTACCCAGGGTATCGGTAACAATCATTCTACGGACAGAATTGAAGATTACAACGCACAGTACGGTACTAAGAGAAGATGACCCAATGAAGATAACTTGGAAAACACTGAGTTGTTATTTCAGCTCCAATGCAATATCTGAAAAATAAGCAAGAATTTCTTAGTATTGTGAACAAAATTGAAAGCCATTCTGGTCATGGAAATGTGCCTGTAAGTTAGGGCAATGCCCGTGGAAGAGGGAATTGTGCAGAAGAATGTGTTGACAAGCCGGGGGGAGCCCAACGAGAAGACACATTTTTCTATGCAATTGCCAATGACAAGGGGCATTGTCCGGCCTACCCCCCCTGCCCCAAAATGTGGGAAATGAAGAGATGATAAAGATTCCTTGGATGAACATAAAATTTTCCGGATGAACAATCCATAATGCTTGAATATGCCGGTGGACTTGTGTAATGCGTTGATTATGCAAAATAACCTACTCGATAACCTGCTCAACAAATGAACAGGGAATATTTTGGTGGGGTACAAAATACAAAAATTCATGACCTTCTAGTGCTAGATAGTGCTAGATGATGAAATATTTAGCCTTGACAATTACCATCTAAATTTGTGGTGTACAGTGGTGTCTTTGCATTGAGTCTAATAAGTCATTGTATGATCCAAATTTATCTACAAATAGACTTCCTCCATCCCAAAATACTAGTCTTTTTTGTCAGAATGAAAGTATTAAGGATTTGGCAACAATTTTTGAGAGCATATTATGATCAAATGATTCTATAGTGAATGTGCTATGTGTTCTCTCAAGTGCAAAACAGATAGACGTGGCTATTAATTGCAATCAAGAAAAGATCATAAAATAAGTGGTTGCAATAGATACAAAGTGCTACAAATAAATAAAGATAAACTTTATAGCCAGAAGGAAGACTTCCTATGCAACTACCTTGCCCTCTATGAGTATTTAGATTTGCACAAAAACAACTTGGAATTCAATAGATTCAATGAAAAGTTTAATACCTTTTAGTCTTTGATGCAATCAACATCAAATTGCTATTATAAAAAAAATTCAACTTTCATATTTTTTAGATTTGTAAAGTGGATAATAAAGTAGACTTTTTGTGCTTCATTTCATTAGTTAACGTGAAAAACAAAAGAAATAATCTTCAACCTAAAATCAAATATGAAGTATATTGCTAAATGGGACAAAGTAATTTGAGACAAATTACCCCCCCCCTCCCCCCCCGAAGGAACTAGTATTATGGGATGGAGGGAGTATTCAATACATGGAAAATCATGTATACTCATTGCCTACAAAACCTTCAAATTTTAGGATGCATCAATTTAATTCTAATATTATGCTAAGTTTTTAAAACCTCAAAGGTTAGTATGGAATCATATATTCAAATTCGTATTTCACTTCTAAAATACAAATTATGTACTAAAATATGGCAAGACATACACCATTAGATTCATAATTCAACAATTAACATCTTTCATTTGGATGTCATTTTAGCATTAAACCTTATCATGCTCAGAATAGGTGACTATTTTTAACCTTTTGAGACAAGTAGGAGGTTCTATAATGATTCAAATTGGAAGTGATATGAGCCATCGGATTCAACTCAATATGAATACAATCTTTTGTTACTACCATATATCTCAATCCATGCCCCTTCTATATCAAATATACAAAAAACATCATGATGCGTCCAAATTTGGACTTCACTTACCTTGAAGGGTTAATCAAAGACTTCAATAACATTGACAACATATAATTTTCAATGGTGACAATTTTGTTGCAAGTAATATTATTTTAGGTCTCCTTTTTGTTTTCTAAATTATAAAATTGAATTATATAACTAACAACGATGTAAGCACTAGTCAAGAGGTGGTTTTAGGGTAACTAAACTCTAAAAATTGTAGTTCGATTCTCCAAGACCACCTTTCTACTATACTACTAGAAACACATGCATTGTAGACTACAAAAACGACCCTCATAACAAATTAGACTTGTTGTTAGTCTTCTCATGGTCATTTCCTTAATCTTTGCATTGCATGTTTACTCTAGTGAAAGTAAAGATGGATTGGTTACTTTTTCTAAACTACCAATTCAAACTCAAAACTTTAGCAAAGTTGCTAAAAATTATTTAAAGGTAAATTCTATTTTAAGTAAGAAGTACACAAAATAACCGGGTTCATACATAAGTCAATAAAAAAAACTAAACAAATAATAATAAACTTATGGATGGAATTTCATTAGTTTGGCTCAAATTTCTCCTTAGAGACTTGGCGGAATGTGTAGGGCAATCACAAAGGCAAAGGGAATTCTAACTAAAAATAGGTTGACAAGAAGGGCGAAGCTAGATGTGGATTGCTTGTTTTTTTTGGCAGAATCCCTCGCAATGAGGAAATTTCCCAATGTAAATGCCCGTCCAGATATGAATGAAATATGTGATTGATGAATGAAAAATCAATAATCACCAATTACATGGATTTCATGCGTCAAAAAAGAGACTACAGGAAATAATCTGCCCTCATTTTGAACAGGACATTTGCTGGCGGGGGTTTACAACTAGAAAAAACAGGGTTGGAGTCCCGTTCGGGCAGGTCGTACAAGGGGTTGGGATTCATGCAGTCATGATGACGGCGGCTTCCGGGACTGCCAGCCCAGCCCATCATCTTATTCAGAACAAAAGGTCTGTCATATGGGTATTTGCACAATGGAACTTTTTTTTTTTTTTTTTTAACGAATGGAAAATACCATTGCATTAAAAATAACTGGAGCACAAAAGCCAAGCCAAGGCTAGCGAATGAAGAGATAAGAGTAAAAAGACAAACAAAAACAAAAATAAAGAGAGAAACCAAAACCACAGGGTCTACGTGAAAGAGCAAATGCTAGGACCTTGACCACTCCAAACAATAGTGGAGCCACTCCGAAAAGCTAACGCGGGAGATTGGAGCCAAATACTATCGAATTTGGACCAAATAGCTTCACGTCGATGAGGGTGGTGTCGGGCAGTAATCCGTGCTTTAAGTTGCACAACCCTGCCTGAGTCTAGAAGGGCACTCCAAAGCACAATGGAACTTCAGAGTTGTCCTTGTTCAGGAAGTATCACCACCCAACTTCCCTTCATGAACGTTGAAGGCCTCACTAACTAAAGGTAGTCTGCTCTTAACCCTAAACATCGAGGTGGACGTTTTGCGTCCGATGAATGACAAAGAATCTCCTGTGTACGATAGAAGTGTAACTATTCATCCATGGAATTTTGTCGTGAAAAGGGGAGGTCTTCTATAGTAGTTTGACTTCCAATGAGTGCTTTTGCTATTTCTTAAGCCAATGATTAACATGGTAATTAATGAAAAGGGATGATTTCCAAGGTCACCCTTTTGTCCTTTAAGGGTTAAAAATAACCTTTTAAAGAGCTAATTGCATTGGGGGGAAGCTAAACTCTTTGAAACAATTTCAAGAAATTTGCACAGGAAGAAAAATGAAATTGGCATCTAACCCAAGTTGTTTCATATTTTTTGGACCTTCCTAGAATTAGTTACAAATTTTTGAAGTTCACATACAATGGTCACTAAAACTGACCACCTCTTGAAATGTGCATTGTTACTATATTGAAGAAAGAAAATGTACCTCTATGTTAGTGGTCGCTTTTAGAGCACCCTACCTTAAGCTTAGTCACTGCCAACCCTTTTTTTTTCTTGGCACCGTGTGGCCAAGGCTAGATTGCACCATTTCAAAAAAAATCTCTACTTTTTGCCAAATAAAAGTAGACTTATATTGCTAGAAATATTTCATTTCTATTTAAAATGTGGATGAAGTTTCCAAATTGGGATGAAAAAACATATGAATATAGTTGAAAAACATTTTTTGGTCCATAAGATGGATGATTGTAGAAATACAATGCTTCACTAAATTTGAAGTAATCACCATCTCGGTACTTTTTCAAAATGTGAAAAAAACACAAAAATCCTTGGTTATTGCACTAATTTATTGTATTAGCAAAGGTGCAAATTGCAAAAAGTTAATATCACTATAGAAATTTTTGTATAGAAATCTATGAATATTGCGATATTTTAGTTTGCACTAAATACAATATGTTGCAAGTACACTAAAAAGGGTATTTAGTGTTGGATTACATTTAGTGTAATTACCACCCTACTTGACCCTACACTAAATGTCAATTTTAGGACGATTAGTGTAGTGCTAAACTTCAATGCGCCGCCTTCGCCTTCTCTTCCCTTCTACCTTCCTTTAATAAGTTCTAACACTAAATGTAAACATTTTCAGATTTCAGATTTACCATAGAGTATATTTAATGTTAGAAATTACATTTAATGTTACTTACTTTAGTAGGCTTAATGATATTTAGTGTCATGGTTCGCAAATAGTGTTGCCAACACTAAATACCCTTTTTAGTGCAGTGACGTGCACACTAATAAGACAAATCACTACATAACATTAATAACTTAACTTAACCCCTAAAGGTCTGAGACTATGTTTTCACCAAAACCGCTCCAAAACTGCCATTTCTAGTACAAGTACCAAATTTTATAAAAAAAACATTTTTGGACACATGTAACCGTAAGATCTTATAGAACACTGGTTTGAGAAGATGTGGAAAAAATTTCAGAATTTTCCACCATGCGGATTGGAAGATATTAGCGTTTGAATTGACAAAAACCCTTTTTTTGTCCCTGCGAAAATCCGGGCAGCTGCACTTCACAAGGTCACATTTGTATGAAAAAATGCCCCAAATGGTGGTTACTCTTTGGATTCATTCTTCTAGGCAAGTTGGCTACATGCTTGAAAAATTTCAGATCATTTGGAATTGCACAACATATAGGAAAAAAATAGTAAGTAGAAAGAAGTAGAGAATGATTCAAAACACTAAATTGTTAAGAATTTATTTATGGAATTGAAAAATGCCAATCCCAACGGTTGTAATGTTGTAATAAATAATCTACATCCAATGTTTTTATTTTTTTTCAAAAATATTGAAAATTGAGTGAAATAAAGGACTTCAAAGTTTATTTTAGAGTAGAGATTCCATAACTACCCTCAAACTAAGAATCCTCATAACTTTTGACTCATTAATCCAAATGGAATGATTTAAAGCTTTCCACGTACATATAAATCTAAAGAACCAATTTCAAATTTTTATTTTAAAAAAAAATGATTTTTAAAGAATTTTTTGAGCTGCCCGGGCTGCCCGCCGCGCACCGAAAATTACATATCATACAATAACTTTTTAACCATGTAGTCAAAAGTTATGAAAATTGTTGGACCTTAAAGGTACTCCTTGGGCACATCTTGTGTGAAAATTTCAAAGAAAAAAAATAAAAACTCCACTCGTAGTGAGCTGCCCAAAATCGCTATGTTGTCAAAAAATGGTGTTTGGACCTTTAGGGGTTAAGGTAGTTTGTTCTAAAAGCAACTGGCCTTTAACACACAAAAATCTTGAGTTTTCATTCATCCAACTGTTTGTAGATTCTTGTGTGAGTTCTATAACATACTTACAAAATGAATTTTCAAAGTTTTTCTTTGCAAACATTTTATAGTTGAGAGATTGCCCTCAAAAAATGACTTTCTAATTCAAAAAACAAATAATTTAGGACTGAGAGTATTTCATGACTTGTTGTTGACTAAGAAGGAATCTCTGCTAGTGTATGTTTAACCCCTAAAGGTATAGATTGTTTTCTAGAATTGATAATTTGAGAAAAATCACCATAAAGTACTAGTTGGAAGAATATTTTGGATATGATATATGAATAAAAGTTGTAGTTTTGAGTTATAGATTCAATTTGTACGGTTACGTTCACCAATACTATCACCAATATTTTTTTGTAAATTTTGAAAGAGAAATTTCAAAATTCCTTCTAAACCTGATTACAAACAAAATATCATCATTTTTTAAATAAAACTTATTGGAATGGATTTGAAATGAGGTTTTCTTCACGTGATGATTCTTTGAAATTTTTGTGTTCTTTAAATCTATGACCTCATTTTTGCAAATCCAATTTTGAACCAGAGTCAATGCAATTTTTGCTTGTTCAACCACTTGACATACTTCTACATTTGCAATTTTCGAAAAATATGTATTCTGCTAGAGTAAACTTGTCAATCACCGCATAGACAAAATCCAAATCCTTCTCCACATATTATTTTGAAATTTGGCGTGATTATTAAATGTCATGTTGTAACTAAAAATTTTCTTATTTTTGAGCCTAGAAACTTAGGAGTTAAGGTAACTACACCTAATTTCAACCGCTTTCTAAAGCTGCACACTCTAGATTCTTGCCTAAAATGTACTTCCACTATTCACAAGAGTCTAAGGTTGGTTGCCCTAAATCCTATTTTCAACACTTTGAAAATTCATAGTTTATTCACATGGTGTCCAAAAAATGCATTCTAAGAGAATCTAGAATCCCCTTTTGACTGCCAACAAGATCCCACCAAAAAATTTCAACATAATAATAGAAACCATGCTGAATTGCTTATTTGTGCGATTTTAGGTGTAATTACCTTAGGGCCACTTCACACTATGGCAAAAGGTTGAGAGTTCGTGGGTTGCCACTGAAGGTTGCTATTATGTGAGCATAGCAGTGTGAGCCCATGAGCCTAAAATACTACACACCTATGTTATAGGTATATATACTATAGAAACCGTCTATGAGTATATGGTATATATGTTACAAATATCCCTATTATAGGTGTTTATGATACATATACCTTCTATAGTGTATGGTATCTATATTATAGGTACCTATATTGTAGGCTCAATGCTCACAAGCTCGCATTCTTGGGCTCACATACTAGCACCGTTGGGTTTCCACCAATCATATTGCAAGAAACCAAGAGTTTGGTCTCTTGATCCTTCACACTAGAAGGCACAAGTCCAAAGGCCATGGCTCTCCAACTACCTACGTGGCAATGAATTGCCTACATGGCGACGGACTCTCAACAAAAGTTTAGGTCGACTAGAAATGGAAACTCAAACTATGGTTGAGAGTCCAAACTATGGCCGTGGGAGTTCATTTAATAACTTGCAAGATCTCAGCCGTTAGATTGGTATGGGTTTGGACTTTCGACTTGGCCTTTGGAGGCTTCACACTATAGCCGGGCAAGTTGAGAAGCCGTTAGATTGGTATGGGTTTGGACTTCGGGCTTGGCCTTTGGAGGCTTCACACTATGGCCGACCAAAGGCTCCAAATCCTATTTTTTATTGCCTTTTTATTGCCCATTTCTTTGGACTCTTAACAAAGTTTGGCCACTCAATCCCACGAACTCTCGACTTGGACAGCCATAGTGTGAAGTGGCCCTTACTTTTTAAGTAAAGTGGGGGCTCAAGCTGCAATAGACGGACCGACCCCACTTCCAAACCATGTTGCAACATTTTGTTGCATGATGAGGAGCTCATAAATGGAGGAATGTCGGCTCTTCATGTACTGTACATACCCCGTCCGCTCTCTCCGTCTCTCATCTCCAACTACAGTAGCTCGAGTAACTTAACATAACAGGTCATCACTTTAGAAGTAGAGTGTTGTGTCTACTGCCTGTCAAGGAATCTTTTGTTGGGTCCCAGTTGCGCACACACTCTTCATAACAAGTCCACAGTCAGCTCCCATTCACTTTCTAATTGCAGTAATGCATTTAATGCCATGCCGAATTCTGAAGTCGGGAGTCCATATCGAGAACCAGTGTTTGGATAATTGCACTTCTTCAGTTACGTACAGTTGCCTACTTCCAAATTCAGTGCGAGGAATACTTGACTGTATGAAACCAAATCATAGATGGTATCTACTATTCACTTCCAGAATCCAAATCCTATAGCCCTCATTCAATAATAATACGGAGAAATAATAATAGTAACAACAATAACAACAAGAATAATAATTGTTGTTGTTATTTATAGAAACATGGAATTCCAGCAACTGAAAATTTCAAAATTGTTTTTTTTGTGAAAATCAAGAAAATCAAGGAAAGTATTGACTTCTGAGAAAGAAAAAGTGATACCGATGGAAGTAGTCTGTTCATTGATCAATTATGGCGACATCCTATCCATGAACACAATAAACCGGGTGGCTTGTAGAATTGGCATTCACAGACTCGAAGAAACAACAGGTTCAACTTGAGTGTGTATGTGCTATGGATTCTATTCTGACCACATATGTTTACAAGTCACCCAAAACTCACGTGAACAAGACTTTCTAAGCCTACTTCCTACTTTCTAAGCCTTGGAGTTTGAAATTTTCCGATCTGCTGCCATGATCAACATGATCAAATCGGCCGTTCCTCACTATTGAAAGCAGTATTGTATTGCAATGACAATCATATCCCGATCTTAAAGCGGATACCTACACTCATGACGGTGTCCGTCCGAACAATTTGAAATCTCAAAGGTGGACCCTTCCTTCGCCTTACAAGGCTTCAGATTCAAGAACAGTTACAGCAAAAAGCATTAAAATACTAGTTGGGAGCCAATCGAACAAAATCGTTAGTGCACACACTTCAACACAATCATCATACTTGTCAATTGGGTAGTTCGTGGTAACAATTTAAAAAGCAGTCCATAATAAAGAAAAACTGTGCTTTCGGCTGGATGATTTCGGCATCCGGCTTTCCTAACAAGTGCCCTAATACAGCCGAAGCAACCATTACCGGCGAAGTAACTTCTACCCATAGTCCACACTGCACTTAATTGTATAGTAGTGTCGGTAACACGAATTGCCAAAGTCACCCTATTTGTAATATACACATTTTTTTTGCAAGGTTGCACTAATATCGCATTGAGCGAATTTCCAGCAAATGTTTCTTAGTGACACTAAGTTTGTGCCTCATTGATAGGATAAACCAATGTAGAATCCCCTTCAAGAATCAAAGAATGAGCCTCCTTGCAAAGGAATCATACCTTGAACGTGATTATCAGTGTACATACTTTCATGAGATAGATTGCACATGTATTATTCATTTCTCAGTGTGGTGTAGGCCTCTTATTGGAACCCTGCTTCTACTGCAAACTTCAATAACTTTATCCAAATCTAAATTCATACAAACTTTATTCATACAACTTTATCCAAATCATACAAATTTTTTCGTGTGTTGGAATCCTCTCAGAAATGGGGAAAGGACTCAAAAAAATCCGTTCTACTAATAATGGGGAACCACTCGAAGTCACACGAATGGTTGCCCGACCTTCATTACTATCTTGGCCCCGAAAGCTCCAGAGCGTGCGCAAAGGAGGAGTTCGAGTCCAGGTCCCAAGCCCGCGGAAGTTTCGGCGTATACTGAGCTTCTTGGTCGCGCATCACCTCCAGCTTCTCCCATTCGGCCCACCGTTCTTCCAAACCATTGCCTTCCAGCATTTTCACCACTTCACTCATTTTCGGCCTGTTGGACGGAGAGTTTTGCGTGCATAATAAGGCCACCTGTCCATCAAAACCAAATGAAATCATTGTTTGAGTGTCACCATGAAAAGACAGTTTCACAAATCGAGCAATGTTGCAAAATGGGTGAAAGGACCAGAAGGTCCAAATTGGGTCTCTCATGTCTGAAATTTGGCATTTCGAGGTCATCGAAGTACTACTTTCTTGTGTACAATTTCAATGATTTTGCAACCCACACACGTGCAATGATCTTCATTGATTGTGGTGAGATATCAAACTGGGCCATGTCGGCATGATATGCTTCACAATACGATCAATCAAGTTGTGGTCAACCTCGAGTTACTGATGCAGCCACGAGCAAGGAGTTTGAACATACCAATGATACTACTACCATTCGCAGGGCTTTGAAAAAATTAGTCTAAGGCAATACATGGGGAAAGAATGAAACTCACCCGAAGTAACTCCTTAATATCCGTCATATCATACTCCTTGAGATTTGGGTCTACCATCAAGTTCACCCTGTCCTCTCTGTTCAATTTTTTCACCTGAAATATTGAGGGAGAAAAAATCTAAATGAGCTCCCACAGAGAGAGAAGTTGAGACATCATGTGGAAAACCATCAGATCATGTTCATTGAATAATATTTGACGTGTAAAGTAATGATGGGTATTGATTTTAACTAGGTTCCATGAAGAGTCTAGAACTACGTATTCGATAGAAAAAACACGATTCTGCACCAATTTACGTCTGTGGTTTGGTTAATGTCAAATTCTATCACAAGCACAGCCATTACCAACATTAGATTACTGTAATCAGAGGTCGTACCATAACCTCAATGCAGCCCAATTCCATAGCGGTGGCAACCAGGCATTGAATATGGAGGACGGTTACCTCACAATCCTGTCCTTCTTTATAGCATTATGGTGTCCCTTTTTAGACCCATGGTGGAGCATGATGCAACAAGATTCAACTATTAAGGTTACGTGCAATAACATAAAAAGCAAAGCGTCATTGCAATTCCAGTGGCTCAGCATGTAATTTCCCATAACAAAGCTCCACTTTCATGTTCCCTAAGTCTACTTCCAAATATACTCGATAGAATATTATTCCTCTTAGTTTAATTGATTTGACTTTCTCAGTTTCTTATAACGACTCTTGTGAGGTAGGAAGTGCGAACTCACCCAATCCAAAAGCATCACATCTTCATCATCCGAAAGGCGAGACAAGTTCACAGCACCCTGCCCAGTAATCAGCTGCAGCAACGTGATCCCATAGCCATACACATCTGTCTTCTCCGATGACTTCCCTGTGGACATGTACTCCGGCGCAATGTGGCCCAGCGTGCCTCGAACTGCGGTCGTAATATGCGTATTCTTGAAGTCCACAGGCTTGGCCAACCCAAAATCGCCCACCACGGCCTCAAACTCATCATCCAGAAGAATGTTGTCAGCTTTGACATCTCTGTGAATGATCTTTGGGCTGCATTGCTCATGCAAGTAGGCCAACCCCTTGGCTGCTCCGAGAGCAATGTGTTTCCGCATTCCGCTACTTAGAGCAGGCTCTCCGTGTTCAGGCTCTGTGGACAAACCGCGTGTGAGATCAAAATACCAAAAATTCTCCTTAAAATATCAAGTGTTTAAGGTCTAGTTTTTTATATCAAGTGATGCCAGAAAGCCATGGCTTTCATTCACACCATCCTCGATAAAGTGGCTGGAAATCCGCTGTACAGTACATGGATAAGTGTACTGATTATAACCAGATCTTGACAGCCCCATAGGACTGTCTTACAATCATGGAGAATGTCCATCTTATGAAGATCAAAATTATGTAAAAAATAGTTTTCTTTGATGCTTACTATCATGATATTCAGTTAGACATGAACATTCTTTGCAAAGCTGTGTCTATTCTAGCTGCGTTCTGCCGAACATTCACCCGTTTTGCATTCATAGGTGTGCCAATAAAAGTTGAAAAAATGGAAAAAAACAAAAACAAAATACATACTTTTCAGTTGAGTAGAAACACTCCCATTTGACATGAATGGATAGACGAGCAAACGCTCCGCGGGAGTTGTACAAAAGCCATATAACCGTAACAAGTTCCTGTGTGCTGCCATGCTGATTATTTCAACCTAATACACCACACAAAGAGTACCAAACAGGTAAGTCTAAAGTTCAATAATAGGCTTCAGTTTCATAGATATACTAACAAAGCTTCACAGTAAACATTGATTAGGAAGTCAAGTACAGGTTTTTCGCTCGTCTCATTTTCTTCACTCTGTAGTTTAAATAAAAAAATATAATTAATTGCTTCATCACAGGAATACTTTAGATTGCACACAAGAGCTTGAGATAACAAGAAATCCTAAATCACCTTGATTGGCTCATTCGTTTTGTCTTGTTTTTGTTCAATGTCAACTTTACACTAGTCCAAGTAAGAAGAATGAGCATGAAGAGGTAGACCTTGCATGACTCCTATGAAGCAAGATAAAAACATTTGAGACAACAAGGTTTCAAGTTCTGTCTGATGTGGTGGATTGGAAGCTTGTTATCTCAGACGTGTCATAAGCTCTCAGAAAATGCAATAGAGTATTTTTAAACTTTTAATTTTTCACCCCTAGCTGCACATGATGTTGGTTCAAATTTTAAGCTTGATACTTCGATTGGTGCAAATTTAGAGTGACCCTCATACCAATAGCTAATACCAATGGGTGTCACAAAGGAGATCTAATTTTTATATTCCGTTTTATGAATATCTGGTGGATGAAAACTTACCTCTGTTTGAAACTGCTGCTCGTTTCCTAAGTTACGATCTTCTTTCAGGCGCTTGACAGCCAATACTGTTCCATCAGAAAGCACACCCCTGTAAACTTTGCTAAAACCGCCGCGTCCTATCTCGTTTCTGCCACTGAAATTTTCCGTTGCAATTCGCAGCTGGTTGATAGTAAAGCGCTTCAATTGTCCTAGATTTACTTCTGAATCTTCCTGCCCTGCAATCACCACAAAAAACACTACTGTTATTGACTATTGATTAAATCAATACGTGTCAAAAGAGAATGTTTACACCATTTCCAGTAGACAACTCAGACCATAATAATCGTCAACACTTTCACAATTAGAATTACCCATATTCCTACCCAACTAACACTATTGGGTGAGCCACACTCAATAACGCAATCAGTGTAGTGCTGCAAGTCCAAGTGGATCAGATGAAGCACAAAGTCATCCAATAAACAAAAAAACATGAGTTCACAACACTATGTTACTGTGTTCACAATTATGTTATTATGTGCGACTCATACTAGTGGTACATATTATACGAAGTGGTCAATCTACATGTGAAACTCGTCATAGGCAATCAATCAATCAATCAATCAATCAATCAAAGTATCTATTGAGCAATTAGTTTGGGTAACATCAATAGGGTAGTGTACATTTACTGTACTTGGTTCCTATGTACAACACTAAATCAAAAAAGCGCAGTTAAATTCAATTCCATACAAACTGAATTCTCCGTAATATCTTAAGCGAAGAGGTCATGATACAGAAAGCTACACCACCAAAGCTACTAAGCAGATAGTAACATAATAGTGCCGGTAAATTTCATGTTGAAATTTCATGTGAAAGAAACATTAAATTTTCGTTGCACCTTGGTCATTTAAAATGCTCCCAAATTCGAAGTTTGCTTACCAGGCACATCAAAGAAAGCGTCCTTAGGATGGCGCCGACGCCAGTAGAAGTACAAGCCAATAATACAAAGCAAAGCGACAACAGCTGCAGCTATTCCTCCTCCAATTGCTGCTCCAGAAGCTGCAGTCATGTGCATTTTCATACCATGTCATTTCCAAGTGATCCATGATTCTAAATGGAGGGCAGGGTACCCAATGAGAACAACACCCATTAATCCAACCACACCAAATCAGACAGGAATTCGCAAAAACAAAAACAAAAAATTTGCTGGCCATAAAACCCGAAAACCCTGAACCCACCACTCCAGCAAGAAATCTTGAATTCAATGTTCTATGATGCCTCTGTAAACAGGCTACAATACCATTGTAGCAGGTTCAAGAATGTTATAAGCCCCAAGAGGTTGAACATTCATTTCAAACCCAAGTATAATTTTTTTTAAAAGACGTTATTATCTGCTGTAAAAATCTTAGCCGTTGAATATTTCTAAGCAACAAGATTTGTGCTCTCAAAGAGCCATAGATTTCATCCAATAAAAAATTGCAGATCTCATTTTCTCAGACTTTAGGGTGTGTAAAACAATTTACCACTTGAAGATGACGCAGGACTCGGAATTGGTGGGTCTCCATTGCATTGTATTTTGACTGGGATTCCACATAAGCCACTATTCCCTGCAAAGCTGCACACAAGTGATACCACAAAGCATGAGGAGGGCAAAGCATAGAACCTGAAAATAGATCTAGTGAATTTGCTGTTCCAAAATCAAGTGGGATGGTATTGAATGTTGCAATTTTCAACAAAGCTGGAACTGTCAATTGTTCAACAAAGATCTG
This sequence comes from Pseudisothecium myosuroides, assembly GCA_951799445.1. Taxonomy (NCBI): domain Eukaryota; kingdom Viridiplantae; phylum Streptophyta; class Bryopsida; order Hypnales; family Lembophyllaceae; genus Pseudisothecium; species Pseudisothecium myosuroides. The sequence continues at coordinate 19,063,273 of OX637287.1, read as the reverse complement.
CCATAGAATATAAATCTATAGAAAGTGCAATTTCTGCCATTGGTCAGTGATTAGTAGACAAATGTGGTTGCGATCCTTACTCTCCCTCTGAAAATTTGGCAAATGAACCATTGTTGTAGACCTTGCCAGAAAGATTGTTATTCTGTAGGTTTCTGCAAAAATCCAAAGATAACAGCTTAGCACTCAGCACGGATTATGCTGCTTTCGAATTAAACTTCGGTTATCTTCCAATATTTAGAAAACTAAAATGAAATAGAATAAGAGACATTCAACCTCTACTATTGGACAGTATTCTGATGATAGAGTCAACTTATAGAAGCTGGCAAAACCAATTGAAAGCAAGATGAGGGTTATTGCTTGAGAGCTTTACATCTTAGGTCCCTTGTAAGAATCAGATTTTGTCTACTAGAGGTTGAAAGATATTAGCTTTTTTCCTTTTTTTTTGTAAAATAATGCATATCGAAGAGTACTCACAATTCAAGTAGTTCGCTGAGGCCGGTGAGTTGTACAGGGATAGACCCTGAAAGACGATTGCCGTTGAGTTTGCTGCACATAGCAAGAGGGTACAGTCACACGCGTTCACTCATCAGAAGAAGCTCTTCATCATCAAATTAGTGCCATAGGTGACAAATGAGAGACAAGAGTGGTATTTCGTCAAAAAGTGTCAAACCAAGCAACAGTAAAAGGTCCCGAGGTGCCAAAAGTCAAACTAAGGGAGTTCAAGGGAGAAGTTGAACATACAGATAAGCCAACTGGCTAAGCTGGCCAAAACTGCCTGGGATGGACCCAGTAAGTTGATTTTGGGACAAATCCAAAAAATTTAAAGTTGAAATATTCCCCAGTGACTCCGGTATACTTCCATTCAAGCTGTTACCATAAAGAGTCCTGCAGCAATAGGCCAGAGCGTTTTCATCAAGCGAAGAAAAAAATTCTTAGTTCTATTGAACTTCATATACTACTTTGAAAGTCAAGTTGCCTAGTCTGAGTGACCTTCTCTTAGAATAAACATTCAATATGTTTACAAGTTTTCATACGGTGGAGTTACGTTACAAAATTACAGAACGCGTAAACCCTAAATCCACAGTTGCAATAATGCCGAGCAATTGAGCGTTGAGCATGATCACTCACAGCGTTGTAAGCTTTAAAAGCTTCCCAAGATCTGGCGACAGTGACCCCGCAAGACCAGAATTCCCAAGATCTCTGCATTCAAAACGTCAGAAGTCAGTAACCGCGCAAGGCAAGTGTACGAGGAAGAGCATGTAAAAATGAAAGTTCAGAAATAAAAAATGTACGCTGACAGAGCCTTACAATCGTTGAACATTTCCCTCGAGATCGCATAAGACATGAAACCAAGGGTTACTCCCACAGGGATCAGTCCCGGCCGACCAGTTTGGCAAAGAGTTACTTGAGCTCAATCCATTTTTCCAAGTTATCAGAATAGTTCCTGCAATTCCATTCCAAAATGTTAAACCATCTACGTGCAATGCCAACCCTCGTGAAAGTGGAACACACAGACGCAAATAATCAGAGAAATTGCATAGCACTAGAGCTTCCAATCACCAACAAGGGCTCATTCCAAGCCTTCAAAACCTTCACACACGCTCTTCGGATCACTCTCCTCAACCACCACCAGAGTGACCACTGAGACTCCTAAACCTAATTCAATCTCATTGGAGAAAATTCAACCTCTAAGCACAGCTAACACTAAACAAAGACACCCTTAGGAACAGCAGCAAAATCATCTATTAGTTTGACCTAAGAGAGATATTTCACTCCATTCGATAACCCAGACTTTTCTTCCGGATTTCAGCCTACATTTTCTGACAGCCCAAGTTGCCATTGTCAATAATTCTGTCCGTGCTAAACAAATACTAGTACAGCTCTACAGATTGGTTGACCACTTCCTCTCCCCAACCTCCAAAACAGTGACCTTTCCAGCCTCAAAAATTGCTACCCAAGCATCCAAACCAGCTCGAAGCACAAACCATAGCCAACCCTAATGAGATCATCTTTCCAGATTGTTGCGAAACGTTCACAAACAGACCCACACGACCCGACCCCAATTCCAATCCGGCCAAGTATCCCGAATCCAGCCCCGAGAACGTCAAAATTGCAAACCTTCTTCAAACGTCGCCCTGTTTCTGTCCACGTGCCCCAACACGCACAAGAGCAGCAGCAGCAAACCCGGACGTGCAAGCCGCGACTGCACCATCCTTAACGACACTCCCAACCCCCGAAAACGCAACCGCTTCACATCCTCACTTCGCCAAGCCACCACGTCCACAACTACACTAGCACAACTCTGTCACCTCCCTGACGCAAATCCCAGCTCAAACAAACAATCGATCCCTTCAAATCCCCACTTCAACACGCCCACAGGCCGGATCCTCCAGGCCACACAAGCACTGACAGAACCCCTGTCACTTCCCCGTTCTCAAAACCCAGCTAAAAAGAAAAAAATCGGTTCCACGACTTCGCTACCAAACACACATTCTGCAACCACCAACCAGTCCGCGGGCCAGCAGGGACGCGCACAGAGAGCGGACTGCGAACTCCAAGCGCTAGAAAAACGGACAATGGAATTTTTTCCACTACTGTAGTCAGTTCCTTCGATGAGGGCCCGAGCTGACAAGCTCCCTTCGCAAACACGAGCCTGGAGTGGCGCCTGGCGACGGTTGGTAAGCAGGCAGGCAGGCAGGCGGGCAAGGGTGGCGACAGGAGCTTCGAGGCGATTCCGCAGGGGCCGTCACTCCCTAAGCTTAGCTAGCTCGCGCTGTCAAGGCCAGGAAGCTTCAAAAGAGCTGGTACGGTGTGTGGGGCTCCTTTGGGGATGAGACCAGTGAGGTGGACATTACCGACAGCGATCTGCGTCGCTTCGGCGTAATTTCGTAGAATTCCGCTTTCGGGTAGAAGTTAATTCGATTGTTGAACGAAGATGCGGTTTTGATGATGCTTTGCGGGGCGACAGACAGACGGGCGGACGGACCGGACTGCCGGACTGCCGGACAGCCGGTCAGGACTCAGGAGTTGCTGATGAGTGAATGCAGCTGGAGGTGCGGCGCGGCGCTGCGGGCGGTGCGATGGTCAGCGGGAGGGGAGGCGTCAGCAGGCAACGCCCACGAAGCTGCCGGGGACTGGACCGGCCGAACGGTGAGGAGGGGGGGCGCGACACGTGTTGGGCGGGAATACGAACTTACTCAGTAATAATGAAAATAATGGTTTGGAGGACAAAAATAACCTTCAACCACTCCCAAGGGATGGGATAGCCCGAAATGGCTGTGCTTATAAGGGCCACATGGCCTGGTGGGCAAAGAAAGCAACTAAAAGATAAGAACAGTGGCATCGATGATCGGCAAGCGTGGAAGTAGGAGAGAGAGTTTTACCGACCCCGGTGTATTCTACACTGTAGAAGGAGCATAAAAGTGCTTTCTAAATTTCGACTATGTTGACTCCTCCCACCCACCGATACATGTAAGGAGGCCCTTAGACTTCTTGGGGCAAGAATAGCCGGGTTTCTTTTTTGGAACAGTAACTGCCACAAGTCTTTAGATGGCTGGTAGAATCTTGAAGGGATGGAGTTTCACAAGCTCAAACCTGTTAGAGCATCCCCAGAGCCACATGGCCAGTGGCGCAAACTTGGGGAGTAGCCGAGACTGGCCACATTTAGCACCCCACGGCACGTACGGTGGGGGCTAAAAAATGGCCGAGTACGGCCAAATTTGCTGAGTACATGGCAAAATGGTGCGTCTTGTCCCACAGCTTAGTATAGACTCTGATTCATGTTGATGAAGTTTTCGAGGCTTGTGATTGTGAGAAGGCGAGGAGATAAAGCTTTTTTAATTCCGGATGTAATTACAATCTCTGACAAGGTGCTATATTAGGGCTCCGTGCTTGAATTCCAAGTTTGATTGTGTGATTATGAAGTCTTGGGCCTCGTGCCTGAGGGCGTTGCCGAGTGCCAATCCTGTGCAGGCGCAAGGTAGAGGACGAACTCAGAATTGGATATTTATAAAACAGACCATTTTTGGCGCCCCTCCTTGAGACGCCAAGCATGGAGATACTCTTAGAGAGTGTGAATTTTTGCCCCTCAAAATAAACCTTAGGCAAGAGTTTGACATTTCGATTTCTTATTTGGAACAATAACTACCGCAAGTCTTCATACTGTTGGTACAGTTTTAGAGGGATGGAGTCTGATAGGCTCAAACTTATCAGAGAGTGTGAATTTTTGCCCCTACAAAACCACATGGACAAGAGTTTGACGTTTTGATTCCTACTAGTATTCATAGCCCAAGCACAATCATATGGTTTGAAGAAGGAAACAAAAACACTCGCCATTAGGTGGGGAGGTCCTCCTAGGAGTAAATGCCAGAGTTTGGTCAGTCTCTTACTTCTTAATGCCACTAGAATGCCACATGTGCCAATAAAAACAAAAACAAAAATTGTGTTTGCAACACTAATTACAAACTCAAATATTGAAGGGGGCAACAACATTGGTAATGTTACGAACACTAAATGGATCTTGAAGAAATGATTCTAGAACATATTTGAATTAAAAATTTTGACCCTTCATAACTTTTACGTACGGTATCCAAATGTCAAATTCTTTGGTGCGTTAAAACCATGTATTTTTTTTTCCTAACAATTTGTCACTAGATTCCAAGTCGCGTCAACCACCGTGCCTAGCTCCCTCCAAATATTCACCTTTAGTGGGAGGGCATGCAAGGCTTTATTGTTCCTCTACAATTCCAAAAAAAATGTTGATTGGAACCTCCTTTCACTTGCCAAGAAGAAAATATGAAAATTTGACCAATCTAATATAGTAACTACTGTAGGCTCAGTAGCAAAAAGTGGCGGTTTGGGCCCATCTTACCTTACAGCCTGAGAGGCTGAGATTTTGTATGGAATGAATGTTTTCTTGGATTTCTTTATTGCACAAGATCTGCCCTTCCATAATCTACCGTCTTCTTTTCTTCAATTACATTTTTTAATCCTATTAATCAGTCCCTTGCTTTGGTGTTCAATTTTTTTTTTTATAAATCTAAAAAAAATCTGAAATTTGACTTACTATTGTTGTTTGATGAGTGCCCAACTGCCGGTGAGGACTCATTCAGTTGGGCTGGTCCAGCAGCCCACTTGCACGTTTGCAAGCAGGTTTCAGAATCTTTGAGGGAGCTCTTATTTTGCAATGTCCTGTAAGGGCCTCCTTAGGGCCAGCTTACATGTGAGCCCGGTGGGCAAACTTGGAACTAAAACAGAGAAGAAGACTAAATTGCCTTCACCAATTGTCTTGCCGGGGTGCATAACATTGTTAACCAACGTTGGGGGGTTCTCTTTTGCTCCCCCAGAAAGCGGGAGCCCTCCAGCGTTGAAACTCACACCCTTACTGTTGAGTAATTTGTTTGTACCCACTCACAGGCCATGACTGTAGCCACTCAGAGGCCATGTACTGTAGCCACAATTTCAGAAACCAGTACTTGTTCAGCAGCTCGGCCAAATACTTGCAGAGCAGTAACAACATGCAACCAATAGCTTCTTTGAGATTTCAACTAAATTTCCTCCCAGGAATCCCGGGAGGTATTATTCCTCAGAGGACACTAGAAGAAAAACGTGTTGGCCCTCGCAGTTTTGCGTGGGCTGTTTTCTATTGAAAACCATGTTTAGAACGCAGAAAAATGTGTTAGAACGCGTTTTAACACATTTTTCTGCGTTCTAAACGTGGTTTTCAACAAAAAACAGCCCACGCAAAACTGCGAGGGCCAACACGTTTTTCTTCTAGTGGGAGGAGGAAAGAACCAGACCCGTTAACAATGTTATTTGGGCAAACGGAAAAGGAGGAGCCCAATTTCAACCGATATCGGTGGACAATCGGTGGACAACTCCATTGGTGGAGACTAGTGGTGACTAGTGGATCATGAGAGAATCTAATACGTGTCCACTCCTCCATTGGAACCCTCCTCCACCCACCGGGTCCACATAAAAGTGGAATTCGTTTTTTTCCCTATAGCTCCCCCTGTAGCGCTTTGCCCACTGAGGGAACATGTAAGTTGGCCCTTACATGTATCAGTGGGTGGGAGGAGTCAACAGGGTCGAAATATAGAAAACACTTTTATGCTCCTTCTATAGTGTGGAATACACCGAGATCGGTAGAACTCTCTCTCCTACTTTCACGCTTGCCGATCATCAGTGGCATTGTTCTTGTCTTTTAGTTGCTTTCTTTGCCCACCGGGCTCACATGTAAGCTGGCCCTAAGTGACATATGTAGGGGCATGAAGGGGCACTGTACGCTCGGGATAAGAGCTTCTCTTGCAGCCCTCCACATATCCCCTTTCCACTAGAATTTGAATGAAAAGGAATTAATTCTAGCGTTTGTCAGGCTCAGACTTCTCTTTCCCCTCCAAAAAAGCCATTTCTACAGGGACTACTACAAGGGCCACTAGTCTTGGGATTAGCAAGTCGTCATAATAAATGCAAATTGTTTGACTCGTGATTGGTTGGGAGTATGTTTTGGGGAGTTGTGTGACTTGTGATTGGTTGGAAGTATGTTTTATGGAGTTGCATTGTTGGGGATACAAGTGGCTATTGCCTCTTCATTGAACAAATCTAGAATCACAGAGCGGGGATATATTGAGGGCTGCAGGAGATGCTCTAAACCAAGAAAACTCAGTCTTTCTTCAATGCAAAGAGTGTACACTAAATAGTGAAATTAGATTGCCCCACACTAATTTCTCGACATTCTACACTATATAAATATGTATAGATTCTTTACAAGAATTTATTACTTTTTTGAATTAAAAATTTATGCATGTGGGACTCATGAACCTCTATGTATACAAACAGAAAAAACAGTAGACATACTTGTTGATTGGTTGGCTTGTAAAGTGATTTTCTTGAAGTAAAGCAACCTAATTTCACTATTTAGTGTAGAGTCTTAACTCCTAAATGATAAAAGTATTGGTGGCCGATTTGGCAAGTTTAGTACATCTATTAGGAGACAAAATCGGTTGTTTAGCGCCTATTCTGGTTCTGCAAAGTGCAATTGCATATTCTGCTTGGAAACTGCGTTCCTAGTGACTTTTAACATCAGAGAACGGTCCATCGAAGGCCAATTTTGCCATGGAGCTCGCCCTGGGGCTCGCTCCACAACATAATTGCTCGGGGAGGTCACTCAATGTATATTCTTTGCACCACGTGCGGCGATGAAATATTTTGTGGGGGGCTATTTACCTCCTAGGGGGAAATAAAAGGGTCCCTATAATTACATAATTTGGAAAAATGGCCTATATTATGGCCTATATCATTACTTATAATTTTTATGGCAAAGCAAATTTTGGTAGGGTATATTATTTATAAGGAAAAAAAGTAAACTGAAAAGCAAATTGAAAGAAAAAGTATAAGGATAAAAAGTACACACAAAAAAGTAGGTGTTGTGGATTTTCTAACAATGCGTGATCATGACAGTTTTTTTAGTTTCTTCAATCAAAATGTTGAACCATTAATGAGTCCATAAACACATACACTTCCAAATGTATACTAGAAATGCAACATTAGACCTCTGCAGAGGTTCCTAAAATTTGAAACAATCTACATGTAGGGTCAAATCTATTTCAATGAAGTTGACATTGTTTGCCTAAACTCCAATGAATCAGCTCTGAAATAGTTTACCAAAATCTTTGAAAAAGGTTAGTGATACCTTACCCATACAAATGAAAGCATCATGTCATTCAAACATGCATGCAATTGAATTAAAGTTCTAACCTCACAAACATGGCATAGCAAAAGTGCGATTGGATTGAAATTAGAATCAATATTCAGTCATCATGCTTGCACAAAAATCTCAATTCTTTAGTCGTGTTCATAAACACAAGCTCCTACTGAGAGATATCTTAAAATTTACTAAGTCATTTACATCATATTGGTAGTACTGACACTATTGCCAATGACTCCAATACCAAACTATAAATGTTTAGGATAAAAAATTGAACATATCATTGAACTGATTGAACATATCTCTGAATTGAAGTGCATGTTCATCCACTAAAACCTTGGAAGATGGAATATTTTTCATTCACCTCCTTCAAATCCAGCTTTATGAAACGTATCCTACTAATGACAGTATATGGAATTCAATTCTGCAACCCCTTAATTACCTGTATTAATTTTGAAAGGCCCATATTTTTTGGCTACCTATATTATTTATACTTGATTTCCTCTTTTCCATGTTCTCTAATTTATTTGTAAGTTCTTTATAAATTTTATTTCAAAAGAATAAATTGCTATCTATATTGTACCGCATGTAGTTTTGAAAATGCGCTAAGTGACCTCCCCGGGCATAATTGACCTTCGATGGACCGTTCTCTAGTATGTTCAAGGCCTTTTCTTGAGCTTCTTTGGAGGTTCCTCTCAACTAAACAAAGAAGCCGAAGTTTTTATAAGTTTATCAATTTTTATTTAATTGTACATGTACATTCTTAACCCCTAAAGGCCCAAGGCCTTTTTTCTGCCAAAAAACACTCAAAATTGCCACTTCTATAGCAAGGAGTAAAAAAATTTGAAAAATATTTTTTTTGCACATCTAATCGTAGGATCTTACACCTAACTAGTATGAGAATGTGTGGAAAAAATTTCAGAATTTTTGACCACTTAGATTGCAAGATATCTGCGTTTAAAGTGGAAAAAACAAGTATTTCAACACATTGCTGGACTAGATTTTTTGACTTTGAACATTTTTAACTTAAAATTTTTGCACTACAGAGTTTTGAGCTTTAAATCTATATAGTGGAGAATTGATTTGAGAGTCTAGGGAAAAAAAGAATATTCAAAAAAATTGAGTTATCATTCCTAAAAAATTTATTAAGTAGAAGTAGACACGAGATAGAAGGAAAATCTAAAATATTAATATATTTTAGATGGAATTAAAATACACTAATCCCAATGGTGAGATTGTTCTAGCAAGTAAACTATGAGAATTTTTTTCTTTGAAAAATTTCAAAAATAGCATTCAGAAATGAATCCTACAAGTTATTTTTTTCAAGAAGATGCTCTAACTACCCGAAAAACAAGAATGTCCATAACTTTCTCAAAACAAATCCAAATGAAATGAATCAAAGCTTTCCAGATAGACAAAAATATAATCTATGGAAAAAAAAATATTAAAAAAAAAATCAAATTTTTGCCAATTTTTTTTTGCTGCCCAGACAGCCTAGTTATGAAAAAAATAACATATTTGGCCATAACTTTTGACTCCTATTTCCATATGTGCTGAAATTTAGTGCATATGAAAGATATTCCTCGCGCTCACCTTCTATTGAAATTTCAGCTTAAAATATGAAAATCTCTAGTCACATGTACTTGCCCAAAATTTCTATATAGCCAAAAAACGCATGCCAGTCCTTTAGGGGTTAATCCTTTGATGCCCAATGGTCCTCTGTATTTTAGGGGGTAATTGCATCAAAATGAAGGTATTGATTGACCTTGTATTTGTAAAAAGGTAGGGTTCCATTTGTCAATGCCAAAAATCCTTTTCAATACGTTTTTGAAATAGTATAGAAGACTATACAATTAATGATATTTTGTTCTCACTGTACTACAAGCATGTTTTTTTCATCTCCATTTTTCTACATCATGCAATGTTCACATTGTGGTGGATTAGATGAGTATGTCAATTCTTGTGCCGAACAGGAAGGTTTGATTCGGCACTCAGGTGTCGAAATTAGATTTCCACATCAGATTCTCAAGGGGTCATGTCACCTCACACCATTCACAATATGACATGTGGTACTTTTTTTTTACAAAAATGACATAATCTATGCTGAATTCGACCTTCTTGTAGGATATTGGGCTTGTGGCATTTTTTAGGTTGTCCAAGGCTGGTTTTTTGGCTGCGTGTCACCTTGTTGGCTTCGTTGCATAGGGCAAGTTTGGGAGGGACGACGACAGAGAGGCCAGAATATGGCGGTTTGAGCAAATTTTTGCTCAAAATAAAAATGTTGAGGTTGGCTATAATACTAAATAGTGAAATTGGGTTGCCTTAACAATTAGGTTGCCTTCACAAGAGAAGTTACTTCATGACTCACTGCTTGTCTAACCCCTAAAGGACCAAAGTCCCCTCGGGGGACACTTGGGATTTTGGGCAGGCCCGTGTGACCTCAAATTCTAATCTGATTTTTTGAAACTTTTTTTGAAGATAGGGATTCACAATAGCTCTCTAAAAATATAATATTTTTTTCAATCGGTGCCCGGGAGCAAAAGTTTTGCCATCCTAAAGCAAAAAAGCAGTTCGTCGGGCAGAAAAAAAAAAACACAAAAAAAAGTTTTTTATTTTTTTTATTTTTTTTCCTCAAAGATCATGTTTTTGTCTACATCTGAAGCTTTAATTCATTCTATTTGGACTAATAATGAGAAAGTTATGGACAATCTTGTTTTTCGGGCAATTTAAGCATCTTCAAAAAAACTAACTTATAGAATTCATTTTTGAATGCAATTTTCAAGTTTTTTCAATTTTTTTTTTTGACAAGGTCAAGTTTGTTTGCAAGAACAATCCTACCATTGGGATTATGTTGTTTTAATTCCACCTAAGAGCTATTAACAATTTAGTGTTTCGTTCAATTTTGGACCTACTTCTATTTACCAATTTTTTTATATGTGAAAATCAAGGTTTGACATTCTGAAATTTTTTTCCCCAACTCTCAACTCAAATTTTCAATATAAAAAATTAAAATTTTTTGTTGTGTAGTGCAAAAAAATCCACAAATGGCCGTCAAAGTCATCTGAAATTGCAGGAAACAGTTCAAAAAAACTTTTTTTTTCAACTTTGAATGCTAATATCTTCCAATCGGAACGACCAAATGTCTTGAAATTTTTACCACATAATCTGAGACAAGTGAAGTTCAAGATCCTATGGTTAGATTGTAAAAAAAAAGTTTTTTTTGGTTTAGGGAGTGATCGCAACAGAAATGGCAGTTTTCAATGGTTTTGGAGCCAGAAAATGGCTTGGTCCTTTAGGGGCTAAATGGAGGCACATGCCATTCTCTAAACCGGAGCCATGAACCATTGCACCAACCTATGCAGCACACATGATTCTTACATGGCTACTTCCTTCTACAGTAACTACACATATTTATATAGTGTAGAATGTTGAGAAATTAGTTTTGGGCAATCTAATTTCACTATTTAGTGTAGCTTGCTACTTGTACAATTCCTCTGAAGGTAAGACTTTTGTTTCACATACCTATGGTTCCTACATTACTTCATCCTTGTGCAATAACTACACATATTTATATAGTGTAGAATGTCGAGAAATTAGTTTGAGGCAACCTAATTTCACTATTTAGTGTAGCTTGCTACCTGTACAATTCCTGTGGAGGCAAGACTTTTGATTTACATACCGCAATGACTTTTGCCACACTTCCAGGCTGTGAATATTTGTCCATGGGGCTGTCACCATAGTCCCCGGCTCCCCAAGGCGGTTGTTGGATGGCATTCATTTTGTAGTAAGCTCAATAACTGATGATCAGAAGTCAGGCACCGTGTACAATATTGGCCATGGAAGCGGACTTTCGGTAGAGCTCCCAGTGAACTGCTGCCATTGTTGGGAGATCATGAATATCAGCTTTGGACAAGGGACTTTGTTTCGCTTTTTGCGAATGTGCCGGTACAGCAATCACTTAAAAAATTTGGGTGAAGCCCTGTATTTCTACATTCATTCATCTTTTGGACCTGAAAGCCCTGTCAATTGTATTCATGTCGACTTTTTCATTCAAATTTGGTGACTTCATCCACATTTTAAATAGAAATGGGAAATTTTCTGGTGAAAACAGACGACTTTTATTTGTTGACAAAAAGTTAAGATTAATTTTGAAAATGGTACAATCTCGCCCCCATGGTGCCGCCACCCAAAGGGCTGGCAGTTGAGTGAGTGTTGACAGTGAGTGAACATCTGAATTTGTACGGACAGTAGTACCAGTACATTATTTTGCCATTTGATTGCTATGGAAATTGTTATGGAAAACCCTGCTAACTTAGTTGAAGTTCACAAGGATGTTTCAATGTGCGTAAATATGCCACAGCTTCCGTCGAAAGTACTGAGTGAACAACCAGTTGAACATGAAGTCAACCAAAGTTGGCTTGTTTGGGGTGTTTTTTCACTAAGCTTAAGTAGGAATTTCTTCCTATATTCTCAAACTGTTCAAGAATTAAAAACTTGTTTGAGCATTCCCTCTCATAACATTCAGTAGTTCTACAGTGATGGTGTGGTGTATTCCACACCTTAACAGTGCTTCATTAGTAGCTACTGATGAATTAGACACGTGGAGGATGTAGAGGCACACCATCACTGTAGAACCAAGGCAACATCAACACATGCTACTGAATGTTATGCTTAAAAGATGCTAACCTGAAAAGTGATTGATGGGTGACTTCATTGTTCACTATAGAAACAAAGAATGCACCTATCGATCCAATAATCAAAGCAGTTTTGGTGACTACCTTAGTCATGGGGACACGTCCTTTTAAAACTTAAGGTAACTACACCTAATTTTGACTGCTTTCTAAATTTGACCACTACAAATTCTTGCCTAAAATGTATTCTCACTATTCATGAGAGTTTATGGTAAGTTTTAGAAATACTTATTTTCAGCACTTTTGAAAATGTGTAGTGTATTCATACAATGTTCAAAAAATGTATTCTAAAAGAATTCTCTTTTGACTACCAACAAGACTCCTCGAAAAGTTTTTTGATATAATAATGGAAATTATGTTGAATTGCTTATTCTACGATTTTAGATGTAGTTACTTTATTGTAACTTGGATTGCTATTCCTTTGTAGTTGAGTCAATTGACAAAATTCAAAGTTAGTGTAATATGAAGAATTCACAAGGATTTGAAAAATTCTGCTTAGGCACTCTAGGCACTGAAGAACAAACATTGTCCATGTTTTTGTGCAACCCCATGAAAAATCCAACCCAAGTTGTTTCATAATTTTCAAACACTCAAGTAATCTTTTACAAATTTTCAAAAGTTACGAACATAGGGGACCCTATACATAACACAAGATTTGCCTCTAGTGAACATTGTAAAGCACAAAATGTCTCAGCTCTCATTGATAACCTTAGTTCACTTTTCATTGGTACTTTTGAAAACTTGTGACTATTTTGAATCATTGTGATGTTCATTTAAGTGTATTTTTTAGGTGTTGGAGAAGAAAAAATGTCTCATTTGGATGAACTTACCTTATTATGATGTTGTACTACTTGATTTATCTATTAAGAAATGTAGTGCCTTGCATATCAATTATAATTCATACAATGAATTTATGAAAGGGCGGACGCGCTAGTCACCGTGGGAATCCTCCTTTTGGATACTGTGTGAATCATTGGCTTAAAAAAAATCCAAGAGCACTCATTGGAGGTCAAACTATTATGCAAGCCCAAGTCCCCTTTTTACACAAAATTCCAAGAATGAACATCTGCACTTATGTCTACAGCGTTCATCCTTGAAAATTTGTGTCATCCACAGTACACTTAGTGTCCGCGGCGTTCATCCTTGGAATTTTGTGTCATCCACTGTACACTTAATGTCCATGGTGTCCTTCTAGAGTTCATTTTTGTATGACTGTCCAGTCTTACGTTTGTCAAACAAAAGATTAAAGTAGGCAAATTAAAATTTGTTAGAGTGGGAGTATCACCGTAAGTCAATACTCCCTCACCAGTGCACCAGAGCCACAGCAAAGAGCTTCTTCAGTTTGTTCCTCATGACAGAACGAAAGGCACATGAATGCAGACAATTGTGGCTCAGGAACTATAAAGTTTACCTGAAGATTCCTTTGTAGCAACAACAAAGTAAGCTTCCTTTGACAGTACAAATTTTGCACTGTCATTGTGGTTTAATTTGCACCGTCATTGGCAAAATTTTACACTCCTAAAATTCTTTGCACTGTCATTATGGTTTAATTTTGCACCGTCATTGTGGTTTTTGAGGTTTTGTTCAGCTGCTATGGTTTGATTTTTGATTTGTTCAAGCACACAATATGTATTTTGGGATGCACGTTTTCAATATGAATTAAAAAATATAATTTGCATGCACATGCAAGTTTGGATGCATTTTATATGATTTTTTTGAGTGATTTGGCCTCAAAAATTCAATTTCTGCAATTAATGAAGAAATTGTGAGGAATTGTCACCTAGCTTCTTTTTTTTGACACATGAGGATCTTCTTTCTTGAGGGCAGTGACATAGAAAATCATATTTTGGGCCATAAAAATTGTGTTTTAGAACTTTTTTTCAGTTTTTTTTCCTTCTCACTTTTGGTTGTTACAACGCAACAATCTATAATATGGATTGTAGAAAAAGGAATTTTTGAATTTTTGATGAATTTATTGATGTTTTTAAAAAGATGTAAACTAATTTCAACATTGTCTAATTTTTAGTGAACTTTGAAGTTGAGATATCCCCATGGGCATGTAGTGATAAAAAAAATATCTTCTATTTTGAAATGGTAGATCTCACAATAATAAGGAATTTGAGTTTGAAATTTTTTGTATGTATTCTTTATGATGTTGAGATTAGGATCTTATAGTTACAATTGTTATAGTTTGAATTTTTAAATTGAAAAATCTTAACAAAAAAGTGACCATTCTTAGCATTTGGGGGGCTGAGAAGGCCAAAAGAATTTTCGGGATTAACACTACAAACAATCTCTTTAAGCCTCTGTTTTTCCTTTCAATAGTATTGATTTTCTTCTCCAAATTGATAAAGCCTAATCCCTTAGATCTTCAAGTAGGACTAGTATGCCTTGTGTGCTGCTGCCACAACCATTAGTATGTCATTTTTTATTGCCAAACATGTAATGGCCAATCCTTTCAAAAATCTCCTTTCAAACCCATTTTTTTATTCTTTAAATTATTCATAGTAGTAATGTTGATATCACATGTGATATCAATTTTTCCATTATGTTCATTTTAAAGTTTTGTTTGGCATACAAAAACAGTATGGCAAACAAATTTTAATAGTGAATCTAAAAGTCATTTTCTTGAAACATCCTTAGAATAGGCACTAATGTGATCTAGTCTATGTATTTTGAGTACAAAACTTAGATCATAATATGGACCTAGGCCTAACTTGTATTCATATCATTTTTGAGCTTTCAAAATGAGAGATTTGATCTCAACTAGACATAAGCAAGTTTTTTACTCAAACAAGAGTTTTGCTTCATTGTATGCATGAGTCATTGCTTGCAAAAAAAAAATACCAATGTATCGAATATATAAATCCACAATGCAAATAAAACCATTCAAAGATTGCAAAAATATATCACCATCTTTTCACTCTTAATGTTAAAGGACTTAAAACTTGCAAAATAAAATATAAGAGTATTCTGTTGAAGTTTTTGAGATTTGTCAAAAGTACTCCAAGGAGTAGTGAACCTCACCTACATTCATGACATCCAACATCAAGTTGTGAGGTTAGCTATCGTGTGCAAGGTGTTCAGTCTATTGACAACTTGTTATTATTTTTCAAAAGGAACAAAAATAGAAAACTAAATCAAGAATATTACAGCATGAATTCTTTTGTAAACATGGTTGCATCTGCTCATATTCCTAGCAATTATTGTAGCAAGTCAATGGCATTCAAACAACTTAGATACTATTCACATGACTATTCACATGACCAGGGGCTTTTTTGAGTTTCCATGTCTCCTTTTTATCTGCGTAAGCAACAATCCTATGACTTTTACTTGTGTCATAGGATTGTGATACAAGGGAAAGTCACAACATTGTCACTCAAGTAGGGGAAAATGAGATAGGGAAACGCAAAAAAGCCCCTGGTGTTTGGCACTAAAGCTCTATCTCAAGTGATAGATCCATTTCTATACCATCCCAAACAATCTTTCATTAATTTAAATTGCATGGAAATATATGCAATTTTTTAGCCTTTTAGATGTTGTCATTGGTGCTCATTGCACTCCGGCACTTTGCAACAATAGGTGTCCTAACAAGTGGTCCTCCACCAAAATTATATTCAAAATAAAAATAAAAAATAATAATAATTTCATTTTCTCTTTGTTTACTATCCCAACACACAGTATTAATTATTTGTGTCAAGTCTCCTAAGAGATTTCAGGGTGAATGCAAGAAACACTTAACCCCAAAGTGACATTCAATTTCTGGGGGTCAAAAACATCATTGCTTTGAAGCTTTATGGATCTAAATGTCTTCAAGTTATACAAATCTCAATCGTACAATCTTGTAGTGTACATGTTGTAGATGACATGTACGAAATTTGAAGTCATTTGGCCATATAGATTGCAAGATCATAATGTTTTAGTGTTGAAAATGGATGCTGAAATTTTCCCAAAAACACATTTGGAGGTGAAGTTTGATTTCTAAACCTACTCAAATGAAAAAACTTTACACTACAAAAAGATTCAAAACTAGTATACAAACACATCAGTGAAAAAAAAATTCATTCAATTGAATCATTGTGTCTACAAAATGGCTTAGAAATGTCAAAAAACAGCAAGAAAAGTTGCAAAAAACACATTTAAAGCTGAACCTCCTTCTACTAGAATGCTTCTCAGTCACTCATTAATTCTTGGATTAACATGAAAATTTAGCCACAAAAACTAGACTAGGATGCGCAACTTTTCCAAAAAGATTTATTGGCACCAATTAATCAATGGGTTTTTTTTCATTCTTGTAGTGACAATTCATAGTGCACTTGTAGGAGCACTTCTTAGAGCATGGGTAGAATTAGCACCTCCTACCTTAGAGTGGTTTAGGATGGCAAGTCTACTGTTCTCTGCTAAAGAAACCGCTTTCCACAACTTTGGGGACTTATTACTGACTTCCTAACTTTTTTTACCTCCTGCGACACTTCCATGGATGGGGAGCAGATATGGGATGTTCGTTTGCACAAATGTGAAGTTTTATTTGCAAATTCTTTGCCGAGAAATCTGCTTGATTATGCACAAACTACATGAAACACAACGCTGCATCGCAGGCAAGGTTTAGATTTGAATGACTTCACACAGTGGCACTGAATAAAGACAGCATGCGAAGCTCTTTCTAGCTAGTCATGTGCAATTTTGAATAAGTGGTACTCAATTGAGTCTTTTGTAACATGAACAACAGTCAAACCGGACACAATATTCTTATCTCTTAAAGGTGGAACACACATTAGTGTGGGTACTGAATTTGCCATTCATCCTTAGTTCAGATTCCCTGTAAAAAATGTCAATGTTGTGCTACACTTAAATGACAATTATCCGTTGGCCATTCTCAAAAGAATTTTGTGCTAATGTGAAGTCGCATGCTAAATTTGAGCAGGGTCCAATTCATAAGAAAATGGAATTCAGACCCTGAGGTTACCCGACAAGAATAGGCAAAAATGTACGCTGATCAGGTGATGTAAATCAAGAATAGAAGATTCAGCTTCACTGAATGGGGGAGCTTCATCACAGGGAGTCAAGTGACCACATTTTGAAAGCTGGGATCCAAACAAAGAAATCTGCATGCGACTCTAATTCATTTGGTTACAGTGATAGACATAGCGGGATTTTTACATCCCAAAGGGGTATCATAATGTATGCCTGGCTTTGCTCTGGGCTGCAAATTCAAAATCACAGCACAGAACCGCAAGTGAAAAGAAATTGACCAGAAAAGAAAGCACGCTATACTAAAACTGACATGGTCCTGCAAACCAGAGTTTTCCGAAACAAACAAGCTTGACATGCGTCAAGCCTTTTATCAATTGATTCAGAACTGATCAGAACCAGAAGAACTAACGAAATGAGTACACCTAACCATTACTTACCATATATACTTTCAATATTTACTCGTAAAAAACTGAATATCTCTTTACCTGTAATGACACATAGAACCCAAAATTGAGAGAATACAAAACCATTTGCGCTGGATCGAATCGCATGTAGTAGCAACGGGGACCCCTCTCAACCAGGGCTAATTGTGTCGCATATACAAAAACAAATAAGATCAACGGCCGTGCATGTGCAACCACTCTCCCTCGTTCATAGGCTTCAGAAACCCCTGTTCCCTTTCCCGAGAAATCGTCGTGTACGAGCCTCCGTAATCATGACCAGGGTAAACCCTAGTAGTGGCTGGCAATACAGCAAGCTTCTTCTGTAAGCTACTGTACATAGCTTTGGCATTGCAGTCAGGCAGGTCCAAACGCCCGCAACTCCCAATGAAGAGCGTGTCACCTGAAATCAACATGTCCTGCTCAGGCCGCTCAATGTGAATACATTGACTGCCAGGCGTATGCCCTGGCGTGTGAATAAACTTCAACTTTACATTACCGACAGATATTTCAGCAGCATCGTCAAGCAGGGTCAGATTTTCCGAAGGAACGCCATTCGATTTCATCACCGTGGTTGCGTCATTTCTGTTTATGTAAACAGGAAGCTTATCTTCAACTGCAAGCTCTCTAACGCCAGGCACCTTGATTCCGAGCTGGTCGAACGGCGGTGGCGGTGTCCCACCCGTGTGATCAAAATGGTAGTGCGTCACTACAGCTCCAACCAACCGCATATTCTCATCGGCAACGAAGCTCCGGATCCCTTTCACATCCCACGCCGCATCCACCACGACTGCCTCTCGTGTCCTTGCATCCCCAATCAAATACACGAAGTTCTGCATTTGCTTGGCACTGCTAAAAATCTGCCGCTCGATAATGTTCCCCGCGTTCACGGCGAAGTCCCGCCCGGCGAGCAGCTGCCGGAAGTAAAAACCCGACATGGCCTCCCGCGCTAGGGTTACCTTCAGGAGAGATTGTACAAAAATTTGCACGTCACAATTCACAATTCTCAAATTAAAGGGCAAGAAATTAGAATCCATCCAAAAAATCAGTATTTTTGAAAACCGGTCTTATTAAAGGAACAAATTACCCAACATATAGAAGACATGCCATTGACCACACTCGATAGTTTCAAACGGCTTAGCGAATTCAAGTTTATGCTCACTGTTTAGAACTTCTTACGACCGTCAACAATTGAGCGTTGAACCTTCCAGAAGCAAAATGGTTGAAGAACCATATATACATTGTGATTCACAAAGCGCTTAGTCGCAAAAGTTCCAACTTTCAATAAAAAGAAATAATTCCCCTTCAAGCCACACAGCTACAGCACATTCGTACTTGTTCAAGTTGATTATACAAATTTATTTTTTTGCAAATTCTACAATTGGTGAATGTGATTTAATGCCGACAGAGTGTACAAAAAAGGAAACCAACTTTCTTCTTTCTTACAATGAGAACACAAATTCCTTGCAATCATTCTTTGCAATTAGTGTGTGGACAGAGCACAGAGAAAGGGAGGAATGTGTTCAATGGCATTTGCACCCGAAATCTTGTTGTGGCATGTCAAGAAATTAGTTAAAGATACTTGGAGACAAATCACGACAGGCTACCTTCTTCTTCAAAGTGGCGTCGTCGACAGCCAGCTCCGACGCGCGCGCATACGCCTTCTCCGCGCCAGCAAAGTCCGCGGATACAAACAGAGCTTCCCCTAACCGGAAGTGGCCCTTGCTCCAATTAGGGTTCGCGGTCACGGCACTGTGCGCCTGGGAGAGAGCTTCGGGAAGCTGCGCCAGCTTCAGATACGCGAACGAACAGTTGGAGTACAGCGCAGCCAGGTCGTGCTGCGGCAAATGCTGCTGCGAGCTCGCGGCTTCGATGGCGCGCACGTAAAGCTCCGCGGCTGCCGCGAAGTCCTTGCGCCGCACTGCGTCGTTGCCCTGCTCCTTGAGAGCTTCCATCGATTCGATTCCCAAACCCTAACAAAAGCCCTGCGACGAAAACTCGGGTGGATTCACCATTCAACAGCAGACGGACGGAGCTTGGTTTTGGGGATCATGATGGCTTTCAAATTTCAGATGTCAATGGCATTCAAACAACTTAGATACTATTCACAAAACTCAAAAAAGCCACAAAAACTAGACTAGGATGCGCAACTTTTCCAAAAAGATTTATTGAAAATGGACTCTGTATGAAGAAGAAACAAGCCGCCAAAGTTCACTACACTCCAAAAACGGCAGGATTTTGAACTTCGAATTGCTCCCAAACATTCAAAACAACTAAGATTGAAATGAAAACTTTACCACAATAAGTATACTTCAAGGGGAACAAAATCCAACAATTTTTTTTGAAAATGAGCAATGGATGAAGGAGATACAAGCCCCCAAAGTTGCAGCCCTAAAATGCAGTTTGGTGAACTCAAATTGAAGTTGTGAACTTCGATTGGCTTTCAAAAAATCAGTACATCTTGGATTGATCTGAAAATTTTACCACACAAACTAGAAGGGAGAACGCAACTTTGTCAACAAGTCTTATTGAATTTGGACCTTGAATGCAAAACTTACAGCACTTTGAACTGGACTTGAAACTCTGTAAGGACACTTTCTGTCCTCTGTCACTTTGGGGTTAAAGCGTTTTGTCACACCCTAGTTTTTGAAATTTGTTTTTGCCATAACTTTTGTATTTTAGCTCCAAATGACTCAAAATTTATAGGGAAGCTACTCATAACCATTATACATCTTGTCTAATTTTTTTGTAATTTTCAAAAATAATTTACTATTTTTAAACAGCCCCGATAATTTCTCACAATGGGTGATTTAGTGTTTTTTTGCACTTTTTTTAACCCAAAAAATGAATTTTAAGCTGAAATTTGTAGAAAATGATCTTTTAGTAGACTTGTAGCTACTGTCCAAAGGATTTTTAAAAATACTTATTTTTATGTGGTGTACAAGTCCACAAAGAGAGCTTCTTTTTGCATTTTTTTACAAAGGTATGAAACATTATTTTAGTGCGTTTTTTAGTCAAAACCCATCACCAAGAAGTTTTTACAAATGGAAAATTTTTAGATTTAAAAAAAAAAAAATCCTATTTTTTACAATTTAAAATGTTAGAAGTGGTATTTTCTTCACCGGTTTTAGGGTGAATTCTATGTCCAAATGTCTAGTGAAGAAAATACCACTTCTGACATTTTAAATTATAGAAAATAGGATTTTTTTTTAAAAAAATTTAAAAATTTTCCATTTGAGAAAACTTTTTGGTGATGGGATTCAACCAAAAAACTCACCAAAATAATGTTTCATACCTTTGAAAAAAATGCAAAAAGAAGCTATTTTTGTAGACTTGTACACCACATAAAAAAAAGTATTTTTAAAAATCCTTTGGACAGTAGCTATAAGTCTACTAGAAGACCATTCTCTACAAATTTCAGCTCAAAATTCATTTTTTGGGTTAAAAAAGGTGCAAAACCCCCCTAAATCACCCATTGTGAGAAATTATCGAGGTTGTTTAAAAATAGTAAATTATTTTTGAAAATTACAAAAAATTAGACAAGGTGTATAATGGTTATGAGTAGCTTCCCTATAAATTTTGAGTCATTTGGAGCTAAAGCACAAAAGTTATGGCAAAAGAAAATTCAAAAACTAGGGTGTGACAAAACGCAACAAATAGTACAAGTGTTTCTTGCATTCACCCTTCAAGTACTATCGATCAAATAAAACTAATTTTTTTAATATATAATAATGTCGCACCAAAATAAACCCTTATATCATTGTCAACCTCCAACATTTTTTTTACTGTAATAGTCTTTTTTTCTAACTCTTATTGCAATTTCTTGTAAATAAATTGTCAATAAGTATCCTTGGAGCTTGCAACTCTCCAAAAGATATTTCCAAAAAAAAAACTAATAATGTTTTTTTAAATTGAATATTTGAACGCAATCCTAAAGACTCAAAATGCAATTGTAAAATTCAAATTTTTTTTCAATTTTTTATATTATACACATTTATATATGTAGAGACCTAGTCAGTGTTCACAATCATGTCTACGTATGGACCAGACTGCAATTCTTTGAAAAAAAAGGATTTTCTTAAAGAATTTTTTTGGTAAAGTTACATATTGCATCCACGATCCCATGGGAGTAGTGTCAGCTTTGACGAGGTTTCCAAGGATCCCCGAGTACAAATGCAACCTTCAAAAAAATAATTATTTATTGTAAAGTTGCATATGTATCCAAAGCCCCCTAGGAATAATGTCGGTGCCGACGAGGTCTTTAAAAAAGTTTAAAGAAAAAAATTAAAATTGAAAGTTGAAGCTGTATTCGGAACCCCCTAGGAATACCGTTGGCCACGAGCTTGCCCAGGCAAAGACAGGCGCAACACAATTCTCATTCAACAAGACAATGTTGGACTTCATGTAGCAAGCACCGATTCTGTTTTGGCTTCGAGCTTGTGAAGGTGGTTTTGATATGAAACTCATCAATTGATCATCAAATAGTCTAGGTATGAATGTCTTGGACTTGGGAGTCTAATCGTTGGAGTACCAGGTTGGCAATTAGCGTATAGTTGATAATATGATTAAGGCAACACAACAAGCATTTATCAACCTCCACACTTCAAAGCTCAACAATGATTTCTTGACTTGGCAACAACGCAATGATTGAGGCAATGAATGTGGAAGGCGGCAATAATTACAGGCTACCGCGTATGAGCAAGGCAAAGCTCATTTGTAGGTAGGAGCTTCTTGAGACACTTGTGTGTCCAATAGATATCATTAAGAAGGCCAAAAATGACCTTGAACGCTTGGAGTAAGAAATCCAGGAATTAAATTGGACTAGAAGTATTCCATAAAACCACGGGATATTTTGGGGCAGAGGAGTATACAACAAGGTATGCAGTAAGTTAACCAAGACAAATTGGAAACCTCACAATTGTAGCTGATTTATTAGAACCTTCCACAAGTTCAGATGTAATGTATCAAGGACATAGGAAAAAGCTACCCTCTAATGTTGTTGTAAGGACTTCATATAGTGCTTGTATACAAAGTCGAAGCAGCTTCGGCCAGGAGAGGAGCAAATACCATTGCCATCTTTTGCAAGTTCACTGTCCTAAACGAAAAAGATGAAAAAGTGCAGAGCAGATTTAATTATGAAATTAACAGAGGATTACTACAAAAAAATGGGCCTAATCGTGACTGCAGGCTCGTGACTGCAAGTTTGGAATGACTAGAAAGTGACTGCGCCCTCTGTAATTGCACCACCTGCATTCCCATTGCCTGTCCCTAGTCGTTTCGGAGTCGGGGCTGCGAGTGCCAGATGAACAATTGACGAAGTCTGGCTCGAAGACCGACGTTCTCGTTGACTGCGTCGTCGCCTTCCTGGCGGAAATCCAACGTGGACGGTTTAGTCATTTCCTATTCGTACTTTAGTCATACTCCCCACTGAGCTTTACTTCCATGTGACTAAAAAATGACTGTGAAGTGACTCAGAGTTAGCTGAGGAGTTGTGTCCTTTTTTCCTCTGCCTGGATGCAATCGGGTAGATTGGCGGTCTTCATGGACAGGGTAGAAAAATACATGGCGGTCACAGTTGACAAAAATTAGGTTTTCCAACACATTGCACTGCACTACGATTGCCAAATGACTGGAGTCGTCAAACGGGTTACAACATGAATCTAGCGAGTGGAAAAATATGGGACAAAAATTCGAAGTGACAGGTTCTATGTGGAGGGTGCCGCTGACATGGCGCGTTTACCGCAGTCACGGATGTCACTGGGGAATGACTTCACTCGACTAAGGGGGACTCCGTAAAAACGTCTAGACCACTATGTCTAATTCTAAGGTGTGTAATCAGAGGGATGTAAAATTTTCTGTGAAGCGATGTCACACAACTCCGGACTCATCACAAATGGGCGGTCCACGCCCTGTACTATCTCTTCAGCGTCGCCATACTCCTCGTCTTCATCCCATACACGTCTAGTAGTGGGCTCAAAGTCATGAAGGTACTTCGTGACGAAGCCGATGCATTCGTCTTTGAGATACCCCTCTGCCATGCAAGCCTCTAGACGCGCCAAATTCTGGACGTGGTTCTTCAACACTTTCATGTACCATTCCACTGGATACATCCACCTTGGACTTATGGGACCACAGAGGTCCAACTCCTTAGCAAGATGGTAAGGAAGATGCGTCATAATGTCGAAAAAAGACGGTGGGAATTTCATCTCCAACAACGCCATGCTCTCTGCTACATCCGTTTAGAATGAGGGAAAGTTCATCGGATTGTAAGTCTTCACACACAGTCGGCGGAAAACCTTGCACATTCTCATAACTGCCATGCGAGGACCAGGTTGCATTAGGCCACGAAACGCTAGTGGTAACACTTGTTGCATTAGAACGTGGTAATTAGAATGGGATTTCAACCCGCCGAAGTTCTTGTGGATGCACTTGCCTAGGTCCGCTGAATATCGGCTTGGTGTCTCCAAAGACTCAATGTAGTCGGCAAACTTCTGAAACTCTTCCTCCGTTAGAACATAGGAGGCACGAGGCTTGACCATCTTTCCTTCTGTTCGTGGGTGTGGGGTCAGCTACAAGTGCTTCCTGAGATTTCGACGTTGCAGATCCCTCCTCACCTTCACGATATCCTTCTTCCCTGTGACGGTCTTCAAAATTTTTTTTGCTAGGTGTGAGCCCCCAATTTGTCACTTGGGACTTGTAGAATTATTTTTTTGGAAATTTGCAATTTAAAGTTGATAAAAATATATAAAAAGCCATAAAAAGAGTATAGAACTAGAATAGGGTTGTGTCATACCCATTATAGTATTTGGTCTAGATTTGTATTTACACTTAGAATCCCCAAATCTTGCCTAAAAATAGAGTAGAAATAACAAGATGGCCAAATTTGGAGGATTTGAGTCACATAGCCCCAAAAGGGCTAAATTCCACCATGAATGTGGCAATTCATGGCTAAGTCGGTCCGAGGGATCCACAGTGAGGCCACTAGGTCGAGTCTTAGAGTTAGGTTTAGAATTCTCCATTAGATCGACGAGTTCCCAAAATCCCGATTGTTAACATGTAGAAGCTACTAACGCAAGACAGGGCCCGTGGAGGAATCTACAGCTCAAGGATGGTGTTTTAGGATAAAAGGTTTATTACTTCCTTTACCCCTTCCAACATTGTTTTTAAAATTCTTTTGCCTCAAATTCTACTATTATATCCTATGCCAGGAGTTCAACAGCGAAATCGATTCCCTAAGATTCCTTCACCTGCAAAAGATTCCCGCATCGTCGCTAATTCGAGGAGCTGGCCAATTTTAATCTCCACTGATTAATGGTGCCAAGTATGGAAACGCACCTACACGTCTTTCATGCGACTCCCTGAGAGGTCCCATGAAAATGTCCGGCATCTTCCGACTTGCAGAAGAATCTTTTCCGGGTGGTCAATCGTTCTAACCTCCAACAGGAATTTCGTGGAGATTACTTAGATTACAATAAAATCTCACTAAAAATTTGTATAGCTTGTTTTATGTTAATAATGCACTCTGTGAGTTTCACGACATTCCGATAGCGGCAAGTACCCGAACCGGCGAGATTCCTTGGAAATTAACCACGTGGCGGGGTCCTTGCGACATTGACCGGCATTCCGGGACTATACGATGGTGAAACAAAGTCAACCAAGAGTCCTTTCCGATTCTCTTGCACCTACTAGAGACCCTAGGCTAATTATATTTCTCAAAATAGGAGACCCCCAAGATTTAGGATTTTACCAAGATTTGATTTTTAAACTAAATTAGCCTACGATGGGTTTTTGGTCTCGGCATGGGAGGTAGAGAGATTTTAGACCAAACACGACGATCTGGAGCCAACGGCGCAATTCGTTCGACGATTGGAATTAATCTCTAAAAGTTAGGATGTTGGTCCAGCATAGATGGTAGAAGTAGTTTTTAGGGATTAGGATGGAAATCTTTGAGGATGAGGATGAAAATCCAAATTGATAAAGTTACCTTAAAACTCTAGAGGGATAGGTGGGCCCTTGGAAACCTATATAAGGGCCCCATTTCTCTCTCTAGAACACCCCCAATTCTTGTTTTGAGTCCGTGGATCCAAGTTATTTTGGATATTTTGGCATTTCAAGCCAAAAAATCTCTACGGTGTTTTTGGAGCACTTTTGGCTCCATTGTTGTTGCATTTCAAGCTTTGAAGGTCCTTGGGGGTCCTTCTATCTTGCCTTGTGTACTCTTCGTATATTTTCTCTTGGCTTTTGTTGCAAGTTGAGAGCCCTCCTCTCTTTTGTGTGTTTTTGTAGCTAACTTGCGTGTCTTGAGAGTCTTTTGGTGTCTTGTCCTAATCCTAAAGCCACCCCCCACCATACTTTGGCGATGCCGCTTTGGGGGGCCTTTAGTTCGTGAAGTTGTGTGTCGCTATGTGTCCTAATTTGTCTATTTCTCTAGTCACGTGTTCTTACCTTCTTTTAACTCCCTCTTGTTGTGTGGACCCCCCCTTAGGACGGCAAAGCTTCGACCATGTCATGTGCCTTCTTCAAGTGTGTCTTTTCCTACCTCTTCTAAAGTCTCCCTCCTCGTGTGGACCCTCCCCTAGGACGGCGAAGCTTTGAACCTACAACTACTTCTAAGTCCTAGAGTGCGTGTTAAAAAGATCCCGGACGGCGGAGCTACGGACCCCCGGAGTGTCACAAAGTCCTAGAGTTGGTGTTAAATCCAACTTGATGGCGAAGCTTTAAACCTCCATGATACTTCGTTCCAAAGTCTAGTTTCCAAGATCTTCTTGGAAAAGTCTAAAGTTTAGCTTCAAAGATATTAGTGTTTAGTATAGGATAGGTGTGGCGTGTCCAAGTTTTGGCAAGTTAGCACCTCCCTGTGTGAATATGCAAGTCTAGCATTTTTACCAAAAATTCGGACCTAACCCCCTGGACGGCGAAGCTCTGGCTTTGCCACAAAAAATCCAATTTTATTTTGATTTAGTGGGATCCCCTAAGGGACCCAGTGTGTGTGGATTTGAGAAAAAAGGCAAACCAGCCAGCATTAGGCCAACTAGCCCAAGCATCAGACCAGCCAACCCAAAGGCATCAGACTACCAGCCCAAAGCATCAAACTGCAGCCAAGCAGTCATCGGGTGGGTACTAGGGCAGTCATGGGAGCAGGGGAGCGGAGGTCCAACAGTCATCAGAGCAGGGGAGTTGGGAGGCCTATTAGTCAATCGAAGCAAGGGAGTAGGAGGTCCAGCAATCAATTAGGGCAAGGGGAGTTGGATTCTAGTTTTTTTGGTTCTCCAAACATTGGATTAAAAGAGCTACTTAGTACAAGGGTTAGTGGGGGATAGAAATTAACCGGATAGGACTAAGGAAGAAGAAGCTAGAACAAGAGAAAGACGAGAAAAAACCACAAGAAACAAAAACAAAGCAAAATAAAAAGAAGCACCTCAATATGCCACATCTGCACAGAACCTCCTACACCCAACACACTCACCACAAACACAACAAAAACGAGAATGGAAGGAGATTAGTGAAGGAGAAGATGAAATAGGTGGGAAAAGGTGAGAGAGGATAAATAGTGACCTAGGCCTAGGATTAGGTAGGCTTAGGGAGGAATATCTTGAGAATTCGTGGTGACCGTTGGGAGAAGGATTAGAATGACACAAAAGTGGAGTTGTGTAAGAGGGTAGGAGGCACATTAAGACCTCCTTGGAGTTTGAGACCATAGTATAAGGCTCCATAAAAGCTTAGGTGGAGTAGTACTAGTGTAGAAGGTGAGAGGAGGAAAGAAAAGAAAGGAGAAGGGGAAAGAAAGAAGTTAGATCGCAAGGGTGTATTATTTTCTAATTAAGCGGTGAGCTTTAAAAAGAAAAGAATTAACCAAAGGAGTACCATGGACGAGGATGCACGCGAAAACGTGAACGAGATTATTTCCAACACCGGTAGCGATGAGGTAAGCCGTTAAACTGATCTTTTACGTTTTTCCCCTAATTTTTCCTTGATTTTTCTCAATTAGACTTTAGCTGTGATTAGCAAAAATCCGATTAGCGGAAGGTGAAAGTTGAGATCTAGAAGTTCATAAATTAGGAAGCAGAATTTAGAATTAGATTTAGGAGATAAAAACTAGAGTGAAATTGAAGAGTTAAAAAGTTAGAATTAAATCGGAAGTTTAATCTAGGGGTTAAATTCTCAAGTCAAATCTTAAAATAGGTTAACAATAAAAGTTTAGAATTAAATTAGGGGTCAAAAAATCCAAGTAAAAAAGTCAAATTAAGAATAAAAGAATGTAGAGTGAATTTAGGAAGTAGAAATTAAGAGTAGAAATAGGAGTTAAATTTTTAAGTTAGAAATTGGAAGTTAGAGTTAAAGTTAGAGGTTAACATTTACGATTAAACTTAGAAGTTAAAACTTGGAGTAAAAATTAGATAGTAAAAATCAAAGCTATAAGTAAAAGTAAAAATTAGAAGTAGAAGTTAAATTTTTGAAGTTAATTCTAGGAGTAGAAAATCTAGAGTTGAAAGTGCAATTGTAGGGTCAAACCTAGAGGTTAAAAATTGGGATTAATTTTAGAAGTAAAAAATTAGAGTTGAAAGTCAAAACATAGAGTTAAATTCCAAGGGTAAATTTTAGAGTTAGTTTAGAAGTAAAAACCGAGAGTAAAAGTCAAAACATAGAGTGAAATTCCAAGAGTAAATTTTAGAGTTAGTTTAAAAGTAAAAATTCAGAGTCAAAAGTCAAAACATAGAGGCAAACTTGGAGGTTAAAATTTAGAATCAAGTTAAAGGAGTAAAAAGCTAGAGTTACATTTAGAAGTCAAAATTCAGTGTAGGAGTTAAAATTGAGGGTTAGTCTTTCAAAGTAGAATTTTCGAAGAGAACAATAAAATACAAAAGATAGTCTTAGGGGTTCATGGAAGGAACATAGGGGTTCCCATTTCACGTAGGTGGGGACGTTAGAAATGACGCCAACTATCCAGTCAACCCTAGACGTAGGATAGATAGTTAGGAAGTTAGAATTTCGCATTAAAATATCATTACCCTTGATCATTGGTAGTTAGCTTGGAAGTTACCACATGCATCTCTAGGCATTTCTTTTGCCCATC
The DNA here is from genome assembly GCA_951799445.1 of Pseudisothecium myosuroides. Taxonomy (NCBI): domain Eukaryota; kingdom Viridiplantae; phylum Streptophyta; class Bryopsida; order Hypnales; family Lembophyllaceae; genus Pseudisothecium; species Pseudisothecium myosuroides. The sequence continues at coordinate 19,034,389 of OX637287.1, read as the reverse complement.
CACAACACTTAGGAAACGTTAGCAAAAAAGATCCATTGCTTGGAAGGCACAGTGGACTGCGCTTACAACACCCCCTTATATTAAAAAAATGGATAAAAGCTAAGAACCTGGTCGGTATCCGCTTTATTACCAAGGGTGGATAATCTAGCGCCCACACTAGGTTCAATTTACAATGCATCATGTCCAACGTCCAGCAAATGAGAAGGTCCTGACAGTAAAGACAACAAGAACGGGGTCATTTTTGTAGGACTCCCTCCTGCAAAAGAATGACTGCAAAAGCCGAGCACGGAGGTGCGCTAAGCAAATGCAATCAGTTCATATACAACGATGTTGGTACAATTCTAGGAGCTTCTCATCTTAGACACACGGACAGCGCAAGTGGCCGGCAAAGAGTACTGATGGAGATGGTGCTCAACTGACGTTCATGACATAAGGCAACTTTCACCTTGCGCTTAGACAACTACAGTGTGACTTCACTGGTACTTCATAGCAACGACAACATACTAGTGAGTGACTTCAGTGGTACTAGACGAAGACTTCAGTGGTACTAGACAAAGACTTTAGTGAAACTTACTTGGGGCCCGCCAGTCACCTGCGAGTCACTTTCAAGAATACATGTCGAAAAGGAACTACGCTCACCTTCCAATACGGCAATCTAAAAAGGATGCTCAGACACTTCAAACCGTGCAGCTTCGATGGATCCCCCGAGGACTCCAAATTGTTTCCTGCTGCTTTCCAAGCCTCGCACTCAAGGGCATGCTGAATTTGCTCATGCACTGTCACTTCCCGTGGTTTGGGGCGGTTTTCAAATTTCAACCTCCTTGTCGAAGTAATCCTTCATGTCTTCCGACCTGTACGGGTGATCTTCGAGCAACCACCTGCAAGTTCCTCCATATGTTTGCTTACCAAGCTCCCTGAAATGCTCAGCGCCTACGTCCATGCCGCACCATGGACATGCTGCATACCCTTGATGGGCAAATCCACCGATTGTGCCATAACTAGGAAAGTCATGAATAGTCCATAGTAACATCGCACGTAGTTGGAAAGACCTGTTGCCCGCATCTTTTGTTACATCATGCACTAGAACTCCCGCCCACAACTCCAACAATTCATCAACAAGGGGCTCCAAGTAGATGTCAAAGACTTCAGCCGTGATGGATTCCCTCCTGGGAATCAACAAGGTCAGCATGATGAAGAACTTCTTGGTGCTCAACCATGGAGGCAGGTTATAATTCAACAGTACAACGGGCCATGTGGACCACAAGGACCGGTTCTGCTTGAAAGGATTTACTCCATCTGCCGCTAGAGCGAAGTGCACATTCCATGGATCGAGGCCAAATGTGGGATCCACGTTATCATGGAAGTGTGGCCAAGCTTTGGAGTTGCATGGATGCCGAACCAGACCGTCGCCTCCTTCTCGGTCGCTCTGGTTCTCTGCATGCCACAACATCAACTTCGAGATGGCGGGACTCTTCAACAGTCTTTGAAGACGTGGAATAATGGGAAAGTGATGGAGAACCTTCACTGGAAAAGCACGCCGAGCTTTGTCTCTGTACCTACGACCACTGCACTTTGGACACTTCAGCTCATTCTCATAAGGGCCCCGAAATAGCACACAGCCTCGCTCACATGCATGGATGGTGTTGTATGTCAGACCAAGTTTCCTGGTGAGGGTCTTTGCGGCATGATAAGTCAGCGGCAAGGTGTTGTACGTTCTCCGGCAAGAGGTGCCGATGCAAAATGCTAAAGAGTTCGTTGGCGCAAACATTGCTGACACCATTGTGGGCGCTAGATTACCCACCCTTGGTAATAGAGCAAACACCGACCAGGTTCTATGCCTTTATCCACATTTTTTAATATATGGGGGTGATGTGAGCGCGGTCCACTGTGCCTTCCAAGCAATGAATTTTTTTTGCTAACGTTTCCTAAGTGTCGTGGATGGCAGCGAATAATTAGAATGCATGTAGTAACTCACAAGGTAACTGCAATGCTCAGGGATAATGGTAAAATTCTAACTCCCTAACTATCTATCCTATGTTGAGGGTAGACTGGGTAGTTGGCGTCATTTCTAACGTCCCTAACTACATAAAAAGGGGAACCCCTATGTTCCTTCCATGAACCTCTAAAACTATCGTGGGTTTTTAAGACTCCACCTAGAAGTTCTACTTCTAAAGACTAATTCTAAAGTTCAACTCTTACTCTAATTTTCAACCTCTAAATGAAACTCTAGATTTTTACTCTTTTAATTTGGTTTTAAATATTAACTACCAACTTTTGACTCTAGGTTTTTATTCCTAATTTAACTCTGAAATTTATCCTCGGAATTTTAACTCTAGGTTTAACTTTTAACTCTAAGTTTTTACTCCTCTATTTTATTCTAAATTTATCCTTCTAAATTTAACTCTACGGTTTTGACTTTTAACTCTAGGTTTTTACTTCTAAATCAACTTCAACTCCTAACTTCCAAGTTTTAACCTTCTAGGGTAATTCTAAGTTTCACTTTTAATTCTATGTTCTTATTTCTAAACTACTCTAAGATTTACCCTCTAAAGTTAACTCTAACTTTTCATTTTTTACTGTAGATTTTTACTCCTAATTTAACTCTAGGTTTTTGACTTTTAACTCTAAATTTTTACTTCTAAAATTAATTCCCAATCTTAACCTCCAGGTTTAACTCTACGTTTTCACTTTGACTCTAGATTTTTCTACTTCCAACTAACTCTAAAATTTAACTTCTACCTCTAAGTTTTAACTTCTACTTTTAGCTTTTCACTCTAACCTTTTACTCTCCTATTGACTTTAAAATTTAACCTTTAAATTCAATCTAAACTTTTGACTTTTGACTTTTGACTTCTACTTCCAGATTTAATCCTATCGTTTTAATCCTAGATTAACTCTAAATGTTACCCTCCTAAATTTAATTCCAACTTTTAACTCTAGGGTTTTGACTTCTAATTTTAACTCTATTTCTAACTCAACAATCTACTTCCTAAGTGGATTCTACTTTTGACTTCTATTTCCTATTCTACTTTTTACTTCCCAAAGTTAACTCCACATTTCGACTTCTGAATTTTAACTTCCCTAATTAAAATCTTAATTTAACTCTAGGTTTTTAACCATTATTTGATCTTTAATTTTAATCCTAAATTCTCCTTCTAATCTAATCCTAATTTTCGTCCATTGTTCCTTATGGATCAAATTTAATTAAAATTCCTCCGTTCTACCCCCTACCGCTTAACTTAGCCCAACGTGGTCAATTTACGGTCGAATCTTAAGTGTAATATGTTTTTGGAAACCTCTATCACTAATCTATAACTTTTTGAATCTAAACTTCTAGTTTGCACTAATCTCAAGGGCTAATCACGCTCTAAGGGCTGATTAGGAAAATAAATGCTAATTAGGGAGAAACATCAAAGATTAAATCAAAAACTCACCTCTTCACTACCGGTGTCGGAAATAACTTCGTCCACGTCCACGTGTACATCCTCACGCTCCATGGTAGTCTTTGGCTATGTTTTGAATTTTTTTGGAGCTCACCGCTTATTGAGAAAATATTACAATTTTTGATGATCGAAACTCTTTCTTTCTTCTTTTCCCTTCTTTTCTTTCTTCCTCTCTCCTTCTACACTAGTACTATTCCACCTAAGCTTTTATGAGTCTTACACTATGGTCTCAAACTTCAAGGAGGTTTTTAAGATGCCAACTATCCTCTTACACAATTTTGTCTTTGTGTCATCCTAATCCTTCTCTCAACGGTCACCACAAATTCTCAAGATTTTTTCTTAGGTCGACCTATTCTAAGCCTAGGTCACTATTCATCGTCTCTCTCACCTCTCCCTTATTTCATTCGATTTTTCTCTACCCTTCCTCCATTGTGTGTAGAGTGTTTTGTAGTTGTTGGTGAGGGTGAGACTTCCTTGTGTGCAGGTACGGTGGTGCTCCGCTCTTTTCTCCCTTCTCCCTTTTTGATTTTAGACCCTAATCCCTACCCCAATCCCTACTTAGCAATAGGCCAGCCCCTCATTCTCCTTTGTTTTGTTTATCTTGTCTTTATTTTGTTCTGGTGAGAGAGAAACCAAAAATATAAAAAAAGGAGTCCAAAAATGGGGACCAAACTGGGGACCCAACTGCTTGCCGGACCAAGCCTGGCCTCCCGGCTGGCTGGCTAGTTGCTGGGGGGTCGGGTTCAACAAAATAAATAAATAAATATTTATTTATTTGTTTTCTTTTGATATTCTGATGATGTAACCTGGTCTGTTTGGTTCTCGACTTGATCTGGTCTGTTTTGGCTCTGGACCTTGACCACTAAAGAAAAACTGGATTTTTGGCAAACTGGGTTTTTGGTGAACTAAGGGAAAAAACTTGGGGAAAATAAAACTTGGGAAAAATAGGACTTGGGGAAAATAGAACTTGGGGAAAATAAACTTGGGAAAAATAGGACTTGAGGGAAATAGAACTTGGAGAAAATAAGACTTGGGGAAAATAGAACTTGGGGAACAAGTAGACTCACTAAACACTTGGGGAGCAACTTAGACACCCTAAAACTTGGGGAATACTCAGACTCACTAAACACTTGGGGAACAACTAAACTAAAGAAAACTTTGGAATTAACTAAACTTCACTAAATGCAAAGGAACCTACATATCTTAGAAGCTAAACTCTGGAGGTTTCCACAAAGGTCTTGGAAACTAGACTTTGGAACTAAACACGGGGAAGGTGCAAAGCTTCGCCGTTAGATTGGTTTTAACACCAACTTTAGGACTTCTTGACACCTCGGGGGTTCAAAGCTCCACCGTCTACACTTTTAACACACGCTTTAGGACTTCAACTTTGTCACTAGTTCAAAGCTTCGCCGTTTCCAAGGGGGGTCCACACAATGAGAGAGACTTTAAAAGAGGGAAAAAACTAAACTTTTAAAGAGAACACACACACTCAGGGTCAAAGCTTCGCCGTCCCGGAGGGGGGTCCACTCAACAAGGAGAAGATTAGAAGAGGGTTTGGGATAACTTTAGAAAACATGCAGAAAGGAGGTTCAAAGCTTCGCCGTTCCAGAGGGGGGGTCCACTCAACAAGGAGAAGATTAGAAGAGGGTTGGGGATAACTTTAGAAAACATGCACAAAGGAAATTCAAAGCTTCGCCGTCCCGGAGGGGGGTCCACTCAACAAGGAGAAGATTAGAAGAGGGTGTAAGAAAAACACAAAGAGAAAACACACAAGTTAGACCACGTGGCAACACAAAGCTCACACGCTAAAGGCCCCCCAAAGCGGCATCGCCAAGGTACGGTGGAGGGTGACTTTAGGATTAGTGCAAGATACAAAAAAGACTCTTAAACTTCACAAGTTACAGCACAACACGTACAAGAGGAAGAGAGAGGCTCTCCACTTACAACAAGGTACCAAAAACTTCACAAAAGAGTATACAAAGCAAGATAGAAGGACCCCCAAGGACCTTCAAAGCTTGAAAATAAGCAACAATGGAGCCAAAAGTGCTCCGAAAACACCGTAGAGGTTTTTGGCTTCAAACGCCAAAATATCCAAAGCAAATTGGACCCACGGACCCAAAACAAGAATTGGGGGTGTTCTAGAGAGAGAAATGGGGCCCTTATATAGGTTTCCAAGGACTCACCCCTCCCTCTAGAGTTCTAAGGTAACCTTATCAACGAGGATTTTCATCCTCATCCTCAAAGATTTTCATCCTACATCCTAAATTTCTACTTCTACCATCTATGCTGGACCAACATCCTAACTTTTGGAGATTAGCTCCAATCGTCAAACGGATTGCGCCGTTGGATCCAGATCGCCGCGTTTCATCCTAGACTCCTCTACCCCCCATACCGAGGCCAAAAACCCATCGTAGGCTAATTTAGTTTAGAAATCAAATCGTGGTAAAATCCTAGATCTTCGGGGTCTCCTATTTTGAAAAATGTGAATAGCTTAGAGTCTCCGGTGCATGCGAGAGAGTCGGGAAGGACTTTTGGTTGACTTTGTTTCGCCATCGTATGGGCCTGGAATGCTGGTCAACGCGGCGGAGACCCCGCCACGTGGTTAATTCCCGAGGAATCTCGCCGGTTCGGGTACTTGCCGCTATCAGAATGTCGTGAAACTTCACGGAGCGCATTATTAACATAAAACAAGCTAGTCTAATTTTTAGTGAGATTTTATTGTAACCTGGGTAATTTCCATGAAATTCCCGTTGGAGATTAGGAGGGTTGACCACCCGGAAAAGGTTCTTCTGCAAGTCGGAAGATGCCGGGATTTTTCACGTGACCTCTCAGGGAGTCGCATGAAAGACGTGCAGGTGTGTTTCCGTACCTGGCACGATTGGTCAATGGAGATTTAAAACTGGCCATCTCCTCGAATTAGCGACGGTGCGGGAATCTTCTGCAGGTGGAAGAATCTTGGCGAACCGATTTTGCCGTTGGACTCCTGGCATGGGATTCACCCTAGAACACCATCCTTGGGCTGTAGATTCCTCCACGGGCCCGGTTTTGCGTGAGTGGCTCCTGCATGCTAACAATCGGGATTTCGGGAATTCGTCGATCTAATGGGGAATTCTCAATCTAACTCTAGGACCCGACCTAGTGGCCTTGCTGTAGGTCCCTCGGATCGACCTAGCCCTAAATCGCCACATTCATGATGGGATTTAGCTTTTTTAGGGCTGTGTGACTCGAATCCTCCAAATCTAACCTTTTCGTTATTTCTATACTATTTTTAGGCAAGATTTGGGGGATTCTATGTAAAAACACAAATCTAGACCAAATACTATAATGGGTATGACACAACCCTATTTCGGTTCTACACTCTTTTTATGCGTTATTTTATACTTTTATCAACTTTAAATTGCAAATTTCCAAAAAAATAATTCTACGAGTCCCAAGTGACAAATTGGGAGCTCACAATTGTGTGTAGGTGTGAGTGGTGATGCAGGTTGGATCGGATGTTTTTGTGCAGGTGGTGCGTGGAGTGGCAACTTCTATTTCTCCCCCCCCTTTCTCTTGTGTTTTTGAAGTTCCAAGTTGAGTTTTTTCCTCTCCCCAATTGGATTCCAAAATTTTAGACTTTAAAAGATCAAAAAATCAAAAAAAAGGGTGGTTGGGGCCCCGTAGGGCATCGTCCCGTTTAGTTCTGGAAATCCAGAAGTTTAGTTCAGTTAGCCGAGCTGAGTAGCCTGATGGCTGATGTTCAGTTCAGTCAAACAGACTAGCCCAATGCTGATGTTCAGCTCAGTCAAGCTGACTGCCCGATGTATGTTGGCTGTATGGCTGGCTGCCGGCTGGTCTGGTATGCCGGTCCGGTATGGCTGGCTGTATGCTGGCCCGGTATGCTGGCTGTATGCTGGTCCGGGGTACTAGCTGCCCTTCCCAAAAATCCACACAACCGGGTTCCCTTAGGGGAACCCACTAATACAAACTTAAATTGGATTTTTAGTAGGGGGTTAGGGCTAGGATCGAAGCTTCGCCGTCCGGGGAGTTAGGCCCCAAATTTTGAGAACGGTCATCTAAGCTAAGTGTTACGGGATGGTCACTCTCTTCCTAGAAACTCGTGACCAATCTTGGAAACTAAACTCTGGACTTTTCTAAGAAGGTCTTGAAAACTAGACTTTGGAATCTAAGGCTATGGAGGTTCAAGGCTTCGCCGTAAAATTGGGTTTAACACCAACTTTAGGACTTGTACACTCCACGGGTTCAAAACTCCGCCGTCTAAGACTATTTTAACACACGCTATAGGACTTGACGTGGTCACTAGTTCAAAGCTTCGCCGCCGTGGGGGGTTCCACACAACAAGGGGAATATTAAAAGAAGGTAGAAAAGACAAACTTAAGGAACACACGTGACAAAGCCAAAGCTTCGCCGTCCCGAGGGGGGGTCCACACAACAAAGGGGATATTAGAAAAAGGTAGAAAAGACAGACTTAAGAAACACACGTGACAAAGCCAAAGCTTTGCCGTCCCGAGGGGGGGTCCACACAACAAGGGGGATATTAGAAGAAGGTAGAAAAGACAGACTTGAGAAACACACGTGACAAAGCCAAAGCTTCGCCGTCCCGAGAAGGGGTCCACACAACAAGGGAAAGATTAGAAGAGGGTGAGAACACGTGAGTGAGGAAAGACAACACGTTAGGACACGTAAAAGACACACAATTTCACAAGCTAAAGGCCCCCCAAAGCGGCATCGCCAAGATATGGTGGGGGGTGACTTTAGGATTAGGACAAGACACCAAAAGACTCCTAAACTCACAAGTTAGGTCACAAAGGTACCACAAGAGAGAAACAAGGACTCTTAACTCGTAACAAAGGTATAACAACACACGAGAAGTACACAAGGCAAGATAGAAGGACCCCCTAAGGACCTTCAAAGCTTGAAATCTAGCAACAATGGAACAAAAAGTGCTCCAAAAACACCGTAGAGGTTTTTGGCTTCAAACGCCAAAATATCCAAAGCAAATTGGACCCACGGACCTAAACAAAAGTGAGGGGGTGTTTTAAAGAGAGAAATGGGGCCCTTATATAGATTTCCAAGGGCTCATCCCTCTCTCTAAAGCTTTAAGGTAACCTTATCAACGAGGATTTTCATCCTCATCCTCAAAGATTTTCATCCTACATCCTAAATTTCTACTTCTACCATCTATGCTGGACCAACATCCTAACTTTTGGAGATTAGCTCCAATCGCCAAACGGATTGCGCCGTTGGATCCAGATCGCCGCGTTTCGTATTACATCTGTCAATCCCCCGTACCGAGGCCAAAAACCCATCGTAGGCTAATTTAGTTTAAAAATCAAATCGTGGTAAAATCCTAGATCTTGGGGGTCTCCTATTTTGAAAAATGTGAATAGCCTACGGTCTCCGGTAAGTGCGAGAGAGTCGGGAAGGACTTTTGGTTGACTTCGTTTCGCCATCGTATGGGCCTGGGATGCCGGTCAACGTGGCGGGGACCCCACCACGTGGTTAATTCCCGAGGAATCTCGCCGGTTCGGGTACTTGCCGCTATCGGAATGTCGTGAAACTTCACGGAGCGCATTATTAACATAAAACAAGCTAGTCTAATTTTTAGTGAGATTTTATTGTAACCTGGGTAATTTCCATGAAATTCCCGTTGGAGATTAGGAGGGTTGACCACCCGGAAAAGGTTCTTCTGCAAGTCGGAAGATGCCGGGATTTTTCACGTGACCTCTCAGGGAGTTGCATGAAAGACGTGCAGGTGTGTTTCCGTACTTGGCACGATTGATCAATGGGGATTTAAAACTGGCCATCTCCTCGAATTAGCGACGGTGCGGGAATCTTCTGCAGGTGGAAGAATCTTGGCGAACCGATTTTGCCGTTGGACTCCTGGCATGGGATTCACCCTAGAACACCATCCTTGGGCTGTAGATTCCTCCACGGGCCCGGTTTTGCGTGAGTGGCTCCTGCATGCTAACAATCGGGATTTCGGGAATTCGTCGATCTAATGGGGAATTCTCAATCTAACTCTAGGACCTGACCTAGTGACCTCGCTGTGGATCCCTCGGACCAACCTAGCCATGAATCGCCACATTCATGGTGGGATTTAGCCCTTTTGGGGCTGTGTGACTCAAATCCTCCAAATCTAACCTTTTCGTTATTTCTATACTATTTTTAGGCAAGATTTGGGGGATTCTAAGTTAAAAACACAAATCTAGACCAAATACTATAATGGGTATGACACAACCCTATTTCGGTTCTACACTCTTTTTATGGGTTATTCTATATTTTTATCAACTTTAAATTGCAAATTTCCAAAAAAATAATTCTACGAGTCCCAAGTGACAAATTGGGAGCTCACAACATGAAAGTGTTTAAACCAAAAATTAGGAATTAAGTCAAACCAAACTTTGTTATACAACGAAGTTGGCCGGTGTTTTGAGTATTATAATCTTTTGGTAAAGACTAGCTTCACCGCTTTAAGAATTCTGACTCAATGTCTGTTACAAAACACAAAATTAGTACGCAAAAGATGGTATGCAAGTTTTGGAGGATGAAACCTTCCAAAGTATGATTTTTAGTACGGTTTTGATGGTTGAAAAGGGAACCCCGAGTCCTTTAACCAATTCCTCCAATAAAAGAAGGCAAAAAAAACAAAAGATGACCAAATTTGGTCTAACTAAATGCTTCCGACTAAGCCGGTAAGCAAAATTAACAAGAGAGTCTCTACACTCCGACAGAGTGTCGGTAGGCAGATAATGGTGTAATGGGGTATGAGAAACTTCGCGGGGAGGCCTTATATACTCGCTAGAAGGTCCCACCACTTAGTTTACCACGAGATATTTGGTCTTCTTACTCAAAAACTACCCTAAGCTAAATTCTAAACTATCCTAAGATATTTCCTAAATAATCTTTGTTTAATCATTAGAATTTTCTAGAACAAGCCTTATTTAGAAAAGAAATCTTGTTCAAATAAAATCTAAGATTTTTCCCAAAGATACTTAGGAAATTAACTATTTTGACTTTGAGATATTTTGTGATTAACCCGAGGATATTTCCAAATATTCTTAGTTTAATCTAAATTGGCTTTTAAAGGAAAGATTTGAAATCTTAACTAAATCCAATCTTCGACTTTCACCAAGATATTTTGTCAATTAATCTTGAATTACCGCTAATTACTCTAAAAAAATCAACGTTACGGCTGAATTCTTCCTATCTTCTTGAGAACAATTCCAAATTGAAAACCGATTGCGCCATCGCGTTTAGAAGACCCCGATTAATTTCAGAGGCCCCTTATCCCCCACTTCCAGGTTGTAAATACTCGTAAAAACCACTAACGGTAACTTCAAAGAAAAGTCAAAATTCCAACTAATGGAATTTGAATTTCTCGAGAAAACTGACTGGCTAGGGTTGTCTGGAAGGTTCGTGAGAGTAAGAAAACATTCTTTGTTTGCGACATTCGGACACCGCTAGCTCCTGGTTCGTCGGTCAACCCGCCGCCATGTTGTAAATTCTTGTTAAATTCGATGTTGTTGCCAATTCTGGTACTTCTAACTATCAGAAAGTCTTCAAACTTGATTGGTCGCTTATTTAATACATAAAACTCTAATCTAATTTTTAGTGAGATTTTACCGCACTCTGGGTAATTTCTATGAATTTATCCCATTAGTTTCAAAGGCAGTTGACTTCCCATGGAGTCATCGTGGAGTTTTGTAAAATCCCGAAACTTTTGGGCAATCTTCTAGGAAGTGTCTAAAGCTAAGGGCAAAACCAAACCTCCAATAAGGATGCTAAATTTAGCAGTTCCTTAATAATTTCCGCCCGAGAGGAAAATTAATCTGGTACCGGGGTTTGTCGTGGATGATTAGTTCCGCTGTTGATCTCTTGGCATGTTTTTATCCTAAAAACACCTTTCTATAAGCTCCAATCACCTCGCCCTTCTTCTACTTTGCATTTTGGTTCGTATTCTTCAACATTTGTAGGTTTTCATATAACTAGTCCAAATTTTACATGAATTGGATCTAGATACTTCTAAACCTAAACATAGACTCTTTTGATTTAGCCAGGCTGTCACATGTGCTCACATGTCGAATTTTACATCGACATGACACTAGAATTGGCTAATTCTCACATCCTCACATCTCTCTAACACGTAAATATGGATTTTAAGACACTAACTAAGACCTAAACATAGAAAAGCAAAGTATTTTGTGCTTTCCATGATTTTAGGAAGACTCCTCACTAATCTGGTAGGGACTTCTACCAAACTCCTCTCAACTACTAATTCATGCTATTTTGCATGAATTAACACTAAAAACTAACAATAAATCGTGAAAAATAAACCCAGAGTTCTAAGTGCTAACTTGAGGGCTCACACAGTACTTCATAGTAGTCTGTAGTATTGCATAATACAACATAGTGCTAAATCGATGGTGTAGATTTGCAAGCACCTTGAATCAACAATTCAGATTTTTTAATAGTGGTGAATTCGCATCAGCCTCTGCTACGGAGCACAACTTGGACGTGTTTGCTTCTACATTTTGCTAGCATGTTTGTTGATTTAAATTGGTACAATTTGGTGCTCTTTGTTGGACATGAGTTGCAACGTCAAGTTGCGTTTGCCATAAGGTAGGAGGCTCGAACTCCGACCGGGCATTTTGAACTGAACATGACACAAAGGTACATTTTGCTTTCTTCAATTTACCAAAATGTACAAAAGGTGTACATTCTAAGGGGTGGTCGCTTTTAGAGCCCTATGGCATTTCAACTTCAAAATTTTATAACTAATTCCACAAAGCTCCAAAAAAATATGAAACAACTTGGGTTACACTCTTGTCTTTCAAGGGAAATTAATTAAAAAATATTTGAAGATGTTTTACCCCCCCAAAATTTTCTTTCAGCGCTTAAATGATCGCTTTATGGACCTCCTACCTTATTTGTCAACAACAAACAGCAAGTGTGTGCGAGAGAGAACGATCTTGCTAACGAGATTGCAGTAGCTTGTTTGGTTTTTGTGGTCTAATTGTGACGTACGATAGTATGAAAACACTGAGTTCTCATGAGCATTAGTGTATTACATTCAAAGCAGAGATTTGGCGGAGTTGATGACCTTATGGTTTTTAAATGGTCGTTCAAAAAGAGTAAATTCTTCTGAGCGTAAGGTTTTACATTCGAAGCAGAGATTTGGTGGTGTTGATGACCTGCTTTTCTGTTAAGAATCCGGTGAAGGCTCTTTGTTGAGCTCTAGGGTTTTTGTTTTGTTTTTGAGCTAAAGGTTGTTGATTCATCTCTCTATGCATATTTTTACTTGAAGTGTCTCCTTCACTTGTAGCATTGTGGCTTCAAGAATGATGGAGGTTTCCAATTTTACCTTCCAGTGCTGGATTCTACACATCTGTCGCCGGTATCTGGGCTCAGTGATGATCGGGTTTGACCCAATACTGATAAGTTATATGCTATTTTGAAGCCCGATGGCTCTGTGGACAGTATGTGACTGAGAGCTTGAGACATTATTATGATGAATTGTGACAAGAGTAGAATAAAGGTTCTGATGTGCTGCTCCAGCGTTGTATAGGGTATTAAAACTAACAAAGTCCTATAATTTGTGCAGAGGGCCTGAGCCTATTGTTTAAAAGCAAAGATCAATGTGATCAACTTCTAGGGCTTTAAAAATGGTATTAAACCTATTGTCCCTCGTGACTGTTCTAGCCTTATTACAAACTCTACTTGCTCCATGCCATAGGTTTTGTGATTTATACTGGAAAAAAAAATACGTATGTCCTATAACTTGTGTATTTTAGTCAATTTATTGAAAAATGAATTGAAAATATCTTGTAGGAAGTAATACTATGATATAGTGGGTTTCTCTTCCGCGTTCTCTATAGTACAAACCAGCCGAAATAGTTTCAATCAAGGAAATGTTAGTTCTGGGAGGGTGAACTTTCTCAATCCGCATTGAAGTACACTATTTCAACTTCACCATCCTTTGGGACTTCTACAAATTTGAAAATTGTTCTTACTTGTAGGTCATGGGATATTTTCCGTCGTGGGAGCAACTCTCGCCATTCCAATAGGCATTAAGAAGAAATCTCTGGCACCCTAGTGTTCTTTGGATCCACGAGTGCCATAATGGACATTGTTTAAAGTTTTGCAGATTGCGAAAGGGAACAAATTGAGTTCTAAGAATGAGCAGCAGAGCCTTTTTCTAGAAAGGATCCTACCAACCTTTCTAATGAACTAGCATTGACATTGCATTTCTTAGACAAGCAATGATTGTCATTCCTTTCATTATTGCTGAGTAGTCTAGAAAGCAAAAGGGAATCTTGAATGTCCACTCTTGATGATATTGGCTTGTTGCTGATGTAAGATAGGAACACTCAAATTTGCCTCTTTTGGCATTGCACATGAGCTTATTCCTATTAATATACTCGTCATATTCATATATGTTTTTGTTGGCAAATGCTAAAGGGTTCCAAACTTCCAATGCATCAATGATTGTATTATTTGGATTCTTCAAAAATTTATGAAGTTCTAAGATTTATTCATAGGTGACTTGGAACCAATCCTTGATTAATTGTTTCTGTGTTTCAACACCCTCTTTATATGTGCCCATTTTCTAAACTTTTAGGGTGGTGATTTGGGTCATTGGCAATTATAGATGTCCTTACCTTAAATCTTCTTTAACATGCTCTCTCTGTTCATCAAGCCAAATGCAGTGTCTTGTAAGGTAGGAGGTCTATAACTCGCTCATTTAAGAGCTGAAACTGAATTTGGGGGAGGTGAAATGTCTTGAAATTTTTTTCAATAAATTTTCTTTGAAAGCCACAAGTGGAATTGGCATCTAATCCAAGTCGTTTCATGTTTTTTGGAGCTTTGTGGAATTAGTTATGAAATTTTGAAGTTGAAATGGCATAGGGCTCTAAAATCACCCACCTCCTCAAATATATACTTTTTGTACATTGTTGAAGGCTATGAAAAAGCAACATTCACAAATAGTGTACATTTGAAGAGGTGAGCGATTTAGAGCCTGTACACTTTTAGAACCTCCTAAAAGCATTTAGGTTCTAAAAAACTTTGGACATTTTAGGTGCAAACATAAGGGTGATTGCATGAAAGACCGGTACTAAAACATTGTCACAAAGGGAGTGCCAAAGTTTCCTTTTGCTATAATTTTTGTAGCATGACTCACATGAACTTGAAATTTTTATTGGAGTGCCTCTCTTGAGTTTAATCATATGTCATATTTTTCAGAAATTTTCAAAAATCATTTTATATTTAAAAATCATTTAAACTAATGTCACGTTTTGAGTTTTAAGGGTTTTTAGTACTATGGAGTCCCCAAATTTAATGATTTGGAGCTGAAATTTCTCTGGTCTATTCCCAGAGTAGAAAGTCATATTCCTACCAAGGGGTATTAAAAATATTATATTTTATGTCCTCTACGTACATGCAAAGAAGGCTCCCTTGCGCATGCATTTCTGAACGTTGAAGATGGTTTCAAGATAATTTTTTTGGTGAAATCTTTTCAACATAAAGTCTTTCCAAATGGACAGTTTTTAGTTTCTTTGAAAATTGTTTTTCCTATTTTGTACAAATTAAAATGTTAAACTATATATTTTCTTCAAAATTTCAGCTCACATGTTTTTGTGAATAACTTTTTACCTAGATTTTTTTTAGGTCTAAAATTTTGGTGATATGCTATTTCTATTGTTATACTAATTATCCTTATTTTATTTTACTTTAAAAAATTCATATGCAAAAAGCTCATAGTACTGGGAGTACTAGCCGAAAACAGCCAAAGTGGAACAAAAACAACCAGTCATTCATGCAATCACCCATAAAGACTTTGATTCCAAATGTTAGTCTACAAAACTTACACTTCAATATGTACTTATTCTACAATGTACAAAATACTCCAGAGATGCATTCAACGGACCACCTCATTTTGGACCACCAACTTACACTTCAATAAGTAATTATTCAACAATGTATAGTGGGGTCCCAATCAAAATGGCGTTTTCGAAATCGCAGGGAAGGAAATTTTGCATTTGCCAACTTTGACAGCCTCTTGAGGGCTCAAAAATTGATCTTTGACCATGAAGTTTTTAGCATCATCTTTAAGTTAATTATATGTGTGACAAATTTCAAGGCCAGATAATTTACACAAAAAAAGATATTTGAAATCTCCCAACATGTGTAGCCGTCAAAAAAATTTCACTACTGCCAACTTTGACACCCTCCCAAGGACTGAATTTTTTTTCTTTTTCTATGAAATTTTTGTTATAGGGCCATATATATGTTGATTATATGTGTAAAAAATTTCAAGTCCAAAAGACCCCCACAAAAATAGATATTCAAAATCTACCAACATGTGTAGTTGTGAGAAACAATTTCACTACTACCAACTTTGACACTACCCCAAGGATTGAAAAATTGTTTATTTTCCATGAAATTTTTATGATAAAATCACCTCTATGTTAATAACATGTGTGACAAACTTCAAGTTCAAAAGATTCACACAAAAAAAAATGCTAATTCTACCAAGATGTGTAGTTGTGAGAATGATTTTTTCAACCCTTGGGATAATGTCATCTTTTGGGTAAAATTTCACACGGATGTAGAAAGTCATTCTCACAACTACACATGTTGGTAGAATTAAAATATCTTTTTTTTGGTAAATGTTTTGACCTTGAAATTTGGCATACATTTTATCAATAT
Source organism: Pseudisothecium myosuroides (assembly GCA_951799445.1). NCBI lineage: Eukaryota > Viridiplantae > Streptophyta > Bryopsida > Hypnales > Lembophyllaceae > Pseudisothecium > Pseudisothecium myosuroides. Next base: position 19,018,235 of record OX637287.1, on the reverse strand, counting down.
AGAGATGATCTTATGGCAAAAATTTCATAGTAAAATGTTTTTTTTTTCAGCCCTTGGGATAGTGTCAAAGTTGGTACTAGTGAAATTTTTCTCACAGTTGTACACATTGGTAGAACTAGCGTATCTTTCTTTTGTATGATTCTTTTGAATTGACAATTTGGCACACATGTTATTAACATAGAGATGATTTTATCATCAAATTTTTATGGTAAATAAACAATTTTTCAACCCTTGGGGTAGTGTCAAAATTGGTAGTAGTGAAACTATTTCTTACAACTACATATGTTGGTAGATTTTGAATATCTATTTTTGTGGGGGGGTTTTGGACTTGAAATTTTTCACACATGTAATCAATATATATATGGCCCTATAACAAAAATTTCATAGAAAAAGAAAAAAAATTCAGTCCTTGGGAGGGTGTCAAAGTTGGAAGTAGTGAAATTTTTTTGACGGCTACACATATTGGGAGATTTTGAATATCTTTTTTTGTATAAATCATTTGGCCTTGAAATTTAGCACAAATATAATTAACTTAAAGATGAAGTTGTGGTAAAACTTTCATGGTCAAAGACCCATTTTTGAGCCCTCGGAAGACTGTCAAAGTTGGCAGATCTGAAATTCCCTTCCCTGCGATTTCAAAAATTTGTAAATGAAGTAGACCTTACTATACATTGAATTCTTTTGGGAGCCACAACCAAAAAACTCAAATTTGAAGGCACATGACTACTGGTTGTAGCCTTTCACCGATGGCGCATTAGATCAAAAGTCATTGGGAGTTCTTTCTTGTCTTTTATATTTTGATATTCAACAAATAAAGTGAAAAATCAAATAAAATGAAATAAATGGTAACAAAATAATCTACACTTTAAGAATTTAATGTTATTCACCACTTGCTCTATAACAAAACACACATAGACAACAACTATTGTATATTATATTAACCCCTAAAGGACTGAGGCCTTTTTTTTTGCCAAAAAACACTAAGAACTGCCATTTCTATAGCAAAGGGTGAAAAAAATTTAAATAGTTTTTTTTTCCACATCTAACCGTAGGATCTTACACCTAACTGGTATGAAAAAGTGTAGAAATTTTTTCAGAATTTTTGAACACACAGATTGCAAGATATTTTTGTTTAAAGTAGAAAAAACAAGTTTTTCAGCACATTGCGGGGCTACATTTTTTGACTTTGAACATTTTTAGCTTAAAATTTTTGCTATACAAAGATTTGAGCTTCAAATCTTTATAATGGAGAATTTAATTGAGAGTCTAGGAAAAAAAACTAAAAAAAAACTAATTATCATTCTTAAAAAAATTGTTAAGTAAAAGTAGGTACAAGATAGAAGGAAAATCTAAAATATTCATATATTTTAGATGGAATTAAAATGCACTAATTCCAATGGTGAGATTGTTCTAGCAAGTAAACTAAACCATGCAAAAAAAAATTTGAAAATTTGAAAAATTGCATTCAAAAATGAATCGTTCAAGTTATTTTTTTCAAGAAGATGCTCTAACTGCCCCCAAAACAAGAATGTCCACAACTTTCTCATAACAAATCCAAATGAAATGAATCAAAGCTTTCCAGATAGACAAAATATAATCTATGAGAAAAAAATATTAAAAAAAATTCAAAGTTTTGCAAAAAAAATTTGCTATCTAGGATCCCCCCGTCCTCTGTTTTGAGCTTATTTGGTCATAATTGTTGTTCCTGGCCACCGATTGTGAAAAAAACTATATTCCCACAAAGTTTATTAGTTTTCCTTATCTTCAAAAAAAGTTTCAAAAAATCTCGACAAAAATTTAGCCCGTAGGTACCTACTTGAAATCCCATTTGTCCTACGAAAGAACAATGGTGTTGTGTAGAGAGAGTTTGCTTTGAAAAATCACGAGGATTTTGGCTATGATTGGGAATAATTTGTTATAGAATTCAGCCAAATCTTCTAGTCTTCATTCTTCAATCTTCAAACTCTTCCCCGTTGGCCTATCCTGTAGTGGTTCTATAAAGGTCAGGGTAAAGGTAGGTGATAAAAGTCCACGGCCTCGGACGGGTAAAACGGGACGGTCAAATTACAAGCTGACTATCCGAAAAATTGGCTCCTAAATTTCAAACCCACGGTGACTAGCAAACAAGCCTCACTAATCGGAACGACATAAAAGATCGACCATGTGGTTGATCAATCCCACTTTGTCGCCACAAACATAAAACAGAACTAATACATAATCACCACATAGTCTGCAACAAAGTTTATAATGCAGAAATGAAAAACAACGAGCCTCCCAAACTAGCTAGGAACAAAATAAAGACAATGAGCCTCTAAAATCGGCTAGCAATAATAAGCCACAACACACGAATCTTCATGACTTTATGTCTTTATATCTTCAACTCTTACAACCTTGAAGTCTTCAAGAAATGTAGAATGGAAGTTGAAACCAAACTCTAGTCTAGTTACGTTTTTTGATCTATTGTCAAAAACGGCTCCAACTATTAAAAATAATAGCAATTTGAAAAGCAGTTGAGATAATCTAACACCCCTCAAAATTTCAAATTGAACTAAGATACTGTCCAAGAGTTATAGACAAGCAAAGTCTCAACCTTCTCTTGTGAAAGGCAGTAGACCTCCTATCTTAGTACTCCATAACTCCTTCCATACTTCTTCAAATCTCAAGTGTAATAGCTTCTTAGAAAGATAACATCAGAAACTATCTTTTTTCAAAATCTCACTCAAAGATGCTTACTTAAGCAAGAGTTATGAGTCTGAAAAATCTCAATTGTTTTAGTTGGGTAGCCACAAATTCCGTCACCTTTGAACTCTCATAACTTTCTCAATACAAACTCAAATCAAGCTTGCAAATTCATTTTGAAAATACAATCTTACAAAAAATAACTCCTTTAAATTTCATTGCAAAATCATTGGTACAAAAAAAGATATAAACAATCAAACTTCGGGTTCAAACCCTCTTTTTCTCCCACACACTTCCTCACAAACAACCACACTTTTTCTCCACACAAACACCCCTCAAAACAAGGTAGAAGGTGTTGACCTACCTTCTAGACCCTTAAAGCAGGAGGAATCAGCTCATAATACATCACATGGGCCTCTTTATCCCCCATTGGTTCTAGAAAAAAATCCAAAGGTAAATTCCTATTCATTTTTTAAAATCAATGAACCTCAAAGGTCTAAACTAGTATACATATCACTTCTATTCTTCTATCTTTCAACTTATAATACAAAAACAACAACAACAACAAAAATTTAAATTAGCTAAAGAATTCCAATCCTAACTAAACGGAAATAAAAATTGAAGTCGAAAAAGAGCACTATTCCATCTGCAAAAACTTGAGGATGCGCCTAATAGTGTTTGGTTTGTCACATAATCTACACGTTTAGCCTTTGTTAAAGGATTCACTGGCCCTTTCAACCAACATTGATGGCTAGTGCCTTCTCTATCTAGCCTCATTGTACAAAAATACTGGTCTTGGTTCAGGTCCTCATAACTTGCCTCAAATGTCACATCTTGGATGCCCCGTTCAACACATCCTACTTGAAGTAGAATCACCAAAGCACGAGCGTCTCCATCAAGATTTTCATGTCAATGTTGTTGCATACGAGGTTTCTTTAATGGACAAGAATGTCCAACTTCATCTCGTGGATGGTATGGCAATGGTAAAGAAATCGCCGATTGAGATGGTTGAATTGACAATTGTGACAAGGAAAGCTCTAATTCCACTTCTGGATCCGCCTTTGGATCTTGCGACTCCATAAAAACCCTCCAGTTTGACATTGCAAAGTTGAACTTCAAAACTAAGTATAGATTCTATAAAATCGGGAAGAGCACTCTAGACTACTAAAATTTGTCAAAGGTTTTTGTCTTTTTAAACTCTATTGGCAACAAGCGTTGGCTTGAAGCCACTCGACGCATAATTTTGAAGCTTTCTTCTTTAGATTCTTATAACCTCTTCAAAACAAAAATAAATATGTATTTTAAATAATGTACAAATGTACAACAAGACAAGAATCGTTTAGAGGATAATACACAAAGTCCCATCATGCACTCAAGAGGCATGGCATATTTGATTTGCACTAGTTTTGCATTGAAATTGCACTTTTCACACTAAAACTTGCACTATCATATTTATCTTTTTTTCCTATAGATAGTTCATGACCTTCACCAAAAAATTCAAGACAAATCTGCCCTCTCAATTTTTCTGAAATAAAAATTGAAAAAAAATAATAAAACATGTGTTGTTTTTAACATTTAAAGTTGAATCTAAGATTTTGACCTTCAAAATTGAATATAAAAATTCAAAAAATCCTAAAATAATATGAACTTGAAAAACACATTTATTTCAATTTTAAAATCTATATTTAAAAATTAAAAATTATCACAATAGATTTCATTGAGATTCTTTAATTTAGTATGCATGATGCATTGTAACAAGGCACTCTTTTGGTGTAAATTTACTAATTCTGAGTAGTTGAAGATTTTTTTAAATTTACCTTTTGGGTAGTCAAGTAGCCTACTTACCACCATAAATTGTCCTCCACCTCATAAACTTCAAAGTACATTTGTTGTGAACATTTTTCAAGTTTCTCAAACACTGCATTTTAGTACATTGTGACAAAAAAACCTTTTGTACCCTAGGATGCAAACACTCTACTACATCATGTTAATGTTATCTTCATGAGAAATTTTAGAAGTAAATAAGTATTAGCTTTAGCAAAAAATACCAAAATTACCGAAACTATCTAGATATTTTTGGCAGCATAACTTTGGCATTTGATCTTAACTTTACTAATTCTTATAAAGGAGGTGAATTTTCCTATCTTGTATAAAAAATTTGAGAGCACCTGTTAAAAATTGACTTTGTATGATTCTATCCAAGATTTCAACTGTTTGTAGAATAGACATTTAGTCCTTAGGAGTTAAGTCTAAAATCCAATTTTGTCAATGTTAAGAGCATGTTATGTTTATTGTATACTCCTCTGCCCCAAAATAATCCCGTGGTTTTATGGAATACTTCTAGTCCAATTAAATTCCTGGATTTCTTACTCCAAGCGTTCAAGGTTATTTTTGGCCTCCTTAATGATATCTACTAGACACACAAGTATCTCGAGAAGCTCTTGCCTACAAATGAGCTTTGCCTTGCTCATATGCGTTAGCCTGTAATTATTGCCACCTCCCACATTCATTGCCTCAATCATGCATTGTTGCCAAGTCAAGATTCAAACATTGTTGAGCTTTGAAGTGTGGAGGTTGACAAATGTTTATTGTGTTGCCTTGATCATATTATCAATTGTACACTAATTGCCAACCTGGTGCTACAACAATTGGATGGCACGAAATCATCCCAAGTCCAAGATATTCATACTTGGACCATACGATGGCTGATTGATGACTTTCATTTCAAAACCATCCTTCACAAGCTCGGAGGCCAAAACGGAATCGATGCCTGCTACATGATTGAGGTCCAACATTGTTTTGTTGGATGAGAATTGTGTTGTGCCTGTCTTTGCCTAGCCAAGCTCGTAGCCACTTTGCACGAATTATCAATAGGACGTTCTCAATGAGCATTTTTTGAATCTTGTCCCTATTGACAGATGCGATCGGCTTTGTCTCCATTGTGCTTGCAAGACAATTTGTACTATAACTCTGCTTGGCCGGTTTGTTGGATATGAACGGAAAGATGCCAAGCTTGCCATCAAATTGAGTGTTTCGATACAAATCCCATTGACGCCGGGCGACTAAAGCCATGACATGACCTTTGAAATGAACCTCTTATTCCTACAAGTACAATGTGGTTTGTCTTCTCCCGGCTCAAGATAGTATTGCCGCTTGCCCTTCATGATGAAGAACCACTTCTCATCAATGTGGACGTGGTCCATCAAGTCTTGGAATTGCTGAGGCTTCGTGGGGTTAAGCATGCATTGACAAACAAACTACAAGCGAGCAACCTTGTCACTATCCTTCACAAGTGGCTTCATGCTGTTCGTATGCGCCTTTACTTGTCCCTTTGCTATGCGGCAATGGACAATTGATTTTGACATCTTCAATTGGACAGCTAATGAGCATTCATTCTAGCACAATGAGAGAAGAATTACATTGATGGCTCCAGCATTGATCAACTTTTTCTTACGCTTGATTTGTCCTACCATCTTAGACGATACATTGGCAACTAGCTTATTACTTGCTAATGACTCTTGCCCTTGCTTCCGTAGCTTGCTGATAGTTTCACTAATCATTCCAAATTGTTGGGCCACATTCTTGAGGGCACCGAGCTGCAAATGACTTGAGACTTTGTGAGCTCCCAATTTGTCACTTGGGACTCATGATTTTTTTTTTCCACAAGTTTGAATGTAGTTTTATATACAAAAAGCCCCAAAAAGAGTGTATAACCAAAATAGGCATGTCACATGCCAATATAACATTTGGTCCTTAATAGGTTATTTTTCCCCAAATATATTCAGTTCCTACTTGTATATAGGTTAGAATCTGGGAATTTAGATAAATAGTAGGAATAGGGATAGTCTAGCTCAAATCATCCAAACCTACAGTGCATGTGACATCTTATGGATAAAATTGGTCCGAAATAGCAGAAATCTCAATTGTTGGCATATAGGAGTTACAAACTCAAGACGGACCCGTAAGAGGAATCTACGGATGGAGTATGGTATGGATTCCATTCTAGGGTGGAAATCAGATTTAGAACTCAACGGTGAAATTGGTTTACCAAGATTTCCTTCTATGTAGAAAATTCCTTAATTGCTGAAATTAAAGGGAGAAGACGGAATTTGATTCTCCTTTGATCTTTGTACAAAGTAAAAATATAAGTTTGCACATCCTTTGTGGAATTCCATGAGAGGTTCCATAAAAAGTCTCAAAATCGTTTGAATTACAGAAGATGCCCTTTCGGACGGTTAGCTACCAAAATCCACAATGAGAAATTCTTAGAAATTATCTAAGTTGCAATAAAATCTCAATAAGAATTAGACTAGCTTTTTTTATGCTAATAAAATGCTCCACCAAGTTTCAAGACATTCTAATAGCCAGAAGTGCCTGAATTGGTGAGATTCTCCAACAAATGGCAAAATTAAAGATTACGCTGGAGTTGATCGGTGTATCAGGAGCATACAAAATCAAAATGAAGTCGAAGTTAGGTCTTTTCTTACTCCTCTATACCTACTAAAGAGCCTAGGCTAGTTACTTTTCTCAAAAAAGTCAAATTTCAAGATTTGGATTTTTATCCCGTTTTAGTGTTCAGTTAGCGAAAGGTTTTGTTGAATTTTTTGGATTTTGGTTGAGGGGTGGGGGATTAAGTAAGACTAAAAATTGCCTTCTAAAGCCAATGGCGCAATTGATTTTTGATTTGAAGTTAATCTCCAAAAGTTAAGAGTTTGGACCAACTTAGAATGTCAAAATTGGCAATTTAGGATGAAAATCCTAAATGATAAGATTACCACTAGGAAAATAGAGGGGGTGAGTTCCCTTGGAAATGTATATAAGGGGGCTCATTTTCCTCTCACAACACCCCTTCTAGTCATTATTTTGGCTTTATAAACTTGTTGGTTCATTTAATAAAAAATTTTGGCCATTTTGAGGCCAAAGTTGTAAATGTGTGTATTTTGGAACAATTCAGGTTCCTCTTGTTGATACTTTGCAAGCTTTGAAGGACTTTGGGGTCCCTTCAAATCTTACTTACTCTTGTTGGTCGTATTGTGCTTCATTTTCTAACTTGTTGAAGTTGTTTTGAAGATTTGTTAAGTTTTATTAGCCTTGTATTAATCCTAGAGCTCACATGTCACCGTACCTTGACGATGCCGCTTTGGGGGGGCTTCTAGTGCATGTTTTTTGTGAAGTTGGTGAGGCTAACTCCTTGTGCACTAACTTGTGGGTGGAAGTCTACTCTCTCTTTGTATTAACCCTTTGTATTAACTAGTGTATGCCAAGTTCTTTGATGTTTTGTGTTGATATTTGTCTCACCAATTTGTTGTAGTTGTTTTAAGTTTATTTCAAACAACAGAGCTTTGACTATAGAACTAGTAGAAGTCTTAGAATTTCTCCAAAAATCCCATACACAGCCACTACAAGAGAAAGAGGTGTTTTAAATAGTGTCCTAGACATCACGTCTTTTAAGTAACGTCTTTTAGGTAAGTTTTTAAGTAAAATTTTACTAAAAATATTGTCTTTTTAGTAAAATTTTACTTAAAAACTTACTTAAAAGACGTTACTTAAAAGACGTGATGTTTAGGACACTACTTAAAACACCCCTTTCTCTTGTAGTGAGCGAAGCTTTGGTTTATAGTAAAAAATTTCAAAAAACTAATGACAAGTTGTTTATAATAGAGCCCTAAGTAGTGTTGGAAGAGTGGAGGTGAGAATCAAGAAAAGCTATGACTTTGTGTTAGGATTATAATGTTCCTTTGTGCCAAAAGATTTAGTAGAAAACCTCCAAATTAGTACATTTAGTGGTCAACACTTAGAGTGCAAACTCCTTAAAACTCTTGGATCCTTTAATCCACATGCATTGCCTTAAAGTAACATAATTGTATAAAAAATTTCCAAAAAAAACGCAAGCTAGAACAACGGCTAGCAATTAAGGACCAAACTGCAAGCCTGAACAAGGGCTAGCAGTTCAAGAACCGGTAGCAATCAAGGCTTGGGCAGCAATTCAAGATCCGGACAACAGTCAAGAATCGGCAGTAGTTCAAGATCCAAGCAACAGTCAAGAATCGATAGCAGTTCAAGAACCGGGCAACAGTCTAAAGATCCGGCAACAATCAAAAATCGGTAGCAAAAGAAATCGGCGGGTATTGGAGGAAGCCGCCCAACCGAGAGCCTCCACGTGGCAAGTGGAAAGAGAGGGGCCTCGTTCCATGTGGTCTATTGGACGCAGTCTGTGGATTCTAGGTGTGGTCTATTGGACGTACTCTGTCGATACGGGGCTCTGTGATGCTGGGAACAATCTGGGATTTTGGAAGGCCCGTTGGGTGCAAAAAATTGTTCTTTGCAAAACTATTCTAGTCCTTCTTGAAAACAAAACTAATACATTTTTTGGAAATTAATCTTATCTCTTGACATGGAATCCAAAAACCAATAAAAAGAAACTAAATAGACAATAGCTAGAGTAGGAAGTAGGAGAGGGATAGGAGAGAAAATAGTTAATAGTCCCCATCTTTACATTGCCAAAAAACCATTTAGAGAAAATAGAAGTGTCAAGCAAGCAAAGAACTTAGAAAATCTCTTACAAATAGGCTTTCAAAACTCAAGTTACAAATGAGAGAGATGAAGAGGCATATTAGAGTTTGAAAGGAGGATTTTGGGAGTTGATAAGAGATTAGAAGGAAACCCTAGAAAGTCAAATTAGCCATTAGAATGTAGATCGAATAATAATTGACTTGGATAGGGATAAGGAAATTCTAAAGGTCAATTATTATTTGGGAATTTGAAGTATTAAGATTTTATTCTATCAAAAGTCAACTACTAGAATAAAATAGTGGAGGATAATTAGTGTTAGAAGAAAAGAAAGGAGTAGAATAGAAAGAAAAGAAGGAAGTAGTTAGAATTTCAGTTCAAACTTGTACTAAATCACTACTTTCAAGCGGTGAGCAAAATTACAAAACAACACCAAATATATATGATGGATGAAGAATATCTTGAGGATATTTTCTATAATGTGGCGGATGACACCCGACTTGAAGTAAGTTACTAATTCTTCTATTTTCTTTCAAATTGTTTGATTAGCACTTAAAACATTTAGCCAAACTTCAAGTCCAATTCAGAGGGTCAAAATTAGATTGATTCCAAAGTTTATCCATAAAAATTAGTAGATTAGGATTAGAGGTTTCCGAAAACATATGACTTTTAGAAAATAGAGTTAAAACAAGTAAGATTTGAAGGGATGAAGTTTAACACCTAAATTAGATGAAAACTAATTAAAATTATCTAAGGAGAACAAGATTAGAAAACCAAGGAGTAATAGTAAATCAGAGTCCAAAAACAAAATTACAAGTGAATTTGAAAAGTAGATTAGTAGTAATTCATGGATGAAATTTAGGTTAGGAACGGATGAAGCAACTTGAAAATAGTTCATCAAAGTTGAAACTTAGAATTTTGATAGAAGATAAAAATATGAGATTAGAAATAAATTTTCAAAATCAATTGAAATAGTCTAAGTATTTAAACAAGTGGATGAAATTTGAAGAACCAAATAGTGGTCAAACTTCATCCTTCCATAACTCTTGGTAGGAAACTCGGATTAAGTTGAATTTTATGTTTTGGAAATTTCATGAAATTACCTATTACTTAGGATTGCTAAATTTAGATTGAATTCACTTTGACTAAAAAATCACAGCGGCCTAGGTAATTAACCGGTTAGGTTAAAACTTGGGGTTTTGTAGGGTTCTTTTCTTGATTGTGTTGCATATTTTTGCATCTTTAGGACTTAGAAAAAGATTCATTGCTTAGAAAGCACAATGCATTGGCACTAGGCACCCATTAGGATAAAGTTCCAACTAAATACAAGAGCTTGGTTGTTTACGAAGGGTGGGTAAATAAGCACTCACACACTTTTGACTTTTGCTTGATGAGGAGCAATTGATACGTTGCTCATCAATCATGTTGGGCTTCTTATGGTGGTTGATTGTAGCTCCAGAAGCAGCTCCAACAGCAACAACATGCTGAACATTCAAATGGATTTTCTGCAAGGGAAAGCAAACGATAGAGATAGCAATAGCTAACAAAGGCTTCCTAGGGAAGCTTGTTTTAGCCAAGTAATTGACAGGCGGATTGATAGACATTTTGCACACACCGAACAAGCCTGAAGTTGCACTATAGAAGATGAAAAAGGAGATATCAATTTCTTAGTGATCGAGAGCAGCCATGAGTTGAGCTTTCAACGTGACTTTCTATGCCAATTTTGCTTTTCAAACAACACAATAGCTTTTCTTTTTGATAAAATCTTGGCTTATTTTAGCCAATTCCCTCTAACCACAAATTATTGTAGGATAGAGGAAGTAGACAACAAGGATTTGTTGCAAATGTTGCAACAATTGTGCTACTGTTATGCTACATAGAGATAATAAATATATTGAAATATAAATAAAATAATAAAAATGCTACAAAACAAATAATAAAAGTAAAATTTAAAAGTGCTTCAAATCATATATTTTCACATAGATTAAATTTTGGTATACATGTAAAGATTTGATTCATTCCATTTGGATTAATGATGTAAAAGTTATGAAGATTTTTGTTGGAGGCAATCATTGCATCTTCTTGAGAAAATAACGTATTGGATTTGTTTCTGAACTCACTTTTTAAAATTTTAAAGAAAAAAATTCCACAAGATTGAATATACTTTACTAGAACAATCTTACCGTTGGATTTATTGTGTTTCAATTCTATTGTAGAACTATTAACAATTTAATTTTTCTTCTATCTTTTTTTTCTTAAAAGAAAAGAAAATCCTAGATCCTCAATTCAATTCATCAACATAAAAATTTGTAAAATCAATGTCTATGAAGCAAAAAATTTAAGTTAACACCTAAAGCATATTTCATGTTTAGGCTTGGTCAAACTTTAGTAGAATATTTCTACATTAAAACATACATTTTGATATTTTGATATTTTTCACGTGTATGAAACTATTAATGTATGTCTAAAATTTAATCTCATTTTTTTATAATCAAAAACATCAAATTGAATTATATATGATTTAAAAAAAAACTCTTTGTAAAAATCATATTAATTACAAAAATGCTTTAAATAATATGAAATTAAAATAATAATAATAATAATAATAATAATAATAATAATAATAATAATAATAATAATAATAGTAACAAAAATTATGGTATAAATTATATACTCCTTGAGTTCACACCAAGAGAAATCCAATGAAAATAGTTCAAAAGTGGAGAATGTTGCCTTATGAGTGTGGAGTGTAGAGCATAGAGTAGGGATTTCAAGTAATTTTTTTTTAAAATTTTAGAGTTTACAAAAGTGAAGACCTATGACCGTGAGTGTCAAGGACCTAAAAATGTGCAAAAAATGGTGCATCTAATTTGAGTGGATGTGAAGCCAAAATAATTCAAGTAATATAATTTGACTCTTTTAGTCTTCTATATTGCATGCACGGTTCATTTTGAACTTGTCACTCAACATAATTGTAAAAATACCTTTGTTTGAATTAGAAATCAATTAAATAAAAACAAGCATCAATCATATGAGTCTTCCTACTAAAACCTAAATAATTAAATACAGACAAGTCATGGCCTCTACTGTGCTACCCTTTATAAAGAACAGATTTACTTGCTATTATGATGAAGACTAAAATCTAGTAGATGAAGATAAAAGAGAGGTATTCATAAGTTTTTCAACACTATGTGCTAATGACATGTATAGCAACAAATATTAAAAGCATAATTATCCTTAAATGAGGTTTTGTGTTTTGCTTAGTTTTTTGGTTTTTTTGGTTACATGGAGATTTCCAGAACCGTGCGTCCCCTAGTTGCATTCTTAGTACTATGAAAAAGCTCTCTACAAGGAGAGGTGCATGGACTTTATTTTGTAGTGTTTTGACTCACTAGGAAGATATTGAATTTTAAAGTTTTTATAAATTAGAAAATTATTTTTACTTTTATATTTTATTATATTGTGGCAACGGCACACGGCTACACTAGTACACTTTAAAATGGCATTTATATTATATACAGATAATTAAAATTCAACTATTAAATTGAGTATTTTTTTGAAGGTGTTCTAAGTAAGTGGCTCATTAGACTCCTTTCATTGTGATTGCACTTGTTAGTCAAAAGCTTGTTGAATTCTTAAAATTTTAGCATTCCGTAATGTTTTGATACAATGCATCCCATGAATCAAATTTTTCTTTATACAATCATTTTCAATGGTTAGCATATTGAAGAAGAACAACTCATCATACTTATGAAGTTTTAAATCAACAACTCAAGCCACTATTTACTATATCATAGAGATTTAAAAACAAGATACATACAAAATACCTTTTATATACTTATGTCACTTATAGCAAATAGCCAATCGTACCCTGTGGATTTAAACTAAACTTCCTCCGTGGATACCAAGGACAAATTATCCTTCCTTCGAGGGAACAAATCGTCCATGTTAACAATGTTATGTTGTCGGAGATTTTGATGTTAGGTAAAAGCACCAGTGATTGATCATTTAAGCAATTTAATATTGTCCACATTAACAGGTGATGGAAATTTTTTCCCATGTAGGAAGATAGGAAATATGGGGATTGCAAAATTCTCAAAATTTTATTCCCAAAATTGAATTTATAGTGAATTTTAGGAACCAAAAGTGCATTTCACTAGTAGCCACTATCTAGAGTCTTCCAATTTCAATCATTCAAAAATTATTTTCCCACTCACTGATTTATACTTTCTTGCTGACTACTTTCCGAACATTTAACATAACCTTGTAGTCCCAACCTTGAAAAAGACCAAAAAAAACATATTCCAAGTTTTGATTGACTACTGGTGCCTCTACCTTACACAAAACAGTGAAATTAGGTTGCTTGAAGAATTAGATTGCTTTATCCCAAGAAAGTTACTTTTATAAGCCACTGAAGTCAACAAATACTTCTATAGATATTTCCATTTGTATACATGGAGGTTCATGAGTCCCAATTACAGCAAAATCTAATTCAAAAATATTGAATTTTTGTATAGTAACAATAAATATTTATATAGTGTCAAATGTTGAAAAATTAGTATGGGGCAACCTAATTTCACTATTTTGTATAGATATGACTAATAAGCATTGAGAATTTACAATTTATTGGTCTATGTGAACTATTGTTTTGGATTATTTAGTTTAAAGCATGCCACTAATTTTCATTCACATTAGTGTATCCTATATTGTTGCCTCAATTAAAATCAAAATAATTTTTTAATTCATGAAAAAACTTTGAAATTCAATATCTTTGACACCATGTGTCTAAACTCCACAAAACAAATATGTGCACCGTTCCTTGCTAAGGGCTTTCCAACGGTACGAAGAATGCAACTAGAGAATGCACAATCTGGGAGATCTCACCGTAACAATTTACAAACAAACAAAACAAAACAAACAACTTCATTTAAGGTATAGAATGATTTGGATCATATTCATGTAAAACGCAAACTCTTTCATGTTGTCTTTCACACTCATTGGAGGTTTATTAGGTAGAATTAGACCAATATTTTAGAATTGTAAACCATTCAAATTGAAATCGTTTATTTAAGCACATATGAAATATTGTGTGTGTTTAAATGCCAACAAACATCAAACATTAAAAAAAATTGTGAAGCATCTTAAATGAATTTTTTAAAATAGGGCCCTTCATATTCCATTCAATATCTTGATTTTAGTATTCCAAGGTAGTGTAACTTCCAATTTTGACTGGAATGATGAAACTATTTTCAAGTTCATAAATATGTAGAAAATGGACAAATTACTATTATTTATTCTAATGTAAACACATCCAACCAAATGTAGTGATGACATCCTACTTTGAATAACATTTGGATGCATTTTGACAAATATTCCAAATTTTTAATTCTAAAATCACAACTTTGCTATAGATTGTCAAAAATGAACTAAGATAGCAACACTCATAACCGTTAGTGTACCCATAATTGATAGTAGAGTTCCCTTAAAGTGTCTTCAAATGTACCTTGAAACCGTGCTCAATGCTTAATTGTGGTTGGTGGGCTCTGATTTTTTTAGATTTTGGTGCTAAAATCAAGGCAGATTTAGTAGACTGTGGTTTAGGGTGCCCTAGGGAGTTGTACTTTGAAAATTCATAGAAAATAGATGCCTTATCCAAAAATTCTATTTTTTTTTTTGAAAATTCATGATTTTCAGTTGCCAATACTAAAAAAATATCATTTCTACAAAAAGGTGTCCAATTATGCTGAATTGCTTATTTCGACGGTTGTGGGTGTTGCTACCTTATATACAGCATTGGAAGTCTGGCAAGATTTGGGAATTTTCAACTATGATCATCAAGGGATAAAGTTGGGTGGAGGAAAACCAGATTAGTGTATAGGTCATGAAGCAAAAAACTCCCTCCTAAGGCCATGAAGTAGTGAAATACTCTTTGACCCTCCAAAAACAAATGATCAGCAAACAACTTTGCAAAACAATGCCAACTACTTCCTTGTATAATTTGGGGGAAGGTTTCCAAAACTCAATTAAGTTTCAACCAAGTGTGATTCCAGATTTTTCCCTCGAATTGGGCGTTACAGAAAGTCCATTCGTCCAATATTCAAGAATATTGAATTACTCCCTTTGGCTTTACTATAAGGTACGAAGCAACGATCTCAAAACTGGCTAAATTTTGCTTGGTTTCTACTTCTTCTTTTTGCCCTCAGTGTAAATTCAAAAAAAATCTTCCAAAAATGAACACTTGGCTAAAAACCCTGAACCTGTTTTGAGATCACTGGTACAAAGTTGTTGTTTAATTCTTGAAGGATGGTGAGGATCAAAAGTGTTCAATGGATGGCTTCATTGTTCACTATAGAAGGACACCGATGAGGACCAAAAGTATTTGAAGGATGACTTCATTGTTCACTATAGAAACAAAGAATGCACCTATTGGTTCAATAGTTAGCTAGCATTTTGGTGACTAACTTGGTCATAGGGATTCACATCCTTTAAGGTTTAACAAATTAAGGGTCAAAAGTCAAAACCGCGACTTGAATTTTTTACTAGAATCATGAATTGCCTTGAAGGATACTAAAAGCCTTCCATGTAGTCAAATTTTAAACTCATGAAATATTAGCGTTCTTCATCTATATTTAGTTTATGAAGCTTTTTGAATGATACTTCATATTGACTTTAATTGATGTCAATTGGTAATCTCTTGCATTTCTAAAATGAAGACTTATTGTGAAGGCTTCATTTAATAGGAAATATGTTTCTAAAATGAAGAGTTATTGTGAAGGCTTCAATTAATAGGAAATCTATACACCAATCAAAAGAGGTTCACAATTGTATCATCTTCTCCAATGATTGCTTGAGCTCCATTCATTGTTATGTCTTTTCTTTTCTTTTCATCGTACTTCTATATTGATTTAATATAAATGAGTTCCACTAATCTATGTTTGTTACCTCAAAACTCTACGCAATTCCCACAAATTGAATGTGTTGTAAGGTAGCTAGACAAATCTCTTCCTCTTATACATTTTACTTTTTCAAATGCACAACAAATGCCTCTTACAAGTACATTTAAGTACCATGTTTAAATTTTTTGGATGATTTTTTCCTTGGTGTGTTTGTAGAAGACTTTTTCCTTGGTGTGCTTGAAGCATTCTTCCAATCCATACTTCCATGTAGGATTTGTATCAAATCTTGGCTTTGTCTTTCTATAGTGCCCTTACCCTAGCAAAGAGAAGTCATGGGAGATACTAAGTGTCTACTACATTACATTTTGCAAGAATGTATTGTGTAAATTAGTGTTATTCTATATCCTCATGGAAATTTTTGTCTTATTTGTGATTTAATTCAAAAAAATTATTTGATAATTATATGTAGGATAATTCCAAATGTATATGGTAAATCAATTGAGTAAATTGAACCTCTCTTGTAAACTTAAATTTTACCCTTACAAACTTAAATTTTCAATCAAGTTAAGTGTTGGAGGTGCACATTAACCCCTAAAGGACCCCAAGCCCACCAGGTGGCTTTTGCAACACTGTTTTTCGCACTCAAGTCCTTTAGGGGTTAAGAACTAAAGGAATTGGAAGATGAAAATAAAGGTCATGCTTGCTCTCACCTTCTTTTATCATCTATCCTTGTTTTTTAATGTCATCCTTGAGTTGTTGCACTCGCATAAACTCAAATCTTGAATCAAATCAAGCATTGAGTGTGCACAGTAGAAGATCAATACAAGTTAGAAAGCAGACAAATACCTCACGTGGATTCATTCCCAAGGCTTCTCTTGCTGTTGTTGTTGCAACAACTTGAGCTTGGGACAGATATGCCGGCTTGGCAAGACTTGGCGCCTTCTGTAAAATTTTCACTTGCTACATAAAAACACCCTTTCCGGCCATTAACAATCTTATAGCACCATCAACTAATTTAAAGTAAAAAAAAGGAGCAACATAAATGCATGTGAAGGACTAGGTAATTGCAAAGCAAGTCAAGTTATAAAAAATAATCGTTGGTTAGGACCTATCAAGCCACATGCGGCAAGGTTGGTACTAACCTACAATTATTTTTTGATGACTTACTTTACAACTACCGGACATAATCTCAATGTAGGAGAGTTGAGCCGTTTGACTTCTTCGATTGCTTAACCACTCAAAACATGCCACAATGGCAAAACTCTCCTTCATTTAGATTTTGTTAGATGGATTCGCACTCACTAAGTTCATACCAATTGGTAATAATAGAAATTTCTCTCAAATTTCTCTCACTGCCAGACTAGTGAAATTTCTATTTCACACCCACCCTGTTGAAAATTTGCAGAAGCAGCAGTGAGCATTATCAATCTTAATCTGCCTCTCCTTAACCAATTCAAACATGCCACAACGGTGAAACTCTCCTGCATTGAGATTATGGTGCGTGTAGATGAATACCTCCTCTTCTAGTTCAGAGTGCTTGCGAGGTGATCTCTTAGTAAACGACACCTTTAGCGAATCAGCAATAAATAGCTCTGCTTCCTTCGTCTCAGGCGACTGCAAAGTGGAAAAATTTGTAAGCCAGACCAGTTGAAGATCCGGCAAATTTGCTAAGACTCTAGACGGCAAAGAATTTAAGCATTTCAAAGGATGAGAATGTGCACCTACAACTATTTGCATTGACAATTAAAACAAATGTACAGAAGGTGACCAAGACTCTAGTCGTAATTAATTTAAACCGATACTAAACTTTCAGGCGTTGCTTAAATGTTACCACATTACCTCAGCAATTAGACTAGATGGGCCCGAGTAAAATTTTCTATCAGCAGCCGCCTTGTGCAAGATAGCTTTCTGTATCTCTTCCTCTACGCGTCTGCTCCTCTCAAGCCTTGCCTTGAATTTTTTGTCGGAGGACATTCCCTGCAGAAAACATTGAAGACTTCAAGTATTTGATCCCTACATAAAGCTTTGTGAGAATATAATCTGAAAGTATGAGAGTAGAACCGGAAAGTATGAGGTTAATATTGACTTATTATGATGTCTCGATCGCCTTTAACAAACTTGACCGCTGACCACTAGTTGGAATTATAGATGAATATGGGTCTAACGTACAATGGTCCACAAACAAAACTTATGAATATCATTGTGCCTTTCCAGACGAGACAAATTTAGCCACTAATCTTTAGCTTACAAGTGGGCCATTGTCATGCACGGCATATATCAATTTGTCAGAGTACCAACCATCCTTAACCAGCTTGTCAGTTTTCACCAGATACCAGTTTTGGCCTGCTCTTTGGGCTCTCATGGCAGCTTGCAAGATTGGTACCGATCGTGGTGAGCACTTCCCTGACCCATTGTAAGTCACCGTACGAGACAATGGCGTGTCCCACAAAAACACCTGTAAAATTTTGCATCAAATATTTTCCGATTCAAATGCTTCCACCCCACAAAAAAAATAAGAAGATGTATATGAAATAGATTCTTCTTTTTTCACAAAAATTCCGAGGGTTTCGAACTAAAATCGGGTTTTAACATGTGACTTAAGAGATTCATACGATGGTGTTAATGTTGATGTTCTGATTGGATCTTTTAAGATATACCTTCCTCAACTTTTGCATCTTTTCAAAGGCGATTAGATTCGGGTGGTAATTGATCGGATTGTCACCAAGATCTAGAGTCTCCAATCGAGAAAATGCTCTCACCTCGAATGCAATCTGCAAAATGGTACAACAAGCCGTGAAAATAAGCAGTCTTGAAATTTTCAAATGGAATAAATAGGACACAACTTTTCCTTCACAAAGCCTTGGGCCTATAATAGTGGACATCTCATACTCACTTGGTCTGGAATACATTTGATGTGGTTCTTGTGCAGGTTTAGCGTCTCAAGCCACGGAAGCTGCACAAAGAGACATTATACTATCAGGCATATACTGTATGAAGGCTTCTAATATTTGATCATATTGCTCTATGAAAACAAAGATGCAAGTGGATCAAGGCAAGGATCATGGCACCCTGCTTAGCGACACGAGGCACGTGGATGATAGATTGTTCCTTGCTGCAGACAGCGTTTCTAAGCGAACAAATGCTCCTGTTTTTGTAGCCTCGGATGGAATCAGCTCCAAGTTATTGTTGTTCACATTTAGTTTACGCAATGAAGGCAAGCAAGAAAGTGCTATCATAGCCGTATCTTTTAGAAGGTTGTAAGAGACATCTAGAATCTGCACATAATTAAGCTAACTTAGAGGTTCAGCTATTGATAACCAGTGTGTCAGCTGCCCAGAAGACATTCGTACTCGTATCTAAAAATTACGACTTTGAAATTCATTCAGATACAAACAACTTGTGACTGAAAATGGAGAAATTTCCACAAATTGAAATTGGCTCACGAAATAGGCACTGTTTTTGTGAAGTACCTCAAGCTCTTGGAAGGAACCTTCAGGAATTTCCAACTCCGACTGTTGATTGCCCAACAAAATAAGCTTTCTCAGAGCAGTGAGTGCAGTAAGGCTCATCTGCACGGCAATCAAATAGAACTATGAAGTAGAAATTCAAGCAAAAACAAATTAGATTGTCTTGTAATACATGAGATTGATTATAACATAATTTGTTATAATCTCTTGACATCCACAATTGGACTAATAGAACATACTTCCAGATATTTCATAGTGTAAAAGTACGCAAATAAATACCAAAGAAACGTGGTTTCCTGAGAGATCAAGACATCGAAGAGACGTGTAGGATGCCAACTCCTGGGAGATCACATTGCCAATACCCTTATTTGCCAAGCAAACATATCGCACATTGCTGACTTCTTCAACCCCAGCTTCTTGAAGCTGCCAGTGGCCAACTGCAATTTGTCAGCCTTACAAGTATTGGTGAGAGAGTGCCGCAGCAGGAATTAGAATGCCTAACCTGTGCGACTGCAACCAGGTGAATAACCATAAATAGGTATTCATCTGTGTCATTCAATTCGGTGGTTAGAACGTTAGAACCATAATTATGCAGCAATGTGTTGTTCTTGAATTCAACACAGTTCAAACAAAAATGGATTGCATTCTATGCTAAAGGATTGACATAGTAGGCTAACATTGTGTACCGGACTTTACAAATAATTCGCTGTTCAATATGGTATCCGCGGCATCTTGTAGAAACATTTTGTGGGATGCTTGTTTGGGTGAACTTGCTGCTGTTTGCGGTCGTCGTTTTCGTTTTCCAAGACTGGAAGTCCTTAGTTGTGGAGTCTTTTTCCTCATTTTCTCCATCCTCCTTGCCTCCAATTGAGCCGCAAGCTCTAGATCAATCTTCATTTCGCGTTTTGGTTGCTTTGTAGGAGGAGAGTGTAAATGGGTAAACCTCAATCCGCGTTGGGAAGTGGGTTGGGAAATGGATTTCCTCAAAACGTACCAAGGCCTCTCTGCAGTATTGGATGGTGTGACAGATGCAATCGAGCATAGCTGATCAAGCCTGCATATAATGTGATGAAAAATTGTGAGTAAGATAACCCTAATCCATGCAATAGCATTCTAAGATAGAATCTCCGAAGATGATTCCCGTTAGAGGCTACCACACAATCTAGAAAAGTAAAATCATTGATTCCTCCAAGGTACAATTACAACGCTTGAAACTAAATCCAATGTTGCCTCTAGTAGAGTATCGGCATACCAAACCTAATTAGTACATGCTGACCAAGTTTTCATGAGCTTAGCTGCATCAATGGACAAGTAATAAGGTGAGGGTGCAAAATGATACTTACATTTGTTCATCCCGTATCTGAGAGTCTTTTAGGCTCATTCGCGAGCCAGTTCTGCAACTTGCACTATCCCCGCTCTCGTTTGGAACATGTTCTCTGAAGAAATCCGTCATCCACCGGTAGAGGTCAGCCTGAGTTTCTGCAGGGACAGTTGCCGGTCTTTGGGGGCGGGGAGAAAAAGCATAGTGAGGCGGTTCTTCCTGGAGAAACTGTGCGCTAAATTGGGTAGGACGTCGTGGTGTCTCGGGTGTTTTCCTAATAGCGGACGAGAGGTCGATGGCTTGCAAAGGAGGAGTGCCTTTGAGCGACCTCGTTGTTCGTGCCACGCGAAGGTTTTGGATGTGCTCCATTTGCATCTTCAGATACATCTTGGACCTTGTACGATGCTCCTTCAACTCTTCTGGAATTCTCTTTTTGGGTGGAAGAACCGCGAAAGACCCTACGGGTCGGACCGCAAACATGTTGGCTGGGGCGCTTCGCGGTGGCAACCCTAACAGCTTTGCCCTTCGTGATTCCTTTTTACACTGCTGCTCTGCGAACTCTAAGAATCTTTGAAATTCGTTTGCTAGAGATCTTTCGTGTGAGTCAATGTAGCGCACCGAATGACGGGTCAACAGCATCATCTTCCGGAGTTCAGCGGTCGCCCGTAATGCCTCATCTCGTCGTCGCACGAACTCCTCCAAGATGTCATCGCCAAGCAGGTTCACATAATCTTGTTTGTTTGCCCATTCTTTTTTCTCTTCTTTTTCTATTGGGTCCTTCCCCTTCTTTGAGCTTGGTTTGCTAGGACCCGTGAATCGTGACTGTCGGCCGTTTGAAAGTCCCACATCTGAGGCCATGACTGAGTTTTGTGAGGGTGGCCGGAGGTCTCAACGTGCTCAGTTGCGCAAGTCTATGTCCTCCCTCGGTGCATTTCTTTCCAAATCATGCTTTAATACTGTACCGCTGATGCTTACTTGTGAACACAATCTCTTGGCTCAAGAATCTCCTCCTCTTATTGAGCTCAATCAGCGCTGCATGCATGAAAGGTCGTCGACATTTTTCAAAGAAAGTGATACAAGCACAACCGTCAACTCCGATACTATTACAAAAGAAAACTTTCTGGCCACGATGTGGTGAGTGGATTCCTCCAAACCATCGTGTTCATCTATTTATTCAATATTGATAGCTGTTAAAAAGTAAAACGACTATAAAAACGAAAATCATTACCATTCCTAGTTTACTAGAGCCTTGTTTGTGCAATGTCACAAATTGCAACGAAAGTCACGCCAATTTAACGACATTTTCGATGAGCTTGAGAAATTAAAAAACAGTAGGAGTTTTTGGATCCATGAAATCAAACAACACTTCAAGAAGAAGAAATTTTTGAATCTCTCCTTTACTCAGACGTTCCCCTCGCGAAGTATGAATCTATTTTGGTCTTCCAGTCGTTGGAACAGTCTCTCTGAAGTTCATGAGGTGCGCCTAAACAGAATTTATCTCAGAGCAAGCATCACTCCGGACTCTCGGATCAATTCATTGTAATGGAACTCATGAACTTCAAAGAGATTATTCCTAAGATTGAAAGACATAATCAGAGGTCATCCTTGTCCGGCGTCACAAATTCTCTTCTGGAAATTTTGAGAAGGAGTGATCACCTAAATTTCTTGCATTCAATATGAAATTTCTTGCAGTCAATTGGAGTACCTGCGAATGGCTCAGGTCAGTCCCTCTCTTATGTGCGCATCCCAAGTCTTTTCTTCCAGGCATCTGTCAGAATAGTCTCAATAGTTTTTCTAATTTTCTTCCTCGCGACATGCAAAATGTTATCTTCCTAATCACAAACAACAATGCTCAAGACACCAATTAAATGGCAGATGTTTTTATATCCTGCAAAACTGCAAATGAAGAACATACGTTTGAAGGCGAACTACCAAACATGTGCAGCATCTTAACCTTACCAACAAAGCAGCTGAGGCCGGCTGAAGCTTAGCCATGGCCATGCGGAATCATCGGAACCGAAGCGTTTGAGTAGTAAACGAAAAGTCACATGAGTATCATAGTTTAGTACAAGCGTCGTCTCTAAACTCTCTTGTTTCCGTTCCTATTGATGGTAAACTGTGTATTCAACTCTAACTTAATAGCTACTGTGTCCAAATTTTTCGACTGGTTGGTTTAGGTCTCCATGACAGCAATGCAGTGAATGACCTTCCAACCTAAAGGCAGTACAAAACACACGGATGGTGTGTTTTGCAACGACAAAACACATAAGCATTCAAAATTATCTGAGCCAGTCGCGCAGAGTCTTTAACCAATTACTTAAAGGCCAACTACATTGTCGCACATTCAGGCATCATTTCCAAGATAAATTTGGCCTGTTAAATTATACATGAGTTCTTATTTTATTTTTCTCATTACATGAGACTATGCGTTGTTTATCAATGTGGAAAAATAGGGGGGGTAATGTCGCTTCGAAGATTAAGAACGCAGTAACCATTTGAAGAATTAGGAGAGTCTGACGTGAGGATTGGTGAGGTAATAGCCAACGCATATGTGAAGTTCGTGATGGAACACTTCCACGGCTCTAGCTGCCATTAATACCGGTAAGCATATAGCACCCGCGGTTTAATTTGCATTTATACCTTCGCCAATACTAGGAAGTCATCGGAGAATGAAACTAAAGGTAAATCATGTTACATGAGGAATAGATTCTACACAATACTGTGCCTATCTAACGGGAGGCCAGACACTTCTTCATCGCGACGGCTGCATCCATTCGTGCAGTATACATGTCTATGATGAAACCAAAAGTATGCTTAGTTGAACCAATACCAAAGGAGACTATCATTGACGGAAAAATTAGAGAGCATGAAACATCCATAGAACTAATCCGTGTACACAGGAAGCAAAAATTGTGTCCAGACCCTGAAAGCAGTACAAGACACAAGGAATCGTGTGCGAAGCAGCGACAAGTTTATGTAATTGAGGTGGAAAAGCCTGAATTGTAATCCAGGGCACAAACTACAAACCATGTTAACCTAATCTGAGAAAGGTACACAAGATTTGGATGTTATCTCACACACCCATGAAACATAACCTTGACAGGTTCACGCCTGCGCAAGCTCAACTGTCTACTTGATCTTCTTCTTCGGGCGAAGTTGGTTGCTGTGTCCGCACTTCTTCTTGCGGCAGTTCACAGCACGAGGATGGAGACGAGCGTAGCACCTTCACAAATCAATTCCACGACATGGTTTAGTCCCTAAAAGACTGCTCAACATGTAAGAGGCTTCCTAATTTATTATTTTTAAAACGGCAATTTTGAGAAACAAGATGAGTGAAACATGATGGTACTCTTCTTTCAAGCTACGTTTTACCATTCTTCCTTATAATGAATAATCTTAGGTCCAGTAGACACAAGAGAAATACATATAAGTACAGAAAGGGCTCCACAATCGCTAAGTGGTTAGAGATTTGAGAAGATGAGTGGCATAACGACTGACTACACAGTAATAAAATTATTTCTTAACCTCATCAACAACGAGACGACTAAATAAGAACTCCTGCAACAAATTTCAACCCTAAGCCTACGCTCTAATTCAGAGAGCCTGTCATTGAAAGGCAGGACTCTCCAAGTTCACGGCTATTACATTCCAAACCTAAAGATTCAATCATGAAACCCAGCAGAGGCACCAAAAAAGGAAACCCTAAACTTACTTCCTGCAAATCATCTTCTCCTGGTTGTACTTCCGGGCCAAAGCCATGAGCGAGGGCTCGATGATACCCCCGCGCAGACGCAGCACCAAGTGCAAGGTGGACTCCTTCTGGATGTTGTAATCGGCCAAGGTGCGGCCATCCTCGAGCTGCTTGCCGGCGAAGATGAGGCGCTGCTGGTCCGGAGGAATTCCCTCCTTGTCTTGAATTTTCGTTTTCACGTTGTCGATGGTGTCAGAGGACTCGACCTCGAGCGTGATGGTCTTGCCCGTCAGGGTCTTCACGAAGATCTGCATGGTGAACAGCTCCGCTTCCACGCGACGACGAAGACGATGGAGGAAAGGCCGACTCCGGAGCCTTTCTTCGGATTTGTAACACCTCCAACCCAGGGTTAGGGTTTCGCAGCGGGAACTTGCGAACTCTATTGAGAACAGCCGTTGGGAACACTTTAATTTTGGCTTAGAGGACGGACTGGTGACCGTGGAAATCATCCCTTTGTATATCGTGTGAATCATTGGCTTAAAATAAAATGGAAAAGCACTGATTAGAAGTCAAACTACTGTAGAAGACCTCCCCTTTTCACAACAAAATTCTGAGGATGAATAGTTTCACTTCTATCCTACTAGAAGACCTCCCTTTTTCACAACAAAATTCTAAGAATGAATAGTTTCACTTCTATCCTACTACAGTAGAACCTTCCTAAGTCGATCTTCTCAAAGTCGATAAACCTCTAGAAACGAATAGGGTCGGGCAGTCCCAACTTTGGGAATAAAATAAGTTGTAGCAATAAATGAGAGCCTACCAAGGAGTTGTGGTGGACCTAGACCTTGTCAAAAAAAGGTAAAATATTCTTTTTAATAAGCTTCTTGGTCATGATGCTTCCTAAAAATGGGGCACATGTCCCCTTACAAAACCTTCATGTATAGTGCAAACCCTCTCTAAAGCAATCAACCACTCTAAACTAATCTTGTCAAGCGGTTCCGGCCCGATCAATTTAGAGAGGTTCCATTGTAGAAGGATTCTCTATCATCCATCAAACGCCAAATGTCCCCCACAACGTTTATGAGTTAAGGATGAATTGGTATTGGTGACCATAGAAGTCATCCCTTTGGATATTGTATGAATCATTGGCTTAAAAATATGCAAAAGCCTTCATTGGAAGTCAAACTACTGTAGAAGAGTAGAAGACCTCCCGCACATCAAAATTCCAAAGACGAATAGTTGCAATTTTGTCCTACATGCAAGGATTCTTTATCATTCATCGGCCAGAAAACCACTGCAACCTTGTTAAAGTTTTAATGTGCTTGTTTAATCCCGTAATGATAAACTCACCCACGGTTAGAGAGAAAATATAAAACACAAAGAGGGTATGATTTTAAATTCAACCGTTTGCACCAAGGGGGAGAATGTTCACCCTAAACCAATGTGGCACATGGCATGGGAGGTCCGTCAAATCATAATGTCTTTGAAGTTTAAAATTTGCATCCATATAAAATAATAATAATTTAAAAATAATTAAATATTTTAAAAAATGATGAGCGGGTATTTAAATCTCGTAAAGAGGATAGGATAATAGAGATTTTTTTATTAATCTTTGCTTGCTTCTTGAGGGTTATATTTCCTACCGTTGTTTTTAGGGATTTATAATCTTTGAGAGGAATCTTTATTTTTATGTAGGTTATATTTTAAATTCATGTAAATCCCACGAGATTAAAATTTATAATCCCTTTTTTTTACATTTGGTATAAATGTAAAATAAGTGCAAGTGGTCAATTGAAATACATCATTTAGAGGGGGTACAGTTAGGACCAAACCAAGAAAATAAAAAACAATGATCAATTAATAAAAAAAAACTTTGAAATGTCCTAGTGTGACAAATTAATTAGAAAATTTAGAATTCTTCATTTTTCTTCTCTTGGAACAAAGTGTGAAGAGAGATTTAGGCTCCATTTGCACCAAAGAGATAAATCTTAACTTTGAGAGAGATAAAATAATGCCATTATTATTAACCCTTGAAAGCCCCTTGGGTCCTTGTATACAATGTGTATTTAGCTTTTTAACTCTTTAATTGTGGTTTAATATATCAATTGTGTTACATTGTTATTTATATTCTATCATGATCATTAATTTACTTTGAAGTGAAATGTATTTGGTCAATGTTTTTCTCATCAAATACCACCAAATGCAAAATATATTATACAACCGCAAAGGGCCTTCAAGCCCTTCTAGGGTTATGGATTGACATTCAAGGGAATATACTAGTAGACAATAGTTCCATTATATTGACCTTTTGATTTTAGCTAGTTTATTTTCTCCCTTTCCATGGATAAGATCTTATCCTTTAATGTAAATGTAGCTATAGGAAGAAGTAGTATTTTTCTACAACTTTTAGGATGCAACTCAACTTAGTGAACAAAAAAATCAATTTTTAAACAAAAATGGATGGAAAGTCATTAAAAGGATAAAAATTTAAGGCTAAAAGTGATTGTTTTTATATCTATAGGATTTATAATAGATTGTTTTGGAAGCCTCTTAAAATAATATGTATCAATAAATAAATAAACAAAAAAAATCTATTTTAGAATCAATGATAAATATTAGCTTCCAAAGAAGACTATTTTTTTTGTTTGGAAATTTAGTCAGGTAACTAGCAAGAAATCTTTGAAGAAAATTATTTTGTAATTATTATCAAATTATAGGTCAATTAGGAGATATTGAATCAATTTACACAAAAATGTTATATTTAGTTGAATGGGGATAGCATTTGCTATGAAATTTCACCTATTCCAATGTAGTATAATTAACTAAATTCTAACAAAGTCTTCATTTATGCCGGCCTTTGGGCCACCGTGAAAATGAAAATGTCTTAAATTGTTTACCTCCCCTAATTTCTTTCTATAAGGGTCTTTTGACATGTTACTAATATGACCGTAAGCTATCACTATTAGACATGGCATAACATAATTGTAAAGAAATCGAACATTTTGTGAATCATTTTGAATCTTTTAAAAGACAATTTAAAGATGTAACTAGGTGATACTTCAAAGTTTCTTCTAGTCTTGAATTAAAATTTTGTGATTTTCATGTGTCCACAAGTAAAAATAATATCAAATTGTATTTTAGACTCAATCTTTGCACGTGAGCTTAAATGAATGCTTTCAAATAGTTATACTTATTCTTCTATATACTCTTTAGCCCTCAAAAGACAAATTAGTGACCATAGAAATCATCATTTTTGATACTGTGCAAATCATCTACTTTAAAATTTAAAAAACTACTCATTGGAGATCAAACTATTGTGTGAGATCTCTCTTTTTTGCCCAAAATTCCAAAGATGAACAATCACACTTTTGTCCTACATAGATGGATTCTCTGTCATTCATTAGCCAAAGAAATGGCCACAACGTCCTTCAAGGGTTAAGGAAAGATTCAATAGTGATGATTGGAAAAAAGTTTGAACAACTTTTCTAAACTTTGACTATTTTTTTGTTTTGTATATACTCCAAGAAGTTCAAAAAATGGCCTGGGCATTTACGGATAAAAATGATAGATGCCACATGCTGAATCTAGCCAATAATCGCCAGGTCTTACCAAAAGGGAATTTCTCTACTCAAAATAGTGAAATCAAGTTGCCCCTCACTAATTTCTCAACATTCTACACTATAAAAATAATTATTGTTTCTCTACAAGAATGCACGACTTTTGAATTAAGTATTGTTGTGATTGGGACTCATGAACCTCCATGTGTACAAACAAAAATATGTATAGAAACATTTGTCGACTTTGATGGCTTGTAAAGGAACTGTCTTGAAGTAAGGCAACCTGATTGTCAAGGCAACCTAATTTCACTATTTTGTGTAGATGATGCAGGTCAATGAGTCCTTCGGAATGATGCGAGCTTCAAGAAAACAACCGAGAGCTTCATTCATAAGAGGCAATCGGCATCAAGCGCACGAGAACTCAAATTTGAGGTGAAGCTCCCTGCTGCTGGTATTAAATTGTTACATTACATTGCATCAAGGCAAACGTTACATGAAATTTGTCTAGGTTTGCAACCAGTGTTTCTTTGTGTTGGAGTGATGAGCGCTTAAGAATTCCACTGGGAGTTTTAATTCATTACAAGTCGTACGACGCAGCAAGAGACAATCGGCATCAAGCAGACGAGGACGCAATATGATTTGAAACTGCTGCTGCTGGTGCTGATATTAAATTGTTACATAATTGAATTGCATCAAGGCAAACGTTACACGGATTTTGTTTAGGTTTGCAACCAGCGTTCTTTGGAGTGATGCGAGTTTTAAGAATACCGCCGGGAGTTTCATTCATTACGAATCTTACGACGCAACAAGAGCCGATCGGCGTCAAGCACAGGAGGACATAATTTGACGTAAGACGGCTGCTGCTGGTCCCTTATTTAATTGTTTACATTTCGATTTGCACCAAGGCAAGTTGTTACATGAAATTTGTTTAGGTTTACAGCCAGAGTTCTTTGGAGTGATGCGCGCTTTAAGAATACCTAAGGGAGTTTCATTCATTAGTCATACGACGCAGCAAGAGACGGTTGGCATCAAGCACACGAGGACGAAATTTGATTTGAAACTGCTGCTGCTATTGTTCCATTGATTTGCATCAAGGCAAACGTTACATGGAATTAATTGTTCAGGTGTTCAACTAGAGCGAGAACAACGTGCTTAAAACAGAGTGTGAGCCACTATCGACGAGGTATCCGGTGATTGTAGCCATTCCGCCGGGGCTGTCTTCAACTACAACATAAGAGCCGTCTTCGATGTCGACTGTCGTGGATTGACGCGTTGCGGTGATGGTGAAGACAGCAAAATTGTTGTGGCATCCCCGCACATTGACGAACTCTTCATTCTGCCCTACGGGCTCCTTCTTGTACACCACCTTGTATTGCAAACATGGACTAATGACGGTCACTGTGAAATGGCTCGTGGCTTGGTTGAGGATTATAATCGCTCCTTCCCCCCCTTGCGCTCCACATGATCATGGAGAGCGTCATTACAGCCATAAACGGCCAGATCCTCTGCATCTTCATAATCTCTAAATTATTATGTGCTGTCGACTGTGAATGTTGTGCAGGAGGTTGTTTTGTACATGTGTGGTTCACAGCATCATAGCCTTGAAAGCCTATTCCGGTCAAGGCAAGCAATTGATGGCAATTTTAGCTCACTGGCAGTATGACAAATTTTCCTCAGTCGAAGAGGCTGTTGAACCGGTTCAGATACGTGTTTTACCCCGTTGTGCATAACTCTAAGTTTCGTCCAGTACTTGGATCAAGATTATTCCATCAGGTTTGGCTGTCACTTTAGAAACAATTGAGAAAGACTTGTGCTTATATAAGCTGCTTACGTCCACAAATGGTAGCACTGTAATGCAGAATAGTTCATGCGGAATTACTTCCGGAGTGGATTCTGCACGTCGTAACAATTGTATAGGTCCAGAAGCATGGCTAGTTGATCAGCTTAGTGTACTATGGCTATCAATCTCAATGGACCTAAAGAAAGAGTTGAATTCACTACCTATGGGTGTAGAAACGAAGAATTGGAAGCCTCAAGTTTTCACATTTCTGTGAGGTCTTATATTGGAGCACTGAGGAATCGCATTGTGTAGTTCACCAGGTCTGCACTTGCACGAGTAGGTGAGTAGGAGTGTAGGACGGTGAGGTTGTGCGAGTTGTAGGTAAAATGAAATCTTTGCCCTAAATTGCGCGCCACGATCTCTAGTTTGATTCTTCCCTGCATCCAGTACTCTCATGACTCAGATAATCCGCTGGAGATCCAGTGATTCTCAGGGGATTCCCTCAGAAAAGGTCTGTTCGAACTTCGAAGCTATGTGTCAATGGACGCGAAGCCAAAGCGGAAGCTGGAGTTCATGTGAGCAGTCTATAGCGGATTCAGAGGCCGCAGTATCTTTTCACCACGCATTCAAGTATTGGTACTTCACCAGATGCACGTAAGCAAACGGGTACCAGATGAACCAACTCACTGATTCTCTTTGGATATAGTGAACTGCTCTCAGAAATTGACTTGAATCTTGCAGTTGTGAGCACTATGTTATATGAGCACTTGAGAAAATACACTGCATTATGATAAGGTGACCGGAAGGTTGGACTCTCGTGAATTCTGCCATGCTCAACCAATCCTGGATGTAATGAAACAGAGGTGCCTCCCATATTATGGAAGAACTAAGAACATGAATATTGACTGTGCAGTATATGAAACAGGAATAAAAAAACAATCTTATCACTTGCAGAGGCTCCGATTCAATTCCAAAGACAATCGGATTCTACCTGTTACTCTGCGACTATATTGAGTCAAATATGTGTGAATGAGTGATTATGGTGGGCACCAAATACTCCGGAATATCGGAGTAGAAGCGGTGCCAAACTACCATACTCACAGCTCCTGTGCTAACAAGGTAACAACAATAATTTCATTGTACAACGCATAAGTTTACTGGTACAAATACAACTGGCCAAGGACAAGCCAGTCTTATCAAACGTGATCTTTGCCTTTCACCTCAGCTCAAATTTTGACCTGCACAAATAGGACAGAAGAAGTTTAGAAAAAGCAATCTGGAAACAGTTGCAGATTTTGACTTCTAACCGTTCGTCACCTGCATTGCTCATTGTTGAAATGTCAGAATAGTGCATACGTGTGAAATTCTAATATTTGCAGTCACTCTATCCATACTCAAACTTAACTAGATAGGTGCTGATTTGTTTTTTAGTTTAAAGAAAATAGGACAGCAAGAGGATGGGCGACATACGACATGCACATGCTGCATCTTCAGCATTACGAAACTATCTCAACCGAGTCTATTATTACGTGAATAGTGATACAAATTTCGAGGGAGACAACTTAGTACAGATGTCACTCCAGGCTGTCTCTATATAAACATAGAGGATCACACAACTTGTCAACGGCGTTTACTGAAAATAGCCAGATCCATGAACCGAGTTCGTAGAGTCGAGTCCCAAAATTCCTCCTACAGTTTTATAACAGCCTTGAAGAGTAATGATACTCGGCAACTTCTAAGGAGGAAGGGCCTTGTATTCTTCACATCTGCGTCTAACGCCATGGTAAAAACGTAGAAAGGCTCCATATATTCTATATTTAAAATTTTGGAATCCAAAGAACCAAAATTACAATAGAATGATCCACATGAGGATCATCACATGATCGTGTGACCACCCTAAAAGGGAAGTTTCAAAAGCAGGGGTCGGTTGCGAATTGGGCGAATGGCAGGTTTATCCGGTTAAAATAGTTTTGTTACTACTTCTACTCTTGGCACCAGATTCATTAACCCACTTTGAAACTTGGTCCTGCAGAGGATCTGAGATTGCAACTGAGGGGCAATAGAACGAGGAGAAAAAAATGCGTTACCTCTCGAGAAGGTTCTTAAGGCCGCACTCAGGATAGCTGGAAATGGGCGGCAAGGGTGGAATTCTCAGCTACGGGACCCAGCCGGGCAGTGAAGCTGTTAACGGGTTGCAGTCTTCGACTAGGTGCGTCCGCTGCTGGTGCTTGTTCAATTCTCGGCACATTCTTGTTGTGCGATCTGTGCAGGAAAGGCTGGCAAAACAGAATACATCAACCAAGTTAGACATTTTCTAATAGGGTACCCGCTAAAGATCAAGAGGACAATTTATTGGCACTGTGCTGAACTATTAAGGACGTTGAAATCTCCAACGACAACGATAACAGCATTTAATCCCAACAAAATGATATGAACTGTGCAGTGACAAATCGGAACGTACCAAGCAAGGGGACAAGATGGAGCGTTTCGATGATTTCTCGGACTTCAATACCCTCAGCCTCACATCAGGTGTGTGCGTATGCTGCGCCTTGTCCAACTTTTGCCCGCGCTGCAAGTCCACACTAAACCTTCCAGATATTCCCAGATCCAAGTACCCACTGAGAGCTCTCCCAGACATTTCACTCAGGAGACTGCCAGAGAAACCAATGCAATCGGCCAAATTTCTAAACTCTTTCAAACTTCGGCTCGAGACAAACTCCGAACCTTCTCTTAATCCTAATGAGATGTGGGAACCGTCGCTGTCCGAAATCGAACCGTCCTCAGGGTCATGATAGACGTCACTAAATTGAAGGTCATCGGTCTCAGAATCAACGACAGAGATGACGGTTTTGTGCAGGGAAGCTCTACTCTCAGATCGCTCTCGTGCAGCAGCAATGCTCGGGGACTTGGCGGCTTCTTGAAAGAGAAATGAGGAGGCTATGGGGCTTTCAAATGGGAAGTCTTCCTCATCATTTTTCGCCCGAGCATCCTTCGCAATTGTGCAACAGAATTTACAGTCAGTTTAATGGAAATAGCACGAGTCCGAACATCGAACATCAAATCCAAAATGCAGGGAATCCAAACAGAATTAGGAAATAAACGATGAGTGAGCCAAACATGTACCTGTTGGTGTCTGCTTATTTCATCGTTCGCTTGTTCCATATCAGGTTCATGTAGGTCTGGCTCGGCCGCCACCTCCATTTGTAAGCGACCTGAACAGGCCCACACAGAGCTCTTTCTCCCCGATCCAAGATCCGGCCACCAGCTTCGCCCCGAATTCAACTCGGATCGCGTACTCTTCCTGACGGCTCTCGAACGCATTGTACCTCCATCATAGCTCGCTGTTAACGAGGTTGGCATGATGGAGTCCACTTTGCCTTGACGGGTGCTTTTCCTAACAGAACGACCCGGGACAGTGGCATGTCTCCTGTTGACAATTGTTGACACTGATCTGAGCGGTTTCGGTACAAGAGAGAGGTTCCAGGAGCTGCTGTTCGACGACCAGCGCTCGTGAGAGGGTTTTTTCTTTCCATGGCCGGAAGTGTACCCATCGCCAAGATCGGGATCATGTGGACCGTCGTCAGGTTCCAGCCACGCGACTTCGCTTGGGCCTTCAAGATCATCGTCATCCATGGCGTCCTCCGTCAGAGCTGAAATGGACATCAGATACTGAGCTAACTGACTTTTGGGACGGGGAGTAGAGGGGTCAATGGGGCCTAATTTCGCAGCAGCCGTCAAGTTTGCATCCTCACTTCTACTCCGCAGCGACTGCCGCTTCGATTTGCCGCGGAAGGAGCGCTCTGACGACGTCGGTGATTGCGGACAGTCAAGCGTACTCACAGGGGAGTCGCTTAATTCATCACCACCGGTGATAAAATCACTGCGAGTGTCCAAATTGGCATTGGAGTGTGCGCCCCGGGTACTGCATTGCTGCAACCTCGACTGCCCCACTAGCCTTTTAAATATCCTCTCTATATTTTCGCTCCCACTGTCACCTGCCAGATCCTTGGCGAGTTGCTGGTTATCGAAGGTGAAATGCGCGGCATTCAGCTGGCAGCTACTTACCGGATTCGGACAAGGGTAGAGCAAGCCACTGGGAATTCTTGAACTCCTTGCATTCGCTTGCGAATTATCCCTATTCAAAGGCTGCGAGTATAAAAGTCCGCTATTCCCTCTGCTGCCTGGTGGGAGCGTCAACGGCGACCATGGTGAGTCATTCTTTGCCTTGGACTGCGAGATGGGTTTTCCGGGTTCTGATTCCCATTTGAAAGGCACAGCGCTACTAGAGAGCATCGATGACATTGAGGATTGTCTGCTGAAAAAAAGGTCCCTGTCGTCGGCCATGATGTGCACACCCATGAGGGCCGATTTCAGATTCAGTTGCGCTCCTCGAGGCTCTCGAGGTTCGATTTCGTCAGCGAATTTATCATGGCGCTGAGAGGATGCTAATTTCTCGAGCTTCGATTCCCATCTGCTATATGAACCTAATCCTCTGGATCTGACACTCTTTGCTATGTTTCCAATTCTACTTCCTGTGATAGGTCGCAACCCAGCTTCGTCCAGCTTCATTTCCTTCAATCGGTCCATGCCTGCTTCGGCACCTTGCCCCTTACCCCTTGCCACGAGTACAGCAACGAGACTACACTATTCAGTCACTGGTGCCCGTCAATTTAAGCTACCTCCTAGTTCAATATTCCAATTTCGCAATTCCACGACCACAGGTGCCTGCGAAGGAAGTATCGCTTAGACCAACAAGCCGGTAATAAACCTTGGAGAACTGTAAGTATTTTCAATGCTTCCAACCTACGTCACCCGGGACGTCACCTTCTGCAATAATTAGCAAGCCTGGAAGAAGCTGATCTCAACTTCGGAATGGAGTGCGCGCCTACTTATTGAAACTCTTTCAGAGCACCGAGTCGATGATTATCAACTACCGCAAGGTGCTCTGAAGAAACTTTGAAAGGGAAACTAAAGCATCGCCGGAGTCCTTCTCCAAGCACTATCCTGGTCATCCGCTCTCCAACTTCAAAGAAATCAACGTCGGATACCACGGTACCTGCTTCTAAACTAAAACACTCGACGGTGAATCTTTTCCCCTGCACATTGTATCTTCATGTTCACTTTTCAGCCCACCACTGTGCCCGCTCTGAAAGCATGGTTCTCGAAACTGTCCTTGTAATAGAAGACCGATTTTGCCATCAAATCTGATGAACCTGGGTTTTCCTTTGAAAGATTCCATGCAATGGCAACACACGCAAACCAGTGAATGAATACCTTGTTATAACCGTGGAATCTCGTTTTTCTGACTCCAAAGGCTCCACAGCGGTCACATCTCGAAAAGACACAACAAGACTAACTTACGAAGTTCATCAATGACAACAAAATCAAGACGTCTCAATCGTTCTCTAAGCCTACAACTGAATTCTGCCTTGAAAAATCGACTCCAATGGTTCCAGTCCAGTCTATAAAACCCAGTACTGTAATGCTACATTACAGCACTGACACCACGTCAAAGATCGAATGCCTCACACTGTGAAAGAACAATTTCCACCGACCGTTGCGTGACACATCCAACCTTGAGAAGGAGGAGCGGAACAGCATATGAGGCCCCAGGAGAAAGGGAAGGGGAAGACACGGAGAGCCCGGCAACGTCCATCGGCGGCGGCGACGACAAAGGAAGCCCACGTTCTGGTGCACGACTGAAAACTATAATAACATCCGACACATTCTTCTCAACAGCTACCTAAATTCATGGCTCCTCGTTGGCAACGCTACAGTAGACGATTTTACTGTACCCGTTTTTGTCGCAACTAAAACCTTATTAATATCAAATGTAAAATCATTGCAAGGGATCCATATTGCTTTCTTTAGGTTCTTCCCTTCCTTTCTTTCTTTTTTCAGGTCAGCAAGCTCAAGGAAACCTGCAGTGATGCCGGGATCGATGCATTGCTTAAGGATTTTTATGGCTGGGTCCCGAAAACATGAGAAAAAGCTTCAGCTATGGTGGGAAAATGACACACCTAGGCTCGAAATAATCAAAGTTCGAACGGAGGAAGCATCATCAGGAGAGGCCCGCTCACTCGCGCTGAGGTAATCACTGTGCATTGCTATAATATTATAAGCCTCATTGCACTTATTGCCAGCTGCAGACGTCCAAAAATACATCGTACTGACAGCTGATAGAACCCATTTCATAGCCTCTTTGGGCCCAATGAGAGATTGACAATCTTGTGGTTTCCATTCTGAACCCAATGATCTAAAACTCTGATGAGCCCTGCGCCTATCGTACGGTTGGGAAAAGCAGGTTCATGCATTATTACAAACCTCGGGTGGGATCACGTTCTTTTCTGGATTATCTCACCCATCTATGTCATGTGGGCCATTTTCCAATCAAACGCCGTAGTATTGAAAGCTCAACATTGATGAAGCATGGAGCTTTCGAAAATTCTCACAAAACCAACCGACTTCATGGGTTAGCAAAGATGCTTTTCACCTCGCAGCGAGTGCAATGCATTCCCTCTACAGTACTGTGTCTCATCACTCCAAGGTACTGTACAACCTTGCGTTTCATTTGCGTTTCCCCCCATTAATTCAAAAGTCATCTTGATATTCAAACCTTTCTTGTGATTCAGTTCAAATGTGATGATCCCTTGTCCATCATGGTAGCGTGCCGTTATAGTTGAGCTCGTTGAGGGTCCTCCAGCATGATTGAGGCCGGTAATCAAGTGCCAGACAAAACTCTTTGGAACAATTGATTTCAGTTAATTTGTGCTGGAACATGGCATTCATTTCAGATGTAAATTTCCTTTGCCTTTTGCGAGAGGATTCCGACGAAGGAATCGGGCGTGGCAACTTGGCAGGCTGCGAACCCAAGGCGCAGGATGAGGGAGCTTTTGCCATTATAATAAGGGGCTCTCCCCTTCGAAGATTGGCGTCCAGGGGGCTGCGTGAGGAGACTCTCAATATGCGGTCATCCTATCTGGCTTCCGCCTTCACAGGTCTTTGGATTGTTTTGGTCACCTTCACGGCTTCACATTACCCTACGTGAAGGTCAGATTCGGACATAAATTAAGTATTTTTTGGGATGTTTGAATTTTTGAAAATATTACAAGTGAAATTTCTGGAAGATTATTACAAGTGAATATCCTAGAATATACCACCTGCCGACCCATCTGCGCGTCAAAAGTAAAGTATTCCGGCATTTAGGTGCCGGATCAGACCTTCACGTACAGTGCCTCGGAGAGTCTCCAAAGAGTAAGGGTTGTGCAACAATTTTTTTGGTCTCACTAAGGTAGAAGCACTTAAATGTGACACTTATTCAAGATCTATAGCTACAAAATAAAATGATGTGCGCTTGTTAGGAAATGGTTT
This sequence comes from Pseudisothecium myosuroides, assembly GCA_951799445.1. Lineage (NCBI taxonomy): Eukaryota > Viridiplantae > Streptophyta > Bryopsida > Hypnales > Lembophyllaceae > Pseudisothecium > Pseudisothecium myosuroides. The sequence goes on along the minus strand of OX637287.1, from coordinate 18,980,963 downwards.
GGGAAACCAACAAAACTAGTGTCGTATTTTTCTGAGCTTGTATAAATATAATACGAATTTTTGAAAACAATTGTGTAGATGCACCTCTTGTGGACACTAACCTAATACCAAAGTGAGCACGGAAACACCCAAAAGCGACACATTGTAAGCTTGGATCATGCCCAGGTGATTGGCCAACCCAAGAACCTCCCTCACGACAAATGACAGTGACAAATTCTTAGAACCCCACCTCTCTACTTTGGGTCCACTTGCGTGTGGATTTAGGTCATTCTCTAAATGTCCAAAAACAACTCCTATTACATTTAGGTGCTTCTACCTTAGAGTTAATCGTAAAGTTTGCCCTATGTTTGTAGCCAGGTATTAGAGGAAGATTTAACTAAGAATAGTATAGAAGAAACACGGCACCAAACGTCATTAGACCTGAGTTTTGGTGCTTGAGTGAGCTTGGTCCTGTGTTTTTCCCAAACTCTAGCTCTTGGTCCCACATTGCGTACACTTTACAATTAACTCTACTGTCTGGGTGATTGTATGAGATGCAAGTTGAAGAGAAATTGAATAGAAGTTATTTTATAATTTTTTGACACTTGATCAGGTAGTAGAATTAATTCTAAAGTTTGTCTTGTGTTTGTAAATGGGTATTAGAGGAAAATTTAATTAAAAATAGTACAAAAAAAATATGGCACCACTCCATCAGATTTAAGTTTTGGTACTCCAGGGAGTTTTGTCTTGTATTTTTTCCAAACTTTGGCTCCTGGTCCCACATTACATGCATTTTATGATTAACTCTAATATTTTATAAATTTTGCAAAGTTGAGAATATGAGATATCCTACACATAACATTACATTTAGCCCCCAAAAATTATATTTTCGGTGGTAAAGTGATGTGCACCATGGAGTGCATGCAAGTAAGGAAAAAATGGATTTCTTCATCCACAAAATATCTATTATAAGTCATTTTCATCTAAATATTGGTAAATCTAAAATTATTTTGAGAAGTATTTGACAATTTCATCCAATTTTTCACCCAATCTTTTTGTGTTGAATCTCACAAAAGATCATAAAAAAATTGGTTGACTACTCTCACTTTAAATGAACATTCCCTAAAGGACCATCATGTTTACAATCTCAAATGGCTTGAAATTGACCTCTCTCAGTAAAATGATTAGTGGATCAAATTTTTGAAATATTTTCAATATTTTCACCGTAAGATCTTTTCTGCTGAGCTTTATTGTCACTCATTTATGTACACCCTTCCAAATTTTCAAATTCTTAAAGGGTATAATTCATGAGACTTGTTGGGGGGTTGGTAGTTCTTGCCTCTTTTGATCCCATTGTGTGATAAACACTCACTTTTGGAGAAAACCATATGTGAATTACAAAAGAATGCACAATTCATTTTATCATTGGCTGTAAAAGTTTTATACAAATTCTGAAAGAGGTGCACTCCTCATTTTTCCAGTGAATGTAAATTCAAAGTGATTCAGGTGAAGTCTTTTTTTAAGAAAAAATTCAAAATTTTCATTCAAAAAAATTTGTCATTGTCATCTTGAACTCACCCTGCCATTGTTCAGTTCTAAAATCTTTGGAATCCTAAATCCTAATTTCTGCAATCTAGTCTGTTCTCCATGAGCTTGAATTTAGGCCCCATCCCACGCCGTCGATCACAAGCCTCCACTGAGTTGATCGTCATAGCTCACAACAGATGCATGACTGGTTATATTGACACAATTCGTAGTACAAATGTCTCAAAATGTGCTTCGTTCTCTCTAGTGCACCAAATGCAACCCTAGTGTATGATAAAAGTTCTTTGAACACAAATGTTACAAGAAATCAAGGCAATAAATTGTTTCTTAGAAGCATTATGAGCGAGACAGAATTGAAAGGGTCCCGTGTCGAGATTGCCTTGACCAAAAACATGTAAAACTGCAGGATTAAAATTGTGGGAAGCTATGAAGGTCCTTAGAACCCTAATTCCAGCAACAACTCCAACTCCTCGTAAGAATTTCTTTCAAAAAAGATGTCACCCTAAGCACATGAGCGCTTAACCCTAAACATCTGAGCAGAGCAACAACAAATACGAGTACAGACACAACCAGACATAACTTGTTCACCTCCCAAGATTACATTCTAAGCTCTGTAAATTAAAGAGCCGACATAACGAAGACAAGCAAGCACAACGCAAGCGAGCACAAGCATATATAAACAAACATACCTACATACCAAAAATTCCCATAACCCTCAAAGGTCAGCATGCCGCTGCCGCCTCTGGAGCCTCCGAGCTCCAATGCCTCTAATCCTTTGCTTCGATGCTCAGGTACTTCTGCAAACTCAGGAGCTCCGACGAAATCGGGAGCTCCAACACAGTGCTGGAGGAAGACAACAACAAATCGGTGGCGTCGGAGCGCCAAGCCCTAGCCGGCCTCCTCTAATTTGACAACTAAGATCTAACCAATTGGACGGCCCACGATTTAAATCGCCCAACCTAGATCCATGGCGCAAGGGGATAATTTTTTTTAATCAATCAAATGGTGGAAGTTTTTTGGCAGTGCAGGGGGACTGGGTTTGGTAAACCACGTTGTTTTGCTTCTTTTTGGTACATTGTAGCATTCAAGTAGTAGGGGCAAAACTTTTTTAGAACACTATATTCAATATTTTGAGAGAGTCGGCCCCTCTCAAAATAGCATTACCCATATAGACGTCCAAAAATTGAATTTTGAGTTTAGCAAATTTAGGATGATAAACACTAAGCTCATTAGTTGTAAAGTAAAATTTCCATTAAAATGAGAGTTACTGTACTCAGGAAGTCTTTAAATATATACAATTCAGTATAATAATCGTTTTTCAATTTATATAAGTGAAGATCATGCCATCTATTGAATACCAAGTCATGAGGTCTACAGTTGGTTGTACGGGAATGCTTATCTCATTCAAGCGGTCCGAGTTCGATTCCCGTTGAGTTTGGACGAGCACCTATGAAATATACATGACTTGGTGCTGCTAAGTAAATTTTGTAGGTAGAAAAGTTGTAACAACATAGAAGCCCCTATCCCAAAATGTGACAAGTGCTTAACACGTTAACAAAATAAACAGTGGTAATACCTATTACCATTTTTTTCAATTCTTTCAGATATTGAAATGCATTTTCTATAGTCAATTTAGAAGGAAACTAAAGTCAATCATAGAAACATGTAAAGGTAGAATGCAATAATAAAATATATTCATATATAAATGCAATTGCTTCACAAAAGCAATTAATACACTGTCTTGAAACCGTGATTCCAATGGAAATCCATAAGGTTAAATCAAAACATACAAACTTATACTATTTATTGTATACCACGCAACATAGAATTTCTATTGCTTATGGAAAGCAAATCTATAGTATAAAAACACTTAACACGCAAATATATTACGTCTCTTGTATGACGCACAATACAAAATTCTATAAGAAAACCAGAAGCATTACCTACACAATATAAAAGCAAAGTATTACTATAGAATGAACTGAGTAGAGTAATATTTATGCTCAAGTGGAATTCAAGGCAGCTAAACTGTCGTGAATCACTTCAATTTGAGCGGCCGGGATCTTCAGCTTACACTGAGTCGTGTCCTTCTTGATCTGTGACTTCCATGCAGTCATCAAGGAATCTGTATGCTCCCAAATAGGACGGAGAGCTTCGTCAACCTTCCAGCGTAATCATCCTGTAGAATCCCAACCAGTGTAGAATTCTTGAATGTTTCGGTTTCTTGATGTAGGCTTGAAATACTGAATGAGCACAGAATTGGGTTCTTCGGGGTTGCAATTTGGATCAGACAACGCTCTTGCAATCCAAACAGGCCTTGCATCGCCATCCGCGGGACGAATAGCAAGAAAGTATCCTGCATAGACATCACGCATTACCCAAAAGGATTGTTGTGGGCGATCGCGTAATTGCCCAACATAGATGTCATCCTCTGCAAACTCTTCCCGAATCTCACCATTATCTTCAAACTGATCTTCGATCGTCGGTGCAACACGAGTGGATGGCCAAAAGCCATCTTTCAAAGAAGATGGAGGTTCAATAGGTTCATGCAACACTGCTTTCACTGCTTGCCAGTAGTATATTAAATGCTCATACCGTCTTCTGTACTCCCCAGTTTGGTCTTCATTGGACAATTTCTCCCAATAATTGATGAATCCCGTTAAACCCTTGAATATGTCATCAACACCTCTCATCGGGCGTGAAAAAACGGGGACCGGCTCTCCACGCGGCCACAAACTCCGACCTTCAGAGTCTTCTTGCCATAATTTAATGCCTCCACCTTCTTTAGGAAGCCAGTCTACATCCGTGCACAGAAGCTTGTACTTCATGACTGGGCAGTCATTTGACTCCAGGTAGAATTTGAATTGTTGAGCCTTGGTGTGCCCAACAAGAGACTCGTCTCCCTCCATGATGAATCCCTGAATGAAAGCCTTAAAATCAGGCACTTCTTCTACAAGATGGGGAATTGTAGGAACCGATTCTACGTCCATGAAGGACTTCATAAGTGAAGGAATGGTGGGAAAGTTTTCTTTCTTCAGCAACATGCTCCACCTCCCAAACAGTGCATCGATATCATCGTGAGTATGTCCCACGAGCATGAAATTCACATACACTTCCCGGAAAAAAATTTTGGCAACAAGAAGGGACCAGAAGAAAAACACAAATCTATTCTTATTATCACCAGTAGCATTGTCCATCTGAACATTCAAAATCGGAGGGAGTGACAACCCTAAAATTGGGATCTCTGGAGCTGGTCAAAGAGATGTTTTGCAAATGTGATCTCCTTGTAGAACTGCATCAAAAAGAGGAGCTGATCTGGAGCCAACAAACAACTCCCTAGAGGAATACTTTGGAGGCAATTCCAAATCTCGCAACAACTTAGCAAAGGAGCCGATTGTGTAGTTGGAATCATGAGAAAAGATGTCCAGGCCATAATGGGCATAACGGACATCACCATGACCGTGGGCTATCATACCGGTTACAGATACAGGCAACTTGATTAGACCATCAATAGCCTTATGTTTGTGGGAGAAAACGGGGGAAGCGGTCTTGGCACCCGGGTACGCAACCCCCATATTATATGGCCCTGATTATAATCACTTATAATGCATTTTAGTCTAATTTCAAGGGATACAATTTGTTTTAATGTAGAAAACTCTTGTAGCCCTTTTAACAAGGAATCCAAAAACGTAATTCTATATATGAAATGATATTTCTTTGGGGACAATAATAGCATTAAAAAAATAATTATATGAGTTTTTTTAATACATGTATCATGGGACAAGCTACCCAACTTTTGGGGCTTTTTAATAAAATTTTAATTTTAATTGGAGGGAACTTTTTGTAAAGAATTTTTAAAACTATGCATAGGTGTTTCAATTCTTCATATATATTGTTAGTTTTTTTCTCATATGTATGCAATTGAACATTTTTTACATTTAAATTTTTTTTAATTTGGTCTTCACCCAACTTTTTGGTCTTTTTAATTTGATATAATTTTTACAAAAGCCGTCCTCTGAGCCGTTTTAATGCCGATGACCCCTGTGTATAATATATGAGTTGCGTACCCGGGTCTTGGCATGATCCATTTTATCATGCATGATCGTCAAGCACTCATGTGGGTAGGAACTTGACCTGTAACGATTTGCATAATACAATTCCCTGTGCGCCCTAGCAACAACCAAATGCAAATCTAACTTCTTGGCCCATGTTAAAGCTGATTGAGACCCAGCAGGTGCACTTCTCCTAAGTGAATGGTATCTATCACATGTGGAACAACGTGCAAAATTGTCTCCAGGTTTCTTAGCGTCAAACTCTGAAAAGTTAACTTTCCTGATCTTGCTCAAATTGGATGTAGATACTTCTTTCAATCCAAAGACCGTGTTCACAGAGTTAATTTCAGGAATAGTTTCCTTCCATTTCCACATAGCTGGAAGAATCATGGAGACTACCTTCTCGCCCGACTTCAGCGTCCGAGTACGGTGAGGCATGTGATCAGCGTTCTTCTCTAGAATGCACTTCAAAGTGGCAGTGGCTTGCTCAGTGTGCTTCCGAGGCTTCCGCAAACCAGTATTTCCATGGGGCTGGGCATTGAAACCTTGGTCTGCATATCCTTGGAAACGATGAAAAGTTGTTTCCGATACTCTAGCAATATGCCTCCAAGCAGACACACAAACATCTATACCCTCCACGGTGACCATCCTCTTTCCTTGCGTATCACGATGAACTTGTCTATGAACATCAAGCTTCATGTGGTATCGAAACTTATACGATGTGTCTCGATACATACGCTCTCGAAAAGCTCTAATTTTGTCTCTGGAAAACGGTTGAACGCAGTTGTTGACACAGCAAGTGTTGCTTGAAACACTATTTATGGAGTCTTGAGTGAGAAGAGCTTTGGCCTTCACACAAGTTTCTCTTGGCGGGTTCCTCACTGTACTCGTATACCGTGTGCTCCGTGTTGACAGAGGAGCCAAAAGAGCTGCCTGACGACAATTGTAATTGTAACGGAGCTCGTGATTCCGAAGACTTGCACCATTATAGAACACATTCTCAATCGGCCACGCACGGACTGAAAACCTCCATTCATCTGGAACATGATTGGTATCTAACGTCTTTGAGATTTGGACGGCAACATAAGAGTCGCCAAGTGCACCTGTAGCGCCAACTACAAGCTCGGAGCTTACACTGTGACAGATCCCTTCCGCTACTGCAAGACCACCCTCATTGAGAAGTGTTACTAACTTTGTGCTCCAAAGACTTCGTGGAATACCTTCGCATTCGGGAATATCCAATGCCTCCTCTGGATGAACTTGGACATTGTCATCTGAATAGTTATCCTCCGCTTCGTTCACTCTTGCTGGGTTCATGATCTGTTCACCAAATCAATGATGATCTCAATCGCCAACTTGACAAAGAAAATATGGGCGTTGTACTGGGACGGAGTTTTTTATTTTGAACAAGCAAAACATATACTTCATAAGTCATAAGAAAGGCTAGTACTTAGTCACTCTAACTCATTTACAATTATGGTGAGCAAAGGTGATATAGCTACTTCCTGAAAGTACTATATTACCTGCAGTCTAGCTAAATGAAATAATTTCATCAAGTCATATTCACTTCAAGTGGAGTTGGTTCAAAATAAAATGCAAGTCGTATTCACCTCGAATGAAGGTGAATCAAGAACCTCCAAAAATAAGTTTCAACTCAGAAGAAGGAAAAATAGCCTTCATGATGGTGTGGTATTCAATTAACATTTACTTTCATTGGAGGTGAATTACAAACCTTATACAAGATGAATTTTTTTCATGTATAAGTAAACTGATTAAAATCTATAATCAATATTTACCTCGAGTGGAGGTGAATTGATGAATTGACCTACTCTTATAGACCTCTAATTCATATTCACCTCGAGTGGAGGTGAAATGATGAATTGACCTACTCTTGTAGACCCCTAATTCATATTCAACTCGAGTGGAGGTGAAATGATGAATTGACAATCTTTTATACCCATAATCAATATTCACCTCGAGTGGAGGTGAATTGATGAATTGACCTATTTTCAAATACCCATAATCGATATTCACCTCGACTGAAGGTGAATTGATGAATTGACCTGTTTTCAAATACCTATAATCGATATCCACCTCGAGTGGAGGTGAATTGATGAATTGACTTGTTTTCAAGTTCCAATAATCGATATTCACCTCGACTGGAGGTGAATTGATGAATTGACCTGTTTTTAGATACCCATAATTGACATTCACCTCAAGTAGAGGTGAATTGATGAATTGACCTCTTCTTATATACACATAATCAATATTCACCTCGACTGGAGGTGAATTGATGAATTGATCTATCGATTATAAATCTAAAATCGATATTCACCTCAAGTGGAGGTGAATTGATGAATTGATCTATCGATTGTAAATCTAAAATCGATATTCACCTCGAGTGGAGGTGAACTGATGAATTGACCTGTTTTTAGATACCCATAATTGACATTCACCTCGAGTAGAGGTGAATTGATGAATTGACCTCTTCTTATATACACATAATCAATATTCACCTCGACTGGAGGTGAATTGATGAAATGATCTATCGATTATAAATCTAAAATCGATATTCACCTCGAGTGGAGGTGAACTGATGAATTGACCTGTTTTTAGATACCCATAATTGACATTCACCTCGAGTAGAGGTGAATTGATGAATTGACCTCTTCTTATATACACTTAATCAATATTCACCTCGACTGGAGGTGAATTGATGAAATGATCTATCGATTATAAATCTAAAATCGATATTCACCTCAAGTGGAGGTGAACTGATGAATTGACCTGTTTTTAGATACCCATAATCAATATTCACCTCGACTGGAGGTGAATTGATGAATTGATCTATTGATTATAAATCTATAATCGATATTCACCTCGACTGAAGGTGAATTGATGAATTGACCTGTTCTTAGATATCTATAACTGATATTCACCTCGATTAGAGGTGAATTGATGAATTGACCTCTTCTTATATTCACATAATCAATATTCACCTCCAGTCGAGGTGAATTGATGAATTGACCTATTCTTAGATAACCAATTTGTGATTAAGTAATTCTACTCTATCTCATTTATGGACTTTGAAAACCTCTTCTCATCTTGTTTTCCAATCAGAATATAAAGTAGTACATTCAGGTCGACTATGAATTCATATTGTTCGTAGCAAATTCCATTCAAATGAAGAATTACAACTACACCACTTGCAATGTACACCCTTCACTGTGGGAGGTGCTACAACCTGCTGTCACTTACTAACAAGATCCAATACAAACAACTACACTAATAACAGGAATCATAATGGGGTGCAATTTTCCTTGCAATTATCAGTCAATAAAACATTTGAAACCATCAATTCCAATGTAGACGCATGCCTCCTTGAACTCCTCGGCGTAATCTTCAGAGTTAATAATAGAGCAATGTACACACAAGTTCAAAAAAATCGGTCAATCTCTTAAAATCTCCCTGTATACAAAATCATTTGAACAAGTACAAGTGACAACAATTGAGACCAAACTGTTGCAGGAAATACAATCGAACACAAAATTGTCCATTACGATTGCACAATTTCCGCTATTCAAGCTACATCTGCGGTCAATTGCCTCACACATTCTGGACTGCAATTCAATAATCCGAAAGACAAATGGTCTTCAATTGAACAACTCTGTGCATGCAATACAATTCTATTTTCGATCCTACTTTTTAAGATTTAGGGTTTTCTAATTCACTAAACTTTGTCATCACTACAACAGCGATCAGCACAGTGAAGTTCACCTTCTACATACTAAATTATAAGTTGAAGGACTTCAATTCAGAAATGTTGTCTCCACAAAACATTCTCAAAGGGATGTGAGCAGAATCTGTACCTTTACTATTACCTCTTCTATCTCAAATGGCACTACTATACTACAATAACGATGCAAACGCCTAAATCCTAAAGCCGCATCAGTTGAGAATCACCGAAGAAAAAAAAAATCAGAACTAGAAATCCAAGAATTGGACATAGCTTTTCTACACTTGCACTGAATTGAAGATAACTAGCAGCGTTACATCTCGATTACGAACCAAAATCACAACCATTGACAGGTTGAATGATGCGACGATGTTTCCATGGAGTCCACACAAGCAAGAGAAAAGACAGAGCATATTGCACAATACAAAGAGTATCAAATTCAAATCAAAGGGATACGTCATACCTCCATAGAAATTGCCTGACTCCTTCGACCGCAACCTCAACACGATATGAAGCTCGTAGCAAGCGCCGCAGCACAACTTGAACAAGCACCGGACTCGACCACTTGCCCACCAGTACTCAAAAGTTTAATCACAAATACTTGAAATAGCACCAGACTCGACCACTTGCCCACCGGTACTCAAAAGTTTAATCGCAAACACTCATAAGAACAATATTCGCACATCTCAGGCGCAAGAGCAAAGAGACCTCACAGGAGCAGACAAACAAACTTCGTCCAAAAATTTGGAATGGCCGCAACAATAATCACTGAGGCGGGAAATTTTGGGAGGGAAGTGCGTTTCCAAAGTTGAAACGGTTCTCCTCAAATCTAGTGCGCTTACAACGGAAGAATGACAGATCCTTCTCCACCTACAAAATCGAATTCCATTTACTACTTCAAAGGCATTTATGTTGCCGTCACTTTATTCCACCGTCTCTAAACTTGCAGGTAGGCGACAGAAATGGGAAAAGTTCACGTTCACCTACTTGAGTTTATGAGAGGCTCAGTCCTTGTCAGGGAATTTTAGGAATACAAGGTTCAGGAGTCAGGATCCACGTGCACATATTTTAAGTAGGATAATTTGCACATTACGCACCTGACATGGCTAAGGCCTACCCTTTACATAGCTCATCCCATTCAACCTCATTCCATTTGGCTATTTAAAACACATCCAATGAAATTGGATCTAGTGTTCAAATCAAGGTTCCAAAAACCTTACATTAGGTATTACATTTGGAGCAAATTATCAATGGAAATTGATGAAATTATCTTCATAATTATGGATTTTTTTGCCGTATATTCTTCTTCCTAAAGTGGACGACAATTCGAATTGCCAGCAAACTTTGGAGCAATAACGCTCTATCCATACCATAAGAGAGGCTACTGGGTTTAGGGTTTAGGGTTTAGGGTTTAGGGTTTAGGGTTTAGGGTTTAGGGTTTAGGGTTTGAATGTGGCAACAACACAAGGCAGAGTAGTATCTATTAAAACTAAAGAAGGGCACCTAGAGTGATTTTATAGGAATTACTCTACAAAAGAAGCAACTATTTTTTCAATACTTATGTGATACTTGGATCACACTTAAGTGATATTTATTGACTGAAATAAATATCAGAAGTAAATGATACATACTTAGATGAAATTCAATATTAGTTTTAAAAAATAATAGTGATTTGATCATTTTGAATTAAGTAAATTAAAGTTTTTTTAGCGGTTCAGGGTTATATAACTAGCCAAAAATCATGCATAAAAAAACATTAAATATTGTAAATGAAAATTTAGCACACACACAAAAAATTCATCAAATTTTACAATGAATGCTCTTTATTTTACCCTTTCTGATGTTAGAATATGACTTTGTACTATATAAGTCTCAAACCATATAGAAATGACATGTTTGTATTTTGAAGGAGAGTCGTTCAATTTCTTTAGAATTGAGAGCACAAAGTTAGAGGTACTAATTTTTACTTCTCAATACATCAAAGTAACTAATTCTTTATTTATATCTATGCCTTTCCAAGGTAATGAGACTAAAGTAAAGATGAAAGGTAGCACATCTTTGGTTAATATTTAATTATTTCCAAAAAGTTTGATTAGATAAAATCTAAAAGTAAAAATATGACTCAAGGTGGATTTTTTTTATGCATTGGAATTTACAAAACAATGTAATTTTCTAGGGATTATTTTGTGTTCAATCTATCCCATATGTACATTATTAATCATGATTCTAATTTTTTAATAGGATATTTTTAGCATAAAAGTATAACATTAATTTAATTGGTCATAAGAGAAAAGAAATAAAGACTACAATTTTGTAGTATTAAATTTTTTTTCAAGGTTGAGAAGTCTATAAATTCAAACTAAGTAATTGAATTATTTATAACAATAAAAAATTCATTCATATTTTTTATAATTTCTTATGTTGAAAGAATATATTAGGTTACTAGAGTTCAACTAGTATAATGTGCTGTAAAAATTATCTTTAACCGCTTTCATATTAAATGCAATCTCCAAGAATTCTTTAATGCTTCTAGGGGGGGTCACACAATTGCCTTGTTGTAGATTGCTTCTCTTAGTATTTGAAGATTCACTATTTGTGCATAAATATACAAAGAAATTAAAATAGAATCAAAGATACTTTTGTATCCCACATGGGAGGGTTATACAGAAAAACTTAGCAAACTATGTGCAGCATGATATAGGGAGGTATTAATTCACAACATCTAAAATTTAGAAATAACTTAGAGATAATACATGGTATACTAAATCATATGCACTCAATTATAAATAAGATATATAGGTAAGTAATACCACGTATTCAAAAAATTGCACCCAATGTAGGATACAAGCTATAGATGCTAGAAATTTTTTGTTACTATGTTCAATTTATGGAACTGCTGATCCATTTAGGGGATGAAGACATATTGGTACTAGTCAAATTTGGATGGACGATTTTGCCCACTACTATCCGTTGCCTGCGACGTGCCAACTTTAGGGTGGTCAGGATTTTGGGTGCAACTGAACTGGTTTGGGGATTCCTGTGCATATTGTAGTATTTGCATACTGTAGTGCATATTGTATTGTATACTGTATTATTCACATATTATAGTACATGATTTGTGTCTGTGGCTTTTACTTTTTTAAACATGCTTACCTTATCAATTTAAATTTGTGAACTTTCAGTGCGAATTTCAAGGTTCCTCATTTGATGTTGTTTCAACTGGCTGGTTACTTCTTTAGGAAGTGCGAGCTAAGTAGTGAATGGAAAACAACAAGAATTTTGTTGCAACCAGTTTGAAGTAGTTTATGGTTATTTTTCCTTTCCATTTTTTTGGGTCTTAACATAGTCTACAATTACTTTTTCTTCTTATTTTTTTGGACTCAAGGTAGTTTACATTTTCTTTTCCATCCCATTTTTTGGGGGCTAAAGGTAGTTTATGGTTTTTGTCCTTCCCATTTTGGGGGGCTGAAGGTAGTTTTTGATTTTTGTCCCTTCCCATTTTTTTGGTGATTAAGGTAGTTTACAATTTTTTTCCCTTCCCATTTTTTTGGACTGATGGTAGTTACATTTTCCTTACCTTCCAATTTTATAACGCTTTAGGTAGTTTTTGATATTTGTTTCAGTTCCAATTTCTTATGGATTTTTAATATTTGAATAATGTGGCAAGCATTGCAATAGTTCCAACCTCGGAAAACTAAAATTACTTAAGTTTCTAAAATTTTATACACACTAATTGTTTGAATAGAAGTCTTCAAAGAAATAGACAATTTTATTCAATGCTTTCAGTTCTTGGAAAGTAATACACATTCATAACAATAAAATATAAAGTAGACTTTCTTAAATTTTTTGAAAACGAGGACCTACCTAGCACTGATTAGTGCCAACAAATGTCTATAAATATGTATAAGAAGCCATGAAAAGATTGCATTTGATTTTCTCCAGTTCTAAATGTATATGACTGAGGTAGATATATAGGTTCAAACCACAGTAATAGGAGCTAGTATTGGACATTATTGAGGTGCTCATGCAGGTTCTTATTGGAATATTCTAACAAAAATTGTTGCTTATTCATCTAAAATAGTCCTGAATTGGATGAATTAAAGAACCATTAATATGGATGACTGAATGAGTGTTGACAACTAAATTTTTTTTATTGAAACTTAGAAACTTAACATAGTTATTTTCTTTTGTATTATGTCAAATAACTGTAAGTTAAGAACAAAGTACTACAAAAAGATTTCATGTTTTAAGGCATATTCAACAATTAGAACAAAGATTCTTTAAAAAAAGCAGTGGTTATGCCAAAATCATCTCCTATAAATTTGTTGGGACCCTATAGGCTTTTTATTATAGTCAATGATTGAGTGCTTTCTACCTGAAAGTATGCCTTACTAAGAAAATCGATCAATTTGACCCTAAACCAAAAAAATCACAAGAATTAGAATTATAAATTGAGAAGTTTATCTTTCTCATTGAGAATACTCCGTACTATTGTATGTAAATGGCAACTTGATTCATCCCATTAATTTTGGACTAGTGATGAAAAAATTATGGAGTGTTTTATTTATCAAGCAATCTCATCATCTTCTTCAAAAAATAACTCATGATTCATTATTGAACTCCATTTTCACATTTTTGTAAGAAAAGAAGTTGCATATGGATGAGGTTGCTAGCTAAAACAATGTCTTTGTTGCAATTAGTGTATTGAAATTCTATCTTACAAGTACTAAAGATTTCATGTTTTCCTTCACTGTGGTATTTCATATGGAGTATTTGCTTCAACATTTCAATTTCTTGACGAATTAAAATGAAGTGTGCTTTTAAAACAAAAATGTAGACCCTCAACTGACGTCTTGAACACAATTTTTTTATTCAATACCTATAGTGCAAAATCTTTTTAGTTAAATAGATTCAAAGTAAAAAAATCAAATCACGGAAGGTTCCCTCAAAATTGGCATTCTTTACTTTGAATGCAAAGATCTTGCTAAACATGTGGGAGAAGTTTTTTAAATTTCTACCACACATCCTTTTACTTGTGTACTGCAAGATTGAAGAATGTAAAACATTAATCAAATTTGTAAAGCCTATAAAGGAAAAGTGTCACAAAATCTGAATCATTTCATTGGAATACAATGGAACACCTTATTTAGTTGCATTTTGGTAATCATTACACAATTAATTGAATAAATGTCTACAATGTTACAATGCACAGTGTTGATTGTCAATTCAACGTTTGGTTTCAAGTTCATGATTATTTTGCATTACATGATAGGGTCAATATTAGTTGCAACTATAACATAAAGGGTACTAGAAGTTAAAGCATAAATTACATACAACCGCATTCTCGTGTTAACAAGAAATATGAAATGTCCATTTATAAAATATAAATTTTTTTATGAATATGTATACTTTATTTTGCGACAATATGGCCATTATGACCTCTAAATATGATATTTATTGTTTTTAGAATAAAATCATTCAATTAAACCCCTCATTGTTGGGTACTACCTCAAAATCTCAAAATAGCATTCATTATCTTCAAGGCCATCTCATCATCTACATAAAAGCTTCTAGAAAGGTTAATTATAGAGGGCAATGATCAACGCATTTAAAAGTTACCTTGTGTAAAATTTTGACGATATCTTTTGAACTTCAACTTGAAGTATACCATTCTTTGCAAACATCCAAAATCACAAGCTTTTATTTTTCTATTTGTTAAAAATATTAATATATATATAAATATGGGACCAAAGAAATGTCCAAAATTACAAAATTGAGAATATTATTACAAAATGCAACTTCAAAGAAAAAAATGAAGCTGACAATGAAACATAATTTGGAAAATGTGATGTATACATTACATCTAGGTACCGGTAATTGTTTAAATCAAACCCTACACTAACCAATTTTATTTAAATAGAATTAAAAAAAAAATTCAGTAGAATTATTCAAATAGTTTTATAACATTCATGTTCAACATTTCTTTTTTAATTTAAACTTCAAAAATGTTGAAAACATAGTATCCTGTAGCATGTCTGGGTTTTGTTCCAAAATCTTCTAAATCAAATCTTTCTATGCAAAATAAATTACTTTATATGAAAAAAAAAGTTCTACATTTTCTAGAATTTTTTGAATTTTAAAACATATTTCAAGTCTTTTTATCCTCTTGTCACATGTCAAATTTGTCACCAACAAAATATGAAGATAAAGGGCATATTTTACATAATTCAAACCAATTCATGTCTTTTCAAAATGTACTTTACAATTTTTTTAAATGAATTTTATTGTCATTTTTTCTTACAATTGTAGTGCATCTGAGGCTTATTTCTACAAGCCCTGAACACTAGAAAATGAAGATTTTAAACAAGCACCTTTGCATAACATCTTGAGTACAATGATCAATATCATTCACATTGAATTGATTATATACATATAAGTATATATATATATATATATTAGTGTGCCATGTACCGTTGCCACAATCTAAAAAATAAAAATAAAAATATTTTTCTATTTTTTTATTCAATAAAAACTTCAAAATTCAATAACTTTCTCATTGCAGGTTCCCCTGCCACGAAACAAAGCCCGTGCACCCCTCCTAGCCAAGGGCTTTTTGACAATACCAAGCACGCCCTCGGGGAACACACGGTCCGGAAGATCTCAATGTAACAAACAAACAAAACAAAACAAATCAAAACAAAACAAACAAAACTAACAGCCAAACTTAAGGTATGGACTTGTGCTGCTGCTACAATCAAAACAAAAGTAAAAACCATTTTAAAACCAAAAATAACTCAAAAATCCATAATTTCTCTACCATAGGTCCAAACTCCACAAAGCAAAGTGTGCCCTGTGTTGTTGCTACAACCAAAAAGTCATTTTCTAATTTTTTTATTCAATAAGAACTTTCAAATTCAATAATTTCTCCGTCGTGGATCCAAACGCCACAAAACCAAGTGTAGCCCTGTGCCGTTGCCACAGCCCCCCAAAAAATAAAAGTTGTTTTAAAAAAAGAATAAAATAAAAATAAAAATAATTTTGAAAACAAAAAATAACTCAAGAATCTCTAACTTTTACATCGCTGGTCCAAACGCCACAAAAATAAAGCCCATATACCCCTCCTAGTTTAGGGCTTTCCAATGCTACCAAGAACATGACAAATTGTCACACGGTTCAAAAGATATATAATTTAGCATAGTTTAGTAGTTTTTTTAATCTATAAATACTTTTTAATTCAATAACTTCCGCGCCCTAATTCCAAACGCGACGAAACCAAGCCCGTGCACTCCTCCTTGCCGAGGACTTTTTGACGATACCAAGCACGCGGCTGGGGGGCGTACGGTCCAGGAAATCTGAACGTGACAAACCAACCAACAAAACAAAACAAAACAAACAACCTGTCTTAACTCTGGAGCGCTCCGACGTCCATTTTCTGGACGATGAACAGATTCAGAACCTTGTTTTTGTCTCATTCCTGCTTGGATGAAAGTCATCCTAATTTTTGGTGATACTTGATCAAGTTGTTGTCCTATCCATCAGTTGGATTTGGTGTTACTAGAATATATACATTTCTAAAATTACAGATGTGGAAGTATGTCAAGTGGTCAATTTGCATTGACTTTAGTTCAAAACTAGATGTGCAAAAATGAGATCAAAGATGTAAAGGTTACAAAAATTTCAAAAATCACCATATGAAGATAACCTTATTTCAAATCCATTCCAACAAGTTCTACTCAAAAAATGATAATATTCTACTTGTAATTGAATTTAGAAGGAGTTCTAAAATTTTCTATTTAAAATTTATAGAAAAAGATTGGTGATAGCATTCGTAGATCTAACCGTACGGATAGAATTTAAAAATCAAAATCTATAGCTTTCATTTGTATACCAATTCCAAAATATTCTTCCAAATTGTAGTTTATAATGGTTTTTCTCAAATCATCAATTTTGGAGATGAATCCAGATGTTTAGGGGTTAAGGTATGGATTTTTTAAAAGTGCATGATGTTACAAAGTACCAAATAGCATGATTTCTAAGGGTCACCAGTCTGGCGTTGAACGTTTAAAGTGTATGTTTGTTGTCTACTAAAGTAGGAGGCTTGCACTCTGATTGGGCATTTTAAACGAAACATGACACAGAGGTACATTTTGCTTTCTTTAATATACCAAAATGTACAAAAGGTGTACATTCTAGGAGGTGGTCACTTTTAGAGCCATATGGTATTTCAACTTCAAAATTTTATAGCTAATTCCGCAAACCTCCA
This sequence comes from Pseudisothecium myosuroides, assembly GCA_951799445.1. Classification (NCBI taxonomy): domain Eukaryota; kingdom Viridiplantae; phylum Streptophyta; class Bryopsida; order Hypnales; family Lembophyllaceae; genus Pseudisothecium; species Pseudisothecium myosuroides. The sequence goes on along the minus strand of OX637287.1, from coordinate 18,963,388 downwards.
ATTAATATGAAACAACTTGGATTACATGTCATTTCTGATTATCTTTCAAGGAAAATTAAGAAAATAAATATTTCGTAATCACTGTGATCGCTGAGGTCACGGTTTGGGTCGGGAATGGTCCGGGTATATATGCTGGGGTCCGGGTATATGTACAGGGGTCCGGGTATGAACGGAGGTTGTTCCTCGTTATCTTCAGCGCCTCCTAGGGTTTCTGGGGTTTGCTTTCTCGGGCTCTGCCGTTGTCGTGGTTCTGAGAGTACCGCTGTCAGAAACTTGTGGTGAATAGTGACGTGCTTGCGAGCGTGCTTGTCTTGTCCCTCCGTGCGGGCGCGGACCGAGATTTTAGTTGGAGTTCTCTTGTGTTGGCTGGGCGTAGGTGTGTAGCTTCGTTTTTCATTGCGGGTGTTGGGGTTTATATTATCCTTCTAGCTAGATTTGCAGCAGGAGAAACTTGCGTGAGTGCTGCCAGTTTTTGCCTTGTTCCTCGTCGCGAAGAAGACCAAGGAGGACCGGACGATTTGGGCTTGTGAAGCTGCGCCTCCTACTACCGATTTCTTCTTGGGCGCCTGCAGCGGTGCTTTTCACGGACGTCCCTGCAAGCACGTCGTGAAGCGCAAGCAGCCAGGTGGTTTCCCGAAATTGTCATTCTTATTGCTTTGATTTCTCTCGATTGCTCATGTAGGCTCTGTCGGCTTTGTTTGAATCTCGGTAGGTTGCTTTGTGGACTTCATTGCGGTGGGCGTGGAAGTCAAGATCTCTGGTTGGGGTGAGTTTCGGGCGATGTGGTATTAGGTTGTGAGTTTTGTTTTGGTCATTGTTTTGACTTACGTACTCAGTATTTGCTGTAGGAAGTGCTAGCTTTCAAGAGCAAGTCGCTACTGCAGGAAAGTTTTGTGATACTGGTTGTCAATCTGAGTTTGGATTTGCACCTGTTTCTAGGCATGCTGTGACTGTGTCACCGCAATCTCACCGGCCGGCTTTTTAAACCTCAGTACTCGTATCGGTTCAATCAGTCCTCAATAATCTCACCCACGAGAATCTGAACACAGAATTCAAATCTAGTACCAACGTAACTAGCGCTACATCTTTCAGCACTTGCATTGTTTGAATAGTGACGATTGAGTTGCTGGGGTTTCGGATTTGGCTTCACCGTTTTTGATTCGGCCTTGGATTTGGTTTCCAACTTGACTGTATGGTTTGGCGGTCTTACTATCGAGGGTTTTCGTTCCAATAATCGAGGGCTTGTAGTGATCGATTGTTTCCAAATGATCGGTGATTTCTAGGCTGATCAGTGATTTCTAGGCTTGCAGTGATCGACTGTTTCCAAATGATCGAGGATGTTTACCCGGTTGGCTGCATCAATCCAGTGATCCGGGTTGGCTACATTGATTTAGTGATCAGGATGTTTAGGGTTGATTTGATTCGGCCTTGGATTTGGTTTCCAGCTTGACTTTATGGTTTGGCGGTCTTACTGTCGAGGGTTTTTGTTCCAATAATCGAGGGCTTGCAGTGATTGATTGTTTCCAAATGATCGAGGATGTTTATCCAATTGGCTGCATCGATCCAGTGATCGACTGATCAGGATGTTTAAGGTTGGCTGCATCGATCCAGTGATTGACTAATCAGGAAGTTTAGGGTTGGCTACATTGATTTAGTGATCGACTGATCAGGAAGTTTATGTTTGGCTGCATCGATTGATCAGAAAGTTTATGTTTGGCTGCATCGATTGATCAGGAAGTTTATGTTTGATTGCAGTGATCGATTGACTGATCAGGATGTTCATGAATTTCGAGCTGGAGGAAGCTCGTTCTTTGACATGTTTCTGAATTTTGAACTCAGTATGCATTTTGAATGATTCCCGAGGCGCTTTATCAATTTTGAGAGAATCGTTGTGAACATTTAAGGGTTTAGGACCGTGAGTATACGATGTTGCCTTTGCAATCATGGTTGATTCTTTGTGAGCTTTGTAGTCATCTTTGATTCATTGTTGATTAATTGTGACCTTTACAGGCTGTTGAGTCATCGTTATTTCTTTGTGAGCTCCTTAGCCAGAGTTCAAATGAGCAATTTTAAAACAAGAGTTCAAAATTAGGTTCCAATGAGTAGTTCTAATTATTAGCTTTTGAGTTTCCAATTCTTTAAGTTCTTGCGGCTATAACTATCATAACATTGTGGAGGTGTCACTATTTTTTGAGGAATGTCAATCTCACTTCAACATGTGGTTTGATTGTTTGCAGCGTGTACGACATCCAAATTTCTAGAAGACTTCCGTGGCATTTTGGCTATATACATTCATTTGTGAAGTTAGAGGTGAGCTATTTTAATGGATGTTAGTCTTTTCCTTACATAAAATGATTTTTCTCCTTCTTCTGGTCTATATCTAGAACAAGTATTCGAAACTCAAATCACCTTGATTCGAGGTGAATCAAAGGCCACTTTGTATTCTTCTAGAATTAGTATTCCAAACTCAATTCACCTTGAGTGGAGGTGAATGAATGGCCCCTTTGTCTTCTTGTAGAAGTACAAAATTCACCTTGAGTCGAGGTGAATCAATCAGTGGCCGCTTTGTCTTCTTGTAGAAGTAGTATCCCAAACTCAATTCACCTTGATTCGAGGTGAATCAAAGGCAACTTTGTCTTCTGGTAGAAGTAGTATCCCAAATACATTTCACCTTGAGTTGAGGTGAATCAAAGACCGCTTTGTCTTCTTATAAAAGTAGTATCCCAAGCTCAAATCACCATGAGTGGAGGTGAATCAATCAATGGACGCATTGTCTTGTAGAATTAGAACGCCAAACTCAAATCACCTTGATTCGAGGTGAATCAATGGCCGCTTGGTCTTCTTGTCAAAGTAGTATCTCAAACTCAATTCACCTTGATTCGAGGTGAATCAAAGGCAACATTGTCTTTTGGTAGAAGTAGTATCCCAAATACAATTCACCTTGAATGGAGGTGAATCGAAGGCCGCTTGGTCTTCTTATAAAAGTAGTATCCCAAGCTCAAATCACCTTGAGTGGAGGTGAATCAATAAATGGACTCATTGTCTTCTTGTAGAATTAGAACGCCAAACTCAAATCACCTTGATTCGAGGTGAATCAATGGCCGCCTGGTCTTCTTGTCAAAGTAGTATCCCAAACTCAATTCACCTTGATTCGAGGTGAATCAAAGGCAACTTTGTCTTCTTGTAGAAGTAGTATACTATACTTAAATCACCTCGAGTGGAGGTGAATTGAAGGCCGCTTTGTCTTCTTATAGAAGCCCGGGTACGCAACTCTCATATTATATGGCCTTGATTATAATCACTTACAATGCATTTTAGTCTAATTTCAAGGGACACAATTTGTTTTAATGTAGAAAACTCTTGTAGCCCTTTTAAGAAGGAATCCAAAAACGTAATTATATATATGAAATGATATTTCTTTGAGGACAATAATAGCATTAAAAAACTAATTATATGAGTTTTTTTAATACATGTATCATAGGACAAGCTACCCAACTTTTTGGGCTTTTTAATAAAATTTTAATTTTAATTGAAGGGAACTTTTTGTAAAGAATTTTTAAAACTATACATAGATGTTTCAATTCTTCATATATATTGTTAGTTTTTTTTTCATATGTATGCAATTGAACATTTTCTACATTTAATTTTTTTATAATTTGGTCTTCACCCAACTTTTTGATCTTTATAATTTGATATAATTTTTACAAAAGCCGTCCTCTGAGCCATTTTAATGCCGATGACCCCTGTGTATAATACATGAGTTGCGTACCCGGGTATAGAAGTAGTATCCAAAACTAAATTCACCTTGATTTGAGGTGAATCAGAAGACGCTTTGTCTTCTTGTAGAAGTAGTTTCCGGACTCAAATCACCTCGAGTGGAGTTGAATCAACGGCCGCTTGCCTTTCTTGTACAAGTAGTATCCATAAATAAAATCACCTTGACTCGAGGTGAATAGCTTGTAGCTCCATTCGTGGTGAATTTAATCTATTCCTATTTATGAGGTTCTTCAATTCAATTGATATATAGAGTGTTCCATTAGGAGCCAATGGTAATTTGGTTACTACCAATTTCGTGTTGTATAAGCAAAACGTTTAGGCCTCCAGTTGAATATCTTTTCTAATTAAATTCTTCTTGTATGCTTCAGTAAAGGTATGGACGAACACAAAAAGAAACTAGACTTGTACTTCAATCAATATGAAGTACCCGAAGACTTGGTCGAAGAATTTGGTGAAGAGGCCGACAATGGGGATTATTGGAAACTAAAAGAGCCAGAGAGCGTTGAGTTCTGGAGCATCATTTTTTATCCAATGACGCAAAACGTTGGGTTCATGAAGAAATTCAAAAATGGGCCTGACGCCACACTTCCAATTTCTCACTATGAAGAAGTTGTTGATATTGCCAAGGGTCCTCCAGGAATGCTTTTGATCACGTGCCTGATCAAGAACAATCCAGACATGCCAGAGGAATACAAGTACACTTATGCCGTCAATCCTCAAGAGACGCCATTCAGTATTCATGAATGTTGTACGTCTCTTATGAACACCCAGTACGAAGGCCTCTATAAGGAGCTGGAAACACAAATCCAGAAAGGAAGGTGGATGAGTAAGGATGGAGGACCGCTACCTTCAGCAATTCTGGCAACTCGACTGAAGCAGCTGTTAGTCTCTTTTCAAATTGAGACAACAACATTAAGGACTAGTCACAAGAACATGACCCCTCAACATTTGTCTCGAGAGTCAAGTGGCGTGGTCGGGAGCCAGCAATCCCGCCTAAATCTCACCCCTGAGACAGGCAGAAGTGAAAATAAAAAACGTCGACCTAGTACTTCAAGAACGGTGCGTGCTAGCACACCAATGAGGACGTGGGACACTACAACAGCTGAAGCCAATGATGAAGATCCCGAGTCTAGCTCACTCTCAGTCCTTACAAACATACCAAAGGATTTCAAGTTTATACCCAAGGATAAAGACTCTGGGAAAGCGAATTACGAGGAGTCCTTGAAGATCTATGATAGTTATTGGTCTGAATGCCAAGAAGCATATTGTTTTGGTAGTGATAAAGTTGAAGAGATTTCGATTGATCAGTTGATGGTACCTCTACCTGACATGAACTGCCGCAGTCTAGAGCCGTCTGGCATCGACCACACCATACATTATTTGTTGGAGATGCCTGACAAAGATAGGAAGCAGGCCCTTTGTGCTATGCCTATCGGATTGGAGGAAATGCCAAAGGATAAGACATACAAGATTGCAAGTTCTACATGATCAATGGCCAGCACAGTGTCGAGGCATCAAAAAAGATGAGGACCGAGGCATCTGCATCCAAGATCAAGGAGAAGTTTGAAAAATGGCCATGCTTCATTGTCTGGAGCAAGGACCACTCCATTCTACGACGAATTTCATCTTATTATAATCGAGTGAATCACTTCGACAGATATACACCTACCTGGGCAACTAATATAATTGGTGCTCATGGAGTGTGGGTAAGGATGGGAGAACCAACGCCTCCAAAACAAGCGTCCAAAGTGGGACGATCAGTTTCAAGAACAAAGTCACAATCCAAGGGCAACAATGCCGAATATTGGAAGGTATGTCATAAGGAAGTAGTTTTATATTATTCAACTAAATTCTTTCTAATACATATAAGTTAGGAGGTCATCAGTCTATTCTTGAAGCTTGCAGAATGCAATTTTCTAGTTCATAATTCACCTCCATCCAAGGTGAATTTTCTATTCAGTGACTAACATGTTTACATTATCTTTGAGTGTAGAAATTTGACGCTGCTTGCCAGCTACGGTTTGGTATGATTGACATTAAGAAGCAGCAAAGAACCAAGTCTGGCAAGCCCGTGAAGGTTGACATTATAAACGAGCTCAAAATTATTACTGCTCCAACAGATGTATATGAGTTATACTCTGAACTCATTTCCGCTGCCTCAATGGGAGAGTTGATCGATCCGGAGTCAAGAACATTGTTCAAGAACAACAAGGGTTGGGTTCCGGAGAAGGATGGCATCATCGGTAAAGAGTTCTTCAAATGGCTTGGCAACCTTTCCAACGCAAGCCTCAAGCGACTTGCAGAGCATCTATTGATGAAGCCTGACCCACCACAGAAGAAGAACAAGAGAATGGAGGATTATCCAAAGGTGACATTTAAGAAGCTGAAGAAGGTTGTACCAAACTGCTGTACTTATCGACAGTGGTGTGAGAGGCGCAAAAGAAAACAAATTGTAAAGGTGCAGCTCAATGATATGAAGCCCGAACTTGATTTGTTAACCACGACAGGAGAGACTAAGAAGGACATGTGGAAGAAATTTAAAAAGGATTACAAGATCACGGACGCTGCCATGCATGTCCTCATCACAGGTCCATCTGAGATATTCTTCACTGCATCGAAGCTTTTGTGTAACATCAACAAGAGCATTCGAGAATTGTCACCCTATGCCGAGGAATTTCTGAAGGTCTTCTTGAGAAATAAAGGAAGGTTTACAGTTCCCAACCGGTCAAGCATTCTACTGTCCATTCAACGAAAACACAGACGACTTAGCGAAGTGGGCCAGAGGTGATTGGGATCATTTGGATGTCGACCGTATAAAGATGGGATTCATGGACTTCAGAATTTTTCCAAGCAGCAAGAAGGAGGCTGGAGGGATGGCAACTCCGTATTTTTATTCTTTTTTGATGTTGCTGATGCGGCTAACTGATCCTGCAATTCTTGATATCCCTGTGTGGGTGTGGTTATCTGGAGATAAGAAGACCGACTCCAGTCTCATACACCATTTTTACAATTCTGTATTTACAGATAATTATGTCCTTCACCACGCAGAGTACATGCCGGCAAAGTACGAGCGACTTGAAGATCTTGAGTTGAACAAGAAGAAAGTCGAAGCGAACGTCCACATCATGTTCCTCATTAAGAAGAACCTCAAGGCAAAATGCAACTCCTTGCCAACAAAATTCAAGGCTCCGGAAATGCATGAATTCATTACCTCGGGAGCTTACAATGAAATGCAGTATCGAATCTATGAGAATGAACTACGGATGGAATTCTACATAAGCATTTTGGCTTTATTTTGCAATCCTGGAGACGCGGTCTTTACCATATACGGGGGTGGAAAAATCATCTGTGCGGCATGGGTGAGTATGTTGTTCTTTCTAAGTATTCACCTCCATTCAAGGTGAATTGACATGTTTGTTTGTCTTGGAATTTATTATCTAAAATATGTTATTCTAACTATTTTTCCATCTTCTTCCATATGAATTCACTAATAAATTATATCATTGGGGATTCTGACGAGACAAAATCCTTTAATGACCTCTCGCAATTGTCTGTGGACTTGGACAAGGCGGATTTCCTTCAGTCAGGGTACTATGTTGATGAAGAAAAGTATCCAAAGACGGTCGATAATGACACCTCGTCATCCGGTAGGGGCAAGAGAGATCGTATTCAATTGGTTGCTCAAGATTTGGAGCACGACATGATTGACCAAGGAGAAGGTGACGAAGTCCTCATGATCAATCCTCCCGCGTCCCAAGAGTTTAGCACTCCACATGTTGGACCAGTCGCCCCTATGGATCCACCAGCAAGTGAACGTCGTGGTTCATCGTTCACTTCTCCATCCCCTTCTTCAGAGCGTGATCGAGGAAAGAGGAAGTTGGATGAAACAGAAGATCTTACTATGAAGGATTACATGAAAATGATGCATGAGAGGATGCAGAAGTATGAGGAGGACCAATTTGAGGAGAGGAAACGTTCAAGGATTGAATATGCTCAGTTGATGACTATCATCAAGGGAACTCTACCTTCTGGAAACTCTTCCCTTCCAGCTATTGAGATGAATGAGCCGGCCCCTCACGTTTTGTCGGAGAACCGTGTATCGGTATCTTCAGGTAGTGGAACTCATGTTCTTCCTAGGACATCCATGGAATTGGATCTAGCGTTGCATAGTCCTTCCGAGGCGCAGCAACAGTCAGATGACCTGCAGACTCCTGCAATGAGTTCGGGGGTTGGAAATGAGGAAGTCAATGATCCCAAAGGTTCATCTCAGTGAACTCTCACTGTAATGATTTGGGATCTTTTGAAGTTGCATTATATTTGTTTTTTTTATGTATGGTTTCTTTTCCTTTTACAGGATTGTTTTGTATTGTTGAATGTAATTTTGAAGATTGCATTTACAAGTATGAAGTTGTAAATATTGCAATCGTTTTTTCAAGATTTTTAGTTATTTTCAAAATGTATGTGTATAGAATTGCAAAAGTATTCCATCTTTTTTTTGCTTGCTTTTATATGTATAATCCAGTTTCACCTTTAAAGAATTGTAAATATTACATTTTTTTTTTCAAGATTTTAATTGTGAATTCATACTTAACTATTTAAGTGCATGAAAATATAAATATTGAATTTTTTTCATTTACATTATAAATGTAAATCCATAGTTACATGTACATAAATTATAAGTGCGACTTTTGTTTGGTGATTTTTGATGTGAGTCCACACTTATGTGCATTAGATTGTGAATATAATATATTTTCATAAGATTTGAAGTGTAAATCTACATTTGTTTTGGAAACTACTCATTATCCACTTGTATTAATTCGCAGGTTCTCTTAATGAGGACATAGTGCCCCAACCTCTTCCACCTTCTACCATTGATCCCTCGAATGTGTCCTTCCCAAAGAGCCCTTCATGTGTTCCAAGATCAAACCATCCAAATTTTGGTGGAAGAGTCGACCCTAATTTGGAAATGTCACTTCAAGGAGTCCAATTGCAAGAGGATATGGAGGTTGATGTGAATATTCCAAATGATGTTCTCATGGAGGTTCATATACCGCCTCCAGCAAATAATGCATGCATTAAAGAATCCTTACAAAGTCCTACGTCTGAGGAAATTGTAAGTGGTCAACTTTTCTTTATTCTAATGTGCATCTATTGAGATATTTGTTCTTATGACTTGGATCTTCTACTGTTTGAGTCCCTTCATTTGTGTTTCTATTTTGTGTTCAAATGTTTACTAACACTTGTTGGCGTATTTCTCTGCCTTGATTTTAACAGAGGAGCGATCTTTCAAAAATACGTATAGGTGCAACACAAGAGCCTATCCTAAAACCGCTCGCTTCCAGGCCAAGAAGAAGGTGGCTCAATGTCATTCTAGACCTGAATGGGATCCTTTGTGTATCTAAGGAAAAGAAAAATCTTCCTAAGGGCACAGTCTACAATGATCTCTCGGAGCCACATTCCAGCGTTTTCCTAGTATCTATTGGTTCAAAAGCTGTATATGTTCGACCTCATTGCGAGGAATTCCTTCGACAATTAGCCACAGTTGCATACATTTCTGTTTGGAGTTCCATGATGACTTCTACAACAAAATTCATATGCGAGTACCTATTTAGAGGATTAGAGACACCATGGAGTATCCTTGGGCAAGAGTTTTGCGACAATCTGAAGTGTAGGGGTCTGCGAGGAAACATCACAACTTTGAAAGTGAAGGGAACCGACAAAGACATGTTCCTCAAACCTCTAGACAAACTGTTCGATGCACAGAACTCAAAGTTTACTATTGGCAATACTATTATGGTAGACGACAGTCCTGAGAAGCATGTTCTGAACGAGCCCGAAAACGTTGTGCTTTTGGATTCGTGGTCAAAGGAAGGAGATGGTTTTAAAGACACTTTCTTGATGGATGAGCTTTTGCCTTGGATTACACGCTTGCATGGCACCAAGGATCGTGGACTATTGTCCTTTCGGAAGAATGACAACATTGGACGGCAGATGCTTGTTGAGGAGCAGGAAACACGAGAATATGATGAACTTATAGACGCCATAGAGGAGTCTAAGATGCTAGTTAAGGATCATTCCAGTCGTCGCTAATACTGAACAATATTCCTTGCGTTTGTGCATTTTATCTATTGCTATGGTGTTTCATTAAAGACGAGTGTATCCATTATAGTTCTATCATAGTCGTCTTGCAAAATGGATGATTGTTTAATTCATTTCGAGTTGTTTTATTGTTTGTATTCCAATTGTCCACCCTTTATTCTTTGTAATCACACTGACTTTTGTGACTCTTCAGGATTTGCGTGATTGTTCCGTACCATATACTGGTAGTGTTTCCAAGTGTAATGCGTCGGTGGATTCCATTTTAGAATACGGCCAATATGCATTATCTCAAAGCGGTGTGGATCACATTATGGTCTCGGCAGCTACTGCACTATCTACTATGGACTTCTCCACAAGACCCATTAATGATGGTGTGGTGGATAGTCCACCAAGCGGGAGAAAGCGATTGCTTCCAGTGAGCTCCCCGTCGCCACTCAAATCTCGAAAAATAGCTCCTTCAGCTTGTCTACGTTCAGCTGATGTTATTGTTCCACAAAGAAAGTTGTATGTTGACAACAGACACATTCCTACAACTTCTAAGGTATGAATGAATTTGTTTTTTTATCCATTTGCTACAATTGTGTTCTATGCACGTGTTGGATTACTTTAACACATATTATTGCAATTATAACTTTTTCATTTATTGTCTTCTTTGTTTTATAGGTATTGAGTGGATCCCAAAGAAAAGATTGTATAGGCACAAAGTCCATTCCAATACCTCCACGACCTATCAATTCAGCAAATGCTGAATATCCGAGGAAATTAGGATTACAAGTTCAACCTGGTCTACTTCCTAAAAAATTGGTACAACGTCATCGTCCATCGAAGTCACATGATGAACGACTCATGCATTGTACTCGTCGACCTTGGGATGCATGGGAGAGGAGGTCCTTGAAGATGCAAGAACTGCAACATCCCCACCAAATACGTCCTCAAGAATGTAGTCGAGGACCTGAGATATGGAAAGCAATGGTAGAGCTAAGGAGTAGATCTCATGCATGAAACTATGTGTAGCTATAGGGATTTCATGGATCAAGTAAGATGATTTATCTGTTATATATTATACAGTATATGTTATACCTTTATATATATATGTTATATACCTGCTATACCTGTTATATATTATATGGTATATGTTATACCTATATATATATTACAATAAATTCTATACAATCATTTGACATTTGGATGCAAGATTGAATCACATTATTAGATTTACAATGAAATAGGCATTCTAGAAGTCCAAAGCTAATCTAATGCTTGTCATATTTGGCAATCTTACTATAAATATATGGACCATCAATCTCCAATTGTTTTTTTTAGTTTATGTTGCTCTTACTTTAAGTATTAATGTTATGATTTGATTATTGACTGTGAATGAATGACTTCTGCATTGCAAATGATTGATATTTTTCACCATGATTGTATGCAATTGTAGCATATAATTGGATTGAAAAGGGCTATCAAAACTCTCATAATCTGAGAATTCTCTCAAATTAATGAATATGGTGTTTTAGGTTCTTGCCTAAGGTGTCAACATTTTTTTCAAAATGATATCTTCCACCCTATGAATGTCTTGTTTAATTTGAATTTCCTATAGAGCGTGAAGTTGGCTACAAACTTGACAAATTCCATGATGATCCAATACTCACAACACAATCGGAAAAAATAAAAAGCAAGAATTGCTTTGTTGAAACTACAATTATTCTGGGAAAACTTCACGGATAATATTTATATAGTATTGAATCTCAACTACAAAATCTATATGGAGTAAACCTACAACATCAAGTGAAGCCCTTGCCTAAGAAAAAAATTTGAAAAAAAATGTTTCAAATAGAAGCTATCATATACGTAGTCAAGTACATTTGACTGCAAGAACTTTAGAAATCCAGCTGAAGATGGGTCCTTGTACTCACCCAGAGCATGGGAAGAAATGACAAAGAAGATTCATTAGAGGTTGTTTAGGATCAAGAGGAGATGCTAGTGCCACTTGGCTGAGGAAGAAGGGTAGGGAGCGGGCTGGGAAGGTTGGAGAAAGGAGCAAGTAATAGGCTAGAAGAACAATGAGTGGGGAAATAGGCTAGGGGATTGGACAGGGAATGGGGGCCGAAGAGAAGGGAGTTGGGAGATTGGGGAGTGCTCAATGACTGTTTAATGCAGTTGGAGATTTTTGCTTCCCACCCTGCCAAACACACACTAACTGAATCATATATTTAGATTGTAGGCAATGTGTCTTCACTATTCATGGACAACATCCCTAGCTGATTCTTTTGTTCATTTTTGGGAGGAAGCTACCCTTGTTGACAAGAAATCACATATGGTCCCACATCTTATTCAAAAATTAGTCAATTTCAAATTTTTTGGGGAATGCAAGCTTCTCATTATGTGCACGTACATCCTTTTTCCACAATTTTATCTCAAGTATTGATACAAGAAACGCCTATCCAAATCAACAGAAAGCCCAAAATAGTCTTCTTGGTCCTTTAGGGTGAGTACTAAATGTCTCAATTCTTATGGCTTCAAAAAGCTTTTCACCTCTCATTGATTATGGATTGCACTTATAATTGAACAACAAGCCAAATGTGGAGGTCCAGCCAAAGGTGAATTAATGTGAAAAAAGCCTTCTCTATTTTGTGCTTAATTAATCTATTTCCTACACCTCTCTTAGCTAATTTCGGGCCTTTGATTGTACATGTGAACTCAAAATTTGCAAATTTTTATATTAGGGGAGTTTTGAAGGCATTAGGAGATTGTTTCAAATCTATTCTCCTTGTTGAGAACAGTGCATCGCAGTCAAATTATTAAATAATAATAAAACATTTAAATACTTTTTAAAATTAAAAATTAAAAAATTAAAAATTAAAAAATTAAAAATTAAAAAATTAAAAAAAAAATATTTGATGCGGCACCCCGCACGGCACTCGCGCGACCACGTTAAACTGCAAAATTGGTAGAGTTCCCATAGTCCGGAAACTTGCAGTCTTCTAGAGCCTTCAAAAATCCTCTAATGCTAGAAGAAAATGAAGGTTTTGCTACTACAATGAACAACTGTTTTTTTAGTTGAATGGGACATTTGTGACTGGTGCTAATTTGAAAATTTGCAATCACTAAGGACAAGTTGCTCTTGGAATTGTAGTTGACATTTGCAACTGGTACTAATTTGAGGACTTGCAGTTGCTTAGGACAAGTCGCTCTTAGAATTGTAGTTGTAAAGGACAATGAGGTTGTTCCCATCCGATACCCTAGTTTGAACTTCATTGACGTATTCTTTTGACGTGGTTGTTGTGAATGCTTTAATACCCACCCTTGGTATTAAACAAGTAAAACGAGGATCTTAGCGCTGGGGGGGGGGCACCTAGTATTTTACTACAAACCACGTGCGAACAAGTGGTTTCTAATGAACTATAATTTCAACTTAAAATTTTGAGGGTTGCTTAATAATGACTATAGGTTTCTATTGCCAAAATTTCAAACTAAAATAATAGTTGAAATGATTTGTACAAGAGGTTGAAAATGGCCTAAAACGGCATGTTTTTCAACTCAAATATTTATAGAGATCACATTTAGATGACCATTGCATCAATACTCAACTCAAAATGAACTTTCAATAGAGAGCTATTTTTAGGAATTTTTTGTTCATTTTTTAGACAATTTTTTAGGATATAATATAGGGGTGTGAAAGTTATTTTTTAGTTGTACAGTGTATCTAATTACTTCAAAAATTTGTAACTAATTATCATTAACAAATAAAAATATCAATAAGTCAAAATATAAACTTTTGAAGTAGGAAAATCTAGTCATATTTTTTTTATTTCATTTTATTTAAATTTTAGGATATAATATAGGGGGTCCAAAGTTTTGTTCGCACGTGTTTTCTAATGGACACTCTAAGTGACCCCCCCGAGTCTTAGCGTTAAGTAGAAATTTCTCCTAATTGGATGTCAAGGCATAGTTCATTGTACCTTCCAAGCAATGGATTTTTCTATTTGCCTAAATTGGATATGAACTACAAAATAAACCAACTAAAACTTAAAGCAAAACCAACTTTTGGCAAAAAGGCTGGACTAAGTAAGGCTACTGTTGGTGACGTTTGAAATGGTGACATTTGAATTGCACACTACAGCCTAGACATTTTTCTGACTCATTCAAATCATACCATTGAGTCCATTACAAAGGTATTGCATGTGACTTTGACTCCCTGCCCAAGAATTTATCATGCGAGTTGTTTGCTGGGGAAAAGGAGTCTGTATTGTTGAAGGCATTGTTGGACAGCTTGAAAATTTGTTTTGGTTACTTCCTTCCTCCCCCCAAGAGGCCAAGAGTTAGTCCAAGTTGAACCTCTTCTTCCTACATTGATTCTACACCTCAACAATGGATCAGAATCAATGGTTTTTTGTTTTTTGCTCTCTATTTATATACAAAGTCATTTTCTACAATATAGAACATCAATTTCCTCATTATTGGGCATACTAACGAAGACATTGATGCTCTTTTTGGTTGATGGAGCAACAAGTTGGTCTAGTGCAATGTGCTTGTTCTTGCCTGGATTTTTCAGAGAAAGAATTACAATAGAACCTCTCTATAAGTAGATACAGTAATCTGTAAGTCAATAACCTCTCTAACATAATAGTCTCGGTTTGGGGAATATATTAAGTGGTAGCACTAAATGAGAGGCGGCCAAGGACAAAAGAAAAGCTAAAATAGGCATTTTCACAACCTTCTTGGCAATGACAAGGTCCTTCTTTTCCTCAAGATGTGCCACATGTACAACTTTGATAGCTTTATGTGTGCAAATTCTTGAATGCACAGGCCATCTCTATTGTAATATTGGTAGGTGGTCTGGACCTTATTACTTTAAAGAGGTTCTACTATAGTTGAGTAGACTAGAATATAAGTGGAATCATATTCATTTGATAAGAATTAAAATTGATATGAATTTTTGAAACTGTCTTGTGCAAAAATGTAAAGCCATCAATAGGTGGGGTCATGACCATCTTAAAAAGGTTTAAGATTAGTGACCCGCCACCCCTAATCCCATTTGATAAGAGTTTTGAGAGCACAAGTTTAACATTCTAAAAGCACCTTTTTTTATTGCCTAAAGCTACAATTTGTTCTGACAAGCATTTGTTCACAACTGAGCCCACCACATGAAGAATTGGTTTGCATTCATGGCCAACAAAGCCAGACCTATACCCCACAGGAGGATCCGCCAAGTATCCCTATAATACATTTACAAAACAAAAACACAAATTGTTATTTTAATGCTAAATTTAATTACAATCCTTCAATTACATTCGCTATCATCTTAATATGGTGATTCTAGATATGGTGTGGTAAGTTTTAAGATTCATTAGCTCTTGGAGTTTGTGTTAGTCAGTATTTTAGGATTGAATTTTAGGACTAGATTTATTTTGCTGACGGCAAAGGGGAAGACAACCAAAAGGCGGACGGCCAAGCCATCATATTTTTGGCCAAAGTGGATGCGAAAGTGGAAGACAATCAAGGAGGTGATGGTCAAAGGGGTGGATGGCCAAATCATTTTGCTGCGTGGTCCATGGCTGTCTCCCCCTTTTGCATCCACCTTGGCCAAAATATGATAGCTTGGTTGTACGTCCATCCTTTTGGTTGGCCATTCTTTAGCGTATGCTCCTTTGGGTTGTCCACCCTTTGGTGTCCTCCTTAAATTCTCGAGGGCGTGGGCTAGTTTGTAATTAGGTGCGTAAGTTGAGGTGTTGAAGGTGAAATAGTCTCAAATTTTTACGACAACTCTCATTTCTAAATTGTTGTCTCCAATTGTTGTGTTTATTGCTTGTGATGGCTAAAGTTGTGATGGCAGCCATGGCCACAAACCGATACAAGACAAAGAAGCAAATTGCCAATATTGAAGGCAAAATTGCAAGGGTTGATCGCAAAGGCAAGATTGGTGGGTAGATTTCTGGACTTGAAGGAAAGATATTGGGGCATGAAGATAACCTTAATGCTCGCGAAATGCTTTTGAAGGATATCCGGGGTGAGCTACAAGAGATACAAGCTGTGATATTACAGACCAATTCAAGATACTCAAGGCAAAGTTGAAGAAATCGTGATGCTAAGTGGTAATTGTCTCCAATCTTGTTGGTAGCTAGTCCTTGGGTGGCTTTGAGTTGTTGTTTGAATTGAATGTTTTTTAGATTTTGAAAAAACAAAAAGTCCCCACCAAAGACTTGTTCTTCTAGTCTTGAGTACTCTCAGGTAAGCAACTCCACTATAATGTGCAGGGGGCTCTAATTTTAAATCCATTTTTAAGCTAATTATGTAATTATAATAAGGGACATAAATTTTATTAATAAGTTTTTTGAAAAAAATCTAGGCTGAAATAATATAATAAATCAAATTTAAATTAAGATATTATATTTAAAAGAAAAAAATACAAATTTAGTTGGTAGTTAAAACTACCATTTCAAATATAATTATCACATTGGATGGACTGTCCGTCCAAACCGTCCAATTTACCCGCTTATTCGGGACTTCCGATGACCCTAATCGACTCGATGTGACTACTTGAAGGTAGTCACATTGTCCGTCGAGTTTGCCCAAATTGTTCAATATGCCCATACGTCCGAGATGTCCAATGATCCTAACTTGCCCAATGTAAGAATAATGATTTCAAACCACTGTGAATTTGATCAAAGATACCTTTGCCTCGGTTGCTGAGCATTTACACGATAATTTTAACGCCACTTCATCAATCCTAGTTCTATTGTGAAGATTTGTCAATCGTATATTTTGTCATAATAATATTGATGATGAAGCCTTGTCATTTATCTTGCCTAGAACTCGTTAATGTTACAACCCAAGTGGCCCAAGTGCGCAAGATAATATGGAGCTTTGTAACATGTAGTATTGCATGTAAAATGACATCAAAGATGTAATTGGAGTCACTAGAGTTAGGAAGGTGGTCTATCACCCTTTGAACACTTGACACTTGTTGAAAACCTTGTTATCTCATTTGTATGCCACTTTTTGTAGCATGGATGGAAAGAGTGCATCGTAAGCTTCGAATTAGATATATTTGCGTCTTAGGATTTGGTGACAGAACTAAGGTGTACTTGTTGATTACATTGCGACGTTGGATGTGATGGCAAGGTGACGGTGTGAAGATCATCATAATCAACAAGAACAGAGTTAGAAGAAAATTAAAGCAATGCCTCTCAAGCGGAACTAGGTTTGACACAAACCCAAAGTGCTAGTCCGATTAGATGTTTTATGGCAAGGAGTTTCAATCCATACAAGAGGAGTTCTCAAATTGAGATATAACTAACAAAAGCTATAGAGCATTTTCTTGGTATAAACAACTTCTAAAACTATAATTCAATGTGCATAATCTTTCGTGTGTCACTTGCATTGTAAGTACCTTATAATTCAACAATTGCAACGTAGCCCATGTGATGTTAATTCTTTCTCCAATAAGATAATTGTGCAACGTTATAGCAAGCTTCTTTGAAGAAGCAAAACATGGGAGCGTACAAATGAAGGACAGCCTTGCAAAGCTAGATTTCAAACTTGAAAGAACAATTTTCTTACTTTTCTGCAGTTCTTATTTTCAATGTTGCAACTGTATTCAAATTAGAACTTTAGGCCTCATTTTGGCATAGTAGAATAACTTTTTTTTAACTTTTTAACAAAAAAAGTTAGGGAATCAAGATAAATTTCATTTTCAAATAACTGTTTGAGATTTCAAGTCTCCAATCAAAAGTTATGGACAAATTTCAAAGAGGGGTTGGAAGGGGCATTTTCATTAACATTTTCAAACATCCTCTCTGAATTTTGTCCATAACTTGTGTTTGGAGGCTCAAAATCACAAATGGGGTTTGGGACATGAAAGCTAGCTTGATTTACCAACTTTTTTTATTCAAAGTTTATTGGATAAAGTTATTCTACTATGCCAAAATGAGATCTAAAATTCTACTATGAACACAATTCTTACATTTGACAATGAATGGTTTAGTTTTCATTTTCAAATTGTCCCATATCTTTTGAGGGTTTATTTTAAAAACAACCTTTCCACACTTCATTCCTATAAATGTCAAAGTAGCAATTGTTTCATTTTACCATCAATTTTTTTAGGGATGCTAGTTTGTCAAAATTAATAATTGATTCAATGGATTCTTTGGGCGATTTCTATTTGTTCAAAGTGGCAATTAGAAATAACTTCCTAGTTAGGCAAAAGGAAGCCATAGAGCAACCGCCTCCTTGCCACCACCTCCCTGTACATTGTGTCAAATTTATTAGTCTAAAAAATGTCAGAGAAATATCTTAGTTTGAATCTAGGGCGAGAGGCTATATAAGGCCCTGTCCAAGCTCTTCCAGGCATTGCAATGCAAATTTTGCTAAAGTGTAAATTACCTTGCCCATGCTACCCCCCATCCATAAAAAATGGCATTTTCCTCCATAACTCCTCATGGAAACATCCGATTGTAAAAAATTTGGTGGAGCAAAAAGGACTCCTTGTCTTTACATCCAAAAAAAATTCAAAAAATACATTGAATTTTTTTGTTTGCAGTGAGCTGCCCAAAATTTCTATGTTGCCAAAAAAATGTTGTTTGGTTCATTAGGAGTTAACTAAGCTTCACATTCTCTCATTTTCATAGAATTTTGAAAATATTGTTGCATCCATGCATACATAATGAATGATAGTATTAAACAATTTTCATTGAGCCATTAGATTTTACAAATGGTAAGAAACTTAAGTTTGAAACTTTTTAAGATACTCTATATGAAGATAAGATTTAAATCCTACCTTCAATTTTTTAGTTTTTATACTTATTACCATCAAAAAACTTGAACCTTCAAGTAACCATTTTTTGCATTTTGAGGGCATAGGAATTTTAAAAGTTAAGTATTTCCTCAAAGAATGATGTTAATAATACTAATTTTTCTCATAGGAAGAATTGAAAGTCAAATATATGATAGAAAAATTTTCTTTGGATTAAAATGATAATTTTAGTCCTTGAATAAGTGCCTTTTTCATCTTCTAAAGGGTTCTATTTAGGACCAAAATGTCCTTAAACTACTGCCAAGGGATAGCCAAAAATGATTGTGCTTATTGGATTCATTGGATCAATGAGGTTTACAATTCAATTCCTACCAATATTTGTAGCCTAAGCACAATCATTTGGATTGATGGAGGAAATAAAAAACTTCACCACTAGCAGGGGGCCACCATTGGAGTAAATGCCATGACTTGGTTGGTATGTTACTTCTTGCCACGCCCAGAATGCAATATGTGCCAACAAAAACATGGGTCCTATTTTCTTTTTCACTTCAATACTTAATTTTCAACTAATATTTTATTTTTACTGCATGTCATTGTTTTGCATAACTTTTTTGACACACTTCATTTATTTTAAGAGACAATTCTCAATCAAGAGATAGTGGGAATGGGACATTTTTTTATTAGAAGGATATTACCCTTGAATGCTATGTATTATTTATGATCAACATTCCATAATGAATAATTAAGAATAGTTGGCAAATGTGGTTTAGCAAAAAAATTTAATTGATTTTTTTATAAAAAATCTATATAATTTTTTGGGCACAAAAATATTCCACAAATTCCAATATATATTTTAAGAAATATTCTTTGCCAATCTTAGCTACTAGGCATAGTATACTACAAAATTATATAGACAAATTAGTCAAGTTAACCCCAATTCTTTAGAAAATATTTGTATTATGATCTAATATAAACCTGCATGTTGAGCTAAATGTATTTGTTTACATGTTGAGCTCAATTTAATGACATTTCACACTCCCAGTTTAGATCATTGTTGCACTTCTTAAATGTCTAAGAGCTACAATATGGTTGCAAATTCTGTAGATAAGGTTTAGATTATAAAATGACATCTATATAAAAGATGCTAAGTCTTGAATTATCAATACAACATTCAATTAGCCTTGTCATATTTTAATATATAATTTGCATAATTAGGAGTCAAATATGGTACTAAATACGCAATTCCATATAGATTATTAAGGATTGAAGAATATCTGATTTATGAACCAAATACATATTAATTTTGGCTCATATATCCATACGGAGTAAGGTGTTTATTTCTCTTATTGTTGAAATAACAAGGAAATGTATTTTAATGTGCTTACTTATGAGGCATTCACCATTGAGTTGTATTTTTATTGTGAAATGAATGAAATTATTTTTTATCTCAAAAGAAAAATAAATTCTTAGTATTGTCAAAAATCCCATGAAGAGAGAAGGAGAAAAAAACAAAATTTGTCACCATTCCAATAAAAGTACCAAAGGTATTAATTTCAAAAAAAATTTGTAGCCTTAATTGAAGGTATTAAGAAAGAGTCTACAGAGGATTTAGCTTGGGTTAGACTACAATGTAGATGGGGTGATTTGGTGACTTGGTACATGCCTAAAAATAAAATAAAATATTTTTCTATGTAATTATTAAAAAAATAATGTACCAAAATTTCCCACATTTGTTTTTAAAAATACTTTTTGCCCACTTTGATCATCGGATACAATACCCTTTCATGTAGTGAATACCTACCGTATATGGATAATGACCTTAAAATTCAAACACAAAATGAGAACATTAATAAGTAAAAAAAACATTTTGATGGGGCTATATATGCTATAGGGTAGATGGAGGTGTTTATAAAACAATCAGGAAGTGTTTTTTTTTAGTTTTTTTTAAACAAACGGACAATTCCATTGATAGATGAAATAGTACATTGAGACCAAGGGAACCAATCCTTGGCGGAAAAAAATTTAGTTTCAGACAACAACTAAGAGACCGAGGACCAAACAAAACTAGAGCGCAGACCGGTCAAGTCCGAGGCCCAAGGAGAATGTCCCAGCTCAGAACTCAATTGAATATCCCGACCTTCGGTTGGGTAAGATTCCACTGAACTACGAAGCCCGTCCGAACTCCTAAGAAACTTGACTGAATCCATCGATTGTCAAATCTTCGCATGAAGATGGCCGTCTTGGCAGGATAGAGAGTACAGAGTTTCTGGGATCTGAACTGGTCAACCCGGGCATGATCTGTAAATGCCTCCAAGAGGACTTGCTCGAGCTTCTGAGTAGGCCAAGGTGAATTGTTAGAGCAAATAGCATTCCGATCCAACCAAGAGATCCAAATAATCGACCCCCTAAATAATGACCACATGGAGGCGCCATTCTTTAGTGGCCGAGGTAACTTGGATCCTAACACGCATTGTTGCCATGTAAGCAATCAGGAAGTTTTTAAAGAAGCAATCACAATGTTTATTATTTAAACACTTTGGAGTTATAAATTGGAATAGAAAATTTAAAGTTTAATGATATTTTCATTAGAGATTATTAAAAGAAATCCAAATCACAAAGTTCAAACAAGGATTAGATTGACCTTAATTATGGCAAAGACCTGGGGCCTATTATTCTTATGTTATAGAAGATGCACACTACGGTTAAATGAATAGTTTAATGGACAAATCAATGAAAATAACACAACTAATCACTAAATATCTTCCAATTAATACCTCCAATCATATGGCCGTACTTAATGTTGGCTTCTATTTTAATCTTGTTTGTTTGTATGTCTATTATTACCAAGGCAGTTCTACATGGAACTACTTTCTAAAGACCTAAATTTACTATCTATTTCATAAACTTAAATTTTTCAATACTAGTACTTATTTTATAAAACTAATGTTTTAAAAAAAAAATTATTTAATGAAGAGGGTAGTTCTCTTTAACTTTCACTTTTGTATCCTATGCATGGGTCAAGCTAGTTTGCATAGATTACAATAACCAAGCTATTCAATTGGATGCAAAATAATTAACTACACAAACTTAAGGTGGGTAAATCCAAAATCACACCCTACCTAAAACCGCCATCATCGCTCCATGTACATATCCAAAATTAATATGTACGGTAAGGTCTACTTCATTTATAAAGTGTCTATTTGAGGTATTCAATTTTTTTGTACAATGTGTAGTATAATTGTTATATTTTGGTAAGAATAATTATCATTGCATCCTTATGCAATTCCAACCAAGCATACCAAATTTTAGCTTCAAAAAAGCAAAATTCCATTTTTGATAAATTTTTTAAGTCTCTTTACATGGTTTTACATAATATTTTATTGAAAACAATTGGTGATGAATTTTTTAAGTTTGATTGTGGATATATGCAGGAAACATCCATATACACATTTTTTTCTTTGAAAGCATCTCCATTTTTTATTTATAATTCCTTCTAAAGAGATTTCAACGTTGAGGTGATAATGGCCAAATGTTGTAAGAATAGATGTCTTAATTATACTTAGATTTTCTATTTTTTCTCACGTGGTGACTACTTTCGTACATTTGAGCATGATGGTACAATGACTTTGAGAAAAACTAGTTAAAATATAGAGATATCTATTTCACAAAGTTTGGTCATATGGCACCTCATATGTATTGAACCCTTATTGGAAGCTTACATTTTTGTTACTTAATGGGGTATTTTTTAATATGGAAGATGTGCATATAAATGTTCCCTACATATTTGTGCAATCACATTAAAAGAATTCATTATCAATTGTTTAATGCATATCAAAAAAATATTATATAAAATCATTATATAAAACCATAAAAATTGACTTCAAAAATTTACTAAAAATGGAATTTTTCTTTTTTGAAGCTAAAATTTAGTATACTTGATTGAGATTGTGTAAGAATTGGATTTTAATTATGCAAGACAAAAAATTCAATTTTTTGTCTATACTCTGCAATAAAAATTGGAATGGCTCGCATTGGCAATTTGAAGTAAACCTTACTATACATATGTTGATCGACATACGAAGAAACAATTTTTGAACATCTATCAAGAGAAACTTTGACACTTCATAACTTTGGCATACCGTATCCAAATTTCATGTTGTTTGGTGTGTTGAAACCTCATTTTTTTTCAACAAGAAAATATGAAAAATTGACCTGACTAATAACAATAAATATTATATAATAATAAAGACTAAGCTAAGTAGCAAAAAGTGGCAGTTTGGGAGGTACCCACCTTAACTTGCATCGGTAAGCTTAACATGATCCATTATAGATAGTCACACACTTTCAAAAAATGAAATATATACCTTAAACTAGGTTGTTTTGTTTTGTTTTGTTTGTTTGATACAATAAGATCTAAGAAAACGTGAGTCTTTTGGATGTAATCTTGGTACTATTGGAACACTTTCTACAAGGAAAGGTTCATGGACTTTGTTTCGTGATGTTTGGATCTACGGTGTAAAGTTATAGATTTTTGAATTATTTTTAAATTAAAAATTTGAATTAAATTGTCTTTTATTTTGGAAAATCCATAACTTTCACATTGCAAGTCTAAACGCCACAATACAAAGCCTTTGCATTCTTGTGCACTAAAGATATTGAATTTCAAATTTTTTATGAGTTAAAAAAGTAAAAAAATTATTTATATTGTTATTTTGGTGTGGCAACAGCATAGGGCACGCTAGTTTCTTTGAAGAATGAAAAGTTGTGGAGAGATTAGAGGAGCCAATTACGACCCAGAAACCATGAAGAAGGTGTGACACTCCTATTTCATGAGGAGAATGAAAATGGAGAATGGAGAGAAGTTTTCACCTGCAATTTATGATCGATGCAATAATTTTTCAGCAAGCTTTAAGGTAGTATGGCCTAAAAGTGATCATTTAAGGGCTGATCGGCCTTTTTCATAGGTTTCCATGAATAGAAATATTTTTGGATCATTTTTCAGAGAAAGAAAAATGGTTGTGGAACGTTACGCAAGTGGTTTCATATTTTTTGAATCATTTTTGAATTACTTATGAATTAAAAAAAACCCTATTGTAGGCACCTATTTGTGACCCTAGGTCTTCCAAAATCTGACCACTTGCAACTCCTAAAGTGATTTGAGTAAATGAAGGCCAATGATTGGCTCTTGCAATAAATAATGCTTTTCTCTCGATTCTCTCAATGGCTTGAGAGGTCCATTTAAGGATCACCTAATGTCCATTTCAGACCTAAATATAGAATCGATTTGAAGAGGCCGCTCGCTTTTAGAGCAGACTACCTTAACACAATGTGTACTTTGGAGCATTGATTGTGTTGATGTAATTTGGAGTGTCAATAGTGTTGAGGCAGTCTTTGCGGCAATGCCTATGATTTTGAAAGATACAGTTTGTAGCAATTTAAGGTGGATAAGTGGTGGTCCCACTCACCTTAATCCCCAAATGCTTGAGGCACCAAATTCTAGTGTCGGCAATACTTCAAAGTTAAATAAAACCTTATCAAATCACTATTTTTTGGAGTTTATATTTTGAAAAAATCTTTTTGAAGTCTAGTTTTAGCATCAAAAATCCAATTTTAAAAATGAGTCATTATGATTTTTCTATTGAAGATTTTGTGCAAAGGTGTCCATTGCAAAGCTTGATTTTTTTAGTGTTGAAGGCTCTTGGAAATGAGCCTCAAATATGCTAGAACTTAGACATTAGAAATTCATTTAAAAAAATTGTAGAGTAGATTTTGAAAAGCCATAAATTGATTGGGGTTATGCATATTATGCCGTTTAACCTCATATTTTTTTGTTGACCATTTTTTTAGTTTGGACATGTGAAAAGAGGGTTGAAAGACTTGAAATCACTTTCACAATTTTAACACCCTCTTGATCAAACATTATAATCTTTCAATCCATACGTGGTATTGTTGTGTAATCTTTTTCCATGTGATTTCTAACAAGTCTAGTTTCTTGTCTAGTTTGAAATTGTATATTCACAATCCAAGAAAACTTAATAAAACTTATCAAAATGTTGGCTTTTTGTTCAATTTAGAGCAAATTCCAAGAAGTTCAAAAAAAGCCTTGGACATTTAGGGGTCAAATTGTTTTGTAGTTTTGAAGATGGACTTGAAGTGGCATGTGGTTGAGATGAAAAGTTCAATGAAGAAATCTTCTTCACGCCCATTCTTCACCTTCAAGAGGAGAAAAATGGCCATTCTCAATCTTGAGAGAATGAAACTTCTACAAGCCACATAGAGCCAATATGAGAGTGTCACGTTCCCATTTCCTAAAGTTTGAGAATGGGGTGAAGAAGATGTGACTCGGAGAGAATGGAAATAGGGACACTTTTTGGCACCATGGGGCCAGATTGCACCATTTCAAAATTTATATCTGCTTTTTGCCAAATAAAAGTAATCTCTTTTTGCCAAAAAAAATCGATTTTTATTAAAAATGTGAATGAAGTCACCAAATTTGGATGAAAAAGTGCATGAACATGATTGAAAAGTGTTTTTTGGTCCAAAAGATGGATGAATGTAGAAATACAATGCTTCACCAAATTCTAAGTGATCGCCATCTTGGTACTTTCTCAAAAAGTAAAAAAAAGGCTATAACTAGGTTAAGGTAGAAACACCCACTCCTTGAAGAGTCCACAAACTTCCAAAAACTGTCCCTAAAAAGTGTCATAAATTTTTCCCCTTACTTAACTGCTATTAATTGAATGATTTTGTTAGATTTTGGTTTCAGATCCACCTATAGGATGGTTTTAATGGTATAGGGAGTTACAACTTTGAGAAATTACATGCCATATCCAATTTTTTATTTTTTATTTTTGAAAATTCATGATTTCAATTGCTAATACTACAAAATATTGTCATTAGGAAAAGGTACCTCCAACTATGTTGAATTGCTTATTTTGAAAGTTTTAGGTACATCAACCTTAATTCCTACATGCCTGAGGCACCAAATTTTGATGTTGACAAAACTTTGAAGTTAATTAAAACCTAACCAAGTTGCTATTTCTATAGTTTATATTTTTGAAGAATTCTTTTTGAAGTCTAGTTTTAGCGTCAAAAGTCCGATTTTGAAAACAATGGATTATGATTTTTCTATTGAAGATTTGTGCAAGGATACCCATTGCAATCTTGACTTTCTGTAGTGTTGAGGGCTCTTGGAAATGAGCCTCAAATACACTAGATCTTGGAGGGAAAAACACATTAGAAATTCATTTCAAAAAATTGTAGAGTAAATTTTGAGAAGCCATAAATTGATTGGGGTTATGCTTATTAGGCCCTTTAACCTCATATTTTTTTGTTGACCAACTTTTTAGATTTGGCATGTGAAAAGAGGATTGAAATACTTCAAGTCACTTTTGCAATTTCAACACCCTCATGTTCAAACATAAATTATCTTTCAATTCATAAGTGATATTGTTGTGTTTTCTTTTCCTATGTGACCTTTAACATGTCTAGTTTGAATTTGTACGGTTACATTTCATAAAAAAATGATACAACTTATCAAATTGTTGGATTTTTGTTCAATTTAGAGCAAATTCCTGGAAGTTCGAAAAAGGCCTTAGGCATAATCCTTATTACGGAGTATTTCTTACCCCTATTATTTCTTGCTGGTTCAGTTTTCCACTCTGTCCCTCCAATGCTGACACGGCTCGTATCATCCACGTCACCCCCTTCCACGCGATTGGACAACCAACTGGATGGTGATGGATCACAGCCAATCACAAACAGCATAATAAACTTAGATTTCCGTTTCTGTTTGTAGATTCCATATTTCTAAGTTCTTTGAAGATGGTCGTACTAACATCTAACTAATAGTAGAATACATTATATGAACCAAAGTAGGGTCCAAATCTACGAATCCATATCGACGCTCCAGACGAGAGCTCATCTGGTCAAGCTTTCGGCTATGGAGTTCAAGTGCCCGTGAAGTCTAGAAGCAGGGTGCAAAAATAGTGACTGACTTCGTGTCCGTGGATGCTTACGGTGTTTTTCGATTGCAATATTGCTGGGTGATCCGAGGAAGGTATTTTGAACCTACATTGGTAGTTTTATGGTCACAGGTTATTGAATTGACTAGTTAGGGTTTGAAGGGCGGGACGATGGGGAAGAAGACAGTTTCGATGTCGGTCGCCATGGTGCTTGCGGTGGTGTTTTGCGGTTTGGGATCCGCATCTGCATTGTATGGACCATCTTCGGATGTGGTGCAATTGACCTCGTCCAATTTCAAGAATAAGGTTTGTAAGATTTGTCTTGATCCCTGATCGGTTTGTATTTTAGCATACGAGGATGTAAACCTGGATTAAGTTCTGAGAGCGGGAATATTTGATCACGTCTGGGTTTGAAGCATAATATGTGATAATTTTTTAATATCCAGCAATCGCGACATTGAGGGACTGTTGTTTAACGTAATTGTCCTGTACATCGATCGAGCGAGAATTTATCATATTTTGAAGTCTTCGTTTGAGATCTTGCATATCAATTTTTTGACGTGGAGTCGAGGAACTGATAGCTTGTCCTTTGTGAAGGATTGTTGAAACCGTTCCATGCTATAGCAAGGTCAGATCAAGATTTGTAACTTCCGAGCATTGGGGTTGGATTTGGTTTGACAGGTGCTTGGAGCAGAGGGATTAGTATTCGTGGAGTTTTACGCTAATTGGTGTGGACATTGTAAGAACTTGGCACCCGCATGGGAGAAAGCGGCCACTTCTCTGAAGGGCATTGTCACAGTCGCCGCAGTGGACGCGGATACGCACAAGGATTTGGCACAGGTAATTAGCGCAGTGGGCACCTGAGCGGGACGTGCTATCTTACAGCTGAAGGATCAGATCAGATCAGATCGTTATATTTGATTTATTCATTTAGGAAGGAAAAAAGGAAGGCGTGAACGTCCAGTTGATTAGCAGATGCAATGTGCTTTACTCGCAAAATTACCTGAGCTACGGGCATCCTCCTGAATTCTAGCATTGTGAATTAATTGTCTGGCTCATTCGTTCTTTTTCGGGTGGTGTGCAAGGAGTTGGTCTTGCTGGCATTGTCCTTTTTGCGCTCTTCAGAAATCCATTTTGAAAGTGATTTTCAAAAAGAGAGGAGAGGGGTTTTGAAAGTATCAGGCTGAAACTGACCAAAACCTCATCTCATTGGTTGCACAGCAATATGGAATTCAAGGTTTTCCAACAATCAAGGTCTTTGGGCTGGGAAAGTCACCAGTTGATTATCAGGGTGCACGAGAAGCTAAACCCATTGTGGATTATGCTCTTCAGCAGGTATTTATCAGTCAACCTATGGCATTATCTGCTGCACTTCAGTTAATCTTAAACGTCTTTAAGGGCACATATTTTCCGTTCGCAGCAATTGTGTTGAAAAACTGTGACGTTTCTCATCCTGTTTTGGGTGCAAAGAACAGGTGAAGACACTTGCCTTAGACCGATTGAATGGCAAATCTGGCTCAAAGAAGTCAAGCTCTAAGAAAGATAAAGACTCAAGCGGACCCAGTGCCTCTGTGGAACTGAAATCGAGCAACTTTGACAAGCTGGTTCTCGAAAGCGACGACACATGGCTCATTGAGTTTTACGCTCCTTGGTTAGTCTCTCATCAGCCTCGTGACCTTGTATCACATTGATTGTTATTTTTTTGATTGTTCAATGCTGTGCCGTCCTTATGTTTTTTTATCGTTTTTGAGCAGGTGCGGACATTGTAAGAACCTGGCCCCGGAGTGGAAGATTGCAGCCAAGAACCTGAAGGGCAAAATGAAACTGGGGCAAGTGGATTGCGACTCATACAAGGTATATCTTGGCCTGTGTGCATTCATAGTTGTGCAATTCTGGGTGTGACCACAGTTGTCCCAGTTGCACCATCAGGGACTAGTTCAGGTATTTTCTTAATGAAGTGGTGTCTTAATGATGAGGCTTTGAATCTGAGGATAGGAGATTGTTTGTGAAGGACTGTACAAGGAGGTGCTTGGTCAAAGAGATTTTTTTCTTTTATCTGTTGTATTTCCTCTTCAGTATTGATAGTAAATACTTTCAACGAATTAGGGAATTTCCAGCAAATTTTTTTTATGTATATGTAAATTTTTTTGCTCGCATAATTTTTTGCTTGTTGGCAGCTGTCATTTCAACTCATAATGACTGGACTGTCCCCTCTGTTCGACTCTATTTTATCTTCTATTTTCATCTTCAAAATAGAATAGAATATAAGAGTAGCTCTTGTGGAATATGATCGCAGGATTTAGCACAGAAGTATGGAGTCCAAGGCTTCCCAACCATTATGCTTTTTGGATCCGATAAGACGAACCCAAAGATGTACGAAGGTCCCAGAACGGCTGGTGCTATTGAGTCCTATGCTCTCTCTGAACTCGAACTTAATGTGGAAGCTCCCGAGGTCGTGGAGCTGCTGGGACAGGTACTTTACCACAACCTAAATTCAGCAGCTCGTGACTGTCTTGCGATACATTCACCCACCTCCATGTTTAAAATACAGCAATTTTTTAAACTTTATATTGCCTCAATCATACTAAAATGAGTATTATAACGTTTAACTGCAGGATGTGCTGGACAAAGAGTGTGGGTCTGCTGCGATCTGTTTTGTTTCATTTTTACCTGATATTCTGGACTCTAAAGCTGAAGGTCGCAACAAGTACCTCACAACACTGAAGAATGTTGCAGAGAAGTACAAAAGAAGTGCTTACAGGCAAGTCACAGAAAATTTCTATGTAGCCATTATGTGATCGCAATAGCTGTCCTCATTCTTAGACAACAGATAATGTGTGGGACTGGACTTCAGTGCCCAAGGTGCTGACCAGTGTGAGTATGCGTGCAGGTATGTATGGACTGCTGCAGGCAAGCAGCCAGATCTTGAGAAAGCTGTTGGTGTTGGTGGATTTGGGTATCCAGCTATGGTAGCGCTAAATGTGAAGAAGGCTGTCTATGCCCCTCTTCGTGGCGCTTTTGAGAAGGACTCTGTCACGTAAGTATTAGCTGTGAGACTTTTATTGCTTCCTTGAAAGTATCAAATACGTTTGAAAAATATTATACTCGCAAAAGCCTGGTCTTCAAATTCGCTCG
This sequence comes from Pseudisothecium myosuroides, assembly GCA_951799445.1. Taxonomy (NCBI): domain Eukaryota; kingdom Viridiplantae; phylum Streptophyta; class Bryopsida; order Hypnales; family Lembophyllaceae; genus Pseudisothecium; species Pseudisothecium myosuroides. Next base: position 18,933,658 of record OX637287.1, on the reverse strand, counting down.
AAAACATTCAATGAACATTCAATGGTGATGCTGGATGCAGGAAATTTGTTGCTGAGGCAGGGAAAGGGGGCAGGGGTAATGTCCCTCTGCAATCAATGCCACCAATTGTGTCAACAGAACCTTGGGACGGGAAGGACGGGAGTCTCCTTGAGGAGGATGAGTTTTCTCTAGATGAGCTAATGGGAGACGATGAAATCAAGCGAGACGAGCTTTAGGAACAATTCGTCTGCAGAAGACGTCACTCCAGTTGACTTAGGTAAACCAGCAATGTATTTTCCCATCGGACGGTTATCTAATTGCTGTAGCTAGACACTCCATCCAGATTTGGAGTTCAGTTTTGGCCCAGGAAATGAAACCTTTGCAGTTGGTTTCTCTGTGTAAGCTCAATGGTACAAGAGTCCTGGATATGGATTTCTACGTGCTTCATCTAAATTTGTGAATTCATTCCAGATTAGGGGAGGGAGGTTGTGTCGAATGATTAGACCTTGATGGTCATGAAGTCTTTGTAGTTGAGCCCCCGTTTGACGATATTTTGTTTCTTTGAGAACAATTCCTTGGTTGCAAAATACGGGAGTGAATCTTTCATGTTATCATGAGTAAAGTTTACGACTTGAAGGAAGAAGCGAATTCTAAGGATGTCATTTGCTTGAACATTTGAGTCATGTCGTTTGGATATGACTTTGATAGTTATAGAATTTTTTTAATATGATTAACTAATATTGTTGTAATGGATTAGATAATGTTTGAGAGCTAGGAGGCTCTAGAGCATTATGGGACATAATGCCAATTCCTAATAGTTCATTACAAATGTCCATATATATACTTTTTGCAAATCTAAGGGTATAGAAAGAGGGACAACATTATGAGATAAGGAGTATAATGCTTTTGACTATCCAATGGAATGTTGATGAAATTGCCTCAAAAATTGAACTTGGCATTGTATGTGAGTCACTAAATAGCATTTGTTGTTGTATCATGACTTGTTCGATTGACAATTAGTAAAGATAATATATTTAAGTAGGTTCGTCTTCATACTAAGAATGATATTTTGTGTTACCATAGTGATTGGTTGAAAAAAATTGTAAGTATTTATACTTGATGAATATTTTACCAAGAGCAAAGATATAAATATTATTCAAAGAGGAAGTTCTTTGTGATTATAGTTGACAAACATAATCATCAAATGTAAAAAAATTTAGCATTTTAAAATGAATTAGTGCAATTAATACTTAGTATTACTAATTATTTAGAGTTACTAAATAAATATCATTTTTTGTATAGTAGTGACAATAGATTTTATTTGAATACTACAATAATATTATAAAAATTTGTAGGATAGGAAGAAATATGTGTGAGGTAGCATTGAAGTAGTGGTGTGGGAATAAATCTATAATTATAGTTTTTAGAGGTTTTGAAGAACTAAATTTTGCAAATTTATTTCTCTAGGATTATTATTTACCTAAAACTTGAGTTATTAGTTGCATATGTGTGGAAAGCTCTATTCCCACATAGTGTTAGCAAATAGTGTTGTTAAAATTGAACGCCTCTCACCAAATACAAAAAGGTTATTTTCCAGCTATGTACTTTATTCAACTTCAATGAAACCAAACCTATTATTTCATGAGTGTTGTTTACAAATGGTGGATTAGAAGCACTACTCATGAACAAAGTGGAAAACTAGGGTAAGCAATGGCGAGGTGCAAAATTAGAATTGTTTAGATTGGTGCCAATTTTCAATTATTCATTTTCTTTATATCTGTTAGTTACCATATTTGATTTAACAATAGCTATAATCAGTTCACTTTACTCACTTCAAAATGATTGACCTTAGCTAATGCCATGCACCACTAAGATGATGATTTGCAATAGTAAGAGGCCATGGCCATTGTAGATTAGCAAGTGTGGATTGAATTGATCAATCATTTGATGTGAATGCCTATAAGAGAGGGGATGTACTAAATTACGTAGAAACACCCAAAATAAGCAAAATAAGCAAATCAGCATAGTTGGAGGCACCTTTTCCTAACAATCATATTTTTAAAGTACTACCAATTGAAAATCATGAACTTAAAAAACATAAAAAAAATTGGATGTGGCATATAATTCCTATAAATTTTTCAAAGTTGTAGCTCCCTAGACCATTGAAACCGTCCTATAGGTGGGCCTGAAACCGAAATTTGACAAAATCAACATTCAACTAATAGCAATTAAGTAAGGGGATAGTTTTATGACACTTTTCAGGGACACTTTAATGGAAGTCTAAGGACACTTTAAGGAAAAATCTAGTGTGTATGAATGGGAACTGGATACTTTGGGGTGTTTCTAGCTTATGAGACTTTAATTGTTGAAATCAAGAATCATAGCAAATTTTTTAATTCAACGTTCTTTGGTAGTCACCAACACTTTGCAAGATTATGTAACATCAACTAGAAGTCACTCAAATCTCCATCTTGTTAGAGCCGCCCTACAACAACTCGCCAAACTGGCCCGGGCAAACATATCAATGGTAAAGAACCTCTGACACAAAGATAATAGTGAAGGTCCTCCATTGATTTGCTTGGCCGGGCCAGTTTGGTGAGTTGCTGTGGCAATGCTCTTAAGGTTTATTGTTTTGGAAAGCAAGTGCGTTTTCTCGCGATTCTCTCCAATGAAAGTATTGCTAGTCTTACAATAAGATATCATTGTTTTCTTCTACTACAGTATGCCAAAGCCAACTAGGCTCAATGAAGACTAAACAACAGATCAGCAAGTGAACCGAGGCATTATTATGATGCCTAACTTTGCATATTGTACAGTGACAAACACAACTAAGTATGGATTTGAAACAACCATATCAAAAATATTTCATTCAAACAACCATACCATAAGCATCAATGGGCAAAGTGTAAGTAGATATGCAAAAGTTGTAGTATATGACATTGTGATAATATATTAGAATGGAAGTTTGAAGAAAAAATTAGTTGTGATTTGAAAGAAAATTAATTTCAAATTTAGCCATGTTTAAAACCTAGTTTTGTGTGCCATAATTTGGAATTACTTTATATTTTGTCATTTTTTTTGTAGAACTCCAAAAAAATAATTTATGCCTTGGCATGTTGGTATACATCATTTCAAATTGTTGTACACAAAAATTGAAGGAAGTTGACATTCATAGGATTTTAAATATACACAATTTGACAAATATGCAATGATATTGGTTTCCGCACAATATTTGAATATTTGTTGGAATTGAGGGCATAGAATTGCACTAGCCATTATAAAAAAAAGTATAGATTGCAATATGAATTGGTGTTACATCTTAATGCCTTTGCATTTGGAATATTTGTTGAATAGGACAATGCATTCAACTTTTATATATCAAAGCCTTTTGATGTATTTTAAGGTTCAAATTTTTTTCACAAAGACTAGAGTTTTAAACATAGCTAACTTAATTTAACCAATTCAAAAAAAATTAATTATCATTTTCAATATCATTATAAACACAAAACCAAGTTTTAAACATATCTAACTCTTGAAATTAATTTTCTTTCAAATCACAACTAATTTTTCCTTCAAACTTCTATTGTAATGTGTTATATGTAGAATACTACAACTTTTGTATATCTACTTTTGGATTTTGTGCATTGACACTTATGGTATGGTTGTCTAAATGAAAAAATTTCAAATGTTTACTCAGTTTTGTTTGTCACTACAAGGCTCACATTTTTAGTTGTCCCATAATATTTGCAAATGCCTCAATCATATTGCATTAAGAATGAAAATAAATTATAAAAAATGACGTATTAAAGCTCAATCATATTTTTGCAATGACATCGTATGTAGGATTTTATAGAGCCATAAGGATGGTGAAACAATCAATTGGCAAGGAGTAGTTAAAAAATATTTATAAAATGCCCCCCAAAATACAATTGTGGATATAACAAGTACTTGTATAGTCTGGAAAAGGTTCAAATAAATGAGGACTTACAATCCATTTAAGAAAAAAAATTCTAAAGCTTCAAGCTTGAATTTGTATATTAGACATTTCATTCAATTTGTATATTGAACATCTCAAGTTATTTGTCAAAGTCTTTGATTCAAAATATGGATTCAAAACTTGATAATTTGAAAGTTTTGTGTTTTTCCTCCAAGGCAAAATAGAAGCAATAAAGGGGGACTATTCCCCCTAGCCCCAATTCTAAGGTAGAAAAATCCAAAATAGACTCCAATCTAGTTGTGACCCCTAGAATTATCAAATCCAATTTCACTCTATTGCATCCTAATGTTGTAAAAATTCTATTTAGGTTTGTATAAGGCCAATTTAATTATTATGGAATTGAAAGGAATAAGAATGAAATTGGGGTAGAAAGTGGTGATTTTATAAATTCAATGAATATCACCCTTGTAGTTTCTACACATTAAAAAAAAATCATTCATTATTCTACAATCTTAGGAGACACTTTGGAATTACTATTGCAATCAAGTAGGAAACAAAATATTAAGCCACATTAGCATCCAAATGAACAAGAATAGTCTCCTCTATAGACCAAATGGAAGCTATTGATAGTTTTGCTTTGACCACCTATTATGAATCTTCTTTTTTCCTTCAAATGAATTGACCAAAATGCACATGGAATATTTTCTAGTTAATTTTTCTATTACTACCTAGAAATAATCTGATAAGTTTTATATATGACAAATATATATACAACAACCATAAGACTGATAGAGTATATTCCAATGGTACCCTAATATTGGGGCCCAATTGCGCCTTTTTTACATTCTACTGTAGTTAAAACTGCAGGGAATCAAATTGGAGTTAAAAGTGGTGGAAATGGATTGATTAGTCACCTTATAACTTCCAAGAGCATCTTTATGTAGTTTAGACACATGGTTAAGAATACCTTCACTATTTCACCATGTGAAATGACGCTTTTGGATTACCATTGGAGTTGTATAGGGAGTCCAAAGAACCACAATAGAATCCAAGAGGAGTCTACAAAAATAGTCCCCCTCAGGGACAATAATGGGAAGCTATATGTTTTTGCTTTGACCATATATAATGTGTGTTTTTTGAGCTGCCTGAGATACATGTGAAAAATTCCCAAATTTGCTGTGCAACAAATCTTTATTTAAACCGATTAGTCTAAAGAGTCTACAATGGGTCATCCTACCTTAGAGCATCCCCACAGCTAAGCCGCGGAAAGAGGGCGCCAAATGAGGAATTTTCGTTGGTTGGCGAGCCGTCATTTCGATTGAAGAGTCACGGCCCCACGGCAACACTCACAAAGTGGCCAGAAGGTGCACCATACTTATTATTTTATTGTTTTAAGAAGAATCTTTTTTACTTTTGAAGAGAAGCTTTCAAAAGGTGGGATTCAAAAGATTATTTTATAGCTTGGTGAGCCGCGTTCAAGAGTCTCCATTTGCCCGTGCCTTCATCATATTTGGAAGTGGTCGAACATATTTTTGCCCTTGGCGAGCGTGCCGTGGGGCAATTTCCAAGCCACGGCCCGCCCATTGCCCGGTGTCAGTGCCTTAGGCGAGTAGCCGTGACAATGCTCTTACTAAGAAGAAAGAACCAACTGACTAATATCAAACCAAAGTCTCTCGCCCATTTGAAAGGTTCACAATTCCCTCCTTCGCAGACAGACATTTGACATTGGCCTGTGGCGTCAAGCACAAGCTTGTTTCACCGTCGCTTGCTGCATCCCGTCTCTTCTTTGACATTTCTGTTTTGGTCCACAGACCTCACACAGATTTCTGCGCGTTTTCTGCGCGTTTTATGGATTACTCATCATTCCAAGCGATGTGTATCGAAAGTGGCTGTGGCGCCGACTTGGACTTGCGGACGACTTCGAAGTCTAATTAGACAGCGCAGCAGCTCGTGATTAATTGTGGTCGTGATCGCTTTGCCATGGACGCTGCGGAATCCTGGGACGTGCGCTGCTTGGTCGACAATGTGCAAGGCATGGTGGACGCCTTGACGTGCTTGCGCTGGAAGAAGCAGCAGGTCTGTTCGTTCTTTCTTTCTTGCGCGTTTTTTGGCCATTTTGCGGTTTTAGGGTTTAGGGTTTAGGGTTTAAGGTTCCGGATTAGCAGACAATTTTATACACGGATTTTGTTCTTGCAATGACAGGTTGCTGTTGCTAAAATTTACATTAACTGTTCAGGACAAGTGAGCGACTGATTGAGTCATAAGTAATGAGAATCCTCATAGGCATGCTGCGGATGTTGTCGAATATTGCTGTTCGGTTTCATTTTCGTATGAAGTTGAATCGTTTTCTAGCATGTACCTGTTGCGTCCATGTGTGTAGGATGCTATCTGCGAGCTGTCGGACCATGGCTTGGTGATTACGGTGGAAGAGCGAGGGTGCCTGCAGGCGCGGGTATACTTCCGAAAGGAGGTAAGAAAGTCTCTACTACTTCTGCATCGCAAGTTCGAAATTTTCTTTTGTCTTTTTTCACAGCAAACACCTTGAGCAGAAGGTATGTGTATTTTATTTTTTCAATTTTTTACGCGCTCTTAGCTTCAGATAAGGTCGAAAACCTCGGCATTTGCAATTCTCCAGGATTATTTGTACTTCTTTTTATAATTTTCTTATGAGTCTGGTAATGCCCTACTCATATGCGTTTCAGAATAGTAATTCTTTGGTTCATTAGTAGTCCTGACCAGCAGGATGACAAAATGAAATTGTAGTCGTGAATGGACGGTATCTAATTATCAGCGGGTTATGGCAGCTGTTCCGAGAGTATGTTTATCAGGCGGAAATAAGACCAAAATTTGGAGTCAGTTTGGGCCTCTTGATCGATTCGCTCAACACTTTCACTTCCTCCTCCGGCACCACTGCCCTTGAGCTATGCTATCCGGGTCCTGACATGCAGATGATACTCAAGTAAGATATCAGTTAAATTTGTTCGAATTGTTTGTTTCTCGGATATGACGCTGCATTATGTTCTTCCCAGGGCTCAGCTATTGAATTTCTGTTCAATCATTACTACAATACATGCTGAATTTTTGTCTGTTTGCAATGTCAAGAATACAATGTATAGGTCATACTATTTACTAAGATGGTTGGATTCTGCAGGCTGGTAGACGCAAATGATTCCTGCATGTATGCAGAAATTCGTACACGTATCCCAGACGTCATCCCTCTTGACTACGTCATTGAAGACGATGCAGGCATTCCAATCTCTTTTGCAGTGAAGGTATCTTTTCACGTGGCCATGTGGTGACAAAGTTCTTTGCAACTGAGCAATTTGATGGTTAGTTTAAATCACATGTGAGGAGCTCTTGTTAAAAGGAGGAGACGTTAATCTGGCCAGTTGTTTATACTCTCTGAGTGCGATTTATTATCTTATGCTTTGCGGGTCATAATGATTGATTATGGCCAGTGTAATAGCCAAATAAAGCAGCTTCATATTCACCTCTAATTCTCGCTTCAGGCATTGCACATTATTGCTTGCAGTCCGCAGCATTAAAGGAGGCACTAGATGATCTGGAGTGGCCAGGTTCTAGTATTGAAATCGCAGTCTCTCCAGTACCTCCTATGGTCACCTTCAGGGGTGAGGGTCATGGAGATTTACAGGTATGTGGTGGGGATACTTTGTCACTTAGCAACATTAAATATTAAACCTAACTGTGCCTCTTATTTGAAAAAAAGTGTATCGAGTATCGAATTTGATATGCCTCTTCCGGTGATGTTGTTTAAGCTCTAGTTTTCGTTTAAGCGTAGGAGAATGATACGGGATTTGAAAATGGTTGAGGTAGTCTGCTGGTTTCGAAATTGGGTCTTTCATTTTTTCTTGAGAAGTTGCAGGAATCCCAATGATGCTAGGTTGGTTGGTTCTGCTAAACATACGGCTCGATGAATAATTCTTCTCTTAAATTTGGGTGGTAACTTGCAGATCGAGTTCCCTTATGACAGGCAACGAGATCTTTTCATAGCTTTCAATTGTAATCGTGAAATATCGCACAGGTCTTTCTAATATCCAAACCTTGTTTCGAACATTCCCCGCTATTGACTGATTGCTTTGCTCACTTAAATTTGCACAGCAGTGTAATAATATGAGGTGCCTATTTGTATTCTGCTTTGTAATGGTTCTGGCTTGTGCAGGTACAAGTACAAGTTCCTGAAAGCAACAACCTCTCAAATTCCAGGCAGTATATTGAGAGATAATCGTGGCAGCAAGTTGACTTTCGGTTCTAATGGCCTTCTCAAAGTGCAACATCTCATCTCTGTGAAACATACACTAGCTCCCCACCAACACTATTATGACCCTTCACAAGCCCAGGCCCGAGTTTCCTACATCGAATTCTATGTCCTTCCTGAGGCAGAAGCTGACGACCCATGACGCTATGCAGATGTAGAGTTTGGTATCTTGAATTGAGTAGTTCCTCCCTCGGTGACAAGAAAGTGTCATAATTATCGGGATCATCTCAATACAGATATTGGGTTATAAGTTTTAATATACAGATGTTACATTTTTAAGGTCTCTTTCCACTTTCTGTGAGGTTTGCTTGTAACGATACATTTTCACCATGTATTTTTTGTGTATACCCTGCCATATCACATCGTTCCGTGTCCGATCTTTGCTGCATACTACCGCAGTGCATCGTACAATTGCGTCATATTATTGTGATGAAGATTAATCTACTCCGTAAATTGTAGCGGTAAGCTTCACGCTCCATTGATCAGGGGAGAACAACACACTATTGTCTGGTCTCGTTGAAGCTACCATTCACCCACCTTGCTAATGTTGAAAGTTTTGTGAAATGCAGGAAAGTTCGCTGAAGAGCTTGCAAAAGTGACTTTAATCTTGATTAGACGTGTATAACTATCGATTCATGAAATCAACCTTGCCAAGCAAGCATTTTTAAGGAAAGGATGAAATACTAGCATGATGGGGAGGTAACATCAACAACACCTCAGCCTTCTAAAGATTACTTGATAAGTAGCGTGCAAGACAGATTAAGTTAATGGTCTTCGAGAGCATAGCCTTTGGATGCGCAATATCGCAGCTTGCAGTGTAGTAGCATTTTCATGGCCTATCAACCTGCATGCACAAGTGTATGCTCTATAAATTAGCACAAGCAGTAGAATGCTTCACTTTCAATTTGCAAGTCTCTTGGCTGCTTCGCAACTATCAGCCCCGAATGAGAGACGATTTGCCACAGAGAGGAAATACGCAGCGTTCAGCCAACTTTAGGCTTGAATGCTGGACGCCCTGCTGGCTGGCTCGTAGCGTGAACAATCAAATCCCAAATTATATTGAAGACGTGACAACTCTTTCGGGATTAGTTTTCGAGTAGCATTGAAGACCAAATGAGATCACAGTGAGTGCAGCTGCCAGCGTAACATAACAGTTCAAGTAGACCTACCGTCCTCGAGATGAAAAATCTGATTGGTGAGTCCAGTTACAAGAAAATTGACAAGGTTGAATCCAATATCCAGAAATCACTACAGTAGTACGCTAAGGACAGTTCGGGATGCGCATTCTCTACATGGTGTAGAGTTAGACCAAGAGGCAGCAAGTTGTCTCTCCCAAGGTCAGGTGCAAGGAAAAAAGGAACACCGTCTTCATATATTTCCATTGTGTAAAGCGAGAAGAAATAAAAGGTCCCAAATCTAAGATGGATGTGCCCTAAAAAGAATATAAGCCACCAAAACCCCTAAAATATGCGGTCATCAGTAGCAAACCTGAAAGCTGCTCTTCACTCCAGCCAGTAACTCTACTCACAAAATAAATCTCTCTTGACGTGCTCAATTGCAATAATGTAAATACATCAGTTCATTGTTTGCATTCTTACTCTCGCATAAGTATGCCTAATTCTGTAGCTAGTACTGCCACAAGTCAGAAGCATCATGCCAAAAGACAACTGCGAAAAACAAAAAGCTCCAAATTCTCGGGAACTAACCAAATCCAAGTCGCGTGAACCAAAACAGAATACAGGCCAATAAATCAATGAGCGCCTCGACCTCAAAAAAAGTTTCAGACCTGAAATTCGGACAAGAATCGCTACAAGTATCCCATGAGGAAATGATATTCGACGTTAAATTCCACTTGTTACAACAGGTCTGCTCTTAAAAGGATGCAAACCCCTCCTACCATCAAAACTAACCTCCAAAGCCGCTCGAACTCCAGGTTCGATGCTCACTCTACCGAACCCTAATGACAAGGAATGGGACCGATTTCCCACCCTAGCACATCCACACCCGAGAGAATCCATGCCCTCTACAAGTCGTGTACAGTAAGACCAGGGGGCAGAGACTGCTTCAGCTTGTCGGCCTTGTCCGTGTCGAAGACGCTCAAGGTGTAGAGGTACTTGGAGCACCTGACTTTGAACTTGACCACATCCTTGGAGCGCTTGATCTTGACGCTGCGGGCGTCCTTGCGCCGGGCCGTGAGAAGGAAGTCCTTGATTTCGTTGATCTGCTTCGCCATGGATGCTTACCGACCAGCAAACTCCGAGAGGATGGAAACCGGGCGAAGGCGGCCCGCAACGACGAACAACTCTGCAGCAGCAAAAGAGACTTAGGGCTTGCCCTTCCCTTCTCCTTAATCCCCACCCCGTTCCCCGCGCTCCCGTTCCCCAAGTTCCCCGACCAACGTTTTCGTTCGCTTCTCGTGCGATCTGCGTTCGGTTTCGTTAGGGTTTCGTTCACCTTGCCCGGCCTAACTGACGTTGGCCATGCAGCAACGGCTTCAGTTATTTGTTAACTGCATGGCTTTGATCGCCCCCACCGTGGACCTGCAATGACCGAAATGGTGCATGACAATACAATAGGTAAATTATAGTCGCATCTTTGAGGACTATGGTGAGGTTCACTTTGTCGGCATGAAAATCAACGAACAAGGTCGAAAATGCCAACATTCGAACCCTGAATTTGCTAAAGAAAAGTAGTAGCAATCCGTCAAAAGTTCACAGTTCTTCCAAAAGATGCTGAGTAGCTGTGGACGATACCATTGCAATTTTACGCGAAAGGCTGATTTGATCAGATCTATTGATTTGGAGTGCACTGAATTCAAGCCAACAGTTCATTGTCGAACATAATCGAGGCAGAGCAAGTACTGAGTGGCCGACTTCTGCGACGTCCAGTTCAGCTACATCAGAGGAACGCATCAAAGGAACAGTCCAAAGTGATACCTGGCGCGTTTATTACAGACAGAAACCTTTCGATCCCCCAAAGTTTTGCATTCATATCGAACCCCAGCACACGCAATTTTATAAGAGAAATGACGAAAACCATGACAACTCACCTCATCTGTACAATTGCGGCTCTCTTATCACTCCATCTTACAAACTTCGGGAGTGCCAATTCCGATGAAATGATCAACGACCCTGTACTTGAACCGCCCGTGATACTCCCCCAGCCATCGCCACTTATTCCCATCGGCCCAGTAGTAGGGCCGCCCGTGATTCTCCCGGAGCCATTGCCATTACTCCCCATCGGCCCTGCAATAGCGCCGCCCCTGAAACAGCCGGAGCCTCTCCCACTGATTCCAGGACCAGGAGGAACGTGGAGCCCCTCCGCGCAACCAAAATTGGAAGACGCATCGGATTCCGTGCCCGATCCCGTAGTAGGGCCGCCCGTGATTCTCCCGGAGCCATTGCCAGTACTCCCCATCGGCCCTATTGTAGCGCCGCCTCTGACACAGCCGGAGCCTCTTCCACTGATTCCAGGACCAGGAGGAACGGGGAGCCCCTCCGAGCAACCAAAATTGGAAGACTCATTATATGCAGCAACGCCACTGCAGCAAACACCACCTGGTAGACTGATTCCACGCAAACCCCAGCTCTATCTTCCTAACTTGCGCTTTCAATCTGTCCTCTAAACCCTAATTGAAATCAATCCCGCCATAGATTTTTCTCACATGCTTTCGATGCCCAACAATTGGAACATGCTCAACAATTGGGACGGGCTCAACAATTGGAACCTGCTAAACAATTGGGTCGTGCTCAACAATTTCTAAACCTTAGTCGACAATTGGAAACTGGATGTGCAGTTGTGTTTGATTACAGCCAAGGACCGAACGGACCAGAGCACTGGGGAGAATTGAAGGCCGACTGGACGATTTGCAAGTCAGGGTCCCAGCAATCGCCGCTCTCGATCACGCCCAATCTGGTTGTCACCGACAGCAGTTTGGGCAACCTCAAGGCCAATTACACCGCGGAGCCAGTGAATGTGACCATTTCACATGATGGCCTGGATCTGAAGGTGATCGCCTGCTCCTGAATCTGCAATTGAAATCTCCATTTTGAAAAAATTCTGCGTCCTCTCTCACTCGATGTGTATTCTCTTTGGAATTGCTTGGTGCCTGGTAAGAAATGGGTTTCCACGAAGGATTTTTCGGGGTGGAGATGCATGATGTGATTTGAAATTTTCGGACAAGGTTCGAGAGAGATTCTTTCTCATGATTCATGGTCACTGCTATTGTGCCGTATAGGAGCACCCAAAACCAACACTGTACCCAATGTCGTCACTTTCTACACAAAATAGTGAAATTGGGTTGCCTTAACAATTACACTAAATAGTGAATTAAGTTGTCCAAGACCAATTTCTTGATATTCTACACTATAAAAATTATGTGTAGTTACTGTAGAAGGGTGCAGTAATGTAGGAATCATGTGAGTTGCATGGATTTGTGCACTTGTTTATGGCTCGGGTTTAGAAAATGGCATGTGCCTCCATCTGGACAAGTAAGGGGTAACTTCTTTGGTGAAGGCAACCTACTCCCTTTGTCCCACTAAAAACCTCCAAATCAAGCACAATTTCTGTCCCACTAAAAAGCTCCGTTTTTAGATTTAGATTGTTGAATAAGTGTCGGTCGTGTTGAACGACCTCGTGAGGGCAAGTCAAGTGATTAGGGAGCATTCTTTGCCAAGAAAACTTGGCCTTGCCCATATGAGACACCTTGGACTCGTTGTGCTTCCTTAGACAATAGTATTGACAATGGATTTGGTGACCACTTCGACACTTTGAAGAGTTGTTCTTGAAGTGGTGTAGGGATCTTTCTTGTGGGTATTTAGGTTGCAATAGATGTTTCTAGAATCCCAATGTTGCTACCAACATTTAAATCATCAAGAATGATGGAGCTGGCAACGTTTACAAATTTTGTCAAAAATGGTACTTTTCACATGGATTTTGGGTGTCTAAACGATGGTGCCTAAATTGGAGATTTTGCAGAGATCTAAAGGATAGGTTGCTAGTTTTCAAATGCATATGTCCCTATCAGAAAGACTAAAAATGTAATTAACCCCTCGTAGGGAAGCTTTTTGGAGGTTTTTAGTGGGACAGAGGGAATAATTGTTTAGGCAATCCAATTTCACTATTTAGTATAGGTTGCCTTAACAATTAGGTTGCCCTTAGAAGAGAAGTTACCTCATGACTCACTACTTGTTCAAATGGAGACACATAGAATTCTCTAAACCCAAGCCATAAACCAGTGCACCAACCCATGCAACATACATGGTTCCTACATTATTGTATCCTTCTACAAAAATTGTTCATATTTATATAGTATAGAATGTTGAGAAGTTAGTAAAGGGCAACCTAATTTCACTATTTTTTGTAAATAAGGCAATGATTTTAGAACCTAAATCTAGGTAGACTATAGATATCATGTCTAGAAAGTAATGCCATTGGGTGCTCTGACCTTAATGCTACGAGTCTCTCAAAGAAGGGCGAGAACTAGTTTTTTTCCCACTTTTGTCATGGATATAAAAATTTCCACCTTTTTGGACCATCAATTTTCTATATTGTGACCACTACTACCTAATCCAAATATTAGGATTCAAAATACAAATTCAAAATTTTAAAATTTTATCATCTACAGTAAATAATTTGTTCTTGCGTTTTTCCCAAGGTAAAAATTTGGAGCAAAGCTCAAAAATTTTATCCATCCTAAGAAGACTTGTAGCACTGGTATAGTAGAGTCCCTTTGTGACTTGTAGAGAATGATCACTATAAGTATTTGGTGACCCCCCTATGAGTTACTATAACATTTCTTATCATAACGTTGCCTAAAAGTATTGCAAAATATCTATGTTAAATTTTATTGAAATTGTTCCTTCTACTTACAATTGAAATACTTTTCAATGAAGACAATAATGTTTGCGATCAATTAAAATTGAGTGTATTGAATGGCAACCTTCCTATGACTAACTTATATGGTGAACTTTCTATTAATTATTGAGGACATTCATGATGTTGTCTAAAAGTAGGGTAAAGTGCTTGCTCAAGGACCTTTTTGAAAATAAAGTGCCCCAAGTTTGAAGGCCAAGGGAACCTTATTTTTTTAAAAGCCTAGGGATAAGGCGCCTTACACATTATAAGGCTTGTAGTTGAGGGGAAATTTGTAAGGGACAATTATGATTAACAAGTGTCCTTGTTTTGAATGGAAAACCTGAGGTGAGGTCCTTACATTTTGCAAAACATGTAAATTCATTGAAAATTATCCTTGCAGCTATTATTTTTTTAAATGAATGCAACAATAGGTAGGATCAACTAAAATTGAGTTTGGATTGAAAAGTATGCCCTAATGAGTCTAGATAAAGGAATAGATATTCATGCACTAACTTGAGGAAATTGAAATTAGGGCACTGGGCATTAGTTCAACACTTGGACATTGAAATTGGGCCACAAATTTGAAGAATTTATTGATAAGACTTTGGGTCTTTGATCTCACATAACTTTTGTATATAATATTCAAATTTCATTCTTCAACTTCACCTAAATTTTGTTATCTTTCTGTAACTAAAAAATTAGAACTTACCAATAAGAAAAATCATAAGAAGTACTCCGTACTATTTATTGAAATCTGCTTAGTAGTAGATGATACAATGCACTATTTTTTTGGGTAGCAACAAATGTTGAGCATTGTTACTACAATTCATAGATTGTCAATTTTGTTAAATTGACTCAATTCTTGGTGCCCAAAATTTTGACATTCATTTGAGAAAGCTCTAAAATCTTTGACTGGTGTAGATTTATGTATCAAGCTATGCACTCTAATATATGCCAAAAGTTGTGGAATTTTGCCAATGAAATTTGAATTGACGTTGTCTTTTACTATTGTTTCTACCATCTAATTGTGAAGTAGTTAGTACTTTTTATTTCTTGCGGCAGGTGGACGTGCCATCCAGTGCTGGAGTATTAAATATCTACAATGTCACATATCGACCTGTATCCTTCCACTTCCACAGGCCAAGTGAACACCGCATATTGAATTATAGGTACACTACTTTCATGTTTGCCTACACTAAATAGTGAAATTAGGTTACCTTACCCCAAGAAAGTCATTTTATAAGCCATCAAAGTCAACAGATCTTTCTACAAATAATTCCATTTTTACACATGGAGGTTCATAAGTCTCAATTACAACAATACCTAGTTCAAGAATAGTGCATTTTTGTACAATAACAATAAATATTTCTATAGTGTCAAATGTCAAGAAATTAGTGAGGGGCAAACTATTCCACTAATTTAATGTAGGTATCCACAAATGTAATCACAGCACAAAGAAATGAGTTCTTTGATATGGGCACCCACTATGGCACTTATTGAAATTACTCTAATATTAGTTGAAATTTGTATAAAGGATTAGTGTGTCTTTCTTTTCAAGTAGAAAAGAATTCTTGTTGAAATAGAAGTAGAGCACTCTTGCTTTAAAATTGAAAGATATTTACTTCTGAATTTCATTTGAATAGTAAGAGCATCGATGAGTGATAAGTGATAGCATGATCATCCATAAATCAAGCATGACATGTTGAAAAGACTGTAATAGATTCACAAAATGACACTTGTTTAATGGCGTCTCTCTATGGCCACCTCTTTCTAACATTTTTTGTGCCTTTTTGTAACATTCAAAGTCTTATTTTTAGGTATTGATAGACAATGTTGATAATGGATGCTCATACCTTAGTGCAAGCATTATCATTGATGCTCTGTGGTTCTAAATGCATGGAATGGAATGCCAGTTTTCCTTTGGAGCTTCATTTGGTGCACAAGTCAGAAGATGGCAAGATTGCAGTTATCGCTTGGCTCTTTGTCTTTGGCTCTAAAAATAATACTTTCCTAGCCCAGGTTCTTCTTCTTCACCTCAAAACTAGTACACCCTCTATTTCAAAATATATCCGTGGTACTCCCATAGTTTTCCACTAGAAACCACAAATTTACTTCGAGACGAAGGGAGTACTAAGTAGTTCTTAAGATGAACTAGTGAAAATATACAGTGAACATGTGACAACTTTTTAGGACCCCAAGTGGTGCTTATACCATATTACTAGTTGATGCTCAATAAGCATTGTGGAGCGGGCAACAATTACTTCAATGTGAACTTATTAAACCCTAAATTGTACCCTAAATCCGCACCCAATCTCATGTGACAATCCCTTTGGATTTAGAAGCTTCATTTATAAAATGCATCTCATTCCACAAAGTATGAAACCTGCTAATATTAATCTATATTGTTGAAGATTTACAATCTAGCTAATTGAAAATGATTGGTCATAAGGTGAAAAAACCCCAAACTGTCCTTGTACCCATTCATGTACCTAGACTTCCATTAAAGTGTTCTTCAAAAGCATCCTTAAACCGTCCCCGGTTGAAGTTCATATTGAAGTTGACTTTTGATTTTTTGAGATTTTGGTTTTAGATCCAGATATATGACGGTTTTAGTGGTCTAGGGAGCTTCCACTTTGAAAATTCATAGAAATTACATGCCATATCCAAAAAATCTAATTTTATTTTTCAAAATTCATGGTTTTCAATTGCTAATACTACAAAAATAATAATTTCAGGAAAAAGTGCCTCCAACTATGCTGATTTGCTAATTTTGACGGTTTAGCTGTTTCCACCTTATTAGTGAAATTGGAGTGTGATTATCTAGAGCACCCTAATTGTGACTTTCAAGAGTGCAGAGCAGTCTAAAAACTAGTATTGATGTATGCCTGAGGTGTATTCCAGATGGGTGCTTGGATGAAGTGCCAATCTCTATGAATTCTTACCATTTATCTTCTACTATTATATTGTGAAGTTCTATCCCTAACTTATACTGCATCATGCTTTGATTTGCAGTTCCTGGATGAGCTGCCGACTCACAAGAACCCCTACCAAAGCCTGAAAATCCCTCCCATCAAGTTGCCGCAGTTGGAGCCCAACTATGGCCGGTACCGAGGCTCGCTCACCACGCCGCCGTGCTCGGAAACAGTCATCTGGACCCTCATGTTGTGGAATGTAAGTTGAACCCCAATTTCTTCCTCTGCTATTACAATTGAATCGATTGGTAACGTGAATTTAAAGTACACCCTTGCTATGAGAAATAAGCATGGAAGTGGTTACGGATGACATTTTCCTTATTGTTGGACATAACGTCATTCGTTGGACCTTGCTCAATCATGTTCCATAATCAGAAGATTATCATGACCTCTCAATTTTGATTATAATCTATAAGGCACACCAAGCATTCGAGAAGAGGGATTACATTATCAACCATAATCTCATTCCAGAGAGTTTTGCCATTGTGGCATATTTCGATTGCTTAAGGAGAGGTAGATTAAGTCTGATAATTCTCACTGCTTGTGCAAATTTTCAACAAGGTGGGTATGAAGTAGAAATTTCATTGGTATGATAGTGAGGGAAATCTCTACTACTACCAACCAATATTAACTTAGTGAGTGCAGATCCACTTAATGTAATCTCAATGAAGGAGAGTTTCGCCATTGTGGCATGTTCTGATTGGTTAAGCAATCGAAGAAGTCAAACGGCTCAACCCTCCTACATTGAGATGTCTGGTAATTGCAAAGTAGGTCATCAAAAATAATCGGAGGTCACTACCAACCTCACCGCCCATGACTTGGTAGGTCCTAACCGGTGATTATTTTTGATAATTTGGATTGCTTTGCAATTACCTAGTCCATAACCACTTCCTGCTTTGTTGTTTCTAATGACTGAACTATTTGTTCCGGAGTTTTTTTTGGCCGGAGTGAAGAGATTTTCTCAATTCCAAGCAACCGCTCTAAGAAAAACTACGTGAAAGATTTGGTACTGCTTGCAAGCATCAAGTCTAATTGAGAATTCATGGGGGTTTGGGATGCCAGTTTCCTTCGGTATCAGACTACCAGCTCAAACAGCTCAAAGCTGCAGCGCCGGTGTGTTCACGTACCCCACTTTCTAATTAATCTGTTGCCGTTTTGTCTTGATTTCCTGACTTTTCTCCAAGTTTTTTCATTGATGTTTCCTTCCATGGAGTTGGGGCGGTGGTGCAGAGAAAGAATGCTCGACCTTCATTTCCAAGCAACGGAAGGAAGTTCCGCATCAACCATACACCCAATTGGACAGGGATGGAGAAGGCTTTCAAGGACGTAACAAGTCATTGATCGAACAAAGCTTTTGGACTTCCTTGAATGTCGACAGTGAGATTCATATTTGAAACAAAACTATGGTGTAACCATGAAGCTCTATCCTAGGTAAACAACAATCAGAATTTATGGAGCGGTCAAACCCCACATCCCTACTCCAAACCCTAACTACATTGTGCAGTGTGAATGTAGTTGTAGATAGGATTTAGAAATTGGAATTTAGAAACTACACTAAATAGTGAAATTAGGTTGCCCCACGCTAATTTCTTGACATTCAACACCATATCATTAGGTACAGTTACTTTAGAAGGATGCAATAAAGTAAAAACTATGTGTATGGCATGGGTTGGTGCACTGATTCGTGGCTTGGGATTAGAGATTGGCATATGCCTCCATCTGGACAAGCATTAGTCATGAGGTAACTTCTTTGGGGTAAGGCAACCCAATTTCACTATTTAGTGTAGAGTCGATACCGTAGATTGTGTCCAAAGGACAGAGCCAACAAACAGCTAGTATATGATGAACAACTCTGTCACTAATATTTTCATCAAAATGCAAAACTGTTTTGGAGTTGCTAAACATTGCATATATATATATATATATATATATATATATATATATATATATATATATATATATATATATATATATATATAATTTATATATTTATTTAAATATGTGAACTACACGAGTTGCAATACATGTCACAAGACTGGAAAAAGGTTACCTCTGTCTCAAAATAAATTTGTGGTTTAATTCTTGTGGGGATCTGTGGGAGTACTATGGATTTACTTTGAGACAGAGAGAGTACATTCATTGGTGACTTGATAGAAATGTTACTAAACAAAAAAAAAAATTTAGAATCATTTACTCTATAGTACCATTCAACCAATGAATGCAATTTCCCCAAAATGCCTTGATCGCAAGGTGACACAAAGTAATTCTTAAACAACATTCTTAAGTCCGTCTTTATAGGATGATTGCAAGAAACACTTGTACTATTTTGTGCCACACCCTGCATGCATCTCTCCAAGATAAAGAGAATGATATCAAAAAATTGAATTGTAGTTGACTATTGTAGATGCTACCTCAAGATTCCTTGAAAACTAAACACCTTGGATTGGATTTGATGTTTAAGGTAGGAGGTCCTAAAACAGACTATGCTCTCAAATGGTCCTCTAATGTTGAGGTACATTTTTTGGTCTTCAATACACTATATGTCAATGTAGAAGTAGTGTACAATTTATACATTTAGGAAATGGTTCATTTTAATGACTACTATTTCAACTTCTAAAATTCATAATTAATTCCAGAAAGGTCCAAAAAATATGAAATGACTTGTGTTTGATCTAATTCCATTTTTCTTTCAATTAAATTTACTGAAAAATATTTCAAGGGTATACCTTTCCAAAAACGTGATCAAGTGGTAAATTTTTTCTTTTAGGACCTTCTACCTTGGGGTTAAATCCTATAGCCTTAATATGGAACATTTTGTAGTAGAAATATTCTTGGGCTAATGTGCTAGAGACAAAAAAATTCTCTTCTAAAAGTCAATTCTGGTTAGTTACTTGATAGGTGTACCTTGGACAAAAATCTATGGACTTCAAATTTTGGAACTTTTGTTTCTTTCAAATGAAACTTTGAATCTTGCATGTCAAATGAAAACACCTGAAACCATCTGTGAAACCATCTCAGATAATAACTAGACTTCTTTTGAAAGTGTCTTCAAAAGTGCAATTAAATTGTTTCCATATTTAATTGCAATTGATTGACTATTGATTTTCTAAATTTCAATTGGTTTCAGCAATTTAGGGAGCTTCCATTTTGAATATTCATAGTAATTATGTTTTATCCAATTTTTTATTTTTATTTTTTAAATTCATGATTTTCAATTGCTTATACTACAAAAATGTTTTTTTCTTGAAAATGGTGCCTTCAACTATGTTCAATTGTTTATTTGACGTTTTGGATGTTTTACCTTAGTCAATATTTTGGACATGTACAGTACCAATATTAAGTCTATTGAGACATTGAATTCAAATGAAATAACTAACTAGAATTTGAATTTGTCATCTTTGCATTCAGGGATTTTTTATAAAGTAACTAGGCCCATTGTTGACCCCTTCTTCAGCCCTAAGTCCTACTTTTGAACCCATTTCCAACCCATTCATAATTCAATTAAAGTGAAATGTAGAGATATTGATGGGCTCTCATATTTTGGAATCCTACTTTTTGATGAACAGTTTTGGACAAGTCTTGAAACACTAATAGGTTCCTACTATCCTTTCATTTCAAATATTCATAGAAAATGAAAAAAATAAAAATTTAAGATAATTATTTTTCAACTATTTTTTTCTTTCAAAAAGGCTAATAAACAAAAACTAATCAATTATGAATCTCGATAGAGGAAGGGAGACAATTTCTTAAAGGATCAAGAATGGATCTTAGTTATCTTATTATTTAATGTTTTCTTGGTGGAAGGAGAGAAAAAATGCAAGAAAGAGAGTATACAACTATGTCCGTTGATGGCAAATTTTTGTAGAGTGATGATTTTGGAAAAGAAAATTGAAATGTTTTGGAAAACATATTCAATTTTGAATGATTGAAATTTTCAGGATGCAACAAGGTTTTTAACCCCTAAAGGCCATTTACTCGTCAAAAAACACTCAAAACGTTGCTTGTTGATAAGTTTTTTGGCCATAATTTTTGCATTTTGACTCCAAATGAGTCAAAATTCATAGACAAGGTACTTATAACTATTATAAACCTTTATTAATTTTTTGGGATTTTTTAAGAATATTTTACTATTTAATAATAGCTCCCAATTTTATGTCACACTCACCAATTTTTTTTTTTAACAAAGTAGTATCCAAATAAATGAATTTGGAGCTGAAATTTAGAGAGGATGGTCTTATATTATACCTTTAACTACTACTTAAAGGATTTCTAAATGTAATTAATTGTATGCCATGTAGAAGTCCACAAAATGAGCCTTTTTCTACTTGCATTCCGAAACATGTAAGAAATTATTTTTGAGGGTATTTGGTGAATGACCATTTCTATAGAATTGCTACAAATGGCCAATTTTTATTTGGTTCATTTAAATTTTTTTCTATTTTTTATTAATTAAAACATTAAAGTATCTATTTTCTTGAGATTTGGAGTTCTCCTACTTAGAATTTTTTTAATGAATTTCCTTTGATGGTTACCTTCATATTAAGGTGCATACATTAGAGATATTTTTTAATTTAAAAAAAATTGGTTTCCTAATTTTAAAGTATTCCATAAAAAATCATGAGTATTGTTGCAAAACACAACAAATAGTATAGGTATTTTGTGCTTTTCACCCACATTTTCAATGCAAACAAAAAAAAATTTAAACATTTGTTTCTTTAGTATATCCAAACATAGGATCTTGCACTATACTAGTATGAAAATGTTTGGAATTTATTTTAGAAAATTTGACCATATCAATCACAAGATACAAGTGAAGAAAATGAATATTTTGCTCCTAGCTCAACTAAAGTATAATTCTTTTGAATCCTCTTAATTTCTATTTTATGTACTACATATTGCAAATTTAAAAAAATTATGTTTAAAAATTGAGTTGAGAGTTTAATAAAAAAATTCTTTCCCTATCCTCTACCCCCACCCTACCCCCGTGATTTTCATTCTTAATTAAGTTGAAGTAAGTACAAGATAGAATGAAAAACTTGATATATTAGGAAAAATTTTAAACAAAATCCCACTTGATTTTCATTCTTTAAAAAAGTAGGTTCAAGATTGAAAGAAAATCTAAATTGTTAATAGCTCTAAGGTGGGACTGAAACACAATAATTCCAACAGTGAAATTGTTATAGCAAACAAACTTAACCTTGTCAAACAATTTTATTTTAAATAGTGAAAATTGCACTCAAAAATGAAGCCTATAAGTTGTTTTTTCAAGAAGGTGCTTAAATTGCCCAAACAAAAGATTGTTCATAACTTTCACATCACTAATCCAAATTGAATGAATCAAAGCTTCACATAAGAACAAAAATAAGATCTATAAAAAATATTTAATAAAAAAATATTTCAAATTTCCGTAGATTTTTTTTCCTACTTGGCAATGAGACAATTATGTTGAAGAAGGCATAACTTTTGCTCTTGGGCACCAATTGAAATAAAAATTATATTCCCGCAAAACTAATCAAATTTTTTATAGTATGAGAAAGTTTCTTAAGAAATCACCAAAAATTGAGGTCATAGGAATCTACCCAAAATCTATTTTGTCCCTTAAAAAGACAATGGTCTTTTAGAGGTTAAACATTTTACTATAAGAAATTCACATTTGTTTAACATTTGAACTTGTTTGGTTAGTCATATTTAGTATAGGGTAGTGATATTCTAGTCATATGTTGGCACAATTAAGTTCACTAGTCATAACTCATTAAAATTAGGATTTTAGCAAGTATATTGACGGAAATACGTTCCATAGGTGAACAAAAGTTTTATATAGTCCTACAATTCAACATGACTATTGCTAGTCAAGGCTACAATAGTGCATTGAAATCTCATGTTATATTATTATCATCATCATCATCATTATTATTATTATTGATTTTAAGCCTTGAGTTCATTATACTACTTTTTGGGTGGCTTCTCAAATTTTATTCCATTTTTTCCAATCTTCCCTTCTGTAAAGACCTTTCTCTTACACCTACAATGTACTCTATATAATAGGTGTTAGTGGCTTGTGCGACAAAATTGACCTAAATTATTATTACTATTATTTTGATTATTATTATTTTTTAAATACTTAGCTTTTTTATACTATAAAAAAATATGTCCTATTTTAGAAAGGTCATATTTCCATTTAGATTTAGTCAATTTAAATTCTTTTTTTAATCCTTTGAAGATGTAGAGTTCAAATTTTGACCAATGAATGAATGTAAACATGTCCCATAGACCAATACATTTAAAATTTTGCATTTTTCATCCATCCAAATACTTTTAGTTTCTTGCTAACTAGTTAACTATTAGTTGTCTAGTACAAATGTTCAAAATTATTTTCAAAATATATATTTCTACACTTTAAAGATGACAAATATATTTCATCTCAAATATTATTTTTTCGTTTTAATAAAATACTGCCTTTAAGAATGACTTTAAATAAGAGATCAAATAAAAATCTTTTCAAAACCATCATTATTAGAATTGAGAATTCTAAACTTAAAGAACTTTTTTTGTGAAATCATCTCTGTAATCAATACTCAAGATTCAATCTAATAAAGAATTTTAATTTGGAGATTTTCAATTAAGGATTTAAACATTGATAAGTTTAATGGTAAAATCAACAACATAGGTGTGATCCGTAGAAATTAGTTTATAATCTTCTTTTGAAAGTTGTCATTAATTTATTATTTGAAATTGAATTTATGAACTTAGACATTTTTCGGAATAATTTGCCATTTAGATTATTCCCTTGTGATCAAAGGTTACACTAAAATTTTGGAAAAAATTGCAAAAATTTAAAGCATACTTAGGTTTTATATATATAATTATTTTTTCAAGTGAAAAAATTATGAGGTACAACCAGACAACTATCTAGAGATAAAAAAACTTGTTTTCATTTATAAAACACTTCTTTAATAGATGGATTTTAAAAGTTTAGCCTTTTTTATTGAAATATTTCAATGGTCCTAAAGCTTAATACATAGATTGTAATACTCAAATACATGAATAGAATAATTGACATAGACAATTATAGTATCATGATCCTTAACAATAAATGCTTTATGACCATAATTATTATATGTAGTGTATGTAATTCAATTAAATTAGGATTTGCATGAACCTTAGAGTGCCAACACAAACCATTTTGCTTTGATGAATGTTTTCAAACAGTTTTTGGATGATTCAAACTAAGTTTTTTTATCCAAGTCAAGTTATTTGCATTGGTTTTGTGCATATCTATACTTTTTAGTAGAGATAATCCTTATCAAGGTGAGTACAAATTTTGGATTTAGTTGAGGCCACAATAGAAAAATATGTGATAAAAACGGATCTCCTAGAATAATGTATTTTGAAACTTCTAGATTTTAGAACCAAAATTTTGTTTAAAACCTCAAGATTATCTTAGTGCAAAGCATTCAAGTTCAAAGCATTGGACCTTATATTAGACTAGTATGTGAAAGTTTGAAAATAAAGACAATCAATTCAGTAATAGTGGAACAAGCATGACTACATTATATAAAAATATTTGAATCCAAGAAACTTTAATTTTTGTTATCACAGATTCTAAATTCAAATGAATTTATGCTAAAGAATTTAGTAGAACATATGAAGCAAATTAACAAAATAAAAAAAAATTATTTTAATTTTATAAAAATTATAGAGTTTATATATGTATTATATAAAAGGAAAAATTGAATTTCTAATGGCTCTTACATACAATAGAAATGCACTAATTCCAATGATGAGATTGTTGTACAAAACAAACTAAACCATGTGGAATGTTCAATTTTTTTTAAAAAAAATTGAAATTATAAATGAATCTAATACGTAAATTAGTGCAAGAATTTGCTAAGATTGCTTTGAAATCATATAGCTTTTAAACTTTCACATGAATTATCTAGATGGCGTGAATCAAATCTTGGCAAACTATATAAATTTTCTAATCTTGGCATACAATATAATAGAAATTTCTAACCCTACTCTTTTCTTAAGTTATCTTCAAACTATTTTGCAATTAGTAGGGGTTAGGATCTTCAATTTCCTACTTTTAAATTTATTAGAGAATATGCATAGAAAAATAAAACAGGCTTGCCTTGGACATGAGCGTTTAGAAATAATTTTGGGTCAAACATTAACACATAATTACAGGAATTAATGTATTAAAAGCTTCATCTTTTACATTACATCTTATATAAATACACACACACACACACACACACACATAGGGACCAATGCAAATTGAGAGTAACTTTATCTTATCACGAAGGTAAGTTTGCAAAGACAACAATTGTGAGAATCTCTCATTACCTTTTCTACATTCCAAGAAAGCGCCTCCATAATCCTAAGTTTAGGTATTTACCTCCATTTTTTAAAGCTCTCCAAGTTGCCAAAGCTCTCTCAGTTGGAGCTCAGAGGTTGAATGTGGTTTTTAGCAAAAATGTTCAAGTTTTTAATGGCAGCAACGGTACAAAGTATATGTGAGTGTGCTTAAATATCCGTCACAAAGATCCTAGGCCTTTACGACCATCACAAGTTTAGCCATCACAAGCAACAAACGCAACAATTGGAGACAACAATTTGGAAATGAGAGTTGTTGTAATAAGTAGGAGACTAACTCACCTTCAATACCTCAACTCACGCGTCCAATTGCAACCTAGCCCATGCCCTCGAGATTCCAAGAAAGATGCCAAAAGGGAAGACAACTAAAAGGTGGACGGCCGACGGCCAAAGGAGCACACGCTAAAGGATGGCCAACCAAAAGGGCGGACAACCAAGCTATCATATTTTTGGCCTAGGTAGACACAAAAGGGGGAGTCAGCCAAGGGGGAGTCAGCCAAGGGGCAGACAACAAAATGGCTTGGCCATCCACCCCTTTGACCATCAACCCCTTGGTTCTCTTCTACTTTGCATCCACCTTGGCCAAAAATATGATGGCTTGGCCGTCCGCCCTGTAGCATTTTTCCCTTTGGCCGTCCACCTTTTGGTTGTCTTCCTTTTGCTATTAGCAAAATAAATCTAGTCCTCAAATTCATTCCTCAAATATTGACTAACACCAAATCCAAGAGCGAATGAATCTTAAAACTTATCACGCCATCTCTAGAATCACCATATTAAGATGATGGCAACTATAATTGAATTTAGCGTTAGAATAACAATTTGTATTTTTGTTTTGTTGATGTACCATACAAATACTAGGCGGATCTTCTTGTGGGGTATAGGCTTGGCTTTGTTGGCCATGGATGCAAACCAATTTTTCATGCAATGGGCTTAGTTGTAAACAAATGCTTGTCAGAAGAAGTTGTAGCTTTAGGCAACAAAAAAGGTATTTTTAGAATATTAAACTTGTGCTTTCAAAACTCTTATCAAACACAATTAGGATGGAGGACCACTTATCTTGAACCTTTTTAAGATGGTCACAATTGCCACTTAGAGAGACAATCACCACTATTTCTTAAGAATAGCCTTAACCTCCATGAACTGATTTTTGACATCACTCTTGATCTCCTGTAGATCATGCCGGATATCCTTTGGAAGCATTTTGTGTGCACTAAGAATTTTGTGTGCACTCCAGCTTGGATATCTTCCCTTCTAGTCTAGTAATTTGACTGGACAACTTTCCCTCAACTCCAGCAACTTGTTTCTCGATCATGTATTAATTTGCCGCCATGGATACAAATGCCGTGCCAAAGCAAACACCCAGAAGCTTCACCCAATTGCGACAATTTGATAAGTCTATGTAACCAACACAACAATTGTGAGAAAGCACCGCAAACAAACACCTCTGTAACTCTAAGTCTTCGTAACCCTAAATGCAACTCACCTCCATCATCAAAAAACTCTCCGGGTTCACAATGATCTCTCGCATTGTAGCGCCCACGTCTTCTATGGCGGTAGTAGAGTGTGAGTGCGCGCAAGGCGTCACAAAGCTCACCTACAACTCTCTCCATCGCAATTTTAGTCATTGCCCAACAAACAACAAACAACAAGCGGAGAAAAATTAATTTGGAAACTAAGAAGTAGGAGACTACAGCAACTCACTATAACACCTCGACCACGCGCCCGATTGCAACCCACGCGTACGCTTTTGAGAGCGACCCACAATAAGTCCACTCTAAAACTCAAGAGCTCCACCGAAAGCGATTCCTATGTACATTTGGTTGGTAGTTAAAACTACTATTTCAAACATAGTTATCACATTGAATGGACTATCCATCCAAACAATTTGATTTACCTACTTGTCCGGGAAGTCTGATGACCCTAACCGGCCCGATGTGACTATTTTTAGATAGTCACATTGTCCGTCTAGTCTGCCCAAACTGTTCAATATGTCCACTCATCCGAGACGTCCAATGATCTTAACTTGACCAATGTGACAACAATGATTTCAAACCACTTACATCATATGATTAGAATAAATTTACTACCAAAGTTTCTAGACAAATTTACAAACCACTATGAATCTATGTGAGCAAAACCATCATGATGGTACAAGTTGAAATTTTGTTGCAAGCTGCCTTAATCTAGTCTTTGTTGCCATCCTATCACCTCCATTCTTTTGTATTGTTGTTGCCATCTTATCAGCAATGTCTTCATTTTTCTTTGATGAACCAACATCTATATTTTTCTTTTTCAATCCATCGGTGCGTTCCTTGATAAAACTATCAAGTATTCTAAGTATCTTCTTTTGACAAAATATGGAGTCCAATACCTTCATCAAATGTTAGGGAAACCAAACATATAACATGATCTAATCTCATCAAATAAGCCTCTCCACCACTCAAATCACCATATGTATAACGTTGACCAGCTACATGCTTGTTGTATCCAAGCAAGACACTAATATCAAGTTCATCAAAAGGAACAGCACGGGCATAATCAACAAAGTACAAAACATAAGTCATAGCCCTCAAATTAAAAACAATTAAAAATCCAATAGACAAACACTACACCCAAGTGTAAAAGCTCATAAATTGATGATTTATTGAATACTATCCTTTTGTCTGCCGAAAGTTGAGGAACATTAAGCCAAATTACATTGCTGTCAATGTTTGGTGTAATACACACATCCAACTTAACAAGACTTTTTCTATTGAAGTTAAATTGTATCAAGTGAATGCCCACAAAACATTGCCAAAGCATCAATGAATGAAAGTAGACAAAATATCACCTAAAACCACCGCCTTATTGAATCTGTGGTCTCAAAGCTTGGTGTTTGTCTACAATACGCTCTCCATGCCTAATTTTACCAATAGTAACAATGTGATGCAAGGTTTTGGAAGCAAGAAGCAAAAAGAAGGCAAGTAAGGTAGAGCCACCCATAACCGACCAAATAAACAATTCTGACATGATTTGGAGTAGTGCAAGGTAAAATAAATATTTTCATAGGTGCATCGATAGAAATGATGGGGATTGCAAAAAAATTGGTAATTTTATCACTTAAACTGAAATTACTATGAATTTTAGGAAGTAAAAAGTGCTCTGGATCCATAGCCAATGTCTAGACTCTTCCAATTCTGATCACTCAAGAACTTTTTTCCTACTCATTATTTTCTACTTTCTTTCTCACAACTTAGGACATGTGTCATGAACTTATTAGTTCCAACCTTGAAAACCACATTCTAAGCTTCAAAAAATCTAGTGCAACTTTGGTTGAAAACACCTACACCTATAGGTTGGGTATGGGTCACTGGTCGGGATTTGGGTGGCTCTACCTTAGGAAGGTAGAAAGAAGAGAGTGACAAGGAAACAAGCTATAAGGAGACAACGGAAGGACGCGTCTACAAAACTAGGATTCTCAAAATTTGAACGACTTCTGACAACTTCACAAAATTTATACGGCTACTTCATGCCGGTGTTTATTTGGTTGTTCACAATATCCTACAATCTCACATAAAACACTATAACATCTATCTAGCCTCTACCTATATTTATGATTTGACTTATTATTTATTCGTTATTTTTTGTAATTTATATAATATAGTTTTATATTTATTAAATATTATATAATTGAATTTGTCTTTAAAAGCACTTTCACATCAAAGATTTTATTTTATAACAAAGATTTTATTTTATAATCATAAACACTTAGAGTAGCTTATTATGCATTTGAAGTTTTTATAAATAAATTTTATTATGATAGCAATTGCTTACTTAGGATGCATCTACCTCTTCCAATTTGGTTTCAACCATGATGAGGTAGAAGTCTCTAAAATAGCACAGGCATTAAGAACGGCCCCTTTAAATGTTATTAATTGCAAGAGCCAAATCATTCTCTTGACTTTCTCCATCTTTCTTTAGAATTGCAAGTGAATGGTTTAGGGAAGACCTAGGGTCATAAATAGGGACCTATGATCCAACTCGTTTGAAAATTCACAAGTAATTCAAAAATGCTTGGAAAAATACAAAACCACTTGAGTTACATTCCGCATCTATTTCTCTTTGTCTAAAAATGAGCTAAAAATATTCCCATCCAAGGAAATACAAGAAAAAGGCAGACCATCCTTTAAATGAGTGGTTTATGAGCCTCCTACCTTAGTTGCTAGGATGCTTGATCTGGAATTTGATGAGTGCAGCATGATTAGAACCTTGAGTTTCTATTATCCATACCTTAAGACAGGCTGTTTGTTTGTTTGTTTGTTTGTTTGTTTGTTTGTTTTGTTTTGTTTGTCACGTGGGGATCTACAGGACCATGTGGCCTCCGGTGGCGTACTTGGTACCGTTGGAAAGCCCTCGGCAAAGAGGGGTGCACGGGCTTTGTTTTGTCGCGTTTGGAGTTATGGTGCGAAAGTTATATTTTTGGATCTTAAAAATTACTAAATTATGCTAAATTATGTGTTTTTTGAACCATGTATCAATTTGTCACGTCCTTGGTACCTTTGGAAAGCCCTCAACGAGGAGGGGTGCACGGGCTTGGTTTCATGGCATTTGGACCGGCAATGGGAAAGTTATGGATTTTTTAGTTATTTTTGGATCTTAAAATTTACTAAATTATGCTAAAATATGTATCTTTTGAACCGTATGTCAATTTGTCACGTTTTTGGTACCATTTTAAAGCCCTTGGCAAGGAGGGGTGCACAGGCTTGGTTTCGTGGCGTTTGGACCTATCATGGAAAAGTTATGGATTTTTAGGTTATTTTTTGTTTTAAAAATGACTTTTACTTTTGCTTTGGTTGTGGCAACGGCACAGGGCACACTAGTCCATACTTAAGTTTGGTTGTTTGTTTTGTTTTGTTTGTTACGTTGAGATCTCCCGGACCGTGCGTCCCCCAGTGGCGTGCTTGATACCGTCGGAAAGCCCTCGGCAAGGAGGGGTGCACGGGCTTGGTTTCGTAACATTTAGACATATGGGGGGAAAGTTGTTGAATTTTGAAGTTTTTATTGAATATAGAAAATTACTTTTAATTACATTTTGGCTATGCCAACGACACAGGGCACACTAGTTAATATTAAGTTCTCATCAACTCTTATTTGGATGTTCTTTTGCTTCATGATTTATTTAACCCTTTAGTGACCGATCGACCACTTTTTGGTTGATTTTTGGACTCTCAGTCTAATATTGTTCAAAATACATTTGATCACAAAAATCTCAAAGAGAAACGCAATTAGAATGTCTTTGTGCGCTTCAAACAAAACCAAGTTCAAGAGAATTGGAGCATTGATGAATTAGCTATGAGGTTGCAAATACAAATGGCCTAGACCTATAAATGAGAAGTGTTCAACAAAAATACAAAAAAATATCAACCAAATTGTGAGATTTTTTTGTAACTTGCTGTCTTGACAAGGTAGAAGTGTTGCTTTATAATCTTATGAATGCCCAAAGTAAACTTATGCATTGGTATTTATGTAGCGCAAATTCTAAAGGGTCATTCAAGTCATTGATTTTTGAAAATTAAGGAAAGCAATTCAAACTCCAACAAGGCTCTAGAAGCAAACATGATTTAGAGGTACATTTCACTTTCTTCAATGTACCAAATCTGCACATTTTAGAAGGGTATTCATTTTTATGACCATTTTTTGTGAACTTCAAAAATTTGTAACTAATTTCACAAAGCTTGAAAAAATATGAAATGACTTGGATTTGATGCCTATTCTACTTGTCTTTTGAGGAAAATTTACTAAAAAGTATTTAAAGATGTTTCACCTCCACAAAATTCAATTTTAGCCCTTAAAAGGTTGATTTATGGACCTCCTATTTTATTTATAGCAATTTGTACTGTTGGATGAGTTTGATTTTTTGTTAGGTTGAAGAATCTCCCTTATGGAAACACCTTGTACGGTTTGATCTAAGACTACATCTTTAGAGTGGCCACAAAATTCATTTTCTTGAAAAACTACGCCCACCCCCAAAATCAACCACGGTCACTAAAGGGTTAAAGAAGCGGTAATTCTTGCACGACGGAAGGTGTGATCTTACACATGTGGAATGGTTCAGTTTGTAAGCATAGGCACATCAGTATGGGTGGAATCTGTATCATTTGATTGGAGAGAGCCAGTTCGTGTAGAAGGCGTCAGTCTGAAAGGAGCAGTGATTCAAATCTCGTTTTGTCAATAGCCGAATACAAGACAAGTGCACATCTACGGAGCCTCGTTGCCTGCAGGTCAGGGTCCGGCATAAGTTATGAATACCACTCTCCTTGTGTGATGATGTAAACCCTAAACCTTTAATTATGACAAAGCCATAGGGCCTAAACCCTAAACCTAACCTTAATTATGACAAAGTCATAGGGCCTATTATTCTTATGCTATTGAAGATGCACACCATGGAGAAATGAATAGTTTAATAGACAAATCAATGAATAGAATACAACTAATTACTAAACACCTTTCAATTAATACCTCCAATCATACCGTCGTATACTTGATGTTGGCTTTTTGTTTAATCTTGTTTGTTTGTATGCTTATTATCACCAAGGCAATTCTACATGGGACCACTTTCTAAAGATCTAAATTTACTATCTATTTCATAAACTTAAATTTTTCAATACTTATTTTATAAAACTAATGTTATTTAAAAAATATTTATTTAGTAAAGAGGACAATTCTTTTTAACTTTCACTTTTGTATCCTATGCATAGATCAAGCTAGTTTGTACAGAATACAATAACCCTATCCAGTTGGATTCAAAATAATTAACTACATTGAACTTAGGGTGGGTACACCCAAAATCACACCTTGCCCAAAACCACCATCATTACTCTATGTATATCTCCAAAATCAATACGTACGTATGTTGAAGAATCGATTTTTGAACATCTATCAAAAATATCTTTGATCCTTCATAACTTTGGCATACAATGTCCAAATGTCATGTTCTTCGATGCATTGGAACTTTTTTCATTTGTCAACAAGAAAATATGAAAATTTGACCAATCTAATAATAATAACTATAGTAAAATAAAATTAATAATAACTAGGCACAACAACAAAAAGTGGAAGTTTGGGGGGTACCCACCTTAATTTGTAGTAGTAAGTTTAGTATGATCCATTTGGGGTAATTACGCCATTTCAAAAAATGAAATCTATACCTTAAATCAGGTTGTTTGTTTTGTTTTATTTGTTTGATACTGTGAAATCTAAGAAATTGAGAGTCTCTTGGCCTTGTTCTTGGTACCGTTAGAAGGCTCTCCACAGACTTTGTTTCGTGGTGTTTAGACCTACAATATGAAAGTTATGCTGATATTTGAATTATTTTTAAATTAAATTAAATTAAATTAAATTATCTTCTATTTTGGAAAATCTACAACTTTCACACCATAGGTCCAAACACTAAGAAACAAAGCCCTTGTATTCCTTCATGCATAAAAGATATTGAATTTTAAAGTTTTTATAAATTAAAAAATTTTGAAAATTATTTTTACTTTTATTTTGTTGTGGCAATGGCACAAGGCACACTAGTTTTTATGAAGAATGAAAAATTGTGGAGAGAACAGAGGAGCCAATTAGGAGCCAGAACCCATGAAGAAGGTGTGACATCCCTTTTGTTGGTGTGGAGAATGAGAATGGAGAATGGAGAGAAGTTTTCATAACATTCAGTAGCAGTTATTGGTTCTGCCTTCCTCCAAACGGAATGGTGTGGAATATACCACACAATTTCATTTGAGTGATGAAATGGTGCGGTATATTTCGCACCCAATCAATAGCTATGGGGACACTTGTCAATAACTGTCAGAATTTAATTTGGTGCCCGCTTCGATACTGTACACTGCAGATAGTGGCAAATTAAAAACTTCAACAAAAAACTGAAATCAAAACAAGAATTTTAAACAAAATGCTAATGAATTCATTGAGAATATTAGTTTCAATGTTAGAATTAAATCACTTTGTATTAGAGTTCATTTAGGCATTGTGTTTGGAAGTGAGAAGACAAATCTTTATATGCACATGGAGTGGTAGGAGGTAGAACAACCCATGTGGGATATGTAAATTAGAATTTGTAGTTTCTCAACCACTTATAATTAAGTCAAAAACAAGAATTGTATTTAAGGTAGAACTTCAGACCTCATTTAGGCATAGTACAATAAATTTTATCCAGAATTTATTTAATTAAACAAAGTTGGTAAATTAAATTAAGTTTTGTTTCCAAAAATCCGTTTTGAATTTTGAGTCTCCAATCAAAAGTTATGGACAAATTTCGGAAAGGGGTTGGAATGGACATTTTCTTTGACATTTTTAAACACCCTCTCTGCTTTTTGTCCATAACTATTGATTGAAGGCTTGAAATCTCAAACGGATTTTTGGAGATGAAAGTTATCTTTATTTACCAACTTTTTTAAGTTCAAAGTTTTTTGCAAAAAATTATTCTACACTGAATAGGGGTATTAAAGGGACCCATACTAATTAATTGACATTTCACACTATATAAATATCTACCTTTTTTGTACATCAATAGTTATTGAAGTGTCCTGGGGTTGTACATCATGTTTCAAACATCTACAATTTTCGAAGATAAGTCCTTTTAATTGTTTGGTCCCCTTAATACCCCTATTCAATGTACTATGCCTAAATGAGGTCTGAAATTACTTTTAACACAATTCATACTTTTGAATTAATTATGAGTGGTTGAAAATTGAGAAATTACAAATTCTAATTTACTTATCCCACATGGGTTGTTCTACCTACTACTACCCCATGTGTATATATAGAGCTTCTTTTCAATAGGAACACCTAAAATAAGTTATTAATTGCAAATGGATAAATTGCATCGGTATATTACACAATGGATTCTCTAGGTTTTTGGCAATCCATTTTTCTTCACAATT
Organism: Pseudisothecium myosuroides; assembly: GCA_951799445.1. Lineage (NCBI taxonomy): Eukaryota > Viridiplantae > Streptophyta > Bryopsida > Hypnales > Lembophyllaceae > Pseudisothecium > Pseudisothecium myosuroides. Next base: position 18,899,341 of record OX637287.1, on the reverse strand, counting down.
ATTTGTTGAGTTGTATGTTTGGTCCTAAAATTAGCAAAAAAATTTGGAAAACACCATAAATGTACTACTCCTATCCCAGTACTGAAGCTTACATTAACAATGCCAGGATGAACTTCGTGGATGAGGACTTCAGAGAGGGAAAGGCAGCCTCTTTGAAGGCTACTGAACGTTTTGTTTCACAATCAATGCAATAATTTTTTAGTGCACTTTAACACAATGTGTACTTTGGACCATTGATTGAATTGATGTAATTTAGAGCGTCGATTGCATCAAGGCAGTCTTTGCATCGAAGTTTGTGATTTTGAAAGGTACAATCTGCAACAATCAGAGGTGGATAAGTGGTGGTCCCACTCACCTTAACGCATAAATGCCCGAGGCACCAAATTTTGGTGTCCGCAATACTTCAAAGTTAAATGAAACCTTATCAAATTACTATTTTTAATAGTTTATATTTTCTTAAATCCTTTTTGAAGTCTAGTTTTAGCATCAAAAATCTAATTTTGAAAATGAATGATTATGATTTTTCTATTGAAGATTTTGAACAAAGGTGTTCATTGCAAAGCTTGATTTTTTTAGTGTTGAGGGCTCTTGGAAATGAGCTTCAAATACACTAGAACTTGGAGGAAAAATCACATTACAAGTTCATTTAATAAAATTGTAGAGTAGATTTTGAGAAGTTTTAAATTGATTGGAGTTATGCATATTATGCCGTTCAGTAACCTCATATTTTTTTGGTGACCATTTTTTTAGTGATCATTTTCTTAGTTTTGACATATGAAAAAAGGGTTGAAAGACTTCAAATCACTTTCACAATTTTAACACCCTAGTTCTTGATCAAACATTATAATCTTTCAATCCATAAGTGATATTGTTGTGTTACTTTTTCTCGTGTGATCTTTGAAATGTCTAGTTTGAAATTGTAAAGTGACAATCCAAAAAAAATTGATAAAACTTATCAAAATATTGTTTTTTTAAATTCAGGACAAATTCGAAGAAGCTCAAATAGGCCTTGGGCATTTAGGGTTTAAACCTCTGATCCTCTTCATTTTGCAATTTTGAAGATGCTGCAACTAGGATGAAGTCATAAAGCGGCACGTGGCTGAGATAAAAAGTTTTGTGAAGAAATTTTCTTCACTACCATTTTTTACCTCTAGACTCTAGAGGAGAAAAATAATCATTCTCAATCTTCAGAGAATAGGACCTTTGCAAGCCACAAAGAGCCAACGAGAGAGTGCCACGTCCCCATTCTTCGAAGATTGCAAATGGGGTGAAGAAGGTGTAACTAAGGCGGAAACACCCCAAAGAATCCTTGTTTCCATTCATGCATATTAGATTTTCCTTCAAGTGTCTCTAAACTTCTTTTAAAGTGTCCTTGAAAAGTGACATAAATTTGTCCTCTTACTTAATTGTTATTAATTAACTACTGATTTTATTAGATTTCGGATTCACACCCACCTACAGGACGTTTTCAGTGGTCTAGAAAGCTACAACTTAAAAAAATTATAGAAATTACATGCCATATCCAAAATATCTATTTTTGTTTTTGAAAATACTACAAAATATTATTGTTAGGAAAAGGTGCCTCCAACTATGTTGATTTGTTTATTTTGACATTTTTGGGTGTTTCTACCTTAAGTTACCCCTATTATTTCTTATGTTCTTGTTGGCAATTGAACGGAGGTTCCAATGCACCAGAGAACGCAACATTTGGATTAAGGTAACCCCCCCTAACCGACCGAATAAGGAATTCCGACATGATCTGGAATAGTGAAGGCAAAAAAAATATTTTTCAGAGGTACATCAATAGAAATGACATGGATTGCAAAAAATTGGTAATTTTATCCCTTGAATTGAAATTACTATGAATTTTGGGAGGCAAAAAGTGTGCCAGACCCATGGCCAATGTCTAGACTGCCTGGACTGCGGTTTTTTTAGAAATTTTGGGCAGGTCCGTGTGACTAGAGATTTCCATATTTTAAGCTGAAATTTTAATAGAAGGTGGGCGCGAGGAATATCTTTCATATGCACTAAATTTCAGCACATTTGGAAATAGGAGTCAAAAGTTATGGCCAAATATGTTACTTTTTTTCGTAACTGGGCAGTCTGGGCAGCAAGAAAAATTTGGCAAATTTTTTTTTTTTTTTTTTTTTTTAATATTTTTTTTCTTGTAGATTATATTTTTGTCTATCTGGAAAGCTTTGATTCATTTCATTTGGATTTGTTATGAAAAAGTTATGGACATTCTTGTTTTTCGGGCAGTTAGAGCATCTTCTTGAAAAAAATAACTTGAAAAATTCATTTCTAAATGCTATTTTTGCAATTTAAAAAAAATAACTTGAAAAATTCATTTCTAAATGCTATTTTTGCAATTTAAAAAAAATAAAAAATTCTCATGGTTTAGTTTACTTGCTAGAACAATCTCACCATTGGGATTAGTGTATTTTAATTCCATCTAAAATATATTAATGTTTTAGATTTTCCTTCTCTCTCGTACCTACTTCTACTTAATAATTTTTTTAGGAATGATAATTAAGTTTTTTCGAATATTATTTTTTTTCCTAGACTCTCAACTCAATTCTCCACTATAAATATTTGAAGCACAAAACTCTGTAGTGCAAAAATTTTAAGTGCAAAATGTTTAAAGTCAAAAAATCTAGTCCCGCAATGTGCTGAAATACTTGTTTTTTCTACTTTAAACGCAGATTTCTTGCAATCTGAGCGGTCAAAAATTCTGAAATTTTTTCCACGCATTCTCATACTAGTTAGGTTTAAGATCCTACGGATAGATGTGAAAAAAAAACATTTTTCATTTTTTTTTAATCCTTGCTATAGAAATGGCAGTTTTGATGGTTTTTTGGCAGAAAAAAGGCCTTGGGCCTTTAGGGGTTAACCCTTGAAGGATGAAGGGGTGATCCTAGAAGCCACCCTTTTTCATTACTATGTGAATCATTGGCTTAAGAAATAGCAAAAACACTCAATGGAAGTCGAACTACTGTAGAAGACCTCCCCTTTTTACAACAAAATTTCAAGGATGAATAGTTGCACTTCTGTCTTACGCAGGAGATTATCTAATCATTCATCGACCACAAAACGTCCACCTTGACATTTAAGGGTTAAGGAACAAAGTTTGTTTCTAAAATGGTTTCTTCTACATAGGTACAAAATTGATTTTGGAGATGTACACAGAGTAAAGATGGCGGTTTAACCCCTAAAGGACCATTGTCCCTATGGGGGACAAATGCGTTTTCGGGCAGGTACCTACGGGCTGAAATTTTCTCCTGATTTTTTGAAACTTTTTTTGGAGGTAGAAAAATTGATTAGCTTCAAGGGAATATAATTTTTTTCACAATCGGTGCCCGGGAAAAAAAAGTTATGACCATATAAGCTCAAAACAGGCTACGGGGGGCAGCTCGGGCAGCAAAAAAAAAAAGGACAAAAATTTGAATTTTTTTTTTTAATATTTTTTTTCTCATAGGTTATATATTTGGCTATCTGGAAAGCTTTGATTCATTTCATTTGACTTTGTTATGAGGAAGTTATGGACATTCTTGTTTTTCGGGCAGTTAGAGCATCTTCTTGAAAAAAATAACTTTAGGATTCATTTCTGAATGCAATTTTTCAAATTTTTCAATTTTCTTTTTTTTGCATGGTCTGATTTACTTGTTAGAACAATCCCACCATTGGGATTAGTGCATTTTAATTCCATCTAAAATATATGAATATTTTAGATTTTCCTTCTATCTCGTACCTACATCTACTTAACAATTTTTTTAAGAATGATAATTAAGTTTTTTTTGAATTTTTTTTTTCCTAGACTCTCAACTCAATTCTCCACTACAAGCATTAAAAGCTCAAAACTCTGTAGTGCAAAAATTTTAAGTTAAAAATGTTCAAAGTCAAAAAATCCAGTCCCGCAATGTGCTGAAAAACTTGTTTTTTCCACTTTAAACACAGATATCTTGCAATCTATGCGGTCAAAAATTCTGAAATTTTTTCCACACTTTTTTATACTAGTTAGGTGTAAGATCCTATGGTTAGATGTGAAAAAAAAACAATTAAATTTTTTTTAACTCTTTGCTACAGAAATGACAGTTTTCAGTGTTTTTTGGCAGAAAAAAGGCCTCGGTCCTTTAGGGGTTAAGATCAGTGGCACATTTGGGGGTACCTACCTTAAGCTTATGTGAATTCAACGTTCATGGTCACACATGAATCTTGTTACCCAAGCTAGAAGCTCATTTCCTGTGAACAAGAAATAATTCTTTAGTAGCTGCTGCTGGTCCTTGAGGACATTAACGGAACATTATCAGGAGACTGAAAAGGTGCCTAGAAAGAATGCATAAGTTAAAGCAATTCTTTTTGTTAAGAAACGTACTAGTGTGAACGCTTGCCATAATGCATGTTAGATTAGTCAACAAAGTGTTTGATACTATTTCCTAGCCAATACGGAGAGAGTACTATTGATCGTCTCTCTCCTTTTGTATATACTTCCATTCTTCAATGTTAGTGGTATTCTTTTCTCTTGCATACTTTGGTGTTTTATATGTTTTGAGCTTTTGTTTCGTTTATTATACTCAACACGTTATCGGCACGCTCTTAAATTCTTGTTAGCACGCTTTTGTTTACAATTTTGAACTTCCGCTTTAGGATTTTATTTTTGAGGAGATTTTACAATCCCCCCATTTTCCTCTCTCTGTTGTCCGTCCTGCTGCTCTCTGTAGCTACCTCCTCTCTCTCTCTCCACCTCTGTTCCCGGCCTGAGCCCTTCTCCCTGCTCCCTCTCTGACTCTTGGCCACTCTCTCCACCTGGGCACACTCCAGCAGGCACCGCTCCCAGGCGCTCCCAGCCTCCCGCTCCTTTCCAGCCTCCACGCTTCTTCTGCTCCCGCGGCACTCCCTCTCCCCGCATGTGCATCTCTTCAAGCTGTACAACCCTTTTCTTTGTAGGTTGCTCGTCTCCTTACGTTTTTAATTATTTATTTCCATTTTTCTTTTTCTTCCTTGCTTCTCTTCACCTTCCAAGGGTGTGTCCACCTTTCTCTTCAAGCTCCTTTCCTTCGTCCCTCCAAGCCTTTCTTGCTATCTCTTCAAACCCCAAGTATTAATCTTAATTTTAATTTTAGTTTTAATTTTAAAATTTTAAAATTTTAAAAATTATTATTATAATTATATTTTTTTTTTCCTTATCTTCAATTATTTCTTTATAATCCTATTTTCTTTATCTTTATAATTACCTTCTCTTTATCTTTATCTAATCTTTCATCTTTATCTTTACGTATACTTTTACTTTTACTTTTACTTATACTTTTAACTTTTATTTTTATTTTTGCTTTTACTTTTTTAACTTTTATTTTAACTTTAATTTAATTTTATCTATATCTTTTATTTTATTTTAAATCTTTATCTTTATCCTCAATTTCATCTTTATCTTTATCTTTCTATTCAAACCCTAATTTCCTTTTTAAACCCTAATTTCTCCCCAAAGCCATTTTCATTTTACAACTTGACTACTTCAACTTCTTCTGTTGCTACATCTATGACTATTCCGGTGGCTGCTACTATTATTGAGCCACCGAGGTTTCAGCCTCTTCTTTTTACACCACTGGCAGCTGACGGCAGCAATTATTTATTATGGGCGAGGACTGTCAAAGCACATATATTTGCTGATGGATTATCAGACGCTATTGCTTTTGACACTATTCCCACTGTAAGTGCCACTGATCCTGCTGCCACAGGTCCTACTATTCCTACTGCTACTGTTTCTGCTTCCATTTTGTGGAAAGCTTTACTTTTGCTGCGTCGCCATGTTGTTCCTTCCTTACAACATCAATACTTAGAGATAGAAAAACCAGATGAGCTTTGGCAAAAGCTCAAAGCTCGTTTTGACCATCAGAAAACGATGTTCCTTCCTACCGCTCTCCACGACTCGACACATTTACGAGTATTGGATTTTCCAACACTTGTTGCTTTTAATAATGAGCTTTACCGCATCATATCGCAATTACAATTATGTGGTCAAGCCATTACCGAATAGGAAATGATTGAGAAAACCCTCTCATGAAATTTGAGAATCACTCAGATCTCATGTCTATGATACTTCTTGCTGAAAAGCAAAACGAGATTCTTCTGCGCAATGCAGAGGCCCGCCCTATTGGGACTACAGTTCCTGAATTTCATGCTGTCAAGGTTTCTAATGTCAAACCTAAAACACACAAATTTAAGAAACATCGTTATAAACAGTTCGGTAGTCATAGTCATGCGCACAAGAAGAATACCAATTCTTCTTCTTACAACCATGGTAAGCGTCAGTCAGAGACGCGTACTTGCCACACATGTGGTAGAGTTGGCCATTTGGCAAATGTTTGCCGTACATCAGACTATTTTGTCAAGATGTTCCAAGAAAACAAGAAACTTCGAGCTCAGGGTCGTGAAACTCATACCATGGATGCGTCTATGGACCCGTTTGGAACTGAAGACATTGAAACACATGTTGCTGAGGATACCTCCACTGGTGAGTCCTGTGATGCGCTCCTTGACTCTGCAACTACACACACTATTTTGCAGAATAAACAATTTTTTAATGTTGATAATCTTTCAACTTGGCAAACCAGAAATTTAATAACTATGGCTGGATCGAATGTGTTTCGTTTCCAGGAGGGACCTGCAAAGGTGATTTTGCCTGAGGGCACCATCATAACATGCATGCGTGTTATGTTTTCTCCCTCTGCGCCTCGAAGCCTGATCAGCTTTCGAGATATCCGCACCAATGGTTTTCATCTCTCGACCAAAATTCTAGATAGGCGAGAGGCTCTGGTTTTTGTACAAAACAATAAAGTAGTGGAAATAGCCTTTGCTGCGGCAAGTGGCTTGTATCGGATCCCAATCCGACCACCAATTGTATCTAGTTTTGCTTTATCTTCTAAAGATAATAAAATTTCACTGTGGCATGAAAGACTGGGTCATCCAGGCTCCACTTTATTTCGGAAAATTCTTCCATGTGTTCTTGGTCATAATTTGCAGCCAGCTAATGTCAATCTAATGATATTATGTCAAGCTTGTATTCAAGGCAAACTGATTGCCAGACCATCTATATGGAAGCTGCCCAGTGAATTACCATCTATGCTTTCGAGACTGCATGGTGACATTTGCGGTCCTATAACACCTATGTCTGGACCATTTCGATATTTTTTAGTTTTGGTTGATGCATCAGGCAGACAATCTCATGTCTCCTTAATATCAACCAGAAATTTGGCTTTTGCCAATTTACTTTCCATGTTTATCCGCTTCAAGGCTTATTTTCCTGATTACCCAATCAAAACGCTTCGGATGGATAATGCCCAAGAATTCCGATCCAAATCTTTTGAAGATTATTGTACTGCCACAGGGATTGATCTGACATATTCAGTTCCGTATGAACATGCTCAAAATGGATTGGCAGAGTCTTTCATCAAGCGAATCCAACTTATTACGAGGCCTTTGCTTTTACATGCAAATTTGCCCGCATACATGTGGGGACATGCAGTTCTACATACTGCAACTTTAATTCGACTTCGTCCTTCATCTGTGGAGATTGTTTCTTCTCAAGAACTTCTTTCAGAGCGAGCTCCTAATGTATCTCATTTGCGAGTATTTGGATGCCGTGTTTGGGTTCCAATTGCAGAACCTCAACGTCATACTATTGGCGCTCATTGCCAAGAAGGCATCTATGTTGGATTTGACTCTCCTAGCATTATTCGTTATATTAACCCTTCTATTGGTACACTACTTCGCGCGCGTTTTGTCAACTGTCGTTTTGAAGAAGACATATTTCCAATTTTGAAAGGAGCAATTTCTCTTCAACAAACTCTTACTAGTCTTACTTTTCAAGCACTTCAAACATTTACTTCCAATCCTGATCCACGAACATCTTTGACCGAAAGCGAAGTTGCGAAGATTTTATATTTGCAAAAGATTGCAGATCAGACACCTGATGGATTCAATGACGCACCAAGAATCACTAAAACTCCATTGAATGAAGCTCGAAATCTTCCTGCACGAGTTTTTGTACCAGAAACAACAACTATTCCTACTTTTCAACCTCCGGCCAAACGGACTCGTGGACCCGATAAGCAACCACGCAAACGCAAGGCAATCTTTGATGCTGCTAATCCTTCTCTACCTACAGCAACCATTGCCGATTTTACTCATCCATCTACTTCTAAAGAAGAAATGTCTAAGGTGAATACAAAATTATCTATAATGTACTGTGGTACTGGTCACATATGGAACAGAGAAAATATTGATATAGATGAACCATTCATTTCTATGGTTGTAGAAAATCTTTCATGCGAGAAAGATGATCCCGAACCGCTTAGTGTTGAAGATGCGATGAATCGCTCTGATTGGCTCAAGTGAAAAGCTGCTATTGAGGAGGAGTATGATTCTTTACGCAAAAGACAAGTCTTTGGACCTATCGTGAATAATCTCAATTCACGACCTCTTGGATACAAACTCGTTTTTGTACGCAAACGAAATGACAGAGGTCAGATTATTCGCTACAAGGTTCGTCTTGTTGCTCAAGGATTTATACAGAAGTTTGGCATTGATTATGATATCACATATTCGCCAGTTATGGATACTATTATTTTTCGATATCTTCTTGGAATGGCGGTACACACCATCCTTGAGATGACGCTTATGGATGTTGTTACTGCTTATCTATATGGCTCACTTCATATTAATATATATATATGAGAGTCCTGCCTGGCCTTGAATCTACAAATCCAAGTGCAACTATTTCAGGCAAATATCGTAGCGTTAAATTACAACGTGCACTATATGGTCTCAAACAATCTGGACGCATGTGGTATCAACGCCTACGACAATTTCTTATTGAAAATCATTTTATTAATGATGCATTGCTTCCATGTCTCTTTATCAGACGAGACAAAGATGATTTCGTCATCATTGCTGTTTATGTTGATGACTTGAACTTTATAGGTATAAAATCTGCATGTATTGCAGCTACTCAACTTCTTGTTCGTGAGTTTGAAATGAAGGAACTTGGAAAAACTACTTTTTGTATTGGTTTACAAGTTCACCATTTGAAAGATGGTAGCATTTTTCTTTCGCAAACGACATACATCAACCGAATCCTAAAAAGATTCAACATGCTCGATGCATATCCTCTATCATCACCTATGGTAGGTCGGAGTTCTAAAGGTGAAGACCCTTACCGTCCTTGCAAGGAGGAGGAGGAAACATTGGGTGAAAACTACCCATACCTCGCTGCGGTCGGAGCACTTTTATACTTAGCTACGTCTACAAGGTCTGATATTGCATTTGCAGTTAGTGTTCTTGCAAGGCATAGCGCTCGTCCTACACTTCGACATTGGAATGGCATCAAACATATTTTCCGTTATTTGAAAGGAACTGAAGATTTGGGACTACACTATACTCGATCTCCAGATCCAACATTGGTTGGATATGCTGATGCTGGATATAGATCAGATCCTGCAACATCCAAATCTCAGACAAGTTATGTTTTCTTACGACATGGAGCTGCAATATCTTGGAAATCAGTAAAGCAAACTATCACTGCAACATCATCTAATCATGCAGAAATTATTGCTTTACATGAAGCATCTCGAGAGTGCATCTGGTTAAGATCGATTGACAAGTTCATTTGAACCAACTGTGGATTATTTTATGATAACTCTCCAACTGTTCTATACGAAGATAATAGTGCTTGTGTTACTCAAATGCAAGCAGGTTTTATTAAAGGTGATCGCACAAAACATATTGATCCAAAATATTTCACTTATACGAATGATTTGATTACAGACAAGGTACTTAACATTAAGAAAATTGCATCAGCAGATAATCTTGCTGATCTTTTTACCAAGGCTCTTCTATCATCTACTCATCGTCGACTTGTCCATGACATTGGATTGCGGCGTCTTAGTATTTTGGAACAAGAAATTCAATAGATTTTCATTATGAAATTTATTGATCCTTTTGATATGTTTCCATAGATTTTTCCCACTGGGTTTTACTATGAGAATGAATTGATAAAGGAGTTGTACTCTTTTTCCTTCATCTGTGGTTTTATCCTTGAATATAACCAAGGTTTTCCCAGATAAGGTTTTAATGAGGCAACAACCGTAAACTTTTAAGATTACGGGAATTTTCGAATAGAAAAGGTGGGGTCGTGGTGAGAACCACGGTTTGGGGTTCAATGCTGGAGCTTGTTAACCATCTTGGGGTGTCCTGCATCTTGTCACATCACAGCTCAGGGGTGGGATAGCGGGTCGGCTGTTATTCTTGCCTCACTAGCATGCCAAGCCGCGAGTTTTCCGAACCAGTCAACGAGGCTGACGAGAATCGAACCGCGGACTGGTCGGTTGACCACCGACGTATGAAACCAGCCGACCAAGTCCACAACTTGGCGACTCAGTTCGGCATTCAAATGATTTTATTGCCTTCATCGACCAGCCAGTATGATTTTATTATTTTATCCATATTATGTCGAGCGAGGAAGAGTGTTAAGAAACGTACTAGTGTGAACGCTCCCCATAATGCATGTTAGATTAGTCAACAAAGTGTTTGATACTATTCCCTAGCCAATACGGAGAGAGTACTATTGATCGTCTCTCTCCTTTTGTATATACTTCCATTCTTCAATGTTAGTGGTATTCTTTTCTCTTGCATACTTTGGTGTTTTATATGTTTTGAGCTTTTGTTTCGTTTATTATACTCAACACTTTTGATATGTCTTTTGCCCATTCTCAATGCAACGGACTACCCGGCAGCATACTGTACTGTACAGTCCCCTACCAAAAGTTTCCGTGATTGCAATTCAAATCATTCCGTTTTATTGGCACAATGTAGAATGTACTTGACATTTTTAGTTTTGCACAATCAAAGTTCATATCTTATGCAATCCCAATCAAGCATATCAAATTTTAGTTTCAAAAAACCCCAAACTCCATTTTTGGTGAATTTTTTCATTATGTTTTCATGGTTTTACATGATAATTCATTGAAAAATATTGGTGATGAATTTTTTAAATTTGATAGCAGAGATATGTAGGAAACATCCGTACACACATCTTTCCTTCAATAATCATCTCAAAAAAAATTTCAATACTCTTTCTATAGAGATTTCAATGTCGATGTGACAATGTCCTAATTTTGGAAAATAAATATTTCTTTATTGTAATAAGATTTTGGCAAAGTAATTGCACCATCACGTTCAGATGTACAAAATCAGTTACAATGTGAAGGACAAATAGAAAAATCTAATTACAATAAAGAGATATCTATTTTTCAAATTTAGGGCATTGTCATCCCAACATTGAAATCTCAATAGAGGAAAATGTGAAACTTTTTTGGAGATGCTTATTGAAGAATTTTTTTTATGGATGGATGTTTCCTACATATTTCCACAATCGAATTTAAAAAACTTGTTACCAATATTTTTCAATGAATTATCATGTAAAACCATGAAAATTAAATGAAAAAATTCACCAAAAATGGATTTTTGGATTTTTTGAAAATAAAATTTGATATGCTTGATTGGGATTGCATAAGATATGAACGTTGATTGTGCAAAACAAGAAATATCAAGTGCATTCTACATTGTGCAAAGGAAAGTGAATGATCCAAATTGCAATCACGGAAACTTTTGGTAGGGGACTGTACAGTACTGAACAACTCGAAAGCTCCGAAAAAAAGGGAAAAGGATAAAAGAGCAAATCCTTCAGTCTTGTCACCATTTTCTGTCCTAGAAATCAAATTCGGATGAAATGCACACATGTAATTTCAGAACATTATTCAGCGACGCTTGATGTTTCCCATATGTTTGGCTGTCAATACCAAGACGGAGGAATATTTTGTCATTGTTAGATTTTTCAAAATTCAACCGACAAGGTAAACCTGTTCAAGAAATGGCATTGAGAAGTTGACCCAACAAAGAAGACATAGGCTACAGTAAAAGCAAAGACCAACAAGGGACTTGAGAAGAGAATCGGGCCAAGCAGTCACACAAAACGAGGAACAAACAGAGAAACAATGATAATCTAATTGTAGCCCACATCAGATTAAATTCTTTTTCAGATTAAACGATTGATTGGACTCAAAAGACCCGAGCTTCATAGTTGAATAATGTAGTGAATTGATGTTGAATTCGTATACAAACTTCAATGAAAAAGGAAATGCACTCAACTTCCTTTCATTATATCTCATGAGTTTAAGTTTTGAGCAATTTGAGCATACTCATTGCAACTTTCAGCACATCCAGTGCAAAATTTTGAGCAAACTCGGCAATATTTGAACCTCAATTTCAGCTACACTCGTTTACGACGTTATCACACTACAACATCAGGTAACACCACGTCTACCAAGTGTAGTCCACATGGCAAGAAGAATAAATAAAAAGTTCTTCCTTTTCAATCACCATTTCATGGACTATTAAGTACGGAGTAATACCGTAGTGCCAGAGAGAACACTTGCTTCTTCACTTCCATGACATCTTTCATATACCAGATAAGCCCCGAATGAAAAAAGGATTCTTCAACCTTGCAGCTCTTCTAGTGTGGTACTCACTTGCTCTATAAGACCAATGACAAGTTTCCACTTCATTGGAAAACCTCTACCAATAGGTGAGATAACGACTGCGTACCTTGTTTACAATGAAATTTTCCCTACAGGCAATCGTCATGATCACCTTTCTAAGTGAAGTGGCAAACCCGATTTCCCCATTGTTAGCATTCGCCTACATGGAGAAGTAGAATTCAATATGTACACAGGAGAGATACTAATTTCTTCATACCACGTCAATGGTCATCTTGAGGAAAAGCCTGTCTGAACTCCGTTGCACTGCTCCAGTCTCCATTTCCAATCCATGAGAAATGCCCACTGCTTCAACAAGGCTCTTCAGGCATTGTCCTGTACAAGGGATTCAAAGGGAACAGACCTTGAATATTCACGAGTCTTAACAAGAGAGACCAGAGTTGCTCGCCTTCTTCTTCAACTGGTTCGATGTATTTTGAAAAGGTCTTGAAACACAAGAATGATCCTCCTCTTGCCGTTTGCTGATGCTTTGGAGTTGGCCTTTGGTGCCGGAGGATATCAATTTCAGAGACACACGATTCCAGAATATTCTTTATAGCAACCTGCATTGGCATTGAAGAATTGACATCAGCAGGGGGATAGCGTTTCATTGCAGGTCGGTTTCCAGTAGAAGAATGGATGACCACTAATTTCTTTGGCTACTTGTTGTCTTTCACCAATCTGTCAGTTGACAACAGAAACCTTCGTCAGAAGAGATAAACCTAATCTCCTTACAGCCCGTGCAACGCCTCTAGATTGATTGGATCCTGGACTTCTCTACTCAGCTGCACCCTAACTAATCTCAAACAGTATAAGGCCTTAAATTGATGTTAGCTTCATTCTGATCTAATGATAGTGGATTATTGAGATGAAGCTCAATCAATACAAACATACAACCACGAAGTAGAAACACATCACGCACCTGTACTAGTGGATAGGCAGACTGTTGCTGTTCTTGCAGCACGCACGTCGCGATGAGCTCCAGAGATGGTGATGGAGATGGAGATGAACTTTCATTTCTGAAGCATTTCATGCATCAAGCGCGAGCTCACATTCAGAAGAGAGAGGGCACAACATGATGGTGTGTCACGACTCCCAAGGCTCCCCGATGATGTTTCCCGTGGCCGTAAGCGAAGGCGGGACACTCGCAATGGACCTCCGCAGCAGCAACATACACTTCCAGTGCCTCAGCCTTTCACAAATCTCGGAGAATTCCGGTCGTTCATTGGGATTGCTCGCCCAGCACTTGGTGAGAAACTTGGCGATGTAGGCAGGGCAGTGCAAGGGCATCTGCGGCCGCTCTCCCGCACACACTTTCTGGTAAACTATCGCCAGCGGCAATCCTTGGAACGGGACCTCCCCCGTGAGAATCTCAAAACACGTCATGGCGAAGCTGTAAACATCCGCCGGCCACGAGTATTTGCTGATCATCTCCTCGTCTCGGAAAACTTCTGGAGCTCGCCAACGACAAGCGTCTGTTTGGAATGAGCTCGCCTGCAGCATCTCCAGTTTGAACTTGGACAGACCCACATCCGCAAGCTTGACGTGGAAATACTCCCAACACGGTGCCGTCGAGTCCCCGGCTTCACAAAGCGTGATTAGCACCTTGCGCGCGCGCACGTCGCGGTGCATCAGCTTGCAATCCTTCAAGTACTGAAGCGCCTCCGCGATTTGGAGCATGATGTCAACAGATTGCAAAAGGGAAAACGGCGGGGATGTTTCTTGAAAATTTAAGGTTCGAAGCTCAATGAGAGTGCGTAAGTCGCGTCCCACGACTTCCATGACGAACATCGCCGCTCGCCGCTTCTGGTTGTACGCGCATCCGATGAGCTTCACGATGTTGGGGTGCTGCACGCCGGCAACTTTCGCGGCCTCCTTTTCCAAAACCTCGGGATCAATACCGCCTGTTAAAACCTTCACCGCGACAGGCTCCCCGAACCACTTGCACTTCAACACCACTGCAGAGTTTCCCTGGCCGATGGTGTCGTGAAGCTCCAGCTGATACTGGTCGATCCAGAAGGAATCGGGCGCGAGGTTGGGTGACGGCTCCGGACCTTCAAGCTTCAAGATCAGAACCTCGAAAACGTACCGATCGGGTTCTTCTTCAATGGGATTGTACCAAGTCGCGTTCACGATGTAACGAAGGGTTAAGCACATGATCTTCTTGTCACTGACTTCCCGCTCTTCGTCGGCTTTCAAGGAATACAGATGCGTGTAGCGGATGTGCCGCTCTTCAGTCGCCCAGTGACTAAAAGCCAAGCTCAGTTGTGATGAGGTGTGCATGGTGACGCCGTTGCGCCAGACATGAAACGCGAACTCCACCACGTTGAGGCTCCACACGAACTCACGGATGTTGAATGCGAAAGGGGACATGGAACGGAGGCGAGGGAAGTCGGGGCCGATGCAAGGGAGTGTGAGCGCCATGCGCCACCAGTCGGGACGACAGCAATGGGTGACAAGCATCTCTCCGTCGTGCATCACGTGACGGAGTTGCACGAGAGAGTCGATGCAGAATGACATAGCTGCAGAACCAATTCCGAAGCTCGACTCGCAAGCCCAAGTGAGGGACTCTACTGCGCGCGTGATCTTGGTTTGGTAACGCTGGAAATTCTCCTCCGCCATGAAGTAGCACTTGGTGAGATGGGAGACTTGCGCGTGGTAGATCGTCACCTGCAAGCACCTCGAAGACACATAGGTTTAGCCCGCCGCAACACAAAAAAGCTCAAATGTAACGGGAAACGCAAACATCGAACAAGCCAAAGAAACAGCAATTTGAAAACAGGTCATGTCATAGAAACACCAGTATGGTTCCGTAAAAGAATATACTCAAACCTCGTTAATCTCAAGTGCAACGGAAAACACAACAAACATCTCGAACAAGCCAAAGAAACAGCAATTTGAAAACAGGTCATGTCATAGAAACACTGGTATGATTCTGTAAAAGAGTTCACTCAAACCTCGTTGATATTCCACCTAAAGTCCCAAGATTTGCACTTAGACGACATAGATTGAATGTATGACGAGTGTGCTAATGTAGAGCCTCCATTCACCTTACCGCAAGGGAGAGGTTCCATGCGCCATACAGGTGAACTTTGAGCCTTTGCCTACAACAATCTAGAAACTTGTGTCATCTAAAATTTTGCACATTTATTCAGTGTTAAGCTAAAACTCAATTGCGAAAACCTAAGTGTCCATTGATTAGGTGTTTACACACTTCACACAAATCAAAGTTCACCTGTATGCTCAATGGAGCATCTAGTGTACTGTATGGTTAATGCAGCATCTACTTCGCATTCAATGATAGTGTGGCAAGTTGTAGGATGTTCTAGAATGACATTTCAGAGAAGGTCAGATTGAAGAGGTTTGTGTTCTAAATCTGGAAACTTGTGTCATCTAAAATTTTGCACTATTATTCAATGTTAAGCTAAAAATCAATTGCCAAATCCTGAGTTTCCACAGATTTAAAAGTTTACACACTTGACACATATCAAAGCTCACCTGTATGGTCAACGGAGCATCTGACGTACTGTCTGGTTAATGGAGCCTCTACTTTGCAATCAATATATTGCGGCAAGTTGCAAGATGTTCTAAAGTGACATTCTAGAGGAGGTCAGAATGAGAGGTTTAAGGGCATCCTCAACGCACCCTCTGTAGTTGGCCTCTAAAGCAAATCAATGGCGGACATTCTCTGCTAGTTTCGTGTTAGAGAATCTTCACCACTGATTTCCTGTAGAGGTCAATTATACAAGGTCGCATTGACGATAGTCCAAGTGTTGTAAATCTTTGAAGGAAATGGGACAAAAAGAAGGAAGGGTGGTTGTCAAAATTCACCACTAGTCACCTGGTTCTGAGCATTTTTCAACCGACTGCACAAGAACAGGCAATCGTTCATGGCGGCGTACAGCTTGTGCACCCACTCGCGCTCCTTGTTTTGCAGGTTTTCCAATCGCGCCGGGGGTCGCAGCAGCTGCAAATCCCGCTCCGAATTCAGCGTCGGCGACCAAGTCTCCGACTGATTGTCCTCAAAACCCTCAAGGTCATCTTCCATGGGCTTCTCCGTGTACGCATCATAGTCTTCTCCTTCAAATCCGAATGGGTCTTCGTCTTCGGTACTGGCCATGACTTTCTCCAACATGGATCCCGAGTTGTGCACATCTGCTCCACTCGCTCTGTTTTCAACACTGTTGCTGACGGAGTATTGCCGGCTGTAGATCTCGCTTTTCAAGATCCCGCGCAATGTCTTGGAGTCATCTAACAGTTGCAGCCCGTAATCCAGAATCCCATTCGATGTCGTCATGGTGTGGAGGAGCCTTTCGGACAGAGGTTTGCTACTTTGGAATTCTCTGTCACGACTCATTCTTTCTTCAGTCTCACTATTCTACCTTGAGATTCAACAATGCTTCAAGAACATCTTTCAGGTATCGGTCGTTGAAATCAATGGAGGTCACACTGATCACTGCGGACCAACTGTACATGCTTCCGTCTCTTTCCGTAACCTAATTTGTCATCATTTCCATTGATCATTTTGCTAATTCAGAGGAGAAGGAAACGCTGATTAGTTTTTGCTTGGTGATGACAATAGCGCCACTCCAATAGTAACTTTGTGTTGCACTACACTGTGGATTGATCTCCTACGCAAACCGAACGGATTCGATTGATCTGTCATGCTTGGGGTAAGCAGTTGCTCACCCCGTTTGATTCATCATATACTGCATTTCAGATGCCCAGTCAAGAGAGTGTAATGAACCCTGAGGAAGCCACTAGCTGCTCCGATCTGCATAAATATCCATTCCACTGCAAGGAAGCAAACAACAGCACTAAAAATGTTAGTATCTAGATCCACAGAAAGTGGAAGGGAAGAGGGAACGCAGAACACACATATAGGGAGCGTCACTTTCAATAGATAAGAACCATTGAAAGTAGAAGATTCAACGTTGATTTGAAAATATTAACCGAAACTAAAAAGGGAGAGACAATCGACCCACAGTAAAGAAAGAGAAAGAACTAAAAGTTGCAATGATCAGAATCCGCAAAGGTAAGGTCGTTGCTCTAGACAATGTCCAGATCCATCGCCGAAGACCTAATTGATGGTGAATTGAATTCGACTGGCTCAAACGTGCTAACGACGACATGGAAAGAATCTGAAGGTGACGCGCTCAGTTTGACTTACTGCTAGAATTCTGGGGAGCATTCTCTTGTCAGTACTTTGTTTCTTGTAATGAACAGTGGCTCCGGAACTCACCGGAACTCAAGACAATGAGCAGTAACTCCCGCAAATCAACCAACAATCTAATTTCAGCATTTGCTTTGGTTAAATCTAACTTTTGCTGGGCCATGACACCGGGCATGAGTGGGCGACCAGCCCAACTCGTCCCACATACTGAAATAATGAGCCCGACCAAGCTCTGGCGTGCCATTTTGGCCGTCGAGATGCTCTTAGTACAAACGCCTGAACTTAACATTCTCCGATGTAAGCCCTGCCTTATCAGACTATCTAGATTCGCTCTTATCTGGGGATTGTGAGTCGCATCACAAGCCAGATGCCCTAGAGAGGTCATCTTGTGATATTGAAATCCAATTCATACCAAGCCAGAATGAGATTGCATGGCCACTTCGAAGAAACATTCCGATGCCCATTCCGATCCTCTACAAGAATCTTCAAGCTCGTCTCTCAAAGTTCGACCACTCCAACCAACAACGCCAAGCTCTAGCGGTTGTAGCGATCCCACACACAACACCTCAAGATTCGCACTCACCATCCAAGACAATCAATCGCAAGTCACGATTTCGGAACAATCACACAAGCAAGCCAGCAAGCGCGATCAATCCAAGCAACAATCCAAGCAGCCCATCCAAGCCACTTACGTTCTGGATTGCTTCCTCCGAGCACGATCCGTGATCCATACACTCCCATTCATTGCCATACCCGAATCACCCAATCCCTCACCGAATACAACACCAATCCTCCACCATTTCGTTACACCACTTGGATGCTCCAGATACACCCGCACTATATTAGTATTCTTCCGCAAGATTCAAGCGCGGCCTGGTCAGGCTTGGTCTCGCTCACTAAGATCGTTCTAACTAAAGCCCCATTGTCGCAGTGAAGCTCGCGCGCTATCTCAACTCAAAGAAAGCCCTCTACGGCATGCAAACAACCGTGACAAGTCCCGCAGATACGAGAATCTCCCTCCTTAGCCGCGATCGAACACCACCCAATTCTCGCGTCCCGCAAGTCCGCTCTTAACCATACTTGGAGCCCCCCCCCTGGCTCCCAATGCGTGGGGCCGGGCGAAGACTAAGTATGGCAGCAAGGGTGGGGTGAACCAAGCTGGGTCGTCAGCTATGGCGGAAGGGGAGACGACCGTGTCAGGGCTGATGGATCCTTCAAAGTTCAAACAACCCGCCCTGCTCCCCAGACAAGCAACCAAGCAACCAACCAAGCCATCTCTTTGACGATAAAAAAAAAATCAACTACGGTACCCTGAGAGTTGGTTAAGGTCGTCCTGCACTCGGGCGATGGCGACGAGGAAGGCTTGAGACGTGGAATTGGTCAAGGGGCTGCTGCAGGGGCGGCTCCAATTGACAAGTCGCCGCTTGTTGTTGTCGTCGTCGTCGGTGGTTGTTGTCTTCGTCTTCGTCTCTCTCGTTGCGGGAGCGGCCTGGACATTAATTGCTGCTCCTTCTTTCTGTAAGTCAGCTTGTGTTTGGGGCTCCATAAGCTTAATTAAGGTGGTGATCGGTCGCCATCTCTTTCCAGTAACAGCAATTTGCTGTGTCCCACCGAAGGCTAATTTGACTTAACTACACTTACTTAGTCTCTCATCTGCTGTTGCGTGAGACGGAGTTCGGTTCAACCTCCCCTCGGTCCTTTCATCTTTTTTCTCTTCTTTTTCTTGGTCCTTTTCGGAAGGGACGGCCGAACTTGGCTCTTTCGGTGAAGCGTATACGGTGTGTGTATGTGTGGAGACTGCATCAAATTCCAATAGTGAGGACCATAAGGTTTACCATTTCAGTCATTTGATTTCATACACGAGAATTGCACATCATTCTATTGCAATGGGAATTCGTAAAAACAGGCATGTAAAACCACAGAAACCGAGTCCATGGGCCTCCCATTGGCAACATATTCAGAGTCTAAGGTATCTATGGTACACAAGCCTATTACCACCCTCATTTGCAATTTGAATATCTTGGGGTCAACTCTAGGAGGGGCACATTTTTTTCCAAGATGTGCGCTTGTTTGATGAATCAAACCCAAGTGGAATTATAATTTTTTGATTATTATCGTGATTTTTGTGAATTTCTGAAGTGGTCTGCCATGAAATTACAAAATCGCTCATAAACAATCCATAACCACCTTTCCATGTATCCAATGGTACTTAATCCCTACAAAAAAAAGCTGCATTTTTTGGCAACATAGTGATTTGGGGTAGCTCACTACGAATGGAGTTTTTATTTATTTTTCTTTGAAAATTTCACACAACATGTGCCCGAGGAGTATCTTTAACCCCTAAAGGCCCAAGCCATTTTCTGGCTCCGAAATCACTGAAAACAGCCCTTTCTGCTGCGTTTGTTGCTGAAGTTTTGAAAATATTTTTTTTGAAAATGTAACCGTTGGATGTTGAAGTTAACTTGTATGAGAAGATGTGGTAAAAATTTCGTGATGTTTCACCGTATGGATTGAGAGATATAGGCACTCAAAGTGAAAGTTTTTTTTTTTCCCACTGTGCCCCAGAATTTCAGATGCCTTTGACCACCTTGTGTTCAAATTTTTTGCACTATACACCATAGGATAAATTTGTTTTCTTATAGGTAATGAAGTTAGGCATATGCATACCAAATTTTAGATGAATCCAACATACCTAACACATGGAAGAAAAACTTGTAATGCCACAATGTCCCAGAAAATGGCAATACACTAAGCCATCTTCGAATTAGTTTTTCCACCACATACTTATAGATATTGGAAATCCGAACGGTGGATTGAAAGATATACTTATACTTGAGAAGTAGGAAAATTTTTTTTTGAAAAAAGTAAAAATCTGAGGTTTTTATGAGCGACTGAAGTCTGCAGCGGCCTCAATATAAGGTTCTGGACTGGGCAGCCCTTGTACAACGGGACCCTATATGTTCCCAGTGAGTTCCCAATTAGTTTTCAAGTTGTTCTAGTGTAAGGAGACTTGTTCCCACAAATTCCAACCAAGTCATTCTCTCCCTTTTGCTAGTCATGGCAGATGACTTTGTTAATGAAAACTTCTTGGTTTCTAATTGTGTCAGACGAAATACACATACCCATGGTCTAATGGCTCCTCTACATGGTCTGCCTCTTATAAACAACTGTTGCAACCCTGAACAGAATGAAATGCTTTTCGAAAATGGAGGCGGGGCTCTTCATAACCTATCATACAAATACAGGAGGTCAGTGCCAATTGTAAGTGCTTCTAGAGAATGAGAGATACAAAAGAAATTGGTAGTTCGCTATGATAATTACACTTGAATTTTCATATGACATTTACATAAAAGACTTTGTAAATTCAATGTTTTTTCATAGGAGAAGCAAAAAAAAGCATAACAAAAAAGAACTGGAGGGCCCTTTCTTTATCCCAAAATGTAGAATGCTCTTAACAATTTGCACTAACATAATAAAAATGCCAAAATGACTAGAACTTTAGAGTTTTTACTCACATCGTCAGTGGCTTCATTGGAGATTCTCGTGGTATCGTTGGAAGCAGCCTTTTCGAAAGCACATGAATTTGTTGTCACAATTTGGGCAGTAGGTCTTCGGTCTAATCAAAGGCGTGGACCCGTCATTGCAAACAACACATGCCCTCCGGAAATTGCTGAACGCCGGATAGTAGATGCGTGTACGTCGGGGCACGTCCGTCCGCTCCAGTCGTCTTTTCCTCAACCAACTGTTCGTGAGCGCTTCGCATAATTGAATGCGGAATTGAAGATGACTCATAGGAGGTCGCGGTGGCCTTTTTCCCTTGCATAGGTCCACATAAATAATGTACATGTTCACCACGCTTGTGTCAATAAGGAAAAAAAATACGCGATGCCACCACTTATGTGAACGAGTCTGACATGTGTATGATGCACGAAGCTGGTCAGCAACATCAACCCCTCTCATGTACGTCGTGTATTCTACATGCACTGGTGACGTTTGAATTTGTTCACGAGTAGAGCCACTTCGTCTTGGAACACACACCACAGGAAATTCCCATGGGAATTGGACCGGCACTGCGTGTGTAGAAATGATGAGAACGGGTTTTTTATCTTTCCACACAATTCCACACATCTGGCGGGACTCGTGCATCCGCCACTCTAGGGTGCCCTAGTCCTCCCTATTGAATGCTTTAGTATTCTTCAAGACATTTGGAAGCCCCACTCGATTGCAACGAATTGTTCCCGTTGCATATGTCCCTTTGTCTAATAACTCCTTGAACAAAGAAATGCTGGAAAAAAAATTATCCATCGTTATAACATGGCCCTTGCCCTCAATCGGAGACACCAATCGAAGCACCACATCATGAGCCAAGCGTGGTGCCCCAGGAGCTGCTGGACGTGGTATATGTGGACCTCCATCTAAAACGGGGGCTTTCCCGCAATATACTTCAAAATTGAAAACATATTTTGATTTTGCATCGGCAAGACACCAAACTTTCAGGCCCCATTTCTGCGGTTTCTGGGGCATGTACTGTCGCGCTGGACAATACGTGCCCTTATACCGGATCATCATCTCGTCCACTGTCGCAAACTGCCCCACTTTCCATGCACTCATACAACTATTCCGAACTGCAGTCAATAACCAACGAACTTGACCCATTTTGTCGTATCCCGGTCTATTTTTATCACTCTCATACTCGAGAGGGTTCGTCACATGAAGGCACTTCGTCAATCGAGTATAACGATTACGCGACATCAGAGCACTGATTGTTGAACAGTGGAAAAAAAACCGTGCTTTTGCCAATACGTTCTCAAATTAGGCTGCCTTTTCATGCCCATATATAAAGTAATGGCAATAAACACTTTGAGCTCCGCTACAGTCACGGGTTTCCAATTCTCGCCTCCATAAGTTTTGCCATCCCGATTCACAAAAGTGGCATACCGATTCGTTTCAGTGACAATGCTCACGAGCACGGCATCAGGCCAATATATGTCAAATAAATTGTGAAACGTAGGAAACTGCCTCCATGAAGCACTACACTCGGAATTCCCCGTGAATTTCCGAGGCTCGGGATCATATGTTATGAAATCTTTGTGCCAAGTGCCATCCCGGTATGAGAATTTGATGCCATGTATGTCCCCGACATCGGAGTCCGAATCCGATTCCTCTGACTCCGTCACATCTAGTGGGGCATAGTGAAAATCACTATCACTATCACTCTCATACTCAATAGTCGTTGGGGCAAGAAAACGTGGCCGCCCAATACGTGCACGAGATGGCCTAATAGGACTAGGCCCATCCTCATCATCCCCCAAACCATAAAAATCACTTGCTTCCCCCCCAAAATCAAATTGAGACTCATAGGAAGACTCTCCTACATGCAATGGCCCTCCCCCCCAAGCCCCAGTGAACTGCCCTCCCCTAACCCCGGAGGTGCGCAGTTCAGGGCCAGGGGAAGAGGGGAGGTTGGGGCCAACTGCTGGGCTGCCCCTGCCAACCCTGCCGACCTCCCTTACGGGCCCCCTCCCGTCCCTACTGCCCGCCAGGCTGCCCTGCCAACCGGCAGGCTGGCCAGCAGACCCTGCGGGAAGGGCTGCGGGGAGGGCCGCAGGGAGCCACCCCTCCGTCCTCTGCGCCGACGGAAGGGGCTCCTCCCTGCCGCTGCGGAGGGCTGTCAGGCCGCTCCGCTCCGCCGGGTCAGCACTCCTCTCTGCCAGGTCTGCACCCCTCTCCGTCGGGTCAACGCTTCCTTCCCCGCTCCCTGAAGCCGCGGCTCCTATGACCGCCTCTCCTGCAACCGCTTGGTCACTGCTCCTTCGCTCGAGGTTGTCAACAGCTGCGCACGTCCGACGAAGACCGGCGCTTGCAACTGTGGACTGATGCTGTGGCCTTGGCAGCGCTTCCATTTTGTTAAATTCGTTTGAAGTGTACAAAACCTCAGGTGGCCACAATAGTTCCTCTAGTGATCGGAGCTCTGGAAATGCATACCTGCCTTCGTCAAACTCATCTTCCTCAAGCTCTTCACAGCTAGACTCTCTGCCATCAGCATCTACAGGTTGACTGTCCATAAATTCGGGGTCTGGTTCTCCAATCTCTGCTGCATCTGAGAAGTAGTCATGCTCCGCATGTATGGAAGGCACAGCTGGAATAGGAAGTGGTGTCGGATAGTCAAGAGTTGGAGTAGCAAGTTCTACAGGTGATGGACTCTTCTGTGGAGATGGTGGATTAGCAGAAGCTTCTGTTGACAATGCCAACAGTCTGCAGCTGCGACGAACTGGAAGCCCATCCCAAGCAATCTACAAAAATGCAAACAAAATGTCCATGAGTCATGAGACAATGGAAGAGCAGATTGGGAAGGGAGAGGACATGTGAGGAAGAAGCAAATACCTCTTTTTGCTTGCAGCGGCGTGGCATCTTGGTAATTGCAAGTCTATTTGTTCACATGGATCTCCCAAAGATCTCCCAAAGCTCTCTCATGCAATGACAACTTCCATTTCTTCATGCACACTTCCAAACCAAACTGTATAGTGAAATGAAGCTTGAGGCACCAAGTTTTCCCTACCTTCTTGCATGGTAGCAATGATGCTGCAGCTGTAGGTCTGTAGACATGCAAATGTAGCCCTATTTGCATTAATTTCAACAGTTGAGAAGTCATGGCCTCATTGGTGTAGTGGAACTCTTTGCAATGGGGATTGTGCTAATCTAGGTCATAGAGTTTTATTTGTTTATTAGTGCTTCAATTACTTGCTTGACATTGCTAGCAATGTAGGTATTCACTCATGAATTTTGCAAATAGAGTTTCAATTTCCAGAATTCTCATGAAGTACAGTCTTTTATTGTAATGTATTTTTTGGAATTGGGTGTGTGCTACTGTAGGGCGTAGAGCCCTATTTGGTTGCCAATGCTTCAATGACTGCCTTCAAATAGGTAATAGCACAGCTCAGGAGTCATAAATCTCACCAACTGCGCTTCAATTTCTTATTGCGTTATCAGTTGAAAACTGCTTTTTAGCCACCAATTTCTTGTTCCCTTGCAAAATTCTTGATCCGTGCAGCGGCTACGCAATTGGATGGCAATCATGAGAGTGGGGGAATTCGAAATTCCAGAAAATTCACCCCAAATTGATCGCGATCTGGCGCAGCGCGGCGCAGACAGGCTGCGGGCCAGCCACCGCACCTGCGCCCCGCGGTCTGCAGGCAGGCGGTCAGCGGCCCGCTGTAGTACCGCGGCCAGCTGGCCGCTGCAGGCAGGCGGTCAGGCGGCCTGCCGGCCCGCAGCAGACCCGCTGCGTTTTTGCAGCGACCACCGGTCTGCAGCCGGTCGGCCGCCGCCCAGCCCTTGCGAC
The DNA here is from genome assembly GCA_951799445.1 of Pseudisothecium myosuroides. NCBI lineage: Eukaryota > Viridiplantae > Streptophyta > Bryopsida > Hypnales > Lembophyllaceae > Pseudisothecium > Pseudisothecium myosuroides. Next base: position 18,874,239 of record OX637287.1, on the reverse strand, counting down.
CTGTGGTCGCCCGACGGCCCGGGCCTTGGCAGGGACCCGCTGCCCTCCCCTCCTCCCATTTTTCTTCTGAGTGCTGCTGCCCCTGCACAGTCAAATGGCCATTTTCCTGCCCCAGTTGCCCTGAGAGTTGCTCTGATGGTAAACGACATCGTAACTCCTACAAATCATGTCGGAATTCAATGAAACACATATGTATGCGAAGCTCGTGACAAACTACACGCTCTGAAAAAGTTTCAAAAAATCATGTCAAAAAACCACATTCAAGGAACCTGCCCGAAATCCCAAGTGTCCCCCGAGGGGACTTTGGGCCTTTAGGGGTTAAGGCGCAACAATTTTTATAACTTTTGACTACATAGTTCAAAAGTTATTGCATGATATGTAATTTTCATTGAACTTGGGTAGCCCGGGCAACTTAGAAAACTTCTTTTAAAATTTTACTTTTAAAAAAAAAAAATTGAAATTGGTTCTCTAGATTTATATATATGTGAAAAGCTTTGAATCATTCAATTTCAATTAATGAGATGAAAGTTTTGAAATTAACGTGTAATTGTTTTGAAGTGCATATAACAAACTATGAATGGATTATGAATGGAGTTCTTGTGCATGATGTTTACCCAAAGCGTTGCATGAAACTTGAATAACAAGTTTTCCTTACAACCAATTTATAAGTTGAATTTAAAATTGAATTGAATAACATACTTATACAAAGATATAAGATAATATATATTTTAACTTTTAAAAAAAATTGAGATTGAAAGGATTGAGTAATGCTCTTACTTGGTATTAATGAAGGAACTAGTTATTGCGTTAATCTTTTATTGTCTTTTGGATAATATAGTTTTCAATACGTATGTGTAATATAAATATTGTTGTTTGTAAAAATATGTAGTTTATTTGTAGCTATTCTAACCATAGAAAGTAGAAATGCTAACTTGGTGGTATTGTGATTTGTTGAGTTTTGTGTGCATTCAACAGTGATTTTTTGTATTATAAAGTGTGCAATTGTAATGTTTGTATTCTATTTAGTGACATATATATTCCAAAGATCTTAAAGTTTTGATCTACGAAGAGCCTAAAATAGAGTTAGTCATTATCAACTTTAGTTTTTACTCTAAATTTTAAATTTTAAAAATTGAATGTATTTATTGTAATTTGAAAATGTAGACCTACAATTGTAGTGTGTTGATTTTCAAATTATACAATTTCATTAAAAAAAAATTAGTTTGCATTATAATAGACACCAATAGTGAAAATTAAATATTCTTTTTAGCTTAATTTATGTTTGATATAAATTATTTTTCCTTTTTTAATTTAAAAAATCCAATGAAATAAAAATAAATAGAGTGAAGGAATTTGAGTGTTACATCATAAGGTCAAAACACCCATATATGATCATTTAAGCGATTTTGCAACAAATCATGAGTAGTAAGGTGATGTAAATTTTTCCCGTGCAGAAAGATAGGAAATATGGGAACTACAAATTTTTCTTAATTTCATTTTTAGAATTGAAAATACTACCTCCATCCCAAAATGATTGTCAACTTTGAATATCATTTTTTTTTTAAAATTGTTTTGAGTAGGTCATATGGAGACTTCCTAGTTGCTAATTTATTTAAGTTGCAATAAACGTACGCAATGTTCTTCATTGATTCTAGTGGTATAAAATTTAGAACCTTTCATAATTATGTTTTTCAAAATATGATCAATGATATTGACTCAAAAAAATACCAACAAAACTTTGGACAATCATTTTGCAATGGAAGAAGTATGAATTTTGGGAGCGAAAAGTTGGTCAAAACCTTTAAGGTAGAACCACCCATACCCAATCACTTAAGCAATTTCAGGACAAATGAAGAGCAGTGTGAGGTAGTGGAAATTTTTTTCTTGTAGAGACATAAGAAATATTGGGACTTTGAATTTTTTATAATTTTATTGCTGAAATTGAAATTACTATGAATTTTAGGAGCCAAAAAGTGTTTCGAACCCCTAGCCAATGTCTAAGTCTTCCAATTCCGCTTTTAGCCAAACTACTTTCTTGCTTACTACTTCCCGTGCACTTTGGGGATATAAGTCATGACTTTATTCATTCCAACCATGAAAAGGAGAAAAACACACATTCCCACCTTGAACGCCCTGCCTGGCTTGAAATAATGCATCTTACAGGTTGGGCATCGCTCCTTGGTTTAGAATGGGTGGCCCTACCGTAGCCAATGTCTAGACTATTCCAAAATTGCTCATTCAAGAGACTAATAACTTACTTCTTGCTCACTTTGAAACTCAAAACCAGAGACATGTGTCGTGACAAGAACGGAGGAGTAGATGGTCGGAAACCAAAAACTGATGGTCGGAAATTAGTCCCAGCTTCTATTGAACTTCTGGTACCCTATAGATTGCCAATGAAACCTTGGGTGCCTCCACCTTAGGCCTGTCCTTTCGGGGTTTGAGATAGGCTCACCCATATTTTCCACTTGCAAATAGTCAACCGGATTCCCAAGAAAATTGGAAAAAATCCACTGCTTCTGATGTGGGGACCTCGCAACTGAAGACCTAAAGTCTCTTCAGTTCACTCTTTTGTCTCCTTTGAGCCATTCATTGAAGGGAGTGGGACCTGCACTGCCTGTCTGTGTACTGCACTTTGAAACAGCAAGCTTACTTGTCAACTGCAACAAATCCAACATCAGAAAAGGTCCATGGGATGAAGAGAAGCTGCACGAATTGCACCAACAATTGACACCATAGCATTCAGCAGCATGCATTGTCATTGCCTTGTCTCTACAAGAAGTAGATAGAGTGAAATATTCCACACTTTGCCATAACATTCAGCAGCATGCATTGTTATTGTCTTGGTTCTACAGGAAGTAGATGGAGTGGAATATTCCACATTCAACAATACTTCATTAGTAGTCAAGTGTAGAGGTGGAGGCTCAATGTAATGAGCACAGGTGTATGAAGGCTATTAGGTGTGGAATATTCTACATCATCTATTCTAAAGCCAAGGCAATGACAGTACATGCAATTTGAATATAGAGGGAGTTGAACTTCCCATAACATTTAGTAGCATGCATTGTCATTGTTTTGGCTCTACAATAGATGGTGTGGAATATTTTGCTTCCGAGATTACTTCATCAGTAGCCAAGAGTGGACAAGTGGAGGCTCAATGTGATGAGCAAGGTGCATGAAGGTCAGGCAACAGGCATGAAGGCTAAGTTAGGTGTAGAATATTCCACACCATCTACTTAAGAATCAAAGGTAGTGACTGTACGTGCAATTTGAGTGTTATGCCATGTTGTGTTGGAATTATAAATTAATTTTTGAGTTTTCAAGAGACAAATTGCCTTTGCTGAGTTTTGCCATGTTTTCACTTGTATGTAAGTAGAGAGAAACTACAATTTAGGGATAGTTTTGCTTTGCTGTTGTTTAACTAAGATTAGTCAAAAAAGTTCATGTCTAATGTTGAAAATAGTTTTTAAGAAGTCATGAATTTTTCTCTCCCACTTTCCAAGAGCTTGCCCTAAAAACTTTGAAGCCAATTATTCCAATTGCACATTTCCATGTAGAATTTCAATTTTGGGGGTCTTTTATGCAAGGTTTGATTGATTCTAGGTGCATGGAAGTCAATCCTTGGAGACTCAAACTCTCTTCCTTTAAATTCAAGCAACAAAAAAGAAGAACTACAAACATTGAAAAACATGTAGTGATTCTTTTCCCCTTCTCAAATGGAGGGTAGACTTGTAGTTTAAATGGAAGGTGTCCATTGATTTATAAAATGTGTTGCAACTAGCTTTGCCCAATGTTGGAGGGGGGATTTTCAGGAATGCAAACAGGCTTCTCAGATACATTCATTGGTGAACAATGTTAAATATTTCCCCATTTTGAAGCTCTACACGAATAGATAGTCCATTTGCTTAAGATCCTACACCAAAGTCTACATAACAATAGATTGACAATAGTCAACAATTACATTGCATGCACAATGACATCATGTTCTATTTCTATCTTCTATATGTTTTTTTGACAATTGTTTCATCAAGAATTTATATTGAATTTTAATAATGGAGCTTTTAAAGATGTTTTAGATGTCAATGATTAAGAAAATAGATTATTTCAATTTATTCATTAGTTTCAATTGTAAATTTATTTTCAACATTTTTTTATCTTATTGTCATTTTGTAGTTTAAATTTTTTTGAAATCGTAACTTGTTTCATGAGAAGATTTAAATTTGAATTCATTATCCAATCCCTCATATTTCATATGTGAGGCTTAGCTATTGCATAAATTTTCTCTTTGCAATGAAGTTCTATTTGTTTTCAATTGGTAATAAATGTTGATAGAAAACTTAAGTCCCATTTTCTAAACCCCACACTAATTGTTCTTTGTCCATTGTTTAACATTCATTTGATAACAACAGAATTTTCCTATCAATCTATTCAAAGGACTTTTAATTTCTATACATAACTCTCTAATCAATATACCTATATTGTAAGATCGCACAAATGCAACTCATTGAATATGAAAATGATAGATCTATCTAAATGGTCATCATCCATACAATTACTCATAAATTGGATGAATTCTATGTATTTTTTGTTTTTTAGGAAATTTTGAAAGTCTCATTGGACTTTTTTTACTTGGAAAGGGCATTGTGCAAAAGTCTTAAAATTCATTGATATGAATGTGAAAATAGTGGTTTGTAAATTCCAAAATGTATAAATAATAAACCACATGTAAAGACTAGTACTCTCTATATCCCGAAATGATTGTCCACTGACAAAATTTTCCCAAGATTAAGCAGCGAAATTTGAAAATTTGGTAGATGAACTCCTGATTTGCTTAACGTTTTGCAAAAATGGCAATGTCACATTTGAAGCAGGAAAGTTGAAGCTGCAACTTCACATGATAAATCACCTTTTGTTTTTTAATTTCCCACCAAAACTGAGTACTAAGCACAGCAACGCATTGGTTTTCGTCTAATCTTTGTATTGCATGAAGATTTCATGAAGGTAGCTTAAAAATTAGATTTTTTGTGAGCAACTTGTGAGCAACTTGTTGTGAGTAGCTTGTGTAATTAAAACTGACAATTTCATGAATTGTGTCTTTGTGTAATTGAAACTGTTATTGTGACATACAGATTATTTCATGAATTGTATTTTTGTATAACTAAGTTTGAAGTAGTGGACATCTATTTTTGGAATTAAGGACAATCATTTTGGGATGGAAGGAGTAGTTCCAAAATAGCCACCTCAAAAATATTCAAAGAATATTTTAAAAATATTCACGAAATATCCTTCGAATATTTTACAGCTATCCAAATTTTGTAAAATACCCTTTGAACTCACATGGGTTTCGAAAAACACTATAAAGTACTTTCCAAGACTTTTTTTTTAATCCTTTGCGTCGTTATACCGTAACATTAATTTAACTTAAGGTAGGCATCCCAAATGCACCATTGACCTTAAAGCGCCATCTTTAGTATGTGTACATTTCCAAAATCTATTATGTACCTTTGTGAAAGAAACGCTTTTAGAACCAAACTTTGTTCCTTCATAACTTTTGCATACAGTATCCAAATGTTGCGTTCTTTGGTGCATTGAAACCTCCTTTCCCTTGCCAATAAGAATATAGAAGAATTTGAACAGTCTAATAGTAGTAATTAGGCACAGTAGTGGTTTTGGGATACCTACCTTATTGCATTTCACAAGTTTTTGTTGTATCGTTCCATTTACAATAAAAAAACAATTCTCCAAACCACAATGGAATCAGTATCAGCTACAGAGAATTACAGTAGTGAACAGAAACAGAGAAGGATGACTTTCAGTTAGTTTCACCCACCCACTACATCCATCCATATTTATTCATCCTTGGGGCACTTCCTTCCTCCTTGGCAATCAGAGACGAACGAATTAGGGTTGAGGTTTAGGGCTCTGCCTTCTGAACTGTCCAGTTGCTCCGTTCAATTGCTCCGTTCAATTTTCGAGCAGCTTGGGCGTTGCTCGGAAAATCTGTAATGCCATTCGGGCTGCCAACGGAACTTGTTTCGTTGGTTTCTAAGAATACGAGTATCATTAGGCGTTTACGTCCGGGTTTCTTCTGTTGAATTGCAGGCAGGGTTTAAGTAGGGTTTAGGATTTGCAATGAATAAGGATTTTGTGTTCGAGCTCGAGGGGGTTGCGAATGTGGTGAAGAAGAAGAAGACGGTGGTGCAGCCTCTGTCGGACGACGAGGAAAGCGATGTCGATGAGGAAATGGAAGAATACGGCGGTTTGCGCTCTGAGAAAGTCGTGAAGGACAAGAAGAAGACGGCTGTTCAGTCGCTATCGGACGAAGGGGAAAGCGATGTTGATGAGGAAGGCGACGAAGAGGAAGACGATGTTGATGAGGAAAGTGACGAAGAGGGAAGCGATGTCGAGGAGGAGGAGGAGGAACACGATGTTGATGAGGACATGGAAGAAGAGGTAAGCGATGACGACGGGGAAAGCGACGAAGAAGAAGATGGTGACGACGAGGAAGACGAGGAAGACGATGTCGATGAGGAAATGGAAGAACAGTCCAAGGAAAGAAAAAAATCTCGCAGCAAACCTGTGAAAGTTCATGTGGAAAATGTACATGGCACAGAGGAGGACAAGCGAGCTAGTAGTTTTTTCTCTTCATCGGCAGGGGCGTCGTTTAGTGCTCAATCTTTTGGAGAGCTTAATCTGTCGAGACCTCTGATTCGTGCTTGCGAGGCTCTTGGCTATAAGCAGCCCACGCCTATTCAGGTAATTTTGGTGTCGTGTTGTATATATCAGGTTAGCGCTTAAACTTGTTGGCAAAGAGAAGATCCGTGTGCTTGTTTAGTTCATTAGGGTTTCAATGTCTCTAATTACGATTTCTGTTGTTGCAGGCTGCTTGCATACCGCTAGCATTGACGGGGCGGGATATATGTGGAAGTGCAGTTACAGGATCCGGCAAAGTGAGTTGTTATCCTTATATTGCTATCTTTTGTTCAATTCCAACTCTATCAATGCAATCGAATATTTATACTGATTTAATGAAACGTAAATGATTTTGTTACAGACCGGAGCTTTTGCTTTACCTATGCTGGAGCGACTGCTGTATCGTCCACGTCGTATTCCTGCTATTCGATGTTTGATTTTGACACCTACCAGAGAGCTTGCAGTCCAGTAAGTGCTTGAGTTTCTTGATTTCAGGCATTGTGCAATTCACTTAGTACGCAGCCTGCACTGTATCTATGGTACTGTTTTCTTTGAAGCACGCTTGTGACCTTCACATAATTCCACTCTTTGTTCGGGTTGTTTGAGATGGCATTGATATCAGCTGATTACATGCTGTTGTGTTCATAGGGTGCATGAAATGGTGCAAAAATTGGCTCAGTTCACTGATATTACTTCCGCCCTCGTTGTCGGTGGTCTTTCTAGTAAGGTACGTACGCTATCATCGACAGCCACAGCTTGATAGCTTGAATTATCAAATTTTAACAGCAGCTGGAATCTTGTAGTTTAGTGTTTCTGCTTTGATTTTTCGTCATTGAGTTGTACAATGGTAGTGTTAATTCTGTTTTCAATTTAAATTTATGGAGTTTCTGTTATCAATCAAGGAAGCAGTGTTCCCATTGCTCTCAGTAGCGTTTGATGTTATGCCGTTCATCTATTATATTCAATTACGGAAGGGTAATATCGGAGAGAATCACGTTTGAATACACTGGGTATCGTTTGTTTTCTTACTGATACTGTGTTCAATAAGTAAGGATACTAAATCATTGTAATCACTTAAATGTTTATTTTAGACCTAGTTATGATTCATGTTTATCGCGATTCACTCTGCAGGTGCAAGAAGTTGCTCTGAGAGCACGACCAGATATTGTGGTGGCCACTCCTGGACGCATTTTAGATCATTTACAAAATTCACTTTCAGTAGGATTAGAGGATCTGTCCATCCTTGTGCTAGATGAGGCTGATCGTCTTCTTGAGCTCGGGTTCACTCAAGAAGTTCACGAACTGGTGGGTAACGATCACTTCAACTATTTGCATGTATTCTTTCTGATCCTGTTGTTACTGTCTTTGTGAAAGGTTCTTATTGCGTTATTAGGAACTCGGGTTGTGCTTTTGGTTTTCTCCCTAGTCGTCTCCATCTGATGCTCCTATCTTACGCACTTCAGGTTCGCCAGTGTCCAAAGAGGAGACAGACTATGCTGTTTTCTGCAACAATGACAGAACAGGTGTCTAATCTTATCAATCTGTCACTGAACAGCCCTGTGCGCCTTTCAGCAGATCCATCCACGAAAAGACCTATTTCTTTGTCTGAAGAGTACGCTCAAGAACTCATTTTGCCTTTTTGAACTATTACCATTCGCATACCATTCCATGTGTACTTCCCTTTCCAAGCAGTAATGACTGGTGTTAGTAATAATATCTTCAATATGTACAAGCATTAAACTGTTGTCAATGGCACGCCCTCTGGGTTCCCAATCTTTTTCATTGTACTTATGAGTTTCCTGTTTATAGTTTATCCTGATGCACGATTATATGGGTTTGATATCCCAGGGTGGTAAAGATCAGACCAGCTTTTGAGGAGGATAAAGAGGCCGTTTTGCTAGCTCTGTGTACACGAACTTTCAAAGAGAAAGTCATTATATTCAGGTTTGAGCACTCGTTTACTGCCTTAAGTACTTAGTTTATTCGAAGACTTATGCAGTAACACAGCACTTATGTTTTCGTGATGTCTCTTTGGTTGTGGTTCTCAAAGTTCCTATATTTGTTTTTTTGTATTAAGTTGACACAAATTCTGTTATATTGGCTATTAGAGTCTGAAAATGACTCCTATTTCATATGCGCTGGTTTAGATAGCTCAATGAGAATGTGGATTCTGGAGATGTTTACTGTTGTGTGGATTATCTGTGACCAGTGGAATGAAGGTGGAAGCGCATCGGTTGAAGATTTTATTTACCCTTTCGGGCTTGAAAGCAGCTGAACTGCATGGAAACCTTACACAAAATATGCGACTTGAGGTATGGTACTGATGGTTTGATGGTTGTGGTTGTGGTTGTGGTTGTGGTTTGTGATCAGAGGTCTTTCTGCAGTTGAATTTGGTGTGCATTTCGCCCATTTCTTCTTTCTCTTTGGTTATTTTGTGATTATTTAAGTAGAAAATCACTACCGTTTCCACGGACTTAAGGAGTTTTTGATCTAAACTTATTTTTTTAATGGAGAATTTCTGGTACCAAATGTTTCTTTCTTTGTATTTCAGTTGCTGTTCCTGCTTTCAGACCTCTGACATGTATCCGTCCTCTAACAATCATGTCGCTGGCGTGGCAGGCTTTGGAGAGCTTTAAAAAGCAAGAAGTGGATTTTCTGATTGCAACAGATGTTGCTGCTCGTGTAAGTGTCTGGAATTCGTTGTCTTAGAATTGATTTCTGTCAGAACAAGAGTCGGTTATCAATTTCGTACTCTGCATTGTCTCGGTACTCTCAAGGCCTTTACAGCATTAGCCTTGTTATTGACGTATAGCAGACAAATTTAGATTGTTTAGGACATATTTTCATGCACCCATCCAGCCCATTCACCCAGCAGAAAGGAATTTCTCCCGTGTTTGGGTTCCGTCTTTGTCCTATTATAAATTTGATAGTTTTAGGATCCACGGAAACATACCCTCTACTCTGACCCTTTCTACTGTTTGCCTGGTTACTGATTTGTTCCTTATGTTTTTTCAGGGTCTTGACATTGTTGGAGTGGAGACTGTTATCAATTTTCATTGTCCAGCGGACATCACAATGTAAGAACTGATTATGCATAGCTTTGACAAGTTGTATAAACTAGGTCAATAATACTGTCTTTAGCATTCATACAGTTGAAATTTCACTAAAGGCAGTTTATTGGTATTGCTGAAAATCCAAGTTTGCTTTTGGTCACTTCCAGATACGTGCACAGAGTTGGTCGAACTGCCAGAGCTGGGCGGAAAGGATGTGCTGTTACATTCGTTACAGAGCGAGAGCGTTCATTGCTAAAAGCGATCGTAAGTAATCAGTTTCTGATTTGTCGTTGCTTTCAGTTGTCTTATTTATAACGAGGTTGATTAACTGTCATGTTCGAATTGCTCAGGCTAAAAAAGCGGGATCACAGTTAAAAAATCGTCAAGTTGCTCCTCCTGCTATTTACAAGTGGAGATCTTTGATAGAGGAGATGGAAGATGGAGTGAGGGAGGTGATGCAGGCTGAAAGGTTCATGTGGATTTTTTTCCTCACATGTTTATGGGCTTTGACACTCTCGGTGCCTGTGCGTACTGTTTAGTTTTTTTCGCCTACGTATTTGCTTATTATTGCATATCCTTCGCCGCTTATATTGCAGGCTGGAATATTTAGGAAAGTGATTTTCCTTATATGTACATAGTTCTTCCAGACTGTAGTGGTAAAATTGTTATTCAGCTTCTCTTGCTTTTATGGGACGCTTTAACACTCACATATGGTTCATTTTCTGTGATTCAGGGAAGAGAAGGCTCTTAGGAAGGCAGAAATGGAAGTTAATAAGGTTAGTATTTCCTTGTACCTTCATTTTTGAAATATCTTTGTTATCTTTGTACTCTTGAGGTTTTGTTTCTTGGTGAAGACGTTTTCTTGTCGCGATCTTAAGAAAAGATTTTTCAACAAATGGGCAGGCACAAAATATGATGGAGCACGAGAAAGAGATATACTCAAGACCAAAACGGGAGTGGTTTTTAACAACCAAGGAAAAGAGGGCTACTGCTAAGGTAAGATGATCTTTGATATGAAGTATGATATGCTTTGTTTTATAATTAGACTTGGAGGGCTTAATTATTTTGGACACGATATGAAATTTTAATTTTTGTTTCTCTACTGCCGCTCTAGGATCGTGCACTATTCGTGTGGGCCAATGCATGTATGAAATCCTGTCCTTCTCGAAATGTATTTGATGTGTATAATCGACACCCAAGTGCTCGTCTGACAGATCGTGACATCCCTCACTGTCTGTGATCCACACAACCTCTACATCTGCAATTGGTATTGTAATGTTTTGATGGAGAATAGAGACGGAGCTTGATGTAGGATGGTGGTGTTTTGAAACCTTGATGGTATTAGTTAGATTGATTCATCGGCCTTGCCTCTTAACGTGAACGCACTTTTTCCCATGCAGGCGGGAAAAGATGGCAAGGGAGAAGCAATTCCTGCCGCAATGTCTGTAGAGGAAGCAGATGAGGTTAAACGAAAAGAAAAGCGAAAAAGGGAGAGAGAGGTATGAATTTGAAGTCAACTAAGTTTCAGAAATGGAAACTCAGCTTTCGGATTGGGCTCGCCCTCGCCCTTCATGTTCGGTTCTTGTCGATATTGCTAAATTGCTTGACTGTTTGGATTGGCAAGCTTGCATGATTTGTTTCCGTGAACTAGGTGCTCGATGTTCATAATCTACTAGTTAATTGCCCACACTTAATCAAATAGCAAGAGTGGTATACTTTTATGCTCACTGTCCACGTTGTTTTTTCTTATCAGAAAAACATGACCCGACGCCAACGAAGGAAATTAGAGGCCGAGCGAGAGGATGCAGAAGATATAGATGAAGGGTCAGACTCTGAAGCTGATGAAGAGGTTACCATTTTTTGGCAACCTTATTAATCTTCTGCTGTAGTCGAGCAATCAGTTTTCTTGAGGCTGTTATTATAATTTTACCTGAGCAGTTCATAGAAGATGAAGCTTTACGTATTCTACCCTTCGTTGACTTCTTGTTGAATTCCAGGTGGGAAAAAAGAGAAGCAAAAAGGGGAAGCCATCAGAGGATAAAAAGGCTGGCAATACATCCGTCGCAGATCTTGCCTATCGTCGTGCGAAGGCTGCTAAATCAGTTGACCGGTTGGTAAAAGCTGGAAAGATAGGACCCCAAAAGAAACTCAAAGGATCGAAAACAAGTGACCAGAAAACTGAAAGTCGGAAAGCTAAGGCCGAGGAACTATTTGAAGGTGATTTTAGTGAGGACAAACGGAAGAAAAAAGAATTTCAACCGAAGAAGCAAACAAGGAAACCGGGAGTTTCGAAAAGATCTTTCAAGAGTAAATCAAGGTCTGTGTCATACTTTTCAGTGGCATCTTGGTCGAGTCTTTTGCTTTTATGTAATTTCTCTCGCTTTACTGGTAGTACGGCATGAAGAGCTTGTCTCGTTTAACATTTTCTGAACACAGCAGTTGGAATCCGTGGGATGCCAGGTATAAACGCAGGAAGTAGGACTATCAAATCGGCGATATGCTGCTGGAGAACAGAATTCTGGTCGCTCAGAGACTCTTTTAGTTGCTGGGTCTGGGTTCTAACTTGCAGCTGGTACGCAATGTAAAATTTATAGGCTGGAGAGAACCCACATCCACGTTCTAACATTCTTTCCTTAGTGAAGTCAGCCGAGTGTATTCCCTGATAGAACAGGACCAATTTAGTCATATTATCCCTTGAAAGAATATTTGCTTTCTTAATTTGCTTTTGAGACCACTTTTCGTAAAATTGAGGAGGGCCCTGTTTCGGCTGTGGAGTATCTCGAGACTTTGATAGGATTTGGGGTTCTGATAGTGCGACTTGGTCTAGAAAAGAGATGGAGGTTACTCGGTTCTCTGGATCGAGGCCATCCTTTCCAATTTTGATACGCAACTGACATGCTAACAACTAACGTTTGCTCTTCCCCGAAGTGACAGCAATGTCAATCGCTGTAGGGGAAGCAGTGAGACCCTCTGCAAGAATTTGTTTTCATTTGTTCCCAGATTGAAAAATAGATGAACTTGTCGACAGACACCCTTATTATGCTTTACTTAAAACGTTTGCCATAATGGAGCAACCATAGATTACTTCAGTTGACTACAATAAGTGTTGATGAATTTGTGCTAAGTGAAGGAAATGAAAGTGTCGTTCAGTAGAAAGTGATCCTAATAGAAATGTAATAGAAATGTAATATGGTAGAACCACCCATTCCTGACCAGGACCCACACTCAACCTGGGGTGCAACCATTTCCAACCAAAGCTTGGAATGTGTTTTTTTCTCCTTTTCAAGGTTGGGACTAATAAGGTCATGATACATGTCTCGAAGTAGTGAGCAAGAAAGTTGGAAGTAGTGCATGGGAAAGTAAGAGTGTATACATTAAGTATGGGTCAGACCAACTTTTGGCTTTCAAAACTCATAGTACAGTAGAACCTCTCTAAGTTGATCCTCTCCAAGTTGATAAACCTCTATAAACCAATCTATCAGATTGGTCTGGGACTGATTAGCTTAGAGAGGTTCTACTATAATTTCAATTCAAGGCAAAAGATTATCAAAAAAATTGTAATCTCAAAAAATTTACATAGCTTTTTATTGCTCTAGAACATGTGAGGAATTGCTTAAGTGGTCGACTATGAGTGGTTCTTGTACATTCCACTTGCCCATCTTTGTTTCATTTCAATTACTTGTGTAGGGAAGGCCATAATCAACCAATAAAATATTAACATGTAATATAATGAATGTTAGTTATTTTAACATTGTAGAAATATAGAAATAAGAAAAAGATTCTAGGCTTTTCAATGTTGTCTTCTCTTTTACTTCATTTGTCATTTGTGTAATAAACCAATGAAATATTGGCATGTGGCATCATGGCTCAAAAGAAATTTGCCATAGGTTAGAACATAAGAGATTTTGCATGGTTTATAATGAAGGGGATGTTGTATGGAGGTGATATAGATTACTCCAATTGAATGGTGGCAATAACCCATGACAAACTTGTCATTTGATGGAGATTCCTCTTAGAGGGTACACTTAAAGACTTGTGACTTGCTGAAAGTTACTCAAGATTTTTGTTACATAGTTGAAAGTTTCATGAAGAATTTAGTCCAACCATTATTTTGTTGAAAATGTATAAAAGTTTCTACAAAAGACAACAAGAGCCCACAAAAACAACAAAGTTGACCCCATACTTTAGAAAAATAAGAAATTGAGTTTAATTTTGATTATGTGTTGGCCTTCTTAAACTTTTCATGAAACTTTGCAATCTTTTTCCCTCATTTCCCTAGTTTACAGCCTCTTCATGTACCTTTCAAATATCTCTAACGTAGTACTCCCTCCGTCCCAAAATGATCTTCCTGTTAGCCTTCATTTTTTGTCCCAAAATGATCTTCTTGTTGCAGTCTGTGACTTGCGAATTGGTCAAATTTGACTTTAGATTGCTATTGGGGACCAACAAAACAACTTTGAGTAGTAGTTCTCCTTCCATTCATGCAATCATTAGTCAAAAGATAAATAAAATGATTAATGGGGTCAGTCAACATTGTTTGTTCGTATTTTTTGCATCTCTTTGAAAATTGCCCAATTGAAAGAGATGAAGCTTTTGGAGTTGGAATAAAGGGCCACACATGGGCTTAGGCATATACTAAATGCCTACAAAATGATGACCTCACTCTCAACAATTAATTGACCACTGGTGATCTTTGAAAATGTCCAAGAAATTCTACTTTTCAATATTCCGAAAACTACATTTCAAAAAGAACTTTGAAACTCAAAGTTTCTAGAATGCTAGGAGTACACCAAACTCTACTTATAGCACAAAACAGGTTTTTAAAATGTTATTTTTTGCCTTAATCTAGAATGTTTTGTCCAACAAGAAGATCATTTTGGGACGGAGGTAGTACAATTTATTGTAAAAGTCTCCCTAGTTTGCAATAGGGGTGTTAGAAGAAGGTTTAATTATAAATAGTATAAAAGAATCTCAACGCTCGAGTATTAAAACTCAGATCTGATGGAGTCCGGTGTCGTGTTTGTTTTATACTATTCTTAGTTAAATTTTCCTCTAACACCGGTTCAAAGACAAACTTTACAATTAACTCTAGTGAGTTTCACTTCATCCACCCTCTAAAAATGAGACCCGGCAATGAAATTCCGTTTCATTTGTGTCAAAAGAAAACAAAACAGGAGACCCGCCTTTTCGCCGTGACGAAGTTTTGCCGCAACCGGTGGAGATGCTCAAGTAACGGCGAGCTTTTACACACCTCCCTTTTACGATGCTATGTCCTCGTGAGAGAAGCGCCTTTTATTTGTTGATTTTTTTTGTTTTTCAGAGGTTGGAGGCGCCATATCCGTTGCGTCCCCGTTTCCTTCGCTCCTTCTCCGTCGTGCCGCCGCTGCTGTCTTGCGCTTCTTCTTCACGCGAGTCTTGGGCGGGCGGGGCGTCGGCGTGCTGCGAGCGAGCGAGCGAGCGATTCGGACAAGCAGGCAGGCAGGCAGGCGGAGCGTTTCAGTTTCGTGGATTTCCAGGACGTGCGGTTTTTGTTTGGACAGAGGCTAGGGTTTGGAGCACCTCCTCCAGTTCAGGAGGTTAGGGTTTGGACCTGCGTGGGAGTTGCGAGATTATAACGGAGGGATTTGATTCATCATAAGGAATAATATTCTGTCATGTGAGGTTTGGTGAAACGAGAACAGAAATCGTGCCTGCGAGCGCGTGTTTCAGTCGGGAAGGTTTTGTGTGAAATCCTCCTACAGGGGGGAGGGTTTGGCGGTGGACTGAGGTTTTTTTTTGTCCAGCCAGTCGAGCTGGAGGTGGCACAGGCTGTGAAGGTGCATCTGAAAAAGATAGCGTCTGATAATGTGCCCCAAGGCCTGGGCCGGGACAGCATGGGAAGTACAGAGGAACCCGAGCGCAAGCGGCGCCACCTCAATCACCATCACCCGGCCTCGCCCCCGCTCAAAAAGCCGGCGATTACATCCGCCTCGGACGAAAAGAAGGTATCCTGATTCGTTGGCTTCGTTGACGTGATTTTTGATTTCTTTAAAAATTCTGGGAGCATTCCTTGTTTAACGTTGGCGAATTCTGCTCGAGTTAGACTTCCTATGGCAAATTTGAGGCACTTTTAGTTCGCAAGAAGTGGGGCTTGAGGACAAGTCTTAGCAAATTTACGCAGTAGGGATTGTAATAAGGATTGCTCGTCGTGTCGGTACCGTCGTGATGGACGAATTCTCTTTATTACGATGTTCTAGAAGCAAATTTGAATCCATAGGTTAGACCCGAGTCTAGGAACTGAGAACTTGTACTTTGACCGATTTTGACAGTAACCTCGTCCTGTATTTTTGTCGGTGGGCAAATGTAAATTTTTAGATTTTGTTGTGATTTCCGTGCAATACGATTATGATGTAGAAGAATTCAGATATTGTTGCAATTATGGTTATTCTTCTTATGATCATCGACTTGCAACGCACTTTCAATATTTTATCAGGCAATTCGTTACGTCCGAGGTGGAGTAATATGGTTCATTGAGTTCAAGAATCATCAGTGTGTATCTTAAGTTCTCACCGAGTTCAGGTGGGGAGGTGATCGTAGATAATTGCATATACTCAGAGCACCAGTTCGTGTACACTCACGTGATATTTTACCATATTACTCCACCTTTCCCTATTATTTTATGCTTGGTTTAGTTAATCCACGCCTGATTCATTTTTTTCCACATTTTTTGAACGAATGCTGAAGTTCGATCCCTGTGTGAAATATATGAGTGACGGTGATTTTTTTGTTTACTCTTTCTTTTCTATTAGGGTTAGTTCACTGAATCTTGAAAAAGATCACTTACGAGGTGAGGATTCTTGCAGGTGGATCCAGCGATGCTGCAGTATCAAAACCAGCAGTTAGTCCAGCAGCTGGATCAGCAGCGTTCAGAGATCAGTGCTTTTAAGAGTAGGTGCGGTCAATTCAAAATCAAGCAGGCCTCTTATGATGAGACTCTCATCACAGTCAATCGTGCATGGACTGCGGTTAGTGCTTCACCTTCTCGTCACCGTCAGTACTCGGATGTCCTTTTTACCAGAATATCTATACGGGTCATACTGTATTTAGGATGCCAAATAAGATCAGAGTGATGAAATCGTGACAGGGCGTTTCGTTGTATTCATCGTGCATTGGAGCTTTCAGTAATTACCATTATTCACTGTCAAATAGAGGTTATTTTGTAGTTTTGAATTTTTATTTTGAAAGTTAGATTTATACTCGGAGATTCTGTTGTATTGAGTCTCTGCCGGTGGCGTACAGCTTGAGGACGACTTAGAGTTGCTTGCGGTGCGCGCAAATGCCCCCATTAATGGTCTACGAGTGCTGGAGCCCTTGCCTCCTATTAAGGGTAATACGCATTTCACCAACTCATTTGAGAATTATTACTGAGGAGTTGCATGGAGCATTTTGCCCCTAATGACAGCTCTGTTCAGAAATTGCGTTAATTGTGATGTTCCTCTCAAATGCTTGGAACTGATAAATCTTGAATGCTCTGTCCTTGCTACTATTCGTTCTTCATTATATCGCTTCGTCTGCCTTTTTCTGGCTGCAGATTAATATCACCGGTTCAATAATGTTTATTTAATAGCACATGAACAATCCAAGCCGTCCTGAAGCGTAGGTTATCTTCTTTCTCGTGTCTCTTTTGCCTACAGAGAGGACTGGTGCTGCTGTTCCGCCCGAAGAAACGTTTCTGCAGAGGCTCTTGGAGAGGGGGGCCACTGAGAGTAGCAACAGTGAAGAAATTAGTAATGGGTCAGCAGAGGAGGCTCGTCTAGCTTCTAGAAAGGCTTTGACTATGAAAACAATGAAGTGTCTGCTGCAAGCCATTGACGTTCAACGAGCAAAAAATGACGAGATTGCAGAGTCCTTACGAAATGTTGTGAGTCCACACGGTGAGTTTATGTTTGGATTTAGAGACGGCTTTTATGCCTCTGTTTTGAATTCTACATAGTACGTACAGTTCTTATATGTACTACGCACAGGATATTGTGTTTCTGTGGCACAGATTCTGAGTTTATCAAATTGTTACAGAGATTACTGTTTGAAGCTGTAAGTGCATTTGCAATAAATATTATTGATGTAAATCGCACCTAGCTAGATACTGTTCATAAATCACTTAACAACAAGTTGAGTACGTACCACAATGATTAAAAACGAAACATATGTTTTTGACATTACGAGGTTGATACGATGTTTGGAATATGCTGCAGAAGCCGGACGAGTTCTGGAGAAAATGATGGAGGACTCTCGTACAGAAATAACGAAGTTAAGGGGTGTAATGGATGCATTGCTTTCGAAACACAAAGAAATGTCCGCTGAAATCGGCACTGCTCGGGATCTTCAAGTCAAGGATCAATCTGAGATCAATCGACTTGCTGGTATGTATATGCTTCGGCAAGATGTGGGAATGCAAATTGGTTGTCTATTGAATCTGGCTTGCCTATAATCACGTGGAAGTAAGAAGATTTGTATAGGCTGTATTTTCTATGAGAATATTTCCATCTTGGTAATCTTCACAATTTCGAAACTGCTTTTCTTCATTTAAGATTTACTATGATCAGTTATGATGTATACTGCATTGTATTTCCCGTTAGGGAGGAGAATTAAGTGTTTGGTGTCTCTTGTATTATACCACACTGTCATGATTCTAGGAGACTTGTCGTCGATTTGTTAGTTTTAATTTGTATCTTACATGAATATCTTTCCAGGTGAGCTAGAGGAGACAGCCAGTGAGCTGGAAATGTGTAGACGGAAGCTAGCAACACTGCGCAGTCAAAAGGAAGCTGGAGCTATTGCACCGCCTGGAGGAGGTGCGGCTCAGCTTGGTATTAAGATTGAAGGTGGAGATCGAATCTCGGGCACCGACACGGTTTCAAGAGAAGCTCGTGAATTGGCAGCTGCACTAGAAGAAACAAAGGTGCAGCTTATGCTTGTACTTGCTGGTCTTATTTCCATTTCCATTTCATTTTCTGTAAGATGCGATGTCACAGAAGTTTTTTTATGAAGTATCATATATTATTTTGGCAGCCTCTCATGGATGTGTGACAGGTCTCGGGAGTACCTTATTGTAGTCGGTTTTATGTTTAGCATGTACTTTCACTTGTTTTTACGGTTTTGGTCTCTATCTCTTCTGTGAGTTACCTGTTGAAATCAGGCTCAAGTCATGTAAAAAATTGCTATTTATTGACCTCCTGTGAGGCATAGACTATTAAGTTCAGGTCTTTAATTAAGTGTTTTGGGAATACACCTTTTTTTTCTTCAGACTTTGGCGTCGAGAAGGCTGAATGAGCTGCAAGAAGCACTTCAGACACAGTTGAACCTCTCCCAACGACTGCAGCAGATGCAGGTTAGAGACGATTTCTTTGTACACTTCCATCTGTTATTCACATATTACACATAGGTAGTGTCCAACAGCAGGTTTAAGTAGAGTTCATATAGTTAGCACATATGTACTTTGCCCTGGGACTTGATAATGTAATACCTTTTTGTATTCCTACTCAATCATTTGAGGCAATTAATCCCTTCTGCATGCTTGGACATGGTCACGACAGGATGCCCTACTCGATGAACATAGGATCTTGTCATCTCGTCCTTATGTAGTACTCAACGACCAAGCTCAATTCTTAAAGAGCGAGGTTGAACGGTATCGAGGTCTGGTGGACAAGCTTCAGGTATGTTCTTGACGTGAGTCATCTATTTTGACGTCGCATTAGATTCCATTCAACATTTTCAAAGTATTTTTAATGATCAAGTTAGCTCTTTCATATAATTAGGAGCCCTAATGTTTGATGGAATTATTGCAGAGTGAACGTGATGCAATGTCTCGGCGAGAGAAAGAGGTTCTATTGAAGGCAGAGGCTGGTGAGGCAGCCCGGAGGGCTAGTGCTATTGCAGATGCGAGAGCTGCAGAACTAGAAAGCAAACTGCAAGAGTGCATGACAGATCGGGATGCGTTGCAACTCAGACTAGAGGATGCCACTCAATCTTCAGGTAGAACATATGTTTCTTGGATATAAGAAGTATAGTGCTCTACAGCTCAGGCATCCAATATGACCTCCAGTGTTGATAGGTGAGCTTAGATTTGCTGAAGTTTTGAATCCTGTACAGTTTACTGTGTTTAAACCTGTGTTTTAAACCATTTGTAGGAAGGAGGGATTCAGTACCTGAATTGCAAGTGATGATCTCCACTCTTCACAAGGAGATGGGCATGATGCAAGCACAGTTGAACAAGTTTAAGGAAGCAGCTCTTGAAGTGCAGTCACTTAGCGCAGAGATCCACACTCTGGCTGGAATCCTTGAAAGAAAGGTATGGTTGCATGTTACAAGGATTTTACATTCAGACTAGACATATGCATTGTTCAGAGAAAAGGAGAATACTAGACTGATTGCTCCCTTTGTTACCAGTGCACAACATTTCAAGGGACTTCGTTTTTGTCTTCTTGGAGACTGTCTCGGAAGTCGCCTAACTACTGCTCTCTATCTCCTCTTTGTGGTTGATCCTAAATTTTTACTTTTGTTTTACAGACATTGGAATGCAAACATCTTTCAGATCAATATGTTGCCCAAGTTGCTGAGCTCACATCCTTGAAATCCGAGGTACGGGGTTGGGTATCTGACATTGTATCACTTGTGTGTTTCTTACCTTTAGTTTATATCCTAGATTACTAATCTTTAGTTTCTGTGTTTCTCATCTTTAGTTTGATATGCATTGGCCTTCCTTAATTTTGCGTAGTTCGTCTCTGCAACTACATTGACACTTCATCTGATTTGGAACTCCGAAATCAATGCCACTCTCCTTTGTTTCGCACAAGTGTCACTGATTTTTCATGTTTGTGCAGTTGGAAAACTTGCGACAAAGTGACCAAGAATTGCAGCTTATTTTGGAAATGTACGAGAGGGAATCAGTTGATCCAAGGTTTGTTAAATGACTTTCTTGATGAAGCCGCAGCGATTTTGGTATCTCTCGATAGTATCGTTGACATCATTGACATCGTTGCATCGTTTTTGTGAATACCTCCTTTCGGAATGCAATTTGTTTTTCACATAGCTGACATCGTTGACATCGTTGACATCGTCCTTGTGAATGCCTCCTTTCGTGATGCAATTTGTTTTTCACATAGCTGCTGTAAGACTGCAGTAACTTTGCTACATGAGATTAATTTTGGGAAATGGGAATGCAGGAGTATGCTGGAGTTGGAGCAAGACCATTGTAGAACATTGGTGCAAGTTGAGCTCTTGAAGAGAGAACTTGATGAGCATGGCTTAGAGCTTCGGGTGAAAGCTGCGAATGAAGCTGAGGCTGCATGTCAACAAAGACTTGCAACTGCTGAAGCTGAAATTGCTGAACATCGTCAAAGGCTAGATGAATCAGAAAGGTCTTATCCCAGCTCTGATTTTCCGTTCCTCCCTCGCACATTTGTTTACTCGCGATATATCTGCATTCATCCGAGGTTTAATCGCGTTTGCTGCTGAACTGGCTACGGGTTATTGCCTTATTTTGATTGGAGGAATCGCTATTTAAATTTGAACAGAGCAACACATACTATGAGGGCAGTGGACTTGAGTTGAAGATGATCTAAAATCTTCTCTAACTTGTCTCAAATGTGAATGTTTTGGAAAGTTTTTATGCTATTCATTGCTGTCTTCTGGTGTTTGAAGCCTGTCTTCAGTCGAGGAATCACTGTATCATCTTTATACGAGATTCCATGTTGAGTATAATAGTCATTGCCGCATATGTGCATACATCTATATACTACATTACAGGGTTATGCTAACTCACTTAAGTGCTCTTCCTGCAGGATGGCCATGGAACTTAGAGAGACTTTGAAGTCGAAGAGTGAAGAAGGAGATGCATACATTACTGAAATTGAGGTTTATTTGCTCACCTTCCTCGGTTTCTTGTTGCCTTCTACGCATGTCGTTAGGATGTTGACAAAGGATATAGGAACTGATCTGGACTAATTCCAAATGGTATGGTGGCTTATTTCCGTGGAATGTTTGATGGAGCAGACTATTGGGCAAGCGTATGAGGAGATGCAAACTCAGAATTCAAGGTTAATTCAACAAATTACTGAACGTGATGATTACAATACTCAGGTAACTTGTCAGCCATTGTGCATTTTAGTTTTTGAAGTCCATCAAATTATTTGGATATGTTAAATCTATTCTGAAATGTTTGATGTACGATAAGGAATAGATGATTTATGTCTGCTGAAGGGTCCTGGTATCAAAGAGACCTTAGAGAAGGTAATGAGTTTGGGCCATAAAAAGTTCACCAACATGAAAATTGAATATAGTGAGGGAGTTGAAAGGATTGACTTGAATGGCGTGGAACGCATGAAAATAAAGGGGGACATTATGATTTTGATATATGAGATGTCTTCTCGTGTGAAAATGGTTTTATTGATATTTTTTTCTTTTGTTGATTTCAGCTGGTAGCAGAGAGCCTGAAGGCTAAACAACTGCAAGCCTCCCTTCTGGCAGAGAAACAAGTCCTGGCTAGCCGTGTGCAACATGCTAATGCTACTGCTGACCATCATAAGCAGCGTGTTAGCCGTCTAGAAGATCAGGTATGATATCTCATGGTGTATGGTATGGTCTTGTTTTAGAGCTCGTTTCCACGAGGGGCTGACCTGACTCCACCTCGTCGGGCTTGCAGGCGAGATTCGTCAGCTTACCAGTCAGACCTGCCCCTCATGGAATCCGACCCTTCTGCGGAGATCCTTTGTGGACGAGTAGGATTTATGAGTTTCAAAAGATGTGTGGTATGACTAGAAATTACGAACTAGATGTGTCTAGATGTTTGTGGATTGGTCTGCTATTCATCACCAGTTATTATGTGTCCAAGTTTCAAAGAACTAGAAATCCTCTAGATCTTCAGTCTTAATATACACATCAGTCAAATATTGTTTCCAGTTTGTCTTTGAAGACCAGCATTTTGCTCATTCCTCTGTTTTGTTGCTAGATGTCAATTCGAATTCTGTGGATATCTTTGTTCAGGCTAGATCATACATAGAGCAAACAGGCAAGGTCATGGACGATGCTAGGCAACATACATTGTCCTTGGAGACTTTGAAACGGAAGACGGTTGAAACTGAGAAGGAGCTCCTCTCTACAAAGACTGCACTGGAAGCTGCAAATAAAAGGATTGAAGATCGTGGGCTTAAACTTTCTGAGGCTCAACAGCAGCTTGACAAAGAAAGGTGAGGCGAAATGTGATATCAATAACATTCCACTTCTACCAATGTTTTATCTGTCTTAGGTGGTTATTGGGAGACGTGGTGTTCTCGAAGTCATCTTCGCTAAATTTTCAAAACCCTAAGGATGCAGCCCACAGCAACATCATGTCTGTCAGTCCTGTTTGTCCAAAAATTGCAAATTTTGGAGATCACACGGTACAGGAGAAGAGAAAAGAAGAGAAAGAGCTTGATGCACGTCGATTCTCCCTTATTTACTTAGAGTAGAGTGATTTTAAGGCAACATTATTTTTCCGCCTGCAATAACAGGCATGAGTAGTACAATTCATTAAGATTTGCTCGTTTGTGGGTCTATGATTAGGACCCTTAGCCATGTAAGTTCTTGTCGAGTACACTTTCCCTATCATCCGCTGAGCAACTTGTTTGGTGGCTTAGATTTGAGAAACGAAGGGTTCAAGACGAGCTGGAGGCACTCAACAGTAAGTTGGCACGGCTGCGATCGCATCATGAGAGGGGTTCCGGAATAGAACGGTTACAGGAGGAGATAAAAGAATACAAGGCCATCTTGAAGTGTAGCGTCTGTCATGATCGTCCAAAAGAAGTAAGAATGCCCTTCCCTTTGACCGATAGGGTTATCCCTGATTATTTTCTAAGTTTTTTGGTGCAACTTACAATTGACTGTGTCAACTTGTACTGATTTTTTATTATAATGGTTGCCAGGTCGTCATCACGAAGTGCTTTCATTTGTTTTGCGGTCCCTGCATCCAGAGGAACTTGGAGATCAGACATCGAAAATGTCCCGGTTGTGGGATCCCATTTGGCCAGAGCGATGTCCGAAATGTCTACATTTAGCAAGATGCCGAAGCCATCGCTTGGATGGCTTTGGCCAATCTCATTTTTTCTTCCTGCTTTGAAGGTGGAATTCTAATGGCCGTCACCTTTCAGTGCAGATTTGTATACGCTCTCAGATTAGATTGAATTTGGAAACACATGAATTTGATTCGCAGCCTATTTTGAGTGCAAGGTTTCACTTGCTTTCAGGAGGCATGTAAAGTGGTGGTAACAGAGATGACTCGTATTTCTCAGGTTACCTGGTTTATTTTGTTATTTCTCCTTGGATCAGAATAACGGTTCAATTCATAATTTTCACTGGCCACTTCTCTCCTGCTTTACCGAACTTTGTGTTCCTTGTTTCGTTCGTTTAGAATCTGCTGTAAGGTAGAAACACCCATTCCCGTTCATTTAAGCTGTTGCGTACTGATGGCGTCAGAATCACAATTTGGTGTCATTTTTTCCCTGTAGACAAATGGGAATCATTATCATTACAGAAATTAAAATTTGGAGAATTTTCGTATTTTTTATGAATTTTCAAAGTATGGACTTTTTTTTTAAACATATGACCTTTGAAGTTTGCAGCTAGGACAGACTTGACATAGCCATAGCAATCTCTGTCAAGACCAAGTGGAGGGACAAACCAACTTCTCATGCACTAGCACAAAGAGCCTCCATACAAGCAACATCAATATGGAGAATGGAACTGGGAACCTCATGATGATTCCAACAAACTTCATGGTGATTCCAACGGAAGTCCCTACTACTTGGTCATCACCCAGAGTAGTTTAAGGTCATTGTGGACCAAAGTAAAGACTTTTAAGAAACTTCAAAGTGTTCAATAGGTGCATGTTTGAAGTAGACTCCAAACCATTCACTAAAAGCTTGTTACTCTAAATAGACCTCATTTTCCAATGACGGAGGGAGGTAGCATGATTTCAAGATTTGGATTTATAGTCATTCAAACCAAGTCTGAATTTGGAATTTTTTTCATACTCAAAGCCATTCCATGAGTGAAGTAACTAAGATAAACCAACCTATGACATGTCAAAAAATCCCATTGTAAATTGTACCTAGAAAATGACCCATTAAGCTCTTGTATCAACATTTTTTCTATAAATGAGTAAAAGGCTACATCAAGTTGAGTATGAATCATTAATTACCCCATCACCATTATCCAAGACAATAAATATTGGGCTATATTTGGATGATGTTGATGGAGTAATTAATGATTGCAACAAGAACTTTCACACCTTTTGAGTGTAAATTCATACTTTATCAAAAAAAAAAATATAATTTCAATTGCTCTCCTCATTTCTCACACTTGTCTTTATTTGGGAAAGAAAATTTAATTTCAACAATGCCAACAAGGCAAATCAATCATTATAACTATTATAGGCCAGATACCTTGCACCTTTAATCAACTCCTCAAGTAAAGTCATACTCCTATAAGTAATAGTATTAACACCAATAAGAATGTGTAAAATTGTTCATTGATGAATGACTTTCAGCTTTCATTGTTGTAGAACAAAAGAATGTGCATGTTTATCCATTCAATGGAGGCTAATGATTATAGTAGAATAGCATAAAGGAAGTCAAAACATAACTTATTTGAGACTTAACACTTTATAATTGCAACTCTTAGAGGTGTTACACATTATGTCCCAAATTTCAAGTTCTTTTGAATTCTTGAAATTTGATTGGTAGAAAGCTAGAAATTCAGGAATTTGGGGCTTCACACTGTGTCCAAAGTCCACAGTCCTACATCAATCCAAAATGCCTACATGGCTGCACTTTGGAGGACTTTTGGCACCAAAGACATGGGACTTGGAGGATGAATGGGATTTAGCCGAAAAGAAAATCCTCCAAGTTTGGACAATTTTTTTGACTAAAATATTGAAGATCAAAAAGGAAATGGCCATTTTGTCTCTTGAATAGGAGAGCCCCTGAAACCCTAAACCTCAATGAGTGTGTGTATATTTTCTCTTTTATTGTTGTTGCACTCAATTTTTTTGCTAAATTTTATTAGCTTGTTTTTGTTGTGGTTAGTCCCTCTTGTATGGAAAGAGAATGGAAGAATTTTTGCAAATCCCTTACAGTTGTAGCCAGCCGGATTATACAATTGGGGAGGAGAATTTGTATAGTGCATTCTTTTCCTTCACTCTTGGAAGTAGTACCCAACAGGAGCAAGAAGAGAATTGTACACAAGACAAGGAAGTTTGAACCGTGTCATCTTCTAAAAAGTGAACAACTCCAACATCTCCAAAGAAGAAGGCAACAAAAGTCAATTTAAAAGATGAAGGAGAAGATGAAGATGCATCGATAATAAATTGGCAACATTGCGATGTGGAAACTTTGATTGTTCTTTGAGAGGAAATGGAACATAAATTCATCCAAAATGGCAAAAAACAAGGTGAATTTCAATCAAAAAAATTTGTGAATCTTTGCAAAATGTTGGGTTTGGAGATCGGGGTCTTAAGAGGTATTGCTTGTCTGAGTTCTCTCGGTCATTTGAAAAACACCTCTATTTTATAGAGGTTAAAAGGTTTGTCAATAGTCATCTATACAAAAGCTTAGGATGATTCAAAGTAGCAATATTTGAATATCTCATCCATTGCCTTAAATTCTAAATAGATAGACCTATGACCACTTTTTCAAACCTTGAAGTTACTCTCTCTAGTCCATTCTACAACTACATATGAAAGAATTATTTTGTACTTAATTTTCAATGATGTAATTTCATGTCCTCAATAAGTTGTAATATAAATTCAGATTTTTTTATAAAAATTTGAAATTTCTATGAATTTTTTAATTAAAAGTAAAAAAAATTCATATTCAATACAAAGTATCCTTTTAAATCTCAAAATTTCTCCATATGTATATATTACAATATATACCACCACACTGCAAATTTTATTACCATAGCATTCTAAAATTTAAAAATTAGCACTCTATAGCAATAGGTTCAAAGTTCAAATTGCTATAAATTGTTCAAATTTATGAATTTTTCAAATTTTCAAATTTGAATAGAAACTAGACTTAATTATCTTCATTTCATTAGTTGGTCTCAAATTCAAGAAAGGTCATTTTTATGGTTTAACCTCTAAAGTCCCATTGTCCCTTTGGGGGACAAAATGGATTTTGAATGGATTCCTGCGGTCTTAATTTTTGTCTTGAAACTTTTTTTGAAAGTGGTAAAATACATTAGTTTTTGGGGAATATATCAAAATCTTTAATGAATATTGTTAAACGATCTTCATCCTATCCAGTATTAAACAATAAAAGACAAAGTCAATCATGAATACCTGGGAAAAAAAGTTATGCCACGCTAAACTAAAAATGGGGTTTGTTGGGCAGCACAAAAAAATTTATAAAAAGTCAAAATAAAATTTCAAAATTTTACTTTCATAGATTGTATTTTTTTCGTATATGGATAGATTTGATTCAATGCCATTCTATTTCGACTTGTGATGAGGAAGTTATGGACAATCTTATTTCTTGAGCAACAGTGGAACTACAATCTATCTGCAATATGCAAATTAAGATATATAGAAGCTATTACCACTAAATTATTTTCTCGTAGTAAAGTTACAATATTATGATCATGTTTGTAAAAAAATTAACATCATCTGAGAATGGTAAATTATCAATTTTTTATTAATAAATTTGAACCTAATATACGTAGATAGTCAATATTTCTATCAACTTCCACAATTTGTGTTTTTGATTTAAGCCTTCAACCAATAGTTATGAACAATATTATGAAAGTGCTAGGAGATTCATTTTCATAATTCTTTTGTAAACTTTGTCCATCACCAACGAATTTATGGAAATGAAAGGCAACTAGGTTTCTTACTTTTTTTAATTGCAGAAGTTTTGAATTTACTATATTCAATTGAAGTATAAAGTTTAGTTATCTAGACAATTACTTTGTTTTGACTTACAATGGTGAATTGACAATTGCCAGTCATTGGGACATTAATCACTATTAACCTCTAATAAGGCCAAACATTAATATTTTGAACAATTAATGAACACAAACATGTCCCTAGTATATTGACATAATTTTTGTTTTTTCATCCATTTAAGTATTTGTACAATATTGTGGTGATTCATTTATATTTGTAAGATATAGATTTTTACATGTTTCCTTGCAAATCTTCTATAGTTCAAGGAGAATAAGTATCTTTGACCTCAAAAACTAACTTTTTTAATTCAATAAATGACTAGTTAGAAACATTTTCAATAAATAAATAATTTGAAATTTGAAAAAATCACCATAATTATTATTTAATTTTGAAAAATAAAAGTATATATTTTTGAAAAAAATTCAAATATTCAATCCATAATTTATTCTAAAATGAATTTCTAATTTTAGTTTTCAAATATTCTTGAAAATTATTCAAATAAATGTAGCAATTGATCAAACTATATGGATATAATCTATAGATCACATTTTACAACTTTTGTTTGAAATTCATTATTAAATTAATATAATAAGTTGACAATTTTGAAAGTTTGGACTATCCATGGTCTTTGAGAGTTTTTACTCATCCTCCAATGTTGCCTTGGCTCTATACACTCAATTTTTTCTAGATTTAAATGAATCCCCTATAACCAATAGGATTCCTTGTTCTTAAATTAACTTCAATTACTATCCATCTTGGGTTGACAAAAGGCTTTGAAAAGTTGCGAAAAGTTTAATATTATTAAATGAATGAAAAATCCTATAGATATAATGAATTATACTTGATAGCTATGCATAAAAATAATATATTTTGACATATTTGGTGCAATCAGAAGAAACTCCTAATTTTGTTGCATTTGCAAATTGTAATGAGAGTACCAAGGATTTTTTGGAAAAATATTTAAAAATAAAATAAAAGTATCAAAATTAGCATTGAATATAATGTATTGTAGATAGTCTAAAAAATTCAAGGTAGAATGTATGTAGGCAGTTACTGCCTCTTTTGAGGTGATAGTAATAGTAAAATCATGTGCAAGCCTAATAGTAGGGTAGTCAAGGAATAATTTTTGTACTTGTGGCATGTAGCCATTGAACAAAAATCATTTTCAATATCCTACATTGAAACACTCAATCTCCAAATTTACTTCCCTAAATTACATTAAAAAATTTAATTCTTCATTTTTCTATTTTATGTAAAACTTTTACATTCAATCCTAAACCCTAATCTCTTCAGCATTTTTTTCTTCAATCTCATGTCTCCTTCTCTTTCTTTGTCTCCGTCATGCTGCTAAGATTGTTCACAACAAAAATCTTTATTTAAATAAATTACATGCTATAAAAGTATCAATCCCGGGGAGATCACTATCGGGTTTTTAGAAAACTACGTGAGTTAAAAGACAGAGTCCATTTAATTCAATGTAGAGAAATTTTATATAATATGTAGGGCTACTATAGGGTCTATAAAATGCTACATACTCTATTATATGTAAATTAGGGTATATAAAAACATCTTGTAGTAGGACTTTTTATTAATAAGTTAGCCTTGGTAGATAGATGCTGTGCAAATTTTTCATAGTATGATGAATAGAGATGTGGACAGATAATTTCATGTGGATGATAAAATAGACATAGTCAAGAAAATCTACAATGAAGGGTGTTTGAGTGAAATTGTGCCACGGTACTAGTAGTGTATATATCAAAAAAATTAAGTGTAAATGTAAGGCATTAACCACAAGTGGCAAAAATTGTCACATTGTACAAATAGGGAGGTTTACCTAATTACCTTAGTGGGTTCAATAAACTAAAAATAATACAACATGAGAATAGAGTTTATAGTTTGTTTAACTTCATTCTTTGAAGCCATAAATGTTAAGTTAAACACTCACACTTAATGGGATAGTCTCAATAGGGATTTTGAAGCATTCCGAATGGTAAACTTGTTATTAACCCTTAAAGGCTGGAGGGTGTTTGGAAGAGGAAAAGTTCAAAATTGCCTATTTTTTATGCATTGTCCAAAATTAAAAATTAATTATTTTTTTTAAAATTTCAACCATACAAAAGTATATCAAATAAGTAAAGCAATGTGTGGAAAAAATTTCAGTCCATTTGACCACGTGGATTGAAAAATTATAACGTTTGAAGTGAGATTTAAGAAAAAAAATCCTACGAAATATATATATTTCTTTATTTTTTTTATATATTTTTATATTTTTTTAATTAATTAATTAATTATTATTTTTAAATATTTAGATTTACCCATAAAAAAATTTAGAAGCAAATATGGAGTCTAGCTTACTCTAAATCAACCTGCAATGTAAGGAAATTAAGTGCATTTGCAATACACTAGTCATTTTTTGATGATTTCTTGTGCAATGAGGAAAAAATTTATTTGAAATCCAAATATTAAGAAACTAGAGACAAACATTTGGAATATGGTATGTGGGAAAATTTTCAAGAACTTTGACTTCACAATTTGCAAGATAATAGGGCTTGAAGTAGAAGAAAATGTTCATTCTTGAAGCCACCCCAACATAGCTAATAAATTTTGAAAACTAAATTTTTTTTTATAATTGCAATCCATATTTTATTAGATACATACACACCAAATTTCAAAAGTTGATGAGCATTTTTGCAAAAGGTGACCAAAAGATGTCCAAATTGCTTAGGGTGCCAAAACAATTCAAGGCAACATTACTTTTGTTTTGGGTACTCAATTAGAAAAAAATATATTCTCACTAAAGGGGTACATGTTCACACCTTGTATCAAAATTTTGTGAACAACTGACCAAAATTGACTTCATAGGATCCTACCTGGATTTTTAATTGTTCATTCAATGGAGAATTGGTCTTTAGGGATTAAAAACAACCACTTGGTCTATTGGACACTTAAATTTTATATGTAAGATAGCCCCACTTAAAATACTTCATGAATGAATTTACAAAAACTATAGGGTATTAGAAATATGTCCCTCGTAGCTTTTTATGTAAAAATGTGGTCATCTGAAATACAATAATTAAGGTAAATAGCCCCACATCAAATACCCTCTTAACTCAAGTGTATACTTTAAATTACAAGGAGTGATCTCCCCGGGGTATCAATCTAAAACAAATACTCAAACTTATAAAGAACAAGACACCCTAAACCAATGTTGCAATGATTGTCATCGCCTCTTTGAATTTTCTTTCCCTCCTCCTCACTTCCATTTTTAAAGCAACAAGCCCTAAATTGCATAAGAAAATTTCAATTTTGTAGGAATCGATCACAACAATAATGATCTAGTCAACAATATTCTAATAGCAATGCTCAAACTATCAAATAAAATACTAAAATTTACTCTTCACAATGCCGTAATCACCTTTTTGCCAACCCTAACACATCACTTCATTCAAAGCACAATAAACAAAGAATTGGATCAACAAGAGTAATAGAAACACTACAATGAACGTAGAAACACTACAATGAACGTAGAAACAAATCGATGAAGGAGAATTAGAAAATAAAGGTAATATGAAGATGTAAAGGAAGACTTGAGAACTTACCAACACAAGAATACAAAACAAAGGAAAATGACAATGACAAGGAAAGAAATTCCATCATTGGCTAAAAATGCACGTACATTGATGTACTGATCTTGCTTCAAATAATTGAAACATTCCAACATCCATGGCAGTTTTTGCTTCCATTCTACTACCTCCCCAGTCCCCACCACAAAACAAAAGTTGCAAATTTGGTGAAGCAACTCGCCAATCAAGTCTTCCTTTTGTCTACAAAAATTCAATATCGATAAATGCTAAATTAAAAAATTATACTATCTCAAAAGCAAAGAGCATCAAGTAATGTTTTTTATGCAACTAATTACAAAAACTTTAACTTCACTCATTATCAAGAGAAGCTACAAAAGCAATAAGCGCAACAAAACTAATGCAATACAAGATAAGACAATAATATTGATTGACTCAAAATGTAAGCAGAAGGAATATTGATGGCAAGTAGTTTCAAAATTTAATTGACAACACCAAACAAAAATATTAAATCACAAATATAAAGCAAAGATATATGTTTTAAGGTTTCCTCAAAAGACACACTGTATAACTTTGAGGTTTCATTGAATAAATCATTGACTTTTCAACACCAATGACTAAGACTGTTTCTCTCATAATGGCAATCAACAGCTATTGTTTACTTTTTTAATAAGAGAAAAATACGGGATTGGAGAGGGGAGGGGAATTTTTTTAACCAAGATCAATGGCTCTTGATTTTTTCAAAACAAAGGGAAGGAAAATTGGAGGAACAAGACGTACTTGCATCTTTTTAAAGGATAGTCTCAAAAATTTAAGTCAAAATGAAACTCCAAAAGTCATGCACAAAAACAGGTAAATGAAATTTTCATATAAATGCTTAGTTTGACATAAGACCATGAAAGGTTTTACATAACCGTTATTATACTAAGCGACTTTGTTTTTTATGTGATTGTTTGAGATTGGAAGATATAGATGGATGAAATATTGAAGTGGTTTGAATGCTTACATACATTTTGAAGCCTTAACCTCTAAAGTTTCAAAGCCTTTTATCATCAAAAACCACTCAAATTGCCATTCATGTTGCAAAGTGTTGGAAACTTTAAAAATTGTTTGTTTTGCAAATCTAATCATAGAATCTTGCACTAGACTAGTATAAGAATGCGTGGAAGAAATTTCAAAAACTTTAACCATGTAGATTGCAAGATATAAGCATTTAAAGTGAAAAAAACAAGTTTTTTTGCACCTTGCTTGACTAGATCATGAATCCAAATGAGTCAAAGCTTTCCATGTAGGCAAAAATACATTATATGAGAAACAAATTTTTTTTTAAATTATTTCAAGTTTTTGTAGTTTTGTTTTACTGCTTGGTGAACTAAAAAATGTGCTTATTGTAGTATAATTTTTGCTCCCAAGCACTAATTGAAATAAAATTTATATTCCCACAAAAGCTAATGAATTTTTCTATCTTAAGAAAAATTCAAAAAACCATGTCAAAGATTGAGGTCACTCGAGCCTATTCAAAGTTCCAAGTGTCCCTCTAGGGGATGTTGGGACTTTAGGAGTTACATTCATTTACATATTCAGCTAGTACTCGGTGTAAATGTCCCAATAGCCTAGTAAAGACTATGGAGTCAATATAAATGCTAAAATATTAGAAGTTATGTAGAAATACGTCACGACCTAGGCTAGCTTCAACCATAAGGTTGTCATTGGAATATTGCATAAGTTTTCTAATGGTTTTGAACAATTATAATAAGTTAATTAGGAAGACATGAAATATATTTCATAAATATTTAAATAATGATCCTTCAATTTAAAAACATATATTAGTGAAATATTTCTACTATGTAATTTGTAAATTCTATGATCCTTCAAAAACAATTTCAAAAAATAAAATAAAAATAAAAACCTTCAAAAATCACCATAATAACAAATTAACAATTTGGACTTAATGAAAAAAACTCTTTTGAAAATTTTAAATATTCAACCTAGAATTGTCCTAGAAGAATTCTTTTTTTCAAGTTTCAAATTTTATTTAAAAATAGTGGTTGGTGCAAAAATTAATATAACTATGTAAAATTGTAAATATGATATATAGATCATATTCTATAATTTTTAGTTAAAATTAAAATTCATCATTAAATTTGGAAATGTGGAATATTCTATGGTCCTCAAGGGTTAAAGTCATCATGTCATTTCATAAACTTGGCATGCAAATGTAAATATGGAGTACCTATCTTGGAAGAAAAGTAGATCTTTTAACTGCTAAAGCTCTTTTAAATCCAAAATGGTTTAAGATTGTTTCCATCACTTTTTGTAAAGCAAGCCAAAATATTTTTTAGCATGCATAAATCCCAATTATGCAAATGCTTTGAAGCCCTAAGTTTTTTATATCATCATTGTAGCATAGTAAAAAATGAGATTCTATAATTAGAAGTTATTTAAAATACATAAATATTTATTTACAACTCTTTTTGAAATTTTATATTTTTTATATATTTTTAAAACAAAACAAAACAAGTTGATAAATGCAAAAAAAATAAAAAATAAAAAATTGAAGTTTCATCAATTCATATTAAAAGCCATGGAAAATATTGTAAAAATTCCTAAAATAACTAACTTAATTTTTACACAGGCTCAAATACCTTTGGCAATAATCTTCAAGTCTGATAGCCACTATTAAGCTAATTTTAGACTTTACATTATTCAGTGATAAAATTCTAAATTTTTGTGACTTTAATTACTTTATTTTCATTTTTATTTTATTTTTTATTACTGGTGTAATAATCAAATTCTTCATATTTCCTAAAACATAATATCAAAATAAAACTGCATGAATTATGATACATCTAATTGTATTATATGATTTTGAATTAAAATGAGGATAAAAATGAGGAGTTTTGTAATTTAAAACTTAAAATTATTTCTCCAAAGAAAAAAATACAAATGAAAAGCACTAATGACTGTAGAAATTTTGATTCTAATACATTGAGTTTGCAATTGTAACAACTAACAACTCAATATTTGGATTTTACCAAAGATGTATGTTCCAAATATTACATCCAAGTTTGACAAAGGTGCATACAAATTTGAATTTGGAGATCTTCAAGGTTAATAGTTTGATCCCATAGGTGCCATCTCATTGCATGTTTTTTTTTTCACACATTTAGCAAACACTAAATGCACTAACTTTGTAGTGTTTCAATAAAAAAAATTGCCCATACTTTAACATTTTTATAACTTCAAGAAGACAAGGCAATCTCTTTGTCTTTACTTCATACATCATAGTAAACTAAAAGAAAACCAAAATTTTCCTTATAAGTCAAGCTTGGATATTTTTGGCATATTATTCTTCAAAATTTACAACATGTTGAATTTCATTCTGTTATAAATCCTAGTGATTCCAAGTACTACCCAAACATTCTTAGTACAATATGATAATTCAAAGTCTTAGAAGCCTTATTCTTCTACTTAATTGTAACAAACTTGAGGCTCATCAAGGCTAAAGTGAACACGCTTCAAAGCAATCTTTCTACTCTTCTTATGCTTTGCCATGGCAGATTTCAAAGGAGTTGACTTGCAAGCCAATGGTGAGGCTTTTTTGAATGATGACACAATGTTTGAGCCCGGCTTGCTTTTGTTTTCTTCAACTTCTCTTGATTCTTCATATGAGGTATCATTTTCTCCTAGTTTATTTGCATCTTTCAAAGAAAGATGTGAAAAATCAATCGAAACATTTGAAAATTCAACATCCTTATATGATTTGAATGCTCTTTTTTGAATGTGTTCTATTGACAAGGCCAAAGTGGCCATGATGAATTGTGTGAGCAAAATGTATTTGAGGAATGATGTTTGTAATGCTATATTTCCAATCAAATGTATAATATCAGTGTAAAAATAGAATTTGCTCAAACTCTAAACTTCTGATCTCATTTGACTTGATATGGCCTATTGGCATGGCTTCTTATTTATAGTTTGGAGAAAGAAATGTGAATGTTGAAAAATGTAAAAGTTAAAAATGTAAAAGTTGAAAATGTAAAAGTTAAAAAAATAAAAGTTAAAAAAATAAAAGTAAAATAAAAATTGTGAATGAATTGTGATCACGTACTATTGTTGTCAGATTACACTGACTCCTTGTATCAGCTCGTCTCTCCAAATATTCCCCAATGATAAACTGTTGTCAGCTCCTGGAAAAAAAAAATTGATATGTACTCATCAATGGTACATTTTTTTTTTTTTTTGAAACAAATGAACACGAGTTTCATTGCAAAGAGGTAAAGTACAAGACCCATCAGCCACAAGTGGCCTGACGGGGAGGACCCAAACACAAGACGCTAAAAAACAAGGACCAGACAAGACGGACCGACATCAATGGTACATTTGGGATCATATTTGTTTTAATACTAGTCTTCTCAGTCACAAATTAAAGAGTTTAAATTTAAAAATATCTTACTACGGTACTATGATTCTAATCTAATAATGTTTTTTGTGTATTGTAGATCAGGGTTTTTTTTTTTGGTTTTTGGAGAAGTGCTGAAGTGGCAACATACAAGAAAATGATGTAGCCAAATATTTTAGTATTCATCTATATTTTGGATAGAACTATCTTTTCATCCACATATATGGATGAGTTTCATTTAAAATTGGCAATTTCATCCAAAATTTTAAAAAAAATTGGAGCAATCTGGCATTATCATCTAATTTTTCTTGAAATTTTTCCTATAGGTTTGATGCAACCCATTTTTTTTGAGGCATTTGGGCCTTATAAGGCCCAATAAAATCCCACTGTCATAGATCATTGTGACCCTCAACCTTGATTTGAAGGTGGGTAAGAACAATTCAATTTTTTGTCAATCTATCCATCATATTATACTTTCATCCACAATATTATTTAACATTAGTAAACTTTATCCAAGGGTGATTGCAAAAAAAGAATTATCCTATTTGCGTCACACCTTGCGTGATAATTAGTTTTTTGGCCATAACTTTTGCGTTTACACTCCAAATGACTCAAGATTCATAGGCAAGGTAGTCATGACTATTATATGCCTTGTCTGATTTTTTGAACTTTAAAAAAAATGTTTTACTATCTAAAAATAGCCCCCAATTTTATATCACACTACCGATTTTTTTTAACAAAGTAGTACCCAAAGAAACGAATTTGGAATTGAAATTTGGAAAGGATGGTCTTATAGTATACTTTTAGCTATTATTCAAAGGATTTCTAAAAATAGTTAATTATATGTTGTGTAGAAGTCCACAAAGTGAGCCTCTTTCTACTTGCATTTCTAAACATGTAAATTTTTTTATTTTTTTATTTTTTTGGTGAATGACCATCTCCATAAAGTTGTTGTGAATGGCCAATTTTTGTTTTCTTCATTTAATTTAATTTCGTAGTTTTTACTAATTAAAAGATCAAAATATGTATATTCTTAAAATTTGACACTTTTCTAATTCTCCTACTGAGAGATTTTTCCTATGATTTTCCTTCAATGGTTACCTTCATTTTATAGGTGTATATTGGCCATTTTTTTTTTAATTAAATTTTTTTCTAATTTTAAAATACTCCAGAAAAAAAGGAATAAATACTAGAAAACACAACAAAAGCAACGAGTGTTCCTTGCAATCAATCCCAAGTTTTGACAAATGTTGAACATCCTTGGAAATGTTTTCAAGCAATTTCATCCAAATTTTTCCCTTTTTTTCTTAAAGTATTAACTAGCCACTATTAAAATGAGGCAAAAATTTGCCAAAAATTTAAACGTTGTTTTGACCTTGAAAGTGCAAATAAAACATGTAGTTTTGGATATTTCATGAAAGTCAGCCTCACAACCCAAAGCGTGTATGAGCAAACCATGGTACTCAGTCATTAGCAAAATTGCTCCAACCTCTTATTCTTGGTAGGCATTTTTAATGAAATATTCTAGATTCTTTGATAAATTTATAAAAACATGTTATATTTGACAAAATTTTGTCTAATTTAATTGGTAACAAATACAATAGCAAATTGGCTCATTGACCCCAAATGCTCCTTCAATGAAAGAGCCCAAAAAATCCCTCTTAGCCAAATTTGTAGCCATTTGCACAAACAAATTTCATTAATGAGACTTGAATTCCCTACATATTTTGTCACAGCATCCACTTGGCCTACCACCGATGATTCGAAGACATTCAAAAGCGAAATCTCAAATATTCAATCCATAATCTATTCTAAAAAGAATTTTTAATTTTAGTTTTCAAATGTTATTGAAAATTATTCAGATAAATGTAGCAATTGATTAAACCATATGTATATAATCTATAAATCACATTTCACAACTTTTGTTTGAAATTCATTATTAAATTAGTATAGTTTGATTCATTTTATAATTCATTTTGACAATATTGAAAGTTTGGACTAACCACGGTCTTGAGGGTTATAGCCATGTTCCAATGTTGCCTTGGCTCTATACACTCATTTTTTCTATATTTAAATGAATCCCCTGTAACCAATAGGATTCTTTGTTCTTAAATTAACTTCAATTACTATTAATCTTGGGTTGACAAAAGGCTTTGAAAGTTGTGGAAAGTCCAATATTATTAAATGAATGAAAAATCCTATAGATACAATGAATTATAGTTGATATCTAAGGATAAAAGTAATATATATTTTAACAGATTTGGTGCAATCACAAGAAACTCCTAATTTTGTTGCATTTGGACATGGTAGTGAGAAGTACATAGTCAGAAGTATTGTTTCTTGAACAATTTCATGAGTTTCTTGATGGGTACACGTGTCAATGAGCCACTAGTGGTTAAACTTTATCAATTGTGCTTGTTTAATGACCCCCACCCCACCCCATACTCTTGTATTTTTCAGAATTAGTCACACATGCAATCAATATGGGATATATGTAGTATTTCCGTATATTTTCCATATTTTTCATATGCCCATGTCTGTATTTTGTATTTTGTATTAGGTATATCTGTGTATCCATATCCATATCCATATTTTGTACCATATATATGCATATATCTATATCCATATTCCATATTATATATTTGTATATCCATATCCCGTATCTTGTATCCTTATTCCCAAATTATTTAGATCAACGACTCTGGAGGGGAGGCACCTCTTTTGGGAATGCCATCAATGGCTATGGATTTTGGGTTTATTTGATTTATACAAGAGGGTTGCTAGTGGCAAAACCAGGAGCTGATTCCTTGTTTTGGTTACATAGTGAGAGTGCCATGGTTTTTTTGAAAATTTATTTAAAAATAAAATAAAATAAATAAAATAAGCAAAACATTGAATATAATATATTGTAGATAGTCTCAAAAATTCAAGTCAAAATGAAACTACAAAAGTCATGCACAAAAATAAAAAAATGGAAATTTTACATAAATGCTTAGTTTGACATAGACCATGAAAGGTTTTACATTACCCTTATTACACTAAGTGACTTGGTTTTAATGTGAGTGTTTGAGATTGATAGATATAGATGGATGAAATATTGAAGTGGTTTGAATGCTTACATACATTTTGAAGCCTTAACCTCTAAAGTCCCGAAGCCTTTTATCATCAAAAACGACTCAAAATTGCCATTCATGTTGCAAAGTGTTGGAAACTTTAACAATTGTTCTTTTTGCAAATCTAATCATAGAATCTTGCACTAGACTAGTATAAGAATTTGTGAAATAAATTTCAAAAACTTTAACCATGTAGATTGCAAGATATTAGGGTTTAAAGTAAAAAAAACAAGTTTTTTTGCACCTTGCTTGGCTAGATCATGAATCCAAATGTGTCAAATCTTTCCATGTAGGCAAAAATACATTAGAGTTATTCGTAAAGTACCCTAAACTGGGGTTTAAACCCGTGAGTTTTGTGAAAAAGCCGGTTGAGTTAAAAAAGTCGGAATAAAAGTGGGTATGAAACTTATTTTTCCATCAAAATGGTGCCTAAAAAAGTTTGGTCCCCACTTTTGAGGTTGTGTGTCATAAGTATCTTGCAAAAAATTTTGACACTTCAACTATAGTTGCCTTCTCAATTTCAGAAAAAGTTTTGCCCAAACTAGGGAGGACTTTACGAATAACTCTATTATATGAAAAAAAAATTTAACAAAAAAATTATTTCAAATTTTTTGTAGTTTTGTTTACTGCTTGGTGAACTAAAAAAACGTGCTTATTGTAGCATAATTTTTGCTTCTGGGCACTAATTGAAATAAAATTTATATTCCCATAAAAGCTAATGAATTTTTCTATCTTAAGAAAAATTCAAAAAACCATGTCAAAGATTGAGGTCACTCGAGCCTATTCAAAGTTCCAAGAGTCCCTCTAGGGAATGTTGGGACTTTAGGAGTTACATTCATTTACATATTCAGCTAGTACTCGGTGTAAATGTCTCAGTAGCCTAGTAAAGACTATGGAGCCAATATACGGTGAAAACACCCATTCCTGTCCTTGTACCCAATTCCGTCA
Source organism: Pseudisothecium myosuroides (assembly GCA_951799445.1). Lineage (NCBI taxonomy): Eukaryota > Viridiplantae > Streptophyta > Bryopsida > Hypnales > Lembophyllaceae > Pseudisothecium > Pseudisothecium myosuroides. Next base: position 18,834,496 of record OX637287.1, on the reverse strand, counting down.
CAATGTACCAATGCTGCACATTTTCCTAGTAAGAATGTACTTTGTTGGTACATGGTGACGGAATTGGGTGCAGGGACGGGAATAGGTGTCTTCACCTTAAATGCTAAAATAATAGAAGATATGTGGAAATATGTCACAACATAAGCTAGCTCTAACTATAAGGTTGTCATTGGAATATTGCATAAGTTTTCTAATGGTTTTGAACAATGCTTTAAGATTAATGACCCTTCAATTTAAAAATATATATTAGTGAAATGTTTATATTATATAATTTATAAATTCTATGGCCCTTCAAAAAAGATTTCAATAAAAAAAAATTAAAAAAAAAACTTCAGAAATCACCATAATAACAAACTAAAAATTTGAACTTAAAGAAAAAAAACTCTTTTGAAAATTCTAAATATTCAACCTAAAATTGTCCTAGAAGGAATTTTTTTTTCAAGTTTCAAATTTTATTTTAAAAGATTGGTTGGTACAAAAGTTGATACAACTATGTAAAATTGTAAATATGATATATAGATCATATTCTACAATTTTAGTTAAAATTCATCATTAAATTTAAAAATGTGAAATACTCCATAGTCCTCAAGGGATAAAGTCATCGTGTCATTTCATAAACTTGGCATGCAAATATAAATACAGAGTATCTTTTTTGGGAAAAAAATAGATCTCTTATCCGCTAAAGCTCCTTTTAATCCAAAATGGTTTAGGATTGTTTCCATCACTTTTTGTAAAGTAGCCAAAATATTTTTTAGCATGCATAAATCTCACTTATGCAATGCTTTGAAGCCCTAAGGTTTTTATATCATTGTAGCACACTCAAAAATGAGTTCTTATAATTAGAAGTTTTATAAAATGCACAAATATTTATTTATAACTCTTTTTGAATTTATATTATTTTTACAGTCTTTTTAACACAAAATAAATAAATTGATTAAAAAAAAATCCAATTAATTTGAAGTTTCATCAATTCATATTAAAAGCCATGGAAAATATTGTAAAAATTCCTAAAATAATTAATTTAATTTTTCACACAGGCTCAAATACCTTTGGCAATAATCTTCATGTCTGATAGCCACTATTAAGCTAATTTTAGACTTTACATTATTCATTGGTAAAATTCTAAATTTTTGTGATTTTAATTACTTTATTCTCAAATTTTGTGATTTTTGTATTATTGGTGGAATAATCAAATTCTTCATATTTCCTAAAACATAATATCAAAATAAAACTGCATGAATTATGATACATCTAATTGTACTATATGATTTTGAATTAAAATGAGGAGTTCAGTAATTCAAAACTTAAAATTATTTCTCCAAAGAAAAAAACTACGAATGAAAAATACTAATGATTGTGGAAATTTTTACTCTAATACATTGAATCTGCAATTGCAACAACTAATAACTCAATATTTGGATTTTACCAAAGATGGATGTTCCAAATATTACATCCAAGTTTGACAAAGGTGCATACAAATTTGAATTTGGAGATCTTTAGGGTTTATAGTTTGATCCCATAGGTGCCATCTCATTGCATGTTTGTTTTTTCCACACATTTATCAAATACTAAATGCACTAACTTTGTAGTTGTTCCAATAAATTTCTTTGCCTATATTCTAACATTTTTATGACTTCAAGAAGACAAGGCAACCTCTTTGTCTTTACTTCATACATCATAGTGAAAAGAAAACCAAAATTTTCCTTATAAGTCAAGCTTGGATATTTTTGGCATATAAATCTTCAAAATTTACAACATGTTGAATTTCATTCCGTTAGAAATCCTAGTGATTGCAAGTACTACCAAAACATTCTTAGTACAATATGGTAATTCAAAGTCTTAGAAGCCTTATTCTTCTACTTAATTGTAACAAACTTGAGGCTCATCAAGGCTAAAGTGAACACGCTTCAAAGCAATCTTTCTACTCTTCTTATGCTTTGCCATGGCGGATTTCAAAGGAGTTGACTTGCAAGCCAATGGTGAGGCTTTTTTGAATGATGACACAATGGTTGAGCCTAGTTTGCTTTTGTTTTCTTCAACTCTTGATTCTTCATTTGAGGTATCCTTTTCTCCTAGTTTATTTGCATCTTTCAAAGAAAGATGTGAAAAATCAATCGAAACATTTGAAAATTCAACATCCTTATATGATTTGAATGCTCTTTTTTGAATGTGTTCCATTGACAAGGCCAAAGTGGCCATGACGAATTGTGTGAGCAAAATGTATTTGAGGAATGATGTTTGAAATGCTGTATTTCCAATCAAATGTGTAATATTTGTAAAAATAGAATTTGCTCAAACTCTAAACTTCTGATCTCATTTGACTTCTGATCTCTAATGGCATGGCTTCTTATTTATAGTTTGAAGAAAGAAATGTGAAAGTTGAAAAATGTAAAAGTTGAAAATGTAAAAGTTAAAAATAAAAAAAGTAAAATAAAAATCGTGAATTAATTGTGTCAGTCATGTACTATTGTTGTCAGATTACACTGACTCCTTGTATGAGCTCGTCTCTCCAAAAATTCCCTAATGATAAACTGTTGTCAGCTCTTGAAAAAAAAAATTGATATGTTCTCATCAATGCTACATTTGGGATCATATTTGTTTTAATACTAGTCTTCTCAGTCACAAATTAAAGAGTTTAAATTAAGAAAATATCTTACTACGGTACTATGATTCTAATCTAATAATGGTTTTGTGTACTGTAGATCAGCTTTTTTTTTTTTTTTTTTTTTTTTTTTTACCGTAGATCAGGTTTTTTCTTTTGGTTTTTGGAGAAGTGCTGAAGTGGCAACATACGAGAAAATGATGTAGCCAAATATTTTAGTATTCATCTATATTTTGGATAGAAATATCTTTTCATCCACATATTTGGATGAGTTCATTTAAAATTGGCAATTTCATCCAAATTATAAAAAAAATTGGAGCAATTTGGCATTATCATCCAATTTTTCTTGAAATTTTTCCTACAGGCTTGATGCAGCCCATTTTTTTTAGGCATTTGGGCTTTATAAGGTCCAATAAAACCCCACTGTTGTAGATCATTGTAAACACAACCTTGATTTGAAGGTGGGTAAGAACAATTCAATTTTTTGTCAATCCATCCATCATATATATATATATATATATATATATATATATATATATATATATATATATATATATATACTTTCATCCACAATATTATCTAACATTAGTAAGCTTTATCCAAGGGTGATTACAAGAAACAATTGTCCTATTTTGCGTCACACCTTACGTAATAATTAGTTTTTTGGCCATAACTTTTGTGTTCTTGCTCCAAATGACTCAAAATTCATAGGCAAGGTAGTCATGACTATTGTATTTTTTGAACTTTAAAAAAAATGTTTTACTATCTAAAAATAGACCCCAATTTTATATCACACTAGCCAATTTTATTTTTTAACAAAGTAGTACCCAAAGAAACGAATTTGGAGTTGAAATTTGGAGGGGATGGTCTTGTAGTATACTTTAAGCTACCATTCAAAGGATTTCTAAAAATAGTTAATTATATGTCGTGTAGAATTCCACAAAGTGAGTCTCTTTCTACTTGCATTTCTAAACATGTAAAAAATTATTTTGGTTTTTTCTTGGTGAATGACTATCTCCATAAAATTGTTATAAATGGCCAATTTTTATTTTCTTCATTTAATTTAATTTCTTATTTTTAAATAATAAAAATATTAAAATATGTATTTTCTTAAGATTTGGCACTTTTCTAATTCTCCTACTTAGAGATTTTTTCTATGACTTTCCTTTGGTAGTTACCTTCATTTTATAGGTGTATACATTGGCCATATTTTTAAAAAAAAATTTAATTGTTTTTTTAATTTTAAAGTGTTCAGAAAAAAAGGCATGAGTACTGTAAAATGCAACAAAATCGACAAATGTTTCTTGCAACCCCCAAGTTTGAACAAATGTTGAACATCCTTGGAGATGTTTCAAGCAATTTCATCCAAATTTCCCCCTTTTTTCCTAGTGTATTAGCTAGCCACTGTTAAAATGAGGCAAAAAGTTGCCAGGGATTTAAACGTTGCTTTGACTTGCTTGAAAGTGCAAATAAAACATGCAGTTTTGGGTATTTCATGAAAGTCGGCCTCACAACCAAAAGCATCCATGGTACTCAAGTCATTAGCAAAATTGCTCCATCCTCTTATTCTTGGTAGGCATTTCTTATGGAATATTCTAATTTTTTTTATAAATTTTGAAAAACATGCTATATTTGACAGATTTTTGTCTAAGTTCCCCAAATTGGTAACAAATACAGTAACAAATTGACTCATTGACCCCAAATGCTCCTTCAATGAATTTAGCCTTAAAAACCCATTTAGCAAAATTTGTTGCCATTTGCAGAAACAAATTTCACTGATGAGAATTAAATTCCCTATATGTTTTGTGAGCGCATTCACTTGGCCTAGCACCGATGATTCAAAGCCATCCATATGTGTACTTTGATAGTAACACTTTGGCAAAAAAAATCCATTAAATTCTTGGAGCTTTTTTGGGTGCCAAAACTTGCAACATTTATTTGTAAAAATCTCTAAAACGAGGTCCAGTCTGAATTTACGTTGCATCGAATGCACCCAGAAAAGTGCCAAAGGTGTGGAAATATACCTAATTTTCCACCTTATCCTTTACCACCTAAAACCGTTTTCTAATTTTGTACATGTTTGCTTAAATCTATCTATGAACAAATGCATTATTTATCTCACATGCATCAACTGAGTCACAATGAAATGTTGTCCTTCAAAGATTCAATCAAGTATCAAGTATGAATGAGAAGCTATTTGAACAGAACATGAAGCTCTGAAGCACTCTGTTCATCATCCAAAATTTGGACTTTGCAGCAATTAGGTTTGGACTTTGGAGATCACCCAGGGATTTAAGGAAATTGACTTTTCAGAGAGGGTTTTGGCCACCATTGACCATTCTAGAGCCGGATTTTGATGGTGACGACGTTGCTGGAACCTCAACTTGTGCATGATACAGAGTACAGTATAGCCTCTCAAACAAGGGATAACATATATCCAGTTCCTGTGTCGTTTTCACCGTCCTCTGCACTTTGATGTACGCAAATTTCGTCAAAGAATTTGGAGTTTTTTCTTGCTCTCTGATCCTCCTACAGAACGGCAAAGTTGCAAGTATCATCCGGGAATTCAGATACTCACAGCTTCATTTCCGCTTGATTCAATGAGTCAAACCCAAGTGGTAATCAACAATAATTCTCATTGACAGTTTGACACTACACGCACTCTGCTGCCCAGCCTTGAAGATCCAAATTGCGCCTGATACGACAAACACGAGAATTAGCGGCACCATGTGGCATTCCCTGCCGCCTCCATCCAGAAGAAATGACAAATCCGAATTCATCACATGCTACTTAGGGGCAAAGATAACTTCCAGTTTTCCCCACCAGCATGATCTGCACCGTCTTGCAATGCAACGGGCGGACTCCATGTGCATACATGTCCAGATCTTTGATTTCATCTCCGAGACTCTGAATTTTCGGGGCAGCGATTAGCCGCAACTCGGGGACTCGGGGTAGATCACCGACGCTGGCGACTGAAGCCGGCAGAAGAAACAGGATATGCAGAAGAATCTTATCAGCTAGCTTAGCATTATAAGAATTTTCACACTCCATAGATAGGAACAGCATATACATGAACATCAGGGATTCAGGGGATTTCTCTGGCATTTCTCATCCGGTTTTGCAGAGAGAGGTCACTAAAAATACTCCAAGATTCTTCGGGAAGCAGATTGGGGACCACTGTTGCAGCATCACCAGCACACATCCTTCCTTGGAGTTTCGCAAGAAACTGTAATTGAAGAGTTGGGCAACTTCACTTGAACTCACCAGGGCACTACCAAATTTGACCTGAGTGAGTGATCCAGCCAGCGGTGAATCGTACAGTAATCGTCAAGGAAAAACAGAATCTCAAGTATTAGGTTCAATATTGAAACAGTAAAAATGGAGTCCAATCTAAATTCATAAACCCAATTATTACCCAATTATGTAGATTCAAGATGATATACACATTACTTATTTCATTACTGAAATTGCAATCTTCACAATTACATCGATTCAATGAAGTAATGTAAAGCCTCCATTCGGCATACAGTAATGGAGAGGTTCCATTCACTATACAAGTTTTCACACCTATTGAGACCAGCTTTGATTTGTGCTCGGTTTGAAAATACAACATCTACCTATTGACATTTAACGCAAAATAAGTGTGCAAAATTTTAAATAGCCGAAGTTTCTAGATTGTTGTAAGAAAAGGCTCAAAAGTTCACATGTATGGTGAATAGAATCTCTCTCTTATTACTGTATGGTGAATGGAGATCGGTTTTACGTTACAGCATAGCAATACCTCAATGAATACGGAGTAGATTCTATTGTTGCTTTCACTATCATTTCAAGCCACCATCGAAATATTGGACTCTACATTTACTACTGTAGTTTGTTTTCCTCCCTCAGTGAAAAAAGTTGGATTTGCCAGTGCCTGCCGCAATTTAAAGAATCTGTTCCATCAAATCTTGGGTAATTTTGTGTAGAATTAGATGCCAGATGCCCTCCGCAAGTTGCTCCTGGTGGTCCTGCGAAGTAAGTTTTCCGTGCTCATCGGTTTGTTGTCTCCATATCCACCACGGTAAGTGAATCCAGTTTGGACCGGGTCTCCAGGAAATTGAATCGGAAAGACTATTTCAGGCCACTCCCGTGCTGTCTCCTGATCAAGAGCTCAATGCCGCCGTGACCCCGGCAGACCCCAGGGCTGACCATCCAAGACCTGGTAATGTGGCAAGATTATCTCATGTCGTTCAACCCTCGTCATTGGAGAACGAGCCGAGTCATCCGACCCACAGGTTTGAAATTTATATTGATGTTTGGACTTTGGAGAATGCAACGCAACGGCATCGCCAATTCCAAAATGCAGAGAAAGAACGCCAATCTCTTTTTGAGATTGCGTGAATCAAGGAGCTGTTATCTGGGGTCCCACACCATCCTCCTGAGGGGAAGGTGAGTTACATCAAGACTACGTATCTCTAGTTTAGGGCAGACTTCCCTGCGCCTCGAACCGAGCAAACCTTGCACAAAAGAATAAAAAAATGGGAATTTTATGTGAAAAGGGTGCCATAGTTGCAAGAGGGATTTGGAATTGCTGGCCAAGAAAAATCTCGAGAGGATCACGAAGAGTAGGGGAGGCAAGTGCTTGACTTCCGGAAAACTTGAATTTGTGACATTGAACTTGAACTGCTTGTTTGCTTTTGTTTGTTTTTAGTTTGACAACGAGGTCAAGCTTCCCCTAAAAACTAATTTCTCCCTACTCACATACACAACAGTGAATCAAAGCCATCATGAAACTTGACGAAGGCAACTCCAATTCCGACTCCGAATGGAACGTTAGTCTTGGGAGGGAGACTTGATTTCACGAGCCTTTCATGCCTTGATGGCCACTCCTCAAGTGTGCAACCCTGGGAGGCTGGGAGACCCAGAATCAAGGCCAAAACGGGCCCAAAGATCGAGTGAAAAAGTGATTGCGGAGAGAATTGCCTGATTACCACCCTGATTGTCCCGATAGATCTGCTAAATTGGGAGATTTGGGGGGTAGGTTGCCAAGACTAAGATTCCCGAGGAACCAACCCCAAGGTCCGAATGATGTTTCATGACCGGCAACCATGTGGGAGCCTTGCCCGGCCCTGGCGGTGGCGCTTTTGGCTCCATTAGCCCTGCTGCAGTGCTGCCCTTTGCTTGCCTTTGTGTCCCTTTTTCCCCCTTTCCCCCTTCCCTTTCGCCGCTCTCCCTCCGTCACATGCAGACAGACGGATTGATCGTCTTATTATAGCCTGGGAAATGGCATTACAGTAATGGAAAGAACAGAATAATGTTTTCCTGTTCTCGAAACCAGCGTTGCAGTTGGATGGGATAATCATAAAATATAGTATGCGACTCAGCGACTACCTGCGAAACGCTGGGCCAACGAAATCATGTACGTAACTACTTCATGTCTGGCAGAGCATGCATGGTCTCGGAAGTGAGTGGGCGAAACTGCAACGGCTCACTGAAGCACATCTGGGGCTTTGCAAGAGAATAGAAAGCAGATCATCGTACGTACTCCCAGCATTGAAGGGTAAAGAAAGTATAAACCTTGATTGAGCATGTAAAAAAGTATAAAACCTTAGTACACGGTGCTGCAGCAAGCAGCTATAGTAATCCACCCTACCCTTGGGCAATAATTTAACCAATCAATTTGCTGTAGTCCAATGAAACCAGCAATGCCCCAATATGCATGAGCATCGTCTTGTGAACTCGTCTGTGCACCTGTACCACTACTCCTCCTTTCTTAGACCTGAATTCAATCAACAGACCTGAGAACGTGTTGAATGTCGTACCATCAAAATCCTGTGCAACTTAATCACTGTGTTCGAAAAGAATTACATATATACATGTGTCCGGTGTTGTAGTCTACCCAAAAAAACAGACACCTTAAATTACAGGATATCTACAAATGTGCCATTGCCATCTCCAAACTCGTACCCCCAAAGTAATGTACAATATTGATGGTGTCGGTAGTCTACACACGGGCTAAGCGCACCACCGCGTGGTTGCAACAACCAGCATCTGGAGGATCACCATTTTCTGTTCTTTTCTTTTCATGTGTACAGATTGTGTGCGTGATCCTTCGCGTCTCGCTTGTTGCAACGCCGGAGATGATGATGACGTTGCTGGCTCGCCAGTCAGCTAGCAAGCCCAGAGAATTTCATGGCCAAGGCTGGCGTCCACGACGGGCGTCGTCACGTCGGAGAGACGGTACTTGAAGTTGAAGAGATGCACATTCTCGCCGCTGCTGCAGAGGCTCCCAGTCAAGCTGGAGAGGTCGCCCGTGTTGGAGTTTTCGTTGTTGTAGAGCGAGGTGACCTCTCCTGGCCAGCCAGTGTAGTCGAACACCATCTTCTGGGCGCTCTGCGCTTCGTCCTCGCATGACGCCGGCTCCGTCTTGGGGCGCAAGCGGAAATTACTCGCTGGATTGAAAACTTGCTGGTTGTTGAACCTCGACATGTTCATGCTCATGCTCGATTCGAACATGGGATAGGATTTCGACAGCATGGTGTTCAAGCCGCCGAGGATGTTGTTGTTGCTGTTGCTGTTGTTGTGATTGTTGTGATTCTCCGGGTGCGGAACCCACGACATGATCCCATTTTGCACTAGCTCCTTGTTGAGGTGTTGTGGCGACTCGTGATGGAAGTCTGGGACGCAGTTGTAGCACGACATCTGCTCCGTGCCTGCGCAAGTCTCGCAGTCTGTGCATGTGCCTTCGTCCGTCGTGACGGTGGGGTTCGGGGAATTGTCCATCATTGCGGCTGCGGGTGGTAACGACGACCTAAATGCATCCTCCAGCTGGTACGATCCCATGACCTGGCGAAGGCTTGCGTCGGAGAATAGGAAGCTCCGTTTGCCGCCTGAGCTTTTCTGGAAAATGCGACATACCACCCACTCGTCCTGCACACAAGAATGTCGAACGAATTAGACAGACCCTAATGCCCTCAAGAACCAATTTCGCTGATCAAGAACGAATGTTTTTGTGACCAGAATCAATGCAGACATTGAATGTATCGATCGAAAAGCAAATAAACATTTGAAAGAAAGAAAAAAAGGGGCGACATGTAGAATCGGAAACCTCCCCTGCAAGATGTTCATAGTGGATTGATTTTGCGATGAGGAAGAGCAGGAATTGGTGAGAAAATGGCAATTTGCTGTATCATACCTTGTTGACACGAGAAGGCAGAGGATGTCCGCCATCGCCTTCCAGCCGATACTCATGCATGATCCAGTTCGTCTTCTCGCCCTTGGGCGCGCGGCCGCGGTAGAACACCAGCGTCTTCTTCATGCCCACCAGATGCGCCTGCGGCCGATGTGCCACGACGTCGCGGTCCTTACCCGTCGCTTTCCAGTAGCCCGCGTCCGTGGCGCGGTTCGTGCGCATGCCGGTGGGGTACTTGCGGTCACGAAGGCTGAAGAAATACCATTCCTTCTCCCCCATTTTCGCTTTCTCTGCATCGCACCGCAAATGCGTCTCCATCAGTCCCCAAATCCCGTCTCCCGCATGCGAAAGAACATACATACAACCGCATGCGCAAACACACAAGTATAAGATGAAATTGCACCAGGAAGGTCCCACGGCTCGCATTTGTTGAGGTCCACTTCTGCTATGGCGCGAACGGCGAAGCTGCCGTCCAGCACCTTCTTGGTGAGATAGTAGTCCACCAGCTCCTCGTCTGTGGGGTGGAAACGAAAGCCCGGCGGCAGAAAAGGCTCCCCCTGTTGCTGCTGGTGGTGCTGGTTCGGATGATGCTGCTGCTGCTGGTTCTCCTCCTGAAGACATGTAGATGCAGCCATGGCTGATAGACGTCGAAGAAGATTCCGCTTGCTAACAAGGGACTGGGTGTTGTGGGACTGTTATCTGCGTTGTATGGGTCTGCGACAGATCTCGGACATGGAGAGGCCGGGTTGGCAACGTCAAATCACTGTGGACATGCCGAATTGAAGCAAGTGGGCGTGGTGCTACAAGTGGAGGCGACTGTGACACCCGCGAACGGAAGGGTCCATTCTCTCGTGGCTCTCCGATCGTGGAGGCTATGGAGGAAGTTCGCCGCTAGCACTCGATTTCTGTGGCGAACGACGCTAAGCAGCCATTGCAGTGGTTTTCGAGGAGCTCACCATTGCGCAACTTCACACCACCCGCTGGTCATGTGTCCGGTTGAATCAAACTCTACACGAATTTACTCGATCTTTTGAGAGAGAATTGTGGACAAGCCACAAATGGAGGTGATTATCATACATGTGCTCCTCCTCCAGATCTGTCGTTACACGATAGTGAATGTAGAAAAGTTAGAGAGAGAACGGAACATGAAGCACTCACTCGCGTGAGAAAAGAGGGAGTAAGGAGAGACCGGAGGCGGGGGTTACATAAGGACAAACAGAATAGAAGGGGTTGTCACGAGGGAAGAAGTACGAATATGGGAATCAATGCTTGAAAAAGACGGAAGCAGTGGAAAGATGCCCCGGCGGCAAAAATAGTGATCGAAGTTGAGCAAAATGCGGAGACGGGAACCAGGAAGCGCACTGAAAACGGGGGAGTCAGCGGGGCTCGTTCACGCACTCTAGATCAACCAAATTACGACCGAAACGACAGATCATATACCCACACCCAGAATTCGTGACCGAGAAAACTCCACGATGTCAACAAAAACACAAAAACACATTGAAACACTCCCACTACCCAATTACATACCAGTCCACTGATTACACCACCACCACCACCCCACGAAGCCTCGATCCACACAGAACGAACAACACTCTCACCCTGACGAATTCCAGCAACAACATTCACAAAACTCCCACTCTCAGAACACCAACACCCAACACCAAACCACTCAATTCACCGACACATTCATCACGTGACTCGCAACAAAAACTCCACGCCAAACTTACGACGAACGAACCACTCTGCACAACTCCACCCAATTCTGCACACAAGCCCAAATCAAACGCCCAACACACACACACAATCCCTCAAACGGCTCCAAACGAGAACAGAGAAACGACGGAAGATCAGTACTCGGATCCCAACCAGGGATCCAGCAACAGAAACAGAGGAAATTTGGCACACAAGTGAGCAAGTTCAAAATTTGACACAGGAAGGAACGAGATGTGACGAAGTTGAGAGGAAGCTTACGGCTGGAAAACAATGAAGAACAGTGAGAGCACAGGGGGAGGCTTGGCTTATAGTAGAACTGTTGTAGTGAAACTGCAAAGCAAAAAAGCGAGGCACGGGAGTGCGAGGCGCTGAGAGCTTGAGGCTTGAGGAGCTGCAGCTGGCTGGCTGGCTAGTGGGGCCGCCTGAAGTCTCTAAGTAAGCTTGCTGACCAGTGACTAAGTTATAGTGTGGACTGTGGGCCAAGGGCGGTGAACGCAGCGGCTATATTGGGAAATTCATTTGTTTTGCCGGGCAGCGTGACTCCTGCAGTCCGTCCTGCTGCAGCAGCAGCTGCTGGGGCCAGGCTCCAGCATGGCTATGATAATGCGGCGGTGATCCCAGTCCGGCGACAAGCTCCCCAGCCAAGCGCCCCTCTGCTGCCTGCAGCTGCTCAAGTGTGGGACGGGGGGGGTGTACAGTCCTCCTCCTCCTCTTCCGCTGCGGCTGCTCTTGTACCTGCTCGCCGTTGCTGTAAGAGCGCAGGCTGTAAGTTATGGAGGAGGAGTCAGTGCCATTTGGGCAGTGGGATGCAGTGGCACTGGCAGGGCAGTCCATGAGCAGGTAAAATGGGCATTGAGACAAACTTCGCATCAAGCGCATTTGAGTACTTCAGGTAGGGACACCCCAAGCCGCCACTTTTTTCCTACTGTGCACAGTTTCTATTATGAGACTGGTGAAAATTTTCTATCATTTTTTCTCACTGGCAAGTGCTCGGAGATTTCAATGCACCAAATAATGAATCATTTGGACACTGTATGCAAAAGTTATCAAGAGTCAAAGTGTTGAGGGTAGACGTTCTAAATTTGTTTCTTCAAGAACAGGTACAGTTTATTGATTTGGAAGATGTATTATGAATGAGCATCCCTTCAAGTGGCACATTTGGATGTTCCTATCTTAGCACATATGTATAATGCAATGAAGTTGCAATGGTGTTCATAAAGTCTTTTGTGAAACTTAGTTTGATGCTCCCATCCAAACTCTAGAGTTGAATTTCCACTTGTGAAAAGGGGAGAAATGAGTTTTCAAGAAAGTGATTACATATTATTATTCATTAGATGGAGAAGTCTACTTGTTAAGTTGAAGAGAACTTAGGTATCTAGGAAAGCAAAAGACAAGGTGACTTTGCTTCCTTCTGTCTTTATATATTCTTGGATCTTCAATCAAGAGTGATGAGGGACCAATGCTACCTAGTAAACAATGTTATACATCACTTTAAAGGAGTGATTTGACAAATTTTCTGCTGACTTCAATCTTCAATCAAGAGTGATTAGGGACCAATGATACCTAATAAACAATACTATACATCACTTTGAAGGAGTGATTTGATAGATCTACTGCTAACTTGAAAGATTTGATTATTTTTAGTAGATTCGTTTACTTATTGGATGTGTCAGTCCGTTTAGAATCTAGTGTGGATTGGCCTTCACTTGGCTCTGACACAAGCAAATGATTAACAGTATCACCACCTTTCCACTTGACAGGTAATTTCCAATTTTTATTCAAACATTTCAAATTCTAAAGGGGTACACCAAGATTAGAACAGGGGATCACTCAAATTTAGTGGTAGACAACTTTATTGAATGTCACAATGGAAAATAAGGCACAAACCCCACCCCACCCCAAATGTAATGGTACTTTGCATGATCCCAAGAGTAAACCCAAGAGAGATCACAACCATGCACACTGGAAGAGAAGGGTATCAATTGTTTGCATATTTTTGATAAATTAAATTAATAACAAATTTCATGAAATTCCTTGCATGAAACTCAATAATTTTCAAACATTCTATCTACATTTCCCAAAACTTTCAGATTTATAACCTCAATTTGGATGGTGAAAATTTCTAGAATCAGGTCCCTCTTGCTATAGTTCCGTTTGGCCAAGCTAGGCGGTAGCGTCTATAATAGTGCAACTAGCCAAATGCCGGGTCCAGCCAAGGGTGAATTAAAAAAAAAGACCCCCTATTTTGTGCTTGATTAATCTATTTTATACACCTCTCCTAGCTAATTTGGGGCTTCTGATTGCAAATATGAACTCAAAATTTGCAAAATTGATCATGTGTGGCAAATGAAAAGCTCCTTTGTTTTTCCCAGGGGTAAAACCAGGGGGCAAAACGGTCTCCGCATTTGGCTCATTGCACTACTCGAAAGACGAGGCTAGGCCAGCTGAGGGAGACGATGCAGTCATGGATGACATTGGTCTTGGTGCAATATAACTTCGTTGTGTGTTGTGTGTGGGAGCAAATGCCGCGCCTAGATTTCAACTCATTTCCATACAATTGTTGAATTTCTTTTGGAGTTCGCTTCCCTTCAATGGTTGCCGCACTTCCGCATTCCCGGAACTAACATTGGTAGGAAGAACAGTAGGTCCGTCCGGCAGAGTCGAGTCGAGTCGAGTCGAGTCAAGGGTGATTTCAATTTTCCGGATTAATTTAGAATTAAGCTTCCTGAGAGTGGCAGGACTGCATCATGGCCCTCCTGACCCAGTTAAGTTTTAAGAAAGTTGTACAATCCAGCGAATTGTTTATTCAGCCAAGGCGACGGACGGAGCTCTCTTCTACTGAAATGGCACTGACACACAGAAGCTCAGCAGCACTCTCATGTTCTGGCAGCATAAGTTAGTGGCCACTGGAAGAAAGCCCACTCTCCCTCCCTTGGAAGAAGACCCAGAACAACACTTGACCGGCGGTACAATGTACTTGCATCCCGATGTATGTCCGACTGCCTGCCTGCGGCTCCTGCTGCGGACGGAGGGGTGGAAGGAGTAACTAAAGCTTACAGGAGCCTACTTTACACTGATCGCACTTATGTGGCCTGACGCAGGTTCACCTGCAAGCTGCAAATGGCTCGAGCTGCAGTGCGGCACTGCGGCCCACTGGAGTGATGACGGGCTTGTCTCTTGTGTGGAGATGACGGAGGGAGCCTCAAGGGGAGGAGGAGGAGCATGTGATGTGGCCCACTCTGCCGCTTAACTTAACCCTGAGTGGAAGGACCCGGGAAGGACGGAAGGCCCATGACCACTGATTTCAAGCCTCCCTGCCTGTGTCCATCACTCTGCTGGCTGCCATTTGGCACTCAGAAATGAATGAATGAATGAAAAAATGTATATTTATTGTTTCAGAGTTGAAGTCATACTGTACAGTACTAGTGTGCCATCAAAACAAAAGCAAAAGTAATTTTCTAAATTTTTAACTCATAAAAACTTTGAAATCCAATAATTTTCACATCCTAGGTCCAAACACCACGAAACAAAGCCCGTGCACGCCCTCCTCGCCGAGGGCTTTTCGACAGTACCAAACACATCACCAGGGGATGCACAGTCCGGGAGATCTCAACATAGCAAACAAACAAGCAAACTTAAGGTATGGACCAGTGTGCCATGTGCCGTTGCCACAATCAAAACAAAAGTAAAAGTCATTTTCCATTATTTTTTTAATTCACAAAAACTTCAAAATTCATTTACTTTCACATTGTATGTCCAAACGCCACAAAACAAAGCCCATGCACCCCTCCTGGCAAAGAACTTCCCAATGGTACCAAAAACATGACCAATTGACACACAATTCAAAAGATACCTAATTTAGCAGAATTTTGTAATTTTTAAGATCCAAAAATAACTCAAAAATCTATAACTTTCACATTACAGGTCCAAATGCCACAAAACAAAGCCCGTGCATCCCTCCTTGCCGAGGGCTTTCCGACGGTACCAAGCACGAAATCGGAAGATGCACGGTCCAAGAGATCTCAACGTAACAAACAAACAAAACAAAACAAAACAAACAACAAAACTTAAGGTATGGATGTCTAAGGTAACTACGCCTAAAATCAACCATTTAAGCAATTCAGTTGATTTCAGCATAGTTCTCATTACTGTATTGGAATTTTTTTTGTGGGGTCTTGTTCGTAGTCTAAAGGGGATTCTAGATTCTCTGAGAATGCATTTTTTGGACACCGTATGAATAAACTATGAATATTCAAAGTGCTGAAAATAGGTGTTTCTAAAATCGACCCTAGACTCTTATGAATAGTGGGAGTACATTTTAGGCATAAATCTGTAGGGGTTGGTTTTAGAAAGGGGTCAAAATTGGGTGTAATTACCTTAATGCAAGTCATAAAAGTTTCAAATCTTTTGGAGAAAATTTGATATTACTATGAATTTTAACCCCTAAAATACCAAGTTGCGTTTTTTGGCAACATGATGATTTGGGGCAGCTCAATACAAATGGAATTTTTTTTTTCTATGAAATTTTCACACAACATGGGGATGAGGTTTTTCTTTTTTAAGGCCCAACAATTTTCATAACTTTTGACTACATGGTTAAAAAGTTATTGCATGATATGTAGTTTATCTCTCAACTCAGGCAGCCCAGGTAGATCAGAAAAAATCACTTTTTATAGAAACAAAAATTCAAAATTATTTTTTTAGATTTATATATACGTGGAAAGCTTTGAATCATTCCATTTTGATTAATGAGATGAAAGTTTTGAGGAGTTTTAGTTTGCGGGTAGTTATGGATTCTCCACTCTAAGATAAACTTTGAAGTCCTTTATTTTACTCAATTTTCAATATTTTTTGAAAAACAAAAAATCGTAGGATGTAGATTGTTTGTTACTCCATACAACATTACAACTATTGGGATTGGCATTTTTCAATTCCATAACTAAATTCTTAATAATTTTGTATTTTGAATCATTATCTAGTTCTTTCTACTTACTATTTTTTTCCCTATATGTTGTACAATTCCAAATGATCTAAAAAATTTCAAGCGTGTAGCCACTTGCCTTCAAGAATGAATCCACATAAGTACCAACAACATGGACATTTTTCATTAAAATGTGACCTTGTGATTTTCAAAAAAAAGATTTCTACTAATTGAAACGCTAATATCTTGCAATCCACATGGTGGAAAGTTCTAAAATAATTTCTACATCTTTTCAAGCCAATGAACTACAAGATCCAATGGTTAGATGTGTCCAAAAATGTTGTTTTTTTAGAAAATTTGGTACTTGTACTAGAAATGGCAGTTTTGGAGCGTTTTTGGTGAAAACCTAGTCAAAGAACTTTAGGGATTAACAAAAAAAAATGAAAAAATTTCATATCAAATATAGACTGTCCTTGAAAAATATAATTTTTTTAACATATATGTATATTATAATGTAAAACATTGTGGTATAAACCAAAGTTTCCATGTAACTCTCAAATTTAAAAATCAACAAACCATGGTTATAGATCCAAAGTTTATACTGTTGTAAAATATTGAAATTTACAAATTATTGAAATTTTCTGATTGGAGTAGAAAGTATATTTGATAAGCTTCATTTTCATTGTTGAACTCAAATTCAAAAAATATCATTTTTGTGGCTAAAATTCAAATTAAGAATAAATAGCAAGAAATGGATCCCGAAACGGATAATATATACTACAAGGGTGATGTGTGGATTCAACATCTTCTTTAAAAAAGTCAATAATATCATAATGAGGTACTTTGCAATACTTTTTACTGAATTTTTTTTTAAGCAACTTCCAAAAAAACATTGGATGAAAAAACATTTGTTCCATCCTACAGACTCAAGTGAAGTCTACCATCAGACATTTAGTGTCTTGGACATCCTTCTAATAAGGATTAAAGTAAACCAACCTATGATAGGCAAAATGATTGGTTTATTATATTGGCACTGTTGAAATATTTCAAATTTTTTTCCATAAAAAGAAAATGAGAAATATGAAGAGAGTAATTGAATTTTTTTTTTGGATAAAGTGTCAATTGTTATGAATTTTTGAAGTGAGTTCCCCAATTGGCCCCAAAGAGTCTGTAGACTATTCCAAAACCAACAAAAAGCTTATCCATAAGAGTCATCTTATGTCTTAAGCAATTATTAAAATTTCCTAATATAGTCACAATATGAGAGCCCAAAAAAGTCACTTCATGTGATGAATTTACACTCAAAAAGTACACTAAATAGTGAAATTAGGTTGCCTTACTTCAAGAAAATCACTTTACAAGCCAACCAATCAACAAATATGTCTACTGTTTTTTCTGTTTGTACACATAGAGGTTCATGAGTCCCACATGTATAAATTTTTAATTCAAAAAAGTAGTAAATTCTTGTAAAGAAACAATACATATTTATATAGTGTAGAATGTCGAGAAATTAGTGTGGGGCAACCTAAGTTCACTATTTAGTGTAGAAGTTCCTATTCTAGTGCACTATTCACTCCATCAGTATCATCCAAGACATTGACTGTGACCACTAACTCAATCTAATGTAGCCCAAATCTCATTTATTGAAAAAAGTCTAATATGGATTGATCAACACAGCTCCTACATGCTTCTGCATTTCCACTTGGATGAAAGTGCCTATGCCGGTCTGTTAGACTTGGCTAGTAGACCAAAAATGAGATAATATACAAAATCCTTAGCTCTTAAACCTTATAGGTCTGTGAAAAATGTATATTGTAGTTTTAGGGCAAGTTTGATGGACAATAGATAAGAAAATAAATGATGAAAAAAATTGTGTAAAAAAGAGAACCTTGTAAAATAATTCCATTCTTAGCATATGCCAAACTTTATTATTTGAAAAAGATAAATATTTGATAAAGAAATGCAAAAAAGTTCCTTTACTTATATTGTCACTACAAGAGAAAGGAGTGTTTTAGGTGAGTTTTTAAGTATAGTCCTAAACATAAGATCATAAATAATGATCTTTAAGGAGATTTTCAGCAAAATTTTACTAGAAACGTATGTGTTTTTAGTAAAATTTTGCTAAAAATCTCCTTAAAGGTCATTACTTATAGTCTTATGTCTAAGACTATACTGAAAAACTCACTTAAAATACCCCTTTCTCTTGTAGTGTGTTAAATATCACATTTGACTTTTAGAATACAATTAAATTATGTACTAAAATATGGCAAGGCATACCATTGGATCAATATTTCAACAATTAGCAACAACTTTCATTTCAATATCACAAAGTTGTGTGAATAGGTCCAAAATAGCAAAGGGCCTTCATTGTGAAAATTAGTTGCATATAATCTCTTCATACCCTTAACCTTCCTAAATTATCCTTAATCTATTATCAAATTCCTTCTTCTTAAATCTCCATTGTACAATTCCCACAACAACCTAGAAACTCTCATAGCTAGCTTTGACCTAGCATAAATAATGAATTGTCAATCTAAATGTTTTGAAACTTTGCCACAATGTAAATCAATCAGTCAAATACTCACTTATTAATTTTCATATTGATTTGATATACTATCCAATTTTGGTGGACATTTCTTCACTATTGATGTTTTGTCAAGTCATGCCTTCCACACCCTAGTTGTATTTTTTACATAACTCGTGGATTCCATATTCATTGCAACCAAGTTTTTGATACAAGGTAGTAGATAAGTTAAGAAGAGTACCCTCTAAGTTTCATAGCCATATCACAAAAACTCAATAAGATTGAAGCTTTGAAATACACTCTTCTTGGCAACCTTAGATTCCAAATACTTCAATTTTAAAGCTAGCCTTATATCTCCTTCTCCATACACTACAAGAGAAAGGGGTGTTTTAAGTAGTGTCCTAGACATCACGTCTTTTAAGTAAAATTTTACTAAAGCGAAAATCTTTTTAGTAAAATTTTACTTAAAAACTTACTTAAAGACGTTACTTAAAAGACGTGATGTCTAGGACACTACTTAAAACACCCCTTTCTCTTGTAGTGATAATAGTACTAGATATTGAAATTAGTATCATAGCAGATCAACTATTCAAAAACTTAGATCCAAACTTTTTCTTGATCCAACACTTTATAAAAATACAAATTCAAACCCAAAACTCCTCATATCAATGCTTCCTTCAAATAATAAATCACCGACAAATGTACAACTTAACCTCCAAGTGTATCCAACACCTCAAAGCCACCAAGAACCAAGAAAGAGACAAAGGACTAGCTTTTGCTTCTAAGTAGCCAACCACAACCTTAAGAGGCTAGCTGCCGGCTAATCCTAACATCAACCACTGTCAACCAACAACTAACAAGAACTCCCAATACTACACACAAGAAGATGTCCACGTCAACTAATAAACAATTGTGATCATAATATTGCAATTGATGTCATTTAACTTTGAAAGGACATTGAGGCCAAAAAGTGGCCGATGGATGACTTTCAAGATTTTTATAGAAATGAAGAATGCAATTCAAAAATTGAATCATGTTTAGCAAATTATCTTAGTGATAGATTTTTTTATTGACAAATTAAAAAAATTACCTTGGTGAGACTTTTAAAGTTAACCCCTAAAGATACAAGGGGGGGCTTCTTTCTAAAATCTCTTCAATTAACCCCTTAAGGACCAAAGTCCCCTTAGGGGACTTTCGGGATTTCGGGCAGGCTCGTGTGACCTCAAAGTTTGACCTGATTTTTTGAAACTTATTTTGAAGACAGAAAATGTTAGTATCTTTCTAAGAATATAATTTTTTTCCAATCGGTACCCGGGAGCAAAAGTTATGCCACCCTAAGCCAAAAAAGCTATTCACCGGGCAGGGGAAAAAAAAAATGAATTCTTTTATTTTTTATTTTTTTTCTGAAAGATCATGTTTTTGTCTATATTTGAAGCTTTGATTCATTCTATTTGAACTCAGTATGAGAAAGTTATGAGCAATCTTGTTTTCAGGCAATCTAAGTATCTTCTTCAAAAAAACTTCTTTTTCCAACTTCAAATGCTAATATCTTCCAATCCATACGGTCAAACTTCATGAAATTTTTACCACATGATCTGAGACAAGTGAACTACAAGATCCTATGGTTAGATTCTTAAAAAAAATATTTTTTTGGTTTAGAGAGTGATCGCAACAGAAATGCCAGTTTTCAATGGTTTTGGAGCCAGAAAATGCCTTGGTCCTTTAGGGGTTAAATTGTTGTTTCTAAAATTCAATATGTTATAGTTTCTCTAAATGTATATAATTTTTTTTAATTTAGGATCTTGTTTGTGAACTTCAAAGTCACCTCACCCACCTACATTTTCAAAGAATTATATGGCTTTTGAAATATTTGCAATCTAAGTCTAGTTTTTTTCTCTAGGGTTGAATGACTTCAAAAGGTAATATCTCAAAATTTTCACAAAAAGAGATGGTCTTTTTGAGCAAATGCAATTATGAATAGTTTTTTCTAGATTTGGAAAGACTACTCAATGAATTAAATGGACATATTCAAAAAGAGATTTTTCTTGGATTCAAACAATCTGTCATAGAAGGGCAACGATGAAAATTCAATTGGTTGGGCATCTAGAGGTTAACATCTAATCTCTATCATGCTTAAATACAATACTATAGAAGTAGAGTACTCGACCAATTTGTAGGTTTTAACCCCTAACTGTCCAACTGACCATATATGGTCGCTCTGAAATTTAAGGCTCATTTTGGTGTAAGCAGCTAAATTCCTTGATTGTAAAAAAAATTATAGACAATTTTGAATGTTAACTATTGAAAACTTTTGTATTTCAATGAAAAAGGTAAATATTTGATTTTTGAGAGGTCCTCAAAGGCATACATGTACCATTGTAGAAGAGTAAAGCTTCCAAATTTTACTTAATTTTCCAGCTTTAAGCAAAGGTTGCTAATTTCATTTGAATTGAGATCTAAAAAATTGTACTTATCCATTTGCTTTGGAATGGTTCCAATGGAAAGAATAAAGTGTTTTCATGATTTTTACCATTGAAAATTTGAACATTCAACTTTTGATTTGGAATAATTTGCAATTTCTACTTATAAAAAAATTGCATTTCAACAATTGCAAGGTGGATTGTATAATGAGTTTGATAGCTCTTCATTTGAACTTAAGGTTTTTGGAAGTTCATTTTAGTGTGCTAACACAATTTTTAGTTGTTCATGTCACCTCCAATCCCAAAAAACTCTTATATGTAAATATCCCAAACATTGTGGAGAGCAACAACATTACTAAAAATAAAATATGCACATTTCTCTTGTTATAATCTCATAACTCCTATGCAATTTTGCACCCAAAATGGATATGCATACTAATAAGCAAGCTCTTTAAACATCTATATGGCTAGGTTTTGAAAGAAGAAAAAAATTGATTCATTGGGGATAACTATAAGCCCATGTTCTTTTTATTGGAAAAACACACTTGAAAAGGCTTGGGCACTTAGGGATTAAGACATGTATGAAGTGCAATAATGATCTAAATTGGGACTATCATTGGATCTAACTCATTATGAATACAAACTATTGTTAATAGTTTATATCTTGATTTATGCACATTTCATGTCAGATACAAGAAACAACTTATTGCTTTAAGAATTGGTATAGGAGGGTATAAAATCTTATTTTTAAGGTTAAACAATGAAACTTCACTTTTAAGATGGATTGAATTTTTTTGCTTTTGAAACTTAATCATGAAGATCTTGTAATTAGTGAGGATTTTGACTTTGTAGTTTTGAAGGGCATACTTTAGCAAGTTTAATAAAATACTCTTATAGTAAGATTTAGAAAAAAATTATCTACAAAAATATTAGTATCATTTTAGGAAAGGATGTTTTGGGATTTTTTGGGTGAAATTGTCAAGAATTTTAAGAGGTAACGTCATATTTGGTATCATTTAGGAAGGAAAGGGGTAAGAGGGTAAGGTAGCAACATCTAATTGCAATACACATTATTCTCCAACATCTAAAAAATGGCCTTAAATGAACACTTTCACGACTCAAAACCACCACAAGTTTTTGAAAGCAACCAATGAAAGTTGAGACATTTTTGTGCTTCAAGGGTGTTCATTCAAGGAGCGCCTAGTATTGTGTATAGGCTACTCTATGTTCTCAACTTTGAAAATCTGTAAAATATTACTAGTGTTATAAAATTATGAAACCACTTTGGTTGCATTTCTCTTGAGTTTGCAAATAATCTCATCAAACCTTTTTTTTCCCCCCAAAGAGACGGTGACCATTGCATAAAAAAATACAAGTGAACTCATCAAACCTTTTTGATTATTTAACCTTTGAGGTAATGGAATTAGAAAAATGTTGCTTTGAGGTGTTGTTACTTTACTGCAGTTACTTCAAACTGAGTCTTCATTCAATTTCTTCAACAAAGTTCAATTAGACATGACACCTGCATATTATACTGGGAATTTAATTCTTGCTTATGGATAAACAAATGAACAAATAAATGAAGTGTTGAATTTAGAATGATTGAAATATAAAATAATGAGGTAGTTGCATTGTTACATTTCGATGCAAGATCCACAAACAGACAAACAAGGACTACCACTCACAAGAGTATTAATATAAATGTATAAGGTGGAACCATCCATAGTTGATCATTTAAGCAATTTTCAGATAGATCCTAAGGAGTATGAGGCAAGTAAAATTTTTGCTATGTAGAAAGATAGGAAATATTTAGACTGCAAATTTTTCCGGAATTTTATTCCCAAAATTGAAATTATTGTGATTTTTGGAAGCCGAAAAGTTGTCTAGACTAGTAGCCAATATTTAGACTCTTTCAATTCCGATCGTAGAGTAACTACTTTCTCGCTTGCTACTTCCTATTTTCTTGCTCACTACTTTGGAACATGTGTAATAACCTTATTAGTCTCAACTTTGAAAAGGAGAAAAAAATACATTTTAAGCTTTGGTTGGAATTCTATTTGAACCTTGGTTGAAAATAGTTGCAGCCTACAGGTTGGGCATAGCTCCCTGGTCGGGAATGGGTGGTTCTACCTTAGTGATTGTTGATCTTGATCATTTATTGAAGCATTATCATGATTTCTGCTTCCAAATTTCCAACCTCTAGTGCAGTTTAAACCCTCAAAATCCTCATTTTTTGCTACTGGTGTACCTAGTTTTTATTATTAGATTGGTCAAATTTTCATATTTTCTTGTTGGCTAGTGAAAAAAGGTTCCAAAGCACCACAAAAAGTGACATTTTGATACTGTATGCAAAAGTTTTGAAGGGGCTAAATTTTTGGGAAGATGTTCTAAAATTGTTTCTTTTACATATGTACATATTGATTTGGGAGATGTACACAAAGTGATGATGGCGGTTTTAGGGAGGGTGCAATTTGGGGTGTATCCACCTTTTTTCTGTTTAAAGTTGGCCTTGTCTAATGGCTTGATAGCTCAATAATGTATTCCCTTTTAATTAGTTTTTTTTGAGAGAATTTTCACTAAAAAGCGATGCAAATTGTTTTTAGGTAATATTTGGTGAGATATTCTTGCTTTTTCAATGGATGAAATTACAAAATACTACCAAATTGTGGGACAATATTGCTCTCTTTTGGATGAATAATTATTTTTTCATCCATATATTGTAGATATTGTATATTCATTTTCATGGATGTAAATAGCTTCATTGCTCTAGTGAAGATCGCTTTCTGCACTGCCTAAAATAAATGGAAAATTCTTCTCTTTCTTTTGTTTGTCCAGCCTTGGGGCTTGGCTGCTGTGTAACTTAACTGTTGATTTGCAATGGATTTCCATTTGTTTCAAAAAAATAAAAAAATAAATGAAAAATAAATGAAAAGAACAAAACCAAACTGCTTTCAGTAATTCAGTCTTCTTCAGTTTGTCAACCTGAACGTAGTCGACAGTGAGCCGCTGCAGTTGTAATGAAGGCTAGGCTAGTGCACCAAGTTCCAGGCAGACGACTTCCGAATCTAGGCCCTTGAATGCCCCTCCAATACAAAAATGTTCAATACTCTACTATTACATTACATTATGTTCTTATCATTGGCATTATCCGGCCACAACCTTCTCCAAGACTGATCGACCTAAAGGGGCCACTGTTTCTGGGACAGAGCAGAGCTCACCAGCGTGTTTTTTTCTGGCGATTTCCTCTACAGTAAAGCCCTGCGTGCCCTCCCACCAAAGGTGAATTTTGGGAGGGAGCTAGGCGCAGTGGCTTACAGCACTGACAATATCGTCAGAGAAAAAAACGCTGGAGCTCACCATTCACTGCCAAAGCCCATTCGGAAGGCCAGGACTGAGTGCTGTCAGGCAGGAAGGAAGGTGGGCACCCACAGAACTGACTTCCACTTTTGGCTCCTGGGCCTTGTGCCTAACTTAGTGAAATTAGGTTGCTCCACACTAATTTCTTGTCATTCTACACTATATGAATATGTACAGTTACTTTAGAAGGAGTAGTAAAGTAAGAACTATGTGTATGGCATGGATTGGTGTAAGTTACTGATTTGTGACTCGGGATTAGAGAATTGCATGTGCCTCCATCTGGACAAGCATTACTGTAGTCATGAGGTAACTTCTCTGGGGTAAGGCAACCTAATTGTCAAGGCAACCCAATTTCACTATTTAGTGTAGTTACTATTATTAGTCTGGACTAATTTTCATATTTTCTTGTTGGCAAGAGAAAGGAGGTTCCAATGCACCAAAGAACGCGGCATTGGATATGGTATGCAAAAGTTAGGAAGAGTCAATGTTGTTTTTGGTAGAGGTTTTAAAATTGTTTCTTCCACGTACGGTGGAAGCACCCAAAACCATCAATATTAGCTATTCAGCATAGTTGAAGGCACCTTTTTGTAAATATAATATTTTTGTAGTATTAGCAAGTGAAAATGATGAATATTCAAAAAAAAAAAAAGATTTTTGGGATTTGGTATGTGATTTTTATGATTTTTCAAAGTGACGTCTCCTTAGACCACTAGAACTATCACTTAGGTGGACCCTGAACCAAAATCTACAAAAACCAGTAGTTAGCAAATGAGAGTTAGGTTTGTGCCCTTCAAATGCATTAGCGAATTAGAGCTAAGTATTTCAAGGACCCATCAATGGAAAGTCTAGGGATAAATTTAGTAACAGCCTAGAATACAAGAATGGGAATAGGGACGCTAATGGTATTGATATTGAAGATGTACCAAGAGTGATGATGGCGCTTTTGGGTCAGTGGCGCATTTGGATTTGCCCACTTTAATTTGTAAGGTTGGATGATGAGCATTGAAACTGAGGTTGTAACTTTGATGTCAACGGTTGAGAGATTCTCATACATTTGACATTGTTTATTTAGATAAATTGTGCAATTCTAAGTATACATAGGGACACTGATTTGTCCTATTAGTGCGTGTGATAAAAAATATTCCTCCCATGTAGGAAATTATAACTATATGTAAGTTTATTTTGTAACTTGATCTAATAGTGGAAATTAATTTAGTGCATTTTGCTATTTAACCCCAAAGGACCAACATGCC
The DNA here is from genome assembly GCA_951799445.1 of Pseudisothecium myosuroides. Taxonomy (NCBI): domain Eukaryota; kingdom Viridiplantae; phylum Streptophyta; class Bryopsida; order Hypnales; family Lembophyllaceae; genus Pseudisothecium; species Pseudisothecium myosuroides. Next base: position 18,808,532 of record OX637287.1, on the reverse strand, counting down.
TTTTTTGGCAACATATAAATTTTGGGCAGGTACGTGTGACTGGAGATTTGCATATTTTGGGCTGAATTTTTTATAGAAGGTGGGGACGAGGAATATCTTTCATATGCACCAAGTTTCATGACATTTGGAAATACGAGTCAAAAGTTATGGCCTAATATGTTGTTTGTTTCTCAACTCATGCAGTCCGGGCAGATAAAAAAAAATCACTTTTTTCAAAAATAAAAATTTGAAATTAGTTTATTAGATTTATATATATGTGGAAAGCTTTGAATCATTCCATTTTGATCAATGAGTCAAACGTTATGAGGATTTTTAGTTTGCGGGCAATTATGGATTGTCTACTCTAAAATAAACTTTGAAGTCGTTTATTTCACTCAATTTTCAATATTTTTCAAAAAAAATAAAATTGTAGGATATAGATTGTTTATTACAACATTGCAACCATTGGGATTGGCATTTTTCAATTCCATAATTAACTTCTTAACAATTTAGTGTTTTGAACCATTCTCTACTTCTTTCTACTTACTATTTTTTTCCTATATGTTGTACGATTCCAAATAATCTGAAAATTTTCAAACATGTAGCCAACTTGCCCTGAAGAATGAATACAAAGAAGCACAACCATTTTGGAATTTTTTTCATAATAATTTGACCTTGTGAAATGCAGCTACCCGGATTTTCGCAGGGCCAAAAAAGGACTTTTGCCACTTCAAACGCTAATATCTTCCAATCTACACGATGGAAATTTCTAAAAAAATTTCCACATGTTCTCAAACCAGAGTACCACAAGATCCTACGGTTACATGTGTTCAAAATTGATATTTTTCAAAAATTTGGTACTTGTACTAGAAATGGCAGTTTTGGAGCATTTTGGGTGAGAACATAGTCAAGGAACTTTAGGGGTTAAGTAATTGCAATATATCAGTTTTAATTTTTTGGGAGAAATCACAAGTAAAAATGCCAAAAGAGTGGAATTGGGCATATTTAGAAATCATGTACAATCAAGTGGATGAACCAAGTCAACAGACTATAAAATCAACACTTTGAAGGTTTTGAGGAATTAAATTCTTCAAGTCTAGTTCTAACCTTCCCTCCTTGTGACAAGCATATATCTACTTGTGTGACAAACAAAGGTAAAATATCCCATCCAAGTGCCAAAACTTGTATTTTCACTTTAGTCCCCCCAAAACAACTTATTGATTGATTGACAAATTAAAAATGCACACTAAGATAAAAACAACCTATAATAGACATCTACAATTTAATCCATTTCAGGTTCTTTTATATGAGGTATAGAGTTTTCATTATTTGATAAAATTCATTTGCATTTGAATGAAAAGGAATTGCATTAAATTGTTTTAGATTGAATTGGGCCTCAAATGCAACTTCATTAACGAAGGCAAAGATGACTATTTGTTAATCCTTGGGTGATTTTGGCTAATAAATATTTTACATTTGCCCCAACTTATAATGCTTAGTATACATTTTTGACGATTAATGAAATCAAATGTGTGAGCGCCCATTTTGTTACTGTGAACTCAGAGCTTTTTTGTTTTTATTTTCCAAATTTTCATATTATTGTTGAGTTTTATACAGGTTAAAATTCCTAAAAAAAGGTGTTAAACCATAAAAGGAGAAATACTTACAAGTATAATACTTTGTCTATAAGAGCCTAGAATACCTAAAATACTCTAATATCTTGCTTGTAGATAGGTTAGATGCCCTAAAGATAGCAAAAGTCCAAATTGGTAGAATCCATTGTAAATACCTTCCTAAAGTACAAACAACGCCCAAACCTACAAATACATGTGACGAATCTTGGCTAAAATAAAATTCCATAGGTGTAAATTTCCTTTAGGCTTAGATATACTTGTGAGGGACAAAGACTAGAGTTACCAATCATTCTGAAAACTAAATAGAAGTCAAAGAATTCAAACAGCATAAAGAAAAGAGTATCCAAAGATGAAAATAGGTATTATTGAAAAGTAAAAACATGCAAGGAATCCAACATTGATGCAGTCGGCTTGTCAAAAATTCATTCCAATCAAAAGATTTTCAAATTGCCTAATTTTATAGAAGGCAATAAATCATAAGTCTTATTGGAATAAATACGAAATAATCATATAAGCTTGCACTTGATGTGTAGTATCTTCTAGAGGTCAAACATCAAGTTTTAGATTTTTCTAAATAGAAGAATTTTGGATTTTGGAAGGTCAATTACTTAAACCAACCATAATAAATTCTTTAAAAATGCAATAATTGTGGTAAAATTCCAAAAAAATTAGAATAGCATTCTCAACAAATTCAAGGCATTTCAACATCGACAAATACCTGAATGGACAATATTAATTATTTACAAAAAAAATTTAACAAATTTGTGGTGTTGTGCAGAGCCTTGGGAGCATATGACATTCAAGCAAGACAAAGAAAAACCTTTTTTTCTCCTATAATCCCTGTAAATATTATAGGAAAGTCAAAAATCTTGAAAATTACAAATTTCATCATCTAGAATTTTTATACTTCTTTATTTTATCAATTTTGCGACTTTTACAAGTCTGGATGACCTTGGAATAAGGATTGAGGTCTTTCATCTAATTTGGGCCTTCTAAAGCCAATGGTGCAATTTGTTTGTCATTTGGAGTGTTTTTTTTTCAAAACTTAGAAATAATTTCAGCAATAAATTTGATTTATTTTAGTAATAAGTGTTTAGTTCTAAAAAAATACTGGGGTTAAAGAAGATAATAAGTACTTTGAAAAATATATAAAAGGCCACACCTTCTTTCCTCAAACCACCCCTTTTCTTTTGTGCTACCTTGTCACTTAGTCCATTTTAATGGATTTTGGTCAAATTGGCCATTTTTTGCCAATTTGGTGTTTTTAGAGTATTCTTGCTTGTTTTATTGTGGTTTGTAGATCTTGCATTGAAAGACATTGGGGGCCCTTCATAACTTGACTTCTTTCCTTGATGCTAAGTGTATTTTTGTTATTCTAACTATTTGATACTAGCACTAAAAATCCTAGCAAAATCTCAATGATGTTAGTAGGTGGAATTTCTTAGAGCTTCTTTTCTTTTGTTTGTATTAAGTTCACATGATCTCCTTGGTGGGAATTCAATTTCTTTGAGAAATCCGCTAGAGCCTTGAATTGTGAACTTAGTGGTGTTCAAACAAGTTGTTCATTGTCATATATGTGGATATGAAATGCTTAATCCCTATGTTATTGATTCTAAACTAAATTAATGGGTTAACTAGACTCTAAGATAGAATACTCTATCGATATTAATTTGGTTCTAGATAAAGGAGACACTTAACAGATACTAAATTAATGATGATAGAAATAAAGCCTTAACTCAAGGATATAAACTTCTCCATTGGTTTAATTCCCACGGGAACAAAGGAACAAACATAAAGGGACAAATACTAAAGTTTAGTCAAATGGATAGTCCAAAGTCAAAGCTTCTCCACAGTGGCAAAAACTTATAAGAAAAGAAAAAGGAAAAAACAACTTAATATCACACAAAAAACAATGATGCACCATTAGAACAAACAAAGAAAGGGATTAGTGTAATATTCAACAGAATAAGCCAATCTTTGGTTAGTACTAAGACTTTAAAAATGATTCGACTACCAAGTATTTTGACAAAACACATATCAAGTAGGTTAAGGCTCTAGGAGAGTTTTTCCCAAAAGGAATTCCACCTAACGAGCTAGTATACAATTACTACGAAAAGAACATAACCCGCATATCAAAAATTTAATAAACACACTTTTGTAGGTCAAGGCTTTAGAGCGAGAAAAATTCTCCGTAATGGGATTTCTAATACAAAGAAAAAAAATACAAGATCACTATTAAAACTTAAGCAAGCTCTAAAGATTTATAACTAATGGCATCGCAAGAATTTGGCTAAAAACTTCTTAAAATTAGTAGGTGACTCAATAATATAAAAAAATACTACAAATTTTGAAGACTCAACCACCAAAATATAAAACCACAAAGCCAACACTTCAAGGGATCCTCTCTTCCTTCAAAAAGAGCTTCAAGATGTAAGAAAATGAACAAAATGCTCAGAAAACACAAGACAGACGTGAAAGTGGCCAAATTGGCACATAAATACATTAGAAGAAACCCTCCTTTTTGTGATGTTTTTGAAGACATGTCAGTACGTTTTTTTCAATACAAGGCTTGTCGAATGGAATGTCACCTAAAATCTGTCACAACTGACATCACCAAAAACTTCCAAAACTAGAAAAAACACGTTGTGATGTTAGTCATACACAAAGCAGGTGTTCCGAAATGCTCCACGTATATGCCATGTAAATTTCACCTCAATGTGTCATGGGCGGGCAATGACACATGGGATTTTTTCCACCCAACTTGGTAATGATGTGGCACCTGACATAGCATCTAACCTCATGTTGTCTAAGAATTTTAACACTATTTTTAGCAATGACAACTTAGACATTTAGAAGTTTTTGGAGACATTAATTGGTGCATACCATATCCATAGGGAAGGGTTGGCACAAAATAATTACTTAAAAGAAAGTAAAAAAAATGAACAAAAGAAATTATGAAATTCAATAAGAATTTACTATTTCTCATCACGAGAATTTTTAAGGCAAAGTCAAATAATTATTTTATTGACATTTAGTGAGAATGAAGGGTGGACAGGTAATTTTTATATTAAAATCCATTGTCTATCCATGATCATACAAAGGATATGGGATAATTCAAAGATGGGTACTTGATCGCATTGCATCCACTAGAAGAAAACTGCGTTGGAACCCACAAAACCATGTGGGATTGGTTTTGTTGAGTTCCTAGTTTCCAACCCAGATTTTTGCGTTGGAATTCATTTCTGCGTTAGAATTTTGCAGAAATCTGTGTTGGAAACTAGGAACTCAACAAAACCAATCCCACATGGTTTTGTGGATTCCAATGCAATTTTCTTCTAGTGATCTAGATGTTATTTTAGACATGTAGAAGTTGTTTTGGACATGTGGACATTTTTTCAAACATTCTACTTGAACATAATTCTTGCTTTACATATCCCATATGGATTGTCTTACCTCCTACCACCCCACTTGCTTCTCTTTTCATCTATATTGTATATCTGTCTAATTTCTTTTTTTACAAAGCATGCCGCATGGGTACCCTTCCCCTATGCTTTTCACATCTAGTCTGTACTTTATCTCAACCTATAGTAATTTACAGAAATTTATCTGCAATGAAACTAGAACCCCCAACCGACATGGCACTTCCAAGTTTTTTCCAACATTGCAAACAAGACTATGTTTTATTTGATGTCCAAAAAAATATATATATCCCTTGTGTCATCCACCTATTTTGCTCTAACACCCTCATGACTTTCCCAACATCCAACAAAAATCTTCTTCCCACAAGCTCAAAATTTGTGACGCATCGATGTCAATGAAAACAAAACCCGTATCTTCATAACACCACAAAAAGGCGAGTTTTTTTATAGTGACACTAAACGACAAAATGTCGGAAGTTTGACAAAAGAAATTGGGGTGGTTTGTGAGAGGAGAGAGAGACCTTTTACACTCTTCTTTTTCCTCGTTTTAACCTATATATGTTTCTAGAATTAACCACTAATTACCTCTAATTACTAGAAAAAGTCAAACCTATTGCTAGATCCTACTTAATTTTTGGAAAGAAGCTCTAAATGACCAAATTGGTTTCAGAAGGCCCAAATTAGCCTAGAGGACCTCCTACCCCCTACTCCTAGGTCATTTGGGTTTGCATAAACGAGCAAATTGTTATATCAAGGAAACATAAAAATCCCAAATGATAAAATTTGTATTTCCAAAGGAATTTGACTTGCCTAGAGAGTCTAAAAGGATTGTGAAAGTATAGAAAGACTATTTTTTGGCCTCGTTTGGATGCTGCAAGCTCCTGGTATGTCAGTCAACGCGTTAAGTTATTCAAGTTCTACCTAAATTCAAGGAAGCTACCAATTCAGGTACTTGTTAGTATTGGAATGCCTAAAACTTGTTGGGGCGCGTTACTATCACTAAATATTCTATCTTAATTTTTAGTGGAATTTTATTGTAACTTGGATAATTTTTAGGAATTTTTCATTGTTGATTATAGCAATTGACTTTCCACGGAGTCACCTTCTATATTCCGGAACAATCCGAAATTTTTTAGGCAACCCCTAGAAAGTTTCCAAACATTAAATGCAAGCTCATATTCTTATTTTGCACTATTTATAAGAAGGTCTAAATTAATTGCCTCCTTCAAATCCCAATGGAAAGGAAATCGTTTGACTAGAAGAGAATTTTTGACAAATTGATTTTGCCGTTGATATCTTGGTGTTTTTTTATGCTAAAAATATAAATTTTTAATTTTCATTTGTGTCGTGACTGCCGTCCTTCATCCTACTCGAATTACCACCTTGTACTCTTTAAATTTTATTTCTAAAACCTGAATCTATTTTTCTACAATTCTCTTAGTATAGATGATGACTTCTAATCTAACGTACTACAAATATATCTAAGTCTAAAAAAACTCTCTAATGTGAACTACTAACTTTTTGTTTGGTGTGGGCGCTAGATTACCCACCCTTGGTAATAGAGCGAACACCGACCAGGTTCTATGCCTTTATCCACTTTTTTAATATATGGGGGTGTTGTGAGCGCGGTCCACTGTGCCTTCCAAGCAATGAATCTTTTTTGCTAACGTTTCCTAAGGGTCGTGGATGGCAGCGAATAATTAGTAATGCATGTAGTAACTCACAAGTTAACTGCAATGTTCAGAGTGATGGTGAAATCTTGACTCTCTAACTATCTATCCTATGTCGAGGGTAGACTGGGTAGTTGGCGTCATTTCTAACGTCCCTAACTACGTAAAAAGGGGAACCCCTATGTTCCTTCCATGAACCTCTAAGACTATTGTGGGGTTTTAAGACTCCACCTAGAAGTTCTACTTCTAAAGACTAATTCTACAGTTCAACTCTTACTCTAATTTTCGACCTCTAAATGAAACTCTAGATTTTTACTCTTTTAACTTGGTTTTAACTATTAACTACCGACTTTTGACCCTAGGTTTTTACTCCTAATTTAACTCTGAAATTTATCCTCGGAATTTAACTCTAGGTTTAACTTTTAACTCTAAGTTTTTACTTCTAAATCAACTTCAACTCCTAACTTCCAAGTTTTAACCTTATAGGGTAATTCTAAGTTTCACTTTTAATTCTATGTTTTTATTTCTAAACTACTCTAAGATTTACCCTCTAAAGTTAACTTAAACTTTTCACTTTTTATTGTAGATTTTTACTCCTAATTTAACTCTAGGTTTTTGACTTTTAACTCTAAATTTTTACTTCTAAAATTAATTCCCAATCTTAACCTCCAGGTTTAACTCTACGTTTTCGCTTTGACTCTAGATTTTTCTACTTCCAACTAACTCTAAAATTTAACTTCTACCTCTAAGTTTTAACTTCTACTTTTAGCTTTTGACTCTAACCTTTTACTCCCCAATTGACTCTAAAATTTAACCTTTAAATTTAATCTAAACTTTTGACTTTTGACTTTTGACTTCTACTTCCAAATTTAATCCTATCGTTTTAATCCTGGATTAACTCTAAATGTTACCCTCCTAAATTTAATTCCAACTTTTAACTCTAGGGTTTTGACTTCTAATTTTAACTCTATTCCTAACTCGACAATCTACTTCCTAAGTGGATTCTACTTTTGACTTCTATTTCCTACTCTACTTTTTACCTCCCAAAGTTAACTCCAAATTTCGACTTTTGAATTTTACTTCCCTAATTAAAATCTTAATTTAACTCTAGGTTTTTAAACCGTTATTTGATCTTAAATTTTAATCCTAAATCCTCCTTCTAATCTAATCCTAATTTCCGTCCATTGTTCCTTGTGGATCAAATTTAATTAAAATTCCTCCATTCTACCCCCTACCGCTTAACTTAGCCTAACGCGGTCAGTTTACGGTCAAATCTTAATTATAAGATGTTTTTGGAAACCCCTATCACTAATCTATAACTTTTTGAATCTAAACTTCTAATTTGCACTAATCTCGGGTGCTAATCACGCTCTAAGGGCTGATTAGGAAAATAAATGCTAATTAGGGAGAAACATCAAAGATTAAAGCAAAAACTCACCTCTTCACTACCGGTGTCGGAAATAACTTCGTCCACGTCCACGTGTACATCCTCACGCTCCATGGTAGTCTTTGGCTTTATTTTGAATTTTTTCCGAGCTCACCGCTTATTGAGAAAATATTACAATTTTTGATGATCTAAACTCCCTCTTTCCCTTCCTCCTTTCTTTCTTTCTTCCCCTCTTTTCTACACTAACACTATTCCACCTAAGCTTTTATGAGTCTTACACTATGGTTTCAAACTACGAGGAGGGTTTAAATGTTCTTCCTACCCTCTTACGCAACCTTGCTTTGTGTCATCCTAATCCTCCTCCCAATGGTTGCAAGGAGTTCTTCTAGATTTCCTACCTAATCTCCTAACTAGGCACTATTCATCGTCTCTCTCCTTTCCACTCCTATAACACATCCTTCTCCCTAATTTCCTTCCATTGTGTGTAGGTGTGAGTGGTGATGCAGGTTGGATCGAATGTTTTTTGTGCAGGTGGCGCGTGGAATGACAACCTCTATTTCTCCCCCCCCCTTTCTCTTGTGTTTTTGAAGTTCCAATTTGAGTTTTTCCCTCTCCCCAACTGGATTCCAAAATTTCAGACTTTAAAAGGAAAAAATTAAAAAAAAGGTGGTTGGGTCCCCGCAGGGCATCGTCCCGTTTACTTCTGGAAGTCTAGAAGTTTAGTATTTCAGTCCAGCCAAGTTGACTAGCTCGATGCTGATGTTTAGTTCAGTCAAGCTGACTTAGCCCGATGCTGATGTTAGTTCAGTCAAGCTGACTGCCCGATGCTGTATGCTGGCTGTATGGCTGGCTGCCGGTCCGGTATGCTGCTGTATGCTGGCCTGTATGCTGGCTGTATGCTCGCCGGTATACTGGTCCGGTAGGCTGGCTGTATGCTGGTCCGGGTTACTAGCTGCCCTTCCCAAAAATCCACACAACCGGGTTCCCTTAGAGGAGCCCACTAACACAACTTAAATTGGATTTTTCGTAGGGGGTTAGGGCCAGGATCGAAGCTTCGCCGTCCGGGGAGTTAGGCCCCAAATTTTTAGAACGGTCACTTAAGCTAAGTGCTACGGGATGGTCACTCTCTTCCTAGAAACTCGTGACCAATCTTGGAAGCTAAACTCTGGACTTTTCCAAGAAGGTCTTGGAAACTAGACTTTGGAATCTAAGGCTATGGAGGTTCAAGGCTCTGCCGTAAAATTGGTTTTAACACCAACTTTAGGACTTGTAACACTCCACGGGTTCAAAGCTCCGCCGTCTAAGACTATTTTGACACACACTATAGGACTTGACGTGGTCACTAGTTCAAAGCTTCGCCGCCGTGGGGGGGTTTCACACAACAAGGGGAATATTAGAAGAAGGTAGAAAAGACAGACTTGAGAAACACACGTGACAAAGCCAAAGCTTCGCCGTCCCGGGGGGGGTCCACACAACAAGGGGAATATTAGAAGAAGGTAGAAAAGACAATTTTAAGGAACACACGTGACAAAGCCAAAGCTTCGCCGTCCCGAGGGGGGGTCCACACAACAAGGGGAAGATTAGAAGAGGATGAGAATACACAAGTGAGGAAAAACAACACGGTTAGGACACGTAAAGACACACAACTTCACAAGCTAAAGGCCCCCCAAAGCGGCATCGCCAAGGTACGGTGGGGGGTGACTTTAGGATTAGGACAAGACACCAAAAGACTCCTAAACTCACAAGTTAGATCACAAAGGAACTACAAGAGAGAAATGAGGACTCTTAACTCGTAACAAAGGTACAACAACGTATGAGAAGTACACAAGGCAAGATAGAAGGACCCCCTAAGGACCTTCAAAGCTTGAGATCTAGCAACAATGGAGCAAAAAGTGCTCCAAAAACACCGTAGAGGTTTTTGGCTTCAAATGCCAAAATATCCAAAGCAAATTGGACCCACGGACCCAAACAAAAGTGAGGGGGTTTCTAGAGAGAGAAATGGGGCCCTTATATAGGTTTCCCAAGGGCTCACCCCTCTCTCTAAAGCTCTAAGGTAACCTTATCAACGGGGATTTTCATCCTCATCCTCAAAGATTTTCATCCTACATCCTAAATTTCTACTTCTACCATCTATGCTGGACCAACATCCTAACTTTTGGAGATTAGCTTCAATCGCCGAACGGATTGCGCCGTAGGATCCAGATCGCCGTGTTTAGTCCTGAATCCTCCTACCCCCCGTACCGAGGCCAAAAACCCATCGTAGGCTAATTTAGTTTAAAAACCAAATCGTGGTAAAATCCTAGATCTTGGGGGTCTCCTATTTTGAGAAATGTGAATAGCCTAGGGTCTCCGGTAGGTGCGAGAGAGTCGGGAAGGACTTTTGGTTGACTTCGTTTCGCCATCGTATGGGCCCGGGATGCCGGTCAACGTGGCGGAGACCCCGCCACGTGGTTAATTCCCGAGGAATCACGCCGGTTCGGGTACTTGCCGCTATCGGAATGTCGTGAAACTTCACGGAGCGCATTATTAACATAAAACAAGCTAGTCTAATTTTTAGTGAGATTTTATTGTAACCTGGGTAATTTCCATGAAATTCCCGTTGGAGGTTAGGAGGGTTGACCACCCGGAAAAGGTTCTTCTGCAAGTGGGAAGATGTCGGGATTTTTCACGTGACCTCTCAGGGAGTCGCATGAAAGACGTGCGGGTGTGTTTCCATACTTGGCACGATTGGTCAATGGAGATTTAAACTGGCCATCTCCTTGAATTAGCGATGGTGCGGGAATCTTCTGCAGGTGGAGGAATCTTGGCGAACCGATTTCGCCGTTGGACTCCTGGCATGGGATTCACCTTGGAACACCATCTCTGGGCTATAGATTCCTCCACGGGCCCGGTCTTGCGTGAGTGGCTCTTGCATGCTAATAATCGGGATTTTGGGAATTCGTCGATCTAATGGGGAATTCTAAATCTAACTCTAGGACTCGACCTAGTAGCCTCACTGTGGATCCCTCGGACCGACCTAGCCATGAATCGCCACATTCATGGTGGGATTTAGCCCTTTTGAGACTGTGTGACTCGAATCCTCCAAATCTAACCTTTTCGTTATTTCTATACTATTTTTAGGCAAGGTTTGGGGGATTCTAAGTAAAAAAACACAAATCTAGACCAAATACTATAATGGGTATGACACAACCCTATTTCGGTTCTACACTCTTTTTATGGGTTTTTGTATACTTTTATCAACTTAAAATTGCAAATTTCCAAAAAAATAATTCTACGAGTCCCAAGTGACAAATTGGGAGCTCACATTTGGCAAAAGCTTGTTATGTGCACTTGTAGATGCAGTCCAATCTCTAACATGAATCTTGCAATCATTAGGCTTGGCTATCTCTCAGACCCTTAAACATCTCTCAGACACCTAATTGACCTTTCAAACATTGAATCAAACCCTAGAAATAGAGAATTAGAGTTGTTTAGGCACTACAAGCTTTTAGAGTCAGAGACCACCGTATTAATAGGGATTTCTACCAATTATAGTTCAAATATTTTTTTTATAATTTTTCTACTATAATTTCTACTAAAACTAAGCAAAAGCATCCTTTAGACCTAAATGACTACTTAGAGGCTCACAATGTGTTGGAAGTTGACTCTAAATAAGTGCTTAAACATATTATTTTGCTTCATTTTTATTTCCAAATTTCAAATTTAAAGTAGGAGTTAGATGCTCAAATTATACCTTTTAGAAAAAATTTAAATCATATATTTAGATTTGGATCTTTGTAGACAATCTTTAGAGCTTTCTAGAATCATATCATACTTGAAAATTAAACAAAAATTGCGAAAGGTAAGCTAAAATGAAGTTTAGTATTTAAATAAAGAAGGTATTTTGAATGAAAATATGCTAGAAATAATCCAAATCAAGTAAAATTTGAATCTTAGAAATTAGATAAAAGTAAAAATTCAAAAACAAAACCAAAAGTTAATTTGAAATTTTAGGTCAGTAGAAAACACCAAATAAAGTTTTAAATGGCCAAATAGGACTAAATTTCATTTGTCTATAATTTTTTATAGAATAATCTAAACTCAAAAAGTATTTTAACTTTCTAGAAAGATAAGTCTATGCTTTAAAATTTAAAATCATAAAACATCAAAAACAACAAGTCAAAAATACAAGTTTAGGTTGCATTAAGTAGAACAATATTCACATTAAACTTTCAAGTCATACCAAAAACTTAGACTCAGATTTACAACCATAAAAATTAAACTTAGAATTTTATAGATTTATATTACACTAAAAAATTAGTTAAAAATTGAAGAAGATAAGAAGGGATAAAGTTTGGTGTTTAGGAAATTTAGTTTTGGATGAAAACCACCAAAGTTCATCCAATTCAGATTTTTTTAAAAGCTTAGAAGCTCACATTCAAGGAAATAGAATCCAAAAGTAAAAGTGAAAGCTAATTTTAGCTTCAAAGTTAGGAGAAATTGATGGATGAAGTATTGAAAATGAATGGGTAGGAAAATTTCATTTGCCCATAACTCTTGTTAGGAATGTCCAATTTGAAAGTTTTTTACCATTTTGGAATGGATAGAATATGATCTACATTCTAGACTTATTAAAACTTGATTTTAGACAACTTAATTTTTAATCCCTAAAGGACCGAGGCACATTTTGGGCAAAAATTGTCAAAAATTGTCACTTTTTAGGGCAACAAGAAAAAAATAAAAAGTTTTTTTTTCAAAATTCAACCATACAAATTTGTGTAAGACTTCTCTAGGAATGTGTGGAATTTTTTTCAGAAACCTAAAACTACATGGATTGAAAGATTATAACGTTTGAAGTTAGGAATTTTTTTCCCCAACCTTGTCCGATAGGGCCAACAAATTTTAACTCCTAGAATGAGATTTCTACACTACACTTGGTTATTTTTTTTTACATTTGCATCTTATGTAAATTACATACCTGCCAAATTTCAAAAGTTGATGAGCATTTTTGCAAAAGATTCTCCAAAGATTTTCAAATTGCCCAAGCTGCCCCAAAAGTGCAGGGTAGCATAACTTTTGATCTGGGTACCCGATCGGAAAAAAAATTAGATTTTTAGCAAGGAGGTACATATTCACAATTTGAATCCAAATTTCATGAAGATCCGACCAAAAATGACTTCGTAGGAACCTACCTGAGATTTTTTGCGTATGCTAAATGGACACTTGGTCCATTAGAAGTGAAGTCCCATAACATTCAAGAGCCTGAAGTAGGACTACCCTTCCCCCAACAAAATGATGTAGAATGTTCCACATCACTTTATTTTTTGAATGATATGATGTGAAATGTTCCACATTCCATCAATACTAAAAGGCTAAATGTTAAAAATGTCAAAAAATTGAATAGAAATTAGGTAAATTGCAACTATACAGTGCGGGTTTGTAATAGCAAAGTATATTAATGAACTACCACCACACTAAAAACTATATTTAGTGTTAGCAACACTATTTACGAACCATGACACTAAATATCATTAAGCCTACTAAAGTAAGTAACATTAAATGTAATTTCTAACACTAAATATACTCTATGGTAAATCTGAAATCCAAAAATGTTTACATTCAGTGTTAGAACATATTAAAAAAATGAATTTGCAAAGGAAAAGATTGAAGACAAGGAAAATGATGGAAGGAGTAGAAAATGTGAAAAATATTTGTAATGAAGGAAGTCTTTGAATATCAAATAAGAAAAAATAAATTCATATTTAGATATAATAAAAAAAATACAGATTTCATACTTAGGCTGGAACTTGTTGGCCTTGGAAGTATGGTTCATGCTTGGCTATAATTTCCTGCAGATGTGGAAAGAGTTGATTGACACTCCAAGTGCCATCAACACTCAAAGCCATACCTGATCTAATCATAGCTTTCCTAGCATATGACATATTATCACAATCTACCTCTTTATTCACATTTTCAACGCTATCTGCAGCTAGGCGTAGGAAAAATGTTTTTCCCGAGTTTGTGAGTTTTCCTGACCACTACCCATCAGCTCAAGGAGTATTTTGCCAAGCATTGCTTGCAATGAGCTCAACCTTCTTCGCTTCCCATCGCTTGGTCCAAGCGTCCTTGACCTTGGAGATGATAAATGTGTCTGCTGGTTGACACAAATGTGTCGAACAAGGTGGTAAATACCTAAAATTGGCCTGTTTTGCTTCCAAAACAGCCGTTAAGCTTGGGGTCATATTATAGCCGGCACAATTGTCAACCCAAATGACTTTTGTGCAGCCATGAACATCGGCTTGGAAGGCTCGGGGTTCAACAAAGAATTCAGCAAAAAGGGCTTGGTCCATCCAGCCCTTAGGTCTGGTTTTGTAGCATACCCCTAGAATATTGTCTTCTAGGCCCCGAATAGGGTAATTGCTGTTGGAATTGGTAAAAATGAGCATGGGGGCTTCAATTATAGATCGACGCCCTCCAGAGATTCTAATGACCATGGTCATAGAATCTCCATTGGAAACCACTTCGGCGTACTTGACACTGTTGTCTCCCCTAAATCCCAACGTTCGACCATTGTCTAAATTCACGACAAAATTGGTTTCGTCAATGTTTTCCATCAGATTTTCATCAAAAACATTGGTTGGAACCCCCTATGCAGCACACCTAGATGGTCAGTTGTTGCCATTTCGATTTGTAGTTCCTTCTTGGGACTACAAGTCAAACGTCCACGTTGTGACAACAACACAATGTTGTGCACATGCATAAATTGTTGAACCCAACTTGGGGTCAACTTTGACGTGAGTAGGACATTGTCCTTGGGATCACGAGATTGGGTTGTATATGGAGAGGTAGGATCCATCAAGATCGACATAGCTAATTCAATGAGCAATCTGGATGAGAATTTGACTCTAGCTTTTTTAAATCGATCAAATGCATTCAGGAGCTGAGGGTAGATCCAAAGTACTCATTGAGATCGCTTGACACCACGACCTGGACTTGCCTTTGTGTGGAGTTGTTTTCGCCCTCCCATCCGGTTCCTAGTGCATGAAATTGGTGGAGATGCTATATCTGCTTCTCCTTCATTGCAAAATTGTTGACGTTGAGCCCACCAACGAGAAGCCCGGACAAGGTTGGCACTCCTTTGAGCACAAAAATGCTCTGGAAACGCAGTAACTGTGGGGATGTAGAGCCCGCGGATGCCATGCGCGATTTCATCTTGAACCATCCAGGTGATGATGCGCTTGTGGACAGCAATGGTGGAAACCTGTTGCAAGCGTCGAGGTGTGGAATTTTCTGGGAGGGCAGTCATGACGGAATTCCTGCAGTGCCAAGCTAGAGTAAAAAAAAAAAAAAACGACGGGTCAAAATCGAGCCATTGAACCTGTGAAATCGAGTTGCAGTCGGGCACAGGAAGCGGCGGGAACGTGCGGAGTATAACCACACACACACAAAAAAAACTCCTTCACTTGTTGGATCGCGAGGAGGAGAGCAATGGCGGAAGGGAAGAGAGACCAAGTTGGGAATGAGGATCGTGTGGGAGGGGACAATGCGACGGGCAAGAGAAGCAAACAAAGTCCGATCGCAAGGGAAGACCAGGGAAGGGGAAGGCAGAAGGGAAGAGAAGGCGAAGGCGGCGCATTCAAGTCTAACACTACACTAATTACTCCAAAGTTCAGATTTAGTGTTGGGTGGGGTAGGCTGGTAAAAACACTAAATGCAGTCCAACACTAAATATAGTTTTTAGTGTAGTGATGAACAAAACTCCAAATAAGATACGCTGAATAAACTTGTCATGGCTAGATTTAGTTATTTATTCCCTAAAAGACTAGCCTGCTATTTTTAGCAACATAGAAATTTGTCAGGTACGTGTGATTGGAGTTTTTTAATATTTTAGGCTGAAATTTTAATAGAATGTGGGGATGAGTAATATCTTTCATATGCACTAAATTTCATGACATTTGGAAATAGGAGTCAAAAGTTATGACCAAATATGTTGTTTGTTTTTCAACTTGGGCAGTCCAAGCAAATGAGAAAAAATCACTTTTTTCCAAAATAAAAATTTGAAATTGATTTATAAGATTCATATATACATGGAAAGCTTTGAATCATTCTATTTCAATTGATGAGTCAAAAGTTATGAGGGGTTTTGTTTCCAAGCAATTATAGATTCTCTACTCTAAAATAAACTTTGAAGTCCTTTATTTCACTCAATTTTCAATATTTTTTGAAAAAAATAAATCATAGGATGTAGATTGTTTATAACAACATTACAACCATTGTAATTGACATTTTTCAATTCCATAATTAAATTCTTAACATTTTTGTATTTTGAATCATCCTCTACTTCTTTCTAATTACTATTTATTTTCCTATATGTTGGATAATTCCAAATGATTTGAAAATTTTTAAGCATGTAGCCGACTTGTTTAGGAAAAAAAATCAAAGAAGCACCGCCATTTTGGACATTTTTTCATATAAATGTTACCCATATGGGATTTTGAAATTAGAATGCAAGACATTAAATCACTCATACTATCAATTTCTCACTGGCCAATTTCTTCTAAATTAAAACTGGTGCCGACTAAATTGCTAGATTCATGTAATGAAACTCAATTCCAACACTTGACTGCCAGATCAAACCTTCACATATGGTACCTGAACAAAAAATAATATTTTGTGAAGTGCATCTACCCTAGTTTTTATAGGGAGAAAAAAGGATTATTGCCAATTCAAATGCTAATATCTTCTAATCCGCACAGTGGAAAATTTTGAAATTTTTTCCACATCTTCTAGAACTAGCATAATATAAGATCCTACGGTTTTATGTGTCTAAAAATGTATTTTTTCTAAAATTTGGTACTTGTACTAGAAATGGCAGTTTTGGAGCGTTTTGGGTGAAAACATAGTCGAGGAACTTTAGGGGTTAAGCACATTATAGTACACTAACATGAAGAAGGAAATGGCCTCCAAGAAGAAGTTGTCAAAATCGTAGATGAATTTTGTAGAGGACGCCTAAATCCGACAAAAGGCAGACTTTCTTTAAGCTACTGAATGTTATGCACAATTTTGGCTTAAGCTAGCCTCAAACCACCAAAATCGCTAATTTTTGCACTCTATTTTTGTTTCTTTTGAAATTTGAAATACTTAGAGCAATTAGAATATTTGTCTATTGCTTGAAAAGCTAATTGGACAATGCTTAGTCATCCATTTTAGGATCCGATTGATAAAGTACAAAAAACTTGGTTGTGCATGCTTTATCCCAAGGGTATAGATAAAACGCTTTTATTTAGGACTAAATGTGCCGATAATATCATGAAAAATAAAAAATTATATTTTTCTTGAAATTTTGCATCACTTGTCATTAGTGATTTTATTAAGAAGTTCAAAGTGAGTACAAGTAGTCAAGGGTACTACTAAATGTCACTATAAGAAATCCATGTTTTATATGATATTTTATAATTTTTTGCAGACGGATTTTAAGTGACGTCATATAAAACATGGATTTTTTATAGTCTTATAGTCTTATAGTGTGTGTAGTACCAAAAGAGACTTGCAAGGAATCTTTTAGCATCTTTTAACATGACAACCAAAAATGAGGGTTGTAAAGGCCTATACAATGCATATTTGAAATAACTAATGACAAAGACGACCATTATGAGTACACAAGCCTCAACTAGAATGATAAAAGTAACAATCATAAAGCTCACAAGATAAAAAAAATGCGATTGAATTCTTAAACCTGAGAAAGTCAATATACTAAAGAAAGGGATAAACATCAAAATTGAAGAAGGAAATCCATTACAATCTGAATATAATTGTATAAGAAAGAAAAATTCTATCATAAACAAAGATAAGGGGATATACTGAAGAGAGGGGAATTTTTTGTTGTGGCCACCAATGGGATGCGCAGTTCGACAAAGGAAAGCCGGAATAGAAGCTAACAATAAGTTGGTTGGAGAATTGTAGGAGTGAGGCACAACATTTGTAAATGGAAAAAACATCACTTGAATTGATACAACAATAGAGGTAATTTTAGATAGTTGGATACATTGAAAGAAAGAGGAAAGAGTTTGGGAAATGAATAAATGTTATTAACAGTGAAGCACTAACAACAACAAAAACGCAACAGTGAGAAAAATTGCAATACAAGTAATAGAAGTAGAGACCATAAGCGATGTTAGAGCGGCATAAAACAAGAGGTGGATAGTGGCAGAAAGCAAAGGTGGAAAGAGAGCGTCAAAGGAGGAGAGAACCACAACAAAGGGCGCAACAATAACAACTACAAGATTGAGGAAGAATTCGGTAATGATGTTGGAGATACAAATTTAGGAAGGGTTTGAATGAGGGTTGTAAAAGGGGAAAGCCAAAGCAAATCAAAAGGCCATTATCGGGAATCACAACTCTATACAATAAGTGGGAAGGAATGGCAACCCACACATATACCACTAGCAGCACAGAATACCTAACCTAAATAAGCGTAGTAAGGATTGTTTAAACAAATTTCAATTTTATAAGTAGTAAGCGAGATTTTTAAAAAAGAAAAAACTAACTAAGGGCAAAAGATTAAATCTTTAGCAAAGCCCCAAGTAATTTGAAAACAAAGAGAAGGAAAAAATTGTAACAAAGATTTTGCAAATGTCCAAAACAAGGTATACTACACACATACAAATTCAGAGACAACACGGGTAGAATGTAGAAGCAACAACCTTATAGGCCATTGCCGGAAGAATGGCCGGACGCTCCCCCTGCTTCATCTAGGGCAACAAATGAAACCTAAATTCTACAGAGCGGAGCAAGTAGGGTTTAGGCTTGTAGCGGAGCGCCGCTAGGCGCGTAGCTACAGTCCTCCTAGGATTTACTCAAGGGGCTTAGGGGTTGATTGGCCAAGTCTATTGGTTTTATTATTAAAAAAATGTGAAAAAATGGATGGGTTGGATGTCGTTGGCTCATTGGACAGAGAGGTAGGGTAAGAAGCACTCACCCGGTCATTCTACTCGCAATGGCTGGTGAGGTTGTCGCTGCTACATGTGTCCCAACAACACAAAACAACAAAGATGATTATTTCAATCATTTTTATAAAATCATTCATAGATATTATAGACTCGATGCCTTTACCAAAAAAATTGGAATAAAAGGAAAGTGGTAGGTAAAAGAGGATTATGTTTAAATGAATCACTTCAACAAGCAATTTTAGCCATAAACGATGGCCACAAGTTTAAGCATATTAGTGACTTTTATAAGATTCTTAGAACAAACATAATAAAATATGCAAATCATAAGAAGAAGTCAAAGAAAAATGGTAGATAAAAAATAATTATCAAAGCGGAAGAAAATGTCCTTGTTGATTATCTTGACAACACAGTAGCTTGAAGTCATTCAATAATTTATGTGATCACAAAATGAAAATGGTACAAATAATGCAAAGAACAATAAATTCTTTTACAAATTGTTTTTTAAGCCATAGTAATCATAAAGCCTTAAATAATTCTAAAATAGACATAATGAGTTAAGCCTATGTGAATGTTAAAGTTTAGAAGTAAATTGAGTCATTTTTCTATATTTTGAAAATATGAATAGCATCAATGACTATCTAATATATTTTATGAGTTGAACTAATATTCTCTACATCAAAATTTGGAATATGGATGAAAATTGGGCACAAGCTAAAAAAAAGGAACAAAGTACTAGCAAAGAGAGAGTCTAGAGTTGTTCATTGTTTAATTGCAAATGAGAGAGAATCTCTTAATACTCTATCAGTTGTAGATGCTAAAGGAGAGATCATTTTTAATTTTTATTTATTTAAAAAAAATTAAAAATGAGAGACTACTACGAACTTTGTGAAACTAAATTAATTGTGGGGATGCAACCAAATGCTTGGATGACATTTTTCCTACTCTTTCAATGAATAGATCATTTTATTACAAACATTGCAAAGAAATGAAGCATGAGTACAACTCAGAGATCCCTGATTATTCTAGATGGTCATAATTTATATGTTACTTTAGATGTAATTAACAAAGCAAAAGCAGTTGGTTTAGATGTTTGTTCATTATACTTTCATACCGCCCATGATGTAGCTATTTTAAATGATTTAAAACACCCTTCAAGGTTACAAGCCACCACATTGGCTTACAAATTTATTTAATTTAGGTAAAATTGCAAATTAAAAATTATTAATTGGACGAATTTAAGCTATTAATATTGATGAGTTAATGGATTTTAAATAGGTAGGAATGGGAATTTTATAACAATGATGTGAACTTTGGAATTGCAATTATGCAAAAATCATGAGAATTTTTTAAAAAATGAGAAATTTGAAATAAAAATCATTAATTTAATTAAGGTAGGCAAATGATCAATTTTAGAAAAACCAAAGGCAAAATATTACATGAAATAAATTGTATAAATAATGAATTAGAAATGAAAAATACAAAATTAATTAGTAGAAGTTGAACAACTATTAGAATACTAACATTGTAAAAAACACTTTAAAATAGGAAAAAATATATGTAATAGTGAGATTCACAATAAAGTAGCACATTTTACAATAAATTAGTGCAATTTTCCTCAATTTACTGTACTTTTCAGCAAAATTAGCTAAAGGATGAAATTTTAATGGATGAATCTTCAAACTAACAGCTCTTTGGGTAGGAAATTAGGTTTAGAAGCTTTTTTATTTATTTTTCTCTCTTAACTTGGAGTATGTCTGTTTTATAGAAAAAATAATTAAAGTTTGTAATGGAAAATGAACTAAAAAAACATTAGGAAGGTTAGTGAAATGGATTAGGTTGAAAGAACAAACATTTCTTGAATAGGTTTTTTCTATATGATTGGTGGGAAAATAAAAAAGTGGTTAGGGTAGAGCTTTTGGATGTAAATAATGGGGGCTGTTTTTATACTTAGCGTGTGGTGAGATTAGAGCAGGGTGTGATAAGAAAGCCTAGAGAAAAAGTGTCAGGATTTTGGAATGGCAAGAAACTCTCTAATTACACTGCAGTGAAAACAAATTCAAATCGAAGTCACAACCGGCAGTCAATTTACTAGTCTTAAGTGGAAAGATTAGGGCAAGCAATCAAAGAAAGCAAGAGGAAGACCAAAATTGAGGAAAGCAAGAAGCTAGCAATATGAAGGAATTTTGCTAGGTCCAACAGACTTTGGGATTACAAGAAACCACCATATGAGGAGAGTGGTAGAGCAATTGGCAATTGGCACCTTGATCATTATAAAAAAGAATGAGATTACAAGCACGGGGGATAATTACAAGCTGTTGACTCCAAACAAAGAAGACCATCTAAAATCTTAGGAAGGAAAAAATAACAAAAATAACAAGAATTGGTATTAAGTATCGCCTATGTGAAGATAGATGCCTCCACATTGAATATAATAGAGGTTGGTATGAGTTATGCTACAACAGAAACAACAATTTTTACGACTGCTCATATGTATGACTAAATGAATCGCGGGCATTGGCAGTCAGAAACGTAAAACATGTTTTTTTGTGAACTGCTACAATTTGCACAACGCTTTCATTAGCAGTAACTGGAGGTCTACCTGAATTATTAAGTCCTAAACCAATCGCTCGTATATGACCATGTGATGGATGTAGCCATGGCTTTTTTTTCTGGCAAAATTTTGCCAAATTCTATCAAATCTGGCCACTGAGGCTCTGTCTCTCCAAAAACTGGCATGTGCAGTGAAGCCACAGGGAAGGACACGGGTAAAAAAAAGCCTTGGATGTAGCAATTTACAACTGATTTAATAAATAAAATAAAATTCTATGCCACCATTTGTGACTCTGAACTTGAGAAGAATAAACACCTCTCATTTGATATGTCACCATTTGTAACTCCGAACTTGAAAGTGATAAGTACCTCTCATTTGATATGTTTCATCAATATACCTCATGAATTTTGTGTACCCTTTGTGTATTAGAGATGTAACAATGTCCATCTTTTCATCACAAACTTTGCAAGGAATTGTAGGCCAATCTTTACCAAGTTGTAGTAGAGGTGTGAAAATGAAGACAACAACAAAACAACTTTTCAATCTGTCCAGACAACGTAATAAATTTCTCTATTGCAGTGCATATACCAAGCAATCGTGCCTTGCGGCTCTTTGATAAAATTTTACTTATGTGCTTAGCCTTTCGGTAGATTCACACAGTTTTGTTTCACTATGTGAGCACTAGACTTCATTATTTGTGCTCAATTATGATTTTTTGTTTTTACAAAGCATCTTAGAGGGAAATTCAAAAGTAAATTAGGTGTTTTTAGGTATTTTAGTGTTAAAGAATTGGTAGTTCTAATGGTTAGTAATGACTCTTGAGCCAAATATATGTAAATTTTATAAAAATGTGGCTTTAGAGGTAGGTTAGGGGGATATAAGTTCTTGGCTAAAAGCTTTAGGGGAGAAATAAGAGTCAAAGTTCAAAAAATTCTCTTAAATGTAAGAAATGCAAAAGATGTAAGAGATGTAAGAAATATGTGAAGTCCTAGAGGTAATCTATATAAAATATAAGAAGTGTAAAAGTGGATTGAAGCAAATGAGTGGAGGAATAGGAGAATCAAGGTCAAAAGCTTCACAGGTGTAAGGTGTAAGAAGTAGGTAGACTTCATATAAAATGTAAAACGTTTGTTAAGGACGTAATACATGTGTGAAGGGTTTGGATTGTTAAAAGCAAAGAAGTGAAATTTATTGTCGAGGCTAAAAAATAAGAATTGAAGTAAAAGATGAAGGGGATGTAAAAAAAAGGAGAAAAGATTGCGAAAAGAAAAATATTAAACTTATAAGCTATAAAAAAAGCTACAAGAAGCGACAAACCACCGATTTTTTCTACAATACAATCTTTATTTACATCTAAAACTTAGTTTCTCATTGCGTTTTCACTCTCTCCAATATTCCTAGGCTACTTGTCAAGAGTTACATGAAATAGTAGTTGAGGAACATCTCCATGGTCTACCTATGGCTTTTTTCATCAATAGTGTTTGGATTAACTTTTTTTTTAGAATTTGAAACTTTGAGAGTGAATTCTCCTTGTTGGCTTTCTAAAAAGTCAAGATTCCTCCGACGTAGAGCTTGTATGTAGAAATTGCATTACAAGAAATTTCAGCCCCCGAAGGAGCCGCGAGTTTTGATCCCCCCAGGTGCAATTGAAGAAAAAATTCAAATAAAATATTATTTGATTTCGGGTGCTGATGTGGCACTACTAGTGCCACGTCAGACTTTTTTATTTTTTTAATATTTTTTTAAAAAAACATATTATTTTAAAAAAAAATATCAATTTTTTTTTAAAAAAATATTAAAAAAATAAAAAAATAATTTTTTAATTATTCTGTAATTGCACCGCAGGGGTGCCGAAAATCATCTGTTAACAGCCTCTTCGAGGCCCGAAACTTCTTCTAATGTGTATAGTTGAAAGAAAAAGAGACAGTTGCGTTTACACACCAAGAGTGAGAATTTCAATGAGCTTATATAACTTCTTGTGTACAACTAATTTGTAATTGAATTTTTTTTTGAGAATTTATATTATTTTGTTGTAATTTCAACAAGCTAAAGTTTGTTGAATTTGAATTTGATATGTAGAAGTTGTGGTTGTTTCAGTAAGTAGAGATCTAAATCACTATCG
This sequence comes from Pseudisothecium myosuroides, assembly GCA_951799445.1. Taxonomy (NCBI): domain Eukaryota; kingdom Viridiplantae; phylum Streptophyta; class Bryopsida; order Hypnales; family Lembophyllaceae; genus Pseudisothecium; species Pseudisothecium myosuroides. The sequence continues at coordinate 18,784,842 of OX637287.1, read as the reverse complement.
TGAGGTTTTTTGTAGGATCCTTGTTTTTGAACCCTTGGATTGTTGAACATATCTTTTTTTATAGTAATAGCTATTATTGTAAAACTTCTTGGAGCTTGTAGTGCTTGCCTTTGAGGTTTTGAAAAGCTAAAGAATTTCACATTCGGAGCTTGGACGAAGTTGTAGTAGTCATTCAAATGGAAGAAGGTCTGGTGTCCTTATTTGCGCCTATGGTATGCGGTCTTGATCTTCTCTACTTTCTTATCTTTTTGATTGAAAATATTTTTTTGACTTTTTTAAATGTAAAAAAATAAAGATTTTCTTCTCATTTAGTAATTAGATTAATAGCTTGATTTGGCTTGGAAGGCAATAATTACAAAAAAATCCAACATTAACAAACATTTTTTTTCATTTTTACAACACAAACAATGAACCTCCACTAGGATTTGCATGTTTGCCTAAGATCATTGCTCTAAGTAGAAAGAAAAGGTTTGGGGTTGACATACTATACCAATGACAAAAATCCTTAAGGCAGGCAAATCGACAATTAAATTAACGGAAGTGAAGTAACAATTTGTAAATACAACATGGCCAAGGCCATGTAATCCTTGCAACAGAAACATTACAACTTTATAGCCGGACTTGACTTTCGTGCCTGTTGTTATTGGTATCCATTGCATAAAGCCCGTATAGATGTTGAAATCATATACATATTTTGTTTGAATATCAGCCAAACACCACAGTTTGATCTACCACTTTGTTGATTTTTTGGAGAGATACTATCAAATTAGACAATAAGTAGTTCCCTTGTATCAAATCATGAATTTGTCAACTATAAGTTTTCAATGCAAATTTCTATTGACTTTGCACTTTCAGTGAATTTTTGTAATCAATCAACCGAGCTTGGTTACCCTATTTGCACTTGCGGTCCACCCCTTCTCGTGAAAGTTGTTGTCATCAACAACATTTAAGTACCTCATAATGTCTTTATACTTGGATTTAGACATGTTGATTGTAATTACATAGCAATATAAGAATGGAAACTACTTATTCTAGTAAGCTCTATAGCTCGGACAGTTTCTTGATTTTCATCATCAAGAACAAGTTCGAAAAAACTCGCAATTCCGTAGGACAAAGAGCCCATTAGTATGGCCTGCCCATCAGCAGCCGTATATACAAGTCAGCTTCACTAGCATACCTATTTGTCTATTTACATATGTTATCTAACATTTTCTCTCTCTAAAATTGGGCGAATATAGCTTGTTTTGTTCGCATTTGCTAAAAGGAAAAATTGGTTTAGGGGAAGGTATGCTAAAAAGTAGGGGATAGTGGACAAAAGTGTTGTGCATTGTGCTTTATTCATCCTCTAGAAAGGCAACTGCAAAGGCCCGGGTTTCAGCCACTATTGTGGTATGAAAAACTCGTCTTAAACTTTAAAAATTGCTCTTGTTAAACTCCGTTAGATTTGCCATGGACTGTTAGAAAGGCCGGTCTAGCCACGGAATACAAGTGGGCCATGTAAGCAGTCCTACTATCCTATAGGAAAGATGTCGTATTGTAGAGGCTTACTTGGACCAACAACAACGAAATTTCACTTCGGCTGCAATGAGAGCCATTATGGTAGTGGCCTAGGTCTTGGTGGTCTCTTCACTCTATTGGCAATGGTAGAAGACTGGATGTTGCTAGACTTCACAATCTTTTAGCTTGAATGTCTGATGACGTCGGACTAATGTGCACTGCCAGTTGGCCACATGATTGCGCATGGCGCATAAGGCTGCAAACGCAAACCTTTAGCTTAAAAGAAGCCGTGTTCATTACGACATTGGTTTTCCGTATGGCTATTGCCATTGCCAACACTAGTCAGGGTAATACGGTGTCCAACATCTTCCAATCTTGCACTTCCAGATGTCTCAACCGTGCACTGCACCTGATGCATGATTTTCTCCAAGGTTTGGCAAGGTTATTTTCTTCATTTTCGTGACCTCGTCGACAACTATCTCATAAAACAATTTGATACTTTTAACTTGTATCTTAGATAACTTTCAATTACAAATAGTTCTATACTTCTATTCTATAAATTAATAAAAATTTACATGATTGTTGTATCTTAAAGTCAAATTCAATGTTGCTAAATAATTAATTAAAGTGGATAAATGTGATTTGATAAATGCCTAAAAATAAAAATTTATTTTTTTATACAATTTTTTCAATAAATGATAATTCAAATCTTTTGGCATTTATTTTTATAAATATTTTTTGCCAGCTCCAATGAATAGTGTATAATATTTTTATAGGGGTTAACATTTTATCATTAGAATGATTTTTATCATTTGCATGAATTTTTTTCAAACAAAGGTGTATTATTTCCTACGCATAGGAGTACTTTTCGTTGATACAAACGAAAGGCTTGTATTTGGCTCAAGTTTAAGCTAGTGGTATATTACACAATTAGACAAGCTAACTTTTTGAGATTGACACAATTCACAATTTTGAAAAATGTAAATATTATATGTAATATGACATTTTTAATACATTTTGAGGGTCTGTTGTAGTCTGAAGTGAGCACATGTATCTTAAAAAGAATATGGATTTAGAAATAGAACAATCTATCATGTTAGACTTTATTTTTGGAATGTCATATGGTTTTTGGCCTCATAATCTTTGTTTTGAAACACTATGAAGTGAAGAAGAATATTTCTAATATAACCCCTCTATCTCATAAAACTAGGCCTATTTTTATAGTAATATAAATATTTAGAAGATCTTGAAGAGTATCTTTCACCTCAAAAGGCAAATTTGTAAGTTCAAAAAATGAATCTTCAATTATAACCTAAATAATAAAGTAAAATACATTATCTTAACCCCTAAATTTTTTGGACTATGTTTTCATCAAAAATGCTCCAAAGTCCAAAACTACCATTTCTAGAACAAGTACCAAATTTTAGGAATAAAAACGTTTTTGGACACATCTAACCATAGGATCTTGTAGAAATTTGGTTTGAGAAGAAGTAGAAAAATTTCAAAAAAATTCCACCATGTAGATTGCAAGATATTAGCATTTCAATTGACAAAAATCCTTTTTTTAGCCCTGCGAAAAGGACAGTTGAACTTCACAAGGTCACATTTGTATGAAAAAATGCCCCAATTGGTAGTGCTTCTTTGAATTCATTCTTCAATAATAGTTGGCTACATGCTTGAAATTTTTGGATCATTTGGAGTTTTACAACATAATGTATAGGAAAAAATAGTTTGACAATAGAAAGAAATAGATAATGATTCAAAACACTAAATTGTTAAGAATTTAGTTATAAAATTGAAAAATGCCAATCTCAATGGTTGTAATTTTGTAATAAACACTCTACATCCTATGATTTTATTTTTTCCAAAAAATATTGAAAATTGAGTTAAATAAAGGACTTCAAAGTTTATTTAAAAGTAAAGATTCCATAACTGTCTGCAAATTAAAAGTCCTTATAACTTTCATCTCATTCATCAAAATGGAATGATTCAAAGCTTTTTACATATATATAAATCTCAAAAACCAATTTCAAATTTTTTTTTCCAGAAAAAAATTGATTTTTAAATATCTTTTGAGGTACCCACCGAGCAATGAAAATTGTATATCATACAATAATTTATTAACCATGTGGTCTAAAGTTATAAAAATTGTTAAGCCTTAAAGCTACTCCTTAGGCACATGTTGTGTGAAAAATTCAAAGGGAAAAAATAAAAAATTTGTTCGTAGTAAGCTGCTAAAAATTACTATGTTGCCAAAAAAATGGCCTTTATGTGTTAAAGCTAATAAAACATGTAACTATTTCAAAAGAGAAAAAATTAGAAGACACTATTCTATAGGCAACAAACAAAGGCGATAAAAGCCTCACTGAAACAAAATCAATTGCCAAGTCACGGATTCAGTTGATTGCTTAAGCTTCTACCGCCCGGTTTGGTCCGGATTTGAGCCCCATTGGACTCGTTGAACGACACGGATGACTTGTAGCTTAGCGCTACTAGCAAGATAATATAGAAAAATTGTACAATCAATTTGCCATCTACCCCCTTGAGCTATTATAAGGAATACGACATCCAAGATAAGATAACAAGCTCCATTATTAAACTAAAATATGGTTCTTACCACAATTCCTCTTTTTTCTGTCCTATTTATTTTTTTCAAGTGAATTCAATCAAGTCCAATCAAAAGAATAATTATAAATATTTTTATATAATTAAAAAATTTGCATCACAGTAGCGTATAAATATATTTGAATATTTTGTGGATTCCAATTGATTTCATTTAGACTATTGTACACCTTCATATTTGTATATGTGTAATAATATATATAAGAAGAATACATTTGTTTTAGATTCTAATCAAATTTTTTTTTGTTTTGAAAAAAATAGAATCTTTATCTTTCTATACATTTTATTTCTAAAAAGATGTATTTATTTTTAAATTTCAAAAGTAATAGATAATTCAAAGTTATTATAATCCCTAATCCTAAATTTTCAATATTTTCTATAATTAATCCCTAAAGGACTAAGGCCTTATTTCTACCAAAAAACACTCAAAACTTCAATTTCTATCGCAAAGAATTAAAAAAATTGATTTATTTTTTGCACATATAACCATAGGATCTTACACCTAACTAGTATGAAAATGTGTGGAAAAAAATTCAAAATTTTTGAGGGCACAGACTGCAAGATATTTGTGTTTAAAGTGTAAAAAACAAATTTTTCAACACATTGTGGGATTGAATTATTTGACTTTGAACCTTCTTAACTTCAATTTTTTGCACTAAAATTTTTTGAGCTTTAAATCTTTGTGGTAGAGAATTGAGTTGAAAATCTAGGAACGAAAAAAAATTCAAAAAAATTCAATTTTTATGGGGGGGGAAATTGTAAAAGTTGCATTCAGAAATGAATCCCACAAGTTATTTTTTCAAGAAGATGCTCTAATTGCTTGAAAAACAAGATTGTTCATAACTTTCTTATACCAAATCCAAATGGAATGAATCGAAGCTTTTCATATAGGCAAAAATGTAGTCTATAAGGAAAAGAAAAATTTTAACCCCTAAAGGACCAAGGAACCTACTTTGGGCTTTCTGGGAACTTGGGTAGGCTCTATCGACTTCTTAATTTGGAATTTTTGCATGAAACTTTTTAGGATGGATGCCACTCATTATAATCTATAAGTGAAGCTTTGTTTCATGTCATTCTGATAAGTAATGCAAAAGTTAGAAGGATTTTTTCAATTTCAATGTCAAACTAGGCAGCAAAATATATATTCTAAAAAAATGAAAATTATTTTTTTAGAATTGTGTACATTGATACCTACTCAAGAAAAACTTGAACCACTCAATTCCGAATAATGAAGTAAAAGTTATAAGGAGCTTTATTTTGCGGACAATGGAGGTAGAAAAAACACATAAAGTCATCTTTTGCTCTCAATTTTGAAATTTTCAAACATACATGGAAATAAAGGATGATAATTTCCTATTAGAACATTCTCACCATTGGGATTAACAATCCTCAAATTCTTCCAAAAGTTATTAGCATATTAGTTTTATCTTTCATTCAATTATACCTTTCACTTTTCAATTTTTTTTAAATGAATATAAAAGTTTTTTGTTTAAAATTTTTTACACATGTTTTCAACCCATTTTCCAACATATTGTGTAAAATTCACAAGTTATAGGACATATATGTGTTTTTTTCTAAAAATGTTGAAAGACAAAACTTCACCTTTTGGAAGGACTAGAAAAGCCTACATTTTGAAGTTTAGGCACATTGATCTTGCAATCAGTGGAGATATTCATTCTAAAATTTTGGGACAATGTACTTATGCAAATTAACCAAAGGATCCTATGGTTGAGTTTGTTAAAAAATAAATATTGATGAAGATTTTGACCTTGCTTTGGGTACATGTATTTTAAAGCAATTTTGGGCCTCTAAACACGTCGATCCTTTAGGAGTTAATTCAAATTTTTGAATTTTTTTTTGTTACCCCTTGACTTTCCCCCCTCTCCCCTATTTTGAGGTTATTTGGACATAAATTTTATTCCCGGGCACCAATTGAAAAAGAAATAATATTCTCACAAAGCTAATCAATTTTTTCTATCTTCAAAAAAAAATTCAAAAAATCAGGACAAAAATTCAGCCTATAGGTACTTGCCAAAATCCCATTTGTTCCCCAAAGGAACAATGGTCCTTTAGGGGTTACTTCCATGCATACTAGATAGACTAATCTTTACTTCATTCCCGAGATATATTTTTAAAATTTATATATATCCATATGAAAAAAAATTCAAAGTGGATCAAATCATTTACAACTAGTCTCAAGAAGTTGAAGGATTAAACTACTAAATATTAGTGAATTTTTTTAACCCCTAAAGGACCAGCCTGCTATTTTTAGCAACATATTGATTTTGCGTAGGTACATGTGACTAGAAATTTGCATAATTTAGTCTTAAATTTTAATAGAAGGTGGGGACAAGGAATATCTTTCATATGCACAAAATTTCATGACATTTGAGTCAAAAATTATGGCCTACTACGTTGTTTGTTTTTCAACTCGGGCAGTCTGGGTAGATAAAAGAAATCACTTTTTTCCAAAAATAAAAATTTGAAATTGGTTTTCTAGAGTTATATATACATGAAAAGCTTTGACTCCTTCCATTTCACTCAATGAATCAAAAGTTATAAGGAGTTTTAGTTTGCACATCAATTATGGATTCTAAACTCTAAAATAACTTTTGAAGTTGTTTATTTCACTCAATTTTCAATATTTAAAAAATAAAATAAAATCTTAGGATGTAGATTGTTTATAACAACATTACAACCATTGGGATTGACATTTTTCAATTCCATAATTAAATTCTTAACATTTTTGTATTTTGAAACAATATCTACTTCTTTCTATTACTATTTTTTTCCTATATGTTGTACAGTTCCAAGTGATTTGAATTTTTTTAATCATGTATCCAACTTGTTTAGAAAAAAGAATTCAAATAGGCACCAACATTTAGAACATTTTTCATACAAATGTGACCTTGTAAAGTGCAGTTGCCCAGTTTTTTGCAGGGACAAAAAAAAGATTTTTGCCAATTCAAACGCTAATATCTTCCAATCCACACAGTGGAAAATTCTGAATTTTTTTCTACATCTTCTAAAACTAGCATACTATAAGATCCTATGGTTAGATGTGTCCAAAAATGTTTTTTTTTTCTAAAATTTGGTACTTGTACTGAAAATGACAATTTTGGAGCGTTTTTGGTGAGAACATAGTGAAAGAACTTTAGGGGTTAATATTATTCCATAGATGTGCTAGAGAATATACCAACATAATTTGTTCAAATTCAAATTCTATGATCATTGAGCATTTGAGCATTAATCCCCAAGTGCCTAAGCCTTTCCAAGTGTATTTTTCCTATGAAAATAGAGTATGGACTTGTGGTTATTTCCAATGGTGCAAATTGTGTTTTTTTAAATCTAACTATACAAATGTCTAAAGATCTTGTTTATTAGTGTGTATGCCAATTTTGAGTGTGAATTTGCATAGAAGTAGTGAAATTATAACAAAAAGTATGTATAAATATCTTAATTTTAGAATATTGTCCCTCCTCACAATGTTTGAGAAATTTGCATATAAATTTTTTGGGGGATTGGAGGTGACATGAATAACTAAAAATTGTGTTAGCACACTAAAATGCACTTCCAAAAAACTTATGCACTTCGAACTATCAAATGAAGAGCTATAAAATTCATTACACAATCCACCTTGCATTTGTTGAAATGCAATTTTTTTATAAGTAGAAATCACAAATAACTCCAAATCAACACTTGCATGTTTCAATTTCCAATCATGGTGAAAATCATGAAAAAACTTTATTCTTTCCATTGGGACCATTTTCAAAGCAAATGGATGAGTACAATTTTCAGTTAGATGTGAAATTGGGAAGCTTTTCTCAAAGCCGAGAAATCAAGTAAAACTGGCAAGCTATACTTTTCCACTAAAGGCACATATACCCTTTGACGACCTCTCAAAAATCAAATATTTACTTTTTTCAATTAAAAACAAAGCTTGTAATAGTTAACCTTCAATATTGCCCGTAAACTCTTTTAGAATGGTCGAAGGAATTTAACTTGCCCACACACAAATGAGCTGAAATTCTGGAGACACCATATATTCATGGTCATGTACTCAAGCACTTAGGGGTTAAAATATTCAAATTATTGTATAAGTAGATATGGATTTCCATTTCAATCCAATTGGCACTTGAGGGCTATGGCTGAACAACCCATCTCATTTAGGCCATTAAAACTGCAGTCTAAAAACTTTCTTTGTATTTTTTTATCTCTCACATTACAGTGCATTGCTCTAAGACAACAATCTAACTTATATTTCAGATTGCAAAAAAACAAAGTTCTTGAACCTAAAAGGACAAAGTTAGGGTATTTTTCAAGAGAAATTCACAAAAACTATCAGTTTCAGTTGTTTTTTGTGCATTGGACAAAATTGAAAATTCAAACTTTTTTTGAATTTCACCCATAAATTTTTTTAGTATACCATTATGAAAATGTATGGAAACAAATTTAGACCATTTAACCATATGAAATTGTAAGGTTATAATATTTGAAGTTTCAATAAAAAATTCTTTTTGACCTTGCTAGGGAATACAAGTATATTTTGAGCCTTCTTGGAGTGAATTTTTATCACCATTCATTAGTATTTCTTGTTAGATATACTCATGCAAAATTTTAGAAGCAAATAAGGGATTTAATTTACTCTAATTCATCCTACAATATTATGAAGTCAAATAATTAGGCAATGTACTAGTCATTTTTTGACGATTTCTTGTACAATATGAAATTTGTTTTTATGGAATTTTAATGGTGAAAACATAGAGCCAAATGCTTAGAATATGTAGAAAAACTAACTTGGTAGTCCATTCAAAATTAACTTGGTAGGAACCTATCCAAACATTCAGATGTCCATTCAACAGACAATTGTCTTTTACAATAGAGAGTAAATATTAGTGAATCTTTGATGTTTATTGGCATTTTACTCACCCCTTAACCCCTAAAGGAGCGGGGGTGTTTGAGCATAGTTCTTATTTTTTTGACTAGCTTTTGTAACAAGCATAGTTCCTCATTCATGTGGAATAATTTTGATAATCGCCACCGTTGAAATGGAAGAAGACTTATTTAGCGTTCCTATAAATAAAAAATCAACAAAATCACACAATTTTTGAGAAAGTGCCACCTTTGACAAGATTGATGAAAGATGTTCGGTTAGGGAGTACTTTGTATGTACGCTGAAAACAAAATGTTGAAATCGGAATGCTCAAAAGTTCTCCAAAAAATCTGATTTTTTTCCCACAAGTACATATCATCATAATATTAACGTGTAATTTTTTTCAAATCATTTTGAGGTGCAAAAAAAAAGATATGAGAATGTGAAGTGATGGCCCACAACACCTTTTCAATTCTCTAAAAATTCACCAAAAATTGTACACTTGATCATTTCTCAATCGGATTACACTGATAGATTTAGCAAAGAAAATCATCTAGGGTCTCTTTGTTGTTTTTGGCCTGTTAGTGAGGTTCTTATATCAGATTTTTTATAAATGTAGTTGTAGAAGCCATGTGGTGGCCTTATGGTCCTTTAGGGATTAAGGATCAAAGTAATGCAAGGTTTAGTATATTAAACTGTACTAACAGTGAAGGTGAAAAATTAATGTTAGCTACAAGATTAGTTTCTTCACAATAATTATGTGGGTGGAAATTTGTTAAATCTAATAACTGGACTACTTTAAATATTTTACAAATAGTGTGGCTTTGGCAAATTTATTTTGCCAAAACTAATAGACTAATAAGGTAACCGGCTTGAACTCCAACCGGGCATTAAAAGCAAACATGACTCAGAGGTACATTTTTCTTTCTTCAATGTGCCAACTATGCACATTTCAGGAGATGGTCGCTTTTAATGACCACAAATGACCACTTTTTTCCAACTTCAAAAATTTGTAACTAATTCCACAAAGGTCCAAAAAATATGAAACGACTTGGGTTAGATGTCAATTCCACTTGTCTTTCAAGGAAATTTTACTGAAAAATATTTCAAGATGTTTTACCTCCCCAAAATTCAGTTTCAACTCTTAGGTGGGCAATTTCTGAACCTGTTACCTTAGGACAAATCAGTGTACCGTAAGTGAAGGGCAAATCGATGAAGGCTAGGGTTCAAAACTCTCTAAGCAAATTATTTTTTGGCAAGCAATTTTTCATCCCTTTGTTTTCAAAAACAACAATTACTGTACCCAATAATTTCAGAATCTATTTTTAGAACTATTTTCCACCAAACCTGCTACAGCTAGTGAGGGAAGTGCTGCATTATTTGTACCCTAGAGTGCAGTGATATTGCCGTTTATTTTGTAGACAGCCCATTTTATAAGTATTGGATGTCTATCATCCAGTAATTTCCCATCTACAATCTTATCTAAATTATGGCTTGGAACATCCCCCAAATGTCATGTTGTTTCTTCCAATTGTGAGGTCTCTGCACTATAATGCTACAATATTAGAAACTAAGGTAAACTACCCCTTTACAGGCAAAAGTATGATATTGCTATCTGGAAAATGTGGGAATAAATTTTAGTGGTAGAGAAGCAATAAGAAACAATGGTACAATTGGAAAAATAATTTTCGGAATTTGTGTAATTAATTTTTTTTTTATAGAAGGGTGTTGCCTTGAGCTTCCCATGAAAGCTTGTAGACTTGTCTTTCAATGTTAAAAAAACAGCTTTTGTAGGGCTCCTACTAACCCATGCCTAACTTAAATATGCCCAATTCAATCCATAATGACCTCAATACTAACTACATACTTCTATTGCTCAAATGAACTAATTTGCATTGATTTGAGGCAAATGGAGAGTGAATTGATGATAGTGTGAATTAAGACATAAATTCTAACCATCCTAGACACATGTTATCTTCAATTTATGCAATCAGCTCCCTACTGTAAAGCAAGAAATTTTCTCCTTCATTTGAGTTTTTTTGTATTCTAATACAAACAACCTAGGATGGGGCTTCTCCTAGATGTTTGAAATGGGAGTTTGGACTAGAATGGGTTCTTCTACCTTATGCTAATTTAATCCTTTAAGTCCCAGTGTTGTTTTGGCAAAAATCAATACACACAATCTTTAGCAAACGTCGGATTATTGAAGATAGAGGAGCGGAAGTGGAAAAAAAACCCTGCACCAGATTGGAGAATGAGTGAAAGACAATGGGTGTACAAAAAATGATCCACCATTGGTATTGTGAGAATTTAGAGTTTCATGACAATGTATACAATGTTGTTGACATCAATCATAACATCAATGTATGAAAAATGGAAAAAAAAACCCGCACCAAATTGGAGAATGAGTGAAAGACAATGGGTGTGCAAAAAATGATCCACCATTGGTGTTGTGAGAATTTAGAGTTTCATGACAATGTACATATACAATGTTGTTGACATCAATTAGAACATCAATGTATGAAATATGCACAAATACAGGCTTGCAGCACTAGTATCCTCATAAAAGATTCACTTCGAGGACCTTTGGATTTGGTAGACATTGCTTTCATGATTCACATACAACTATCAACACTGAAAAATGCACCTTCAATATGTGAAAACACATGCTTAATATGAGAAACACTTGACATAAGCATATACAAAATTTTCTATTCAAAATTGGCACAAATTTAGGTGTGCTTCTTTTGTAATTGATCGGCACTTACAAAGTAGTAGTTGAAGCCAACGTCTTCAATAGAAGATGGAAAAAAGACTCAGAAAAAGCACACCTGAAGTATACACTTTTGTTGACCATTATATCTAAAATTACTAAAAACATTGCTATACATAGTACTATATGCCATATTTCTTTACGGCGACCTTCTTTCCAAAAAATGCCTATCTACTTGTATCATCTTTGTGTACTAATGTTGTTCAAGACACACAAGGGACACATCTTTTGCAATTCTTTCCACATATTTCCATATATTATACAGAGATTGGCAAACATACTTGTGTATAAACGCCTGTAACTATTGCATGCAATTGCAATTTTCCAAATCAAATTGGTCCACTTTATTCTCTACCAAAAAAAGTTAGTGACCCTCATTTCCTAACTTACTTCCAATTCTTTTGAGATTATGAGTTATTTATGTTTTTCTCACTCTGGAAACCAACTTGTGGTTCCTTGGAACTTAAAGGATTAAGGTGCCCCCCTCCCATGCGCTACTAACCCTAAACCACCATCTTCACTTTGTATACATCTCCAAAATCAATTATGTATTTATGTGGCAGAACATGAGTTTTCGAACCAAATTTTGTTCCTCCATAACTTTTGCATAGGGTATCCAAATGTCACATTCTTTGGTGCGTTGGAACCTCTTTTCACTTGCCAAAGGAAAAAAAAATGAAAATTTGAAGGCACAGTAGCAAAAGTGGCCACCTTACCTCTGTACTGAATGCAGGAGATTTGCGTTTGTTCCAAGGCGCTTGGCCTGATTTGGTGGGGGCCTCCCCCTTCCCTCCCCTCCCCTCGAATGCACTCCCTTGTCGTTTCTCCCGGCCTACCTGCGCGTGCTAAGTGGGTCTGCACCCCCGGCCCTTTTTTCCAGATGACCATTATTATGTTATGGAGGCCAATCTCGCCCCTCGAGTGGACAAAGTCGGTACCACTATATCATCATTGATACTAGCCCCGTTGAATTGAATTGAATTGTTCCCAACGACGGAGTGCCAATGCGACTTGCATGCAAACTTCCCGTAATTTGGCCATGGCTGCTACTGAAATCGATGCAAAACCAGACTGCATTGCCGAGTCTGGGCGGCAAGAGGTCATTGAGGTGAGAGCGTGGAGCCGCCCAGCAATTCGGACACACCTATCAAAGTAGGGGCCAAATGATAAGTGTGTCTCTTTTGAGAGGGTCGTTTCACCATACACTCAATAAATTAATGAACAAAAGAGAGAGAGAGAGCGTGCGATGTCCACTACGATATGATCATAAGCTTAGCTGACCCTTTCTTTTTCCCCCAACGTTCGACCAAAAGAGGACTATCAGGTGCGCGACACGAGCACCTCTGCAGGTCATTGGTTTGAACCTTTCCGAACAACCAACACCTTGGTGATGAGTGGTGGATTGACAGACTTTCAGGGATGTTGTGGACTGAAGAAGAGGGAGGAATCATACGGATGTCCATAAAAGGGAGGTGGGTGTCGGAAAGCCATGTTACTTGGGGGTCATTGGCCATCAAGAAATTTTTGTGGAATGTTCAGTTTTCCAGGTTAGCTCTGGGGGAAAACGCAGGAACTTTTTATTTGCGAGGCATGATAAAATTTGCAAATTCTGAGTTCATATTTGCAATCAGAGGCCCCAAATTAGCTAGGAGAGGTCTAGAACATACCCTAAAAACGGCACAAAATAGGGGGTCTTTTTTTTACATTGACACCTGGCTTTACGGCTCCGCAAGAGGCTCGTTGCACAACTATAAGCTCGATCATTAGCTCCGCTTGGAGGTCGAAGAAATGGCCAGATGGCAGATTTGATTTTCAGGATTGCAAAATTAACCCCTAAAGGACCGAGGCCTTTTTTCTGCCAAAAAACACTGAAAACTGCCATTTCTGTAGCAAAGAGTAAAAAAATTTGAAAAATGTTTTTTTTTCACATCCAACCGTAGGATCTTACACCTAACTAGTATAAGAATGTGTGGAATTTTTTTTAGAATTTTTGACTGCACAGATTGCAAGATATTTGCATTTAAAGTGAAAAAAACAAGTTTTTCAGCACATTGCGGGACTAGATTTTTTGACTTTAAACATTTTTAACTTAAAATTTTTGCACTACAAAGTTTTGAGCTTTTATTTTATATAGTGGAGAATTGAGTTGAGAGTCTAGAAAAAAAACAATATTAAAAAAAAACTTAATTATCATTCTTAAAAAATTGTGAAGTAGATGTAGGTACAAGATAGAAGGAAAATCTAAAACATTCATATATTTTAGATGGAATTAAAATGCACTAATCCCAATGGTGAGATTGTTCTAACAAGTAAATCAGACCATCCCAAAAAAAAAAATTTGAAAAATTTGAAAAATTGCATTCAGAAATGAATCCCAAAGTTATTTTTTTCAAGAAGATGCTTTAACTGCCCGAAAAACAAGAATGTCCATAACTTTCTCATAACATATCCAAATGAAATGAATCAAAGCTTTCCGGAAAGCCAAAAATATAATCTATGAGAAAAAAAATACTAAAAAAAAAATTCAAATTTTTGTCCCTTTTTTTTTTGCTGCCCGAGCTGCCCCCCGAAGCCTGTTTTGAGCTTATATGGTCGTAACTTTTTTTCCCGGGCACCGATTGTGAAAAAAATTATATTCCCTTGAAGCTAATCAGTTTTTCTACCTCCTAAAAAAGTTTTAAAAAATCAGGAAAAAATTTCAGCCCGTAGGTACCTGCCCGAAAACGCATTTGTCCCCTGTAGGGACAATGGTCCTTTAGGGGTTAAGACCAAGGTAGGAATACCATAAACAGTTTGTGGACCTTAACCAGTTATAATGTACATGCACTTGTCACTTCAAGGCATAAATGTAGCTCTTAAGGACATTGTAACAATTTAATCTTTAAAGTTTTTTTACTATGTTTGCACCATACACGTTTTAAAATTGCCATTTCTTGTATGAGTACCAAATTTTAGAAAAAAACACATTTTTGGACACATTTAACTATAGGATCTTGTAGTACGATGGTTTGAGAAGATGTGGAAAAAAATTCAGAAATTTCCATCTTGTAGATTGCAAGATATCAAAGTTTGAATTGATAAAAATCAGCTGCACTTCACAAGCTTACTTTTTAATGAAAAAATGTCCAGATGGTGGTGCTTCTTTGGATTCTTTTTTCTAGACAAGTTGGCTACACGTTTGAAAAATTTCACATCATTTGGAATTGTACAACATACAGGAAAAAAAATAGTAAGTAGAAAGAAGTAGAGAATGATTCAAAATACTAAATTGTTAAGAATTTAGTTGTGGAATTGAAAAATGCCGATTCCAATGGTTGCAATGTTGAAATAAACAATCTACTTCCAATGTTTTTATTTTTTCAAAAATATTGAAAATTGAGTTAAATAAAGGACTTCAAAGTTTATTTTAGAGTAGAGATTCCATAACTACCTGTGAGCTAAAAGTCTTCATAACTTTCATCTCATTAATCATGGAAAGATTTAAAGTTTTTAGATTTAAACATATATAAATCTAAAAAACCAATTTTTAATTTTTATTTCTTAAGAAAATGATTTTTTTAAGAAATTTTTGGGCTACCCAAAGTTCAAAGAAAATTACATATCATACAATAACTTTTTAAGCATGTAGTCAAAAGTTATGAAAATTGTTGCACCTTAAAGCTACTCCTTAAGAGCACATGTTGTGTGAAAATTTATTAAAAATATAAATATAAATATAAAAAATCCGTTTGTAATGAGCTACCAAAATCGCTATGTTGCTAGAAACACTATTTGGTCCTCTAGGGGTTAAGGTCCATGAACTATTTATATGGTATTCCTATCTTAAAAATGTTGTCTTCTTGTCACCATCAATCTGTCCACTTCATGCATTCGGAGCATTTTCCTACCAATTAACTCCTAAAGGACGGAGCCTATGACCATGTAGTTAAACTTGAAAGTCTCTCACTTTGTATCCCAACGGTGCTAGTATGTGAGCCCAAGAATGTGAGCATGTGAGCATCGAGCCTACAATATAGGTACCTATAATATAGATACCACATACTATAGAATGTGTAGGTATCATAAACACCTATAATATGGGTATTTGTAATATATATACTCTATAATCATAGACGGTTTCTATAGTATATACACCTGTAACATAGGTGCGTAGTATTCTAGGTTCATGGGCTCACACTTCTATGCTCACATAATAGCAACCCTCCTTTGCATCTTCCATTTTTTTGTTATTTATGAGTGAATTTTTTTTGTTTATATTTTTCAAAGATGAAATCACATTTTTGATATAAATAATAGAATTTCAAATTACCAAGAGTTTTCAAAGAAAAAATGAAGAAAACTCATATCACATACAAATCATGATCAAAAAAATTGAAATTTTTAGAATATAAATACATTACAATGCAAAATAATATAGCATAAAGAAAAAATTTATATCACTCTATATTTCAAAATATAATTATAGATCCTCATCTTCAAATTTCATCACATGCTTATTTCAAGGAAATTTTTAAAATTTCTAAGTGGCATAGAAACTGTATTTTAATAGAAGTTTCATTTTGTTAGCTTTGTTTAAAAGCAAAAGAAATCATTTTGAATTTCAAAAATAAAAATCAAGTTTAAAGAAAGAAAAACTCAAAGTATTGAAATATAGTAGATAGCGTACCATTTTTTTAATAAACTACTCCATATAAAATCAAAAACAAATAGAATGTCTAAAACTTACATCAATAATGCACGATTTGGCACGCCCCCTAGTCTTATGGGTCACCAAAACATCCAAGACATACTTCCCCTTTGCCAATTCTATGCCTTAGCCTCAAAACCGAGCTTTAAAGGACTCCCAATCTTCCTTTGGATAACTTTTAGCTTGGACTTCAATCCAAAATATAAGTCCATTTTTGAAATCTACTCTTTGAGTAGATCACTATGGACTATTTGCTTTTTCAAGTGCAATAAGTGTTGAGTATGTTATATCCCTTCCAAGCAGGGTTTTTTTTGGGTTTTTGGAGAAGTGCTGAAGTGACAACATATGAGAAAATGATGTAGCCAAATATTTTAGTATTCATCTATATTTTGGATAGAACTATCTTTTCATCCACATATTTGGATGAATTTCATTTAAAATTGGCAATTTCATCCAAAATTTTAAAAAAATTGGAGCAATTTGGCACTATCATCCAATTTTTCTTCAATTTTTTCCTATAGGCTTGATGCAGCCCATTTTTTTAGGCATTTGGGCCTTATAAGGCCCAAATTAGAAACACTACTCCCAAGCCACCTGAGTCCTCTAGGAGGTGTAGTTCTTTGAGACTCTATTAATTCCCTTTATTTGCCTACAACTTCTAATTCATAACTAGTCTCTTTGTGAGACCTAGCATTCTATAATTTTTTTCTCTTTAGATTTCCGATGATATGTGGCATGCTCTATTTGGACAAGGGATTCTTCTTGGAACTCCCACTCCCATACCTTCAGTTTGCACAATAGAAGAAATCCATATTTTTCTAATGCATTTTTGTGACATTCACTTGTTCTATGTTATGTTTGATGTTACAACTAATATATTGACATTACATATGATGTCATCTTTAACATAAAAATAGGTGGACTTTGTGACGTTGTGTTAGGGAAAAAAACATTAATCATAGAGAAGGTAATATGAAGCTTCAAAGTGGAGGTGTTTGGAATCTAAGGTGGTCAAGAAGGATGTATTTAGGAACTTTAGTGTTATTGAATTTTTGTGATGTGGCTATAAAACTCAGAGGGTATTTTTCTTAACTCCTATAAGTCCATTGTCTCTTCAATGGACAAATTGGATTTTGGACAAGTATTTATGGTCTCAATTTTTTTCATAATTTTTTGAAACTTTTTTTGTAGATAGAAAAATTGAATAGCTTTGTGGTAATATCATTTCTTTTGCAATTGGTGCCTCGGGAACAAAAATTATGCCCAAATAAGCTCAAAACAAGGGAGACCAAACAACAAAAAAGATTCAAAAATTTGATTTTAATGTTTTTTTCCCCATAGATTATATTTTATCTACGTGGAAAGCTTTTATTCATTTCATTTGGATAGTGATGTGAAAGTTATAGACAGTTTTGTTTTTTTGGGCAATCTAAGCATCTTCTTAGAAAAATAACTTGTAGGTTTTATTTCTAAATGCAATTTTTATAACTTTTCAGAATTTTTTTTTCTAGATGGTTTAATTTGCTTGCTAGAACAATAATACAGTTGGAATTAGTGCATTTTAAATTCATCTTAAAGATATCAAGAATTTAGATTTTCCTTCAAATTTCATGCCTACTTCTATTTTTTTAATTTAAAAATGAAAATTAAGATTTAAAAATAAATAAATTCCCATAGACTCTCAGTTCAATTCTCCAACATAAAGATTCAAACCTCAAAACTCTATAGTGCAAAAACTTTAAGTTAAGAAGGTTCAAAGTCAAATAATCTAGTCTTGCAATGTATTAAAAAAAACTTGTTTTCTTCACTTTAATGCACATATCTTGCAATTTGTGTAGTCAAAAATTTTGAAATTTATTCCACACATTTTCATATTAGTTTGGTACAAGATTGTATAAGGTAACCCCCCCCCCATTCCCGACCTATAGGTGCACGTATTTTCGACCATGTTTAGAATGTTGTTTTTTTCATTTTCAAGGTTGGAACTAATAAATACATGACATGTCCCAAATTGTGAAAAAAAAGTAGGAAATAATGATTAGGTAAAAAGTTATTGAATGATCAAAATTGGAAGAGTCTACACATTGGCCATAGGTCCGGCGCACTTTTTGCCTTCCAAAATTCATAGTAATTTCAATTCAAATGATAAAAGTATCAATTTTTTGCAATCCATGTCATTTCTATCGATGTACCTCTAAAAAATATTTGTTTTGCCTTCACTACTCCAGATCATGTTGAAATTCCTTATTCGGTCGGTTATGGGGGGTGTTACCTTAGTTAGATGTACAAAAAAAATAATTTTCATTTTTTTTTTTGCAATAGAATTGGTTGTTTTGAGTGTTTTTTGGCAAAAAAAAAGACCTTGGTCCTTTGGGAATAAACTTATTTACTAAATTGTGTGAAATTTTTGGAAACAACAGATAAGAGACCTACAAGTTATGTACAAAATACAATCTAAATGTGGAGACAATGACTTGGTTAAGGTCAGTAGTGAGGAAATGTCTACTAATGTTGGATAATATTTTAAGTCAAAATAAAAAGTTATTTGTGAGTAATTGACAAGTTGATCTACATTGTGGCAAAGTCTTAAGAAATTTTGAGAGACTTTCTGTCATTTATGATAGATCAAAGCTAGATATGGAAATTTCAAGATTATCTTGCGAAGGATTAGAAAGTCAATAATGGAGAAATGTCCACTAAAGTTTGACAATGTTTTAGATCTCGTAAAAAGTAACATGTAAATAATTGACAAGTTGGTCTATAGAGTGGCAAAGTTTTAAGACATTTGGAGTGGCTAACCATCATTTATGCTTGGTCGAAGCTAGCTTTGGTAGTTTCTAAATTATTTTGGAAATAGTTTAAAAGATTTTAATGAGGAAATGTCCACCAAAATTGGACAATATCTTAGATGTAGGTGAAAATTGATATGTAAGTACTTAACAAGTTAACCCCTAAAATACCAAGGCATTTTCTGGCTCTAGAACCACTGAAAACTGCCATTTCTGCTGCAATCACTCCCTAAACCAAAAAAACTTATTTTTTAGAATCTAACCGTAGGATCTTGTACTCCACTTGTCTCAGATCATGTGGTAAAAATTTCAAGAAATTTGACCGTTCCGATTGGAAGATATTAGCATTCAAAGTTGGAAAAAAAAGTTTTTTTGAACTATTTCCTGCAATTTCAGATGACTTTGACGGACATTCGTGGATTTTTTTTGCACTAGACAACATTAAGTTAAAAAAATTTATGATGAAAATTTGAGTTGAGAGTCGGGAAAAAAAATTTAGCATATCAAAACTTGATTTTCACATATAAAAAAATTGTTAAGTAGAAGTAGGTCCAAAATTGATCAAAACACTAAATTATTAATAGCTCTTAGATGGAATTAAGACACTATAATCCCAATGGTGAGATTGTTGTTGCAAACAAACTTGACCTCGTCAAAAAAAATCTGAAAAAATTTGAAAACTGCATTCAAAAATGAATTCTATAAGTTGTTTTTTGAAGAAGATGCTTAAATTGCCCAAAAAACAAGATTGTCCATAACTTTCTCATTATTAGTCCAAATAGAATGAATCAAAACTTCAAATGTAGACAAAAACATGATCTTTGAGGGAAAAAAAAAATTTAGTTTAAAAACCTTTTTTTTTTTTTTTTTTTCCTGCCCGACGAATTGCTTTTTTTACTTTAGGATGGCATAACTTTTGCTCCCGAGCACTGATTGAAAAAAAATTTATATTTTTAGAAAGCTAATGTGATTCCCTATCTTCAAAAAAAATTCAAAAAATCAGATCAAAATTTGAGGACACAAAATCCTGCCCAAAATCTGAAGTGTCCCCCAAGGGGACTTTGGTACTTTAGGGGTTAATCTACATTGTAGAGATGTTTCAAGACATTTGGAGTGATTTTCCATCATTTATATATGATCAAAGTTAGCTACAACAATTTCTAGTTTATCATGGAAATTAAAGATTAGGAATTTGAAAAAAAAGGGGATTTGGAAATAGGTTTTAGATTATTTAGGGGATAAAGGTATAAAGATATTATATTGAAAGCAATCCATAACATTGACCCTGTAATATTCCCAACCTATTCGTAAAATTTTGCGACAATAGATAGCTAAAACTATATTCTAAAATAAATTATTTAATTTTATTTAATTGCATAGATTGATAACTATTCAAAAACATTTGAACTATTTTATTTTGAATAATGAAGTGAAGTGTTATAAAGAGTTTTATTTAGCAAGCAATGAAAGAAAAAAAAACATGTAAAGTTTTTTTTTGAACTCCATTTTGAAAATTTCCATATAATAGCAAAAAGAAGGGATAACTATTTTTTACTACAACACTCTTACTATGAGGATTAAAAAAATTTAATTTCTTGTAAAATCTTTTAGTGGTTCAATTTTTTCCACCTTCTACTTTATAATCTTTTAAAAATGAATGTTAGAGTTATCTTGGTTAATTTTTTTACATATATTCTCAGCCCGTTTTTCAGCATACTGATTCAAACACACAAGTTATACAACATATGTTTTTTGTTCTAAAAATGTTGAAAGACAAAATTTCATCCATTGGAAGGGCTAGAAAAGCTTGCCTTTTGAAGTATAGGCAGATTGAACTTGCAATTGGTAGAGATATTCACTCTAAACTTTTAGGACAATTTGCTTGAATAATTTAACTAAAGAATATTGTAGTTGGATGTGTTAATAAATAAATATAGATGAAGATTTCAGCCTTATTTCGAGGACAAGTATTTTGAAGTAGTTTTGGGTGTCTAAACATGAATTTCCTATAGGAGTGAAGATCCAAATATGGAATAAACTAACAAAAATATTATACAAAAATGATACTAACTAGGTACAAATTATAATGATATAATATAATAATAGACGTTTTAGATTACAACACCTTCTTGCATCATTTTTGTTTTAATAAATTTAATATTTCTATGTATTTTTAGGACTAAAATTGTATTTTGAATGTATATTGGGGGTGAAGGAGGGGGTGGGAGAAGGAAACGGGACATATCTACTATTCCCTCTATTTCAAAATGATCTTCTTGTTGGACAAAATGTTCCGGATTAAGACCAAAAATAATATTTTAAAAATTCATTTTGCACTATAAGTAGAGTTAAGTGCACTTTTATTGTCCTAGAAACTTTGAATTTTGGAGCCCTTTTTGAAGTGTAGTTTTGAAGCACTAAAAAGAAGAATTGTGGAGGTATTTTCAAGGAGCACCAGTGGACATTTAATTGTTGGATGTCAGGTCGTCATTTTGTGGGCAGTTAATATGGATTTAAGACCATGTAGGGGCCTGTGTTTTGCCTCCCAAAGCTTTATCTTTTTTAATCATGCAACACTCAAAGAGATGCAAAAAATAAGAACAAACAGTGTTTGATTGACCCCTTCAGTCATTCATTTGTCTTTCAATTATTGATGATTGCATAGATGAAGGGGTAACTACTACTTGGAGTTGTTTTGTTGGTTCCAAATAACAATTGAAAGTCAAATCTAACCGATTTGCAACGTTACAAAGTACAACTAGAAAATCATTTTGGAAGAGAAAATTAAAGCCAATAAGAAGATTGTTTTGGGATAGAAATTAAATCCAATAGGAATATCATTTAGAGACGGAAGGAGTATTATACTAAGAAAAGTCTTAATATGATAGGGAACTAGGAAGGTTTGTTTAGACATTTTTGTCGTTTCTGGCAGCAAAGAGTAGGACCATTTTAATTATGCATTCAACTAAATCCATCATTCTTGAATAGATGAGCTTTAGGTCACAATGGAATTGTCAAAGCTTTGAAGGTCTCAATGAATGGCCACTATCAAAGTCTTGATTGAAAATAATGGAGTGAGTTAATGACCTCAATAGGAACTATCTTTCATATAGAAGACAATCACAACAAGTGACTATTCTAAAGTGAATCAAGCACTCAGCCTTGATGTTGTGCTTGTTTGAAGAAGAGACTATAATCATTTAGGTGAATGACATAAGCATTACGGATGCACTTCAAGTGTGTATAGGGGGTCTAGTATAGTGTCTCTTGTTCTCTCTATTTTGTGCGTGAAAGAAGTAACCACCAAATTAGAAGGGAAGAAGAAAAGGAAAAATTAAATAAAGTTCAACTAGGATCCCAAACAAAATGGGTGAGATTTGTAAGTGGAAATTGGCCTCAAGTGCATGTGCCTGCTTGCTGAGAGGCGCAGCAACTGCAAACTGTGAATCTGAGATCCAGGTGCTTGCCTGACTGCCTCCAGGGGTGGGACATCCATGCCATTGGCAGCCCATGATCATCTGGTAGCTTACAGTAGCTTATTGAAAACATCCAAATTTGATGTCCCTATCCAAATTCAACAATAGGGGTAGTCACAGCCCCTCTGAGAATTGTCCGCTTCTCGGAGATTGGACGCGTGGCTTTGTGTAACTGGTTTCCCGTTGTTTCGGGATCGCTCAACCTCGGAGGTTCTGGGTGTGTTGTTCTTCTTCTCCGAAGGCGAAGAAAGGAACTTCGAACATCGTTTTTTCCGAGAAAATTTTACCTTCTACTTCGTGATTGGTTTGCCATGGTTGCCGTGCAAGTGAATCCTTCTCGGCTCAGATTTCATTTTTGCTGCAAAAGGGGTGTCACAACCCCTCCACATAACAAGGCTCCCCATTGGCTCCCCATTTCATGCGCTTGAATCTCAATCTCAGGGAAAATCTCAACCTCGAAGGGTTTGTGACTACCCCTAATCTAACATTGTCCCTTGGGGGACTGACAACCGGCTTCCATGTGGAGGCCTGTGAAGCGTATCGATCAACGGGGTTTTTTTAGTGATTTTTTGTTCAAAAGTGATAAAATAAAATTCTAGAGAATCCTTGGCAAAATATTCTTACTTTTTCAGTGGATGAAATCGCGTGTTTGCTACCAAATCTTGGGATGGGATCGCTCAAATTTGGATGAGTGTCCATCATTTTGGAGGAATAAATAAAATTTCATCCACATATTGCAAGTTTCATCCATTTCTAAGGATGTATGTAGCTTCATACTTCCAAAGATTATCGCTTTCTGTACTGCCTAAATTAAATGAAAAAAAAACCTGCTATCGATTCTTAGCAGTGGAATGGGAGTTCTACAAAATTGGACTCCCATTCCACTGTTAAGGGAGCCAACCCATTCTTGATCACCCCCATTTTGGCAGTGTAGGGAGGTCTAGTTACGATTAGTTACGAGATAAGTGATTAGGAATGGCACATTGCGATTAGGCTACATGTAGGACTCTTGATTTTGCAACCAGACCTTAGTCAAAAGTAGAATTATCTATATAACCAATATGGAATGAATAGAATCTTCACCTAGAAAATTCATGATAAAGTTATTTTGGAAAATAAAATTGTGAAAAATTATGGAATCTTCTTTAACCCCTAAAGTTCTATGACTATGCTTTCACCGAAAACACTCAAAAACTGCCATTTTTAGTACAAGTACCAAATTTTTGAAAAAAAAACTTTTTTGACACATGTAACCGCAGGATCTTATAGTAAACTAGTTTTAGAAAATGTGGAAAAATTTTAAAAATTTTCCACCATGTGGATTGGAAGATATTAGCATTTGAATTGGCAAAAATCCTTTTTTTGTCCCTGCAAAAAACAGGGCAGCTGCACTTCACAAGGTCAAATATGTATGAAAAAATGTCCAAAATGGTGGTGCTTCTTCGAATTCTTTTTCCTAAACAAGTTGGCTACATGCTTAAGAAATTTCAAATCATTTGGAATTGTACAACATATACAAAAAAAATAGTAAGTAGAAAGAAGTAGAGAATGATCCAAAATACTAAATTGTTAAGAATTTAATTATGGAATTGAAAAATGTCAATCCCAATGTTTGTAATGTTGTAATAAACAACCTACATCCTATGAATTTTTTTTCCAAAAAATATTTAAAATTGAGTTAAATAAACAACTTCAAAGTTTATTTCAGAGTTGAGAATCCATAACTGCCCGCAAACTAAAAACCCTCATAACTTTTGACTCATTGGTCAAAATGGAATGATTCAAAGCTTTCCACATATATATAGCTCTAGAAAACCAATTTCAAATTTTTATTTTAGAAAAAAGTGTTTTTTTCTGATCTGCCCGGACTGCCCAAGTTGAGAAACAAACAACATATTAGGTCATAACTTTTGACTTATATTTCCAAATGTCATGAAATTTATTGCATATGAAAGATACTCCTCGTCCCCACCTTCTACTAAAATTTCAGCTTAAAATATAAAAATCTCTAGTCATACGTACCTGACCAAAATTTCTATACAACCAAAAAATGCATGCCGGTCCTTTAGAGGTTAAATCTATTTTTGCACACGGGAAAAAGATTCCATTGAACATACCTACGCTCTAGATATGCTCAATTGCTTAAGTGGTCAGAAATGGGTTGGCTCCCTTAATCAGTGGGCGTCATTGGCTTTAGAATCCACATGGAAACTTTCCCTCATTGCAACTTCAACATTCTTTTTTTATTAGTTATTCTATCAAAGATTTTTTTGTGGTTTGCTACAAATTTTATTATTTTCACATGATTTGAAGGATCTACAATAAGAGCATCTACATTGATGTGTATATCTATATCTATATCTATATCTATTTTTAAAATTTGTTTATTTGTTTATTTATTTTATTTTTTAAATTAATTAATTTTTTAAAATTAAAATTTTTCTAACATATCATTGTTTACCAATGAGGTAGGGTCCCTGTTACATCCTTGAAAAAAAGCGCCCTATAGTGAACAAATTTGTCTAATATCAATGAGTCTTCAACCCAATCCTTGATTTAATTGATAAGTCCTTCCTAGGCATCTAGCAATGCATAATACCTTCTTAGCATAGAGGGGATCGTTGCTTGGTTATAGAATGTTGTGTAAGATAGCAAAGGATGTGTTGTATTATTGGTACACTCATTTGTACTAATAGTGTGTGTGTGTTATGAAATGAATTTAAATATGGTTATAACTTTTTGCTCATAAAGGAATATTGTTATCCATTTTATATGCATTAATACTATTGATATAACAGTTGAGAATGTAATGTGTTGTGACACTAACTTACTAACAATTTTATACTTGCAAAATGTTTAAATTAATGTAAGTTGATATATTAATGTATTGTACCAATTTTTCAATTTTTTTGTGTAGGGGATAGAGACACTAATTTTATAGACAAGACTAATTTTACACCCTCACTTTACTACAATATGCAATCCTTGTTGAAGGAATGAAATGTTTACATTAATAAATGAAAATAGAATGTAAACAATGTTGATGACATGACATTCCTCTAAACTAATGCATAATCATTCAAACATAGAGACACAATCAAAATATAGCAATATCATTCATCAGACTTTGGCAATTTTTCTCTAAAAAATTCATTAATCTTCTATAATATAAATTATAAGGTTCCAATTGAAAAAAGCAACAAATAGGTTCAAAAAAATTATCATATCCACACCCATGCTCTCGTATATATAACTTACTAAAATTTCATTCTATTTGACAAGTCTTCAAAATTCTTGTTTTCAATCCTTATACATCAAATATGTCCCATAATAGTAAATTGATCAATTACAAATAAAAGGTACTAAGCAAGTGACTAAGTTTAAATTTGGTGGACCTATCCTTACCCCCTTGGGATGGAGAGCTTGGAGAATATTCAAAGAAGCCTAGAATACTTTTCATCTACTTTGGTCATGCATTAGACCCTTAGTGTGCAAGGGTGGGTTTTATAAGGTGGACACATTTATTCAAGTCACTTTAGGATATTATTTTGGTATTTTGGTAGGGTGAATAATCACATTTAAGAATTCTTTAGATTCTTAAATATTTTGATTTGAATTGCAATTTTTGTATATTTTTGTAATTTAACAACAATTGTTTTAAGGAAACATAAAAGTATATGTATACATTCCAAACATATAAAGTAGAAGTGTACTCGGTAGTACTTTGGTATGTTAAATTATATATGCCTTTAATGGTGCACTCTATTTTATATATTAATATATTAAAAGGAATATGGGTGAAATGTTTGTGCATTAACCCCTTAAGGATCAAGGAGTAGTCCAAGTTCAAAATTGTGAAGTTGTATTTAAAATGCAACTTGGAATAACAATTTAATGATGACTTTCAAACAATAGTTGTAAAATACGATTAATAAATCATATCCATATGCATATGGTTAAATCAATTAATATACAAATCAATATTTTTCAATTACATTGAAGTCAAAAATTAAAAATTCCTTCTAAAAATGATTGTAGATTGAATGCTTGTGATTTTCACAACAATTTTGTTCCATGAAGCTCAAAATATTAAGTTCTAGTCATATGTGCAAATGTTATAGAATTAAGACAAAAATCTTCAAAAAATTCAATGGATGAAAGAATGCATATTTGTGTACTTGGAATGTATTTGCATTCATCTGATGTTCAAAATTTAAACGCTTGGTCCTTTATAGGTTAACCCCTAAAAAAACTTCACGTTTGGAGGTCCAAAATTGTTTCAAAATATTCATCTCCAAAACAAGGCTAAAATCTTCATTTATATTTATTTATTAACCATAGGATCCTTTGGTTAACTTGTTCAAGTAAATCCCCCAAAATATTAGAATGAATATCCCCACCAATTACAAGTTCAATGTGTCTAAACTTTAAAATGTAGGATTTTCTAGTCCTTCCAATGGATGAAGTTGTTGTCTTTCAACATTTTTAGAAAAAGAAACATGTCATGTAACTTGTGCATTTTTAGTCAATATGTTGGAAAATGGGTTGAGAATATACATATAAAAACTTAACCAATAAATCTTTCATATTCATCTTTAAAAAAGTCATAAAGTAGATGGGGGTATAGAATGAAAGAAAAATCTAAACCACTAATAATTTTTTTTTTAAATTGAGAATTATTATTACTAATGGTGCGAATGGTTTAGTAAATAATAGGTATCCTTTCTTTTTGTTTTTATTGAGTTCAAAAAACAACTTTATAGTGTTTTTTCTACCATCATTGCCTACAAAATAAACTCTTCATAAATTTCACTTCATTATTTAAAATAGAATGGAACCTTCAATTTTTTTTGAGTAGATATCAATCTATAAAATCCAAAAAAAATAATTTTAGAATATATTTTGATTGCATGTTTTGACATTGAAATCGAAAAAATCCTTTCTAACTTTTGCAATATTTATTGGAATGACATGAAACACAACTTCTTACATAGATAAGGATGATTAGCATCCATAATAAAAATCTCATGCAAAAATTCCAAATTACATAGTTTGTAAAGCATACCCAAGTTCTCAAAAAATTCAAAATTGTCTCCTTAGACCTTTTAAGGGTTAATTAGTGACTTTCTCATATTTATAGCAATATAAAGATCAAAGCATTTTTCCTTTGAAGAAAATACAAAAAAAAAACTATAAATTTTAGCCTTTAGAATGACACATTACAAGCAATGAAAGCCATTTATTAAATTTTTGTTGAATTTAAGAGTTTGAAAAATGCAATCCATATTTGGTTTAAGATAGAGGTACATTTGTACAGTACATGCTTTTAGCACCAACTCAAATACTTATGATAAAAATGCAATGTCAACCCTAATATCTTAACTTCAAATTCATAATTTCTAAAACAAAGCATTCTAATTCGATTGTATAAGTTGAAAATAAACGGTTGTATATTGTTGAATTTTCACATATATTCACATATATTACCAATATATAATTAGTATATAAACAAAAATTTGGAGGTTCCCTTGTAATTTAGAATGCAACTACTCTTGTACCATTTGATACAATGCAAGACTTCTAAGGTAGATATACCCAATACCAATTGCTCACCTAATACCACCCAAATGTAGGACCGTCATTGATTCTAAAGTGAGAATTTATGAGAATAGTACATGCCTTAACTTCACAAGAAGTGAAGTTAAGGCATATACTAGAGTTATAGATTCTCATTCTAGAATCAATGAGAGCCCTACATTTGGGTGGTATTAGGTGACTGGTTGGTATTGGGTACATCTACCTTAGTACCTATCAAATCAACATGAAGTCTTTGATTTTGACCTATTTCATCATATTAAAAATTATTTGCTTGGAGTGACACTTTTGACTCTTTTAAGATTTAAATGGTTAACATGAAGTAAAAATAGACAAGAAAAAGGGCAACATAGTCGAGGTACTAAGGAGTCGGTACCAATTGATATCACATAAGTTGCTATTGCAAAAGAAAGAAAGAAATATTTGATTTGTGTCAAGTAACTCAAAACCTTAGTTGCACTGCAATTGTACACATAGATATACAAAGTCCCATCATGCACTTTATGTACATAAAATGCTCAATTTGCACTAGTTTAGATATTCACATCCAATCTATCCTATAACATCCACCCATTTCATCATATCTAATTCATGACTTTTATCAAAAATTTGATGATAATGATGCCTTCATAATTTGCATGAAATGCTCATTTGAAAAAATGAACATTAAAAAATTCATTAAAAAACTAATCTAAGGTTTTGAACTTCAAAGTCAAATATAGAAATTCAATATGCTTTTAAAACCTTGATTTAGAATATTTTTTTTACAATTGTTACTATATATAGTTTTCAATTTTGAGTACTTGGAGATTTTAAAATCTTTATTGGGTGGTAAGTAATTTGGGTGGACCCAAACTTCAAAATATTATCATTTCCTTCAAGTTCAATGTGTATTTACCATATGCATTTTTCAAGTTTATCAAAACATTGTCGTATACCTTGTAATTACTATTGACAAATCCTTGTTATGTTATGAAATTATTTTGGGATGAAAAAATTAAGGAAAACGAAAAGATCATTTAGGGATGAAATAATTAAGGGGAATTCAAAGACCATTTTGAGGTGGAGGGAGTAAATGTCACTAGACAAGGACCAAGGGAATATTTTGAGATGTTATTAAGGAAGGCAACCCATTTTGATCACTTAAGCAATTACATATATCTCTTGGGCAGGTTTCTTCATTGGAGAAATGTTTCCTTGTACAGAAATACAGTTTGGATGGGTTTTATAATTTTTCAGATTTTTATTTCTCAAAATAGAATTACTATGAATTTTTCAGCAGAAGATTCTATTCCTCCCATATTGGTGATATAGGGCTTGCTATTTCCGGCCATGTGTTAGTTGCAATATCGAGAAACTTGTAGCCAATCACAATGCGCCACAATTGTATCAAGAACCGCACCATAATTAATCATTGTTCATCTCCTGCTAATCAAAAATAAAATAGCCTACACTGCCAAAATGGGGGGCCATTCAAGAATGGGTTGCTTCCTATTCATACCTTAAGTTTGGTTGTTTTGTTTTGTTTGTTTGTTACGTTGAGATCTCCCGGACCGTGCGTCCCCCGGTGGCGTGCTTGATATCGTCGGAAAGCCCTTGATGAGGAGGGGTGCACGGGTTTTGTTTTGTGGCATTCTGACTCACGGTGAGAAAGTTATTAAATTTTGAAGCTTTTATGAATAAAAAAATTAGAAAATTACTTTTACTCATATTTTGGTTGTGGCAACGGCACACTAGTAAGGTAACTACACCTAAAATGGATTGCTCCTCAAAAGCGACCCTTATTTTTGAACTGAAAATGAATGGGAAGGAAACTAAAAATGGTGCACAATAAAAGATAAGTGTAAGAGTCCATTTCGAGTTGTGTGCAGCTCTACTGATAGAAATGTGGAGGTGGAAACCTTACAAGTGGTCCAATTCACGAGTGCTCGTTTAAGTTCTTCTCTTTGACATTTCTTCATGTGCATCAAATAGATTTTGGCATCACCTAGGTGACACTTTTAACACCCTACACCTTGTATCTTTGAAATTTTGTAACTATTTAACAATGCATCCAAAAATTATGGAACCACTTGCATTTTGATTCATAATCCTTCACCTAAGGTAAACCAGCCCATGACGGTCAAATGGCCCATGATGGACACCTAATGACCCCATTGTGGTTTTTCAGACCACAATCAATGCCTTACATGGTAGTTATGGAGTAATTAGTGACCTCAATAGGTACTTCCAACTTTTCAGTGTAAAATTCTTTGTAAAAATTGATTTTTTAGGTCTTCCATGTTTGAAAATGTTGTGACTACATTGGGTAGGAAGATGACCATATTGGATTCAGATTTTGTTGGTTTGAGGTAGCCTACAGACCCCTATGGGCTGATCACTTCAAAAATCCATAGCAAATTCATACTTTGTCAAAAAAAACGTAATTTCAATTGCTCTCACTATTTCTCACACTTGTACTATTGTAGGAAAAAAACTGAAAAATTTCAGCAACCATATGAGGTCAAACTCCTAATTATGAACATCATGGGCTGGTTTACCTTATATACAAAATTTGTTGTTCACTTGCTAGAGCATGCTGATCATGCCACAGAACTTAACTGTGCAATTTTAGGTGTAAGGTAGTCTGCTCTTAAAGCGACCATTTAAGAGTTGTTTGCCTTTTCGGGGAAGTTAAACTCTTTGAAACCATTTTTCAGTTATTTTTTGGAGGAAGAAAAATGGAATTGGCATCTAACCCAAGTCGTTTCATATTTTTTGGACCTTTGTGGAATTAGTTACAAATTTTTGAAGTTGAAATTTTGCAGTGGTCACTAAAACCGACCACCTCCTGAAATGTTTCCAGTTGGTACATTGAAGAAAGCAAAATGTACCTTTGTGTGTCATGTTCGCTTTTAGAGCCCGCTCGCTTTTAAAGCAGACTACCTTAGTTACCTTAGAGGTTAATAAAATTCCACCTCTACATGAAGTGGAACAAGCAGATCCCATGTGAGGCCTTGAGTCTTTGAGTCAAAGTGAGCCAGGCTGAAGTCCAAGTGTAAAGATACGTACGACGGACCATACTGTACTACACAGAGACAAGACAATACGTACCAGGTAATGAAAACTAACCTCAGAAGATCTCATCACTAAGCTTACAGTACAGTACACAGTACAGGACACCAACGACAATGAGTGTCAGCCAGGTTGAAAATATACAGTATTTCTACAGTATTCATTCTTGTAGACTTGTACAATACAATTACCATTGAATGGCTCCATTGCTCCCCCTTGAGGAGGACACTCAAATGATGGCTGGACCAGCAAGAGACTGAAGAGAGGCCGGAGCCAAAAAGAGCCCCAACAGTTTCACATGGCCCTCTCCCAGTCATGGGACATCATAGAAGCCGCCCCATTGGCTCCCACGGAATCCTCATCATTACCTCATTCGGTTTTCGCTTCTTTTTATTATTCAGCATTTCATCATTCATCATTGCTCAGGAGTCAGGAGGGAGGGGCCCACTGATGTTGCCGGCACTGCAGCAACCCAGCAGGAACCTGGTACCTACCTGGGCATGCTGCAAAATCTGGCCGGTTATCTGCGGTAAACCAGGGTATCAATCGTTCCGCATGTACAGACAGTACAGCACAAGTTGAGGAGGGAGGCGGGCAGGATGAACGGATACGCTCGGCCCTGCCGTCAGTGGTTCAAATGCTGGAATTTTATTATTTATCATGGATGGAAATTTTGAGTTCATACTTGAAGTTGCAGACTCCACATGTTTTTTTTCTTCTAATCCATTGCATTAAAAAAAAACAAGAAAAAGAACATCTAATCCGGCTCTGGAGGCCGTTGGAGCCTTGGGGAGAGGCTAGAAGTAAAGTGCCACCTAGGGCAGTGTAAGTTGCCGAATTAAAGAACTTCGTTCTTGCACTAAGTTACGTCTCTTGGAACTCATGGTTAAGAGCTATCCATCTATCCTCACTACATCTCTGGTAAAAAGAAAGCACGTGGTTTCTATATGCCATGTCGGCATGAATGGCATCGTCCCAAGCCTAGGAGCAGATGCCTTGAATACTACTGTGTTCGCCTTCGACTCCACATTTTAAGAAACACAAATTAGGAAACTACAAAATTAGAGCATGGCCACCGTTACTTGCCTAACTTGGCACGCTCAAATTTTTCATATAATTTTGAAGGGCCCTCAATTTCAGTGTCCTTCATCGTTGCTCACCAAACACAACCCATAAATAGTCAAATGACCAATCATCAAGTAGAAAAATGGATAAAGCAACTAAATTTTAAGATGAATAGTGATTTCAAGGGTACATGTGATGAACAAGTGCTCAAAAGAATATTGTGAAGGGCCTGCAACACTTTTCATCTAATTTGAAAAGTGTCGGACCTTGAATGTGTAACGGTGGCCATGCTCTCACCAAGCCTCCAAGGTCAAGCGTGTGAGCTAGTTTGTTCAAATCATTCTTCAAATTTGGGGTATTGGGGTGGGTGTTTTTGTTTTCCTTTCCGCTCGGCCGTTCTTGGCTGGCTGGATGTATTTTTATTTTGCAATGAAATTCCATTTCATTTGTGTCCAAAAAAAAAAAACATTCTTCAAACAAGTAGCCGCTTCCATAGGGACGGTCATATGGATCATGTGATCGTCTCCATGGGGCACATGAACATCACGAGTGCTCGAAGAATCCATTTCCTCATTCATTTCACCATTTGCACTTGGTAAGAACATCACCACACATAACTTACATTGTCAACATGAAGAAAATAACTTGATGTGATTAACTTAGATAGCATGCCACTATGCTTTGTCGTCATTCCAATGAAATTCAAAATAGAATGACATTCCAATGCTTTCTAGAATACCCGTACTGTAAGCGTTGAAAGAGGCACCACATAGGGAGTTAGGGACTGTCCCATGTCTTTACAATTAACTCTACTGTGTGTGAATCTTATTGTCCTTGGAATTCTGGAGAACATTTATAGCCTCCAAAATGCTAAAAATATACATAAAAAATGTGTATGTATTCAACAAAGATCAAAGTACTGTATTGAATGGAGTCCGTCGGCTGAATGGACGGGAGTCTTGAATGGAGTAGGGCCGGTACTGATCATAGTGGGGCGATTAATTTTTCACCATACAATACTTTTCTTCCCATTTTTTTATGTTTTTTGAACCACTCCAGTCGACTGTTGCCCAATAAATTGCCCATTATTGATTTCCATTCTCTTGAACTTATTATTCAGTTCTTCGGATTTGACTTCTCTGACAATCTGGAAAGAGCTCAAATGGGAATGTACAGTGCAAGACTGGGGGGGCCCATTCCTTTGGCACGTGAGTCGCTGGTTTGGGAACATTTATGGATGAATGATTATTGTGGACGGACGGACGGACCACTCCGTCAGTCCAGTCCAGTCTGCCTGCCTGCCTGCCTGCGGGGTTTAGTGAGACGAACGGACGGAGCCGTAACGGCCCAAACGCGGCCGTTACGTCGGCCGGGATGTTGTACTGGACAGGAGTACAGGACCCTTCAAGCTGGCGTGAACACGATCCCTCCCGTTCGTCCGCATCCTCCGAGGTTCATCCATCTCCGGTGTTCCCCATGCAGAAGATCTCCGTTTTTTCATCCAAAGGCGGGTTGTCTCATTCAGAGCCGACAAAGCCTTGATTACTGACACCCCCATTCCAATAGGGAGAATGACATCATGTCACATTGTCACGCAAATTATTTTATTTACCCTCTAATTTTTAAGTGCTTGACCTAAAGATAGTAAGATTTTTCTTTAAAATTTATAATAAATAATTGAAATTCTTGTAATGTTAAGAAGAATGGTACCTCCGTGAATGAAACATTGGTTGGGAATGACTCAATTATTAGAGCCTCACACACTTAGATGGTGAATTTTATCCTTGATGCCTTTGTTGGGAGGTAGACCCTATAAAGAACCAACATGTTCCTTCCCTTGAGAAATTCTCAAGTCTCCAAATGACAACAAGGTCATTTGGACCCCCCACCAAAGTTAGGTGGAATATAGTGATAAGCACCAATTCCTAGGTTTGAACTTACAACCACCTTACTAGCGTGCTAAGGCCAAAGTCATTGAACCAAGGCTATAGGTGCCCTTTCTATAACATCATTATATTATTGATTCATGTAGAACATTCTTTCTTTTTTCCATTGATATATTACATGATTTTTCTTGAAGCTTCTTCAATGATTATTAATCCATACAGTCCTATTGTCCCCTCAAGGGATACAATAGATTTCGGGTAGGCTCGTATTGTCTCAAATTTTCACATTATTTTTTGAATTTTTTTTAGCATATGTAGTTCTACAAGAGCTCCACGGACACATAATTTTTTGAACAATTGGACATTCAACTAAGAAATTATAAACATATTTTTGTACACCGCAACTCAAGGGTTAGTTTAGCATGGAAAATTCAGTTGACTATCAAAATGACTAGGTTAAGTGGGCAAAATCAGAGCCTAAGGTAGGAAAGTTGGTTTAGCAGGTGAAACCTCGGCTAGATTGGATGTCCTACAATTGATGAGCAAAATTGAGGGTCGGTGACCAACTTGGGAGGGGTCAAAATTTGACTTCTAATAGGTAGGTGTTGTGCTATGCTTGTAAGATATTGTCGCCCTTGAATTAATGTGGATTAATGAATTTGGATACAATTTGTAAGATTGTAAGAGCACTTGCTCTGACACTATTAGAAATTGAGACTCAATTGGTAACAACAAGCTAAATTCATAGAAGATTTCACTTGTAGAAGTCCACACTAAAAAGCCATTCCAAACAATGGTTTAATTTGTGTTAAATTTGCATTATTTTAAACATAATTGTATTAGTTTCAACTCATATTTGACACAAAACCATCATCTTGAATGTGTGTAGATTTCTACTAGTGTTTGCTGCAAAAATGGTAATGACATCAATTTCTTGTGTAAAAACAAGTTATGCATGAAGCCCATTATCACCATCAAGGAAGAATTTGATGACCAATTGGAGTCATGATTGCACTTTGCAGCTCCAAATTGAAGCATTAGCAAGTATTGAATTTATAGCATCACCACTCATCCCCCCCAAACAAGGCTGGGGTAAATGGGGTCGCCAAGCCCTACAGCTCCCGGGCCACTTCCGTCTCCCACTCATCCCCGCCCTCAATGACACCCCAAACCAAGTCAATCTCATGCATTAATGGCTTGGTAAAATCAAGAGCCAACCAACATGCAAATTGATTAAAAAATTTTAAGAAATATTGTGTTGCGGCCCACAAACCAACAAACATGACTAAATCTTGGCATGGCAGGGACACTCTCCTAGTGTTTGGAGAGAAATTTTTGGAGTGATTGGTCTCCTTTTTACCCTGGCCGAGTCCGCAGTGGACCACTTTTTTTTGGCCAACTATGCCAAAATCTGGGCCAGGAAGCTTCCCCATGAATGAGTGGCGGTGCTCTTAGCACTAACATTTGGGAGGTTCCCACCTTATCTTAAGTGTGGAATTCTGCTCCAACGGACTAAAGTTCAACATTTTATAATGAAAGTTTGTCTTGACAAATTGATGAACTGAATTCCCACATTTTCCACATTCCCCATGTTTTCTTTTTTCCAAAGGCAAGAGTGCAATTCAAGTCACCCATTCAAGATTTTTTTTTTTTTTTTTAATTTTTTAATTTATTTTTAAACACGAGACCCCATTCAAGAATTTGAAAGTCTCCCTATTTTGCAGACCCAATTTCAGTATCAGTCCTTGAAACGGTAAGAGCATCGCCACCCATTCATGGCCAAGCTCTCGGCCGGGGGTTTGGGCGGGGCCGGGAGGAAAAAATGAGCCACCCATTCACGGGAAAGCTCCAAAAAGAGACCGGTCACGGGAAATTTCCCTCTCCAAACAATAGGAGAGCGTCCCCGCCACCCGACCCGCCTTGCATTGACTTTGCAATAACTTTGCAATATCTTGTCGGATTTCTCGATTTTGGGGCTATTTCTTATACTTTTTTAATAAACCCACATGTTGATTGGTTCTTTACAATGACAAAGCATTAATGTTTGTAATTGACTCCCTTTGACATGTCTTCTTTCCCGTGAATGGGTGGCGGATGGAAGCGGCCCGGCTTCTTCCGTGCCCGGGCTACCCCATTCCCCGAGCCGTTTTGGCCGTGAATGGGTGGTGATGCTCTAATGCAGAAATCTAGTGGTACCTTCATTTTTTGCTGATCATTTTGTTGAGGATACTCACTACTGTACACTAATAATGGTATTTAGTGTTACCTACACTAATTGATTTCAAAATGTTATAACTTTTTACTCTTGATGAATATTTTTACCAAGAGCATAGGTATTGATATGTTCCAAAGTTGCGGTTGTTAATGAATGTAGTTGGTAAAAATATTCATGAAGAGTAAAAATTTATGGCATTTCAAAAGCAAGTAGTGTGGGTAACACTAAATACCATTATTAGTGTAGTGAGTACCAGTTACCTTATCATAGCGTGTAAGTACCGACCTGGGCAACCATTATCATCACTTGGTGTTGTGTCCTTTGGAGACTGGGAGTGCAAGAAACAGAACATAAAAAAATTAGAACAAGGAAGCTCATGATGTGCATGGCTGGTTTCTTCCCTGGAAACCAAGCCTCCTGCCCACAAGGCCGGCCATAATACTCACCTGCTAAGATAGGACACAAGAATCGGTACCCGCACAAAAAAGGAGTGTTTGGTACGAGGTCCACGATTTTAGATTGAAATTGTTTTTCACTGCATGGCGAGAGTTCACAAAGATGCGCATGGCAAAATGATCTTGATTTGACTGACTGACCCCTGAAAGTTATGTGATTGTGTTTTACCACAAAAAAAAAAAAAAAAACCTTCCAAAACTGCCCATTTCTATTGCAAAGAGCAAAAAAATAAATTAAATGCTTGTTTAAGGTCTGAGATGACCCTAAACTATAGGGTGATGTTTGTGAGGTACCCAAACCAAATGGCGTGGTTGCAAGTTTGATACCTGATGGCGACAGGTTCTTTATTTTGTGTAAAATCAACCTCTCATCCTGACGGAAACCTTCATAGTGTGTTTCCTAATACGTTTGTGTCAAAAAAAAACTTGTTTATTATTGTATTATTATCCAAATTTAGGATTTGGCATTAGACTATTGTACCCAGTTATCAAGATTGGGCTAATTTCATGCCAAATATTTAACCTTGAAGTTTTTGCGCAAATTTTGAGGTCTAGAATTGTTTCAAAATACTCGTACACAAGGGAAAGATGTAATATTAGATTGAAAACTTTAGATTGAAAACTCCCTCTGATTGCCAGATTTGTGTGCCAAAACTTCAAAGAGGTTGTTTTTAAGCCCTTCCTAAAGCGGTTTTTTTGTCTTTCAACATTTTAGAAATAATCAATCTATTTTTAGAATATCATCACTTTTCACCCAAATTAAAATAATCAATCTACTTTTAGCTTCCCACTTTGACATTAAAATCAAAAAACATTATACCTTTTGTACTACTTATTGGAATGACATGCAACAAAACTTCATGCATAGAGTGTGATGAGTAGAAGCTATTTTAAAAGTTTAATGCAAAGAAATCTAAAGTATGAAGTCAATAGCCTACTTGAGATCTTGAAAAGTTCAAAGCATGCTCTTTTATGCTTTTAGGGGTTTTAGAAAATCAAATTCGGAAGATGCTAAAACAAGATTATTCTTTCAAAGTCCATATTTTTTCCATGATATTTTTAATGATTTGATAAAATAATTTCCCTCAAATTTTGGCATCTTTTTGAGGATTATTTTTTGCCAACTATGATAGCCAGATAGATTAGTATAAGAATATGTGAAAATTGTTTCAAAATTTTTGACCATGTAGATTGCAAGATATTAGATTTTAAAGTGGAACAAAATAAAGAAGGGATTAATAATTAGATATTGTTATCATTTGAGTTTATTCAAATTGCTTTTGGTGTCATCATCTTAAGTTTTAGCTCCTTGAGGATCAAATTTTGAAAAACAGTTGAATACAAACATGAGTCTCAAACACAAAAAAATTGGTTTCTTCATCCACCTAAATGTTTGTAGATTCTTGTGTTACTTAGTTCTTTTACATTTATACAATATAGACTCTCAAAACTTTCCTTTTACAAATATTCTATAGTTCAAGGTTGTTAGGTATGTTTGACCTCAAAAAGTTACTATTCTAGTTCAAAAAATGACTCGCCAAAAACAACTTAAATAAATAAGTAAAATAAAAATCTTAAAAAATCACCATAATTGGAATTACACATATTTAATCTATGATCAATTTTGGTAAATTTGTTTAGTATTCTGGTGTCAAATATTATTGGTTAGTGCAATACTGTACCAATGGTTATGATTAGGAAAAAATATTTCTAAAAGTAGATGGAGATATCATTTTTCAAAAAAAAAGATTATGGACAAAATGGATTTTTATGATTATTAGACATCTATTGAATTATATTTTTTATATTTAATTAATTATTTGGCAGATAATGTTGACAGGCTACGGTAGTAGATCTAACCATCTGGATGATATTTTACAACTATTGTTTGGAAGTCATCATTAAATTATTATTCAAAATTGCAACTATTAATAATTCTTCACATGTCAATTTTAGAAACCTAAACTACTCTTTGATCTTTAAAGGATTAAATTGACTTTCACTTCCAATCGGCTAATAAATAAAATGAAATATTAATCTTTAGATTTGAATAAAAATATACAAAGATCAATTTTTTTATAAACCTTGATCTTTTAATTCTATTACCTCTTAAAGGTCTATGAATATATAAAGTTTTTTTTTTAATCCTAGGTTTCAAACTTAGCATCCTCTTAAGTTAAATTTTTTGCACTTCAAAGTTTTGAGGTTTACATATTTATGGTGGAGAACTCAGTTGAAAATCTGAGAAAAATATTCAATTTAAAAATCCATCATCCTTTAAAAATTGTTAACTAGAAATATGTACAAGATGGAAGGGAAAATTAAATCATTGATAGTTCTAATATGGAATTGAAACATGTCAATCCTAATGGTGAGATTGTTGTTGTAAGTAATCTACATCCAATGGACCTTTTGTATTAAAACTGTGAACATTGCACTCAAGGAACAAACCCTACACTAAATTTTTTTAGGAAAATGCCTTAATTGCTTCCAAAACAAGACTCTTCATAGCTTTCGCATGACTAATCCAAATTGAATGAATCAAAGCTTTCTATATAGAATGAATATGCTTAATAGGAAAAATAATAATAATAATTTTGAGTTTTTGAGGGTGTTTTTGCTACATGGAGTCAAGAATTTTGAACTTAGGAGGGTGTTATTTTTCTTACACCGATTGAAATAAAATTCATATTTTGTGAAAACAACTACATTCTCCATTACCTCCAAAAACATATTTAAAAAAAACTATAGAATTTGACAACAAAAGAATATGCCAAAATCCTTTAAAATCCACTCTGAAGACTTTTTATTTGAAACACATGGACAATGGACAATCCAAAGAGGACATTCCAAAGACTTTGAACCTTTAGGGATTAAACAAAATGTTATTACCCACATCTAAAAATTTATATTTTGGAGTTGACACAAAAACAAAACTTGCGGCTGTAACCCCTAAAGGATCAAATGGCGTTTTTTGAAAACATAGTGATTTATGGCAACTCACTACAAACGGATTTTTTTTGGGGGGGGGGAAATTTTCACACAACATGTGCCCAAGGAGTGGCTTTAAGGCCCAATTTTTTTTTTACTACAAGGTTAAAAAGTTATTGTATGCTATGTAATTTTCATTGATCGGCAAGCAATTCAAAAAATTCTTTAAAAATCACTTTTTAAAGAATTAAAAATTAAAAATTGGTTTTTTAGATATATATGTATATATATATATATATGGAAAGCTTTGAATAATTCCATTTTGATTTATGAGATGAAAGTTATGAAGAGTTTTAGTTTGCGAGTAATTATGCAATCACTACTCTAAAATAAACTTTGAAGTCCTTTATATAACTCAATTTACAATATTTTTGAAAAACAATAGAAATAGTGGATTTAGATTTTTTATTACAACATAACAACCATTGGGATTGACATTTATCAATTTCATAACTAAATTCTTAACAATTTAGTGTTTTGAATCATTCTCTACTTCTTTCTATTTACTATTTTTTTTGTTGTACAATTCCAAATGATCTGAAATTTTTTAAGCATGTAGCAAACTTGCCTTGAAGAATGAATTCAAATAATTATCATCATGATTTTGAACATTTTTTCATACAAATGTGACCTTGTGAAGTGTAGTTGCTTGATTTTTTGTAGGGCCAAAAGAAGTTTTTTTGTCAATTCAAATGCTAATATTTTGCAATCTACTCGGTGGAAATTTTTGAATTTTTTTCCACATATTTCCAAACCATCATACTACAAGATCCTACGGTTAGATGTGTCCAAAAATGTTTATTTTCTCTAAAATTTGGTACTTGTGCTAGAAATTGCAATTTGGTAGCGTCAAAAACCTTTGGGGATTAAAGTCCTAGATTACATCTAGATAGTTGAATTTATGATTTTTCATTATACATTCAAATGTTTCAAAGTCACAAGCACGTAACTTTCAAAATTTTGTTATGAATACAATACATTAAGGTGTTTCATATTGCATTTTACAGTAGTTGGCAAAAATAATGAGATCTTAGAATATACTCAAAGATGCATTACAACTCTCATTCAATGCTTAAAAATAATGTTTGAATTGTAATAATATTAAAAAAATTGAATATTTTAGTAAAATAAAAATGCTACAATTTGAGGATTTTATATATCTTATGTTTTGAACTGATCAAATCAAATTCAATATTATACATTTTAATATTGCAGAGGTAGATTGATAGATTGATTGAAAACTATGAAAGACCTCCAACCATATCAATGTCAAAACTCAACTCTTTTCTACAATCCTTCTTCATAAATCTAGTGAAAGTAATTTTTGAATATCACATACAAATTAGTCCAACCTAATACTGTCAATCTCCCAATTCCGACATCTACTAAATCCTCTACTATTTGAGTTACCACAATCTTAGCAACCCTTTAGCATCATGACAATGCATTTGGAGAAGGGACACGTCAACAACATGTGGTTTAGCATGGATCTACCCACATTTTACCAATTTCGTCCTAACAAACTTTGAAAAGTTACAAAAAAAATTTATTTCTTGTCGGAATGTCTTTATTGTACTTGCAAATGGCTACTCTCAAACTTCTCAATTTCTAAAAGATACATGAGCTTCTCCAAGGTACCTAAACAACAAATCTACTTGGTAGTAGGCTGGCATGTTTACCTTGACCCGATAACCCTAACATGACTAAGGTAGTCACCGAAATTCTCAGATTA
Organism: Pseudisothecium myosuroides; assembly: GCA_951799445.1. Taxonomy (NCBI): domain Eukaryota; kingdom Viridiplantae; phylum Streptophyta; class Bryopsida; order Hypnales; family Lembophyllaceae; genus Pseudisothecium; species Pseudisothecium myosuroides. Next base: position 18,743,132 of record OX637287.1, on the reverse strand, counting down.
TTGAACCAATAGGTGCATTCTCTTTTTTTACATTTAACAATGAAGTCATCCATTGAACCACTTTGGTTTGCAGCGTCCTTTTACGGTGTTAATTACATCTTAGTCTCCTTTTGGTCAAGATGCAAAGCATTCAAGGATTAAGAACCTCCGTCTGCCTGTCCTTGAATCGTGCCCTGTTATCAGCAACCAGATTTCAGAGCTTGAATTGCATGATTTGCATGCAATTGAATTCTGGTATGGATATGGATATCCAATCTTGGCCAGGACCAACACGTTATTTTGTATTAAATCAGCACGGCCGGTAATTTACTGAAGGTCCTCTCAATATATGGACTACCCTACGTGAAGGTCAGATTCGACATAAATTAAGTCGTTTTGGTAATTTTAAAAAAAAGTGCCACATGGCATCTAGTGATTGGTGCAAGGTGACGTGAACTTGCCAAAATCTGACGTGGAAATTTCATTTTGGCACCTTTGTGCCAAATCTGACCTTCACGTATAGTACCATGGTCAATGGCCTTCTATATTACTACCTCCGTCTTGAAATGATTGTCTACTTTGAATCTCATGTTTTTTAACCCTTAAATGTTGAAGTGGACTTTTTGTAGCCGATGAATGACAAGAGAATCTCCTGTATAGAATAGAAGTGCAACTATTCATCCTCCAAATTTTGTGTGGAAAGGGAAGATCATGAATAGTAGTTTGACCTCTAGTGATCACTTTGGGTTTTTTAAAGAAGATGATGTCATCCGATGCTTAAAGGGATGATTTCCACAGTCACCAACCCGGAGTTCAAAGGTTAAGGTTGTTTTGAGTAGGTCATATGGAGACCTCCTTGTGGCTAATTTTATTTAGGTTGCAATGAACACATGCAATGTTCTTCCTTGATTCTAGTGATACAAAATTTGAAACCTTTCATAATTATTTTTTTGACAATATGATCAATGAAATTGGCTTAAAAAAATACCTGCAAAATTATGAACAATCATTTTTGGGACCAAGGGAGTAATTTATTCAGACAATAGTAGCACTCAGGTACCCCAACTTGAACATTTCAATGTGATCATACCATAGTACCCAACCACATACAATCAATTTCAACAAAGGACAACATGGCATTTCTTGAGAAATTGGAGTCAGATTGGACACATGGAAGGGATGTGCATTCAGTCATCACCTGAAATGTACAAATAGCAGTCATTTTAAGTGGCCATTTCATGGGTAAGGTGGAAGCACCCCAAACCGTCAATATAAGCAATTTAGCATAGTTGGAGGCAACTTTTCTTTAAAATAATATTTTTGTAGTATTAGTGAGTGAAAATCATGAATATTAAAAAAAAATGGATGTGGTATGTAATTTCTATAATTTTTCAAAGTGCCAGCTCCCTAGACCATTGAAACTGTCACATAGGTGGACCCAAAACTGAAATCTGCAAAAATCAGTAGTTAGCCAATGAAAGTTAGGTATGTATCTTTTAAACGTGTCAACGAATTAGAGTTAAACATTTTAAGGACATATTGATGGGAAGTCTAGGGACAAATTTAGTGCCAATCTAAGGTACAAGAATGGGAACAGGGACGCTAATGGGTGTTTCTACCTTACATAAGGTTGGTACCCCAAAGCGCCTATGACCCAAAACTGGCATCATCACTTGGTATACATCTCCAAAATGAATATGGAAAAAATGATTTTAAAATATCTATCAAAAACAACTTTGCTCTTCAATAACTTTTGTGTATGGTATCCAAAATGCCATATTTTTTGGTGTCTTGGAACCTCCTTTCACTTGTTAACTAGAAAATATGAAAATTTTACCAATCTAATAATAGTAATTAGGCTTAGTAACAAAAGTGGTGGTTTTGGGGTATCCACCTTGTACATATTCTATGAGGTAAACTATCCCATTACTCGTAGAATGACTAGTGCAATATGATACTGCTATTGGAAACACTATAAGAAATCCCTGTTTTGGGTGACGAGCCCTAATTTTTTATAATGGATTTTAGGTGATGTCAATGTTGACAACTCAAAAATTTTAAGCCAACAAAAATGTCCAATGTAACATCAATGTTGACATAAAAACATTGGATTGTCAATACTGATGTTCGTTGGACATTTTTGTTGACATAAAAATTTTGGGTTGTCAACATTGACATCACTTAAAATCCGTCATAAAAAATTAGGGCTCATCACCTAAAACAAGGTTTTTTATAGTGAAAAATGTAGAAATAAATTTTAGTGGTAGACAAGCAATTGATAAGAAACAAAGTTACAATTGAAAAAATAATTTTTGGACTTCATAGGATTTTAAATTTTTTTATAGAAGGGTGCTACCTTCGGCATCCCATTTCAGTATGTAGACATGCATGTTAGTGTCATGAGTTGTAAACCTCAGGCATCCCAATTCAATATGTAGATATGCCCTACAATAACTATTATTTTGAAGTTGACATGCATATCTACATGTTGAAGTGGGTTGTAAATGTTAAGGAGTTTATCAACCCATGTTCAACTTAACACATGTCCAATTTAGTCCATAATGCCTCAATACCAACTACTAACTTCTATTGCTAGAATGAATCAAATTGCATTAATTTGAAGCTAATTAAGAGTGAATTAATGACAATGTGTAATTAGGTATAGATTTTACGCATTCTAGACATACATTATCCTCATTTCTTCCAATCAACTCTCTAAAATAAGTAATGGAATAGTTTACCTTATATGAGTGCAATATATATTTGAGTTCAATATTTTTGAAAAATATCCAAAGGAATCTACTTCCTATGTTTCAAAATAAGACCAATATTTCTTTTATATTTTACAAAAGAAATATCGGTCTTATTTTGAGACAGAGGATGTATATGTCAAATTCTTGCTAGTGATCAAATTTTTTTAAGTTGATTTAATCTATGAAATCTTTTATACCTAGAATTTTTGGAATCTCTTGTATCTGGAATTTTGTGAATTTCAATATATAAATTTTTGGAATCTTCATTTTGGCAAATAATATGGGATTATAAAATTTGCACTTGTATCCGCATTTGTATCTATATTTGTATTTGTACTTAAACACACTTTCTAGAATGGGCTTTAATTTTTTTAAGAGATGGTTTTATTGAGGAAGTTTGGTTGGTATTATTGAGTGGATAGTGAGTGCATATACGTTTCATCTTATTACAAGCAATGTAAAAAAAATTAATATGTTAATCGCCTCAACTCCTCAAGAATTCGCATAATTGTTCATAACATTCTTGAAGTAATGAATTGAATGTCCTTGTATGATGGTATTGTAGGTGGAATTATTCCATCTACATTGCTGTGAGATTTATATGAGTTTTTTTCATTTCCATTGAAGTCTTAGATACAAATGACACGTTGGTCTTTGATTTTGGGAAATCTATTGCTATTCAAAAAATGTACCAACCCTTACCAACCCTATTTAAGAATTCAAAGGCTTCAAATAAATCTTGTGAGCTCTATGGAAGAGTTTGAACCATGTTTTTTGAAATCTTCTACTTAGCATATCAAAGGGTCAAAATATGAGCTCAACCCTTAAGGACATTTTATTTTCCCATTTTGGTCGAACTTCTTTAATTTTCTATATTAAAATACACCTTTTGAAAATTTGATATATTTTCATGTAGTAATATATATCTGAAATTTAACTTCATTTTTTTATAATTTAAACTGAACATTCAAATGAAATTTATATGATTTTCAAAAGTAATTTTTTTAATAAAAATAGTAATAATTACAAAAATGCTTAAAATGTTATGAATTTATTAGCTAAATTGGAAGTGATAGCAATATATATCATGGTGTAATTGGTGTACTCTTTGAGCTTACACTACAAGAAATTGGATAGAAAAATTCAAAAGTGGTGTAATTTAAGCTTTCAAGATACTACCTTCAAAGTGTCACAAAAATTATAATTTCAACAATTTTGGAAGAAAAAAATTAATATAAAGTAGATGGTAAAACTTCATTTTCTTAATCAAGTTATAAGGCATTTAAAATCAAGAACTATGTGAAATTCAAGTTTGAGACTATAGGTATGTCCCTCAAGTAGGTTTGTCCTTAAAGGTTAATTTTCTCACTTTGTAGAAAAATTTAAGTAAATTTATGAAAATACTTTCATCATTTTTTCAGAGGTGGATAAATTGATACAATCAATTTGACATTATATTTTGGGAGAATTTTAAACTAAGGTTACAATAATTTAACTTAATTCAGAATGGCAGTAGATAAATCACTACAAGAGAAAGGGGTGTTTTAAGTGAGTTTTTAAGTAGTGTCCTAGACACATGATTTTAAGTAATGACTTTTAAGGAGATTTTTCGAGAGATTTTTAGCAAAATTTGACTTAAAACACATGTTTTTAAGTCAAATTTTGCTAAAAATCTCCTTAAAGGTCATTACTTAAAATCATGTTTCTAGGACACTACTTAAAAACTCACTTAAAACACCCCTTTCTCTTGTAGTGAATTGAGCCAAAAAAATGTTGGACCTTGTAAAACAATAATATTATATCAAATCCAAAAGCTTTCCTTCATAAAAAGCTAGAAGTAAAATATTTTGTAGATGTTGGATGCTAAATATTCATAGTTTTAGTGTTTTTGATGTTGTTATTTGCTACCACAAAGTTGTGCTCTTTCTCTTTCTTGGCTACAACTTGCATTACAACTTTTTCTATTATATTAGTGACACCACAACTAGTTGAAATCCCACAATATGAATTGATGAATACTTGTGAATCACTTGGTTGACCTTGAACATTATTTCTCCATCTCACATTGCAATGCTCATCAAGATATAGAAATTGAAAGAAGTGAAAATTAAACAAAAAGTCATGTCCAATAAAGAGTAACAAGCATGTGGAGTGGGCTTTCTATAAGGTGAGTTCCACAACAAGGTTGCCATTGTCATTTTGCGATGTCTTTTATTAGTGAACATTCAATTTCAATTGGTTGTAAGGTGAAATTTTTTATGGGCCAAAGTATAGTTGATGAATCCAAGGAGACAAAGGCAAAAGGTGGTTGCAAGGACAATAAGTATTTTTCAAAAGTAAAAAAGCTCCACACTTACAAGCAAGTCCTTGTAGGATTGAAAGTTAGATTTTTGTGCAATTAGATATTACAGGTTGTGGTTGCAAACTTTGTTGTGGTTGTTGTTTTATTAATGATGATAAGATTTTAGAAATTATATTAGCACCGTTTGAAACACATGGTAGTCATTCTCTAATAATTTTTGCTCTTGATGACTTACATGCATATCAAATTTAATGCTCATTCTATTTGTCAATATAAAATGTAATTGAACAACTATATATACATCTGTAATAAGACAATATAAATGATTAATTATTAATAAATATTCAATTACAAATGCAAGGAATAATTCCTAAGAGGACTAGAATAGAGTTAATTGGCCCCTAAGTGGAGAAGGTGTGTTTTTGGATAAAAAATTGTAATTGAGTTGGGAAGGAAGTTCAAAAATAATTTGAAATTTTTTGTGAACTCAAAGAGTGGGCATTCCTACTAAGCAACCCTTCTGAAATAGTGGGAAGTGTTTTCACAAAAATATTGTATATAGTATAGGAATGCCGATACAAAGCTATAACCATGTTTAGAATTTAATAGGCCCTCCACAATTTGGAATCGGTCATTGACCATGGTTAAGGTATGTGCACTAAATTGCACTAACTATATTTTGATGGAAAAGGATTCATTGATGTTTTAAAACAATCACAAGTGCATAAAGCAACTCTACATGTAAGTTCTTTGAGGCAACCAATGAGTAGTTGAAGAACCAATGGGGTTGCCCACTCCACGTGCTCATATGGGAGTTGAAAACCAATGAGAGTTGAAGAGTTCTTTAGGGCAACCAATGAGAAGTGATTCATTTCATGCTTCAAAGGTGTCTGTTTAACCCCTAAAGACCCAAGGCCTTTTCTCTGCCAAAAAACACTGAAAACTGCCATTTCTATAGCAAAGTATAAAAAAAATTTAAAAATGTTTTTTTTGAACATCTAACCGTAGGATCTTACACCTAACTAGTATGAGAATGTATGGAAAAAATTTCAGAATTTTTGACCGCACAAATTGCAAGATATCAGCGTTTAAAGTGAAAAAAACAAGTTTTTCAGCACATTGCGGGGCTAGATTTTTTGGCTTTAAACATTTTTAACTTAAAATTTTTGCACTATAGCGTTTTGAGCTTTAAATCTTTATTGCAGAGAATTGAGTTGAGAGTCTAAGGGGAAAAAAAAATTCAAAAAAACTTAATTATCATTCTTAAAAAAATTGTTAAGTAGAAGTAGGTCCAAGATAGAAGGAAAATCTAAAATATTCATATATTTTAGATGGAATTAAAATGCACTAATCCCAATGGTGAGATTGTTCTAGCAAGTAAATTACACCATGCAAAAAAAAAAAATTGAAAAATTTGAAAAATTGCATTCAGAAATGAATCCTACAAGTTATTTTTTTCAAGAAGATACTCTAACTGCCCAAAAAACAAGAATATCCATAACTTTCTCATAACATATCCAAATGAAATGAATCAAAGCTTTCCAGATAGGCAAAAATATAATCTATCAGAAAAAAAATATTAAAAAAAAAAATTCAAATTTTTGTCCATTTTTTTTCTGCTGCCCGGGCTGCTCGCCGTCACTTGTTTTCAGCTTATTTGGTCATAACTATTGTTCCCGGGCACCGATTGTGGGAAAAATTATATTCCCACGAAGTTAATCAGCTGTTCAAGCTCCAGAAAAAGTTTCAAAAAATCAGGAGAAAATTTCAGCCCATAGGTACCTGCCCGAAAACGCATTTGTCCCCCGAAGGGACAACGGTCCTTTAGGGGTTAAGGGGAGTCTAGTTGAATGAATAAGACATCCTATGCTTTCAACTTTAAAAATTCATATTATATTGTGTAAGTGTTGGAAAATTATGAAACAACTTCATTGATTTTCTCTCAAAGTAACTAACATTCTTAAGAGAAAAAAAAATCATCATTTAAACCGCCAAGTTCTTTGGAGTAGATACAATAGCGTTTCTAGGTGCATGTATAGTTTAGTATTCCAAAAAAAACTGTTGCTTTCCTTTGATTGACCCTTTTCTATTTGAGGTCCCAATCCTGGTCAGTTCCAACTCAATCTGGTCACTTGTTCTTCATGGTGGGCCTCCTATCCTCAATACTATGTCCCAAGCGGGTGAAAATTTGTCTATATGGGCTGACAAACAGAACCTTAAATTCGCTCGGGACTTAGTGCTGAGCCTATTCTAAATTACAAGTAGTTTTGGATCTTGTCTAGCAACTTGTTTGGGCAAACTTTTGTCCACCCAAACTTTATCCTGAATTTCACCTTCGAAGTGAAAGAAAATATATTATAATATTACTGTAGCACCTAAACCCTACATAGCAAAGTGAGTAAGGTTTAAGCCTATAATGGAGCATCATGTAGCCTTAAAAATGTGAAGGGATAATCTCTACTACTTGCTAGGATCTTTTGATTATATAAAACAAGACGTGTGGACCCAAGAGAATCACCCACAAAATAATATATTGAAGAAAGTTGGACCTATTACAAAGATTAAATTTTGTTTTATTAAATATTTTTTATTTCTACAATATTGAAAATAGCTACATAGGTGCAACAATGTAGACTATCTTTAGACTATTTATAATGAATGTTTAATGTTTAGATCTTTTGGGATGAGGTAGAATCTTTACATCTTCCTATAGGTAGCTAGAGGTTGAAAAATTGATTGTCTTTAGCATAGGTTCAGTTGTAGAATTCTTCATTTCTTGATATTGGTTCCCTCGATATTTGAATAGTCTTTTGAATTGAGAGCATAGAATTGCATTAGCCATTGTAGAGAGAGTGTAAGTTGCAACATAAATTATTGTTACATCTTAATCTCTAATGACCCAAGGGGGGTGTAATTTCAAAATGGGCCCAAACTCCCAAAGACTTGAGTAAATTGTTTGCTCATTTTGTCTTGAGATTAGATAGAATGTAACTATAGGATCTTAAAGTTCACATTGAGAGTGAGCATCTCAAAAATTTCAGATTATTTGACTGCACGTTTTAGGAAATATTTAAGTTTGAAGTTTTATTTAGGTCAATGGAAATACTGGGCAATGCACTTTGAAGGAGCATATCTTTGTGAGAATATTTTGAAATGATGCTTTTTTTATGCTCAATGAAAGATAAGAGAGTTGAAAATGTATATGTAAAATTTCACAACATTCCAAGCATTTTTCATTTCATAGACTTAGAGCTTGCAATGCATAGTGGTCACTGAAATGGGAGTGGTGTTTATAAGAGAAAAAAGGATGGGACACTTGTCTTCTCCTTGAACTCCTTGACATGCTCTTTTTGAGGTGGATCTGCCCTTTTTGAGGTGGGCAAGAATCACATTGGTTGGTTGACTTTGTAGTCCATGCCCAAACCAAACCCAAAATAATGAGCTGTAAACCACACTACACCACTTGACTTTGAAAAATTCCACAAGGCGGAGTTTAACTCAAAATTTGATGAAACTACCACCATTGGATTTATATTACAGTCTATTTTTTAGAAATAATTTTTATTCTTAACCCCTAAAGGACCGAGGCCTTTTTTCTGCCAAAAAACACTGAAAACTGCCATTTCTGTAGCAAAGAGTTAAAAAAAATTTAATTGTTTTTTTTTCACATCTAACCGTAGGATCTTACACCTAACTAGTATAAAAAAGTGTGGAAAAAATTTCAGAATTTTTGACCACACAGATTGCAAGATATCTGCGTTTAAAGTGGAAAAAACAAGTTTTTCAGCACATTGCGGGACTGGGTTTTTTGACTTTGAACATTTTTAACTTAAAATTTTTGCACTACAGAGTTTTGAGCTTTTAATGCTTGTAGTGGAGAATTGAGTTGAGAGTCTAGGAAAAAAAAAATTTCAAAAAAAACTTAATTATCATTCTTAAAAAAATTGTTAAGTAGATGTAGGTACAAGATAGAAGGAAAATCTAAAATATTCATATATTTTAGATGGAATTAAAATGCACTAATCCCAATGGTGGGATTGTTCTAACAAGTAAATCAGACCATGCAAAAAAAAAAAAATTGAAAAATTTGAAAATTTTCATTCAGAAATGAATCCTAAAGTTATTTTTTTCAAGAAGATGCTTGAACTGCCCGAAAAACAAGAATGTCCATAACTTTCTCATAACATATCCAAATGAAATGAATCAAAGCTTTCCAGATAGACAAAAATATAATCTATGAGAAAAAAAATATTTAAAAAAAAATTCAAAATTTTGCAAATTTTTTTTGCTGCCCCCTGTTGCCACGCATTCCAAGAAATGGCATAACTTCTCGCTCAAAGGTCCGATTTCAATTTTTTTTCCTGCCACGTACCTCTCTCAATTTTTCATGTTCACAAAAAGTTTCAAAAAATCAGGAGAAAATTTCAGCCCGTAGGTACCTGCCCAAAAACGCATTTGTCCCCCGTAGGGACAATGGTCCTTTAGGGGTTAAAAAATTCAAAATTTGAGAACGGGCAGCTCAAAAAAAGGGGCAGTGACCAGAAAATGGTCACTTGGGTAATTAGGGATGAATGCCCTTGCATTTGAAATATTTGTTGCATAGGAAATGCATTCAATTTACATATTAACCCCTAAAGGACCGAGGCCTTTTTTCTGCCAAAAAACACTGAAAACTGCCATTTCTATAGCAAACAATTAAAAAAGTTGAAAAATGTTTTTTTTGCACATCTAACCGTAGGATCTTATACTTAACTAGTATGAAAATGTATGGAAAAAATTTCAGAATTTTTGACCGCACAGATTGCAAGATATCTGCGTTCAAAGTGGAAAAAACAAGTTTTTCAGCACATTGCGGGACTAGATTTTTTGACTTTGAACATTTTTAAATTAAAATTTTTGCACTGCAGAGTTTTGAGCTTTAATTCTTTATAGTGTAGAATTGAGTTGAGAGTCTAGGAAAAAAAAAGAGATTCAAAAAAACTTAATTATCATTCTTAAAAAAATTGTTAAATAGAAGTAGGTAGGAGATAGAAGGAAAATCTAAAACATTAATATATTTTAGATGGAATTAAAATGCGCTAATCCCAATGGTGAGATTGTTCTAACAAGTAAATCAGACCACGAAAAAAAAAAAAAATTGAAAAATTTGAAAAATTGCATTCAGAAATGAATCCTACAAGTTATTTTTTTCAAGAAGATGCTCTAACTCCCCGAAAAACAAGAATGTCCATAACTTTCTCATAACATATCCAAATGAAATGAATCGAAGCTTTCCAAATAGACAAAAATATAATCTATGAGAAAAAAATATTAAAAAAAAAATTCAAGTTTTTGTCAAAATTTTTTTGGCTGCCCAGATTGCCCGCCGTCCCCTCGTTTGAGCTTATTTGGTCATAACTTTTTTTCCCGGGCACCGATTGTGAAAAAAATTATAGTCCGACGAAGCTAATCAAATTTTCAAGCTCCAAAAAAAGTTTCAAAAAATCAGGAGAAAATTTCAGCCCGTAGGTACTTGCCCGAAAATGCATTTGTCCTCCGAAGGGACAACGGTTCTTTAGGGGTTAAAGCCAAATGATGTGTTTTTAGATTTAGATTTTTGTACAAAGACTAGTGAGAGTTTATGACACATGTAATTGATTCAACCAATTCAAAAAATTGTTTTTGTTGATTTGGATAACATCAAAAAACTATCAAGATTTTTTTTAATTTGAAGTTTTCAGGAAAAAACTTCACGGTTTGTTGCCATTCTATAGCCAAATTATTTTTTTCTAGTGCAATCTGACACCAAAAAGGCAAAAAAAAAGAAGCCCTAATTCAACTGTGCCCCGCCCCTCTCACGTTCTAATGGATGAGAAACATATTTCTCGTCACCACTCATTCATCATATTTTCGTCGATCAAAGCCTGTGCCATCGTCTTCTTCCTCTCGCAGAGCACGTCTGCAACAGCAAGACTTGCACTTCCCTGTCATCAGGAGGGTTGTGGTGCAGCGCCTCACGCGCCTTTCCTCGCGCCACATGCACGCTTCAGCACCCGCCTGTGCTGCTGCTCAAGTGAAGGTACACTCTTCTCATTTTTAGGTCTCGATCGCCTCGGACCTGCAGTTTCCGGAGATGCGAAATGTAGAGTGGTATTTGCAAGGAGATAATCTTTGTAATATTTGTGGAGAGATCGTTTATTCGAATTCATGCATCGAAAGACATTTGCAGATGCGGTGTCGGATCGGGCATTTCGTCACGGGTTTTAGGGTTTGGTGAGGAAGACGAATATATGATCTGCATTTTTGGTAAATGAGAAGTGGAGAGTGACATTGCTAGTAGTTCATCGTTGTAATTGTTGTGGAGTGGTCTTTTTTCTGCAATTTGTTGCAATGGGAAGCATCTTTGGATTCGGTGTGGGGGGCCGTGTTTCATTTGAGGAATTAGGGTTTATTGAGAAGATTTATTTGTGGCTTGAAACTTTGCCACCGTGATGCTTTGGAATATAATGCTTTAATGCTCTCAGTTCGAATTTTTGAATGTCAGCGGGACCGCGGTGCAGTAGCAATTTGGAGAATCTCCCTATGCCTTAGCTTTCTGACAGCGTACTGTGTTTAATGCATTGGTAATGTAAGTTTCCAACGGGGCCCATAATAAAATAATTAACATTGCGCTGACTGGCGGAACCCTGAATCCGCCTAAACCCTGATTCAAGTGCTCAAGGCTTTCGTTCCCTTGGTTCCCCGTTCCTTTCGGCCCAGCCTAGTTCGCACTCTGCGCTTGTTTTCATTGTACCCTGGTGGAGATTTCGAGGACTGCTCGCCATGGCGGATGATGCGAAACCCCAAGTGCACAAGTCTTGCCGAGTTTTGGCCTTGAGCCTGGTCAAGTGCCTCGCTGAATCTGCTTGCATGCAGGTCTTTCCTCAACATAGTCATTCTCTCGCTTTTTTTTCTTGGACGCTCGTTGAGATTTGATACGAGGATTGTGTGATATCGTTTAGGGTTCGACATGGAATGGGTTTCGTTTGCTGTCAGCGAAACGAAACGATCACTTTTGTTGTGAAGAGAATTCTCTCAAGTCGTCTTTGGAAATTTTGGATTGAATTTCGAATTTCGAATGTAGGATTGAATTTTAAGTAGGATTGGCTACTGTATGAAGTGGCTTACTCATTCAATCCACTCGAATCTCTTCTGTTCGAGTGAACTTCACTCTGATATAATTGCAGTAGCATAGGTTGTGCTCATATGCGTGTAACCTAATGAGACATTGTCGGCCCTCGTGGTTTTTGATTTTCGAGGATCTACGTGAATTTGAGTTTTAGGGTTTCAATGGTGATTTCATTTCGCTAGGTATCTTAATTTATTGTGAGTCTTTAAAAAATCTCCCTCGTCTTGTTTCACAGGAAAGCAATTAGGTGCTTATACTTATTGGAACGAACCCCGTCCATTTGTAGGCTTCAGTGGTTTAGAATTTTCGAGGATCTGCGTGATTCTGATTTTAATTTTTTTATCATGCTTAATGTTACACCACGGTTAGGACTTAGGACTCCTAATGTGTTGTGACTCTTTTTTTTAATCTCCCTCATCTTGTTTCACAGGAGAATGCTTTAGGCCTGAATGTGTGATTCATGTACTTATAAAAATGGTCCCCTTTCTGTTCAGGAAGAGAAACGATCGTACAAGGATTGCGCATTAGACAAGAATGTGACGGCGCCATCGACGTGCAGAGACATACGAGATAAGTATATCGAATGCAAGCATGAACAGGTAAACCTTATGCAGTTTTCTCACATTCTGGTTGTAGAGAATGAACTCTGTCGACGCAGATTGTTGAATGAAGGGGGAAATCTCGAATCCCAAAGGGTTCTCCATCAGATTGGGATGCCTTTACACAATTGTTGTTGGAGAATCTAGTGGAAATTGTTCATATGTTGAGTAGGAAGGACATAATGCTATGTATAACTCTGCCAAGGATACGACCGTTCAATTGTCGCAATCTTTAATGTTCTAGAGCTATGAGGTTGTTTGATCTGGTTAGATCACCGAAAGTGGGTTGCATGTTCTGATTGATATTGTTTATGCAGGTTGGTGTAGTGGTTCGAGAACGGCTTTTCAACAATCCCGAATTGCTGAGAATTGTGTAGTGCTTTGAGCCAGATTCTCCGGTCTGTTAACAAGCGCCCATGCCTGGTGTTCAACCAAGAGGGTGTGCAACGAGGATGCGCACCTCCAATCACTTTCTTGCCTGCAATACTTTTCGACTGATTTGAACTGAACCTCGAGACCTGCAAGAGCAAGTCACAGATTGGTTGGGCTGGAAAGACCACCGCCTGACGTTTTGGGTATATGCAATTTAGCCTTTCTAATACGACAAGTCTCTGAGTCCAATCTACAAAATAGGAGAGGATGATACTTTCCAGTGCACGATCTCTGGAAGGTAAAAGAGTTTTATTCACTACTAGGGAAGGAGGTGAGAAGAGATCCATGGTTGGGGACTTGCCTGTGATTATATAAGGGATGTGGATTGCTGCGTTTGGTGATGGAGGACTGCCTGACCTCAAGGCTTTTAACATTATTGAGATAGTGACGAGTTAGGAATGTTGAACGAGTTCATTGCTCCGAGCCTGACCCCACATGTCGTGGTTCATTACAGTAGGTGCTTTCAAGCTTTCGAGGTTGTGCCTGATGTCCGGACTCCAGAGTGACAGATGTTTTGCACTTTCAGAAAAAGATGCATGCTAGGTACAATATCAAGGACGGAGATCATGGAACTTTGAAGTGTGGTCATTTAACCTGGCCTTAACGCTTTACAGGACCAATATATCTGCTGTATGATGAGGTGGAAGCCCGCAAGTCGAACCGTTCAATTTGGGTCTAGACTTAATAAGTTATTTGGTTATTGGTGCCCAACCCAGGACACAATTGTGTAGCCGACAGAAAAGCACATAAAGGACATAGCATAGAGGACCCACCCCCAAGGACCGTAAGATCTCCTGTTATTAACGGATTGGGAATTCTCGTGGATTCCGAGGCAGGCCAATGACGCTGCGGTGCCCATGTGGGGACTTTGATCAAGTGGAGCCGGCCGGTCCACGACTGTGGGAGCCACCATGTCGACAACATCGGTTAGTGTAAGATATCCTTAAAATTATGTACTGTAGGCTGGATGATTGTTTTGCTGAATTTCAATTGTCCACCTCTTCTCTTGGTATTCACTATTCAGTTGCGCTCATGCCCAACTGAACTTGTCATTTCCATTGGCAATTTTCAACCACATCCCTTGGTTTCTGTTTAGACTATCTATCATTGATTCCTTTCAATTGATGGAAGATCCTGCAAAGGGAGTTCCTGGGATTTGTTACGTCGGGGAATCAAATTGGCTTTGCTGGCAGATCTCTCCAACAGCATCTTGCATATTTGAAAGGCGTTACAGATACAGTAGCTGGGTTTATTTCCACTCTAACAATAGCATGGAATATTACCTTAGTTGATAGTCCCCACTGGAAATCAGTAAACAGTGGTGATTCCGGTTGCCTGCACAAAGAGTTCTTGTCCAATCTCATGAATGAGGAATCTATACTCGAGTGATGGGCCATACGGATGCCTTTGAACCCAACTTCACTGTTTAGTGAAGATTACATTATTAACCAATGGAGCAGGGTTGTCTTTGGTGAACTGTGTAGCTGAGGTCAAGAATAGTAGTGAAGAATCTATCGGAGTCCAGTGGCAAGACTACTTTATTTTTTGAGATTGACAAGAATATGTTACTCCACATTTTGCCTTGACCGTTTGCTATAGTGTAATTAGTCATCAGTGTTGGGTGTTCCCATCAGTCAACTCCAATGTATAGTATATTATGCCATTGACAGTTGGTGAGAATTCAGCATATTGAAGAAAAATGGAATTGACAAGTGATAAAATTAAGAAATAAAAGGGAGATTGGCAATGGGCTGTTGTAGAGAAAGAAGAGGAGACCCAAAGTTATGCTATTCTCTAAAGGTTCATGACTATGTTTCATCAAAAAACACTCCAAAAATGCCATTTCTAGTGCAATGAGCCACAAGGAAGAAACTACTTTTTTAACGTATCTAAATGTAGGATCATGCAATAACGTACGTGTGTTTCTTTGAGGATATAACCATAGGATCTTGAATTTCACATTGAGAATGAGCACTTGGAAAAATTTCAGATTATTTGACTGTAAAGTTTATTAGATATTTAAGTTTGAAGTTTCATTAGGGTCAATTGAAAAATGAGGCGACACACTTTGAAGGAGCATATCTTAGTGAAAATATTTCAAAATGATGCCCTTTTTGTGCTCAGTGAAAGACAAGAGAGTTGAGAATGTACATGTAAAATTTCACTATATTCCAAGCATTTTTCAATTTATGTTGGAGCTTGCAATGCGTAGTGGTCACTAAAATGAGAGTAGTGCTTGTAAGAAAAACAAGAATGGGACACTTGTCTTCTCCTTGAGGCCCTTGGATCTAACCTTTTTGAGGTGGGCAAGAATCACATTGATTGTTTGATTTTTTAGTCTGTGCCCAAACCAAACCCCCAAAATGAGCTGTGAACTATATTGTACCACTTAAGTTTAAAAAATCCCACAAGGTGGAGTTTAACTTGAAATTTGATGAAACCACCGCCATTGGAATTATAATGCAATCTATTTTTTAGAAATATTTTTTATTTAAAAAAACCCCTCAAATTTTGAGAATGAGCAACTCAAAAAAGAGTAGCAACGACTAGAAAATATTTGCTTGGGTCATTAGGGGTTAATTAATTTCAATCTATTATTTTAGAAAATTTGATTTGATTTTAAAAAATATACAATATAGAGGGATTTTTAAATGAAATAAAATTAAAATATTTATTTAACAAGTACGTGTTGAATCTATAATAAGATTACTGTTTATTAATATTATATAATAGGACTAATCCAAAACAAGTGTAATTTGGATTTGATTTACTACACACTATATATAATATCTCATAGATGGCCAAATTTTTCTAAGCTAAATACAAGGTGTAGGGTGGGGTGTGGGGTTTCCAAAGGTGCTATACTCTTAAGGCTAATGCAAGGCCAAAATGAAAAAATTTAAATACTCTTGTTGATCAAAAGCTTGTATTGGACTCATGAACTTTAACTTAGAATAAAAAAAATAATTGATTCTAAAATGACCTGCAATGCTTTCTTGATATCAAATTACAAAGAATAAATTTAATGGTCTAATAAGTATTGAAATAAGACCAATTCTTTTGAAACTAATTGTTTTCTTAGTAGAGTTTGGTGAAACATAAGAAAATCAAATCAAGAGCAATTCTATCTCATTTTAATGGACTTCAAATTAATATATACTACATACTTAAAAGACTCAAGGCATGACAAACTATCAAATCTATGAACCTCACAAATAGAAAATTTACAAATTTACAAACAACACGTGATTTTTTTTAAAATTTACTAATTATCATTTCACAAATTGAATTTTCATGAATTTATTAACTCAAAAATATCAAATTTACATGCATATTTCTTCACAAGTTTTCCTACTTGAAGTGTTTATCTATTTTACGAATTCATTTATCATTTATGAGGATTTTGCATAATATCAATCTAACTTAGAAATAATTTAATTCACTAATTATAAAGCTAATTTAACTATCCAAAAAATTCCCAACAAGATTCAACAAAAATTTTAATAACACGAACCATGCTCATATGCTTTCAATGTCCAAATCATGTTATGCTTAGTTCCGTCACTTCCACCTTCGTGTTGTTGCTGCCGCAACAAGCTTTTAGGTCTTTAGGATGTGGTGTCAATGCCCAATGGTGTCACTGTTTGTTCAGTTGCAGCGATTCGCCTCCTCCGTCTTCACCAGTTTTGAAGTGATGTCTTTGTCTTTTTAAAATTTAGTCCAGCTTCAAGCAGTGCAATTCGAGTTTTCCGCATACTTCCCCTGCTGCATTATCAACTTCTGATTCTTTCGCCGTAAGGATTTCACATTCTCTGTCCCGTTGGATTTTGGAGGTTGGATCCTGTGTGAATTTGTAGCTGCTCGAATATTGCTTTCGCTTATGGTAATTCCAATTGTAACGCTTTAGGTCACGACGCTGGAGTTGTAAACTACGCTTTTAGATTGGTGATTTAGTGTAAACTCATTGTTTTTCTTTTGATTTTAGTTCTGCAATTTTCATTTCTTATTTCTCTCGATCAATGGACACATGTTGATATCTAGGCGAAAAACAATATGGTGCTCTTGCCGTCGAATGGGAGCTTAGAAGTTGCGAGAGGAGTCTGTTGAACTTGAAGGGAGACCTTCTGATGTCGCAATTTTAACTTAAAAGAGAATTTGGTGAGTGATCTCAGCCACAGATCTTACAATGAGCTTAGAGCGCAGTTGGTTGAAATATTGAAATGACTCTTTGATTATTAGGGATTACTGAAGAACGGAATTTGACTAGTTTATTCCGTTAACCGATCGTCTTTAAAATCTTGTATGTGTTCATGCAATATTGAAAACAGATTCTTTGAAAACTGAATCGGAAAGAAACTCAGTCTCAGTCTATCAGAAAATGGAATAGAATGGAAGATTTTGTTTTCCGGTAACCCTGGCGATTAGCATGATCAGAAACATCGTGTACTTACGAAGAATGAGGCTGTTCAAATTTCACAATGTGCAGTACATAAACATTTTCTGACCATTCAAAGCATAAGTTTTCAGATTATTAAGTTTTAGTCAGGCTAACTACCTTGGCACACTTTAGGGCTAACAACCTCGGGCAGTCGTGCTCATACTTTAGTGAGGAACAGATTCCGACAAGGTTCATTTGTCGCCGTGAATTGCTGATTCCTATTGTCCTGTTTTTCGTGGTTCCTCCCTCAACCCTGAGCCTTTGCTTAAACCCTAAATCCTGCTGCACTGGGGTTTGTTGTCGTCGTTGTGCAGGGTGAAGCTCGACTGGGACGGATTTTGATTCGGGGCCTGAGGGAATCGCGCCAAGGGAAAGGGGAGGTCATGAAGTTTAAGCTGAAAGGATAAAGCTTAAGAAAGTTGCTTGATATTAGAAACCATGGCCTCTTCTTTTGTGTCAGCTGCATGCCAGTTTTCACGGATTTCTCCCGCACTCTGTTCGAATGACAACATTTCAAACCCTCGTTGTCATTTGGAATCAGGCTCCGTTTCAATGCCGAAGAAGAGTTCATGGAGTGGAAATGTAATCAGACTGTGGAGTGTTGAGTCAATTAGGATTCCGAGGAAGAGAATGAGGCCACATTTAGTTGAAGCTGCGCAGGCTTCGGGAATTGAGAATGGTGGCAGTGTAGCGACTTCGAAACGCGATCACGAGTTTCTTCAGGTGTGTGGAAACTGCTAAGCGCGAGTTTGGAATTCCAAATTTAAGTTCCTCATGTACTTCTGCTCTGGAATTCTAAATGAGATTTTCTAGAGTTGGAGCTTAAATCATGTGAGTGTAAACTTCAGGGCAAAGATTATTGAGTCTTGATATTTATGTAGGTTATCTTTATTGAGGTATAACCTCTTTACACATCGAAGGCACGGCGAATACCTTTGCTGCCTCGAGTCGTTTTCATTTGAATTTTCTTTTGCTACCGTTCCCGTGTTTATCACAAAGCTTCTTGAAGTGATATTGCAGCTTGCTCAAGAGGTTAGATAGTATAATCTTGCAGTTGAGGAATGATTCTATAACCAAGTGTGTCTACCGTTGGATTTTTCAATTAGCGAAATCTATGTTGACAATAATGTCTCATTGGCTCTCTTGTTAAGTCCAAAGATTTTTGTCGGCTTCGTGTAATCCTTCATGCAACTTTGTTTACTCCATAGTAGCTTATATGTAATACTAAGTTTATTACTCTGTTGGATTCCAGATCTGGTTTTCATTTACTGATGAGGCGTGAGATAGTGCAGGTGCAAGGTGTTAATTACAGACCGCCGGGTACTGCAATTAATCTGCTAAACGATGTTTCTCTCTCTCTTTCCGAAAATAGGTATCATGCCAATCATGTGACAGTTATACCTTGTGTATCTGCTGAAGAATTTCTTCAGGCGTCCTTGCTTTGATTAGATATACGGAACCAGTCGTTTAGTTTTGCTATTATCTATTGCATTAACGTAGATCTTGAGTTGCTTCAATTTCAGATTCCTTGGTTTCAGTGAAGCCTAGTCGATGGTCAGGTACTAAGCCTCTTTTATTATTGTGGGTGATTGTTTTGACCAGTCTTGGACTAGTATACGGTCGCAGTGGCAGCGGGGAAAACGACTCTTTTGCAGGCAAGTATTGATTATTTCACCTTTGGCGAGGCATTCCAGCTATGAAACATGAAATTAATTTTCTTCTTTTCAGCAGGTTTTAGCTGGTTTGGCAACAGCTACGGAAGGCTCAATCTCCCTTGGTAGAGATAGCACACACAAATCGCTTTCTTCAAAAGTAGGAATCGTTTTTCAGTTTCCTGAACGGTGAGTGCAATTCCTCTGAAAGAGTTTCGATCAGTTTACACGATACTTTTATCACTAGTGTTAAAAGTATAAATCTGTGATCGAACTACGACAATACTTCTGTTTGTTTGATACTTGACATTTATCAGCTGATTACAATTATTGAGATGATCTCGACATGCGTTAACTGGCAGCTACTTTTTAGCCGACACAGTCGTGGAAGAGCTCACTTTCGGGTGGCCCAGAAGAATGGAGGATATACTTGTGAGGCAGCAGCTTGCAATGAGGCTACAAGCGGCTGTTTTTGCGGTACTTTGGAAAATCAAAGCTGTCATTGTTCTTGGCTGTTGTGTTCTTAGTTTCTCCAAATGATCAAATTGGACGTGGTTCAAGGCAGACATTTTCTTCAGAATTCTAGTTCTTATTGATAATTCTATCTCAAGTAGAACTTTTGAACTACTATATCTTCGCAGTTTTGGCTTGAATGCTGTTGTGTACTGTCCCCTTATTTTTGAAAGTGACGATGTTTTCCATAGTCCAGCCACAATGAGAGTCACAATTTCTGGTTTTATAGGTTGGAATGGCTGACATCGCTTTTGACACCAATCCGCGAGCTTTGAGTGGAGGATTTAAACGGCGCCTAGCATTAGCTGTGCAACTGGTATTTTGCTTCTTACAGCCTTCAAGTTTTGCGCGTTGATAAGCCTTGTAAACTAGTTTTTGGAACCTTTTATGCCGAGTCCAAGGGGCTAGAAGTCTATTGACGCATGTTCGGTGAGTTTTGTGTACACCAAGCACCTTCATCAATTTCCGTCTTTGTGGCAGGTTCGAATGCCCGATCTGCTTCTTTTGGATGAACCACTCGCTGGCCTAGGTGCGCAACTCTGTGACTGACTTTTGGCTTCACTGCTTTGCACCTGAAGAAAGAGAGACTTGTCTATACGCTTTTCCACATGTGAAAAAGAGACTTCATTAAAAGACTAAGGATGACTTGGATTCTATGATGGAGCTGTCATCCTTCTACATATTGACGGATACTGATTGTTCATTTAAGTGGATTGGGTACATGGATCAGGAATGTTGTTAAAATATTCAAAAAAAATGTATTACTAAATGTGCTGATGACGCATCTTATTTGCTGTTGTGGTCAGATTGGAAAGCTCGTGCAGACGTGGTGAAGTTACTTTGGGGACTCAAAAAAGAGTGCACCCTTATTGTCGTCAGCCATGACCTCAAGTACATCCCTCGCAGCATCATCTCTATGTGAAGGTTTTTAGTGTATAGTCTTCTGTCAAAATTGATGTTCCTAGAAGATTGATCCTTATTCTTGTGTGATGAGTTAGCTTTATTGTGTTTGTTATGTGTTGTCTTTGTTACATTAACTGCATACTCATCCTCTGACGTTGTGTGTGAGTAGAGAGTTGACGCCATTGGTGGACCGTGCTTGGAAGATGGAAATGGGCGGTGTTCTGAAGGAACAGCCCTGGCCTCCTGCTCTGTCGACTTATTGAATCATTTTACAAGTGGTATCGACAGAACCCACTTTCAAGAGACGCTCATAAAACAGTTGGCATCTTCCTGCCTTGAACGTACGCCTGGATACTGGAGTGATGCGATGTGGTTACGGGGATGTCCTTGGCTTTATTGTAAAGACGCAACGCCCATTGCGCTGTGACGCCTGAAGCCAACTGAACTAGAGGACCTGAGCTTCATCAATGCTAACGCTTGCGTTGCGCTTGACGATCAAATTGCACGGACTAAGCCTTTGTAGGGTCTCGCATTTGTGCGCTTTTCAGAACATCAAAGTGCACGTCAGTTAGTAATAGTCACAGGTGCCATCTTCAAAGCTTCAAGGATTGTAGGCAGGTAGGGATTTCCAGCTTGTATATTTGGTGAGAAATGTTGGTCGAATGTGAAGGGAACAGGAGTTGTAATTTGCGAGGGCAGATGTTGCAGTCAAGAGAGGTCCAATCCATTGCTGATCATGCTGGAAAATCTCAACTATTTTCAATGGAATATTTGATAGCATGCCTGTTTCCAATTTGTGCAATTCTGCAATTGTGATATCCAATTCGGTTTACAGTAGGAAAATAGTTGCACGGTCACGATTTCAAGACGTTGAAGCAGGTAAAATAATCTGCTTCCATTCTGAATTCGCATGCTTCACAATGCTCAACTGCATAGCTACTCTCTCGAAGAGATTAAAACTAATCATAAGCTAAAAGTTTTCTTCTAACGACTCTTATTCAACAATGTTGAACCGCTTCCCCCCCAAAGCAGTAGTAATCATCATCCAATGCTTACCTTGACAACCCAGCCCAATGAAACTGCTGATAAAAAAGAGCCCCTCATCGGGGAAAAAAGTTCTGTATACTTATGTAGGCAAAGTTCCTCAGTGTAAACTTGCCCCAAATTTAGGGTTGTAAAACATGTACCCACTTAGAAAATTGATCTCTCCCTCATGTACCATAAATAGCAATTACTGTGTATCCCCAACCAGCTGACTGTGCGTGCGATGTTTCTTCCGACTCTTCTTTTGAATCCAGTGAAACCAGGTAATGAGCTCCAGCACCACAGCAATGACACCAAGGACGAGAAGGATAACAATGTAAACCCGCTTCCACTTGTCTTCACGGAGGAGGTGGATGCCTTCAAAAATATTGATGATGGCCAAGATGATAACTGCGTAACCGATGGTGTGGTGCATCACGTCCCAGAAAATGCGTCTCTTATGTTTCTTCTTGGGCCGCAGAAGAATAGCACCGAGAATCTGCAATAAGTAAATGAGATAGGTTCACAATCGTTAGAAAACCAACTAAGACAAATAAGTCTTAATAGTGACATCTGTGTCCATGGCAGCATAATTGCTGTAAAATCAGTTGATTTCTTCAAGGTGATGAGAATATTATTTTACATGTCATGTCAGAATTGAAATAAATTACATCAAAATGAGTTCATGTTAGTACAGTAGAGAACAAAGACTCAATAATTTACCTGGAAAGTGGCCAAGGCCCAGATTGCAATCCCAAGGTTCCTATGCTCGTACTTGATGGGATGCGCAACTTGCTGAAGCTTCAAGCCTAAAACCCAGCCTGCTGTACCCCCAGCGTATGCAGTAATTTGGCAGAACACATGCAAGTAAAACCAAGCAGGATCAGCAAACTCGAAGGGGCGCAAGTACCGAGCTGCCATTGCTCCAATTGGAAGTAAAATTCCCCACGAAACAGCATTGAGGATCCCGTGAATCTGTAATAACAACCAGCCCAAAACTCAGAATCAAAGAAACCAAATCACTGTAATTGAGGCATCATTCTGAATCTGCAAACATCTTGAAAGTTTTTCATTTTAACAATCACGATCATACGATTATATCCCCAAAACTTGGTCATCCTTAGCATTACACTGCTCTCCATTTAAGACTCTTGATTACGCAGATCTGAACAAGAGGTAACCATTGAAATTATGTCCGGTAATGTGAAAGTATACCGTTGTTGAGGCAGTAACGTCCCTTGTCACTCCTCTGTGCCTTGACATCTAAGCTCTAATCAAATGAGACTCTACTTTCATAATGTTGAGTTCATAGTAGACACCCATGCAACCATAAAAGAAAAAACTGAATCTCTCAAAAATATTATTTCCACCCGCTCATGAATGCAAACAACTCCCATTTCTAGCAGTTTCCATTTCAACTTGCAAGCAATTGCTTTCATACAACTCCCATTTTTAGCTCAGAAAGGAATTAAGGCAACATCTAATTGTGACCCATTTCTAAAATCATCCCCTAGAAATTCTTGTCTAAGTTAGACAACCTCAAATGGCATAAAAGCTTGTGGTCTAAACACATTGAGAACTCATAGTTGATTCATACATGGTCCAAAAAAATGCATGCTAAAAAAATCTGGAATCCCCTTTTAACTCCTAACAAGATCCAACAAAATACTTAGATAGAATAATTATAGAAAACACAATCAAATGCTCAGCATTCAGTTGACTTTAGGAGCAATTCCCTGATATTCCAAATACTCTCATTTTTTCAGATTGGGAAGCAATTAATGTTGATTTTGTTAAACCAACATAATTCAATTCTTTTCAAGGCGCGCAACCTACATCACGTCAATCTAAACCAATCCTAGGTTTTAGAGCTTCGCACAAATGAAAAACCTCAAACTATGTAATAATGGGAACCGTGATCAAATGCTCAATATTTGGACAATTTCACAAGCAATTCCTTGATGTTCCCAATACTCTCATTGTTCAAATTGGGAAGCAAATAATGTCAATTTTGTTTAACCTTGGAAGGACATTAATTATCAAGATTACTATAGAAATATAGAATGCATCTATTAGTTCATAAATTGAATAATTTTTGGCCAAGTACCTTGGTGATAGGTCTAGTCCTTTAATCAACATAATTTGAAAGATTTGACACTTTTGGGACACACAACCTGAACCACACAAAATCCACAGCAGTCCAAGTTTTGTAGAGCTTTGGGCAAATGAATGAATGTCCGAAGACTCACATCTTTCAGCCGTTTGTTGGGAATTTGTCCGCCCCCGGTTTGCGCTCCCGAGGCCATGTCCACCACGGCCGTGCTGATGAGGTTGTCATTCACTAACAGGTGGCTGCTGAGTGCGGCCGTCACGGTCACCACGGCGGGGCCTCGGTTCCACACCAAATTCAGCGCCGTCGACTGCCCGGACTGCAACACCACCGTGCCGGAGATCGTGACGGTGCCCGCGGCCGTCGCGCTGGCGGAGTAGTTGGAGTAGGCGACTGTCACGGGGCCTGGCACCAGGCTCTGTTGAGAGTTCTTCACCGCCGCAGTCACGTCGTAAGTTCGCACTGTCACGCCTGTGCTGTTCCGAAAGGCGCCCAGCGCTTGGGTGCCCACCATTTGAGCACTAGAGGGGTTGATGCCCCAGGCTACCCACCCGGTCGAGCTGGGCAAGTCCTCTGCTTGGTTGGGCTCAGGGGAACAAAAAACAGTTACGTCTCAAGCAGATTGATTGCCAATGGCAACAATGAGTTTTCAAGCAGTTTGAATGCCCATAATGAATTTTCAAGGAGTTTGTATGTCAACAAGGACTTCTCAAGTAGTTTCAATGCCAAGAATGAATTTTCTAAGCAGTAATGAACTTTCAAGCAGCTTGAATGCCAACAATGAATTATCAAGCAGCGTGAATGCCAACAGTGAGTTTTCAAGGGGATTCTGTCCCAACAATGCATTCTCAAGCAGTTTGAAAAGACGATCCTCTAGTTGAAAGGGATCGATCGTCTGCTAACGTTATGTTAATGTAGGGCGTGATACAAACAGGGATTTCAGTAAAACTGGACTTTCAGGAACAGCATCATCTAGACAGAGAATCTTTCTGTGATGCACGAGCTTACTCTGTAGTTACACTACTGTACGAAGCTTGACAGATCCTCTGCTTGGGCTCAAGGGATACAAAAAACTATGAATTCTCAAGCAGCTTGCATCCCGACGACACCATGTGTATCGATTTACCATCTCTTTGGTACGAATACAATACATGGTCACCACAGAAAGCTAAAAAGCAGGCCTTTAAAATAGTTGAAAGAGAACGTTTGCTAGTCTTGTGTGGGATGTGATACAAACAGGGTATTCAGTAAAATTAGACTTTCAGGAACAGCATCAGTCAGATGAAGAACCTTCCTGTGATTACTCTGAAGTTACACAATCTGTGTAGTGGCTTCCCTATGTATCAAGGCAAGGGCTCCCCGTGATAAGGGTAACCATAGGGAGAACTTCCATAAATTAAGGGGACGATTCTGATATTCCAGGAAATTCTGCGTCATTGTGATGTGATTCCTCAAAAATAACAAAAGGAAAATCTAGTACGATGTTTCAGAGGGTAAAATGCCGTTTTTGTGCAATACACATGACGCAATGGAGAAGAAAAGGTGCACACAGATCTAGGGTAAGGTCACCACTGTTCCAACAATTTCAAAATCGTCATCAAGAACTCTGTAGATCGCAACTTTGACTTAGAAGCAGGGATCTGAAAACAGTACCTGTGAACGCAAAGTCGATGGAGTTCGTAGACGTGTCGAGAGTCCAAGCGAGGGAGGCATCCAAAGCCGGCAGGAGCTTGCACTCAGTGTAGATCTTCGTCGTGACCCCTTTGCCGCATACGTAGGTAGCCAAAGTTCCTCGTGTGTTGAAGCAGCATTGTAAGATGGCTGTCACAAGAATCCATGTCCATGCCGACGACATGGTTACCGTTACAAACTCAACCCTGCTGCTAAACCTCTCCTTAAACCCTTGTTCCCACGATCTTCACTGAGTCGCTCGTGCTATGTAAGAGGCTCCATAGTTTTCACCCTGCATTTCCAACAGATCCAACTGCTTGACACATAACGATTTGAGTCAGTACTTGCACCCAGATCTCACTCAGAATGTACCAAAGCGCTCAGAGTGTCTACTCATGCTCATCACCTGGCCTAATGCGCAAGCCAAGCTTCCCAACTCACATTCTCCTGTCAGTAATGCAGACACACACGCACTCACGCCGCTCCTAGAAAGTGACAAAACATCTCCACATGAAAATAGACTTCCACGGTCTTACATGGCAAATCCTGTCCTGGCACAAAGCTCGAGCAACTGAAACGTGCAAGCTTCACAAAAACAGATGTGGCAAATCGTGGGGTGGAATCTATCAGAGAACTCGATCTGTAACTGCAACACGCAGCAGGCAGGCATCTAGCTAGCCTCACAAACAGTATCAGTAGGCGGCATGGAAATAGTATGAGTCTAAAAATGGAACCTTTTTCCAGAATTGACCAGAATCTTTGCTGGGAATGGCAGATGGCCAAGTGCACACTTCTTTCCAAACCTGCTCACAAATGAACTCAAATTTTGTTCGTGAACTTGTTGTCTTTGGATGAGATTCATACACACTAAAATTCATTGAAAGGCTTCTTTCAAGAGCTTCTGTGGGGCTCGGTTTAGGCTGCGGTTAGGAAGTGAAGGACGTGAGTCCGTTTCGGTGGTTCCGTTGCTTTCGGACGTGGAGTTCAAATTCAAAATTTAGTTGTGGACGGGCTCCGTGCGAAACGGCTGGAGTGAGGACCCCCCACCCAACGGAGGCGGACCAGGAAAACCCAAGAGCATGTTACTGTAAGTTATTTTCATGATTTTCTTGCTTACAGCAGCTCCAGCAGCATGCCAAATGAAGCCCATCCCCGTGTTTTTTGGATGAAAAGTACGCAGTAAATGCTTGATTGTGCCAAAATATTTTCTTCGGCTCTATGGAGATTGCAATTTTGTCAGAGTCAACAACTCTGCCACAACTACTTCTACAAATAGTTTATCAAATTAGCAACAGTGATCCCACAACTAGTTTGTGGAATTTAGTGCAATATGCTACCTTCAAGACAAACAAGCATCAATTTTGGCTACCTCAAGAGTAAGTGGCATTAAATAAAATTAGAAAAAGAAGGATTTCGGAAGTTGTAAAGGATGATTGGGAGTACTCTAACCCAATATTGACTAAATAGATGCTAATTCCAATGTAGAGGAAGTAACAAATTGGCTATCAAATACTATTGGTTGTAGCAGTCTTGGCTAAACTATAAAATTTTTTAGGATTTTCTCCAATATACTTTGAGCTATTAAAAATTTTACGTAGCAATGGAGCGAATTTTAGCCAATTCTGTGAACGTTGATTAGCAATGATGGAAATTCTTTTTTTGCTTTGGGGCATTAGGAGCCTTGTGCTTGGTTGGAAGGCAAAATAGGGAGTTGCATGGGTGGACAATAAAAGAATTCTTCAAACAAAACAATGATTGAGCATGTACTTTGCCAAGATGAACTTTCCCACTTCTATTAGCAATGCCCTTAGAGCATCCTTTGCTTAGCACTTATAAATAATATGACACCAAATAGATACTCCCTTTGTCCCACTAAAAACCTCCAAATCAAGCACAATTCTTATCCCACTAAAAAGCTCCATTTTATGATTTCAATCGTTGAGTAAGCGTTGGTCATGTCGAACGACCTCGTGGGGGCAAGTTAAGAGATCAAGGAATACTTTTTTCCTAAAACACTTGGCCTTGCTTACATGAAGCACCTTGTACTTGTTGTGCTTCCTCAGACAATAGTGTTGATGATGGGTTTGGTGACCACTTCGGCGCTATGAAAATTTGTTCATGAAGTGGGCCAAGTTTCTTTCTTGCGGATATTTAGGTTGGAATAGATGTTCTTAGAATCCCATTGTTGCCACCAACCTTTAAATCATCAAGAATGACGGAGCTGGCGACATTTACAAATTATGCTCAAATATGATACTTTCCACATGGATTTTAGGTGCCTAAACAATGGCGCCTAAGCTAGAGATTTTGCATAGATCTAAGAGATGGGTTGCTGGTTTTTGAATGCATGTATCATTGGCATAGAGACTAAAAATATAGTTAATTCCCTGTGGGGAAGCTTTTTGGAGGTTTTTAGTAGGACAAAGGGAGTATATAAATTAGAGTTATTTTAATATAATCTATCCTAAAATGAGCTTGAACACTTCACACATTTAGAGAGTATGTGGAGCATCTCAAATTACCCTCTAAGACTAAGTTTAGATGGATTCTTGTACTTGATTGTAACTTGTGATGAAATCTTATCTTACATTCTTACAAGGATAAGATGTGGTTGGTTCACTAACTATTCACTAGGTACATATCAAAAGATTATAATTGGATCTTTTGAATTTGAAGGTAGAATGAATTTGTACTTCAAAAGTCAAATGTAGATGTCAAAATTGAGGATGCTCTAAAAAAACAATTTGCCGATGCACATTAGAATTTTTGCCTTTAAGCCTCTAGGTATGTAGATCTTCATTAGTGTGATTTCAACAATAGTAATCTCAATTTCTAATTTTAATCCATTCAAAAAGATTGTAAATTTTTTGTTGAGTCATTTTTTGCTTTCTATTAATCATGCTCAATTGGTCCAGAATTGAATGCTGGAGTCTTCTAATGCTGGCCACAATTGAATGGCGGATTGCTTGGGGATGTATCTGCTCAGGGATTATATTTTTAATTTTACAAGGTACTGTTAGTATCGATAGTGTAATCTGCAATCTGCACTAGAGTGATGAAGCCATTTACATCCGAGATTTTGGATGGAAAGCTTTATGCACAATCATCAGAATGTGGTAATGTAATCCAATTTTCAAATAATTTGTATGAGTGTTGAGCATTTTATGCATCCATAATTTGAGAATATTTTTCAAAATGCCTAATTTTATTGTTTTCTCAAAATTGACACCGAGCCAAAATGGGCCACAAATAAAATCCCTAGAATAGGTTGTTATAAAGTCAATTGTGATCCAATTCTGTTAAATATAGAAGGGCATGTCATTGGGTGATTGCAAGAAAGACCAACCAATTTTGTCACACATTGGTAAAACTAGTTTGTCTTGTGCTATAACTTTTGAATTATGAACTTAATGCCAAAAAAAAAAAAAACTTGTTAAGATGTCTTGATTGTTATTGTATCTTTTATTTTTCAAAAATTTTAAAAAAATAATTTAATATTTAAAATTCAATTTCTCTAATTTGTCACACTTTCAAGTTTAGGGGTTTGGTATACTAATGAGGGGTTCAAATTAATGATTTTCAGTTGAAATTTCTATGATACATTCTTCTAGTAAGCAGATATGTTCATACCAAAGGGCATCTAAAAATACATTATTTTATGTCTTCTACGTTTGTGCGAAGAGGCCTCCTTTGTGCTCGCACTTCTGAACAATAGAAATGGTTTTGACATCATTTTTTTGGTTGAAATTCATCACTAGGAAGTCCTCCCAAATGGTCTATTTTTAGTTTTTTAAATAATTTTTTTCCTATTTATTACAAATTAAAACGTTAAAGTATGTATTTTTTGGGACAAATTCTATGTTCGAGAATTCTAGCAAAAAAATACATACTTTAACATTTTAATTTGTAATAAATAGGATAAATAATTATTAAAAAACTAAAAATAGACCATTTGGGAGGACTTCCTAGTGATGAGTTTCAACCAAAAAAATGAGGTCAAAACCATTTCTTTTGTTCAGAAGTGCACGCGCAAGGGAGGCCTCTTTGCACAAACGTAGAAGACATAAAATAATGTATTTTTAGATGGCCCTTGGTAGGAATATGTTTGCCTACTAGATGAATGAATCATAGAAATTTCAACTAAAAATCATTAAATTAAGCCGCTCATCAGTATTCAAACCCCCTAAATTTGGAAGTGTGACAAATTAGAGAAATTGAATTTAAATATTAAATGATTTTTTTTTAATTTTGAAAAATAAGGGATACAATAACAATCAAGATATCTAGAAATAGTTTGTTTTTGTTTTTGGCATAATGTTTATAATTCAAAAGTTATAGGAAAGGACAACTTGTTTTACCCAAGTGTGACAAATAATTGTCGGTCTTTCCTACAATCACCCCATTGTAGACTGTCAATCTCATACCATTCAATGCCTCTAATTCTGGGGGACTTCAACAAAAAGACATCATGGACATTCTAAATTGGCGTTCAATAATGAATCCAATTTATACAAGTTGATAGAATTGGCTCACAATTGATTTTCAATCAATCTACCTTAGATCTCTTCATCATGCACATAGGAAGAATGTGTATTTAAGCCCCTAAAGATCAGCAAAGTTCTTAAAATGTTTTTCACTTGTATATCACAAAACAAACAATTGTATTAAAGATTAGAACCAATTATGAATGTCTACATAAGATTATAATGCAAATTGTCCAATTTTAGGAAAAAAATTTGAAACTTTCTAATAGATTTATGTGAATGTATATTGGTATTGTGCACAAAATAGAGTATTAGGGCCTAAAGCAAATGTTGTGAATGAACTCTTGAAATGGGGTTGAAAACAATTGTCATTTGGGTATAGAAATTGCGTTCTTTGTTACAAAAATGTATTTTAAAGGTGCCAAAAGAAGCTCCACTTAACAAAAAAATTTAGGGAGTTCATTTTATACTAATGGGATTGCAACATAGAAGTTGTGATTTTTCCAACATTGTAGGGTAATTTTCCCAAAATATTGTACATATATAAGTATACAACATTTAAGAATGGTGTAATTCCACATATATACTGCTACTTTGTCATGGCACAAACCATCCAAGGAAGGTCCAAATTAATCCCATGTTGATTTGCATTGCACAAATATGTCAATTATGAAGTTGGACAAACATGTATTTTTTTTAAATAAGCACCAAATGAAAATTAATCAAATTGTTTACGTGGATTCAAATTTGAAAACACGATACAATTGGTACATTCAAGGATCATGGTGTATACGTACAAACATGTGTTCATTGCACATAGGAATATTGACCTTGCAATACTTAAAAAATGACCTTCATTCTCCAAATTTGACTTGGACTTCATTCCTTGGAGAAAGATTATTTTTTGTTTAGAGTCTTAGGAACATCTCCACTGGGGCATAGAATATTGGCCTGGCAAGGAGTTTGCTGCGGCTAGGTTTCTTCTTCAATTCCACCAGTCAAAGATTTTAGGGGTTTCCAACACCTCGGAAAGTACACTCCCATTTTTTTGTAGTACATATGCAATCAAATGAAGGGTTGTTATAATTACCTTGGTCCTAAATTTTCTACACAACTTGGAAATAAATTAACATCATCGTAATTGGCTTAAGGTCTTTATAAATAATGAAGGGTAGGAGATAATAATGGAATTTTTAAAAAAAAAATTCTACAATAGTCTTACCAAAAAATAAATCTAAACTTTTTTTAGAGTCATTAGACGTATTAGAAGCCCTATAGCTTTGTGAGGAGTATCCAAAGGTGGATCCAATGTCTGCTAGATCCTTGCTATATCTCAATTGTATCTATTTAATTAAGTTAGTCTATAAATGTAGTTGTTGAAGGCTGGAGGATGAACTAAAAAAATTATAGTAATGAACTCACTAGTG
The DNA here is from genome assembly GCA_951799445.1 of Pseudisothecium myosuroides. NCBI lineage: Eukaryota > Viridiplantae > Streptophyta > Bryopsida > Hypnales > Lembophyllaceae > Pseudisothecium > Pseudisothecium myosuroides. Next base: position 18,711,699 of record OX637287.1, on the reverse strand, counting down.
GATGACGGCACCCAATTTAGATGATTGCATCTTTATGTAAAGGCTTCAATGTTTTTCAATTTTTAGGGCTACTTTGTGGCAATGTTTAGTTGTGACAAAGGAAGGATTTTTGCTGAAATTTTTGAATGCTATGGTTTTGTGACACAAAGTTTGATGAGTGCTTTGGACTCTTTTCTTACATAGAGTTTGTGTACTATTTGGCTTTGCGGTTTTGAGGTTGGGTTCTTGAAGGTTGATGTTTGTAAGTCTTAGAACGTACTGGTGAGCTCCCTTCTATGTTGAAGTGTTTTGGTGGTTGTATTTGTAGTGAGATTTGTTTTGTTGGGGGTGATTGGGATTGGCGGAATTGAGACAATCAAGTGCTAGCTCAGAGCTTTGTGATCTTGGGCTCCAAACGGGGACATGACAATGTCAGCAATTTCACGTACCGAAGAAGTTTCTTGAGATTTCTTGACCATTTCTTGAGATTTCGCCAAAGAGTTTTGTTGTTTGATGTGAGATTTTTTTTCTAGCATGTAGAGGAGATTGTGGAATTGGTGTTGAGGATTTGTTTTAGTGATGAGATTCATGGCGCAAAAGTGTGGACAGGAGGATATGACTTCTTTCTTAGAAGAGAAAGCTAGGGAGTTTGCTAGACTTTCATGTTTTTGCTTTCTGTTGCCTAGATTCCAAAATTCTATCTATTATCATGTGATACATTGAAGAACATATCATAAATTCACGACATCCATATTTTGAAGGAATTTTAGTTCTTTATTTTATTAATTTCATTAGTTTCAACACTTTGAGGTTCATATATATATAAGTATTATTTTATTGTTTGTAGATTGTGAAGCCATTTTAGATACTTAAACAGCTCGCAAAGTGAAGTTTGTGTACAGAAGTGATGATGCAGCCTCCATGAAGCTGTTGAGCGAGCTCTTTAATTCGAGGCAGTTGGAAGAGTTCTCGAGATGAAACAACTTCAACCAGGAGCACTTCAGATAGATGAGGGAAGACAATGCCTAGATTGGGTTGGAGAGGAAGATAGCCAATGTCTCGTCCATACAAGGAGGCTAAGGAGAAAAGCTCAAATGTAATTCAGTTATGACTAGCTGACAAGTAATAGAGTTGAAATTAGGTTGAAGTTATGGTATTGGAGAGAGAAAATTCTCAGGCATTTGTATGTATATTACATGGGATGAGGATTATGAATTTGAATCAGAGAGTACTTTTCACTTTTGCCATTCTTTTCTACGTTGTTTCTACCAAGTGTTTGTAAGAACAAAATTGTTTTGAACCGAGTAACAAGGCGGCAACCTAAAAGTGTCTAATGGATGACTTTTTAAATCACTGGAGAAATGAAGAATGTACCTATTGGTCCAAATATCAAATCATTTTTAGTAATTATCTTGATCATAGGACAACATGTTGACATCCTTCCCGATCTAGGTACTTGAATTTTTCACATCTTATTTTATATATCATTTTCTATATGTACAGTTTTTATGAATTTTCCTATGACTCCACCAAGTGTTTGAAATTTGTTTGTTTGTTGTTGTTCTATATTTATAATGAACATGATAATATATACGAAAATAGTGCAATTTTTTTTAAAATGAAATGTAGGGTACATGAAATTAAAAAAATTTAGAAATTGAGGTAAATATAGCCCTATAAAAATTCACAAAATTTACCTACATAGCCCCCATGTAATAGGGGCTTGGATGCATGGTACCAACAAACATCCTATAGAGTGCCCCCCCCTTCGAGTTCAACGTAAGCCTCTCAAAATTTCCCTCACCACACTTGAAGTTGCAGGTCCTTGCACGTTTGACTATGCCACATATTTGACGTGATAAAACCAACACCTTCTCAAAGTATATGATGAAACAAGAAAAGAACTCCTAATTTGGAGCCTCAATTGCTCTGTAGGGAGCTACTACTGTTCCAACATGCCCTACAGGTCTTACTTCTTCTTCCACATCACCCTACAACCTAAGTCAACCTACATTGGAATTCGGATTTTGCATTGGAATTCGGGAGTGTGTATTCTTCTAGTGAAGACTTGGTTAAGAGGAAGAGCTTGACCACAATAGAGACAAGCCAAATTCTCCAAACCAGAGTGATTATGTTGTCTCTGGTGGAGATGCTTTAAAGGTGTGGTGTCCATATGCAATTGTACAACCCTAAAAAAAGTGCATGCCAGTGTTAAAAAAATGACTCATCACATCAAAGAATCATTATAGGAATCATTATAGGGGAAATATTTAAAGGTCATGTTAATCCTAAGTGCCTTAGGCCTTTTTTTGAGCTTCTAGGAATTTACTCAAAATTGAACAAAAAGTCAACATTTTGATAAGTTGTATCAATTTTTTTAAATTGTAACCATACAAATTCAAAATAGACATGTTAGAGATCACGTAAGAAAAAACAACACAATAATTTCACTTATGGATTGAAAGATTATAATGTTTGATCATGAAGCCGGGTCATGAAGGTGCTAAAACTATAAAAGTGATTTGAAGTCTTTCAATCCTCTTTTCACATGTCAAATTTAAAAAGTTGGTCACCAAAAACATATCAGGTTGAAGGGCCTAACATGCATAATCCAAATCAATTTATGACTTCTCAAAATCTACTCTATAATGTTTTTAAATTAATTTCTAATGTGATTTTTTTCCTCCAAGATCTAGTGTATTTGAGGCTCATTTCCAAAGGCCTTCAACACTATGGATTCCATAATATGGAAAGTCAAGATTGAAATGGAATCCCTTGCACAAAATCTTGAATAGAAAAATCATAATCTATCATTTTTAAAATCAGATTTTTGATGCTAAAACTAGACTTCTAAAAGAATTTTTTCAAAAATATAAACTACTAAAAATAGAAATTTGGTTAGGTTTTATTTAACTTCAAAGTATTGTCAACACCAAAATTTGGTGCCTCGTGCATTTAGGAGTTAATAAAAATAAGTGTCATTGTTGAAGGTGTGAATTTTAGAAAGAATCTCTTTGGTTTGGTGAGGTTTATGCATCTATTCAAACACAAATTTGTTTGACTTCTAAAATCTTAGTGTTACATAGATGTTCTTTATAAGGGTGAATGCAAGAAACACTTGCCGATTTTGTTGTGTTTTCACAGTATTCATGATTTTTTTCTGGAGTACTTTAAAATTAGAAAAATAATTTTAAAAAAATAAAAAAAATATGGCTGATGTATACACCTTTACGATGAAATTAACCACCAAAGAAAATACATAGAAAAATTCTCTAAGCAGGAGAACTAGAAAAGTGGCAAATCTCAAGAAAATGGATATTTTGATGTTTTAATTAGTTTGAAATAGGAAAAAAAAATACATAAAATAAAAATTGAAAATTTCTATAAACTCTATGGAGATGGTCATTCATCCAAAAAAACTCCAAAATAATATTTTATATGTTACAAAATGCAAGTACAAAGAAGCGCACTTTGTGGACTTCCACGCCACATAAAATCAATTATTTTTAGAATTCCCTTAAAAAAAAGCTACAAGTCTATTAGAAGACCATCCCCTCCAAATTTCAGCTCAAAATTCGTTTTTTTGGGTACTAAGTAGTACTAAAACCTTCCAAATTAGTAAGTGTGACATAAAATTGGGGGCTATTTTTGTATAGTAAAATATTTTTGAAAACTACAAAAAATTAATCAAGGTGTATAATAGTCATGAATACCTTATTTATAAATCTTGAATCATTTGGAGCCAAAACGCAAAAGTTATGGCCAAAAAACAAATCAAAATGCAAGGTGTGACGCAAAATAGTATAGGCTTGTTTCTTGCATTCACCCATAACGCAATAAAAATATTTTAACATTGCAAAATCCACCTTGCTTATTTTTATACGGAATTTGAAAGAATATAATATCCATTATTTCCTAATGGAGTACTTGCGACCTATACCTTTATTGTTGTTAGCTTTGATAAAGGAAGAATATTGCATTCAAGAAGTCATAGGTATTTTCAATAAAAGATATTTTATACCCAAAATCTTGTTGAATCTTTTGTAATGCTTGTATTTCTTCATGCAATATGCATATTTACATATGGTTTTTTTATTTGACAATATTACTAAGTGTACCGATTACTAGTGTGCAGCAATGCTAGAAATTTCATAGCAATTTGAGTAGTATCAAAAAAATATGTACCTAAATTCATTTGACTCACTACATGTGACACAAAATAGTATAAGTATTTCTTAGAATAACCCTTGTTCATAATCCAAATGTCTCATTCTTGCCCTGTTATCTTTGTGATTGTGTTGAAACACTAGATTTTGCACTTTTTGTACATAATAGAAAACACCTATGTATCTATATCTATAGTATCTCTCTCTCTCTCTCTCTCTCTCTCTCTCTCTCTCTCTCTCTCTCTCTCACAATATGTCTTTTGTAGAATGGGATTGTGCACATCTGCCTAGATGCCTTCTAAAATTAGTGAGCTTGTGAAAGCCAAAAGGGCTGGGTGGGCGGCATCCGCCCCCTTCATATTAAAAACTTACATAAAATTAGTGATCTAAAAAGGATTTCCTCAATATTTTTGCTCTAGCCAAAACAACCTTGGGACCTGAAGGGTTAAGCAACCAAACCTACACTACTAGAAAACAATGACTAAATTGGCTTAATTTGTTGGTTTGGTCATCTTGATACAATTTTTTTTATATGAAAATTGTGTTGATTTGGATAAGCTTTTTTGCTATAGACAACTTGATTTGTGAAGCTTTTCTCTTGTACTAGTGTTAACTAAAACCATGTTGCAAAATTGATCACATTATTCTTGTATCTAAAATGTACCCTTTCTAATGTGATAGTCTAAAGTTGATTTTGGATATTTGCAACTTAAACAAGCACTCAAATTTCATAGTTCATCCATATGGTATCTCCAAATCACATGCTCTAAGAATCAGGAATCCATTTCTAGTTCCAAACAAAATACAACAAAAATATGACAATCTAATAATAAAAAAGCATACTTAGATGCTTTTAGATGTTACTTTAACATGTTGTAAGATTGATTTTTTGCAAAATCAACCCCAATAGATTCTTGTTTTTGAACATGAAAATTTTTAAGTCATTTTTGTGTATATTTTTGATGAATACTTTAGAAATTCATATATATTATTATCCATACCTTAAGTTAGGTTGTGTATTTTATTTTGTTTATTTTGTTTTGTTTGTTTGTTTATTACAGTGAGATCTCTTAGACCATGCGTTTCCGGTTGCGTTCATGGTATTGTCAGAAAGCGCTCAGCAAGGAGGGGTGCACAGGCTTTGTTTCATGGCGTTTTTTGGACCTACAATGTGAAGGTTATTGAATTTCAAAGTATTTACAAATTTACAAATTACTACGTAGAAAATTATTTTTATTGTTTAGTTTTTAGATTGTAGCAATGGCACAAGGCATACTATCCAGATGTCCATCCATTACCTTAAGTTAGGTTGTTTGTTTAATTTGTTTTGTTTTGTTTTGTTTGTTTGTTATGTTGAGATATCTCGGACCGTGAGTCCTGGTCACGTTCTTAGTACTATTGAAAAGCGCTTGGCAAGGAGGGATGAACGGCGGCTTTGTTTTGTGGCATTTGGACCTATGGTGTGAAAATTATTGAATTTCAAATTTTTTATTAACTATAGAAAAGTACTTTTACTTTAATTTTGGTTGTGGCAATGGCATGGGGCACACTAGTCCATCCATCATCCATCCATTACCTTAAGTTAGGTTGTTTGTTTTGTTTTGTTTGTTATAGTGAGATTTCTAAAATTGTGCATTCCATGGTTGTATTTTTGGTATGATTAGAAAGCTCTCTGCAAGGAAGAGTGCATGGGTTTTGTTTCATGACATTTGGACCTATGATGCAAAAGTAATTGAATTTCAAAGTTTTTATGAATTAAAAAATTAAAAAATTACTTTTACTTTTACTTGGATTGTGGCAATGGCACAAGACACACTCTAGTTCATATAATGTTCAAAATACAATCTAAGGGAATCTACAATATTTTCAATTGCCAAAAATATCTAATTTGAATAATATAATTTAATAATATGAAACATGTTCAAATACTTTTTTGGACGCTTATAGGTGTGATTAAATTTTAAGGTAATTTGTTGCAAACCAACACTATTGTGCATTCAACCGCTAGGTACAAATGTTAATCTTCAAATTTGAGAGTCTAAGATTCATTTTGGGTGCACCTATAAGCAATACTTTGAAAATTTATAATCAATTTATGTGGTGTCTAAAACATAATCCAGATTGTTTTTTCAATTTTCAAATAAATTATAAAAAATTATTTTAGGAGTTATAGTCTAATGTTCATGCATTTGACACTAACAATATACAAAATCATGAGCCAAAAGAGGATGCCCAGATTTTACTACAAATACAATGCTATCATAGTGACAATGCCAAAAATCATCAAAATAAGCATTTAAGCAGGCATTTAAGCATCGTTCCTATCATTGAGCTATCTAAATTTTCCTTAGATCTTGTATGGAGGCAAAACAAGATTCCACATTCTCTTAGTATACAATTATTGAATACCATATGAAAATATGTATATCCAAAATCAATCCTAGGCTTTCATAGATAGAAGTTTTACACTTTAGAAAAATCTGTAGGCGTTGGTTTTAAAAATGTGTTATAATTATATTATATGTATGTGCAAAGTTCTACATGAATTACGCATTTGAGGTATATACACTCAAAATTGTCACCAACTTGAAACCATCACATCTAGATACCAAAATCATCTAAGGACCAAAAATCATCATTCACATCTAAATACTTGAAACCATCACATCTATATTATAGCTAGAATGAAGACGATAATTATTTTAAGGATGTGTGCCATCTAAATACCAAAGCCTAGTGACAATTAATCTATGTTTTGAACTTTAAAATTTCATAACTTATTCACATGGTGCATTGGAATCGGGATTAGAATCCTTTTATTTACCAATAAGCCTACCCAATAAAAAGAAAATTCATCATATAATAGCTAGAATCTACTATCCATTGAATTATCAACAATTATAAGGTATGTGCACCTATAAGATTTCATCATTGCAACACCTAAAATGTGACACATACATTTGAACCAAAAAACAACACTATAAATTAGATACTCATGAAACAATATGTCACTATAAGAAACTATAGTTTTTTTATGTCTAAGTTGATAGATTTTAGATGACGTCCTGGGGAAAAATAAGGGGATAGGTGCGAACACCAAGTATTTTTTAGGGGGTTATTATTATTATTATTATTATTATTATTATTATTATTATTATTATTATTATTATTATTATTATTATTATTATCATTATTATTATTATTATTATTATTATTATTATTATTATTATTATTATTATTATTATTATTATTATTATTATTATTATTTAAACACGCTATCATTATATAATTTCCTACTTTGGGTTATTAGAGAAGGGGCTTCCATTACTTATAATTCTAAATTGATATGAATAAATGATATGGTAATTTAGATTAAAAAAAAATTCTACTACAATTTTTGTCCTACATTAAATTTCTTTCAAACTTTCTTTTCTTTCCCCCACTAATGACTACTTACAACTAGAACTTAACAAAAAAGTGTAGTCAATACTATTATTGTATCTTCCATAAAAATTGTCAATTCATGACACTCATTTACTAGGAAGGTATCATATTATTGAATGCTATCAATTGAACTTTAGATTTAGGTCCTTTTTACATGATTAATATAAATGATTGATATGAATCTTCCTCACAATCCTAAACCGACACCTTCAGTTCGCAAACACAGAACAACAACAAAAAAATGGAGACAGTGGAAAAGACAAACCGGGTGATCTCCAAATCCCAAAGCGAACTTTGAACCCTAAACAGCCAAAACGACGAACAGAGGGCCCGGAACAGGAACCGCCAATTTCCAAAATTAAATGACAACCACCTAAAGCCAGCCAACGTCTACTATAGAAATTAGTAAAGTCTATAAAATTATTGAACACTTTGAATATGCCACTCACAAGGCAACAACATTTAATACTTTTGGCCCCAAAAAAGAATAAAAAGGGGGGTATCCTAGGTCTAATTTTTTTCTAATTGGACCTATTTTTCTATATCCTATAGTAGTTTGAGGATATGTCATGGCATTTTTGTACCCTATAGTATAAAAAAACAAATTATAATTTTTATTTCAAATATTTTTTAGGCACCCTATCATTTGTTCGTACGTAGTTTTCTATTGCTACTGCTCACTACCCCCAGGTGACGTCAAATGTTACATTGAACGTCATTGTTGACATAAAAACATGGGTTGTTATATTTGACGTCACCTAAAATCCGTCAACTTAGACTTTGATTGTAATATTAAACATCACTTAAAACACAATTTTTATATAGCGTATACACAACCAAAGTATCAAACCATGAGAGCTTACTAGAAGAGTCTTTAGAGTGTTGATTTTTAATACACCTAGAGTGAGACAGTTCTGAAAATTTATAATTTATTTGTAAAGTATCCAAATGATGCACACTCAAGTGCGTTAAAATCTTCTTTAAATGAACAATAAGATTTCCCAAAAATGATTGATGTTTTATAATAATAACTATGCTCAGTTACTATTAGATTGTGTGAATTTTGGATGAATTTAGTTATGTGCAATGCACAACCTCATTTCATTCCCATTCACAAAACCATTCAGTTGGTTCTAAGTGTCTATCAACAAAGTGTGTTTATACAATTTGTTCATTATCGTTCCCTCATTAAACCCTAAACTCTAAAACTTTAGTCTAGTTTCATTCTTGTTAAGCTATGTCTATGTTATGTTTTTGTTTTGTACAAGGGAATGGTAGGAACAAACTTTCCTTTTTGTATATGTGATTGTTAAAGTTTGTAAAGTAAGGCAAGCTTTACAATAGCTTTAAAAAATTTATAGCTTGATTTTAAGGGCTATGATTTTTATGGACTTTAAGATCATTGCAAAAAAGATCGTGTTTTTTTGAAGCATTTTGCACAACACTCATTTTTTCTTTCGGGACTACTTTATAATTAGATTTTTTTTAAATGTGAAAAAATGTTTAATGTATACACATTTAAGAAGAAGGTACCCTAGGAAGGAAAACATAAAAAAAATTCTCTAAGTAGGAGAACTAAAAAAATATAAAATCTCAAGAAAATAGGTATTTGCACTGTAGTTTTACATTTTAATTTGTAAAAAATAGAAATAAAAAAAACACTAAAAATTGACCATTTGGGAATAATTTATAGTAATGAGATTTCACCAAAAGATTAATCTTTGAACCATCTTTATTATTCAAAAATTGCGCGCAAAGGGATTGCTGTTTGCATTCATGTGGAGGACACAAAATAATATATTTTTAGATTTTCTTTGATAAAAATATGCTTTCCTACTATACAAATAGACCATGAAAATTTTAGCTCCATATCATTAAATTTGGGAATTCCTAACGTAGTAAATCCCCTAAACTTTACGGTGTGGCAAATTAACAATAGTGATTTTTTAATACACATGATTTTTTTTATTTCACTTTTAAAGTAACTTTATAGTATTATATCCCCTTTGGTTCATTTGAGTTCAGTTTTACCTATAACCTTTTTGTAGATTAAATTCAAGTTTAAGGTAATTTAATTTATAGTTTTCTAGTTTACTTTGTCTATGGTTCTTCTGATACAACCATATTCTGGTGAACTTTGAGTCTAAATTAGCCATCCTGTATTTGATTTGGACTTAAATCTATAGATATTGTTTTGAACCTGTGATTTGGCCAAATTCATATCTATGAAATCTTTGTCACTTGCAAATATATTTGCCATGTTAGGTGACAGCTTTAGAAATTTTGCCATACTATTTGGATGGCGGCTCATAGTTTGACAAAATGGACTTAAGTCAAAAAGTAGGTGGTGGTAGGCCCAACTACTTAGACTATTTTTGGCCCAGGGCGGCTAGACTTTATTAGCCACTTTGAGCGCCATTGCACTTTGCCGCTCTTATTTGAATTTGAATTTGAATTTGGCCATGGCTATGGGGGAACTTTCTAATTTAAATACTTGGCCCTCACTTCTTTGCAACCTGTATAAGCGCTTTTGTTGGTAGTTTGCACAAGTGGTTTAGATGTGATTTTGGAGTTGGAAGTGTGGTGATTAGAGATGGCCTCTTTACAAGTAGTGTGTGATTGACAAGATGTTAAATTATGATTTGCTGATCTTTTGTCTTGTGAGATGTTTTGAGCTATGCTAGTTTATTTTTCTACTGTGATTGCAATGACACACTGTTGTGAATTGAACATCTGGTATGTGCATTCTAACTAATTTTGTGGTTCACAGACTCTTTAGAATTATTCAACTTTGCAGCTCATCCAAGACCTTGACAAACTTGGGTTTTTTGGGTTCTAAATCTGTTTGATGGCAAAATTTAGTTTATTGACATGATTAGACTTGTAGTCTAGCTCAAGGAAATTTTATAGATTTGTTGGAAACTTTAGCATGTAGTTACTCTGATATGAACTATAATGATTCATTGGAAAATCTTCTTGCAAAGTTAACTGAGAAATTATACTAAGTTGATGTTTGTTTCATCACAGGAGTTGGAGAGGACGTACCCATACATGAGAGTGTGCAAGCAAATCGATTGGGTTCCTCTCATTTACTGTGAAGTCCAAGGGGAGCTTATCTACTTAGCCTCGCTCAGTCCCTAATGACCTAATACCTCACCTTGTTAGTGTCTGTGGATGCAGGCTCTGTTTCTACAGGAGAGTACGCAGCCCTCTTCTGAAGACAACTTGATTTGGAAGGAATCTTCACACACGGGTTTAGCAAGGAGGTAAAGGATTGAGCTTTCAAACTACAACAGTTTTAGACTAGAGCATTTGTTTCATATTCTTTGTGAGATTTGGAACATTTTTTAGTGTTGTTTGTACCGGGGTTTGTACATTGTATGTATGCCAATTCTGTGTTAATGTGTTATTGTTGGGACTGTTTTCTTATGTCCGGCCTCAAGTTCACTCTCTTCTTCCACATTTAGCCTAGTACCCTCCTCCACTCAACTTGCATGATCTAGATTTCAACTTGCAACACTCAAGCCTTGTGGTTGCAAATGCAGGTGTTTACGTTCAGGAGGAGAGTGCCCGGCCCTGGGGCTGTTCTCAAAACTACTTGCCGGAAGGAGTGAAGTACTTTCGACGCACGGAATAAGATAGAAAGGGTAAGTACAGGACGTGGTTTCAAGTATACTCTCTGAACATTTTGCGTTTTTACCCGATGATGGGGATATGACTTCACTGATGTTTTGAACATTAGAAGAGTGGCTAGCAAGGACTTTGTTGCAATAGGAAGCTGGAGAGCATATATTGTTGTTATTGCTGAACTCCAATGTATTAAAGGTTTGGCTTCAGGTGCTAGCTTAAGCATATTTGGCACGTCTTCATTACTCATACAGGGAGCTTTACAACTAGATAAATGGTTACTTGCTAACTATTTTAGTTTGCAGACTTTGCTATCCTTTGCTTTGCCACGAAATGGTGTAACTGAACAAATCATGTATGTTACAACAGGATCCCTTGGTGTGAGGAGACAAGAAGCAAACATGAGCGTTGGACGACCACGGCGCATCTATTTTAAGTACGGAGCCCAATCTATGCAACTGTAGATCTTTGTTGTCTTTGCTGTGTATAGTGTGCTAATGCAGGCTGGCTGTGCACTCTCATTCTCTATTTGAGATCTCGGTGTTCACAAATTATAGATAGTTTTGCATACCTAGCTTTAGTCAACTAGTGAAGCAGTTCTCTAAGAAACTTTCCAACTTACAGCTGTTACCCTAACACCAGTGCGGATTTTTCACAGCGTGGACGAAGTTGACGAAGACGGTAATGTCCTTTGGCAAGGAGTGAAGATGGGCGAGTTTTGGAAAACCGACATACAAGTTGCCATCAACAACAGCAACCGTCGAGAAGCGTCTTCTCGACGGTTGCTGTTGTTAATGGCAACTTGTATTTCCCACGATTCGCATGGGAAAAGCCGGCACTTCCCTGCCATATCAACAAGTAGGTTCCATTACTGTAAGTTGATGTTTATGTTCAAACATGATATGTTCAATGTTTACATTCAGATATTGCACAGATCAACTGATCGAACACTCCCGGTTAGAAAGTTTATTCGCTATTGTGGCAACCCATCCCGGCGGACTTCGCAAAGGTACCACAAGAATCTGATTCCAGGAAAGCATAACGCTAGAGGGTCCAACCGGGCGAACATGGAGCACCACCTATCCACCTCTCCCAGTGCTCCATGTTCGCCCTGTTGGACCCTCCAGCGTTATGCACCAGCTCCCAGTGGCCCAGTCAGGGTCCCTGCCAGTTGCAGAGACTCAGCGCCAGCCTGATCTACAGCCTGGATTCCAGCAAGTGGTGGATGGAGGATGTCCAAGCATCCCATTGCCATGGCAGTGAGGCTCAAACATCAGCAGCAGTTTTATTGATGGAAACCACAATGGAACTGCTGCTGATGTTTGACCCTCACTGCCATGACAATTCCGACCAGGACAAGGTCATTCTTCGCCAGTATGGACCAGAGTTGCCCCCCCGAGCCCAGTTTGCCATTCGAGCATATGAGAGAGCTGGAGGAGCACACCTTCGATGCTGTATAGGAAACTTATTTCTGTGCCTTTTGAGTGTTTTTTTAATGAATAATGAGTGTGGAGCTTGTCACGTTTTTCAATAGGATTCTAATGTGTACACTATAACTCGCATGCAATTTTATATATTTAACTGTACATATGAAATTGCAAATGTGTAAAGTTTTGGCTCACAAGCCTTCAGAACTGGGAGTAAGTTAATCTTGGATTTGATTAATTCTTCAGATTTGTCATATTCAGGATATTCCTGTTGTGAATTGTGAACATAAGTTCATTCATATAATTTACACAAAAACTGAGCATAACATAATTCTTGATGTGCATTTATAAGAAATCTAGCTTAATGTGACCATATAAGACTCCTGAATGTGGCCATATAAGAATCCTTAATGTGAACACAGATACTTAAGTCCCAACTAACGGAATTGGGATGGAATCACACGCAGGAACGACTCAGAAGATATGAAAACAGAGGATGAAGAGACTGAAACTCTGGCAGAAGACAAAAATTGCATGTTACTGCCTTCCTGGACAGTGACAGCGACAACGTTCTCTTTTGCCACCCACCAGTAACGAAGCCACCCCTCGTAAAACCAGAGCGTGAAATGCTCACCTTGAATGAGCTCTTGCTCAGAAAGAAATCTAATGCAATCAAGCTAATCCTCCTTAGATCCAATACAACAACTCCCCCTCCTGTGACGATGAACGTCCTGAAATGCAGAAAAAACAGTCACAGTGAAGCGTCGGTCTCCAGCTACTACACCTTCAGACTTTGCAGGTTCTCACAATGTTGGAACTTCCTCAGGAAGCAGCCCAGCGATGCGTTTGTTGTAGCAGCAAGGGTGCATGCGATTCTCAGATATTTTTCTAAGTGCGAACGCCCTGATGTGAGTGACCAGGAGAGACGCATGGTTAGGGGGGCACCGAAGCGATTTGCTTGTAAGTTGGGGAATTAGAAGTTTCTGGTGGTGATGCGGGATGCTCAAGTCTACCAAGGCTTTCATCTGGTAAATCAGATCTCCATATCACAATCTTTCTCTTGTTTTCACGTTGGCTGCAAAAGTTCTCGACTACTTGTGAAAACAGGAAATGGATTGATTGAGTGTATGACGTTACGTTCTGCGGGAGCTTTGTGACACCTTGGAATCATATGTGTCTTGAGTCTTTGGTTTCTCCATTCTACCATTCTTGGATCCTTATTAGTTCGTATGACCTCTGTTATCTTAACAATTCAAGGCGAATAGATCTCTAAAGGTAACCGGGAGCATGTATAAAACCCCTCGTTTCCTCAGAGAAAGGTTTAAACTAGGCCCTCAATAAATGACTGTGCGTTTGATTCCCAGTTTGGGATCATTGTCCCTGCCTGCGCGCATGGAGGCCATCCTAGAGAAGATCCTGGAGGCGACTTGAACGGAGCGCGCGAACAAGGTGGAGGTGCGCCTGCTGGACCGAGAGCAGGTGCCGTACAAGGCCCACTGGACCAGAGAAAATTTCTGTGACACGCCGTTGCTGGACCGAGACGCCTGGGTCAAGTGTGCGGTGGACCACACTTTGGAAGAAGGCGATGTGTGTGCATGTGTTTCAGCTGCTCGCGCAGCTGCTGCAGTCCCAGCGTGCTGTTTCCGAGGCCACTTTTCTAGCTCTTCTTAGTGCACATCTTCCGCGTTGTGGAGATTCCCGTGGGCAGCTCGACTTCTCCAATGCAATCGACAATAATTAATCAGACCAACAGCACAACAGGCCAGGGGGCGTTCTGTTGTGGGCCAGATTAATTGTTGTCGATTGCATCGGAGAAGTCTGGTGCCCCGACTTGTGCAAACACATGGTCTTACTTGCACCTCGTCCTGGTGCTTGCCTCTACACAGGGATGATGTTCTTAGAAGCTCAAAATATGTTTTTATCATTTCGAAATGGAGGGTAGGATTTTTGATACATTTTGAAACATTCTACCACATTTTGAAACTATTTTGAATTCAAGTTTACTTTAGTGTTATCTTTTCTTCAAGGTCCACATCCCTCCAGGATTAAGTTTCACATACGACATCCTACTAAGAAATTAGGTGTATGCATACACCATTCGGGCCTTGAAATAAATCCCACAGTATTTCAGTTTAATACGTATCGTATATCTGAAGATATCTAATTTATTTGTTGAACTTTCAGTGAAAACCACTGCAACCACTCAACTTGCGAGAATTCAACTCATTCCGCAAACCAGCTTCGGAGCAAATCACATGCTTGTGCATCAATCTTTGACCAACGACCAATGATCTGACGCAAATGTGACGAAATTTGCATTACCGATAATCATGAACTATTTCAGGAGAAGTATTAATCACCAATTCAACATTTCCACCGTATATGCAATTCTAGTCAAAATATGGGTGGCAAAAAATTAATGTCAATATTGAAGTACTCATTTTACGAATTCCTGCATCAAGAGACGCACTACTCATCTAGTGCAACAGACCTCTCCCACTTACACTAACTCCCACGAGCAAACTAAGTGGCAAGTAGATCAAGCCTGCTTCCCAGGAGCAAAATGGCTAATCTGCGCTAATCATCATTGATATATGTTTTTGACTGGTAGTTTTGTTTCTCACTCTCCACCTTCTCGTTTTGCTTCTGCAACGCACAACAATCACAACAATGCCTTTCAGTAGCAAGTTCAAAGTTATTTAGGTGGCACAATGTTTACTATTAACTGCTTCCAACATTGGAATGGGAAAAGAATAAGAGGTCCCCAGAAGCGGTTGGTACTTCGAAACACCATCTTCTCCCAATTTTCTAATTAGAGGAAGATGAGTCTCCAACGTTGAAAGCTGTGAACCACCTCCTCCACTCCTAATGCTGGAAGTCATTTAAGAATGCAAGTGACATTTTCCAACGTTGGAAGAGTCATAAGGGGTAGTCATACCTTCTCCAAGGAGCAAACTTCTATGAAGAATGTGAAGTTGGTGAGAGAAAAGAGGAGCCAATCGGGAGCAATTCTGCATGAAGAAGGTGTGACACCCCTTTTGCAAGTGTGGAGAATGAGAAGCTCGGAATGCGCATAACTTGGGATGCTCAAGTGGCGATGTATGTGTAGAACACCAGCAACGTGCAGAACGCATGATGAAGGTTGTGGTATCGTAGACTGCAAGATGAAGGCGCAGATTGCAGGCAACATACAGTGAAAGTGAGAATATACTTCTTCTGCAAAATCTTCTTCATGCCCATTATTCACCTCCGGAGGAGAATAATGGCCATTCTCAATCTTTAAAGAATGGGACTTCATGAGACCATGGAGAGATAACGCAAGAGCACCATGTCCACATTCTGTCAAGATTGAGATTGAGGTGAAGAAGGTGTGACTATCCCTATTAAAGAATGCAAATTTGCCATCTATCCAACGATGTGAACCTCCCCTCCAACGATGGAAGAAGCTATAGTAAAATCCACTAGTAATAGTGAGAAATTTTTTCCAAATACTAAAATTGAACCTAAAATTGTCAAAATAAGCATTTGCTCGTGGTTTCTGAAATAAAATTGTCTACGTTTTTGTTGAGTCTTGTTAGACGGCTCCAGATTTAAAAGTGGGTTAGCATGCATTAATTTAGACACCATGTGAATAAACTATGAATTATCAAATTGTTTATGAATAGAGTCTCTTTATTTTAAGCAGAGGACGGTTTTAGAAACATGATGCAATTAGGTGTAGCTACCTAAATTATTCATAACTCAACTTTCTCAAAACAACCAAATAAAATCATTCCCAACAGAAAATGCCATTTAAGTACCTTATAAGCTTTATGATTTGCAAGTATGCGATTAATAATAGTGGAAGTAGTATTATCCCAAGGACTTTGCATAAACTCAATGTCAGAAGTGAACTTCTTTAGGCCTATTGTTGAATGATCCCATTAACCCCTAAAAGCCCGTTGTCACTTCGGGGGACAAATGTGTTTTCGGGCAGGTACCTACGGGCTGAAATTGTGTTCTGATTTTTTGAAATTTTTTTTGGAGATAGAAAAACTGATAAGCTTCGTGGGAATATAATTTTTTTCTCAATCGGTGCCCGGGAAAAAAAGTTATGACCAAATAAGCTCAAAACAGGGGACGGGGGGCAGCCCGGGCAGCAAAAAAAAAATGGACAAAAATTTGAATTTTTTTTTTTAATATTTTTTTTCTCATAGATTATATTTTTGTCTATCTAGAAAGCTTTTATTCATTTCATTTGGATATGTTATGAGAAAGTTATGGACATTCTTGTTTTTCGGGCAGTTTGAGCATCTTCTTGAAAAAAATAACTGTAGGACTCATTTCTGAATGCAATTTTTCAAATTTTTCAAAATTTTTTTTTTGGCATGGTTTAGTTTACTTTCTAGAACAATCTCACCATTGGGATTAGTGCATTTTAATTCCATCTAAGAGATATTAATATTTTAGGTTTTCCTTCTATCTCATACCTACTTCTACTTAACAATTTTTTTAAGGATGAAAATTAAGTTTTTTTGAGTTTCTTTTTTTTTCCTAGACTCTCAACTCAATTCTCTACTATAAAGATTTAAAGCTCAAAACGCTGTAGTGCAAAAATTTTAAGTTAAAAATGTTTAAAGACAAAAAATCTGGTCCCGCAATGTGCTGAAAAACTTGTTTTTTCCACTTTAAACGCAGATATCTTGCAATCTGTGTGGTCAAAAATTCTGAAATTTTTTCCACACATTCTCATACCAATTAGGTGTAAGATCCTACGGTTAGATGTGGAAAAAAAACAATTTTAATTTTTTTTAACTTTTTGCTATAGAAATGGCAGTTTTCAGTGTTTTTTGGCAGAAAAAAGACCTTGGGCCTTTAGGGGTTAATGGGGGAGGTTACAATAAATGAAAGTTGGGCCACAATCAATGTCTTAGGTGACAATAATGGAATGACTAGTGACCTCAATAGGAACTTTCAAAATTTTTAATATAATTCATTGTAGGAAGTGAACTTTAATAGGCCTTCCACATTACGAAATATTATGACTACTTTGGATAAGATGATTATTATGTATGTAGTTTTTATTGGTTTGGGGTAGTCTAAAGACTCTTTGGGCAATACACTTCAAAAATTTAAAACAAATTCATACTTTGTCAAAAAATTATTTCAATTGCTCTCGCCATTTCTCACACTTGTCTTTATGTGGAAAAAAAATTAAAAAATTTCAACAATGGTATGAAGGCAAACTCCTAATTCTAACTGCAATGGGTTGTTTTACCTCTACCCCTTAACTTTGAGTGTCTCCTCGGGGGACAAAATGGATTTTGGGTAGGTTCTTATGATGTCAAATTTTTTCATGATTTTTTGAGACATTTTGTAAAGATAGAAAATTACATTAGCTTTTTTACAATATAATTTTTATTTCAATCAAGGCCTGGATGCAAAAGTTATGCCACTCGAAGTCCAAAATGGAGTTGTTGGGCAGTACAAAAAAATCACAAAAATTCAAAATAAAAATTTCTTTCTCATAGAAAATATTTTTGTCTACATTAAAAAATTTGATTCAAATAATTCATTCTATTTGGATTAATGATGAGAAAGTTATGGATAATCTTGTTTTTCAAGCAATTTATGCATCTATTCGAAAAAATAACTTGTAGGATTCATTTTTTAATGCAATTTTCACAATTTTTCAAAAAAAAAGTTGCACTAGGTTTAGGGAGCTTGCTAGAACAATTTCACCATTGGGATTAGTGATTTTCAATTCCATCTTAGGGTTATTAACCTCTGAAAGATTTGATCCATTGTGAAGTGGTCAAACTTCCTGTCTGAGTCAAATTTAGCATTTTAAATTGTGTTAAAAAAAATTATTACATTTTTATTACTTGAAACTATGAATTGTACATCACTATGAGAAATTTCAATTTGTTTTGTGAAAAATTGTACTACCTTCATCCCAAAATGATCTTCCTATTGGACAAAATGTTTTGGATTAAGGCTAAAAATAAAATTTCGAAAACCAATTTTGCTCTATAAGTAGAGTTTAGTACACTTCTAGCCTTCTAGAAACTGAGTTTTGGAGCCCTTCTCAACGTGTAGTTTTAGAATATTGAAAAGTAGAATTTTTTGAGCATTTTCAAGGAGCGCCACTGGTCAATTAATTGTTGGGTGTGAGGTTGTCATTTTGTAGATATTTTGTATATGCCCAAAAACATGTGTGGCCCTTTATTCCACCTCCTAGAGCTTCATTTCCTTCAATCGGGCAATATTCAAAGAGATTCAAAAAATACGAATGAACAGTGTTGATTGACCCCTTTAGTCATTTCACTTGTCTTTTGATGGATGATTGCATGGATGGAGGCAGAACTACTACTTGGAGTTGTTTTGTTGGTCCCAAATAGCAATTGAAAACCAAATCTAACTAATTTGCAGCTTCACAAAGTGCAATAGGAAGATCATTTTGAAATAGAGGGAATAATTGTTATCATTTTTGTTGCAAAAAATGAACATAAATAAGTTAAAACAAAAAAAACAATCCAAATGATTTGAATTTTTTTTCAAAAGGTACAAGTAGAAGTAGAGATTATTGGTTATTTTCAATTGGTTATTTTATTTTTTACACCCAAAACAGTCACAACAAAGACCTTAAAGTCAAATTCAACTATCAAACCAAATTTATCCTTTTATTTAATAGATGTATAAATTTTTGATATTTTTTGTTAGTAGAAAAAAGCATTTTCTATTTATGTTTTTTTTTAAAATAATTTTGATCAAAATCAAATTATTTTTTTTACCATAAATGAAGGATAGAATGAGAAACATAATTTTATAATTGAAATTTAAAATAAATTACAAAAAAAAAAATATGGATGAAAAACACATCATACTGTGTTATTTGGCTTTTAATACATAGAGCTTTCAGTTGCAACAACCGTCTTTCAATTTTTGATATTTTTCAAAATTTTGAAATGGAGTAGTTCTAAACAAAACTTGTCAAGCTTCATTTTCTTAATTTAAATCAAATTCCAAAAATACTTTTTTTGAAAGTTGCAATCTTTTCAATCTTTAGTTTTTCCTTCTACTTAATAAACTCTAATGAGTGAAAATTAAATGTGTACTTTTTAACTTTTTTTCCTAGACTCTCAACTCAATTCTTCAACTTAAAAAATTAGAAATTGAAAATATGTAGTACAAAAACTTTTAAGCTATGAAGATTCGAAGCCTTAAAAATCTTTTCAAACAAGGTGCAAAAAAATCAGATTTCTTCACTTCAAATACAAATATCTTACAATCCACCTAGTTGGGGCTTTTGAAATTTCTTCCACACATTCTTATACTAGTCTAGTGCAATATCCTATGGTTAGATATGCAAAACAAACAATTTCTAAAGTTTTTGCAATTTGCAATAGACATGGTAGTTTTGAGTGATTTGTGAGGAAAAAAATGCCTTGGGAGTTGGGAGATAAACGAAGTGCAACTATAATCAGTTCTCTAACAGTTCTATAATAAGTTTTTGGTAGTGTGTGTTTCTACCTTGCAAACATGCATCTTACGGCAATTTATCATTTTTGAATCCAACCAGTTTTTCAAAATCTGATACGACTCCCATGACTCTTGCCATAGTGCAGATATTGCCTTCACTCCAAAACATTCCACGAAATAACACTTGGAAAGTAGCGCTTTAAATAACCTCGATAATACAATATATCACCGACATGCAAAAGAGGAACAATTGTGTACATGTACAAGAAGCTAACTCCAGGTTCAAAGGATATGGCATTACTCAATTTGTTACCAACAACAGACGATAGCAATCAAGTTCTGTTCAAATCTAAGGGATCTTGTAGCAGCTCCAGTTGTCTGCTTGATCCTTCAGGCGCCTTCCCGTCTGATTGCGAGGACTCAAATGTTGGCCAAAATAATCCAAACCTGGAGGGTGATTTCGCAGGAACCTTGGGGATTTCACGTGTTGCAGTCGCTTGCAGATGACCTGCTCGCTGCGGATTGGTTAGCAGCATCTGCTGCACGTCGCTCGGCAGAGAGTTGAAGATTGTGCGCAAATCGCTTCTTAGCTTCTTGATTACCTGTGTTTCTGTATTGGCAAGCCCCGCTCGTTGCAACATCTGGAAGAAAATAAAGTAAACAACTTGTGCAGATCAGATTCTCGACCAAGGTTGCACAAGGGCGATGATCATGTCCATTAACCTATCTAAAATGACACCAACTGTTAACCCCTTGTGAAAGATCCACGGAAGTAAGACTGAAAATAGTAAGGCGAGCATTATGGACTAAACACGTTGTAGTTCTGAAGTGTAAGAAAGGGAACTGATAACTGAAGTGCTCGTTACTCTCTAAACATGCATTTGAATGCATCTACTATAACTGTGAACACTGAACATAGAGTTAATAATCTGTACCTGCGATTCAATGATCAAGTGGCGTTCAACAGCAGAAAATGAATCCAACACCTCCACTTCCGTCATTGAGGTCAAGAAGGTCTCCACATCAGCCTTACAACGAGCTTGCCTCCAAATACGATGTTGTTCTTGCTCAGCTACAGCTCGTCTACGCTGGAACCATGGCATGAAATTTGGTCCCTCTAAAAAACGCCTGCAATGACACACAAGTATCACAATCTAATCCACCAATTTCATGCTCACAACGGAACAAATAAAGCAAGTCCATTATCAAGCCTCATGAGCATGACCAAGACAATTCAGCTCAGTTTATACATTCACACTCGGGCAATTTTAAAAACTGCATGATGCACTAGATGCAAGCTAAAACAAAAGCTTACACGACACAAAAAAAATTCAAGATCTGATACCTATAGAGGTCAAGCCAGTTGGCACGCAATCGCTTTGCCAGAAACTTGCCGGCTCCACGAGCAGCCAGGCCCTCAAGAAAATCATGTGCATGAAAAGGAGGAAGAGGAGGCGGATCCCGGAAGGGTGATGATCCCTCCTGTGGGGTAGTTGCACGGAGATAGGGCCCAAATGGTGCCAGAAAATTAGTGGTCAATTCTAGAAAGTGGCGCCTCAAAACCTCATTGTTCACCATAGACATGGATTCCTCCGTTCGGGGGGAAACTCCTGCATCAACTAAACGGTTGAGAACTGAGGTATCCGGTTTCGTTGCTGCAGCATAGCTTGTCCACAAACATTCCCGATGCTCTGACATCAAAGAAAGGGGTCCATCTTTCCGCACTCTAGCAACTTTGAGCAGATTCGCTGGAGAAAATCTGGTCAATGGAGACAGCTGTAGTTGCAGTGATAACCGCCGATTCCCAGTTTGTGAACTACTCCTATTCAACGGAGACAATTTCAAACGACTAGGAGTTGAGTTTGGGGTTCCAACTGAAATTACATGGGGAACGTTCTTCAGGGCCTTGAGGAAGAAAAGGTTGGTTACTCCCAGAACCATTTGGGGACCCCTTTCCCCTTCTTTCACAGAATTCAGTCCACTGAAGTCTGGGTCATGGATTGTAAAGTAAGGTCGAAAGTCTACGCTACATGGCAGTGGTGCAACCAGGCTAACTAGGGCAGCTACTGCCTCACAAACCTGTGAAGGAGTGGGAGCTATCACCATCAACGGTTCACCAACTAAAAGAAGCTCCCAAAGAACCCACAGATTCATGAGGACTCCTCGAAAGGAACCAAACAGATCAACGTCATGGAAGACACCCTGAGGAATGGATCTGTTTAAGGGGGGCACTGGTGCCATTGCCGAGGTGAAATCATCCATTGGAGTGCCACAACCAGGGGGAAGAGTATGAGCTGGTGGGAGATGGGCACGGATGCTGATGTTGCCGACCAGCAATTCCATCAACTGCCCGTGAAGTGGAGGTGCCCAATGGGACACATGAAATGCCACCTGTTCTAAAGCTCGCACACCAATATCAAAATACAAAGGCCCTGCAATTTGAACCAAGGGCTTGAACACACACGAATAAGGACGCTCAGAAAGGATGACTACAGATTTTTGTTCACCCCCACGCCTGAGTCTCTCATCCTGCCTTTGCCTGCGGACAACATACACCAGTGAGTCCAATAGATAGTATCCTTACAGGATTTTGAGAATAACGAGGGATTTACAACCAGTCATGTTCAGAACGGGACCAATGATAAATAGTGCACAAAAGAAGTTAGGTTGATGCTTAGCTGCTATACCTATTGAAAACAAAACCATATAGGTACCGCGGACCTCCACTGCCAGGACCACCACGGGAATTTCTATTCACTGTGCCCAGTGAGTAAGCAGGCAGATCAGTGTTTGCTTCACCAGGACTGGGGATGCTGCTTGGAAGATCATTAGAGGGAGGGGTATGATTGCTGGTCCCCTTCGTTGCAGGCTTTGGAGATATCACATTCGCAAGAATGCTAGGCAGAGGCAAACTACTCCATCCACCCCCAGTGCCAATTTCCTTATCATTTGGAGAGTTCTCAAGGATCGCTGAACCCTCGCTCCATGATCTCTGCGGTGCTGCTTGAGGCTCTTCAAAAGTCAGTTGTCGTACTGCGAAAAGGTTGGATAGTGACATCAACAAAGCAACTAATAAGTTCAAGATCAAATAATACATCACAACCAAGAACTTCAGGTACCTATGAAAACAGTTATGAAGTAAATGAGTATCCAAAGACTGACCAATACGTACTCTACAGATCCGTATATATTTCAGACGTCAAAAGCCTTTTGAGCGAAAATGTCGGACAAAGTTCAAACGCAGCAGACGTCACAGGAGGCTATCACGGAGATGAGACGAAATTGAAAGGTTAAGCTAACCATTTAATGCTCACCTGTGTGATCTACAGCCCCGACATCAACATATTGGTCCACGGGATGGGAAACAGTTCTACGAGGAGCTGGGATATCAGCAGCAGGAATGGACCCACGCCTGCGTATCCGGAAGAAGAATGCGCAGTCATGCACACTAGCATGCGTGCTTCCTTGAGACATTGAGTCTGGAAATGAACTGAAGGCCACATCGAGCTCTTCCTCTGGAGAGAGGGCATTTGCAGGATAGCATTCCTCAACCAGCTGCCAACATGCAAACAAGCTGATAAGATTTACTAGCACTAACACTTTATGTAGATTACGATAAAAGCATAAGCGGAAGTCCCCAAAACGACTGTATTGATGATGCAAGCAGCCACTTGACGACAGTGTACTGCACCTATCGAGAAGAGCATCTCAAGACCTAATCTACTAGATACTGTACTCTCCAAATTCGTTTCGTAAGACATTCATATAGATTCTTCTGGACATTTGTCAAATATTAGGTTGACATGGACAACCTTCCGCTTCAGACAGTTGAGCTACAAACGCTTGTGAGTTCCTTCAAAGGACGCACTGGTCCATGAGGAGGTAAGTTACCTGTCCCTGTTGAAGATCAAAACGAATGGCACAAATTGCCACTATCCATCGCTGGAGGGCAGAAACATCGGGCTTTCCAATGGGGTCGTGGCGAGGAACCGCCAAGGTAACACTCCGATTCATCCTCGCTACGTACTATTCTTCAACAAGTGGTTGCTCCTGTTCCATCTCAATCTTCTGCTAATTGAGCGATACCATGATCTGCCATCCTCATCATCTTCAGCATCCTTTCAGCAGCTAATTAATAGTTGCCTATGAACACGGTCTAGACATTACGAGCTTCAACTGACACGCCAAGCATCCTTCGATGAATATTACTTGTCTGAAGATCAGCTTTCTCTTCATAAAGCTAGTGCACTATATGGGCTTCACTGTCCTGCCAAAATTGTGAAGATCCATTCCTCAGAAATGTAGCCCATCCATGTCTGAAGAATTATATACAAAAACAATCTAGGGTAGGTCCACTTTTGAGTCCAATCTTGTAACACTCTCCCAAGGTGCTTGACACTCAGCACGCATCTACTATGGTGCGCACTGGAGGGCCAACTATGGCCTCTCGCTTGCTTGAAAACAAAAAATCCAATTAGAAACAAGAAGCATTTTCACTTAATTTGAAGAAGGAGATGACATTAGTTTTTTACTTTACCATGTCTTCCTTCACAATTTCTAATGAGTCAGTTTAGTGCCTAGATAGTATCCTACAGAAACCAGTAAGCTTTCCTGCTCACATCCTGAATGCTTACAAATAGACGAGTTTTTTTCATTTTCTCAAATACACTACATTTGAGTACCATAGCGAAATGAGAGATACATATGCCAAGTACCTGTCACTCGTCATCCACACACCTCCGGTCCACCTCAAACCCTAAACACCTCGAACTCGGATCGAAACGTACTCCAATCCAAACAAGACAGAACTAGGGTTAACAATCAGCGCCCATTGTCCATAGCCATAGCCAGTGCGAGGTTGCAAACCAATCTGATCTCAATCCACCCCACCACGTCTCAGGATTCCATCGCATCTCCGACTAAAGAGCCGTGAAAACGCGACTCCATACAGTTTATTCCCGAGAAAATGCCAAATCAGCAATCTAAAACCCAAAACAGATCTTGCACATCCAATCCTCCCTACCAATGCGACGACCTAAACACCTTTTCGGCTTCAAAATGCCCCAGAAGCAATCCAATTGACCTAGATCAGCAACCCTGAGGATCGCATCCAAAAAACTCCCATCCAAAGAGCTTCGTTTCAACTGAAAAGGAACCCCACTGAACGCTGAAAGTGGCTCAAATCAAAGATCCCGCACCCCTGTGCTATACTTCCTCCGAAACCCCCTGAAATGGATCCTCAGAGGCCCGCATTGACCCCGAGACGCCCTCAAAAAGCTCGAAACTACTGGAAAATCCGCACAGCAAGCTCAGGAAATGTTCGCGATCGACTGATGCAGCTTCGCGACACTGGGGGGAAAAAAAAAACGTGGCTTGCGGAGAGTGTGCATTCGTCGGAGTGAGAGAACGAAGCTCGGGGCAAGGGAATGAGTGCACTTACTCCCGATTGAATGGACAGATAGGCGAGACGATGTGAACGGTCGGATTCGGCGGACCAGATCCACGGTTCAGGATCGCCGTCTTCGATCGTACGACTTGAGTGTAGGTTGTGAAAAAGGCAGTCCCACGAAGGGGGCCCAGCAGGGTGAAAAAGGCAGGAAAAAGGCAGGAATTTTGTACTTTTCACACAATTCATTTTTTTGCAAATTTTGAATTCATATTTGCAATCAGAGACCCTAAATTATCAAGATGAAGTTTACCTTAAACATGGCACAAAATAGGGGGCAAGATTTTACTTTTACCCCCACAAATTTGTATTTTCATCCTTCTGGTCCTACTTCGAGAGACGGATTTAGCGTCTTGCATGAACAAGACATTGAGTACAATACAAGGGTTGCTACTTCAAATTTTTCATTTGAAGTGATTTGATATTTGTTTAGTGTATAGCTTTTTTTTGGTGTAAAATCTGCATGTTGTTGCATAAAATCTAATTAAAGTGCACTATATTGTAGGCCAATAGAAAATGTTTTTATTTTTGCAATTCTCTTAAACTTTAACTTGCTAGTCTCTGAATGTTTATGTTATAAGTACCAAGCAATCTCACTATTCTTGAAGCATGTTAGAAAGGTTGGAACAAAATCAAGAGAGTAACATCTTCATGAAGAAATTTCAATTCCCATGCCTTCAATCTGGACAACCACTATAAATGGTAGAAGAAATCAAATGGTGTAAAACAAAAGAAAAGCATCCTGTGAACATTATGAATTTCAACACAATGCCTCAAAACCAATGGGATGAATGCTTACAATATTTTGTGCACTTTTAATCACCATAGATATCAAGCATATTCATAGGTACTATTAAATAACAAGATTATTTTTCTATTGCGTCAAATTGTAAAATAAATAGGGGTTCCAATTCAATTATTTGGTCAATAGAAGAATTAGTCATTAATTTTTTGAGCTCTAGTGATAAGTGTTCACAAAATTGACACAAAATTCTAATGTTTAAACCTACTACATCCTCAAAATTAATGTCTTCTTTCTAAATGTCACGATTTTTGATTAATAATGGTTTTATACAAGTACAAATAAGCACTTTTTTGCTAGTGTGAATCCGACAAAAATTTGCATTGGGATTGCAGGTAAGATTGATTTTGGACCTCAAGGCACTAGAGGCCATTTCCACTAAGCAAGATCCATCAAAGAATACTAATGTTTTTGGAGGTATGAATGAACAATTAACTTTTTAAGTGCCTAAATTTAGATGTATTCAAAATCCTTTCTTTGCTCTCAT
This sequence comes from Pseudisothecium myosuroides, assembly GCA_951799445.1. NCBI lineage: Eukaryota > Viridiplantae > Streptophyta > Bryopsida > Hypnales > Lembophyllaceae > Pseudisothecium > Pseudisothecium myosuroides. Next base: position 18,684,860 of record OX637287.1, on the reverse strand, counting down.
GTTAAGAGGCTAATTATACTTAATAAGGAAAGAATCTAGTTATAAACGAGTCAAAAATAGGATAGTTTCTTATATTCCCCACCTTGATTGCAAATTACCTTGCTCAAATTGCTTCTTTCTTTATTAGTATCAAAGACCAGTCATGAACTCTGAAAATCAACCAAACTGCAATTTTAGAAAAAAAATTGGAATGTTTGATATCCAATAGTACTTAAGTGTTCACCCAAACTAAAAGGAGGTAGATGATCCTATTTTCAACATGCACCCTCCAAAATTCATCACAATGCAGTGTTATCATTAACCCCAAATCTAGTATACAAAATAGCGTTAAACGCATTGTATTTTTTTTTCTAAAATACTAGGAACTTCCATTGGTTCTATACTAGAGCTCTCTGCTGCAAGTTCATATAATTTTCCAATTAGTAAGATTTAGTGTAACTATTGAAGGGCACACAATTGAATTAATTTATATAATAAGGTCTATGAGTAATTTGAATGGATCTTTTTTATGGCAAACTCTCATATTCTGGAATGGCAACCAAACTTTGCAAAAGAGGCAAAAAGTTTCCCAAAACTCCACAAGGAATCAAAATAGTTTGTCATCATGATTGTAGGAAGAAATTTATGAAAAATAGGGGGAGCAATTTTCACCCCCAAAAAAACTAACTTTAACATTGCACTTGAAATTTGGATTGCTTTTAGTTTGATAATAGGATAAAACTACTCCTAAAATGTGGGTCCTCCGTCTATTCACAAGACAATACAAAGCTATTCCTAAAATGTAGTTTCTCCCTACCCACATAAAAGTGTACACATTGTGGAAGTCAACCAAAGCAATTTTGATTCCCCAAAAGTTGAAATTTTGTTTTCCAATTCCAACTCCACATGGAAGTCAGCACCAACATAGCAAACAAATAAGCTGCCCAACAATGGCGCAACTCCTTTTGAACACTCTCTATTACAAACAATTTTTTCCATACTAACTTATGCATTTAACTTCTAAATGCCCAAGGCCTTTTTTGAACTTCTAGAAATTTGCTCCAAATTGAACAAAAAGACAACATTTTGATAAGTTGAATCAATTTTTTGAAAATTGTAACCGTATAAATTCATACTAGACATGTTAGAGATTACATAGGAAAAGAAAATACAATAATATCACTCATGAATTGAAAGATTATAATGCACGGAGAATGACTCTTAAGGGGGTTTGCATATTACGTGTGACCAAGGGATATTATTTATGGGGATATTTTGATAGAAGGGACTAATTAAATAGTCCATATTATTACTTTGTTTTCCAATTTTTCATAATTTTAAGTACCATACACTTACTTTGAATTTGAAAGATAGATCATTTTTTCATACCATTACTTCATTATAATTAAAGAATCTTGAATTTGGAAACAACAAAACTATACCCTATAAGTAACAAAATACAACAAAATATGTGATATCAATGGTACCATAGAACATTGCTAAACACCTAACAAACTAAGTTACAAATGAAGGTTGTGGATACATAGAGGTTATCATATGTAAATGCCATTGTGTAGAAATTTAAAACATACTTAGTGTCTACAATGAATGTGACTCCTGCATCCAAACAATACAAAACACCAAGACAAAACAACAAATCAGTCGAAATGCACCATGTAACACAGACTTCATTTGCACTACAACCTTCACATGACATTGATATACAATACAATTGAATCATTCAAACCTAGCGGGAATACAGACCCTACTCATAGCCCCAACTTAGGATACTTTCACTTTATGGTATACTAGTATAGTACCTAGCAAGAATACATATCCTACTAATAGATCCAACCTAGAATTCTATTACTTCATGGTACATTAGATCTAAAAAATCCAAATTGACCAGATTATTTATGTCCATATATTTCTTATAATTATGATTCACCTATTTTTTCTATAATATATTATCTCAAATATTTTTCAAAAATTTAGGAGCAATGAATAAAATGTACCATATATTTGGCCACACGTAACATGCTAAATTTTTCTAAGTTACCCCCCCCCCGGTTATAATTGTTTGAACATGAGGGTGTTAAAATTGTGAAAGTGATTTGAAGTCTTTCAATCCTCTTTTCACATGCCAAATCTAAAAGTTTGGCCATAAAAAAAAACAAGGTTAAAAAGGACCTGGCATGCATAACTCCAATCAATTTATGGCTTTTCAAAATCTACTTTACAATTTTTTTAAATGAATTTATAATGTGAATTTTTCTCCAAGATCTAGTGTATTTGAGGCTCTTTCGAAGAGCCCTCAACACTACGGAAAGTCAAGATTGCAATGGGTACCCTTGCACAAAATCTTGAATAGAAAAGTCATAATCAATCATTTTCAAAAATCGGATTTTAATGCCAAAACTAGACTTCAAAAAGAATTTTACAAAAATATAAAAAATAAAAATAGCAACTTGGTTAGGTTTTATTTAACTTCAAAGTATTGTCGACACCAAAATTTGGTGCCTCAGGCATTTAGGGGTTAATGTGCTTGGTGATCTAGACCATGAGGGTATACAGCTCTGTCCCAAGGAAGAGAGGGTAGATTGGAGCATCATTAAGGTAACCGCCTCCCATTCCCGACTAGTGACCCATTCCCGACCTATAGGTGCACGTATTTCTGACCACACTTAGAATGCAATTTTTTTTCATTTTCAAGGTTGAAACTAATAAATACATGACACATGTCCCAAGTTGTGAAAAAAAATAGGAAATAATGATTAGGTTAAAAATTATTGAATGGTCGAAATTGGAAGAGTCTAGACATTGGCCATGGGTCCGGCGCACTTTTTGCCTCCCAAAATTCATAGTAATTTCAATTCAAGTGATAAAATTACCAATTTTTTTGCAATCCACGTCATTTCTATTGATGTATCTATAAAAAATATTTGTTTTGCCTTCACTACTCCAAATCATGTCAGAATTCCTTATTCAGTCGGTTAGGGGGGGTACCTTATGTATGTCCGTCTAGCTCTTATATTATCTATGTTTGTGGTTGTGAAAATTTTAGCTTTTATTGTAGAAACATTCTGGAACCAAATTTTGTACATTGTAAAATTCTGTAAATTGTGGTTGTGAAAATTTTAGCTTTTACGGATCTATTAACTTATGGTTCAGAAGAGGCTTATGCTGTGAAAGTCTAAAGGGCTGAGTGGGAGGCATCCACCCCCTTCACATTAAAAAATTTACACTTGTGAGTCACGAAACAGAGAAGGAACCGTATACAGTAGAACCTCTCTAACCAGATCGGGCCCAGACCGCCTGACACTGTTACTTTAGAGAAGTTGATTAAGGAATAGAGGGTCTGCGTAGTCATAGTGCGTCATAAATAACTCAGTCTTGGGTGGTCATTGGGTTCTGCGTGCCAGTTGTGAGAAGACACTTGTCCATCTTGAAACGGACGTGGCAAGAAGAATATTGTATTGCACTGGGACATCACCTTCCATGTTGCACACGACAGTCAGGTACGACAATGTGAAGTTGGAACCACTGTCCAGCACCACTTTTAATATTCTCCAAGCTGGGACTACCCAACCCTATTAGTTTACGGAGGTTTATCAACTTAGAGAGGATCAACTTAGAGAGGATCAACTTAGAGAGGTTCTACTGTAGTTCCATCTTCCGTTCCCATTGGTACAAAAAAGCGGGGACCATTCCGTGTGGAAGGGCCTCTGGATTAAATCAAGAGACTTAGGGTCTTTGATGATACTACGAATATGACACTAGATAGCAACACCCGCGTGGAGCGTTGCTATCCAAATAGAGGTAAGTACTCTCTCTCTCTCTTCATTGCTTCATCTGCATATCTCTTACTGCATAAACAAACCAAATTAAGAAACATCTAAGAATGTCCCAAGGTTGTTCATCAAAAACAAATTTTTCTATGATTCCAGTACAATTAACTTCTATATTGCCGAGTAACGCTTGCCCCAAGTTTTGAGAAGAGGCTTATGCTAATTGCATTAGAAGAAATTTCAGCCTCCGAAGGGGCCGCGAGTTTTGAACCCCCCCGGTGCAATTGTAGAAAAAATAGAAATAAAGAATTATTTAAATTCGAGTGCTGATGTGGCGCTATTAGTGCCAAGTCAGAGCCACGTCAGAATTTTTAATTTTTTTAATATTTTTTTAATAAAAGAATATTTTTTTATTTTTCCTGTAATTGCACCAAAGGGGTGCCGACAATGATCTGTTAGTGGTCTCTTTGAGGGCTGAAACTTCTTCTAATGGCAGATCAACAGAAATGAGCAACACGGCATGTGGTCATGTGGAACGTGTCTTGGTCCAAGCTTGCAAGGAACAGGCATTATTGTTAACCCCTAAAGGACCGGAGGTTTTTTTTAGGGAGACATTGTCAAAAACTGCATTTTGGGGGTATATTAATCAAAAATGAAAATAAAACTTTTTTTTGAAACTTCAACCTTACAAAACTATAATAAAGTATTTTATCAATTGAAAAAAAATCTGCTCATTTCACCGCACGAATTGAAGTTCTAACGTTGTCTAAATTACCCTGCAATACAAAGAGGTATAAAAAATTGGCAATACACTAGCCAATTTTTGAATTTTTTTTGTGAATGGAGGAAATTTTTTGGAGGATCCGATTGGTGAAAACATATATGAAACCATCTTCTAGTAGCACAAATTTTTTTTATGTCAAAAGAAATTACAACCTACAATTACATCCCTCCACGTAGCCTCTGCCACCCTCCTAAGACCCCCCCCTCTCAAGACCCCCTCTTCCAAGACCCCCCCTTCTACAGTAGAACCTCTCTAAGTTGATAGAGTTGGGACCGGTCTAACACATTGTGTAAGAGAGGTTATTACATTAGGGAGGGTCATCATGTTCGTATGTGATTCATACTAAAAAGTTGGGACCGGCAATCAATACTTATTGACAATGCTTTATTGACTTAGAGGGGATCAACTTAGAGAGGTTCTACTGTACCACCCCGCTCCCCCTTGTTCCCCCCCGTTCCCCACAACAGCTCTCCACAACTGCTCCCCCAGCCACTCCCCGGCAACCTGCTCCCTGCCGGCCCCCGCCCCCGCTCCTTCCCTGCCCCCCTCCACGTAGCCACTTTGCCAGCCCGCCCACAGCAGCTCACAGCTGCCCACAACTGCCCAAGCATTTGTAAGCTTTTCGGGTAGAATAATTTCTAATCTACCCGTCAGATTTGCATTATTTTTTTTCCTCGGAAAGGTGATGGAAATACTCACCTTGTGTCAAAATTTGAAGAACATCCGTTAAAAAATGACTTCATATGCACCTATCCGAGATCTCCTGCGTACGTTCAACGGTCATTCGGTCCTTTAGGGGTTAAGGATGGTGAACAAGCCTATGACAAGCAGAATGACTGGTTTCTTCTATTGGCATCGTTGAGATTTTTAAAATATTTTTCCTTCATAAAGACAAATGTGAGAAATGGGAAGAGCAATTGAAATCTTATTTCTTTGACAGAGTATGAATTTATTATGAATATTTGAAGTGTGTTGCCCAATTGGCCCCAAAGAGTCTTTAGACTACCCTCAAACCAATAAAAAGTGTATCCATGATGGTCATGTTGCTCACATAAAGTAGTCACAATATTTCCTAACATGGCCACAACATAAAGGCCTAAAAAAGTCACTTCCTATGATAAATTTACACTCAGAAGGTGGAAGTTTCTATTGCAATCACTAATCACTTCATCACCTCCATCAAAGACATTGAATGTGGCTACTAACTCAAACTAGTGTAGCCCTGCAAATTTGAAAAAGTCTACCATGAATTGATGCAAGACTTTAATGGATCATTGTGACTAATTAATGAATCTTAATTAGGTATCTTGTGATGGATCTTTGGCCTGTCACAAGTTGGTTTACCTTACATATTGTACGCCCAATTGGCACATTACTAAACACTGATATTAGATACATCAAATCTTCATCTTTCTAAGATTCAATATTACAAAATTTCTACCAAGACTTTGGCAACAAGAAATAACTAAAAGTTGGAAATATGACTGTTGTTATATATTTGCTATGTTAGTACCAAGTAGGTTCAACATTTAATAAATAACAAATGTGTGAATCCAACATAAATCCTCTCCCTCCTATGAAACTTCTTGTAATGTTAGGTGAGAAAAAATGTAAACTTCATTTGTATTGAACAGTGAACTATTAAGCTAAGTAGGTTGTCTAATTCAACTAATTAGAGTGAGAACTCTTTGTATTTTTAAGGTTAAGTACAATAAAAATGCATTATCAAATTTGGAATATTACACACATTTTCTAAACCAATGGGTCAACGGTGCTAGTGTGTGAGCATGAAAATGAAAGCATGTGAGCCTTGAGCATATATATAGGAAGATATCCTACAACCAATGAAGGTGCTTATAATATAAACAACTATAATATAGACATCTATAATATAATTATACTATATCATAGAAGGTTTCTATAATATAGACACCTATAACATAGGTATATAGTCTTTTGGGCTCATGAGCTCATCCTCTTCTGCTCACATAATAGCAACCCTCCTTCCAATCCAGCTATCTTTTCTTCTAGCCCTGCTATCTTCCCTTCTAGTCCAGTAATCTAGCCCAAGAGCTTCCTTTCCACCTCCACAATCTGTTTTCCAATTACCCACTGATTTCTCCCACGGACAAAGGAGTTGCACCAAAACAAACCCCAAGAAGCTTTATCTAATCACCGTGATAGGTCTGTAAGCAAATACAACAAATTGTAAGGAAAGAAAGAAACCCTAAAGCTTTCCCTAACTCAACCTAAGTCCTAAGTCAACCTTTCACAAAGATGCAAACTCATCTACATGGTAACAAAGTCTCCGTGATTGGCATTGTAACAGCACTAGCGTTGCCAAATGCAGTAACAATCAAAAGGCAGCACACAATTCCTACCCAGCCTCTACCCATCGCGGCTAGTTTAGACATCACAACAAGCAACAAATAATTAAAAACAATTTGAAAATTAACAAGAAAAGACAAATTCACCACGACGAGCACCACGACCACAAGCCCGATTTTACAAACCCCCGCTCAAACCTTGAGAGCAACCTAGTCCACTCTAAAACTCAAGAGCTCAACTGAAATTCAAAACAGTGTGACCATGAGGCTCTTCTTAAGTAAACAACAATGTAGTTTATTGATAATAGGTAGTTTGGAATTTAAACAAAGAAAACATTGAATCAATGATATGCAAGCAAAATTTAAAAAATTTAAATATGTAAAATTTAAATTTAAATCAAACCCCAACTTTGTTCTATATTGTGCATACTAAAACTCAATATTTTTTACAAAATGAAAATAATTTTTTTTCTATTTTGTTTATTTTTTCCAAACATTCAACTGAATTCTTTATTATAAATGTATTTGAATTTAGAATTTGTGATAGTAAAAATTAAATTTTATGTGTGTGTGTGTGTAATGTAATCATGCTTTTCCACTATTATTGAATTTGTTGTCTTCATTTTCAAACTTTCACATACTAGTCTAATACAAGGCCCTACACTCATAGTTGTCACATTGAGCAGGGTGTTTGTCCAAACCGTCCGATATGTCCGCTTGCCCGGGATGTCCGGCAATCCTAATTGGTCCAATGTAACTACTTTAAGGTAGTTAGTTACATTGCCTAACCGGTCCGTCCAAAATTTTTGTTCGTCCGAGGTGTTTGGTGATCCTAAGTCGCCCAATATGACAACGATGCCTACGCTTTGAACTTGAATACATTACAGATAGTTGAGTTCTAATGCATCACACTAAGATAATCTCAAGGTTCAAGGTTCATTCTATCAAACGGCCTAATAACAAGGAATGGGACCGGTCAATTTCAATGAGAATCTTTCAATAAATCTTTCAATTCCGTGTATTGACTCTTTCCATTGCCCTTCATTTGCTTGATTTCTCTCCGTATGTCTTGGAAAAACAATTCTACAGCAAAAAGCTTAACTTCCAATTCCAACAAGGTTTTTGCCCACAAATTGTTTTTCCAAGATATACGCAGAGATATCAAGCAAATGAAGGGCAATGGAAAGAGTCAATACACGGAATTGAAAGATTTGTTGAAAAAATCTCGTTGAATTTGACCAATCCCATTCCTTGTTATTAGAGAGTGAACCTCGAACCTCGAGATTATCTTAGTGTAATGCATTAGAATTCAACTATCTATAATGCATTCAAATTCAAAGCTTAGGCATCGTTATCACATTGGGTGACTTAGGATCACTAGATGCCTCGGACGGGCAAAATTGTTGGACGGACCGGACAGGCAATGTAACTACTTTAAAGTAGTTACATTGGACGGGTTAGGATTGCCGAACGTCCCGGACAGGCGGACAAATTGGCCGGTTCGGACAAACAGCCTGCTCAATGTAACAACTATGAGCATATGCGGCTATACTTTTTTCAAACTTTTTTGTCTATTTGGCTTTGCAAATGTGAATAGAGTAAACAAGTAGTCCATTTCCCATTGTAAAATACCAAATAGCTAAAAATCTTGAATAGAAATCTAAATGACATCAAATAGATACGAATGGGCTAATAGGCTAAGATATGAAGCTGGTCAAGTAGATAATCGCACACTTTTAAGTGAATAGTTGCTTCCTTTGGCCTTTTCTTTTTGGGACTATAAGTCCAAATGACTAATCGATTTTTCTCTCTCTTTTCTTGTAGAGCACCTAGCGCTTAGTGCTGTAAAATCTTTTTGTGTTGTAAAACTTGTCGATTATATTATCAATACATAAATTTATTAAATCTTGCCTATTCGGCTTTGTGTAAGTTTAGTGGCTTAATGTGATCTGTGTGTGAATCATTTGGTGAGGCTTTTGGAATTTCTCAGTGTGAGATTTCTCGTGAATAATTGTGTACAAGTCGATTTGTATAAAGGCCAGTTCAATAATTATAAATCTAATTGCCGAGTGAAGTCAGTGAACAACTCCAGTCAGACTCTGTGAGTATTTGTTTGTTTGAATTTCTGATTGTTGTAATTGTGGATTGAATCAACTAGAGCTGCTCAATTGAGGAACTTGATCAAATCAATTGAAGATCAAATTGAACGACAAGTTTAAGTTTGAGTTAAATTGTGTGAAGTATCTTGTGAGTAATCTATATATGAATTATGAAGTATTAATTTGTATAAGCAGAACGGGATAGAAAATTTTGAATTTAATTGTTTAGATTGTCCTCAAAGTCTAATAGGAAAATATGTGTTATCAACTGGATATTAATTGTTATATGTGAAGTACTAATGTGTGAAATACTCTATCCTAAATTATTGTGTAACATACCCCCCATAACTGACCGAATAAGGAATTCCGACATGATCTAGAGTAGTGAAGGCAAAACAAATATTTTTTAGAGGTACATCAATAGAAATGACATGGATTGCAAATTTTTTGGTAATTTTATCACTTGAATTGAAATTACTATGAATTTTGGGAGGCAAAAAGTGCGCCGGACCCATGGCCAATGTCTAGACTCTTCCAATTCCGATCATTCAGTAACTTTTTACCTAATCATTATTTCCTATTTTTTTTCACAACTTGGGACATGTGTCATGTATTTATTAGTTTCAACCTTGAAAACAACAAAAATTGCATTCTAAGCGTGGTCAGAAATACATGCACCTATAGGTCGGGAATGGGGGGTACCTTAACCCCTAAAGGACTGGCATGCATTTTTTGGCCGTATAGAAATTTTGGGTAGGTCCGTGTGACTAGAGATTTCTATATTTAAAGCTGAAATTTTAATAGAAGGTGGGTGCGAGGAATATCTTTCATATACACTAAATTTCAGGACATTTGGAAATAGGAGTCAAAAGTTATAGCCAAATATGTTACTTTTTTTTGTAACTGGGCAGTCCGGGCAGCAAGAAAAATTTGGCAAATTTTTTTTTTTTTTTTTAAATATTTTTTTCTTGTAGATTTTTTTTGTCTATCTGGAAAGCTTTGATTCATTTCATTTGGATTTGTTATGAGAAAGTTATGGACATTCTTGTTTTTCGGGCAGTTAGAGCATCTTCTTGAAAAAAATAACTTGTAGGATTCATTTTTGAATGCTATTTTTGCAATTTAAAAAAAAAAAAATTCTCATGGTTTAGTTTACTTGCTAGAACAATCTCACCATTGGGATTAGTGTATTTTAATTCCGTTTAAAATATATTAATGTTTTAGATTTTCCTTCTATCTCGTACCTACTTCTACTTAATAAATTTTTTAGGAATGATAATTAAGTATTTTTGAATATATTTTTTTTCCCTAGACTCTCAACTCAATCCTCCACTATAAGAATTTGAAGCACAAAACTCTGTAGTGCAAAAATTTTAAGTGAAAAATGTTTAAAGTCAAAAAATCTAGTCCCGTAATGTGCGCAAATACTTGTCTTTTCCACTTTAAACGCAGATATCTTGCAATCTGAGCGGTCAAAAATTCTGAAATTTTTTCCACACATTCTCATACTAGTTAGGTGTAAGATCCTACGGTTAGATGTGAAAAAAAAAACATTTTTCATTTTTTTTTACTCCTTGCTATAGAAATGGCAGTTTTGATGGTTTTTTGGCAGAAAAAAGGCCTTGGGCCTTTAAGGGTTAATTTGTGATCGAATTGGCTGGAGTTGTGTGTGCTGAATGCATGTAAGACTCAGTCAATACCTTGAGTGTCTTTTGAGCTCAAGGAGAGAGTTATGTAACATGAAACAAGAATTTAATTGTATCAGCTAATGGCCTAATTAAAAATTGTTTGTAATAAGGATCTATTTAATAAAAGGAGTTAAGTTGGCAACCTGTGATTGATGTTAATTGTGAGTCAAATGTATTGCTTTGTGAACTTTGGATAATGTGTCAACTAGATGTTTAAGCCTGTGAAGTTATGTTGGAAATATTGTGGGACAAAATGGTAAACCGGATGATACACTGTAATTGTGTTTATCATGTCAATTTGGCTTTCTCTGGTTGATCAAGTATTTGCACTGCATGCTATCAGTTGTCTCCCGTACATGTATATATAAATTGGCTGTGCAGATATTGGGCGTATACAGGGACTAGTTTTTATCCTAATACAATCTGGTTGTTTGCGTAAGTCTAACTAGTTGATTGTGGTAGAGCCATTGTGGTCCAGCAGTTGGACGGTTTACTGAGGCTTGTCCATTGTATCAATATTGTGTAGTCAAGGCTCAATCATAAGTCAAATAATCTTGCTAAATGCATATTGCAATGATACAATACAAGTGGGATTAAAACTAGACTAAGCTAGGAGAGTAAATGGTGATTGTGGATTATATTGATCTGTGGCATTGAAAATAATTGAGAAGTCTAATGGTTCATATCATACTCATGTACTCTTCTAGTTCCAAATAATAAAACAAAGTTATATAACAAGCAATTGTTAATGAACCATGGATTCACTGGTTGTCACACGGTCATAGGACTAGTCCAGTAGCTGTGAGGTTTTGGGCATCGGTCTAGACAAATCAATTTGAACCAAGCTCAAACCAAGCCATTGATAAATTGATTTGGAAAAGCTAAAGTTGAAAGGCTGATACGAAGATCACAAATCAAATAAACCAAGAATGAGCCTGAACTTTCCATGCTTTACATACTGGACAAATGGATAGTAATACAAATTTGATATTTGCATACTAAAGTAGCAATTAGGCTAATAACTATAGCAAGGTTTTAGACGGAACAAATATAAAAAGAATTAATTGAAGAATTATTGTCCCTAAAAGTTTATTGTATTTAAAAGTTATAACTTGGCATTTTGATTAAGTTAATAGAGCATGCATTTCCCATGAAAAATTGATAAAACCTAAGGAGTCGACAAAAAAATTTGATACAAGCCAAAAATACTATATAGGATGGGGTTGTTTGTTGTACATGTGGATGTTGTAGTCAGTGAGGGTCATGTTTTGCAATGTAGATTGCTTTACGATTGTTATGGTGGATTTTTAATTGTTTTTTCCATTTGTTTTGGAGTTTTCTAGGGAGGAACCCTCCTTGCTTTTTGGTTAGTGGGTGAATGCAAGAAACACTTGTACTATTTTGCGTCACACCTTGCGTTTTGATTAGTTTTTTGGCCATAACTTTTGCGTTCTGGTTCCAAATGACTCAAGATTTATAAGTAAGGTACTTATAACTATTATACACCTTGCCTAATTTTTTGTAATTTTCAAAAATAGTTTATTGTCCCAAAATAGCCCCTGATTATATGTCACACTTGCTAATTTAGAGGGTTTTAGTACTATTTAGTACCCCCCAAAACAAATTTTGAGCTGAAATTTGGAGGGCATGGTCTTCTAGTAGACTTATAGCTATGCAGAGAAGGAATTTGAAAAATAGTTAATTGTATGTGGTGTGGAAGTCCACAAAGTGCGCTTCTTTCAACTTACATTTTGAAATATATGAAATATTATTTTAGAGTTTTTTTGGGTGAATGACCATCTTTATAGAGTTGTTACAAGTGGCCAATTTTCATTTTAGGTATTTAATTTTTTTCTCTATTTTTAACTAATTCATACATCAAAGTATCCATTTTCTTGAGATTTGGCACTTTTTTAGTTCTCTAGCTTAAAGAATTTTCTATGCATTTCCTTTGGTGGTTACCTTCAGCTTAAAGGTGTATATGTTAGCCATATTTTTCTTATTTTTAAAATTTATCTTTCTAATTTTATTGTACTCTAGAAAAAAAATCATGAGTACTGTAAAAATGCAACAAAATAGGCAGGTGTTTCTTGCATTCCCCCTAGTGTTGTAAGTGGTGGAGGTGGTTTTTTGGTGCAAGTTTTAATAAATGTATTAGAATTTTTTTTGATAAGGTCTATAAAGTTTGTTGTATCATTCCATTGTTTTGGAGGCAATGTGTTTGTATTGGTGAGTGTTTGTGTAAGGTTGTATATTATTAGGTCATTTGTGGTCATAAATTCTATATTGAGTGATTTCATAGTACTTGGGGGGATTGTATTTGGGATTCGAGGTTGTGGGATAGGGGGTGTAATGGGTTTACATGACATTAGTGTATTTGGTGGTACATTTAGTTGTACTGGAAAATGATTTGAGTTCTGTATTGTATTAATAATTGAAGTAGATGTATAATTTTGTGCATTTTGACTTTTTATGTAATATCCATCTATTAGGTTCATTGATGTATAGTCTTCACCTCCTTGTCTTGTATATGTTGTCTCCGTGTTGATATATTGGAGTTGAAGGTTTTGTGTAAATTCGTGCCATTCATGTTCTTTGTTGTTGGGGTGTCTCCATCTATTGTTGCGATATCTTCCAATGCTTTGTATGTCACGATTGAAGTCTCCTAGTAATATTATATTGTGTAGTGGCTTTGTCTGTATGGTGTTGGTAATTTGTGTTTGGATTGTAGTTATGAGGTGGAGGTCTTCTTGGTGGCTTGGCATATATAGGTTAATGATTATGAATGGTGTTTGTGGTTTATTTTGTATTTTTATGATTTGTAAGTATGGGAAAATTATGTTTGGTGTTGGTATTTTGTGTATATTGTCTGGGTTTGCATAATTATTATGGATTAGTGTCATTAATCCACCTCTAAGGGAGGTGTAGTTTAGGTAGTTTCTTTTACTACATTGGGTGGCATTATGGATATGGTTGCATATAAGCGTGAATTGCGGAAAGATTTTCTTGAGGTATTTTCTTGATTTTGTAGTTGTCAGTTTAGTTTCTTAAAGTGAGATTATTGCTGGTGGTTTCAGATAGTTTTTTTATTAGTTCTTGAATTCTTGGTAGTGATGTGTTTAGGGAAGCTACATTCCATGTAAGGAAATGTGTGGCATGTGTTGTATAGGTGGGTTGATGTGGTTGTAGTGGTGGTGGTGTATTTTGTGTGATGGGTTGTGTGAATCTAGGGATGATTTGTAGGCATTCAAATGCTTTGGTTAGGAGTGGTGTTGGTAGGTATGCAAATTTTTCTTGCAATTTTTGGAGGTTTATGTTGGGTGTGGTACATATAGTTTCATATAGTTTTTTTATTGATGGTATTAGGTGTAGTTATGATTTCATTATAGTTGTTAAAAAATTCTTGTAGTTCATTTATATTAGGTTGAGTTGCTTGGGGTGTATTTTGTAGTTGTTGTAGAATTTTTATAAATTGTTGTGTTTTTTCTATAGTGATTTCTTCTTCACAATCATTGGGGCTTGGAGCTAAAATTGTTATGATTGCAAATATGAGTTGCTCTGGTGTATGTTCATTATATGCTTGGCATAGTATATTTAATTGTGTTAACTGTGTTGGTTTGAGTGGGTAATTCTCTTGAATGAGAAGTACAATTTTTTTGCTAATGTGACTAAATTCTGGTTTGAAATATATAGTGTTTGGTAGAAAGAAGTGTTTGTACCTTTTTTGTTGATTTTGATTTAAGTTTTTTATTAGGTTTTTGAGTGTAGGTTCTGGATCGGTTTCAATATCCCCATTTTTAAGTATTATTAGGTTCATATATTTATCTTTTTTTAATTTTTTGTGTGGTTTTACTGTTTTCTTGTTTATGGTTGGAGAGTATTTTTTGCATTGGTTTTGTTTTGTCTTTTTGTGTCTTGGTTTTTTATTCTCTTCATTTTTATTTATTTTGTCTTATAATAGTTTGTTTTGTTTAAGGTTGCATTGAAGTTTCTTTTGTGTGTGCATTGTATTTTTGATTTGGGTTTCATGTATGTTTTACATGTTTTATTGTTGTTTTGTTGGTTTCTTGGATTTATATTGAATTTTAAAGGTTTGAGGTTTGTCTTTGTTTTAGATTTTTGGTTGGTTGGTTTTGATTTTGTGTTTTTGTTTTTGTTGTTTTTGTTTTTGTTTTTGTTGTTGGTTTTTGTTTTTGGGTAGGTACTGTTTTTGTTTTGTTTTGATTTTATTTTTTAATATTTGTCTTTAATTTTTGGAGTGTTTTCTTAGTATTTTTTTCAATATTTTTGGTTTTATGTTGGTTTTTGATTTTTTTGGATGTTTTCTTAGTAGTTATTTTCAATGTTTTTGGTTTTCTGCTAGTGGTATATGTATATGGTGCTGAAAATATGAATGTATACGGTATTGAAAATACCAATATGTAGCTACAAATATGATAACTTATCAATTGAAATGAAGAGTGTTGGATGGTTATGGAGACGGCTATCCAAGTTAGTTTGACTTGTCTTGTAATATAGAGGGAAGTGTTGGGTGGGTCCTTGGTTCAGTGAACATTTTGCGGGTGTTTGCCATGACATTCATCATATTCTCAAATTCCTCATCAATTTTGAGTTTCAATTCATATGTCATGATTTCTGTGTAGGTGTGAGTTTCACCTACAATAGCGTCCTTCATCTCCTTCATGTCAGCGATAAATTCTTTCTTGAGTTGTTGATTGCCCTTTATCACTGCTTTGGTGAAAAGTATATTTATTTTTGCTCGTGTGACTTTGTTTCGAGAAGTTCTTGCCCCTGGTGCATTTTTGAATGTTGTTACTGTCCCTGCTAATGCAGTGTTAACGTCCAAAAAGCCATAATTTTTGAGAGTGGGCTCATCTGGTGCATTTGAGCTATCAAGGCTACATGGACGTGGATTGAACTTGACATACTTGGAGTAGAGCTTCAAAGTTTTTTTGGAAAATTGTTTGTAGACTGCTAGGTTTAGACATTCTACATTAATTTTGCCACTGTGCATATTGTTCATGGTGTTGGAAAAATAAATGGACACTATGTTTTTGTCTCCCATGATAGTTTTGAGCCCGACATTGGTTTCCGCTGTGAATTTGGCTATGTTGAGGTTGGTAACTATAAGTACCAAGCAGTTCTTCTTGGCTATGTTTAATTCGGTGAGTTGCTCGGTTTTGTTGATTGTAGGTTGGATGAGCTCGCCCAAGATTGCTATCTTGAATTTCAAAAGTTTTATTCTTTGGTCTGGAGATGTTGCGATAATGAATGCATAGTCCTCATCCACGTCTTTAACAATTTGAGTTATCTTGAACTCAAATTTCCTTGAAAAACTGTCTTTGACAATCTCTTCCATGATCTGGTATGCATATAGTCCAATGAGGTTGGGGCTAGTGATTGTGACTAAAAGATCTTTTGTTGAAGCTAGGCTATCATATCCTCTAGCCACTTTGGCAACATGCAAGGATCCAATCAATTCAAGTGCAAAGACCCTTTTGCCATTGAGTAATGTTGTGCCATCATTAACTGGATCCTTCAAGTGAATTATGATCATCTCGTTCCATGCCTTGGATCCTCTGAAGTTACATAGTGGTGCAATTGGCTCTAGTATGTTTCCTAGTGTGATATGAATATTTTAGAATCTTTCAATAGTCATCTTGACAATGTTAGGGCTGGTATAATCTTTCCTTGGTTTTGCAAAGTGCAATTGGATCTGGTATACTAGAGCATACCTTGTAGTGTGGTCTATCTCTACATCAAATGGGATTTGTGTGAGATGGTAGTGTTAGCCAATGGCCTTGTCAATCCATGCGGTGGGCCATAAAGTTTGGGAGATTTTTGGGAATGCTACTTACAGTGCGATTTGAAGCTCACGGGCCTCACTCTCAATGTCTCCCATTTCTATCATGTCACATATGGAAAAAGCCTCATACGGTTGATCTCCCATTAGATGGGATTCGAGGGTCTTGGAGGGCTACGGGTTCCCCTGCGAGAACGCGCTGTAGCAATTGGATGATGTGGCATAGCAACTGCCACGTCATTTTTGGAATTAATTAATTAATTTTTTTAATAAATATTTTCTGACAATGTACCGTTGTTCACAGAATCGGGCCAGATCGGGGAACGCCCCCAAAACGGCCCTTCAGAGATCCCAAAAAACATTTAATGTCTCTCTCTCTTGCTAGTGCCTCCATCATAGGGAAACCATACTAGAAATGATGGGAATGTGGGGTGGTAATTACCAACTTGGTAGAGTTTCTTGATTTCTTCTGTGATGTTGGTGTTCTTTCTCTAGTTCCTCTCTTGTTGTTGGGGGATGAAGAATCCTCAATCTCCATATGCGCCTCCTAGTCAAAAGAATTGTGTGTTGTAGTGTCCATAGTAGTAGTTACAACTTTGACCATTGTTCTTGTTTGTGCTAGCCTGGTTGGAAATACAAAGATTAGCACAATTGATTTTTGTATACATCTTTGAGAATTTTTATTTAAACTGTTTGCATGGTTTGGAATTTTTGGTGGTTTAAGTGTAAGTAAGTATATTTGGATTTTTTTGAAAGACATAGCTATTTTCATTGGTAGGTTGTAAGTTGTGTGATTTGAAAATATATATTTTAGTTTTAGAAGTTGCGTTACATTGTTAGTATCTTTATAGTATGGTTCTTGAATTTATAATGTTGAATTGGTTTGTTGGATTCTATGGTGTTGTGAGATTTTAATTTGTTTGAGTTGGATTAATGTTTTAGCCTATTGTAGTGATTATTTGTGGGTTGAAGATTGCATGTTGTTGGTTTGTTTTGTGTTTTATAAGTGATAGTTGTGTTTGAGTTTAGTGGGAATAGAGAGGCACTTGAGTATAGTCTTTATAGATTGTGTTTTGCAAATTGTAATGACATTGTTAGAATATGGTATAATTATTGTGTATTTTTGGTTGATGTTTGCATTTATCTTAATAAATATAATCTTGGCATATATTTGTATTTTTTGTGAGGTTCCAATAATTACCAGAATGATTTGTGATTATGTGTTAAACATATTCAAATCTTTGGTTTTGTGCTTTATCTTTTTGTTTATCCAATGTAATCATTGTAAGTTTGCTTCTTATGTTATAAATATTATAGTTACTTGGATTGAGTAATAGATAGTGTATGATTTTTTGACTAATTTTGTTTGCTTGGCATAATTCTAAAGATTTAAGTGTACATCTATACAAGACTTTAGATATTGGATTTTGTAGATATTTATGTTTTGGACCTATTGTTGGTGGTGTTGATGTGTTGTAGTATCTATAATATAATGCTTTTTGACTTTTTTTTGGTAGAGGTTTTATGGAGTATGTGTGTTAATACCTCCCCGTGTACCTCCCTTTGTTTTTGTTGGGAGGGTGATTTGACTACATATATGTCTATTGATGTGAGAAATGAAATGCATATCATATAAAGTAGGTTGCAAAGTTTCAAGTTTTTACTTGTATGTATTGAATGCTTTGATTCGGTGTAGCTGATTATTAGGGATATGTTCTTGATAAGAGGTTTTTGTGCTTCCAAACGTCAACACATATGTGCTTGATCAAATATCTCCTTAGTTCCCAGCGCTCCCAATAAACAATAGGTGTAAGCTTTATAAGAGTTCTTGATAGCTTCAAGTGCCTCCAATAACTGCTTGTGTTTTTTGTATTTTCATATGATTGGGTTTCTCCTTGCTTTGTGTGTATGATGACTATGATCAATGTAGCAATTGCATTCCTACTCTTTTTGCAACAAGATATAATGTTAGTAGGGTTTTTTTTCAATAGTGGTTGGGTTTTGAGTTTGTTAATTTTGTTTAGTTTGTATGATTCTAGTTTTAAGATTTATGATATATGTCTACACAAATATTGAATTGTTGGGATAAATATGTGTTTGTATTTGAGGGTGTAAAGAAGTTGTGCCAAAGTATTAGAGTACTCTAAATTAGGTGAAGGATGGGTTTTGTGGACACTTTTGTTTATTTTGTCTAATTTTGGTTTTAAGGTTTGTGTTGTATATTTATATAGGAATTGAGTCTTTAGGACTAATATAAGGTTATGCTTCAAGATGCTGAAAGTTTGTATCAAGAGATTGAAACAATACCATTTTAAAAGTTCTACCATTTTTTGATGATTTTTTTAGGATTAGGTATGCTAATTAATTTCCTTGTTGTTGTTGGGAAGTTTTTCTTCTCTGAATGCTTACTTGAAGTTGAGTTGAAGAGAATATATGATGTGAAAGGCAAAGAGATTAGGTTTGAAAACTTACTTGGCAGGTGATTTCTTGTTTGATCCAGGGTGTAGGACGGCAGGCCTCCTCAGCTTCCGCTCTCCTCTGCGCCTGCAGCTCTGCTCCCTCTCTTGCTTGCAACTTTGCTCCCGCCTATGACTCTCCTCCTGCTTGCCTTTGCTCTTTGTTGCTCCTCTCCATTCCGATCTTGTTCGCTCTGCTCATGTTCCGCTCTGATTTTCTCTTCTCTGCTCAAGTTTCCCATCTGCTCTGCTTAGGTCTGTGATCCGCTCTGCTCAAGTTTCTGATCCGCTCCTCTTCGCTCGTACTCCGCTCCTACTCTCTGGCTTCCCTTCGACTTGCTTCCTTGTAGTTTGGTTCTGATTGGCAATTCTTGCAACTTCCGACTTGTAGCTTCCGCAACTTTCTCAATTGGTTATGACTTGCACTCTTGCCCTTTTGCTCTCGATCTGGATCTACTAAGCAATCTAGCGTAATCTTTGATTTGTGATCTGCTAAGCTAGAGTGTTGGCTATCTACTGTGTTAGTCTAAGTGGCGTGATCTGTTGATCTGCACTTCTCTAGATCCAGCAACGGCTTGAGGTGGAGAGTTGTTGTGTTAATTAATATCTTGTAGGTCAATTTTTAGCCCTACCCACCTCTTACGTCCTAACCAGATCTCAAATCTTGCACCCCATCATTTTTTTTCGATAGATCTACTTTTCTAGTAAGCTTGTAACCTCCAGCACGAGTGCTCGCTCCAGATCCACTCGATCTACTTGCTCCTAAGAGGTAGATCTAGTCTCAAGGTTTCTAACATGCAAGATTCAGATTTAGTCCGTAAGTTTGTCTTTCACCAACACTTGTAGGATACCCTAGCTCTAGCACAACAAAAATTGCATAAGTTGCAACCAGATCTAACTACCTTGTATACCACTGCAAGGGGACACGACTAGATCTAGCCCAGCATTCTAGTTTCTTGCAGCCACTTAGCGGTTCACTCTCTTCCTTACACTCGCATGCTACACCGGAGAAGACAATAGCATTAGAGAAAAAATGAGCCCTCCGGAGGGCTGCTCCGGAGTGACATGCCAAGCTATTAAAAAGCTTGGCCTGTCACTCTAGTACTGTCATGCGGTAAGCAGTCAACTTGGCTAACTGCTCGCCGAAATCGCGATTTTTTAATTTTTTTTTTAATTTTTTAATTTTTTTAAATATTTTTTTTAAGATTAAAAAAAAAAAAAAAAAAAAATTACTAGTAATTTTCGGTTCCTGCGCCAGTTCTGCTGCAGTTTCTGCCGGGCGGAAATAGGGGAAAAAATATTTTTTTGGCAAAAAAAAAGTAAATTTCAGGGTCCTCCAGAGGGCTGATTTTTTCTCTAATGAATTCACTCAGACCACATTGCAGCTCTGCACAGCTTCACCGTAAATTTCGGATCTGAGCTCCGATGCGCACGCCACTCTACAGTGTTTGGGAAGTAATATTAGTTGTACGAGCTAATTTCCTCCAATTTCAATATTGAACCGGTTATTCAAAGACCAAGTCTGGTTAGTTTATCTAATTTCTATTCAAAATTAAAAAAAATTATAGATTTATTCACCGATCTTTTTGCTAATGTTTTTTAATTGCAACCATTTTTCCTTCCATTCCCCCAGCTCACTTTGAACTAGCCGTCGGTTCTTCCCAAATATAGCTCAAGAGCCATCCAAGAGCTACTCTGGAGTCTATTCTACCTACACTTCAAAAACACTAAAGTTGAGCCAATAGGGGTAGTTACACCTTCTTCACTGCTCGGAACTTCTTTTGCAAATTGAGACGTGGCGGCTCCGCATTAGGTTCCTGGCACCTGTTTGATGCGGAATATATATATATATATATATATATATATATATATATATATATATATATTTATTTTTTTCAATTTATTTTTTGCATAGTCCTTTATTCTGCTGTGGAGGTGGATTTTGGGCATCGGCAAAGGCCTCACATGCGAAGTTTATTGCTGATTTCACCCTATAGACTGCCAATTTCACCTAGTAGAAAACGTTGAAATTTTGACAGAATTCTATTGATTTGGTCGCATTGTCCCGGTCACTTTTCTGTTGATTTCAACAAAAATTTGTTAGTTTCACTCAGGAGGTTGCTGATTTCACTCAGGAGGTTGTCGATCTCACCCTGAATGCTCCCGATCTCACCCTAGACGCTCCCAATCCAATTGCACAAATAAAACCATTCGCAGTTTTTCAATTCTCCATGCTTGACACGCCAGAAGGGGAGGTCACACCTTCTTCACCCACCATCACTCCCCATTGGCTCCTGTTTTGTCTCCTGAGCTTCTCATTCTCCAGATTTCTGAAACCTGTGAAGAAGGTCTGACTACCCCTAATCACTACAATGCATAATACCTACATCTAAATTCATTAACTACAAGAACATTCTTCAAAGTTTGTCAAGTACAAGCATCTCATCATTCTTGAAATTCCCAAAAAGTGTAGGCCCATCCTCTCACATCATGCCATAAAGATAATTTTGGGACAAGAAATTTTGTTCAATATGAAGATCATTTTGGAATGGAGAGAGTAAATAATATTCTCTATAACAATTAGCCTCAAAGCCAATTAAACTTGATAAATAATTAGAATGTCCAATTTTTTTTACAATGATAGCTAATAGTAAGGTAGGAGGCTGTAAAATGGAGCGGGCATTAAGAATGGACCCTATAAATGGCTGTGAAATGGACATGACTTGGTTCTGAAATTGATGAGTATAGTCATTGAATGAAACAAGGAAAAAAGCATAAGCAATTGTAAGAGCCAATCATTCTCTTTGCTTTCCCCATTTTTATTTAGAATTGCAAGTGAATTGTTTATGAAAGACCTAGGGTCACAAATAGGGACCTACGATGCAACTCGTTTGAAAGTTCATAAGTAATTCAAAAATGCTTGGAAAAATACAAAACCACTTGGGTTAGATTCCTCATCAATTTCCCTATGTTTGAAAAATGAGCTGAAAATATTCCCATCCAAGGATATACATGAAAAAGGCGGATTAGGCCTTAGATGCTCCATTTCTGAGCCTCCTACCTTATGTCATGCTTGCGCAAAGTAAAATGAACTATAAGGTAGGAGGTCCAGAAATGGAGCATCTAAGCACTGAAACTGAATTTTGGGGAGGTAAAACATCTTGAAATATTTTTCAGTAAATTTTCCATGAAAGACAAGTGGGATTGAAATCTAACCCAAATCACTTCATATTTTTTGGACATTTTTGGAATTAGTTACAAATTTTTGAGGTTGAAAAAACGTGGTCATTTGCGGTCATCAAAATGGACCACCTCCTGAAATGTGCATAGGTGGTACATTGAAGAAAGCAAAATGTACCTCTGAGTCATGTTCCATTTTAATGCCCGCTCCGTTTTACAGCCTCCTTACCATACTAAGTAACCATTTCGATGTAGGATAACTTATACTCCGTACTAAACAACTTGAAAATTCTGGAACCACCAGAAATGCAGTGGTTCAGTAAAATATTGCAGCCCACCATAACATTCAATAGCACTCAACATGCCTGCCCTCCCTCCAATTGAAGAGTGTGGAATATTCCACACTCTTTCATCTAGCCGGATGAAAGAGTGTGGAATATTCTACACCCTTTCATCTAGCCGGATGAAAGAGTGTAGAATATTCTACATCCTTTCATCTAGCCGGATGAAAGAGTGTGGAATATTCTACACCCATCAGTAGCTAAGAGGACACTTGGCTAAATTTGTCAGAGAGTTTATGAAAGAGAGGCTCAATTTAGTGAGTGCACATAAGTCGATGTGGGAGCCAGCCATGTCAGAAAATTTAATGATGAAGTTTGTGGATGATACCTGAAGAGAGGGAAAGGCAGCCTCTCTTCAGGCTACTGAATGTTATGCACACCAATTTGACCCCGCCCTCCAAAAATAAAACAAAAAAATAATCAAATCGACACCATGGCAATCCCGACGCCACGTCGATTGTTGACGAGTACGCACCAATAGGGAGCCTGCGCGGCGGGGTGACGCAATCAAAACCTGTCTCGACCAATCAGCGCCTCCCATGAAAAGGAATGTAGATTCCTGAGCCAATCAGAGCGCTTAGCCACGCCAGAGCGTTCACACGGGCAGTAACAGACCATACCAACTGACTTCGCCAGCTGACACCAGAAATACCCACAAGCAGCGTCTTCAATTTCATTCTTCAATCTGCTCCCCAAACCCTTGAATTCCATGTCCTCTTGCAATTCTGTGCGCGGGTGGAACGCCATAGCCGGCTAACACAAACCTCGTGCCGAGCCCTAACATGTTCATATGAGCTCTGCTCTTCGTTTCCCGCAGCAGAGTCGCCTTCATCAATTGCGGCACTAGTCTCTCGCATTGCGTTCCGCTGCATTGCGCGGCTGCTGCGTCGCCATCCTTGGAGCACCTTGTTACCTCGTGAATCTCCGGTGTGCTTCTCTCTGTTGTTTGTCAGTTTCGATTGTTGGAATTCGTTTCTCGGAGGTCGGTTTGAGGTTAGGGTTTGAGTGCGGGAGGGGGTGGGCAGCATGGGGCGCCAGACGTTGTTGGTGCTGGGCGTGCTTTTGGCGGCCGTCGTGGCGGGGTGCTATGGCGCTGCGGAGGAGGCGGCGAAGCTGGGCACGGTGATCGGAATCGACCTCGGCACGACGTACTCGTGCGTGGGCGTGTACAAGAACGGGCATGTGGAGATCATCGCCAACGACCAGGGCAACCGCATCACGCCGTCGTGGGTGGCGTTCACGGACAGCGAGCGGCTGATTGGTGAGGCGGCGAAGAATCAGGCCGCCGTGAACCCGGAGCGGACGGTGTTTGACGTGAAGCGCTTGATCGGGCGGAAGTTCGAGGACAAGGAGGTGCAGAAGGACCTGAAGCTGTTCCCGTTCAAGATCGTGAACAAGGACGGCAAGCCGAACATCCAGGTGAAGGTGAAGGATGGCGAGGTGAAGGTGTTCACTCCGGAGGAGATCAGCGCGATGGTGCTGATTAAGATGAAGGAGACCGCGGAGGCGTATTTGGGGAAGAAGATCAAGGACGCCGTGGTGACGGTTCCTGCGTACTTCAACGACGCGCAGCGTCAGGCGACGAAGGACGCGGGCGTGATCGCGGGTCTGAACGTGGCGCGCATCATCAACGAGCCGACGGCGGCCGCGATCGCGTACGGTCTGGACAAGAAGGGCGGGGAGAAGAACATCTTGGTGTTCGACTTGGGCGGCGGCACGTTCGACGTGAGCGTGCTGACGATCGACAATGGCGTGTTCGAGGTTTTGTCGACGAACGGCGACACGCATCTGGGCGGCGAGGACTTCGACCAGCGCATCATGGAGTACTTCATCAAGCTGATCAAGAAGAAGTACAACCGCGACATCGGGAAGGACAAGAAGGCGATCCAGAAGCTGAGGCGCGAGGCGGAGAGGGCGAAGCGCGCTCTGAGCAACCAGCACCAGATCCGCGTGGAGATCGAGTCTCTGTTCGACGGCGTGGACTTCTCGGAGCCTTTGACGCGCGCCCGTTTCGAGGAGCTGAACAACGACCTGTTCCGCAAGACGATGGGTCCGGTGAAGAAGGCGATGGACGACGCGGGTCTGCAGAAGAGCGAGATCCACGAGATCGTGCTTGTGGGGGGCAGCACCCGCATTCCGAAGGTGCAGCAGCTTTTGCGCGACTACTTCGACGGGAAGGAGCCGAACAAGGGCGTGAATCCCGACGAGGCGGTGGCTTACGGCGCGGCGGTGCAGGGCGGTATTTTGAGCGGCGAGGGCGGCGAGGAGACCAAGGACATTCTGTTGTTGGACGTGGCGCCTCTGACGCTGGGCATCGAGACCGTGGGCGGCGTGATGACGAAGCTGATCCCCCGGAACACGGTGATTCCGACGAAGAAGTCCCAGGTGTTCACGACGTACCAGGACCAGCAGACGACGGTGTCGATTCAGGTGTTCGAGGGCGAGCGCAGTTTGACGAAGGACTGCCACGAGCTGGGCAAGTTCGACCTGACGGGCATCCCCGCGGCGCCTCGCGGCGTGCCTCAGATCGAGGTGACGTTCGAGATCGACGCGAACGGCATTTTGAACGTGAAGGCGGAGGACAAGGGCACGGGCAAGTCGGAGAAGATCGTGATCACGAACGACAAGGGTCGTCTGAGCCAGGAAGACATCGACCGGATGGTGCAGGAGGCGGAGGAGTTCGCGGAGGAGGACAAGAAGGTGAAGGAGAGGATCGACGCGCGTAACAGCTTGGAGACGTACGTGTACAACATGAAGAACCAGCTGGCGGACAAGCTGGGGGAGAAGATCGAGGCGGAGGACAAGGAGACCATCGAGACGGCGATGAAGGAGGCTTTGGAGTGGCTGGACGACAACCAGAGCGCGGAGAAGGACGACTTCGTGGAGAAGTTGAAGGAGGTGGAGGGGATCTGTAACCCGATCGTGACGAAGTTGTACCAGGCCGCGGGAGGAGCCGCTGGGTCCGCAGGCGAGGACGGCGACAGCGACAGCGACGACGACAGCCACGAGGAGCTGTAGGCAGTTGGAGTGTGAGGATTCTTTTTAGGTAGAGTCGCCCACCTTGTTTGCCAGGGAATTGGACCTGTTGTTGGAAGGCTGCGGGAGGACTGAAGGCAGGCAGGTGGTCCCGGGCATTTGGATTAGTTAGGCAATTTGCCCTTGGATTGATTGCATTCGCGGGATCCGGAAGGGAGGTTCGGTGGATGTTTTTTAAGGTGGACAGCCAGCACTTCAGGTTGAGGTGACGCCAACTGTGGTTGAGAGCGACTGATGAGCAGACACGGAAGTGAGATTGTGGGTAGGTTTGTCTGCACGCTTCTCACCTCTTTAATGAATAGGTTTTGGGCAGATTCTGAATTGCCGGCTCGAGTTGATGGCGATTCATGTATATTTCACACTAGAATGAAGCCTGTTGCAATGCAACAACACCCAACAGGTTTCGGGAGGTTGGTAGATTTCATTGGGAAGAGTTTGGATGTCATGAGGATTTAAACATTTAATATAGGATATTCATTGTAATATGTTAAGGTTGGAAAGGACAGTATATGAGTTCTAGACTTTGGACTGTTTGGGTTGGCTTTCATCTTCTTTGTCGGGTGCCTCGGAAGTTTGAAAGTTTGCATTATTGTTTATGTGCATTTGTGGTTTGAATTCTTGTTTGGAATAACTCATTTTGCGGCTCTGCGTGATTGGTTTCCCATCACTGTTTTTCAAGTGTGAACAAAGATATGGCGAATAAAGTTATGGTATTGTGAGGCTTCTGTGCATGGTTATTTTATTGTGATGGTATTGGGCGCTGGTTGACGAGCAGTGTGGCAAGTGAGCAGTAATTGCAGTTATTTGGTAATTGGCATGAGGTTGGGGCATTAGGTTCTGACAATCTGTGCGCCTGTTATTCCTCTGTACAGCTCTGAGTTACTTTGTTGAGTTGTTTATGCATTCATAGACTCCAACTTAAGTTACATGAAATTTGTGGTTTGGTTTATTGGTATGAGTGGTGAGCGAAGTGTTTGGCACTTAGCAATTTTGGGTCCGGCCAGGCTTGTCCTTCATTTTCACGGGGTGCACTCTGCGGTTTCAGTTACATGTGCAGACTCGGGAGGTTGATGCTACTTTCTCGATTTGTGTTATTGAGGGCATGGATGCAGCTGATCACTACTGGTAAGTTGTATGAATGTTAGGGTACTTGAATTACTTGGCGTCTGCTGTCGTTTTGAGGCGGTTGGGCAACATTTCTTGAAAAGACGAGCAAATTGTATGCAGTCAGGTGATCCCGGTGAGGTTTAGCCATACTAGTAGTCTTGGGACATCTCAGTTGTTGGCTACATCTTCATGCCACCAAATAAGTTGGGAGCACCCATAGCAATTCATGATAGTTGAAGGCACCTTTTTCTAGAATAAAATAAAATAAAATTTTGGAATAGGCATATAATTTCTATGAATTTTCAAAGTAGAACTCCCTAGGGCAGCCTAAACAACACTTTAGTAAAGCTATCTTGGTTCACACACCAAAATCTAGAGTCCACCAACCATAGTTAAGCATGGGGACGGTTTCAAGGCACTATTGGAGACACTTTAAGGAAACTCTACGGTGCAAGCATAGGTACATGGATGGGAATGGATGCACATACCTTATTATATTGGAAGATGTAGACATGTCACTCTACATTTCCACGTGTACGAGTTGTTCGTAGAATGCACGACTCTCCCCAACACAGTTACCCATATATTCAAATTTCGAGATGAATTGTAGAATAGGTGCTATCAAATTCCAAAATTTCCTTAACCCTATATTGCTGACAAGGACCAAAAATGTGGCCTTTTGACAATTGGAAAGCTTTGCAGGGGACAATACAGAGGGATGAAAACAATTTTTTTCATCCAATTTTTTTTGGTCTCATTGGTAGGAGTGGTATATAGGTCTGGGCACCAAAAACTTAGTGAATGATGATAGCAATATTTCTTGAGATATGTTGATTTGCAAAATATGGATCACCATGTAGTATATTGTAGCAATTTTTACTCTAGTCTTTGGATTTGAATTTGAGCCTTTAACCCCTAAAGTTCCAAGGCCTATTTTCTGCCCAAAAACACTCAAAACTGCCATTTCTATAGCAAAGAATAAAAAATAAATTTAATTGTTTTTTTTTCACATCTAACCGTAGGATCTTACACCTAATTGGTCTGAGAATGTGTGGAAAAAATTTCAGAATTTTTGACCGCACAGATTTTTTCAAGATATCAAGATATCTGCGTTTAAAGTGGAAAAAACAAGTTTTTCAGCACATTGCGGGACCAGATTTTTTGACTTTAAACATTTTTAACTTAAAATTTTTGCACTACAGCGTTTTGAGCTTTAAATCTTTATAGTGGAGAATTGAGTTGAGAGTCTAGGAAAAAAAAAAATTTCAAAAAAACTTAATTATCATTCTTAAAAAATTGTTAAGTAGAAGTAGGTACAAGATAGAAGGAAAATCTAAAATATTTAGATGGAATTAAAATGCACTAATCCCAATGGTGAGATTGTTCTAGCAAGTAAACTAAGCCATTCCAAAAAAAAAAATTGAAAAATTACAAAAATTGCATTCCGAAATGCATCCTACAAGTTATTTTTTTCAAGAAGATGCTCTAACTGCCCAAAAAACAAGAATGTCCATAACTTCCTCATAACGAATCCAAATGAGATGAATCAAAGCTTTCCAGATAGACAAAAATATAATCTATGAAAAAATATTTAAAAAAAAAAATTCAAAATTTTGCAAATTTTTTTGCTGCCCCCCGTCCCCACGCATTCCAAGAAATGGCATAATTTCTCGCTCAAAGGTCCGATTTCGAATTTTTTTTTGCCACGTACCTCTCTCAATTCTTCATGTTTACAAAAAGTTTCAAAAAATTAGGAGAAAATTTCAGCCCGTAGGTACCTGCCCTAAGTCCCATTTGTCCCCCGAACGGACAATGGTCCTTTAGGGGTTAAAATGATCTTTTTTGAATTTGAGACCAACTACTGAAATGAAGTTTATCAAGTTTAGTTTCTACTCCAATTTCAAAACTTTAAAATTTCTAAAATTCAATGTTTTATTAGAATTTGAACTTTGGCATAATAACCATGGAGTGCCCATTTTTAAATTTTAGAATGACATGGTACATCTTTTTGTACCATGATGTTCTAAAATATAATGTACACCTATGGAGAAAACTTCAGATTTCTTAAGCATATATTGTATTTGATATGATTTTTTAATTTTTTATTAAAAAATTAATAATAATTTCAAATTTTCTCAAAAAAATCTGGAATTTTTAAGCGTCACAAAAGTCATGTGAATCAATCTTTGAAAAATAAAATAAAATTCCATTCATTTTTCAATGGCAAAATGAAGCATTCAAAGTAGAGGATTTTGATGTTTGACCCGTAGACTCCGGCATTTGAGGGTTAAAAGTCATTCAGAGTCTTAATTGGGTTATTCCTATAACTATAGGTCTTTGGATACCACATTGAAGTCACAAAATTATGGAAAATAGACATATCTAAAATCCAATGTTTCCTCTTCTTTGTTCAGATATATACCATTGCTGAAATTTGATTATTTTTAGTTTACTGTGGACAAAAGGAGGCACTACAAGAGAAAGAGGTGCTTTAAGTATAGTCCTAGTAGTATAGTCCTATAAGTAATAACCTTTTAAAGAGACTTTTAATAAATTTTTACAAAAAACACATGTATTTCTAGTAAAAATTTACTAAATATCTCCTTGAAAGGTCATTACTTATAGGATTATGGTACGTACACACTTGGCCTTAGAAAAGACCTGTTGCTAAAAGATAACAGTGGAGGGAAAAAATAGGGTCCCTGTTTTTTGGATCGGGATTCTGTCGAACCAGCTGAAAAAAATACAAACAAAGAACGTTGATGCTGGAAAACTCTGTTGTTCACACATGGTTTTAATTTTTAATTTTTTGAGTGCCTCTTGTTGAAGTAATCAAATGTCGGCCCCCCTTCACTCGTCTTCGTTGCACAGCCGAGAATCATTGCTCAGCTTTCAACTCCGTTGTCGCTTTCTTTTCTTGCTTCGTGTGAAATTAAGCGAGATTGCTTCATTATTCTAATGGCAATCCGTATCACCAAGATGCTGAGATGCTGAGATGCTGAGATGCCTCCACCCTTCTTCCATAGAATCAAAGATGAAGTCCTCCTCAATAGCATTTCAACATGGCAATACCCCAAGCACCGTTGCACAGAAACCAACAATTCTCCCAAGATCAGCTGCAAGCTTCAAAAAGTTGGACGTTGTAATTGATAGTGTCATCGTCCTTAATTTGGCCTCACTTGCTCATGGGAAGTTGCTTGGTTTCTCAGAGATATGGTCTGTGTGAGCTTTCATCAAATCTTGTGATGATGGATCCTGTTGAGACCAAGCTCGGTTGGCAGTTTGCCAGAGCTTCCTTCAAAGAGAGCCTCATCTTGTCTATTGTTGGCTGGGCTTGATGAATTTTTTTTGCTGCCTCGTGAATTTAGTGAGCCGCTTGAGTTTCAGAAGTTGTGAGCGCTGGAGCGTGGATTGTGTCCCCTGGAACGACGAACAGTTGATGAATTGATGGTGTGTGTCTTCCTCCTTCGTCTTACTTGGTAGCAGAAGTGTGCTTGCTGGTGCATAGTAGTTGTCAAACGCACTGCGATTCTCAAACCCTAGCCAGCTTCAATCTACCCTTTACCTGCGACAGAGCTAGTGCTGGCTCTGTAGTCCGATCAGTTCTTCTTGGCCACTTCCACTGAAAGTTTACAAAGTGGTTGAAGAAGAGGAAGCACGCGTCGCAGCGACTCAAATTTGCGGTGTTTTTTGTGTCTATATTTTTGATAAATTGTCAGGCGCCGCTCTTTGCTAATCGTCCTTCTCAGGTCCCATTAACTAGAACCGGTCACAAATCTCTAAAATCTTTTTTTCCTCAAGTTTTGAGTCTTACGTAAAAATCAGCAGAAACACCGTAACAGTTAGAAAAGTCGCTCCTAAACGTCGCTCTTATTTCGTGCTATGTGAGCATCCAGGTAGGCTCGGTATTTACAAAGGAACGCAAGTGCAAACAGCCATGGTTTTACTCTCCCTCAACCACCCACTTAACTCACATGTAACGCCAGGTGCGAACATACTTTTATACTACTATGACTATACTCAAAACACCACTTTCTCTTGTAGTAGTAGGAGCCAATATGCACCAATAGAAGCTACATTTCTTGCCAATATGATGAAGTTTGAAAAGAGAATATAGCGCTACAATGCTAGAATTATTTAAGTATAGGGTACATTCCATGTGCCAATAAAATGGCAAAGGTTCAAGTATTCTCATATTAAAAAAACCCTCTCATATTGGCAAACAAAAGGTTCATCAATCGGAATCACTTCTTTGTCAGAAGCGTGAAACTAAATGAATCAGTGTAATTGCCTTATTGTCAAACTATCCTTTAATCCCTAAAGGCCCATTGTCCCTTCGAGGGACAAATGGGATTTTGGGCAGGTACCTACGGGCTGAAATTTTGTCTTGATTTTTTGAATTTTTTTTAAAGATAGAAAAATTGATAAGCTTTTTGGAAATATAATTTTTTTCACAATCGGTGCCTGGAAACAATAGTTATGACCTAATAAGCTCAAAACAGCGGGCAGCCCGGGCAGCAAAAAAAAATGGACAAAAATTTGAATTTTTTTTTAATATTTTTTTTCTGATAGATTATATTTTTGTTTATCTGGAAAGCTTTGATTCATTTCATTTGGAGGGTGATTGCAAGAAACACTTGTACTATTTGTTGCGTTTTGCATTTTTGGACTTTTAGTACTTTTTGTACTATGAGTCACCTTCAGTACTATTGAAGGCATGGAATATAAAATTTGAATGGTCAATTGGATTTCAAATTTACCATTCTGACAACATGTGATGTTCATCATTGGATGACAAAAATGGATGGAAATACATAATTTGCCATTAAAAAACAATTTACATTGGCAAATAGAAGGTATTACGAGCCCCAGCAGTATTACTGTGTCTTTTTGTGTACCCTGAAGTACTATTTTGAGCCACATGCTACAATTTACCTTAGAAAATGAGACTTTCATGTTTCTATTTTTGAAAATTAGGAAATGAGTTTGAAAATTTTATTTTAAAAATGGCCATTGTTGCCGACTAAGATCAAAGTAGGAAGATCAAAGTTAGAACTAAGAAACCATTTTTAATTCAACATAAATTCAACCTGAATATAGCACACTTTAGGCCAATATAAAATACACTTGGAAAATGTTTTTGGAAATCCCTCTCCTAAGAAAGTGTATTTCTATTAGAAGAGCTAGCCTACCAAATTTGGTGATGTAACTCTTCAAAAAAAGTACTCGATAGTACTAAAAACCACCAAAACTGCATGTGTGACATATATTCAAAATTTAGTTTCACCTATTAAATTAATTTTGAAAAAATTGAAATAATTCAAGTGCATTTTCTATTGCTATAAAAAGCTTGTTTTTGAATTTCATGTTCATTCAATCAATTTTGCAATACCTATGGCACAAAACAACTTCTGCATTGAACGTGTGACGGAAAATAGTACAGGTGTTTCTTGCAATCACCCTGGATTTGTTATGAGAAAGTTATGGATATTCTTGTTTTTGGGGCAATTAGAGCATCTTCTTGAAAAAAATAACTTGTAGAATGCAATTTTTCAAATTTTTTTTTTTGCATGGTTTAATTTACTTGCTAGAACAATCTCACCATTGGGATTAGTGCACTTTAATTCCATTGAAAATATATGAATATTTTAGATTTTCCTTCTATCTTATACCTACTTCTACTTAACAGTTTTTTTAAGAATGATAATTAAGTTTTTTTGAATTTTTTTTCCTAGACTTTCAACTCAAATCTCTACTATAAATATTTAAAGCTCAAAATGTTGTAGTGCAAAAATTTTAAGTTAAAAATGTTTAAAGTCAAAAAATCTAGTCCCGCAATGTGCTGAAAAACTTGTTTTTTTCACTTTAAACACAAATATCTTGCAATCTGTGCGGTCAAAAATTCTGAAATTTTTTCCATACATTCTCATACTAGTTAGGTGTAAGATCCTATGGTTAGATGTGCAAAAAAAACATTTTTCAAGTTTTTTTACTCTTTGCTATAGAAATGGCAGTTTTGAGTGTTTTTTGGCAGAAAAAAGTCCTTGGTCCTTTAGGGGTTAAGTGAGTGGAATTTCATAGTTATTAACGCAATCCAAAATTGTATTTCTAGTTCTATATGAAGAAGCTTTTGTTTCATCACTTTATTTTGAAAAACACAACCCACTTGCCTACTCTTAATCCTCTTGATCTCATAGAAGTGAACAAAGAATTAATTTTTTGTGGAGACTTGCAACATTTAAGCCCAAAGGAATTGAACTTTGCAAATTCTTTTATGAAAATATTACTTCCTTTTACAAGTTAATAACCCTTGAAGGTTGAATTAAATTTTTTTGTTGTCAAATTTAGCCAAACTAGTTCTGAAAATGATTCCTTCTGAACTTTGATTTTTGTATGATGTCTTGAGAATTAATGTCTTCAAAACCCGCCAAATCCTAAAACCTCTAGTCCATTGTCACTAGCAGTAAAAAGAAAAGTAGCAAACCTGGTTAATTCTTCTTTAGTTTGGTCACGACTTGAAAATTCAGCTAACCAATGGAATAATGCCACTTCAAAGGGGTTATATCAAAAGCAATCAAAGTGAGAGGGCAAGACTATTTGTTAATTCTGGTGTTTCACTTTCATTTTGTGGATTGCAAGTTCTACCAAAACTTCATAAATGACAAAATTGTTGTGAAATTTGGAAGGAACATTTTCAACTCTCTAATCCATCTTAGGGCACAAAAAACCTTCATCTCACATTTTTATTTATTATAATACACTTTTCTATAATGAAATATTAATTTTTCTATTGGTCCAAAGTCCAAGTAAACCTTCAAACTCAACTTTCTTCTAAGATGTCTTGTCAAATAAATTGTTTAATGTTCAGATTTTCATTCTTAACCTTGGAACAATTTTGTCATATTACTAAGGTAGTCAACTTCAAATGATCAGATTCTTGGATTAATATGATTGTGCATTTTTTGTTCTATAGTTTTCTAGAAAGTCATTCATCTAACACTTTTAGTCCTTGGAGTCATGACTAGGCTAACCCTTTAGATCCTAGATGAATCAAAAGTGGTCATTCTAAAGATGTAATTTAGAATAACTTGAAGTAGGTTCAATATCAAAAACTTTGTCCACATTGGACAAATATTAGGAATCTTGTTCTACATCAAATGGTAAAAAATTGTTGCAATTCAAGTTATAGAAGATTTTCAAATGATAGCAATATATATTAGTAATTGTGCAAATAATACATGAATATGCCACATGCATACTAAAATATGATAGTATTCTATTGCGTATTAACACCATATGCAAATGTTGTATGGATGTTTCACTTTATGAAGACCATAATTTTGATATTACTATTAGATCTTGTAATAAATATCATAAATTAATGCTAAAGGTGTATATAAGCCCATATTCTTCATGATATATAGTTTGCTACGTTTAACTTTGAAATTCAACATAAATTTAAGAAAAAATTGTATACAATATGTTTGTAATGTGTCGTTGGAAAGCAAACAATGTGAGTCTAGTTTCACGTCAAGATTTACTTGAAAATATATTTTTTAAATCATTATACAAGGTAAACATATCTATTCTTGCCCTTGCACCCAATTTTGTCTTTGTGCACTGATAGAATACATTTTAGGAAAAAAATGTGCACCATTGGTGCCATGAGGGAGGAATTCATAAAGTAATGGAAATGGGTCTATCTTAGCTATGAATATGAAGAGATCCCTAAGAAATGCATAAACTTGCCAACCTTATGCTTTGCAATATATAAAATTTGTTATCAAGTGCACTAAAGTTTGAAAAATTACAAAATTTATTGGGTGCTTACCAAATTTGACATAAGGTAGGAACACCCAAAAGTGCCTCTTTTTCTCATTCTCTCATCTCCAAGTGACAAATGAGAGAATTTTTTTGACCAGATTGTTAACAGCTTCAAGAGTAATCCAATCCAATTTGTTTCATAATTTTCCAATGCTTGGTTAATATTCTATACATTGTTGGAGTTCAAAGCCCATAAGCCACTAGACTCCACTTACAAGGACATCCTTGAAGCACAAATGTTTCAACTCCCATTGGTTGCTCATAAAAACTTGTGACAAAATTGGGTGACATAATGACATTTTTTGAATCCTTTTCTATTCCTTCTAAACCTTGGCGGCAAATCAAAGGTGGCAATATTAGATGCTCCATCCTTACCACAAATGCTCTTCCACTCTCTAAAGTTGAAAACTATATTTACTCTTCTATGTTTCCAAAGAGAACAATGTTTTGAAGAACATTTTGAAAAATGTGTTTACAACAAACTGTAGAAACCAAAAAAGCCCCTATTTTCTCAAAAATCAGAATATTTTTGTAACTATCATGGTCATTGGGGGCCGTGGGAGCCATGTCCTTCAATCTATTGTTTAGAAAAAATTGCAAAAGTTTCCTCAAATTGTTACCCTATTATAAAGGTTGACCACTCTTACTAAGGATTAATTCCTAAATGCGTAAGGCCTTTTTTGAGCTTCTTAGAATTTGCTCTAAATTGAACAAAAAGTCAACATTTTGATTAGTTTTATCAAAAAAAATTGGGTTGTAACCACACAAATTCAAACTAGACTTGTTAGAAATCATACGGGGAAAGAAAGCACAACAATTATCACTTAAGGATTAAAAGATTATAATTAATGTTTGGTCATGAGGGTGTCAAAATTGTAAGTGATTTGAAATCTCTCAATCTTCTTTTTACATATCAAATCTAAAAATTGAGTCACCAAAAGAAATAAGTTTAAAGGACATAACATGCATAACCCCAATCCATTTATAGCTTCTTAAAACCTACTTTTTTTACATTAATTTCTAATGTGATTTTTTCTCCAAGATCTAATGTATTTGAGGCTCATTTCCGACATTCCTGAACACTAAAAAATCAAGATTTGTAATGAACACCCTTGCACAAAATCTTGTATAGAAAAATCATAATCGTTCATTTTCAAAATTGGATTTTTGATGCTAAAACTGGACTTCAAAAAGAATTTTCCAAAAATATTAAACTACTAAAAATAATAACTTGGTTAGGTTTATTTAACTTCAAAGTATTTGGTGCCGCGGGCATTTAGGGGTTAAGAACTCCAGGGATTCCCATGTTACCTGAGACAGTGGGAACAGCAGACCACATTCACGACCGCCATCACTAGCCTCATGAGGTCACATTGTATTATTCGTAGGTTCATTTTCATTCTAATTGAGAAGTACGTACTCTAGGCAGACGTACAGGTAAATCCTTACATTCTGTACTTTGATCAAAGTATCGTATCGTGCGTACAAAACATGGGCAGATCTGAACTTCCTACCTCCGAAACCATATCCAACAACGATCTAAAGTTCACATGAAATCCAGGCACACCGTGAGTCCGTAACTGAGCTCTAAATGGATAAAATTCGAAACCTGTGAGGGTCTATTCCACGACAATGTCAGTGCAAAAGATATGTCCTTACACCAGAAGCCCACTCCAGCTTACGTCCCCAAACACCACAAAGAAGCCCATGACACCATCAGTCCAACACAGTGCCAATAATCCATATGATAAAGGCTTCAAAGGACTATCCACACCTCCAGTACTCAGGTACAATCGAACATACTCGAACTAAGCCCGCACACACACATCCCGCCCCCCCAAAAAACATAACACATATTCTGATATTAAACTCTGGTAATATCCTTCAAAGAATATGAAATATACATGAATCGCCAACAACTCGAGCCGGCAATCCAAAATCTGCCAAAAACCTACTCACTATAGAAGTTGGGAAATGTGGAGAAAAAATTCCCACAACCTGCTCATCCATCGCTCATTACCCTTGTTCGCCTCACATCAACTCCAGGGTCGGCCACACTCCCCTTCCGGATCCCGCGAATGCAATCAATCCAAGGGCAAATTGCCTAACTAATCCAAATGCCCGGGACCACCTGCCTGCCTTCAGTCCTCCCGCAGCCTTCCAACAACAGGTCCAATTCCCTGGCAAACAAGGTGGGCGACTCTACCTAAAAAGAATCCTCACACTCCAACTGCCTACAGCTCCTCGTGGCTGTCGTCGTCGCTGTCGCTGTCGCCGTCCTCGCCTGCGGACCCAGCGGCTCCTCCCGCGGCCTGGTACAACTTCGTCACGATCGGGTTACAGATCCCCTCCACCTCCTTCAACTTCTCCACGAAGTCGTCCTTCTCCGCGCTCTGGTTGTCGTCCAGCCACTCCAAAGCCTCCTTCATCGCCGTCTCGATGGTCTCCTTGTCCTCCGCCTCGATCTTCTCCCCCAGCTTGTCCGCCAGCTGGTTCTTCATGTTGTACACGTACGTCTCCAAGCTGTTACGCGCGTCGATCCTCTCCTTCACCTTCTTGTCCTCCTCCGCGAACTCCTCCGCCTCCTGCACCATCCGGTCGATGTCTTCCTGGCTCAGACGACCCTTGTCGTTCGTGATCACGATCTTCTCCGACTTGCCCGTGCCCTTGTCCTCCGCCTTCACGTTCAAAATGCCGTTCGCGTCGATCTCGAACGTCACCTCGATCTGAGGCACGCCGCGAGGCGCCGCGGGGATGCCCGTCAGGTCGAACTTGCCCAGCTCGTGGCAGTCCTTCGTCAAACTGCGCTCGCCCTCGAACACCTGAATCGACACCGTCGTCTGCTGGTCCTGGTACGTCGTGAACACCTGGGACTTCTTCGTCGGAATCACCGTGTTCCGGGGGATCAGCTTCGTCATCACGCCGCCCACGGTCTCGATGCCCAGCGTCAGAGGCGCCACGTCCAACAACAGAATGTCCTTGGTCTCCTCGCCGCCCTCGCCGCTCAAAATACCGCCCTGCACCGCCGCGCCGTAAGCCACCGCCTCGTCGGGATTCACGCCCTTGTTCGGCTCCTTCCCGTCGAAGTAGTCGCGCAAAAGCTGCTGCACCTTCGGAATGCGGGTGCTGCCCCCCACAAGCACGATCTCGTGGATCTCGCTCTTCTGCAGACCCGCGTCGTCCATCGCCTTCTTCACCGGACCCATCGTCTTGCGGAACAGGTCGTTGTTCAGCTCCTCGAAACGGGCGCGCGTCAAAGGCTCCGAGAAGTCCACGCCGTCGAACAGAGACTCGATCTCCACGCGGATCTGGTGCTGGTTGCTCAGAGCGCGCTTCGCCCTCTCCGCCTCGC
The DNA here is from genome assembly GCA_951799445.1 of Pseudisothecium myosuroides. NCBI lineage: Eukaryota > Viridiplantae > Streptophyta > Bryopsida > Hypnales > Lembophyllaceae > Pseudisothecium > Pseudisothecium myosuroides. The sequence continues at coordinate 18,647,096 of OX637287.1, read as the reverse complement.
GCCTCAGCTTCTGGATCGCCTTCTTGTCCTTCCCGATGTCGCGGTTGTACTTCTTCTTGATCAGCTTGATGAAGTACTCCATGATGCGCTGGTCGAAGTCCTCGCCGCCCAGATGCGTGTCGCCGTTCGTCGACAAAACCTCGAACACGCCATTGTCGATCGTCAGCACGCTCACGTCGAACGTGCCGCCGCCCAAGTCGAACACCAAGATGTTCTTCTCCCCGCCCTTCTTGTCCAGACCGTACGCGATCGCGGCCGCCGTCGGCTCGTTGATGATGCGCGCCACGTTCAGACCCGCGATCACGCCCGCGTCCTTCGTCGCCTGACGCTGCGCGTCGTTGAAGTACGCAGGAACCGTCACCACGGCGTCCTTGATCTTCTTCCCCAAATACGCCTCCGCGGTCTCCTTCATCTTAATCAGCACCATCGCGCTGATCTCCTCCGGAGTGAACACCTTCACCTCGCCATCCTTCACCTTCACCTGGATGTTCGGCTTGCCGTCCTTGTTCACGATCTTGAACGGGAACAGCTTCAGGTCCTTCTGCACCTCCTTGTCCTCGAACTTCCGCCCGATCAAGCGCTTCACGTCAAACACCGTCCGCTCCGGGTTCACGGCGGCCTGATTCTTCGCCGCCTCACCAATCAGCCGCTCGCTGTCCGTGAACGCCACCCACGACGGCGTGATGCGGTTGCCCTGGTCGTTGGCGATGATCTCCACATGCCCGTTCTTGTACACGCCCACGCACGAGTACGTCGTGCCGAGGTCGATTCCGATCACCGTGCCCAGCTTCGCCGCCTCTTCCGCAGCGCCATAGCATCCCGCCACGACGGCCGCCAAAAGCACGCCCAGCACCAACAACGTCTGGCGCCCCATGCTGCCCACCCCCTCCCGCACTCAAACCCTAACCTCAAACCGACCTCCGAGAAACGAATTCCAACAATCGAAACTGACAAACAACAGAGAGAAGCACACCGGAGATTCACGAGGTAACAAGGTGCTCCAAGGATGGCGACGCAGCAGCCGCGCAATGCAGCGGAACGCAATGCGAGAGACTAGTGCCGCAATTGATGAAGGCGACTCTGCTGCGGGAAACGAAGAGCAGAGCTCATATGAACATGTTAGGGCTCGGCACGCGCAGTGGTTCTGGAAATTTCTCCTCCATGTGACACAAGTCAGCGTTGGGTTGTTTCAGTCGGAGATGGCTGTGTGAATGGGGGTGCGTGGCTTCGAGATCTCATTGGACCAGAGATTCCCTTCCATGTCAGGCGAGGCAACCATTGGCCGAAAGCGGGCCCGATCGCGTCACGGCTGTTCGCGGGCTCTCTATTGGTGCGCACTCGTCAACAACCTACGCGGCAGATGCCAGCGTGGCGGAGGAGGGAGGCTTGGTGGGTCTCTATCGTGTTTGCAGTGCGATATCGCGCGCTTCGCTGCAGGACGCCACCGGTGAGGGAGGCAGCCCATTTCTGATCACTTAGAGCATCTCCACCGGTACTCAGTATATTGGGCGCGCCACATGGTCTGTGCCGTGCCAATTCTGACTCCCGTGCCACAGTAAAATTCCGGGGCCCCACCCAGTCACTTCAATCTGCAAACAAAATCCAAGAACAAGTGAATTTATCGGGAACAAAATTTATGAGGTGATTGAATTCCCCATTTATGAATTCCAATTAGTTGGTTGATCCTTACACATCTTGGCAGCCATGGGGTTTCTTTGGGTGGGTGGAGGCTTTTGCATTCAAGCTAGACACTACTCAATGACTCTTACACCTAGAAAACATCATTCTATCTAGTAGCGTGGTCCCTAGTCAAATGAGTCCGACACTGGAACTTGGCGAGTGGTGATCAAATTTTCCCGTGACCTGCGTTGACAAAATAAAAAAAATCTGCAACTGATGGGGCCAAAAAAACGAGCAGTTCCCAGCAAACCACTTGTAGCAGCACTGTGGCGTGCCCCGGTGGAGATGCTCTTAAGCAAATTTGACCATCTGCAGGGCAAATTTCTTCACTGGGGAATTTGTCATGTGTGTGGAAGTAGACTTTGGAAGGTTTCCATAGTTTTTCAGATTTTTATTTCTCAAAACATAATTAATGAGAATTTTTTTAGCGGAAGATTCTATTCCTCCCATACTAGTGATATAGGGCTTGCTATTTCCAATCATGGGCTGAAAAGAAAATCAACAAACAAGTGGTCACAATATAGAGAGTCTTGTAGCCAATCAAAATGCGCTAGAACTACCTCGGAAACCATTCCATAATTAATCACTATTCTTCTCCTCCTTCACGAAAAGAAACCAGTCTACATAGCAAGAATTGGGGGGGGGATCAGGAATGGGTTGCCTCCTATATCGGTAAACCCGTCATTAGAAGTGGGCTCGAAAGTGGGTCTTGTAGGGTGAATTTTTTGTTATATAGGATAATAATAAAAAAACAGCCCTCCATTTTGAACTGTGTGAATTTTATGCTCTTTATCTTTTCAATACTAAATAGGGATACCAAGGGACCAAAAATTTAAAGGGACTTATTGTGGAAGAGTGTAAATGTTTGAATCTTGATGTATTGTGGGGGGACAAAAATTCTTGCCGTATCCTTTTGTTTCTAAACAAACACCCCCATCTTCAAATAAATAGATTTTTCTATTTGACCCCCACACTAAAGCTAATTTTGTATATTTGAACATGATGGTACAATTACCTTGCCAAATTTTAATTACAATAAAAAGATATCTATTTTTCAAAAATAGGACATTGTCACCCCAACAATGAAATCTCTATCTAGAGAGAACTGTGAATTTTTTTTGGAGATGCTTGTTATAGGAAAGATGTGTGTATGGATGTTCCCTATATATCTCCGCAATCAAATTAAAAAATTTCATTATTAATGTTTTTCAATGAATTATCACGTAAAACCATGAAAATAAAATGAAAAATTTCACCAAAAATGGAGTTTTGTTTTTTTGAAGTTGAAATTTGGTATATATGATTGGGACTATATAGGTATTTAATGATGCAAGAATTGCATCAAAATTGTAAAAAATAGTATTTGAAAATGGAGGTGTTGTATGGGAACCAAAAAAAAACGGAAAGAATTTTTGTCCCCCCACTATACAGCCCCCGCACCATTAGTTGTTTTTTGGGGTCTCTAGAGGGCCGTTTCCTGATCTGGGCCGATTCTGTGAACAATGGTGCAGCTGTTAGAAAATATTTAAAAATTAATAATAATTGAATATCATTTTGAGCAAAAAAAAAATTCAAAAATGACGTGGCAATTGTTCTACCACATCAGTTAGCTGCTGCAGCATGTTCCTACAGCTTTCTCACAGTTTGGAAACGCAGGGAAACTCGCAACCCATCAAGACCCCCAAATCCCCTCTAATGGCTTTAGTCACTATTGATATATAATAAAGGTAGACATTTATATAGTCTGAAAAGTCTATTGATTAGTATGAATCCCTTTAAAATCCCTACACAATGTAGCTAATTGAAGGCCTTTGATTACAAATATGAATTCAAAATTTCCAAATTTTATCATGTGTAGCAATAAAGAATTTTTTTTTTTTTCTAGGGATAACTTCACCTTGCAAGGCCCATTTTGAATGACAGGTCTACCATCCTACCTCTTTGGTGGAGATGCTACCAAAAATCCGTTTGCACTCTTTATTTACTGTTTTTCATTTCAGTGATTTTCAAAAGAGAAGAAGATTGAACTAGTTGGAAATGGCTCAATTATTTAAGTCCCAATTTTTCAAGTCTTAGTTCATGGCTGATTACCAACTTTTGTGGTTTGTAGAAGGTGAATAAACAAATATCAAATTTGGGAATTGAGACTTTATAGAGTGAAGGTCAATGTCCCAAATCTAATTCCCATCTTTTCTTAAGGATAGAATTATATAGCAATTAAGTGTCCAAAAAATGAGTCAAAAAGTCAAAATTCCATTTTGATAAACACTACTATCATCAAATCTACATTGGTTGTCTTCTTGAACATGGAAACAATACGACAAACACAATGTTCAAAACGTCCAATAGATCCCCCATCCCTCTAATAAAGTCAACTTTAAGGTTGACTTTCAATTAAAGCACTCTCCATTTCAAATCTTGACAAATTAAAGTTTCATTTGATTGAAGTGTCTCAATTCAATAAATACTTATTACATTCTAAATTTTGGTTCATAATTAAAGAAAGATTTCAAATTGTCTCAGCTATTATATATAGCCTTATTAGACAAAAATGCTACGCATACTTGACATTTGTTATGTACAACATACGACGTCAGACACACAATACGATGCTGGGACCTTGAAATGTGTCCGACAAGACAACCCTCTATAAAATGTTTTCTTTGGTGTTTTTATATTCATTTTATCTTCAAAAAAATTATTGGAACTTGGAGGTCAAGTCGAGGGGGCTTATTTTGCTAAACTCAATTTGACCTCCAAGTTCCACTTTTTTAGCGCCAAAATTCTCTAAAGTTGTTGCCATGTAGGTGTTTTGAAGTGACATGGGACTTGGGACGTAGTATAAAGTCCCAAGTCCCAATTTTCAACTCTCCACTAATGAACCATAATTATGGAGAATTCAATGGGACTTAGGACCTATTGTGAAGTTGCCTTCAACCTCAAGGACCTAGATGGCAAATTCCATATTTGATGTTTCTATTGGAAAGTAGCCCTAAACAAAACTGATATGTTCCTTCTCTTAAGACAGATTTACATAACGATCTAGAATTAGGGAGGGATGGAGGTCTTTCTATAATGTTAGCATAACAAGAATAATTTGTCTTACCATAGTCTATAAGTCATGACCAAATTTGTATTTAGGATTTTCTTTAATGAAAGGAGCCTTGATTCATAGGAAAGAATAGGTCCCCTTTTTTGAAGTTCAAGAATGTTATTTATCATAAAATGCCAAAAATAAAATTAGAATATCTTTTATTTTAAATATAAACTTTGCCTTTATTTCATCCATCACGTTTTCATCCGTAAGTTTTTATAATTAATAAATTTGTTCTTGCTATATACATGTGTTACATCCAAAAATCTTTAAAATGAAATCTTGCAACTTGATGAAACTTTTTGTTTGTTGTGATTGCAACAAGTTCTATTTTAGTATTTGTTGTAATTCAAGTTTTTTAAGAATTTAACCCCTTAAGAACCATGAGTGCAGATTTTGAACAATGAATGAACGAAAACACATTCCAAACCCACCAAAAAGTGTTTCCTCATCCATAAATTTTTTATGAAGATTCTTGCATTAGTCTATAACATTTGTACGGTTCAAATTATGAAGATTTTGCTTTGAAAATATTCTGTAATTCAAAGGGTATTGGTAGGTCTAACCTCAAAAGATAACTTTCTCAGTTCAAAGATTACCCTTCAAAAATGACTTGAATCAAAAAATAAAATAAAATATTTCAAAAATCACTATGATTAGAACTTAGCATTTTGAACTTATAGACAAAAAATTCTTGTAAAAATCATAAATATTCAATCTACAATTGATTTTAGAAGGAATTTTCAATTTCAAGGTTTCAAATTTTATTGTAAAATATTGGTCCGTATGGATGTGATCGATAAATCATACTTTACAACTATTGTTTGAGAGTTATCATTAAAATATTGTTTTAAGTTGCATTTTATAATAGATCTTCACAATTTTGCAAATTTGGACACTCCACTGGTCCTTTAGAGGTTAATATCCAAATGCCGAAGAGATACAAGACAAAATTTAGATGTATTATATATGAAATATTGCTTCATCAATTTTTTTAAATTTTTTGGTCAAAAGTAAGATGTAAACATCAAAATTGGAAATTATGCTTACAATTTAGTTTTGAAAAATGTTTATAGATTTCTTTCAAAGAATTTTTGTAGCAATTTTTTTAGAAATTACGTCCAAAGTAGCATTTTGATTTTTAGTACATTAATATTGGGACTTTCTTCAAAATTATAGTGATTTATCATGTTAATAAATGTGACATTAATTTACTGAGGCCCTCCTTAGAGTAAAGGCTAGAAGCCAGGAGAACAAATTTTCATTGAACGAAAGTGGGGATTGAAAAAAGCAAAGAATATAACTTTACACTCAAAATTTTAAGTCCAATAGAGCGAATGGAATGGATAACACTTTTCTCTTCCGTAGCAAAAAGAATTCTCCAAAGTTATTTACAAAATGTGTTAATGGAAAATTTCTAGGACAGTAGATAGTTACCTTAATATTAAACTTTTTTGGAAATTGTGAGAAAATCAAGCTTTTGAAATAAATAATATTCTATTTTGAACAACTTTGACAAATATGAGATTTCAATAAAGAATCAAATGGCTAGAAACATACATGCAAGAGAGCATTTTTGCACCTCATGTGGAGGCTGAAAAATATTTTCTTTTAGACAATTCTTGACAAATAAATGCAACCTCAATCAAGAAATGTGTCTTCATAACTCCAAACTAAGCTCAAAGTTGTCACTAAGCAAAATTTAGGATAATATGTCTAAAAAAATAGTGTCCTATTTATTTTTTGGAGGCAATAAATCTAATTAAAAAAATGAGATCCTGTAAGTTCATTTTTAGAATTACACATATCCCTCTTTTAAATACTTCATGATTAATGCATGTGAATACCAAATGTAAACAGAAGTGACCACCCCGCATAACTAAAATCATTGTTTTGGTATTTAAGAAGTTGAAACTTGAAAGTCCTAAAAATCATAAAAATTGAATATTGTAATAAAATATAAATATATATTGTAGTAGTATCTTATATTTTAAAATTAAATAAATATATATTGCAATTGAAGATGTAAATTACATGTCTAATACTAATTTCAAATATATGCCTCCAGTACACACCTAAAATAAGAGGGTATTTGATGTGGGGCTATTTACCTTAATTATTGTATTTAAGATGACCGTATTTTTACATAAAAGCTAGTACGAGGGGCATATTTCCAATATCCTATATTTTTGTAAATCTACTCATGTGGTTTTCTAAGTGGAGCTATTTTACTCATATAAAATTTAAGTGTCCAATTGACCAAGTGGTAGTTTTTAATCCCTAAAGATCAATTGTCTGTTGAATGAACAATTAAAAATTCGGGTAGGATCCTATAGTCAATATTGGTCAATTGTTCACAAAATTTTGACAGGAGCTATGAACAAGTATCCCTTTAGTGAGAATATATATTTTTTTGATTGAGTAAGTGAATCAAAAGTTGAATTGCCTTTGAATTTTTTTGGGAGCCTAAGCAATTTGGGCATCTTTTGGGTACCTTTTGCAAAAAATACTCATTGACTTTTGAATTTGGCATGTACATAACTAATAAAATATGGCATACAATTGTAAAAAAAATTAGTTTTCAAATCACATACTAAGGGGTCAACCTTTATTAGCTATGTTGGGGTGGCTTATGGAAAAAAAATTCTTCTACTTCAAGCCCTATTATCTTGCAATATGTAAAGTCAAAGTTCTTGAACATTTTCCCGCATATTCCAAATGTTTGTCTCTAATTTTTTATTGTATGGATTTCAAATAAAAATTTCTTCATTGTTCAAGAAATTATCAATAAATGGCTAGTGCACTTAACCTCTTTACATTGCAGGCTGATTTAGAGTAAGCTAGACTCCATATTCGCTTTTGAGATTTTCCATGGATAAACCTAACATCATATATGTATAAATGGCCAAAATCTTCATTTTTGTGTAGAGCAAAAATTTTACTCTAGAAAGGCTCAAAGTCTATTGGCCGTATTTTGTAGAAGTAAAAAAAAGTTTTTTTTCTCACTTCAAATGTTATAATCTTTCAATCCCCAAGGTCAAATGAGCTGAATTTTTTTTCACACATTGCCTTACCTATTTAAGACACTTTTATATGGTTGAAACTTAAAGAAAAAATTAATTCCTAATTTTGGAAATGCATAAAAAATGGATAGTTTTGGACATTTTGTCTTCCGAAACACCCTCTAGCCTTTAGGGGTTGATAACAAGTTTACCATTGAACACTTCAAAATTCCCATTGAAACTATCATGTGAACATCCCATTCAATATGAGTGTGTTTAACATTTATGGCTTCAAAAAGCAGACTATAAATTTTATCCTCATATTGTACAATTTTTAGTTTGTTGAACCCACTAAGGTAAACCTCTCTATTTGTGCAATGTAACAATTTTTGCCACTTGTGGTCAAAGCCTTACATTTACACTTAATTTTTTTGATATATACACTACTAGTATTGTGGCATAATCTCTGTCAACCACCCTTCAATGTAGATTTTCTTAACTATGTCCATTTTATGATCCACATGAAATTATTTGTCCACATCTATATTCATCGTACTATGAAAAATTTGCACAGCCTCTATCTGTCAAGACTAACTTATTAATAAAAATTGGTACTACTTGATGTTTTTGTATACCTTAGTTTATATATAATAGAGTTTGTAGCATTTCATGAATCCATACATATTATATAAAATTTCTCTGCTTTGAATTAAATGGATCCTATCTTTTAACTCACATAGTTTCTAAAAAAAATGACACTGATTTTACCGGGCTTTAGGATTGAACTCACAACATACAACACTCAAATTATACAATTGTTTCATTTTTCTCTTGCAAACTAATTTTTAACAAATAGGTGAACATGTGAGACAATTGATACATACTCTACTTGGGCATCACAGATAAACATGTTGCACTTGCACATTTGGAACAAATTTGAATCTTACTATTGGAGTGTTGAGCCATTGTTCTTGAATCAATGTTGACAGTGTATGTTTCTAACCATGTTCTATGTTTATCAAATTAAAAAATTACTTTATTATTTAAATGTCTACTTTTCAAATATACAATTTTATATTTTTTTATGTTATATTATTTATGAGTTTTTTGTAGAAGTTTTGAGGGTTTGTTTTTCCATAAGGCTTTCACCTTTGTTCTAAAGAATGTCTAGAAGTAAAGTCTATTGTATAGTAAATAGTTGTAAACAATAATCTTTTCAGCACATGCTTTCAAACAATGAAAGAGGGATTTTGTCATTTGATCGTTTCTTTTCAAAAAATTTACGTTCCCAAAATAATGACAAATGGACTATTTTTAGTTTTTAAATTAATGTTCTTTCTACTATCACCAAATAAACTTTATACTATATATTTTCTATTTTAAATTGATGTCTTGTTCTATTGTGGTACACTTAGGAACAATGGGATCATGCATAGGTCTATTGAATACATGAGGTTGTTCAATCATAATATTGTTGGATATAGAGAAGTTATTCCCAGTCTATATTGTTATTGTCTAATTGTTGTACAGTTGAGGACAATGAGGTCATCCAAAGTATTGTTGAATACAATGAGGTAGTTTATAGGATTTTTTGATATAGAGAGGTAATTTATAGGATTGTTAGATATAAAGAGGTCAAATTGTTAGGCATGGTACTATCGGACTTTGATAGAGATTATGCACAAGACTATGTAATCAAAGAATTTGATGAACTACCAGTCATGTATAAAAGAGATACTAGACCAGGTATTGGATACACTAAGGTCATACATATTACTATAAGATCAAAGAATTTGATAACACAGACCTTATCGTGCATGAAAAATTACAATGCATTAGTTTAGAAAATTTTAGATTTTTATAGGACCAAAGGCATAATACTAATGTTTTTATTGGCTTTGGCTTGAAAAATAGGAAACTTTGCATTGAAAAAAATTGCATGTGGGAAAGTTTGAAACTTACACTAAAAGTCAACCACACTATAGGAATAGAGTTTGTCTTGGTGTAGCCACTTGTTTCATATATATTAACCCCTAAAGGACCAAGGAATTGTCCAGATTTCCAAAATTGTGAAGATCTATTAGAAAATGAAACTTACAACAATATTCTAATAATGACTCTCAAACAATAGTTGTAAAATATGATTTATAAATTAGATCTATATAGTTAGATCAACAAATACAAAAAACAATATTTTACAATAAAATATGAAGCCAGAAATTGAAAATTCCTTCTAAAATCAATTGTAGATTGAATGTTTATGATTTTTACTAGAATTTTTTATCTATAAGTTCAAAATGCTAAGTTCTAATCATAGTGATTTTTGAAGATTTTTATTTTATTTTTTGATTCAAGTTGTTTTTGAAGGATCATTTTTTGAACTGAAAAAGTTACTTTTTGAGGCTAGACCTACCAATATCCTTTGAATTATAGTATATTTTCAAAGCGAAATCTTCATAATCTATATCGCACAAGTGTTAAAGAACTAATACAAGAATCTTCAAAAAAAAATTGAAGGATGAAAAACACATTTCGGTGAGTTTGGGATGTGATTCCATTCATTTGTTGTTCAAAATTTGTACTCATGGTCCTAAAGGGGTTAAGAATTGAAGAATGCAATCTTCCTAGGAGTGATAAATCTCTTTACATTGGCATTATTATGGGCTATTTATGAAATGAAAAAGTAGCAATTAAACAAATCCATCCACTAAAGAAAGATATTTGTTATTATCTTCAAAATATCTTTGCAATATTTTTTAGAGAATTTTTTGCTTGAGCAAACCAAAATCGTGTTCGATATTTACATATGATCCATGTTTATAAGCTTTATCCTTGCTCCAAGTATCCTATCCATAATTTGCCATGATGAAACCCAATAGAACAAATAGTTCATGTATTCATCCAGTTGTCATGTTTCATAGACATTTAATGGTAATTGACTCAACTCATTTACTTACTAACTTTTAATCATAAAATGTTACCTCCTAAATATCTTCTTCATCACCAAAGTAACCAAAATATAAAATATAAAATTGAATTGCATTAAATTTATAAACCTATTTAGATAAATTGTTGTAAGAAACAATTGCACTTGTTTACGTCTCCGTTGTCACGATATGGATTTTTTACTAGTTAGACTTAGGCATCTACATATGTATTGGTGTTAAAGGTCTAAGCCGATGGATTATTAAGCTCAAAAATAAAATTAATGAAGATTGGTGATGCCAGTCGCACAAGTAGCACTAGAAGAATCCCGTGTTTATCTAACATGGGTTGTCTAACTTGACGCTATTTACTTAGACGTTCAATGTAGCAACCCCATGTTTTTCAGTCAACATTGACATCCACTATAACATCTTCAATGATAGAGAAACACGGGGTTGCTACATTGAACGTCTAAATAAACAACGTCAAGTTAGACAGCCCATATCTAGATAAACACGGCTTTCTATTAGTGATAGGAGCTAAAATGGGGGGAATGCTGGGGAGCGAGCGGTGAGCGAGAAGCGGGGATTGGTGAGCGGGGAGCTGAAATATTAGAAGGAAAACCAAAAAAGTGGGAAAAAATGGATAGAAAAGTGGATGAAAGTTGACGGAAGAATGGATGAAATTTCTGAGAAATTCTTGAAATTCAATGGAAGAAATGGAAGAAAGTTGTAGGAAAAAATGGATGAAAGGAATTAGAAGAATTAGATGAAAATTATGGATGAAAGTGGATGAAAAATATGGATGACATTGGACGAAAAGTACAGATGACAATGGATGAAAAATGTGGATGACGGTGGACGAACAATACGGATGACAATGGATGAAAGTGGATGAAAAATGTGGATGACCATGGATGAAAAGTATGGATGACAATGGATGAAAAATATGGATGACAATGGATGAACAATATGGATGACAATGCATGAAGAATATGGATGAAAAATATGGATGACAATGGACGAACAGTACGGATGACAATGGATGAAAAATATGGATGAAAGTGGATGACAAATGTGGATGAAAAATATGGATGACAATGGACGAAAAGTACAGATGACAATGGATGAAAAATATGGATGACAGTGGATGAACAATACGGATGACAATGCATTAAGAATATGGATGAAAGTGGATGAAAAATATGGATGACAATGGACAAACAATACTGATGACAATGGATGAAGAATATGGATGAAAGTGGATGAAAAATATGGATGACAATGGATGAAAAGTACGGTTGACAATTGATGAAAAATATAGATGAAAGTGGATGCAAAATATGGATGACAATGGACAGATGACAGTGGATGAATAATATGGATGGATTATAATTTAGCTGCCGCCAAGGTACGCTTCGCCATTAGAATTGTTGGACCTCTCATTGGCGGCTTCCCAGTTTGCAAGAAAGAGCATGACGCTACTTTTACTAAATCATGCTTGTGTGGCAATAAGGGTTGAATGTGGTTTAGGTGTAGGAGGATCATCCTATAAACTTCATCTACAAGAGACTAAGACAAGCGGTTTAGGGAAATTAAACTGCATCAACACAATGACAACATTGGATCATCCTACCAACTTCATCTACAAGAGACTAGGATAAGCGAACAAAATTAAACTGCATCAACACAGTGAGAACATCGGATCATCCTACCAACTTCACCTACAAGAGACTAGGACAAGCGAACAAAATTAAACTGCATCAACAAAGTCACAACATCGGATCATCCTACCAACTTCATCTACAAGACACTAGGACAAGCGAACAAAATTAAACTGCATCAATACAGTGAGAACATCGGATCATCCTACCATCTTCATCTACAAGAGACTAGGACAAGGGAATAAAATTAAATTGCATCAACACAGTGACAACGTCGGATCTCTTATGTAAGTGGATAAACATTGTGGGTGCAATCTTGGAATTTATGTCTCTGCAATTATCCTCCAGTACCTCTTACTATTTTCCTGAAGTCTTCTAAGATTGCCTTGCTTCATTGAGCGCTGCAACATCTCCATTCTTTGTTAGACTCTTGCGGCTGCTATTTCAAGGTCCAATTTTGGTTCAGCATTTAGAGCATCATGTTCCCCTAATTATCATTACATGCCAACTAGCTTACCATTTTCCTGACATTCATCGTACATCCCCTGCAGCAGACGACGCACTCATCCAAAAATACCCTAGAACTAATGAGTCGCTTGTCCAATCAACCACAATCTCACATGAGCGTGCTTTCGTGGTCGCGAGGGCAAGCAAGTCAGAAATTCAAGAGTGCTAGTCGAGGAGTATGTAGTCTGGCTGAAGAAAATGCACAATGAGTGTCAAAAAAATGTCAAGCATGTTGGATAATGATTGAAGTACAGATCACTAGTAATAATACTTCAGTAACATTGACACAGTGCACACTCCAAATGCGTAAGGCAACTCGAACTTCAAATGAGAACTGAAATCTTGAACTAAGCTATCAACTATATGCATTCGAACTACTAATGGGGAACGTCACGCGATACTGCTTCTACTACCTACGACACTGCCTATGCTATTTGATGTCTTCGAGTTGAGGTCCACAACAATAACCTTATCACAACTACACGCGTGCGGTTATGAGAGGGCGACACAAACCACCTCATCCACTTCAAATACCACAACACGGCAACGCATGGTACAAACAGATACTTTCGCCATTGAGCACCTTATCCAATTGGTAACATTGGATCATCCTACGAACTTCATCTACAAGAGACTAGGACAAGCGAACAAAATTAAATTGCATAAACACAGTGAAGACATCGGATCATCCTACCAACTTCATCTACAAATGACTAGGAAAAGCGAACAAAATTAAATTGCATCAACAACTCGAGTTGGGGTGGGCAGGCTGTCTCAAAGAGTTGGAAGCCTCTGGAGTTGGGGTGGACAGGGTATGGATGCTGGGCTGCCTACCCCTTGAGTTAGGGTGGGCAGGACTATCTTTAGGGGCTGGCAGCCCTTACAGAAGGAATGTGTAGGATAGTCTAAAAGGGCTGCCAGACCCGTAAGTTGGGCAGGGCATGGAGGCCAGGTTGCACATCCCTCGAGTTGGGGTGGACAGGGTGATCTCGAGGATCTGCCAGCCCTTAAAGTTTGGTTGGGCAGGGAGGCCGGGCTGTCCAACCCCTCCGCTTAGGTAGGGCAAGTCGGCAAGAAGATCGGGTTGCCCAACCCCTCCAATTGGGCAGTGCAGGAGGGCTGGTTTGCCCAGCCCTTGGAGTTGGGCTGGGCAGGTAGACTGGACTGCCCATCCCCGCCACTTAGGCTGGACAAGGTAGGGAGGCCGATTTGCCCAGCTTCATGAGTTGGACAGGGTAGTGCAGTGTAGGGAGGTCGGGCTGCCTAGCCCATCAAGTTAGGCTAGGAAAGGCAGGGAGGTTAGCCCGCCTAGCCCCTCCAGTTGGGTTGGGTTGGGTAGGGAAGCCCAGTTGTCCAGCCCCTTAGGTTCGACAGGGCAGGGAGGCGGGGCTGCCCAGCCCTTCGAGTTGGGCTGAGCAGGGCAAGGAGGCCGGGCTGCCCAGACCTTTGAGTTGGGCTAGGCAGGGAAGGGAGGCGGGGTTGTCCAGCCCCTCGAGTTGGGCTAGGCAAGGCAGGGAGGCCGCGTTGCCTAGCCCCTCGAGTTGGGCTGGGCAGGGCAGGGAGGCCGCGCTGCCCCGCCCCGCCAGTTAGGCGGAATAGAGTAGGACAGGGTAGGTAGACCGAACTGCCTAGCCCCAACTCAAGGGGCTGGGCAAAGCTAATTTAGGTGGTCGAGCTGCCCAGCCCCGCCAATTGGCCTGGGTAGGGTAGAGGAGAGCGAGGCAGGGTAGGTACACCGGGCTGCCGAACCCCGCCAGTTGGCCTGGGTAGGGTAGGGCAGGTAGAGCGGACTGCCTAGCCCCAACTACCGGGGAAGTGTAAGGTAGGCCGACCTACCTAGCCCTTCTAGTTGGGTTGGGTAGGGAGGCCGGGCTTTCCAGGCTTTTGAGTTGGGCAGGGCAGAATAGCCTAGCTGCCCAGCCGGCCCCTCAAGCTGGGTAAGGCACGGAGGCCAGGTGGCCTAAACCCTCAAACTAATTAGGGTAGGGAGGGTGGGCTGCGCATCCCCTCCAACAGGGCAGGGTAAGTTAGACTGGCTGGGTTAGAGTGGCTAGATTTCCTTGCACCTCGAATAGGGTAGGGCAGGCCATGGGAGCTGCCCTGACCCTCCAACAAGGCAGGTCAGGGAGTCCAGGCTGACCACCGCCTCCAGCAGGGTAGGGTGGGCAGAATAGCCAAACTTGGAGATCAGGGCAGGGTTGGGTGGCCGAGCCAGGCTTCCCAACCACTAAAGTTGGGCAGGGTGTTCGGGCTCTGAAGCCACCGGAGTTGGGCAAAGTGGGCTAGCTGCCCAACTCATCGGGCAAGGCAGGGAGGGCAACCTTTAGATGACCCTCAGCCTGAGCAAGACGGAAGGGCTGTCTAGCCCCTCTCGGTTGGTAATGAAGAGGGGCTGTCAATCCCGTTGAATTAGGCAGTGTGGGAGGAATACCACATCCATCTAGCGGGGGGCCCAATTCCATCACTTAGGCAGGAAAGGTAGTTTAGGCAAGGGCCCGATCTGGGGGGCGGGCGCATCCCTTGAACTACGTATGGTGGGGCGGTCTTGAAGGGGTGGGCAGGCGTATTTGGTCCACCCACCCGAAAAATGATCGCACTAGCAGGCTAGCCGTTATGTTGCGTTGGGCTACGTAGGTAACCTAAAGAATTGTAGAGTATCATTATTAAGAGACAAAGACAATGAGGGTTTAGAGTCATGTAGAAGAGGAGTGATTGTGGGTAAGCATGCATGACATGAAAATTTGGCTATAATAGTGCGTATAGGTCCTCAAATATAAATATAATAGAAAATAATAATCCTGAAAGTCAAATACATGCCTGTCATCTATCCATAGTCCTCGATATCAATACTTCACATACACAAGTCGAAAGTCGAACTATCCTCACTATCTGATGTCTGCGAGTCTGACTCCACGGCACAATCATCTATGAACTGAAGTACACGAGGATCTACTAAATAGGCCCTAGAAGTGGGTCTCGGGTTTAGGGTCACAAAATCCCTACAAACAGCCTCAGCATACACAGGTAGTTGAAATGGTTTAGGAGGGCTAGGAAAAAAAGCCGGATTGGCGAAGAAAGGAACAGTATGACAAGACTTCAAATCCTTGGCTTTCCTACACAGTCCAACAAAAAAGATATTAGAGTACAGAAGAGTTTGATTAATCACCGTGCACAAACAAGTAGATCAAAGCAAAACTTACTTACTGAATTGAGATGTCTTCTTCACCAGTTGCGCAGGTACGTCCTCCTCCTCGTCCAAGTCCACAATGTCCGCCTCTGGTAGTGGCAGTGGTGGGCGAACCACCGCACTTGTGCGCATGCCTGGAGCGATAAGGGCATTAAAGATAGCCTTGTCCTCCTCAAAAGCCAAAATATGACGACGCGTGGCACGACAAGCTTGAATAGTGGATCCTGCGATCATGGCCAACAAATATTAGAAAGCAACATCAAAATTTGAAGTTCATAACACAGTAGTGATGATATTGAAGTAAAAAATGAACCAACAGTACCTGTGGCCGCCATGCAGTCGACGAAGACATCTCCAGGTTCCGTCAGGGCCTCGACTAACATCTGCATGAACTGTCGGGCCTTCTCCCGAGGGCCTCGCCAAGGCACATCCCCATTCATGGTCAAGTCTTCTTTGAAGCAAAGGTTGGTGAGGATGTCGTCCTTCCCCACGGTGACACCAACTGCGTGATGAGATGGAACAAACTAGAATGGAAAATCCGCTGGAGTCTTTGGGCCACAGTCTTTGACCAACAGCAAGATGGAGAAGCGCTTAGTCTGTAGAAGAACGTAAGTTAGAATCTAGTACAGGAAGAAAAAAAATTGAAGTTGAACAAACAAAATGGCTAAGCTTTTTTACCGTTCTAGTTGGATCTACTGCTGATGTGAGATGGAGGTGGTTGTTGCCAAAGTAAGTATCGAGTATGCGAAACTTATATTCTTCAAGCAGCCCCTTCAGCTTACTTCGGTGTATTTTGGAAAGGCTAGGATATATGAACAACATCCCGCCTTTGTCATGCAGGTACTCTTGGGCTAGATCAAACACGGCTAGGAGCCAATCCTGATTCAACTCATTCCACTTGGGGATCGCTGCTGGCGGTGCGGAAACGGTAGGCACGTGGAGGCCTTCAGGCATGTCGACGATGATCAAGTCGACAGCATATTGCGTGCTTACTTTACCGTCAAAGAAGCGATCCTTGTCACTGGAATGTTGCCAAGGACATGCATTGAACAAAATATTAGAATGTTTATGAATTTCAGATACTCACAATCACGATGCGGACTACATGTAAGATCCAGAAGAAGTTTCATAATGACAAACTAAAACCAAAAAGCAAATCATAGGAAGACGAAGCAATGAAAAGGTACAGTGAACTTACCATGGCTAAGAAGGCCTCGAACTTCTCATGCTCCTTCACATGATCCATGAGACTACTCAAAGAGAAGTTCAAGATGCACTCGTCGACGTCTGGGACGGGGTTGATGTTCGGAGCAGTCGGTGTCAAACCGTGCACTAGCCTCTCCTGTGTGAGTGAGAAACCGGACGACGTATCCTTCACCTCTGCTGCACTCGTAGCTGCTTTAGGTAAGGGTGTTTTGGCCTTTCGCTTAATCCCCTTTTTGTTGACCTTCTCTTCCTCCTTCTCCGCCTTGGCCGCCATGCGCTTCTTCTTGGTGTCCTCTACCTTCTTCTTTGCCTCTTCCATTTTCACCTCCTTCTTCTTGTCAGACGCATCTCTCTTCGCGATTGCTTTAGCACAAGCTTCGAGATCTAGTCTTGCAAATTCATCGAACTCTGGCTCCTCGTCGGCTTTTTCCTTCAGTCTCTTGAACAGGGACTCCTCTTCAGGCGGAGTGGTCCCGAAGTTGCACTCGAGGTACCATGGACACGCCTGTAAATGAGGAGAGGGCCAAAGGCGCTGCATAGAAGACGAAAACATGCAGTCGTCCAACGATCTGTCCAACCATGTCATAAGGAACGGTGGTAAATCTGCCTTCAATATCGCCTTCTTGCTGTACAGTTCGAACTTCATGTACCTGAAATTGTCATTTTCAACAGATATTAAAACATATTTGAAAATTTTATTAGGAATACAAAGTCCAGGCAAGAGTAGCCCCCCTTGGACACTCTCTCGGTACCGAGGCATTCACATGGCCTTCAAACCTTAGGGATCATCACCGCCTCCGGGTCACGACATACAACCGCCAAAACTAATTGAACAAATACTTCTTCTGACTAGTTGAAGAGGTGAGTGCGGGAGAAGGCGTCTCGCTACCGAGTTACTTGCATGGATTGCATCCTCCTTAACAAATGAAATATCCAAATCCCAACTACAAATTTCAGCGACTAAATTTAAAACCCCTGAAATCATTAAAATAGTGCATGAAGTGACCCTGCCAAAACACGGTCTCGGTACCGAGACTCTGCTTATGGTGTCCTCAAGCTTGATACATGACAACTTCCTCGTTCTTCCCTAATATCTCAAAGTGGATCGAAGAACCATCATTTCTGGTAAATACAGCACATGGCACTGCCTCTCCTTACACACGGACAGTAATCCAGGATACACTTTTGGAACCTCCTAAAAACATACTCTCTTCAAAACTTACTAGTGCATCAGTTGTCGTTCCCTCGAGTACCTCTCGTAGATGCTAATACTATATTGCAATCCATGACGGTTGACAATGCGGAACACAAAGGCCAAAACTCAATCCACATGCTCAATTATTTGAAAAAGTTCTTCAATTGGTTGCATTAACTGTCCCATATGTAGTCTCTAATGATAATACTGACAATCACTACATAAGTATAATACCTATAGAGCAGTCGCTTCACTACAAGGACAGCTCCTCGAAATTCAATAAAAGTATCAGACTTCTTGAAGAAATCATTTCCCTTGAGCGGGCCAGTGTAGGCAATATCCCATAGTTTCATTCTCCATTCCTCCAAATACTCCGGCAACGTTTGCGGCTCCGCCTCTACATCCATATTGATTGGAATATTGTCGGCCCTCTGAATGGTCTCAAAGAGTGTGATAGCTTCCTCTTCCAGCTGCAATTTGCATGGTACACGGCTATGAGTCAAACAATATTCGCGACTATTTGGCAAACCCATAAGATTTTACGAAAACAGAAAATCAAAAAAATAGCCTGAAAACTGAAAATGCAAGAGAAGGTAAGATATCATTACCCCAGCATACCAAACAGCTTTGGCCAGAAACGTCAACAATTTCTCCTCGTTAATTGGACGGGCTGGCATTCTGCGAGCTTCCCTTATAGGAGGAGATGCATTCATCCACTTCAGCCATTTCACCTTGTGGGCAGAGGGCGCAATGGCGGATGATATCATCTGCAGCTTGTCAAGGGTTAACTCCGGCACCGTGAAAAGACTCCAATGCCTCTCGATCTGTATGATCACAAAGCTGTAGATTTAGTCAATTAACTCAATGATAAAGGGCCTAGCATAAGGCCAAAGGCATTTGGTTTTGGGCATTACCTCTTGGACAAACTCCGGACCCAAGTGTGGAGTCGCCACAGAGGTGATCTTTGACATCTTCTGTCGAAATGAGGCTATGGATTCTTTGATAGATTTCCTCATTGCAGCAGCAACACCATCCGGGGTCATGTCGTCTTCTGGAGTATCCTCGTGGTACTGTCGTACAGCAAGGTCCGCCAATGCTAAAATCTCTTGCTGGTATGCACCAGACAACGAATTAGAATTGAAACTATTATTGATTGAAGAATAGATCAATGCAATTAACAGAAATTTGAAATAGAATTGAACATCATACCTTGAAGATGAACGTTGTGAAAACTTCAAGGGGCATTGAGTACCATGTTTTGTGGGCAGTATTCTTGCATGTCTTAATCTCATCGGGGCTCAAAAGCTCGTGAAACTTTTCCAGATCCATAATACCATACTTCTGCACTCGGTACAAGGTGTGCACTAGGTTGGTCTTCACATGTGAATTTTCAGTTTGCTTGCAAAACATGATGGTGAAAATGTAGTCAGATTTGAAATATACTTTCATTGTAGCCTAGATTGTATAAGTAAATGAATAGGATCACCCTTTATATTGCAATAGGAACTTACTGGTTAATGTCGTGCATAGCTTGCATGGCTGTGCTAATACGACACCTCGTGTCTAGAACAATAGAGACTACAGCATAGTGCCAATCGATGCCGGCAGAGTGCTTGCGCTTGATGTGATTCATCCAGGCTATCCTTCGATGATTGCTGTCGCAGACATAGAATTTGTGGTCGACTAGATGCTTCAGTGCCGTCTGGGCACTGAGCTGCGCATTGAACTTGTCATTGACTTGGTTCCATAGCGGCCCCCACTCCCTTTTCTCAGCCTCAGAAAACATGCCGGTTTGCCCTTCCCCGTTAGCAATGGAAACATAGAAGACCCTGGCTCCCTCCTCGTACCCCCATACAAAATTGTTCTCAAGCTGCACATGGTCACAGTCTAATGTAGGCCGAACCATTGGCATGGGTATCATTCGATACAAAGGGATACGCATCCTCGAAAGATCTGACGCTGTCAACTTCAAGCTCGCAATGACAGAGACAACATCCATTTTCTGTGACTTCCTGATATCGTCCTCAAGTAAATCGCCACCCAACCCCGGAATGTGATCTACTTCCATGTCGTTGATGGAAGGGAACTCAAGGGGCTGTGTTGGAACCTGCATTGTAGGAACATCTGCCTTTGACAGAGAACTTACTTCTATCTCCGTCTACGTCTGAACCATACCGAATTGAAAGACATTAGAGCGCATAAAAGTATTCCAATGATATGGATGTACAGCATTAGAAAAGAATATGAGGTGAATAGGAGAAAACAATATAGAAACGGTCACTCGCATATAGTAGTGATGATACTCCAATCACAAAGGTGTTTGTAATGCCTGTCTGATCGACCTCAAACATCATATGTGCACTTCTGGCTAAGAGACATATATTGACTGCAACATAAGATCAAAACGTCATCATCCGATTCAAAACTGGATGTGACCTCTACCTCGACACGGTTACAAGTACAGTACTCTATACTACGAGGAGGTACTGAATTTATCTCCTCGTGTAAGTTTTTTCCCACTGAGGTGCATGAAGAGTTCCCTGGACAAAATACTCCTCTATGTGGAAAACAATCTACAGCCGACTTAGGATCTTCCAGTAATCCTTGGCGGCTTACCAAAGGCAATGAGGCTGATTTACCCCCGGCCAAATCGCCTTGAACCTCGTCTGAACCGGCGACCTCATGAGCAAGAACCACAACAGAATCCTGCAA
The DNA here is from genome assembly GCA_951799445.1 of Pseudisothecium myosuroides. Lineage (NCBI taxonomy): Eukaryota > Viridiplantae > Streptophyta > Bryopsida > Hypnales > Lembophyllaceae > Pseudisothecium > Pseudisothecium myosuroides. The sequence continues at coordinate 18,625,925 of OX637287.1, read as the reverse complement.
CACTTGAACCCATAGAATAGATAGTCCTATTAGTTTCAAATTAAATCACAATAGGAGAACCCATGAAGACGGGTCTGGCTAGCACACGAGTTTTCAAACAATGAATTTGGAGTTCACAGATTGAAAATAATTGTTTTCCGAATATGTCACAAGAGACCAGTTTTTAGAAGTGACCCTGACCCTTTCCCTCTCCAGGACGGTCTCGGTACCGAGACCCTTCTGGAGAGGCTCTAGGCCTTGCACAGATCTCCGTTCCTAATGAAACGTAGTGGCCAATTCGTCGAATGATACATCAAAAAGGATAGAAATCCCAAAATTGTGATCTTGAAAGATTAATACAGCCTAGATAGGTGGATGGCTAAAAACTACATAATAAACCAAAGTAGACAGATTCTTCAGAAGTTGACAAACGATAAAAGAAACAAGGGATCAAATAAATCTCAGATGCCATTCACTCTTGAGAAATTGGCAAGATCATGCCCTTCCCCTCGACGGTCTCGGTACCGAGGCTGTCCGCAAGAGAGTCTTGTCCATGCAATGAAGACCCTAAACCAAACCTCAATTGAACGGGACTACTGGTTAGAGAAGATTGTCTTGATGTTATTGAAAGGCTTAGTTTTGAACAAGGTCAAGAATTGGCAACTAACAATCTAGACTATACAACGACCTGCACTATGTCAAATTCAGATCAAGGAATTGGATGTAAGTGAAGTGGCCAATTCCAGCCCCCTTCCTTGGACAATCTCGGCGCCGAAACTGTCCTAGTGAGGGGCGCGGCCATGATGTTCTCCTGAATATCCCTTTAGGAAGGCGGCTTGTTACTTCAGAAAAAATGATAGTTTTTCGAGATCATATGCAAGCTCAGGCTCTATATGAACCCAGAATTTACACTATTGACAATATATACCGCCAAATTGATCCTGCTCAACGGATATTAATCTTTCAAGCTTAAGTCGAATTGCAAGATTAATAGAGAACCTTGACAACGGCAATGTCATCCAAGGAAAATTAAAACAAAATTGGGAACCAAATGTGAGCCAGGATGCGAGGAGAATTTGACGGTGACCAATCCCAGTCCCCTCCCATGGATGGTCTCGGCGCCGAGACTGTCCAGGAGAGGGATGCGGCCTTGACATTTTAACATAGAATTCCTTGACGGAGATGTTTGACACTACAAATGAGATCATCATACATCAGGCTCATATGCACGCTCGGTGTCTATCAAGGCCAATAATTCACACCATTGACCTTAACACCGCTAGACTCACCTAGATTTATAAATTTGAATCTATCAACTTCATGTCGAATTGCATCATTTTCAAGAAAACTTCAAGGTCTCTTGCAATTTACGGGTTATCCTAAAAAATGGGGAGATGAATGTATGGACGGGTCCCAAGAGTATCTGAAGGGTTTCCAGAACTAGTCCCCTGCCTTGGATGGTCTCAGTGCCAAGACTGTCCAAGAGAGGGTCACGGCTATGTACAAAATTCATTCTCAGCCAAGGAATGTACCAATATTTCGTAAAGACCATCATAATGTCCAATTTGGCCATGATTACATGAGGAAGTACCTAAACTAAAGGTTGACCCTGCCAAAACACACATATGTAGAATTATTTGAAGTCCGGTCTCCCGTGGATCCAATGGAATTTCTGATTATATCCCATGACCCGGCACCCTCCACGGGACAGTCTCGGCGCCGAGACTCTTCGAGAGAGGGGCTCGATAATGGTCACAATTGAGTTGGCATAATCAAAATTGACCAATACTATGTAATCGACCATGAAATATTCCAATGATGGAATCTCCGACTCATGCCAAGAAGTAGTCGATCAAAATGACGAAGTGTGCATTGGCTCAAGGGTCCATGAACCGCGTCGGAAAATGTAAATGAATGGAACTCGATGCTTCATGGTAGCCAGCCAGTTTCTACAAGTTGCCATGACTAGACCCCTCCCATAGACAGTCTCAGTGCCGAGACTCTCCAAGGGAGGGGTTTGGTCATACACAAAATTCGCCTTGAACCGCATCCCTTAGATAAATTGAAATATGAAAACATCATGTCACATGGCAATCTAAATGTGCGCAACCGAATTTGGAATTTACAACGGCATTTGGTATATTCAAATCTTCAAAGAGTTCCGAAAACATGAATTTTTAAAACAGCTTTTAATCACGGAATTTATGAAATTTTTTCCACAAACCTGATTGCTCCACCATCCTGTTCTTGTGATAGCACGAACGGACCCTAAAACAAAAGGTGAGAACAAATTCCTAATCACAATCTTGAGTGATGTTTCAACCGTTGAGGTATTCTATGGAGGTTCGAGAAATCCTTAAAAACCTGAGAAACTAGCCAAACTGAAACTAGCCAGAGTAACAATTCATCAAAAATATCAGAAGAAGCCACACTCCAGAAAGAGTCTCGGAGATGAGACTTCTAGGGAACGGCTCCCAACCGTGGTCACTTTGTAGAAACTAGCAAGAGAGATATTCCCGAATGATTCTCGAATGGAGTTCCCCACTGTTATTCCCGAATGAGAAATTTTCTGAATGGTTTCCGCATGACAAGATTCCTGAATGTTTCTCGACTGAGAAGTAACTCAACGAGTTCCCAAATATTTTTGACTAATCATTTCAGAGCTTGGCACCCTCAGAGTAGAGTCTCGGGAACGAGACTGTCGGAGAACTGGTCTCAATCCTGGTCCCTCGAATGCCGTGCTGCCCCCTTGGTCACTCGAAAGTCATCCAGTCACCTCGAAATCATCCAGTCACCTCGAAACTTGAACCAGACTAGCTTCATGTTTATGTGGACTGTCGTATCAGGCAATCTAGACGTAAGTATCCTTAACACCAAAATGATGGTAAGATAACACGAAATATCGTCCCAGGAGATTCTAGTATGTTTCAGCAAGCTAAGGAGTATCTGGGTCGTAATCAAAACAACAAAACCCCAAGCAATATTCCTCTCTTTTCCAATTTCTTACATAAATGACTTCCGGATCCCAATCCGGATCTATCTCTTTCCGGTTTCCGGTTTGATCCGGATTCCGGGTCTTACTCCTCGACTCCAACTGGTTTTCTATCCCCCTGTTGTACCCTCAGGGTGTCCACATTTGATCTTTAGAGGGATAGGAACGTACCACTCATAGATATCTATTTCCCTACGCAAAGCTTCACACAAAACAATCCTAACCGAGTTTTTATTGTAAAGTAGAGAAAGTAACGATCCTCACAATTCCCCGGGTAGCTTGCCCGGAAAACAGGTCACTCAGAATTGCATCCTTCCCCTTCACTACAACGATAGATCAAGACAATCGGAACTAGAAGAGATTTGTGCATCTACCTACCAGACTGATCCTATGGTTGGCAGACCTTCCGGTGAGTGGGGGATTTTTCCACTGGCGGTCGCTTATCTTCGCTCGGAACCCTCCCTGGATTTCGAACTCGCATCCGTACCACTCTTAGAACCGGATCACCGTTACGGCAATTTAAAGGTACCACGCTCAAGTCCTTACTCACAAGTCTAGTAAAGTTTCCTCACAAACTTATTCACTCAAATCAGGTCCAACTAGTTCTCAACCCGGATCCACCCTCATCCACCCTCTCTCACACTTTCACCACTCACAAGCGACTCAAGAAAACGTACACATAGCCAGAAATCCAAGTGTCCACTTAGTGGCTCAGATTAGAGAAAAGAAAGTATGAACATAAACTAATTCACACAAAATGGACAAGGCTGGAACGAAAGGGCAACAAGCTGCCCTTCACTTAAAACCCAAACAAAAAGCCAAAAAAAGAACACCTGGAAATCCAGGTGACCAATCAGTAACCAACCGTAATATCCGGAAAGTTCAAAGTCAACTACTCCTAAGAATCCGGAACCGGGCCCCACGCACGGAAAATCCGCTCCAGATTAAAAATCCTAAAACTGCAAACATACTAATTACTTTCCCCGCTTTGATTTCTTTGCGCTGCTACTTGGCCCTGCAGGTGGTTTCCTGCTCCCTTTCGGTGGAGTGGACTTCGTTGCAGCCCGGGTCGGGATCTTCCGCTGGACCGGCGGCGGGTCGTCATCCGATTCCGTCTCATCACCGGAAGTGAATTCCCCCTTCTCTGACTCTTGGATCATCTCCACTCTGGTCTCTTTCTCTGGCGAATCGTCCAGCTGAATCGGAGTTGTATTCCTCTTGGGCGATGCCTTCTGCATGTGAGTAAAGTCGACCGGACTGGTCCGAGACGGATTTGCCAAGGCCCCCATCCGTTGGATTAAATCGCTCCGGACTGATGTTCCGGGTGCCAGAACGGAACTCCCTTCGCCTACCGGAATCGACTGGACACTCCTCGTCTGGCCGAACTTCGTGGTCTTCATCTGGGTCCGTACCTGACCTGGAGTAGGTCTTGGGGATGCCGGTAAATTCATCCCTGACCTCGGCTTCTGGGGCGTTTTCAACAAATCGACGTTGGGCAGCTCCGGAAAATGGGTGAAGTCCAAGGGCTTGTTCCGGTTGAGGTGCCCCAACAGTTGCGCCATCTCTTTCAGAATACCTTCCACCCGGGCCTGGTAGTCCACCAAGATTGTTACTACTTTGGACCCGGATAAGTGGCCTATGCCACTCAGCTGATTGGTGAAGATCCGGGATTTGACCACAGCTTCCGCGGGCTGCTCCACCAACGCAGTCAGATTGTGGACGAGTTGGAGAGCTTCCGCTTCTTTCTGCCGTGCAATTGCGGCATCCGTATCCGCCCAGTTCACCTGTCCTAACAGGTCATCCCTTTCCTTCTCCAAACTCTTGATCCGCTCGTCTTTCTCACGAACCAGATCCGCGCTGGGTAGTTTCCGGATCTGAGTTATGATATCTTCCGGCTCCACCTTCAACTCTGCAGCAATCCCCAGGATCATGTCCGACATGCCAAAATGCATGTGTTTGGCCTCCTCCATCCACTGCGTTCTGACGTCGAAGAAGTCCGACTGCGGTTCCGGTTCCGGGGGTTGACTCGGCTCACCCTTTTCCGGGGTTAGCTGTTCCACCCTCGAGTTCGGATTGGTCGACTTCCTTCTCTTCTCCCGCTTGTCGACCAGGTCCTGCTGCTGCGGTTCTTCTTCCTCTTCATCGTCTTCTTCTTCTTCCTCCTCCTCTCCCTCGATCGGGGTATCCGGTGGAATCTCGTGCGTGAGACCGTACTTCACGATTTCCAATCCGGTGTTGTAAAGCACCATCTCTTCACTCGTCAACACCTCCTGATGGTGATACAGGTGAAACAGGTACGGACTGAGAAGACTCGGCTTCCCCTTCCCTACGTGCGACACGAGCTTCTTTACTATCCCGGCTAGAACTTTCCCCCAGTGAACTACCTTATCTTCTAAAGATCCAAAGATAGTGTTAGCCACCGTAATCGTAACTCGGGTGGGCTTTTCCGGATACATGATCGGAATCAAAAACTCCAACACCCGTTTCTGCCTAGCGTCCTTACAGTCACTCACGGGGTATCCGTCCTTAGTGGTAACCGGATTACGGAACTTCCCAATCGCATACGTCTCTACCCGAGAACCTAATCTGGATCCATCCTTCCCAAACCCGTATACGTCAGCCCATACATCCGCCGTCCATGCTCCGGGTTGGCCTCTCACAGTCAACTCGAACTGATTCGGGACCCCTGAGATCAGCTGCTCCAGCATCTCTGCGTTCTTAACATTCCACGGTCGGTGGATCAAACCTACACCCCCCATCCGGGTCAGATCTGTCTCTAACTCCTTCCGGTGCGTTGGGTCGGCGGGAATCGCTGGTCTAACTATCCGAGCTGTGACAGAGGGTCGACGCGCTACAGGTTTGCTGGACTCCGCCATACCGACACCGACAACTAAATCCGGTGCAATCGGCACCGACCTCACCCGTCTCTCCCTGTCGCGATCTCTAACTCACCACTCTTTCTCTCAGCTAAGTGCGCAAGACAATCAGCAAAGTGAAGAATGAGGAAGATTAGGTCGGGCAAGGGTTTAAATACTAGTCAAGCTGCCGACCGTTCCCCTCGGCGAACGGAAAGAGGTCCGTTCCCGTAACGGTTCCCTAGCAGCGTAGGTCGGATACCTATTCCGTAGCTCGTTCCGATCCGTCCTACCTCGGATTTTGAGATCCGTTTACAGGATCAGGATCTCAGATTCTTACTATCCGGAACTTCTCTTTATCCGGATCTAATTTCCTTCTTCCTACCAAAATTTTGAAATTTTTGACTAACTCCTAACCTATTTCTATGATATCTTCCTTTATTCTAAGTTTCCGTGCCCCCACATGGACTGTTGTGGACGCTAGATTACCCACCCTTGGTAATAAAGCGAACACCGACCAGGTTCTATGCCTTTATCCACAATTTTTAATATATGGGGGTGATGTGAGCGTGGTCCACTGTGCCCTCCAAGCAATGGATCTTTTTTGCTAGCGTTTCCTAAGTGTCGTGGATGGCAGCGAATAATTAGAATGCATGTAGTAACTCACAAGGTAACTGCAATGCTAAGGGGTAATGGAAAATTCTAACTCCCTAACTATCTATCCTATGTCGAGAGTGGACTGGATAGTTGGCGTCATTTCTAACATCCCTAACTACGTAAAAAGGGGAACACTTATGTTCCTTCCATGAACCTCTAAGACTATCTTGGGTTTTTGAACTCCACCTAGAAGTTCTACTTTTAAAAGCTATCCCTAAAGTTTCAACTCTTACTTTAACTTTTAACTTCTAAGTATACTCTAGGTTTTTAGCTTCCCACACTAATTAGAGAATTTAACTTCAAAATTTAATGCTACCGTTTGACTTTGTTTTGACTTTTGACTCCAAGTTTTTACTCCTAGACTAACTCTAAAATTTACCTTCTAAAGTTAACTCTATGTTTTTGACTTTAAATTCTAAATTTTTACTTCTAAATTTAGTCCCAAATTTTAACCTCTAGGTTTGACCCTACGTTTTCACTTTGACTCTAGATTTTTCTACTTCCAACTAACTCTAAGATTTATCTTCTAAATCTAACTATAACTTTTCACTTTTCACTTTAACTTTTTACTCTAATTTTTTACTTCCCAATTGACTCTAAAGTTTAACCTTTAAATTTAATCTTAACTTTTGACTCTAGGCTTTTGACTTATTACTTCCCAATTTAATCCTATCGTTTTAATCCTAGATTAACTCTAAATGTTACTTCAAGTTTTACTTCTAAATTTTACTCTAGCTTTTGACCTCTAACATTCACTCTAATTTCAAATTTCTAACTTCAAGATCTAACTTCTATTTCTACTCGTGATTTCTACCTCCTAATTTTAGTCTAAAGTTTTTTACTTTTAATTTCTACTTCTTATTCGGATTTTTTACTCCTAATTAACCCTAACTTCCTCTTCTAAACTACCCTACGGTTTCATTGGGAATTTTAACCCCCTAAGTTACACTTCCAAATTAATTCTACTTTTTAACTTCCCAAGTTAACTCTAGATTTTGACCTTAGAATTTTAACTTTAAGCAATAAAAATGTAAATTGGTTCTAATTCTAACCGCTAATTAATCCCTAATTTTAATCCTAAATTCTTGTTCTAATTTAAACCCCTAAGTTCCGTCCATGATTCTTTGTGGATGAATTTTACTCAAAATTCCTCCGTCCTACCCCCTACCGCTTAACTTAGCCTAACGCGGTCGATTTAAAGCCAAATCCTAAGTGTAATATGTTTTTGGAAACCTCTATTCCTAATCTATAACTTTTTGAATCTAAACTTCTAATTTGCACTAATCTCGGATGCTAATCACGCTCTGAGGGCTGATTAGGAAAATAAATGCTAATTAGGGAGAAACATCAAAGATTAAATCAAAAACTCACCTCTTCACTACCGGTTTCGGAAATAACCTCGTCCACGTCCACGTGTACATCCTCATGCTCCATGGTAGTCTTTGATTTTTGTTTTGAATTTTTTCCAAGCTCACCACTTATTTAGAAAATATTACAATTTTTGATGATCTAAACTCCCTCTTTCCCTTCCTCCTTTCTTTTCTTTCTTCCTCCTTCTTCTACACTAGCACTATTCCACCTAAGCTTTTATGAGTCTTACACTATGATCTCAAACTTCAAGGAGGTTTTAAGATGCCAACTATCCTCTTACACAATTTTGCGTTTGTGTCATCCTAATCTTCCTCTCAACGGTCACCACAAATTTCCAAGATTTCTTCCTAAAGCCTACCTATCCTAAACCTAGGTCACTATTTATCGTCTCTCACCTTCCTTCGTCTACTTCTTCTCCTCCTCTCCTAATCTCCTTCCATTGTGTGTAGGTGTGAGTGGTGAGAGAAAACAATTTTGTGTGCAGGTACGCTGGTGCTCCGCTCTTTTTTCCCTTCTCCCTTTTTGGTTTAGACCCTAATCCTACTCCTCCCCTAGCTAGTAATAGGTTAGTCCAACATCTTTGTTGTGTTTTAGTTTTGATTTTTGTTTTAGTTTGAGAGAACCCAAAAATCAAAAACCAAAAGACCAAAAATTGAGTTCAAAAAAGGGGGAGCCCGATCTGGACCGGGTGCTGGACCACCGAGCCTGCCTGCCTGCCTCCCGGCTGGCTGGCTGGGGGGCTGGTTAACAAAAAAAAATAATTTAATTAACTAATTTTTTTTTATATATATTTTTTTTATCTCCGCTGGCTTCTGATGTTGCTGCTGTATGCTGGTCCTGATGTGGCCGGCTGTATGCTGGTCCTGATGTTGCTGGGCTGTATGCTGGTTCTGATGTTGGCTGGGCTGTATGCTGGTTCAAGAAAAAAACAAGATTTCCGGCTAAGGCTAAAAAAGATTGGATTTTTGGCTAAGGCTATTTTAAGACTGAATTTTTGCTAAGGCTGTTTTAAAACTGGATTTTTGCTAAGGCGATTTTAAGACTGGTTCTTTGCTAAAGCTATTTTAATACTGAATTGTTGGCTAAGGCTAGGGGGAAATAAAACCTCGGGGGTACTAAACTTACTAAGACCTTGGAAACAACTAAACTAAATAAAACTTTGGAAGACACTACACTAGACAAATGCAAAAGAACCTACATACTTTGGAAGCTAAACTCTAGAGGTTTCCACAAAGGTCTTGGAAACTAGACTTTGGAACTAAACACGGGGTAGGTGCAAAGCTTCGCCGTTAAATTGATTTTAACTCCAACTTTGGGACTTCTTGACACTCCGAGGGTTCAAAGCTCCGCCGTCTACACTTTTAACACATGCTTTAGGACTTCAACCTTGTCACTAGTTCAAAGCTTTGCCGTTTCCAAGGGGGGTCCACACAAGGAGAGAGACTTTAGAAGAGGGAAAACTAAACCTTTAAAGAAAACACACACAGGGTCAAAGCTTTGCCGTCCCGGAGGGGGGTCCACTCAACAAAGAGAAGATTAGAAGAGGGTTTGGGATAACTTTAGAAAACATGCACAAAGGAGGTTCAAAACTTCGCCGTCCTAGAGGGGGGTCCACTCAACAAGGAAAATATTAGAAGAGGGTGTAACAAAACACAAAGATAAACACACAAATTAGACCACGTGGCAACACAAAGCTCACACGCTAAAGGCCCCCCAAAGCGGCATCGCCAAGGTACGGTGGGGGGTGACTTTAGGATTAGTGCAAAATATAAAAAAAACTCTTAAACTTCACAAGTTAGACCACAACACGTACAAGAGGGAGAGAGAAGCTCTCCACTTACAACAAGGTACCAAAAACTTCACAAAAGAGTACACAAAGCAAGGTAGAAGGACCCCCAAGGACCTTCAAAGCTTGAAAATAAGCAACAATGGAGCCAAAAGTGCTCCGAAAACACCGTAGAGGTTTTTGGCTTCAAACGCCAAAATATTCAAAAATAACTTGGACCCACAGATCCAAAACAAGAATTGGGGGTGTTCTAAAGAGAGAAATGGGGCCCTCATATAGGTTTCCAAGGGCTCACCCCTCCCTCTAGAGTTCTAAGGTAACCTTATCAACAAGGATTTTCATCCTCATCCTCAAAGATTTTCATCCTACATCCTAAAAATCTACTTCTACCATCTATGCTGGACCAACATCCTAACTTTTGAAGATTAGCTCCAATCGCCGAACGGGTTGCGCCATTCGATCCAGATCGCCGTGTTTAGTCCTAAAATCCTCTACCCCCCGTATCGAGGCCAAAAACCCGTCGTAGGCTAATTTAGTTTAAAAAACAAATCGTGGTAAAATCCTAGATCTTGGGGGTCTCCTATTTTGAGAAATGTGAATAGCCTAGGGTCTCCGGTAGGTGCAAGAGAGTCGGGAAGGACTTTTGGTTGACTTTGTTTCGCCATCGTATGGGCCCGGGATGCCGGTCAACGCGGCGGGGACCCCGCCACGTGGTTAATTCCCGAGGAATCTCGCCGGTTCGGGTACTTGCCGCTATCGGAATGTCGTGAAACTTCACGGAGCGCATTATTAACATAAAACAAGCTAGTCTAATTTTTAGTGAGATTTTATTGTAACCTGGATAATTTCCATGAAATTCCCGTTGGAGGTTAGGAGGGTTGACCACCCGGAAAAGGTTCTTCTGTAAGTCGGAAGATGCCGGGATTTTTCACGTGACCTCTCAGGGAGTCGCATGAAAGACGTGCGGGTGTATTTCCGTACCTGGCACGATTGGTCAATGGAGTTTAAAACTGGCCATCTCCTCGAATTAGCGATGGTGCGGGAATCTTTTGCAGGTAGAAGAATCTTGGCGAACCGATTTCGCCGTTGGACTCCTGGCATGGGATTCACCCTGAAACACCATCCTTGGGCTGTAGATTCTTCCACGGGCCCGGTCTTGCGTGAGTGGCTCCTGCATGCTAACAATCAAGATTTTGGGAATTCGTCGATCTAATGGGGAATTCTAAATCTAACTCTAGGACCCGACCTAGTGGCCTCGCTGTGGATCCCTCGGACCGGCCTAGCCCTGAATTGCCACATTCATGGTGGGATTTAGCTCTTTTGGGGCTGTGTGATTCAAATCCTCCAAATCTAACCTTTTTGTTATTTCTATACTATTTTTAGGCAAGGTTTGGGGGATTCTAAGTAAAAACACAAATCTAGACCAAATACTATAATGGGTATGACACAACCCTATTTCGGTTCTACACTCTTTTTATGGGTTTTTGTATACTTTTATCAACTTTAAATTGCAAATTTCCAAAAAAATAATTCTACGAGTTCCAAGCGACAAATTGGGAGCTCACAACTGTACAAGCCAGACTGAAACTACGAAGACAATTATCGGCCCTTTGAGGACTGAGAAGTTTCTGGACCAATGTTTCTGATCAGAAATTTAAGAGTCTCGCATCCTCGAAGTAGAGACTCGGAGACGAGACTGTCGAAGAACTGATCCCAGGGCTGGTCACTCGAAAGCCACCCAACGCTGGTCGTTCGAAAGCGATGCTTACGGACTACTCAGAAGAGAAATAACTCGCCCAGTTTCCCGAAAGACAAGTATCTTGCCCAGTTTCCCCAATGTCCTTGATTGAAAATTTCAGAACCAGGCACCGTCGAAGTAGAGTCTTGGAGACGAGACTGTCAATGATCAGTTCGGAACCCTGGTTACTCAAACGCCACCCAGCAACCTTGGTCACTCAAAAGTCACCCAGTCACCTAAAAATTTGAAGATTCGCAATTGTGAAGATTCCCGATAGTTTATCGAATGAGAAGAATGCTTCCGATCAAAAAATTCCCGAGTGAAGGTTCCCGAATGTCTCTGATCAACACGTTTGCAGACTAGCACCGTCGAAGTAGAGTCTCAGAGACAGACTGGTCACTCGAAAGCCAGCCAGCAAGCGATGCTTTCGGGCTACTGATTTTGATCTAGTGAAAATTCTGATGCTTATGGACTACTGAAAATTCATATCTCGGAGTTTGATCGGAGTTTGACCTCGGAGTTTAATCGGAGGAGGAGATCAGGTTTTTGAGCGGTGCAGTTTACGAGCTGCCTCTTACGGACAACGAGTCTACATTGAAGAGCTGCCTCACTGAAGCTGCCTCTCTTGAATTTTGGACAAATGACCTCTTTCGAAAATGCGCAAGACTCTAGAACTTACTACTTCCATCGATCTGCAAACCAAAGCACACTGATGCCATTTACAACCTAATAAGTAGAATAAAACCGAGTAAAGATTCATACCTCTTCACTTGCATGAGGAACCTCATTTGGATTTGCATCCTCAAGAGCTCCAGCTGCCAGTAAGCGCCTCGACCGTAGCTTCATCTCCATGTTCAGCTGCTTCCTGATCTTGACACTCAGTTTCAAAAGAGAAGTGAGTATGGCGGTGAGCATAAAATGCAGTTGATCTTAACAAGAATGAGAAAGATCATGAATCCAATTTAATTAAACATTGAAAGAACTACAACTATAAGTCCAGGTGCAAGAGGCGTACGTCGCGCAAGATTGGAGGCGAAAGTGTCTCCTTCGAGGTCGCCGCCGTGATGAACTGGTTTTGTTTTAGGGTCCGTCAACTAAGGAACTTGGATTGCTGGCGTGGCGGCTACTTCTGCAAGTTAGGTTAAGAATCGGGGCTTGATGACCTCTTCGAGAATTCTGGTGGGCCATGGATTTTGTATCCACGCTTTCACGTTTCAAAATTTTGGTCGCCTTGCTCAGTCGTGGAGGATTAGTGAACGAACCCTTTTTTATTTAATTCACGTCAGAGAACCTGTTGACTGAGAACCTAGTCGGGCTCGACATGTTGTTAATGCTTTTTTACTAAGGCAGGAGGACCAGAAAGGGATCATCTAAGCGATAAAACTGAATTTTGGGGAGGTAAAACATCTTGAAATATTTTTCAATAAATTTTCCTTCAAAGACAAGTGGAATTGAAATCTAATCCAAGTTGTTTCATATTTTCTGGACCTTTGTGGATTTAGTTACAAATTTTTGAAGTTGGAAAAATGTGGTCATTTGTGGTCAACAAAATGGACCACCTTATGAAACCTGACAAGTGTTACATTGATGAAAGGAAAATGCACCTGTGAGTCATGTTCCATTTTAATGCCCACTTTGTTTTACACTTTCTTTTAATTTATGAATGCTATAATACAATGTACAATTGAAAGTAATATCTTCTGATATTTCGTGTCTCAAATAAGGTAGGCTGCTCTAAAAGGGACCTGGCTCTAAAAGCGACCTCTAACACAGAGTTACATTTTGTTTTTTTCTATGTACCAACAGAGTACATTCCAGGAGGGGGTCGCTTTTAGTGACCACTGGGTTTCAACTTCAAAAATTCATAACTAATTCCACGAAGGTTCAAAAAATATGAAACGACTTGGGTTAGATTCCAGTTCTTATTTTCTTCCTACGAAAATTTACTGAAAATTGTTTTAAGGAGTTTAGCTTCCTCCCAAATGCAATCAGCTCTTAAAGGGTCGCTTCAGGAGCACACTACAATACTTCGTGAAGTAACTTGTTTGAAATTGGGCAAGTGGGCAACCGAATTTTACTATTTCCTTTAAATAGAATGGCACAATAATAATTCGGAATTAATTTATCCTAATAGCATTGAATTTGTTTACATTTGTTGTGGTATTTCAATTTCTAAACCACTTCACTAGACGACATGCTCTAATTAGGTGGCCCCATACTAAGATCTTCACAGTTAATACTAAGTTATTATTGTTGGTCATTGTAGGATAATGCTGTATTACATAACTAGATATTGGTGTAATTTGGATTCACAAACATTCATCGGTACACATGGAAGTTTCTGTAGATGTATTTGTTGACTTCAATGGACAGTTAGGTAACTCTCTTTAAGGTAATGCACCCTTATTGTGAACCGTTTTGGACCTAAGGAGCCCCAAGCAACCTCTTTAATTCTTTTGGGATCAAATTTCCATGTGAAAAGTTTATGATTTAATTTAAAATATTATTCAGACACAAATAACCATGCATATCTGCTATTTGATTTGATTTTTTTAATGTTTTTATCTTTGAGAAATCATAGTAATTACAAGAACCTCACTTTACCATGAAATTTTTATAGAAAATATAGGAAATTATAATTAACATTATGGTGGAGTTGGCAGTCTCTCTGTACCGAGACACAAATAAATTGGATAGACAAACATGCTCTAGAGTGCATTTTGAAACTCTAGAAATCCAAACTTTAAATTGCCATAGACAAATCTATATTTCTCCAAATTTGAGATCAACTGGCTCATTGCAAGCGGAATTCCCTTGCCCTTACATCTCGTTCACCCCTCATAGGAAACTAAGGCCAGGAAAGTGTTCCAATTCTTGAAATTCAGTTTAAGAAGACCAAAATTGGCATGCTTAGCCTAGATATTAACCCCTAAACATCTGGATTAATCTCCAAATTGACGATTTGAGAAAAACCATTATAAACTACAATTTGGAAGAATATTTTGGAATTGGTATACAAATGAGAGCTGTAGATTTTGATTTTTAAATTCTATGCGTACGGTTAGATCTACTAATGCTATCACCAATCTTTTTCTATAAATTTTAAAAAGGAAAGTTCAGAATTCCTTCTAAATTCAGTTACAAGTAAAATATTATCATTTTTTGAGTAAAACTTGTTGGAATGGATTTGAAATAAGGTTCTCTTCATATGGTGATTTTTTGTGACCTTTAAATCTTTGACCTCAATTTTGTACATCTAGTTTTGAACTAAAGTCAATGCAAATTGACCACTTGACATACTTCCACATTTGTAATTTTAGAAATGTATATATTCTAGTAATACCAAATCCAACCAATGGATAGGACAACAACTTGATAAAGCATCACCAAAAATTAGGATGACTTTCATCCAAGCAAGAATGAGACAAAAACAAGGATCTAAATCTATTCATCGTCCAGAAAATGGACGTCGGAGCGCTCCAGGGTTAAGGGTTAAGGGAACCTAATTTTAATATTCTCTGTACAACACCTGACCTCTGTTTTGGAACTGCGAGCAAGAACCGACAACAGCCCTTGTATTTAATGATTACACAATGTTAGAATTCATGGCGGTTCTAATGGGCCATATGGATTGTGGAGTTTAGTTTTGAGAGGATATGCAGTAAGTTCTGGTCTCTATTGCCAATGCGTGACAAAGAGTTGAGTGCCTTTACACTTTTGAATGTTTATTGTATTTTGACGGCAAAGATCGTGCTATATTTATCCTGCCATATTTTATAAAAGTTGTATCATTCACTTAGCCGTCAATCTGAAATGTACAATTTATTGGTGTCATTGTCCCAATGATATCAAAATACCTTATAGTTCTGGAGAACTTCTTTTAGTCTTGGATATATCGAGAACTTGCTATTCTCTATGGATGAGGTTGCTTCTCTCTTAAAACCGCATTCCTTGGATTAGCCCTTGATTTTGTGATTGTGAAACCCACTGTTGTAAACGTTGTTCATTGTCATGCGATTCTTCTATTAGAGGCTTCATGTTCTATTACAAACGATCTTATATTCCAAAGTAGTGATTCCCTTCCATAGGGGACTTCAAGGCCATGGTAGTGCTGAATGCAAGTGGGGATGATGTTCCAATCCTTTTTCCAGTAGGCCAAGATGGACTTGCCGTTGTTTCAGCTTGTAGATTAAGTCTACGTTTTAATTTCAAGGTAGAGTCGGTTTACGTTGATGAAGACATATATGACACCGACACTAGGATCATCACTCACAGCGTAAGGCAAGTTCTTGCGTCTGTTGGTGACGATACGTACTAGCATTTGAAGCCTGGAAAATATAGGGCATATGGAATACCTGATTCAATAAGGTCGGCTTCTGCAGACGTTTTCACACCTCATTGTTCCTTGTCTTCGTCGTTTCGAACTCCACCTATTACTCGTGTTAAGAGAGAGGCGCTTCCGGATCATGTCACCATTTTGAGTGATGATTTTGATGTTGATTCACCTCAGGAGGACAGGAACGTGGACACTCTGTCTCAATCGACATTACCCAGCCCTATTAACCAGACTTATGTAGGGACTACCATGACACCAGCTGATGCTGTCTCAGGAGTATCTGTTATAGACTGTTTGAAGACACTTTGGACATTGAAGGGGTGTAGGAATGTGTTGTCCAAATTAGATTACGAGACTATTCCCATCGAGAGAGTCCAGGCGTTGCCTCCAAAGTTTAATGGGAATTTGATATTCGAGTTGCCGGCACTAGAGTCCTATCCTACGCAATCGGAGGCAAAAAACATGGTGGGTATGGATAGGCGGTGTGATGGTCACGTGTGGTCTAAGATGGTGACCACAAACATATCCAACCCCATGGGATTGTCATTCCGCACATCTTTTTGTGTAGATCATCTGCGTTGCATGAATTCTTCTTGTGAGTTTCTTGCTCGTGTCCATCGAACCAAGGTCGTGAATGAAATGGAATGGGAAGGACTGTCACCTACTCCACTCGATGTTGGCGACATACACCCTCAAGGGTCATGTCTTGTTTGTAAAATTTGCAAGAAACCTCCATCTTGTACTGAGAGGTGTACTGTGAAGGTCTATTATGTTACTAGAAATGAGTCGCGTACTCGTGCATTTGTACATCTAGGCACTCACACCCATCCTATGAAGGACGGGGAACTCCGCGACATGAAGGAGAGAACTTGGACGTTGATTGGAGAACAACTGGAGAGGACACCGACTGGCACCAACTCCTCAATTATCTTAGAGGCTACAAAGGAACTATTGGGCGAGCTAATTCTACATCCGGATGGAGTGCAGACCAAGACTCTTGACTTCGAAGAACTTGTCCCGGTGCTGGAAAAATGCAAGTACTTTAGCTCGCCAAGTATTCGGAACGAGGTAACATCTTTTAAATATTTGAGGAGGTTTGGAGTGATTGACAGCATTACCAAGTTGAGGGGGTCAAGCACGTGGGCATTTGTTCAGGAAAGCAAATTCCCAGGTCAAGGGATAGATGTGGATAAGGTTTTTGTTTTCAAGATGTCAGAAGTGGGACCTGGAAGTGGAGTTGACCTGATGAAGCGAATGCAAAGTGGAGGGGACCTTGAAGACGCGTGGCTAATGTTTGACCATGTCAAACGCGTTAAAGGGTGGACAACCATGGCATGTCATGTATATGACTCCGTGTATTGTTGTGTAATGACTATCGCTGTTTGTGACATGCAATCTGAAGATTGCATGGCCCAAATTCTATTTTGGAAAAACCTAAACTCTGTTGTTGGTCGACATGGGATAGGTGATCCCCAGTTCAAGGGATTCATGGCAGATAGTGGACAAACAAATTGAAATGCTTTGCGGATGGTCTATGGATCTGGGGACATTAGCATTCCAATGGAACATCGTGAAAGAACGTGCCTCTTTCACTGGACTCAATCCATGGAAAAACATACCAAGGCGGACATTTGCGCTGACTTACAAGATCAATATCGTTTGCTCTGTAAGCAATACAAGAATGCTACAACTTCTGAGGAGTCCGATACGCGTTACCTTGCCATAAGAGCATGGTGGTTATCATTAGGGGCCACCACGGATTGTGGACTGCATAGATTGGAGCTCTGGCTTTCTTTTGGGCATTTTTGGTATCGTCAATGGGGCGGATTCATGCAACTTGTAAGTCCTTATCTTCCTGCTTTTCATTTCAAAAATCTCCGGAGTTTCTATACCTAAATTAATTTCCTGGTGTCCTCATTTCCCTTCAGGTTCTAGAACCAAAATTTGTAATGCTCTAAAACCCGATCAGTGGCAAGTAGCTGTTGCAGATCCTTCTGGACGTCATGGAGGTTGATTGGGTGAACATGCTTTTTGAACTTTTACCATTTTGTAGCAAAACTTTGGCGGCAATGTCGTGTAGAGAGAGTTTACTTCGGGAAATCGCAGGGATTCTGGCTGCAACCAGAAACGGCTTAAGGACAAGAAGGATGAGGGCAAGTGAGCTCGTCACTCGCAAAAGCATCCAACTATCAAAATGAAGTAAGAATGATGAAGGCAAGTGATCTTGTCACCCGCAAATTCACCAAACTAACTGGAGATGGCTTATGAGCCAAAGAAATTGCTTAGGATCTTTTATACTATCTTCAGTCTTCAATCTTTGATCTTCAGTCTTCAGTCTTTGATCTTCAATCTTCAATCTTCAATCTTCAATCTTCAATCTTCACCTCGTTGGCCTATCCTATGGTGGCTCTATAAGGGCCAAGGTAAAGGTAGGTGATAAGAAACAAGGCCTCGGACGGGTAAAACGGGACGACCAAACCACGAACTGGCCGTCCGAAAGAATGGCTCCTAAACTTCAAATCCACGGTGACCAGCAATCGTGCCTCACCAATAGAAACGACATAAAAGTGACCATGTGGGTGATCAATCCCACTTCGTCATCAACAAACACAAAACGGGGCTAATCCTGAGTTACCGCATAGCGCGCAACAGGATTACAATGCAAAAATGAAAACAACAAGCCTCCAAAACCGGCTAAGAATAACAATAAAAGAACAACAAGCCTCCAAAACCGGCTAAGAATAACAATAAAAGAACAACAAGCCTCCAAATCCGGCTAGGAATAACAAAACAACGGACCACAAGCCACAACACACAAAAAATCTTCAAATCTTCAACTCCAAACTCCAAATCTTCACTTCAAACTCCAAAACTTCACTCCAAACTCCAAAACTTCACTCCAAACTCCAAAACTTCACTCCAAACTCCAAAATCGCAACTCCAATTTCAAAGTCGAACTTTGAACTAACGCCATTATCGCTCTACAACTCCAAATGATACAAATGATAGCTTTCTGAAAAGCTAACACAATTTTCTACAATTCCTCCAAGTTTCAACTCATTTCAATACTTTGTCCAATATCTATGGCCGTTCAAAGTTTCGGCCTCTAAATGTAAGGGCAACAGACTCTCCTTCACTCCCACACTCACCACTCATTCATAAATGTTTCAAACAAAACAAGTGATAGCTACTTAGAAATCTAACAAAATCTTTCACAACCTCTTCAAAATTCAATACAAACTAAAGACTTGTCCATCTACTATGGTCGGTCGAAGTCTCAGCCCTCTTCAGAGGAGGCAGCAGACTCACCTCCATTCAAACAAGCACAAATCTCAACTCACAACTTCAAACAGAGCAAGAGAGGACAATTTGGAAAGCTAACAATATGATAAACAATTCTTCCAATTTTCATTACCAAACTCCAAAAACTCAACACACAATGACCCTCCAAACATTCGGGTCCTTCCTAAACTCACAACGGAGAAGAAGATGAATAGTATCCACCTTTTCCTCCACCTTATCTTCATTCTAACTATACAAACAAGTGGGGTCAGCCCCTAACTCACTCCCAAAGCTATCACAACAATAATTAAGCACTTATTTGGCCCCACAACTATTTTCTTATCTTTATCTTTGAAGAAAATTCATTACAAGTTCACCTGAAAGGCAAATTAATTGAATATTTCCCTCATACTACTTCACAAGCACAAATTTATTCTAAGAAATCACTCCAACTATGGAATGAACAACTAAAATCCAACATATATCTAGTAGAGGTAAAAAACTAGAGTTTCAATCGAAATGTCACTCCATCTGCAAGAATTTGAGGATGCGTTTGACGGTAGCGGCAACATAATCAGCACGATTTGCCTTGGTTAAGGAATTGACTGGCCCTTCCAACCATCGTTGGTGACCACGACTCCCTTTGATAGGCCTTACCATGCAATAGTATTGCTCGTCGTTTAAGCCTTCAAAACATCCTTCAAATGTGACTTCACGGCTGCCGGGCTCAACACATCCAACCTGCAACAAAATCACCAATGCTCGAGCGTCACGTTGAAGGTTACCGTGCCATCGTTTCTCCACGCAAGGTTGTTTCAGTGGTCGAGACGGCCCAGCTTCATCTTTTGGTCGCCCATGTTGTAATGAAAGATTCAGTGGCTGTTGTGGCTGATCCGGCAGTTGCGATAAAGAAAATTCAAATTCACGCTCCGGTTGAGATTCTTCATTTTGAGACTCAGAAAAAACCTTCCAGTTCGACATAGTAATCTAAATAAACACGAAGAAGAAGAATATCAAATGAGATGAAACTTTCAAGTGAATTCTTCTCTATATAGTCGAAAAGCAAAGGCGTCACTTTGAAGCCATCTCAAATGACGTCATCCCCTATATAATATTACAAATATTTAAATCTATCTAAATCATATGTATATACATATTCTACATAATGTCTGCATTTGCAACACGACAGCGTTGTTAGGGATAAATCTATGAATGTTACAAGGTATTTAGATCTCTATCACTCGTCTCGGTACCGAGACGGTTGATACGGCGGTTTTTGTCTTGCAAATTTTTATTTATTGGGTCGCCGATTTTCGTCTATAATAGGCAAAAATTGAAAATTCGTGCATGGCGTTGTTACCTTGGAAAGCCCTCTCAGTACCGAGAGAGGTGTAGACGTGGGCTCCGTCTTGGAACACTTATATGTCTTTACAGTAAAATTGTGGTGTGTAGTACAAAAAGTGTACGACTGAGGCATGGCAATACTACCTTGAAGGATCCTCTTGGTACCGACCGGGATTCTATAGTAGGCTGTAGACTTGAAATTAAATGTAGTGTCTGTATTATTTTCTTTCAGGATCTCAGCGACTCTGAGTTAGCAGAAATGCCATCTTGCAACCTTGCGGAGACTGTACATAATAAGTGGCTTCAACAATCTGGAAATCGGAGAAATGACCTTTACATCGCCACGGTAGACGATTTCGTCAGAGCATTCATGCAGATGGTCAGGTATTACCAATACTTGAAGGGAAATGAAGCTGATACGGGACCAGGAAAGGAAGAGCTCTTGCTCCGCGTGGCCCAACGTTCCGTACAACGAACGGGCAATCCAAAGCCGCTTACCAAAGCGATTTTGAAGATTCTAGGCGTAGAAGAATTTTTTAGTAGAGAGTCTCACTTTGAAGGCAAAGAAGTGTTTGGATCTCAGAAGAGGAAGGCAGACATGCCACTTGGGTGTGAATATGACTCGTATAGACTAGACAAAGTCAATTTCTCCCATCCACGCATTCAAACGCGGTCCTGGAGAGGCACAATGACTGCATCAAATTTGAACACAATTTTGGAGGACGTTTCTCCAAGTGCGGATGTGGACCCTCCAATGACAACATTTCATGAGGAAATTGGAGGCCAAAGTAGTAATCCAAACTCAACTCATGTGTCATCTATTCAAGAGACCATGTGCAACGAGGGGCAATGGCATATAGCACGTTTACCGAAAACATCAGCCAAGGCATGCTTCGCACTGCAAGCAATTATCAAGAAGAAGTGCACAGCTCAAATCGTTCAGAACAACATTGCTACCGCAGCACCAACCTACACAGGGATGATGGTGAATTACAAAAAAAATCGACATGACCGTATGTAATTTTTCTTTTGCAATGACAACATTGAACGATGTGTGAAAGGTACACGGCGGAAGTGGGTGTTATCAGTACCAGCTATTCCTGAGATTTGGCCAATGAAAATGGGCACCAAACTATCAAAGGCAGAGATTTTGGCATTGGAAGCGGCAGGCTTTCAACTTCCGCAACGTCAAGTCATTTCGCCTTGAAGACTGTTCGGTGGAGAAGCTGGAATACGCATTGTGCATGCGTACCCCATTCCATCTTCACCAAATGAACATCCCACAATTTGAGCAGGAAAAGTCGTCCGTCGCAACCCGAAGGCCCCCAATGTGAAGCACCAAAACAATTGTGCGTCTGCCCTAACTTTGAATGCGCGCATTGAAAGGGTGACGATGGTTCCCCACCCTGGATTTGGTTGTATAGTGTCACTCATTTCTGGTGTAGAGCCTCGATGTGAAAAGTATATGCTCACTGTATCATCGTTTCCGGACTGCACCTGTCCCAATTTCAAGGAAATGAAGCTGAAATGCTTGGGCAAGCGGGGGACGTGGACAAACTGTAAGAATCTTTATTTTGTTTTCACTGTTATCTGCAATCTACACTCTACATCGGAGGCCTTCATTCATGCGGCAAGTTTCAGTTTCAATGAAGTGAAGCAAGTGCTTCTTAGTGGGGTACTGAATCATTTGGAATCAAATTAGCTTGTCTTTTAGCATTCTAGGACCCGACCTCTGTTTGGTGAATACATGAATAGAAATGTACTAAGACTAAAAGGGCCAGTACTTGCATTTTATCGGACCGTAAACCACTTCAGAAATTATTCATAGCATCATTGCATTGTGCTTAATGTTCCCCTGCATGAAGCTGTGCCCATTGTATGTTTTATTTTATTACTCTCTGGCATTATCACGACACTCTGAATTTAGTGGCCAACACATGGGGCAAGTGATGTGTTGTCCAAATTTGAAGTTCCTCCTAAACCTTTGACCAAAACAAAGGTCTACCTCAAAAGGGCTCTATATTTTCTTGGTAATAGATGTATTTTAATTCTACTGACCTGTGCATGCAAAATAATCCTAAATCCTAAACAGTGGTCATAGGTCCCCCTAAACCGCGGTCATAGGTATCATCATCTAGAAATATTCATTTGAACAAGGCAATGGAATTGTGTCACCCAATTTTTCATCTTCATAGCGTTGTATCCTTGTTTATTCCAGGATTCCTAGAACTCCCATTGCAAAAAATTTCATCCAGTGTTTTGCCTTTTTTTCATCCAATATTTCATCTACTTTTCATCCAATGTGTCATCTACTTTCATGCAGTATTTCATCTACTTTCATCTAGTAGTTTACCTACTTTCATCCAATATTTCATCCTTTTGTCATCCAAGATTTCATATACTTCCATCCAATATTATTTCCTTTGTCTAATTTCATGCAATATTTCAACGATTTCTCATCCAATATTCATATACTTTTCATCTAGTAGTTGACCTACTTTTCATCCAATATTCATACACTTTTCATCCAATATTTCTTCTACTTTCATCTAGTAGTTGACCTACTTTTCATCCAGTATTTCATCTATTTTCATCCAGTCTTTCATCTACTTTCATCCAGTAGTTCACCTACTTTTTATTTAGTATTTTATCTATTTTCAACCATTATTTCATCTACTTTCATCCAAATTTTTCATCAACTTCCATCCAATTTTTTCTTCAAAAGTTCTTCCTCATTTTGCTTTAATCTAAAATTCTGTCCGCATTTACTAAATTTTTTGGGACTTTCACCAAAAAAATTCCTAAATTTCAGTCATTTTTACTCTAAAAATTTCAAAATTATATTTTATTTTTCCATTTATCATCCAAGATATACGCTCACCACTCACTATTTCCCGCTCGCCGCTCCCCGCTCGCTTCCTAGCAACATTGGCTAAAATGGAAGTTTTTATGATAAGCTTTGGAACCCTCACATTTAGTTTTGGATACCCATAATGATTGGAATTACTTCCTTCCATCCATTTCAAGTAATTATTCTTGTTGTTGTGTTATAAGGTCACAAGAATTTCTTAACCGAGTACTAAAAAAATTGTCATTACCATCACAAGAAGGAACTCACCTCAATTGTAGCCAAATTGCGCCTCCATGAGCAACTTTGAAATTTCTAACAAATTTTTACTAAAATCTTAAGTGGATTTGTTAGTGGCTACCAATACTTTAGTAAAGCAGATTTTGGGGAGATGAAACTGCAAAAAAACATCTCTAAGACATGTTAGATGTGCTAATTTTTGGGCAAAGTTTACTAATTTTACATAATAGTATGGATGAAAGTACTTATTAGGTGGATGGATGACAAAAAATGATGATTGTTCTAGCTGACTTGTAGTTCAAGGTGCAACTCACTCTACTAAAAAGAAAAAAGAATTTAAACATTGGTCTAGACCAATGTTCAAGGTGAACCGCTAGTTAGTTCATTGTTAGCCAGTGGAATTGGGAAAAAACGTAGTGGCAATTTAAAAACATCAAGGAAAGCCCATTGAAAAAATCTAAAAAAATTCTAATCAAAGTAAAAAATTATAAAAAGATCAAACTTGACATGAAGAAAACTGGTTGAATATCACAATTAAAATAAAATAGTTGGTAAAACTCAAAAAATATCTCATATGTTGATAGAGATATGTTGTCTTTGAAAGGAAGTCAGTCCCAATTGTCGAGTGAACTCAACAAACCTCAATTTTCATTGTTAACCATGGCTAGAAATCGTCTCGTTCATTTGCGAGTAGGTTCTCTGTTGCAATGAAGTCGTAATGCTCGATTATGCGGACAAAACCATGTAATCGGGCATCATGCATTTTTCATCCAAATTGTTCATTCCCGCCCGTGGATTCATCCAAATTGTTCAAAATTTTCATTCCCACCTGTGGATTATGTCGGGCAATTATTGCTCATTGTTGGAGGTTGCTATAAATAAATGGCATTCTCATTGGGCTCTGCCTTCTTTGTTGGCCCTTTATTTACTGCAATCCCCTCCTTAGGCATTGTCCTATACAGAAGCA
Source organism: Pseudisothecium myosuroides (assembly GCA_951799445.1). NCBI lineage: Eukaryota > Viridiplantae > Streptophyta > Bryopsida > Hypnales > Lembophyllaceae > Pseudisothecium > Pseudisothecium myosuroides. Next base: position 18,601,530 of record OX637287.1, on the reverse strand, counting down.
GTCTACTGGTATTCAATTCACTAGCTAAGTATACATGTTTGAACCTTTGCCAATAGGACATTTTTTCCATGATGCCAAGTTCTAAATTTCATGGCAATTGTGCCACTTTCTCATGAGAAGAAGGTTAAAATCCATAAATAATCCTCTACTAGCTAGCTCAATGTCTTGTTTTCTATCAATCAAATACAGTAGAACAGACATGGATGTTCAAGGTTTCAATCATACTATTTGGCATCAAGTCCAATAACTTTGTAAGCCTCCTAGCTCTTAAAGGTTATTGGTGTAGTTTGAACATTGTTTACAGTAATAATCATTAGTCTAAGTAGCAACAAATCTAAGATCTTATAAGACTACTGAAACTAAAGCTAGAAGATATGCATGCATCTTCACGTGGCAGATTACTAGGAGTTTACTATACTAGCAACCTCGACAAAAATGATTGATCCTTTAGGTTGCTTTCAACAACGCCCATTCATGAACACACAAACATTACGTTGAGGTTTGTATGCAAAAATGCAGATTGACAAATCAGCTCGTTTCGCCAACACTTTGATCGATAAAAAAAGGTCCTTTTAATTTGTACTTGGAGAGCAGTGACATGCTCACTCATCCCATCTCATCTTGCGCTTGCAATCTAATCCTTGCGCAAATTGAAAGGCTCAATTCCAATTCAAACTTTTCAAAGATCGTAAAATTGTGACGTAATTGCAGTTCTTTCTCTCCAAAAGGCAACATAAGGTAAACCACACTTATGTATGTATGTTGTAAATTTTGCTAACGCTTGCGCTTTGAAAATTTTCCTTGGGATTCTGATGTATGAACTTCATTTACAAAATAATTACAAGGTTGTATTTAATTATTTTTTCTCATCTTACAAGTGTGACCACTACTTTAAAGTAGGGAGGAAACTTTGTACCACGATCTTCGTTATACGCTAGCAACGCAACATCCTCCACAAGACCATAGACCGGATTAGAGCATCTCAAATGCCGAGATAGGCATAATGCTCCCACTGTTTTTCCTATGCGAGGAGTTATCTCCACAATATCATTTGGCTACGCTACAAGAGGTACAAGACAACCGAGAGGCACTATTGAAAATAATGCCCGGTTGAAAGATTGCCAACTTACTTGATCGTTCCGTAGATGGGCCTTTTTATAGTAGTCACATAGGGTAATTGATCCTAGTAAGTTCTCTGTGCATGTTGTAGGTCAGACTTGCATATTGGTTAATTTTGATTTCCAGTTCTCAATGGGGAATGCTCTACCATTAAGTAAAATTTATGTTTAGAACACTAAACCAACCATGTAAAGGGAGTTTTCATAACAATCCTAAGTGGTTGAGCCTTCATAAGTGTTTTCTTTTTTTTTTAAAAATAAGCCCACTTATCTGAACTTCAAATATACTACTCAAAAGGAAGAAAAAAAATTTAAAAAAAAATTCTAATCCATAAGAAAATGACTTCCAAAAATTGAACCTAATTTTCACTCTATAAAAGTCCATAACCATATGAAATACATTGATGTTGACACCAAAGAATTCATTTTTTTGAGAAAGAATGTTTTCATCTATTCCTACATTAGTCACTATAAACCATTTCTATGTGTTTATGTTTCAAAAAAAGTCCATATGTAAAAATTAACTGTTGTGACACTCCATATATTTTTCTTTAATTGAGAGCTTGAGTGAGCAATTCTACTATAATTTGCATTCGGATTATAAATCCATTTTCAAGCTAGTTATATAATTATAATAAGTGAAATAAATTTTATTAATAATTTTGTTGAAAAAAAATCTAGGCTGACTAAATATAATAATTTAAATTTTAAATCAAAATATGATATTTAAAAGAAAAAAATATACATTTAGTTGGTAGTTAAAACTACCATTTTAAACATAGTAGTCACATTGGAGGGATTGTTCATCCATATTGTCCGATTTGTTTGTCTATCTGGAACATTTGATGACCCTAACTAGCCCAGTGTGACTACTTTAAGGTAGTAACGTTGTCCGTCTAGTCCATCCAAATTGTTCAATATATCCACCCTTTGGGACGTCCAATGATCCTAACTCGATCGATATGACAACAATGATTTCAATTTTTTGTCAATTCGGACACAATTAGTCAATTCAAATTTGTCAATTTGGGCATTGTTTTCTTGTAGTGGTTGAAGTGTTGATGGTGAGTTAGTCTCCTACTTGTTACGACAACTCTCATTTCCAAATTCTTGTCTCCAATTGTTATTTGTTGCTTGCAATGGGTAAAGGCCTAAAAGCTTTGCGACGTATCCTTACATGCACTCAATTGTTGAGTGTTGTTGCTACCATTGAAGACCTTGGTGTTGCTACTACATACCACATTCAATTGCTAAGGTCCAATCAAGAGAGCTTTCAATTCCTTTAATATCAACAATCTGTTTCCCGTTGATATAATCATTTTACGCCACGAACACTGATGCCACCGTAAAGCACATATCTATGAGTTTAAGCCAGTCTGGATGATACGTCTGCAAGAAACAACAATTGAATGAAAATGCCAAAGGCGGCGTCACAAAGCTCCTAGGCTATCCATCACAACAAATCTAGCCATAGCCATTGAGGCAAGAAGCAATAAGCGACAAAGCAACAAGCAAAAAACAACATTTGGAGAACAATTTGCAAACTAACAAGACTCACCATCAACATCTTGATCACGTGCCTAATTGCAAACCCCTACCCACCCTCAAGAGCAATCCACAACAGTCTACTTTGAAACTCAAGAGCTTGTATTTATATGTGGCATAGAAAAAGTTATTTTTTTAGTTACTTTTCTCATTGTTGTCACTTTAATCAACTTAGGATCATTAGAAGTCCCGGACAAGCGGAAATTTTGGATGGTTTGGATAGACCGGACAAGCAATGTGACTACTGTAAAGTCGTCACATTGGGTGGGTTAGAATTATCAGACGTCCCGGACAGGCGGACATATTGGACGGTTCGGACAGACAGTGTGTCCAATGTGACAACTATGCTTTTTCTTAGTGTATTGCAAGGTCATAAAAGACTAGTTTTAAATCTTTAATCCTTTAAAGATTGGGCATTTAAATTTTAAATGTGGAAAGAATGCAAACAAGTCACAAACATATGGAATCTTGTTTTTTAGCCACCAATGAGGGTTGTTATTATGTGAGCATAGGAGTGTGAGCCTATGAGCCTAGAATACTACACACCTATATTATAGGTATATATACTATAGAAACCGTCTATAATTATATGGTATATATATTACAAATACCCATATTATAGGTGTTTATGATACATACACCTTTTATAGTATGTGGTATCCATATTATAGGTACCTATATTGTAGGCTCAATACTCACAAGCTCGCATTCTTGGGCTCACATACTAGCACCGTTGAGCCACCAACTACTAATCTAATTAATAAAATCAACTTCTCCAATTTTTACTCTCAAGTAGATTTTAAAAATAAAAAACAAACAAACAAAATTCTTAAGACTATTAAAATTGGAATAAAATAAATAAAATTGAAACATGTCCTTTTTTAATTCTCTACCAATCCATAGCATAGTATAAAATGGTTACATAGTAGATTTTTGTAGAAATTAACTGCAATATCAACTTCATTGTAATAACAATAATATGAATTTTTTTGTCATGACACCTTTTATACACAATAAAAGATGGTAACCTAGGAATGAAGAGAAAAAATTATTTGTGGTTGAGTTGTGCAAGAGGCATGAAGGTTTAAAAAGCCATGAAAAACGACTCCATTTTTAAATGCTTTGGATTGATTGAAAGATTAGTGTTATTGCAATACTAATTTTCCATACTACTATCAATGATAACAAATTAAATTTGCATTGTTTAGACTTTTAAAATCTTAAAATGTGTAACTTTTTATCTTTGTATTAAATTTTTCGAAATTTACGTTTCTAAAGTGAAAAGTTTGCAGATTATTAATTTTCTATTTGTAAATTTTTAATTATTAATCCTTTCAACTTATGAAATATGATGTTTTAAAATCATAAATGTGCTCTATTTCATTATGTTACATTTTAAATTTGAATTCTTAAAAAATGAAATAGTTTTTTTACTTTTTTCCTACAAATTAAAGCATTTATATTTTATAAGACTAATAGCATTGCAAATGTTTTAGAAATTGAGTTGACTTGACTTGTTTAGCACCATAGGTCTTGTCACATTTTATCACCTATGACAAGAACTCATTTTACACAATTGTTTGTTAATCATTTTTTTCTAGAGTTTGTAAAATATTCTTTCATTTTATTTTAAATTCATATATCCTAGGTGTAGGGCAGCTTTGCCAAAAAAAATTCAAAAAAATGATGGCGATTATTTTGGAAATTATGCTGAACGTTTGGCGAAAAATAAAAAAATAAAATGAAAGGAATAATTAAATGTTTAGAAATTACAACACATGAGAAAAAACAAATAAATTTTGACTACAAGGTGAATTCAAAGTAAAGTAAACTACCCTTTTACAGACAGAATGGGAACAAATCCATTGTAGGCAAAATTTTAATGGTGGTGTACATTCAAGTTCTAAAATGTACACCACCATTCCAATTTTGACTTCAATGGGCTTGCTACCAATTTTGTCCATAATGTTACTCGTGCCATCTTCCATCAAGATATTTGTAGATGACAAAGTGGAGGAGTTACTTCATTGCCACTCTATGTGACTCATGGGTGGAGAGTTCAATTTTATAATGAAATTTGTTGTCCATCATGAAGCCTCAAAGGCTATGGGATAATTTGAAGTTGAGAGCTTGACCACTCATTGTCAAAACGCAGGAATTATATTCAATGTAGAATTTTAAACCTCATATAGGCATAGTAGAATATTTTTTTTCAAAAAACTTAGAACTAACAAAAGTTGCTAAATTAAACTAAATTTCATCCACAAAAATCCGTTTGTAATTTTGATCCTCCAACAAAAATTTACGGACAAAATTCAGAGAGGATGTTTGAAATCTCAATCGGATTTTTGGAGATGAAAGTTAATTTGATTTTCTACATTAATTTAGTTCAAATATTTTTGAAAAAAATTATTCTACTATTGCCTAAATGAAGTCTGAAATTCTATTTTGAATACAATTCCTACTATTGATTTGGCTATGAGTGGTTGAACTCTTACAAATTCTAATTTATATATCCTACATGGGTTGTTTTACCTCCTACCACCCCACTTGTATAAAGAGCTTGTGTTCTCATCTCTAAAAAAAACATTGGGTGGCTTTTGAAGTTGCTTGAGAGATTCATTTATGAGGAAAGAAAACCTAAATTAAGGTTGGATGAAAGGCAAAACTTCAATTGTTGGTTTATCCAAAAAATTAAATTTTCAAATTAATTAATTATTTGCCGGGGCAGTGGCAAAGCTGCCCTACACATTTGGTATGGTCACAAATTTAAAATTTGATTTGAGTCATTTTGTCACATACTTATTGATTCTTGAGATTGATTTTGGGTTTTTGTATTTTCTACAACAAAGATGTTTAGACCGGAGCTAATTTTTTCCTTCACATATTTTGTAAAAAATTCATTTTTAAAATTTTGAATCTACATTGAATTTTTTTGGGAGCCACAACCAAAAACCTCAAATTTGAAGGCATATGACTATTGGTTGTAGCCTTTCACCTATGGCACATTAGGTCGAAAGTAATTTGGAGTTCCTTCTTGCCTTATATATTTTGATATTCAACAAACAAATAGAAAAATAAATAAAATAAAATAAATGGTAACAAAATAATCTTTACTTTAAGAATTTAATGTTATTCATCACTTACTCTATAATAAAACAGACATAGACAACAATTATTGTATATTATATTAAGTGCATTGCGTCATGGCCTCATATATAAAATTCATTGAATTGGATGGCTACATATTCATTCTCACTCATTCTTATCCAAAGTTTGGAAGCACAGCTATCCCCTATAGTACTAGGGGTATTTTCCAAGAGAAATTGTTAAAATTGCCGTTTTTTTGTACATCGACTAAAACTGAAAATTAAAAAACAAATTAAGCATCAGTCATACAAAAGTGTATTACGAAAATATATGGGAAAAATTTCAGACCATTTGACCACATGGAATGAAAGAAAATACTATTTGAAGTGAACAAAAAAAACTTCTTTTTTTTCCTATAAGACAAGGTCAACAGAGTTTTGACTTTTGAGCCCCTTTGGAGCTTAATTTTTGTTGTTGATGAAATTGTGTTACTCCACCATTGAATTTTTAATCTTATTAGGTACATTCATGCAAAATTTTACAAGCAAATATGGAGTCTACTTACTCTAAACCATTATGCAATGCGAGGAGGTTGAGTGAACTAGCAATATGATAGTCATTTTTTGATGATTTCTTGTAGAGTGAGGAAATTTTTTATTTACAATTTCAAGGGTGAAAAGTTAGAGACAAATATTTAGAATATGTGGGAAAATTTTAAGAACTTTTATATCATAGATTTGAAGATAAAAACATTTGCAGTTAAACAAAAATGTTTTTTTCAACTTGTTTCCCCTCTAAGAATGCAAATTTTGTATTGGATGTAGTTTTTTTTTCAACAATTACCTATTGGGTAATTGCATACTACAATATACAAAGTCCCATCATGCACTCAAGGTGTATAGCATGCTTGATTTGCACTAGCTTTGCATTGAAATTGCACTTTTTGCACTAAAATTTGTACTATCATATTTATCCTTTTTTCTATAGATAATTCATGACCTTTAATAAAAAAATTCAAGACAAATCTGCCTTTATAAATCTTTTGAAATAAAAATAGAAGAAAATGTAAAAAAATGTTTTTTTCCATCTTTAAAGTTGAATCTAAAATTTTGACCTTCAAAGTTAAATATAAGAATTTTAAAAAATCCTAAAATAGTATAAACTTTAAAATTTTATTTATTTTAATTTTTAAAATCTATATTTTTAAAATCTTAAAAATTATCACAACAATTTCCCACTTATTCGAGAAAAAATGAGGACCCTACAGATTATTTTTTTTGCTTTAAGTATTATTTTTTCCCTATATCTACTTACCTTATGTTGCAATGTCGAACGCTTGGAAGTGGCTCAAAATCTGAGAACAAAGTGTTAAAAAATCAAGATTAAAGTACTCAAATACACCTTAATCCGGATGCACTTTGCACTCAAACCAAATTGTGCAAATTAATTAGATGTGTTAAAATAGTTGAATGACCATCTACTAGTAAAATATATTTTTTTGATGGCAATGCAAAAGACTCACTTCATTGACATTTGGTGAACATGAAGGGTAAAGAGGTTGTTTTTATAGAGAAAATGGATTGTCCACCATGAATCAATAAAGGCTATGGGATAAATTAACCCCTATGAAAAAAAAATGAATTTTTTTAATTTTTAATTTTTTCCTCAAAGATTATGTTTTTGTCTACATCTGAAGCTTCAATTCAATCTATTTGAACTAAAAATGAGAAAGTTATGGACAATCTTGGTTTTTGGGCAATCTAAGCGTGTTTTCAAAAAACAACTTATAAAATTCATTTTTGAATGCAATATTCAAAAAAATTCAATTTTTTTTTTTGAAAAGGTTAAATTTGTTTGCAAGAACAATCCCACCGTTTGGATTATGGTTTTTTAATTCCATCTAAGAGCTATTGAAGATTTAGTATTTTGTTCAATTTTGGACCTACTTCTACTTAACAATTTTTTTTATATGTGAAAATCAAGTTTTGACATTGTGAAATTTTTTTCCCCGACTTTCAACTCAAATGTTCAACATAAAAAATTTTAACTTTATGGTGTGTAGTGCAAAAAAAATCCACAAATGGCTGTCACAGTCATCTAAAATTGCAATCCAGAGTTCAAAAAAACTTCTTTTTCCAACTTCAAATGCTAATATCTTCCAATCCATATGGTCAAACTTCGTGAAATTTTTACCACATGATCTAAGACAAGTGAAATACAAGATCTTATGGTTAGATTCTTAAAAAAATTGTTTTTTTAAATTTAGGGAGTAATCATAGCAGAAATGACAATTTTCAGTGGTTTCAGAGCTAGAAAATGCCTTGGGCCTTTAGGGGTTAAAGATAGTTCACTCATTGTTAAATGAGTGAAGATACATATTCCACATGGGTTGTTAATCCTACCACTATCCCACTTGCATAAAGAGCTCCTCTTCTCATCTTCTAACTCATAAAAATTAGTAAGTGGCTATTGAAGCTAGTTGCCTTTGGCAAATAGCTTCAATACCCAATTAATTTGGCTTAATTGGACTTAATTGAACCTAATTTGTTTTAATTTAGTCAAACTAAATCCAATGAGGCCAAATTAAGTGGTTTAATTGGATTTAATGTGACTTAATTGAAACAACTGGCAATTAAACACTGGTTGTATCGTTAAACACTTTGGACACATTTTATAGTCGCAAAAACACTACATTTTAGAGCATTGTGACATAAAACCTTCTCAATCCTAGAGTGCAAACATCCTAATACTTCATATTAATGTTACCTTCATGAAAAATTTCAGAAGTAAATGAATACTTTAGCAAAAAATGCCAAAATTGCTTGGTCTATTGGAATTTTTTAGGCAACATAACTTTTGACCTTTGCATCTAATCTTAATTTTATTAATTTTCATGAAGGGGGTGAATGTTCCTATCTTATATAAAAAATTTGTAAACTTCTCTATCCAAGTTTGAAGTATTTGTTGGATAGACACTTAGTCCTTAGGAGTTAAGTTTGAAATTCAATTTTGTCAATCTTAAGAGCATGTTATGTTTCTTATACAACAAAGATTTGTTGCAAGTGTTGCAACAATTGTACCACTAGTATACTAAATAGACATAATAAATATATCAATGTACAAATAAAATAATAGAAATGCTACAAAATAAATAATGAAATAAAAATTTTAAGTGCTTCAAATTACATGTTTTCACATAGATTAAATTTTGGTCTACATGTAAAGATTTGATTCATTCCATTTGGATTAGTGATATAAAAATTATGGAGATTTTGTTTGGAGGCAATCATTTCATCTTCTTGAAAAATATCATATTGGATTTGTTTCCAAACTCACTTTTTACAATTTTAAAGAAAAAAATTCCACAAGCTTCAATGTGCTTGCTAGAATAATCTTACTGTTGGAATTAGTGTGTTTGAATTCTATCAAAGAGCTATTAACGATTAAATTTTTCTTTCTATCTTTTGCCTACTTCTACCTACTTCTACTTCATTATTTTTAAAGAATGAAAATCAAATGTTTTTCTTTTAAAAAATTTCCTAGATCCTTGATTCAATTCTTCAACATAAAAAATTATAAAATCAAAATCTATAAAGCAAAAATTTTAAGTTAATCCTTGAAGCATATTTTATGTTTGGGCTCGGTCAAACTTCAATAGATTTCTACATTAAAAAATACATTTCAAAATTTTGATATTTTTCACATGTAGTAATATATGTCTAAAATTCAATCTTATTTTTTTTTATGATTGAAAACATCAAACTAAAATTTACATTATTTTCTTAAAGAAATTTCTTTATAAAAATCTTAGTAATTACTATGTACAATGCCCTCTAGAAAGTAAGGTAACCCCAATTTCATCTTGAAAGAATATCTATCAAAATTTGAATACTTTTTAAAATCTATCCAAATTTTACGTAATTCTTCATTTTAAATGTTTTTAAGCTTAATTAAAAAAATGTAGCTCCAATAATCTATTTTTTGCTCCATTTGGATTTTTTCAAAATTGGCGAGATTGTAATTTTTGTGACACTTTGAAGATAGCATCTTGGAAGCTCAAAATAAAACACTTTTGAACTATTTCTATTGAATTTCTCTTCGTGTGAAATCAAGGAGTATATAATTTACACCTTGATGATTGTTACAATTATTTCCATTTTTTCTAAATTTCATATTATTTTAAGCATTTTTGTACAGTGCCCTCTAGAAAGTAAAGTAACCCCAAATTCATCTTGAAAGAATATCTATCAAAATTTGAATACCTTTTTAAATCTATTTTAAAAAACTAATGTATTAAATTTATTATTTTTTGCAATCTTAATCAACGTGCCAAATTTCAATTTTAGAAAACAAAAATTCTATTTTTAATAAATTATTTTATGTGTTTTTAATTGTGATACAAAATAATTGATTGAAAAACATTGGTGACAATTTTTTTTAATTTAATTGTGCAAATATTTAAGAAACATCAATGTGCACATTTCACTTTTAGGGAAAAAAACCATTACCAAGGAAAAATTTTACACTACAAAGAATTTGATGTCAAGGTGTTACCTTCGCATGGTGGAAAATTTTGAAATTTTTTCCACATCTTCTAAAACCACTTTACTGTAAGATCCTACAGTTGCATGTGTCAAAAAAGTTTTTTTTCAAAAATTTGGTACTTCTACTAAAAATGACAGTTTTTGAGTGTTTTTAGTGAAAACATAGTCATGGAACTTTAGGGGTTAAGTAAGTGACAAGTTATTGAATTAAACTGCTCAATCACACAATGCCTAAAGGTTTGCATCTCTATAAATGAAATTGAGATTTCAGAACCGTGAGGTTATAAAAATTCTGATTCTCGGTGACGCCATACTCCAAATGCTCAAGAATCGAATCTCAACCCACACACTTGACACCCACTTTCATTTCATTGTCATTGTGATCTTACAGTTGTTTGTACAATGGGGTCCCAATCAAAATGGCGTTTTCAAAATTGCAGGGAAGGAAATTTTACATCTGCCAACTTTGACAGCCTCCCGAGGGCTCAAAAATTGATCTTTGAATATGAAATTTTTACTATAGCATCATCTTTAAGTTAATTATATGTGTACCAAATTTCAAGGTCACATAATTTATACAAAAAAGATATTTGAAATCTCCCAACATGTGTAGCCGTGAACATTTTTTCACTACTGCCAACTTTGACACCCTTCTGTGGGCGCAAGATTACCCACCCTTGGTAATAAAGCGAACACCGACCAGGTCCTATGCCTTTATCCACAATTTTTAATATATGGGGGTGATGTGAGCGCGGTCCACTGTGCCTTCCAAGCAATGGATCTTTTTTGCTAACGTTTCCTAAGTTTCGTGGATGGCAGCGAATAATTAGTAATGCATGTAGCAACTCACAAGTTAACTGCAATGTTCAGAGTGTTGGTGAAATCCTAACTCCCTAACTATCTATCCTATGTCGAGGGTCGACTGAGTAGTGGGTGCCATTTATAACGTCCTTAACTACGTAAAAAGAGGAACCTTTATGTTCCTTCCATGAACCCCTAAGACTATCTTGGGTTTCTAAAACTCCACCTAGAAGTTCTACTTTTTAAAGCTACCCCTACAGTTCCAACTTCGGAATGTGACTCTAGATTTACTTCTTTAACTTGGTTCTTAACTACTGACTCGTGCTCGGTGTTGACTTTTAATTCTAGGTTTCTATTCCTACATTAACTCTAAGATTTACCCTTGAATTTTTAACTCTATGTTTTAACTTTTGACTCTAAGGTTTTACTCCTAAATTAACTCTAAGATTTACCCTTGAATTCTATGTTCTTATTTCTAAACTACTCTAAGATTTACCCTCTAAAGTTAACTCTACCTCTTCACTTTCTACTGTAGATTCTTATTCCTAATTTAACTCTAGGTTTTTGACTTTTAACTCTAAATTTTTACTTCTAAAATCAATCCCCCATTTTAACCTCTGGGTTTAACTCTACGTTTTCACTTTGACTCTAGATTTTTCTACTTCCCACTAACTCTAAAATTTTACTTCTACCTCTAACTTTTAACTTCTACTTTTAGCTTTTCACTCTAACTTTTTACTCCCCAATTGACTAAAATTTAACCTTTAAATTTAATCTAAACTTTTGACTTTTGACTTTTGACTTCTACTTCCAAATTTAATCCTATCGTTTTAATCCTAGATTAACTCTAAATGTTATCCTCCTAGTTTAATTCCAACTTTTAACTCTAGGATTTTGACTTCTAATTTTAACTCTATTTTTAACTCAACGATCTACTTCCTAAATAGATTCTACTTTGGACTTCTATTTCCTACTCTACTTTTTACTTCCCAAAGTTAACTCCAACTTTCAACTTTGAATTTTAACTTCCCTAATTAAAATCTTAATTTAATCCTAGGTTTTTTAACTCGCTATTTGATCTTTAATTTTAATCCTAAATCCTCCCTCTAATCTAATCCTAATTTCTGTCCATTGTTTCTTGTGGTTCACTTTTAATTAAAATTCCTCCGTTCTACCCCCTACCGCTTAACTTAGCCTAACGCGGTCGGTTTACGGTCAAATCTTAATTATAAGATGTTTTCGGAAACCTCTATTCCTAATCTATCAACTTTTGAATCTAAACTTCTAATTTACACTAATCTCGGATGCTAATCACGTTCTAAGGGCTGATTAGGAAAAAACAAATGCTAATTAGGGAGAAACGACTAGGATTAGTTTAATGACCCACCTCGTTACTGCTAGTGTCGGAAATGACGTCATCCCCGTCCACATGCGCATCCTCGTGCTCCATGGTGGCCACTCGCGATTGTCTTCTTTTATTTTTGCGTTACGGTTTTTATTTATTTTATTTTATTTTATTTTATTTTTTTCAAGGCCCACGGCTTAATTTGTAGAAAAGAAAACGTTACACGTATGATGTTCTAACCCTTTCCCCCCATTTCCTTCTCCTTTTCTTTCTCTCCTCTTTTTTCTACACTAGCACTATTCCACCTAAGCTTTTATGAGTCTTACACTATGGTTTCAAACTACGAGAAGGGTTTAAATGTTCTTCCTACCCTCTTACGCAACCTTGCTTTGTGTCATCCTAATCCTCCTCCCAACGGTTGCAAGGAGTTCTTCTAGATTTCCTACCTAATCTCCTAAATAGGCACTATTCATCGTCTCTCTCCCTTCCATTCCTATAACACATCCTTCTCCCTAATTTCCTTCCATTGTGTGTAGGTGTGAGTGGTGATGCAGGTTGAACCGGATGTTTTTGTGCAGGTGGCGTGTGGAATGGCAACCTCTATTTCTCCCTTCTCCCTTTTGTATTTTTAGGCCTAGTCCTACTTCAACCCCTCTTAGCACAAAATTAGTCCAACATGCTTTTGGTGTGGTTTTGCCTTTGTTTGTGTTCGGGTTTGGGGAGAACCAAAACTAATAAAAAAAAACGAGAGAATCCAAAATTTGGGGAGGAGCCCGAATGGCCCCAGCCTCCCCTGCTGGACTGAGAGAGCTGCTGTAACGAGAGAGCTGCTGTATCGGAGAGCTGCTGTACCGGAAGGGCTGCTGTACCGGAGAGCTGCTGTGCCGGGAGAGCCGCTGTGTCGGGAGAGCCGCTGTACTGAGAGAGCCGCTGTACTGAGAGAGCCGCTGTATCGGGAGAGTTGCTGGCCTTCCCGGCTGGCTGGTTGGGGGGTCAACCAAAAAATTTTAATTAATTAATTTTTTTTTTTTTTCTCCCGGTCATGGCTGCTGGTTCTGTTTGTTGGCTGGCTCGTTTGCTGGTCTGATATTGGCTGGCTCGTTTGCTGGTCTGATGTTGACTGGCTCGTATGCTGGTTCTGGAACTCGATTTCTGACTAAGGCTAAAAGACTAGAATTTTGGCTAAGGCTGAAATAAAAAGACTAGATTCTTGACTAAGGCTAAAGAGACTGGAAATTTGGCTAAAGCCAAATAAAAAGACTAGATTCTTGCTAACCTAGGAGAGGATAGAACTTTGGGGGGTGCTAGATCTACTAAGATTTTTGGGATACAACTAACTAAATAAAACTTGGGGAACCAATAACTCTCTTAAACCTTGGGAAATGACTAAACTTTACTAAGTGCAAAGGAACCTACATATCTTGGAAGCTAAACTCTGGAGGTTTCCACAAAGGTCTTGGAAACTAGACTTTGGATCTAAATACGGGGGAGGTGCAAAGCTTTGCCGTGAAATTGGTTTTAACACCAACTTTAGGACTTCTAGACTCCCCGGGGGTTCAAAGCTCCGCCGTCTACACTTTTAATATACGCTTTAGGACTTCTACTTTATTACTAGTTCAAAGCTTTGTTGTCCCGGAGGGGGGTCCACACAGTGAGAGAGACTTTAGAAGAGGGAAAAGCTAAACTTTTAAAGAAAAAACAACCACACGTGAGTTCAAAGCTTCGCCGTCCCGGAGGGAGGTCCACACAAAGAGAGAGACTTTAGAAGAGGGAAAAGCTAAACTTTTAAGAAAAAAACAACCACACGTGAGTTCAAAGCTTCGCCGTCCCGGAGGGGGGTCCACACAGTGAGAGAGACTTTAGAAGAGGGAAAAGCTAAACTTTTAAGGAAAAAACAACCACACGTGAGTTCAAAGCTTCGCCGTCCCGGAGGGGGGTCCACACAGTGAGAGAGACTTTAGAAGAGGGAAAAGCTAAACTTTTAAGGAAAAAACAACCAGACGTGAGTTCAAAGCTTCGCCGTCCCGGAGGGGGGTCCACTCAACAAGGAGAAGGTTAGATGAGGGTGTAAGAAAAACCACAAAGAGAAACACACAAGTTAGACCACGAAAAACACAAAGCTCACACGCTAAAGGCCCCCCAAAGCGGCATCGCCAAGGTACGGTGGAGGGTGACTTTAGGATTAGTGCAAAATACAAAAAAAAGGACTCTTAACTTCACAAGTTAAATCACAACACGTACAAGAGGGAGAGAGAGGCTCTCCACTCACAACAAAGTACCAAAAACTTCACAAAAGAGTACACAAAGCAAGGTAGAAGGACCCCCAAGGACCTTCAAAGCTTGAAAATAAGCAACAATGGAGCCAAAAGTGCTCCGAAAACATCGTAGAGGTTTTTGGCTTCAAATGCCAAAATATCCAAAATAACTTGGACCCACGGACCCAAAACAAGAATTGAGGGTGTTCTAAAGAGAGAAATGGGGCCCTTATATAGGGTTCCAAGGGCTCACCCCTCCCTCTAGAGTTCTAAGGTAACCTTATCAACGGGGATTTTCATCCTCATCCTCAAAGATTTTCATCCTACATCCTAAATTTCTACTTCTACCATCTATGCTGGACCAACATCTTAACTTTTGGAGATTAGCTCCAATCGCCAAACGGATTGCGCCGTTAGATCCAGATCGCCGTGTTTAGTCCTAGATTTCTTTACCCCCCGTACCGAGGCGAAAAACCCATCACAGACTAATTTAGTTTAAAAACCAAATCGTGGTAAAATCCTAGATCTTGAGGGTCTCCTATTTTGAGAAATGTGAATAACCTAGGGTCTCCGGTAGGTGCGAGAGAGTCGGGAAGGACTTTTGGTTGACTTCGTTTCGCCATCGTATGGTCCCGGAATGCCGGTCAACGTGGCGGGGACCCCGCCACGTGGTTAATTCCCGAGGAATCTCGCCGGTTCGGGTACTTGCCGCTATCGGAATGTCGTGAAACTTCACGGAGCGCATTATTAACATAAAACAAGCTAGTCTAATTTTTAGTGAGATTTTATTGTAACCTGGGTAATTTCCATGAAATTCCCGTTGGAGGTTAGGAGGGTTGACCACCCGGAAAAAGGTTCTTCTGCAAGTCGGAAGATGCCGGGGTTTTTCACGTGACCTCTCAGGGAATCGCATGAAAGACGTGCAGGTGTGTTTCCGTACCTGGCACGATTGGTCAATGGAGATTTAAATTGGACATCTCCTTGAATTAGTGACGGTGCGGGAATCTTCTGCAGGTGGAGGAATCTTGGTGAACCGATTTTGCCGTTGGACTCCTGGCATGGGACTCACCCTAGAACACCATCCTTGGGCTGTAGATTCCTCCACGGGCCCGATCTTGCGTGAGTGGCTCCTGCATGCTAACAATCGGGATTTTGGAAATTCGTCGATCTAATGGGGAATTCTAAATCTAACTCTAGGATCCGACCTAGTGGCCTCGCTATGGATCCCTCGGACCGACCTAGCCATGAATCGCCACATTCATGGTGGAATTTAGCTCTTTTGGGGCTGTGTGACTCGAATCCTCCAAATCTAACCTTTTCGTTATTTTTATACCATTTTTAGGCAAGGTTTGGGGGATTCTAAGTAAAAAACACAAATCTAGACCAAATACTATAATGGGTATGACACAACCCTATTTTGGTTCTACACTCTTTTTATGGATTTTTGTATACTTTTATCAATTTTAAATTGCAAATTTCCAAAAAAATAATTATACGAGTCCCAAGTGACATATTGGGAGCTCACACCTTCCAAGGACTGAAAATTTTGGCATAGGACCATCTATATGTTGATTACATGTGTGAAAAATTTCAAGTCCAAAACACCTCCACAAAAATAGATATTTAAAATCTCCCAACATGTGTAGTTGTGAGAAACAATTTCACTACTACCAACTTTGACACTATCTCAAGGGTTGAAAAATTGATTATTTACCATGAAGTTTTTATGATGAAATAATCTCTATATTAATAACACGTGTGCCAAATTTCAAATTCAAAAAAATCATATAAAAAAATATATGCTAGTTCTACCAATGTGTACAGTTGTGAGAAAAATTTCACTACTACCAACTTTGACACTATCTCAAGGGCTGAAAAAAACCCATTTTACCATGAAATTTTTGGCATGATATCATCTCTATATTGATAAAATGTATGCCAATTTTCAAGGTCAAAAGAGTTATAAAAAAAAAGATATTCTAATTCTACCAACATGTGTAGTTGTGAGAATGACTTTCTACATCCGTGTGAAATTTTACCCAAAAAATGACAATATCCCAAGGGTTGAAAAAATCATTCTCACAACTACACATGTTGGTAGAATTAGCATATATTTTTTTGTGTGATTCTTTTGAATTTGAAATTTGTTCCACATGTTATTGACATAGAGGTTATTTCATCATAAAAATTTCATGGTAAATAATCAATTTTTCAACCCTTGAGATAGTGTCAAAGTTGGTAGTAGTGAAATTGTTTCTCACAACTACACATGTTGGGAGATTTTGAATATCTATTTTTGTGGAGGTGTTTTGGACTTGAAATTTTTCACACATGTAATCAACATATAGATGGTCCTATGTCGAAAATTTCAGTCCTTGGGAGGGTGTCAAAGTTGGCAGTAGTGAAAAAATGTTCACGGCTACACATGTTGGGAGATTTCAAATATCCTTTTTTGTGTAAATTATGTGACCTTGAAATTTAGTACACATATAATTAACTTAAAGATAATGCTATGGTAAAAATTTCATATTCAAAGATCATTTTTGAGCCCTCAGGAGGCTGTCAAAGTTGGCAAATGCAAAATTTCCTTCCCTACGATTTCAAAAACGCCATTTTGATTGGGACCCCACTGTACATATTTCACTTCATTTTTCATGTATAGATAAACGATAGAGTCCGTTGAAGAAAAAGCCATTTGTACCGAGTAGTTCACATCAAACCTGTTGTACATGAAGTTTGTGATGATCGTCTCATTTTGCCAACACTTTGATCGCCAAGAAAAGATTGACTAATTAGTACTTGGAGAGTGACGACATGTTCATTGATCCCATCTCATCTTGCGCTTGCAATCCAATCCTTGCGGACATTGAAAGGCTCAATTCCAATTCAAACTTCTCAGAGATCGTAAAATCACGATGTAATTGCAGTTCTTTCTCCTTTAATAGGCATTCCACCCACCTAAAAATAAGTGCAAGAAATTGGACTAAGGTGGGGTGTAAGTTTTGTGGCTAAATTTTTTGGCCTTTGCGACAAGAGTATAGGATTTTGCATTTAATAAATAAATAAAAAATTGTGTCTCACCAAATCCATCCAAGTGAGGGTTGGGAATTCACCAAAAAAAATTTACTTTAGTAAACAGCTATGAAATACAATCACAAAGAAAAATGTAGTTAAAAATGATATAACATGGTGGGCGCTCTCTTACAAACCATTGCCACTTGAACATGGTTGGAGACCAAAAATTTATCATAATAAGGTAGAGTGTTATAAAATGCTTGTACTCTAAAAGCACCATTTAACCCCTAAAGGACCAAGTTGTGTTTTTTGGCAACATAGCGATTTTGGGCAGCTCACTACGAATGGAGTTTTTATTTTTTTTCTTTGAAAATTTTACACAACATGTGCCTGAGGAGTAGCTTTAAGGCCCAACAATTTGCATAACTTTTGACTACATAGTTAAAAAGTTATTGCATAATATGTGATTTTCTTTGAACTTTGGGCAGCCCGGGCAGCTAAAACAATTTCTTTAAAAATGACTTTAAGAAAAAATAAAACATTGAAATTGGTTCTTTAGATTTATATATACACGGGAAGCTTTGAATCATTCAATTCCGATCAATTAAGGTACGTTCAGACCTGGCTTTCTAGAGCACTGGGTCCTAAAGATAAAAATCTGTCAGAGACTGTAGAATGCGCAAAATGAGGCATGGTTGTATTAATGAAAGTGCCTCGTCCATTGCTCTGTAAGTTGGACGCAGTCTACTTCCGTTCCTGTTCAGACCTGATGTATTGGTCTCAAATTTTTAATTGCCACGACGGACAGGAGGTGTTAGTTCGCACCGGGTCGTCACACCTGAAGAGAGTTCTTAGGGCTTTTAGGAAGGGATGTGGGGCCCTTTGCGGCGGGTTGCTCTCGGTCCACGTGCCTTATTTTACTCATTTTCTCTGGCACTGCACTTGTTTCAAAGTTTGAACTTCTGCGCCCGAATGTTGCTCCACCGTCCTGCGATGTTTGATTGTAGCGTACAGAAATTGCTTGAGTTTTCACTGCGATTTTCTCATGTGAACTTTGCGGTAGTGGAGATCGTGTGAAGGAGCTGCGTTTCGGGCGTTCAGGTGGGCTTTCCAAATTCCGAAGTGGCCGTCTGTGAAGAAGCGGCGCACGTCAAGGTACACTTCTGGCTTTTGAAAGGGACTCTCCTCTTGTCGCTTGAAATTTGAAGATGCTACCATGTTCTTGTAGTGCTTCAAAATTCTGAATTTATCGCCCTCAAAGAGAGAGTCTCTGTTGCGAGAGTGACGCCATTGTTTGTTGATTCGCTTCTTTGGTTTGCTTCCTAGGGTTTTTTGTACTATTCACTTCTCTCCTCTTTCTGCAGTTTTAGCCTCAATAAGTCTGTTTACTGTTCAATTGTAACTTGTTGCAGAGTGAGATACAAAAGTGGTGTTGGGCTCGGGACTTCAAAGCGCTTCCAACACAAAACCGTCTCTAAGGTTAGTGCGGTCCACCATTCGCTTTCTCGTTTCATTAACATTGTGCTGACTTCCGGAAGTTCACTTTCTGGTCCCTGTGTTTTTTCTTTTGGCATTTGCGGTTTCATATATGTGATTTGTAGAAGTGCTTGATGGTGCTCAGGCTGTTGTGCTCTCTTCGTTTAATGATGGCTACACTTTCCCGGTTTACATGTTCAAAGTTACAACGGCTACTACACAAATTCCTTGAGTGTACACTCGTCATTTTTTGATGCCGTAATCTTCATTGACAATTTCTTCCCTCTCATGTTGCAGAGAGCAGTAGTGAGCTTCAGGCATGGACTTCTTCACCAATCCCGTGGACATCATGTCCATGGCTTCGGCTACACTTCTCCTGCTACTGACAGCCAATAGAGCTCTTGATGTCACAGCCGACAATGAATTCGAAAAAGCAGACAATGACAATTTTCAATTGATGGAGCAGTCCACTGCAGCATGCATTGAGGAGATGGAAGCTTTCTCTCGGGCAGCGCTATATACTTTTTGTCTCTCGAACATCTACTATCTTCTTGATGAGGAGCTTCGTTTTTGGGTGAAGCCTAGATCGACGACTTGGTTCTGCCATTTCCTTCTAGAATAGTATGATGATGATCGATGGCTAAAAATGTTTCGGATGACTAAACCCGCAGTTCTCTCACTATCAGAGTTGCTGAGGCCTAGCATCTCCAAAAAAGATACAAAGTACCGACTTGCAATTCCAGTGCTTGTTAGGGTCGCTTGTACTCTTTTTAAATTGACATATGGAGCAAGTTTATTGATCTGCAGCGAAATGTTTGCTCTAGGTCGTAGTACGGTCTCCATGGTCCTCAGAGAAGTTGTGCAGGCAGTAAACATTGTCCTTCGTGGTGAGATTTCATGGCCAACAGGTCAAAAACTTTTGGAGACGGAGGTTGACTTCAAGCACCTCTGCGGACTTCCGGGCGTCCTTGGGGCCATTGACGGTACTCACATCGCCATTTCTAAACCCAAGTATGCTCATGCTGACTATTATTACTTCAAATCCGATGGGTATACTCTCAATTGTCAAGCAATGGTGGATTCCAATAAACGATTCTTGGACTTGTTTCTTGGTATGCCTGGATCGACCAATGATGCTCGTGTGCTCAGGAGGTCTTCACTATACCACAATGCTATGCAGAGTACACTATGGGAAGGTGGTGTGTCTTTCCAGGGCTTCAGTCTGTACTTGTTGGGGGACTCCGGTTATCCCCTCTTACCTTGGCTGATGGTCCCCCACCAAGGCCGGGGCAGTCTTCCTTTGGCAGAGACCCTGTTTAACAAAAAACTTCGACGTGGGCGAGGCATAGTAGAGAATGCCTTCGGTATTCTTAAGCTTAGTTTTCGAGAGCTACTTGGAAAATCAGATTTGGATGTGACTTTCTTGCCGGACGTGATAACGGCTTGCGCCATTCTACACAATATGCTACTGGGGCAGTCACATTCTGACGTGGAGAGGCTGTTCAAGATTCTGAGGGTGGAGGGCCTTACTGTTCCTAACATTCAAGAAGACAACGCCGCTGCAGAAGTGCCGGAATCGGCTCATGACAAGCTTGGAATGCCGCAGGCTATCGACAAGCGCAGGAACCTCTCCGTCTTCCTCGCTCTTCAACGAACTTCTGCTACTTGAAGCAACCAGCGACGGGTTGGCAGCCCATGCAGGTGAACAATCTGTCACGATCCATTCCTTGGTGTCTTGGTCATTGAATTTCCTCTCAGATTTGGCAACTGCAAAAGGTTATTGTCATGATTTCCATTCTTTGTGCCTCTTCTTAAGGAACTGACGTCTTGTTCAAATGCCTTGCTTTGTGTATGGACAGGGGAGGATGCAACCTGCTCATTTTGTTTTTCCTTCAACAACTCAAGCGTGGCACAGCGTCCATAGGGTTGTTTTTCTTATTGCTGACCTTTACATGGAGGTTGGATAAGCTTCAGGCCAGTACTTGTGAGCTCATGTTTCATGCTTACGAATAGCTATAGTATGGAAAGTTAAGGTATAGCACAGGAGAGTGTACGTGGATGTGCTCGGGAGACTTGGTGTCTTCCACAGTGTGAGCACTCTACTTCGCAGGTAGTGTGTGTTTCGCATGGCAAAGCCTCCGTGATTCTGCAACGGTGTACAACCGTGAACTCTATTTTTTTACCAAGTCCTGCAGTGAGACTTTCATGAAGCTCCTTTGCATGAGTGGAAATAGGATGGCATTTTGCCGTCCACAATGTTGTTGAGTGCTTGTGTTGCGGTTTCTTATGCATAGCTACGTAGTCCGCTGGCTTGGACTTCATTGTCGGCAGTCTGTCAATGACAAATTCCGCTTAACTGAAGATGTGCACACTGTCTCATTAGGTCTTGTTTGTTCTACTTTTGTGAGCAATGGTGCATACTTACAAAAATCAAGCATGCATGAATTCTACAGCAAAGATAATTACTTAATGCTCTTGGAGACTGCTTCGTTATTGACAAGCGATCCACAATTAGAAATCACGTACGTGAACAGTGTTTTGCATGGGAAGCATGAATTCGGGAAAAGAGCACCGAAATTTTTTTAAAACATTGTCCGCTCATGTCCATGCAGCAGGTGGGCGTCGTGGACAACGGCGTCACACATTTGTTACAACAGGCTCAGGCAAGCCATTTGGAGCAACAAGATCACTAACAGAAAGGTCTAGGGCGGCTACCGCTGCTGCGCTTCTGTTGCCATCAACGTCAAGGGGGGTCTCGTCGGGCTGAAGTTCCAAGTCTACTGTTTTGGGAAGACACAGCCTCGCGCTCAAAACACTAGAGAGATCAAATAGACACTTTACCACTTCTCCTTGTTTTTCTATAGCTAATCCAGCATTCATATTTGTTAGTCGGGCATTCTCGTGCAGACGTCTATCACGTTCACGCTGATATTCCATCTGCTCGGAGAAAAGCTTCAACTGAACATCAATCTTCGATCTTTCAAGGTGACGACTCGCTTCTGCCATTTCACGCATTTGCCGTGCCATGACCTCGCCACTTGCTTTCGTGGCATCTGCAATCACGTTGTGGCCTGACAAGTGTTTCCGTCTCACTGCAGTGTTGCCCTCTCGACGTCGTAGCGTGAAGGCCGAAGTGTCGCTCGAGCTGACCATCAACGGCGTCACGCCTGGTGGCAAACCATTCTTTTGTGCTGGACTCGGCGTAGCCGTAGGTGAGCTGAAACTGGCATTGGCGGTATGTGCTCCCGTGCTTGCAGGTGCCAACTGCGAGGAGAAGCGGCCGGCAATGTCGTCACTCAATTCCACAGGATCAGCAACGTCCATTGGATCTTCATTCTCAGCATCCATGTCGCATTGCTCTTGACCTCCTTCGCTATGGCGTACTGGCGTTGAATACTTACTATCCTCCGTGGACAGCAAGTCCCTAGTATGAGGTGGTTGCATACTAGGGCGGTTCCCGAACCATTTGTGGATGCTATTGAAAATGTCTTGAGAAAATGCACGCGGCAATCCTTCATTCTTCCTTTCCGCAACTATCATGTTCCAGTACTTGATGCCATTGGTGCCACTTCTTGTGAAAAAATCTGCTATCCGTTTGTAATCGGGAATGATTTGGTTCCATTTGGACTTGCAGGCAGGTCCATCGCGAGGGCATGGCGAACAATTTGCCCTCATCACTTCGATGCTAACTCGGATCCATTTGGTGGCATCCGGGTTCATCAAGTCTCTGCCGTTTTGAACATCGATCTCCTCCAGGAACATATCCCGCTTCGCAAAGACCAGCACAGCAATTTCTGGTTGGGACCAATTCGGTCCACGGTCCTTTCTGGCTTTCTTTGCTGGGGCGGGCGTACTTCCATTACTCAACGTTGTGGCGCTTCGGGGCAGATTTGGACGTCCTTGCGTTGGCTCGACTAGCGCCACGGGACTAGCAATACCTTCAGAACCCAACATGCATCATGAATTAGAGGACAGTTCGAAGTACTTGGACTAACTTGACCATCGGAGCCCGTGTGTGTGTTTTGCAGGTCAATGTTTACAAGAATTGCGCTTTAAGGACATGGAAGGAACATGATGTATATAGGAACTCACCATTTGATGGGAGGACTGTGGCGACAGATGACACTCTTTGGGAGCCTTGTGCCGGCATTCTTGCAAATCAAATAACGCATGTGAGGTACTATTCCTTGTTTATAAGCGATCACGGAGAACAATAATTCCATCGCGTTCAATACGAGAAGGAAATCGGAAAGCAGGTCAAGCTTGCAAAGTCGTAATTTTCAACGTAACACTGCAGTAATTATAAGTGATTGCAAGGGAAGTGCCGCTCATATATGACAGGAGACTTTATATTTCAAGAACAAGAGTGAATACCAATATATGAAGAGAGGGCACATCAAATCGTAATTCACAAGTCCTGGATTGTAGGTCTAGGACATGACAACTTGTAAACAATGAAGAGGACGGGAAAATGCAATGTAATTTTCGCACTGGAGTGATCGTTGTTGTGTACAAGTCCCACATCAAAGTGAACAGGGTAAACGAGAGTTCTTGAAAGTTCGAAATCACTTGCAGCAGGGTCTGGAGCTGAGGCGTTGGTGGCGCCATAACCTGCAGCATGCAATTGATTCTCCATCGACATGATCTGCATTCCATAGAGAAGAAGTAGTTAGTTCCCTATAGCACCTCCCATGATGCATGCATTCAGAAAAAAAAATTGATGCCCTGCAAAACAATCGCCATTGACAGGGAACATGGAACGGCACCTGATCAAAGTAGTGTAATCAAAATAACGGACGTGCAGAAATTGTTGGGTATGTGTGTGTTGTTGCAGGTGCTTGGTGAAGATCAGCGTCGGAGTTTATACATGTAGGTATATTGTTTAAAAAAACCTTTTTTGAATTGCCTACAATTACGTAAGGATTTGCAGAAAGATTTGGGAGTGGGCCCTCTCTTTAATTCCACCGCTAACTCCGTCTTTGCTACCGCCGTTCTTTGTTACTAGACCCCCAAGAGTGCCATTAACTAGAAGCGGTCACTTAATTCTGAAATGTCCGTTTCCTGGTGATTGCAGTGTTACCAAGGAACTCCCGGAAAACGCGGAGACAGAGCTACAGTGACCGCCCAGGAAATTCTCAAGACCGTTGTTTCCTGTTGCCACCTGCGCGCCCACGTAGGATCGGTAGTTGCTAAAGAAATCTGGTGTGAATAGCAGGCGTTCTTTGCTGCAATCACCACGTAAAAGCCTGGCCCGTAAGGCCAGGTCTGAACATACCTTTAGTAAAAAGTTATGAGGAGTTTAAGTTTACGGGTAGGTATGGAGTCTTTGAAAACCATACCTACCCATACAAAGAAAATCACTTATCATGCAATAACTTTTTAACTATGCAGTCAAAAGTTACGAAAATTATTGGGCCTTAAAGCTACTCCTTGGGCACATGTTGTGTAAAATTTTCAAAGAAAAAAATAAAAACTCCATTCGTAGTGAGCTGCCCAAAATCGCTATGTTGCCAAAAAACAAAGCTTTTTCCTTTAGGGGTTAATACAAGGGTATACATTAGAAGTTTCAATGTACCTAATATGAACATTTTAGGATGATTTTGGATGACTTTGGAGCATACCAAAATTCCAAACTCAAAAATTCATAGCTCACTCTGCAAGAATCTGACCAAAATGAATCAAAGTGTAATAAATGCAACTTCTTCTTGTCTTTCAAGGAAACTTAATTAAATACTTATTTGAGATTTATAACCTCATTGAAAATCCAAATTATTAAATAGAAAGATGCTTTATGAACACACAACCGTACCACAATACTAATCCTAAAATACTTGAATTAGAGATAGGAATATTATTTTGAAAAAATGATGACAAAAAAAAACTAAAAACTCCTATATACTTGTTGGTAGCATTTGGACTAAGTTGGGTTTTGGCAATAAATCATATAAGAAGTTTTTGCTTCTCATCATGCATAAAAGACATATAAAGTCATGAAAGATGTACTATATACTTTTTAGTGATTTGTAGCCAAAATTGACATGGTTTAAATATTAGCGGCAAGAATATAAGAATTTTGAGTGTTTTGTGGGGAAGAATTTGCCAATTTCATTTGAGTCAAGGCCGGGATTCACTAAATTTTTCTTATAATATCGTAAGTGTAAGGTAGGATTTGCACTATTCAATACCTGCTAGAAATAGAATTTTTGCTAACATTTTTTCTTTCACCATTCAATTTTTTTGTATTTTGAAAAAGTAATTCTTCTAATATTTTGGCATCTATTTTTAGGATTATTCTCCACCAAGCATGCACTACAACTACGATAGTCAATCATGTATTTTGAATGGTCAAGTTAGTAAAACTTGTTGAAAACCAGTATAAATTTTGAGTCATCATCTTGTACTAGATCACCACAATCATGAGTGATTTCTAAAAATCTAAACATATTGATGGAAAGAAGTTCAGAGATACTAGAGTCACTCATATTAAGTTCTGAACTTCATGTTGGACCCAATATGAGTGAATTCTTAATCCCTAAACGTCTGGATTCATCTCCAAAATTGACGATTTGAGAAAAAACATTATAAACTACAATTTGGAAGAATATTTTGGAATTGGTATACAAATGAAAGCTGTAGATTTTGATTTTTAAATTCTATCCGTACGGTTAGATCTACTAATGTTATCACCAATCTTTTTCTATAAATTTTGAAAAGAAAATTTCAGAATTCCTTCTAAATTCAATTACAAGTAAAATATTATCATTTTTTGAGTAAAACTTGTTGGAATGGATTTGAAATAAGGTTATCTTCATATGGTGATTTTTTTAAATTTTTGTGACCTTTACATCTTTGACCTCATTTTTGTACATCTAGTTTTGAACTAAAGTCAATGCAAATTGACCACTTGACATACTTCCACGTTTGTAATTTTAGAAATGTATATATTCTAGTAACACCAAATCCAACCGATGGATAGGACAAAAACTTGATAAATATCACCAAAAATTAGGATGACTTTCATCCAAGCAGGAATGAGACAGAAACAAGGATTTGAATCTGCTCATCGTCCAGAAAATGGACGTCGGAGCGCTCCAGGGTTAAATTACACCAATCCAATACAAAGATTGGAGTTCCTCTCCCTCCAAAGGTGCCATAAAATGATAGTTGATTTTGTTATTTCATTTTTAAATTTAAAAAAAATTGACTTTACAAGTATTTAGCATTGTATTTAAGCATTGGCATTTTTTAAATTTTGTTTTGTTCAAATGAAAGTGAATTAACACCAGAATCTACAAACACGTATGGTAGATGGACAAATTAAAGGATTAAACATAGAAAGGTTGTTTTTGAAAAATACAATGAAGAATAGTAAAGAATTTAGATTAATTTACCATCCAATAAGGCTATTTTTCTCATTTTGATACAAATGCAATATTAGTATTTCTTTTACTAATATTTCTATAACTTCACAAAATATTTTTGGATACTTTATTTCAAATCCAAAAGAAATTAAATTCTATTTTTAATTTTTGAAATGTTTTTTTAATGCAATGTATATCTAAATAGGTATTTAAATGATTTAAGATTTTTTCGATTCATTTAAAAAATATTTATGTTTAAAAAATATATATATTATGTTTTTTTTTAAATATTACAAATTTAAAAAGTTTAAAATAGTGCCATTTGAATAGAAATCACAATATTTATATTTTGAATAGAAATCTACCAAATAATTTTTATAAGCTACTACGTACTAGTTATCATGTTTCAAATAAATGTGTCACTATTATTTCTAATTGGATGATATGCAACATCCAATCTATTTAACATCATTATTAATTCACAATTTTATAATTTATAGTTTGAAATTTCTAAACCTTTCCAATGTGAATTTCATTTTAAAATTTTCTTTAATTTAATGTATATAATCCCTAATACAGCCACTCACAAAACTGAGTACAAATTTGAAATGTTTTCATTCAAACAACTATATCATAAGCATCAATGAAAAAATTCAAAAGTGGATATATGAAAGTTGTAGTGTGCAACATACTACATGCTACCATGGAAGTTTGAAAGAAAAATTAGTTGTGATTTGCAAAAAAAATTAATTTCAAAGTTAGCCATATCTAAAACTTAGTTTTGTTCACCATGATTTGGAATTACTTTCAAATAGTGTTAGTAGCCCTAAAAGGTTCGATGGATGACTTCACTATTAACTATAGAAACCAAGAATACACCTATTAGTTTAATAATTGAAGTATTTTGGTGACTACCTTGGTCATGGGGGCTGCATCTTTCTAAGGTTAATCATGTAGCATTGCTAGGGATACTAAGGTGTGTACACCCAAAACCGCCACAAATTGGGTTGTGGGGAATTTGAAAGCTAACTAGTAAATAGTGAACACAAGAGAGCAAAGAGATGTGTAGAAAAGGAAGTTAAGCACAATCAATTTTCTGATTTTGACAAAAATGAGACCGCAGTAGGGGGACAAAGTTTTGTAAGTAGAGTAATTGAAACCGCTCATAGGCAACATTAAAAAAGACACCTCCTAAGGTGTCAGAAGTAAAAGACATGGAGGTGCAATTGTGTTATTCATATTTATTAAAAATGTTTACAAGCTCGCAAACCCATGATTTTATATCCTCGTATTCTGTGAGCCATATGAAATAACATGAGGATTTAATATGAGTCATGATCTCTTGATCTTTGACACGTGCTTGAAATGTCATGAGGATTTATTAATGAGAGCATATTTTGGCTGATCTTTGATCTTTGACAATTAGTAAATCCTCATGTTATTAAAACCTTCTGTACTCTGAGTTTAGAAGCCATTCACTTGTCCCCAAACGGCCAATGCTGCAATGAAGAACCACGGGAGACATGGAAGTACAATTTTCAAAATAATTAAACACCATTTAGGGGCTTATTTTAGTTGTCAATTTAAGGCACTGCGCGATTATGGGTGTACCCACCTTAACCCCTTAAGGACAATTGTCTGTTGAATGGACAATTGAAATTCCGGGTTGGTTCCTATGAAGTCAATTTTGGTTAGATGTTCATGAGATTTTGACACAAGGTATAGATATGTACTCCCATAGTGAATTTTTTTTTTCCGATCGGGTACCCGGATCAAAAATTACGCTGCCCTGAACTTTTTTGGCAGCTCGGGCAATTTGAAAATCTTTTGAGAATCTTTTCCAAATAAAATGATTAACTTCTGAAATTTGGCATGTATGTAACTTACATGATATAAGATGCAAATGTAAGAAAAAATAAGCATGTGAGGTGTAAAAATCTCACTTTAGGAGGAGTTAAAGTCTCCTAGCCCTATTGGGTAAGGCTAGAAAAATCTTTTTTATCTAACTTCAAACGTTATAACCTGTCAATCCGTGTGGTCAAAGTTTTTGAAATTTTTTCTACACATTCCTATGGTAGTCTAGTACAAATTTGTATGGTTTAATTTTGAAAAAAAACTTTTATTTTTCATTTATTTTTCATTGCCCTAAAAATGGCAATTTTTCACAATTTTTGCCCGAAATATGCCTCCACGCTTTAGGGGTTAAGTGTGATGGATGACTTTACTTGGCATTGTAGGATGGAAAAAAATGTTTTTTCATCCAATTTATTTATTTGTAGGGTACTTGAATATATTTTCAATGAATACTATTGTAAAGTACCTCATTATGGTCTTATTGACTTTTTTAAAGAAGAAGATGCTCAATCCAAGGATCACCCTTATATTGTATTTGGGCCATTTCTTACCATTTTCTTTGGATGTGAATTTCAACCATAAAAATGATGTTTTTTGAATTTGAGTTTAGCTAATGAAATGAAGCTTATCAAGTATAGTTTCTACTACAATTACAAATTTTGAAAAATTCATGAATTTCAATATTATATAGCAATCTAAACTTTGGGCTATAACCATGGTTTGTTGAATTTCTAATTTAGAGTGACACGGAAACTTTGATTTATATCGTGTTGTTCTAAACTATAATATACATCTATGGTGAAAATCTCATTTTTTTTTAGTATATTTTGTATTTGATATGAATTTTCTTCATTTTTTTCTTAAAAAATTCATAGTAATTTCAAATTTTTTCCAAAAAATTTGAAAATTTTATAACTCATAGTAGACATATGACTTCATCTCTGAAAAATAAATATAAAAACTTTCATTCATATCTGATTGCAAAATGGCATCAAACAAAGTGATGACAATTTAGGCTTGAAATCAGTGGTCATGGGCCCATCCATACAAGATTAAGCCTACATGTCCAAGTGACCACCTACCTTGGTCATTGCATTAACTTCCTCAAAGTTGTATAGAAATTTAGTCATAAGTGAATCTTTCAAAAAATATTTGTAGAAACATGCCTTAACCTTTAAAGGACAATGAAAAAAATGGATGATGGATGACTTCATTGTTCACTATAGAAACAAAGAATGCACCTACTAGTTCAATAATAGGAGCATTTTGGTGACTACCTTGGTCATGGGGGTCGAGTGCTTTAACCCTTAAATGACAAGGAGGTCATTCTGTGGCTGATGGATGATAGAGAATCAAACTGTATAGGATAGAAAGTGCAACTATTCATCCTCAAAATTTGTTGTGAAAAGGGGAGATCTTCTACAATAGCTTGACTTTCAATGAGTGCTTTTACAATTTTTTAAGCCAATGATTCACACGGTAATAAAAAAGGATGATTTCAAGGGTCACCCCTTCGTCCTTTAAGGGTTAAGTGAGTTGATTGCTAAATGATGCAGGACAGAAAAATAACAAATGTAATTAAAAGTGAACTCTGGTGGTCCAACAGTCCATCTGTGAATACTTCAAGTAGCACTCGGGACTAAATTGGGAATGGTCAAAGAATGCCCTTGAATTGAATATGCCACAATCATAAACTCTCAGGCTGTGACACACAAAAAATTGCTACTGAAGAAAGAGAAGTGCAGGATATACTTTGCTACTGAATAGTACAGTTTCAATATTCAATTTTCTTGAGTTTTCGCTGCTGGGCACTACTAATAAGTTTACTCAGTAACATCAATGATGCTTAAGAGATTACCAGAAGCAAACCACACAAGTGTATCACAATGTAATCTATTTTGGACTCGGCACAATTGCCAGCGTCCATAATCTCGGCTTGACTAATGTAATGGGATCATTAGAAGTTGATCATATTACTAAACTTGAGGGCCAAAAATTATTCATACCGGAGGGGTATTCTGAAGGATAACTAATAAATTCAACATCTCAATGCTCTCGCGTGCAGTCATACACAATCTGTGAAGGCATACAGAACGTCAAGAGCATCAAAAGTCTTGTGATGGTGGAATAAGCTCATAATAGGGTTCGTCACCTCAACACTTTCATGTTAGAGGTCTTGCGAGCGTAAAACCTACCTTGTAATCAAGTAAGCTCCCAAATGGTGTCAAATTCCAAATTATCCACTGTGTTGTCGCATACTGCAATCACACTGTAGGAGATCTAAATTACAGGAAGGGAAATCAACGTGTCCCCAATAACCTTGGCATGGGTGGTCACCCATTGAGATTGACGAATGTAGGTCGCAAGCACAACCAAAAATCTTGCCATTGCAACAGTTGCCATCTACAAAACATAAAATATCACCAAAGGTCAGGACGCCAGAAAAATGGACGGACATCTATAGCTAAGGTAGAGGATACTAAAATCATAAGGAAAACCTGATCACATCTTCCATATTGACCCCGGTAACCAGTAATAACTCATGTATTCATACACTTGGTTAGGATCAATAGCAAGTAGTTTAAGCATGACTTGGCAAAATGTTTATGGTCACTCATCTTTAAATGGAATGGAGTTTGTCTACTGTCACTTATAGTAGTCTACAACATACCTCCCACGTTGATATTGAAAAAAAATTCATACAAAGTGATTAAAAATTGACCTCAACAACTTTGGCTCCTGTACCCAGACTGATCTCCCAACCGCAATTAATCTTCGAAGCCGAAGTTTGTCAAACAGAATGAATTGGATGGTTTAGTGATTAGGTTTAGAGCTTACCACTTTCCACTGTCGCTCAAAAAAAGCATGGAGCTCTTCCCACACCTTGACCTTCAAAACAGACACTTTGTGCAAATTTAGAGGGTCCACCTGCAAGAGGCTAATAATCGGCTTCCTTAGGTTGTAAGCCAACCACGCAATTGTGAGGTAGTCGATAGCATAGAAGGATTGCACCATTCTGCTCAACACAGGTGGATTGGTGGAAAAGACGGCCAAAATGGCTTCTAGTATTCGCACCCAACCAAGAAACCCGAACGCGAACACCAGGTAGTTCATGTCCATGGCAATGCGTGCAAGTTGACCATGCTGCATTGTAAGCTCGGTTGCTGACCATTTCTGCACAGCTATTGCTCCATCTTCCTGTTCTATCATAGCAGTGCGCAGCTGCAGGACCTTGGGCTCCGGCTGCTGCTGAAACATTGTCACAAGGCCAACCACTCCCGCAACGTTGTTCATCACAAACTGCTGGCCTACATCTCTAACCTTGAATATGATCATCTTTGCTGTCCGGATTGAGAGAATCGAGGAATTGATTTCGCTCAGCTCTGTCTCATCGCCAGATAATCGAAATTCTGGCACATCTTCTGGCACTTCATCTTCTTGTGAGTCCCCTGCCTCCATCTGTGCGTTTGCAGACACGCCAAAACTCCTTGCAGAAGCAGCTGCTGCTCTGTTGCACCTGTGCAAGCTCTTCGGAGCATTTAGGGTTTGCTGAACAAAGGGCCACGAATTGGAGGGCTGGAAACGAAAATGTCCACCACATGAGGCGATGCTTAATCTTTCTCGGCTGCTTGAAGCGTTTATGGAGGACAAAACTGGCGAGAAACGAATGGTGCTGGGGTTTTTCCTCGAACTCAAACTCTCTCTGGGTTTATAACAAATGAAGCTCTTGTGTGAAAACCCTAGACATGAGTCCATCTTTCTCTTGGAAAGCAGCTTCAATCATCCAACCCTTCTGAGAGGAGCTTCAACATCCCAATGTATTTACGTGCCAAAAATAAGAATCTGCAACCCCCAACATAAGCAATAATCTCCCCTCAGCTCCAACTAATCTTTTCGTCATTACTTGAAAAATTAACACTTCACCTTGCTTCAACAAACCGCTTAAACGTTCACTGTGTAAATTTAAAAACATTTCAGTCTGAAAGTAGACCTTCTATTCTTCGTTGCAATTTGCGACTTGTGCCTCGAACACCCTTTGCCTCTTCACAGGGACAACCATTACCCCAGGGTAAAGCTTCAAATTAGCAGCGTTCAAACACAGACGACGATCGAGCAAGCGGACAATCAGGGTGTGTCGACCAATTCTTCACTAATTGCACACCCCTCGGAAAGACCCCACTCAGGAACTAAAAAACTCACCCCAAATACACCGTGTGCGAAGGAGCTACTCCTCAACAAATCATCTCTGTTTCACTTGTGTCAAGCTTTAATTCAATCGATCCCCTAATTTCAAACAATGTGGAAACTTCACAAAGGAGCGAAAGAAGTGCCAAAGCAAAAAATTCGAAACAGCGCACCTGATTTTCTTGCGGTGGTGATTCGTGCGCTTAGGTTCCGGTGAGTGCAAGCCGAAGGAGCTCCAAGCTTCACAGCACCGCAAATGCTAAGTTAGCTGATTAGGAGAGCCATAGATCTGGGTCGGAACTCGGAACCATTTGGCAGGTGACGTGTCTGTCCGCCACACGTCTCTGCACCAGTGCATGCAAGTATCACACTATCACGACACATTTGGGGTCTTGGAATCTGCTCCCTCAAAAATTTTGAAATTTTTTCCACACATTTTAAATGTTTGTGTCTAAGTTTTCACAGCTTGCATGACAAACAAAAAAATTCCTCACTGCATAAGAAATCATCAAAAGCTAACTAATATATTACTCCCTCCGTAACAATGTTAACCAAGCTTAGGGGGTTACCTTTTGCTTGCGGAGAAAGGGGAGCCCTCCAATGCTCAAAGTTACTGAAATTGAGAAACTCATTGCTTTACAAGTCCATGTAAGGTAGGACCACCTATACTTGATCAAATAAGCGAGTACAGAATGGATGAGCAGCAGAGTGAGGCAATGGAAAATTTTCTTATGTAGACAAATAAGAAATATTAGGACTCTGAATTTTTTGTAATTTTATT
Organism: Pseudisothecium myosuroides; assembly: GCA_951799445.1. Taxonomy (NCBI): domain Eukaryota; kingdom Viridiplantae; phylum Streptophyta; class Bryopsida; order Hypnales; family Lembophyllaceae; genus Pseudisothecium; species Pseudisothecium myosuroides. Next base: position 18,568,160 of record OX637287.1, on the reverse strand, counting down.
GTCAAAATTGAAATTACTATGAATTTTGGGAAGCAAGAAGTGCTCGGAACCCATTGCCAATGTCTAGAGTCTTCCAATTTCGATCATAGCCAAACCAACGGTGCTAGTATGTGAGCCTAAGAATGCGAGCTTGTGAGCATTGAGCCTACAATATAGGTACCTATAATATATATACCATACACTATAGAAAGTGTATGTATCATAAACACCTATAATATGGATATTTGTAATATATATATCCGAGTATATATCCTATAATAATAGATGATTTCTATAGTATATACACCTATAATATAGGTGTGTAGTATTCTAGGCTCATAGGCTCACACTCCTATGCTCACACAATAGCAACCCTGATAGCCAAACTACTTTTCCACTCACTACTTCCTACTATCTTGTTCATTGTTTTTTGTGCACTTTGGGACATGTGTCATGACCTTAATCGTTCCAACCTTGAAAAGGAGAAAAACACACATTCCAAGTTTGGGCACCCTCCTTAGTCCGAAATAGTGCATCCTACAAGTTGCCCATGGCTCTTTGATCTGGAATGGGTGGTTCTTCCTTATTGAGAGGGAATGGGCCTACGATGGGCCAACATTGACTAGGCGACAAGCATTATCAACCCCAACCAATTAAATAGCATTGTCATTGTCAGCGTTACTGTTAACCCAACCAATCAAATAAGTATGTAATATAACTAAATCCCCCCCAGGCATCTAAGGGAGAATTATCCCTCCACCTTGGAAGGTGGATTCCAGTACGCTAACAATGTTATGTCTGTCTGATCCGTATTTTCCTGAAAAAGGCTGAATTTACATGTAAGGTGCTCCTATTTTGAGAAGATTGCATAGTTACAATAGTTTCTAGTTACAGTAACATCCCTTTAGCTGTGAATTATGTCTACAAACTATCTTTAGATAATTTTTTGTAGGGACTAGGTAAACTTGGAGATCTATTAGAAAATTTGAGGAAAGAAAAAACATCCATTGGAATTTTTAATCTTTTCATTGTTGAAAGAATGAGCAGCCCAATTGTTGGCTGAAACCAATTTGTATATGAATTTGCCTCTTGTCTTCACTTTCTTCGTAGCTACATTGATCTTGTCATCTTCTCTTTTGATTTGATTTTGTTCCACAAGTTGTAAATCTATTGCAATTTCTATTTTTTGAAGTTTACCCATAGGATGTTTTGGGAGTGCAGCATATATATGAAGAAGATGGTGGAATATCTTATAAATGTTGTAAATCCTTTTCAATCACTAAATTTCTCTCTTCAACAAAAATAATTAAAAAATGGTCCATTAGTGAGGTTTATTTCTTGGTCGCCATCACCACTATTTTTGTTCTACCTTGTAAGAAATGTTGCTACTGCTACAAAAGATGATAAAATTGTTGCAACAAATGAGAAAAATAAAAATGAACAATGAATGGAGAGAATTCTAAGCTATACTTCTATTCTCTTGGTTGAGGCAAGAACTACCATTTTCATTTACAACTCAACCTCTTAGTATTATAACAAGTGGGAAAAAATAATCATTTCTTGCAACAAAGAATAGGCAAAAATAATCATTTTTGCAACATTTTTAGGAAAATAGTATAGCTGCCAAATGTGGTAGAATTTCACTATGATATAAGATGAAATTTCTAGTAAATATTTTTTGTTGCCAAAGTCGAAATCTGAAATTTTATTAATTATTTGACAACTACTGCTAAATCTGAATAAGAGACTACAGTAGTAGTGAGCCTAAACCCTAAATCCTTCAATTTGAAATTTGCACTTAGAAAGCCCTTACTAGGTTGTGTTTCTTTGTGATAAAAAACATTTATCAATTGTATCATGATCATGAAAAAAAACTTCATTACATAGATTTCATCTAGAAGACAACCTTACAGTAGAGCAAAAAATTGGTAAAAATTTAAATTTCACTACAAATGAACAATAGTTTCGACACTTCTCTATTGAATATATATTTCTTAGAAAAATAAGGATCGATGATTATTAAAATAGAAAAATCATTATGATATTTTTCCCATAAAATTATTAAAATTTTAAATCTCATGAATTTTGGCATCTGTTTTAAAATTATTTCCTGACAATCCGGCCCCATTACAGCTATCACAGTATTACAGAAGGTGATATTAAAGAGGTCTGGGTATAACAAAGAACGACGTAGCTGAACGTATAAGACGAAACCGCCACGCCCTTCGTTTCGACTCAGTGTGCGCGGCCGAGAAACTCATCAGTCTTGTGAATGGCGAGAGTGGATGGACTTGTCGTGGAATTCTTAGGGCACTTTTCTTCTGCGATTTCGGGGTTTATCGAGGGCACAAATTCGAGGGATATTGATCTATGCACGTTGCAGAGTTAGAGAGAATACTACGCTGACCCGGTTTTTTTTGTTCTTTTTTTATCGAAATTGGATGCAATTTGATTTGCGGCGATGGTGTCTTTGAATTTGGTTCCAAAGCCTCATGGGAATGCCGAGGACGCCGCACGGAGGCGAGCGTGGCTGGACCGTATTGGAGCTGTCTTGGGAAGGGTGTTGGGCTCCGAAGCTCGGATGTGGCTCTTCACCACCTTGGCGTCGATAGAGTTTGGGGATCGAGGCAGGCAAGTCCTGGTGGATTGCTTCTTGGATCTCCTTCAGAATTCCATGCGGGAAAGTGCTCAGCGTCGTGGAAAGAGGGAACACGGTGGGTTTAGAAGCTGTACTTCTAAACTCCAATTTATTTATATTTTCAAGAATTTGCTTATTCTATGTTCATTGAAATGTCTGCATTTCGTACTTGGAAGCACCACTTGCAATCCGTTCAATGTGGCATATCTGCTTGTCGGCCTCTTGTTTGTCTCTGAAATCGTTGCGTCTTCTGTCTCACAGGCCCTTTGGAGCTTGAATTCACTAGAATGATTTTCGAAAACGGGCCTGGATATGCAGAGACGCTGATTGAATACGACTTCGACATGTTTCGCAGGCTTTTTTCAGGTTTTTGATGATTTTAATTTATTCATTTTTAAATTTAAAAGAACTGGAGAATTTCAGACTGAAGTTTGAAAGAAATGTTTACAATGGGTGCAGGACTCTCAACTTTTCACTTTCCAGTTAGGGTTTAGTGATGGCAGCTTAGATTCTCACTCGATTGTGTTCTTTACAGGCCATCCAAACAGGATTCGGAACTTCTTCGATCACTTTGCGGGTGCGGGGCAAACTGAGCATCTACTCGGAGCCCGTGCACTTGCAAATTTCGCGTTTAGAAACCGTGACCTATATTGGCACCGTCTCGTATGGCATGGAGCACATGCGCATTCTCCGGCAACTGTGGCCGCAAAGCCACATTACTTCATGGAGCTCGATGTGGTGAACACTGTCCAGAACTTTCTGGAATGTGTACCGGAGTTTTGGGAGTCGCAAGAGTTCAGAGAGTCCTTGGAGGACGGGGTCTTGTGGAACACTGATAACGCGTTTTTTGCAGAGTACCTTGCCGATTTGTTGGCTATGGAACTGGATAGTTATACGCACGAAGCGGAGGATACCTGGACGACAGTGCAGGATTTTATGAGCAACATGCGACCCTCAACATTGTGTCGGCATCTTCTACATCTTGCTAGCGACGAGACTCTGTTGAAGTTCGTAAATGCTTTGGGTTCGCGCTTTGCGGTTTGGATGAAGGACTCGCATACTAGAACGGCGGCTAGAAAGATTAACTGGATGGGGGTGATGGTTTATGCTGCTGTACAATGGGAAAGCTTGAGGGAACCTACATTTTGTAATGCATGCATTGAAAATGGGCGAAAGATCTCACGCATACTACAGGAGGAGGAACACGAAGAAGACGCCAATACTCTGAAACAGCTCTTGAATGACGGCCCTGGAGACGACGAGGGCAAAGGACATTGGGCACTGAGGGATGAAATTACAATGATGGACAAACCAACTGCTTGCCGATACCTAGCCTTGGAGGCTTGGGTGCTATTTTATCAGTTGTCAGAGTCTACGGGGGCTGATTTCTATGACGCTTTGCTGGAAGAGAGTGGTATTACCCATCAACGACTTTGTTTTTTCGCAAAAGAAAAGGAAACTGCGAGAAACAAGAAGAGGAGGAAGAGCAGTAGTAAACGTTCGAGGAAGAAAAAGCACAGAAGACGAGAATCAAGTGACGCAGAAGATAGTGACGACGAGTTTACCGTGTTGGCGAAGCAGGAACAGGGTTGGCTGCTTTCCATCGACGATTTCAAGTCAAAATGGACAAAGGTTTGCGATCTCTAGCGTTTCTACTATGATTTGTGGAATGAATATCGATGTTGAATTTCGTCTAGATGCATATCAATTTCTCTAGTACTTTTTGAGCAAAGACCTCAGAGTATATATTGAACCACCCTTGCTTGAATGTTTTCCTCCAGTCAAAGCTCTTTCATATTACCTTCAATTCAATGCCGAAAATGAAGTTTTACCAGTTTTGGGGGTCTTGACTGTTTCAACAGACAGATCTTCCTGAGGCGTTGACAGCGATCGCTGTGCGAGCATGGTTGGATTGGATGAGTCAAAAATGGCTTTGATTGCAACTCCAACACATTTTCAAAACATATTACCTCTGGGAACAGTGCACATCACATGCTTTGTGTTCCTGACGCAATTGGGATCTGGCCTTCTCTTGGTTACTGGTAAGCTGGTGATCACCCTTTTCAGGTGTTTGGTCCATCTATTTGTCCTAGTACAGAAGCTGTTCTGGTGTAATGTTGTGAATTCAATTAGTTGTCTAGTTTTGGTTCTTTTGAAAGCCAACCTCGTCTCTCCTTTACATAAATATCACGCTATTTGGGCAATGATAGGACCACTCACCTCTTTTCACTCAGCAATTTGAGGGGTTCTGCTTTTGAAGTTTTTAATTTCATCTACATGGTTATTGACGCTGATCCATGACACAGGGTGATCGGTTCATTATCGTACTCTCCCTCTGCCAAATCCTAGCCGGAATACCTCAGGCAATGGTATTGCAAAAAATCCTGCGAATCTTCAAATCAGTCCTCAGATACGTCCTGAAAGAGTCTCCCATACAACCCAACCACCTGAAAAAGGTGAGTTGTCTGTTTCATTTGAAGCCTACCATCATGTAGACACCGAGTTATTGTAAGTAGATACTGGACTACCAGCGCAATGCATATATGATCTCGATGAGAAATTCTTCAATCTCTTTTAAGAAATGCGCTTTAGAATCACCTGTAGACATAGAATGACAATAGAGACAGTAGAGCGCTAGTCACCGGCTCCAAATTATGGAAATCACTGTTCATATCAGAAAGAGCAACATGTGCTTTGATTTGCACTGGAAATGTCATATTTTACTGCTTTTCAAGTGAAAGTAAGTGTAATGGATTTCAGCGGATGCGTATTTTGGGTCGATCTGCATGTGACGTTGTTGCGATCGTATTGTGAAGAGCGCTCTCCGTTGTCATCTGGGCGATTTCAATTCTGACTTCTCGTCGGGTGGCTGTGCACCAGTGGTCTAGTGGTAGAATAGTACCCTGCCACGGTACAGACCCGGGTTCAATTCCCGGCTGGTGCATAAATCCCTATGACATTTTGTATTTTGCCATCTATGTCTCTCTGCTGAGATTTTCTCTTTGGTCTCAGTGGACAGTCAGATTACTATTCGGCGTATTGTTTTTTCATGAACCAAATGGTTTTCGTGTGTATGCTCCACTTAGTGCCCTGGAGGCAAGCAGCATGCAGGCTTTTCTCTTGACATTTTTCAGTCTCTTTGCAAAGTCGATTTACCGGTTCTGCTATAGGATCTGTTTAGGTTCCCTACTGCTTTGTGTAGCGATGCTACCGCTCAGCTGCTTAATCAAAATTACATTACCATTCGTTTCTTGCTATGCCCAGTCTGCAATGGCCGCCTCTTCATTCCTACATGTTTGCCAGTAGATTGCAGAGACTTTCACTGGTTGGTTTAAGCTGGAGCTGTGGTCGTGAAGGTATGAGAAGCTCTAATTGTTGTTTGCTTTCTCATTAAAGCGACTTCAATCTGTTTCTAACAAGAACTCATGGGAATTAAGAACTTGGTTCATTGTGCACATGATTAATTGATCGTACCTGTTTCTCACGCACCGGGATTCGCATGTGTGTTGATGTGGGGCAGTTGGTGTGGTCAGTAATAAAATAATTGCACGTCAGGTTTGAACAATGTTGACGTAAACTTGCCAAATCCTTCTTTCGAGGATCTGATCGATCATTTGGTAAATGGCAACCAAGCTCAGCGCATCTTGTGGTGAGCATGTTATAGTGTATTGTGAGTCAGGCGATTAAAAGCAGATACCAGTGAAGGAATGGTATCTCGTCTGTTGATTGTGTTGGTGGTTGTGTAGCTTGGTTAATGCAGTTGCGGTTTTTAATGGTAATTCTAAGATCTTGTAAGCTTGCAGCTGTGTCACTGGGTTTTTTGGAAATGACATGGTTTCGTCATTGAAGAGAATGCACTTGAGTGAGAATGTCCCAAAGGGCATTCCAGTGACAGTCATGTATCACTGAGATACCAGGCAGGTCTTGTTTCCTTGGATCTTGTCATGGGGTTCCTCACTCTGCCCCTCGGATCCATCCTCAAACTCTTATCTGAAAGTGACCATTCTTGCACCAATCTTAATCTTTCACCCTTGCAGCATTTGTATAATCATAGGTTAAGAGAATCACATGACTAATCAGGAGGGAGAATGTGAGATCAATATTGAAAAATTAAACTCCAAGGGACCAAGGATCAGTATTGTGAATCCAGATGAGGACGAATTTATATCACCAGAATCAGTGAAGGCCATTGGATCTGTTGGTCAAGATTTGACAGAAGATGGCTTCCAAATGTCCTCAAAACTGATGAATATTACGCGGGGTCGATTTGAGTCTTTTAGGGGCTAGCGGAGCAAAGTGCTGTATCCATGGCGACTAATTTCTCGATGTTTGAGATGGACTTACTCCTGTTTAGGTCACATGTGGTGCGGTAGGTGCTTTGGTGACTCCCAAAACTGTTGGCAACATCATCAATGTTTTCGAGAGCATCCCCAGGCTGGAAGCTGAAGAGAAGATGCGTGCAGACAACCAGTTGCTGATGGACTTAAAGCCGTCCACCTGGGGCCTTGCGTTGAAGTACGTCAACACGGAGAATCCTGAAGTGGAACCAGCTTCCGAATTTTATTACACTTGCACTGCCGTCCCCCCTTGCTCTTATGTCTCCTGTAGGTGCTTCAGCATTCTCAATCCTTTCTCATATGTACTAGTTAATTCAAATTTGGAGGAGAGATACACAAGATTTCGTACATACCGAGTGATGGAGTGATGAGGTAAGTATTATAGACTTTAGCTCTCCTCCAAAATCGAACTACCTAACATAATTCCAAACCCTCATGAGGCCTTCTCTCTTTTTAATGTTATGTTTTTGCATTGGAACTATTACTAAGTTCGTGAGAAAGACGCATGTTATGAAAATGAAGTTACGGGTTTTGGGTTATAACTAGGCTTGTTCATAGCAAAGCAGAAACTATCTTCTGTACAGACACGCCCAGTTTGAAATTATGATGAAAACAATCAAGGGAGTCATCGTGAGAGCAGAAATTGTGGAAAATTCTTACCCCTTATTCACGATCACAGGGTTATGTTTCTAGAGTGTATTTTAGTTTCTGTGATGTAGCATTTGAATCTTTCTTCGCCATTAATTAGGTCTGGAACCAAATGTCCGCGGCACCTGAGAAAGATGACGACGCAATGTGCGTTGATAGATGGCAACGACACGTCCAAGAGCTCCGCTCCAGATGGTTTCGTCAAGCCTGACAACAAGTTCATCATTGATGACAACCTTGAGATCTTTTCCAGCTCTAAATCCCTGGTGTTGCTGCAGAAGCTCAAGGTTGAGAATATGCATGAGCTTTCTTGACATCCTCGACATTCGTGTCGGAACTGAAGAGGTGACTCGTCTTCCTCTTGAACAATTCGTCTTTCACATGGTGCCCAGTAGTGAGTTTCAGAATTTGTCATTCTATGATGAAGACTTGCAATGCTTGTTGGGGTATGCCTACAATAGAGGGACCGTGGAGTGTGGTGCATTCCTCGGTGTACGATGTCAATGCTGCATGAAGATGCCCACACGGCAGATTGGATGTGGACACTGAAGTGTTCATCGCTAAACTCGTTTTTCATCTCCTTCACTTGGGTAATGGCAATGTATTGAAGCGATTGTTGTCAATTCCAGCTTGCTTGAGCAAGCAGTGCCTCGAGCGTCCTCTTGTTAATCACTGCATAATATGCTAATCATCACTTGGTATTCTCACAGGTTTCTGTATTGCTGAATGTTGTGATGTACCAGTCGTGAATTCCTCAAGGTCTAAAACTCAATACGTACTAAAAACTCACAAACAATCCACTCTACCTATCTGTTGAGCAGTCACAAGCACTACAGTTGTTGAGGACATATTTGACATCCGGCTGGTCCTCTTGTTAATCACTGTATTATTTGCTAATCACCACTTGGGGTCCTCGAAGGTTATGTATTGGTGAATGCTGTGAGAGTCCAATCATGAATGTGTCCACTCTTCAAGGTCTAAAACTCAGTAGCATACTAAATACGCACAAACAACCCACTCTCTTTTGTTGTCGCAGGTACTACAGTTATTGAAAACATCTCTGAAATCCGGCAGCGTGCTAAGCAAAGTCTTCGGCAAAGTACTGATCAAAGCGAGACTCGTACGTGCTGGCTTCTCTCCGGGAGTTTCTACCCCACACCGACAACATTACCAGCATGAGTCACGAGCTTCTCAGGTCCTTAGAGCGAGAGAAGAGGTTCAAAGAGGCGAGCTTGGTCGACCCCCACCACCGGGAGCGCAGGCTCTACTCGGCCTTGCGAGAGATTGATCACACCTACCAGGCCAGGCTTGCGAGGTGCGTGGGCGACAGAGAGCTGCAAATCAGCGCTGCTTTGCGAGGGGCATTGCAAGACGTAGATTTCACGACTTGCAGTGAATTGACGACCTCGAGGTTGTCCACTGGAGGTACCCTGCAGAATGAGGAGCTGGAGAGGCAAGTGGACAAGGTGGTGGACAAGCTCTGCCACTTTGCCATCTGTGGACCTCCGTCTTTTGAGCTACTTCTTCGTAATCGGAACAGCAGGACCAAAGCTCCTTTGTTTTCTACGTTGACAACGCATTCACCTCGATGTCGGAATTCATGATGTTGAGCTGTCCTTGTGTATGGATCATCTGATTTCGTCGTTGAAGTAGGCTCTAAGAAGCCCTTGGAGCAATGGAAGTCGATTCGGCATCTCGAAGGTTCCAATTGCCGTAGTGACACAAATTTCAGTGTTTTTCATGTCCAAGAATATCAGTAGAATATCAGTTGAGAACTTAAGGTTGTAAATAGGAGTGCATCGTTGATAACGTTCACTCCACTGATGTTGTAATCCAGTATGGTGAGTAATCCTCGTTTTTGGATCATCTGATTTTGTGGTGAAACAAGCTCTCTAGAAACCTTCAAACAATGCAAGTGTATTTGGCAACTCAATGCTTCCAAAAGTTGTTTGTTACTGACTTGGTGACACAAACTTGAGTAGTCTTCATGTCCCAAAACATTGGTTGAGAACTTCATTAAGGTTGTAAATAGGCCAATTCGAATCCTAAAGTGCATCCTCTGCGTCATCCAAGAAGAGATTGGCCATTTTGATCCACTCCGTAGAACAAAATACTAACTTGGAATGCAAACAAAAGTGGACAAATGAATGAGTGGTTGAGAGCATTTACCCAGGTTGTATCTTATATAACCTCAATCTTATATAAAAATACTTCATTTGAAGTATAAAAAAGATGAAAAGACGATCATGTGACATGTATTGCACAATACATATACGATTCAAAATCTTCAACTCCTTTGGCTTTGTTGAAGATAGCAACTTCAACACTTGGTCTCTAAATTTGAAAGCATCAACAATGAGACATTTCATTTCTAGTGCCATTAGACTGATCACATGCTACAATTCTATGAAGGAACTATTTTGCCAATACTTTTGTACCAAATGGATGCTTCGCCTGAAATTCTTGGTTTTGGTAGAAGATGATAGTATTGTTGATTCCATAATTGCTCATTTGATGACTCTTTACACAATCGTGAAGCTTGTCTCTATATTGAAAGTCTCTCTTTGAAACAAAACAATTAGTCGCATGTTTCTAATGGCTTATTGGAAAATCGTCTTGGTGAGCTAGGAACTGCAAACAAAGATAAGTTGGATGAGTAACTGCAAAGAAATACACAAGAAGACAATGGAAGGGCTCGTTGTGTAATATGTTCTAAAAAAACTATTGACTATACTTGCCAGTGGGGTGAAGTGGCACTCCCCTACTTTCCGAGCATTGGCAACAAGGTTTATCACCACATTGAGAGAAGAAAGGCTTGCCAGTGGAAATAGGTACTGCAACGATCAATGGCCACATGTCAAGCATCAACAAAAGTTCCAAGTCTCAGAATTACTTTGATAAAGAGCTCATCCAGATGAAGGGATCAACACGAGGTCTTTCTATTGAAAACTATTATTGATAGCTCCTAAACTTACATATTCTTGTACCTAAAGGATTTTATTCCAAAGAAGTTCTAAAGAAGTTGTTCTATTATTCTACTTTGAGGTAAAAGAAGGTTTAATAATTAAAGAGAACTTGGTAGAATGAACTCACTAGTACGCTTTGCATCTGAGCAATACTTGCCAAATACGTCATTCAATACATTCAAGGATAACAGGGATGCTTTCAGCAATTGCAAAACCTATTCACCAACCACCAAAGTTGTAGCTTAATTCACATGAGACCTTGTTGTCGCCAAGCAATCAAAATTTTACAAGGCAATTGTTTGAAGCACTAAGTAGTTAAGCTTGTTGAATTACCTCTTGAGCAACAACATTCACCTCCATGGTGTCCAAGTCTCCAACACGTTCAGATCGAATCATTTCCAAAGCAATGAGTGCCTTCATGGATGAACTAGGAAGAATCTCAAGTTGGTTGGTAACCATGAACTTTGTATCTAGCTTTACATAACCACCTGCTTTCTGCCCCACAAAAGTTGGAAAAAACAAGCAATTTCAAATGAAGAAAACTAAAAGTATGGGCACCCTTATATCAGTCTCATTTGTTCACCCATTACAAATCCTTGCTAATACATTTTTGACAATCATTGTAAAACCACTACAAAACTATTGTAATATCAACCTTCTTTATTAGTGGAGAGATCCACCTGTGCAGCAGTTGCAATTGCAACAGCCTTCTCATCATTAGGGTCCACAGGTGTGTCTTCTACCATTTTGATTGGAATAGTCATAGGCTTCTTGTGTTTAGGGCACTTGGTGGCTACAACCGCCGTGGAAAAATTACAAGCCGCTCCGCATGAAAAGAATCCGGAATCCAAACGTACCATTTCCTCACCTTCCTTTGGAGTGCTTCTTGTTTTCAAAAGCTTCCCAGCGCCAAAAGGAAACGTGGGCTTGGCTTGCAATAGAATATTCTTGTCAACGACCAATTTATCATCCTCCAATCGTATTACACTCTCAAAAACATTGGCTATGGCGGTCAAAGCAAAATGAGGGTCGGACTTCTTGGGGCCTGGGTTGTAAGGGACGCTCGCAGGAATCACTAGCGACACTTTCAACTCATCTGGTCTGTGAATCATGGTGGCCTCATTCAACACCCTCACCATGCAACTAATGGGGATGGTAAGGAAGCCCATGAGCATGTCCACAAACTCTTTGCCAGTCTCTACACACACCACTTGCTTGCTCGCTTTGGAAAAGAGAATAGTGATGGGGATGCTTTCCTCTTGTTTCTGAGAGGGCATACCACAATTGGCACAAACTTCTGGCATCGCCATGGTAGCTTTTGTTGTTGCTACTTCATAGTCTCTATACTATGTTATATATATAGAGCAACACTTAGCTTCATTGTTGTAAACCTTCTTGTCATAGGTAACCTTGACTTATGTCCCTACCAAGTAGGAAAATTGCATGATCAACCTCATGAAGAATCTTCAAATAGTACACATCTATGGTTGAAGTGTGATTCTTAGTTAATCTTGCACTGTTGATCTTCAAACAATTGATGGAAATCCACCAATTCCACTATTGAAGTTCACTTATATCCTTTGAAGTGGTGAAACTAAGGATCATTAGCTCCAATGAGCGAAAACTGTAATGATCTTGTCATGTCTCTCACCCTATTCATACATGTAAGGCATAATTTTTTTGTCAAACTCAAATCTTTATAATACACTTCTATTGTGGAATGTGGTCCACTTCCTAAACCTTTGCATCACTCACACTTGGGAGACCAAACATATCAAGCCTAAATTTAAGTTGAGTGATTGTGTACTTGAGCAATCCTAAAATTTAGACTGATGGTTGTTGCTTGCTTGTAAGAAGGAAGTAGAAAGAAGAAACTTAGGGTTTGGGATTTAGATGAGGGTTTAATTAGGGGTTCATATTTTAGAGTCAGAATAGAAGAAGAGTGTTTTTTCAACAAAGAGAATGAACATTCAAAACAAAATAGACCTAGAGACTAGCTTTAGGCAAATGCGTACACCTCATATTATTTTCTCTGAAGCTCAATTCAATGCAAGTGCGATCAATTACAAATGAATGTGGTTTGCATTGATAAAACCATGATGAGTTTTTAACCTAATGCCTCCCACACAACATACAATTCTAATAAACATGCTTATTTAGACAATGTGAAAATCACAATATTTCTTTCTATGAAGAACTATGAAGAACTACATTTTTTTAATGATATGGACAAAAATGCTTGAGTACAAGTCACCAATTTCAAGATTGTGCTACGGAAGGGCTGACAACCTTGCGGCTATTTAAACCAACAAAAACATCTCGATTAATAGCGAGCATGCCACCAAGTCTCACTATCATCATGATATGAGAACTAGCCATGAGATGGCAACAAGGATCAAAACCAAAGCACCTTGAAGACATAATCAAGATGCTTTGAACATTACCTTTGGAGAGTAGAATACATATGATGCCTTTCAATATCCACAAGTGAGCACAATAGGTATCCTAAAGAGTCTCCAATAGGCATTGACCTCGGTTGCTACCTTTGAAATCACATAAATGCAAAGACCTAACTTGACTTTTGTATGCTGATTAAGGCCATCCTTTGTACAAAATCACTACAAAATACTTGGCAATGACATCAATTGCCAAGCTTTAGAAAACTAATAATCATTTCTTAAATCTCTGGGAAAGATGACTACACCCTTCTTTGCAACTTATGATTGTTCAAACTTGAACCAAAATAAACATAAGAGGTTTAGAGATTGATTCATGCAGAATTTGTAAGAGAAAGGCTATAAAAGTGAAGGTTAAAGAGCAAAGGGCACATTACATCCAAGGATGCCAATAGTCAAAGATCAATTAATGAATAACCCTTTCAAAATACAACCAAATAGAGCCTTGTTATGAGAAATGACATGCCAAAGCACACTAGAGCTATATTATTCCCATAACGATTATGCTGTGTCACCATAACAATAAAGAACATGATATGACATACAATCCTGCTCTCAATCCTGCTCTGCAATGACGTTCTGTAGAGATGGCAACGAAAACCCTGGCATTCAACAGCAGGGGTTTGCCAAGCAGTAAAGTGTGGCGAGGTCAAATGAAAGCAAGAAGTTCGCAATAGCCTCACAATTCATAACCTATAATTTAATTACCACCTTAACTTACACATTATCTCTAATTTATTTGAGGTTGCTACTGTAAAGAATATGTGGCCACTCCTGACCTGCTACCGACAATGCCACCGGCATGAACATTTTCCAGCAACGAAAATCCACGACCAAAACCTCACCATGCAATGGTGTTTAAAAGTCACCAAAACTTACAGTCACTGTTGTCCCCATTCTGAATGCATACAAGTGACAGCCAGCAAGGAGAAGATGCATCACCATGAACACAAAGTAGAAAGTTGGTACGCCACCATAGCCCAAAAGACTACAATCACCCATGCTCCATTTGTATCAACTGAAGAAAAAAAACAGTGATATGTCAAGGTACGCAGCTTTAAAAAGCTGGCACGGGAAAAAACAATGCCCCTAAAGGTATTTAAAGAAAAATAAAATAAAATCATGAAGCTTTCAGCATCTACTTGACACCTCTGTGAGCTAACTGGGTTTCAAAAGAGTAGCCCATCTGTTCTGTGGACCACAGCTCCTCTTCCAAAAATTTATGGCACTAGCAGGAGTGGGTCATTTGGGGTTTCTCAAGACAATGATAACCGAATCCCCTCGCAGAAACATCTTGCTGATGAAGCGGTCCTTGTTCACAGGCTTTGCCTTCTTCTTGCCCTTACCAGTCTTCGGCACCTGATGACAAATCGCCAGAAAACAATGTCAATATGAGAATATTGGATATTGCTGTTGCTACAAGCTTGCATTCATATAGATTCATTTCAAGATTCTTCTCTGTAGTGGAAAGCAGAAAGGTCTCTAAAAGAGCCCTTGGCAAGGTGTCATCGTATACCTCTGTCCACATCTCCTTCACGTTTTCGAGGACCATATTACAGTGCCGATCAAACGCCTTCACTCGCCCTAGTAGCTTCTTGTTATTTCTACAATTGATAAGTACCTGTTCCATACAAGCAGTCACAGTTCTTGTAAGGCTTACGAAACCCCTAAATTACAACAGTAACTGATGGTGTGAACAATATCATTGATCTTTGGTTTTTATAAGTCCTCTATGCTTCAGATTGGACTTCGTGGCCTTCAATATATTATTGAACGCCTGGTCTGCATGTTGGGTTCTTCTATAATACTGTTCTGAAAAGGCTACATTATAAGGTTTACGTTGGCAATCACATTTAATATTTGGATAGAAGCTTGCTAGGATTTGTTTCCGGAATATTCTCGTCTAAATTTTTCATTATCTAGTGTATGCTGGGTTTCTTCCACCAGGTCCTCTATGATACAAACTAGCCAGCCTTCCCACTGCTGAAGCGATTGCTATAAACTGAAAAATAAACGGAATTCATATTCTTTTGCAAACCTTTCATCAGGGTAAAGACAAGACACAAACCTGAGTGTTGTTCTTCACAGACATCGTAAGCACAGAGAGGGGACCAGTGGAGAATTCCTCCTCCTCCGTCTTTTCCTGTAAACCCCAATCAATATGATTAATTCATAACACACGAAAACAACGCAACAGTGATATAACGAAAGCATACTACGAGGCAAAGGCCCTCAAAGTCGTTCACAAGAAATTGATGTCTGAAAAGAAAAAATACAGTGAGAAATTAACTTACAGTATCCTCCTCCATCGGTCTGATGCTGCAATCAACAATCCCAGCACACCCCAAAACCAACCGTTAATTTACAACAATCGATCAGATTTCCCACACCCTGAAGATTCAGAAACCTCACTCAGAAACCCTAAACCCCTGAGAACCCCCATTCCGGTCAGGATGAACCATCACCTCCATCCCAAACAAAATGATAATAAAACATTATCACGCAGAAATAGGTTTAGTCCGCGAGCACCACTCTAGCAAAGCCTCACTCAACCCACCACCAGAACCGCAATGCAAGGGAGAAGAAACTTTGCAAAACAATGGTGCAAGGGCGATGCAACGCACCTCATGACGACGAAGTTGATCTACCGCAGTGCTTCAGAAGCTTGATTGCAACTGCAAAACGTAATCAAAAACGGCAGCCGGATTGGAACGACAAATGAAGCAAAACGCCGAAGACTACGAAGAAGAAGTTGAAGAGACTGTTCTTCAGCAGTCATACCAGCAACACAGACATAAACCCGCGTTCTCATTGGACAAGACCCCTCTGTGCCAAATGAGATGCAGAGGCCTGTCCAGCTCATCAAATTTTCACGCCAGATCAGCGCCAGATCAGTGCACTGGCCGAGTCCCAATTGCAGTGCCCCCGCGATTTCGTGTTGGGTGAGGGGAATCTGGAAAGGGTCCCGGGGTTGCGCGAGCAATTCCTGGCCTCCAATGAGATGGCGTCTCTCTAGATAGGAGAGGCTGGGGTCGGAGCCAATGCGCATAGCACTCACTTCCGTCCGCTTATCTTCGTCTCTCCATCTCCTCAAAGCCGTCGGCCTCCACACTTCCACTCCACCCCTCCCTCTTCCTCCTTCACCCCAGACCCATCCCAACCACCCCTCTCACATTTCGCAAGGACCCCGATCGATCGGACCCCCGGGAGCTTCAGCTCGCTCCGTCGTTGCAGCTATGGCGTCCGCTGTGTGCGCTTCCTCCAGCGTTGCCTCCATTGCTGCCCCCTCCACCAGGTACGCACTCTGGGACTGTCCGAGTTCGCGTGAAATTGGGTTGTGGTGCAGTGTCTCCGTTGATCGGACAATGAGCGGCTTTGGGGTATGTCTGTCTGTGAGGAGGAGGAAATGTGTCTGTTTTGGTTGTTGGAGAGGATAATACGGCTGTTCGGGGCTTGGTGTTCGAGCGGAGGAACTGCTGGAATGTGAATTGGAGGGAGAAAATGGGAGTTTGGAGTGTGGTTCCCTGAAATTAGTGGTCGTTTTGGTGGTGAGCAGCAAGGTGGTGAGCAATGTGGGGTCTGTTAAGAATGCGTTCTTGTCTGGACGGGCACTGCGCGTGACCAAGGTCGCGGCGTCGGTCAAGGGGGACACCACCATTTCCGCTGTGGCTGCTCCTCCTTCTCCTCCGGCGAACGAGAGGCCACTGTGGTTTCCCGGGAGCACGGCCCCGGAGTGGCTCGATGGCAGGTATGAGTGTGCTGGAAAAAAATCATGTTGAATTGCAGTTTTAGAGAGGACGAAACTCTTCCCGATGCTTCTTGATCTTGAAGTGGAAGCCTGCTGACGACTCTTGTTTTTTCTTGGAATGCAGTCTGCCGGGTGACTTCGGATTCGACCCCCTTGGCTTAAGTATGAACCTTTCTTACATGGTGTTATTGCAATCATGACCGATATGTTTTAGGTCTATGATCTTATAATTCATTTGGTTTGGTTTCTTTTTATTTCGGCAGGGAGGAAGCTTGTTAAATTGTGATTCTACATTTGCAGGCTCCGATCCCGACCTACTGAAGTGGTTCGTTCAAGCCGAGCTTGTGAACGGCCGATGGGCCATGCTTGGCGCTGCTGGCATCTTCATTCCCGAATTTCTCACCAAGCAGGGCATCCTCCACACCCCGTCGTGGACCGTTGCTGGTGCACAGGAGTACTTCGCTGACAGTCCGACCCTGACGGCGATTGAGTTCATCCTCTTCGCGTGGGTTGAGGGCAGGAGATGGGCTGACATCCTCAACCCCGGCTCTGTGAGCACCGATCCCGTCTTCCCCAACTACAAGCTCACGGGAACCGATGTTGGTTACCCCGGTGGTCTGTGGTTTGACCCCTTGGGCTGGGGCAAGAGCGACAACCCTGAAAAGCTCAAGGAATTGAGGACCAAGGAGGTCAAGAACGGGAGACTCGCCATGCTCGCCTTCCTTGGCGCTGTCGTCCAGGCCAACTACACTCACACCGGTCCCATGGAGAATTTGTATGCGCATCTTGCTGATCCCGGCCACAACAACATTTTTGCTCTCCAACGCGTAAGTGATGCCTCTCCATGTCTTCTTAATTTAGCTGTTGTTGGTGTGTGTGCGTATCGGATTCCTGAATCTCCTCGTCTGTTGATGTCGTCTGAGACAGGATGTCAGGATATTGTGTGGACGAAGTTTGATTTAATGTTGTGCATATGACTAAATATTATGTTGGTGTGGCATTCTGGATTTGTTGATGTTTGCTAAATCTCTACTTCTATTGTGTTGTAATGCAGTTCATCGGACAGTAAAGCTGGACTGGAGGATGGCGGTGCTTGTAGGACTGGGTTTTGGATTGCTGGTAGTTGTGTACTGTTCAATTCGATCATTAGTAAAATGTGCATGCTATTTCAATGACTCTATGCGCACTGGTAATGATTTGAGGTTGTTTTCTAAGCACGAACTCCATATTTCTACGATTATCAACATCCGGTGGAGCTCGCTAGGAGAATCCGCAGTACAATTTATTCGGCTTGCATCGCAGGTCTTTAAGAGAGTGGATAATCTCCAAGCATGTATTTTTTCTATGGTTGGCGTACATAAAGAATCTGTTCATCTCCGACTCGATCAATTCCGAAGAGTTCAAATGCAGGCTTATTAACTGAATCAATTGTCAAAAAACTAATAAGTTTCGTGTTGCCTGCCTAACATATCTAGATTAGGTACTTGCCTCACATTCTGCATTCGTCGCGCTTGTGCTCGACTGCCAATGCTCTTGCTTTTTCTGAAAAGTTGAGCTGAGCCAATAATGTTCTATGTATCTAGACGCAGGCCTTTGGAGAGAATCGTTTAAAATTCCATTGACATCACTGTATCTTCAAGTCACATATCAATCCTGGTACACATTCTGCTCGAGCAAAGGAGGAGTTGGAAGTCAAGGCACAATGCTATCACGTGATATACCGCAATTATTGTTATTGCGGATGGAAGAATCTTGGTGAAAATACAGCCATGCAATCAGGCGCAAGCAATCCTGCAGACAATTTTGTGCAAGTCCTCAGTTCCTCGCATCTTTTGAACTGAGATATTTGCATAAGTCCCAAGTGCCCCAACGCCAGTTAAGGAGGAAGTACCTATTTCCGATAACTTGAGCATTTCAGCCTATACAGTATGGGAAGTTTGCTGAGAAATTGAGCTCAATGTGTGCAAACATAAGGATGAGGAAGTATGCGGGAAAAAAAAAGTATTTCTTTTTTCAAGAATGAATATTTTATTCAATATGAATGTGGATTTTTCATTTCGTAGACTCACCTATTAGAGTGACTCACCTAACCTATTAGAGTTAGCTTTGGTACTTCTTCCTAAGCAAGGAAGGGAGAGAGATGAGTGGATAAGAAGGTACAAATAGAGAATCTATTTCAATGAATTGTGCATTCAACTATTATTGACAATAGATTACCCTATATAACCACCATGGAGGGTTTATTTGAAATGGTTACTTCTACCTTATCATATTTGTTTTAGCTTAGGACTTGCTATAAGTCATTAGTGTATTTAAGCCCTAAAGTTCTTTGATGAGCTTCAAAATACTCCTTGGCACATCAGGGCTAAAATCTTCATCATTTTGTATTCTATTATAAATCCAATCACAAGATCTGTTATGTGAGGACCAAATGATCAAATTTCAAACAATAGATGGATATAAACACATTTCAAGCACACAAAAATGTGATTTTTCATCCATCAATGTTTTGGAAGATTCTTGGTTAGTTCTAATCATTTGTACATGATAGATACATATTATAGGTGTCCATATCTTAGATAACTATAATATAGACACCTATAATTATAGAAGGTGTTTATAATAGAGACTCCTAAGCTCATGGGCTCATAGATTCTATGCTCACATATTAGCACTTTTTGTTTTTAACTACTTGATCTTACGGTATGAATATGATCTATGGATCATATAGTTTTACAACTATTGTTTGAAAGTTATCAATAAGTTATTATTCAAAGTTGCATTTAATAATATATCTTCACAATTTTAGAAATTTGGACTACTTTTTGGTCCTTACAAAGTGAATTATTCTAAGTATATTTTTTAAAAATTTCAAAGTGCAAACCTTTATTAATTGCAAGATTAAAATGCCTAAACTTCAAAAAATATTTTTTTAAAACCCCTCCCAAAAGTGAAGTTTTGTCTTTCAATATCTTTCAATAGAAAAAAGCATGTGTGCCCCATTACTTGTGCATTTTAGTTTGCATGTTGGAAATTGAGTTGAAAATACATGAAAAAATATTTAACCAAAAAATTAATCTCATATTCATCTTAAAATAAATTTCTTAGTGGAAGGTGGTACATGATGAAAGAAAAAACTAAACCCAAAACCTAAATCACTAATAACTTTAGAATGAAATTAAAACTTATCAATCCTAATGGTGAAAATGTTCTAGTATGCAATACATGTCCAATGTTGTTGTTTTTAATTTGAAAATTCTTCTTATTGAGTTCAAAAAAGTCTTGTAAAATAAAACTATTTTTTTTCTTTTTAGCTATTAAAATAAAAGTCCTTACAACTTTCATTTCACTAGTTGGAATAGGATGGTATAATGTTTTGGAGTGCAACAATGTATATTTGTAGACTTTGCCCGCTTTGACATTGAAATTATGTAAGTCCTTATAACTTTAGCAATGATACAGTACTTACACTCCCGATCCACATATAGTCAATTTCATTAAAATGGCGCCATTCCGTTATTTTGGCACTTTTAACAACAAATTGTGCGGCCTGAATTCAATACTTCTCCTAGATTTCTAAAATCTACACCAATCCTAGATTTTTTAGACAACGCAATCTAAAATATATAAAAAAATCCTAGATTTCTAAACTCTATAACTATTTTAGATGTCTGTATTCTATAATAGTCCTAAATTTCACTTTTACGGTTCAAACCGTGCGATTTGAAAATGACACATGGAATACCGCCATTTCAATGAAATTTGCCATGTATACTTCCTTAAAGATTCATGCAAATGCTAAATATGTTCACAAATGCACCCATATAGGTCTAGATTTAAATTCCAAATCCCAATCCCTTTATAAAAAGAGGACATAATTTGATGATCACATTCTCCATCAATATGCTTCCTAAAGATGAATGATTAAATTCCAACCACTTTGGATACAACAATTGCTTGAATCAATAACAAAGCCAGGATACATGAACTCAAATGAGGTTGTTGTACAATACCCATCAAAAAGTTTACGTTCAAATTTTTGAACTCTAAATGTCACTAAAAAAGAAGTGCAACTATGAGTGAGCATCAGGGCTTCTTTTTTTGGCGAAATTTCGCCAGATTCCAAGTTCCTCTGACAGATTTCAGCCACTGTGTCTGGCTCCCTCCAAATATTCACCAACCAACGGAGGGCACAGAGGGACTGCACTGTTCATCTACAGTGCGAAAAAAAAGCCCTGGTGAGCATATCTCCCACTTTAGACCTCTAAACTTCATGAAATTGCCACCTAAATGTTGTAAAATAAGTTAACTACATTTTAGATGTCATTTGGATGCTAATTGAAGTCACATATCTAAGAAAAATCCAATTGCATTCATTGCACTTCAAGTTGTGTTTGTAGCTCCTACACTATGAAGGCAACATCAATGCTTTTTGTGCTAACACAATTTAGATTTTTGTCAATTTGAACTTTATATATGGAGCTCCAACAACCTTTCAATGCAAAACATGCTTGGGCCAAGCAATGTGATAGCTTTTGGATACATTGTGTGTGTGTTTTGATGAGTAAATGTACTTCTAGAGACAAAAATAGATTGTGTGAGATTGTAGGTGTTCTTCATTGTGAACAAGTGACTTTAGTGGTGGTGTAAGGTGTGCTTTAGAACTATGAACACTAGCATTGGACGGCATCTGATTAAAAGAATGTAATATGGATAGATAAATCTTCATTTGAAATTAGAAAAAGATCAAGGCAAGTAAAGGTATGGCAAAAGTCTTATGAATGTTTTTCTTTGAATTGTTTAGCATCATTTTTAAAATTTGTTCATTCAATAGTGATGATAAGAGGTGCGTTCATCAGTTTCAATAAGTTTTCTCTTATTATAATGCCACATGATAGACAAAGAGGTAGAACTTTGTAGATGTAATCTACGAAAGTCGATTAATGGCTTTTATTTTCTCCATAATCACCCTAAGACACTTATACTCATGGAAAATGGCGCCCTAGTGCACCATAGCAGTGATTGGAGGCAAGCACATGGCATAAGAAAGCTTTCATGGCCTACAAATTCTCTTGACTTAAACTTCATTGAAAACTTGTGGAAGACTATGAAAGACACCGTCCAAAACAAGGTGTGACCGTAAAACAAAGAAGAATTAGTCAACACATTCAAAGTACATGGGAAGAAGTGTCTCTAGAGATGATTGAAGTTCTCCTTGTGAGCATGCCTCACCATACGAAGGCCGTAATCAAAGCTAATGGTAGTAGTACTAGATAGAAGATAGTATGTCAAAAAATGCTATATTTATATAAAATTTTACAATTTTTTTTGTAAATTCTTAAGATATAAATAAAGTAGACTTTATTATCTTTTCAATGCACTTTGTGGTTTGTGATTTGGATCATTTTTGAGCATGTGGTGGCAATTTAAAATTTAAGGTATAAACTTTATTTCTGTAGATTGATTGTTGTGAATGTGAACTTGTTCGTGGGTACTATACTTTTGGATATCTGCAATGAAATTTCTCTCTTGTGGACCAATTACTCTTGGGATGAATACATGTGACATAGGAGCTCCAAATCCTCTTCCTTGAAATTTCATCTTGGCTTTGTTTTCATAGTCATGTATTGTCACATTAGATGAGATTCACCTACTCAACAAGGCCGCGAGTTCCCTGGAGTTCTTGGGCTGTGGGAACTTTGTTGCAGCAGCAAGCTGACGTAGCACAGTGATTGCCACGTTAGATAATAAAAAATATATTTTTAAATGTTTTATTTTTATTTTATTAATTTTATTAATTTTTTATTATTTAATATTTTGACTACGGCACTGTTCATTACAGCAAGGGAACAAGGCTGAAACAACCCTCTAATGCCCCTGAAAAACATCTAATGGGATCTTCCATCCTATTTTACTGTTCTTTGACTCCATTTCACTTTGGTATTATGAGAATATCAATAGACTTACACTATTAATGGTAGCACTAGTTTTTCGTGCACAAAGTTATTGAAATAATAGTTTGATGTAATAAGAGGAGGGCAATAAAAGAGGCATTAATTTTTAAAGCAAATGGAAAACCAAATAAATCTCAAAATGTGCGGAAACCTATATTTGACAAGAAAATTGATTGTATTGGACATGGGCATGATCTAAAAATACTTGCACCATCAAATTGTCCAATTTTAGGGGACAAAATCGATTATGTTTGATGTCTTCTGTACTCACTATATTGACGTGTATTTTTATTTTAGGTCAAATATAATATAAATCATTGAAATATGTGAGATTAGTTAGAGGTACATTCAAATACCAAGACATGGCTGCATACATAGGTTAGGGTTGTAGTACTTTCAAAGGATGATAATAGGTTATAGCTTGTAATCATTGTACCTTATATTACTTGCTAACCACTTCCATTCCCATATTTATACGTTGTTTTCATGTCCTACAAAGAATAAATGTTATTCGCCAAAGAATTGAATTGCAAATCAATGAGAATAGATGCCACACTTGAGGAATGAAGGTCACTATCTCTTCCAAGTCCTACGAGGTCACTATTCCTACATATAATCAACACACACTTATATGCTCATTCCATTCTCCTTGTATGAACAAAGTGTATAGTGTTTCATATTCAATGCCATATAATCAATTTACTACATTTTCATGCAATATTTATTGCAAAAATATATATATGACTGCTCTTACAACTAACATATCTATGCCTTGAAAAAGTGACAATATATGTAGAATTGAACCATTTTTGCATGTTTCATGAGTACAACATTTTATGAAAATTGCACAACAAAGTCCAAAACTATTACAAATTTTAGAGAACATTACCATAGATACTTTTGAGTTCACAAAAAATTCAAGTCAATTGGAACTTTTTTGCATTTTCAAATACATCTATGTATCTTAAAATGCACATTATACACCACGTGGGCAAATGTTTTCAACATCCTTTAAAGATTAACCCATTTGTGCTTCCCAATGTTTATGTTTTTTTTTTGTTTATGCTGCCAAGTATGTGCTTGCATGCGAAGGTCCAAAGTTAAACAAATGACAAATGGAGGTTCATGTATAAGGACCTAATGGTTACATTAATTGAAATATCTCAATAAGAATTTCAAAGTAGAAAATTCTATTCTTTAATTTGTAAGGTGTTACAAAGGATCTAAGTGTACTTAAACTATCAATTTCAAGAATGGAGTGCACTAATTTTCTAATGAGTTTCCTTCCTTCACACTAGCTTTTAGATCTATAAAGTTATGATCTATTCAATATATTACATAAAAATTTCATGCACAATTGTAGGCATAAAACATCTATTTTAATAATATTTATGATAAAATGTGCATTTATAATATATAGAGAGAGAGTCACACACATAAAATTCAGAGTGATCACTAGGTGAAAATAAGGAAATACGTGAATTAGAAGGTATGTTCTTGTTTTTTCTTTGGAGGTAATAATTATATAAAAATTCAAAATCCATAAACTAATTTTGAAAATATTCATAGAATATCTTTAAAATGTCTTTGAATATGCTATAAATATGCTAATTATATGTAGCCTTTTTTAAATACTTGTTTGATGCGGGTCTATAGCAAATGTAAATAGAGGTGACCATCTCAAGGTATACCAAAAACTTAGATGCAAACTAATCTCTTAGAAACTACTTTGTAAGACCTAAAGATTAAATTGGGATTTTAGAGGTCTTTATACTAGTAATTTTAGGATTCTAGGCAAAACATTTAATGCACTGTGATAGAAAAAGAAGAAGAAAAGGGTTGGTCCAAGTTCACTTCACTTTATACATTTTCTCACCTTTATGTATTCAAAGAGTAATCAAGGATACAAAAAGGATGAGAAAATGAAATGGATTGTCCCACATGTCATAAATGGATACTGTTTCATGGTCAAACACAATTTGCACCAAGAAAATCTTTTGAGGTTGTCTCACCAAGTGTTTAGGGTGCCTAAGTCATCCCAACAAAACCAATTTTGTCATTTTTTGTCATTCTTTAATGCCCTTTATTGCTAAAAAATAATATTGTTTTATAAGGATGTTGGTTTTACAACTATGAATGCAATTTCTATTGTTGGAATGCATTTTTTATTATTAAAATGCAATTTTACTATTTGAGATGTGGGGTAAACCACTCCAATACAATGGTTTTGTAAGAAAATTATGTATGTCAAAGTAATTGCACTTTAGTAGCTGTAAATTTATTTTTTTGAATTTTATAGTATTTTTTTATATTAAAAATGAAATTTACTATTAAAGGATTGTTTTTTTAATTAATTGTCCTAGTGTATGAACGCATTGATATATTTTCAACTTTTGAAGTTGAAATTCTACTAGGAGGTGAGAAGAGCTAAGAGAAGGGAGAGGAGGGAAAGCATAAGATGATATGAGAAAAATAGAGCCGGGGATAAAAGGAATGAAAATAATAAATGAATGAATTTGCCTATATCAGAAATTATTTGAAAGAAAATCACATCCCCTTTTTCAATCTAAGTTCATTTTATACTATTAAAGGTGAAGTTTCCCAATTGATGAATTGTCTAGCTTTTGTACGTAACACTAATTTACCAAAGTTACAATCTTTTTATATTAGCGTGGGTTGCAAAATAATATTTTGTATCTCCTTTACCACAAAAATACAATTTTGTAGGTGACAATTTTTGTAGGTGATACTAATTTTCACCCTTACTATTAGGTCAAATTAATACAGTGTCAAGATTACTTTGGATGTACATCAGTGTAAACATTTGAACCTCTCCTAAGGTAGTCTGCTCTAAAAGCAACTATGCTCAAAAAGCAATCATAACATAGAGGTACATTTTGCTTCTTCAATGTACAATGGTGTACACTTTAGGAGGGGCTAGTCGCTTTTAGTGACCAATGTGTCTCAACTTCAAAAATTCGTTACTAATTCCACAAAGGTCCAAAAAATATGAAATGACTTGGGTTAGATGCCAATTCTGTTTTTCTTCCTACAAAAATTGTTTGAAGGAGTTGAGCTTCCTTGAAGAGGCAATCAGCTCTTAACCCTGTAAGGACGCTGCGGACCAAAGTGTTCCGATGGATACTTCACTATTAATTGCAGAAAAAGGAAATCAGCACATATTGGTTCAATAATCGCAGAATTTTGGTCATGGGGGGCTGCGTCCTTACAGGATTAAATGGTCACTTTACATAAAGACTACCTAACCACTTACGGCTATTACACAATGGCATCACGATAGCTAAACCTGCTCATTCCATTCAATCACCAAACATTCACTCTTGATGTTGCAAAAAATTAACGCTGCCAATCAAAGCAAACTGTCATCCAAGCCATTAGAGAAAAAATCAGCCCTCTAGAGGACCCTGAAATTTACTTTTTTTTTGCCAAAAAAATAGTTTTTCCCCTATTTCCGCCCGGCAGAAACTGCAACAGAACTGGCGCAAGAACCGAAAATTACTAGTAATTTTATTTTATTTTTTTTAATTTTAATCTTAAAAAAATTATTAAAAAAAAAAATAAAAAAAAATTGCGATTTCGGCGAGCAGTCAGCCAAGTTGACTGCTCACCGCAGGACAGTACTAGAGTGACAAGCCAAGCTTTTTAATAGCTTGGCATGTCACTCCGGAGCAGCCCTCCGGAGGGCTGATTTTTTTCTAATGCTGTCCAAAACCAAAGAAGGAGGCTCCATGCCCATATACCCCATTTCAATAAAATATAACCTCAAATGTGCACAGTACAATAATAAAACATTAATCCTTAAAAGACGCAGCCCCCCATGATCAAAGTACCGGTAGTCACCAAAACGCTCCAATTATTGAACCAATGGGCGAATTCTTTGTTTCTACATTGAATAGTAAAGTCAAACATCGGACATTTTCGGTCGTCATTGTCTTTCAAGGGTCAACCTTGTAAGTATGGAGCCCATGACCATGATTTAGTTAACTTAAATTTCTATGCAAGCAAGGTTCCATTTTGCCACTACAAATAATTTTTAAAAATGATCAAAAGATGAAATGATATATAATCAACACGTCGTAAAACTCGGTCATAATTTTGGGTGATTTTAAATTACTTGAAAGTTTTGAAGAAAAAGTAAAAAGTAATTCATATAAAATTCAAAATATGTTTCAAAAATCTACCATTGGTGAATATTTTAATCATATATAATATTATAAAATAATCAAGATTCCCTATTGATTTTGTGTTTACAAATGTGATTATAGACTTTGAAATTCACACTGCAATAGAATACTTGATTTTGGAGAATAGAATATAATTTTTCATATTTTTACCCCTAAAGGACCAGTATGCGTTTTTTGGCAACATAGCAATTTTGGGTAGGCTGGTGTGAATGAGGATTTGCATATTTTAGGCTGAAATTTTATTAGAAGGTGTGGATGACAAATGTCTTTCAAATGCATTAAATTTCATAACATTTGAAAACATGAGTAAAAAGTTATGGCCTAATATGTTATGGAGTATTTTTTTTGTAAATGGGCAATCCGGGCAGATTAAAGAACATCGTTTTCTTTAGAAACAAAAATTCAAATTTGATTTTCTAGATTTATATATTCATAGAAAATTTTGAATCATTCCATTTTGATCAATGAGATGAAAGTTATAAGGAGCTTTTGTTTGTGGACAATTACGGATTCTCTACTCTAAAATAAACTTTGATGTCGTTTATATCGCTCAATTTTCAATATTTTTTGAAAAAAATAAAATCATAGGATGTATTAGGATGTAGGTTGTTTATTACAACATTACAACTATTGGATTGGCATTTTTCAATTCCATAACTAAATTCTTAAGAATTTCATATTTTGAATCATTCTCTACTTCTTTCTACTTACTGCTTTTTTCCTTATATATTGTACAATTCCAAATGATTTGAAAATTTTCAAGCATGTAGTAGCCAACTGGTCTAGGAAAAAGGATCCCAAGAAGCACCACCATTTTGGACATTTTTTCATAGAAAAGTGAGCTTCTGAAGTGTAGCTGTCTTATTTTTTGTAAGGCCCAAAAAATGATTTTAGTGAATTTGTATGCTAATATCTTGCAATCCATGTAGTGGAAATTTCTGAAATTTTTACCACATGTTCTCAAGTCAGCATACTACAAGATCCTATAGTAACATGTGTCAAAAAGAGTTTTTTTTTCAAAAATTTGGTACTTGTACTAAAAATGACAGTGTTCAAGTGTTTTCGGTGAAAATATAGTAATAGAACTTTAGGGGTTAAAGTAGAGTTGAAAGTAGACTTGGTATTAGTAGCAATGATTAAAGTCATGAAAATACAAAATTATAGAGTTAAAGCTTGATATCCAAGGCCTATAGAAGTGTAGCTAGTGTCTATACAATGGACTTTGGGCATCAAACTATTAGCTATAAACAATGTAGCTTGGTGCTCCAAGATCCCATTCTATTAGTGTACTGAACTTCATTTTGTTTAGGGGTGCTGAGAAGCAAAAAGCAAGTCATTTGAATGCTGTAATCTAGTTTCAAGAGCAAATACAAAAAGTGCTGAAATTCACTATGAGAGTTTATCATTTTTTTGATGTGATATCTTATATAAAATGATAATTTTTTTTAGCATTTGTGAAATTGAAGACAAAGGTTGCTATTATGTGAGCATAGAAGTGTGAGCCTATGAACCTAGAATACTACACACATATGTTATATGTGTATATATTATAAAATCCGTCTATGATTATAGGGTATATATGTTACAAATATCCATATTATAGGTGTTTATAATACATACACCTTCTATGGTGTGTGATATCTATATTATAAGTACCTATATTATAGACTCAATGCTCACGAGCTCGCATTCTTGGGTTCACATACTAGCACCGTTGATTGAAGACTTGCAATTGGTTAAAATTTAACCCTTTACTTCCTAAGAAGCCCAAATTGCGCCTCACATTTTTTTGGCAATTTTGAAGAGTTTAAAAGGAGATTTTTAAATATTTTAATAATTAATTATTTAAAACCAATACATGCAAAGTTCTTCATTTAAACTAATGATATAATAAAATTTTCCATTTATATTATACTTTTTACTATATGATCAATTAAAGTTGGCAACTTAAAATCATGAATTCTTAGGAAGTAAAGGGTTAAAATAGCGAGTTGCACAAATGGAACACTCAAGTACTCCACTCTCCAAATCATGGACACGACTGATTTTCCCTACCGGTGTATGAATTTGTGACGGGCCACTGGAGATGCTCTTAATTACAGAGCTCCGCAGGATCAGAAGTTGGTTGGGAAACCCATCAATGCTAACGGGACGGCAAATCAGGTCCCAACCACGTCACTTCTGTCAGGCCCTGAACCCCAAAATCCACCAACCCCTCTCCAAAATCTACCCCCAAGGATGGATTATATCAGGATACTGCACTGTACCGGTGCCAGTGAATCCGGCCCTGCAAGCAGGGAATCAGACGAAAAGGTGGATGTCAGAGACTGCACTAAATTGATGATGGGCGAGCCCACCCGCTCCGGCAACGCCATTTTCTCGAACCCACTCTTCTGTCCCTTGCGCCTTCGCCTTCACCTTCACTCTCCTGTTTCTGTCTGTATTTCTGATTGCAAACATGACAGTAAGCTTTTAGTAAGCTTGATAAGCTTGATAAGCCTAACGAAACCTCTGTATCCATCTGTTTGGATTCAACAACAGGCTTGGTTTGACTCTCATCTTATTCTCTCGTGGCCTGGTGGGTGTTGTTCTCGTGACCTTCATCTTATGATGACATTGTGGTTCAGGGTAGCAAAGGGTAGCACTTGCTATGTTATGCTATGGATGTCCATGTGACTTACCTCCAACCAACTCTTGAGTTTGATTATTGGTATTTCGGTATATTGTACCTGTGTGATCTGTTAAGTTTTTATTATAGCATTTTAGTTTTTTCATTTTTTTTGGATTTTGGATTTTGAAAATTTCATGGATCCCGTTTGTCGGAGGAGAGACACGCGGTGTGTGTGTGTGGTAAGTTATAGATCTTTGTGATAGATAGAGACAGGGTTTGACTGTGCGATCGGGGCAAGAGGAATGTGAAAGACGTACTCGAGGTTATGTGTTCAATTGTGTGTGAAAATCTCTGCGAAGTGGGGAGGATTTGGGCTGGGGTTAGGGTTGCGAGATTTTAGATTTGGGCACAGGAATTGTGGGGTTTTGGAAGAAGGGGACGAACGGAGTGGCAGAGGTTTTGTTTACTGAGATCTGTGGTACTGCGTGGTATTGGTTTTGGTAGTGGTGAGGATTTTGACTGTTGAAACTGGGTTGCAGATTGAAACCGGATCCCCGGCGAGCAACTGGTCATGTGATTTGAGTTCGAGATCTGTCCTCGTTTGGGACGAAAGTTCTTCGTCGGCATCGCGAAAGGGGAAGTTTCGTGGATCTTAGGGTTGAGGTTCGCCTAGGTCAAAGAGAGACAATCGGGGATGGCGAGCTATCTTTGACTTTGATTTTGAAGATCTGCGAGGTATCAGATAGCAGTTCCTCTCCGAAACAGGGTGACTGCCGTTTCTGCGCGCCGAGGTGTATGACAGTCTTCAAGATCCGAGATCTGTGTTCGTCGCGGAATTACGGAGAGTTGTCAGCGTTCGCTTCTCCAGGCCACTTGCTCACAGGATGACGGCTTCAAAGTGGCGCGACTGCACGAGATGGCGAATCTTAGAGTGATGGAGGGTTTAGGCTCCGATGGCGTTCGTTCCATGAATGGCCAACATTGGAAGAGCTCTTTCCCTGGGACTAGTCAAATTCGCAGGAGCCCCGACTAGGAGAGCAAATAGGTTGGATTAGGGCAAAACTGGGCCGAATTTGCAGCAACTGGAAATGGCAATGGGTTTAGCCATGACAGGAACAATGGAAGTCTCTTCTCGTGAGGAGAGATTTCAATGATTTCTTCGGAAAACGTTGTTGTCCTAGGAAGCTGGATTCGTGTGGAGCCTCTTGAATCTTACCACTTGGGGTTCCAACTTTGCCACAATAGTCTGAATGTGTGATACAGTCGATGATGGTGTGGCAAGTGTGCAGGATATTCTAGAGTGTTATCTTAGAGGTCAAAATAAAGAGGTTTGAAGATGTAGAACAGAAAATGGTGAGGAATAGTGTTAGGTGCTGCTTCATGCCGAGCTTGTGAAGAAGCATGGACGGCACCACCAGATCGGAGGATGAATTTCACGAGACGTTGGAAGACATCACGTCTGCATCGAGCTCCGACGCCGAAGAAGGTGCGAGACGGTCCATTGGACCACGAGTTGCCCCGGTAACGAGCCATGAGCGGCCGCCGGTCTGGACGCCGTCCTCCTTCCACTCCAAATTCTCGGTGTGGAAGGATGACCCGGGCAGTGTCAACGACCGCAGGCAGCGATTCTTCAAGAATTGGGGGATCAAAAACTTGCGAGAAGAGCCCAGTGTTGGCCCGGCCTCGCCCTTGGTGAGCAAAAACTTGGTGGCTACCAAGACTGGGGAAGCCTCGGACGGTGTGGACAATGTGAGTGGAAGCTCTTCCCTTCAAGCTGCAAACTTTTCATTTCCATCTCTTCAATTGCTTTGCTTTCAGGATGATCCTGCTCTGGTCTCCCTCTTTTGACCATCTGCAACTGGAAGGGTGTGCATGTATCCCCTAAGAACGAAATAAAAAAATTGGAAGGTCCATTTTGGAAGCTGATAGTCGATTATTGTTGATTATGGTAAATTGAATAAGAGTTAAAAGGTAGGGTCTGAGTGGAAGCTGTTCCCTTCAGGCATTTGCTTTCACGACGATCCTTCACCAAACTAAAATTAAGAAGTACACTTTGAAGCTATTATAGTAACTTCCACAACACATTTCTGTTGTTCGAAAATGGAGGGTATGATTTTCTTCTATCTATTGGTACATTTTGTAACCTTTCTTGAAGCCTCCGATATGATGTATTTCAAATCTCTCGATATGAGAGCGGCCACTTTGGGCCGTATGGGCATTTAGGGGTTAACGAGTCAGCTGAAGTACACTCTTTGTTTTTTGCTTTCCAAGAGCTTTGATTTGATTCTTTATTGCCTCATTATTTATGTTGTACTCCACAAATGGGTGCGTTACTGGCAACAGGTTGTGCTCGTGCGTATTCCACCAAAATTTCGGTTCCTCTGTTTGATCCCTCCTGCCTATGCATGCATTGGACGCAAGATTTCGGATGCAGTAGGAGTTGCACCTACTTCACTAGCGACTACCAATATAGTCGCCAATGAGACTTTCATTCATTGGCGGGCTTGGCTTCTAGTTGGGTCAATTAAGGGATCGGGTGCATTCAGACTTGAAGACGAAGAGTTTTAAGTAGGTTTTTTTTACAGAAGACTTTCGCGGTTAAGGGTGCTGGACGTCCCACTCGACAGTTCGAATCTGCCGAATGTTTGAATAGTCATAAATCATTGTACTTATTTACGTTGCCCTGCTCTTGCATGTGCAGGAGATACTACCTTGCCGAACTTGTGGAGAACATCGCAAATCAAAGGGTGATTTGACACGTCCTTGCAAGCATCTAGAGGGCTCACGAAGAAATTTGATAACAAAGTTGGGAAAGAGAGTCGACAGCAACACGGTCGAAAATGGTTGGAAGAATGTTACTGAGCTTGTTCAGTTGGACCAAACTGGCAATAATAGGCTGGAAGAGATCAGTGGTGCAGTTCTAAGGGACGGGAAGAGCAAAGCAGGTCCTGTGCTTTCTAGGTTAGGGCCCTTGATCCATGGTAGATACAGGAGCGCCGGAACCAGTCCTGACGTTAGTCCTTATCAAGAGGGGACGAACAAAGTCTTGGCAAGTCCTGAGGGCAGTCTTTCACCTCTTTGGACTCCAGAAGCTGGAAACCTGCACCAAGCATCCAGTTCGCAGGAAAAACTGTCACAATCATTTGATACTGATAATGGGTACGAGACTAGAAGCCAAGATGGGTACAGTGCAGCTGAGGACTTTGGCATGGACGAAACAGAGTTAAAAATTCGAGACTTGGACAGTGGGAAGGAGTTCTTGATGGACAGATTTAACACGGATGGGTCAATAAACATGCTGAGGGAGGTTGATACAGGTAGGGAGCTGACACTGGCAGAATTTGAGAAGGTGGTGGGGCTTTCTCCGATCACGCAGGAGATGAAGAGACGGCAACGAGCTGCAGAAAGTGGGTTCAGCAATGAGAAATCCGGGCTAGGGAAAACCGCAACGAAAAAGAAAAACGGTTGGCTGAAGTACTTTGTTGTGAAAAAGCAGAAGGAGAAGCCTGTTAGTGGAGGCAGTGTTAGAAGTGAAAAACACTCGCAAAGCGGTGAGGATACAGATGGCTCTTCAAGGGGAGGAAGACTTTCTAGGGATGGGTCTACAAAAGGAGTTAACTCAAGAGAAGGCTCATTTGCAGGTCCTGACAGGGAGGGCTCTACGAAGGGCGGAAATCCAACTGATGATACTACTACTGGCTCTTTTTGGAGGCAGTCCAAAAAGGTGAAAGTTAAACTTCGTCGGAAACCTATCAAGGAACTCTCTGACTTGCACATAGGGCAGGAGATTCAAGCTCATCAAGGGGCAATTTGGACCATGAAATTTAGTCCTGACGGACGATATCTCGCCAGTGCCGGTCAGGACCGTGTGGTTCGTGTCTGGGAAGTCCTTGATCATCCATCATTTTCGGAATTTGGTATGCTACTTATTCAAATTAAGTCTTCCAATGATATTCTGTGCACTTGCTGTATTTGATGTATGTGCAGACTTGCCGTTCAGATGTTTTAAAGAGTTTGGAAATTTTCTGCAGATTTCTCTGGTGGGCAGTTTGAGAATGGGAATTCAGCAAATGGGCTATACCCCCAGGGGGTTGACGGATTTGCTAAAGATGGCAACGTTAGGTCTAGTCAACATGGGATTCCTAAGGGGGATAAGGAAGGAAGCACCAAGGGCAGTAGGGATGGGAGCACCGAAGCAGACAAAGACGGCAGCACCAGGGGTGCGAAGGAAGGCAGCACAAGGGGTGGAAAAGGACTGTCCCAAAGTAGGAAGTCTAGCCATCTTGGAAGCAAGGGACCTTTACCGAAACTCTTCTGGCTCTCTGAAAAGCCTGTGCGCTCGTTTTATGGCCACACAGGAGATGTACTGGATTTATCGTGGTCGCAGACTAAGGTATTTTCTGGGAAGCTGTCTATGTATACTTTATACTTGAAACGTGCAGTGTCTCATTGCAATTTCCGCGTTGACAATTAATTTTTGTTCTGGGGACAGACGAGCATTTCGGACAAGCTCCTTTTGTCTTCATCAATGGACAAAACTGTTCGCTTGTGGCATATCTCGGAGGAGGAGTGCCTGCGGGTCTTCTCCCACAATGATTATGGTGAGTCACAATACAGTGTCGCTACCATGTTGATACACTTAATTTTCTGCACTAGATTAATGTGGTTTAGAAATGTCCATGAATTGGCTTTAGGTAATTTGCCTTTTGGGATGTCTTTGCACTTTAGTTCGCTTATTTAGTCGACCAATTCCTAGAGTTCTCAAATGGTTTAGTCAGAAATAAGATGTCTCAGTTACTTGAGTGTTTAATGGCAACTCCGATATGCAATCATTTAACGTCAGCGGAGTAGTGTTTGATGATATACATGTAATTGAGTTTTTTGAAGAGAAGATTGCATTCTCTAACCTTTAGGGGTGTAATCTCATCCTTTGGGTTTGCAGTCACTTGTGTGCAGTTCAACCCAGTTGATGATAGTTACTTCTTAAGTGGCGCGTTGGATGATAAGCTTCGGATTTGGAATATCGCTGAACACCAAGTGGCTGACTGGATCGATCTGCGAGAGATGGTCACAGCAGTGTCCTACACTCCAGACGGAGAGGTAATCCTATATTTCTTGTTGCCTTTATCACTTCATTTAGGAAATTCTGTGCGCTGTATGTTGCTGGTGGAAGATCTAACAAATCATTTTCTGTGTGGGTTGCAGAAAGCTATAGTTGGTTCATATAAAGGAACTTGTCGCTTCTACAACACCATAGGTTTGTTTTCCACCTTTCTAGTGGGTTTGACGAAATCCGAATACGGAAATTGTGATTTGGTGGGAATGTTCTGATATTTTTAAATGCTAATCAATTTGGGGCGCTCTTAAAGTCTAGAGTTTATTGCAGAGGTGTTAGCTTGATCGTAGAGACTATCGGCATCATTGTATTACAACAAAGGTGTTATGAGGACTCATATGGAAGTTTCTGCTGCAGGAAATAAACTTCAGCTTGATGCTTCTATAGACGTTCGCACTGAGAACAAGAAAGGAAGAGGGAAAAAGATAACTGGACTTCATGTAAGATGGATTGAATGATATTTTATGAGTTTTTCACTTGGATACATATGGTTGTGCAATTAATAGGCAGATAGCTTTGCTTCAATTTCAGGTGCTGAGCATCATCGCTGTAGATCAGCGAATGTAGATCAGGCGGAAGACATTTATTGAGATGTGGGAAAAAAAGTCCATTCCTCACTTGGAACTTTCCCATGTAGTCAATTCTTCACCAAATTTAAAACTAAGTTCATATTCTGAAAGCTAAGAAAGAGGGAAAAAAGATTTGAAGTGTAAGCAATTGCTCTACCATCCTATTAACCCTTGCCAAGCACAATTTTGCACTTAGAATTCCCAAGGAATATGCCATGCTCATCAACATCCAACAACAATGTTTTGGCTCTAGACCGCTCTTTAGA
Source organism: Pseudisothecium myosuroides (assembly GCA_951799445.1). Classification (NCBI taxonomy): domain Eukaryota; kingdom Viridiplantae; phylum Streptophyta; class Bryopsida; order Hypnales; family Lembophyllaceae; genus Pseudisothecium; species Pseudisothecium myosuroides. The sequence goes on along the minus strand of OX637287.1, from coordinate 18,532,667 downwards.
ATTTGAAAGTGCATCAAATCAAGCGAGCATCTTGAGAATGGATTAGTTTTAAAGTGGTGGTAGATTGGTGGTGGATTTATAACAACTTTTGGAGCCTTCTAAGTCTGATTTTAATTTATTATTTCAAATTTTTTTTACTATTGCTTCTCTTTGTTTTGATAGGCCTCAGAATTTAATATCTTCTGTCTCTTTTTCATAGCTTTCAAAATATGTAGTGAAATTTGGTGAAATATTGATGATGTTGGAAGCATCTCAATGAGGAATGGATCTTTTTGTCCCCAACTCTATCTAACATCTCATTATTCTGCAGTGTATGCCTGGGGACCCGGAGAAGGTCCTCGTAACTTCAAACGATTCTCGAATTCGGGTCTACGATCACCTGAAACTCTGTGCCAAGTACAAAGGTTCGTTATACTGCTTTATGCTGATTCCGGTTCTGGCACTAAACCGACTTTAGCATTTCTTCTTGCTTGTACATCTATGCCTAGTCGATGCCAGTAGCTAGCCTGATAGAATCTAATTACCTACAACCATTTTGTTCCTTCCCAAGGCGAGAGACTAAGGATGTAGAAAACTCTGGTGCTCAATGGAATGAGGCATATGTTAAGAGCAATAGTGGCATGTTGGGGCCTATCAATCCCGAGAATGCATTTCTTGTGCTCAGTAGAATTGTGACATGTGCTTTTAGGTATACTGCCGTGATAAGATTCTCAAATAGTTGTTTTGAAATTTTCAATGAATGAGGAACATACTTTGATTGTGCTGAGGATTATATGGAAAGTGGCATATGGAAATTGTACGATTTTATTTGGGTCAGAGACACTTGCGATTAGTCGCTTGGTTCCTATCACGCTGGCTGGATCAATCGTTCTGGTTTCCTTGTTCTCAATGCAGGTCTGAAGAACATAAACAGCCAGATTTCAGCGTCATACACTCGGAATGGAGACTACATCGTCAGCGCAAGCGAGGATTCACGCGTTCTTATTTGGAGTTCGGACAACAAGGACCCATCCTCCACCAAATCACTGTACCGTAGAGACAAGCAACTGGCTTGTGAGGAGTTTCACTGCCGTTTCGTTTCAGTGGCTGTGCCGTGGCCGGAGCCTACAACCGATTCCAGTGTCTTACAAGCAGATAGTGGAGCTGCCACTGGGTCAGACAGAATGGACAGTGCCCGTGCAGTAAGTGAGCCTGATGACGCGGGTGGTTTTCAATCCGACGACGACGACGACGACAAATTCGAGCCTTCCTATGACTTTTTAAGTAGTGGGAGAAGAGATCAAGTTGTAGAAGATGAGGAGGAAGCACTCCTTGAGAATGTTAGCTTGGATGTGATGAATTCGGGTGATGGCGGGGATTCCTCCCCTCGATTGCAGTCATGCACAAGCTTCTTCACTGACAATGGGCCGAAAGGATCTTCCACATGGCCGGAAGAACAGCTTCCTGCATTTGGCAGTCCTTTGGCAGGCTTGACGCGCTCAGCTTCGCTGGGAAGCGATGATGGCAGGCAAGGCGTTGTTGTGGAGGAAGCAAGCAGCAGCCCAGTCAAATTAGACATCCCTTCTGTTAATTCCCCCCTCTGGGGCTTAGTGATAGTTACTGCAGGCTTGGATGGTGAAATAAGGACGTTCCAGAATTATGGCCATCCTGTCCGGCTTTGAGTTATGGCGCTCGATTCAGCGCTGTAGCAGGATGTGTATGTGTTGAAGCATTTTTTTGAAAATGTCTTTTACCTTCTGATCACGAATTGTGATCGTCGATTCATTTTCCTGCCTAGTCACTTTCGCCTTTTCCTCTAGCTTAGCACAGTGTAGACCGTGGAGTTTGGAGTTTGAGGGAGAACTTTTGATCAATTAATGTCGACGCATTAGACTGTCAAATGTTGTAGAAGCTCGTGCAGGCTCGTGGATGCGTGATTAGGATCCTTGCATTGTACTCCGTAATAAATACCTGACGTCAGATACTTTAGTAATTCTCTTGATTATTTTACGAGCACTGTTCGTGATGCATGGAATTGTCTGAATGGGATACGGATACCAAGAGGAAGACAACCCGATAGACGAAAGTCCAGGCCAGGAACCATTCTTAATGTAGAAGGTAATATTTAACGTAGAAGTCATTAATTTGGTGATCTGGTTCAGGAGCTGAAGGTAATATATAACGTAGAACTCATCCATTTGGTGATCTGGTTCAGGAGCTGAAATGCAGAGAAGGTGACAGTTGGACTGCTTTATTTCACCTCTCATGCGCCTCTACGTCTACTTCGCTATTCCTGGTGTTGCTTCCCAACAAGGTCAAGCGCCACACCGCTCTTCGAATCTCAGTTCCATTTTGTGTTTTCTTTCTGGAGATGAAGAGCTTGTTTGGGTTACTATTAGTTTATTTTCAATGCTGGAAAACTGGCGTTTTAAATTGGTTGCTCACCTGATTTTAGGTTTGCGAAGTTATGGTGGGAGCCAACTTGGAAGGGAGAGTCAGCTGAGTTCAATACTGTCGAGAGTTCTGTTGGGGTTGCATGGGTTTTCAGAGTTATATCATAATTTCAAATGATCCAGTCAATGGAGATGCTTTGGACGAGTTTAATAACTTCAGGCTTATGTGCCTGGACATGCTCAGGCAACATTTTCAGAGAAGGGCAGCTTGGTCTGTGGCTCCAAAATGAGCCACTGTGCTCGGGCGCCGAGTGACAGGGAATTTTGGCGCTGAACGAGAGGAGGTCTCTTTTTGCTCTTTCAACAGAAGGATATGTCGCAGTTGGGGACGGAGCTAATTCCACATGGTGTCACAGACAAGGGGATTCAGATCACGCTCATGTACAGCAAAAGCAGTCACCAGATCCTGTTTGTGGAAGCTGGAAAGGACTTTGTGGATCTTGTTGTGGGGTTTCTGACCCTGCCCATTGGCTGCGTCATCAAGCTTCTCTCTGAGAGTAAGTGATTTCTGTGCCCTGTGTCTTGTACGCTTCAAAGCTACCCTCCAGAATTAACCCTGTTGGACCAGGAATCCCAAACAGGGCCTCATGTTTTTTAGCAGTTTTAGCAGGTCATTTTTTAGGACTTTCTTTTGTTCAATTTTATTTGTTTTTTGACCAATTTTCACTGATTCTGGTGACATACGATTTGCCCCATCTGAATTCTATTATATTCACAAAGTGATCTATCGAATCAATCATTTAAAAAACAATGAAACCTTGGTCTTTTAGAGGTTAAGAGCAGAGCAATTTTCCAGAGCAGGTGGAGATCCTTCTTTGGCATTACAAGTATCGGTGATTAGGGACTCAACTACTACTACTATGTTCCAATGGTATGAAAGTGCGCAAATAACAAGTTAGGAAACATTTTTTTAGAGCTTTGAGGATTAAATATTACTGTTGGAGTTAGAGTGGTTGCAGATGCAATGGTGACCCCAAAGACAGTGGGCGGCATTGCGAATGTGTTCAAGAGCATCCAGAGACTGGAAGCTGAGGAGACATTGTGTGCCAGCAAGAAAATGCTCACGGAGCTGAAGCCAGTTTATGGGTTGGGGTATCTGGCTACGGAGAGTGAGCTGGGTGACTCGGAGCCCTGCCACTCTCAAGGCTACTTCACCTGCGGTGCCAGTGCTCACTGCACCTTTGTCTCTCCCAGGTACTGTGCACTTCATTTATTGGCTCTTGCCTGAAGGGGAGGAGGCTTTGCATTGACTAAAGTAACATTTTCAGTGAAGGAGAAAGTTGAGTACATTGCTACTTAAAAATGCGAGTCAGTGCTATATAGTGTGCTAATGTAGCTGCTTGACGTAATCCTACACCCACTGCTTCATAAGTCTGCTTAAGAGGAGATTTGTTGACCTCTGATCAAAGGAGAGGAGGCCTTGCATTGACAAGAGATACATTTACAGTGAAAGTGAGGAAATTTGAGTACTTGAAAAGAGAGCCAGAGTATACAGAGTACTTTGCAGAGTAGCCTTCAGCGATTCCATGGGCATAATAGTTTTTGGTTTTTAGCCAATGCCAAATGCTTGAACGCCAATTGTAATCTGGTTCAGCAGGTATGGAGCCAAGTGCCCACGGCATCACAAAAAGATGACCACGCAGTGCAAGATGATGGATGATGGGAGTGACACACCAACGGGGGGTACACCCAACGGTGACACCAATGGGTATGTGAAGAGCAGCAGTAAGTATTTTGTGACCGACAATCTGGAGGTTTTTCCCAGCTCCAACTCCTTGGCTTTGCTGAAAAAGCTCAAGGTGGAGAACATGAGCTCTCTTGACAGCATTGAGCTTCGTGTTGGTACCGATGAGGTAGTGAACCTGCCTATAGATCCAATTGTAGTTTAGTTAACTAGTCCAACTAGAAATGAGGTAAGTGTTATTAACAAGTAGATTTTCACAATCTAATGAATATGACCATTTACAACTTTAGCAGAATCAAAGCCTACTCACGCCTTTACATATCTTATGAACAAAACTTGGTACCATAATCAATTACAACATGTTTTAGTGCGTTGTAATCCTCTCGCAAATGAGGACTAGACCGACGAAAATTTTCCATTTTATGATGGAAAATACTCAAGATAGCTTAAGTCACAAGCTATATATGGCCTTCATTGTGAGTCGGTTACCTCACACAATTCTAAATATAAATAATATAGTTGTAAGTTTTTTCACCCGTGATAATCAATGCACAATTCACAGTACGTATCATGATTAACTCTCATCTTTGCAGGTATTGAAGTTGCTGAGGGCGTCTCTGACATCAGGAAACGTGCTGAGTGATGTGTTCAGCCTACCTCTTCGAGAAACAATCGCAGTGGAATCCAGTCCTGGCCTCGAGATTTTCCCACTTGAGTCACCCAACCAGGCTGGAGAACCTGTTGTTCCCCTGAAGGAGTCCATAGAGATTGCACGTGACTGGGAACGCGGGCTCTACAACGCCTTACGAGAAGTGCAGGACGCTGCATTCCACAGCAGCCTCGTCAATTACGTGAGAGAGAGGGAGCAACGAATCAGCTCCGCTCTGAGAGACCTGAATAATACCCCTGCCACACAAGACCCAAGTACCGTTCCTAGGTGAGGCCTTGCGAAAATTAGTGGGTACTTTTACTTGTTTTGTTCAACAATAGTTAGTTTTTAAATTTCTGCTACCAAACTGGTATTCAATTCCCACCCAGCAGCTGTTGACTGGCAACGGAGTTCCTTAACTGGTGGAGAGGATAAGTTTAAGTCTTGATATGTAACCTGGTGCACAGTTTTTCGTCTCCCAATTTGTGAAAATTGCATTTTGCCTAGAGTTTCAGTGACTACCAATTTGGCTCACTTGCTTGTGCGGGTCTGGCAAGAGACCAGCATGGTCTCCAGCAGCAGATCAAGCTCATGTGAAACGAAGCGCATCAGAAAAAGGGCTGACGGAGAGTACATCATGCCTGCCCCTTGCAAAGAAATGCTCATGTTGGAGAAGCAAGTGGACAAGATGATGGCCAGGCTTTGTCACCTGACCTCGGAGCATTCTGAGCATTCTGAGCTTGAGTCTTCTGCTGTTGGTCCCGTGAGGCCCAAATCAGCTGCTGCTGCTGTCAAACCCCCTTGGACGATGTTAACAAACTCCCGTGTCCGACTTCCGTCCAGAGTTTGGCATCCCTGATATAATATCTCTCCAGGCCTTTTTAAAAACGTCCGCAATAACTTTGTATACTCTCTTGGCTGTGACTTCTGACTTCTAGGTACTATTTATCGGTTATATAGGCCATCGTTGACCCTGCTCATGAGGTGTTCGGATTTGAAAATTTGCAAGGAATATGCTCAAGAGACCTGGAGACCTGGAGATGCAAGTGGCACTAAATCTTGTCGGTATACAGGAATGGAAATCACCTTTATCGGCCGGGGAACCTTTGGGAGAGCCTGTGGGTAACAAGCTTTAAAACAGTGTTCTACTTTTTAACGAGTATGAAAATCAGGTACTCACTTTCCGCCTTCCAACCATATGGCGTCCTCACATACCGGGCATCACCAACATGCTCAAACAGGCAGGCAGAATTTTCAGTGCTTCCAAAAACTTTGCATGTTGTTTCTCCTGTCTTGATAAGGGTATCTCATTTTACTCCTGTACTGTACTGTACTGGCTCATCTTGTATGGTCCGTTTGGGACACATCAGGTAGTGCTAATGTAAATTTCAAAACCGGCACTTCAAATTGGAGCTACTGCAATACAAATCTCTATCGTGGACCACTTTTGGCATTTCCTAGAGAGAACAGTATCAAAGAGGTTACAACCTTGAATGCAAGGGGCAGGCTGGGGATCAAACGTTCCCCCAGTCACTAGAACCAAACTGTGAGCTTTCCACCCATGCTTGCTATTCAGTTGCGGTGACCTATTTCAGCAAGATTACCTATCTCAGCGAATGTGTACAGCCCTGTCATTCCCACCGTTGCACATTTAGAGTCCTATATTTCCTTGTCATTAGTCCTGCCCGCCTTTCAATGGAGTCCCCATAAGAGAGCATTGGCAACAAGGCGTTTCAGCACACTGAAGGAAAAACGGCTCTTTCTTCTCCTCAAAAACTGCACATTCAATCACAATGTATTAATGCCTCGCAGCAAGTTTTAGAATATTAGCAAATTTGATATTTTTTTTAGCGAACTGGCAACTACATAGCAAATTGATTGGCTGAAGAAGGGCTTGGGTAGCGTGGTACCAACGGCTTTGACATCCGGGCAGTACTTGCCGAACACGTCATTCAGCACATTTGTGGACGTAAAGGACAATTTCAACAGCTCTAAGACCTGTAACGAATCCCATCGACCGACATCCATAAACATCCATAAGCACCATTGAATACCTCTCTATCATGACACATGGTGATACAAATATGCCTGACTTGAGGGCTAGTCAGTACACCATAGTTTGAATACGTGACAAGCGTGCTACAGAAAATGGTTGTTCGACAAGTTTGCAGAATATTCCGGAATGTCGTCTTACAGGTCATATTAGAAGGATCTGAGTGTACCTCCGATCTAACAACAGACGCAGGCATGGTGTCCAAGTCGCCAACCCGTTCACATCGAATAATGTTGAGGGTAATGAGAGCCTTGATCGCCTCAGAACTTGCATGGACGTCAAGTGTGTTGGTGACCATATACTTGGTGCCTTCCTTCACATAGCCTTCTTCGATTGGGTTCTGCTAAACCCCGACTTCACGCGTCAAAGCGTCAAAGCCAGATCGAATTCCGCAACTTCGTTCATAGCACTCATGAAGAAAGGAACATGTGGGACATAACCAAGTGTCCTAATGGCAAAAAGTGGTCACTTCCATACTATAAAAGTTGAAATAAATCACGTAGGAAGCTTCAAGGAAGGTAACAAAATGTACCAATAGAAAGAAGAAATCATGCCCTAGTTTATTGAACTATAGAAACATGTTTTGGATGTGACTATAATTGACCAGTAGCTTCTACAGTATGTCGTTTCTATTTTTAGTTCGGCACTCAGAGGTTAAAATGAATTACATACCACAGAAGGAGCTGGGCTCGTAGGCAATATGGGGAGTTGTAAGCTGAGACCCCTGGTCGGTGGGCGAGCAACCTCAGGGTCAGATGCTGCAGGAGCTGCAGAAATTTTAGCAATAGACGGTCTAAGAGTAGACTGCCTGCTTTGAGCTCTAGAGGGGATCGGTTGCTTGACAGCGCAAGCATCCGAAGCACATGCTCGTCCACGATAAAGTCGTGAACTGGTGCGACCTGATTCGTGACCGTCTGGCTGTTCCTGCCCAATTGGAGTTCTGTAAATCCGTCAGCTGGTGGGGGACAGTTGCCCATAAGGCAAAGCAGTGCAACAACTCTGAAATAGCGTTCTCGACCTAACACATTGCAAAATCTGTCACCAGCACAAGCAAACTTATAACGACATTGGTCCAGGCTGTTTACTAGTTGGAAAAATCATCAAAATGTGCACAATCATCATCATACATGCTATGCAAATATCCACACCGAACAACTCTTTTTGTGTAGCCCTAAAGGACCAAGATTTCAGGGAAATAAAGTGGCCAATTTGATTGATCACATTGTGGAAATATAATTCAGAAGGTCAAATTATATATCACCAGAATCAGTGAAGAGCATGTGTTGGTAAAATTTTTGGTGAAGAAAGGTCCCCATATGAACTACTCAAAACAGCTAAGAAAAACATAAGGCCCCAATTGGCCTCTTAGTCCTGTACATTTCTTTCCTGTGCAAGAGGCAAGGTCATGAATGGCATCATATCCAGACATACCTGCTCATCACTCTGCTTGTTATCATCGACCATTTGTCCAGGCTCCACCATCTTGAACAGAACTCTCATTTTCTTTTTGTGCTGAGGACACTTCGTGGCTGGACTTGTGGTGTAGAAAGAGCACGCATCTCCGCAACCGTAAAAATTTGGAGACTCCGTGCTCATTGTTGACCGGTCAGATGAAGAGGGCGTGGCCGGTAAAGCCAGGAGTTTGCCAGCCCCAAAGGGAATGGCTGGCTTGGGGTCAACCAAGCACTTCTTGTCAGCGCTCATCTCCTTAGAATCCAACCTTATGACGCTCTTAAAAATGTTGGAAATGGAGCTCATAGAAAAATGCTCACCGGATTCGTTCTTCCCGTTTTTAGGTCTTGGAGTGCAGGGCATACCAGAAAGTGGAGCTATTTTGCATTCAGGCCTGTGAATCATACTGGCCTCCTCCAGGAATTTGATTATGCAACCCATGGGCAGGGTAAGAAACCCCAACAGTGTGTCCACAAAGTCTTTCCCGACCTCCAAACACAACACTTGCCTCGTTGCTTTGGAGAACAGCAGGGTGATGGGGATGGTCGGATCCACCTTGCATGGAGGCAAGCCGCAGTTGACACAAAGCTCCACTTCTGCATCATCCGGTGGCTTCAAACCCTCCATTTGCTACCAAATAATCGTCACTCCTCACTAGGTTCACGGCCATGAAGAACGAAGATGCCTTAGATTAGATGGATCTAGGTGGTTGTTTTCAGCAACCTCGATTAGGACAATTGTAACTCTGGCCGTGGCCATGTCGATTGAGCCTGGTTCGAGAGTCGAGCATAAGCCGCATAATGTAATCATTCCAATAACGTGATAACCTGCATCGATGATGAGTTAATTCATGTCAGTGAAAAACCTAAGATAGATCTCAAACTTCACAAACTCAAGAAATTTGAAGGCTTACCAATACCACATTTTTGCTTTCTGCAAACGGAAAACTGATTGCACCGATGCCCATTGTGATCCACGGTGATCCACGGTATAGATCTCCCGGTCTCCTCAACCAATGCAGCTGTTGCATTTACGCGCACTTATACCAGAAATATATGTCTCATGTGGTCGATGATACCGCCAACAACGCCACATAGTATGTAAGTGAAAAATACGCAAGAGCTCCGGACATCAAAGTTGACGCAGATCCTCGCCTGCATAGCCAGAATTCTAGCTACCAATGCCCTTCAAGATCTGGCAGATAGGTAACCTCTACCTGAGCACCCAAGCGAGGTAAAGATCATGTCCGAAAGTAAGCCTGCAAAGCAGAAGATAAACTCGGAACTGATGAAGGGAATTGTCGGCAAGGAGATGCAACTCACGCAAACACGTGCGAAACGTCTCAACCGAATTCCATAAGTCGCTTCGTAACCAGATTTCGATGTCATTCACCTCCGACATGGAAAAGTCTGTTGGCCTTTTTTCATCCATGAAAGTACACGCGAAGCTGTCAAAACATCTTAGATGTACCCAAAGAAATTTAAGAATACAAACGGTCTGAAGTTGCCATACAATCATAAAATGACTTTGCAACCAATGGAAGTAACAAGGAATTTTACTGCGTGACAGCTACAAACCAATTGGTAGCAGAAAAACATCGGACTTTTAAAATGTACTAGGTTAACCTTCTGCAACAATCTGGTTGCAGAGTATTTAAGTTAACACTAAGTTAAAGAATCGTATTTATAACTACACTACTATTCACACATATGAGGCCTAAGTCCATACTCACTAGGCCCAACTAGAGCACTGTCACAGAGCCCACGAAGATCGTAGCATAAGGGCAGGGGTTTGTGACTGCTTATTTCGGAGGTAGACTAAACCAGGTTGAATTGTAAAACCACGCCCCACGCTGAGTTTCATAAAGGCCTCCATATGCAATTGCAGATTACCTGATGCAAAATCACGCGTATCATGTGAGACGTTTGTCATGCATCCAGCGGAATACAATGAAGCTAGAATTCAAACGAACCGCAAATATCAATAAAACAGCAAATCTAATTTTCTTGGTCATAAATTTCATTGCCCGATTGCTTCTGGAAGTGGTGATTTACAAAAGGGAAACGTTGTATCCATCAGGGGCATTCAAACGAGAGCCTCATATTCTAAAAGTTGGAAGATTGTACCTGAACCATCTCCAGTACCAAGGACGGTATTGTCATCGATTCGGGCAGCACTCCATAGATCCACCTTCGAGCTCCCCACACAGAGACCCCAATCAACTGTTTTCCCGACTGCCTTTGTGAGGCTCACACCCCATTCGATTTCTTTCTCCTCAGACTCATCGAACCAATTCCCTCGGTTGGCCTAAAACAGGTCACACGGTGGATATATAGATCGATTGTAAAACAGAATCTGTTACGAAACCCCTCTCGATACTGGAAATAAATAGATAAAATATAATAGAAGTAAGTAAGCATGGATAAGCAACAGCGCTAACCTGAGCCCAGCCTGCAAGGCTCACATTTGCACCGACATCTATTTCTCCAGCCAATGCGATTGACTGCGTTGCGCTCCCATGAGGTTCTGGAACAGCATTAATTATTTGCTCAGCCTCACCAGAAGGCGTGCCCCACGAAGCACTATTAGGCGGAGTGCCAGATGATGCTGTTCGAAAATCACCCGGCGATGCGTTGTCCATGGATGTTCGTAAACCACGGCGACTGCTACTCATCTGTGGACTAATAGAATCTGAGTTATGAGTATGACGAGTCTTGGAGAGAACCAGAGGTCCCATTTCACTCCAGCGCAGACCTCGGACAGAAGGATTGGTCCAGAAGCGATTGACTGCTGAGAGGGAGAATACAGAGTTCTCCGATGGTTGAAAAAGAACATGAGCAAGGGTGCTGAGACCAAGAGGCGCACCGGCTAAGGATGATCCAGTTCCCCAGCCTGAAAGGTATTGAGACAACGATATAAGTCCCATCTTTCCCCTCAAGGTAGCTCCTAGAGCAGAACCCACACAATGCCGGTACATGGCAGGTCCTATCCTTGCAAATTGTGTCAACGCTTGACCCTGTGAAGACACAATCAATATCAGAAATATTTCAACCTGATTCTTTAACACCTATCAATTCTCTTTAGCAGGGTGCATATGTATGTCGTCACAATACTGACCTGTAATGGATTCACAGTCTCGGTTATGTCACTACCACGAGCTCCTAGGGGCGCGACCACAACATTAAAATCATCAGTGACTCGAGCATTGTAAGCCAGCTTGGTAACTGAAATGGGTCCCCCAAGCACGCTGCCATCACTACCAGAGTGTCTAGCTGAACATTCCGTGATCATCACATCCATTTCTCTGTAAAAAGTCTCAAAAGTGAAGCGAGCATCCATGCCGGTGTGAAGGTTTTCTGCAAGCGCAGCCCGAGAATAGCGGCTACTCTCATCGTCCAACAAGAGGAACGCACCACCAGCACAGACTTCTCCCGTTAGCCGCGTCTTTGCAGCACCTTCACCTAATGGAGATTGCGCCTTTGATTTGCGCAAGCCTGTGTGAAACTCAAGCTTGTCCAGTCGCTCTCTGACCCTCATTAAGTCTTCGAAAGTCTCACGCTGGAGTCTTCTCAAAGCGGCTGTCTGCATGAAAGAGAACTCGTCAGCAAAATGAAACAGCGCACAAATGTAGAGGAACGGATCTATCGTCAGATAGAACAAGCTTCTTCATGCTAGTAACCGTTGTAAATGTAGATTGAGGGGCATGGCAAATACGCTTTAAATAGGGAAAAACCTACTTTGATCGTTAATTTCACACATGTATGTGAGGAGTATTTCACAACGAAGCTCTATAACAGCACTTCATATGCGCCAAAATATTGCCCCTCGACTTGTATTACAGCAAGACTAAAGACAGCATATTCGTGGTGAAATTTAAGCTCGAACCCCTCAAGGACCGAAGATTCACGGTTTTCAGAACGACCAATTCATCTGGTCATATTGTGAAAATATTACTCCAAATGGAGTCGAATTTTATATCACCAGAATCTCTGAGGAACATTGCATCCGTTGGTCACAGAAAAATTGGACAAAAGAACGTATCTAAATGAAACATGAAGCTCAATAGTGTGTGATGATCGCAATGAGAAATTGCATAAGCGTTTAAAGATTACGAACCTCAGAACGCTTAGCAGTTGCCTCATCCCCATCTTTCTGCACCGCGTGTGCCGCGGACACTTCCACCGACGCACCCCGCTTGTTTTCCATTCCACTAAATTGGCCACTAGAGCCACCTTCAGAACCTGTCGATATGAACTGTAAATAATCAGAAGTTCAATTCAATTCCACGAGTACCAGCAGCCAGAGACAAACCCGAACTCCATCGACCGGATCAGCTACATCAGTACAAAGGAAAGAGAATTCATATCCCAAACGTTTGATTTCCTAAGATGTAAGATTTTTGCCATTACTACGAGGATAATTCAGCCAAGTTTGTTATAACCCCTAAAGGACCAAGTAATCGTGGTACTAAAATGACCAATTCAAGAGATCGTGTTGTGATCGGATGGGGTCAAATTCTATATCACCGCAATCACCGCAGAACACTATTGTAAAGAAATTGAATAAAACATGTCTCCATATGACCTATTCAAAACTCCGACAAGAAAACTGAAGCTCAATTTGTGGTTTTAGGTCAATTAGGGTTTAACTCCCATCAGCCCTACCCTCACCAGAGGTTTTGGAGGTCGCGTTTGCAGCTGTCTCGTCCGCAGCTCCAGGTCTCTTCCATCTTCCAAATAGAGCAAAGGGCGCCTCCCTCTCCACTGAATCCCCTGTTGCAGAACTCAAAGACGCCAGGAGTAAAACTCGAGACCTCATTGCAGGCGGTTCTCTACAGGCATGCTCCTCATCTCTATCTCCCACACTGCTCACATGCGTTTCATGACCAAATTTTCCGCTTCCACTTCCACCACTGCCGCTGCTTCCACCGCCACCCTGTCCTCCATTTCCACAACCTCCGCCAATACCATTTCCACCGAACTCCAGTCTCTGAGTTTTGGAGACATTGCTCCAAAGTGGCTGCCAAAACAGGGCACCACTTGACGAACCCGACCCGAAGAACCTCTCCCCTGATTCTCCAGAACCCCCTGCCGCACATGCCACTATGCGTCGTCCATTATGCCCTAATTTCCCTGAACTCTTCACGATTCTCTTCGACAACAGCGGCCTATTGGTAATACTACCCCGACATAGCTGCTGCCTAGACCCCAAGTCTGCTTGCGATCTCGCACATTTGGCTTCACCAGACGAGGAACCATCGAGAAAATGAACTCTCTCAGCTCTGAGATTCTGCGAAAGCCGGGGCAAACTCAGCTGCGATTGCAGAGCCGGAGTGGCAGAGCTGTGCCAAAACCCAAAACCCATGGCGAAAGGGAGGGAGGGACTACAATCCCACCATCACCTACACATCCATCAACAATTAATCACTCCCAAAACTCCGATTCCAAGACCGACACTCTATGAAAATACTCTCGAATTCTGTGTCAGCCAAATCATCTTCTACACAATCGGGGCCATCATCGAGGCCAGTGTGCCCTCGTTGTATTGTGCCTTGTTGTAAGGTATTGGTGTGTGTTTGTGGCGGGGATCCCCATCTGAAGGAGTCTCCTGCAGCGGCAAGGAAGAATTACAAGACGGCGGGAGATTGAAATTCTGACAAATGTCTTCAGTTTTCGACGCTCTCTCGCATGGATCAGTGAAAATCATATGGCATAACATTCAGTAGTATGTGTTGATGTCTACAGTGATGGTGCGCTTCTACATCCTCCACTGTCTAATTCATCAGTAACTACTGATGAAGCATTGTTGGGGTGTGGAATATACCACACCATCACTCTAGATGAATGTTATGGGCCAACCGCGATATTCGAACTTACACCCAAAGTCCCCTGCTTACACTGATTTGTCAAAGTAAGGTGGGTACCCCCCAAATCGTCACTTTTCGCTGCCGTGCCTATTTACTATTGTGAGATTGATAAAATTTTCATATTTTCTTGTTGGCATGTGAAAGGAGGTTTCAACGCACCAAAGAATGCTACATTTGGATCCCGTATGCAAAAGTTATGAAGGGTCAAAGTTTTTTTGGTAAATGTTAAGAAATTGTTTCTCCAAAATATGTAAATATTGATTTTGGAGATGTATACAAAGTGATGATGGTAGTTTTAGGTAGGGTACAATTTTAGGTGTACCCACCTAAATGCCTCTGACAGTAATCTACCACAATTATGCCACCATACTTGATTAGCATTTTGTGTCAAATAATTAATTAAAAAACCAAGGTGCCACTTTGTAGCACTTGGATGATTCCAAATAAACAATATAAGGTACAAAAAATGTTCTTTCATCCAAGATTTTTTGGAAGAGTTCTTTGAATGTATTTGCACTAGATATTGGATAGATATCATTTCATTGAGGTATCATTGAATTTTCTACACAAGAAGATGCTATTTGAGTGTATTTTCACAACTTGTACCTCTTTGCTCTGAATCTAAATTTAGGCCTTAAAAAAAAAACTTCTTTGAATTTGAGTCCAATCGATGAAATGAAGTATCGTGAATCAAGTCTTTGGAACATTCCTAAAATTAAAGAATTTTTAGCAATTTAAACTTTAGACTTGATATTTCCAAGTGTAGAATGATTTGGAAATTTGTTTTACATCATGATGTTTGAAACTATAATACACATTCATGGTGAAATTTTAAATTTTAAAAAAAAAATACTACATATATTGTATTTGATATGAATGTTCTTCAATATTATTGCAAAAATTCATGATAATTTCAAATTTTCACAAAATAAATCTAAATTCCTTATGAGTTGTACAAGACATGTGGTTTCATCCTAAAAAATAAAATTAACCCTTAAACATAGGGCTGGTGACCGTGGAAATCATTTCTTTTTGCATTGGATGACATCATCTTTTTTGAAAAAATAAAAAGTGCTCATTGGAGGTCAAACTACTGTCCATGATCTCCCCTTTCCACAAAAAAATTGGAAGATGAATAGTTGCACTTTTGTCCTACATAGGAGATTCTCTTGTCATTCATCGGCTGCAAAACATCCGCCTCAACGTTTAAGGGTTAATTCTTGAAGGACGGACTGGTGACCGCGGAAATCATCCCTTTGGATACCGTTAGGATCATTGCCTTAAAATAATGGAAAAACACTTATTGGAAATCAACCTATTGTAGAAGACCTTCCCTTTTTACAACAAAATTTTGAGGATGAATAGTTGCACTTCTGTCCATAAGCAAAGATTCTCTGTCATTCATCGGACGCCAAATGTCCTCTGCGTCGTTCAAGGGTTAAAAGACTTTCACTCAATATTTAGTGATTAAATAGAGCACAGAAAGCAAAAGATATTGAGGTTGCTCACATGGTCAGAAACTCCGTCTTTTAGTGTGAAGTGAAACGGGATGTGAATGAAATTAGGGTTTAAAGCTCCGTAAACCCTAAACCCTAAAACCTTCCACTGCCATCACATCTGTTGGAATCGGGGGGCGGACTAAGATTGTTTTCTGCGAGAAGTTGAAGAGAGGGGTGGGATAGCTTCGAATAGATTGTTTGTTCCGGCGTGGGGTTGCCTTCGGGCTTTGCAGCAGCCATGCTTCGCATTGTGAAGCCCAAGACGAAACGGGCGAAGCGGGAGCTGGAGAAGCGGGCTCCGAAGCTGGAGGAGAATTCGAAGAAGATTCTGCTCTTGCACGGGACCAAGACGACGGCCAACATCAAGCAAGCGTTGTCGGATTTCTACCACCTGCGGAAGGCCGGGGGCAAAGCGATCAAGTACACCAAGAAGAACGATGCGATTCGGCCTTTCGAGGGCGGGGGTGAAACTTCTTTGGAGTTTCTCTCGCAGAAAACCGATTGCAGCTTATTCGCGTTCGGGTCGCATTCGAAGAAGCGACCGAACAATTTAGTTTTAGGGCGCATGTTCGACCACAAGGTGTTCGATATGATGGAAGTCGGAATCGAGAATTTCAAGTCGATTGAGTCGCTCGGAGGGGGTAAGAAAGCCGCGCCGCAAGCCGGGTCGAAACCCTGCTTCGCTTTCATAGGTGAAAAGTTTGAGTCCGACTCTAAGTTTCGTCATTTCAAGGAACTTATAGTGGATTTCATGCGTGGAGAAGTTATCGAGACGATCAATTTGCAAGGGTTGGACAAGGTGTTTCTCTGTATCGCGGTGGGAGAGAAAGTTGTATTCAAGCATTGTGCTGTTCGATTTAAGAAGTCGGGGACGAAAGTCCCCCGGGTGGAGCTCATCGAAGCTGGTCCCTGTATGGACATGGTCCTGCGAAGGAACCGCGAGCCGAGCACTGATTTGCGGAAGGAAGCCATGCGACTTGCACCGAAGACGACGAAGAAGAAGATTAAGAATGTCAGCACGGACTCCTTGGCGGGCAAAGTTGGCCGCATGTATGTTCCATCTCAGGAGGTCGGCGAGATGGCCTTGACGAAGATGAAGGGGTTGAAGCGGGAACGCAGAGAAGCTGCCGCTGCCAAAGCTGTCTCGAAGCAAGACCAGAGCGAAAGCGGTGCAGGTGATGTCACCATGGGCGAGGCCGAGGGCTCTCCCAATAAAAAGCTAAAGAGCAACGGCGTGTAGTTTACAAAACATGAGGGAGTAGAAGTATAAGATTGAGGTTATAGTCGCAATTAGGGTTCGCAATAGAAACGGCAATGGTTTAGGACATCCCTGAGCCCTGTAACGATTTTGCACTATAAACAAGAGTGCTTGGACCTGGTGTTCACAATTTTAAACCTAGAGGTATGTAATATGAACATGATCATGCAGTAAGTAATGAAAGTAGAGGCATTGAATTCTTTTGCAGTCAACCTCCTTCATTCCGGCATTTGAGACTCGTAGAGCAGGTATTGTGCCTCCTCTTTCTCTTGCTGTGATTATTTCAGCTTGGTTTTGATTACGGTATGTGTTTTAAGTTTTCTAAGCCCTGCAGGACTTTGTAGGCTTCGGTCTTGTTGAAATTGAAATACATCTGTTGCATCCACTGATCGGTGATACCACTCAGACTTTGTTGTTATTTGAATTGGTGATCAGTTCTGTCCTACGATTTGAGTTTCTTAGTTCTGGTCCGTGATGGCAGGTTTCTGTCTGAAACGTTCTTTCCGATCAAGTTGGTCGTAAAGTAGTGGCTTTTCTAGTAGGGGACAATCCAAAATTCTCTTTCGTAACCCTGCAGTGTACAGTTCTCTCCTCGATGGATTTTATTTGAGTTTTCTTCCAGTACTAACTGGATGAATTGCCTTCCGCTCCGGAATCTGAAATGCCCAAACAGAAGTGCAGCCTTGGTTGCGTTTCGTCCCAGTTCTTGTTGGTGTCATGCTCCAAAAGGTTGACACGACTCATAACTTAACGGAGTCGAGGTGCACTTCAACCCGGACTCCATTATGAGTCTTGTCAACCTTTTGGAGCATGACTCCCTCCCCCACTTGAGGAATGCCAATGCCCTCATTGATTTTGTTTTCCCTCTTATAAGTCTTCCTTCAGCTGATCAGACTTTCGCCATCTCTTTCGTTGTATGCGTCAATGGAAATCTGATAAAAAAATTTGATTGCAAATCTCGAGTTAGTCATTGCCTCTGCCGCAGCCAAATTATTCTGTATATTGTGGAGCAGAGCGAATTGCTTCCTACGTGAGTGTAAGGCTTCTAAAATAGATTTTTTAGCAGCAGCCGTGTCCTCTGGAAATGACATTGTAAGTCAGCGATTTTCAATTTTTTCAAGTAAGGAAAACATTGCGAATTTAAAAGGGTTCTTTTCGTGCATATAGCGCCTTCTGTACGAGGCTATGTTGCTAAGAAAAATTCTCCTACGCTCAGTATCGGTTGTGAATAGTGCGATTAAATTTTTTGCAGCATTGGCGGCGATTTCTTCAGATGTCAAGCACGCACATGCAACATCTCATTCTCATTCAGAAGACATAAACGACCAGCACTTGGTATTCACGGGGTAAGAATTTCATGCAAGCTACTTAAAGCACATACATCTGTAAGACGACGAGAATCACATGATACATCAGACAAGCTACCTGCACATTTCTTTTCAATAACATAAACCTGTAATTTCTACCGCAAAATCAGTCACACACAAAAAATGACATTCAGCCACGGAGCTTTCCTGCACATTCTGCTGCAACACCTACAAAATCACACAACTGTCGAGTTACTTTGGGAATGAGGGCTCCAATGCCACAAGAGAGCCAAGGGGTTGCAATCCGACGGTCCCTCTTAGCACTTGGACTGAATGGTCAGCTTGAATAAAACTACGGAGTATCTGATTATCAAGCAACCTTGAGTCAAGAATCTCACAATAATTCTTGAATTCAACCAATTTCACTTAGCAGATGCAATCTGCAAAGCCAGTCCGGGACACAGTCTCTTTTGCACCCGTGAGTGGTTTCAAAGTGAGAGCCAGGTATGACTTACTGTTAACTCGACTCATCGTTGTCCACTCCTGGACTATAGTGAATGAGTGATTCTGAACCATACCGGAGAAGTATTGAAAACCCTTAGAGAAGGCAGTGACGGACTCAACATAGAGCTCCTGCAACTCTGCTTGGCAGATTTTTACGGCTGCAATGTAGTCAAGCCAAACCAGATTAGGTGAACTTAATGGGAGACTATACACATTCCAAAAATGGAACGATACACTACAGTGCTAGTACAGTCGGCACATCACATAGCAAAGCTAGATTGGAACGGGCATGAAATTCCTTTGCTGCATCCTCATGCATTTTCACTATCAAAGTGCGATGCGCTTCAGAGGCTCTAGCACAGAGATCCATCGGATGGTTACGTTTCTCAAAATTTTCAAGCCTTTACTGTAGTTTCAACCATCTCAGCAAGCCTTGTGAACTCAAGATGCCTCTTGGTAGATACCGTGAAGTAGCCATGTAGCGTTTGACAAAGTAACTCCAGCTTGTGCACAATCAATAGTTTAGAAAGAGTCTCAACCGCCAAATTAGTTATGTACGCCATGCAGAGAACTCCCATTAGGAATGGGGCATCTTGCTCTCTCAATTGAACCGTCACTCCAGTTTTGCAACCTTGGAATGTGGCAGCTCCATCCGTGCCAAAGCATACTAGTATCTGTGCCACATCTTTCTCTGACGTGAAATGCTAGTCGTTTCACAATGTGGGATTTCAAAGCATCAGTGGTGCCACCGTCCTGTGGTCTAACCAGTGATAGCATTATGGGCACGTGTTTGAAATGCTTGCAAATGTAGACATGGATCGACATCCACTGCACATTGTCAATGGAAGTAACCTCATCGGCACTGACAGAGAAAAAACGTGCCTCTCTGATGTATTTCTTCAACTTTGCAGTGATACTCCAGCCATAGCATCTGCCATCTCCGACCTGGATCCCTTGCTCCAATGCTTACGGGAGCAGTCTGGGACGTTCAACTGCTGGAGAGCTGCTGGAGGTCTGTGAAATCCGAGATAGGTCGGCTCTTTGTGAGTAGGTGGAACAGTGAACAGAACTAGACAACTTTTTTCTTCCGCTCTAGCATAATCCCGCTTGCGACCTTGCTTAGCACCGTCTCTACATTGGCACGGCAGGCAAAATACACTTTCTCGTTCTTCACGTGGTTGTAAGTGCATAGGAAGAAGTAATCCCCAGCCTTAACCTTTGAATTTGTAACAAGAGCCTTTCGATGCTTCCAAAGACTGTCGATTTTGAAGGCTAGTAACTTCTCTCTCCCTTCCACCTCTGTGCAGATCTTGCACCGAACCTGAATTATATGCCCGTCTGCACCGTGCATAGATTTGACCATGGAAGCTTAGCGGCCCACGAATCTTGAAAGTATCGATTGAATTCATAGCTCCTCTCGTCGCTGCCTCGCGAAATTGTGCAGGGGAGCGCCCACCCTCGGGTCCAAGATTACGAGGTCGGAGTTGCTTGACAACGGTGTAAAAAGTTGCTGCGCCTTCGTGACTACCGATACGACGCCAATGCCATCAGAATCCTTCATCGATTCTGCAGTGGACGTGGTGGAATCGAGGTTTTGGATCTGCTCTTCTTCCGAGTACTCCACCGGCGAAACACCAGACACATCGTCAGCGTCAGTAGGAACCCGTGAATCAAATAGAAACTTCGTCAAAGGGGACTGTTTCGGAGCCTTTGTGAGACAACAATCTACCCCCAGAGGAAGACCCTAAAATTTGAGAACAACCCAAACAAGCAAATGACTGCAATCCTAAACCACAATGAGTAGAATTAACAAGCGCAAGGACCACAAATCAAAACCGACGCCTCCGCCACCCCAACTCATAGCACAGCACAATAGGACAGGTAGCGCCGTACCGGAAGATCAGAAGGAAGCAGTACACGATTGCAGGTGTAGAAATCTCCCTAATCGGTCGAGCTTATAAAAATTTTGGGCCACAATCAGCCAATTCCGACGCATGCCAGTGACGCCGACCTAAACCAACAAAAGTGGCCTCTGTCGTCCAGCAATCGAAGCGCTCACCAAGCATTACGCCATCACCGTTGAAATTGCAGTAAACAGCAAAGGAAAAAGCTAATAATCTCATCACACCATCACCGCTAATCACGTAAGTTGCTAAACACTAATAGAGAAAAGCTAAACTCATCATCGCATATGCATATTGTGCAGACCTACCAGTCATGGAGACCCAGGCTAAAAACGAAGGAAGGCAAAGGCGACTGGCGCCGAAATGACGTAAGGTTGTTGGCGCTCCAGAAGCTTTACAAGGCAGATTCAAGCTGGCGATGTCAAGAAAAACCCATGGGCATACTGTATGGCAACATTGGCGACAAAGAAGCGGATGTCTGGCATCATGGCCAAATTTAAGTGACGCTGCAGGTGCGAGAAACTCCAACGAGGTGTCATGCATCTCAATCAGTGTGATGCGAAACTTTGAATTTTTTCTACATTTCACCCAAGGTTAATCTCGCCACACAAAAAACAAGGAAAGAATGTGACGAAAAGTCGCCTAGTTAAATTTGGTTGCACTGCCGTGCTACTGGTAACGTCCTACAGTTTTTCCTTCTAGCTGGACCACAGATCTTCCATCCAAACTCGACGTCTCGTCTGATTTGCATAGCCGAAAAGTCCGTCATGAGTTTCAATAGGGCCGAATTGTAGGGCTGAACAGTGAATGTCTATATTTACAGATACCTATTTATTGGCAGGGAGCGACACCGGTGGCATCTTACTTTTTGAATAGCTTCGAATCTGGACGGATACATATATACATAAATAAAATGGTTCCATGGTACGCATATCACGTAAATTTACAAAGTCCGGAGTACAAAGAAACATGATTTTAACATTTTCGTTTCAACAATTCAAAAATGCAAAGTTGAAATATCAGCTTATACACGTAACTGGAGATCAATATCTACCCGAAATGGTAATCAAAATTCCTGTAGTCTTCCACTCCAACATCTGAATAAGGAACGTTTCACTGTGTATATCGATATATACAGTATGCTCTCGAAACTCCACACACTCAGAGGAAAAATTCTAAGCTTGGGCAGCACTTTCGTAACAGCTTCCAGCAGCCCCCTAGGTGGAATAATGACTCATGGTATCCCCAAAGGATGCATGCCAATGCAATAGAATCGAGAACTGAAGGCGTCGTGCCCAACACATTCTCTTTTAGAAGCTCCACGCCAGTTACAGATTGGATTGTGTCGTGACCTGGCGACGGAACTACGGTGGATTCTCTACTCGCCACTTGTGCTGCTTCTCCATAACGGATGCACACTCTAGTTGAAGCTACAGTAGGTAAGCTTACATGTCACCGGGACGCACACATCACTCACGGTCTAGCACCACACTAGACTTATCACCATTCGCAAAGCAATTGGTTACAATTGTGAACCTTCAGAGTAGTAAACCATCGGCTAGATCGCCAACGTTGCAAGGATAGTGTCAGGACTTTTTTTCGGACCAGTAGCCCCCCTGTTGGGCTCACTGCACAGGCCAATTTTTGGAAGGACGAAGCCAGAGAGGTCAGATTCTTGAGAGATCTGGCGAATTTTCGCCAGAAATAAAAGCCCTGCCATTTTTCGTGGGAACCCAGTTGGTTAAAGCTTCATGCTTGCATCATTCGCCATGTAGTTTCAGTGATGATGGATGATCCCTAGCAACAATAAATTCCTCCTTTTGTGTTGATTCCAGGCCAAATTTTGAGCTCCAGGTTTGTAGAATTTGGGCGCCATGTCGTCGCCCATGGGCATCCCCACCCTGACCCGCAGTCACTCGAAGAGTAAGCCTCTGGCATCCCCCGCCTCTTCCTTCCCTTCTCGCGGAGGCTATTTCCGCACACACAGCCAGCCCGAGGATCAGCAGGCTTTTCTTCGCTCCTACTCGTCCAACCGCAGAGCCTCTGGAGACCACCAGCAAGCAGGGCTCCCACATGAGCCTCTGTTGCAACAAGGCTCCCACGGGTCCAGCCAGCGGAAGGACGAATGGTACCATGAGGACGTCGAGGAGCGCGGTGCCGTCTTGGTGCCCCAGAAGCTCACGGTGGGGCAGGAGCTGCGGAGGCAATGCTGGCTGGCAGGGCCCATGGTGTGCGTGAATTTGTTGCAGTACTCGATCACTGTGGTGTCGGTCGCGGTCGTGGGACACTTGGGGGAGCTCGAGCTTGCCAGTGCGTCCATCGCCAATTCTCTGGCTGGTGTACTTGGGTACTACGTGCTGGTATGTGCTTTCACCTTCTTTTGTGTGCGGCTATGGAGATTAGGTCTGCTTCTTGAGAGCTAAGTTAGGTGAAGGTCTGCTCTGTGTAGACGACGACTAAGGGGACATGCAGTGGGATTTTCGTGTCATGCGTAAAGAATTTTTGAGCGCACAGTGCGAAACGCTGTTCAATTATTCTCCTCGAATTCGACCGTGGTGATGATTAGGTCGATTCTGAGTTCAAGAATGATTGGAATTTGAATTACTCCTGCTTCCATAGAAGGACCTTCAAGGACCCATTCGTGTGTGGCTGTGGACATTAGGTCTGCTTCTTGAGAGCCAATTGAACGTCAATTTTGTGTAGACGACGACTGAGTGGGCATGCAGTGGGATTTACGTGTCGCATAAGCGAACTTGGACAACAAACTTTGTGCACAGAGCGAGAATTTTGCAAAACACCGTGCAAATTCTGGTGTTTGAGCTTCGACTTCTTCACATTCTAGCGCGGTGATGATTCAGTCAATTCTGAGTAGAAGAATGACTGGAATTTGAATTGCTCCTGCTTCCATAGAATTTCAGTGTTAGGGTTCTGGTACCTTCTCGGACCCTTTTGTGTATGGCTATGGACATTAGGTCTGCTTCTTGAGAGCTTGTTGAACGTCAATTCTGTGTAGACGACGACTGAGGGGACATGGAGTGGGATTTTACGTGCCGCATAAGAGAGCAAGCACAACGAATTTTTGTGCTCAGAGCGAGTATTGTGCAAATCACTGTTCAATTCTGGTGGTTGAGCTTCAATCTCGTGGAATTCTAGCATGGTGCTGCTAAAGTCGATCCTGAGAAGAGGAATGTGAAGCAAACCATCGCATAAACCCCAGTGAAACCTAACCCCTATAGGATCGAGGTTTAAACTGACCGCTTCGACGTGAAAATCATAGAATTCAGACGTGGCCAGATTTTATATCACCAGAATCAGTGAAGAACATTGCATGGGTTGGTCAAGGAAGAAATTACCAATGTGAGCCACTCAAAAGAAGATTGTCCCAATGTGAGTTCCCCATCTGAATTCTATGATTTTCACAATATGATCAATCAAAGGTAGGGGTTAGGGTTTATGCGGTTATTTGCTTCGTGAGTTTCATGGGCCTCCAGCTTTTGTAGCACTTTTGAGTGCGTCATAGACTTTCTTTCGTCCAATTCTGTTGCCCTTGGACCGAAGGGGAGGAAGCTTTCCATTGACAGATGCTACATGTGAATAACTTCAGGCAGAACCTTACTAAAATAACGAGCCAGCGCTATATAGACAGAGCCTCTCGTAGCATAGCTGCTTGTTGATTTTGTGACCAAGATATGCCATTTTTTTCACTGATTCTGGCCCCTTCTGAATTCTATTATTTTCACAATCAACGATTCCTGCATCGATTCAGGTATGTGCACCCATAATAGTCACCTAACAACGTACAGCATGCATCCATTTCAAGTGTCTTTTTTGTGTGTGCAGACCTTAAATCGATTAAGACCTCTGTTCTGTGAGTAGTGAGAGTCGACACGGTGGTTTGTTTGTTGATCTGCAGCTGGGCATGGGGAGTGCCCTGGAGACCCTGTGCGGACAAGCATACGGCGCAGGCGCCTTCCACCATCACATGCTGGGCGTGTTTCTTCAAAGAGCTCTCGTGGTTCTCTACGGAGCCTGTGTCCCTATCTCCTTCCTCTTCATTTACATGGAGCACGTCCTGCTCTGGTTAGGCCAAGACCCCCGAATCGCCGAGAAGGCCGGCGAGTACGCCATCTTCTTGCTGCCCAGTCTGTACGCGTATGCGCTCTTGCAATCCGTGGTGAAGTTTCTGCAGACGCAAAGTGTGGTCTTCCCCATGATGCTTTGCTCCGCTGTGACATTGCTCTTGCATGTGGGCCTTTCTTATACTCTGGTGTACACTCTCGGATTTGGGTACCGCGGCGCTGCAATTGCCACGAGTTTGTCGTTCTGGCTCAATGCCATTTTCTTGGTCTCCTATGTGAAATTTTCAGGGGTGTGCAAAGATACGTGGAAAGGATTCTCCACGGATGCCTTCGTAGACTTGCGGGAGTTTCTCGGCCTGGCTATCCCGTCGTGCATTATGATCTGGTATGTCACTTCACCTGCAATGAAAAAATTGAAAGTTTTTGGTTGCTTTTGTTTTGGATTTATATTGTAGTAAGTGGTGGAACTAATGTGATGGATATGATGTCTACAGCCTTGAGTATTGGTGCTTTGAGATTCTCATCATTTTAGCTGGACTTCTGCCCAACCCGAAACTTGAGCTTGCGACTCTGTCCGTCTGGTACGTGTTCCTGCCAAATCTCTCTTTTTATATGCTTCGTTTGAGTTTTTCTAGCATATATTGCCAGTCATTATCTTAAGTCTAGGAAGTCTAATTGGTCCTCATGTGCTTGTTTAGCAGTTATGAGTATGTTATGTGGAGACTTGCTGTTGTGCAATTTTATTTATTTTGTGACCAACACGTGCAATGTTCTTCATTGATTCTGGTGATGTAAAATTTGACTCCGTCTCAATCTGATTAATCAAATAAGTCATTTTAAAACCATGAATCCTTGCTCCGTTAGCAGTTAAATTTTTTCAACTAGGGTTTTGAGAATCCAGTGACAATGGTAATATTGATATCATGAGTGGGGTGTCGTTGCAGCTTGAGTACAACTTCTCTGAATTATATGATTCCGTTTGGTCTGAGCGCTGCAGCCAGGTTCGTTTTCTTTACCTACACTTTGTTTACTGGATATGTGGAAGTACTATATACATATTAAATGTTTCACGTGTAGACGGAAACAGGTTTATGTTCTAATAAATACGGAGTATCATGTATTTGAATGAAGACTTTTCGACTAAGCACATATTTTGCAGCTGTATGTGGCGATATCCTCTTATTTCATGTAGAAACCCCCCGTCTCCCCAAACAATACGTATTTATATTAAACCTTCCCAATTGTAGTGCCATTATAAGCAGTTTCTAATCTAATTCTGCTTGTAAAAGTTGTAATGCATTTACTAGGAGTAATGCAGGTAGATTGTTAAGTAGAGATCTGGGAGTTGAGAGTTTTTTACTACACCATTTATATTAATTATTGCCAGACATACCAATTGTTTTATGTCCCATTATTAAATTTGAATGCATTTTATTTCTCAAGGGAAAAGAGACCGCCGCCTTCTCCTGTTAGTCACTGAAATTTTATAATGAAATGTATTCTAGTAAAAATGTGATACACAACAATTAGTGCACCTTGCAGTAACTCAAATAAACGGTGTAGTTAATCTTTGTAACGCGAGTTTGGGATCGTGTTTTTTCTTTTTCTATTCTCTTTTACAACATGAGCTGACTGAATGTGAGTTTTGAATTTTCAGCACAAGAGTGGCAAATGAGCTTGGAGCAAGAGACGCTCCGGCTGCAAAACAAGCGGTGCTCTCTGTGGTGGGTCTGTCAGCTGCTCAAGCTTTGGTAGTTTCCAGCATGCTGCTATTGCTCCGTCACCAGTGGGGGTGGTTGTTCAGCGGCGATGCAGAAGTGGTGGAGACAGTGGCGGGCATCATGCCGTTCATTGCCTGTGTTGCTATCTTGGATGGCATCCAGGGTGTGCTCTCTGGTAGGTCGCACTACTCCATTGATTGTAGTTTTAGTGTATTATTATACTGCTTCTAAAGTTTGGAGTCTATGAACACCAGACATTGGTGTACCTATTGATACTCTGTAAAATACCATTTATTGAGCTCTGGTTCTTGGGTTGGCCTCTTGTTGCTTGAGTTATGCTTAAGGTAAAAGAACATAATTTTGACTCTATCTATGCACATCAACTGAAGTGAACGGTTTTAGGTCTTCTACCTTATTCAACTTGGTACTTGAAGGCGAAGCAAGTGTAAGAATAGATGAGTTCCAGTTGGTATCGTGGGTCATTATAGTAGACGGGATCAAGTGTTTCTGAAGGGCGTCCTCTATTCAACTCGGAAAACTACGTAACACTTAGAATGATGAATCAAAAGTACTTAGAAATAATCAATTTGACAAGCAAAATCCAATACAAGAAGTCACCTCAAATCCCCCCCTAATTCAGAGTTTAGATGATGTCTTGTATTGGATGTCGCTTATGATGGAATCTTGTCCTACATTCTAAATTAGATGCTTCGTGATTGGTCCATTAACTACTTACTACGCTCATATAAGGAATGTAATTGGGTTCCTTGTTATTGAAATTGGAATGAACCTGTACTTTGAAGTGTGAATGTAGAGACTTGCATTGAGTATGCTCTACCAATTTCAGTATCCTCTTTTCAACGACTCTTCTGGGCTTTTATGTTACTGAGAGGAATGCCTTCTTTTGATGAAGGTGTGGCAAGAGGATGTGGGTGGCAAGAACTTGGCGCAGTTGTCAATTTGGGAGCTTTTTATGGAGTGGGAGTTCCCATATCTGTCTTCCTCGCCTTTGTGTTTGACTTCGGTGGTCGGGTACGTCACTCTTGAAATGTTCCTAATTTGAACTCGGTTCTCTCTTTCTGTATCAGCATTGTAATCTCTTCAAATCAGGGTCAAAAAAGTGGATGTCAACATCGCTTCTTTGATTAGTAGTGAAATTCAACAAATCTTTTAGGAACCTTCAAGGAAGTAATACACTTTACTTTACAATACAAAACATGCCCTACAGTACTGAACCACAGAAGGATGTTTTATGATTGACATTAGCTTTCAAGTTTGACTTCGTACTTTTTGCTTGGAAACTTAGGGTTTGGGTTTGACTGGTCATTCCTAAAGATTCCTGAAGATCAATTGTCCAGTAGACAATCTTCATAACATTAATTCCTGTTCTTTCGTAGTCAATAGTCTTGGTCATGAACATGACTGGAACACTAAGTAAGAATTTTTGATATGCATGCAGGGACTCTTTATGGGTCTCATTTGTGGATTGGCCACTCAAACCCTTGTCCTCCTATATATTACTTTGCGTACAGACTGGGAGAAACAGGTGTGAAACTCTTATTGAGAGTCTGTTCTCAGCTTAAGTTGATTCAATATGATTCTTCTGCTGTCGTGTGGGCATTGTGATGCTTATTGCGGTGCCACTGGATTGGCATTTATGTCATAAAATAGAGGTACTCAACCCTAATATAATCACACCCCTGTTTCCATCGGAAAATAGAGCTGTATATTGGAAATGTGACTGCGTGAGGTCAATGGTGAGAATGCAGTACAGATTTTGACAAAACTTGCAAATTGGCAGGTCCAGAAGGCAACATCTCGTGTAGCGCACAACGAGGAGGATATGCTTGACAAGGTTTGCTTTGTTTCTGTGTTTTCGTTTACATGTTTGTCTCTGCACTTGTTTTCGTTTACATGGTCTGGAGCTCGATTTTTTGTTTCCCTGTGTTTGTAGATTGTAGCATCCACCTTGGATGGTGGATTTTTGATTTTGACTAGCGAATTGAACAGCGTTGCGGCTTTCGACCAACATTGAACGATGTATATGACGTGTCTTCTTAGTACCCCGCGTTCACTGAATAGGATTACAAGAGCAGGGCTGGGCATTTTGATCAATACGTTGGATTATGATGTTTTTTTTGCAGAATGATGATGGGAGTGAATGGTGACCTAAGCTTCATGAGGGGCTCAAGATGGAAACACATGTGGAGACGCACTGAGTAGAGAGGCATTAGATTTTCAGAGGAAAGAGGTTGTAAACTGTTTATAAATCATAAATCGCCCTGTTGTTTTTGCAGACAATTCTGCTCCTCTTGCCGCATTTCAGTGTGGTTGTAGGGACTGTAGATGCAATGAGGTAGTTTATGACTTACACCGCTGAATGTTTCCAGCTCTTTCGAGGGCTACAATATCTCGAAATCCTGCGACCGTCTCATTGCTTCTCATCTGTATTGTGCTAGTCAGTCTGAGAGTCTCCCAACATGTACTCACCAGACTTCGTAATCCTGCAATTTCTACATGTATGGAGATCTGTTGGAATGAGCTCGATCATACAAGAATTGTGAGGTGGTGCTGTTTTCGAGATTTGCATTTACGATCTATTTCGCAATCAATATCGGCAACAACGAGAAAATGAAAATCTCAATAAAAACAATTAATTTGCCTTGCACAACTGATTGAATTAACTTGGATATTACATAACCAAAAAAATGTACGTACTTTCCTTTTCTTACTTGTGATTGAAACAATGATTTCTAAATAATAAAACAATGGAAAAATTAGACTTTAATTACATTTAAAATCATGAGAATTATCTAAGAAAGTCACGTAATTCTTCGAGTCATAAAAATCCTAGAATGACAAAATTCCTTCTAGTATGAAAAAACTATTATCAAACTTCTAAAAATTATTGTTTTAATGATCATTATCATAGAAGTCTTCCATGTGTTCATTTTTTCATTTTTTATTATTAATTGAGGTGATTAAAACCTTTGATCCTTCTTTGTAGGTCAGACTTACAACCAAAACCTCAATTTACAAAAATTGAAGACAACTCCGGCAATTACATTGCATGCAACTATACCTTATTGTCAATCATTTTGAAAATATGGAAATGAAATAGAAATTCAAATAAAATTTAAAATCAAGAATGAAAAGAAGGGCCAAATGAAGGACAACATTTTGTCACACATAGGATTAATCTACGATTCTGTCTATTTTTTTTTGGTACATTAATTTTACAGATATGAAGATAATAATTGATAAGCACGCCCAAGTGTCTTGGAAACGTTTGAATTTTTAATGGCATTAACACATCACAGGTACAAATCCGAATAATCAATCACGGGTTATAAACGGATTACCCATGATCCACTAATCACAGCAGTACTTGCCTGGCGAAGTTCTGATAGCCTTCTGATAACTATCACATGTGAACTTCGTTCCAGATTTTCAAGCTCCAATTCATTGCAACCCTCCATGCATGATTTTAAGTTATTAAATCAGATCTACATTACCATGCTCTCCGTCACCGTTGAAGATCAGTAGTATGGAGAATTTTGTTAAAATGGTGCCATTCTGGAACTTTGGCACTTTTACAGTTCAGACCGCCCGTTCTGAAATCTATACCAGTCCTAGATGATCAAAATGGCATGCGAAATATCGCCATTTTAATGAAATTCCCCATTACTCTGTAACCCTCCTTTTTAATGGTCTCACAACATCTAAATCTTTTGTGTGATCAGTGATCACAGGAAAGGAGAGTTACTAACTCCGGTCAACATGTAAGCTCACTCAGAAGGAATGAACTGATCAACGTTCACAGGAAACTTACTGATAGAGGTCTCACGTTCCCCGTGAGGGACATTCAAGGAAATGCAGTGTTTTTTTTATTTTATTTTTTCATTTTGGAGAAGTAGCCAGCTATTTCTTCAATAATCATGTGCTATTTGGGTGATACTTGGTGATATCTACATGAAACCTAGCTAGGTGATCGCCTGGGTTAAATTTTGCTAGTCGTTTTAAAATAAAATGCATCAGGAATCTGCCTTATTTGTAAAGAAAATGTTTCAATTTCCTTCGCAAAAAATAGCCCTCGTGGTTTCTCTGTATCGAAGCGGCGAAAATTTGTGCAAAGAAAAACATTTCCTGGAAATGTTGAAAATCCCATGTGAAGGCAAAGGGAGAATGCTGAGTTTTAACACAAGCGGCGGAAATGAAATAACCTTCTTGTAAGCAATTTCCATGAGCAACTTATTAATGTAACGCCATTCTACTGAGAGAATAGTTCCATCGATGATAGCCGATTCTCCATTTTTTTTACGAGATGAAATCACTGAGATGTTCCTTTCCTTGAGACATTTTGGACAATAACTGAAATTGTATCCATATCCTTCATGTTTAATCACCCAGAGTTTTGAATTGTTTAAGTACGAACCGAGCTTCAGCACTCTTGGAGATCACTCATGAAGATCGCAGTGCAATTTGAGCTGCTTAACAAAATTGAAATAAAATCACTAGACGGGGTGAATCAGTCATAGAAGAGTCCAAGTAAAACCAGCTGCCAAGCGTCCGTGTCACCTCAATCTTAACAACCGAGCTTCAGTGAAGCCATTTCTAAGCAACATGCATTCCAAGAGCACTACATCAAGCTAGTAACAATCAATCCTTAGATAGATAGATAGAAACTCCGGTCTTCGTAGAAGGCCGGCGTGAATAGAGTGTCTATTCGTCATGACAATGAGCCAATGTCCACCGGATCAAGGGCCATTGATGCAAAACTACTCTTCCCTTCCGAGAATAGACACTTAAGTAAAAAGTAACCAGTGAAAAGTAACCAGGATTAACAATATCTGGGTAGAAATGGATTATAAGTGTACTGTGCAGTGATGGGATGTCACCAAGTCGCAACTTGTTTTTGTTTTGTTTTTGTTTTGTTTTATTCTGGTGGGAGTGGTTGGTTGTTTTCTATCTTTCTTTTGTGTAGGATGATTGACCCAGCATATTGTATAGCAATGGTGTTGATTGCTTTAAAAGTGTGTTTCAAAGCAGTTTCAGGTAATTTGAGTTTAGTTTCAAGGATTTTCATTGAAGGAATATGTGTTGTTCCTCTAGCTCCTGCTGTAATGACAATGAGTGGGTCTACATTCCACCCTTGGGCCATGATGCTATTTATTAATGATTGATATTTTTGAATTTTATTATTTATTGTTTCTTGCGAGAATCTATCATTAGAATATGTGAATTCTATGAATTGTATTGTGAGATTGTTATCTGGATTAATTGGTGGATTGTTTTGGTAGGGGAGTCCTTTAACCCAAAGGATATCCGGTTTGAATCTAGCGTTGCAATGACATCTCTGTCTTTCACAGGAGCAAGGTAGTAGCCATGGAGGGACTGTATTTTCTTGTGGGTTGTTGTTGAATGTTCCTACATTCATGAGAGTATAGTATCTAGTGCTTCTGGTAGATAGGATTAACTTTCTCAGTTCCCATACTATTTTATTATGTCTTTTGACTTGAAGGGCATGAATATGGTGTTGCTTAAATTTTAGGAGTACATGGAGCCATGTATCTACGTCATGGGAGTTACGTATGGGACATGTGATGGATGGAAATCTTTCTATGCCAAAAAATAGTTGTTTTCTAGCATTTCCCATCTATTGACCAGTGCGGAATTTTAATAAGCTTATTTTTTGTGAGTCTGTTATTTCAGGGTTAGACCAAAATTCATTGGAGAGGTCTTTATCTATATCGGGATTAAGTGTCCATTTGCTAATGTTAGGAAATCGTTGTGCCATTATTTCTAAGTTTTTATCACGATCATGTTTGGTGATGTATGTTTCGAGGCATCTAATCAGGCCTTTGTCAAGTTGACAGGCTGGGCCTGGCCATTCGTCTTTTTGGTAGTAGAATGGAGTAGTGTGTGCAAATTCATGTTTTTTTGAGGCAAATTTGTATTCTTTTGTTGTGCCATTTTTTGCAAGTTTGTCTGCTTGTTCATTACCTTTAATATTAACGTGGCCTTTAATTTTGGAAATTGTTGTAGGTTGTGTTCGTCTTTGGAGCATTTCTACCATGGATTCTAATATGGTTTTGTCTGCATGGTTGCAGTGTAATGTAGGATGTTGTAGCTGTGTATTAAGTACATATAGATAGTTTAGGCAGTCAGTGAATATGTGTGCTGGTTCATGTGGATATTGAGTAGTGATTATACGTAGTGTTTTATGTATGGCCATGAGCTTGGCTCTAAAACTAGTTTGTAAACTAGGTAGTTGTTTAGAAATTTGGATTTCTTCTTTGAAGGGATTGTATATACCATAACCTGCTTTTTCACATATCCAATGGCCGTCTGCATGTTGTTGAGGTGGTACAAATGATCCATCGGTATAGTAGCTATATTGGAGTGGGAATTTTAATTGGAGATTATTTGTGTATGTTGGTAACATGGGTGTATGTATATTTGTTGGGTTGACGTTGGTTTTGTATGTGAGTTTATTCCAATTAGAGTTTTTGTTTACTAGTACATTACTAGGTGTTGGAGTAGCAATTTGTATGTGATATTGTGGTATTTGCATATTTTGGAGGATCATTGTGAGAGAGTCTATTTGGTTGGGTGGGCCGATATTGTGGTTTTGGTGGTGTGTGCATAGAATGTGTATTGCAAGGGGTTCAGTACGAGGACGTTTATTTATCTTAGGTGGGATTGTTGGTTCTTCGTATATAAAAGTGTCTGCGGCAAAATGGGTAAAGACTCTCCAAACCTTACCTATCAATATAAAAGACTCTCCAAACACAAAATAATCAAATACTTTCGCAGCCATTGACAGAATCTTCCTCTCTAGAGCATATCATACACAGACCTTCAACTAGCGAGCTTTTCTGATCCTAGTTTATTTTTATTTTTTCTTTATATCAAAATGCTCTATTCGTGCAGCTCGTTCCTGGCCTTCGCTGCAACAATTTTTGTGATTTTACAGAGCTCCAGAGCTCATAGATTCCGAGTCCAGTGAGGGATTCAGCAACTGGGTGCACCAAGTGCAATCTCGAGCTAGTCTGGGGTCGCCGGAATTAGTGACACCGGAGGAGAGAGCCGCATTTGCAGTAGAAATGGAGGGCAACGTCACCTTTGTAGTGGACCAACGAGCCAATGGAGATTTTCTGACAGTGCAAGCGGCCATCGATGCGGTGGTTTCCTCAAGTGCTCAGGGGCGTGTAATGATTCACATCAGAGCTGGAATATACTGGTTAGTTCATTTCCGCTTCTCGAATGGTCAATTAGAACACTCAATGAAGGACTGTCTATTCTTTTAATATATACCTTCAATTGAAACTGCAAAATCCCCAAACATGGGGACTTCAATGAACTAAACTTTCGCATATATGAACCTCTTTTTAATTTGGGCTGCCAATTTCATTTCATCAGCTGATTCAATGCCTCAATGAAATCATTGATGGAGACCTGGCTTGGCTGTGCAGGGAAAAAATAGTAGTTCCGAAAGCCGAGGCGTCCATAACGCTGCAAGGGGAAGGGAGTCTGGACACAGTGCTGGACTGGAATGACTGGCACCGCCAGCAACGTGGATTCGCAAGGCAATCTCTTGATGACGTACCTCAGCGCCACGGTGGCCGTTGAGGGTCATGGATTTGTGGCACGAAACCTCACATTCAAGGTAATGAAATGGGTTGATTTTCTGCACATATGGACATCCACACGTCTTCAGTTAGTATCATCCTTCTCTAATATCACATCTGTGTTAGCTGGTAACAAACTCAAAAGTCTCATTGTCACACCCTGTAATGTCACTTAAAGTTGCATACAAATGTGATAGAATGTTCAAAAGCCAGGGTTCCAGACTACCTTCCAAAGTACTATAATGTCATGTACTTCTTTAATCCCTAAACCATGACCAAGCTAAAATTTGAAAGTTTAGTCGGAAGTTAGTAATCATTTAGAGTAACTTTCAAAGCTTGTTCTTTCATTAATATTAGAGAAACTTTCAAAACTTGTACTATCATTAATTTTAGAGTAATTTTCAATTCTATGTTATATGGAAGTCCACAGTCAAGGTCAAGTTTTTTCTAATTGCATTTCAAAATATACAAAAGGTTTTGGTGGTTCTTTTGGTAAATGTCTATCTCTATAGAGTTGTTATGAATGGCCAATTTTTTATTTTATTTATGAAAAAAAACCCTATATTTTACAAATTAAAACATCATAGTATCTAATTTCTTGAGATTTTAAGCTTTTTTATTTCTCCTACCTAGAGAATTTTTTTATGCCTTATCTTCCTAATAAGGGTATAATCTTCTTAAAGTGTATACATTGGCCATATTTTTTAAATTTTAAAGTGCTCCAAAAAGAAAAGAAAAAGCATGAGTATTGTGAAAATGCAGTAAACTCAGCAGGTGTTTCTTGCAATCACCCACCTCACCTTGAAACCAAATCCATAATGGACATTCTAATGCGCCTCAATTGACCAAGTCTGGTGTGTACCAAACACACGCTGTTTCCCTGCATTTGAAGTCCTAAAGAACTGATTCTCACGACCTTGAAACTGGTATTAATTTTTCGACACACTTTCATTAGAATTGGCAGAAGTCTGCAGCAGCTCCGTCCAATGGGGCCTTGGGCAGGCAGGCAGCTGCAATTCGAGTTTCCGGAGACATGGCTGCATTCCATGGGTGTCGGTTTGTGGGAGCTCAGGATACTCTGTATGATCACAAAGGTCGACACTACTTCCAAGACATTGAGGGCTCCGTCGATTTCATCCTCGGCGATGGGCTGTCGCAATATAGGGTCCGTCCCCTCTGTCATTCCCACATCTGCAGTACCAACAAAATTTAATAAAATTGTAATGTTTTCGAGACTGGTCACCTGCAGTTCCTGGTCCAAACAAAAAACAAGCACTAATTATCAAAGAGAGACTATGTCCTTTCGTAGTGCAGCTACAAAAGCTCGACTACAAAGCTATAAGATTCTCAGCAACTTCTTTTATATGATAAATTAATTCTGGATTAACTTGACTTAGATTTTTTAGTAACAAACACTACAAATAAATAAATATTGAAACTATCTCTCTTTCAGTGTAGATGTCGCTGGCCTTGATGCGACGAGTATCCTCTCCTACATAACATAATGAAGTAGTAATGAGGAACAATGACAACAAAAAGTTACTGAGAGGAAATTGATCAATGCCAAATCAAAATTAAGCAAATTTAATGCTATTAACAGATTCATTAGTTTGTGGACCTCACTCATTCAAATGGAGCTCCACTTTGCAAAACAAGGTGTCAGGAATTCCTTCTTCATGCCAAATTCAGCGGATGCTCAACAAGGATTCTCTGAAACATTATGCTCGATTCGAAGCCAACTCATTGGACTGACTCAAGTGTGAAAGTTGGAGTGAGCATTTTCTAGAAATTACTTTGTCAAGTGATGGTCAGGAAAAGCTTGGATTCGACACTGACTTCGGTGCGACTCAGAGGGCAGGCGTGTGAGCTCCATGCCTTCTCCCAGCAAGGAGCGTTCACAGCCCAGAAAAGGACACCGGCAGTGGGCAATTGTATTTGGGGCGGGCGTGGGGTCTGTTCGCCCGCGTTGTGTTTGCATTTTCCTAAATGGAAGATGTGGTGGATCCCAGAGACTGGTCCAACTGGGATGAAGAAGACTCGGCCTTGTAAGACACCGATCTTACTCCCTCCCCGAAATGCCTAATAAATGCAACAAGTAATTCTCACCAGAGAATCACTGTTTCAACAGAGCTAATTCAATAGGTCGTGTTGTGGAAAATCAACTCCCTCCGTCCAAAAATAAGCGTCCAGAAATATAAGTGTCCTAATTGGACATAATGGTTGTTTTGAGTAGGTCATATGGAGACTTTCTTTTGTGCAATTTTATTTACGTTGCAATGAACATGTACATTGTTCTTCATTGATTCTGGTGATATAATGTTAGAACCCTTCTGAATTATGCTTTCCACAATATGACCTATGAAATAGGAATCAAACGTTTTCAACAACCACTGCAGACAGTCACTTCTGGACGGAGGGAGCAATTCAGTTGGGTCAAAGTTTATGTTACGGTCAGAATCAGTGAAGAGTTGCTTGTGTTTGTATAAAATTGGACACTGATAGATGGCCGAATTCGGGCTTCTGGATGGTCCTTGAGAGGTTTAAATTGGTTGTGTTACGGTGTTCACAGCTTCGGTTGATCTTTCCATGGCAGGAACATATTCTTCGGCCAGTACAATTGCTTCGGTCTAGGATCTGTGCTGCAAGCGACTCGAGTTCCATGGGCTCAGGAGCTGAGCTTCGACGAAGCCCAACCGTTCCTCTCCCTCAAATTCATCGATGGGGAGCAATGGGTAAATCGACAGGCTTCTGTACCGCACCTCAAGCCATAGAAATGTTCAACAATTTGAATCCAGTTTGAATCCACAGTTTTTCTTTCCTAGATCCATCGCCATATTCGATATAATTAATGGCGAAAGTTTAAAATGAGGCACCATTCCATACACTTGTCTACATACCACTCCTAGTTTTGGAGCTTTGTGCAATTGAATGTCACAATTTTGGCGTTCTGAAACACGCCAATTAACGAATATGACCATCTCATCATGAGCTTGTGTTCCCTCTTGTGATAAAGCAATTTCAGCCTAACCGTCGTATCTGTGGATACCGACTCATGTACAATCTTGCAGTTATTCCAATTCAGAAGGTATGTAGCCGATAAAATTCCACTCATTACAGCTTGAAATGCAAATAGGATTTCACACACGATGATGATGCAAAAGTTTTGGTTGTAATTTGGATGCTACAAATCGTGAAACCCATTTCAGTTTACAACTGGGTGACAAATGATGAGAGGTGTCCATCTACACTTCTAGCACAATCAATGCAACTGTACAGAACTCTTTTGAGAAGGATGCACTCCATATACAGTGACACAAAAAAAAAAAAAAAAAAAAAGTAGGATCCTAACGTCTGACTAGGCAAAATTGAGTCCTACGAGCGTAATTCTGTACCGCACGTGACTGACTGGATGCCTAAAATGGTGTACACTCACCGGTGCCCAACATGTGGGAGTCTTTCCAGCCCTTTTAACACATGTTGCAATAAATCTGTAATAAGCTGCTGTATGAAATCACTAGTCAGCTCAATGAATCTCATTGTCATAGGACAGTAGGGGTTGTCACAGTGCAAGCTAGTTCGGTTTAATTCTGTTCCGAGACTTGAGAACCCCTACACAGTGGCAAGTAATTTCGGGACACCCTTGCTACTGAGCACTGGGACGGTTTCGGAACCAACCTCTCTTGTTTAGTGGCACCTTGCTCTTGGTATCAGGAGCAGATTTGCTCCGAAGTTTTGTTGAGAGCTCAGGCTCTAATTTGCGGCTTGCTGCTGTTGTTGTTGGCTTTGGTGGCTCCGCAGGGGCAATTATGGACGTTGGCCTGCTCATTGGCTTGGGTTGCTCTACGGCTGGACCACTCGGACCCGTTTGTTCTACTGCAACAAAGATTCCATCTTCTTAAGTTATTTTCACATATCAATCCGGTAAAATTAGAGAGCAACTAGAGAAATATTAGAACTGTTCTATGGGTTCGAGCTCAACTGTGAAAATGGAGAGTCTTGAGTCACGGAGAAATTAACTAAAATGCTTTGTCATGACGACCCAATGAACGGCATTTGAATATCACTTGGTCTAAGCAACAAATCCTCTGCTGAATTCAATTGAAAGATAACAAAAGGATCTGTCTTACCTCCAAGAGCATTAGAATCTCCATATATCTCTTTGATAAATGGGGTAACGTAATTCTCGTCTCGGATGCTCACCACTGCAGTCACATTGTTAACCTCCAATTAGATAGACTATTCATTGCAAAACTTCAAGGACCATTTTCCTAAACTCGTCTTGCCTATGAAACTCCCACATGCGGAGTATAAGTAAATTTTGACAGTGTCTTCCACCCAAAGAAAGTACACTTGGGACCTCTTAAATCTCTCAAGTGCCAAAATGATCAGAAGTGATTGCTTCCATATCTACAAGGGATGATACATTTCATTTAGGCATCTTTACGGATACCAACAAGACGCACCACAAGAAAAAGTCTAATCATATATTTTCAAACGATTTCAAACTATAGACATACGTTTTGAACAATTGTTAGTTTTCAAAGTAGACTTTATAATTTACCTTGGGCAATTAGCCAGGGGTTAATATGACCTAATTCTAAAATGATCTTCTACTGTAGAGTATTTTGCGTCAATCACTGATCGTAAGACACATTTGTCACACATTGAAACTATGTCAAGCAGCCGTTACTTTGAGACCCCAGACAACCAGATTAAAGTCAGGGTTTACAGCACACTAATCAGTTGAGAAACATACAGTGTTTGTAAAAACCGTTTCTTCCTAATGACCCAGCTCCCACCAGCAGAATAGTTGCCTGCTGCTTGTCCCTTGATGACCCAGTTGACAGATTCTTTGTGTCTACGAGAATTCCTGCAAGCTGTTCCCATCCAAATAAGTAACTAACCTCATCAAGTTTGTTAAAATGGCAGATTTCGCTGAATTGCCTTAAGTTTAGTTGCCGAACTGAAACCTCGGATCTACACTAGTCCTAGTATTTAGAGCTCTAAGCAGTTGAACGTCACAATCTTGGCACTCTAAATCATTCCATTTCTGTGACCAGAGTTACTCTATCCCCAGTCAAATTTGCATTCACCATCATAAAACAATGCAAAAACTTCAAGACATCGGCACTCTTAGAGACACTGATATGGAAGCACAAAACTACACCGGTCCTTGTTTTTTAGAGCTTGGATAAATGAACTGCACAATCACTTGCCGCTTCTAAATACACCATGTTTAGGTAATGAACATGCTTCAGAAATAAAACCAGTTGAATAGTTTCCAGTTCATGCTCCCGTGACTGCATGAAATGCTTAAAAAGAAAGGATAGAAAGAGGACTGGAGGGCAAGGGCATACCAACAGTGTCTTCATGTAGCGTGCTTGGAGGAGCTTCGGAGCTTCCTGTCGAAACTTCTCCGAAACGATGGTGCAGCTCGATGCTACCTACATTCCGCAAGGTTTTAGGTCTTTGGGTTTAGGGTTTAGGGCGTCGTTAACTTCCTTCAGCAAGAGACTACCACATCCAGTTTTCTATCAACGAGCCTGTATTGGTACTTGGCAGCTATTTTCAAGAAGAGTCAATTGGCTACCACGTGATGGATTTGGAATAGAAATAGTATTACCTCGTTTTTCGTTTGCAAAATGTCTTGGCCAGAGACAGCCCGTTTCACACGCCCGGCGATAACCGTCTCAGCAGCCATTGAGACCTGCAGTGGTTGCCAATTCATGAGCTTCACGAGCTCCAAAAACATTTGCTGGTTTGTGAACAGTTAGATGGTGCAGTCACAGAAGGACGAGGCCTATCACCGAGGTAGTCAGCCAAAAATTATCAGATTCTTGCATGATAAGGTGCATTCTTCGTTTCCACAACTTCTCTGAGAGTCATTCCTCAGACACTATTTGTCAATTCATGAGCTTCCAAATCCATCTCCTAAGTTTCAACAGTTACAAGCTAGTGCAATCATAGAAGGACGAGGCCCATCACCAAGGTAGTCAGTCAAAACTATCAAATTCCGGCATAAATTGTTGCATTCTTCGTTTCTACAGTGTCTCTCAAAGTCATTCAT
Organism: Pseudisothecium myosuroides; assembly: GCA_951799445.1. Taxonomy (NCBI): domain Eukaryota; kingdom Viridiplantae; phylum Streptophyta; class Bryopsida; order Hypnales; family Lembophyllaceae; genus Pseudisothecium; species Pseudisothecium myosuroides. The sequence goes on along the minus strand of OX637287.1, from coordinate 18,492,561 downwards.
CGAACACACCTGTCCTCCCCAGCGTTTCAGGGTTAAGAATGTTATGTCCCATGATAAATAGGTGAGTCTGTATACATGCAGTAAAGCTTCAAACTACAGCACAGGTTCAAAAAGCAAGCATTGATGAAATTGATTACCTCGTCAAGGAAGAGCACGGCGCTGGCGTCAATGCCACAGACATGAAACAGCCATGCCGCGTCACGATGTTCCCACATCTCATTCTGGCACATGTTCATGACCGGAATGGGGTGCCACTTCGCGGACGCGGATGCCATGGTATTCTCCAGCAGCCACGCTGTGCACAGCGTGGAGATCATGGAGCTCAAGCCCTGCCCCGCTTCCGACAAGATCACGTGAAAACACTTGGAATTCTCGCCACTGTTGAACGACTCCAGGAACCGCTTCTTCTGCAGCGCCAGAAACTTGTTCAAATGCTCGATCTCCCGGCACTTGAAGAAGAATTTCATGAGCGTATTGTCTGTGGGAGATGGCCGATCACGCCCGGCCACTATTTGCTCGAACGAAATCCCCACCTGCAGCAGCCGCGGCGACGAAGGAGCTGGCAAAATACTCAAATCACTGCCTGATTTCGAACTCTCACGGTCATCAGACACCATGGACCGAGCTCTCCGGGAACCAGATGCAGGAGTTGCGGTGTCCGAGGGGGATTGCGCTGGTAGTGCATTCTTCGCTGCAGGACGTTTCACTAGAGTGGTGATATTGACGTCTTCGCGCAACAACTGCTCGCTGCGAGCGTAAGGTGATGGTTGCGAGGTGGAATCGAAGCTCTGGGATCCTGGGGCGCCAGCGCTTCGTGAAGCGCTCCGCGTTTCGACCGACCCCGGTGATGGTGCGAAGACGCCAGGACTGGATGGGGAGCTTTGGATTCCCAATCGCGGTGGCGATGGCGCAGGGAGTCTTGGACTGGTGGTAACGCTCGACATGGTTTCGCTAGGTTGCGACTGCTGGAAGATGTTTCCCTTTGGACTGGGGTGTATCGGGCTTGAGGGCGGGCCGGCCTGCGCGCTCACGCGTATTGGCAGTGGGAGCTCTGGTGCGTTGAATCCCTTGAAATTCGTCCGCTGGGAGTTGTTTCCCGTGGGACTGATCGGTGGCGTCGTATTCGCGGGTTCGGAACTTGGTGTTGAGCCTTTCCGCGAGTTTTCGAAGAGCTGGTTGTTTGGTTCGTCCTTGCTGCCTGGCGTGGCGAGAATGAGCGCTGCGGTTTGGAGAAAAGTACCCGTGGTGGAGGGCGTGGTCGCCGGGAGCGCGGCAGCGGCTTGTTTCGTTTGGCCATGGCGAGGGGTAGTTCGCCGCGACTTGGTGCTCGTGTCAGAGCCTGAGTCAGAGACTTGATGGTCAGGCGCGACGCGTGAGTTCACGAGGCGGGGTTTTCTCGGCGATTTGTCTGGTGGTGCGAGTGATTCGGTGGTGGTCATCGAGGCGGGACGTCTCCGGCGCTGGAAATCCGTCGCGTCGCCGGTGCGACGGGGTTTCCTCGGGGAGGGCGACTGGTCTGGTAGCGCTGACAATAATTCGCTGGCAGTGGTGAGCGAGGTGGGACGTCGCCGGCGCTGGAACTCGGTCGCGTCGCCCGTGAGTGGCCGTGGAGGTGTGAGCAGTTCCTGCGCGTCGCGCGTGGGGAGCTTCTGCTTCGGAGAGAACAAATCCTCTATCGCATTGCTGAGCTTGCCCGCATCCCAGGTGGAGTTTCGGCGGTGTTTTCCCATGAGCTTCGAGACGCTGGACTTCTCGGAGTTGAACCTCGCTGACGCCGTCAACATAGTCTTGTCGACAGGTTCCGTCGAGCTTGCGTCGGCAGGGTGCCCGTGAAAAGTCGAGCCGCGCACCCCCGCTGGGTAAACGTCACTTTCGTCGTTGGTCGCATTTCGCCCCTGCAACTTCTGGTGCACTCGCTGAAACCACAGCTTCGACTTCACGGTCTCCGACTTCGCGTGCGCCTTGTGCTTGTGGCTATGGGCTTTCGAACTGACTTCCGAGCACGTGGTGCTCACACTCGACACTGACGATCGCGGGCTCTCAGTGGGATCCACTTTTGCATCCGCACCATTGGTCTCCACATTCTCGCGTTCAGGTTCAATCTTAGCTCCTGCTTCAGCTGCCACTGGAGATTCTGCTTTGGATTCAGTTGGCTGCGAGATGATGTCTTTCACGCCACCATTCTTCGATCTGGAACTCACCTTGGCGCTGCTCTTCTTCCCCAACTTGGATGCACCCCAATGCAACATGCGCCGTAGCATCCCCGCGGGCTTCACATCCACCTTCGCCGCCTCCAGCTCGGGTTTGAGCGGCTCTGAATGCGAGATCAATGGCTCCGAATGCGAGATCAAAGGCGTTCCTTCGAACGATTTCAGAGCTCTAGCATCACCTTCCACGGGCGCGAAGCTTGACTCGGTCCTGCTGGAGGCGCTTCGCATGTTTTCCCGCGTGTTGCTGCCATTACCCAAAAGGGTGGACGTCGCTTGCAGCTTCAGCAGCGCGGGACTGGGCGCGTTTTTGGAGCGCCCACTTCCTTCAGACGACGACTTCTGGAACTCGGGAGGATCCTGAGCTGATTTCTCGGATGGCAATGGCAATGTGCTTCCTGTCCTCACGCGCAAGTGCGCCGGCGCGGGTGCAGGCTTACCCTCGAAGCTCAATTCCAACTTGGGCAATTCGTCCTGCGACCGCGGCGGCGATTCCAGCGATTCCAATGTAGGCAACGAGTCGTAGAAAGTCTCGGACTGCGATTGCTGCGAAGCGCCGCTAGACTGCGATCTGAGCGCTTCACGACTGGGTGTGCCGGACTCTTTGCTATTCCATTCCAGACGTTTGGAAGGGGTTCGCAACCGTGGTGACGGCGGCTCCCGAACCGCTTCACTGCGAAGATTCTCATATGAAGCACGGATGCTGCGAACGCTGCGAGCGCTTTTCGGACTCTCGCTGACAGCGGGAGAACTTGACCTAGGCGTGCCCGTCTTCACCTTGAGCTCCGACATAAAAAGATCTGGTTGCAGAAACGTCGACGAATCCCACCGCGGCTTCTCAACCATGTGCTTCTCGATGGGGGGCACACCATCGACGAGATTCTCGACGTCCACATTGAGTTTCGCAGGCTTGTGTTTCGCAACGCGCTCGGGCTTCATTGTCGATGAAGAAGACGACGAAGACGGCGACGATGACGACCTTGAGGCGCCCTTGCGGGGCGTCGCTCCCTGTTGCTGCGCAGTGGATTGCGGTCCGCCTTGCATGGCGCCCATCGCTGCATCACTCCATGGGAGTGCCGTCAAGCGCGCTCTTCCGCATTCCGCAATAATGTCAATTCAGCTTCCAATGCTTGCAACTCAGGTGCAACTCTTCCATTGCGAACAAAACCTCCCACAAACCCCTGAAACGAATAACAAGCCCGGAATTGGAAACAAGTGCATCACCCGCTACGCAACTCTAACCATTCGACCATTGCAAAGCATGCAATCAGCTTGACGTGCACATGAATCTCTCATGACGCCTTGGATTCTCCGTCGCGTCGTTCTGAGCTCAGACACGCCCCAATAGCAGAAACCAACCTGTCATAGAACGCTATCTCACAAACAGAACCTCCATAGCCAGAAAGCCAGCTTGACATCGCATTGTTCACAATTCCTCATAAACCCTCCATATCATATACGCTTGCACCTAATAAAACTCCAAAAACTCTCATTCTACCCCAAGTCCCCAACCCATAATGGCACAATGCACATGCACCACGGCCAGCCTCTTGTGCCCAACCATCAAAAAACGAACTTGTACAGAACTAGAGTCACACGAGTACGATTCCGCACCGACCATTTCCTGCAGTGCATTCCCAAAGCGTGATCTGATTCGGTTGCATGATTTGCATCATCACCAAGAACGCTAGCAGATGGATAGCAATTCAAAAAGTGGGGATAAAAAAAGGAAAAAAAAAAAGAGACCAGAGAGGGGGAATTTAGCGACGGAGAATCCAAGGATTCATGATGTTGATGAGGATGATGACAGAGAGACGACTGTTACAGAGGCCGAGAGAGAGTCGGAAGTCGGAGCCATAACTTACACTACGTTTGTCCGAAGTAGCAGGCAACTGAAGGCGAGTCACCGTGCACCTTCCATTCCAAAAGGAAGGAAAGCTTAAATATAAACCTCCGCTGCAACGACCCTTCCTAATTGGCACCTAAGAGGTCCTTAATTTTAGCATCATTCAGCGCCATAGCCAGAAACTGGTCAAAACTTAATCACACAGTACTCACGTACGTATGCAGTGAAAGTGCTGAATGAATAGCCAAGAGTCATGAGATAATCCTGGAAGAATCATAGCGAGTACTTGTTGAGCAGGCACTTCGTTGAATGAGTGGATCTCATGGGAGACTAATTCAAGACTATATATCTTGTGTAACTCGGTATTCCGGGCACCGCCACTGTAATGGCGGAAGGAACGGTGTGTGGAAATTGAGGACTGCGACAGTGAGGATTTGGAGGGGTCTAAACTTAACTTAATTTAGGAGAGGGCTGTCGTTATGCTGGAGAGCTAGAGCGAAGACGTGAAGGGTGATCAATGCTCTGTTGGAGTTTTGGGTCCAATTGGGGAGGGGAGGGGGCTCTAGTTGTTCCCTGCTTTTCAGTCTCTCATAACTCTGGTGCGGCTGTTCGAGGCTTTCCCTCCTTTTGGAATTGCTTTTTTAGGGGCTGCTCAATCTTCCCTCCCCTCCTCTGGCGGGGAGAAAGCATCCTGGGCAGTGTGTGTCTTTTTGGCGATTTGTCGTCAAATTGCACCAAAATGACCAAACGTGAAGGTCAGATTTTGACATAAATTAACCCTTAAACGTCAAAGGGGTGACCCTTGAAATCATCCTTTTCTATTACCGTGTGAATCATTAGCCTGTAAAATTGCAAAAATACTCATTGCAAGTCAAACTACTTTAGAAGATCTTCCCTTTCCACAACAAATTTCGAGGATGAATAGTTGCACTTCTGTCCTATACAGTTTGATTCCCTATCATCCATCGGACTCAAAGTGTCCGCCTCAACGTTTAAGGGTTAAGTATTTTTTGGGATGTCTCAATTTTTGAAAATATTACAAGTGAAATTTTTGGAAGATTACAAGCGAATTTCTGGAATATCCTAGAATATACCACCTACCAAATCCCTTTGCGTCTGAAAAAGAAACTAATTCGGTACTTCACTGCCGAATCAGACCTTCACGTACGGTAATGGACCTTGCACCCATAACATTGTTTACAGACCAGATCCCTTCCCCCTTGCAGGAGGGATAATTCCTCTCGGGATCCCTGGGGGAAGTTTAGTTTAAATTGCAATAGCACTACTAGCTCATTCAGGATATGTGATTGACATGAAGCAAGGTAGCTATTGGCTCAACCTGATGATCACATACCTTGTTACTGAGAACTGCTACCTGGCAAACTACTACCCATGATAGCAAAGTCTAGAGTTTGTGGACCAATGTTAGGGGGCTCCATGTTTGGGGGAGATCAAATGGACCCCCCCCCAACGTTGGTTAACAATGTTATGCCAAGCCTATAGAAAAAAATGGTACTAAAAAGGTAGAAAATTGCCAGAAAAATTCAATTAAAAAAAAATTGGATGAAATTGCCACTTAGTGGTGCTCCAAATTTCAACATTCATCCACATATGACATTTTCTATCCAATATGTGGATGAATGTTGAAATTTGGAGCACCACTATAACATTCATTATCGCCACTTTGGCACCTTCATAAAAAATGAGAAAAAAAACTAATCATGGGTCTAGGCCTCTTACATATACTTGGGGATTATTTATCGAATTGTATGGGTTCATTGGGTCGAGCTTATAGTTGTATGACAAGCCTCTAGCGGAGGCCATTTTGCCCCCCGTTTTATCCCTGAACCTTTGGTGGAACTTTTTCTTTGCAGGGCATGAAATAATTTACAAATTTTTAAATTCATATTTGCAATCAAATGGCCCAAATTAGCTAGGAGAGGTGTAGAGAAATAGAATTAATATGGTACAAAATAGGGTTTTGGCCTTTTTTTACATTCACCCTTGGTTGGACCTTTGCAAGAGGCTTGTCATACAACTATAAGCTCGACTAGGTCATCCCACCTTCAATTTCAAGGGACCAAATGACACTAGAGGCTGTCACACCTTCTTCTCCCTATTCTCAATCTTTAAAGAATGAGGACAAGGCACTCTCTCTTTGAATTGTGGAGGGCCCATTCTATGAAGATTGAAAAAATTTTAAGTGATTAGGTGTTTTAAATGGTTGGAATAAAGATGCTCTTAGGGCATTAGCAATAATATTGCAAAATTTTATCTCCTCAAGATATTACCACATTGGGTCCCTATTTAGAAAGTGGATTAATCTCTAAAGAACCAACATGCGTTTTTTCGCAACATAGAAATTTTGGGCAAGTACATGTGACTAAAGATTTGCATATTTTAGGCTAAAATTTTAACAAAAGGTGTGGATAATGAATACCTTTCATGTGCACTAAATTTCATGACATTTGGAAATATGAGTCAAAAGTTATGGCCTAATATGTTACTTTTTTTTGTACATAGGCAATCTGGACAAATCAGAAAAAATCATTTTTTTCAAAAATAAAAATTTGAAATTGATTTTCTAGATTTATATATAAATGAAAAGCTTTGAATCATTTCATTTTGATCTATGAGTCAAAGAACGTGAGCGTAAAATGCAGTCTTTCACCTACAAGCCAAAAAAATGCACAGGAACAAGGGGCATTTTCTTTCTTGGTAAGCCCTCATAATAAGGCACAGGATACTAAAACAAATAAGAATCTCATGCGGTGTCCATATTAATCCCTGTTACTAATAAGTAATGAATTCAAACACTTTGTTGGACATATTAGAAGGTGGTATATGCATGACTCGGCTAAATACCAATAGCCACTGATGTTTGAGTGAAAGTGGGGTTGCCTACTGTCAAGTATAGCGGTCTAAGACTTCCTACTTTGATATTGCATAAGTAATTCACACAAAATGATTACAAAGTACCCAACATGACCTGTTCACAACTACGTACTTCTCTCCCAACAAAACCACACTCCTACATATTGGTTGAAATGCTAAAACTGACGGAAAGAATATGATCCATCTTCAACAACATTAAAGTTAGAGAATTCACGTATCACTTGTATGTGCAAGGACCCTAAAGCTCGAAGGGGCCTCCAAGTAAAGAGATGAGCTCAACATTGGCACTCGTCAATTCAATCAAAACCTCTAAATTTTATGATTAGAGAGCCTTGCCACCCACCAATACAATACACAACCCTAAACCCAGAAACTTCCGCCGTACAAATTCTAGATTGCCAAGCAAAACTCCAACTAAATTCGGCTCTAATTCCCAATCCATGACTGCTGCAATTGGACTCGAGAATCCTTGAAATTGAAAACCCAAAAACTGAGGATAACTTAGGAAACATTGGATTCATAAATCAAGGACAAGTTCCATGCCATTGAAAACATATGAAATAAACCCAATGTATTAAAAGGAATCTAAAACAATGTTGTCAAATCAACAATGCCAAACAATGAAAATAATACAAACAAGTATTAAATCAAAAGTTGATTGAAATCATCTACAAAAACACACACAATAATGGACAAATTCAATTCTATTGAATGGTGTTATCAATCTCACTCATCAGAATATATATGTAGATAAAATTCAATACATAAAAGTCGTTTAAAAATTGCATAAGGAAATGGTCCCCTCCTGCCAATTTCCTTGCATATGTACTCTTCCGAACTTCAAAATCGGCTTTCCTCTCCGAAATGGTTTTTTCAGGAATTTTTCCCCTCTTAGGTTCAATGTCTGCTATAACTCCATCCATAGGTGCATTTGATAGTCTCCTCACCTGTCTAAATAGAGAAGCTTTTTGAAAAAAGGCTAATCCAAGTTGATTCCTTTTTTGTAAGACCCTGGTACAATGATGCACCCCACTTGCTCCGAAACAAAGGACTTCGCCATGAGCTGGAACAAAAGAAACCTCGAACTCAGGAAAGGCAAAAAGAGAAGTATCTTGACTTTCTTGTGCAATATCTGTACTAACAAAAAAAATACTTAGTAAACATTTAAATAAACAAAGAAACAACTATCAAAGAATTGAACTTAACAATGAAATGTTTACCTTCTTGCAACCATATGATGAAGCCAAGATCATAGTCATCTTGATCAATGTGTGGGCGGACATTGTAATCCCTTGTCATCGCAAAAGACGTGAATGGAGAACCCCCAATAGTCACATTAGCGCCTGCACTTTCCACTTGTACAATTTTCTTCAAATGAAGAAAAACTGTCGGATAATGAACTGCAAGTCGGTCTGAAATGAATGTGGCCAACTCCTCAGAAAGTTTGTAAAGATTTGTATTTTGATGTTTATACCTGTGAATCAAAAAACAACAATGTTAAAAAAATACAAAAAAACTTTAAAATGCACCTTAAATTTTATCAAGTGTCTACAATAAAAAAACATTACAAAATACAAACTTACCAACTCGTGTCGCCCATCGCTCTTCGCATTCCAAAGGCCTTCATGTTAGAACCTTATATTTTCTCTGACCTATCCACTGAGTCACCTTCCTTATCTAAAAAAGATGCTACACAAGTCATCAAAGCCAAGTCGGTTTTTGAAAACACATCGTTTCTCAAACTGGCGATAAAGGAGGCTGATGGTGAATCTTCCCGTAAAACAAAAGGCGATTTTAATCTCAAAGATTTTAGCAACTGGAGATTCAATCCAGCATTAGTAGAACTTAATTCTACTTTCCAAAGCTTAACTTTGAAAACTTTGATGACTGAACCTGCATTGCCAAAATCATCCTTGGCTTCTCTTGCAACCGCTCGATCTAATTTTCCATGGTTTTCAATATGTTGTAATAGTATTTTTAGCCTTGCATCCATCTCCTCGTCACAGTCTGCACAATAAAACCTCCTCTTGCCAGGAATCCAACCCATACCATAACCTTCAAACACCGGTAAAAGGTTATGGATGGTTTCATTTTTTTGTGCTTACTAGTATCATAATGATCACGAAGGCTCTTCATGTTGATAGGCACATCTTGATCACAATAAACACAATGGCCCAAACCATTAGATGTTCCTTGACCAATCTTCAACTGCCAAATAAAACTGTTTTGAAAAGTTTGGCAATCGTCATCTTCATTCACCGATTTATCTTGTTTGCCAGCATCCTTCTTTCTAGCTTCCTTTTTTCTAGCGTTTTTCCCCATCCTATAACAAAAAAATACAAATATAATGTTAAATAACCATTCAAAATATTATAATACATTCATTATAAAGGTTAATGACTTAATTAACCGAATGTAAACATGCCTTCATTTTATGAATTAAATACAAAAAAGAAATAATACTTCAATAAAAATATAACTTTGTGAATGGGTCTCAATCCTAAATAATCAATACACATCACGCATTGTGAGGCATCTTTCTTTAAGATTAATGAAAAGCTAATCTGATAGCACTACAGTGTAGGCTATATTTCGCTGACATCAAAACCCATTTCACATAATTATATTCCAATCAAAATCTAAAGTTTTAGAGGGAAGTATTACCTGATTTGAAAACAAGCCCCTTTCGCCAATGCTAAACAATCAACTCTCCATCATTATCGTTCCTCCTTTTTTTTGTTTGTGGGAACCACTGAGCTTGACGATGCAAGTAATTGCACTCAGGCCCAAAGAATTTCAAGCTGCCAATAAAATTGTCAAGAAAGTAAGAAAACAATTGTGTCCACCACAATTGAGGAAACACGTGAACATGTTCCTAGTTTATCTATGCTATCACATGAGAGTTTCCAACAATAGAGGGCAAATGTACCTCAGGACTATCAGTATACGTTGCAAGGATATTGCTGTTCGGAGGAAGCTCTCATACTTTGTTAACCTACAAATAGTATACCAATCAAAATGCTATAAGCTTAAGCTTGTCAAAGTATCCTAGACTGCCAACCCATTGCATACATGATGATAACTGAATGGCAAGGGACAAGTTTACAAGGACTCTACAAATTTTTTTTTTAAACATAAAAAATACGGTTCCAAAAACATGCAGAACAGGTCGAAAATTCACTTCACCAGGATGAATAATAGTCTTGAGCTTCTTCAGGTGAGGCGATTTCCCACCATCTTTGAACTGCTTCACATAGAGCATATAAAGCGCCAACTGAGAGCTACATTTTGGAATCAAAGCGAAAGTTCAGTGACAAGATGATTCGTGGTCCACCCTAAACCAACATAACAGACTCAATCTATGTGATGTTAAAACAAAAGATTCTGATTAATGACCCCAAGTTTTGTAGCAAGAATCAGGGAAGTTCTCAAAGCTGCGTAAGATTGCGCCACAGGCGACAAGGTGGAATAGTTGCTTGCGAAATATGATCTGCCGCAGCAGTTCGTGGCTTCATAATATCACAACCTGAGACGACGATAGTGTTTGGGCATTCTCCATCTGTCTGAAAACATACAGATGATAAGACGTACAAATAACAACCAATTTCAAGAAGTACAATGATTAATAGAACCATGCCAAATTAGTATAGCACACTCGAAGAGCCAACAAATCAACTTTGGAAGTACCAGAAAAAGCAATGAGAATCATGCTCGAAAATCACATTGGTAGTCGTGAGGTTGTAACTTGGTTTAACTCATTATACTTTGAAATTGGAAACGGTAAGTTGCTTTAACTCTATGATAATGATGTTCGATGAAAATCGCTCAGAGACAAAGGAGAACTTACCCTTACAGAATGACTGGCGGCTCCTGGCAGGTCCTGCCTCTATCTGCGGCCCCCACCTGCAGACAATTCCATGAAAGGTATTTAGATGCATGACGGAAGACCAAAATCTGTAAGAACGCAATCTGGTAGCTGACTACGGTACCACTGCAAGTTTCGACAAATAAAACATAGCGGTACCGGTCATGATCCCAAAAATGTTGCCATTGAAATTAGTTGTGCCCGAGAATATAGGCGCGTGCACGAAGTTCTGTACATTAAGTCTTTCCCACATTCAACGAATTGCAATCCTATTTTGAAACCCTAAACCCTAAACCGCACTCGTCAAGTCAGAGATCATTTCTCCTCCAGAAATTGCTTACCCTCTGTCTACTTCCGTTGATCATTTGTGACAAGAAATCAAGTTGCATCAGGACGCTGATGAAATCCCCAAAGGCCACTGTGGGCGCTAGATTACCCACCCTTGATAATAAAGCGAACACCGACCAGGTTCTATGCCTTTATCCACTTTTTTAATATATGGGGGTGTTGTGAGCACGGTTCACTGTGCCTTCCAAGCAATGGATCTTTTTTGCTAACGTTTCCAAGTGTCGTGGATGGCAGCGAATAATTAGAATGCATGTAGTAACTCACAAGATAACTGCAATGCTTAGGGGTGATGGTGAAATTCTAACTCCCTAACTATCTATCCTATGTCGAGGGTAGACTGGGTATTTGGTGTCATTTCTAACGTCTCTAATTACGTGAAAAGGGGAACCCCTATGTTCCTTCCATGAACCTCTAAGACTATCTTGGGTTTTTAAAACTCTACCTAGAAGTTCTGCTTTTAAAAGCTACCCCTAAAGTTTCAACTCTTACTCTAAGTAAAATTCATCCAAAAAGAATCATGGACGGACCTTAGGAGTTTAAATTAGAAAGAGAATTTAGGATTAGAATTAGGGATTAATTAGCGGTTAGAATTAGAATAAATTTATATTTTATTTCTTAAAGTTAAAATTCTAAGGTCAAAATCTAGAGTTAACTTTGGGAAGTTAAAAAGTAGAATTAATTTGGAAGTTTAACTTAGGGGGTTAAAATTTCCAGTGAAACCTTAGGGTAGTTTAGAAAAGGAAGTTAGGGTTAATTAGGAGTAAAAAATCCGAAGTTTGAATCTAAACTTCTAATTTACACTAATCTCGGATGCTAATCACGCTCTAAGGGCTGATTAGGAAAATAAATGCTAATTAGGGAGAAACATCAAAGATTAAATCAAAAACTCACCTCTTCACTACCGGTTTCGGAAATAACTTCGTCCACGTCCACGTGTACATCCTCATGCTCCATGGTAATCTTTGGTTTTTGTTTGATTTTCCAAGCTCACTACTTATTTAGAAAATATTACAATTTTTGATGATCTAAACTCTTTCTTTCTTCTTCTCCCTTCTTTTCTTTCTTCCTCTCTCCTTCTACACTAGTACTATTCCACCTAAGCTTTTATGAGTCTTACGCTATGGTCTCAAACTTCAAGGAGGTTTTTAAGATGCCAACTATCCTCTTACACAATTTTGCCTTTGTGTCATCCTAATCCTTTTCTCAACGGTCACCACAAATTCTCAAGATTTTTTCTTAGGTCGACCTACTCTAAGCCTAGGTCACTATTCTTCGTCTCTCTCACCTCTCCCCTATTTCATTCGATTTTTCTCTACCCTTCCTCCATTGTGTGTAAAGTGTTTTGTAGTTGTTAGTGAGGGTGAGACTTCCTTGTGTGCAGGTACGGTGGTGCTCCGCTCTTTTCTCCCTTCTCCCTTTTTGATTTTAGACCCTAATCCCTATTTAGCAATAGGTCAGCCCCCCATTTTTCTTTGCTTTATTTATCTTGTCTTTGTTTTGTTCTGGTGTGAGAGAAACCAAAAATCAGAAAAAAGGAGTCCAAAAATGGGGACCGAACTGGGGCCCCAGCTGCCTGCCGGACCAAGCCTGGCCTCCCGGCTGGTTGGCTAGCTGCTGGGGGGTCGGGTTCAAACAAAAAATAAATAAATATTTATTTATTTGTTTTCTTTTGATTTCTGATGATGTGACCTGGTCTGTTTGGCTCTCGACTTGATCTGGTCTGTTTGGCTCTCGACTTAATCTGGTCTGTTTGGTTCTTGACTGATCTGGTCTGTTTGGTTCTCGACTTGGTCTGGTCTGTTTTGGCTTTGGACCTTGACTACTAAGGGAAAATTGGATTTTTGGTGAACTAAGAGAAAAAACTTGGGGAAAATAGGACTTGAGAGAAATAGAACTTGGAGAAAATAAACTTGGGGAAAAATAGGACTTGAGGGAAATAGAACTTGGGGAAAATAAGACTTGAGAAAATAGAACTTGGGGAACAACTAGACTCACTAAACACTTGGGGAGCAACTTGGACACACTAAAACCTGGGGAACACTCAGACTCACTAAACACTTGGGGAACAACTAAACTAAAGAAAACTTTGGGATTAACTAAACTTCATTAAATGCAAAAGAACCTACATATCTTGGAAGCTAAACTCTGGAGGTTTCCACAAAGGTCTTGGAAACTAGACTTTGGAACTAAACACGGGGGAAGTACAAAGCTTCGCCGTTAAGTTGGTTTTAACACCAACTTTAGGACTTCTTAACACCTCGGGGGTTCAAAGCTCCGCCGTCCACACTTTTAACACACGCTTTAGGACTTCTACTTTGTGACTAGTTCAAAGCTTCACCGTTTCCAAGGGGGTCCACACAATGAGAGAGACTTTAGAAGAGGAAAAAAACTAAACTTTTAAAGAAAACACACACGAGTTCAAAGCTTCGCCGTCCCAGAGGGGGGTCCACTCAACAAGGAGAAGATTAGAAGAGGGTTTGGAATTAACTTAGCAAAAACATGTACAAGGAGGTTCAAAGCTTCGCCGTTCCGGAGGGGGGTCCACTCAACAAGGAAAAGATTAGAAGAGGGTGTAACGAAACACAAAGATAATCACACAAGTTAGACCACGTGGCAACACAAAGCTCACACGCTAAAGGCCCCCCAAAGCGGCATCGCCAAGGTACTGTGGGGGGTGACTTTAGGATTAGTGCAAGATACAAAAAAGACTCTTAAACTTCACAAGTTAGACCACAACACGTACAAGAGGGAGAGAGAGGCTCTCCACTTACAACAAGGTACCAAAAACTTCACAAAAGAGTACACAAAGCAAGGTAGAAGGACCCCCAAGGACCTTCAAAGCTTGAAAATAAGCAACAATACAGCCAAAAGTGCTCCGAAAACACCGTAGAGGTTTTTGGCTTCAAACGCCAAAATATCCAAAATAACTTGGACCCACGGACCCAAAACAAGAATTGGGGGTGTTTTAGAGAGAGAAATGGGGCCCTTATATAGGTTTCCAAGGGCTCACCCCTCTCTCTAAAGCTCTAAGGTAACCTTATCAACGAGGATTTTCATCCTCATCCTCAAAGATTTTCATCCTACATTCTAAAAAATCTATTTCTACCATCTATGCTGGACCAACATCCTAACTTTTGGAGATTAGCTCCAATCGCCAAACGGATTGTGCCGTTGGATCCAGATCGCCGCGTTTAGTCCTAGATCTCTCTACCACCCGTACCGAGGCCAAAAACCCATCGTAGGCTAATTTAGTTTAAAAACCAAATCGTGGTAAAATCCTAGATCTTGGGGGTCTCCTATTTTGAGAAATGTGAATAGCCTAGGGTCTCCGGTAGGTGCAAGAGAGTCGGGAAGGACTTTTGATTGACTTCGTTTCGCCATCGTATGGTCCCAGAATGCCGGTCAACGCGGCGGGAACCCCGCCACGTGGTTAATTCCCGAGGAATCTCGCCGGTTCGGATACTTGCCGCTATCGGAATGTAGTGAAACTTCACGGAGCGCATTATTAACATAAAACAAGCTAGTCTAATTTTTAGTGAGATTTTATTGTAACCTGGGTAATTTCCATGAAATTCCCGTTGGAGGTTAGGAGGGTTGACCACCCGGAAAAGGTTCTTCTGCAAGTCGGAAGATGCCGGGATTTTTCACGTGACCTCTCAGGGAGTCGCATGAAAGACATGCAAGTGCGTTTCCATACCTGGCACAATTGGTCAATGGAGATTTAAAATTGGCCATCTCCTTGAATTAGCGACGATGCAGGAATCTTCTGCAGGTGGAGGAATCTTGGCGAACCGATTTCGCCGTTGGACTCCTGGCATTGGATTCACCCTACAACACCATCTTTGGGCTGTAGATTCCTCCACAGGCCCGGTCTTGCGTGAGTGGCTCTTGCATGCTAACAATCGGGATTTGGGGAATTCGTCGATCTAATGGGAAATTCTAAATCTAACTCGAGGACCCGACCTAGTGGCCTCGCTGTGGGTCCCTTGGACTGACCTAGCCCTGAATCGCCACATTTATGGTGGAAATTAGCCTCTTTGGGGCTGTGTGACTCAAATCCTCCAAATCTAACCTTTCCGTTATTTTTGTACTATTTTTAGGCCAGGTTTGGGGGGATTGTAAGTAAAACATAAATCTAGACCAAATACTATAATGGGTGTGACACAACCCTATTTCGGTTCTACACTCTTTTTATGGGTTTTTGTATACTTTTATCAACTTTAAATTGCAAATTTCCAAAAAAATAATTCTACAAGTCCCAAGTGACAAATTGGGAGCTCACAGCCACACAACTTCCCACCATGATTGCCCCATAGCTAGCAAAACTAAGCTAACTCTCCATTTGCCCCATTTGAATTCAAGCTCAATAATGTGTAAGCCCAAGAGAGAGGATCGGAGAAAGTAAGTTACCGGCAAGAGAGGGAGAGATCCCTCATACCTTAATATGTAGATTCGTAGATCTCAAAACCTCGGATTGCGAGTGTATCTGAATGCGCCTTGAGCCTTGCACAACATCTATCACACACAACGAAAATTATGATGAGATTCATAGCTAGTTAGAGCTTTGGTACTCTAGCGTGGTTGACCTGGTCGCATTGATCCTGATACGTGGGTGCATGCAAGATTTCAGGCCAAAGTTCTGATGAATCGAGAAACTTCAGTGGTACATTACAAAATGAGAGCATAATTTGAAGGAGATGAATGCACCTTCCCTAGCAAAACTTAGTGAGCAGCGACGATGTCAACAAATGCCGCAGTGGAGAGGTAATCAATGCCTACAAAATAAAACGGCACATATCATGCAGCTAATCTTTTATGATATATTTGGAAGAAGAAGCCACCAGATGAAAGACCCGTACCAACGAGCTTGATGTTGGTGTGTTTCACAAGCCAGTCAGCACTGTTGGTGGTGAAACCCACATAGCTGGAGTCCCACTCCTTTCTCCACATCAGTTTCCTATTTCACAAGAGCAGGTTCATAAGCTGAGAAAGTGGAATCACATTGCACTGGAATCCATATTTAAAAAAACAACAATTACAATCACATTGTACTTCAGAACGTGGTGAAGTTTCTCGATTTTCATGAATTGGTCGAGGTGCCTTGTCACCTGTCACTATTGAGAGTCCTGAAAATGATGCGCTCAACACCAGAGGGGATGTGCAAATCCTGCAAAACCTGGGTTGTGAGCAAAACGTTGCAGATGATCCTTCTAAATTAGTGCAAATGGGATTTTGGTCCTCACAATTAGCATACTTCGATGGCCGGAGCTCTGTGAGCTCCCAATTTGTCACTTGGGACTCGTAGAATTATTTTTTTGGAAATTTGCAATTTAAAGTTGATAAAAGTATAGAAAAATCCATAAAAAGAGTGTAGAACCGAAATAGGGTTGTGTCACACCCATTATAGTATTTGGTCTAGATTTGTGTTTTTTACTTAAAATCCCCCAAACCTTGCCTAAAAATAGTATAGAAATAACGAAAAGGTTAGATTTGGAGGATTCGAGTCACACAGCCCCCAAAGGGCTAAATCCCACCATGAATGTGGCGATTCATGGCTAGGTCGGTCCGAGGGATCCACAGCGAGGCCACTAGGTCGGGTCCTAGAGTTAGATTTAGAATTCCCCATTAGATCGACGAATTCCCCAAATCCCGATTGTTAGCATGCAGGAGCCACTCACGCAAGACCGGGCCCGTGGAGAAATCTACAGCCCAAGGATGGTGTTCTAGGATGAATCCCATGCCAGGAATCCAACGGCGAGATCGGTTCGCCAAGATTCCTCCACCTGCAGAAGATTCCCACACCGTCGCTAATTCAAGGAGATGTCCAGTTTAAATCTCCATTGACCAATCGTACCAGGTACGGAAACACACCCGCACGTCTTTTATGCGACTCCCTGAGAGGTCACGTGAAAAATCCCGGCATCTTCCGACTTGCAGAAGAACCTTTTTCCGGGTAGTCAACCCTCCTAACCTCCAACGGGAATTTCATGGAAATTACCTTGGTTACAATAAAATCTCACTAAAAATTAGACTAGCTTGTTTTATGTTAATAATGCGCTCCGTGAAGTTTCACGACATTCCGATAGCGGCAAGTACCCGAACCGGCGAGATTCCTCGGGAATTGACCACGTGGTGGGGTCCCTGCCACGTTGACCGGCATTCCGGGACCATACGATGGCGAAACGAAGTCAATCAAAAGTCCTTCCCGACTCTCTCGCACCTACCGGAGATCCTAGGCTATTCACATTTCTCAAAATAGGAGACCCCCAAGATCTAGGATTTTACCACGATTTGGTTTTTAAACTAAATTAGCCTACGATGGGTTTTTGGCCTTGGACCGGGGGTTGGGAGGTTAAGGACTAAACACGGCGATCTGGATCCAACGGCGCAATCCGTTCGACGATTGGAGCTAATCTCCAAAAGTTAGGATGTTGGTCCAGTATAGATGGTAGAAATAGATTTTTAGGATGTAGGATGAAAATCTTTGAGGATGAGGATGAAAATCCCCGTTGATAAGGTTACCTTAGAACTCTAGAGAGAGGGGTGAGCCCTTGGAAACCTATATAAGGGCCCCATTTCTCTCTCTAGAACACCCCCAATTCTTGTTTTGGGTCCGTGGGTCCAAGTTATTTTGGATATTTTGGCGTTTGAAGCCAAAAACCTCTACGGTGTTTTCGGAGTACTTTTGGCTGTATTGTTGCTTATTTTCAAGTTTTGAAGGTCCTTGGGGGTCCTTCTACCTTGCTTTGTGTACTCTTTTGTGAAGTTGTTGGCATCTTGTTGTAAGTGGAGAGCCTCTCTCTCCCTCTTGTACGTGTTGCGGTCTAACTTGTGAAGTTTGAGTTTCTTTTTTGTATCTTGCACTAATCCTAAAGTTACCCCCCACCGTACCTTGGCGATGCCGCTTTGGGGGGCCTTTAGCGTGTGAGCTTTGTGTTGCCACGTGGTCTAACTTGTTTTTTTTTTTTCCTTGTGTTTTTTTTCTTACACCCTCTTCTAACTTTCTCTTTGTTGAGTGGACCCCCCTCCGGGACGGCGAAGCTTTGAACCTCCTTTGTGCATGTTTTCTAAAGTTATCCAAAACCCTCTTCTAATCTTCTCCTTATTGAGTGGACCCCCCTCCGACACGGCGAAGCTTTGAACCTATGTGTGTTTTTTTCTTTAAAAGTTTAGTTGTTTTCCCTCTTCTAAAGTCTCTCTCATTGTGTGGACCCCCCTTGGAAACGGCGAAGCTTTGAACTAGTGACAAGTTGAAGTCCTAAAACATGTGTTAAAAGTGTAGACGGCGAAGCCTTGAACCCCCGAAGTGTCAAAGAAGTCCTAAAGTTGGTGTTAAAACCAATTTAACGGCGAAGCTTTGCACTTCCCCCGTGTTTAGTTCCAAAGTCTAGTTTCCAAGACCTTTGTGGAAACCTCCAGAGTTTAGCTTCCAAGATATTAGAGTCTAGCATGAAGTAGGAAGTGGTGGGCCAAGTTTAGTTACCTAGCCCTGGTATACGTGGTTTGCTAAGCCGAGTGTCTTGCTTCACAACTTCGGGCCTAACCCCCGGACGGCGAAGCCTTGACTCTAGCATTAATTTTTCCAAAACTCCAATTTTTATTGGTTAAGTGGGTTCCCCTGAGGGAACCCGTTGAGGTGATTAAAAATTTTGTGGTGCCAGCGGACCAGCCAACCAGCGGACCAGCCAGCCCAGCAACCAGCCAGCCCAGCAGTATCGGGAGCCAAGCGGCAGTAACGAAGCCCAGCGGCAGTAACGGGAGCCAGCGGCAGTAACGGAGCCCAACCACGGCCGATACAGGGCCGATAACCGAGGCCGGTACACTGCCTATCCAGTGCCCCACCTTGGGCCGGTTTTGCGATTTGGGTAGACTGACCATGACTCACATACATCATGGCTGATTTCAGACCACAAACGGGATGATGCCCTGCGGGGCCCCAACTTTGGTTTTTGTTTGAAAAAACTTTCCACTAATCAGGACCTAGTTTAGAAAATTAGTTATAGATTTAGTTAGGAAGTCAGTGATAGATCTAGTTTAGGAAATTAGTGATAACTCTAGTTCAGGAAACCAGTGATAGATCTAATTTAGGAAATCAGAGATAGAGCTAGTTTAGAAAACCAGTTAAACCCAGTGGGGATCCAAGGCCAAAACTTCCAAAACTTCCAAATTGTGACAAAAAAAAAACAAAGGGAAGGGAAGGAAGAGAGTCAACACCTCACATCACTCCTACACACATAATTGCACCCTCCACGTCACACCTGCACGCACACTTGAAACCTCCATTCTAACCAACCAAATACACACATGAGCAATGGAGGGAGATTAGGAGGAAGGAGATGAAGTAAAGAACAAAAAGGAGAGAGACGATAAATAGTAACCTAGGTCGAAGCCTAGGTAGACTTAGGGAGGGAAATCTTGAGAATTTGTGGTGACCGTTGGGAGGAGGATTAGGATGACACAAAGGCAAATTGTGTAAAAGGGTAGGAAGAACATTTAAACCCTTCTCGTAGTTTGAAACCATAGTGTAAGACTCATAAAAACTTAGGTGGAATAGTGCTAGTGTAGAAGAGAGGGGAAGAAAGAAAAGAAAAGGAGGAAGGGAAAGAGGGAGTTTAGATCATCAAAAATTGTAATATTTCTCAATAAGCGGTGAGCTTGGGAAAAAATTCAAAACAAAGCCAAAGACTATTATGGAGCGTGAGGATGTACACGTGGACGGGGACGAAGTCATTTCCGAGACCGGTAGTGAAGAGGTGAGTTTTTGATTTAATCTTTGATGTTTCTCCCTAATTAGCATTTATTTTCCTAATCAGCTCTTAGAGCGTGATTAGCATCCGAGATTAGTGTAGATTAAAAGTTTAGATTCAAAAGTTGATAGATTAGGAATAGAGGTTTCCAAAAACAGCTTATAATTAAGATTTGACCGTAAACTGACCGCGTTAGGCTAAGTTAAGCGATAGGGGGTAGGACGGAGGAATTTTAATTAAATTTGATCCACAAGGAACAATGGACGGAAATTAGGATTAGATTAGAAGGAGAATTTAGGATAAAAATTAAAGATCAATTAACAGTTAAATACCTAGAATTAAATTAAGATTTTAATTAGGGAAGTTAAAATTCAAAAGTCAAAAGTTGGAGTTAACTTTGGGAAGTAAAAAGTAGAGTAGGAAATAGAAGTCAAAAGTAGAATCCACTTAGGAAGTAGATTGTTGAGTTAGGAATAGAGTTAAAATTAGAAGTCAAAACCCTAGAGTTAAAAGTTGGAATTAAATTTAGGAGGGTGACATTTAGAGTTAATCCAGGATTAAAACGATAGGATTAAATTGGGAAGTAGAAGTCAAAAGTCAAAAGTCAAAAGTTTAGATTAAATTTGAAGGTCAAATTTTAGAGTCAATTGGGGAGTAAAAGGTTAGAGTCAAAAGCTAACAGTAGAAGTTAAAACCTAGAGGTAGAAGTAAAATTTTAGAGTTAGTTGGAAGTAGAAAAATTTAGAGTCAAAGTGAAAACGTAGAGTCAAACCTAGAGGCTAAAATTGGGAATTAATTTTAGAAGTAAAAATCTAGAGTTAAAAGTAAAAAACGTAGAGTTAAATTTAGAAGGGGTAAATTTAGGATAGAATAGAGGAGTAAAAACTTAGAGTTAAAAGTTAAACCTAGAGTTAAATTCCAAGGATAAAATTCAGAGTTAAATTAGGAGTAAAAACCTAGAGTCAAAAGTCAAAACATAGAATAGAAGTCGGTAGTTAATACTTAAAGCCAAGTTAAAAGAGTAAAAGTCTAGAGTTTCATTTAGAGGTTGAAAATTAGAGTAAGAGTGGGACTTTAGAATTAGTCTTTAGAAGTAGAACTTTGAGGTAGAGTCTTAGAAACCCACGATAGTCTTAGAGGTTCATGGAAGGAACATAGGGGTTCCCTTTTTTACGTAGTTAGGGACGTTAGAAATGGCACCCACTACTCAGTCGACCCTCGACATAGGATAGATAGTTAGGGAGTTAGGATTTCACCAACACTCTGAACATTGCAGTTAACTTGTGAGTTGCTACATGCATTACTAATTATTCGCTGCCATCCACGAAACTTAGGAAACGTTAGCAAAAAAGATCCATTGCTTGGAAGGCACAGTGGACCGCGCTCACAACACCCCCATATATTAAAAAAGTGGATAAAGGCATAGAACCTGATCGGTGTTCGCTCTATTACAAAGGGTGGGTAATCTAGCGCCCACAAGCTCTCAAGGGAAATCATTTCAAAATCAGGAAACATGCTGTCAAAGAAACTGCGAGTTGACAGATTTCATGACCTAGAAGTAGCGTGAGCAGAGGTTTAACCAAGCTTACCCGTGAGCACCTCAAAACTCAGAGATGCCACATCAATTCTCAACTATGCATCCTCATTGCAGTGCCTATGTTAATGGAAATTTTTCAACAAACGGCAATAAGTCAGGGCTGCTGAAGAACCACGAGCATTGGTTAAGATATTACAGGGGACATGGCATTCATTCATGCAAAAGCAGACTTTGCAAGAAAAACTTCAACATATAATCTCAATGAGATCCTGCTAGCAAATGCTGTAGAAGCTGCCTTCAATGGCAACCTCATTCTCAAACCACCTGCAACCTCACCCTAAACAAGCATTCACACGAAAAGCTCTCTGCCACGCTGCCACGCCGCCCTGTCAAGATAACCACGTCGCTCTTGAGGCATCGTCCAAGCAAAACACGAGAGCTAAATCGATAACGAGACAAGCATAGTTACCTTGCAGAGTCCCAATTTGAGATACCAATTTGAGATAGACAGTTTCGGAGGAGCTGCTGCTGCTGTTGCGATACCAATTTGCTGCTATTGCGTACTCCGCGGACTGCAACAGCGTAAGTTCGCAACTCTGTTTGAAGCGCTTTTTGCTGCTGCTATGTGTTTCAGCATGTACAGAATAATCCTAGGGCCCGAAGCTTAGCACAAAGCTCACTTCACCAGCAACAACAACGCAGAAAGACCAAATTACTTTCCTTTCATTTGATATAAAGAGCTAAATAATGTTATAACCCGTACAACAGCGTTCAGTCGAAGCCCTCAATGCACCAAAGCTACAGCACGTGACACTCCATTCTATCTCATAGTTTCTCTTCCCTAAACCTCTCATCTTTTCAAGGTAATCAGTAGTTCTCTTTTTCGATACACCCTCAGCGCACTCACAAGACACTCTCAAAGCGCAATGTGCTCTCACCCAAAATGCGCTGATAGTTCGATCGTGGATCTGCGCAGACGAAGCAGGTGACTTCTCCAAGAAGCGATCGCAGCAGCGGGTCCTTGCAGCGATGTGATGACTTCGGAAGAGATTGTAAAAAAGGAACCCCTGCGCCTATACTGTAAAACTTCAGCCTGCTCTCAGCTCCTGACTAATCTACGTACTTCGATCAAGTCTAGGGATCCGTGCCTTGAGCGGCGACACCCTAAAACCCTCCAAACTAAACCCTGAAAAAGCCAATTGTGGGACTCTCGGGTGCATGGGGACGGGGGATGTGAGATGCCTTGGGGATAAAAACCCACTCCCAGAATGTGTGAAATCCCACGGATGTGGGCCATCTTGAGAGAGGTGGGACATCATGAAGTTAGAAGGAGTGAGTGGTCATTATTATTGACTACTAGACATTCAAAGAAGTGAAAATGATGTAGAGGGAGGAAAAGGCCACTAGGACCTACTCTAGGATAAAAAGGCAAAAAAGAGGGGGGAGGGGAGAAAAAAGAGGAATAAGGATGGGGGGGGGTGAGCTCCCAATTTGTCACTTAGGACTCGTTTTTTTGGAAATTTGCAATTTAAAGTTGATAAAAGTATACAAAAGCCCATAAAAAGAGTGTAGAACCAAAATAGGGTTGTGTCATACCCATTATAGTATTTGGTCTAGATTTGTGTTTTTACTTAGAATCCCCCAAACCTTGCCTAAAAATAGTATAGAAATAACGAAAAGGTTAGATTTGGAGGAATTGAGTCACACAGCCCCAAAAGGGCTAAATCCCACCATGAATGTGGCGATTCAGGGCTAGGTCGGTCCGAGGGACCCACAGCAAGGCCACTAGGTCGGGTCCTAGAGTTAGATTTAGAATTCCCCATTAGATCGACAAATTTCCAAAATCCCGATTGTTAGCATGCAGGAGCCACTCACGCAAGACCGGACCCATGGAGGAATCTACAACCCAAGGATGGTGTTCTAGGGTGAATCTCATGCCAAGAGTCCAATGGCAAAATCGTTTCGCCAAGATTCCTCCACCTGCAGAAGATTCCCGCACCGTCGCTAATTCGAGGAGATGGCCAGTTTTAAATCTCCATTGACCAATCGTGCCAGGTACGAAAACACACTTGCACGTCTTTCATGCGACTCCCTAAGAGGTCACGTGAAAAATCCCGGCATCTTCCGACTTGCAGAAGAACCTTTTCCGGGTGGTCAACCCTCCTAACCTCCAACGGGAATTTCATGGAAATTACCCAGGTTACAATAAAATCTCACTAAAAATTAGACTAGCTTGTTTTATGTTAATAATGCGCTCCGTGAAGTTTCACTACATTCCGATAGTGGCAAGTACCCGAACCGGTGAGATTCCTCGGGAATTAACCACATGGTGGGGTCCCCGCCATGTTGACCGGCATTCCGGGACCATACGATGGCAAAACGAAGTCAACCAAAAGTCCTTTCCGACTCTCTCGCACCTATCGGAGACCCTAGGCTATTCACATTTCTCAAAATAGGAGACCCCCAAGATCTAGGATTTTACCATGATTTGGTTTTTTAAACTAAATTAGCCTACGATGGGTTTTTGGCCTCGGTACGGGTGGTAGAGAGATCGAGGACTAAACGCGGCGATTTGGATCCAATGGCGCAATCCGTTTGGCGATTGGAGCTAATCTCCAAAAGTTAGGATGTTGGTCCAGCATAGATGGTAGAAGTAGATTTTTAGGATTTAGGATGAAAATCTTTGAGGATGAGGATGAAATTCCTCGTTGATAAGGTTACCTTAAAACTCTAGAGGGAGGGGTGAGCCCTTGGAAACCTATTTAAGGGCCCCATTTCTCTCTCTAGAACACCTCCAATTCTCATTTTGGATCCGTGGGTCCAAGTTATTTTGGATATTTTGGCGTTTGAAGCCAAAAACCTCTACGGTGTTTTCGGAGCACTTTTGGCTCCATTGTTGTTGTTTTTCAAGCTTTGAAGGTCCTTGGGGGTCCTTCTATCTTGCCTTGTTTACTCTTCGTGTACTCTTAGTGCTCTTGTTTTGAGTTGAGAGACCCTTTTTTTCCGTGTGTATCCTTGTTTGTGTCCTTGAGAGCTAGCTTGTGTGGTTTAGAGGCCTTGTGGTGTCTTGCACTAACCCTAAAGCAACCCGCCACCGTACCTTGGCGATGCCGCTTTGGGGGGCCTTTAGCGTGTACAATTGTTGTGTTGTCACGTGTTCCTAACTTGTGGGGTCTCTAAGTGCGCTCTTACCCTTGCTCTAACGTTTTCCTTGTTGAGTGGACCCCCCCCCGTTTGGGACGGCGAAGCTTTGACTTTGTGGTGTGGTTTTCTCTTAAGTGTTTGTCTACCTTCTTCTAACTTCTCTCTTGTTGAGTGGACCCCCCTCTGAGATGGCAAAGCTTTGACCCTATGTACGTTTCCTTTTAAAAGTTTTGTCTTTACCCTCTTCTAAAGTCCCTCTCATTGTGTGGACCCCCCTTGAAAACGGCGAAGCTTTGAACTTGTGACAAGGTCAAAGTCCTAAAGTGTGTGTTAAAAGTTTAGGCGGCGGAGCTTTGAATCCCCGGAGTGCTATCAGGTCCTAAAGTTGGTGTTAAACCCAACTTGACGGCAAAGCTTTGAACCTCCCCCGTGTTTAGTTCCAAAGTCTAGTTTCCAAGACCTTTGTGGAAATGTCCAGAGTTTAGCTTCCAAGATATGTAGGTTTTCTTTGTGTTTGGCAAGTCCCATGGTTCCAAGTTTTAGTTAGGCTAGGGTTCCCCAAGTTCTAGTTTCCCCCAAGTTAGTGAGTCTAAGTGTCCCCAAGATTTAGTTTTCCCCCTAGTTTTTTTAGTCTAAGTGTCCCCAAGGTTTAGTTTTCCCCCTAGTTTTTTTAGTCTAAGTGTCCCCAAGGTTTAGTTTCCCCCCTAGTTTTTTTAGTCTAAGTGTCCCCAAGGTTTAGTTTCCCCCCTAGTTTTTTTAGTCTAAGTTTCCCCAAGGTTTAGTTTTTCCCTCTAGTATTTTTTTCCCTTTGTGTTTTTTTTTAGCCTAGCCTACCCAAAGTTTGCAAGAAAAAAAAACCAGTCCAAAGTTCACAGTCCAGTTCACAATCCAGTTCACAGCCAGTTCACAGCCAGTTCACGGTCCAGTTCACAGCCAGTCACAGTCCAGTTACAGCCAGTCACAGTCCAGTTCAGAAAAAACAGAACGTAACAAAAAGAAAAAAAAATTAATTAATTATTAAAAAAATTAAAAAAATTAAAAATTAATTATTGATCGACCCCCCTCTAGCCAGCAAGAGGCCGGCCAGCAGGAAGTCGGCTTGGCTCGGCAGGCTTGGTCCAGGGCCCCGGGCTACACATTCTCCTTGTTTTTTTTGAATTTTTCCTTTCCTAAACAAAAAAGAGGTGTTGGATTAGATGGGCTAGGGGTAGGGTAGGGGAGTAGGAACTAGGGAAAAGAGTCTAAAAAGGGAAGAGGGGGAAGAGAAGTAGCACCTCCACGCACACACCTTCAAACAAGCCCTCCCAACTCTCTCACCACCAACACAACACAAGCAAGAATGGAAGGAGATTAGTGAGAAGGAGTTGAAATAGGTGGAGAAGGTGAGAGACGATAAATAGTGACCTAGGCTTAGACTTAGATAGGCTTAGGAAAGGAAATCTTGAGAATTCGTGGTGACCGTTGGGAGGAGGGTTAGGATGACACAAAGGCAAAATTGTGTAAGAGGATAGTTGGCATCTTAAAAACCTCCTTGAAATTTGAGACCATAGTGTAAGACTCACAAAAGCTTAGGTGGAATAGTACTAGTGTAGAAGAAGGGAGGAAGAAAGAAAAGGAAGGAGGAAGGGAAAGAAGGAAGTTAGATTGCAAGGGTGTAATATTTTCTCAAATTAAGCGGTGAGCTTGGAAAAAATCAAACAAAACAAAGGATTGCTATGGAGCATGAGGATGTCTACGTGGACGTGGACGAAGTGATTTCCAAAACCGGTAGTGAAGAGGTGAGTTTTTGAAATTAACCCTTGGTATTTTCCCTAATTAGCGTTGATTTCCTTAATCAGCCCTAAAAGTGTGATTAGCAAGCCGTGATTAGTGCAAATTAAAAGTTTAGATTCAAAAGTCTATAGATTAGGGATACAGGTTTCCAAAAACATATTACACTTAGGATTTGGCTTTAAATCGACCGCGTTAAGCTAAATTAAGTAGTAGAAGGTTGGACGGAGGAATTTTGAGTAAATTTCATCCAAAGGGAACCATGGACGGAACTTAGGAACTTCGGGCAGAAAAAGAATTTAGGATTAAAATTAGGGGTTAATTAGCGGTTAGAAGTAGAGTCAAATTACATTTTTATTGTAAAAGTTAAAATTCTAAGGTCAAGATTCTAGGGTTAACTTTGGGAAGTTAAAAAATAGAATTAATTTGGAAGTTTGACTTAGGGGGTTAAATTTTCCAGTGAAATCTTAGGGTAGTTAGAAAAGGAAGTTTAGAGTTAATTAGGAGTCAATTATCTGAGTAAAAAGTAGAAATTAAGAGTAAAAACTTTAGAATAAATTTAGGAAATAGAACTTACAAGTAGAAATAGGAGTTAAATCTTGAAGTTGGAAATTCAAGGGTAGAGTGAATATTAGAGGTCAAGTAAAATTTAGAAGTTAAAATTTGGAGTAAAAAATAGATGGCAAACTCAAAGCTCAAAGTAGAAGTAAAACCTAGAAGTAGAAGTTAAATTCTAGAATTAGTCTAGAAGTAGACAATCTAGGGTTGAAAGTAAAAACATAGAGTCAACCTTAGAAGTTAGAAATTGGGATTAATTTTAGAAGTAAAACCCTAGAGTCAAAGGTCAAAAGTAGAATTAAATATAGAAGTTAAATTGAAGAGTCAACTAAGGAGTAAAAAGTTAGAGTAAAAAGTTAAAATAGAAGTTAAAAGTTGGAAGTAGAAGTTAAAAGTTAGAGTTAGGTTAGAAGTAAAAATCCTAGAGTCAAAAGTCAAAATATAGAGTTAAATTCTGAGGGTAAATTCTAGAGTTAGGTTAGAAGTAAAAAATCCAGAGTTAAAAGTTAAAACATAGGGTCAAATTTGGAGGTTAAAATTTAGAGTTAACTTAGGAGTAAAAATCGAGAGTTACATTTAGAAGTTGGAAATTAGAGTAAGAGTTGAAACTTTAGGGGCAGCTTTTAAAAGTAGAACTTCTAGGCGGAGCTTTAAAAATCCAAGATAGTTTTAGGGGTTCATGGAAGGAACATAGGGGTTCCCCTTTTTATGTAGTTAGGGACGTTAGAAATGACGCCAACTATCCAGTCAACCCTTGACATAGGATAGATAGTTAGAGAATTAGAATTTCACCATCACCGTGATCATTGCAGTTAGCTCGTGAGTCACTACATGCATTTCTAATTATTCGCTGCCATTCACGACACTTAGGAAACGTTAGCAAAAAAGATCCATTGCTTGGAAGGCACAGTGGACCGCGCTCACAACACCCCCATATATTAAAAAAGTGGATAAAGGCATAGAACCTAGTCGATGTTCGCTCTCTTACCAAGGGTGGGTAATCTAGCGCCCACAGGGGGGAGGAAAAGTTAGAGCTAAAAAAAAAAGAGAAAAAGAAAAGACGAAGAAGAATTGATTTTTGAGTTTATTAAAAAGAAAACTTGAACATCAAAACCTTAACCCCTAAAGGCCCAAGGCCTTTTTCCTGCCAAAAAACACTCAAAGCTGCCATTTCTATAGCAAGGAGTAAAAAAATTTGAAAAATATTTTTTTTGCACATCTAACCATAGGATCTTACACCTAACTAGTATGAGAATGTGTGGAAAAAATTTCAGAATTTTTGACCGCTCAGATTGCAAGATATCCGCGTTTAAAGTGGAAAAAACAAGTATTTCAGCACATTGCGGGACTAGATTTTTTGACTTTAAACATTTTTAACTTAAAATTTTTGCACTACAAAGTTTTGAGCTTCAAATATTTATAGTGGAGAATTGAGTTGAGAGTCCAGGGAAAAAAAAATATTCAAAAAAACAACTTAATTATCATTCCTAAAAAAATTGTTAAGTAGGAGTAGGTACGTGATAGAAGGAAAATCTAAAACATTAATATATTTTAGATGGAATTAAAATACACTAATCCCAATGGTGAGATTGTTCTAGCAAGTAAACTAAACCATAAGAATTTTTTTTTTTGAAAAATTGCAAAAATAGCATTTAGAAATGAATCCTACAAGTTATTTTTTTCAAGAAGATGCTCTAACTGCCCGATAAAACAAGAATGTCCATAACTTTCTCATATCAAATCCAAATGAAATGAATTAAAGCTTTCCAGATAGACAAAAATATAATCTACAAGAAAAAAAATATTTAAACAAAAAAATCAAATTTCTGCCAAATTTTTTTGCTGCCCAGACTGCCCAGTTACGAAAAAAAGTAACATATTTGGCCATAACTTTTGACTCCTATTTCCAAATGTACTGAAATTTAATGCATATGAAAGATATTCCTTGTCCCCACCTTCTATTAAAATTCCAGCTAAAAATATGGAAATGTCTAGTCACACGTACCTGCCCAAAATTTCTATACATCTAAAAAATGCATGCCGGTCCTTTAGGGGTTAAAGAAAGGAGCTTGACCTCTTAATGGTCATATTTGTTAAATTGGGACAAAATGGACATTTTGAGACTTCAACCCTATTATTTGAAACCTCTATTCTACCAAATCAAAAGTTTATGAACATACCAACCTTTATAAAATCAAAGGTTTGTGAATGTATTAACATATTCAAGTCTCAATTTTTTGAAAAAAATTCAATATCAAACACTTATTATCATCTAAATGTAAAGTCAAAGATAATACGAGACTACAAATTGTCTCATTTTAATGAATATGGCCTTCAAGTTAGTTCATTATCAATGAAGAGTGAAGAGATTCTGAACCCTTTATGTAATTGTGTATGTGGAGTGAAAGTTGAATAAAAATTAAAGTAAATTTACAAAGGAAAAATTACTCCTAATAATTTTTTTTGGGTAGAGTAACTTAGATATTCCAGATTGTGTATTTGGCGGACATCTCTTTGTACCATTGGAGGGATTGATTTGATGGGGGTTGTATTAAAGTCATATCATTGCTTTTGGATGTATATAATATGAATTTGTGAGAAATTTTTAAGATCATAAATTGAATAAATCCCTAATTGGACCAATGCCTTTTTTAGTTTGCGGGCAATCTTGATGGATTCTTTACTCTAAAATAAACTTTGAAGTCGTTTAGTTAACTCAATTTTCAATATTTTTTGAAAAAAATAAAATTGTAGAATATATATTGTTTATTACAACATTGCAGCAATTGAAATTGAAATTTTTCAATTTCATAATTGAATTTTTAACAATTTAGTATTTTGAATCATTCTCTATTTTTTTCTACTTACTGTTTTTTTCTTATATGTTGTACAATTCCCAAGACAATTCCAAATGATTTGAAATTTTGAAGCATGTAGCCAACTTGTTTAGGAAAAAGAATTCAAAGAAGCACCACCATTTTAGACATTTTTTCATATAAAAATGAGCTTGTGAAGTGCAGCTGCCCTATTTTTTGCTAGGGCAAAAAAATTATTTCAGTGAATTTGAATGTTTGTATCTTGCAATCCATGTGGTGGAAATTTCTGAAATTTTTACCACGTGTTATCAAGTCAGCATACTACAAGTTTCTATGGTTACATATGTCAAAAAAAATTCTTTTCCCAAAAATTTGGTACTTATCCTAGAAATGGCAGTTTTGGAGCGTTTTGGGTGAAATCATAGTCATAGAACTTTAGAAGTTATGGTAGGTTGCTTGATAAGCGTCCATATAAGGAAAACAAGAGGTTAGGGAAGAAATCCAGAGATACAAACATGAATCCGGTATTTTTCCTAGAAGGAGAAATGAATCGCCATTCACTAGCAACTGAAAGTAAAATTAGGGGAGCCGAGATGAAATTAATATGATTTATGAAAGTGACCGGTGCATATTTATTTTCAAGTGTTCATAGCCTGCAAGAATTAAAAAGACAGTAACGGCTTTGAATCGAAAGAGGCAGTGCAAGACGCTATGAATGCAAACTTCAACGTCATTCGTCATAGTTTGAAAAGTATCCACTGCAAATCCAAAATATATTGATAGCCATGTCAGGCGAGTTCACTTTACAGACTGACCATTGCCTACTTATGTACACTTCTAGTTCTAAAATTGAAATCCTCAAAATGGGACGCTTGTCAAACGTCGAAAAACCCTGCGCACTGGACATTCGAAATAAGAACACATCATTGCAAAACCCGCCTGCTACAGGCCAACTCGGGTGCGAGATGAAACTCAAAAATGCAAAATGCAACAGCTTGGACCCACGCTTATCCACTTTCTTTAGCACGCTCCGGACGTCGCTGTCACTACGTGCCTCCTTCTTGCCCGCGGCCGTCCCTGTTAGAGGCCGTTCGAATTTTTTTGCCGCACCTTGGCATCAGACTCTTCATTCCTGCTTGCCGTTGAGGTCGAGAGTTGATGACACCTCCTCCGCGGCTGCCATTCCTAAGCGCCGAGCTTGCACAGCTGGTTGGCGCTTCAACAAAGGCTGGAGCAATGCCGTAAGTCTTTGTGCTCTGCCCTCAAGTTCCACGGACTTTACCTGGAACCATGTTTTCAAAGATTTCTCACCTCAAATGTTTATTGATTTAGTCAATAGTCTTCCCTTATTTCTTTGTCGTTGTGTGTCTGCAGATGATGGCCGTCCCTTAGCCATGCTTCCAAGGCAGCCCGTGTCTTCTTCGGTGGTCTTGCTGCCAGATACAATGCCTGGATGCCTTCTTCTCATTTTTGTCAAGGCAGTGTGCATACCCTCGTTCTTTCCCCTATCACTTGTGCAGGGTATAGAAACTAACTCCTCCTTGTATTGGACGACTTGCAGGTGGAAACAAAATGTAAGTCAGCAAAGGATACTAGAAGAAGGGAGGCCTATGCATTTCATGGCCAGTCCACGGAGTACTCCACATAGGGCGAACCTCATGTAGAGGCGGCATTAAACTAGTGTCTTCTCCCCGTCTCTTAGCGGCTCTTCTTTGCATATCAAGCTTTTGATTGTCTCTACACACTTGAGGTGTGCTGCCGCAATAAGGAGCCTTGTAACCCACGACTGGAGCATTAGCCTTTATGTTGTCATGAAGTTTTTGGCCGGGGAATGCTGGTATGTGAGCGGTGAGCGGTGAGCAAGGAGCGGTGAGCAGGGACTGGTGAGTGGGAATTTGCAAAATTGACATTTTTTTTAAAGTAGAAGAAAAAGGATAAAAAAGTGGATGAAGTTTTATAAAACAATAGATGAAATTTTTGGAAAAGACGATGAAAGGGTTAGAGAAAAATGGATGAAAGTTCATTAAATTTTTTTAAAAGAAGTTGAAGTGTGGGAGAAAATGGATGAAAGTAGATGGATGGAATGGATGAAAGTAGTTGGATCACTTGGATGAAATGGATGAAAAAAGTGGATGAGAAAAATGGATGAAATCAAAAGATGAAAAAATTAGATGGAACACTTGGATGAAATCTAATTATAATGTATGACAAAAATGAATGAAAAGGGTTGGAAAAAATGGGTGAAGGATTAGGAAAGGTAAAGAAGAGTAAGGGTTTAGGTATGAGAGTTGGATGCAGGGAGCAGGAAAAGCAAGTGAGGAACAGGGATTTTATTTCAAAAAAATTCAAAATCCTATTACCGTGAAGAAAAGTACCTAAAACCGTGGATTCAATTTGTTTTAAATAATTTAGATTGATTTTTTTAATCCAAACTTGACCTAAAGTCGTGGAATTTTAGAAGCTCAAACCTATAGCCATGCCCGGATGTAAGCATTATGATCCTTTAATTTTCAGACATTTGAAGTCTTATACGGGAGCCCAGAGCAAAGAATTGGGTACTGAAGTTTCATTTATGAAATATAAGAGACCCAATTATTGTGTATTTTTCATTTGAATTTAATTATTGGAGTAAAAAATCATGTAAAGTGGTGGGTTTAAAAAATAATGAGGTTAACATATAAAATGATGGTTTACCATTTTAGTGAAAGTGGGAGGAGATCTATGATTGTCAATCAAGACTTAGAATGATAAGATTAATTAGTTTAAAATAAAATAAATGAAATTGTACAGTACCACCAAAAAAATGACATCTATAGGAATGGCATGATATTGAAACTATAAAGATTATAGGCATGTGTGAAACATTTACAAACAAATCTAGTCTTGAAAATAGGCATAGAAGACCAATACTCATGCAAAAAAGAAGATGCAATAATTTAATTTGTTTGATCCACTTGCATATATCATTTAAAATTGAGAGCGTGCCCAATTTAATACCTGCATATTATAACGAAAATAAAGAATATACCACAAAATTATAGGGCCATTTAGAGCCACAATAGTCAATCCCACTGAAAACAAAAATCATTCAAAAATCATCACTAGAATTGCAATCACTCAAGGCAGCACCTTCAATCTCAAATTCTTCTCCTTCATCTGCCTCTATATCCAAAAACTCTGTGACCTCCAGATTATATTGACGTTTTTGTCGATTCAATACAGGAGAGGGGGCTTCAACATATGCCTGAGCAATCCTTTCTGCATAAATCGGGAGATTGAAATTGAAAGGCAGGCTTTGTTCATTTGTACCTTGCACTCGTTCTACCATGGTGCTTCTACAAGACAAAAAATAGAGGTTGCAATAAATAAAAATAATGCAAAAATCATTTACGAAGAATGTAATATATTCATATCATAGGTGTTTATGAAAAAACAAGTGAACCACAACTTACGTACAAGAGATGAATCGATTCTTCTTTAGTTTCTTTGTAGGTGGCTGATTAGGTGGTGGTGTGGTGACCCTCTCCTTGCCTTTAGAAGTAGACATTGCAATAGGGGCGAATGGAGAAATTTTGGCCTTGAAGATGAGAGGATCATCTTCTAAAGCCAAGATGTGTCGCCTAGTCTCCAAACAAGCCTTGATGGATGATCCTGATGGAAAATAAAAGACATATGAATGAATTATGAAGATTCAATTACTTACAATAATGAAAAAAATTTGAAATTGTAGAAAATAAAGAAATACATGTTGTAGCTTTGCAATCAAGGACAATATCTCCAGGCTTGCAAAATTGTAGAATGAGATTTCGCATGAAGGGTAAGTTCTTCTCACGCGGCCCTCTCCATGGAACTTCCTTGTTCATAGTAAGATTTTCGGTGTCCGTCAAATTGAAGACAACATCATTTTTTTCTATTGGTTCACCGTCATAAGAAGAGTCGCGGTTCTCTTGGAACGAAAACCGTGAAGGAATGTCCCGCCAAATGAACAATTGAATCCAGAACCTAACAGACTGGAGCATTCAAAAGTTAAAAATTAGAAGAGAAATTGTATTCACCATATCCATCTCTACAATTCAAGTATATATTAAAATTCAATCCAACCATTCTCCTAAATCCTTACAAGTGGTGAAGATGTAAATTGCAAATCTTCTATTTACCGTCATTGATGGGTCGCGAGCAGATGCAAGATGAAGCTCATTGATTCCCCACCAATCTTTGGCCAACTTCATGTCATATTGGTCGGCCAATTCATCAACTTCTTTTAGCAAAGTATGGTCGTCACAATATATGAGTAGTAGGGCACCATTGTCGTGCAAATACATGTCCGCCATCTCAAAGAGACTTTCAACGTAGTTTTCTGAGCGTGAGTTCCAGTCTGGAACTAAAGTCGAAATACCTGAAACGGGGAGATTCTCAGGAATGTCTGCAATAATTAAATCAATCCTTGTATGCTTGTACTTTTTGTAGAAGTCGGATGTGACAATACAATTGCGAGTAGCACTAATCTGTACAGTTCATACATCTCAAATTAGAATTGAAATCTTCAAAAGCAATGGCATAAAAAGAAAAATGCTAGATTTAGGTTTAGAATACAATACCTTGGCGATGGTATTATGCAACTTTATCCATCGAGGATCAGGGCCAGTGGGCTCTTGTAAACTATTCAAGAGAGTAGTGATAGAAGTGCACTCTACAAAGACATGAAGAGAGTGTGGCTCTATCATAGGAGAGTTGACTGAAGAAAACAATAATTGTTTCTTTTTTCGAATTCGGTGAGTAGTGGCGTGAACAACATTTGATAAAGAGGAATTTGGAGCAGCGGGTGCAAAGCCGTCATCAGGGCCTTGGTCCAACATAGGTGTTGTTTCATGACTCTCTGAGGGCAAGGCCACAAGCTCATTCTCCGCCTTCTCTTTCTCCGCCTTCTCTTTTGCCATCTTTTCTGTCTCTTCCTTCTCTTTAGCCGCCTTTTCTATCTCCAATTTCTCCTTCTTTGTGAGCCGCTTCTTCTTTGGTGCGTTCTCTCGTGGCTGAATTTCTGTGGAATTCCCTTCTTGTGCATCTTCAGGGTCAACAAGAATAAGTCTACCACCGTCAAAAGTTGTTCTCTCTGCAACCTCTGAGTCCAGAGTGTAGTTTTGATGACAATCAAGGTACTACCCTCCTGCTTCAAAGTGTGGAGGTTTGAATTTCTTCAATTGCTCAAATGTATACATACAAAGATCAGAGTCTTTCTGCAGCCAATACAGAAAAAATGGTGGTACAACCTCTATCGAGATTGCATTCTTCGGAAGTAGAACTTGCAGGAAGTAAAACTCGCATGAAGTACCTGAAATTAAAGATATAAATGGCATGATGAGCAATCATTTCATGAAACATCTTACAAGAATAACAAATAAAGCATTTTCGTCTATTACGTATGCAACAATAACAAATAGGGATCCAAAATTAAAAGACAATAAAAAACTAAATAATTATAGATGCTAACAATTTGAATAGTATTGTAGTATATGTATACAACACGTCTCACTGTATTTTCAGTTCCAGGGAACTCTTTAAATATAGACTTCTTCGTATAGAGTTTTTGATCTTTGTTTCCAAAGAAAGAAGTGAATGTTTTGTCCCACAGAAGGATGTGCCAACTCTCAACATAATCAGAGGGCTTTCGAACTCTTTGAATGGTCCAATCCACAATGATTTTCTCGTCTTTGCAAATGTTTGCAACCACCTTAACAACTGCCTCCTCCAATTGTTAAAATGAAATAGAGAATGTTAAGAAAACAAAGAGTAAAAACCATAATAATTGTAATTGAAGAGTTAATTTGTGATGTCAGAACAATACCTCAGTCCAAAAAGATGCCTTGTTGATCCAAGAATCCCAAAAGACGTCCTTATCTTTAGACCTTGGAAAACGATAAGACTATCGAACAGCCGACGACGCATTCCACCATCTTAACCACCGTGCTTTGTATTTTGATTCAATGTTAGCGGTGGCTATCTTTTGTAACTTTTCGATTGTCATTTCGGGAGTTGGATTCTCACTGAAGTGGCGATCAATCTAAACATATGA
Source organism: Pseudisothecium myosuroides (assembly GCA_951799445.1). Lineage (NCBI taxonomy): Eukaryota > Viridiplantae > Streptophyta > Bryopsida > Hypnales > Lembophyllaceae > Pseudisothecium > Pseudisothecium myosuroides. Next base: position 18,456,758 of record OX637287.1, on the reverse strand, counting down.
TAACATTTATGTTAGAGCAAAACAAATATAATGAAATATTTTGAGATTACAATTATAAATGAAGTAAAAATGAATTTATACTTCTTTCAAAAAATCATTTCTATTCTTTGGATTTGCCACCGCAAGATACTTATTAAAATCTTTGGTATGAATGGCCTTCACAAACTTGTCTGAGGCATTCTTCATTGCTTCCCAAATGCCTGGAGCAGTCTTTTCTTGGAGTGGTGTTCGCATTGTATATTCTCGAGCTGCTTCATCAGCGGCTACTGCAATCTTCCGCTACAATTGGAAATAGAATATTAAGAGGATTACATAAATCATACAAACTATATGAAAAAAAAACAATTAGAAAGACAATTGTACCGTATATAAGAAGGAGATGAAGACATTGATCGTCAAAGAAAACCAACTTGGTCTCATAGCCTTGACCTTCTCACAATATTGGTACTCTTCAGGGGAAATAAGGTCTTTGAAATCAGCGAGGAGTAGAACTTCAAAATTCTTAACTCGGCGCAATCTGGCTGGAATTGTGCTCTTGACATGATCGTGCTCAGTAGACCTGTACAATGCATTTAAATGGGAATGAAAACAAACTCAATTACAATAAATTCATATTGAAATCATACAAATATATTCAAATCAAATAGCAAACGTATCAATTAACATCGCTCATGGCATTTAGTAGGTTTGCCACTTGACCCCTTGGATCCAATATAATGCAGTGGAGTTGCCAATGCCAATGCAATTCTTTAGGATGACAATTGGTGATATGGTGCATCCATGCCGTCAAACAGTGATTCCCGTCCCAAACATAAAACATCTTACTTCTCAATTGGGCAAAGTCATCATCTGCCATCAACTCCTTCTCGAATTTTTCATTGACAAGTTGCCAAAGAAGATTCCACTTTGTCATTTCTTCTTTGCTCACGTCCATAGTTTTTTCTAAATTGTTGTATAAAGAAATATACAAAATGCAATCACCTTCACGATAGTCAGTCATAAATTCACTCTCCAATTTTTGGACGTCCACTTCGACGACTGGTCAAATCTTGCCCATCACAATCATTCTGCAAAGAAGAATTTGGAGACGAGACTTCGTACTTGGTTGTATACGTAGTGAGTCGATGAGACCTGTGGAGTCCACCTTCAGATGTTTGCGGTGGAATTGCTCACTCTCTACCACACTCGTTACATGAGGTGGACATTCGTACATGGATTCATCGTCTTCTTCAAGATCAATTGATACAACCTTCAAATGCACAATTTACAAACATGATATAAAATAATAAAAGATATGACTCTAATATATAAACTAGAAGCGACTTCACATCAAATGATGTGAATTTGATATTAATAAAATCTCAAAGTAAATTGAGACGTGCAATTTGCGTCAAGCACCGAGGAGTACGACGATAAAACTCCAGTGCTATTTGCCTTGCAACTCGTGACTGCAAATGGATAGGGATAACTGGCAAATCCCTAACAACATCTCTAGCACGTGTGGAAGCCACAGATGGCCCCGACGTAGACATGGGTGAGGCCACCGTACGTGGACGCCTAAATGATGACGTCGGAGTATGCGGAAAAGAGGACCTAGCCTCCTCATATACTTAAGATGTACTCCCTACAACACTAAACTGGCAGTGACAATACGTCGTGTCAACACTTTCGATATCGCTGAGGTCAATCACCTCATAAGGTGGGTTTGCAAGTACAATCTGCATAGCCTACATCTGCAATGGACATTTTGAAAAATTAGCACAGACATTCAAAATAACGGTAGATAATATTGTACGAGTGGAAAGTAGATGAATTTAAAAATGCTTGAAATTGACATGTACCTAAACTAGTAGTGGTGGCAAATCTCCCGTAAGTACAATTGGAGATGCTGTAGACAACTGTGCCCATTTTTCTTGTAATAGCCTTGTCGACATTATCTTTATTTTCGCTGTCTTCTTCAGTGACATGGGGAATATTGATTGTCTCATCCTCGTCCTCGACATATGAGGCAATAATGATTGCTTCCTGTTTCTCTTCAACCTCCTCATCCATCTGATTAATATATACATTCCGAAATAAAATGTAAATAATGTATAAATGGAAAGTGATAAAAGGACAAAAAATTCTAAATTTTTATAAGTCATGGTACCTTCATGAACGAGGATCCATTAGTGAAAAACAATTGAAACTCCGATTTGTACATCAATGGCAAACTAACTTGAAATAGCTAAACCTAAAAAAATATTTTACCTTGAATCCTAAATCCTAAATCTCAATTTGCATGACAAAAATAAAACTAGTCCCCTAAACCAAATATCCTCGTGAACGAGGAATCCTAAAAAATTAGCACACCGGTGGACCCTCATGACCTAAACTGAGGATGCCTAAAAATTCAGCACATTGGTGGCTCCTAAATCTTACATCGTAATAGCCTAAACAAAGTGTCCTCGTGAACGAGGAACCCTACAAAATCAGCATACCAGTGGCTCCAAAATCGTACACCGTAATAGCCTAAACAAAGTGTCCTCGTCAACGAGGTCTCCTACAAAATCAGCATACCGTTGGTTCCAAAATCGTACACCGTAATAGCCTAAACAAGGTGTCCTCGTCAATGAGGTCTCCTACAAAATCAGCATACCGGTGGTTCCAAAATCATACACCGTGATAGCCTAAACAAAGTGTCCTCGTGAACGAGGAACCCTACAAAATCAACATACCGTTGGTTCTAAAATCATACACCGTAATAGCCTAAACAAGGTGTCCTCGTCAACGAGGAACCCTACAAAATCATCATATCGGTGGCTCCAAAACCCTAAACCGTAAAAAAAATGGACATGAAGGTAACAATTTCTTACCTCAATGTCCGGCTGGATGGCTCCCTCCTCTCCATGTGCCGCATACTCCCTCTCTTCCTCCATGATCTAAAATGAATCAAAACTCCAAAGCCTTGAGTAAAAAGGCTCCTCGCCGACGAGCACTCAAAAGAACCTACTATTGCAAACTACAGTATATATAGTAGCTAAAGTGTCCGTTGGTCTTTTAAAAAAAAAAAAAGAGTACAAAATTGGTAGATTTCGGTCAAGGGAATCTCCTTAATAGCTTTTGTGATTTTGAAGATTTTAAATCCAAATTTTTTTTACGCGGGCAAGATTTGAACTTAAAAACTTCCGATTCTGTAGATTTCAGGCTAGATTCCAATATTCTGTTTTGGTTTTTAGTCTCTAAAACATTCAATAAGTGTCCGTTTGAGGCATGCTATATACCATTGGAATCGTATTTTCAAGATACACGATCTAGTCATTTCTATAAAATGCAACTCTACGATAAAAAATTTGATGTAAATTCAACACACTATCTTGTAAATTTAGTAGCCTTCTTCTTACGCTTACAACCTTCTACTTACATTGATATGCACCGAGCTTGTAAATAATTATGTACTAATTGTATTTCTACTTTCTTGAATTTTCAAAGATGCTTATTAAAAAAATTCATTGCAAATGACTTCATAATATGATATACTTACCAAATCTTCTCTACCTTCATTAGCCTCCTCGTTCTCATCTTCTTCTGCATCATCTTTGTTGCCATCCTCTCTTGCTACCATAGACATTGGCTCTTCAATAACTTTATTTAAGCTCAAGGAACCATCGCTAGGGATGTCGTCCACCTCTAGGCCTCCAAAATCAAGTGCTTTAGACGTTTCACCATAGCCCTCCTTTCCTCGACTTAAAACTTTGGCGGCCGCTCTCATCTTAGATCTCAACCTTTCCTTCGGAGTGGTGTAATATAGTTTGTTTCTTCTTTTCTTCTTTTTTTCTTCTTTGTTTGCCTACTTGCAACCTGGAACGGCGGAACTGTAATGAATTCAAGCATTTGATTTACCACACATACATCTCTAAACAATGAGCATCTTAATACTTCTCTATTGCCTCTGCACTATTTACTGTTCATCCATTCTACCTTAAGATGATATTTCTAAAGACATTGACTCTATCAAAAAGAAAACATACTTAGCTATTCAAAGTCTTCAACAACAACACATGTCCTATGTAATAATCTCTTACAATCTCCCTTCACATAATAGGGAACAACAACCCAATGCACTAACTAATGTAAAACAAACTCTAATTGCTTGGAAGACATAGAAAGTGAGACTATAAGGTCCTCCAATTCTGATGAAGGTGGTAAATAAAAGGGGGTTACAAAAAGTGTTTGAAATCTCTGACAATCATACAGCTCTCAAGGAAATCAAAATTATGAAATCTAACGGATTTATTATTATAAATGACACTTCTTACTTGAATACACCACCACCATTTTACTACAACGTATACATAAAGGTCGATTCGGCGCTCTTTTCATTAGTATCACCGAATATCAAAATAAATGGAAAGTATTCAAAATATAAAACGTTACTCTAGATTTCCTTAACATGTTTCAATTCAGTAAAATATCCTTCCTTTCAATTCATTTTCTTAGAGTGCGGTTTTCTTAGAGAGCTATATTTATTCATTTCATTATTGTTCTACAGCATCTCTCCAGCTTGAAAGCTACGATTAGTTAGGGCAACCACAATGTTGCACAAAGGAGATCAAAGATAATTGCATTGTATATACTGTTCCATGTTGTTTGTCTCCATTGCCTTTCATATGCCATATTAGTATAGTTTCTTTGAGTATGCCTCCAAAATGAGTTTATGTAGGTCCCCACCTCAAGGTAATATCAAACCATTCATAGTTTAAACATTTTTCCACCATATAGGGGTGCCATCTGATGGAACAATTCACAAATATGGTGGTCGTGAGAGAAAACGGTGAGGGTGTACTTGTAATTTTTCCACTAGGAATAGATGGGCTTGCTTCTGTATCGACACTGAGGTTAAGTCTCAGGTTTAAACTTAAGCCTGATTCTATTCATCTAGATGAAGATATTTTTGATCCCAACTCTAGGAACCTTACTCACACTGTTGGACAACTACCGTCTTCAATTGGAGAAAATACTATGTGGACCCTCAAGGCTGGAAGGTATAGGGCTTATTGAGTCGCTAATATAGTTGAGTCCAACTCCAGAGGCGCAGAAACTGTCCCTTGATCGTCTTCAGCTTCTTTTCAAATTCCACTTCTAAACCATGTCAAAGTTGAACCTCAATTGTATTTTGTCACCATCCTCAGTTCAGATTCAGAAGTGAACTCTCCTGAACCAAGCTTGAATTTGGAAACTCCTTCTTCGGCCGCAGTTTTGGCTACCAATCCTTCATTTATATCAGTAGTGACCCCTAATCTAGGTGTCTCTACTCTCTAGTAGGTCAGGTTCATCTGTAATTGATTGCTTGAGAGGATTGCGTAATTTGAAAGGATGTAGGAATGTCTTGTTCAAACTAGACTATGATAGTATACAAATTAAAAAAGTGAAAGTGTTACCTCTATCTTTCAATGGCGATGTCATATTCGAATTGCCTACAGCTGATACTAGTGGTACCTCATCCCAAGCAAAACAGATGGCCGACATGGATAAGCAGTATAATGGCCATGTTTGGTCGAAGACAGTGACCACAAATATAGTCAATCGAATGGGTTTGTCTTTTCGAAAATCTAATTGCTTGGGGCACCTTTGATGTGTGAATTCTAAGTATGAGTTTATGAATCGTATTCATCGAATGAAGGAAGTCAATGAGTTAGAATGGGAAGGGCTTTCACCAACAACACTTGATGTTGAACAACTGCATCCATCAGGTTCAACGTTGGTATGCAAGATTTGCAAAGAGCCTTCGGCGTGTATTGCGTGGTGTATTGTGCAAGTGTATTATGTGGCAGGAAATTACATGCTGACTAGGGCGTTTGTTCATCTCGGGAGTCATGCACATCTGGTAAAGGACAGAGAACTCAGAGACATGCAAGAGAGAACCCGAACTCTAATTGGAGAGCAATTGGAATGAACGCCTTTGGCGACAAATTCCTCAATTGTCATGGAGGCTACAAAGGAACTTCTAGGAGGCTTACTTTTGTGTCCGGACGGAGAGCAGTCAAAGGCCGTGGACTTTGACAATCTCGTGCCGGTCTTGGGAAAATGCAAGTACTTGAGCTCTCCAAGTATACAGAACGAGGTAACTTCCTTCAAGTACTTGAGAAAATTTGGAGTAATTGATAGCATAAACAAATTGAGAGGATCCAGCACATGGACATTTGTGCAAGAAAGTAAATTTCCTGGTCAAGGAACGGATGTAGATAAGTTATTTGTTTTTAAACTGTCCAAAGTAGGTCCAGGACGTGGAGTTGATTTGGTGAAGCATATGCAAACGGATGGAGATCTTCAAGAACCTTGGTTGATGTTTGATCACGTTAAGCGTGTTAAAGACTGGACAACCATGGCATGTCACGTCTATGACTCAGCTTATTGTTGTGTTATGACAATTGCATGTTGCGACATGCAATCCAAGAATTGCGCAGCACAAATATTTTTTTGGAAGAACTTGAATTCAGTTCTAAAACAACATGGTGTAGCAAAGACTCAATTCAAGGGCTTCATGGCGGATAGTGCCCAAGCCAATTGGAATGCTGTGAGGATTGTGTATGGTTCAGGGGACATTGCTGAACCTATGCCCAATTGAGAAAGGACTTGCCCTTTCCACTGGACTCAATCCATGGAGAAGCATACAAAGGTAGACATTTGAGGTGACTTACAAGATCAACATCGTTTATTATGCAAGCAGTATAAGAACGCCTCATCGACTGCACAGTTCGAAGAGAGTTACTTAGCCATCAGAGCATGGTGGTTGTCATCAGGTGCCACTACAGAGGAAGGGCTGCACCACTTGGAGCTGTGGCTTTCATTTTGGCATTTTCGATATCGACAATGGGGAGGGTTCAATCAACTTATAAGTTTTTTGCCTCATTTACAATCATTTGTAATCATGTCAGACTCTTTATTGGTGATCTGAATTGACCTTTTCCTTCTCAAGCATCAACACAAAAGTTTTATAATTTGCTTGGCAGTGGCATACAATGTTGTCAATATTGGACATTGTCTCATGGTTAAGGCACTTATCAAGGCCCTTTTTGAGACTGAGAGGTACTCCCTTCATTGTTAAGGTGTGCAACATTTTGTCTTTTTTCCTTTCAGCACGTGCCGTATTGCAACACTGAATGCACTCATTTGAATTACAATCTTTCTTTTTTATGACTTTGTAGTATGGAGTAGCTTGGAGCCTACAAAGATGTAACGTAGGTGTTGTATTTCTATGATTGCAGAATCTTACTGAGTCTGAGAAAGCTGAAATGCCATCGTGCAACCTAGCGGAGACAGTCCACAACAAGTGGCTTCAACAATCTGGAAATCGTGGAAACAATTTATATGTAGCCACCGTCGATGATTTTGTAAGAGCGTTTATGCAAATGGTAAAGTATTACCAATACCTAAAAGGAAATCAAGCAGGAACCGGGCCGGGGAAGGAAGAGCTCCTCCTATGAGTTGCAAAACGTTCGGCACAAAGAACTGAAAATCCAAAGTCTCTCACTGCAGCTATTTCAAATATTCCAGGAGTTGAAGAATTTATTAGTAGGGAACCCCATCTGGAAGGTCAAGAAGTGTTTGGATCGCAGAAGAGGAAGGCCAACATGCCTCTTGGCTGCGAGTTTGATTCACATAGGCTTGATAAGGTGAATTTCTCTCATCCACGTGTCCAAACAAGGGCCTCCCGAGCGACAACAAGCGCAGATGAACTCAATCTAATTTTAAAAGAGGTTGCTGCACCTGTAGATATGGAAGTCCATAATTCAATGTCAAGCGACGTGAATCTTGGACAACCTGATCCTTGTGAGTGGACTCATGTGTCAACAATCCAAGAGAGTGTGTGTGATGAGGCGCAATGGCACATTGCCCGATTGGCAAAAACATCAGCAAAAGCATGTTTTGCACTTCAAGCAATTACAAAGAAAAAGTGCATGGCCAAAATCATCCAAAACAACATTGCGACAGCTGCGCCAACATATACAGGTATAATGGTGAATTACAAGAAGAATTCACATGAGCACACGCAATTTTACTTTTGCAATGACGACATCGAACGTTGTGTAAAGGGAACATGGCGCAAGTGGGTGTTATCTGTGCCACATGTGCCCACCATTTGGCCGGTTCAAATAGGCACGAAACTTTCAAAGGCTGAAATCTTAATTCTTGAGTCTGTCGGTTTTATGCTTCCACAGCGGCAAGTTATTTCACCTCAACGACTCTTCAGCGGAGAAGAAGGCGTAGAATTTGTTCGTGCCTATCCTATTCCATCGTCACCAGATGAGCATCCCAAGATTCGAGCAGATAAAGTTGTTCGCAGGAACCTGTGAATGTTTTTAACTCCACCCTTGAGTCAGAAAGCTACACACGGGCTCTAGCGGCTAGTTTGTGGGAGATTTACTCCTGATCGGGTGATTCTTAATTAAGTGTTTGCCTTCCAAACAATGGACACTTTTTACGACTGATAATCCTGTAAAAATTCACTAATTCTAAGAAAAACTATTTGTTAATTAATTAAAAAGGTTATGGTTAATTAAAATGAAAAAAAAGAAGCAATATCTAATCTAACTAAAATTGTATCTAAGCATCCTTTTAGAATATAATTTTCTCTTTCCAAAATGGTAAAGAAAGTTATATTCCGAGATTCCTAATAAAAGTTACCACGGTCGAAGTTTGGCCCTTTATTGGCTAAAACTTCATCCACTAATCTCAAATAGCAAATCGATTCAAAATAATTCTAAATTCTAGGGTTAGGTTATTAGTTCAATTAAATTCTGAATTATTAAGATTATTTGGAATTTTGACCTATTTAGATGTTTTTCATCCAAATTTAGCCTCAAACTTCATTCAAACTTTTACCCTTCAAAAATAAGTATTTTTTAGAAGTAAAAAGGGATTTTGGAATCTTTATAGATTCCTTGTTTGATTCCACCTTAAAATATTCTCTAAAGATGCCTTTGGATGAAAATCTTAACTTTCATCCACTTTAAGTTTTTAACTTGTTAGTAACTTCTTTGTTTTGTGGTTATTTCTTAATTGTGATTTGGTTTTTGAAAACTCTAAAAAATTACCTATAAATTCTAAATTTTAACTTAAATCTTAAAATTCTAATCTAAAAGCTAACTTCTAAAAGCAACGATTCTGGAAAAAACAAAGCAAAAGAAAAGAGAAAAACTAACATACCTCTGTGTCCATCGACGCCATGGTTCCGTCATCGCACATGACCAACATAATTGATTCGAAGTATCCACCGTCCTCCATCATGTGTGCTCCGTCTATTTTATGCAATTTTGATGTCAGAATGTTTGGAAAATTTCCCTTTCTACATTCTTTTGAGTTAATTTCCTACAGAAGATGGTTAGTTGGAAATATTTAACTTAAATCATTTGAGTTTAGGAATTTATGTTAAATTTCTAATGGTTCTAGTTGGTTTTAAAACAATTCTTTTAGAATAAAATAAACTTAAAGGCCCTATTATCAAGTACCTTTGAAAGTTTACTTTATTTGAGAATTAATTTAAAAGATTAATATTTTCCAATTTAATAATATTCCAATGAATACGAAATGAATAGGAAACAGAATAAAAAACAACAATTTGTCCTGAAATGAATAGGAAATGAATAGTAACAGAATAAAAAATCAAAACAAATCCAAAATGAATAGGAAATGAATAGGAAAAGCACAACAAAACAAAATCAAGAGCCAAGTGAATAGTTAGATTCTCCAAAAGAATTAGTTTTTAATTCTAATTCCTTCTCAAGCCCCTACTTCGTCTTCTTTAAGTGTTTTCTTGATTCAATTCTTGGTTGTTATTTGGAGTTGGCTATGGAGAGAGAGTTGTTGGTGAGCTTCACAGCGTTTTATGGATATGTTTTGTTTAAAAATTCTTAAGCTTAAACGTACCTTAGTTCGCTCGAACTTGGTCTGTTAGTTATGAATTGGAACTTCCAACGATTGATTTTGGGTGAGCTTGATGGTCTGAAAGTTTGTGAACTTGACTGGCTCCGATGGTTTGAATTTTGAGAACTTGAACTGGCTCTGATGATCTGAATTTTGAGAACCTGCACTGGGCTTGATGGTCTGAATTTTGAGAACTTGAACTAGCCCGATGGTTTGAGAACTTGAACTAGCCGATGGTCTGAGAACTTGAACTGCCTCCACGACCCCCAACTGTCGGACACGTTGGGGCTGCCATGTGGCTGGTTCTGATTCGCCGGACCTCTTCTCGTACCCCTCCCCATTCCTTGATCGTTCCCCGCCTTCTGATCTCTTCCCGCCTTCTAATTTCCGGTTCTGGTTTCTGGTTTCTGGTTTCTAACTAATCTGGTCCTAATTCCTGGCAACTAATCCAACTACTAACTGGTTTAATAACCAAACTTACTAGTCCATAAACTAAAAATAAAAGAAAGAATTCAAAGAGACTAAATGTTTTGAGATTTTTGGGATAACTAACAAAGCAAACTAAACTAAACGATATTTTTGGATTTTTTGAGATAAACTAACAAAACAAACTAAACTAAAGCAAAGAATAAACTATCGACTAACAATCCATAACTTTGAGCAAATAGAGCAATAAAAGCAAAGTGAGCAAATTTTGAGTGAATTGCGGCGGAAAGAAAGGGAGCCTCTGGGTGAGGTTCTCTGGCTTAAGTAGGCCACAAAAATCAAGAATTTTTCCCCAATTATTTCCTTTAAGGTAAATAGTGTGAAGGTCAAAGCTCCGCCGTGCGGGAACAACCCCAGGAAAAACTTGTGAAATATAGTACCCAGTGGTTGTAGGAATGTTTCAATTCTTAAAGGAGGTACACATGAAAATGTTTAAACCGAACATTAAGGATTAAAAGAATTCTCAAGGTCTCCAATAGTTTTAATTCCTAAATAAGGTACACATGAAAGTGTTTAAACCGAAAATTAGGAATTAAATCAAACCAAACTTTGTTATACAACGAAGTTTGGCCGGTGTTTTGAGTATTAGAATCTTTTGGTAAAGACTAGCTTCACCACCTTAAGAATTCTAACTCAATGGCTGTTACAAAACATAAAATTAGTACACAAAGACGGTATGCAAGTTTTGGGGGATGAAACCTCCCAAAAGTATGATTTTAGTGTGGTTTTGATGGTTGAAAAGGGAACCCCGAGTCCTCTAACCAATTCCTCCACTAAAAGAAGGCAAAGAAAGCAAAATGAACAAAAGATAACCAAAATTTGGTCTAACTAAATGCTTCTAACAAAGCCGATAAACAAAATGAACAAAAGAGAGTCTCTACACTCCGACAGAGTGTCAGTAAGCAGATAATGGAAAAAATGGGGTATGAGAAACTTCGTGGGGAGGCCTTATATACTCACTAGAAGGCCCCACCACTTAGTTTACCATCAGATATTTGGTCCTTTTACTCAAAAACTACCCTAAGCTAAATTCTAAACTACCCTAAGATATTTGCTAAATAATCTTTGTTTAATTTTTAGAATTTTCTAGAACAAGCCTTAATTAGCAAGGAAATCTTGTCCAAATAAAATCTAAGATTTTTCCCAAAGATATTTAGGAAATTAACTATTTTGACCTTGAGATAATTTGTGATTAACCCTAGGATAATTCTAAATATTCTTAGTTTAATCTAAATTGGATTTTAAAGGAAAGATTTGAAATCTTAACTAAATCCAATCTTCGATTTTTACCAAGATATTTTGTCAATTAACCTTGAATTACCGCTAATTACTCTAAAAAAGTCAAACTTACGATTGAACTTTTCCTATCTTCTTGAGAACAACTCCAAATTGAAAACCGATTGCGACATCGCGTTCAGAAGACCCCAATTCGTCCAAAGGACCTCCTACCCCCGTCTTCCAAGCTGTGAATATTCGTAAAAACCACTCACGGTAACTTCAAAGAAAAGTCAAAATTCCAATTAATGGAATTTGCATTTCCCGAAGAAACTGACTGGCCAGAGTTGCCTGGAAGGTTTGTGAGAGTAAGAAAACATTCCTTGGTTGCGACATTTGGACACCGCTAGCTCCTTGTTCACTGGTCAACCCGCCGCCATATTGTAAATTCTTGTTAAATTCGATGTTGTTGCCAATTTTGGTACTTCTGACTATCAGAAAGTCTTCAAACTTGAGTGGTCTCTTATTTTATATATATAACTCTAATCTAATTTTTAGTGAGATTTTATCGCACTCTGAGTAATTTCTATGAAATTACCATCAGTTTCAAAGGCGGTTGACTTCTCATGGAGTCATCGTGGAGTTTTGTAAAATCCCGAAACTTTTGGGCAATCTTCTAGGAAGTGTTCAAAAGCTAAGGGCAAAACCAAACCTCCAATAAAGATGCTAAATTTAGCAGTTCTTTAATAATTTCCGCCCAAGGGGAAAATTAATCTGGTATCGGGGTTTGTCGTGGATGATTAGCTCCGCTGTTGACTTCTTGGCATGCTTTTATCCTAAAAGCACCTTTCTGTAAGCTCCAATCACCTCGCCCTTCTTCTACTTTGCACTCTGATTTGTATTCTTCAACATTTGCAGGTTTTCACATATCTAGTCCAAATTCCACATGAATTGGATGTAGATACTTCTAAACCTAAACATAGACTCTTATGAATCAGCCAGGCTGTCACATGTGCTCACATGTCAAGTTTTTCATGGACTGGACACTAAAACTGGCTAATCCTCACATCCTCACATCTCTCTAAAACGTAAATATGAACTCTAAGACACTAAACTAAGACCTAAACATAGAAAAACAGAGTATTTTGTACTTTCCATGATTTTAGGAAGATTCCTCACTAATCTGGTAGGGACTTCTATCAAACTCCTTTCAACTACTAATTCATGCTATTTTGCATGAATTAACACTAAAAACTAACAATAAATCGTGAAAAATAAACCCAGAGTTCTAGATGCTAACTTGAGGGCTCACAAAACCCCAAAGCACCAACAACAAAGCAACAAAACAATTGCGCTTTGGCACTCACTTTGAATGCCCGCATTCAAAGGGTTACAATGGTTCCACATCCGGGATTTGGTTGCATTATTTCTTTGAATTCAGAAATAGAACCTCGAAATGAAAATTACATGCTAACAATTTTGTCTTTCTCAGAGTGCACCTGTCCAAATTTCAAAGAGATGAAGTTGAGTTGTTTGGGTAAGCATGGGAGTTGGGCGAACTGTAAACATCTTTATTACATCTTCACTGTAATTTGTAATCTATAGTGCACGGTAGATGTCTTCATCCATGCTGCTAGTTTCAGCTTCAATGAAGTGAAGCAATTTCTGCTTAGTGGGATCCTAAATCATTTGGGATCTAGTTAGGTTTTCTTTTCAGCTGGAGATGATTTTCCCTTGTTTTTATAGGTCTATTATGTACTTATGAATGAAGATGTAGTGAGACTAAAAGGGCCACTACTTGCATTACATTAAATTCACTTGATTAAAAACTACAAGACAATGGTGTCCCTTGTATTGAATGCATGATGGTCTGAATTTGAAGTGTCTGAACCATGTGACCTTTTCTCTGGGCTGTTTAAATTGTATCTTTATTTTACTCGTACCCATAGACATGACAGAATCTCATTACTGTTTTCAATCTAGATTCACTAGGACCATGTGTGAACATACTAACAAGCTCCTAAACTACTATGTCACCCTTCCAAGGTAAAAAGAACAATTCAGTTCTACTATCCCATATCAACCACGGTAATAGGTATAGGACCCTAAACCCGTGATATGGAAGCAACATCCCTAATTTACATCTGAAACGGTCATAGGACTTCCAAGTTGTAATTATAGTTGCAAGCCAAAATTCTATGAGCTTGCTTGATGATTTTTAATGGGATTGTCATTCATTTTCTTATCGTCAAATGCAAAGTCATAGTTGAAAATAATATCGTTCATTTTTTTCCTAAATCTTAAGCCAATGTTTTCTCTACTATCACTAAAATTCTTATTTTTGGTTCATCCAAATTTTTAATGAAGTTCATCCAACATTTCTATCTACTTTCATCCACCACTTTTTCTACTGTCATCCATTTTTTCATTCAATTCTTCTTTTACTTTCATCCAATCCTTCTATTTCCATCCAAATTTTCCATCTCTTTCCATGTACATCCTTTAGACCCTTCCATCCCAATTTTCAACAAATCCTTTCCATATTTGGACCATCAACTTTCACCCTATATTCAAAATGATTCTATCCAAATTTAGGTTGACTTTCTTCTATTTTTATTTATTTTTAACTCACATTTCCCTTTTTCGTCCAAGATGTACGCTCTCCGCTCACCATTTCCTGCTCCCCGCTCCCTGCTCGCATACTAGCAACGTTGGTTTTGGGCCTACAGCTCTTACGTTCTTAGAGCTCCAAAATTCTTTGTGTTTCCTCTTTGCCGTTGTTAGTTCTTTCTTGGCCTGCTTGGCTGCTAGCTTCTCCTTTTGCTGCTCAGCTCTCATATGTTTGGTTGCTCCCTTCTCTAACTTTCGCTTCTCCCTCTCTTGTGTAACTTCATCTCTTTTGGCGGCTAGAGCTTCCAGTTCTTGAACATGTTGCTCTTCAGTCAATAGGATAGACTTTTGGTCATTAATTTTAGCTTCTATGTGCCGTTTGAAAATAAATGGCAATGGTATACGTAGTAGCTGCAGGAAGCGACTGAATCCTGTCTCCGCTCCTTCAGCCCAGTCAATACCTTTTAGATCTTCTTCACTCGACATAGCATCGTCACGCCCTTGTACATGCTCGTCGTTGTTGTCCTCTCCATCTGTCTAGACATAGTATTGTGTACAAACAGGTAGGTCACTTGATATTTCGTCTACTATTTTTTGGAGTTCCCATGCTTGTAGTTCATCTTCTTCTTTGTCTTCTGCTAGGTTGCTGGATTTTGCTCTTGGTCTGGTCCTCCATCTTCTCTCTCATAGACAGAGCTTGGTCTCATCTTCCTTTCCATGGCTTGAACATTTAGAGGATAGATGGTAGTGGAAAGAAAAAATTTCTTTATGTTTAGAGTAGATAGAGTCGCTTCAAAACATTTGACATCCACTGAGCCAGATCTTCTTTTATGAGAATCTTCCCATTGTTGCTCAAACTCCATTTATCTCTATAAGCTCGGAAAGCTAACTTGAAGGGTTTGAAACAAGTCACGTCAAGAGGCTGGAGAGTATGGGAAGTGTGGGATGGTAGAGTGAGTAAGTCCAAACCTTTGGCCATGGCTAGTTTGATCACTTCCATGGTCACATGAGATCCGTGGCCATCTAGGATTAGCAAATGCCTCTTGGTTATCGAAATGTCATATAGCTTTGGCACCACTAATAAGAAGTGAATTATCCACTCTTTGAATAATTTGTTTGTCATCTAGCCCTTGGCTTGCATGGCCATCACTGCAGCTCTTTCTCTTGTCTATTTAAGAAAGTTCTTCCTCTTCTTTTTTCCCTTGAAAATGTAAAAATTAGGAATGCTTTCATCCTTGGCGTTGATGCAAGACAAGACGGTGAGCCACTCCCTTTGATCTGGAGTCACTTTCTGGACATTCCTGCTTCCTCTTTGAGCTATTACGTAGCCTCCTCCATCTCTACTAGCATGTGCGCCGCTCTCATCGCAATTCCAAATCTGGTGAGGTTCATAGTTGTGAGTGTTGTATAAAGTTTGCAAATTATGATAGAAAGATGCAAGTACTTCTAGACACAAATT
Organism: Pseudisothecium myosuroides; assembly: GCA_951799445.1. Taxonomy (NCBI): domain Eukaryota; kingdom Viridiplantae; phylum Streptophyta; class Bryopsida; order Hypnales; family Lembophyllaceae; genus Pseudisothecium; species Pseudisothecium myosuroides. The sequence continues at coordinate 18,441,082 of OX637287.1, read as the reverse complement.
CTAGGTACGGCTCTGCTAAAAGGCTTGAGAATTCCTAAGAGTTGATTTAGGATGCCTTCTTCTAAAGCAACGAACCCAACCTAGGCCTAGTACGCCATCCCGAAAAGAAGTTACTCTGGCTTGCATTAGAATACCAACTTTTTCTTGGACTTGACCTAGTGAGAGTGGGAATCCGAGCTCCTACATTTTCATTAGGTATTGTGCAAGTTCTTCTTCTTCAGGAGCTGTAAGCACCCCCTTTCTACCCCTGCGTCAGTACAGAGTTGTCCCGTACACGTGACCTTGCAAAGTTGATGATGGTATGCCGTGTTCCTTGCCAATGTGTCGAACTGGAACCCTCTCATTGACATTAGCCAACGCTTTCTTCAACTGCAACTCTGTCTAGTTACCGTTTATTTTGAGCTTTTGTTGAGATACTCTTCCTATTTTGTTTGTGGTGTCCTGCTCATAGGAATATCCATGACAAATCATCCCTGGTATGGCAGCCACGGCTGCTAAAGAACTAACCACATCCTACGACGGTCGCTTGCTGCGTCCATGCCAGTCCAAGTTCACGTTGAATTGGAAGGCCCTCGCGGTGGGACACGGCAGCTACTTTTTCGTGGCCTGGTTGAAGTCGACTTCGGCGCCTAGAGTCGACGCCCTTAGTTGCCACTTTGTTTATTTCCGGAAAGCCTTCGTCACCGCTATGAGCTGGCACGCTACCTGGGATATTCGACCAGTCATAGTAGCCGGTTGTTGTGTCAACTGCCGGCATCTGCGCTGCAGTCGTAATCTGCTTCGTGGACCTGAGACGCTGCTTCGGTTTAGGCTCCACAGGATCAACGCTGGCTTCTCCACAGTTGTTGCTGGCAAGGTCTTCCAAGAGCGTGCCCATGACCCGTAGGTCGTTGAAAGTTTGCAATTCTTCCTCCCAATTCGTCCAATCAAACTTTCCAGTTCTCCCGTCCTCCCCGTCGTCGTCATAGTCTTTGCTGAAATCTTCGTGGCTGCTACTCCAACTTTGGTGGGGCTCCCAACTGTCGTCGTTGCTAGCGTCATTAGAATTATTCTCTGCACTCATGCTTCTCGCCTTGATCTACTGCAATTCTAGTTTCAGTACCGTGTGTGATGGAATTGTGTTTTGCTACTTCACGAATTCTATGGAAATCATGAATTACTTTCAATGAATGTCATAGGATCTCTCAGTGTGTGTTCTCGTGTCGTTGTGTTGCTGTGATGTCGCCGGACTCCCTTGACGTGTTACAATGGAAGCTCTTCAACGGATTTTTCATGAGACAACATTATTTTATGGCAATTTAGTTGTGCACATGTCCATTTATGAATATGTTTTATTAGTTTGTGAAACTGGCGGCCCTTTTGCTTAAAATAATGTAAGATTTCGCCAATCATAAGATTTACACTTCTCTTTTTATTCAATGATTGGACAAGGCACCCAATTAAAAGTGTCAAAGTTTTATATTCTATTCACAAGTACTTGTACATCACAGCCCATCATTGTGGCTTTAAAATAATAGTATTTCACCATGACGTCATTGATAATTGAAGTCTGAGGATAATTGACAAAACAACAGTGCAACAAACAATTATTGAAGTCCCCAAGACAGCGCATGTCAGATCGTCACATACATTGTACAACACTTTGAGAATCTATCTGCACAGTTTTAGGGCCTTTTGTAGGGGCGATTCTGAGAGACCCGGTGGAATTCAAGCAGCCTACCACAATTGTTTGCTCCACTTGCACAATTCACTATTTTTAACTTTTAATCAATTGCAAATTGTCTTCTAGTATACAAAAGCAAAAAGAATCCTAAACATTTATTACATCTACTTACTATTTGTCAATATAGGTAATATCATTTATTATGCATGCGGTTGCCAAACTATTTGTCAATACAACGTGCAATACAGGTAATATCTTATATTATGCACAGTTGCCAAACTAAGTTCCAAAAAAAATTGGTATTTCTAAAGGTATATCTAAAGGTAGAAAGGTAAGTCTAAAAATGAATTTTTGGTCATTTTCATTCAAAATTTGTTGATGTCTAGGATATCAAAGTATAGGTGGTGGTATTCATTGTTGTCTTCACATTTTTCCTATCATACTACTAGCCTCTAAATGCCCAAGGCCTTTTTTGAGCTTCTCAAAATTTGCTCTAAATTGAACAAAAATCCAGCATTTTGACAAGTTGTATCAATTTTTTTTGAATTGTAACCATACAAATTCAAACTCAACATATTAAAGATCACATAGAAGAAGAAAACACAACAATATCATTTATAGATTGAAAGATTATAATGTTTGATCATGAATGTGTTAAAATTGTGAAAGTGATTTGAAGTCTTTAAATCCTCTTTTCAAATGTCAAACCTAAAAAATTGGTCACTAGAAAAATATAAAGTTAAAGGATATAACATGTATAACTCCAATCAATTTATAGCTTCTCAAAATCTACTCTACAATTTTTTAAATGAATTTCTAATGTGATTTTTCCTCCAAGATCTAGTGTATTTGAGGCTCACTTCCAAAAAACCTCAACACCAAAAAATCAAGATTTGCAATGGACATCCTTGCACAAAATCACAAATAAAATAATCATGATCATTCATTTTCAAAATTGAATTTTTGATGATAAAAACTAAACTTCAAAAAGAATTTTTCCAAAATATAAATTGATAGAAATAATAACTTGATAAGGTTTTATTTAACTTCAAAATATTGTCAACACCAAATTTTGGTGCCTTGTGCATTTAGAGGCTATTTGATGCAGTCAATTTAGACGCAATGAAGAAATAAAATGTATTTTTGTAGAATAGAAGCCAAAAAAAATCTATACCATAGTTACATGTAGAGTTTGGATATAAATAGCCTTTTCACCATTTAAAAAGTCCATTTTAGAGACTTTGTTGTATGCAAGTTGAGATCAATCAAGTTAAAAACCAACAAAAATTTGATTGTCAAAAAGTAGAATTATTCTTAACTTCAAAAAATATTAGTTAACTTTTATTTTAATATACTTCCAATTCTAGGATGCCATTTGTGCCAATGTGGCCTCAGCTTCAAAATGTGCTAGGTTACCCAAAATAATATAGAGTTTTGAATTTTCTTTCTTCTCTTTGCAATTCATTTTTCAATATATTGCCAAAAACAATCTTGATCATTTTAAGGAAATAAAAAAAAGAATGAGTGGCTTCTAAACTATTTTGTATTAAAAAATGATTGCTTTTTCACCCATAAATTATCAAGGAAGAATTTATCAAATAATTTGTCTTCAAAAATTATTGTTTTCCACCATAAATTTTAAGGTCTTAGAAAATGACTTGAATTATTTATTGATAAAATCATTGTACATTAAGAATGAGGACATCACAGTAAATAGGGTTGTAAGGTTTCATTAGCATTATGACATATTGAAACACGCCAATTTTGAACTCTTCAAACTAGCAATTAATCTTTCAAATACCATGCCAATTGCACCAATCTTTAGAAAGCCTATCAATCCACATCTATCCTAATCAAAAAATTGCCCCAGAAATAAAATAAATTATAATCTTTTGAAAATTATTTTTGTCACAATAATTCAATGCATTTTTTTGAAAGATTTTTTGAGGTTTTAGTAAAAAAACTAATCCAATCAAAATTTAATAAGTTATTTTAAAATTTTACAAAATTTCAAAGTTGAAATCATAGGATATCTATACATCACACTAAATTTCCTTAGAAGATGCCCTTGAAGCAAGAGATGCTACAATTTTTTAAATTGCCATATAAAGCTCTTCAATTCTCATTGGTTGCTCTTGAATCATTGTGAAAAATTTGGAATATATATGTATTCATTCAAGAGCATTCTTGAGATGCTAGAGAATAAAAAGCGTCTCATTGAATTGTGTTGCTTTATAGAAATATAAATTATGAGTCTTATTGAAACCTTTTCCTTTAGCAAAACACAAAATGAATTCCAACTTGTTGGGCTTAAATTAAGTTAGGATCTGTTAATCATAGGTTACATGCTTTATTTTTACAAATAAGTAGGATTGACACTAAGACTATATACAATGACTCCTAGCCACAACCTTAAGAAGCCAATTCAGCATGAGTATAGTAAGTACATCCAAATAAATAACTTATCGTTGTCCAAAACCTAAAAAATAGACTTGAGTGAACACCTTCATGATTTAAAATCACCACAAATTTTCAAAAGCAAACAATAATTGATAAAATCTTTTACAAAACAATCATTGAAAGTGGAGACATTTCGTGCTTTAAGGATGTTCATTGAAGGTGAGTCTAGTGTTATCTAGAAGATATCCTATGGTCTCAACTTTGAAAATTTGTAAAGTATTACTTAAACATCAAAAAATTAGGAAACTATTTGAGTTGTATTTTTCTTGAATTTGCCAATAACGGAATAACTTCATTGATTTTTTTGGTCATTCTACCATTGAGGAGTGGAACCAGAAAATGTGTTGCTTTTAGATACTCATACCTATATTGGTGTAGAAGGGGAGAAGAATTGAAGGTGAAATCTTGCCAAGTGGCATTGGACCTTAGGGAATTTAGAAATTGACACTCAAAGGAAGGTATCATTAAGTCATTTCCTTATTTAATTGCAATTGGTTGACTATTAATTATCTAGATTTTGGTACTATGACTAAAGGCATAGGAAACTTTTACTTTGAAAATTCATAAAAATTACATGTCATATTCAATTCTCATTTATTTATAATTTATAATTTTCAATTGCTCAACCACAAAAATATTTTTTTATTGAAAAAAGTGCCTAATTGTTTATTTTGATGGTTTTGAATATTTTTACCTTAAAGGGCTGCAAAGCCAAGCACAAGACCGTGTACTGTAAAGTCTACAAAACTCAAAATAATACTCTATAGTAAGCATGCCAAACAGTTCACCATGGGCCATGTTAAAGCCCTCCATCTAAATACAAACATTAATCTAGGAGTGTCGGATTCATGATTGAAGGCGGAAAGTGCCAAACAGACCTAAAATTGTGGGTTTCTGCAAAGTTGGAATTTTAGATTGCAGGTAGCGATAGGAAGAGAGATGGTATGCTGGATTCACTGATTATGTCTCCCGAGATCTCGAAAAGCATCACAGAGGAGGAAAAATAAGAATATTGAGGAAATTGTGGCGTGATTTCAGAGAAAGTATGAGTTATTCCAAAGAAGAGCCAGGGTAGTTGCATTTGAGGAGGCAAAAATTTTAGACATGCATTGGTACGGAATTTTTGAAGGTAAACAATGAAATAACAACAAAAATAAAATACGCTTATAGGACCAAGTGCACCAATAGTGCCAAAATCTAATGAATACAGAGCTCGATTTTATTCCTAACTGCGGATTTCAAAAACATGAACAATTACTAGCTTGCGATGATTCTAAGTGCAGCCGTGAATTTTGTTTTCGATTAGGTGCGAGAAATCACCTGCGATGTCCTTAGATGCATTTTATTTTGCCGACAGCTACGGAAATAAGAAGATCGCCAACTCTGTTGTCATAGCAACAAGATTTGTTGCTTTCCTATTGGATAGCTCGGTTAGAGAGCTGACAACCGATATTCATTGTTGGGACAACAATAAATATATACCATATTTTGGAATTCTTCATTGTCTAAGTAGTTGGCTCACCCCTTTTGTCGTTCTTCCACCAACAAAGATGGCGCCTTGTATCTAGGCTTATCTACTTCTTCAACTGCTGCATTGTTGGACAATTCCCATAACATGCTCGTTCATCTCCTTTTTTGATGTTGGAAAAGTCCCGTCTAGAAACATATGGTGCCTGCGTAGTGCTGTGTATTCTCCATTTTATAGTATTAATTATTTTTCGACTACTGGATACAAACTAGAGTTCATACTATCTACTCTCTATATAAATAAGAGAAAAGATATGAAAAAAGCATAGACAAGGATAAATTTATACTCATACAGAATAAATTTCCTAATCTTCAAAATTAAAAAAAATTATATATATATATATATATATATATATAATCGATTTATCCTCTTTCCACAAAATAGACAATTCACTCTCTCATTCCCCATACTCCTCGTGTTATGTGTCAACGTCACTTTTAATGCCAAAGTGGAATAGCCTTCTATTCGTTTTGCTCAATTAGCGACCAAGTCCTTCGCCAGCTGCATTTGAAAATTCATATGAGTCAATGACTCCTCGAACAATCTAATGTTAATGTCACTATGAATAATCCAAGCATTACAAATAATTATATTCAACAAGTAGAAAAATAATCTATGTCACCACTTATGACTTCTAATGAGGCATAATTACCATTCCCTAAGTTAATCAACTACATCAATCTTTTTTATATTCTCAGTGTATTGCAAATGCATAGGTCTAGTCACTATTTTTTTCCTTCTTATTTTACAGTATACAAATTGTCGTGGCTTTAACGGGGAAATTGTTTCTATATGTGTAGACAAGAGAACAACGACATTTTTGTCTTTCCAAATCGCGCAACAAATGTTTTTTTTTTTAATACATTTGGTAATCCATCCATCTATAGTGTTGATTATTTGTTATTTCTTTGGCATACACAACCCTTGAAATATATTTTATATTTGCTCTTAACGTGCCCGTTACTATAATGTCATCTTTCCATAAATTTATAACTAATGGAACCGAGGTGAAAAAATTGTCTGTTGTTACAATTTGCCCCCTTCTTCTTTAGGTCCTTCAAAAGATACTTTCCAACATTCCGTTTTTAAAATCCTTCATTTTTATCACTTTATTAGAAAATGTTTTACATGAGCATGTCTTCCTTGTAACTACCATCACTTTCCATATCTTCATTATAAGGATTGCCTTCTTGCCTACAATACACTTGAAAATTTTAAATGTACTTTGATAATACATTGGTGGCCACTGTGAGCGTTTATTTACCCACCCTTGACAAATAATCTAGCACAACTAGGCTCTTAGTAATTTAGGTCCGATTTTGTCTATGCGTGTCTAGCGTCAGTCCATTGTGCCTTTTAAGCAATGGATTTTTTCCACCTATCCTAAATTTCTTAATTTTTTTCTTCTTACGGTTGACCTTTGTTTACCTAGTTAGGGTACGTTCTTGAAAGACTCCTTCTACGTCGCTCTTCTTCCTACCTATCTTTCAAATCTACTTAAACTTTTAAACCATCTTAGAAATCTATTTTGTTTTTGAATTATCCTTAAAAGGTACTTTAACTTCTTAACTTCCTTTTGGTTTTGCCCTAATTCATTAAGTACCTTCTAACTCTATTTAAACTTTATATTTCTTCCTATGCTAAATGGAATCTATTATAAGGTCAATTATCAGATTTTTGAGTTGTTACTTCTAAATTGTAGAAACTAAAATCGGTCAGCACATGAAGCCATGCTTTAGTTCAAAACAAAAAGTCGAAACAGAAAAAAGACTTCAGAATACGTCTTACAGGTACTATTTCAGTCAAAATTAATATAAACAAAGTCTGTGAGCCCCCAATTCGTCACTGGAGATTCACAGTTTTCTTTTTTTCAAATTTTACAAATTTAAGTATAGTTTTATATACAAAAAGCCCCCAAAAGAGTGTAAAATCAAAATAGGTATGTCATGTACCAATATAGCATTTGGTCCTTTATATGTTATTTTCCCCCAAATAAACCCCATTTCCACTTGTACATAGATTAAAGTAGAATTAAAGCTAATCCAGCCCAAACAGCCAAATCTACGGTACATGTGACATCTTATGGCTAAAATTGGTCCAAGAGAACACCGTTGAGGTCCTAAGTCCATTCCCAGAGATAGGTTTCACTTTCCCCATAGCATCGAAGAAATAGCGGACACCCCAATTGTTGGCCTGTAAGAGTTACAAATTTAAGATGGACCCATAAGAGAAATCTACGGGTGGAGTATGGTGTACTATGGTGGAAATCACATTTGGGACTCAATGGCGAAATCGACTTGCCAAGATTTCCTTGTATGTGAAAGATTTCCTAGTTGCCGAAATTAAAAGGAGAAGATAGAATTTGATTCTCCTTTGACCTTTGTGCAAGGTAAAAATATGAGCTTGCACATTTTTTGTGTAATTCTATGAGAGGTTCTATAAAAAGTTTCAGAATTTTCTGACTTACAGAAGATACCCTTCCAGACGGTCAACCGCCAAAACCTACGATGAAAAATTCCTAGAAATTACCCAAATTGCGGTAAAATCTCACTAAAAATTAGATTAGCTTCTTTTATGCTAATAAGATGCCCCACCAAGTTTCAAGACATTCCGATGGCTAGAAGTGCCCGAACCGGCGAGATTCACTAATAATTGGCAAATTTGAAGTTTACGGTGGAGTTGACTTGTGTGCCGGGAGCATACGAAATTGGAATGAGGTCAAAGCTAGGTCTTTTCTTACTCTCCCATACCTAGTAAAGAACCTAGGCTAGTTCTTTTCTTAAACCCTAAAGGACCGGACTGCGTTTTTTGGCCGTATGGAAATTTTGGGTAGGTCTGTGTGATTAGAGATTTCCATATTTGAAGCTGAAATTTTTATAGAAGGTGGACGCAAAGAGTATCTTTCACATACACTAAATTTCAGGACATTTGGAAATAGGAGTCAAAAGTTATGGCCAAATATGTTACTTTTTTTCGTAACTGGGCAGTCTGGGCAGCAAAAAAAATTTGGCAAAAATTTGATTTTTTTTTTTAAATATTTTTTTTCTTGTAGATTATATTTTTGTCTATCTGGAAAGCTTTGATTCGTTTCATTAGGATTTGTTATGAAAAAGTTATGGACATTCTTGTTTTTCGGGCAGTTAGAGCATCTTCTTGAAAAAAATAACTTGTAGGATTCATTTCTAAATGCTATTTTTGCAATTTAAAAAAAATAAAAATTCTCGTGGTTTATTTTACTTGCTAGAACAATCTCACCATTGGGATTAGTGTATTTTAATTCCATCTAAAATATATTAATGTTTTAGATTTTCCTTTTATCTCGTACCTACTTCTACATAATAAATTTCTTAGGAATGATAATTAAGTTTTTTTGAATATATTTTTTTTTCCTAGACTCTCAACTCAATTCTCCACTATAAAGATTTGAAGCACAAAACTCTATAGTGCAAAAATTTTAAGTGAAAAATGTTTAAAGTCAAAAAATCTAGTCCCGCAATGTGCTGAAATATTTGTTTTTTCTACTTTAAACGCAGATATCTTGCAATCTGAGCAGTCAAAAATTCTGAAATTTTTTCCACACATTCTCATACTAGTTAGGTGTAAGATCCTACGGTTAGATGTGAAAAAAAAACATTTTTCATTTTTTTTTTTTTACTCCTTGCTATAGAAATGGTAGTTTTGATGATTTTTTGGCAGAAAAAAGGCCTTGGGCCTTTAGGGGTTAAAAAAGTCAACCTCCAAGATTTGGGTTTTTACCTCGTTTTGGTGTTCAATTAGCAGTAGGTTATGTTGCGTTTTTTGGAATTTGGTTTAGGGGTGAGAAGTTTGACAAGAGTAAAAATGGCCTTCTGAAGCCAACAACACAATCGGTTTTCAATTTGGAGTTAATCTCCAAAAGTTAGAAGTTTGGACTAGTATAGAAAGTCAAAATTGATTATTTAGGATGAAAACCTTAAATGATAAGATTACTACTAGGAAAAAGAGAGGGGGTGAGTGCCCTTGAAAATATATATAAAGGGGCTCATTTCCCTCTCACAAACACCCCTTGTAGCCATATTTTGGCTCACTTTACACGTTTGGGTCCATTTAATTGGATTTTGACCATTTTAGGTCACATTGCCAAAATTTTGTGTTTTTTGAAGCATTTTGAGCTCCGCTGTCACTACTTTTCAAGCTCTCTTTGAAGGACATTGAGGTCCCTTTAAAATTTATCTTGTTTCTTGCATTGAGGTCTTTTTGAGGTATTATTGTTAGATTTTTGGGAACTTTGAACTAATCCTAGAGCTTACCCCCCACTGTACCTTGGCGATGCCGCTTTGAGGGGACTCTACTACTTGACGTATAACTTTGAGGTGTTGTTCATGTGGCCAATTTGCTAGTTGTTTAGGAGTTTAGCACGTGGTACAATTGCGGAAGCTACAGTCCCTTATGTTTAGAATTTTGGGTGTAAGAGAAAATACGGCGAAGCTATAATCCTTTATATTTAGAATTCCGGATGTGAGAGAAAATAAGGCGAAGCTTTGGCTCTAAAAAGTCCTAGAAAAAAATCTATAAAAATTAGGTGCTAGTTAAAATCTCTATTTCTCCACTAGTCACCAAGTTTAGTTTCCAAAATACCATTTTGGAATATCAAGTTTAGTCTCCAAAATATAGTGCCAACCCTTGGCAAAATTCACCCCAAAGCAATAGTTTCAAGTGTTGTCTCAATTTGGCATTCATCCACCAAAGTTCAGATTATTGTGTTAGATTCAAAAATCTAAAAGATCAAAGAGTGACCCTTGGTAATAAAAAAATCAAAACCGAATTAACAAATTGGGGTGGGAAGCAACCCCAACCAGCCCGAAGGCCAAGTTGGGAGCAGCCAAGGCAGGGAGCACCAAGGCGGGGAGCGGCCACGCAAGTCGGCCACGTAGCAGCTCGCCACGTGGCTGCGACTGACGAACTGGCCGCGATTGAATTGAACTGACTGCAACTGATGAATTGGTTGCGACTGAATGAACTTGACTGCGACTGATTGAACTGGCTTGTGACTGAATCAAACTTGGTTGCATAACTTGAATTCATGGCCGGTGGAAGGCTATGCTTGGGGCCAAATTTTGAGTTTTAAATCAAAAATCACACCTTCATGTTGTCTTTTGGAAACTAGCAATTTAAATAGGAAAGGTAGAAGTAGTATAGGAAGTGGAAAAAATAGGAATTAGAGGCCACTTAGACAAAACATTCATCATCAAAACGTCATCTTAGAATGAAGGTAGAGGATTAAAAGTAGTATATGAAGATTAGGAACATCCCACTTAGCAACGTTTCCATTGCCAAAGAGGAACCTCTCATAGGACTCTTCACCCTTTCAAAATCCAATAGAATAAAATGCAAATGAAGTAGAAACACGTGAGAGTTCAATTAGAAGTTGAAGAAGGATTTGAAATTTAAGATTAGGTGAAAATCCTTGGGAGCCACTTTGAACCATTAGAATGTAGATAAAACAATAATTGACTTGAAAAGTTGATAGAAGATCAATTATTGTTTATTAGCCAAGTCAACTTTTGAAGTATAAATAATTGAATTAGAATAGTGTTAAAAGAGAAAGAGAGATTAAGAGAAAAAGAAAAGAAGAGGAAAGTCCAAGAAGTTGGCAACCTTTGTACGGAAACTCCTACTTTAAGCCGTGGGCAAAATTACCAAACGATTCCGAAACATGGCAAATGATGGGAAGCTTGAAGGGGTATACGACTACCTAAACAACGACACCAACTCCGAGGTAAGTTCCTCGCTACAAACCCTCCATTTCAAATTCTCAAAAATAGACATTTAAAAGTAGGGCCGAACTCTCAAGTCAATTCAGAGTATTTAGACTAGAATTATTCCAAGAATCAAGGAATTAGTATTGTAGATCCTAGTTAGAGGTTTCCAAAACCGTCTCACACTTAGAATTTGGAATCAAATTGAAAGAGATATTAGCGGATGAAGTTTAGGAATAATATTGGATGAAATTTAGTACATTTCATCCAAGTGGAACAAGAATGGAAACTTAGTTAGAAACATAAATCTAGAATTTCAAAGTGAAACAAAAATTAGAATTCAAGTTGTAGGTTAGTAGAAAACCATGGATGAAGTTAGAAGTACCGATTAGCGGTCAAACTTCATTCATCGATAACTCCTAGTAGGAAAGTCCAATTAGAAAGTGTCTTAGCATTCTGGAAAGCTAGAATTAAGAACTACAAAGAAAAATGAACAAAATCTAAAAATAGTAAACTGCTCAGAGTAGCACCGAGTCACATAAGTAGGATAGGAATCAAACAAGTACTAAAAAGAGGTGATCAAAGAGAAAAATTAGATTGGAATTAGGTAGAAGGCACTTAGTAGAGTCCAGAACTAGTTTAATTTAGGAAAAAATTCTTAATCATTTAGGAGCAAACAACGGATGAACTTTGGGTTAGGATATGGATGAAATAGGGTAAAACTCATCCATCTAAGTCCAAACTTAGAACTTAGGTAGAAGTTAGTAATATAGATTTAGAGTCAAAAACTTGAAGTAAAATAGAATAAAAAAGGGTCTAAATACAAGGATGAAGTTTAGATAGACTTATAAAAGTTAGGACTTCATCCGTCCATAACTTTTGTTAGGAAGGTCGTATAATGTTGAGTTTTATATTTTTAGAAATGAAATGAAATTCTCTTTTTTTTTATGTGGCTAAAACTGTATCACCTTCCGTTCAAAAACCACAGCAGCCTAATTGGTACGCCCCAATTAGAGCAAACATTGCAAATTAAGTTAGTTTTTTCTTGATTTCTTTGGTTTTCTTGCAAACTTGTGTATGTTTAGGATTTAGAAAAGATCCATTGCTTGGAAGGCACAATGGATTTACGCTAGGCACCCATAGGACAAAAATCAAACCTAAAACTCAAGAGCTTGGTTGTGCTCACTTATTTACCAAGGATGGGTAAATAAGCGCTCACAAAGCCCCCTTCCTAAACGATCACGTAACGACTCTTGGTCCCCTTCCGGACCTTGCTAACTCCAATTGGGGAGGTTTGGACTGATTTAGGGATCTGGAATGGAGGGGGTGGAAGACTAATTTGTTTAAACGGGAACAAAGAAAATGAACAGTGAGAAAATCCGAGGAGATGAGAATTGGGCTAAAATGAACAAGAGGTGAAACATGGACACGGACAAAGGTGAATTTAGGACTAAAACAAGGAAAAGTTGGGACTAAAAACAAGAGGACAACAACAAGATTAAAACACGTGGACTTGAAACTTTTACCCCAAGGGGATTCAAAGCTTCATCGTCTTAGGATTAACAATGACGAGGACTTGAGAGCTTTAATTCTAATCCAAGGCCTCTCCAAAAATATGCATCTACAAGTCTAAAACACGTGGACTTGAGACTCTTTCATCTCAAGGAGATTCAAAACTTCACCGTGTCGGGACCAATAATGGTGGAGACTTGAGAGCCTTGGTTCGAACCCAAGGCCTCTCCAAAAGGATGCACCACGACCGGATTTTGAGATTTTTGTTCCAATCAAAAATTCTCTGAACGATAGAAGAAAAAACACTAAACAAGAACAAAAATCTAGCCCAAAGGATCAGAGCTTAAAATAGCATGGGCGCTATCAAAGAGAGAGAGAGTATCTGAATGAGAAGAGTGAAGGCTCTTTTATACCCCCTCAAGGCCTTGGAGTGCCCTCCAAGCGCCCAACAAGCGTCATAACTATCGTTGACTTTGACTATTTCTATATTAAGGGTTGGTCCTAACACCTAACTACTGGAGAATAACTCCAAATCAAAAACGGATTGTGCCATTAGTTCTAGGTCACCATATTTAGTCCAAAATCCCTCTTGACCTCCGTACCGGAACCAAAAAATCCATCGTAAACTAACTTAAATTAAAAAACAAATTGAAGTAAATTTCTAAATTTTGGTTGTCTACTATTTAGGAAAAAGTAACTAGCTTAGGGTCTCCGATAGGTGCAAGGAATTAGGAAAAGACTCCTTGTTGACTTTGTTTCGCTGTTATATGCCCTCGGAATGCCGGTCAACGTTGTGGGAATCTCGCCACATGATTAATTCCCAAGGAATCTTGTCGGTTCGGGTACTTGCCACTATCAGAATGTCACGAAACTTATCGGAGAAAAATTAATAACATAAAACAAACAGATCTAATTTTTAGTGAGATTTTACTCCAACCAAGATAATTTCCACAAAATTATTGTTGGAAGTTTGAACGGTTGACTGCCCGGAAGAGGTTCTTCTGCAAGTCGAAAGATGCTAGGGATTCTCATGAGACCTCTCTTTTCGGCCTCTTGATTGAGTGACGCATCCAATGGCGACGGCGTTTTGATTTGCATTTTATATGTGTATCATTTGATGAATTTTCGTTTTTCCAAATCTTTCATTTTCTTGGATTTTGGCCCGTTGATTGAGTGATGGAAAAATGTGTCCTATAAAATATTATAGTTTGTTTTTCTTTTGGTTTCGCGTAACGTTTGCCATCGGCAATATGATAATCGAGCAAGTTTGCCTTCCCTATAGTAGAACTAATTTGGCTGAGTTGTAATTGGTTCTTTGAAAAGAAAGATAGTTATCCCTCCTCTTCCGCGTTCTTCCATCCTCATGCAAAACTTTTGAAGTATAGAAGTAGGTTTCCTTCACAATTCTCTTCTGTAACTTCTGAGACCAAAATTTCTTAAATACTCCAATGACAAAAGACAAACGGTCATATGAATAACTATAACCTAAAGACAAACTTGTGAATACCAAAAAATTATGTTGATAATGAGGAACATTAGGTATTCAGGTATTCAGGTATCCATTGCAAATCGACTAAACAAGGGATTGACCAATTTCACTTTGCCTTTCGGTGTTGTGTTGGTTCTACGCTTTGACTTTTTTATTATCCTTACCCTTTCCCTCTCCGGTGTGAACCTTGAGTCCGATCTACTATCTATTAGAAGAATTTCCTGGCCTTTGGAGGGCTGCTCCAAAGTGACCAAACTAGTCTATTAAAATTTGGGTCTAACATTCGCGAAAGTCACCAAAATAAGCAGTCCGTTGGTCTGACTTTCACAAAAATAGTCAGACCATGACTATTTTTGTGAATACAAAATGTATTTGTAGCTATTCTAGTTGTTGTTTTTCAATACATAGACCATTGTATTCACAATTTTTAATGTTATAAATAGAATTTTAAATTAATTCTTTTCAATCAAGTTAAACTAAATCCAATCAAACCACTTAATTTGACTCAATTGGATTTAGTTTGACTTAATTGAAAAAAATTAAGTTTAAAGTAAGCTACTTAAATTGACTTATTTTAAACCAAAATGAACTTAATTTGTTTCAATTAAGCCAAATTAAGTAATTTGCTAGCTTCAATAGCCACTACATCAAATTGTGAGTGACAAAATGTCAAAATGTAAAGAAAAGCTCTTTATAGAAGTGGGGTAGTGGTAAGGTTTACTATGCATGTGCAATATGTGAATTGGAAGGGGAAGGAATTGCACCACTCATAGTGAAGAGAGACTAAAAATAGGATTAATATCCAAATTTTGTGCCTCATTTAGGCATAGTAGCTAAATTTTTTTGAAAAAACTTCCAACTATAAAAAGTTGAGTAATGAAGCAAAGTTTTCAACCCAAAAATCTGTTTGAGATGTCAAATCTCCATAAAAAGTTATTGACAAAATTCAAACTGGATGTTTAAAGGAACATTTTCTTTGAGATTTTCTTTGAGACTCTTTTCAATGGAACATTTTGTTTAAGATGTTTGACATTTTTTTTTAAACATTTTCTTTGGGATGTTTGAGATGTTTAAGATGTTTAAGATGTTTGTCATTCAAAGAACATTTTCTTTGAGGATCATTTTGATTTTCTTTGAGAATTTCAAATATTTTGATTTTCGTTGAACGTTTTCTTTGAAGAACATTTCCTTTGGAATTTTCTTTAATAAAGGTCCGTGAGATTGAAATCTCAAAGAAATTGTTCCCTCAAAAGAAATCTCAAAGAAAAAAATTTCAATCTTAAAGAATATGTTTCTTCTTTATAGAGTCTATCTTCTAAAATCCTAACGGAGGCATTAACTATAAAATTTGCCATCTAGGTCCATGAGGCTTAGATAGTTGACCCATCTTCAACAAATGCTTCATTCATGCTAGTATTTCAAAGTGGAGTTAACCTTCTTTTTTTCTTCTTGATTTTTTTTTGCTTCATATATATTATTTATCTTTGGTTTTAAAAATATATCTTAAGTTGAAAAGTTTAGCCATATAGTTACATTCCTACTTAAAACTAAAAATCACCTTCCAAACTCTACCTTATTGGTCAAATCAATTTATATAACACAACTAGTTAACACATAGTTACCTCAAGACAAATGTCCCTATCTACATTGAATTTGTTTTACGGAAGGTCCATAAGTCACAAAAAAAAATTACATATGAGATTTACTTCACGTTCTACAATTCATAAAACTACAAAAGTTTAGTTTTTAGATGCTTTGGTAAAATATTCCTACCATGGGAATTTATGTTCGAGTTTATATCAACTTCCATGTTTCTATGTTAGATTTCTTAGCAATTTAATTTTCTCTATCACCATATACATTATTCTACATGTAAACTATGAACTATAAAAAGTGAATATCATTTATTCATTGATTTTTTGAATTTTTTTCTTGGATTTTAGCACATAGAGCTTGTACTTGCAACTATCATTGAGTATTTGGGATTTTTCAAAATTTCAAGATAAAGTGAATTTGATTTTAGGATTCATTTACTTATTTTCAAATACAAAAGTAGATATTTTGAAAGCAACATTAACCCATAAACAACACTACGGATGTTTTGTGTCTGATGGACGATTGAGAATCCTTCTAAAAAGATAATATGATAATTACATGCAACATAAAAAAACTTTGTACCTTAAAGGATTAAATTATGAGACTTTGAATCTTCTTAATTTAGAACTTTTGGACTACAAATTAAAATGATTTTATGTTGAAAAATTGAGTTGAGAGTCTAGAAAAAAATTTCAAAAAACACACTGATTTTCATTTCTTTAAAAAATTGTTAAGTAGAAGTAGATACAAAATAGAAGGAAATATCCAATCATTAATTGTTTTAAGATAGAATTAAATCACACTATTGTGCTTAGCTATCAGGGTCTGCAAACTTTTAATAATAACATAAAAATTGATTTTTTGAAAATGGCTTTGATAGGAAGATGGAAAACAAAAAATTAATGTTTTAAATGCCAAATTATTGGAAAATGGGCTACTTGCAAACCTCATAATGGGCCAAATGGTCTATATAAAAATTTCAAAATAAGAATTTTGCCACTCTCTTAATCTTCATATAATAAAGGTGCCAAATTATTGATTATTTTTAAAACATTGAATATTTTATTAATTCTAAAAGCAATTGCCAAACCATCTTTCCCTTTTAATTAATTATTTAGCATAAGATGAAGACCCTAAAAGTTGGATACACTAATTTCAACATTGAGATTGTTTATTTGAAACAGAAATAAGTTATTTGGAATTCTTTTTTTCTTAATATTGTGAAAGTTGAATTCAAAACAAATCTAATACATTATTTTTCTCAAAAAGATGCCATAATTGCTTGCAAAATAAGAAGCTCTATAACTTTCACATCTTTGATTCAAATTGAATGAATCAAATCTTTCCATGTAGACAAAAATATAATCTATGAGGGAAAAAATTCAAGTCTTTTTTTTTGGCTATCTGGGCTCAAGCATTGTCAAATCTAATAATACTTGATAGACCTCAAGGATAAAGCACACAAAGAAAGCGCACAATGAAACCCCACAAAATTGTGCTGAAATCGTAGCAAAATAGATGGATGAAAATAGGTCAAATGGATGGATGGAAAAAAAATCTTCTTGGTGGCAGGGATTTCATGCCACATTTAACTACTTTTGGACTATTCAATGAATTTTGAACTAAACATCCGGAGATCTCCCGATGTTTGTATAGATCTCTTTCTATTTGTAAAGATCTCCGATCCTGATGTTTTATATTGATCTCCCGATGGTTTTGCATCAATCTCCCGATGTTTTGGATTTTCTCTTGATGACCTTTTTTCCCTCCCGATGACTATTATTAATTCTAGACTTTCAAAAGTCCCGAGGTAGTTAAATGTGGCATCTTTGCACTCGTGCCCCTGCAAGGACAAACAAGAACCTTTTCAACAGTGGTTCGCAAATCATGTTTCCTACTTCAAATCATTTATGTATTGGTAAGGCAAGACATATATCTTGGTTCAATCTTGATTTTGAGCAACTCTCTAGTAGTGTTAGGGGGCATAAATTTTGCATCCAAATACTAATTGAAATAAATAATTATATTTCTATAAAAAATAATGTGTTTCTCTACTTTAAAAAAAGTTTTACAAAATTGCTCCTATAGTTGAGATTATGGGAACTTGCCTAAATGTGCAATTGTTTTCCAAGAGGACACTTCGGAATTAAGGGGTTAAAACCAACCTCTACAAATTCTTGCCTAAAATGTTCAACATTCTTTTGTGATCTTTCATGAAAACCAAATTAAGATTGATTGTGGATAACCTATTTTCAACACTTTGATAATTTATAGTTTATTCAAACAGTGTCAAATAACATATTCTTGTAGAATTTGGAATTCCCCTTTGATTTCCAGCAAGACCAAGCAAAAACTTACACAATTCAATAATAGTAACCATCTTCAATTTCTTATAGAGAAGATATTAGATGTAATTGACTACCTTAAAAATTTGTCAACTCAACCAACCAACATTCATATCTAAAGTGCATATAATTAAAGTTTCATCAGTTCTCAATACTCTTATCAATTTTTCTTGCATTGTGATTTATGAATTTATAAATTATAATTTACAACAACTTTTTGGATATAGCCAAAATCTCCCCAACCTAATTACAACCCATATTACATGCCCTCTAATGTAGTGAAAGTTGTAAAGGGTTGCATTATGACCTTTTTTTAGTGTGGAATTGGATTGAAAAGTTATGGTTTTATAACTTCAAAGAACACCTCGATGGTGATAACCTCCGAAGGACCATAAGGCCACAAGGTGGCTTGTGAAACTACATTTATAGGAAATTCAAAATGTAAACCTCACTAATAGTTTGTAAGCAACAAATAGACTCTAGACAACTTTTTTTGTTGAATCCATCAAAGCAATCTAATCAAGAAATAGTTGAGTGTGCGATTTTTGGTGAATTTTTAACCCCTTGAAATACCAAGGCATTTTCTGGCTCTGGAATGACTGAAAATTGCCATTTCTGCTGCAATCACTCAAGAAACCAAAAAAAGCTTTTTTTTTAAGAATGTAACCATAGGATCTTGTACTTCACTTGTCTCAGATCATGTGGTAAAAATTTCAAGAAATTTGACTGTTCCAATTGGAAGATATTAGCATTCAAAGTTGGAAAAAAAAAATTTGAACTATTTCCTGCAATTTCAGATGACTTTGACGGCCATTTGTGGATTTTTTTTGCACTACACAACATAAAGTTAGATTTTTTTATGTTGAACATTTGAGTTGAGAGTGAGGGAAAAAAATTTCAACATATCAAAACTTGATTTTCACATATAAAAAAATTGGTAAGTAGAAGTAGGTCCAAAATTGATCGAAACACTAAATTGTTAATAGCTCATAGATGGAATTAAAACACCATAATCCCAACGGTGGGATTTTTCTTGCAAATAGACTTGGCCTTATCAAAAAAAAATTGAAAAAAATTGAAAATTGCATTCAAAAATGAATTCTATAAGTTGTTTTTTGAAGAAGATGCTTAAATTGCCCGAAAAACAAGATTGTCTATAAATTTCCTCATTATTAGTCCAAATAGAATGAATCAAAGCTTCAGATGTAGACAAAAACATGATCTTTGAGAATATAATTTTTTTTTTTTAAAACATTTTTTTGTGTTTCTTTTTTCTGCCCACCGAATTGTTTTTTTTGCTTTAGGATGGCATAACTTTTGCTCTCAAGCACTGATTGAAAAAAAAATTACATTCTTAGAAAGCTAATGTAATTTCCTATCTTCAAAAAAAGTTTCAAAAAATCAGGTCAAAATTTGAGGCCACACAGGCCTACCCAAAATCTCAAGTGTCTCCCAAGGGGACTTTGGTACTTTAGGGGTTAAGAATGGAGAAGGTGCTATAGGCTACCACTTCACATCTTTATATCTTTTTTCCACACCTAAAAATGATTTGAAAAAATTACACATCAAAATCATGATGATATGTACTTGTAGGACAAAAGCGGAGTTTTTGGAGCACTTTTGAGCATTTTGATTTCAAGACTCTAATTTCAAGATATGTACTGTACAAAGTGCCCCCTAATGAAACCTTTTCATCAATAAAAATTGAATTGACTGAAATACATGCTTAATCCCTATATACCAAAGGCACCAAATTCTAGTGTCAACAAAACTTTGAAGTTAAATGAAATCTTACCAAATTACTATTTTTCAAAGTTTTTTTGAGGGACAAATTCTTTTTGAAGTTTAACTTTAGCATCAAAAATCTAATTATATAATCATTTCAAATCTTGATTTTCTAATATTGAGGACTTTTGAAAATGAACCTCAATTATACTAGATCTTAGAGAAAAAAATCACATTTAAAATTCATTTAAAAAAATTACAAAGTAGATTTTGAATTGATTGGGTTATACATGTTATGTCTTTCTCATTTTTTTTTGGTGACCTCAATTTTAGATTTAACATGTGAAAAAAGGATTAATAGAGTTCAAATCACTTTCACAAATTTAACACCCCATGATCAAATATTATAATCTTTCAATCCATAAGTGATATTGTTTTGTTTCCTTTTCCCAAGGGTTCTCTTTAACCCCTAAATGCCCAAGGCACCAAAATCTGGTGTTTGGGAAATTTCGAGAGCATGCTAGAGGCAGAGGGTTTGATATTTTCCCATTTTTTTTTTGGAGAAGCTCCGGGATAAAGTTTACTTTGATCTCCAATTTAAATTTTGTTCATACCACATCCTAATTTTTCTTCACAAAGGCTTGAATGCAAGTATACCTGCTGTACACTGAAAAGTGAACTCGCTTGTCCTATGAGATGGTGCCACTTCATGAATATGGGCAGCGGGTTCAAGAACGGGATGCACACTGAAGTAAAGGAACCCACTCTGACAAAAGCTACACATCTAAACTTAGTTCTACTTTAGCCAATGAACTCAGTTGGATTTTTGGGAACGCAGATGGACTTGTGGGAACGCGTGGGGAACGCTGCGGTGGATCATGGGTCTGCTGGAACCCATTTTTCAAGTTGGACAAGAGCTGCCTTGGGCAGTGAAGGCCCTGAATCAAGAAAAACGATGATCAAAGAAAATCCTGAGGTGTTTTTGCATTGATTTCAATCACATTGTAATTGTTATGAGATTTGGAATGCATCCACCGTTGAATTTTTCTTTATTAGTGATTGATTGGTGCCTATAACTTCAATTGAATTTTTCCTTTGTATTAGGTGGCACGTCCTGCACTGTTGCATTGCAAGGTAATTTGTGAAGTCATTGTCATTGATTTGGGAGGGGGACAACTATAAGTACTAAAGCATCATAGTTAGTTTCTCCCCAATTTTCAACCTAAAGACTACCATTTTGGCATTCAAAGTTTCGGGCAACAAAAAAAAACACTTAAAAAAACGTCATCATGGACATTCAATAAGAAAAATCTCAACATTCGTGCGGCTATTTCTTGTAAATTTTTTTGGGCACCACCTACAACAAATGAACTTGAAGATCCTACGGTTACAATTTAATTCAAGCTTTTTTGATGACTCCCAAAGCTCATGTTCTAAAAGTTCCAAAATGCCTTCCAAAAACACAAAAATGAGGCTTGGGCATTTAGGGGTTAACATGTCTAATTTCAATTTGTACAGTTTAAAAAAATGGATGAAACTTATCAAAATGTTAGTTTTTTGTTCAATTTAGAGCAAATTCCAAGAAGCTCAGACAAGGCATTGGGCATTTAGGGGTTTAAAAACTTTGATTTGCCATTCTAATGCAAAAATAAATCTTGAATCTGATCGAAGTAAGTATACGCAACGACTGAAGGACGACAATGGGTCATCCTACCTTGCCAACCACAACAATTACGAAATCCATGTCATAGATAGAATCATGTAGCCTTAACATGTAATGAAACACTATGGTGTTAGCAAAGGAAGGTGACAATACAGACTGCATCCAGATATGCACCAGATATCCTGATATCGCATCCCACCTTTCTGAAAACACAGCTACTCTATCCTTTCGCAAAGAAAATTTTCATTTGTGCCAAAAATACAAACACAAAAAACAGCTACTCACTCATCTCAGACTCCTCTTCCGACTCATCATCCTCAGATGTGGATATGCCGTCCGAATCGGTTAAGTCCTCACCAGCTGCCTGTGCCATTTTGGCCCCATTTGAATCTTTCTTCTGTTTCATTTTCTTCGCTGTACTACTCCTCACCGCTTTACTCCTGGTCCTCTTCCGCTCCAACTGCTCAGATCTATCAAAAAGCACATCCTCCTTCGTTGCAACCTGCATATCTCCAGCTGCCATGAGGTATGCTTGGTCTGCATCAAATCCAGTTGAAGCCTTATCGTGGGCCTTGGATGTATCTATGAAGAACAGAGATGTATCAGGATCTTGAGTCTCTTCCAAATCCTCCAGCCTCTCCATCTTCGGTTGTTCTATATATGACTTCTTTAACACAATATTGAAGTCAGCATTGTTAGCATTCAAAAGCCAATCCAGTAGAGCCTGTGGCTTTTCAAGAACATCTGTGCTGATCAACAGTCTCAAGGAGCTTCTATCGCCCAGCCATTCTCCTAATGACGCTGGAGCACCCCGTCTGTGCAGCCCTGCGAGTAAATCCGAAGCTCGAAGGTATTCGTTCCTGGACCGAAACTCGGCAGCCAAATGGCGGGCAATAATTACTCTCTTCAGAAACAGAACACTCTCCTTTCCTGCAGTATCCCCAGCAGACAAAGCATCGCTTACATCGAAGATCTCGGAATTCGGCACCGTGATAACTGCCATCTCACTGAGTACAGTACGCAACAGAACCTCCTCCTTGTCTTCCAATATATCGCCAAGCTTTAAAGGCGCATCTAGAAGCATGTCCAAGATGATACCTGAGCTACCTAGAAACTTAGAATACAAAATCACGTCGTGCTTCAACTTTCTCTCGAGCTCCTCCTTGCTTGAAGAGGCTCGGCTCTGTAAAATTTCCACGACCAGTCTAAGCAATGCCACTTCTGTCTCAACGATTTCCCCAAGGTGACGGACAGACTCAATGGAGTTTAGAAATCCATCGACCTTCAACTGAGTTGCAAACGGAAATAGAGAGAAGAAGTCTGACTCTTCAGATAGCCAGATGTCCAGACCTAGATTGACAGAAGGCGCCTTGAAGAGGCCATGGGTTACCGGTGCCTCTCTGTGGTGGCACAAACTGATGAATCCAGAGAGCTCAAAAAGGACCTTTCTCCACTTTTTCTTCTGACTAAGGCCTGCATCCTTCGCTAATGAGGAGACGACCATCTGAACAATCGGAGCAGCTGCAGCAATGGCCGTGGGTCCAGCGCAAAAGCCAGCGGTCATAAACTTCAAGGAGTGCAACAGTTTCTGGGCTACCGAGATGACAGAATCTGAACTTCCATCTCTATCTAAACTACACTTGTGGAAAGAAAGAAAGGACCATAAAAGAGCGAGAGGCGAGTTGCTTCGGGATTGTAGGAGCCGCACTGTGGCATCCCGCCATTCGCTGCCCGCAATCCCTCGTTTGGCTGCGGACACCACCGCTTCAACTGCGCGGGAGTATGCCAAACTGCTCAACAGCGGACCTTGTGTAACTTTCAATAAAGAGGCAGGGGCTTGGCCTAGTCCATCCTTGGGCGCCATCCCCATCCCCACCATCTCCCCGAAATACTATTCAATACCTACTGTGAAAGATCTAAACGATATAAACCGAACCCTGCACAAAAAAAGCGCATTAGGTCAAGAGCTGCAGAAACAAATTCCCAGTAGCGAATGCACAAATGAACTCTCAACCTTGACGGAGGAATTAAAGTCTTGGACCGCGAAGTAGGCCCGTGCCGGAAAATTGTCTGCAATCCAAAAACTGACCTGTAATCAATCGAGCTGCTGCAAGGTGCAGTTGCAATCAAACATTTTCATCGTCCAAAGAGCCGCGCAAACTCTCCAGGTCCGCAATTGAGACATCGCAGACATTGCGAGTTGTAGGGCAGTAAAATCTTATCCATCAACGCCTGATTGTCTGCTCCAAGGGTTGCACTCAAAAGGCTTACCAAAATCATCTGTCTTCCAATCAATTAGGGCATTACGGTAGTTGTTTTCCGAGCAGAGCCAAGACGGACAGACAGGGTCCTGAGCTCGTTAAACCCTACACCCGCTACAAAACCCTAAACTTTCAAGAAGGTGCTCCAAAACCCTAAACCTCCGCTCCATGGTGCTCACGGCAAAACAACGACGTACAGACACCAACACCAACAGACCAAGTATCTCACAAAGTGATGGGTTTAGGGTTTAGACTCGGTTGCCTAGGGTTTAAGGTGAACCAACCTATTTCCGTCAGCCACCTATTTCCGCCATCTGAATTTTGGCCCCATCTCCACCATCAAACTCTTTCAAATCCATGTAGTTTTCTCACAAAGTCAAAGCCTTAATGCCAACATTGGTGAGGTGTCGGTCCTTGATTGGTGGGTACTTCAATACTAATGGATGCATGGAATGGTGGTTATGGGGTGTTTGGAGGACGTTTATGGCTCCAATAGTATACAATTATGTAATTTTAGGGCAGCCTACTTCAAAAATTCATAGAAATTACAATTTTAATTGAAAAATTATAATTCCACTTGAATTTGATTTATGAAACAAGCGCACACCTTTGAAAAATATGTGCCCATCCTACTTTTGGCCCCAAGATATTCAGATTGCAAATCAGGGTGGTAATAGGTTGGTTTACTTTAGTTAGTTTAGATGGTTTAATAAGGTAGGAAGCCCATTGTGGACCATTATAAGATAGCAACATTCTGAAAGGTTTTGGAGTTGCTAGGGTGATTTGCTTCTTTTTTGTAGAGCCCGGGTTTTTTCAAAAGCACTGGTTACATCTTCTCTTTATCAAAATCTCCCATCATTTCCTCTAGCATCAAATTCTCACTAGCCATTTTCTTTTACCTTCAAACTAGCAAAGGTTACAATCCTCCTCTATCAAAGACATGCCAATTTTGAAACTAAAATGTAAATTTCATGACATTGAGGGAATACAGACGACGGAGTAAAAGTTAGCCACGACAACCAATCCTAAAGTGATATCCGCCCCTATCTTATCCAAACACTCCACATTCTTCAATGGCCAATCCTAAAGTACCACTTGCTTTATCTAAAAACATACTTGCTTTCAGCAACCTAAGTATTAGCCTTGAATTCAAAATTGCAAGCAGATAAAATTTGACAATTTCATGAAAGCAGTGGTTATATATTCACCTTTTATCTTTGCACACCTGTTGATTGCTAGTTCTACTAATTTTTTGTCTGGTTTTGGATCCTCCATTTTTACACTCCAACTAATTATTTTCCAAAAGGTATCGGCTAACAATGAACTAATCAACAATTCTCCTCAAAGATTGGCATATAATTCCCCCTAAATTTGTAATTTTTTCTACTAAAGAACAACTAATTGGAGGACATTTCATATGGATTTCGGTCAACTTATGTTTGGAAAAAGGAAAGACACAATACATAGCATTCCATCATATACCCTAAGGGGGGACAATTCTTACCTTTTTGGAAGCTACTATGGATTTCTTAGTTTGTTACATGATTCCATTGACAATTTCTACTACATTAAGATGCAAGAGAACAAAATTGGGTCCTACACTAGGGGTCCGAATTGGGTTGTAGTCCTTAAAGGATTTGGTTACCTTATGGAGAAGAAGGATGTAGAATATCGTTACATAATTGAAGTTAGCAATTGAACATGCTTCCTATGTGAAAGCATTTGATTATACACTATGTCATTTTCAGGGTATTGGAATCTTTTCCTAGGATTTCTGAGATTGTGACTAAGTGGTTTTGAATACTAATTGTCAAGAAATTGATATTGTAAAGCAAATTCTTGTTGTCTCCTTTTGTTTATATGATTAGAATCTATATTTTGTTGTTGTGCAAATGCAAGATGAGTTATTACAAAAAATTTCAGAGCTTGTTTGAGCTGCTTGGATGTATAAAAATATGCAATAAGGGGAAATATCAGCCCAAAAAGGCCATCAAGGAATCTGTAAGATGAGCAGTTAGCCTATGTGCCCCATTGGAATTTTGATTAATTTTTTTCTAATTATTTAAAAAAAATAGCTGTTCCAAATTTTTTTATTTTTTTTGCTGTAATTGCACAATTGCCAAAATCCTAACAGCCCTCCATAAAGGCCAGATTTCTTATAATGTGTAGTTCCACCAATCCTAATGTTCAACTTAACCCTTTAAAGACAAAGGACTCGTCATTTTTAAATGACCATTTGGATTGAATATATTGTGGAAAGTATATTCTAAATAGATAATATCTTTATATCTCTTGATTGAATGAAGAATATTGCATATGTTGGTTTAAAATCCTTTGTTTGAACAAATAAAAAATTCTTATATAAACTCTTCAAAGCTTCTATGGTAGTTTCATGATGCTTTCAGTTATGCTTATTAAACACTAGATTAGAAGCTTTTTTTACAATTTTCTTCTTCTTATAGAGCAAAAATCCTCTATTCAATGGGACATCATTTATTCCAATGCCAAACACTCAAATTTTTTGTTATAGTGCCAAGCACTATAATCATGAAATTTTTTTAATCTCCAAACCCCACTAGCTTGTATATTTCTGGAGCCAAAATACATGCCAAATTATAGAACTTAACAATCTCTGCCATTCTATAGACCTAAATTCCAATTCCTTTACAGTAGATGGACGTATCATAGACAAGGATGATCTATACTTCAATGTAGATCATATTGTAAAACTATAATATAAATGAGGTCATATTTCAGATGATCAAAAACACTTAAAAGCATTACATGTATTGATCAAAAAAGAAAGAAACAAAAGAAAGTTTACAAATGACCTATTCAAATTGACTCAAGAAAACACATGAGATATATAATGAACACATATGTTGGTCCTATAGGAATTAAGAGCATCACCAACCCTAGCCCTTCACCATTATTGTTATTGTGGTATTAAAAGAGGATGAAATTTACAAATATGAGCCTTCCTTTACTGCATATGCCCGCCCCATGACTACTTCCTTTGAATTGTAAAGACTATGGTTCAACTTCTACAAATTGAGGTAAATTTGGCATCTTCCTATCCGAGTTTGGCAAAAATTATAAGAAAAATCTCCAAAAAATACAATTCTTTTTAGAGATTTTCATGTGCTTTCAAGCAAGAAAAATAAAAACTCCTAAAATTGTAATGTTGACTCTATCTACACACATTACCTCAAGTGAAAGGTTTTACATCTTTCTACCTTAGGTCAAGAGGTCGGCATGTAAATAAACAGAAGAAGTCAACACGGTTAGGGTTTTCTGCATGGTGGTGTTGCATTCGCTTCGAAGTGGAGTCGTTCGACACGCAGAGCTTTGCCGTCGTTTGCCGAACTGCTCAATTTGTCGCCTTCGACAAGAGCATTCGGGGCTTTTAGAGCGCTGAATCGGGCGCTTGAGCGGGACTATCGTTGTCACTACCCTGCATGGAGTGCGGGAAGGGTTTGAGCCTTGGAATTGGGCACGATTGTGGCGTGAATGTGGTGCTTGGAGGAGCTAGCTGGAGGCTTGATCGTTTTGGATTTGGAGGACGTCTGTGAGAGAGCGGTGCTGTGGAGGTAGAGAACGATAGATCTGGTGAGGATTTGGCACGGATATATATTTTCCTTGATGATTTGAGGTTAAACGGTTTTTTGTGAAAGTCTGAGGCTTAGATTTGCTTAACCGCGAGGGTACTGCGTTTGCAGAGAGAGTTACTGAGGGGAAAAATTGGAGCTCTTGAACATGAGGGAATGGAAAAGAGAAAGGCTGCTGCAGGTTGTGTGGTTCATGAGAAGTGGAAATTAAGGGAGTAGTCGAGAGAGAGTGCATCTTCTTCGTTGTCCCGTAGATGAGTGCTTCTGTGAATTGATAGTTGTTAATCCTCTTGTGTCAATCATCTCCTGGAGAGTGGTAAGGATGTGAGGATCTTTCAGGCAGATCATCTTCTTGTTTTTCAGCTGGTGATTCTTAAGGAGCTTTAGGATTTTTTTTGCTCTGTGTTTTTTAGAGAATTTAAAGCTCTTGTCTTTGTTCAGATCCATGATTTGAACATTAAATGCGAAAGCTTTGAAGGCTGCACGATCTCTCTGTCCACACACATTGCGCTAGTTCGCGAAGGAGCCACTTTTTACTACAACATCACAGCGGTGTTGAACAAGAATTTCCAGGGTTGTTAGGTTTCATGGCGGCAATTACTCCTCAAGCTTGTTTTGTAAGGCGCATGCTGAACTTTCTTCAATGTCAGCGGTCTGGAGCGTGCTCTTCGAGATCCGAGTTTGGAGCTACAAGTGGTTTTGGAATTTGACTTTTGTCAAGTGGTGCATACAAGTCTGTAAAGAGTATTTTCCCCCGGAATCAGTGTTTTCGCAGCTCCATTGTGGGGTGCAGTGGAGCTGATTCCTTTTCTGGTAAGCTCTCACCAAGCTTGATGTCAGCCTCTCGGTGATGATTCTTCAACCTCATTCCGGTGGCTTGCACTCCGACCAGATTAGGGTTAGTCGTCTACTGTTGACATAGTGCGCCAGGGCCAGCACTGTGTAGATTGCCGAAGCTTGTGTAGAGCCACTGAAATTTTAGAGCAAATGTGAGGGTTTGTGTAGGTCTCGTGTAGGGATCTTCCACGCAACATGCAATCCCAACAACATACCTCAATGTTTAAGATCCCTTATTGTCCATTCAGTCGATCAAAGCATAGAAACAACCTTAGGGTTTGCCACAATTAGGTCATTTTGCATTGAGTACTATGTCTGGTCGGCTGCAATTCCCAGGAACGCCTCGCCACAGGAAGCGAATGAACACTCGCAGGTTGGTCTGCCTGAGCCTGACCGTTCTCCTTTGTGTTCTCGCGGGCTACCTCATCGCGCCTATCAAGCATCCCAGTCGCAAATTCCAAGTGCCAGCTGCAGCAGGCCCGGGTCGGAATTTTAATACATTGTCTACCCAACCTGGTGAGACCATAGTTGATGATGCCAATTATAATACCATAGTTGATGATGCCAATGCTACCCGAAAGGCGGAAGCTGAAGTGCGGCAGTCAGAGTTTTGCACCAACCATTGCAACAGTTCGGAGATCTACGGGAGGCTGTGGCATGCGGGACGCATTCGAGAAAACGTTCGCATGTTTCAAAGGGGTGATGATGATGCAGACGTTGATGATCCGTATCGAGAGTCGATTGAGACCAATCTCGTCACCAAGGATTTTCGTTTGGTGATCAAGGTTCTGGCTTTCAACAGGTTGGAGTCTTTATCTCGATGTCTTCTCTCCTTAGCCAAGGCAGACTATGGAGGTGACGATGTCAACATTCAGATTTTTATTGACCATTTTCGGTACGACGAGCTTAGGAGAAATGAAAGCTCGGAGAATAGTAGTGGGGTGTCCTCTGATTCAAGGGAGGAACCGTCAACAACTTCAGTGGAGGGTAAGATGAAACGGATGTTGTGGGGTCTTTTTAAAAGAGACCAACCGGTTATGCAAGACAATGTCCCAATCGTTGCAAGCCCGGCCGATGTTCCAGCTTTTGTTACCGGAAACGAGGATGAAGTCAATGAAGAGATAGAGGCTGGGCAGGAGATGGTTGACAGGTCAATGAAAGGACCTGAAGAGCAAGGAGATGATCCTGCAAATAGTTCTGTTGGAGTGCAACATGAGGGACAAAGAGACTTGAACGACGATTTGGTGAGGAGGACATTGGAAATGAAATCTTTAGATGAGCAGCTGGAAGATGCGCACGAGATTCTCAAGTTTGTGGATAATTTTTGGTGGAGTCATGGTAAGAAGGAGATTCATTACAGAAGTCAGAACGTAGGGTTACAGGCGCAGTGGATAGAGTCATGGTGGCCAGCAGATCTAGACGAATTTGCGTTCATAGTAGAAGACGACATGGAGCTTTCAAATCTTTATTACCGGTTTTTACGTACAGTGATTGCAACATACTACTACAACCCAGAGCAGTATGATCCCTCTCTGTACGGCGTCTCCCTGCAACGTCCTAGGTTTGTACCTGGGAAAGGAGGCTTACCTTTGAATGTCAATAGCACGAAAAATCTGTTCATGTATCCACTGGTTGGGACGTGGGGCCAGCTGTTGTTTCCAAGACAGTGGAAGGAGTTTCGGTTATGGTATGATAAGCATAAGACTAAAGGGGAGAGGCCGATTCTGGAAGGGATGGTGACAAATTCCTGGTACAAGAAACTAGGGGAGAAGATATGGACTCCATGGTTCGTGAAATTCACGCACTCTCGAGGCTACTTCAATCTCTACACGAACTTCGTCGAGGAGCGAGCACTGAGCGTTTCACACCGCGAACCGGGCTCAAATTACAGGAAAGCTGTTGGGCCGGACTCTCACCTCATCGATACAAAGAGAGAGGGGAACGACACCATGCTGTGGGTAATGTCCCCTTCCAAATCCTTACCTCAATTTGATTTCTGCTTTCGAGACGTGAAAATATGGGAGCTTGCTAGAGCTTTACCGGAGCTCAGTCCGATGCTGGCATCCATGGAGGTGAAGAACTCCGTCTTGCTAGTGAATCTCATAGACGTGCACAGCACGCTGGTTCGCAACTGGCTGTGTCTCATGGAAAGGTTGGGGTTGCGAAAGTTTGTCCTCTTGGGAGATGACAATGAGTTGACTAACGACCTTGCTAGACGAGGCTACGCAACAGTCTCAACGGAGCTTTTCACTGAAGTGGAGACAGCAGGGAGTCGTCTTAGAAGAGATATGATTGCTGCGCAAGCTGTGCACGAGATTCTTAACCTGGGTTATAGTGTGTGGTTAACCAGGGCTGACACCGTGTGGGTGCACAATCCTTTTGATACTGTGATGGACACCCAGGTGGACATTATGGGGTCCCAACCACTAGATAGTTTCCATCCAGCCCTTCTGTACATACAAGCCTCCCAAGGCAGTTTATGGAGTAAGTGGGTTGGGAACATGTCAGTCATCGCTAGAGATGTGAGCAGGAGACACAGCAGTGTGTGGCTTGGTTTCCAGGACTTCGTCACTTCTAATAAGAACTGCCAGTACGAACCCTTGCCGAGGAGCATCTCAGGTCATTTTAGGGATTTAGGATCGAACACCATAGCATCCGGCAAGAAGGTCATTTTGCTCAATGGCTTACAGGGTCGGAACCTGCCATTGGTTGTCCACACATTGAAGGCAGCAGGTCTGTGGACTATCGACCAAGATTTGGCATGTACACGAGTGTACTGTTAGCTTCAAGGCTAGGGATTAGAGCTACTTGATTAGTGCTACCGGTGCATTGTCCAAGGGTGTGCCCTTTTGTTAACCTACCAACGATAGTCTACAATTTTAGGACCAGTGACGCATACCATTTTTTCTTCAGTGCTCATTGAACCATTGAAGCCTAATCAGTAATCACCCATACAAGCTGATATAATATTATGGGAAGATTTCTTTGCACACACTATGTTATGCACGTGGACCTCCGGAAGATTGATGTATCGTCTCATGTCCTTCTGATCCACTGATTTGTGATTTTCGCTTTGCTGGGATTCAATTTTGCATCTGAGCTTCTTGTGAGCTCTAGGTTAGTCACTCGTGCTTTAACTGTTGTTATTGCATGTATTACAAAACAACTAGACATTGAATATTATTCCTATTTTGGAAGTGTATCTGCCTGACAGTGTGCTTGCCAGTACTGTGCGGTTGAGCCTAAAGTACTGCGACGAGCCTCTTGCGGAGGTACAGCCAGGGGTGAATGTAAAAAAAAGACCCCCTATATTGTGCCGTCTTTAGGGTATGTTCAAGACCTCTCCTAGCTAATTTGGGGCCTCTGATTGCAAATATGAATTCAGATTTTGCAAAAAAAATCATGTGTGAAAAATAAAAAGTTTCAGCGTTTTTCCAAGGGGTAAAGCAGGGGGGCAAAACAGCCTCTGCAGGAGGCTCGTCGCACTACTTTAGGAGCGACCGTACTGTGCATGAGCACCAATTATTAAATTGTAGTGTCTAAAGGAGGCAATAACCCATAATCAACATTGCCCAAATTGCGACACTTACATTCGGACCTAAAAGAATAACTTTTTCCAAGAGATTGATTACACAAGATGTACAATGCCCTCTAGAAAGTAAGGTAACCCCAATTTCGACTTAAACGTGTATCTTTCAAAATTTGCCCTTTTTGGACCTAATTTTCAAAACTAACCTATTAAATTTATGATTTATATGCAAACTTCATCAACATGCCAAATTTCAATTTCAAAAAACAAAATTTTTATTTTTGGTAAATTATTTTGTGAGTTTTTCATTGTGTTATAGAATAATTGATAGAAAAATATTCGTGATGAATTTTTTAAATTTTATTGTGCAAATATTTAAGAAACATCAATGTGCACATTTCAATTTCAGGGAAAACTTGAATTACCTAGGAAAAATTTTACACTAAAGAGAACTCAATGTCAAGGTGTTGCCTTCCCAAATTTTATAAAATAGATATTTTTAAATTGCAATTATATTTTAGTAATTGAACCTTATATTATAACTACTTCTATACCTTTGGGCATGATGGTGCAATTGGTTTGTGAAAACTTAATTATAATTTAGAGAAATTTGTTGTATAAATTTTATATTAGTGACCTTTTGACATTGAATTCTCTATAGTGTAAATTTTTTAGGTAATGTAAGTTTTTTCTAAAAGTTAAATGTGCACATTGATGTTTCTTAAATATTTTCTCAATAAAATTAAAAAAATTCATCACCAATATTTTTCTATCAATTATTCTATAACACAATGAAAAACTCACAAAATAATTTACCAAAAACAAAAAAATTGTTTTTTAAAATTGAAATTTGGCATGTTGATGAAGATTGCATGAAATAAAAAATTTAATAGGTAAATTTTGAAAGTTAGGTCCAAAAAGGGCAAATTTTGAAAGATATTCCTTGAAGTTAAAATTGGGGTTACTTTACTTTCTAGAGGGCACTGTACACAATCAAGTCCAAAAGAGCCTTCTTTTGTTTTTTGGTACATCTAGAGTCAAAAGGCATTACTTTGAAAATTCATGACACAATTATTCATTTGATGTCCAAATAATACATGCTAAAGTGTGTTGAAATCTTCTTTGAGTAGCCAATGAAATCTAACAAAAAAAAAATATGTTTACAATAGTAACTATGCTTAAGTATAATTAGTGACGATTATATGTGCACATTCCTTAGTTAGTTCAATGTTCTTCTATAGGTCTCAAGATAAATAGGAAAGACTTTCTTTGGAGGCATGGATCCCAAATTGAATATGCATTTGCATTTTCAAGTTGCAATTAATCTTCTAGGATATTATATGTTGAATGAACTTGAGTTTGTAAGAGGTGAATGCGTAGTTGAGTGTCTCAATTTTGGCAAGAGTCCCTTGTCGTAAAAGTCCTTTGCATAAGTGTAGGGTGTACATTTAATGGACAACTCATGTAATGGCTTATGTCAGCAATTGATGGCCTGGCCAAATGGGCGACTGGATGGCGTTGGTCAGACTTAAAGGCTGCTGGTGACAATTGATGGCTCGCCTGAAATGGGCGGCTGGATTCCATTGGTGACAGTCGGGCTAAGGTGGCCGTGGATGGGCCAAGAAGAGGGGCGGCTGGATGGCATGGGTTGTGGGGTTTATGAGCTAGTCGGGACTCCTTTCGTGCGACGTTGGTTCTTGCTATAGTGCGAGCTCCCATTCATGTGATTTTGTGCGTAATTGAGTTTCTGCAATGCAAGTTTGAAAATAGCTTGTGTTTTCAACTTGTTTGGAGACATTGTATGACCGTTAGTATTGCTATCTAATTTTGGACGATAGCAGCAGTGAGGGTTTTGAGGATGAGCAGGTTGCGGTAGAGGAAAATGGCATCAAAGTGAAAATTGAGAATGTTGTAAGCACTTGAGTTGAACCACCTTTGTATATTGAAGAGCCCACCCTTGTTTTTGATGGGAAGCTGCCAATTTTGCGGAAATTTTTTTGAATTAGTCTACTGTCTCTTGAATAGAGGGAATTCTCCCAAAAAATTGAAGATAGGGAAAGATTGTACTAAGGCTGAGGTTGAAAGATGGTTTGAGCTGCAAAATGGCAAGAATGCGTATCACCACAATCACAATGACAATGAAGAACTTTGTTGAAAGATCAAGAAGCTGTAGATGATTTGTTACCAGAAGACAATGTTACCAAGGATCCAAATAGTCAACAAGATCAAGGCACGGGGCTTCACTTGCATAAAGAAAGATCCCCCAATACTTGTGAATTGGGATGTGTTTGGAGAGTGGTGCATTAGAGATTGCATTCGGAGAGAAGAGATACTTGCAAGGAAGCACAACTAAGGTTTAGGATCTACGCTCACGACAATTGTGCACGTCAACTCCAACACTAACGATGAAGAGAACCTGAAGAATCGAGTGAATACTTCAAGATTTGACTTTGAAATTCCCAGAATTTGTAAAAATTCTCTAAAAAATTTTTTTTTTTTTTTGACAATTTATGATTTTGATTTGTCTACAAACAAGCAAGAAAAACTAATTGAAATTTTGACTCCATCTATGCACATTAATTTAAATGAACGGTTTTAGGCATTTCAACCTTGAATGAGACTGTAGAGAAGGGACCTAAGCTTAGACTGTTATGTCACATATATAAGGTAGGAATACCATATTAAATGGTGCTGGTCCTTTAACCCGTAAAGGACCGTTGTCCCTTCGGGGGACAAATGTGTTTTTGGACAAGTACCTACGGGCTAAAATTTTGTCATGATTTTTTTTAACTTTTTTTGAAGATAGTAAAACTAATATGCTTTGTGGGAATATAATCGGTGCCCACAATCAGTGCCCAAGAACAAAAGTTATGACCAAATAAGCTCAAAACAAGGGACGAGGGGCAGCCCGGGCAGCAAAAAAAAATTTATAAAAATTAAAATTTTTTTTTTAATAATTTTTTCTCATAGACTATATTTTTGTCTATTTGGAAAGCTTTGATTCATTTCATTTGGATTTGTTATGAGAAAGTTTTGGACATTCTTGTTTTTTGGGCAGATAGAGCATCTTCTTGAAAAAAATAACTTGTAGGATGCATTTTTGAACGCAATTTTCAAATTTTTTTTGCATGGTTTAGTTTACTTGCTAGAACAATCTCACCATTGGTATTAGTGCATTTTAATTCCATCTAAAATATATTAATATTTAGATTTTCCTTCTATCTCGTACCTACTTCTTCTTAACAAATTTTTTAAGAATGATAATTAATTTTTTTGAATTTTTTTTTTCCCTAGACTCTCAACTCAATTCTCCACTATAAAGATGTAAAGCTCAAAACTCTATAGTGCAAAAATTTTAAGTTAAAAATGTTTAAAGTCAAAAAGTCTAGTCCCGCAATGTGCTGAAAAACTTGTTTTTTTCACTTTAAACACAGATATCTTGCAATCTAAGCGGTCAAAAATTCTGAAATTTTTTCCACACATTCTCATACTAGTTAGGTTTAAGATCCTACAATTAAATGTGCAAAAAAAACATTTTTCAATTTTTTTTACTCCTTGCTTTAGAAATGACAGTTTTGAGTGTTTTTTGGCACAAAAAAGGCCTTGTGCCTTTAGGGGTTAAACGGTTTCAATGTACCTGCTCTTGTACAAGAGTAGGTACATTAAAACCATTTATGAACCAACACTGTTTATGATATTCCTACCTTACTGAATGGGAATTTGAATCAGTCCCTTGAAATTCAACCACCAGCAGTGTTGCCCATGTACGGTGTCATCCACATCAGCACCATATTAATAACAAATGCAAGGAGACAAGCACTTCTAAGAACTTCTGAGACCAAAAAGCATCCAATTTGGCATCCAATTTGCCACTCAAAGCATGCTGCTTGGTACACTCTGATTCAATTCGCCCCTGTCCAGAGTACTCGTAACTTATCTAACTTATGCAGAAAATGTTGTAAAATGATGGTACAGTACTTGGATGCAGATATCAATGGGCCCAACGCAATAGATTTTGTCACGTAAGTTACTGTAAAGGTAGAATGAGTTCAAGTTACAGCCAAAGTTTGTCATACCTTGGACTTGCTCTCTCTCTCTCTCTCCTGGTTAACTTAGTTGTTACTAAAAAGTTTTTTTTGAAAATGTTCTAGCAAATTGGTCCTTTGTTTCTGTGTACTTTTTTCTTATCAATGGAATTTGTCCATGTGTTTCAATAAGAAGAAAAAATGTTTATCATGCCTTAGTTTGCAATTTCAGCCCTCTTTATCTTTATGACGACACCATGGTGTCCAGAACTTCCTGTACACCTGTCACACTATCATCTACTTTAACACACTTGTCACAATTTTAAACTCTGCCCTAATCATCTTTGGACACATGAGACATGCGCTGAACGTGGAGAGATTGGAAGTACTGTATTGCAGCTGAAGCAAAGGTATTTGAGCAACTCAACTGTACTTTACTGTCAGTAGTGAAAATACAACAATCTCAGCTGCTTGTGATATGAGCCTTGAGCCTTGAGTTTGTGTTTCAATTGCCATGGCCACGCATGGAGAGCTAGCCTGCCTATTTCTTCTCACCACTTTGTACTGGAACTCGTACCATCTCCGTGCACACTCCCTGGAATCATTTGCTGAGGCAGAGGTACCCCACTTCACAAGCCTGAAGTAGATTAAATATGTTATGTTCTGCTTTGCTTTGCT
Source organism: Pseudisothecium myosuroides (assembly GCA_951799445.1). Lineage (NCBI taxonomy): Eukaryota > Viridiplantae > Streptophyta > Bryopsida > Hypnales > Lembophyllaceae > Pseudisothecium > Pseudisothecium myosuroides. The sequence goes on along the minus strand of OX637287.1, from coordinate 18,404,425 downwards.
TGGATGATGTTTGGCACATACCTTTCTTGCTCTTCAATATCACATTATTTAAGAGTTACTGGAAATAACCCTGTTGTTCTCCGCAGAGCGCATTTGTTTTGTGTGGTGGATTTCCATCAATTTTGTTTACTTGAGAAATTTTGCTCAGTTTTGTTTTTACCTCAAATGTCGGTGTTCAATTGGCAATAACGGAAGTTAGACTTCTGTGATACTGACGCAGTTTTAGTTGTTTAACTGAAGCCTCGGATCTAATCCTGGCCTAGTCTTTCGAGATTTCAAAAATCCTAAATTTTCAGAGCCTTGCGCACTTGAATGTCACATATTTGGCACATTAAAGACGTGATACTTAACCAGTAAGATTGTTTTTTGAGAACAATTTCCCTCAGTTTTTTAATATGCGTACGACCAATTTCACAAAACTCCAGTCAAAACCTACTGTAATGCCACTTACATGTCCTAGAAATTTCAGACCTTGCAATTGCCGCAGTTTGAGGTAAAGCATATCATTCAGTATCCTAAGCAGACTAGGATATCACACAATACTGAAGTGAGAAGATTGACTGCCCCAATTTGAGTCAGAGAATGCATTGTTAGGGCTGTTGCAGTGCACAACTTCAACTGCCAGATCAGTATCTTCTTTCTGTCCATTTTGAGTTTCGTTGATTCTGAACTTCAAATTCTTGACGTGAATACTCGCCCTCCCAAAGAGTTTTTCATGTCTTATTTGAGAATCTCCGCTTACTGTGGAACACAATTCTTGCACTCTTGCACTAGGGGCTTTTTTGCGTTTCCCTGTCTCACTTTCCCCTGAGTGAGCGACAACCCTGTGACTTTTCCTTGCGTCACAGGATTGTGATACAGGGGAAAGTCACAGGGTTGTCACTCACATGGGGGAAAGTGAGACACGGAAACGCAAAAAAGCCCCTAGTGTTGACACTCGTATTGCTTACTATTGGATCCAGAATAGTTGCGTGCCAACTCTAGTAGGAACTATTGATTAAGAGCTGCCGATTTTGATGTCGTAAGTGCACAAACTACGAGTCTTTCTTTCATTTGATGCAGTGTCACGGATTGCAGTGGCCAAACCATGGAGGTGGAATTGAGAACCGGCGAGAGGCCAGGCATGAGCACAAAATAAGCCCTCACACTCTTGGCAAGTTGAAGAAGAAGTGGAGTGTCCCCACATCTGGGGATGTCACCGCCACGCCTGCAATTGCAAATGGCATGGTCTACTTCCCAACCTGGGCGGGTGAAGTTTACGCAGTGAAACAAGCAGATGGGAAGCTCGTGTGGCGAAGGAACTTGACGGACTTGGTGGGAAGCAAATCCGCTATTTTTTCAAGGCACACGCCCGTGGTGGAGAAGGAGTATTTGCTTGTCGGAACCTACGTTCCGGGCCTTCAACTGGCTCTCAATATCAACACTGGGGACTTAGTTTGGTCCAAGCTTTTGGATTCCAACCCAAACGCCTGCATCGCCATGTCAGGCTCGGTCTACAAGGGGTAAGTAACTCTATCATGCACTAAGTTTCCATCCCCCCCAAACCTCAGAGACACTTCGTCAATGATCAAGAGTCATTCACAATTAATTTTACTTGAGTTTAGTCAAGCTTTCACAATCATTCTAAAATGAACCACTTGCAAAATATGGCCAATTTCATTAAAATGGCGGGATTCCGTTAATTTGGCACTTTTAACAGTTTAGACTGCACAGTCCAAACTGTTAAATTTGTACCAGAATCTATACCCGTACTAGATTTCTGAAATCTATACCTATCCTAGATTTTTCAGACTGCATGGTCTGATATCTATGTCAGTCCTAGATTTCTGAAATCTAAAACTAACCTAGATGTTAGCAATGTATACTTGTCCTAAATGTGACGGTGTGAAAATGGTACATGGGGTACCGCCATTTTAATGAAATTTGCCATATAAGCAAAATTGTGTAACTTGGCCCTAACTTATTGGAATTGATCCACTCAAAAACCACCAATCTTGGTCATCTGCAACAAGTAATATGTCTTCTAATAGATTTGGAGTAGAAACAAAGCTAGCTAGGAGTAGAATTTTTCCATGTCATTATTTCAAATGTCTCTACTACTTTACAAGTAGAAAAGTCACAAATTATCTTGCCTTCATTGGCTACTATATATAATCCCAACTCTACGATTATCTATTAAATTCAGTGGAATAATCAAGAGCGAGGATTGGTTGCCTTAATAAAAAAGATTATGTTAGCACCTAAAGAAAATTGTGTGCGCAAGGAGTTTGGGTAGCCTCTTTGAGTTGTCATAGTATTTTGAGGGCAAGATTGAATCATCTATAACCTAATTCCCATTTCATTTGTGGCAGTGAATATTACATAGGGTTGTCATCATTAGAGGAGGCTGTTGTAGGACTATGTTGCTCATTTCAAGGAAGTATGTTAAAATTAGATATCAAAACAGGGGAGATCAAGTGGAAGACAAACATGCTACCTAACAACAATGGCAAAGTGGGATTATACTCAGGGGCAGCTATATGGGGAAGTAGTCCATCAATAGATCCTAAAAGAAAAGCCGTATATATTGCCACTAGAAACCTCTACTCCTCTCCTCCCGATGTCATTGCATGTGAACAAAGACAAAACAACAAAACACATCCCGATGTGCCTGATCCATGCATTAGCCCAAATGATCATTTTGAATCTATTCTCGCCTTAGACTTGGATACGGGAAACAATTGTATGGGCTCATCGTTTGGGAGGCTATGACACTTGGTTAGTGGCATGCATTCGAAATAGGCCACCATCACCCAATTGCCCTCCTATAGTGGGACAAGACTATGATTTTGGAGAAGCACCAATGATGCTTACTGTCAAAAGGTATACAGTAGGTGCGGGCATGAAAGATGGTGAATGTGTTGATATTGTTGTTGCTGGACAGAAAAGTGGGATTGTTTGGGCACTTAACCATGACAACGGAACACTTGTATGGGATGCAGTAAGCAATCTTTATTTTCTCCTCCAAATTTGCTAGTGTTTCATTTTTTTTACCTCTTAATGACCACTTTGACTAACCATGATGTGAAACTATAATTAAGATGGGATCAAAGTTTATATTAGAAAAATCTTACTTTTAGTAGTAAAAAATTGTACAAAAACTAGGTCTCTATATATACTACTCAAAACAGCTAATAACAATGAGGTTGAATTTTAGCATCTTAGTCTATTAGGAGTTCATAATCAAACTTTGGTTACAAATCATTGAATGTTCTTTTACTCAATAAAAGTTGATAGTTTTGCAAGATGAATTTTAGAGGAATTATTTGCATTTTCAAGAGGAAAAAGTCATAGAATGCTTGAACAAATCTTCTTCAATGTAGAATATAGGAACTCATTGCAAGGTATATAGAGCCTAAGTCACCAATCACAAAGAGGGATATTGAAAGAAAAAGACTCCTTGAAATATATAGGGAAAGCATATTTGTTTAGATGGACAAGGATTGAAGTATTCACTATAAAATACTATGGAACTTGAGCATCATATTTTGAAAACATTAAATTTCTACATTTTTTTTTCTTTGCATTGTTTTATACATGAAGGTAACTGGACCTGGGAGCTCTTTGGGAGGATCAATGTGGGGAGCAACAACTGATGGTCAACGTGTCTTCACCAACGTGATCAATGTATACAAGGAAAATTTCACATTGCTCCCATCCAATGTAGTCACCACAAGTGGAGGTTGGGTGTCCGTGAATGCATCCTCCGGTCAGATTTTATGGTCTACAGCATCCCCAGATGGATCTATCCCCTTTGGACCAATTAGTGTTGCAAATGGTTTGGTATTCACGACCTCTTTGGGATCACCAAACGGAATGGTGTATGCGTTGGATTCAAAGTCAGGCAAGGTTTTATGGCATTACAACGTCACTGCTTCCTTGAGTGGGGGCGTCTCTATCAACAATGGGTGCATCTATTTTGGAGAAGGCATTACAACTATAATACTTAGCAGATTTGCAAATCTCACACATGGTCATGCTGTTGATGCCATATGTATCACTTAAGCCCTATCCACAAAATCAAACTTGGAATTGTGGATGCTAAGGTCAACTCCTTCATTCTAACATTATACCAAGGTAGCCTGTGACAACGGCAAATGTATTACATTGAGAATCAAAGGAAAGAAGTCCTTTTAAAATTTGTGGCCATAGATAATAAAGTTGTGATCTTGGAAAAAAGGGTGTATTTTGTAAAAATATCTTGATTTTTGAATGGAATTTTGACGTGTGGCATGCTTTGTTTTCTTTGTGAAGTATTTTTGGATAGAGCTCTAAGTGCTTAAAATCTTTCCAAGTGAAGTTAATATACATGCATTATCATGAAGATTCTCGGAACACCTGGGTTTCAATAGCTATAGACCAGCATCTCACTTGTAGATGAAATGAACATCTCCAAGTTGTTTGATGCTATACCTGCTATAGACCACTATACCTAGTGTGCATAGAACTTAAAGATGTCTCTATTGCAAAAATGTTTCAATTGCCCATCACAAAAACTGAATGGGTTTCTCCAAGCAATTATGCAAGGATATGAAGTTGCTCATCCAAGGAAGTGAATAATACCATTAAAGTAGGTACCCCCAAACCACCACTTTTTACTACTGTACCTATTTACTATTAGTAGGTGGTCAAATTTTAAAATGTTCTTATTGGCAAGCAAAAAGAAATTCCAATATACCAAAGAACATGACATTTGGATACCGTCACTAAAAGAAAACCGTGTTTTTTTTGGTGCCTTGAATTTGCGTGTGGATGTCATGGATGATGTTCACAACTGTCTATGTGGAAGTCCAAAAATTTGTATCAAGATTGTCTTGGCAAAAACGTCCAAAATCTTAGATAACATGCCCTAATGTTTTGATGTTTTTGGGCTAATGTCTACAAAAATTTGAATTGAAGAGGTGCTGAAATTTTGCCATGTGGCTACCACGTTAGCGCCACGTGAGAATTTTTTCATCCATTTCATCCATGACGTAGCACCTGACATGGTAGCGGGGAAAGTGATGTAGCATTCAACAAGGATGATGTGGCATGCCTAATTAGTACAATTTTATGTTGTCTAAGAATTTTAGTATTGTTTTTTGAGACATCAACTTAGACGTCTAGATGCATTAGAAAAAAAATGAAGCCTTTAGAGGGCCGCTCCAAAGCCCTTGAAGGACCCCAAAGATTACATTTTATTTTGCACAAACATTCATTTTTTTCCTATTGCTGCTTACTTTATTTTGGGATGTCAGATGATTGTCAATATATGGAGTGGCATAAATTCTGAATACTATAAGTGTATTCTAATTCTAATGCACTTTAACCCTGATTATTAAACACCTTGTACCTTAGGTTTAGGATCTACCATCTACCATCAAGAAAGTTCAATTATTAGTAAACATCAAGAAAAAATATGATGAGAATGTGAAAGACTTACTTAATTGACATTTGGTGAAAATGAAGGGCAAGGAAGTTGATTTTATAATGAAATCTATTGTCCATCGTGACTCCTCAAAGGGTATGGGATAATTTTAGTCCTTTATTTAACTCAATTTTCAATATTTAAAAAATAAAATAAAATCACAGTATGTATATTGTTTATTACAACATTGCAACCATTGGGACTAGCATTTTTCAATTTCATAACTAAATTGTTAAGAATTTAGTATTTTGAATCATTCTCTACTTCTTTCTACTTACTATTTTTTTCCTATATGTTGCACAATTCCAAATGAAGTAAAATTCGTTAAGCATGTAGCCAACTTGCCTTGAAGAATGAATCCAAAGAAGTACCACCATTTTGGACGTTTTTTCATACAAATGTGACCTTGTGAAGTATAGCTGCCCAGTTTTCTGTAAGGTCAAAAAAAGGATTTTTGTCAATTCAAATGCTAATATCTTCCAATCTGCATGGTGAAATTTTTTGAAATTTTTTCCATAGATTTTCAAACTAGCTTACTACAAGATACTATGTTACATGTGTCCAAAAATGTTTTTTTTTCTAAAATTTGGTACTTGTGCTCAAAATGACAGTTTCTGAGCGTTTTTTGGGAAAACATAGTCAAGGAACTTAAGGGCTTAAGGGATTAATATGTTTTGTTTGCACTTTTCAAATATTTTCATTGGCATTTATAAAGAATATCACTTTTCTTGTTAGAAGTTTCATATCATGCCTGATTGCAAGTTTTAGAAGTACCTTCCAAATATAGTGTTTGTCCAAATGGTGGAAGATACAAAATATCCAACTACAGTAGAATTTAGAAAATTGCACCACATGGTATTTCAAATTTGGCTTTTACAACTCATTGCAAATTTGCAATCAGATCCTTGTTGCAAAATCAACTTTTGCAATTTTCTATTTTAATATGTACACTTCTTAGGTATGGAAGCTTAGGATTTACTTTGAGTACATCGCAAAATTTGAATATTTATAGTTTGTTTATTGGATTTTTGATAAAGTATATTAAGAGAATTTCAAATATTGTTTTGATTACAAAATTGAACCAACAAAATTAAGAATCTTTAATTATAGTCTAAATTAATTGGTTGATTTTAGGTGCAAGGTATAAGTGTTTACCCAATTTTCTTACACAAATGTCTTTTATGTTCTTTAATTGTCATTGTAGAATGTCTTCAACTCTATATATGACTAACTCTCTGTATGCTTAAGTAGTAGAGTCTTTGAGGTAACAACAACCAATATTGACCAAATAAAGATTTTCATTAAAAACAATATTGTTTTTGGACACTATATGGATAAACTATGCATTTACAAAGTGCTAAAAATAGACAATTTATTCAAAATCGATCCTAAGCATTCTCCTGAATAGAGATTGTATATTCTATCCCCAAAATCTCTAGGGGACGATTTTAGAAATAGGTTACAATTAGATGCAGTTATCTTATTGAAAGGATTAAAGTGTTTTTGAAGATGATTCAATGATACACCTACATGATACTTTTAAGGGTCATTAATTCTTGGGTTAAATGAAATTCAAATGACTTAGATTGCAACAAATGTTCCATTATACTTGGGGGCATGGTGGAGATTATTTCACTACAAGAAAATTGCCACTTCCATAACTGCGGCCATGTGACTTCGTGTCCGGAATGACTAAAAAGTGACTGCGGCTCCCTAATTGCACCAGCAGAGACAGAAAATCCAGTTGCATAGTCATCCTGCAATCGCCCACGTGACTTCAGGATGAGTAGTGAACGACGGTAGAGCTTTATCTACTGTGTTTCAATCATAGCAGTCCCGCCCCGTTGACGTGGATGGAACAAAATCCATCATAAAGGCCGCAGTCATGCGTTGTGACTATGTGTCACTTCATGGCGACTATGTCGCGACTTCCGTGTGACTACTACAATACTACCAACTTTCAAAGGTTAAATTTTTCTTTATCTTGGCTTGTATTCTTTTTCCTTTTTGCTGTTTTTGTCTTTTCTCTTTTTTTGATCTTTCCGCGGCACAAGACTGAGTGTTTCATAATTTTCACCTTTTTTTCTAACCTTTCATTTTTGAAATAACTTACTCTTCCTTTCTTTGATCTCCTCTTTTCTTTTTGATTTCCTTTTCCATTTATTATTTTGTTTTATATACCTAAAGGAAATGACATTTCTAGTGCTTCCAAGTTTTGGGGCATTTTTATTTACTTTGTACTTCTCTTTGCCAATCTCTATTATACATTTTGAAATTGACCTCCTCTATTTTTTATATTATTTCTTTTCTTTTTTGGAAATGACCATTTTAGTACTTCAAATTTATTTCCTAGAATTTGCTTTGCTATGCTCTCTTATATATTTTTGCCATATCCTCTTTTGTTTATTATTTTGTTTCATTTTTGAATTGGAAATGACCATTCTACTACTTCCAATTTTTTTTGGCTTTTTTTTGGCTCTTCACTTCTTTTTGCTACTCTCTTATACATATTTGTCATTTCCTCTTCTATATGTTATTACTTTTTTTCCTTTTTGGAAATGATTGTTTTAGTACTCTCTATTTTGGGAGGTTTTTAAAAGGAATATACTCATTTTCTCTACTCTCTTTTATATTTTTTTTTAATCTCCTCTTTCATTCATTATTTGCTTTCATTTCCTTTTGGAAATAACTATTCCAGTAATTCCAAATTTATGGACCAATTTTCTTTGATCTCTCTTGCAATTTTTTCTAATCCTCTCTATTATTCATTATTTTATTTTATGTTGTTCCCAGAAAAGACCGAGGTAGTACTTTTAATTTTTTTTCCTTTCTTCTCTTTGAACTTATTTTCTCTACTCTCTCTTACAAATTTTTTTGATCCTCTCTTTCAAGTATTATTTTATTTTATTTAATTTCTAGAAAGGTCCGCATCATTACTTCTAATTTTGTTTTCCACTGCAAAATGACTTCTTAAGATTGCAAAATGTCTTCCTAAGATTGCTATATGACTTCCTCAGACTGCAGAATGACTTCCTCGGACTACAGAATGACTTTCTGAGACTACAAAATGACTTCTTGAGACTGCAGAATGACTTCTTAGGTTCCTACTTTAATACTACTTCAGCACCTTGTGCATTGTGAATTTGTGATGCATTGTGCAATTTCCAAACATCCTACATACCTTTCATCACACTTTCCTTGCATCTATAGTACATTTTCATGTATGCCATATATAACGAGGATGGACAAAATTCAAAAAGGATGTTAGAAAATGTCAAAGAAAATATCCATTCCAATTTCTTTCTCAAAATAGTCCATAACTTTTGATTTGAGATTTGAAATCTAAAATGGATTTTTGGAGATGAAAGTGAGATTGATTTTCCAACTTCTTTTAGTTCCAACTTTTTAGAAAAAAAAAATCTATTGTGTCTAAATGAGGTCTAAAACATTACTTGTAATTCAATTCCTGTGTTTTACATATCCCACATGGTTTGTCTTGCTTCCTACCATCCCACTTGTATAAAAGATGGTGTATGGCATATAATGTATGGCATGTGGTGTATAATGTACTGTGTAAGGCATATGGTGCATTGTGTATGAATGGTGTATTGTTGTGAAACTTTGAATGTATTCATATGTGACTATAGAATGACTACTTCCCATGCAATTGTAATTACATTCTTTTTTGCATTAATTGCCACAACTTAAAAATGATAGGAAAATGACTTTCTACATCCTTGGGGAGTGATTTGAATCCTAAATTGACATCACTTAAAAAAGACTACGAAATGACATACTACTTGGTAGTCTACCAAAATGGCGTAAAATGATTGTAGAATTACTTCTAAATAACTACAAAATGACTTCCAAACAACGTCTGACGTGGATGTCCACGTCAGATGTGTAAGGGGTTTGTCATGACTTGAGAATGACTTCCAAATGACTTATGACGTGGGCATCCACGTCAGATGTATAAGGGGTCTGAAGTGACTGCGACATGACTGCAGCATGACTGGCCACGTAGGTCCCAATGTGCGGCATTTCCACGTGTCAACCCAAGAGTAGTTTCATTAACCCCTCTCTTTCTTTATCACTTGAAAGGAAGTGCTCTTTCATCCACTTTGTCATCCGTCAGACTTCATCATTGGTGATATTAAAAACCACAATTGTATATTAACAACTTGTCCGAAATGACTCTGGAATGACTTTGGGGCCTCCAAGTCACATTACAGTCACTTGTGCTAAAATGACTGCCAGACAATTGTATATCGCAGTCCTGGACATGGCCACTTTCTTGTAGTGCTTGTACAGTGGGGTCCCAATCAAAATGGAGTTTTCAAAATCGCAGTGAAGGAAAGTTCAGTGCTGCCAACTTTGAAAGCCTCTCAAGGGCTCAAAAATTGATCTTTGACTATGAAATTTATACTATAGCATCATCTTTAAGTTAGTTATATTCAAAATCTCCTAACATGTGTAGCCGTGAATTTTTTTTCCACTATTGCCAACTTTGACACCCTCCCAACGAATGAATTTTTTCTCTTTTCTATGAAACTTTTGGCATAGAACCATCTATATGTTGATTATATGTGTGAAAAATTTCAAGTCCAAAAAAACCCCACAAAAAAAGATATTCAAAATCTCCCAACATGTGTAGTTGTGAGAAACAATTTCGCTACTACCAACTTTGACACTATCCTAAGGGTTGAAAAATTATTTATTTACCATGAATATTTTATGATGAAATAATCTCTATGTCAATAACATGTGTGCCAAATTTCAAATTCAAAAGAATCACACAATAAAATATATGCTAATTCTACCAACATGTGTAGTTGTGAGAAAGATTTTTTCAGCCCTTGGGATAGTGTCATTTTTTGGGTAAAATTTCACACGGATGTAGAAAGTCATTCTCACAACTACACATGTTGGCAGAATTAGAATATCTTTTTTTCAGTAAATCTTTTGACCTTGAAATTTGGCATACATTTTATCAATATAGAGATGATCTCATGCCAAAAATTTGATGGTAAAATGTTTTTTTTCAACCCTTGGAATAGTGTCAAAGTTGGTAGTAGTGAAATGTTTCTCACAGCTGTACACATTGGAAGAACTAGCATATATTTTTTTGTATGATTCTTTTGAATTTGAAATTAGACACAGATATTGTTGACATAGAGATTATTTCATCATAAAATTTCATGGTAAATAAACAATTTTTCAACCCTTGGGATAGTGTCAAAGCGGGTATCAAAGTTGGTAGTAGTGAAATTGTTTCTCACAACTACACATGTTGGGAGATTTTGAATATCTATTTTTGTGGGGGTCTTTTGGACTTGAAATTTTTTACACATGTAATCAACATACAGATGGTCCTATGCCAAAAGTTTCATAGAAAAAAAAATTTCAGTCCTTGGGAGGGTGTCAAAGTTGGCAATAGTGAAAAAAAATTCACGACTATACATGTTGGGAGATTTTGAATATCTTTTTTTTAGTAAATCATCTAGACTTGAAATTTGGTACACATACAATTAACTTAAAGATGATGCTATCGTAAAAATTTCATAGTCAAAAATCAATTTTTAAGCCCTCGGGAGGGTGTCAAAATTGGCAAATGCAAAATTTCCTTCCCTGCGACTTCGAAAACGCCATTTTGATTGGGACCCCATTGTACTACGTACATTGGTGCAAATTTCATCTAACTTCTACTACATATAGAATTTGGCAAGATGCTAAACCCGTCCTATGAAGAGGGACCTGCATGATGAAGTTTTTATTCTACAAGATGATTGTTAAACCAAAAAAACTATTTTGTGCAAGTTAATTCTATGTTTTTCACCTCTCCAAACTAATTAGGGACCTCTAATATGAATTCAAAATTTTCAAATTTTATCATGTGTGGCAAATAAAAAATTCCTGCATTTTTTCCAAGGATAAATTTACCTTGCAAGGCCCACTTCGTAGGATTGGTTTAGCGTCTTGCTCTAATTTGATTTTCCCTCACTTTTCACCGGTTCTTTGACTTCTTTCTCTCTCTCTCTTTGAACCAACCACATCCACTCCAATGACATTGCAATAAATCTTCCTATAGAAATCAACTTCCAAAGGCCAATGCATGGTAATTGAAGTGAAGTTTTGCCCCCAAAGGCCTGTTCAACTTGCAAAGTGCACATTGAGGTTGACCCACTTTTCATATTTTGTCCTTCTAACAATTAATTTTGAAAAGATTATCTAATTAATTTAAGTAGGGAGGAGGATGCATGGATTGGTGAAGTTGTCAATCCATAATTATGGTCATATCTTGTAACAAACTTGCAACAATGTTATGTTTGGCTTTGGCCATATAGCATTGTTCAAGAATCACTCTCAATAAGGTACCTAAGATGTGCATCTAAAAGAAACACTCTCCTAATTTTCCACATATCTATAGCTATTCAAGATTTCAAGCTTGAAATCATGGACCCTGTAGATAGGTGGCAAAATTAGGAGAGTGCCTCTTTTAGGTGCACATACCTTATTCAAAACTTCTCAGGGTACATTTTGTTGATGCATATATAGCCTCCATCCCAATTTTCTAAAGTGAATAAACAACCTCTCTTGACTTATGCTACAAACATTACAAACCTTCTTATGATGGTGATGATTATGTCGCTCTACTTCAAAATCTTCATTGTAGGAAACCTTTTATTTACCACAAATGATGAAATTGAATAATTTCTAGTAGACTATAATGTGCGACATTGTGAAGGATTCAAGATTTACATACACTTAATTCATGCCAATCTTCACAACAAGATTGAAAATCTTTCTTGTTGAGACCATAATGAAAATGTGTGAGAAACTTCTTTAGCCTTTTTGGCCACATCAAGATTACAAGATAATGTATGAAATTAGGTTTTTTTGAACTTGTACAATCAGGTTGTAATGTTGGTTAGATGTTCTTGTTAACCCCTAAAGGACCGGCATGCGTGTTTTGGCCGTATAGAAATTTTGGGCAGGTCCATGTGACTAGAGATTTCCATATTTTAAGCTGAAATTTTAATAGAAGGTGGGCGCGAGGAATATCTTTCATATGCACTAAATTTCAAAACATTTGGAAATAGGAGTCAAAAGTTATGGCCAAATATGTTACTTTTTTTGTAACTGGGCAGTCCGGGCAACAAGAAAAATTTGGCAAAAATTTGATTTTTTTTTTAAATATTTTTTTCTTGTAGATTATATTTTTTTCTATTTGGAAAGCTTTTATTCATTTCATTTGGATTTGTTATGAAAAAGTTATGGACATTCTTGTTTTTCAGGCAGTTAGAGCATCTTCTTGAAAAAAATAACTTGTAGGATGCATTTCTAAATGCTATTTTTGCAATTTAAAAAAAAAATCTCATGGTTTAGTTTACTTGCTAGAACAATCTCACCATTGGGATTAGTGTATTTTAATTCCATCTAAAATATATTAATGTTTTAGATTTTCCTTCTATCTCGTACCTACTTCTACTTAATAAATTTTTTAGGAATGATAATTAAGTTTTTTTGAATATTTTTTTTTCCCTAGACTCTCAACTCAATTCTCCACTATAAATATTTGAAGCACAAAACTCTTTAGTGCAAAAAATTTAAGTGCAAAATGTTTAAAGTCAAAAAATCTAGTCCCGCAATGTGCTGAAATATTTGTTTTTTCCACTTTAAACGCAAATATCTTGCAATCTGAGCGGTCAAAAATTCTGAAATTTTTTCCACACATTCTCATACTAGTTAGGTGTAAGATCCTTTGGTTAGATGTGAAAAAAAAAACATTTTTCATTTTTTTAACTTGTTGCTATAGAAATGGCAGTTTTGATGGTTTTTTGGCAGAAAAAAAGCCTTGGGCCTTTAGGGGTTAATTGTCGGTTGATAACCGGTTGGTTAGTAGTGGATGCTAGGATTAAGGCGGCTACAATTAGCCGGCTAGCCTCCTAGGGTTGTGGTTGGCTACTTAAAAGTAAGGGTTGGTCCATAATCTCTTTCTTGGTTCTTACTGGTTTTGAGGTGTGGAATGCACTTGGATGTTAAGTTGTGCATTTGTTGGCAATTAATCGAGCAATTAATTATTGAATGGAGCATTGATGTGAGTAGTTTTAAGACTGTATTTTGATAAAGTGTTGGATCAAAGTAAAAAAATTTATTTAAGTTTTTGAATAGTTGATCTACAATAAAACCAATTTTTATATGTATATCTATTATAGAGGAGGTACAAATTTTTGAAGTGGAAATGTTTGGAATCTAAGGCAACCAAGAAGGATATATTTTGGAGTGTCAATCTTATTGAATTTTTATGATATGACTATGAAATTTGGAGAATATTTTTTTTAACCTTATTTATTACCTCATTAGAGTTATTCGTAAAGTACCCAAAACCGGGGTTTAAACCCCGCAATTTTGTGAAAAAGCAGGTTTTGGGCAAAAAGTTAATACGAAAGTGGGTATCAAACTTTCTTTCGCACCCAAATCGACCAAAAAGAAATTTCGTCCGGACTTTGCCTGCGGGGTCGTGGTCGCCTACGGGGTTGTAGTCGCCTGCGAGGTCGTCCGTCGGAGGAAATTTGTCGGAAAAAGTCCCCTCCAAACTAGGGGGGACTTTACGAATAACTCTATTGTATCAAAAAATTTACTACAATGGATATGGGACCTATGAGTTATGCACAAAATACACTTGGAGTGTGGAGGCTATGACTTGGCAAAAATTTAGTAGTGGGAAAATGTCCACCAAAGTTAAAATGTAACTTAGATAGGTATGAAAATTGATATGTAAATTTTTGAATAATTGATCTACATTGTGGCAAAGTTTAAAGACACGTGGAGTAACTATCAGTCATTTATGCTAAATCAAAGCTAGTTATGCCTGTTTCTTGGTTATCTTTGAAAGGTTAGAAAGTCAATAATGAGGAAATGTCCACAAAAATTGGAAAGTATACTAGCATGTGCCCCCTTAGTGGAAATTAAATATTTTTTGATTGTATGCCCAAATCAAAAGTTATGCTACCTCGAATTTTTAGGCAATATGGGTAGCTTTGGACCACATGTGCAAAACTGCTCTTCTACTTTTGAAATTTGGCAGGCATATAACATACATGATACATGATGCAAATGTCAAAAAATAAACCATTTGTAGTATTAAAAATCTTACTCTAAGACAAATTGAAGTCTGCTAGCCTTATCGGGCAAGGTTGGAAAAAAAAATTCTTCTAATTTCAAACGTAATAAGGTAACCTAGCCTATGATAGACAAACTACTTGTGACAAACACTTAGGTAATGACCCATTATAGTCTTGCATCAACCCATGACAGACTTTTTTCAATAAATGAAATTTGGGCTACATTAGGTTGAGTTATTGGCCACAATCAATGTCTTGGATGATGGTGATGGAGTGATTAGTGATTGCAATAGGAAACTTCCACCTTTTTAGTCTAAATTCATCACAAGAAGTGACTTTGTTAGGCCTTCATGTTGTGGTCATGTTAGGAAATATTGTAATTGCTTTAAGTGAGTAAGATGACCATTACAGATATAGTTTTCTTGTTGGTTTTGGGATTAGTCTAGAGACTCTTTTAAGCCAATTGAGCAACACACTTCAAAAGTTCTTAAAAAATTCTTACCTATCAAAAAAACAATTCAATTGCTTTACCCATTTCTCACATTTCTCTTAACATGAAGAATTTTTTTTTTAATTTTCAACAATGCCAACAAGACAAACCAATCATTCTTCCTATTATAGATTGATATACCATAGTGTTACAATCTATACAATCAAAGTTATGAATTTTTTTCCACATATTCCAATAGAAGCCAACAAACTTGTATTGTTAAATTTTGGAAACAACGATTTTTGAATTTTTTCTGATTCTCCTAAACAATGCCAACTTTTCACAATTTCTGCCCAAACTGTGCCTTGTCCTTTAGGGGTTCACTCCAAGAGGATACATAAGGTAAAAAATTCATAAATCACTTTGGCTCTAAGAAAGTCTTCCACGCACAATGTACAAATAGTGTACGTTTCAAGAGGTGGGCGCTTTCGTGACCTGTTCGTTTCAACTTTGAAAATCCAGATCTTCCAAAAAATATGAGACATTTTGGGTTACATCCAAATTCCATTTGCTCTCTCAGCAAATTGTTTTTTTTTTCTTTTTTTAACAAATGGAGCGAGCGGCGTTAAAAGAAAAAAACCACAATACAAAACAGCTCTTTCAGCAAATTTGACTGCATATTATTTCGAGCAGTCTTTCCTCCCCAAATTGTTTATTCTCTCTTAAATGGACGCTTTAAGGACCTTCTATTTTACATCATTTTCAATTTCGCTCGACAAGTCATTTCTATGTACAGTTCGAAGCATTCATCGCTCATTGCATTCAAAGCCACCAGTGTTTGAAATGAAGAAAATGAATACATCTCACAATCAGGAGAAGTTGATCAACACTCCAATGACGAAATGCACAGATTGCCACGGACTAAGAGAAGATTGAATGGGGAGAATTTTCCTGTTGCCATCATGTGAGTGCAAAATCACAGGTAGTGTTACAAGTAGCGTTAAAATGTGTTCAAGAATGATCGAGCCAATATCAAATTCATCTGAATCAAATCAAGGTAATCACTTTGTCCCTCCACACTGGTATGTACATCGCTTCGGTCAATCAGCAAGGTGCTTGCATGTCCGGAAAGAGCCGCCTTTAATTCCTTCCACCCATGGAAAAACTAAAAATAATAACTCTACTCCAGCCCTGTCGACCAAAATTTGGACCAGGACCTCTGACCTCGCTCGGTGCAGCCACGGCCTGGTTCCAGCAGGGCTGGAGCACATTCGATGCCTCTACTACACATGTTGAGGTTGCAAGGGTGACATTCACCGACAATCGATCATACCAGCCAAAAAATCATCCTCGCTCCACAAACTATGACCATAGCATCACCGTGTTATTGCGTCATAGTGAGTGGAGAGGAATATGATTCAACCGTGAATTCACAGGTGAGGGAGGAATTAGCCGGCAGAGGTTCCCTCGGAGGCCGTGCGGGGCGATTGAAACCGTTCTTCCGTGTGAAGCTCCTCCAGGGCTTGGATTATTGCAACCATTTCGGGGCGTTCGGATGGCGGAGGAGACACACATCGCATTGCCAATTGCAAAGCTGTCATCAGCTCCTCTTCGGTCGGTGCCGCGGCACCTTTCATGAGCTCTAAGTCGAACACCTCCGCTGTCCAATTCTCCTTCACTATGCCGGCCACGTAATCGGGCAGATCAAGAGCCCCGTCTGTGGTGCTCACGTCTTGAGGGGCCTTTCCTGTTCACAAAACCGAGTTCGTCGTCATTAGAATCAATGCCGAAATCGTACCAGCTGGGGTCCCAATTTTTTTATTAAATTGTTATATTCGACTGTACAAAATGTGAGCTACAATCAGTGAGTGTAGCAAGTGTACAGTACAGTACAGAATATTCTAGAGTATCGTTGTAGAGGTCATAATTAGGATTCTTTACTGTACAGAGTATGAAAACTCGCATGACCTAAATTCTTGCGGAAGGTACTGAACACTACCAGCTGAAAATAGCCATAGGAATCATTACAAAAACAAACAGAGGATAAGGACTAAGGAGCGTGATGTACCAGTAAGAAGCTCCAGCAAGACAATCCCGAAGCTGTAGACATCAGATTTCGTCGTGGCCTTCTTGAGCTTCGTCAGCTCCGGGGCACGGTAACCTAGAGACCCTGCAGTGGCCACCACATTGGCGTTGGCTGCCGGAGTCATGAGACGAGAGAGGCCGAAATCCGAAATGGAGGCCGTGATGGCGGGTCCTCTCGTATCCAGAAGTATGTTGGAGGCGGTCAGGTTGCCATGAACGATGTTCTCGTTTTGGTGCAGGTGGACAAGTCCACGAGCAGCTCCTTCGGCTATTCTGATCCTGGTGGCCCAATCTAGAGCTGTTTCTGGACCCCTAGCTGCAACATCCCACACATTAGTCATTTAGAGATTGCCTCGCCAGACAACAAAAATCAGCACGAGTGAATGACGAACACCATGTTGGCCACATAGGGAGTTCATATTTCGCTTCAACTTCTACTATATCAGTTTAAATTACTAAAAAAGCTCAATACTCGCGAGGACTAATTACACTCCTCGTTAGAATGAGTGGAAAACACAAGTTGCAGGGTTACATACCATGAAGAAAGGCAGCCAAGCTTCCACCGGGCATGTAATCATACACCAGAAGCTTCTCGTCCTTGGGTCCCCAGTAGTAAGCTCGCAACGCCAGCAAATTGGGGTGCCGGATCTTGCCCAGCACATCCACTTCCTTTGTGAAGTCTTTCTGGGACTTCACTATGCCTTCACGCAACCGTTTCACGGCGATGTGGTTTCCATTCTCTAACGTAGCCTTGTATACAGTCCCGTACGTGCTCTTTCCCAAAACCTCCGCCGTTGCACACAACAGATCATCGGCCGTGAACTGCAGCGGGCCTTCGAAGTGCACCAGCTTGCCTCCGACTTCCCCTTCTCTTTCTGGCGACCTCTCCGGCTTGTCCCCACCAGCCGCCGCTGCCCCTCTCCCTCGGCAACAGCAGCACAGCATGACGATCATGGCCACTAACAGAATGGCACCGAGTGTACCACCCAGTGCGATAAACACGATGCTCAACGTGCTCAATTTTTTCCCTGAGGGAGCGCCTGTAACCGTAGACTCCGGTGAAGGTGCAGGTGCAGGAGCCGGGGGAGGGCATGAAACTAAGCCCGGAATCATGCCGCACAAGCCAACATTCCCTGGTGAGTACGAGCTGATGTTGAAAGCCGTTCGGAACGCTGGAACGGGACCACTGAGGTTGTTGTATGTGACGTTCAGCTTCGTGAGCGGAACACTTGCGAATCCAGTCGGGAATTGACCAGTCAAGTTGTTTATAGAGAGGTCTAAAGTGTCAAGAGAAGAGAGATTGGCATAAGACTGAGGAATGCTACCCGACAAATCGTTACTCGCCGCGGTTAGCACCTTCAAAGTGGTGGCATTTCCTAACCCAGAGGGCAATGACCCAGTGAGTTCATTGTTGTTCACATGCAATTCCATGAGCCGCCCGGATGTCCAAGTCTCGGGAAGCGGCCCGGAGAGGTGGTTAAACCCTAAATCCAGATACTGACCTCGATAGCCGCCGTATGCCGATGGAATCGAGCCCGTGAGGTTGTTTCCGCTCAAGTTGAGGATATTGAGATTGGGAGGGTTGGCGATGTCATTCGGGAGAGCTCCCGAAAGATCATTGTTGCCGACGTCAAACGCTTGCAGCAGCGGCAAGACGCCGAACCCTGTCGGTATGGCCCCCGTCAACCTGTTGTTGAACAATGCCACGCCTCGCAGCGTGGTGATAGTCGCGAGCGAGGCAGGGATGGCACCCGAAATGTTGTTGTCGTGGAGATTGAGCTTCCGAAGACCCACGAGCTGCCCAACCTCGGTCGCAATCGACCCACCCAAGCGCTTCGCAGGGAGTGCAATGGAAATGATGCGACCCTGAGCACATTTGATGCCCACCCAGGTGCCATCGCAGGCCCCCACCCCGCTATCGTTCCAGCTCGCGAGGACATTGCGAGGATCGACTAACATTCGCTTGAACCGAAGAAGTGCCAGAACCTCCTGAGGAGACGCCGGGATGCCGTCCGTGTCCGGGAGGGTGTCTGGGTCTGGCGATGGCATGGGAGGATCTTGACTAACAACAATTTGAAAATGCAGAAGCAGGAAGAACACCACCCACCTCCTCTTGGGAAAATCCATCAAATTCTATGTCTCCCTACACGCAGTGGTTATGCCTCCCGAAACGCTACATTCCAATATCAATGTCCCGCAGCACCATAGCCTGCTCCCTGATCAATGGCGTTCCGCAAAAGTGACTGTAGCAGTGGTACTTTCGCACTTCGGCAGTGACAGTTCCTGTACTGGAATCGGCGCGAGTACTCATACAGAAAACCGGACAGAGGTAATGTAAACAACAAACTACACACCCTGAACCCGCAAAACCGATACCTTAATGCGTCACAAAGCAACACATCAATCTTGTGAGCTACTCTAACCTTTCAACCTACTCCACAAAACGACCAGCTGCCAACCCGACCCCTCTCCTTCGCACTCTCTCTAACTACCAATACTGAGCAAGAAGCAATCGTAAAACCACCAATGTGATATACAAAGGCGAGCTCCTCTTGGTGCGAACCAGCACAACAATGAAGCTCCTCAGAACAGCAACATTCTGACCCAACCCACATGTCC
This sequence comes from Pseudisothecium myosuroides, assembly GCA_951799445.1. Classification (NCBI taxonomy): domain Eukaryota; kingdom Viridiplantae; phylum Streptophyta; class Bryopsida; order Hypnales; family Lembophyllaceae; genus Pseudisothecium; species Pseudisothecium myosuroides. Next base: position 18,384,720 of record OX637287.1, on the reverse strand, counting down.
AGCACCCCTCCAGCCAGAGAAACCAAGCGTGCGTGCAATCCGGAGATCGTGCTCCAGATCGACACACTCAAATGGTTACTGTACCTCTTCTTGTCCCTCTGATTAAGCCCCTCGCTCTCTCTATCTGTCTCTCCTCACAATCACTCAGCCAACGGTAAATTCCAAACCTCGAGTTGATCAACAACCAACTACAGCTAGCTAGCTCACAGGCAATGGCCAGTAAGTGGAGTTAAGAGCAAAGGCAAGAAGCTGTGCAAGTTCTGTCACTAGTTTCGTCCTCACAGGTTCCCACAGGTCCCACTGTATGTTACTCAATCCCTCACAAATCAAAAACAAGAAGAAAAAACCCGACTAGAACTAGCTGGCCTTGGTCTGGCCTGGGGCAGGGGCGCGCCCTCCGATGCACACAACGGCACGAAACCCGAAAGAGCTAAACCAGAACGCCAGAAGCGCTGGTACTAAGCTTACATTTGCTGCAGCTCCTGCGCTGATCTGAATGAGCTGCAAGAAAGGCAAAATACGGAAGCAGCAACGGATGGGTCAGTCATTACGACATCCGCCATCACGCCGCGGCCATCACGCCCGTCACCAGGCACCAGCAACGGGACCAGGCCACCAGGGGACGGGGACGGGGTCGGCGACGCTGAGCCGTTCGATCTTAAGCCAGATAGTCGGTAGCCGTGCGATCGGGCCTGACGGGAGCAATAATGCGGGACGACTGGCGGCGGGCCAAAGAGCCGTTTGCGTCCGGGTTGCGGGGTAACGGTTATGTGAGGATGGATTCCGTTAGGAAATTGGATGAAATCTGTTGTGTTGTGGATGATTTCCGTTGAGGTGCCATGCTGTCGGCTTGTTTTGAGGTGTGATGGAACTGGCTGGGGAAGGACGGACAGGCACTCATGCAACGTTCCCCGTGTTCGTTTTAACTTAATGTAATGTGGAAAATTGAATGAAATGGAATTCTGGGTTCAGCATAATTTACCCAGGGTAAATTTATCATCATCACGTTATCTACTGAAAAAGTGAGGAAGTCCACAGTGGAGTAAATTCTTTCACCGTGGCCTATTTAATTGGGCTCCAGACTCTGGTCACGAACTGAAGAGGCCAGGGAATTGTCACAGCTTTTATTTGGGTTTCTTCAATTCCAAATTTTGGGAGGATTGATTTCAAGTTACTCTAGAATGATTTACATGGGGATTGTTTGATTATCAATCAATCACTTAAACATAGATGATAAATAAGAAATGTCATGCACCATTTGGGAGGGGGATGAGGGGTAGAGGGAGGGGAGAGTATATGTGCTTAACCCCTAAAGGACCAAGCCATTTTCTGGCTCCAAAACCACTGAAAACTGCCATTTCTGCTGCGATCACTCCCTAAACCAAAAAAAACTTTTTTTTTATAATCTAACCATAGGATCTTGTACTTCACTTGTCTCAGATCATGTGGTAAAAATTTCAAGAAATTTGACCGTTCCGATTGGAAGATATTAGCATTCAAAGTTGGAAAAAGAAATTTTTTTGAACTGTTTCCTGCAATTTCAGATGACTTTGACGGCCATTTGTGGATTTTTTTTGCACTACACACCATAAAGTTAAAAAATTTTTATGTTAAACATTTGAGTTGAGAGTCAGGGAAAAAAATTTCAGCATATCAAAACTTGATTTTCACATATAAAAAAATTGTTAAGTAGAAGTAGGTCCAAAATTGAACGAAACACAAAATCGTTAATAGCTCTTAGGTGGGATTAAAACACCATAATCCCAATGGTGGGATTGTTCTTGAAAACAAACTAAACCTTGTCAAAAAAAAAAATTGAAAAAAAATTGAAAATTGCATTCAAAAATGAATTCTATAAGTGTTTTTTTTTTAAGATGCTTAGATTGCCCGAAAAACAAGAATGTCCATAACTTTTTCATTCTGAGTCCAAATTGAATGAACCAAAGCTTCAAATGTAGACAAAAACATGATCTTTGAAGACAATTTTTTTTTTTAAAATCATTTTTTTGTGTTTTTTTTTTCTGCCTGATGAACTGCTTTTTTGCTTTAGAATGGCGTAACTTTTGCTCCCGGGCACCGATTGAAAAAAAATTAAATTTTTAGAAAGCTAATGTGATTCTCTATCTTCAAAAAAAGTTTCAAAAAATCAGGTTAAAATATCAAGTCGCACGAGCCTGCCCGAAATCCCAAGTGTCCCCCGAGGGGACTTTGGTCCTTTAGGGGTTAACCCCTAATGACCCAATTGACCATTTTTTGGTTGTTGCCCCTCTTTTCGAGCTGCCCAATTTTATTATATTTATTTTTGAATTAAAAATGTGTTTAGGATACAGATTGCGTAATGAATCCAATGGTGGGAGTTTCATCAAATTACAAAGTAAATTCCGCCTTGTGGAATTTTTTTAAGTTAAGTGGTGTCGTATAGTTTACGGCTCATGTTTTTTGGTTTAGTTTGGGTATAGACCAAAAAGTCAACCAACCAATGCGATTGCTGCCCACTTCAAAAAGGACAGATCCAAAGAGCTCAAGGAAAAGATAAGTGTGCCCATTCTTGTTTTTTCTTACAAACACTACTCTAATTTCAATGACCATTGAGCATTGCAAGTTCCACCTAAAATTGCAACATGACCGTAATGTCGTGTGAAATTTTAGGTGAGCATTTTCAAATCTCTTATCTTTCATGGAGACACTAAAGGTCATCATTTCAAAATATTCTCACTGAAATATGCTTCTTTAAAGTGTGCACTCATGTTTTTCTATTGACCCAAATAAAGCTTCAAACTTAAATATCTACTAAATTATGTACATAGTCAAATAATTTGAAATTTTTTGAGGTGCTCATTCTGAATGTGAACTACAAGATCCTATGGCTGCATTCTATCCGATCTCAAGAAAAAATGAGCAAACAAATTTGCTCAAGTTCTGAGCAGTTTTGGCCTATTTTGAAAGTACACCACCCTTGGGTCATTAAGGTTAAACATCGTAGAGTTTGTTGATCTTATTTGGATTCATGAGTTTTTTGGATTGATTCTATCACCATCCAAAATCCAAACTCAATCATTTTCTCTTAATCCCTAATGCAGGTTGGAATTTGACATATGGAGACTATTCAAACAAGATGCAATGAAGAAACCCTGATACAATGGACCACATTCAAGTTCCTACCTGCATTACGGGTTAATGGGGAAAATAAAAACTCTGCCATTCGTGGGGGCGCCCTATGTAGTAAACACAAAGCAATGTCATCCAATTATATCATATTGGAGTTTAATTATGGCATTTAGTTGTATATTCTGAAATAAAACTACAAAAAACTATTTAAAACATTGCATTGATAATGGATATGAAGAAATTAAACCCTTTACGTACTAAAAGCCCAAATTGGGCCTCTTGTTTTTTTAAGCAATTTTGAAGAGTTTACATGGGGATTTTTATTTATCTTAATAATTATTTATTTAAACCAATAGATGCAATGTTCTTCATTCAAGCTAATGATACAATACAATTTACATTTAGATTATACTTTCTACAATATGATCAATCAAAGTCCGCAACTTAAGACTATGAATTCCTAATACTTAAAGGGTTAAATACCTTGTCATTCATCATTTATAAGATAACTTGCAAAAAATGAACCACTTTTGCTTGAAAAGCCTAAAAAGCAATATAAAGACAAAAACTATCACAGCATAAACGTTTTTCTATCAAAAAGATTGTGACTTCTTGTAACATGTTATGGGTACTAAATTCACTATCCAATCATGAAAATAATCATTCAATCTTTTCTAGTGACACAACATCAAAAATGAGTAGACTTCTTGTACAAATATTTAGAACTATTCATATGTCGTTGTTAACCAATCAAATGTATACAAGATAGGAATCATTCTCAATAAATAGAAAGAGAGAGAATGTATAAGTAGAAAGAGTGTCATTAGGGAAGGTCAAGTTATCACTCTTAAAGACATTTTGGGAGTCACTGTCTCATGTAATTGTGATGCAATTTAATCCCTAAAGAAAATTGAATCCCAATTGAGTCCTCAAATGTTTGGACATACAAATTTGACAAGGCAAAAGACCGTATTGGATATTGGTTTGAACTATAAACAATTGCATCATGTCACAATGCAAATTGTCCCGAATTTTGCCTAAAATTGGGGCCACATGATGTATTATATAGCTTATCAGATGTGGGTATGTATTTATATTTTGGATCATATATAGTACAATTTACTAAAGCACGCGAGATTAGGTAGAGGTACATTCAAATATCAAGACATGACTACGTACACAGGGCAAGGTTGCAATACTTCCAATTTCAGATGACCAACATAGCATTTAATCATTGTAAAATTTATTACTTGTTCACCACTTCTATTCCTAAATCCACACTAGTAGAAAACAGGGTCCTAAATGACTTGTCCACAATGACTGTAGCAGTCATTTTTTGTCCACAATGACTACAAAATGATTGCAAAGTGACTTCTGCAGTCATTGTGGACAAGTCATTTAGAGCCTGTTTTCTACTAGTGCCACTTATTGTCTTCATGTACTACAATTTAGAGTAAATGTCAGTCTCCAAGGAATAAACTAAAAGTCAAAAGAATAGATTCCACACTTGGAGAATAATGGTCACTTCTAAGCTTGAGCTTAGAGATGGAGGCGCAATAGGTGAGAACACCATCATTGAACTCGGTGATTGCACAAAACACGTGTACTGTCTGGGTTTTTTTTTTTTTGAACCGCTATAACTTTTGCTATAACTTTTGATTGTAGGTTCAATGCCAAAACCAAAAAAACGCTTCCTAGATGTCTTCATTGTAATTGTATCCCTTATTTTTTAGAAATTAAAAAAAATCAATTTATATTTAAAATTCAATTTTGTTAATTTGTCACACTTTGACGTTTAGAGGTTTTTAGTACTATTGAGCGGTTTAAATTAATGATTTTTAGTTGAAATTTCTATGGTATATTCTTCTAGTAGGTAGACATATTCCTGCCAAAGATCATTTAAAAATACATTATTTTATATCCTCCATAGTTGTGCAAATAGGCCTCCTTTGCGCGCGCACTTGTGAATGGTAGAAATGGTTTTGACTTTAGTTTTTTAGTCAAATCTCATCACCAAGAAGTCCTCCCAAATGGCCAATTTTTAGTTTTGTTCAAAATTATTTTTCCTATTTTCTACAAATTAAAATGTCGAAGGCTGTATTTTCCTCTTCGCTAGAATAGTCTACAAAATTGTCCCAAAAAATACATCCTTCGACATTTTAATTTGTAGAAAATAGGAAAAAAAAATTTTGAACAAAACTAAAAATTGGCCATTTGGGAGGACTTCTTGGTGATGAGATTTGACTAAAAAAATGAAGTCAAAACCATTTCTACCGTTCACAAGTGCGCGCGCAAGGGAGGCCTATTTGCACAACTGTGGAGGATATAAAATAATGTATTTTTAAATGATCTTTGGCAGGAATATGTCTACCTACTAGAAGAATATACCATAGAAATTTCAACTAAAAATCATTAATTTAAATCGCTCAATAGTACTAAAAACCCCTAAACATCAAAGTGTGACAAATTAACAAAATTGAATTTTAAATATAAATTGAATTTTTTTTATTTTTGAAAAATAAGGGATACAATTACAATGAGGACATCTAGATATTTTTTGGTTTTGGCATTGAACCTATAAATCAAAAGTTATAGCAAAAGTTATAGCGGTTCCAAAAAAAACGCAACCAGACAATACAGGTGTTTCATGCAATCATCCAACACTAACAAATAAAATGAGCATTAGCTCATTTTTGAAATATAAACACATGGATCTGCTTCTATAGGTTCCAATTCAAAATTGTTCATGAAGTTGTCAAAGGTTTCATTTTAGATATGCACTAATCACTTTAGGCTGTAAAGACTTTCTAAGACAAGGCATATGAAGACAATACCGTCCTATCTTGCAATTTCAAATCCAAGTACTTCACTTGCAACATATAGATTATGAAGTCTAGGGTGCAAACATTAAATTGAACAAAATTCATACCTTGTTGAGCTCTACCTTAGTAGGTTCAACAAACTAAAAACTGTACAATATGAAGGTTAGTAGAGTTTATAGTCTACTTAACTTCATTCTTTCAAGCCATAAATCTTATATACACTTATATTGAATGAGATGTTTACGAGATAGTTTTAATAGAGATTTTAAAAGTGTTCAATGATAAACTTGTTATTAACCCCTAAACACTGGAGGGTGTTTTGGAAGAGGAAAAGTCCAAAATTGCCCATTTTTTATGCATTGTCCAAAAAAATTGAATTCTTTTTTGAATTTCAACCATACAAAAGTATATTAAACAAATAAGGCAATGTGTAGAAAAAAATTCAGCAAATTTGACCACGTGGATTGAAAGATTATAACAATTGAAGTGAAGAAAAACCCTTCTATTCTCCTTGCGAAATATGGCCAACAGAATTCGAGCCCTCCTAGAGAAAAATTTCCGCTTTACACAAAAATGAAGATTTTAGCCATTCATACGTATATGATGTTAGATTTATCCATGAAAAATCTCAAAGGAAAATATGAACTCTAGCTTACTCTAAATCAACTTGCAATGTAAGGAGGTTAAATTCATTGGCAATACACTAGTCATTATTTGGTGATTTCTTGTGCAATGGGGAAGTTTTTTATTTGAAATCTAAACATAATGTAATTAGAGATAAACATTTGGAATATGTGGGAAAATTTTCAAGAACTTTGACTTTACATATTGCAAGATAATAGGGCTTGAAGTAGAAGAAAATGTTTTTTCTTGAAGCCACCCCAACATAGCTAATAAAGTTTGACTCCTCTTAGTATGGGATTTGAGAACTAAATTTTTTTTTGTAGTTGTACGCCATATTTTATTAGTTACATACATGTACCTAATTTCAAAAGTTGATGAGCATTTTTGCAAAAGGTGCCCAAAGTATGCCAAAAAAGTTCAAGGCAACATAACTTTTGATTAGGGCACTCAATAAATAAAAAGTATATTCTTACTAAACATCGGTTACATATTTATACCTTGTGTCAAAATTTTGTAAACAACAGATCAAAATTGACTTTATAGGATCCTACTTGGATTTTCAATTGTTCATTTAACAAACAATTGTTTTTTAGGGATTAAAAACTACCACTTGGTCAATTTGACACTTAAATTTTATATGTAAGATAGACCCACTTAAAAAACATCATGAATCAATTTACAAAATCATAGGATATTGAAAATATGGCGCTTGTAGCTTTTTATATAAAAATATGGCCATCTTGAATGCAATAATTAAGGTAAAATAGTCCCACATGAAGTACCCTCTTAACTCAATTGTATACCTTAAATTACAAGGAGTGATCTCCCTAGGGATTACAGTCACCCCCCTTGGTCTTAGTAAAGTCCTTAACCATGAGATATGTCTTGAACTTTGCCATACTACCATCTGAATTTGTCTTTGCACAATAAGCCCATTTACAAAACATTGTTTTTTGTCATGAAAGCAAGGTCCAAACCAATTTCTAGGTATCTACCTTCATGAGAGAATCTTATTGTGCACATGGAAGCCATCTACTCTTTGGCTTCCAGTATTTTCATAGCAGCATTATTTACCTTTGGATTGTCAAGAATGCGTGCTTGTGAGTTTGCGACAACTAACACATCACAGTCATATAAAGTGACTGGAATAGTGTAGGTCCTTGAAGGTTAGAGTGATCGTAGTCTAGCACCAGGTGGTGATTATGGAACGATGTATAATCCTCATAGCTCCTCGGTTTGACGTTTCCAGCATTTACCTACTGCATTTGAGTGCACAAAGAACATTTTCACTTTCCTTGTAGGCATTTACATTTTTAATTCCCTGCTTGGATAGCTTTTTATACAAAACATAGGGAAATAAATTGTAATAAAGAAATGTGAGAGAAGTAAAGCTCACACATGAGAATGGAAAGTACTCTCAGGATAAATGCTTAAAATTCTCATGGGGAAAAAATTGCAAATTCTAGTACGTTGAAAAAACTATTTATATACATAAAAAACTAAACCACAATGAGAGAATACAACATATTTTTGCATAGTAAAATGCTACTACATTCCTATAGAATGGAAATCACCATATTCCTATAAATAGAATAAAATCACTTAGAAAAATGCAAAATCAATTTTCAAAGGTGTTTTATATTCAAATATCTAAATGCATTTTGTTACAATTCCCCATAAGGAATCTCAAAGTAAAATCTAACAGGAGGAATACCATGTCATTCGATAAAAGTATCAAAATTATATCTCCAAAACAATATGACAAAAAGCCACTTCAACACTCTACAATGTCCTATCCAACAAAGAGATATTCAATCTCCAATGACAATCACTAAAAACTTTCAAACATCTACTGCAATTACAATCAATTCCTTCAAAATCTACCTTCTCAATGACATCTTCGCATTCCAACAATACTGTTAATGTCTTATTCTACAAAAGATCCAAATACATATACTACATCCGTAAAGTCCATCAAAGTTTGAAGAATGATCAATGTTATTAAAAAAAATCACCTAATTAAAGTAGCTTCCTTTAGTAATGCTTAGTCTTTATTGCATAACATACAATGTACTCAACTTTCCAACGTAAAACACGTAGAGACTAACAACGATCTAGGTTAGCAACTATAGATTGAACCTCAACATACTACATTTGATGAGACTAATTGCAGATGTCTTGATTAGAAGATGATTGATGTGGTCATGCATTCAAGCAAGAAGTGATAACAAATTGACAGAGTACGAGAGACTTTGAGCAACAAACATTAAGAAGAATGCCATAGTGCTCTCGGTGTTAGAAATATCCAAATTGATAGCATACAAAAAAACAAGAAAACAAAGGTGAAAGAGGTGGAAAAGAGGAAAGTCAAACAGAGGCAAATAAGGAGAAAGATATTGCAATAATGTTAGCATGCAGAAAATCTTGATGTTACATTGTTGATATAAAAACATGGTTTGTTACATTGTATATCATCTAAAATCCACCATGCACTTAAAACACAGGTTTCTCTTGCTTGAATGTGGTTTATTAATGGAGAAAAAAAAATTGTTGTCATAGTGGGCGAATAAGGATCACCAAATGTCCCGGATGGGTGGACATATCAAACGGAGTGGACAAATAATGTGAGTACTTTAAAGTAGTTACATTGCGCGGGTCAGGGTCATCGGACATCCTAGATAAGCTTGCAAATTGGACAATTATGACGGACGGTCTGTCTAATGTGATAACTATAGAAGAAATCTCAGGAATTGTATTCTATTATGCTTGAGTAGTTAGATGATTGAATACAGTATAACATGGAGTTTTTTAGCTCATGGATTTAAATAAGGCAAGCCTTGAAACCTTTTGGAAGAGTGAATATATGCACAAAGCAAAGAATTTGTTTTCTAAAGAAATGGAAAGATGACCATAGTGGGAAGGAGAGAGAGGGACTAAGAATTCAAATTGTGTTGATGCTCTTAGAGCATCGCCACCGCACACTGAAACACAAACGGAAGCGCAACTGTTGCGGGAAGGCAGAACTTTTGGGTTCCATTGCATCAATGCAAAAGCTTTTTCAGTTTTCATGGGCAACGCCACAAGCCTCCGTCCACGCCATTTTCAAGGTCTTTTCCGCTCACGCAAAGAGTTCACGCAACAACTTTTGGAGGAATCTCTCTCTTTGCGTGGTTGCAAACCAAATACAACAAAAAGTATGAAAACTTTGGAGCTATGATCATCAAGTACTACCGTCGATCTCAAACACGGTAATTTATGTAAATTTATGTAAATTGTCTTGTAAATTCCAACTGGGCTAGGGTGTTCTGATTGTGCTATAAATTCTGACTAGAGTACTTATGATTGCTTGAGAACAGAAATTATATAAAAAGAATTGAAAAATACGCAGTCGAAGGCACTGAAAAACGCTATTCGTAGAATGTGAGAACAATGTACACATTTTGATTTCCTGTAACTGTGCTATTTAAACAAGGCTAAAATTGCACTTCAATTTTTCTAAAGCATGGAACAGAAACTCCAACTGCTGGATAGTTCCCATTGCGATATCCCATCTTCTTCGATGGATGTAATTTTTAACAAAATTCCTCGAGGTTCAACAACCAGATTGTACTACCGGTTATTTTTGTTGCTACCCAACTTTGAAAACGTTCCTGAATTGAAAAATCACACAAAACACACCAAATTTTACTAATATTTTGACATTGAGAAGGACACTCACTAATTGTTTCATGACTTTTCATAACTGAATCGATTTCCAATCGCGGTGAATGGAGTTGCATGTAGGTGAATTGAGTTGAATTACGGTGTCGAGGGGTGTCGCATGCGTTGCAGTGTGACACTTACGAAAGAAGGGGAGGCGAAACAACAAGTCCCTCGCGACAACACTCTGAAAAAAGAGTTTTACGTTTATGGTCATGTTCATGCGATGGTGATGCTCTTAAGGTCCGTTTGCATTGAGTGCTAAGCGGAGCCAAGGACCGGTACTACGTAGGAATAACAAGGAGCTTGTTCAGATGGGAGGGTGCTGTTAGCTGCCGAACCTATGTGGCGCAGCAGATAATATCAGTGTTTGCTCCCAACCTAGCGCATAATGTCCATAGAAATCATAAGGCCAAGCCGCAGTTACATAAACATGAAATCAAGAGGAAATGAAGATGTGAAAGAGCTAGGTGCGTTCTTTTATAATGTCCCTTTCTTATAGATGGTACCAAAGAGTTGTGGCTGAAGATTTGGTAAGGTCTGCGGTTCTATGGAGTGGTTGCAGTTCATAAAGAATGGACATTGCACACTTTTACCTTCAAATAATTTGGAATGATGGTCGAGGTTTTTCTATCGATCTTCCACCTCTTCAACAATCGTAGATACATTTTCTTTCCAATTTTTGCACAAAAGTTGTCGTGTTTGTACATGTTGTTGCTCCTTGATCATATACTTGCTTATGGTGAGGAGTTGGAACTATCCGCTAGCTAGAGTAAATCGATCTCTGTGGCTGAGTACAAGTGATTGATTGGCACATTGAGTTTCCGTTTCAATACTGTTTGGTAGCTGTTGAATTGTCAAAGCCATCGACGACAGTGTATCTGTGCATTTCTTGAGACCGTGGAAAGCGAAGTGCACGTTGACTTCTGTGGATTTACGTGGTGGTACATTTGTCGCAAATGACCCAATTACTCGCACCGGCTAGAGCGCAACGCAACCGCAGAGGATGAATTTAAAAAGTGTCTGACAACTACAAACTTGAACACAGCAAAAACCACCCACAACCCAATAATTCGTCTCCTCATAGCGACAAAGTTCAGACATCAAAGGCGTCTTCAAAATCCGCCTGATTATGAACAAACAAGATGCTCACACGAAGAAGTGGCTTGCTTCAATAGCATTTGAACTCAATAGCCGGATGACGATGGTGAAATCCGGGTGTGAACAGCACATACTCTTATTGACTTTTAAGTGCCACGTATGACAATTAGCTCACAAAATTAGCAAATATATGAAAGCAACGACTGTATGTAACACAACGCTCTTTCAAACTGTTGGTTTGTTACCTCAGTTAGTGTGAAACGGGACAGTTTATCTTCCAACCGCATATTACATATTACAGAGTACATTGCATCATTATGTAACACCCAATGTGAACCTAGCCTTAGGCTCTAACTTCCAATGATTTGTTTTGGAAATATGGATGAATGCAAGACTTCTAAACCCAAAATCAACTCACGTCAAGGTAGTCACCAATCCAAAGTTCATATAATGTTGTATAACCATGTTTATAAGATGTAGATTGATTTAGTTGGTAAACGGCAATCTCAACATCTTAGTTTTTGGGTGTGCAATGTAGATATATCTAACACACTCTACCAATGCATGATTTTCATACTCTGCCACTCTATTTTGCTTAAGTGTGCAGAGATGTAAGCTCATGAATAATATTAGCATCACCAAGATGATGTTTAAATTCATTCCCAAGAATTCTCCTCCTTTTTTGTTGCGCAATCATTACATACAATTTTCGTTTTGTTGTAGCACGACGATTTGGAGGGCTTTAAAACACACCCAGGGAGATCACTTAGAGTATCTATTAAAAACTATGTATGTTAGGATTTTAGACCCCCTATATTATATCCTAAAATTTAAATAAAAGGAAAAGAAAAAAATAAGACTAGATTTTCCTACATTAAAAGTTTATGTTGTGAATTATTGATATTTTTATTTGATAATTATAATTAGTTACAAATTTTTGAAGTAAAAAGATACATTGTAGAGCTAAAAATAACTTTCACACCCCTATTTTATATAAGAAAAAATTATCTAAAAAATCAACAAAAAATTGCTAAAAATAACACCCTATTGAAAGTATATTTTTCTTGAATAATGATGCAATGGTCATCTAAAATGTATTCTCTATAAATATTTGAGTTAAAAAACATGCCATTTGAGTTCAGTATTCAGTCTATTCTAGAAATCATTTCATATAGTATTTGGGTTGGAAATTTTTGGCAATAGAAACCTATAGTTATTATTAAACAAAGCTCAAAGTTGTAGGTTGAAATTATAATTTATTAAGAAGTTTGATAGGGGGTCAAAAAATCACTTTAACACATGTAATTTGTTATAAATATACTAAGTGATTTCCCCGGGAAAACACCCAAAGACCTCTGATTTGTCCTTTATACAATACTAGACAAATTGATAACTTGTGCAGTTGTCTTTGAACAAGACAAAAAATCATGCCCCATCAAATAATGACTTACTCATGGGTTTGCACATGTTGGTATAAAAGGAAATTTAAGTCTTTTTTGCTACATGCTACATAGATCTTTGCTTTGGAAATGTTGACGATGGTTCTTTCCCATAGTGCACCCCTCCTAGGGACTGTTGGAAATGGTGTGGTTCATTTAATCCAAGCCCTTCATTGTTGCATGTATGTAAATGCAGATGATCTTGGCATTGTTGATGTACTCAAAATGTTGGTGCCACAGCTCCAAGTTTTTGATAACAAAGCTTCAAGTACTTGCGATGATGGTTTCGAAGCAATAAGCTCACTTTAAATGTCGGTCATCACAACTCTACCATTATCATTGTACAATGTGAAGAAGCAAGCTTGCTTATTGCTTAGTATATGTTATGACAAAGCTATTGTCTATAGCCTTTTGATGGAGAATTTTTTTACAGAGGATTGGCACATAGAGTACTTGATCAAGGATTCGTTGCTCCCACTTTGAATTCACGAGACACTCACTAGTACAAAAATACTTCTCCTATGTGTAGGACATTAGATTTGATGGAATTTTGTTTCCTTAGATTGTCTATTTTTTTCTACTTGATTTTGTTAAAATATTAAAACTATTAAGTTTAATAGATTTTACAAGTTCTAATAGAAATCAACCTATCAAGTAGCAATTTTTATGCCATATTATTCTAGCCTCCAATTGGATGCGTCCACATATTTTCTACATTAATCCCAAACTTTTGGGACAACCATATGTAAATCTTTTGAAATTTTGGGACAATGTAGCTTTCAAAACCCAATTATTCAAAAAATTTACATTTTGATTTAGACTTTGCATTGATTTTAATATATATTTAGAGATTCATAATCTATTTTAAACAATATCCAAGTTTCTTCATTCAACATGTCTATTTTAGAAAACTATACAAATTTTGCATGAAACAAAAATTAAATTTAAAATTTTGTTATTGGCATAAAAATAAAAATATTAGGCAATGAATTTTATATGACATAGAGTTAACATATAATAGAAATTGACAACAAATTAATAAATAAAATTTCAAGCTATTCACTCATTTTTTAATTATCACCCTTCTAAAATAATCTAAACACACTTTTATCAAACCATAATAATTTATATGAAAAGAACTTCACTACTATTGAAAATTTGAGACATTCTAATATTAAATAATCATGATTTAATTTACAAATGTCTTCCAGTGGTATTCCTTTAAATGATTTGACGATGAAACATCATTTTCATTCATAATAGAAAAATTTAATAACAAGAGTTTTTAGCAAACTGATTTTAATTTCAAACTATCATGCAAAATTTCCAAAAAGAATTTGAGAATTTAAAGACTAAAGACCAAGGTACATTCTTTTTTTTCCAATTGTATACTACATAATATTTTTACAAACTTGTTAAAAAAGAATTATCAAAGTTGTAGAATTAACCCCGTCCCTTGGAAAAGAATCTTTCAAACCTCTATATGAGTTGAATCATTTTTATATAAAAATTTAGGTTTCTTTTTGGCTTTTGTTGTTGAATTTCAACATTGTTTTTTACTTTCAAAGACATAGATATTCAAATGGTAATTGGTAGAAAATTGGCCATTATGTTTTAGATAATATTTGTTACACCGCTTAGTTTTGATTTTTTTTCCAACAAAAATCTATTAGAAAATGGCAAACTAATTACATGTATAAATGTATGTTTCTATATGTATATAAATATATGTATGTTTCTATAATTTTTTAACCCCTAAAGTTTCAAGAGTTTCCTCAAAGTACTCTTAAAGGTTTATGCAAGTACCTATGATCTTAATTTCTGGCAAGATATTTGAAACTTTCGTGCAAGATAGAAAAACCAACTAGCTTTGGGGAATATAATTTATATATCAATTGGTGCCCAAGAGCAAAAGTTATGCCATAGTAAGCCCCAAATAGGCAAAAGTGGGCAACAAAACCAAAACGCAAAACGGAAAAACTTAAATAATTTATTTTAAATTTATTTTTTATAGATTATAATTTTCTATATGTGGAAAGATTTGTTTTTTTATTCCATTTGGATCGGTAATGTTAACTTATAAAGCATCTTGTTTTGCAAACAATCTTAGCAAATTATTGAGAAAATAATGTATTGGATTTGTTTTCAAACTCAATTTCAACAGTTTAAGAAAAAATTAGATTGTTTTCTTGAACAATCTCACCACTGGGATTAGTGCGTTTCAATTCTATCTTAGAGCTATCAACAATTAACCCTTTCCTTCTATCTTGTACCTATTGTAATTTAGCAATTTTTTTAAGAATGAAAATTATAAGGGGGAGCTAAATTTTTTTTTCAAACTTTCATCTCAATTCTTCAACATAAAGGATTTAAATTTACAGTCTGTAATATAAAAGTTATAAGTTAAAAGGATTCAAAAGCCTTACAATCTTGTTACAATAAACTCATTTTTTTCACTTTAAACCCTTGCATCTTGTAATTGATATAGTCAAAGTTTCTGAAATTTCATCTAGGCATTTTTATACCAGTCTAGTACAAGATCCTCCGTCTGAATATGCAAAAGAAACAAATGTTTAAATTTTTTGTTGTTTGCATTAAAAATGGCAATTTTGAGTGGGTTTTGACAAAAAAAAATGGCCTTTGATGTTAAGGAGTTAAAATCATTGAATTGATAATTATGAAAATGATGATGGAGAAGTTTTTCTAAAAAAAGTTATTATGAAAAAAATATCAATAAAAATCATTTCGAGGAATTTATGTAGAAATTGATAGATGAAAGTAATAACTATTTATTTTCAATATACATTGATGGTTGAACTTGATTTTCACATGAAATATGCAAGTTGTGATAACAAGGTGTTATATTATATATATATATATATATATATATATATATATATATATATATATATATATATATATATATATATATATATATATATATATATAATATTGAAGTTGAAAGTTGATAAAGAGTTTATTCAATATTAAAAGTATTTTATTTAAATATAATATTTGAAAATATATTCCATTAGAAATTTACATCCAATTCTAGACTACTTTAAATTTATTAAAGTCTATATATGAAGATCGAATTGCAAAATTGAATTTGTAGGGATACAATTACTGAAAAAAAATTGACGTGTACCACATTGAATATAAAATGCACTTACCTACAACAATTCAAAGGAAAATACAATTTGAAAACTAAAGACGAACTCAAAGACATCTCTAACGTTCAAGTTTTTGTGGACTTACTGGTAAACCATTATGACATTAGTGTTTTTGAGGGGAGAGTCATGGCAAGTACCACATCTTGTAAAAATCACCTATAAAGCAAAAAAAAAGATCCATAAACATGTCATTTGTTTATTATAGTATTAAGATGAAAACATTAAGAAGGTTGATGAAAGCATTAGGCCTTAAAATTAGGCCTTCAGATTTGGCCTTTAATCCCTAAAGGACCAGTCTACTATTTTTAGCAATATAAAATTTTTGGACAGGTACCTGTGACTAGAAATTTGCATACATTAGGCTGAAATTTTAATAGAAAGTGGGGACAAGGAATATCTTTTATATGCACTAAAACTCATGACATTTGGAAATACGAGTCAAAAGTTATGGCCTAATATATTGTTTGTTTCTCAACTCGAGCAGTCCGGACAGATACAAAAAAATCACTTTTTTCATAAACAAAAATTTGAAATTGGTTTTCTAGATCCATATATATATATAAACATATATATGGAAAGCTTTGAATCCTTTCATTTTGATCAAGTTATGAGGAGTTTTTGTTTGTTGGCAGTTATGGATTTTCTACTCTAAAATAAATTTTGAAGTTGTTTATTTCATTCAATTTTCAATATTTAAAAATAAATTAAAAAATCATAGGATGTAGATTGTTTATAACAACATTACAACCATTGGATTGACATTTTTCAATTCCATAATTAAATTCTTAACAATTTTGTATTTTGAGTCATTCTCTACTTCTTTCTACTTACAATTTTTTTCCTATATGTTGTACAATTCCAAATGATTTGAAATTTTTTAAGCATGTAGCCAACTTGTTTAGGAAAAATAATTCAAAGCAACACCACCATTTTGAACATTTTTTTCATACAAATGTGACCTTGTGAAGTGCAGCTGCCTTGTTTTTTGCAGGGACAAAAAAAGGATTTATGCCAATTCATGCGCTAATATCTTCCAATCCGCATGGTGGAAAATTCTAAAAAAAATTCCACGTCTTCTAAAATTAGAATAATATAATATCCTACAGTTCCATGTGTCCAAATTAAAAAATAAAATAAAATTTGGTACTTGTACTAGAAATGGCAGTTTAGGAGCATTTTTGGTGAAAACATAGTCAAGGATCTTTAGGGGCTAAGAATATAAGATCAACTTTCTTGTTGAAAATTCTTCAAGAATGACTAGTATCTCATATATTAGATTCTCTCATGTACTTTAACAAACAATATGTAATATATAAAAATTTATATTCACATATGTACTTGAATTTGTACATCTATATTGTACCTAAATTTATATGTGTATATTGTACATGTATATTGAATATGAATACAAACATGTGTACAATATATTCATAAATTTTTTGGAGAGGTGGATTTTTTTTGTAGACAATTTTCTTGGAACAATTGTCTACCAATTATCTATGAATAGCCCATTTCTTGAAAATAGTTTGGCTGAGGGTTTGGCTTGTGTTTTTGAGGTAATAATCATCATAATTATACATTCAATCCTAAGTATGTTCCTTGAGTCATTCCTTTTCTATTATACACTCATTTTTATTGTGCATGGAATTCAAAATGTAGTTGCACTCATAATTTGTTCCCAAATCCCAATCAACTCATTTTGGGTTGTTGGGTGCTTCCAAGTAATAGATGAATATTTTGATATGGTAATAAAGTTAAATGTTTTCAGTCAAAAGTTTTACAATTAAGTTTGCTAGTAAATTTTGTGAAGGACAATTCTAAAGAAAAGTGAAATTTTAGAATTATAACATCTTTTGATAACAATAAAAATTGTATAGTATGAAAAACTCCTTTTGAAGGTGCTTCTATAATGTACCTATTGGACATTTTAGGGATTATTTTAGTTTTGACTTTGTTTATTAATTAGAAATACAAAATATTCTATACCCTACGCTTGAGTCATAATCGTTAAAAAATAATTCAAAATATAATTATATATGGCATGTAACAAAATTTTCAGAAATTATAATGTGGCATATTTAAAATGTGTGGAAATGTTAATGAAAAATATTTGAATCTTAAAAAAAACCCAATGAAAAATGAAAAATGAAAAATAAGCTGCAAGTAAGCAGTAAAGCTACAAATCTTATCCAAATTCAGTTGCTGAATTTAGCTCCAAATAAGCGGTAAAGCTATGAATCTGTTGAATTTGGAGCAGATTCGGCAAAGCCATTTGTTGTGACCAGCTCCAAAATTGAAAGATTTGTAAAACCATCTGTTGTGACCTTTACCAACTGTTGCTCCAATTCAATCACATTTTGCAAAGCCCTGAGCGAGGGACCCTGTTGCTAAGGGACTGGGGTGAACTGACCCCCTTGCTTGGCCTCGAGGGAAAACCTTGAAATTTTTTATTTGCGAAGCATTATAAAATTTGCAAATTTTGAATTCATATTTGCAATTAGAGGCCCCAAATTATCTAGGAGAGGTGAAATACACAGATTTAATACGGCTCAAAATAGGATTTTTTTTCACATGCCCCTTAGAATGAACTGGAAGGGCCAGTTTACCCCGACTTGCTAAAAGTCACTAAATATTCCAAATATGGTGAAACGAAATGCCAAAAATTCTAAATACACTTAACAAAAGGAAATGCAACCAAAAAATAAATGATTTCGCATGGGGTATAACAAATCTGACCTCAACATATGGTATATACATATACAAAGTGTTCTAAAATGTATTTTATTTTAATTTGTCCCTTAAATGTATGTCAAAAAGTCAACCATATTTACAATGCCATATTCAACTCCTAGAGTTTGAATTATGTACAAAAACTATGGCTGGCACATACTTTTAGATTGGATTGATAATTCAACAATTATTGTCTTTTGCATGGATGTCTTTTCAACATCTAATTCTTATCATGCTCAAATATGGATCCATACATATAAAATACAACACTATTTTGAATTTTTTGAGGTATGTAAGAGATGCAATATTGATCCAAATTGGGAGTGTCAAGTACCATTGGACCTTAATTCTTACATTTTCTATGTTGAATATACAAAAGCACCATGTTATATTCACAATTGAGCTTTTTAAATCTTTTAATTTGATTAAAATCAGTTCCTAATTAACCTCTAGAGGACCAAATATATTCCTTCGTGGTCAACTATTACTTTTGTCAATTCTATTAGCTTCTTAAATCATATTCAAGCTTCAATCTAACATTTTTGTTACATGAAACTATTTTTTATATGTAAATGCAAAAAAATTCCAAAATGTTATAAAAGTTATATATTTTTATAATTTTTATATAGATCAGTTAAAATAAATTGGTGAGATATAACATTCTAAATAATTTATTATTATTTATCCAAGAGGTGAAAATAGCCATTCATGAAGAATAGTAAAAAAACATTCCATGTAATTTCATTTTTTTATATATGCAAAACATTCTCAAAAATAAATATCAAGTCACTTCCATCAAGCTAACTTTAGACTTTATAGATTTGATTGGTAAAATTTTAATAAGTCTATTTGTAAAAAATCTTTATTTCTATGGATGTTGATATAAAAATATAGCATGCAAATAAAATTCTATTCAATTAGAATATTTATTAGAGTAATTTAGGTCTTAAGATTATGACAAAAATGTAAGTTAGAATGAAAAACAATATTCTATAGCTTAAATTTTAAAATCATTTAAAAAAATACAAAAAACATTGATTGAATTGGATTTTAACATGTAGAGCTTTTAAATGAAATTACTTAGTGAATTTTTGAATTTTTCACTTTTTTTTATATGGATTATAAAGATAATTGTTTAAGCTTCATTTTCATAATTGAATTCAATTAGAAAGGACAATAATACATATTTTGAAAGTTAAAATCAAGTTTGACCAAGGTTCATTCACTTTTTGGATGTGGAAATGTTTAGGGAACAAAAACAACTCCTAATCGTAATTTTGATACTAAATTATTTTTTTGAACTTCAGTTGTACAAACATTTAATAGAACCTTAGAAAAACGTGTGGAAAAAATTTCAGCCCATTCAGCAACATGGATTGAAAGATTATAATGTTTGAAGTGAGAAAATAAATTCTTTTAAGTCATTCCTACAAAACGGTGCAAGTAGACTTCAAGCCCTCCTAGAGTAAATTTTTTGCTCTATACAAAATTGAATTTCTAAACCATTAAGTTCTAAATCTTATAAGGTACTTTTATGCCAAATTTTAGAAGCAAATATGGGGTCTACCTTACTCTAAATCCCCCTATGATACAAAAAGGTCAAGCAAAGTAGCAATACAATAGTCATTTTTTGACGATTTCTTCTATAGCACGGAATTAAAAATAAATAAATTCAAACAACAAAAACTTAAAGATAAACCTTTCAAAGGTATGGAAGAATTTTGAGAATCAAATTCCAAGATAATAAGGGGTGTACTTAGACAAAAGCACTTTTTAAACTTGGTAGGCTAGATTAGTAGAGTATGATTCCCCTTAGATGAAAACTTTGCACTAAAATTAAATTTTTGGGCACAATTGTATAATGTATCATGTAACTAATTACATATACGCTAAAGTTCAAAAGTAGATGATTTTTTTTGCAAAAGATGCCAAAATTGCTCGAACTACTCAAATTTTTTGGGCAATATAACTTTAATTTGATTGTGCATCCAATTAGTATTGTTTTATATTCCTATAAAGGGGGTGAATGTCTCCATCTTGTGTCAAAATTTCAAAATCATTTGTTCTTTTTCACTTCATTGTCACCTACCCAAATGTTTGTAAAATTGTATAATACAATTATATTAAGTAAAAATCCAAGAAGAATTTGGAGTTTGATTAGGAAAGGAGGTGTCTAAATTTTTTGGTAGAATATCATTTGTAAAAGTCCGATCTTGAAAATAAAAATGTATGTGGAAGTTAGGGAGGTTTATACGGGCATAATCATGTTAGAAAGGTACGGCATAATCATTCAACATAAAAAACATTCAAAGGTTGTGAGATGTACAAGCTGCGTGTACACCTAAGGCAAACAACAAACATAATTGAGGAGAATTTTGGGGGGAACAATGACAAAATAATGTCTATTTGACCTACTGTTGTAGCAAAAGAAGAGGGTCCAAAAGAAATATGATGTCTCCATCTCTGTGTATAATAAATTTTTTTGTAAATGAATTTTTCCTATTTTCTTATTCCCAATGTAGTATTTGTAGCTTATAAGTGTGTTGTTGGAAGTTTGGTTGAATGAGGAATATTGCATTCAAAAATTTGTAGGCATTTTCAATAAAAGATTCCATACATCCAAAAATGAATCTAGGTATTTTATGTATAATTCGCATATTTCTTGATATAATATACATGTATAAATGTGATTCTTTTCTATTTGACAACATTACCATCATATGTTCATAATTCAAAGTGTCTCATCCTTGCCATCTTTTCTCCAAAACATTATATTTCACATTTTCTAGTACATCAAAAACAAGACCTATGTATACGATACTTTGATCACAATTTTTTTTTCAATGTAGATTATGGATCATTGTCATTTTTTACACATGGCATTGTATACATCTGTTTAGATTATTTCAATCTTAAAAAAGATTCTTTCAATATTTTTATTGTGATCAAAATTGCCTTGAGACCTAAATGGTTGAATACTTGTAAGGTAGGCCCTTCCGAATGTGCCACTAACTACAAACCACCATCATTACTTTGGATACATAGAGAGAGAAACCCGTTCCAGGGTAGACCCTTTACTAACAAAAAACACTCGAAGGCAATACACGCCCGAAGGTTGGGAGGAGGACATTGACCCTTCATAACTTACATATGGTATCCACATAACATTGCTAAACAACGCGGGGGGGAGGGGCTTTTGCTTCCCCATAAAGTGCAAGCCCCTCAGCATTGAAGGTTCTGATATCACTGTTGAAATTACTGTTGAATTTTGTTGTAGCCACTCATAGCTCTATGCGTTGACAGAAGCATGACTAAACTCGCAGTGAACCAACCAATGAATTTGAAGACATTTAAACTATAATCCCTCCTAGGCATCCAGAGAGGGATTATACTTTCTTCATAGGGGAAGTTTGATGACCAGTTAACAATGTTGTGCCAAATGTCCCATTCTTTGGTGCATTAGAACTTCCTTTCACTTGCCAACAAATAAAATATGAAAATTTGACAAGTATAATAATAATAATAACTACACTAAATAGTAAAATTGGGTTGCCTTAACAATTAGGTTGCCTTACCCCAGAGAAGTTACCTCATGACTAATGCTTGTCCAGATGGAAGCACATGCCAATCTCTAATCCTGAGCCACGAATTAGTGCACCAACCCATGCCATACACATAGTTCTTACTTTACTGCATCCTTCTAAAGTAATTGAACATATTGATATAGTGTTGAATGTCGTGAAATTAGTGTGGGCAACCTAATTTTACTATTTAGTGTAGACACAACACCCAAAAGTGGCGGTTTAGAGCATGCCCACCCCCACTTAGTGAAGCCTCACGGGATTGCGAACTCCAGGCCCGGTCTCCAAAATGTTCCCCACTGTGGCGCTGGGAGAGAGATTTTTGCCACTGGACGCGGCCAATTTTTGCAGGGATACTACAGCAGAGTGTGGACGGGGAATATCAAAAGAGCCCGACGTTGACTAACAACTGATCACTTTGCATTCATTATGTCTGAACTCCAGCCAATAACAACCTTGGTCCTTAATATTCAAAAAAATTTAATTAAAAAATTGCAGTAACGACGCAGTAGTAACTGCAGCAGAGGTTGAGGCATAGTCTTGGGAGCCAATTTTGCCGGCCCACGGTGTGGGGTTGTGAGTCGCCAGGCGCACCATCCAATTTGGAGCCCAAATTGAGAGGTTTCCTGTGGGGATTTGACTGCCCCGCGGTGGCCATGCTCTTAGGGGGTTAGGTAGGAGGCTGTAAAACGGAGCGGGCATTAAAATGGAACATGACTCAGAGGTACATTTTGCTTTCTTCAATGTACCACCTATGCACATTTTAGGAGGTGGTCCATTTTGATGTCTACAAATGACCACTTTTTTCCAACTTCAAAAATTTGTAACTAATTCCACAAAGATCCAAAAATATGAAACGCCTTGGGTTAGATTTCAATTCCACTTGTCTTTCAAGGAAAATTTACTGAAACATATTTCAAGATGTTTTACCTCCCCAAAATTCAGTTTCAGCGCTTGGATGCTCCATTTCTGGACCTCCCACCTTACCCACTTTAGATACTGTGCCTCCCCCTGTAGTGAAACACCCTCATCAGTATGACATTTGGCAAGTGCTTGCTACCTTTGAAGCACTTGTGTGTTGCGCACACGCCGCATGCAAATTTTCTGTCATTACAGGATTTGGCAACTGCTTCAGGCGGTTGCACTAATGAATGAATCACCATTTGGTGCACGGCATCCTCTACATTCATCCACTTGTCCTGAGTATTGAGTGGAGCTCTCAGATTTCATCCATGAACCACACAACACCCATCCAATGCAGACTGGCCTTTCTATGTCGGTCAACTCTGCAATACTGTAGTTTCTTATCCACCGCTTCCATAGTGACGACTGAACCCTAATGAATCTCAAGTGAAAAATTTGTAGTATTCAATTCGAGACTCAGATTTCTGCGTTTGTGCAACAAACTGCCCACAAGTCGATTCATTTTCTCAGCTTTGATAACTCTTGCTTCATTTGTGAGGTGAGTCTCTGGTCCTTAATGCGATACAATTCCAGCTGCATTTGCAGATTCCACCCAACGTGCAGCAAATTTTTTGGGGGATTCATGATGTTGCTTTGTGAAAATATGTGTTTGGTTTGGAGCATGATTGTGGATTCTTGATGTAGCTGTTCCAATGTTTACTGAGCTTGCAAGGTCCGTTGTAATTCAGTAACAATGTTTGAATCCACTCGGATAGCTCTTTGGGATATATACTTTCTTACGAGGGAGTATTCGAATTTTCGCCCAGTTTGTGCTCTTTTCTACGATGAGAAGCTCATTGAATTACGTACTGATGCAGGAGGAATTGAGGTTGGAGGCGTTTCGAATTGGGTCGGGGCTTGAAAGAGCAGGAAGGATGGCTTGCTTGATGGCTGGTGCGGGGATGGTAGGCGTCTTGACGCCATCCCAGCTGAGCAGCCGCTCTTCCTTTTGTTCGCAGTCTAGCAGACTTTTAGGAACTTGCACGCCCGTTTCTGTTGCTCCAAAGCGTCTCGTTGTTCGTGCAGAAGGTATGAAATTGCTCTGATGTACTTCTGGCGGTGTGAGGTTTTTGATTTCATTTGAGCTCTGTTTTGTCATTCCACTGAGTATTCATTTTGCTTACGAAATTAAGGACTATGGTACTGAACGTGGAATAGCTGTCTCTTAAAATAATCTTTGTCCCAAGCAACATCTGTTAATTTTTCGAACAAATTATTTCCGAGTCAATGGGACATAGCAATTAATGCTTCACAGAGGACCTTCATTAGGTTGACAAAGCTCTCAAAGTTGAGTTAAGGGTAATAGACTCATATCGTCCTCTGTTCAGTTAATGTTAATGTAATGCAAATGATTTCCAGTTCATGTTAGTGCAATGTTAGTATCTTCAGCACTAACTTGATATTACACTGGCAACTACTAAGTTAACATTCATTCAACATGAATTTGACCTTAATTTTATGTCATTTTAACATTGACGTAATGTTCTATTGAGTTCAACTTATCAGCAACAGCTTTGTGACTCCAATCTTCTGAAATGTGTACCTTCAGATTGTGACTGGTGATGATGTTGCCTACTCAATCGCATGGGTTTCCAGGGAATCGATATTTTAAAGCTCAATCTGCGTATTAGTTTGGCATGACCTAGCATTAGGGCATTTTCTTAGGCTGTGTAATTTTCTATTTATCAATATTTCAATGCTCATATCGCTTGTTCTGCTTGTTCAACCCTTAGAGAGTTTTAATTAGGAATTGGGAGTAAGCTTATACAGTAATTTTTTTTTGTATCATTGGGTTTTGCGATTTAGAAATTGAATTGCAACACGAAGTCATTCCTTTTACGGATTGGTGCCTGAAGTTTGGGTCGGATGTAATAACAGGAGAGCCATCTGGTAAGTCTCTGGAAGCTATGCGCAAATTTTCGGAACAGTATGCAAGGAGATCAGACACTTTCTTCTGCGTGGACAAGGGTGTCACTGCCGTTGTTGTCAAGGTGGGGGGGCCTCTTGATATTTCTCTTACTACTATATTCCATTAACTGGCGTTTATGTTTGGATCCAGAACCCTTCATTTTCAGTGGGGATTGCTACGAAACCTCGTGTGATGTTCGTATTATACTATTGTATTTCTTGGTTTCGCTCAGGCACTGAAATGGGTGGTTGTTTCGCAGGGCTTGGCAGAGCATAAAGACTCTTTAGGCGCGCCTCTTTGTCCGTGCAGGTATGTAGTTTTTTTTGCCGGAGTGCCCTCAATTTTATTTTATTTTTTTCCACCGACCTTGCAGAAATTGGCCTTTGAGGTTCCATTCTTCAAATTGTAAAAGGATCATGTAGTTGATCTAGGCAAGATTGTTTCATTCTTGCGAAATTGCATTGTCTCACACTTTTGTTGATTGCTCAGGCATTACGACGACAAGGTGGCTGAAGTTCAGCAAGGCTTTTGGAACTGTCCTTGCGTTCCTATGCGTGAGAGGAAGGAGTGCCATTGCATGTTGTTCTTAACGTCTGATAATGACTTTGCAGGAGAAGAACAGGTATATTTCTATGCACTTGAACATGAGTTGCCTTACCTTTCCAGTCATGAACCAATTATTTCAAAATTTTCTGTTATCAAAGTAGTTGTGAAATTCTGTTGAGGTTTAACCAAGTCAGAAAAAACTTAAAAATGCTTATGTGTTGCTTACCTAGAATTCCAGTGTTTCGAAACTTGAAAATACTGGTATGCTGGAAACATTTTTGCTTCAAGAATCGGTTGGTGAAATTTTGAATGAAACACGTAGAATAGGACAATTGACGGAGTGTTAAGTTTGTGGACAGTGATGCCGGTGGTTATGTTGTACTGTAGGTCCGTGCACTGTGATTGAGATTTACATGCGCTTCTCACCTCTTTCTCACATTATTTTTGTGGTGATTTTGGTGTCAGAAAATTTCGTTGGACGAGCTTACAGAGTTAACGAAAAACGCTTGAAATCTTTCCGAATGTGACACTTGTACCATGGTTTTACTGTATTGACTTCTGTGAATTGTAGTGGCCCACGTTTCTTGCTGCCATAATGTGGCACCAAGGTGATGGTCTTATAAGTTATCACTAGCTTCTGTATTTATACTTTCAGAGTGTAAAGTTTGCGTTGGAATGTAGCATATATCGTAGTTTAGTCCCCTCGAGACCCGCACTTGTACTCTTTCCGTAAGGAGATCAATTGCTCCCATTATATGGTGTGCACTCTCGTGCAATCAATCATTTTTGACTTTTTGAGTTCTGTAAATGCTCTTCAATTTGCGTTCTCTGCAGAAAAATCTTTTCAGGAGCTATAAAACAAGCAGCTACTCCCTCTGTCTCAAAATAAATCGGCGATACTCCCACAGTTTCTCAAAATAAATCATGGATTTATTTTGAGACAGAGGCAGTACTCTACAATAAGTTCTGGCACTCTGTTGCATTTGCTCACTTTTTCAGTAGCTATAAACATTAAATTAAATTGTAGGAGTTACTCCTCACATCCACTGTAGCTTTTGTTAATGCAAGGCTCCTTCACTTTGATCCAGAGCCTCTTAAAGATTGGAAACTTTGAGGAGCATTGATCAGGACAAGATGGGCAGATCAAATCAAAGCCAAAGAACACAAAATTTACCTCGAATGTGTTGTCCAGCTTGGTTATTAGTAAATTGTAGCATACAAGACGGAATTGCAGTGATCTCATATCAATATTAACCAATGGTGGGAATAACATGTGCCCTTACATTCCAAGAACACAGGGGTAGGAAAACCATTTGTATTGTAGAATTTAATTCAATATTTGCCTAAGTATCATTGGGAAAAGTACACCCCATTTTCTATTTTGGCCTTGATACGTGAATTTTACTCTATTTTTTTGGGACCACTCATTTGTTCCAAAACAAAAAAACAAAAAGAACGAAGCCCTGATTGTATCTACAGGACTCGCATTCGATCGATATCCGTGAAGTTGGTTTCCAGAGCATCTTTGGTTCTTTAAAGCGTGCTGGATATCAGCTGGACATCAAGGAATATTTTAGACACTAGTATTCTACGAGTATTGCATTATTATCAGTGTTGTAGTACGGAGTACGGAGTATTATTCTTGATGTCTCTGTCAGAAATTAGGGTTTCATGTGGCGATGGAGAACAAATGCTTACTAAGAGAGTCCGTCCCTCGTCGATCCGCAAGCCAACCGCGTTGGATTTGTTTCAATCGCGATTGATCGAGCATGGCCTGTGACGGTTGCGCATGCGGCAACGTCGCCGAACAATTAAACCAACCTGTAACATTGCAGTCGGATTGTCTGGAAACTGACGAAGAGTCGCTCCGACGCAACAAGGCCTTGCAAGCGACAGGCGCACAGCTGATCGAAGGCGATGGAGTCCGAGGAATTCGCGTCGGCGGCTGGTCCATCTTGACGCGCAAGAAGCCGATCCTCAAAATGGGGGCTCGCGAGAAGTGAGTGATTCGAAATTCGAATTCGAATTGTCTAGAGCAGGATTAGGGTTTTCTCTTTCTCGGAGGAGAATTTGTGATAGTCGGGAGAAATTGCTTCATAGTCATTTGGAATGTGCCGTCTCGAGAAGTAAGTGGTTCGAAATTCGAATTCAAATTGTCCAGAGGTTTAGTTTTTTTTTTCTTTCTTGGATGATAATCGGAAGAAATTGATTCGTAGTCATTTGGAATGTGACGTAGGTGTAGTTTTAGGCAACCAATCCTAATACCGACACTTTTCTGATTCCACCAGGTGTGGGGAGTTTTTATGATCGATGCAATTAGCAAATGAATGAGAATCGTAACTCAGTTTTTTTTTTTTTTTTTTTATATTCCAATAATATTGTACCTATTTTAAAGTTGAAATTATAGGGGACACAATGTTGATTTTATACTACCCTTGAATTGGAGCTCAAAATGCTTCAAATCCAGTGTTTTTTCAATAAAGTCTTTTGAGTTCTATTGATTACTTTTGAATGCTTGTGACAGTTTCCCGTTTAGTGATATATTTAGGTGCTGCATTACGGATGTTGTTTCTTTTCGGTGTATTTTATGTTGAAGTAGTGTTGGAGTATGATAATGAATGGGACAGAGTGGTGGTATAGGTTTGAGAAAATGCTGGGAACAATTCACTTACCGGAGATGGTATTTGGCGACAATGCCCTAGAAATTTCCCATGAAGCCACTGGCATTAAGATCCACTTCAATGCGTTGGATGCTCTGCGAAGGTGGCGGCAAGAGAGCCTCCCCCCTGTTCAGATTCCTGCTGCTGCAAAATGGAAGTTTCGCACGTACGGTTTGTGGTCTCCCACTTCACTCGATAAATTTATTAACTCAGCTTACTGCCTCTAGGTCTTCGTTTAGATGGAATTGGTATTTTAAAAGGCCATAGTAGGTGATTATCAGGTGGTAACGGGATTGTATTTTGGTTATTTTGGTTAACAGGATTCAGTGATGATTCGGTTAGTCATTGAGGAGTGCTTTCGCGGTTACGAATGTGCTGGGTAAACTCTTTCTCAGGAAAGTAACTAATACGTAGGAGCATGTCGTAAATATCGTCTTGAGGTTAAGAAATTTTGCTTAGATCTTGGGTGGATGCTATGTTAACTACAATCAAAAGCGACACTTGCACTGAGCATAGTTGCTATTCTTAGAAATGCCAGATTTTAAAGATTCGCGTTAGCTTATCGAAGAGGATTCCAACGCGCCTGAGAATGCATTATTTGGATAATGTATCCAAAAGTTATGAAAGTTTGAAGTTTTATCTGTGAAATTTACACGAGTTTTGATGTTGAGGTGTGCACATTCTCATGATCTATACGTACTCATTGTGCAAGATTTTGGGGTGTAACATTTAGGTAGGTGTCGCAATTAGGATTCTCTACGTTGTCAAAGTCTCACGATTGGCACTGGCCTGTGTTGGTGCAGGAAGCCAGATGAACAAGTGGTATTAGACTATGACTACACATTCACAACACCGTATCCTGGAAGCCAGTGTGTTGATAACAGAGAGGTTTGTGTCTTGTTATTCTATACATGTGGTTATCTGGTCAATATTTCCAATAATGCAATACAGCAATCTTTTCTGCTCTTTTAAAGGTTCCGTGATTGTTATGTGCTATTTTTTCTCGACCGTGCGCCACGTGATGCTTTAGCAGTAAGTGTGACATTATGCCCCGTACTACGTGTTCGGCCTCAGGACGGTCGGGAATGGAACCAGACTACGTAATTCAGCTCGTAAGTCCTCAGTTCTTGCATTAACCCGAAGGTAAACCTTTAGCACGTAGACAAAACCTGATCTGAGGACAAACTATCTTGATCTGAGAGCTTTTCTGATTTGAATGAATAGGGCGCTGTGGATAGAGCAGTGGAGTGGGTGGAAAGCCGAGAAGGGATTGACATGGCCGCGCTTCAAGCAAGGGATCCAATTCTGTTCTACGACGAGGTAATTAGGTCACTGTTTGCTCTCAAGATTTAAAAAGTGGCTACTTGCATACTTGCTTACATATGTTGTAGATTCCTCCCTACAGATTCACTGTATTCCCTAGTGAGTATGATTTGAGTTAATACTGTAATGCAAACAGATTCAAACCTGCGTAGGAGCTGTCGGTCATTGTCAACTCTTTAGGTTTATTACTTCCTGACATACCCCTATCTTGAGATGCTGTGGCTGATGTTAGATAGATACTTGCTCCATAAACTTAGGCGTTTGTGTCCGTGCGTATTCTCAAGAGGGCTCGGCGCAATGGCTGCTTTGAGTTAAAGCGTCCGGACGTTTTGGTTTTCTGCTTTTGATTATCTCATGGTCATGCAGGTGGTGTTGTATGAGGACGAGTTGGCTGATAGTGGGATATCTCTTTTAACTGCTAAAGTGGTATGCAGTCGATTCTATTCCTCTTTTTTTGGCGACAATGTCTATTAGTTGATTTTTGTAAGGTGCTTGAGTTAAAACGTGGTGTGCTTACAGCTGTGAAGATATTGTATCCTTAACTCTTATGTGTCTATCTGTCACAGAGAGTAATGCCTACCTGCTGGTTTCTCTTGCTGCGCTTTTGGGTAAGCCTCGTCCTTGTAATTTTCCCAAGCGACACTAAAAGCATTTTATCAGCTCTATAACAAGGTTTATATTGCCTTGCTCATCTTTTTATAATTTTAGCAAGAATTTCAACCTAGTAGGAAACAAGGTTTCATGGCTCTGCTGTGGTAATTTCTATCTCTTGTTCACGACTGTAATACATGGGAGCTATATTATGTTTTGGTTCACTTTTGAATGGAATGACAACTATTATCTGTGGGCAGATGCGGGTGGATGGAGCTCTCATGAGACTCAGAGACACACGGATGTTTTGTCGAATCAAAGGTGGTTCTACTGCATTTCCTGTGATTATAAGGGAGCGCAACATCAAAGAGGATACTTTCGAGGCTTTGGCTTCTGTATGTGCCAATCCTATTAACCCTCTCGTTGTTTTCATGTTCACTTTCCGTCCATTGGTAAGTCCCAAGTGTCCCCTCTGGGGACACTTGAAGGTTGGGACAGGTTCCTATGATCTCAATTTTGGACTTGATTTTTAAAACTTTTTTGAAGATAAAATAACATGTTACGAATATAATTTTTATTTCAGTAGTACCTAGGAGCAAAAGTTATGCCACCCTAAGCTCAAAAAGCAGTGTGCAAGGCAGCAAAAAAAACTTGAAATAAATTAAATTTTTTTTTTTTTTGCATAGGTTATATTTTTCCCTACATGGATAGCTTTGATTCATTCCATTTGGCTTAGTGATGTGAAAGTTATGGAGCTTCTTGTTTTGCAAGCAATCATTGCATCTTCTTGAGAAAATAATGTATTGGATTTGTTTTTGAAT
The DNA here is from genome assembly GCA_951799445.1 of Pseudisothecium myosuroides. Classification (NCBI taxonomy): domain Eukaryota; kingdom Viridiplantae; phylum Streptophyta; class Bryopsida; order Hypnales; family Lembophyllaceae; genus Pseudisothecium; species Pseudisothecium myosuroides. The sequence goes on along the minus strand of OX637287.1, from coordinate 18,353,630 downwards.
GCTATACAAAGATTCAATGTGGTGCTGTTGTAGGGTTGATTTCGTAATTTATCTCTAGTGTGAGATGCACTTTTCCTTATATGAGATTTGTGAATTGTGCTGCAGAAAGGTTATCCAAAAGATTCTGCCATGTACAACGATCCAACTGTGGCAGGGGAAAGATTGTCACTGAAACACCATTTTTGTGAAAAGTTGACACTGAAGGTCACCACCAAGTAGCTCTTTACTTGTAATGCTATACAAAGACTCACAATTCATTCATTTTGTGGAGTTGATTGAAATAGTCCCATTAAGCCTGAAAGGTCAGAGGAGCCAAAAAGTGGCTTATGAATGGCCAAACAGTTCTTGCTCATATTCATAGTGGTAAGTGGATGATTTCTCATCTAGTTTTTGTGTACAACTTTGTTTATGGTGTCTGCTCATAACGAAGTCAAATTGGTTATTTATTTGATTATATGTGTTTTGTTTCACAAAACGGAATACCTTAGTCGTGTGTTTTTAGCACTTTTGGAAATTTGCTTCTGAAACTTGATTTTGACATTCAAAATTGGTCTTTTGATTTTGAGGAAATATAACAAATTGAAGCTTCTCAAGCTTTTACTAAGCTTTAAAATTTTTAAAATTTAGTAAATAAGTAATTTAGTGCAATTTGAAGTTAAGAGCCTACAATTTTTTACTAAATACAGAATGATACAAAAGTTTGGTGTGCACTATAATGTGCTTCATAGTATACACGTATTGTGAATTTCTGGTTTTTGAGTGTGCTTTGCATTTGCTATGAATTTTCTTTACTTTTTCAGAGCTGATTTCTAAGAAGGCCATACTCACTCCGATCAAAACTGTGCCAAGGAACCCCTAACGTGGCCAGCAAGAAAAAAGAAAAGCAAAGTTTTTTTTGGAAGGTAATCGTTCCAATTTTATATCAAGTGTCTCCGAAGAGACAGTAGAAAGGGTCGAGCTACGCTATATATACCTGACACATACCTAGGCCACAAACGACATGGGTTATTTACTCAGCCTTCCAACGTTTGCGGAAAAGTAAAAGTAAACCCACTCTCGTTCATCCTTACCCGGTTTGTATGAATCTGCATTCAAACTTCCATCCAGGCTCTAATAGGAGATCATAGGTGCTGCAAATCGCTAACAATGTTGGAGATACCTCCGTTCATGTTAAAAAATGTTACGATATAGTGGCCAAATGAAGCCCATATACAGTGAGGCGTTCTAAGCTCTCTGTAAGCTAGTGTAACATAAGCAGTTCATGATTATGTTTTGCTTACTGAAATTCTAATTCGAAATCAAAACATCAGGCACGTTCCCAAGCAGTATTTTAAAATCGCAAGAAGTTCTATTTCAAGATAAAAGTATACAAAAAACCTCCAAAACATATCCGTCAATTCAAAACCGAGTATTGTCTGGTTTGGCTCACAGGGTAATAAGAATGTTACAGAGACAGAAAAATAATGAGCTTCGTTGGTCCACCCCGAAAGGTTGTCGACATCGCTACAGTAATCCTTCTCGCACAAGGTCGCGCAATTCTTGCAATTCTCACAATTCTCGCAATTGTTGGAGAATTTGAAACTCTACAGTCAATTCTTTCAACTCGAAGCAACAGGAGTGGAAGTAACAGAAGGAGTGGACACGACGTCCCACGCAAGCTCGAAGTTTTTCCCCGCCGACAACCGCAACCCCGAAATCTCCAACATCGCAACAGTTGCATTGAAATCCAGCTTCACACTCTCCGGCGCAGCATCTCCATCAATCGCCAGTGAGGAGGGGCTCTTCTCCACTCCCAGAATCCTAATCTTGTGCACATACAAGCTCTGTGCCTCCGCCCACTCGCCGAATGTGACATTGCTGCGGACGTAACCTCCCGTTGCCGTGAGCTCCCCTTCCAGTTTCAGGTACGTTGAGTTTTTGGGTCGAACAGTCATGCCGATGTCGTCATCGTTGTCGAGGAAAAGCTTCCCGGACACTGAGGAGTTTCCGCTTTCGAATGCGGCTAAGAACGTGATAGGACTCTGGCGCACTAAGGCCGTGGTGTTAGCGTATTCTTGCATTGGCACAATGGAGCCACCGCGGATGTGCACGTTGATGGTGTCCCAGGGCGCATCAAGGACGAAGTGAGAGCCTGAAGAAGTGATGCGGGAGTAATCGAAGATGTTGTACCATCTGCCTTTAGGGAAATACGCTTTCACGGAGGTTTGGCCACCACGGAGCACAGGAGAGACGAGTAATGCGTCGCCGAGGAGGAATTGGTCGCTGATGTCGAGTGTGGTGGGATCGGCTGGGAAGACGAAGAAGAGCGCGCGGGCGACGGGGGTTCCCTTCATATGCGCTTCGTGTAGAAGGGTGTACAGGAAAGGGAGGAGCTTGTAGCGGACCGAGAGGACTTTCCTGGCGGAGTGCGTGACGGATTTCCAGCGGTAAAGCTCTTGAGGGCCGAAGTGCACGTCGGAGTGGTCGCGAGCGAATGGGTAGAAGGCGCCGAGTTGGATCCATCGGTTGCAAAGCTCCTCCCATGTGTCTGGAAAGAAGCCGCAGATGTCCGCTCCCACCATCGGGATGCCGAACAGGCCGGAGTTGATGATGCTCGCGATGGAATAACGGAGGTCTTTCCAGGACGCGCCGTTGTCGCCGGACCAGTGCGCTGTGAACGGGCCGGTGCCGGGAAACAACGAGCGCGACATCACAAATGGTCGTTTCTTCGTTACCTGCAGGATTCCATTTCCAGAAATCAATATCTAGTTCATTGATATTCGGCAATTGATCTACACTCTGCTTGTTGTTGCAACACCGTTCAGAGGAAATTGGACTGTTTGATAGATTCTTAGTTTTTAGTTTTTGCAAGTTTCTCTCAATCTGTGCATGGGATGGTTAACATCTTTCATAGCTTTCAACTAGCGATCGTCTGTGCGGACACCGTATGTAAGTTTCTTCTAAACAAGGATCTGACCTATGTGAAAATGATGAGGATTATTTCTAAAGTCTTTTCCATTGTTGTCAAGAGAAAATGGAACCGAGCACAAGTCGCTTGGTAAGATTTGGGAGCGGTATTGAATTGGTTATGAATATCCAAAGTTATCTTTCACAAAAGTTGTCCTCTGACCGTAACTATGCTTATTCCCTTACTGACTCCTTAACGCTTATCCTGAGAAGCTTAAATACTTTCCACAAATGGATGACATCAAGTGAAAGTATAGATACATGGTATAAGGTGGAATAAGGACATCTACCTGAGTCCGTTATCAGCTATATTCTTCGGCAATTGATCAACACTCGCTTGCTGCAAGACGGTATTGGACAGTTGGACAAATTCTTACGGTTTCATCAACTCCATCTCTCTCAATTTGATTTATTTACCACTTTCCGATTCATTCTTCGGCAATTGATGGACACAATGTTTGCTATTGCAAGACGCAATTAGCCAGACTCTTACGGTTTTCCTTTCGTGCACGAGATTGTTTACTTACATCTGCCAGGGCTTTGAACGTAGCGACGGTCTGCACCGACCCGTAGATGTTATGCACGTCGTAGTGCTTGGCGTCGTTGTAGTGACGAGCCGTCAAGGCGATGGTCTTCTCGAAAAGCTCCTTGTTCCAGTGTGTGTTGATTTTGTAGGGCGGTCGGTCCCAGCGCGACACATTGGTGTTGTCGCACACCATGCAACACCAGTCCAGCGCTTCCGGGCACACGACGTCGGGAGGGTAATAGCAATTCGGCCCCGAGCAGAAATTGGACGGCTCATTCATGTCCAGCCACAATCCATCGAACGGCATTTCCTTGTAGAAATCGGAGATCTCCGTGGCCCACCATTTCTGGGCATTCGGGTGGAGGAAGTCCGGGAAGTGCACCGCCCCCGGCCACACTTGCCCCAAGTAGTCCTCTCCATTCTCCATCTTCACGAACACGTCCAGCTCCTTGCCGCGCACATACGGAGGGTAGCTCTCGTCAATTTTGATTCCTGAAGGCATCAGTGAGTCCGTCAATGTAGGTCCGTGAGTCCGTGAACTAAGCGCATTGATAGGATTAGATTGAATGCAGCCAGTACATCAAGAATCAACGGGAATTTGATCAATTAGGTCAAGCGCACCTGGATCGACAATCATCATGAACTTCTGGTTGTTGGCGTGCAGAGTATCGATGAACTTGCGAAGCTGCACTGGCGGGTACGTGTCGGGATCCACGGTGAAATCCATGTAGCGGTCCATGTAGTCAATGTCGGACCACATGGATTCCAGAGGGAGACCCACTTCTTTGTACCTCTTCACCACCGTTTCTATCTCTTTCAGGCTCCTGTAGCCATAGCGAGACTGGTGAAACCCTGCATGCAACAATGGCTATAGGTTAAGGTCAACTTCGACCAATTTCTACAACAGTCTGACTACTGCGACTCGATTGTGGTAGCAAGCGATCTATGTTTCCAGCAGTTTTGAGTAGGTCGTACAGAGACTATCTATCATTTGCTCAATTTCATTTCTTTCTGACCAGCACATACAAATTTCTTCACTGATTTTGGTGATGTAAAATTTTCTCCATCTGATTTACATCTTGCACAATATGATCAATCGATTTGGGCAATTTGAGCTAGAAGTCCTCTGTCTTCCAGAATTTAAGCTCGATTGTCCTCACCAATTTGAGTCATATTAGAACGACTCGGTTGTGTGATCTTACCGAGAGTCCAGTACGGCATGGGCGCAGGGCGGCCAACGAACTGCGTGTACTGATCCATGACATCTCGAGGCGACGGCCCCGCGAAGAAGTAGAGGTCCAAAACCCCTCCAATGATTCGAAACGATAGCGCTTGGTCTCCATAAACGCAGTCCATGCCATTGCTATTAACAAGTTGCACGCCATGCACCAAACCTTCCTTCCTGACGTCAATGTAGAAAGGGTAGCTCCCGTACAAGTCGATGTCCTCATTGTAGCTGCCGATGTCGGTGGCCCACAACGTATACTTGTGGCCCTTGGCCAGACGAAGCCCCGCAGGGTGCGTGCCTTCTCCGAGCCCATAGATCGCGGAGTCTGGAGGTAACTGAGTGGAGAGTTCGATGTACTGGTCCTTGAACACGAGGTTGTTGAACGAGGGAATGGCGTCCTTGGACGAGCTCGGCGTGGTGTTGAACAAAACCTCCCCGTTGGATCTCCTCGTGATGGCGAATCCGAATGGGTCGCTGGTGTAGGAAAATTCCAGCGGATGGGCTGTGTTTTGAGCTGGGATGGTCGGTTTCGAAATCGGAAGCTTGAGCTTGCGACATGCCGCTTTGGAGGATTCGTCCGAGTACGTGGAGTTGCGGAGCGTGTTGAGCTCTAGCGCTGTCGCCCTCGGAATCAAGTCAGATGGCACTTCCCATCGTGGCGAGTTTTGGTCTGTGAGGTGAACGCGGATCCTGTCTTGGTTATCATACCTGCACGATCACGCCACGAATGAGCAAATTTGAGACATGACTGGTTTCAGAACAGTTTCAAGACTGGTAATATGTAAACACTCACACCTCTTTAATCTTACCACCTTGGGTCCCAACATTTCTCACGATGACACAGTTTGAACCCAGCATTTCTCACAATGACATAGTTTGAATGTGACAAGTGCGCAGGATATTCTCAAATTCTATTTTAGTGAAGGCCGCAGTAAACAGGATTGAGTGTAGAATGATTCGACCAAAAGAAGTAGTGAAACCTCGTTTGAAGTTGCGAAATCCTGTTGTGGAATGTGTGTCAATCTACCTGGCGGTGAGTTGCAGATGCTCGATGTCAGGGCCGTAAACATCCGTTTGCTTGATGAGGTCAAGGTCGGCGAGGATGGCATCGCCATTCAGCACTTGGTTGACGCAGACGACGCGGTAGCCGTACCCGACTTGATTCTCGTCCACCTCTGTAGGCCTCCAGCTGAGCCCCACGAGCACGAGGAGCAGCAAGCCCATGGTCACCAGCAAGGTGGTGACCGGGTACTTCCGCACACCAGCCATGATCATAGCGATTGAATGAGCGGTTCGTGCAAAAAGATCACTCAAATCCTGAAGAGAAGAATCCTCAATAGTGCAAACCTTCACTCACGCAAGGCCATATTAATGCTTTGCACAGCAATCGCTTTGAAGATACCCAGTGACCTAGTCTCACATAAATGCTTAGTTTTCCAGTTTGCAAGCTGGTGCACATGCACGGGGCATCTCACATGAAAGGAATGAAAGTCAAAGGGCGAAGTGAGACTCGCAATGCGATTAGTGTGCGCGAGAGAGGTGAGCTTGTCATCACCAAGCTGCAATCTTGAAGATCAAAGAATGCTGGCCATGTCACCACCGATGGAGCTCGGAATTAAACTGAATTTGACAGCGTAAGTGCACCCCCCAACTCCTAGCAGTTGAATACTCAACAGATACAACAAGAGGAAAGGCTTCCAGACATCGCTCACGGCAAGCACTGATCTTCCATTGCTGGAAATGAATGCTAAGTGCCAGTCCACACCTTTCGAGGACCCAAGCGAAACGGAGCTGGGAACCGGAAGCTGACTTGTCAGAATGCATCACCACAGAATGATACTCCGTAATAAATATCTCATGTCCAAGCGAGTTTGTTCCTCACACGTAGTGTCTCCCTCCTGGAACGTAGTAACCAGGTAAATTTGATGAACGGCTTGTGTGCACTCATGCGAGAATCACTTGCCTAATTCCAGCGTCCCTGAGAACACGCAATGAGCAGTCTCTAACTTAATTCCCCATCCGCCGGTTGTTGCAGCGTTGGAGCTTGGTTTGAATGAAATTTGGCCAATGTGGGTGGGTCCCGAAAGCTCATGGTCTGGCGGAGAACTCGACGCATGTCCAGAGCGTGATGCATGAGGGTGGGTCCCCACAGCGCAGTGGCAAAGGAAGGAAGCGGAAGCTCTTGTAATATGATGCTCTAATTTAATCCTGGAAATGTGTGCTTAGTGGCCACTGGCCAGTGGACAAGCCCCATTTGCCGCAGTAAATCGAGGGCTGCCGAAGAAATCACCTATTGGTGAGTGATGGCTTTCGATCTTGCAAACCCAGGGTGAATTACAGTATGTTCTGAGGTCTGGGAGTACAGTACAGAGTGTTACAGGATGTTTTGGGCTCATGTTTAAGTTACTTCCCTGACCTAAGTTACTGTTTTGAAAACAAATGGAATCCATTGCAAAACATCAGATACAAAATTGCCAACTGGACAAAGAAGAACAAGCAGCTTAAGTTACGGCTTTTGATGCAGCCACTGGAAGCTTACAGAACGGGGCTATGAAACGAGAAGCATTTTGTTTGGGTAAGTTAGTCAGAGGATTTCGTAACTTAGATGCGCTGCTTCAGTTGTAGCGCAGCTGATGCTCCAGGTGTCTCCCATTCAGCTGCTCCCTCCACGGAGCAGCCTCCTCCGTCCACACGGTCTAGAATCACTCCCCTTTTGGACTCATCAGTTACAGTTCTGCAGCAGCAGTGCTCCTGGAATGTGCATGGCACCATGAAACAGGGCTTCTGTGAGCCCCAGCTTCGCGCCGAACGAGGAGCTCAACGAGCGGTGTGCGAGACAGCCACAGCTTCCCAGGGAAATTAGACCTCGCTTTTCCTGCATCCTTGTTTTTTCTCTGGGTTCAAATTCAATGTCACAAGCAAGTTATTCAGCTCTGCGCCACCCTATCCTTTCCAGCATTCAAGGTAAACGCAGCAACAGAAAGGAGTTCACCTGCTCCGAAAACAACGCCGCAGCCATTCTCTGGTCGATGAATGACAGAATCGTTTTGTGTACGTTTTGTGTACGACAGAAGTGCAACTATTCATCCTTGGAATTTTGTGTGGAAAGGGGAGATCGTGAATAGTAGTTTGACCTCATGTGAGCACTTTTGTTTTTTCAAAGAAGATGATGTCATATACCGTAGCCTTAGGGCAGGATCGGCGGAAATTAATTATTTTTATGAATGCCGGAAAAAAAATAAAATGAAAATGAAAAATTGCCGAATTCAACAAAAATTAAATGACCAAATTGTTGTAAAAAAAGAAAATGTTCAAAGTTAGTCCAAAAATCCAAAGACCATCTACCATCAAAAAAATTGATGGCAAAATGAAAGATTTTTTCAACAACAAATCGTAAAGATGAAGGTTGAAGAGGTCGTTTTTATAATAAAATTCATTGTCCATCATGAACCCTCAAAGATTATGGGATAATTTGAAGATGAAAACTTCACCATTCATTGTCAAAACACAGGAATTGTGTTCAAAGTATAATTTCAGACCTTATTTTGGCATAGTAGAATCACTTTTTTTACAAAACTTTGAACTAAGTTAATGTAGGAAATCAAGCTAAATTTAATCTCCAAAAATCAGTTTTAGATTTAAAGCCTCCAATCAAAAGTTATGAATAAATTTCAAAGGGGATGTTAGAAGAAAATGTCCCTTCCAAACCCGCTTTGAAATTTGACCATAACTTTTGATTGGAGGCTTGAAATTTAAAACGGATTTTTGGAGTTGAAAGTTAGATTGATTTCCTTCATTAACTTAGTTCAAAGTTTTTTGAAAAAAGTAATTCTACTATGCCAAAATGAGGTCTGAAATTATACTTTGAATACAATTTCTGCTTTTTACTTAACTATGAATGGTTGAGCTCCTAGTAATCCTAATTCACATATCCCACATTGTTTGTTGTACCTCCTACCACCCCAATTGTATAAAATAGTTTGTCTTCTCCATATTTACCTCATCATATAGTGAGACTTTTGATGGAATGTGCCGAAAATTAAAACATGATTAGAATGTGATGTTGAATTTATAAAAATTAAAATTTAAAGTGCCGAATCTACTTTGGGAACTTTAATTAAATATTCGGCATCAATGTGTCGACCTTGCCCTGTGGTTACGGTAGTGCCAAAAGGGATGATTTCTACTGTCACCACCCCGGCGTTCAAGGGTTCACGCTTTTTTCCTGGCCCTTGCTTTCTAATTCAAAATGTTTTTCTTCTCTAGTACTCATAATTAAGAGCAGCTCCAATGCGGAGACAAGAACATACACAGTTTCCAGATTTTGAAGTGGAGGTAGGTGGACCTCTTTCTGTTCTAGCGACTTTTGAAAAAAATTTGCCCCAATGCAATCCAAAACTCAAATGGATTTCTCTGCATTATAAAAAAGAGAGGAAAAATTTTACATTAAAAAAAGGCCTTTCATGCAGAAAAGGGAGTTCCAATCAATTGGGACACATAACAAAGCTTGAAAAGGCCAAACATTTATGACTTTTGTTATAGTGGGCCAACTTGTGCGCTCTTCATATTTTCCTAAATTGCCATGCAATGGATGGAAAATGGCGAGTCTAGTAATAAAGAGAGACTAATGTTGGTTGCATTGGGGTGGATTTTTTTAGTTGCCCCATCATTGTGCAGTTGACATGCTTGTCCTTGGGTTGCATTGGAGCTGCTCTAATACTCTAATGGCAAAGGTGATTGACTGACCAAACATTTAAATGTCTTTACAAAAGTTGGGGTTTTAAGACATATATAAATGAGAAAGAAGGTGGAATAAACCTCCTCCATTATTCACCTAAAAGATTCTCACGTAACCACTTGTTGACTATTCATCCACGATGTTTGGAAAGTGTATAATAACATTTCTTAACAATTGCAAGACATGTTAAAAATATTACTGTGAGAATCCAGAATGGTATGCTATTGGAATGGCACAGGTTCAATGGATTCTTCCATTGTAGCCATTTACCAAGACCACCTTCACAATTCATACTCACTATATAGTGTGCCTTGTGTTGTTGCCACAGCCATTGAGATGTCATTTGTAATTGCCTCAAAAGTGATGGCCAAGCCCTCTTTAATTTCCTTTCGTAGACTAAAAATAAAAATAAGTTTTTAATTCATAAAATTTTCAAAATTCAATATCTTTTTTGCTATAAGTGGGAACACCACAAAACAAAGTCTATGCACACCTCCTTGTTGAGGGCTTTTTGACGGTACCATGAACACGACTAGGGGACGCAAGGTTCCAAAGATCTCATTGTAACAAACAAAACAAAACAAACAAAGTAATTTAATATACAGACTAGTGTGCCCTGTGTCATTGCCACAATCAAAATAAAGTGGTTGTGCCGTTGTAGTAGCCAAAATGAAAATAAAAGTGTTTTCTGATTTTTTAATTCATAAAAACTTCAAAATTTGATAACTTTCCCACCATAGGTCCAAATGCCACGAAACAAAGCCCATGCACCCCTCCTCACTAAGGGCTTTTTGACGATACCAAGAAGAAGACAAGGAGATGCACGGTCTACGAGATCTCACTGTAACAAACAAACAAAGAAAGAAAATAAATAGCCTAATTTAAGGTATGGATAATTGTAGGAGTCAATATTTAGGCATGGTCAATTATGGAAGCACATACCTTAATAATTGTTTGAGTCTAGTACTAGTGCTTTTGTTCTTGAACTCAAGATGTGAGGATTTGTAGCAAAAATGATAACAAAGCATCAGAGCATCTAGGATACTTTATTGATCAACTTCAAATTAGCAATTGGACTCAAGGTGTTTACCACTTCCTTCGAGAGTGATGATAAAGATAAGGTAGAGCAATCCAATGCCGTCAATCACCCAATTCTCACATCTACTAGACCCTCCCATTTGCGGAAGTCACCCACCCATTACCACAATTTTAGCAACCCTTTAGCATCATAACAATGCACTTGAGGAAGAGACACGTCATCATATGGTTTAGCATGTGCTTTACCAATTTAGTCCCAACAAACTTTGAAAAATCACAAAAATTCATTTCTTGTTGGAATGTCTTGCTTTTACTTGCAAATGGCTTCTCTTAAACTTCCCAATCTTTGAAAAGTACATAAATTGACAAATAGCTTCTCCAAAGTAACTAGATAGCAAATGTGCTTAGTAATAGGCATGTCTACTTTTTATGAAACTCAAAGCTCAATGCAACCAAGCACTCAATAGCTTTACGTTCACCATACACTGACTCCAAAACTGAGTACGGATTTGAAACTTTTCATTCAAACAACTATACCATAAACATCAATGGGCAAAATCCAAAAGTATATACACGAAAGTTGTAGTATACGACATATAACACATTACTATGGAAGTTTCAAGAAAAAGTTAGTTGTGTTGTGAAAGAAAATTAGTTTCAAAGTTAGCCATGTCTAAAACTCGGTTTTGAGCGCCACAATTTGCAATTACTTTATATTTTGTCAAAAAAAATTTAGAAATCCAAAAACTTTTTATGTCTTGGGCATGTTGGTTTACAACATTTTGGATTGTTCTACACAAAAATTGGAGGAAGTTGACATTTATAGAATTTAAAATATTCACAATTTGAAAAACATGCAAATGATGTTGGTTCTTATAATATTTGAATTTTTTTTTGAAATTGAGATCATGGGATTGCGTTAGCCATTATAAAGAGAGTATAGGTTGCAACAAGGACCATTGTTACATCTTAATGCCTTTGCATTTGAAATATTTGTTGAAAAAGACAATGCGTTCAATGTATTTATTAAAGCCATATGGTGCGTTTTTAGGTTCAAATTTTGTGTACAAAGACTAGAGTTCATTCTCCACATAATTCATTCAACCAATCCCAAAAAATTAAATTATCACTTTCTATATCATCAATTTATGAAAGTCAGTGTAATTTTTGGCAATTTTGAACTTTTTTGATGATATAGAAAATGATAACTTAATTTTTTGGAATTGGTTGAATGAATTATATGGAGCATAAACTCTAGTCTTTGTACACAAAATTTGACAATAAAAAGGCACTATACGGCTTCAATATACAAATTGAACACATTGTCCTTTTCTTCAAATATTTCAAATGCAAAGGCATTAAGGTGTAACAATGGTTTATGCTACAACCTATACTCTCTTTATAATGGCTAATGCAATCCCGTGCTCTTAGTTTCAAAAAAAAATTCAAATACTGTAAGAACCAACATCATTTGCATGTTTGTCAAATTCTAAATATATTTAAATGCTATAAATGTCAACTTCCTCCAATTTCTGTATAGAACAATCTAAAATGATGTATACCAACATGCCAATGCACAAGAATTTTTTTGGAGTTCTAAATTTTTTTGGACAAAATATAAAGTAATTCCAAATTGTGGCGCTTAAAACCGAGTTTTAGACATGGCTAACTTTGAAACTAATTTTCTTTCACATCACAACTAATTTTTTCTTGAAACTTCTATAGTAATGTGTTATATGTCGCATACTACAACTTTCGTGTATATACTTTTAGATTTTGCCCATTGATGTTTATGGTATGGTTGTTTGAATGAAAAGTTTCAAATCCGTACTCAATTTTGGCAGTCACTGTATACATTCATGCAAGTAGAAGATGTGGAATATAAGGTAGCCGACCCATTCTTGATCCTCCCACCCTCCACCCTATATTCCATTTTGGCAACATAGAATGCTCTATTTCTATGCAAGTAGAGATGAGTTAAATGATCACACTAGAAGAAAAACGCGTTGGCCCTCGCAGTTTTGCGTGGGCTGTTTTTCGTTGAAAACCACGTTTAGAATGCAGAAAAATGCGTTAAAACGCGTTTTAACGCATTTTTCTGCATTCTAAACGTGGTTTTCAACGAAAAACAGCCCACGCAAAATTGCGAGGGCCAACGCATTTTTCTTCTAGTGTCAGTTATGGCACATTCTTATTGGCTACATGACTCGATTTTGTAACCAAACTTTGTTGGAAATAGGATGACCTATATGACCAGCATGGGACAAACGGAAGAATCTTCACCTACAAAACTCAAGGTAATTTTGTTTTGGGAAATAAAATTGTAAAAAATTATAGTATCCTTTTGAAATCTATTTTTGTACACGGGAAAACTTTCCCGCTCAACATACCCGTGCTCCAGATATGCTAAAATCCTTAAGTGGTCGGAAATGGGTCATCTACCTTGCATATAATCAAGACTAACTTGGCAATGGTCTGATACCACATTGCAGGGTTCTTGAAGTCGGTGAAAGTTTGAATTTGGTTGTGCTGCAGTCATCGTTGCGGATGTGGAGATTTGAAATGGAAGCATCTCTAAATCAAGATTCTGTGTTGCACGAGCTGCAGTCGAAGGGGACTAAAATGAGACTATGAGAGTGAAAACCACTAAGGAAATACGTGGAGTCAATATCACCAATTGTTGGTCCAGATATAACCTTACTGATGGATGCAATCCTCTTGATTAAAAATCTAGACTTCGGTGTCAGCAAAAAGCAAAATTGCAGGAGCGATACAGTTGAATACTGGCATACAGATGTCTTCAAGTAATGTCATCCTTTGCATCATAAAAATCAGATTTCAGACTTGGTTTCAGCAAGATTCTAAAGTAGCCTACAATCTCAGTCTTCTACACTCTTCAACCGGTCTAGCAATTTTCATTGTTGACTTAATGCAGCAGATTTACTCTTACTAACTTAGAGCATTCAAATGAGCATCAGTATATACCTGAGCATATGCAGTGGCAGCCGCGATGAATCCCCCTGTATTTTTGTTCAAGATGGTCTTATTGAGACGACAGATCGCATTTTTCGGTTGCAAGCAAACCTAAGTGCCAGATTTTTGCAACCCTTGTAAAGGTGCACCAAAGTCATATGAAAGCTTCCCATACTCCTGAAATGGTTGCTTCCTTCGTTCTCTTGAAGCCTGATAAGTGATAACCAATGACTTCATCCATATTACCATCGCAAATTGCCTAAACTTGCTCAGTTCAGTTGTAACTTAGGGTTTAGGGTTTGATGGTTCAAATTCACCGAACGCGCAAGTATGCAGCTGTCAATCTCAACTGTGTCAGTTTGCTCAGTACGGAAGTTCTTGATAAAAGTGGAAATTTAACATTCATTAGCAGCCAGTTCTAAGAAGTATTCAGAATTATGTGCATCAACTTTTGCTAGATCGACAAGACATATCATTCTTGAAAGGAGCACATTGGACCAACTACTAATTCAAGGAAGAATCTAGGTATCCAAGATGCTTTAATTTTTTGACATCTTGAGTTTTCTTTGGCACAGATCGTCACACCTTGAATTCAAAAATGAAAGTGTTAAAACTCAGCCAACTATTATAGGCAAACTATGGGGAAAAATGTGGGCGTTCAACAATGTTTTGACTTCCATATGACACTGCAGGAAATGGTTTCAGTACATGCAGACTTGAAAGTGTTCTCAACGACAGAAATGAGCAGAGGAGAGTGATGTTAAATTTAGAAATTCGATCCTTCACATTCCCTTGAATTTTGTAGCACCTCTCTTGGACATGGCACACAGAAAATGGATTGAATCATTTCAGTGGAAGAACATAACGATGGGACTAGACTAAGATGGGACTGCCCACATTCAGCATTACCGCACTTTTGAGAGTTTAGTGAACCACGAAATTATATTAGACACTATAAGTATGAAACGTTATCAACGAATGAGAACCGTTTGTTTCCCCTTTTGTGCATTCTGCTCCGCGCCACTTGCATGTGACTTGAAAATGTGGAGAGAAAAGACTTGCCCTTTCCAACTTCTGGTTTGGAAATCCAGCTCGAATTTCGGAGATACAGACAGACAGGATTCAGGTCTGGACAAATCGTTGCGGATTATCTTCAAAAAAAAAGAGTCAAAACAAAGGTACGGACGAACTATTGAATCTCTACTTCAGCAAACCCTTAAATTCACTCTCCAGCCAAAGCCTGAGAGAAAAAATCCATCACATACCCAGTTGTTGTCAGGAATTTGAACCCGGCCGTAACAAATTTTTGCGTGTGGTTGCGAATTTTCTGGTGGCCAATGAATTGGTTACCAGTGTCAATTACGAATCGACATGAATTCCAGGTGTTTAGTTCAACCACTAAACGTAACAACACTGAAGTGCATTGAAGGAAGAAAAACGTACCCTGGTACATTTCTGAGACGATGGCTCACCTCTTCTAGGGATTTGGGGAAGCGGGAAGAGGAAGTCACACTCTTTCATTAGCAATTAGATCTTCAAAGTGGCAGGGCAGCCAGGGACGTTTACTTACTTCTCAACCGTTTGCGATCTTCCGCTTCACATCAACTCTGCATCAATTACCGAGAATTAACCCATGAAAGAAGGACTTAGGGTTCAGGGCATTCGTGACTTGGAGTTTCTAAACAATTCCCAATTCAGCGACCGCTATTAGGGCTCGATTTCGGTTGCAAAAGCGCCGCAGCTCGTCCAGGTCGGTCACCCTCAACAGGATCGTCCAATGTCACACCAATTATTGAGGAATTAGGACTAGGGTTTCAAAGCATTCGCTAAGTAACGCTCTAAATCGTGTACAATTCAGTTGGCGCCCTTGCAAGGCGCTGAAACACGATCGGCACGCGTTTGCAGAGTCATTCCATCGCCAAGGACAAGAACGCTAAAGACAAGTGAGACCAGTGTCGTCACAGAATCGGACGGACAAAGACTGAGCACGCAAGTACAGAATCTATCTGACTGAAATGTCAGAGAGATTCTCCACGAGTGGGGCCATTTCTGCTCTATGATTGAAACCTGAACATAGAAAAACAGCGACAAAAACAGTCCCTGGAAGCACCTCCTTGCATCGTTCCTACTGTAGGGCACGCACAGAACTGGAAAATGGCGTTCAAATGGTAGAGAGGTGCAGAAACAACAATCGTGAACTGAATTCTCCTCTCACGAATGTGGCGTCACCGGCAACATAGAAGATAGCTTGGCGTCTCGTCCATTGTCCTTCAATGCCGCATCTGAATTCTCCAGGCGCAGCAAAGCCACCTTTTTCATAGCAATATATTCTCTAATATCACATCCCCTGTTCTCTCACCTGGTGGTAGGTGTCCAGTTTCTGAAAAGCTCACTCTCTGCCCCCAATTTCTTACTCCGTATGTCCCAAAATGAGATTCCAGTTGCCCTTCATTTTTTGTCCCATAATGATCTTCTTGTTTCACATTCTAACAAAGGAAGGAAAGGGATTTGGAGACAAATCTTGGAAAGACTAAAAAAATATAAGTTACTCCCTTCGTCCCAAAATGATCTTCCTGTTAGACAAAATGTTCCAGATTAAGGTCAAAAATATAAAAAAATTCAAATTTTTTGTGATTTGTAAGTAAAATTCAATGCACTCCTACTATCCAAGAATTTTCAGATTCAAATTCTTTTTTGAAATGTGGTTTTCAACTACTTGAAAATAGGATTTTAGGCCCATTTCTATTAAGCACCGGTAGCCACTCAATCTCCTACTACAAAACAAGAAGATTTAGAAGTGCTTTGTGATGATACAGTCACTTGCTGGCTCATTAAAATAGACCTCCATTAATATAAGGAAGGCCGTTGATTACAAGAGGGACCACTAGGCCACATTGTTGAATAATAATGTAATCTACCCCTTCCATTGGAGCATAAACTCCATTCAATCCACATCTTCTGATTTATTTACTAAAAAGCTGCAAAAAAAAGAATCATTCACAATGGAAATGGAAATGGAAATGTAGTCCCTTATTTTTTGGATTTGAGCACTATAGTTGATATAATAGGTGGAAAACTGCCCACCAATCCCCTTCCTCTCTCAACAAGATCATTTTGGGACAAAGAAAGTATATACTAGTGTGCCCTGTGTCATTGTCATAGCCAAAACAAAAGTTAAATAATTTTTTATAATTTTTATAATTTAAAACTAACTCAAAAATCCATAATTTTTCCACCTTAGGTCTAAACGCCATGAAACAAAGCCCATGCACCCTTCCTTGCCGAGAGCTTTCCGACGGTACCAAGTACGTAACTGGGGGCGCACAATCCGGGAGATCTCAATGTAACAAAACAAATAGCCAAATTGAAGGTATGGATAAACAAAAAACTCAGGCCTGAATGAAGAGACCGCTTATTCTGGAGTGACAAACCAAGCTATTTCAAAGCTCGGTATGTCACTCCAAAAAAGTACCGCACTGAGCAGAGTGCTCGCCGAAATAGTCAGAAATTGCGATTTTTTTAAAAATTTAAATAAATAAATTAATTTTTAATGATTTTTTTTACTCATAAAACTCGGTTCCTGTGCCACTGCCACTACAATTTTAGGTGGACGGGAATAGGGGAAAAACGATTTTTTCAGCAAAAAACAAACAAATTTTAGGGTACCTTCGAGGGCTGTGGAGCAGCCCTCTGAAGGCCTGAAATTTTTTCTGATGAAGGGCTTCCTTCTATGTGAGTCAAGTGCTAGCGGATCCCATTGATGATTAGTAGGATGGGAGTCCCGGTTTTTCTGGATTGCAGATCCCATTGATCATTGGTGAGGTCTACCAGCATCTGACTCACATAAAAGAGGCCCTAAGGGCTAGCTTCTATATGGAGTCAAGAGCTAGTGAAGCCCATTGATCAGTGATGTAATGGGACTATGGGAGTCCGGTTTTTGTGGAACTCCCATTCCATCATTAATCAGTGGGCTTCACCGGCCCCAACTCCATATAGAAACTAGTTGCAGGGAAAGTATACATGGTCTTCATTTTCTTCTTGCAAAGAATAGTTTCACTAATCCTATTACAATAGAACCTCCCCAATGCAATACTCTCTAAAGTAATAAAATGCTGCCAGAAAATATTGATTGCCGGTCTCAGCTTAATAGTATGAACCACATACAAACATCATGACTGCAAATTATGCCCTTCCCTAATGTAATAACCTCTTTAATATAATGTGTATGACCGTTTCTAATCCTATTACTTTAGAGAGGTTCTATGTATCATGGTCCAAATTGTCGCATGCAAGTGTAATCATGTCGAGTTTGGCAATGTGAAAAGATTTGAGGAAATTTTAGCCCTCCGGAAGGCTGCTTTGGAGTAACAAACCAAGCTATTTCAAAGCTTGGTCTGTCACTCTAGAAAAGTGCCGCAGTGAGCACTGCAGTTTTAGGTGGGCAGGAATAGGGGAAAAACAATTTTTTCAACAAAATAAAATAAAATTTCAGGATACTTTCGAGGGCTGTGGAGCAGCCCTCTGGAAGCTTGAAATTTTCTCTAATGAAATCTACACTACTTTCTTTTACTCTTGAAACTTACTTCCATTTCCAAGTTGGCAAGTTTCAACACAATCTTTCAACAAGATATATAGGATGTTTCCGAAATGTCTTAACATATGTACCGTAGCGGGTTCAGAGGTTTATTTTTTGTGGGTTTTGCAATGAAGCAAATAGGCTCATAATTTACGCTAATTTAGAGAAAAAGGATTGAAAACCTTCTTCTTATCGTAGAATTCCATAATATTACATGTAGTTAGGGGCACCTCAGAAGTTGCAATATGAAGTGTAAAACCAACAAGAATTACAAATGTGAAAAAGGATCTAGATCATGTATGGAACTCCAAAATCAAGACAACTTCTCAATCCAACCTAGCTTGCAGCTCAATGAATCGGCCTTTTGGATGTCATTGCATTGCACCATGCTCCGTTTCCGTTCTAGTTCAGTGTTGATGTTGATAAATTTACAAAATTCCACTGTATTACCACACATTTTGGATGTGACATCAAAGAGGTCCTGAGTAAGTTCAAGTAGCGTTCTATCAACAAACATTCAACCAGAAAAACGTGAGCGAGCTACAGTGAAATCAATGCCGCCACTAACCATAACACACACTACGAAACATCGATCATCGAATGAGTGCAACGTTCCATGCATTATTTGAGCCCCCAATACTATTTGAATTCAATCCACCCAAAGTTGCTTCTGGTTCTAAGTGTTGTCTCGTCAATGGCTCGTCAACGTCGGACGTAATCACGTGATTACCCAAATGAGAGGACCCGGTCTCATATGCCGGTTGAGACCGACCGGATTCTGTGCGCAGCTTGGTCCCAAGTAAGTTAGTGATCGAGCTCACTGAGCTAGGCTGCTTTGAGAGCAGTGGCATTATTAGAAATACTGTGCGCTCAATAATGCAAAAAGGGCCGGGGGAGGATTTGAGCGCCCAATGAACACGAAAATCAAGTGGAATTGCAGTGTTTGGGAGCCGGAGGGAGGAAGGCAGGATGCAGACAGAACTTAGCAGGACTTGAGATCTGCGTATGCAAACCTTCACAAATTACGGACTATAGTATCTAATGGGAAAGAAAAGCCTTGTTATGAGAAATACGGAGTAACATGCCGAGCCACAGGAGTGGCAGTCAGGATGTTATTTCTTATGATGAGCCTATGCTTTTGCACTACCAGACATAGTCTCAATTATATTGGACGGTTTGGATCTTGATCAATCAACGATCTAAAAGAAGGGCTTTATAACTTTGAAGGAGACCCGTGTTATGAAAACGATCCTGCCTCTCCTGAAATGGGCTCCATTGAGGTTATAGTCTTCTTGCTTATAACTAAAGGATCTTTGTTTCCCATTGTAGCTGCTGATTAACTCAGCCTTTAACCCTTGAACGTTGGGTTGGTGACCGTGGAAATCATCCCTTTGGGCATTGGATGACCTCATCTTCTTTCAAAAGTGTTGAGTGGAGGTCAAACTACTATTCATGATCTTCCCTTTCCACACAAAATCCAGAAGATGAATAGTTGCACTTTTGTCCTGCACAGGAGATTCTCTTATCATTCATCAACCGCAAAATGTTCACTTCGGCGTTTAAGGGTTGAGGACAAGGGAGTAGTCCATATTTCCAAAATTATAGAGATGTATTATAAAATGCAACTTAGAATAATAATTTAATAATGACTCTCAAACAAATATTTTAATTGTAAAATATGATCTATAGACCATATCTACACAGTTAAATCAACTAGCACACTAACCAATATTTTTCAATTAAATTTGAGGCTAAGATAAAATTTCTTCTAAAATATATTGTAGATTGATTACTTGTAATTTTCACGAGAATTTTTTTCCTTGAAATTCATAATGGTAAGTTCTAATTATAATGATTTTTGAAGATTATTATTTTACTCTTTTATTCAAGTATTTTTTGAAGGGTCATTTCTTAAACTAAAATAGTCATTTTTTGAAACATGCTTGTACAGTGTAAACCCATTTTGCGGCTCCCCACCAATCCACCATTTAACTATGAAATAAATCCTTTAATTAAGGACTAGTTGACATTCAAATGCAAACACATCCCAAGCACACAAAAAATGTATTTTTCCATCCATTGATTTTTTTTGAAGATTATTAAATTAGTTCTCTAACATTTTTATGGAATAAATTTTGAAGACTTTTGAACACAAAATGGGTTTGAATTGGGAAAGAAAAACCCATTTTGTGTGCTTAGTTTTTGAATTGGGAAAGAAACTTGTTGCGATTTGATAACAATGGAAAAAAACGGTGAAAAAAAATCTATTAATTTTCTATTTAGAGAAAAAAAGTAGTAAAAAAAATAGACTCAAAAAATTTGAAATCTAGTTCAATATGGGAATTACAAGAAAATAGCTTGTAAAACTCAAAAAATATCCCGAATGCTGGTGGGCAATTGGTTGAGGCCCTTTCATTGATACTAGTATGCCTTGTGCCGTTACAGCCACATCCAAAAAGTAATTTTCTAATTATTTTATTCAATAAAAACTTTGAAATTCAATGACTTTCCCATCGTAGATCCAAACGCCACGAAACAAAGCCCGTGCACCTTTCCTCGCCAAGGACTTTCCAACGATACCAAGAATGTGACAAATTGATACGTGGTTCAAAAGATACATAATTTAGCATAATTTAGTAATTTTAAGATCCAAAATGACTAAAAAATCTATAATTTCACACTGTGAGTTGGAACGCCACAAAACCAAGCCTGTGCACCCCTCCTTACCAAGGGCTTTCTATCGGTACCAAGCATACAATTGGGGGACGTACAGTCCAGAGATCTCAACATAACAAACAAACAAATAGGGGCACTTACATGTAGAAGAATATACCATGCAAACTTAATAGAAGAGATGTCAAGGATCATTTTTAGATTGCATGGTCTTGGTAGTGGTTTGATTTAGTATCATTTTTTTCTTGGAAACAAGTGTGTTCAGGAAACAGACTGCAAGTTAGTACTCTATATATCAATTTGAATGCAACCTGTAGCCACACTCTATTTAAAACCATCCCAGTTAGAGTTTGAACATTATTACCACTGTAGCTATTGTAGTTATTTGCCTACTGTAGCTAAATTTTGTTGGATCTTGTTCACAATTGAAAGACAATAGAGTTAATCGTAAAGTTGTCCTGTGTTTGTGAGCATGTGTCAGAGAAAGGTTTAACTAAGAATAGACCAAAACAAACACGGCACCAAACCCATTTAGACTTGAGTTTGGGTGCTTAAGGGAATTTGGTCCTGTGTTTTTCCCAAACTCCGGCTATTGGTCCCGCCTTGCACACACTTTACGATTAACTCTAATATGAATGAATAAAAATAATTAAAAAAAAAGAAAAAAGACAATATGAATGCATCACAACAAGCCTATTCTAAATTTTCCAAAGTGCTAATTATAGTTGCACCCAAACTTATTTTCAGGTGACGGTTGCAATAAGCTGTGGACAGTTCTCGTGGAGTCCCACAGCTAGCATCAATCATGATTCTGAATCTCATAGTCAACTCCCTTGTCCAATAGACGCATTTTCAACTCTTCTCAAGTCAACGGTTGAGCCAAGAGTGTCCTGGCACTACCGGTAGGCTTGAGTGGAGATGAAATTGTGCATAAGTTAATGAAAGTCATTTGGAGTGTTGACGACACTTGAAAACCAACCAGCTTCCAATACGCCAACTCGACAGGTTGGCTGAAGAAATGGCCGAACTGGGTCAACGGAGAAACCAAAGTACCGTATGCGGAAGTACTTTGAAATGTAACTTGTGTATGAACGGTAATCATCACATCACATTATTGTAAACTTTAATTTCAGTCTTCAAATGCGCAGTGCTTTGCAATTGCAGACTCGATGTTGTGTACAGATTTGATTGGACAACTTCTTCTTCATGTCAAGTTGTGAACACGTGTAAGAGTGCACTTAGTTAGAAGCTCACTTGTTTCCTTGAACCACTGGAATTAGAGAGAGTGAATGACTTTCAGTTCCAAGATGTGATGGAACTCAACTCGATCTCAGTTTGTAATGCGAGCTACTATGATTGATCCTATTAGTGCAAGTGACACTTATTGACCGTTGTCAACAAACCAGGGCAGTGGGATTCACAGCAAAATAGTGAAGCTACTAAAGAATGACATTTGCAGTAGCCGTGTCAGTAACAAGCTTGGATCTCACACTAATAATATGCTGCTGACTAGTCCATGTGTTCAAGAAAAAAAAAAAGATATGCTGCTGACTAATTCAAATGAATAATTCTAATGAGGTTGCAACTCCAGATCGATACTTGTAATTTCCTAAGTCGCCACTAGCTGCAAACTTTGATCCTTCAACCAAAAGGCAAGTACTAGAAGCAAACCAAAAAATCTCTACAATAGGACTCCATGCCAACCTTCAGATTTGATGTCTGCCACCCCTGTACGTACGAAGCTGGAGGGTTGCTTCAATTCTGGAGACTGATGAGTCATCTCTGTAGCTTCCTAGTAAGCCGGAATGTTCGCTTCCAACTTAGCTTCAACTCTGATGCGGAAAATTCGCTCACGCGTGTAGCAGTAAGTTTGAATTTGTGCTCTTTCATATGAACAGCTAAAGACTGAAAGTACTCTTGAAATCCCACTTAGTACGTTCACACAAAAAATGGCTCAGGTCAGCAATTTCCACACGCAACTGAAGCAGTGATCGAGCCTTGGTAAACTTAACTTTATTAGATTAATTATTAAATAATCGTCAATTCGATCTGGTACCCCATGCAGATGGAAAAACTCGCAAACTTTGAACATTCTTTTCCACTGGAATCAAATTAAATCCGGCGTGATTCAGGAGCCTGGAATGATCCGTGGACCGGGGTAGAATAGTTTCCTCTGGTGTAGAATCAGTGAATCACTCTAAAATTGGATTCTCAGGTGCTCGATGTTCATTCCCAGAGAATAGTGTAGCTGGCTTGCAAACTAAGGAATCATGTTACTTGGTAAAGAATTTATGTAGTACAAAATGCAAAAATTAATCATAAATTACATACCTCTAAAGGCTGGAGGTTGGTTGACGCTTGAGTGAATCAGTTATTCTACAATATGAATCGAACCGCCGGCCCGCCATAGCCAAGTTAGGGGAATGATTCTAGTTTTAACTTTTCATGATAGTATGCTGCAAATGAAAGCCTAGCCGGAAGATGGCGTTCATCAATGAAAGACAACCCAGTTAAACTCATTCTCGCAAGTTCTGACTTGAGTTAAACTCATTAACGTTTAAACATCTTAACGAATACTAAGTTAGATGTTCATCGTCTTCGTTAAGATGGTCTTTTTGAAAGCTCCAAAATTGCTGTATTCAAGTGCACAGCGTTTGAAGATGGGCATCTGAACAAAGTGCCAATTTCCTACTATTTGTTAATAATTTTTCACGAATACGATGAAATGACATGCGCACCACTTGGCAGTAATCAAAGCAAACTTACAGGAAAAGAGTTCACTGCTTCACATGCACAGCAAAGCTACAGTCTGTCCAGCACTGTTAGTCATCCCATCATTGAGCCGTGCAGGGCAAGCTTAATTCCAGGGACTGCCATAAGTTACCATGCTCAAGCACGAAGCAACATGCCGGTCCCTGCACCGAACTCCATAGCCTAGCGCTCTGCACGGATAGTCAACGTGAACATACTAGTACATGTATTTGGAAACAAATGGAAACAGTAAGTTGTAGGAGATTCGCTAGCTGTCCAGAAGCATTTGGACCATTCATAAATCGTACTACTCTAGAGTGCTGAATTCTTGAAAGGATAGCTGTGACGAAATTCAACTCTTTGTGCTTCACGGATGACTTATGGAGTGCCTCTCCAACTTGCCAAGGAAATAGAAGTATTTTACTCCTTGTAGGTTCAATTTTTTAGAAATTTTTGACACGTCATGCAACGGACATAGCTTTTCATCTCGAGTCCGCTGCAATGGCATCCGTATTCAATTTCAGTGAACCTCTTCTCTACCGTACTTGTAGCGCAGGGTCGCGAGGAAAATAATTCTTAAAATGGATGCCGAAATTGTAGGGAAATTATTTTTTCAAAATACAAAAAGTATATGGTGAAAAAAAGAATATCGGATTATATTATATTATTAGCATCTGTGGAACCTTATTTTTAGAAAAAAATAATTGTTCGGCAGAAAGGTGCCGACCTACACTTGCTGAATGTATACTTCTCGTTTTGGGGCACTTGGAAAGTTCTACTTTTGGAGCTTCGGGAACTGAATGTGAAAATTATTTGCGCTACATGCAACATGTTATCTTAACAAGTATGGCCACTTTTGTGATCCAGCAAGTTCAGATATCTGCGGGATAATTTCAAAATTTGGATAAACGAAATTCAGTTCTCAAACTACGGAAGCCATATCCAATGAAGTTGGATTCACCACGAAAATAATGCTCTTACGTACAATTAATTATTTTTTTAGTAAATACAGAGAAAAGAAAGGTACTTCCATGGCACGACGAGAAGACCAGATTGAAGTTGCCGTACTTAGTACTCTGGGAAGCTCTTCCACCTTCACGTTTGGGTGTGTGGTTAATCGGTAACGGCAGCACTAACAGTCTGTAGGACTTCCTAACTCAACATGGCACCAGCTGGATGCCTTCCACGTCACAAGTAAGTCTAGAAGCATAAATTGAAATTAAGAAATAAATTAAATTAGTGAAACTAAATCCTCGCATTTTTCATCATTTTTAGCAACAATTCTGGAAGCTATTCAGCTTGTACTGTCGCCCCTGCATGAGGATTGACAAGAATGCCACTCACAAATATGCTTGAATCCCCTTCCATTACTAAAGTCCGACCGACAATTGCAAAGAATGTTCGTCGATTCATTCCTGATCTTCTGGAATACACACATCTTCGGGAAGCTACATCCGAGGCCACATCCGAATAATCAAAAGCACATCCTTACATACTAATGTGCTCAACGGGAAGAAAATGAATACCATCAATCCAGCAGCTACAGAATATCTTCAACATAAACCTATTTGCGGGGTGTCCTCAGGGGGAATCTGCAGGTGTCCTCACCGTAGCTTCCTTCGGATAAGGCTCTCAATTATGCAAAAGAGAAAGCTTCGTTCACGCAGTCAAACAGCACTGATTAACTTATGCAGCTTGTGTTGAGCCCAAAAGTGGTGAGGACTTTCCGTTCTCGAAACCTAGTCCAGCCTCTGGGCCCACAATCTCCAGGCCATGAATTTATAGAGAGAGCTTTCACAACACTTCACCACAGCGCAACCAGTTCGAGAACCAGTCCGGGAACCAGCTAGTTCTCAACTGAAACGTACCATCGATCTTACTCTCTGGCAACAGCTTTGATAAACCTCAGCTGGTGGTTTGAGAGTGTCTTAGTACTGCAACATCATGGTTCCCCGAGTAGTTCTGCTTTCTTGTGTAACAGTTCTGGTGTTGCAAGGACTGGGTCATGTGGCGAACGCAGCGACCGATCCCGTCAAGAAATCCAACCGGGATGCGACGGAAGCTGATTACTGGAACTGGGTGTCCATGGTGGAAACTAATCATCAGACAGCGGCTGTGACCACGGAGTCGGAAGCAAGCCCGGAGGCGAGTTCGAGCAGCAGCACTTTGTATGTGGGGAGTGGAGGCTACAAGACTGTGCAGGATGCTGTGGATGCTGTGTCGCCTGGTGGGGGTCGCACCACTATCGAAATCGCTGCCGGAAATTATTGGTAACAAATTAGATCCTAGCCCAGCCTTCGTTTTGTTTTCACCGTGAATATTAATGAAATCCTCCCGGGATTCGTTACAATGGCGCGTACGTGCTTCGTAGTGCTGAATTTGTGGCTTTCAAGTGACTGTCGAAATCGAGCTCAGGAAACTGCAAACTTGATTATGTAATCAGACTGAAGCTGTGCTTATTATACTCATCGAATCCGCCATTTAGGTATTTATTTTGACGTGGAGTGCAATTGTTTAGAGAATTCTTCTCATATGTATTGTGTAGAGAATAGCAAATTCGGAGATCATGGTTTAGTTGTAGCAGAGTTCATGAATGCTAGCTTCTCTAGCTTCTCATGATCACCATCGATAGATCGATCTCTGAAAGTTTCTAGGAGTATCAAGCCAGATGGTTCAGTTTTTCGTAGTTCGATTAGCTTGGCTCTTGATATGAATTGAATGCTATAAAATGATGAGCTCAAGGTCTGCGTTCGAGAGCGGTAGCAACATTGACACCCAGGACTGATGTAGAGTTCAAGCTGATGGATGGGCGTCGTTTTATTTTCAGGGGGCACGTGTTGGTGCCCAAGGAGAAGACGATCACGTTTCAAGGAGTGGGCACTCCCGTGCTGGATTACGATGACACGGCCGGTTCCGCAGGAAGCACTTCCAAGAGTGCAACCGTCGCCATTCAGGCGGACAACTTCATCGCCAGGGGCGTGACTTTCAAGGTACAACAAAATTCAGGCCAACGGCCGGCAGTAATGTTTCATGCATTTAGCTTCAATGCATTAGTAAGCAAAGCACGAACTACTTGATCGAGCTGCAAACGTGAAGTTCAAGTAGTGAGTACGTAGTGCAAGCTAGCACCGACTTTTGACTGGTTCAATTTCGTATGCAGAACTCCGCTCCGGCTCCTGATGGGGGTGCTGTTGGTGAGCAAGCAGTGGCCCTTCGGATTACGGGTGACAAGGGAGCTTTCTTCAACTGCAACTTTTATGGGGCCCAAGACACGCTCTACGATTCGAAGGGGAAGCACTACTTCAAGAACTGCTACATCGAAGGTACAATTCAATCCAGAGAGTCTTACTATCATTAATTAACTTTCAAAGGGAGAGTATTTTTCCTTGTTCTCCTTACGAGAATGTCTGAAGTTTCCGAGTGCAAAACATGAGGGGTAATCAGGAATAGGCCGGATAGCGGCAAACAGGGAGTATCGGTGGCTCAAATTTCCCTGTTAGGGACACTGGGAGCCGGGGATGGCAATCCGGGAACCAGAGAAAGTATAATGATCTCCCTGTTTTTCATCAGCCAGCTACCAAAATCAACTCAATTTTCTAGCAGCGTTGCTAAATATCTGATTTGAATGGTTGTGGGATTGAATTACAGGCAGTATTGATTTCATTTGTGGAGATGGACAATCAATCTACCAGGTTCGCCCCGGCCCTGCCACTACTAGCTCATTTCAACTGATTGCAAGATGCTGGTTCAATCTAATGATTTTTTGATCCTATTCTTATCCTATATACTCCATTATATGAGTATTCTTTATGCAGCTAATGCTTGAGGTTCGGTGTTGAGTTGCATTAATTAAAATTTAATTCTGTCTGTGTGATGGAACGACCTGCTGCAGAGCTGTCACCTGAACTCCATAGCGAAGCCCGGAAGTGGCTCGCTAACAGCACAGAAGAGAACAGGCGACGAGAACACCGGATACTCCTTTGTGGGTTGCACAATCACAGGCACTGGACCCATCTACCTGGGCCGTGCTTGGGGTCCCAATTCCCGAACAGTCTTCATCTACTGCGACATTGCGGACATCATCGTACCTGCAGGCTGGTACGATTGGGGCGAGAGCAGCCGAGACAAGTAAGTTTGACTGATCTACAACTCCACGTTCATAGTCCTCAATCAAAATGTACAGACTTTGACGTTCAAGGAAACACATAGCAAATCGATGATCACATATATAAGTAGTTGAAATGGAGAATTTTCGAGTTCGGTCTGTTTTCCAAGCGCCTGTTCAAACCTCTTATATATTGACATTAAATTCAGTATATTTTTACAGAATTCACGACATTGTCACCTTTCCTAGCGGTTGTCTGTAACTGTAACTGTACAAAATCCAGTCCTAGTTTTTTGAGCTTTGTGCAGTTGAACGTCGCAATTTGTAACAGAATTTTATGCCAGTGCTAGTTCTTCGAACTCTGTGCATCTGAAAGTTACAATTTCGGCGTAATGAAAGATTCCAGTTTAACTCCCATGACCCGCATTAATTAAATGTCCAAGCAGTACCCTTCTCAAGCTAGCCCTCCGAGGTAAATTCGCGTCTTCATTGATAATGACAGTATAGCCCATTAATTAACCTTCATGAATGCAGGACGGTGTTTTATGGGCAATACAAGTGCACAGGAGCCGGTGCCGACGAAAGCAAACGCGTCAGCTGGTCGAAGGAGCTCACGGATTCTCAAGCGGAAGCCCTGTCGTCTATGAGCTTTATCGATGGTAGCAGCTGGGTTCCCTCAAGCTAAATCTCCATAGCCCAGCCAATTCAACCCAGCTTGCGAGCGAAATCATCAATGTCTTCAATCAGGGATTTTCAATTAGTTTGTCTTCATTTTATCATAAACTTTTTCTGGAAGCAGCCGCAAGGTGCTTTTAATGAAATTGTGTCAACTTTAGTTTAGTTGAATGCAACCACAAAGTGTTGCTTGGTGTAGACCTGAGGTGAGTGTCGGTAATAATTGAGGCCGAAATAAGAGTGGCCTCTGTCTGTAGCATTGGCGTTTTCTGAGAGATGAGTGTAATTTGTAGATCGTCATGTACATTGGACGTGTGGAGATTGATGGACTTTGATGGGAGGATATTTTATACTGGGATTATTGGTTGGGTTGCAATATCCAATTGCATCAAATTCAGATTCTTCAATAAAAATCTTAGTCCTTCCAAGGAGATCAGTCGTCTGATTGTGTTAACACTTCAGTTTTAAGGCCGGATTTTATTTTCAATTTTTCCAGGCGAGTGATCTTGACTGCCTGCTCTGATGAAGCTGTTTACAATACAAATATGTGGATGTTGATGATGGATAAATGAATGATTATTCATCCAGATGTATGTACATTCATTCAAATGTGTGATATCATTATTTAAGAGCAAAGTGGGTGAATTTTGGCAACTTCATCCATTTTTAGAAAACAATTGTTTTGTAAAATATTCCAGTCATTTTTTCCAACATTTCAACATTTCAACATCTGTACTGAATAACTGAAATCCTTGCTTACGCTACTGCATTCTTATTTATTTACTTCCAGCAACTTCAGTAGGTACTAGTGTAGCCCTGTGCCGCAAAACAAAAATAAAAGTCATTTTAAGAACCCAAAATAACTCAAAAAAACATAACTTTCCCACCGTAGGTCCAAACGCCACAAATCAAAGCCCGTGCACCCCTCCTCGCCGCCGACGGTACCAAGAGCGCGACAAAAATCAAAGTAAAAGTAATTTCCTAATTTTTTGACCCATAAATACTTCAAAATTCAATAACTTCCGCACCGTAACTCCAAATGCCACGAAACCAAGCCCATGCACCCCTCCCGGCCAAGGGCTTTCCGACGGTACCAAGCATACGGCCGGGGGACGCACGGTCTGGGAGATCCCAACGTGACAAACAAAACAAACAAAACAAACAACCTGTCTTAAGGTATGGATTTTTAAGATCCAAAAATAACTCAAAAATCCATAACTTTTGCACCGAAAGTCCAAATGCCACGAAATTAAGCCCGTGCACCCTTCCTCGCCGAGAGCTTTCCGACGGTACCAAGAACGCGACAAAAATCAAAGTAAAAGTAATTTCCTAATTTTTTGATCCATAAATACTTCGAAATTCAATAACTTCCGCATCATAAGTCCAAACGCAACAAAACCAAGCCCGTGCACCCCTCCTCGCTGAGGGCTTTCCGACAGTACCAAGCACGCCCCTGGGGGACGCACGGTCCAGGAGATCTCGACGTGACAAACAAAACAAACAAACAAACAAACAAAACAAACAGCCAAACTTAAGGTATGGATGTTACTCATGGAAGGGCATCTCGGTCAACCCATTTATAGCATTGCCATCCATTTGTGATGTAATGAAAATAAGAATGTTGTCAATGCTAATTTCATTGGCAAAATTTAGGAAGAATGTAAAATCTTACAAAGGAATTTTAAAAATTCCTTTTCTAGTCAGATTCATATTTTGTAGTCAAATAATGATGACTTTTGTATCAATTTTAACAATGAAGTTTGATTTTTATTCAATTGCCCTATTATGTCTTTAATCTCTTAAGCACCATTGTCCCCTTGGGAGACAAATTGGAGTTCACCCCTTCTCCAATCCACACATGGCAGAGTGGTCTATATGGGTTACATTTGTAGAGTTAGAGAGTGGTCAAGACCAAGAAGGGGCGTTACCGGCTTCCTAACCTTCTATTCTTTGGTACTATGGAGTCCCTAGTTTTTGATCCAAACAAATGGCAATGGTCTAATGGCAAGCCTATCCTAGAATATACTGCGACTGCTGGCCGGGCAGCAAAGTATTTTGCAACGATCCATTCCATCAAAGTGGCCTGGTCTCCTCCTTGTCGCTTTTTCTCCCAACTAGAATGATATTTGGAGCAAGAGAAGATTTCAGAAAGGAGTCTTCATGTAGTTGGTGTGGCATAATGCAATGGTTGTTAACTCGTGGTGAGCTCAGATTGCTCCGGGTATTGATACCAAATGCCTCACTAAAAAACTCTGACAAAACAACCATCCATATATTTTATCTTTGCCCACGCGCTTTGGAAGTTTGGGATTATGCACAATCAATTCTACATCATCTTTGAGGAACTTAGCTGATTAAGGGCCCTCACCGAAGATTGGATGCCATGAAATGCATCTTTGGCTTATCAACTCCCACGCAATTTCATTCACTTAAGATGATTTAGCATTAGAAGGGATTTGGGGCCAAGAAAGGGCCGTTTCAGGCCCGTTCCCCAATCTGTCCCCATGCTGTGAATAGTGGTATGGGTTGTCCGAAAAATATATTTAAAAAAAAAAAAAAAAAAAAAAATTACCAAATTTCATTTTAAGATTTTTTTATTTTTTTATTTATTTTTATTTTAAATTTGATGTGGCCAAGTCCCGACCACGTCACCCTGCTGCGGTGGCGCAGTTTCAACAGTCAGGAACTATTCAAAACTTGTGGAGAACTCATGGGAACTTGCGGCCCTTTAGAGGGCCCAAATTCTCTCTAATGTCCCTTTTTCGAGGAGCTGCTCTGTGGCTAATCTGGATCACTCGGAACAACACTGTTTTTTGCTTGTAATCGTTGGCTTCTTGCATGCGTTTACAAAGCTCTTTGGGAGGCGTTCCTTGATTCAAGTTGGGTGGTCTTTTTCAAAGCACAACGTGGAACTTGTCATCACCCCAAGCAAGCTCATAGTATTTGGAATAAATTTGATTATATTTGGATTACATCTCCAATAATCCTAGCTCAGAAAACTGGTAATTCTATTAGTTGGAGCAAAGAGGGTCCCTCCCCCTGCTCTTTTTTTTAGTTGGTTTGCTTTAATGGTTTCTTTGCTCTTGTTTCTTCATTGTCCAGCCTTGCGGCTTGGCTGTCTTGTATGTGGGTTTTTTTTAATGCAATGGTTCTTCCATTTGTTTAAAAAATTAAAATTAAAAAAATGGGAGTTCAAATAGAGTGACTAGAGTCATGCTACAGTCTCAAATTCTAGTAAGATTTTTTTTAAACTTTATGGAAGACACAATTTTCTATTAGCTTCCTATTGACATAATTTTTATTGAAACCAAACATCCATACCTTAAGTTTGTTTTGTTTTTGTTTGTTACATTGAGATCTCTCGAACCGTGCGTCTCCCGGTGGCGTGCTTGGTACCGTCGGAAAGTCCTCAGCGAGGAGGAGTGCATGGGCTTTGTTTTGTGACATTTGGATCCATAGCTGTGAAAAAATTGAATTTCAAAGATTTTATGAATTAGAAATTAGGAAAATTAATTTTATTGTTTGTTTTGACTTTGGCAATGGCACAAGGCACAGGCTGAGTACAATTTAAAATACAAGCAATTTTCAATAAAATGGTGGAAATAGAATAGGTTGGGCAAATTGACTTTAGAGAGGGACAATAGGTGTTTAAGAAGAATATATAATTTACAAAATTTGTTACGGTGGTGGAATTTGCTACATAGTTGCATTTGGTAGGAATTTAAGGGACATCTTCCATCCTTCTTCTATTCTTGTATTTTTATACACATGTACCTAATCTAATTTATGTGAAGTGAAAATTATAAAATCACTCTTCTCAGTGAAAGGAGTTACCACAAAAGGGAGGTTTGTTACTATGTGAGCATAGGAGTGTGAGCTCATGAACCTAGAATACTACACACCTATGTTATATGTGTATATACTATAGAATCCATCTATGATTATATATATATATATATATTACAAATATCCATATTATAGGTGTTTATGATACATACACCTTCTATAGTATGTGGTATCTATATTATAGGTACCTATATTGTAGGTTCAATGCTCACCAGCTCGCATTCTTGGGCTCACATACTAACAATGTTGCCACAAAAGGCAATCAAAGTCAATTGAAGTTGTTAAAGTAGGATCCAAAAAAACTTTTTGTCTCACTTCGAAGGCTAATATCTCCCAATCCATGCAAATAAAATTGACCTAAACCACACTCTTTTGGAGAATCGTAGTACAAACCCCTATAATTAAATATGTAAAAAATGTAATATGTAATATTTTTCAAATTTGTGTTGAATGCATTGAAAGCAACAATTTCCTATGATTTTTGGTGCAAAATTGCCGAGGAACTTTAGGGACTAAAACTTTGATTGGATTCAAGTTCAAAGGAAGTTTTAGAATTTAAATAAGTGAATAATGACTTGTTAATTATTAATTATACAATCGTGTAGTTGACCTCCATATAGATTATTAGTATTGTGCAAATATTTTATATATAATCCATGATTATCAATGAAATATTTGCCTTGGTACTTGTGATTGCTATTTTAATACCATTTTACTGCTTGTTGCTTGGGTATAATTTATGAGGATAATATGGTCAATGTAGACTTGAAGGTAGATGTATTTGGCACTAAGTCTAATTTCATGATGTTACTAGTGTGCCTTGTGCCGTTGCCACAATATAATAAAATAAAAATAAAAGAGCTTTTTTAATATTTTAAATCATAAAAACTTCAAAATTCAATATCTTTTCTACCTTGAGTAGTGGAACGCTATGAAACAAAGTGTTTACACTTTTCCTCACTGAGGGCTTTCCAATGGTACATATCATAGTGTGTCAATTCTAATTAAGTGTCAACTCCCTAAATTCTATTATAAATATTGATATTTTATGCATTATAAGCATTACCTATAGAACATTATAATATTTCTTCTTACGCTACCAAATCTTGAAAATCTTAAATTTATAAAGATTTTTTAAATTAATGTGAGTACCAATTGATTTCACAACCTTGGATTAGAGTGATCCTTAAAGTGCCCATTTAAGGAGTGAAAATTAATTTGTAGAGGTTAGACTTCTTGAAATATATTTTAGTAAACTTTCCTTGAAAGAAAAATGGAACTTGCATCTAACCAAAGTCATTTTCATATTTTTGGAGCTTCATGGAATTAAGGTAAATGCACCCATAGTTGACACGACCTATAACTAACCTGTAGTGGGCACTATTTTTGAGCAAGGCTGACAAGCTTGGAATGTGTTTTTTTAAGACTGGGACTAACAAAGTTATGGCACATGTTCCAAAGTAGTGAGGAAGAAAAGGAAATAGTGAGTGGGAAAGCAGTTTTTCAGATGATTGGAATTGGATGACTCTAGACGTTGGCTACTAGTCCGGACCACTTTTTGACTCCCAAAATTCCTAGTAACTTCAATTTTAAGAATAAAATTACAAAAATTTGGGAATCCCCATATTTCTTATCTTTCTACATGGGAAAATTTTCAAGCGCCTTAAATTGCTTATCATTTGCTACAAAATACCTTAAGTGATCGGGTACGGGTACATTCACCTTAAGGTATGAATTTTTGAAGTTGAAATGCAGTGGTCACTAAAAGTGTTAACCCGTCTTGAAATCGGTACACTATTTGTATATTGTTGGTCCAATAAGAAAGCAAAATGTACCTTCACATTAGAAGACACTTTTAGAGCCTGAGCGCTTAATTGGACCTCCTAATTAATTGGTACCTTGCTGTACAGTACAATCTTCTTTAATACAATCTTCTTTAATAAAGCCAACAAATGTAAGAACAAAATTTCATAAACTAGTTACACTGTGTCACTGTTACAGTATGTGATCCCTCGGTAATTCATAGGAATGCACGGTTCAAACAGTTACAATAATCACAAAAAGGTTTCAAAAAGGTCTTAAAACTGTTTAATGTGTCACTGAAAGTAATAAAATTCTCAGATACATATCATTCCGCTGGAGACTTACCGAAAACTCATTCTGAGACTGTATTTCCAATCCTGAATTAATAGCTCACTCACGCTCGTTACAACGAATCCTTACTACTTCCCAGGGTCTAAAAACTCTTCGAAGGGAATTAAAAGCTGTTTTCAATCCCTACGTTTCTACAGCAAGTTGTGGTAACTATTGAGCAGTATGCGTAGGCGTGGCACCCTGTTGCACCTCCGAAATTAAGTCATGTAAATTGTGAGGTAGAACCATCAATGTTTAGTGATAATGGCCACATCCAGCCACTTTGATTGATGGTGAAAAATCTGAATGGAGATCCACCACGCAGTCCTATTTGAGACTTCAAGTTGAGGCATATCCGTTGGATATTGAACGGGAAGGATGCTCTCAAAACAGGGGCTCAAGAATATGTGTCAGCAGCAATGTAGGTCATCTCCTTAAAAGATGGATAGGACCTGATGCTCTGAGCTGTTACTACATTTGAGGCAGCAACAATGAATCTGAAAAGCAGATACTTGATACAACTAACCTAATTAAAGAAATAGGGTGCTCGTAAAACCTCCTTCAGATCTAGGTCACCTCTGGTAGGTACGTCAGGAAATTTCAGGTGTGGAAATCGCTCCTGAAAACTCTTCAACAGCTGCTCCCACAAAAAAAAAAAAAAAGCACATCAGAATTGTAACCAAACAGCTGAGACGGTAGCATCAAAGAAAAATTAAATATCTAAACGAGGTGTCAATTTCATGCATAGAAAACATTTATTACATGTATTACACGAAATAAATTCCAGCTAAGATTTCATCTAACAAGATTACACAATGACTATATCAACACACTTCACTCACATTCTCAAGAACTGGTTGCTCGTACAGCTCCACAAACTTTTCACGAAGTAAACAGTTCATTTTCTCGACATCTCCTGCGTGTGTCCAATATGAATCATGTACACCTGCAGTCAAATGAACAAGGAACTTGTAAAATTGTAGATTGACACATGGTACAAGACAAAAAAATAGTGCTCGACTATGGAAATAAGTAAAGGTGCTATGGTAGTTAATAAGACTCATATGAAGCATGTTTCAGTGCAGGCATGTTTCAGAATAGCATGATAAAAGATCTATACCTGCAAAAGTAAGGCCGTTTGCTTTACAAGCCAGAGCAGTCATCATCATATGTGTGCTATCAAGAGAATGTACAAAATTTGGAGGAAAAGCACTTTTCTGCCGCTGTACTAAAACAGGTTGATCAGCATCCAAGTTACGTAGAGCAAGAATTTGTAATGAAGTCTTAACCTGTACACAATCCACAGCCAAGATCAGTATGAAAGAAGCTGATCTTCGACTATATACCACTCAAAAGATACAGCACTGCAGAAATATAAAAGCAATATAACAATTGGAAATTTTTTATACGGAGAAATCATACCAAATGTCTGCCAGGCTTGCGATAAGGCTGCACAACTGGAAGTCCAAGAGGAGTGGTCCATTTCACGGTTTCTCCATTTGAAGCAATAATCTGTTCATTATAACAAATAAATTAGTGTGATGATATTTGAAATAACATGAAAGACGAACTTGAAAAATTATCGAACTACTGGAGAAATTGTAGTGAAAGAGGATTTGAGGTGAGCAATACTGGAAATAATGAGAAATACAGTTCTAAAAATCTGTTAGACTACCGTTAACTGTCGAGCTTCAAGCAAGCAGTCTGACCTTAGCACAGTCTCCAAGCCAGCTCATGATGCAACGGGCTTCTTTGAACATTTCTCCCAATGCGTTTAACGTCGTCTGCATCCGTAAGAAATGAAAAGACAGTTTAGTTCCCAATTAACAGTAAAATGCTGGCCAAAACTAAAATTTATAAGTTGAACTGCTAGGGTCCGTAGAAGCCAAGAAGGCACTCGAAATGGATGGAACTCAAGTTCTAGCAATGACGCAAAATATGCACTCACCTTGGCAGCATAACACGCAGCCCTATACATTTCTGTCTGCTCTCGAATAGTCCCACGTTCCTTCAATCTATTGAAAATTTGCATACGAGCACCAACAAAAGTAACTCCATACACTGATGTCATGACTGTCTGTTTGACAAGCTTCCTATCAATCTGCACAGATAAGATGCGCAGAGGTCAGAAGTGGATGAAGACATCCTTATGTCAAGAAAACAGGGGTCTAATAATAATCATAACAAAAAAAAGCAGAATTGAACAAATAAAGAATCGTGTGGTGCATACTTCGGGGAGCAAAATCTTGGCATTAGCAGCATTGCGATTAGTGCTTGAATCTTTCAAAGCATCCTTCTCCATGATTGCACGAACCCTGTCAAATAGTGAATACTCTTTAGGATACAACAAAATATCCAGTTCAAACAGAAACTTTAGTATCCAATACAGCATAGGCCCATATGATCACTGATTATGCTGCTACAATACTGGAGATTAAACTGAACCATCATGATTAGAGAATAACAAAAGCTTCAAAACTTTCACAAGAAAGCACATGGATATAACAGTACCTGACTGCTATGCCTGAATAAACATCTGCTGGCTTATCCCCAGCGATTAAATTCACAGATTCCGCTCCAATCTACTCAAAACAGGGTGGTATGTCAATAACAGAGATCGAACAGACACTTCCGCAGCATTGCCTAGCATTAAGAACAAAACCAAAAACCAAAACCAAAAAGAAGAGGAATGCTTTGTCGGGACTCAAGTAGAAAACTACTTAAAGAAACCTTTATTGAAAGCTCAGATACTCACCCAATCTCGTCCTAGTGCAGCATAATGTTGCAAGCCATTGCATGAGCCATCCTGTAAAACAATTACACCCAAGTAGGATCTTCTCAGCAATAAATATTCTTCAAATATGCTCAATCTCCACATATAAGAATATTCCAAAATGTTCCGAAATAATGTCCAGAGTTTGACTGTAGAGATCATTGCAAGCAGAAGGAGTAAGAAAACGATCTTGCAGAAAAGGACCCACCTGATGCACGGGTAAGTACGAGAGAAATGTCTCTGGGTTACCAGACATAATAGCGTTCCGAATATCTAGACATGCTGCCAAGCACTGAAAAGGGTCCTCGGCTTCTAGCCACCATCGACCTCCTTCCAGAGGTTTCTCAGCAGAGTCGAACACTTTTTCTATAATCTCGTCCACCCAAGCAACTCGCGCATCAAATGACATCTTCCCTACTTTCCCACCGAACAGATTCGCAAGATGAATTTTGAGCCACCGCAGTCCAGTAGGTCCCAGCGGTCGACCTTCGGCAAACTGCAGTATGCCCCGACACATATCTGATCCCAAATGGTTCAAATGCGGATGGATTGGGTAAGCTCTTCCTCGAAAATCCAAATTATGAGGGTAGAAGAATCCCTCTTCATTTTTTAACTTACGAGCTGCCTGCAGAAGAAGAAATTCCAGAATGATATCAGGTGCAAGAACACCATATGCATTACTAGTAAAGAATCCTCCATTCAATATTTTTAAGAGCTCGCACACCAAGTAAACATTCCCAGCGGAAGGAAAAAAACTGAACATTAGCAAAGAAGTGGCATTTGCTTTGGTGGTTTACCGCTAGCTTGAGTTCAATGTCGCATCGCAAGGAATGGCGTTCACTATTTATTCGCTTGGCTGCAGCAGAATTTCGTCTATGATTCCGTAACACGTCTGGATCATCTGAATCAGGTTTATCAGGAAGTGGAACCTGAAATCATGAAAACGCAAAATGAACAATCAACACGGTGGAAAAGTTATACGAAGTCACTTGCAAAATCAAGAATTTAATGAAGCAGAGCTATTTAAATTTCCACTTTCAACAACTGAACGTGATCACACTCAACAGCAGTTGCTCTGTTTGAAAATTTATTAATCTTACATCATCCTGATCCACAAGATCTGCTAGACGCCCACCATCGGCCCATATCTTCTCCAACACGTCTAGTACGACAGTGTTCATATTCCATTGAGTTGAGCCCAGTGCATCCAAAGCCTGGAAATGACAAATTACTGATTTAAAAAAATATCATCAATACTGATCTCACCAGCAGATACGTAGCTGAACTATTCAAAAGGTAAAGTCAATGCAAATGATCAAAATAAGTCGAAACAAGTGACACATGGCAAACTTTGGAAGTGAAAAATATAGAATAGTTCGACCATAGCAGACACACCTCAACAATCTTAGACATACTCTCCTTGGGCGTAGCAATGATAGTATCACGCAGCTCCTTTGCCCCATGCGTGCGCATGATGGTGGACTTCAGATGTAAATATCCACCGTCACAAAACCTACACTTAAAAAAGCACTTCTTGAACACATGGAGACCCTAACAGAGAATGACAGTAGCAAATCAAGGTAATCCTTTACTTGTATTTTAGTACCAATAACTTTGATGAGAATATATAAAACATCTGAAAAAATCACCCTAGAATATTTTTAAATTTGCATCCAACCGACGGAAGAACATCGAAGCGAAAACGATTGTGTACCCGGTCCATTGACGAGGCTTCACCAACATTGGCATGTACGGCATCACCATGTGTTGCACCTGAAATCAAAACTACAAGACATTAAAAAACATCCTTGCAAGAATCAGCTATTTGAGAAAAAATAAAAATAAATAATAAGAACATCTGGTAAGGCAAATAACTGATTGGTAAGTCCCTGTACATTAGAGAAGCGACACCATATATATGATTAATAATCAAACAATTTTAAAAAGTCTGAGGTTAATAGCCAACTCACCGACTTGTCCAACGCATTCATTACAGCAGAATCGCACTCAATAACACCGTATATTCGATTCTTACTGCACAAAGTACGCAAGAAGAAAGACACAGAACTGTCACCAAAACGAATAACAAAGGAGTCCCTAAGAGAGTCGGCATCCACTATGTGGATTATGAATGTTTTCAAGAGCTTACTGCCGGCGCTACAAGAAACAGATGAAGTACATCCAAGAATGTTGAAAAAGCAATTAATTGCTGTGTATTTTTTGACAATGCAATTGGTGCTCCATGATTATAGTGCAAGAAAAATCAGTTCATATAGGTATGGGAAGAAAAAGGAAAACTTGCAAAAATGTGGATATGATGTATTTATTCTACTCAGATCATAATATATTTGGACCAAACCATTCAGAATCTACATCTGCCTTCTCCCTGGGACTCTCGGGGGTTAACGATTCACAGCTCAAGCGAAGGACCATCAATAATGCTGAAGATAGGGACTTGAATGGCAACACAGCGTACAGCTTACTTGTGTTTGTTCTTTACGGGGAAGTTTCTCAAAGCGTGTTTGAACGCGGGGCGCAGTTCAGTCATATCTTGGGCAGATTGATCAGCAGGTGGGCGCATAACAGACGTTTCTAACATAAGTTCAAGTAATCTACTTCCAACCTGCAAAGATAATTCCAAAAGTTACAGTACTCCATCTTCAAATATACTCCATCTTCAAGTATACTCCATCTTAGACTGAACATGCTACTCAAATAATGCAAAGATCTACTTTCATATGCAATAGACATCCGCGTCTGTACCTTGACTTGAATAGCAGGTCCCCAAGGCTCGTCACCAGTAGCTTGCTGCACTAATTTTCCAACCAAACGCAGCTTCTGTTGTTTCACGAACTTCTTGACCTTTTCCTTGACCATCTTCAATTTCAGATCAGCAGCTTCTATAACAGACTCAGCTTCCGAGGCAGACCTCTCATTCGCGGAAATTGTGTCATTGTTCTCAAGAGCAACCACCACCTGTCTCCCTTTCTTCTTCCCTTTCCCTTTTGAATGCAGGAGTTTATAAATACCGACCTGTCAAACAGGGAACTTAAAGCATTCAGGACTCCCTCAAAATGTTAACGATACGAAGCGTCTATACAAATCACACTTACGATGTCTAAAGAGCGCTAGAATCAACCGTCTGAGGTAAGAATTAAGGAAGGACCTCTTGCTCCACAGCTTCTCCAATTTGCAGAGCGGCATGGAGTACTTTCACACACCCATGTTCCTGATCGCTCATAAGGAGACTCATTAGCCGATGCATGGTGATGACAGCTAGCATATCAGCTGGAAGCTTCGCCATGAACGGGCCATAAACGGCACGATGTTCTCGGAAGTTAAGTTCGTCGTAATCCTTTTGTTCTTGCGCAATAGCATCCCTGCAATCCGGTGATGAGAATTAATGCATCATCAAACTGGGTATACATGATGTTCACACGACAGCTTGTACATTTTGAAGTTACGATATGCAAGATTATGCAATTTGGCAGGCGTATACTTAGGTCAGGTATAAAATTCATTGAAGAAATTTAACCGCGTTCCCGTACCTCAAAGGCTCGAACCAGCCAAGGAGTAATGACCGAGTAGCTGGCAAGTTCGGCGCTAAATTTTTCTTGCACATGTCGGCAACGAGCTCTTTGTACTCTGCCGCCGCTTGATGCCATGCTTCCGTCTCAATCTTAAATTGCCGCATGTGCAATTCCCTCTGCTTCCGCTTGGCCTTCCTGCGCTCTTGGGCACGCTTTTTGGCTGCACCTACCTCATCAAAGGAAGAAGAACCAGGATACACCTCAGGTTTACAGTCTGCTTCGTCTTCTTCAACTTCATCCTCCACCGCTACTTCCGCGGCACTCGCAAAGGCACGGCTGTAATCAAGTGCCGGATTATTAGACTTGAGTTGGTGTCCAACATCCTGGTTTGGCACACCCTGCAAAAATAGCCAAGGAAGGTTCACCACGTTGTACAGTGCAGCATCCAGCGTC
The DNA here is from genome assembly GCA_951799445.1 of Pseudisothecium myosuroides. Taxonomy (NCBI): domain Eukaryota; kingdom Viridiplantae; phylum Streptophyta; class Bryopsida; order Hypnales; family Lembophyllaceae; genus Pseudisothecium; species Pseudisothecium myosuroides. The sequence continues at coordinate 18,312,666 of OX637287.1, read as the reverse complement.
TGATCGACACTCGATTCAGTCAAAGATCCGAAGAAACCAGCCCTCAACGGCCATCGGGGCTCCCCATTCACGTCCTTATCAACCGCCCTGTCAAGGGCCTGACCCGCAGCTGCCGCCGCCGATCCTGAAGTCCATCGAAACGACGACGATTGCGACCAAAACGGCGATGAGGAAGAACTCTCAAACCCCAAACCTCGCGTGGGATTCGTTCTAGACAGCTGCCGCACGGCCGCCCTCCACATTCCGCCCCCCCTCACTGAACCACCACCACCGCTGCCGCCTCGGCGAAATGTCGATGCCAGATCCTTCCGTTGACGCAATCCAGAGAATGTAACATCTGAGATACCCCTTCCTAATCCCAAAGCACCCTCGCAAAGTTCAAGCGCAACCATACATTCACCAATACCACTTCCACCGAATCCACCGCCGCCTCGGAAATTATGGCTCCCTTCCAAAACCAGAAAAAATTAACAAAAACAGGATTCGGAGTTCACAATTCCCTTCACAATATCAAGCCTGTGAACGACGACCAGGCCCGAATCCGGAACACCGCAAGCCGCAGTTGCGTCAAGGCCGCATTTGCAGCTGAAGGTTTTGGCAGAGGAGCAGCAATCGGGAAACTAGGGTTTAAGGGCTTCACATTTTCCGGTGTGAATGGGGCTTTAGGGCTTCAGACAAGTTCTGCCAAGACGGACAGACAATACTAAACTGGATGAATATTCTGCCGAGCTGGACAAATCACATGCCAGAGTGGACCAATTGTTCTGCCACGATGGAAGGATTTGAAATATATTATAGTAAGAGGATACTTTGAGTTGGACTACACTGATTTGTCCTTCAGGTGAGGGGGAAAATTAGAAAGTTAGTGTCGCCACAGAATATCATTTTTTTTGAAAATGGGTAATATTTCAACCTGCACTAATTCCAAATAGTGTGACTTGGGATAAATTAAATAGGCACTCTTAGAACGATTAGGGAAGATTGCCCCCCTTATTGCCTTGAGTTTTATCCCTAGAAAAAATATTGGAAAAACATTTATATTTACCACCTGTAATAAAATTTGCAAATTCTAATTTCATACATACAATCAAAGGCCCCAAATTAGCTAGGAGAGGTAAAGAAATAAAAATTTACATGGCACAAAATAGGAGGCAATTTTTACATTTATCCTAAGCTAGGACAATAAGTGAGTCAATCCATAACATTGTTAATTAATAAAGCCTATGGGATTCTCTTTTACTTCATCAGAAAGGGGGAGCCCCCTAATGCTGAAAGTGATTGAAACTGACAACCAAATGGTGCAGAAATCCTCGTGCGGGGAGGGGATGGGCCCGAAGATGGGCCAACATGGACAAACCAACGAGTAATCAATTTAACCTAGCCAATTAGCTTCTTCATATTATAACTAAACTCTCCCCCAAACATCTAAGGAAGAATTCTACCTCTACCTAAGAAAGGTGGACATTCAACTAGTTAACAATGTTATGTCCTCCCTAAGAGAATATTATTTTGGTGAAAATGGGCAATATTTCAACCTGCACTAATTCAAAATAGTGTGACTTGCGTAAATTAGGCACTATTAGGACAAATCAGAGTTTCATCCTCGCGGACCGGACGGACGGAGTGCCACTCAAAACACGGACGAAGTTCATCCAAAGTTGTTTCATCCATACGAAGAGGTGATGCCGCTCGTGATTCCACACGGAACTGTCGTCGTCTACTGCCAGTCGTATTTTTCCAGGCCATTGCTTGCTCGCCGATTGTCACCTGCGTTTTCGCTTTTTTCCTTTCGATCTCGCCCCTTCTCGTTTTGTGAGGGCTTGGTTTTGAAGATTGAACGAGGAATCGCGAAACCCGATCTTCTTTGGCTCCTTAAAACCTTCCATTCGAAGCTTCTGCGGACCAGAAAGACCAAGGATGATTTGTTGGAGAGCTTTTTTGTGTAAGTTTTCGAATCTTTGACGATGTAGAGGATGCTCCGAGATTTTGACGCATATGAGATTGGAATTCAGTAGTGTTGGGTTCCAAACAGAGTGTATGTTTCTCCCGTGCCCTGTTCTTTACGAGTCGTTGGAATATTCGATCTTCGTGGAGAGTTTCTATGGGTTTAGGTCACTTTGTCGGGACCTTGCCTCGCTGTGGATCGCACCTGCGGGATTTCACGTTGTCGGTGACAATGCCTGCGGTGTTTGCGACTATGGTTGTTGAGCCCTAAACCCTAATTTCCCGATCAGTGGCGGTTTTTGCTAAACCCTCAGCCGCAAGTGGAGCCTTCGTGAACTTGCGACCTTGTGGACGTCTTTCGCGTTCACAAGATTGATCGCGAGAGAAAGATTGTGAAAACGTTGTGGGCTTTTTATGGAATTTTGTTTTTTGGAAGGGAGTAGTTCCAGGGCTCAGATATTATGACTTGAATGAGGATGTGAGTGCACTCATTCTGTCATTTATGATGTGTTCGTCTACCTTAGTCCATGAAATTTGAGAGGTGTCTTAATATTAGGTCACAATTAGTTGTGAATTTTTCCGAGTGGTGCGTCGAAATGTATTTGGCTGTATCTTACTATTAGAAACTCTATCTTATATTCCATTGGTGATGTAATTCCAGAGCTCTCAAGTTACAACATGAATAATACTGCAATTCACGAATCACACAGTGACATTGAAGAGCTTTTTGGTGACGAAGAAGGTGAGCGGCCATGCTACTTATCAGATGAGGTGCAGTCTGAGAATGCGAATAAATCGCTTGCTGCCAGCAATTCGGATACGGAAGTTGCCAACACAAAGAAGCTCTCGAATCTGGATGTTAGCAGCAGCAGCAATACACAGGAGGACGGCCAGGTCCATGAGAGCGGCCCAACCCATGAAATCAGTAAAGTAATCCCTGGAAATCCCGAAGGGACACAGGAAGGTAAAGAGCAGTTTCAGCCCTTTTCTATTACCTGTCTCGGTGGATGTCTGTAAGAACTTAAGATAGCGGATACTATTTGCGACACTTTCAGCATTTCAATATATGTAGGAGTACGGTTTTGGGGAGATCACTGCAGAACCAAGTCATGGTTACACCATTTGCTAATTGAAGGCCAAGCGAGTCTATTAATAGATAAGTTAGCAGGGTCAATATAGTAGACGGGATCAGGTCCCTAACAGTTTTTACATTACAGCGCGAGCAACTTATGTTAAGGGTCATTTAGTGTCACAAGCGTTGATTAAGATTGGCATAGATCCTAACTGGGACTCCGTTGTACTGTCCAAAAATTGAAGATTCTTTGTGGAGGTATTGAATGAATGTGGGTTTTGACTTTGTTAGGTGGTAGCGACAACGATACGAAAGTCTTGGAGGGAAGAGATGAAGACATCACGGCGATTTCGGCGTCTTCTAGCACTGGTGTAGGACTGGCTAGTGGGGTTTTGGTCACCGATGGAGATGCATTGTCTGAAGACGGTATTCAAGAGACCCCTGTAAGTCCAAGCAGTAGCCGCGAAGGAACCAGTGGGTACTTAGCAGGCAGTGGCAGCAGCACCACCAGCTTCCACAGCGCAAGTGGAGCGGATGAAAGTGCCGATCGAATTCGGAGTCAGGAGTCTGTGCAGTCCGCGAGGCAAACTTGGGTTCCTGGAAAACGCCATCCAGAAGAGGTCTCTGTTTGCTTATTTGTGAATGGTTGTAGAGCGATTCTCATAGGGAGACGACTTTACGAGATTCAGTTCGAATTTTGATAAAATGGCACAATACCTGTGAAGGTTTCGTGGTTGAGAACCGTTTAGTGGAGTGTCGAGGAACTTACATTTCGAGATCCGTTCTCTAAGTGCTCTTGAAAGAACCATATCTAGATGTGCAATTGCACGGGTACCCTACTGAACATGGATGTCTTGTCCACTTTTTGCAGGATGACACATCACTTTCATGGCGAAAACACAAAAAACATTTCTTCATCCTCAGCAATGCAGGGAAGCCGATTTATTCCAGGTTCGTTAACATTTGAGATCTGAGCTTTTGTAAGAAAATCTTTGCCCCGAGGTCACGCAGTATAAATGATGCATGTTATCACCCGGGCAGAGACCCGAATACACCTTCTGTTTGGTCGTTTGCGGTTACTGCTTGTACTACTTCTCAGCATCAATTCGGTTTGATGTTCTTGTCTCATATACTTAAGTTCTGAGCAGATATGGAGATGAGCACAAACTTGCAGGTTTCTCAGCGACTTTGCAAGCTATCATGTCTTTTGTTGAAAACAGGTATGTTTTGAAATCATCCTGGAGAACGATCAAGTTATTATGGTTACAGTTACTACCGTCATTGTAGTTGGCATTATTTAATCAAAATCTGGTGACTTCACGAGGGGTGGACTTCTTAAATATCAATTGATGGGTGAGGAGGATTCTGTTTATGAAGGTGTTACTAACTTGGTGTCTGTTGGGAACGTGCCACTTGGTCACTGAAGTGGAGACACAATTCGGTTTGTTAAAGCTGGAGATCATCAGGTATGATATTTATTTTCTTTGAGATGCCCAAACCATCTGATCTGCACATCTAAGTCGTTTGAAGTTCCACCCTCTTTAGTCCTATGATTGATGTGGACCATCACAACCTTGTGATTTATAGAGTTACCAAACAGTCCGTGTTAGCTGTCTAACAAATTTCTCAGTACAGATCGTTCACGATATTCCTAAGGTATTCTCATGATGATGCAAATTGCTGCAGATAGTCTTTCTGGTCAAGGGCCCACTGTATCTGGTGGCAATTAGTGCGACTGAAGAGCCAGATCAAGTTATTAGGTGGCAGCTGGAACTGTTACACGCACAGGTTTGTCTCTATTTTGGCGGGTGAAGTGTTTCCTCTGGTTTTTGAGTGGCATGTGTATGGATAAGAAAAATGACCTTTTTCTTACGCCTTAATGTGCAAATCTGCTGCTTGTTTTTTATGCTGGTGTAAAGCTTTTGCTCATTGATAGGCTCGTTTGACCAATTAACATGCATAATCTTCGTTTTCGTGATGCAGCTCATTTTAATTTTGACCAAGGGAGTGGAGAAATGCTTCGTGAGGAACTCCAAGTTTGATATGCGCCCCCTGCTTGGTGGCACGGACATGGTCTTCTCTCATCTTATTCATGGATTCAGCTGGTATTTAACTCCACCTTCCAATGTTGCATTTGAAGTCTTTTACAGCAATTTTCATTTCCTTCAATCAATAGAGAAAAGTTCCTGTTTTGACTAGTTGAGTGACTTTGCAGGAATCCAGCCACTTTCCTTCGCGCGTACACTTGCCTCCCTCTCCCTTATGCAATTCGACAGGCGGCTGGTGCTGCTCTTCAGGACATGCCTAATTCTAGTCCGTTGTTCGGTCTTCTAATGTGTGGTTCTAAGGTGAGTTTTGCTCTTCAAATTTCAATACCTACGACTTCTTATTAATTTGTTATTGCGAGTTTTGAGCTGTTTTGAGCTGTGCTAAAACGGTTTTTAGGTTCCACTGCCTTACAGTTTCCTCAGTAGTGTGTTGGGCTGTAGGCTTACTTGTGCAGAAGGTGTGAATGCTAGCATAGAACTTTCCGCCCTCAACTCCAATACTGAAAGCCCTGCTCGATGTTTTTTCTTAGGTCATAAGCCTTATGAGTCCTCGTAAAAGCTCATTGTCTCCAAACGACATCCTCCTCCTCTGCAACTACGTTTCCTCCTCTGACTCTTTCAGGTGAGGCTTGACGTTTCTGCTTTTTGTTTCTCTAATGCATTGCATTCTTAGCTGCTTACCACTAACCTTCAGTTTCTTAGCTAGTTACTCCATAATTTTTTATTTATGAAGGTTTTAAAGATTCAAAGAGTAAGCATAATCGATTATTTTGCCGGGATTTCCTGAATGATGTTGTGCATCCAAAAGAAAAAAAAATCTTTCTGAAATAGAGTCCAAGTAATATTGTCGGCAGGATTTAATGAATACGATTCGGTGTGTGCAGAACGACGGAGTCATTTTTCCCAGTGTGTCTACCAGGATATAACCCGACAGCATTTCTTTATGCATATGTGCAGTACCTGGATGTAAGTTCCTTGAAGATCAAAAGATATTGAGTTCCTGTCTGGATCGTGTTTTGATATGAATTGTTTATATACTTTTCCAAGTCATATAGTCACTTGAACTATTTGATACTGCTTTACTTCCTTTCACCTTGAAACTAGCTTCTTTACTTGCTTACCTTTTTTATTTGGTCCAGAACGACACATGCCTGTTTCTTTTGACTGCCAATCCGGACGGATTTTTCCAACTGAAGGAATTCAGGTATATCGTACAGGCATTTCTTGGTTCGAAATTGTTGTTGTTGGTATACAATCTGCTTGTCAGAATATACGAGATGTTGCTTTATGCTCGTGGAGTTTTTTTATTTCTGCCAATTTATCGAAGCTTAACGTGACTCTTCAAGCCGCAGTGCTTGAATTTAATATTGCAAAGCCCTTACTTAACTGACGTGATCAAGTTTGTGTTTTCAGAGGTCGGATTGAAACCATTTTAAGACAAACCAGTGTGTTAGCTGAGGTCACAAATGCTGTGCGACGTGGAGGCCTACGTGTAGAGCACTTACTTGAGTCGAAGGCAAGTTCTACTACGTTGGATTCCAAAACAAGTTCTATTTTTGGCTCCGACGGTGACCATGAGTTACATGGTCCAGCCGGAGTTACCAGGCAGGGTGCTGCAGGAACTGGAGGACCTGCAGGGCTTTGGCATTTTATTTACAGAAGCAGCTTTTTGGATCAGTATGTGGCTTCAGAATTTTCTCCTCCACTACACATCCGAAGTGCTCAGAAAAGGTACATCAATCTTTGTTAACCCTTAAGTGCTCAAACTAGAAATAAAAAATCCGTTTTGGAAGCTAATTTTCGATTGTAGTAATTCAAGACAATCTTCTATTGGTCACAAATGTAGGACATATTTCTTTTTTCTATTGGTACATTCTGTTACCTTCCTTGAAGCTTCCTAAGTGAATTATTTCAAGTCCTTTAGATATGGGAGCTGTCACTTTTGACCACTTGAGGACTTGGGAGTTAAGTAGTACCATCCATATACTGCTTCTATGTTGTGTAATTATTTGGGACCTCGTGGAACTAACTTATACTGCTTGGGCATACAGATTATACAGGGCCTATCAAAAACTATATACGTCCATGCACGGTGCCGGCTCTGCAGGACCACATAAAATGCAATACCGACGTGATGAACATCATGGTCTGTCTCTTTTTATTTTTTAATTCATCTCTCCTGCAGTTATCGCTAATGAATGGTTCAAACTTTTATTGCTTGAGCCAGACATAACTGACGTATCTTGTGGTTCTGTACAGTGTTGTTGTCTTGGAGAACCTCTGATTTTGAGTTCTATGCGGCTTTTGACCCATTGGCAGACAAGGTACATCTTGGATTTTTGGTTGTTCGAGGGATTTGGGAGAGGGGGGGAGGGATTTGAGATCGATATTTTAAAAATACGTATGGTTGTTTAATTGGTTGTTTATTTGGATATATGTTGTACTCATCATGCTCTCTTAATGCTCTCGTGGGGATGCCTCTGGTGGGTTACCCAGTTAATTCACGCGTAATGGTTATGTCAGTAATAATATAACCTTGAAGTCTCAGATCTCAGCTTCTAGCGGACTCATCTTGTTCTGATAAACTGTCTTGATGGTGCAGAGTTCTTCTGTGGCTGTTTGTAATCGTGTTTGCCAATGGGTGCGAGATATGGAAAGTGAGATCTTCTTGCTGGGAGCGACCCCTTTCAGTTGGTAAACCCTATCGCAGGCTGAAATGCTTTTACTAGTAGACTTGGTAGATGATACAATCGATTTTTTTATTATTACAGAGTCCAACAGGTTCATGTAGACAGCATATTTGCTGTAGACAGTAATTCTTATCAAGTAGTGATTGCACAATGCGTATGTACAATACCACTCAGTAAAAATTTGGAACTTCTCTTCTCCTTGTTGTCCATTTTATCTCATTGTTGTGTCAAAAGGTGCGCATTAAGATTCTTCAGACTCAAGCCGCGGATTCGAACTGTTCAGGCAATTATTGGTTGACATTGTGATGGAAGGAGTGCTAAACTTGTTTCCAATCCGCGTGTTCGTTATCGATTGATTTGCGACACTTAAAAAGAGTGGCTAAGATCCATGAACTGTTACTTTATGGATCATGATTCCTCAGTTGGTCATTTGGAGTACGATTTGTGGGTTACCTCTTCTGGTGGCAAATTGCAAGTCTTGAGAATTTTGTCATGTAAAGAGATGTGTCGATTCAAGCAGGTGCAATTGAGTCTGTGAATAGTCATCTTTGGAGCTCATAAGACCAGCAATAACCTTAGCAGCTCGCAAGGGGACACAGTGCGTCAGGTATGTGGAATCAAACATTGTGTTTTGATATCATGTAAGCTTATGTGTCGTCGTCCTAGTCTGGCTAAATACGAGATATCTTATCTTGGACACAGCTGGGTTACAGTATGTTTTCTACATTATTAGGGGATTTGAGATCTTCATCCTAGTTGTCACGGCATTCCAGTATTCGATTTAAGTAAAATGAACCTTTATAGTATTTTTGTGAGCTGCGCTGACACCTTTGTAGTGAAATAATTTTTGTGGCTGCAAATTCAACTACACGGCAAGGATCTGATTTCGTCTTCTAGGATAATGTGCTTTTGACATAGCTCACTCTCGATTTGGAATCGGGAGTGATCAAGACCTCCGGATACCGAGTAATTGATTTGGTCTTAGGGTCTTTCTAAAAGCAATGGATTGCTGTTGTTTGGGGTCTGGTTCCGTAATGCTTACATAATATTCTACTCTTTGCAGTTCTCTTCAAGCGATCTGTTGAAATCATGTTTGCTGGTGAGAGCCTTCTGTACCGGGGAACGCTGTGTTGTATTTCACAATGCAGACCCTGCGGTTGTGTTCAAGCGGAAGGTTCATTGGACGACCTCTCTCAGTAGTTTGGCGCTGACTTAAGGTAAGTGAGCCCATTGTGGACCAAATGGGAGCAAGCTCATTGTGGTCAAAATTAGTGGTGTACATTTCAGAACTTGAATGTGTACCACCATAACAATTTTGTCCACAATGGGCTTGCTCCCATTTGTGTCCGTGATGGGCTCATTTACCTTAGCTGCTAAGCGTGACCTGTGTGCCTCATGTACAAAAAAAAAAAGGTGTTTATAATACAAATTTTTCCATGATAATTTGTACTTTTGTATGTAATATTTTTGAAGACATTTGATACGAGTATGATTTCACTTCATGAACATATGCCCTAGGCTCCAAGTTGAGGGTTTACCAAACCATCACCAATGGAGGAATTTAATTTTGTTTTGTTTTAGTGTTCATTCGTATAGGCATTTAATCCATCACATCAATTCTACTTGTGCAATGCAATTTATGCAATGCAATTACATAAATAGCCCATGTACAATTTTGACCAATTTTCACATTATTTAACAATTGTTCATTTTGATCATTATCAATAGAATTGCAAAGAAAATCTAAATGTGACAAGTCAAATTTGTTATGGACTACATAAAACATAACAACAATTGAAAATTAGAAACTTTGAAACTTCAATGAATTCAAATTTTGACAACCATATCCTTCAATTAATACTTCTTCTTTGTCAAAGAAAGTAAGGTATGTGCACCTATGATCATCCTTGTCCAAATGCAACACCTACATTTGAGTCCAAAATCAATATTGAAACTTGGATATTGATTACACAATATATAAGGTGGGGGCACCTATTCCTAATATTCCACCCTAAATCAATCTTAGAAATCTAAAGTTTTCAAAATGTACAGGTCATGTACATGAATGAAGAAATGGTTTGTGGTGGTCATTAGAATCTCACTTTGATCATTTATATTTTTCTTTTGGTACTTGAAAACTCACTTTTTTTTTATACCATTTCGAATTGTATTTGCTTGTTTGTAAAAAAATCCAATCTTGTCTTATGGTATTGAGGGAAACACTCTCTTTGTTGTGCTTTTAAGTGACACCCCTCTTTTGAAGCTCATCCTATTACAAAAGTACCCTTGTAATACTTCATTTCTATTGACACCAAGGATCACAATCATCTAACACTATACGTATCATACACCTTCAATGTGAGGTTTCAATTCTAGTCACAAGGTCCCTATTCCCAAGACTCCCATTACTCAATTCCCAGATACACTTTCCTTAGATCTCTATGGACTATTTACTTCTTCAAATACAACAAGTATTGAAGAAGTTATGGCCTTCTAAAGATTGAAGTTCCTAATATTGGTATCTTGATCTTACATTTGATGTCATTATTGACATAAAAACAGTTGAATCACAGTTGATGTTATGTAAAATGTGATACAAAAAACACGAGTTTTTAATAGTGCGCGGCTAGGACACTGCTAGTTGTGAAGATCTATAATTTTTGACTCCTAGCTTGAATCCTTGCTTTTTTTGGACCCATAGATGTAGATCTTCTCACTAACTTTCCAAGCAAGTATGGTACACCATCCACTTTGTCCCGACTAGAGTGCTACGATATTCTATCCGCATGGGACTCCTCATTTCTTGCAAGACTTAGAAAGTCACCTCCAATATCCCCTTTGCTCACCAAGGTAGCACAAGCACGCCATAGAGTGAGAGTTGTGATATTCTTGCTTATATTGTTGGAAATACATACCTCTACCTTACACAATCAAAAGATGAAAGCATAGGTGAGACAAATGTCAATTTTTTTAACACCTTAAGACAATACTTCAAAAAAAATCAATTTAATATTCATTTAATATCCAATTACAATACATATTAAATAAAATGCATTGAAATGCAATTTCATTTGCCAATAAATTCAATACAAAATGATTTATATTTAATAATAATAAGTACACTCAATTGTTAAAAGTATCTATTGTAGGTGCACTCACCTTACATGCAACCAAAATTGCTAGCTAAAATTTACGAATTGAATTCATTTCAAGTACTAATCTCATGTGCATATACCACACACAATGGTCAAGTTCAACATTCTTTGCAGAATAATTAATTAAAGTTGACAAATGTGATTTAATAAATGCCTAAAAATTAAAAAATTATTTTTTATAACTTTTTTTTTTGTAAAATAAAACACTCAAGAAATCCTATCATCTATTTTAGAAATATTTTTTGTTGGACATGACCACCAGGTATGATACTTTAGAGCAACCTCAATCTATGTACAGTATACAACCCAACACTAACAATAGAACCCATGTTAGGTAAGGAAGTCACAATGTTTTTGATGAGGAAAGTATTGAAGTTGCCCCAATCCACACATTACTGGGAATCCTAATTAATCTTACTTGTTTGATTTCTTACCTTCAGTGGCATAGCTACAATTCAGAATCTTCCTTATGATGGCATGAAGTTGACTAGAATAGAAAGGTGGCGGGCAAAGCTTCATGAAGTGTTCAATCTTAGCATTCACGATTCAGAAAATAATGAAGAATTTCAGCATGATTGTGTTGACTAAGGAATGCATAGTAGCTTAGAGGCCATAACAAGCATTGTCAATCTACCGCATGCAACAGCCTTGAAGTGACCACAATTGGGTCTTCCTAGCAACAAATTAGTTTTGGCAATGTATCGCGAAAAATCAACCTCGAAACAACCTTTTCGACAAGAATATAGGAAATTTAGAGGGGTTTTCTACTATATGTCGCCAAATCCATCCAACTGAAGGCTGAAAATTTGTCAAATTTTTTTTATTATAGTAAACCATAAAACCCAAATTAAAAAAAAAAAAACCCACCCAAGACAGTATAAACTGGCATCTTTATATCATATAAAGTTAGAAACATGAGCAACATGGTTGGAGGGCAACAAATTCATATGCTCCCCAGTCCTTTGAAGGGGCGAAGGGCCTCCTACCATGCGAGATCAGTGGACAAAAAAAACACTACAAAACAAGAAGATCCCACCAATTGTCTTGCCGACCTCAATGTGTAGAGAAGGAGGATTTCAAGTTTCACCGAAATCAGTGAACAATCCAGCCATTGGTCGAGACTGATCAAATTGTAAGGGAATCATTACATGTGCTATTCTTACTCGATCCCTCTTCCACCCACCAGATCCACATATCAGCGCCTTTGGTCACATGGCAGGACGGAGGCCCTAAACCCTTAAACCCTCGATCGGGCGACGGGTGGCCCGTGGCCGGTGGCGAGTGTCGGTGCTCTCCCAGGCCGTCACTTGGCGAGCAGAACGCGACGGACGCGACGGACGCGACGGATGCGACGGCGAGAGGGCTCGCCACTTCGCCCTGTAGCGAGGGAGCTCAGTCAAGGGCCTCATCACTCGACGCCTGCGCCACGATTGCCGTGCCACTTCCAATTTTTCCGGCGGTGGGGCCTGCTCCCTGCTGCTCCCTGCTGCTGCTGCCCTCGTTTCCGCCATCCCTGCCCTGCCTTCCACCAATTTTCCACAGCGCCTCCCTTCCCTCAGTTGTCTGTTGCTCTCTCCGCCAAGCCTCCCTTCCCTTCTCCCTGCCACTGCTTTCGTGGTGCCACCTAGCCCTCGTTAAGCATCACTTCAGCTTCCGTCTTCACTTTTGGGTTTTCCTCCACTTAGGGTTTCGCTTCCGTCGCTAATCGTTCATCTACAGCAGCTGCTTGCTCGGCGCTTTGGCTCCCCCGTCGGGAACGTCCTGCCTTGCCTTTTCTTTCCCTCCAGGTACGCCCTTGCGTCACTTACTTATGGTCGGTGGGGGTTCGCTTTTGCTTCCGTGCGTTTTTCTTGTTGGAGACTGGGTGGGCTTTCGTTGGGAATATTTTTTTGAAACGGAGTGGATTGTGGAATTGGAAGATCATGTTTTGATTTCAGCTTCGGTTTTGGGAAAACTCTGTGAGTGACTGACGATCTCAGCAAGTGAACTGTTCTGGAGCTGGCTCGACGCGATCAATTCTTTTTTATTTTATTTTTATTCTTTTACTGGCGGGCTCGCTCGGAGTGAAGGTGGCGGTAGGGTTTGTGATTCTCTGTATGGAGTTGGCAAGATTCTCCGCGGTGCTTTCTCCGGGGGAGAGAGTCTCTCAGATTTAGTTCATGATATTTGTTTTATGGCGTGTAGATCGTAGCTTGCGATCAGAATCACCGGCTTGTTCGAGGTAGTGTTCACTTTTTAAAATTAGGGTATTTTGGAAAGGGTTTTTTAGTAATCATTAGGTACTAAACGAACATGTCAGATTTTTGTGTGCGGCGAGTTTGGATAGTTCGTGAATTTCTGTTTGGGTGGTTGGGAAGTGCTTTTTTTGGAGCGGGAGGTGATACTAAGCTAGTCTTTGTTGCGATAGGCGGTCTATTTCATGAGTACTTTGAAAATTCTGAAGGACTTACAGGTTTTGCGGACGGAAAGTTGTATTACGCAATGCATGCGAAAGATGTTAGTGCTGGTGTTCCATCGTTTGATTGCAATAGAAGGTAGGATCGAATAGAGTTCATTTGTGAGATCTCAATTCTCGTCACTAATGGTTGCCTCGTGCGATATTTGGAGTACGCGTATTTTGCCTGGTTAGAAGCAACTGTGCGCTTAGTAAATGGAGTGTTATTGGTGTATAGCTTATGTAAGAAACTTTCTATGACGTTTGACCGATTTTCAGTCTAGGATTTTGATATACTTCTCTGTAAAATGTATTTCATGTTTTTTGTTAAAAGTTAAAACAGGAAATTCTGCCAGCGTGATGGTACCATCTTGTCAGAAGGAGGCGTGATAAAATTTTGATTAGTATCGGTGTGATGGGATTGCTCGTTTCTATCATGAGACAGACAGACGTGAACGTATGTTTTATGTGTGTGACGAACGTTTGTCGAGTCTGATGTGTGTTGATCTTGTGGAATTGTCTTTGTACAGATTTTGACTTAAGGAGCATAAAGAGTTCAATTGTAATGAAGACCAGAGTTCATTCGTCTTCAAATTGAAGGATGTCGAGGCGGAAAAGGTGGATTTAACCTATTGAGCCCCTGTTTGTGCAATGGCTTGGGAGTATTTTACCTCGGCCCTGACACCGTCGCAAGGGTATTGGGGTCCAATTACTGCGAGCACTGAGTGGTGTGAAAAGAATTATGAGGTCACACCTTATGTGGCTGAGTTTTACAACACCGTATCCAATATTCCGAGTATTATTCTTGCATTGATAGGTCTATATTACGCGATCAGCCAAAAATTCGAGCGGCGATTTAGTGTTCTTCACTTGTCGACCATAGCTCTGAGTATTGGCAGCAGCCTCTTCCACGCCACACTTAAACATGCGTAAGTACTCACATCCTTGCTGTAAGCTCGCAGACGATGCTCTTCTCGAAAAAGAATTCTACCTCAAGGAATGTTGGATTGAGTCTTGAGTTTTGCAGTTTTTACAGCGCTGAGCATGTTTTAATATCTGATTAGTGGCTGCTTTTGTTGCATGACAGGCAACAGCAAAGTGATGAGACTCCTATGGTATGGGTGATGCTCCTCTACATATACGTACTTTATTCTCCGGATTGGCACTACCGGAGTACAATGCCTACAGTCCTGTTCCTGTATGGAACTATCTTTGCCATTCTGCACTCGCAGTTTAGGTTTGTTGTGGGATTCCAACTCCATTTCGTCTTGCTGGCGGTGCTATGCCTCCCAAGGATGTACAAGTATTACATCCACACAACAGATCCAGCAGTGAGGAATCTGGCTCACCGCTATATTTTGTTTCTTGTTCTGGGTGGCACCTGCTGGCTGGCGGATCGACATTTATGCAACCAGATTTCTAAACTTCGGGTCAATCCTCAAGGTCATGCATTGTGGCATTTGTTGATGGGGTTCAATTCATATCTGTTCAATACATTTTTACAGTATTGCCGAGCCCAGCAGCTCAACTGGAACCCGAAGATGGAATACTTGTTGGGGTTTTTGCCTTTTGTGAAGGTTCACAAGAACAACAAGGAGCAGTAGACCGACGACTAAATACGTGTTCTTGGTGATGGCCTTGGTGTGCCCATGCTGTTCTGGAAGTCAATGTATCAAAGCCAGCCTTTGTAATGTATCGTTTGTTTTTTAGGTTCTGTTTCTGTAGCTGGCAATATTTGGTACAAATGGCAGTATTGGCAGGAGCCATTGGTTTTGGTAGGGTTCCGGTGGGTAATAACACCAACGTTGGACTAGGAGGACAAGAACTCAGTAATAGCCGGTGCTCTTGGTTCCGAGTTCTTGTCTTGTGAGTCGAGCTTTAGGTGCTGGCAAGAAGGTTGAGTCTTAGGAGAGTTCGTATTTGGGAGTCGACGAACTTGAACGTTACAGATTCTACTTTCAGAGTTTTGAAATAAGGTGATTAGTTACTGGGGGCACTGCGGAGGTATTAGTTGTTGTGAAAGTTTGTGGATGCTCATCCCATCCACGGGTTCCGTGGCAAGATTGTCACGCCTCTTCAGTTAGCGGTTGTTAGCTTTGACGTTTTCCCGTCGACAATTGTCTTATTCACCCTCTTATTAAATATTTTGTACATATAATGTACATTGATTCCGCTCAACTCTGCATACCTTCTCTATGGAGTTGCTCATTTTTGTTTCCGAGCTGTCACTGAACACATAGTACAGTAGTTGTCTTTGTTGTCTATTTCGAAAGCTACTCATCACATACCTGTAATATAATCTATGCGTGGTTTCAAGCGGGAAGTACATGCTGCAGCAAAAGAATGCTTGACCAGCTCCCAACGCCATAATTGCAACACTTGCATGAGACAGTCGAGGCTGCAGCTATGTCTGGCTTTGTACGTTCTCGCTCCTTCCAACATTTCTGCATGCCCTACCAACTTGCGTGCATTCTGGTAGGTAAGTGCTCCTATTTTCATCCCTTACACACAAGCACTTCCGAGAGATTCTTGCTCACGAAGTAGATGTTGACTACAAGAATGTAAATGATCTGAATATTGAGAGCATAGATTCTAGCATAAATATTGATATGGCTTGCAAGAATGTACATGTTCTCAACATGAGACCGTAGGGTCAGTTTTTGGTACAACTAGTCATAGCTTTGAATTTTATTGTTGATTCATATTGTGTCCAAAAATACATGTCATAGTGTGGTATCCTTTTGTCATATCCTTCCAAGACTCAACAAAACTTAATATAGGGTATAATAGGAACTAAGCTCAGATGCTTTTTCAGACCATAGACCATAATAGGTGTAGATACGTAGATACCTTAGACTTTGTTCTTTTTGTGCCTCTGCAACTCACGCTCACAAGTACAAATATGACAACGTGATTTAAGAAGCCGATTTGATTGAGAGGTACCGTTGTGAACAAGACTAACTTGCGTTGTCAAGGTCTGTGCATTGTGGCGATGATCATACTTGCTCTTCATGTATTGAGTGCAGACTAGCTTCCAGCCAATAAATTTGAGGGAGAGTCAGAACCTGAAGATAAATTGCTGGCAAGATGATGCGGAACAGTGGAAGCTCGATGCAATACATCTGCATCTACGCCACTGTCTGCGGGGTGACGTCCTTGCTTGCCTTATACGGCACCATGGAGCACATGAACGTCGCCAAATCTGCAAAGAGTCTGAGCCAAAGTAGCGTCTCCGAAGCAGGTAACTCGGCCACGATGGAGGCTCACATGGACAGCCACCTGCAAGCCATTGACGCAAAGATGCAGCTCGTGCTGCAAAATGCGTCTCTGGAGCTTTCCAGGTTTGGACGCCACGTAACTGACTGGGACAAGAGACAACCCCTGAAGCGGCACAACAAAATACTGCTCGTGTCCAGCTCGCAAGCCAGAGAGTGCGCGAACGCTCATGGCGACCACGTGCTGCTTAAGGCCCTGAAGAACAAGGTAAACGAATTTCCATTCAATTCGCAAATTTTTGCAATCTGAAATGGCGAAGATTTGTGCATCTGTCCAAAACTTGCATCATTCTAGATTTGTCCTGCATAGCATTCTTGAACTACAAGGCAGCGGGGACCTTTTGCTTTCCATAAATAAAGGCTCCTTTCATTGTGGAACATCTTGAATGCAAGCTTGCCCATGTACTGTGGGCCACTGTAACACGGATATATTCTTGTTACAGTGCTACTGTAGAAGGATCCCTTGCCATCCCATTCAAGAATTTTATGTGGTTTTCAATGAGTGCTGATGTATTTTTTATGTTTTTTAACGATTTTCCTATATTTGTGCATGACATTTTTGGCAACTGGAAAATTGACAAGCTGATGAATGTTGTGCTAGGTGGATTACTGTCGTCTCCATGGTCTGGAGCTTTACTACAACATGGATCAGCTGGACGAGAAGCTGGAGGGCTGGTGGGTGAAGCTGTTCGTGATCCACATGCTCATGCGTGCTCGCCCAGATGTGGAGTGGATCCTGTGGTTGGACAGCGACGCTGTGTTTACCAACATGACTTTCGAGTTTCCGCTGGAGAGGTATAAAGATCATAACATGGTGCTCCAAGGATATGACCGCAAGGTGTTCAAGGAGAAGAACTGGTTGGGCCTCAACACAGGTCAGAAAATCTTTACCCGTGTTGACCAATTGCTTTTCAAAAATCTTATGTAGATTGATAGGATTGAACATAACATTCTTTGGACTCGGGTTTTGGAATTAGAATCACCGTTAGAGAATCACAAGAGTAAGAAGGCCTCATGTATGCTGGAAAAGGAAACAAAACGTTGGTAACATACAAATGAGAGATGCGCCTCTGACAACGGAAGGGTCGTTACCCGTATTCTTTGGGCTGGGGTCTTTGTTTTTTGACATTTAGAATCACCGTTATGGGAGTCCTAGATAACCTTTGAGAGACTTCAGGTTTGAGAAGATTATCAGACATAATCTTGAATGTCCAAATCTACATTCTTTGTTTGATCAGTGGGCTTACATTGAGCAGAATCGTTATGAGTCATATTCTTCTTTTGACCGGCTAAAGAGAATGACTTGTCGGTTGCATTGAAACCTAGATTTGGCATTATGCCTCATGCATGTAAGAATGGAACTAACACAAGATTGGTACTGACCAATGAGAGATAAGTTTGTGGGAACTCAAAGAGTTGTGAAAGTCTTGGATCCATTCCGACAATTTTATGGGAATGTTGCTTCGGATTTCATTAACAAATAATGTGCAAGACTACACCTTCTCTACTGCTAAAGAATGTAATATATGATTTTTGTGCCGATTTGATGCTATGCAGGAGTCATTCTTCTTCGCAACTGCCAATGGTCAATCGACCTTCTCCATGAATGGGTGAGGTTCAGCCCCAAAGGCACGGTCCGAGATGCTGCTGGAGCCTTACTCACCGAAGCTTTTCCAGACAGAGGCGCCTTCCTCACCGAGGCGGATGATCAGTGTTGCTTAATGTACCTGCTTCTCACTCAAAGGTACCGCTACCACCAATGAAATTCGATCTACACTCGAACCTCTTTATTATGCCCTTATCTAAAACGAAACTCTCGAATGTCCTGTACACTCTGGCGCATCACTAGCATTGGCATACTTGTCACACATTCAAACTATGTCATATCACAGAAGTCGGGAACCCTAGTAAGATTAAAGAGGTCTGAGTATATTGCAAAATTTTACATGGAGTTGGATCTAGTGTAGCCAGCGTATTGTAGCAGAAGTTTTCAAGTAGAGCCTTTATTACGCCCTTCTCTAAAATGAAACTCTCGAATTTCGTGGGCGCCCCACTATCATTGGCATACTCGCCACACATGCGAACTATGTCACACTGAAGAAGTTGGAACCCCAAATAGTAAGATCAAAGAAGTCTGAGTGTACTGCAAAATGTAACATTGAGTTAGATCTTGTGTAGCCCGAGTTTGTAGCAGAAGTTTTCAAGTTAAACCTTCATTACGCCCTTCTCTAAAATGAAATTCTCGAATATTCTTTACACTTGGACACCCCACTGTCATTGGCATATTCGCCACACATGCAGACTATTTCAGTATCACAGAATTTGGGACCCCATGTAGTAAGTTTAAAGAGATCTGAGTATACTGTAAAATGAAACATTTGAGTTGGATCTCATGTGTCTAGCCGGCGTTTTGCAGCAGAAGTTTTCGAGTTTTTGAGGATTTAACGAACCTAGCGTGAGCTTGCAGGTCACGGTGGGCACCCAAAGTGTTTCTGGAGCATTCGTACCACATGCAGGGTTTTTTCGAGACCATGACGATGGCGCCCAACACGTTCCCAGGAATGGGAGTAACTTGGTGGCCCTTCGTGACGCACTTCACAGGCTGCCAATTCTGTTGCGGCCTGGCCAACTCGCTGTACGACGTGGAGAGTTGCCGGCGTCAAATGGAGCGGGCTTACAAGGTGGCCAACAAGCAAGTGTTGCAACATAACGGCTACACTTATGTGTCCCTCCACAAGTCCATAGTGAAGCCGCTCTGACCGATCAACCGAGAGAGTTGCCTGAACCATATATGGCTTCTTCATTATTTAGCCCACTGAATTTCATTGTGTGTGTGTTAAGGTTGAGGTTATATATACTAAGACTGTTAGGGACCTCGTCCTGTTGATTCACCCCTATTAGGTTATCAGTTGCAACTCATGTATTCCTGTACTCAGTTGACGTTCAATGAGCAAGACATTCTATGGTGTAAGCAGCATTCTATGGTCACTGATGTCCGAGTGTAAATGGGATTGTCTAGCTACTCACTTATAGTAGGTTACAGCCTCCCTCATTGAGTGATTGCATATGAAAATTCGCATGTAGTGATCAAGTTTTTGACCTGAACAGATTTGGCTCTTGTAGCAGGGCATGTGATCTTTATAAAATCATTGCACACTCTTTGAGCATCCTCACTGTGAGCCTTTACATTACGGCAATTCAAACTGCAATTTCATTTGAAGCGTCTTCTTCATTGAAGAATTTAGAACAAGAATGACTGCAATTAAGTACAAGATTCCACCTAAACTTGATCTTAGAGTGTGGTGTGAGAGGCTCAATATAATGAAGAAATATGAAGACTTGACTTGAGCAACGCGGAACAAGAGTATTTTAAACTACTTGTCATTCATTTTGCGGATCGTTTTTCTCAGCTTCACTGAGGACGCACTGACAGACGTATTGGTTGAAATCAGCTTCAAGTGACACAATTGATAAGTTAGTTTCCTTACTCTGCCTTCCTTGTTGACGTGCTCATCATCATGCTTGCAGATCAGTTTCGTTAGCGCTTGACTTCATGATTGTCGCAGTTGATTGATCATGTTGAACACTGAGGGCTGAATGGTGGCTTGTCCAGAATAAAATAGTGCATTCCGCAATGTGATTTTCTGCACAACTGACCCTCTCTGTGTTGCGTAGACTAAGTTAAATCGGCTGCAGGCCATACAGTAGTGTTGCAACGTGGGTCTGGTTCAAGTGCATGTGTGCATTGAAGTCGCCTGTGGACATACGTTCTGACAGGGAACAACAGACCTGAAGAAACGTATGAATCTGTGTCAGTGGCGCAGCTGATTCCTGGGCAGATACATTGCTCGCTCTTGAGAGCTGAATGCCACGGACAGGTGGGGAGAAGAGACTAATTATAAGAGAGCTTTGAGCCTACACAGTTGCTCTGGGCACATTTGTATCATGAGTGGTGCGAAGGAAATAATTTTACTGGCATCATTGTTAGTAAAGCAAATGTGAGCCTTTATCAAGATGTAAGGCCAATGGGTACTCCTGAAACAAGGGTTGCTATTATTTGAGCCTAGGATCATAAGTCAGTACATGAGCTTAAAAGACTATACACCGATGTTATAAGTGTCTATATTATAAAAACCTTCCATTATTATAAGGTACCTATATTATAAATACCTATATTTGTAGGTGTTTATGCTATAAGCACCTTCAATGGTTGTAGGATATTGCCTTATACATAAGGCTCATATGCTCGCATTTTCATGCTCACATGTTTGCATTGTTGTCTTCAAAACTACCACTTTTTGCTACTGTGCCTAGTTATTATTATTAGGCCAGTCATTTGTACGCGACATTTGGATACCAATGTATTATTATTAGGCCGGTCATATTTTCATATTTTCTTGGTGGCAAGTGAAAGGAGGTTCCAAAGCACTAAAGAACACAACATTCGGATACCAATGTATGCGAAAGTTAGGAAGGGTCAAAGTGTTTTTTAGTAGAGGTTCTTGAAATCATTTCTTCCACATAGGTACATACTGATTTGGGAGATGTACTACCCATTGCGATAATGGTGGTTTTGTGAAATCATTTCTTCCACATAGGTGCATATTGATTTGGGAGATGTATTACCCAAAGTAGTGATGGCAGTTCATTTCTTCCGCATAGGTACATATTAATTTGGGAGATGTACTACCCATAGTGATGATGACGATTTTAGATTAGTGGCACATTTTTGGGTGCCCACCTTAAGGGAAACTCAAACTTCATTTATGAAAACCCAAACTAAATGGAAATAATATTCCATGCTTATGATCACTTAGACTCAATGGAAATAAAAACCAATTTAATTAGCTTCAATTTCTGAAAGTCTCTATAAATATACTTCATTTAACCCTTATCATCCCAAAGTTCCTTTGAAGAATACTTAGGATTTTATTTAGGCTTGTATGACCTCAATTTCTGATATGGTTTTTTGAAACTTTTTTTGAAGATAAACACAAACATTAGCTTTATGAAAATATAATATTTCATTCAATTGGTGCCTGAAGCAAAAATTCTATCACTTTAAGCTCCATAAGCATTTTAGCGAAAACGGAAAAAAAAATTGAAATAAATTTTTTCTCTCTCATAGATTATATGTTTTCTATATTGACAGCTTTGATTCATTCTAAGGTAAACAAGCCCATTTCAAGCCAAATGGGAACAAATCCATTGTGCACAAAATTATACAAGTGGTGCATATTCAAGTTCTAAAATGTGCACCACTAATATAATTTTGCCCATATATTAGGCTTGCACCCATTTGACCTAGAATGGAGTGGTTAACCTTATTTGGATTAGTGATGTGTAAGTTATTGAGCTTTTTATTTTGTGGCCAATCATTGCATCTTTATGAGAAAATAATACACTAGACTTGTTTTTGAAATCAATTTTCAAAATTAAAAAAAAAAGTTCCACAACATTCAATCTGCTTGCTAGAACAATCTTACTGCGGTTGGATTTAGCGTATTTCAATTTTATCTTCAAGCTACTAATGAATTAGTTTTTCCTTTGATCTCATATCTGCATAACATTTTTTTTAAAGAATGAAAATCAAGTTTTTGCTTGCGGTATTTTTTTCCCTGGATTCTCAATTCAATTTTTCACCATAAAGATTTTTTACCTCAAAATTGTTTATGCAGTATTCAAAATTAAGAGGATTCAAATTCTAATATTCTAGTCACTTAAGGTGCCAAAAAACTTGTTTTTTTAAACTTTAAAGACAAATATAATTATTGCAATTTATATAGTCAAAGCTTTTTAAATTTCTTCCACACATTCTTATACTAGTCTAGTGCAGGATCTTACAATTAGGTATGTAAAATTAACAGTTTTCAAAGTTTTTTGCTATTTGCAAGAAAGACAACAATTTTGAGTATTTTTTGATGAAAAAAGGTACTAGAGCTTTAGGAGTTAAGTGACCCCTAATAATAGTATAGATATTGTCAACATCTAATAAACAATTATGAACCATGAATTCATTTAATATCAACATTTTTGGGCTTTTTCTTTTGGACATCATCTTTAATTGGTCTTTACAAGAACATCCCAATCCATACCCGACATTTTAGTCCACTAACGGTCCCCATTGAGCCTCATCAAGAACCCTCTACAAGTCTAATGGATGAATTTTCAATAATTCTTGATCCAATTTAAATTGGAAATCCAAACCTCAAATGAACTTGAAAGGACGGAATTTTAAAAAAACTTTTCATGCAAAAAGGAAAGTTCTAATTTATTGACACACATAACAAAGCTTGAAAAGGTCTTGATAATTATGAATCTTCATGTTGAGGCTCTTCATTCCTTGTCCAAATGCTAAGTGTAGGGAGGAGAATGCTTGTTTTTAGAAATCAAAAATTGAATTAATTTATCTTTTATTTTGGAAAAAACATAACTTTCATGTCACTTGTCCAAACATCACAAAACAAAGCCCTTACACTCCTTTGTGCATAAAGCTTTCTATACATATAAAAACACGCAAACCCTATACTACGGTGTGAAAGTTATTGAATTTCAAAACTTTAATGAGTTAGAAATTAAAAATATGTTTTTACTTTTATTTTGGCTATGGCAACAATACAAGGCACACTAGTAATTATTAAATGAGGAGGTCCATTAAATGTCTTTTTAACCCCTAAAAGACCAAGGCCTTTTTTCTACCAAAAAACACTAAAAACTGCCATTTCTATAGCAAAGAGTAAAAAAAAAATTTAATTATTTTTTTTTCCACATCTAACCATAGGATCTTACACTTATCTAGTATAAAAGAATGTAGAAAAAAATTCGGAATTTTTGACCGCACAGATTGCAAGATATTTGCGTTTAAAGTGGAAAAATCAAGTTTTTTAGCACATTGCGGGACTACATTTTTTGACTTTGAACATTTTTAACTTAAAATTTTTGCACTACAAATTTTTGAGCTTTGAATTTTTATAGTGGAAAATTGAATTGAGAATCTAGGAGAAAAAAAAAGATTTAAAAAAACTTAATTTTAATTCTTAAAAAAATTGTTAAGTAGAAGTAGGTATGAGATAGAAGGAAAAACTAAAATATTAATATCTTGTAGATGGAATTAACATGCACTAACCCCAATGGTAAGATTGTTCAAGCAAGTAAACTAAACTATGCAAAAAAAAAAAATTGAAAAATTTGAAAAATTTCATTAAAAAATGAATCCTGCAAGTTATTTTTTTCAAGAAGATGCTCTAACTGCCCCCACAACAAGAATGTCCATAAGTTTCTCATAACAAATCCAAATGAAATTAATCAAAGCTTTCCAGATAAACAAAAATATAATCAATGAGGAAAAAAAATTGAATTTAAAAAAAATTTTGCCAATTTTTTTTTGCTGCCCGGGCTACCCCTCGTCCCTTGTTTTGAGCTTATTTGGTCATAACTTTTGTTCCCGGGCACTAATTGAAAAAAATATAATATTCCCACTAAGCTAATCATCTCTTCTATCTTCAAAAAAAGTTTCAAAAAATCAAGACAAAATTTTAGCCCATAGATACGTGTCTGAAATTGCATTTGTCCCCCAAAGGAACAACGGTCCTTTAGGGGTTAAGCCTACCTACCTCATCAACAACTATCATAGATATTTCAAGAAATATGTCACTCATTCCTAGACAAGGTACGCATTTAGAGCTTGGTCAATTTATGGACCTCCTACCTTAGGTGCATTAGGAGTGTTTTATTGGTTTCCACCTTCATTGAAACGTTGTCATCAGGTGTGTTTTTTTTGGTTTCTGGAGTAGTGTTGAAGTGGCATCATATGAGAAAATAATGTAGCCAAATATTTTAGTATTCATCTATATTTTGGATAGGACCATCTTTTCATCCACATATTTGGATGAGTTTCATTTAAAATTGACAATTTCATCCAATTAAAAAAAAAAATTGGAGCAATTTGGCATCATCATCCAATTTTTCTTCAAATTTTTCCTAAAGGCTTGGTGCAGCCTATTTTTTTTTGAGGCATTTGGGCCTCATAAGGCCCAAAAAAAAAACACTGGTTGTCATGGTTTGTAGCAACTGGCTTGAAGTTGCTCTAATATATTAAGGTTTCAAATCATGAAATCAATGTGTTAACCCCAAAGTGACAAAGAGGACAGAAAGTGTCCTCACAGAGTTTCAAGTCCAGTTCAAAGTGCTGTAACTTTTGCATTCAAGGTCCAAATTCAATAAGACTGGTTGGGAAAGTTGCGTTCTCCATTCTAGTTTGTATGGTAAAATTTTCAGATCAATCCAAGATGTATTGATTTTTTGGAAGCCAATCGAAGTTCACAACTTCAATTTGAGTTCACCAAACTGCATTTTAGGGCTGCAACTTTGGGGCCTTGTATCTCCTTCATCCATTGCTCATTTTCAATAAAATTTGCTGGATTTTGTTCCCCTTGAAGTATACTTATTGTGGTAAAGTTTTCATGTCAATCCAAGTTGTTTTGAATGTTTGGGAGCAATTCGAAGTTCAAAATCCTGCCATTTTTGGAGTGTAGTGAACTTTGGCGGCTTGTTTCTTCTTCATATAGAGTCCATTTTCAATAATTCTTTTTGGAAAAGTTGCGCATACTAGTCTAGTTTTTGTGGCTAAAATTTCATGTTAATCCAAGAATTAATGAGTGACTGAGAAGCATTATAGTAGAAGGAGGTTCAGCTTTAGATGTGTTTTTTGCAATTTTTCTTGCTGATTTTTGACATTTCA
The DNA here is from genome assembly GCA_951799445.1 of Pseudisothecium myosuroides. Taxonomy (NCBI): domain Eukaryota; kingdom Viridiplantae; phylum Streptophyta; class Bryopsida; order Hypnales; family Lembophyllaceae; genus Pseudisothecium; species Pseudisothecium myosuroides. The sequence goes on along the minus strand of OX637287.1, from coordinate 18,287,308 downwards.
AAGCCGTTTTGTAGACACAATGATTCAATTGAATGAATTTTTTTTCACCAATGTGTTTGTATACTAGTTTTGAATCTTTTTATAGTGTAAATTTTTTTCATTTGAGTAGGTTTAAAAATCAAACTTCACCTCCAAATTTGTTTTTGGGAAAATTTCAGCATCCATTTTCAACACTAAAACATTATGATCTTGCAATCTATGTGGTCAAATGACTTCAAATTTTGTACATGTCATCTACAACATGTACACTACAAGATTGTACGGTTGAGATTTGTATAACTTGAAGACATTTAGATTTATAAAGCTTCAAAGAAATGATGTTTTTGAACCCCAAAAATTGAATGTCACTTTGGGGTTAATTACTACCTTAAAATCCCTACCTTGATATGAATATGAAATCAATCCCATAACTTGATTTTTTTTTTATAAAATATGGTTGTTATATGATTCTGAGAATAAATTTTTTAACTATATGATCTTGTAGTGAAACATATAAAATGAAGTAATAAAAAGATTGAGATGAAATGAAAACACATGTTGTAAATTGAGGTTTGTGATTGCTCTCATTGGAGTAGGACAGTATGTAGTACAGGTGACAATACATGGAGTGAAATTCTTTGCCGTCATGCTCAAATAATCATTCTCCAAAATTGAAGAAGACTCTAAGAATTAAAAATCAGAACAATAGTACATTAAAATATAGAGAATATAACTTAAATTTAGGAGATATGGGTCTTGCAAGCAAATGATATGAAGTGGGATAATTGAGCTACTTAACCCCTAAAGGACCAAACACCATTTTTTGGCAACATAGCGATTTTGGGCAGCTCACTACAAGCGGAGTTTTTATTTTTTTTCTTTGAAATTTTCACACAAGATGTGCCCAAGGTGTAGCTTCAAGGCCCAACAATTTTCATAACTTTTGACTACATGGTTAAAAAGTTATTGCATGATATGTAATTTTGCATGTTCGGCGGGCAGCCCGGGCAGCTGAAAAAAATTCTTTAAAAATCACTTTTTTGAAAAAAAACAAATTGAAATTGGTTCTATGGATTTATATATATATGGAAAGCTTTGAATCATTCCATTTGGATTAATGAGTCAAAAGTTATGAGGATTCTTAGTTTGAGTGTAGTTATGGAATCTCTACTCTAAAATAAACTTTGAAGTCCTTTATTTAACTCAAATTTCAATATTTTTGGAAAAAAATAAAAACATTGGATGTAGATTGTTTATTACAACATCACAACCGTTGGGATTGGCATTTTTCAATTCCATAACAAAATTCTTGACAATTTAGTACTTTGAGTCATTCTCTACCTCTTTCTACTTACTATTTTTTTCCTATATGTTGTAGAATTCCAAATGATCTGAAATTTTTCAAGAATGTAGCCAACTTCCCATGAAAAATGATTCCAAAGAGTAACCACCATTTTGAACATTTTTTCATACAAATGTGACCTTGTGAACGGCAGCTGCCCGTTTTTTCGCAGGGACAAAAAAAGGGGTTTTGTTTAATCAAACTCTAATATCTTGCAATCTACACGGTGGAAAATTCTGAAATTTTTTCCACATGTTCTTAAATCAGTGCACTACAAGATCCTACGGTTACATGTGTTCAAAAATGTTTTTTTTTCTAAATTTTGGTACTTGTATTAGAAATGGCAGTTTTGGAGCGATTTTGGTGAAAACTTAGTCAAAAACCTTTAGGGGATAACCCATTAAGGACTAAACATTCAAATTTTGAACAACAAATGAACATGTATATTTCACCACAAAAAGTAACACTTTTTCAATTCAAGAAATGACCCCTCAAAATCAACTTGAATAATAAGTTAAATAAAATTCTTGAAAAAAACACCATAATAATTAGAACTGAACATTTTGAACTTACAGGGGAAAAAAATTGCGAAAATTAGAAACATTGAACCTACAGTTAATTTATTTTATACTCTTTTTTTCTTTTTTTCTTTTTGGCTTTGTGACGGCAGTGACTCAAATGAATGAGAATATTTGTTTCAAAAACAAAACAAAAACAAAATGAATGAGAATCTCATTGCCAGTGACCCAGAAAGGGTCAAGCCTGCACAACTTTTAAGCTCTGTATATGAAAAGACGGACCTGCCATTCTGGTGCTCTCTGAAGCCAGTCAACATCCTCACTCTTCGTTTACTGTCACGAGGAAAATAACTTACAATTTCTCCGAGCAGGAAATCTGATCATTGTTAATTTGATCCAACTTCCAAAGCAAATTCAACTTGTGCATTTTTTTTTTTGACACGAATGAAAGAATTTCATTGCAAGGAAAAGTAAGCTTACAGGCAGGTGAGGCAGGTCCCAACTGAAATATGACCTGAGGCACAAGAACCAAAGTAAGTATGTACTCTGCAATTTGCACTGGCTGACAGGCAGTGAAGCCTTCAGTCAGTTAAGAGCCATCTGCTGGCTGTTCCAAACAAAAGCAGACAAGTAAGCTTAGACACCGGCAGGAGAATTAAGCTGGCAGCTTAACGTTGGCAGTCTCGTCATTACGTGAATGTTTGAAAAACGTCAAGGAGAAAAGTTAACTGAGTTCGATTCTGGAGGCAGTTGGGTGTGCACATTAATTACCACTCGCTTCGAGAGGGTTAATGAGGATTTGATGTCTTGAATTTAGTTGATAAGCGACCCCACCTGCACTGGAGTGAGGAAGTAAGGTCCTGCAATGAAAAGACTGCAGCCCATTCTGCTAATAACAAGGCTTTCTGCCAGTACTCATTCAGGTGTCTTGTAATGAGCTTACTGTCCATCCTTTGCTTACACTTGCAGCCTGCACTCCTCTAACTTAACCTCCAGCTTCTTTCTCCCGGCACCTTGTTACAGCTTAAGCTTGCCCGTCTCATTTTCCGCTTCAGCTCCTCCTCAACCAGTGCTTGTTCCTATCCTCAGATTCTCCAGAATCAGGGCTTGTTCCAATCGTCAGTTTCTCCAGAATCAACGCTTGCTTCTATAAATCCTAGAATCAGATTCTCCAGAATCAGTGCTTGCGCCTATCGACAGCTCCCAGAGCGACAGTACCGCCTTGTCAAAGTTGTCACTGTGTCTGTCTTGGTGCAATAGGATTCCTGACATGCATGATTAGCAGGTCGTGTGGCTATCTCACGTAAATCTAGGTGCAGTGCCTACATGAGGATGTGCACGAAACTCACCCTGTGAGGAGCTGTGCAGCGAGTGAGTGACCTGCGCATTTCCTGTACATTTGGTTGTCACTAGTGGTGGTGTTTCTGTCGCCAGCAAGCTATGGTGGGAGGTTGGTTGGAAACGGCAACTAGCAGGACATGGGGTGCGTTGGTCCTGTCTGGGTTGCTCATTGCCCAGCTGCTTCAGATGGTGACGTCGCAGGAGTTGCAAGTAGGATTCTATGACCAGTCCTGTCCTCTGGCCGAGACCATCGTGAGGGCAGCAGTTGAACAAGGTGTTCAGCAGGACCATGGCAACGCACCTGGCTTGATTCGTCTTCACTTCCACGACTGCTTCGTGCGAGTATGATCCCGTAATCCCAAGCTGCATCTGTTCAATGCACCATTCAAGAGTTCAATTTCTGGGAGCTCCCTTTCTTGTAGGAAAACATTTTTCATTAGCTTGTATCATACCATTTTGTGCTGTTTCAATAGCAGGTTTTAGAATGAGATGCATTCCACGATGAAGCCTTGCAATGCAATCTGGGTGTGAGCAATGCTAAAGTCGATTCTCTCCCTCCCTTGGTTAATGACATTGTATTCTATTGATTGTTGCTGGTTTCACCTTGTTCGAATGAGTCTTGGCTTGTCCTCTTGTAAATCACCTAGTAACATGATACTCTCCACTTGGGGTCCTCGAACTTTCTCTTCTGATGATTGGCCACTTGGAGTTCATCCCGATTATCTATCAGCGTCCATTCCTCTAGGTCTCAAAATTCAGTATTGTTAATGTCATTACTAACTTGAGGAGATGGTTGGGGTAGGGGTGTGATGGATCAGTGTTGCTGGACGGTCCGAAATCAGAGAAAGTGGCGTCACCGAACTTCAGCCTGCGGGGATTCGAGGTAGTAGACGCTGCCAAAGCCGAGCTCGAGAACCAGTGTCCTGGAATTGTCTCCTGCGCCGACCTTCTGGCGTTTGCTGCTCGTGACTCCATTGAATTGGTACGCCCCTTCTCCGAGCACTCGCCAAATACCTCATCTCTCTAATTGGATGCGTTCTCCGTATGAGCTAGTCTTTCAATGGAACATTTCTGATGAGAGAAAATGATCGTTGCAATTAAAGTATCTCATCTGAAGGAGTCTCAAATGAGATGGTCTATCTCTATGCAAGTCTCTCTCTGGAACATCGCTAAGCATCCATTTCTGATGTGAAAATGATCGATGCAACTGGAGTATTTCATTGGAAGTATTCTCAAATGAGCTAGTCTCTCTCTATGCAAGTCGCTCTCTAGAACATCGCTAAGCATCCATTTCTGATGAGAGAAAATGATCGATGCAACTGGAGTATCTCTTTGGAAGTATTCTCAAATGAGCTAGTCTCTCTCTATGCAAGTCTCTCTCTAGAACATCGCTAAGCATCCATTTCTGACAAGAGAAAATGATCGATGCAACTGGAGTATCTCCTTGGAAGTATTCTCAAATGAGCTAGTATCTCTATGTAAGTCTCTCTCTAGAACACCGCTAAGCATCCATTTCTGATGAGAGAAAATGTTTGCTGCAATTGTGCAGACAGGCGGAAAACGGTGGGATGTGCCTGCAGGGCGCCGAGACGGCACGGTTTCCGACAACGCTGAGGCGGAGGCCATGCTCCCCAGTCCGAGCTTGAATGTGAAGCAGCTGACGGACAGCTTCACTCGCAAAGGGCTGTCGCAAAGCGACATGATCACGCTCTCGGGGGCGCACACCATCGGCCGGATCCACTGCTCCACTGTTGTTGCCCGTCTGTATCCCACCACCGATCCCAAAATGGACGAGAACTTGGCTGAGCAGCTGAAGGCGCTCTGCCCGCAAGTGGGCGGGACCTCCACCTCCACATTCAACTTGGACCCCACGACGCCGGAGCTTTTCGACAACATGTACTACTCCAATCTGTTCAACGGCAAGGGCGTCTTACAATCAGACCAGATCCTGTTCGAAAGCTGGACCACCAAGCTCCCCACCATGTTCAACATCTTGTCCACGACCTCCTTTGCGTCTTCCTTTGCCGATTCCATGCTCATCATGAGCAAGATTGAGGTGAAGACGGGCGCTGAGGGCGAAATTCGCCGACGCTGCCGCGTTGTGAATCCAGCTGGGGAAGCTCCACCCCCTGTTGTCACTCCATTTGCATAAAAGAATGAGCTGACATCTCAGTTTAGTTTTTTTGAATGTGCTCATCACGGAGAAGACCCGTCCATGGAAAATGATACACGAGAAATGTAGTACTCCAGAAATGAGCATGGCGGCGGATTTGAACTTTCTTGTACACAGATTGGTTGATCAACTTCGGTAGAATCCAAAATGAAGGATCATCTGAAAGCAGATTTAGTTGATTGAAAATCGGTGATAGTACCGACGCATTGCTTAGAAGCCTAGATATTAGAAATTTCGGACACTGCAGAGCTGCAAGCAGTCAATGCCCTCAGGCGCTACTGGAGTCTGTTGAACGAAAGTGCCAGATGAAGCAGTCCTTGGGAATGAGACTTTATTCCATACTGTATTGATGTACTGTAACAAAGAACACAGTAAGGACTCGAATTAAAGGCTCGCACTTCGTTTCATATTTTCAAAAAAAAAAAAAACTCGCACTTGGAAACCCTAATTTTCATTGCCGATGACTTTATAGCCCTGTGGTACACAATCAATGTCATCAGACGCAACACTCGGTGCAATTCAAATCTGCAATAAGAAGGGTTATTAATCTGGCCAATGACAATCACACCTTGTGCGGAGTTTTGTCAGTCGTGCAGACCCGTCGTCTGCGAAGCTCTTGGTTGCGCAATTCGTGTTCTTAATTGTCAGTGCTGCTGTCTGACAATCTGAGAACATACCTGGAGACTGCACCGCCAATCCTCAACACAACCAAACCCTCAAATCCTGAAGGGAATTGCGACAGGATCACTTTAGGGTTTCGCTCTTGCCGACGTCCTTCAATTGAAACGAAACCTGGAGGTTGGCAGAAGTGCAGAACTGTTTGCAAAGTCATCAGGAATTTGCAGTAGGAAAAGTAAGCAGATCAAATTTGAAAGCAAATGGAATCGAGGTGACAACGCGACATCCTGCTGAATAGCTGAGATTCCTACGTTGCCATCCGCAGGTGTCGCTCGGGGCATGCAATTGCAAGAAATTCCTAGAGCAAGGACCAAAACTGTCCTGGAAAGTATGCTTGATCGGAGGGAATTTGAAAAACCCGTCACTGAACTTTAGGGTTTTCAACGTCGTCTAAAGAGTACACTGTTCGCGCCAATTTCACCTTTGATGCTATCTGGGCCCCAACCGAAAGCAACGACGCACCTCGAGCGGGCAGGCAGTTGCTTTCCGAGCAAGAAGAATCGTCACCCTCACTGAGGAGGGCATTTGTGCGTTGAAACCATCGACTACCGGCAATTGGTGACGGCGATGGTGCGGTAGGCGAAGGCAATCTTGTCATTGTTGCAGGGTGAGGAGGTGCCGTACAAGCGCCGGAATCAAGACTCAAGGGTGAAGCTGAGCGGACCGCCATATCCCCTGTTCTGAAACACTAACCCTGTAAAGCCTGTGACCTAGAATTTGCATCCCAATGGATCCCCACCCTGTTGTTTTGGGGGACTGGGCCACACAGAGAGCAGCGGCGCGCCTAGTGCGCGAGGAGGTTTTTATTCAGGAGCAACAGATTCCAGAGGAAGAGGAATGGGATGACATGGACGATGTCTGTTTGCACGCCGTCGCCTATGACGTGAAAGGCGACGTGGTGGGCACGGCGAGATTACTGCCCGATGGCCACATTGGTCGGATGGCTGTGCGAGTTCCTGGTCGCGGCAGTGGCATTGGAGGTGCGATCCTGCTTAAGCTGATGCACGAGGCGCAAGCTCGCGGCCATAGCGATGTGGTGCTCAGTGCACAAATTCGCGCTGAAAAGTTTTATGGCCGTCATGGCTTTGTCCGCGAGGGGGAGGAGTATTTAGATGCTGGCATCCCGCATGTTCAGATGCGGCACGTCTTTCCTCAAGCGCATTCCAAGCTCGATTGTGTTGCCCAGAGCTTAGCTTAGCTTGCCATGTAATATCGATCTTCTGGCTTCCACATCGCATTGTTTATATCGCAATTAATAATATAGAATTGCATAATTCTTTGCAAAACGTTGCACTCTTGGACTGTTACACAACTCGTGCGTCATTCAGAATCTGTCCTCGTATGTTTGTTCTTTGCAAATCTACAGTACGTATGGCGCATCTTGCCAAGGTCATACGAACGACGCATGGCCAGCTGTGGCGTACTATCGAAGGCCGCGCCAACTTTTCTGTAATGTACGTTGTGGGGCATACCAAAAGTGTGTCTCGGTGGCAAACTGTGGCTGTGTGGCATCAATGGCACTTTTGAAAGCGACTTTGCTCTTGTTCAATACCATGACATCGAAAAATTATTGGTGCCACGGTATGGCTAAAAGTCTGCGCATCAGTCTGCCAAACAAGAGCACGCAAGAGGATCTCCTTCCTTCACAGCGGACTCACCGATGTTTCAGAATTTTCCTCTTTGATCTCCCCGAGCAATTTGTTTGAAAGCATGTCTGCGATTTCAAGCAACGCCGTCGTTCTATCCACGCTGGTTTTGATTACAGGTGAATCATTCATGATCTCCTATTTTTAACGTTAAAAGAACGCCATCGTTCGATCTGTCCACGCCGGTTTTGATTACAGGTGAAGCATTCGTGGTCTCCTATTTTTAACGTTAAAAAGTAAAGAAGCGGAACAAGTCCAGCCAGCGGAATATTCGTGAAGTCCCTGGACAAGCAAGCCTGCAAACCCAATTGGAGGTTGTAACTTAGTTGGCTATGGCTTCCGTTCAATGTCTTCAGCGTCCTCTACTGACTTCCTCGTCTTCTTGTTTGTCTCCCTCGCATCGTCGTTTAGTTTTACTGCGATGCTCCTTCGCGAGTGCTCATCCAAATGGTGATTCCGGGAGGCACTTCCGAAGCTTGTCAATTCGCCAAACTCACTTGGTAGAGAGTGTGGGCCGGCCTTATGCGGTACGGGCCTAGGCGGAATACTCATCACCAGGTCTTTGGAATTATGTGTGTATTCTTGGCTCTGCGTGTGTAAAATTCATGGTATGCTTAGTGAGTATGAGGAAAGCATGCCTATCGCTTAGGGAAACGGAAATTGCAGACTCTCCCTGTGTCGTGACCTAATTTTTTCTGTAGTTCGCGAATTTATGTGGAGATAGTCATGAAGATTTTTTTTTGCAGGGGAGGCAGCAGGCTAGTCCTGAGGACGATGCGCAATTGGAGGATAAGGTGGCTGCTGCCGTGAAATGGATTCGGGACTTTGCTATTGCAAACTTCGTGCCCCTGGGTGAGATTCTGTGATTAACATGAGCTTTGTGTTTTAACCCTTCAAAAGTCCAAACAATCGCTTTTTGATTTCATATTTTTTTAGCAGTTTGAATGGAGGTATTTTTAGAGTTCGTATGGAGGTATTCATTTGTCAAAAAAATAGTTTTCTGAACCAATACATGCAATGTTGTTGACTTAGTCTAAAAATATGAATTTTGTCCCCACTTGAATTTTATTCCCCGCAGTATGATAAATCGAAATATTCATTCTGAACAGGTGATTTCATGGTCTTGAAAGGGTAGAGTATCAGTGGTACTTGTCCTAGGATGTCTTCCTACATGACTTCCAAATGCATAACAGTGAGTGGGTGTTGCTGTGACAGCCTTACTTACGGGAGTTTCAGCGGGGTTGATTTACCCACGGCCTGGTCAAATCGCGCAGACATGGGGCCTTTCAAGATTAAGCACCTCTGGAATATTCCTCATCTCTGGTATGCTTGCTAAGACCGGCGCAAGCTCAACATGAATGGGTTCCTCTATCACTAACCTGCCTAACATGCTTTCGACCAAGTTGTACGATCACAAATAAATTCTTCAGAATGGTGCATTTGAGATGTACTGCTCTCTTTTGCTGATATTTCTCGCTTGCACTGTGCAATCAGGTTTGACTTTGAAAACTGGAGATATAATGCAGGCAGCCAGTGCGTGGCCTGCTCTGTTGTTTGGCATGGTAAGCCATGGCTTACCACTTTGGGCAGTGTCCATTTTCCGTACTCTGTGCTTTCTGGATCTGGCAGACATTGGACTTCATTATATGATTCATTCAGTCAATACCCCTAATTTCTTCTACCCCTAAAAACTGGTTTTCAAGGTCTCTAGTGGTCTAAGGAGTTGGTGTATTGGCGAGATTTGGGCATGCGCTTGATCTTTGATTAGTTCGTCACCGAAATATGACATTCATGCTAAACTAGACTCTCGTACCTCTTTGAATGATTTGAAGAGTCCAGATACTTGATGAACTCTATCGCAGCACATCACAATACGTGTTGTGTCGCCGCTTATGATGCTGTTGCAGGTTTCAATTTTGTTCATCACTCCCTTGGCTGCTATTCCAATCTTACACGTCCAGCTGACTCCTAAAGAGCTTGTCACAGGTGCGAATTTTCTTACAACTAGGTCTCTTCAGTCCTGTCATGTTGATGCTTGGCGTTAGTGGAAGTGGTTTACACATCTATGGAACCAAATTGTTACTGTAGACATGAAATGACGTCCAGGTGTGAAAAGAATGCTTTTCTGTATTCGAAGCCAACCTTTTTTGGCATTTTAGAGGGCTTGACATGGACTGTGCAGGGCTTGCAATTTTCTGTTGTGTACCTACGACGCTCTCTAGCGGTGTATCTCTCTCTCAGGTATGATGTGCTTCCTTTGAACATCCTGAACATTTGACTGGCAATGACGGGGGGACCTTCAGACACCATTATCATTGAAACGACGTGTGCATGAGTGACAGCTTGCGGGAGCAAACACTGCATTGGCTTTAGCTCTAACTGTATCAACAAATCTTGTGGGAATTTTCACTGTAAGCAACTTATGCTAATTGTACTGTGTACTTTTAACGTTTCTTGCGGTCCAACACTAGCTTGTAAGTTCTGGTAGTCTTGTTACACCTGTCAAATTGTGGAGTGTTGACAGATCTTTGGTGTATATACAGTTGGAGCCCTATATTTCTTTGCTTTTTCTAATAATGAAGTCTTACTGGATGCAGTTACCATTTATGCTCTCTTCATTGGTTGGTCGGAATGTCGGAATTAAACTACCAGCAGGCCCTCTTTTAAAAGCCTTGGTGGAATCGTTACTTGTACCACTTCTTCTAGGAAAGGTAAGAACTTAAGTGGTACATCTGTTAGTGTAGACCTAAATGGTATGTGCTTGTATTTACAAGAATGCAGCAAGATGGGAAGAGTAAGAGGAGGTTGATGTTCAATAGATGTATAATAACTGTGGAAAAATGTCAAGGTAGAAATTGGAAGGAGCACAGGATGCATTTACTATTACGCCAGGTGTAGATAGTTGAAGGGTTTTCTCTCCAAGTTGGCAAAAATACAAAGCCAGGGAAAACTGGGAGGGTTTTATCTCTGTTTTCTTTTGAAATTTTTTGAGCTAATGTTGACTTGGACAAAGCGGCCTGATTGCTTTGTGTTTCTTATTTTCTTGCAGATGTTCCGGGAATTCTCTGGTTAGTGTATCTTCACTCTACCATTATATTTGTGGCAGTATTGCATGAAGTTGATATCGTCGTTGTGGTGACCTCGTCATTTTCTAAATTATCCATTTTTCTGGATGTAACTTTGCTCTATTTTGGCACGTTCACTTCATTGTGTTGTAAAGTATTGCACATTTGGTAATCACGCAGGTTATGCGGTCTTCTTTGACGAAAATAAATTCTACCTCACGATGATAAGCAGTTCGCTGCTAGCCCTGGTACGCGGTTTGCTTACCATCTAAGTGGAGACTTTGAGGATGGCACACAATAACAGAATCACTGGATATGATGACTATCAATTAGGAGACGTGTTCCTCGAAAAAACCCTGTGGATGCCTGTAGTTAATACATTGTCATTATGATGATGCCTTTGCACGCTTGACTGTCACTGGTACAATATTTGGAGGCATGGAGAGAGTATACGTTTTAGTATTATCTTATGATTTTGTTTCTAGCATGCAGTGTGGAGGCTGCACTCTGTTATGAATTGAACCTTCTTGAAAGATTATTTGAAGTGATCTGGTCGATTGCAGGTACCGTGGATGCAATCAAGTTGTGCGAGAGAGATGTTACTGCAGGTTAACCCAATTCAATTACTGGCTGCTATCTCTTGTGGCATGTACGTATTCTCATCGCATGTGCTTATTTGCCTTCTAGGATTTCCAATTCCGAGTTTCACACCTAATAGTTGACATCTACACCGTGGTTCTTCAGATTATTTTTCAACTGAAACTTAATTGACATAACATTTTTAGCCCTTGTAAGCCTGCAAACTGTGTTTTGAGAATCAGAATCAACACCGCACTTTATCGTGATTTTGGTTCTCGATTTAATAGGTTTCTGAACTTGAATATTATTAAGCATCGTTCTATTTCCCATACAACTTCTATCGGCTCTTACGTTACTAAAGGTAGCAAGCCCGCATGCACACTTTAGATAGACATTTGATAGAATTAAAATGATGGATTCAGATTTTGGGTGCAGCAGTGAGTCCCTCTGAAGAATGTTATGGAGTGCTAGTGATACTTCTGTGATTGTGTTTCTTTATTTATATTTCATGAAATCTGATGTGGGATCTTGCAGAGTCCTACATGCAGTTTATATTTTATGGAATACTGGGGTGATGTGGCTCTTGCCTGCGTATTGGGGTAGCAAGGGTGGTAACCAAGTCGCTGCATCAAGAGCAGTGATTCTTGTGGCCAGCCAGGTACTTTTTTCTGTTGTCCACTCACACAGCAGAATTTTTTTCTCAACTGTTTAAGCTTAAAGAGTTTGAGTTTTCTGCTTTAACAACTGAACCGGTTTGGGCCTTGATGCAGAAAACGTTGCCAGTCATTGTAGCAGTGGTGGCAAATCTTCATGGTGCTCTGGGAGAAGCAGGATTGCTGGTGCTACCCTGTATTGCCACACATCTAAGTCAGGTCAGTAGAAGTTGAATGCAACTTGCCATCAAACCTATAACTGAATTTTTCTTGATATACATCTTGACTGTGTTTATTAGTGATCCTTCAGTGTATTGCTTTAATCCATTCTGAATTTGTTGAATGAATTTGCATGTTGCAGATCATTTTTGACTCGGTATTGATCAGTTACTGGCTGGGCGGTGACCAATCTGCCAAAATTCATTCTGAATGAAGTGATGTCAGAAATAACCCCAAAGTGTCAATATTAAGACAGCCCTCCTTAGATTTTTCATGCAAATAGCATGTGTATAATGCATTAATTTATGATTCCCACCGTACACCCCATTTTCCCACCTCATAGCCCAAACCTTCAAGATCCCTTACTTTTACAATATTTAAGAATTTGTGATTTATTTATGGGATCAATGTCGCAGCAGTTTTCGAATCATGAACTTATGAACTGGCAAACGTTTGATGTATAAGGTAAATCAGCCTTTGACAGGCAAACAAAGCATGACAGGCACCTAGGGAGTGATCCATTGGAATCTTACATCAACCCATGACAGACTTTTTCTAATACATGAGATTAGGATTAAGTTACATGGAGGACACTAAATGTTGCCTTCAAAGGTAGGCCCTACGGGCTGAATTTACCCCGGGGAAAACAGAGGAATTTTTAGTTTGCCACAATTTTTTTATTTTGCAAATTCTAAATTCATATTTGCAATCACATACCCCAAGTTAGCTAGAAGGGGTCTACAACATACCCTAGAACGGCACAGAGTAGGATTTTTTTTTTTTACTTTTATCTCAAATTTACCCTACTAGGCCCACCTTCGAAGGTAACATTTAGCGCCCTACAAGTTACATTAGGTTGGTTAGTGGTCAAAATCAATGCTTTGGGTGATGGTGATGGTGTTATTGGTGATTGCTTTAGGAACTTCTACTTTTTCAGTGTAAACTCACTATAAGAAGTGATTTTTTTATTCCTTCATTGTTGTGCCTATGTTAGGAGATGTTGTAGCCATGCTAGGAAATATTGTGATTGCTTTAGGTAGTAAGATGACCATTTATGGATACACTTTTTGTTGGTTTTGAGTTAGTCTAGAGACTCTTTTGGGCCAATACAGCAACACACTACAAAAATTTATAACAAGTTTATACCTTGTCAAAATAATAAAATTTCAATTGCTCTTTTCATTTCTCACATTTGTCTTTGTATGGAAAAGGAAATTTAATTATCATGTTCAAAATCATCACAAAATTCAAAACCGTGAAAAATTACACTATCTTTCACAAAATTGACAATTTTCTAATGATATTGAAATTGAAAAAAAGAATTTTAAGGGATTGGTTGAATCAGTTATGTGCATCACAAACTCTAAACTTTATACAAAGAATCTAAAATTAAAAACTCATTACACGGCTCTAATATATAAATTGAATGTAGTATCCTTTTCAACAAATATTTCAACTGCAAAGACATTAAGGTATAACAATGGTTCATGTTGCAACCTATATTCTCTCTACAATAGCTGCTCTCAAATCCAAAAAAATATTCAAACTAACGTGTAGTGTATAATAGATGAAGGAACCGGATTAGCAATTTGCATGTGCTTGCACCTCCCCCCTATTCAAATGCAAAGATGGGCAGTGTCCCATTCACTGGTCTACAACACTAACTCACTAAGAGTGACACTCTGAGTGGAGATGCTCTAAAGATGGACTTCTATGCGCCAAAATGGGTCAAACTTTGAAGAAGAGACAAAAAGTTTTCCCAAACTTCCCATGGAAGGGTGCAATTTTTGCGAGGGGGGAACAATCTGAATAATTTGTCAAGATGATTATAGAGAAGTACTTGACAAGTAGGTGGAGAAATTTTTTGACTTCTAAAAAACTAATTTTAATATTAGACTTGAACTTTTTGGGTTGCTTCTTTTTCGACAACAAGACAAAGCTATCCAGTGTTAAAATGTAGTTTCTTCCTACTCAAAGGAAGTGTAAACATTACACAAATCAACTAAAGTAATTCTAATTCTAGAAAACTTGAAATTTGTTTTCCAATTCTGACTCCACATAGAAGTCCACCCCAAGAAGGGGGCAGGGGGAACTGGCCCCCTCGCTCAGCCACTCCACGTCATTCGAGAGGTGCAAGTAAAAAAAAAATCCATTATTTTGTACTTGATTAATTTACCTTGTACACCTTTCCTAGCAAATTTGAAGTCTTTGATTGCAAATGTGAATTCAAAATTTACAAATTTTATCAAGTATGGAAAATAAAAAATTTCAACATTTTTCCAAGGGACTGAGCAAAGGGTCAGTTCACGCCAGCCCAAGGAGGGGTAAGGTAGGCCTGCTTATCTCTGCCATCTACCCATCTTTGCCATTCCACTTTTGGTCCCATTTCCACCATAGAACTCATCAAAATCCATTTATTTATTTGACAAAATCAAAGCCTTAACCCCTAAAGGTCCAAACACCGTTTTTTGACAATATAGCGATTTTGGGCAGCTCACTACGAGTGGAGTTTTTATTTTTTTTCTTTGAAATTTTCACACAAGATGTGCCCGAGGAGTATCTTTAAGGCCCAACAATTTTCATAACTTTTGACTACATGGTTAAAAAGTTATTGTATGATATGTAATTTTCGATGCGTGGCGGGCAGCTCGGGCAGCTCAAAAAATTCTTTAAAAATCATTTTTTTTAAAAATAAAAATTTGAAATTGGTTCTTTAGATTTATATGTACGTGGAAAGCTTTAAATCATTCCATTTGGATTAATGAGTCAAAAGTTATAAGGATTCTTAGTTTGAAGGTAGTTATGGAATCTCTACTCTAAAATAAACTTTGAAGTCCTTTATTTCACTAAATTTCCAATATTTTTGAAAAAAAATAAAAAAATTGGATGTAGATTATTTATTACAACATTACAACCGTTGGGATTGGCATTTTTCAATTCCATAAATAAATTCTTAACAATTTAGTGTTTTGAATCATTCTCTACTTCTTTCTACTTACTATTTTTTTCCTATATGTTGTGCAATTCCAAATAATCTGAAAATTTTCAAGCATGTAGCTAACTTGCCTAGAAGAATGAATCCAAAGAGTAACCACCATTTTGGGCATTTTTTCATACAAATGTGACCTTGTGAAGTGCAGCTGCCCGGATTTTCGCAGGGACAAAAAAAGGTTTTTTGTCAATTCAAATGCTAATATCTTCCAATCCACATGGTGGAAAATTCTGAAATTTTTTCCACATCTTCTCAAACCAGTGTTCTATAAGATCTTACGGTTACATGTGTCCAAAAATGTTTTTTTTTATAAAATTTGGTACTTGTATTAGAAATGGCAGTTTTGGAGCAGTTTTGGTGAAAATATAGTCTCAGACCTTTAGGGATTAATTAATGCCAACAAGGGTAACGTGTCGATCCTTTATTGGTGGATACTTAAGTGCTAGTAGAGACATGGAATGGCGGTTATAGGTTGTTTGTAGGACATTAATGATTCCAATTATGAGCAATTTTATAATTTTCAGGGTAGACCACTTTAGAAATTCATAAAAATTACAATTTTAATTGAAAAATTGTAATTCCACTTAGGTTTGATTTGTGAAACAAACACAACCTCTGAAAAATATGTGCCCATCCTACTTTTGGCCTTAAGATATTCAGATTGCAAACTAAGGTGGTAATAGGCTTGTCTACCTTATGCTTACCTTACTTGACCAATGCCGGAAATTAGATACAATAGAACCTCTCTTAGTGCATAATATGCAATAAGAGAGGTTTGACTTTGAAACATTTATTTGTGAACAATAGTTGGAGGCCCCATATTTAGAGACCATGTTAACCAGAGCTCAATACAAAACCTCTCCAATTGCATATTAAACCTCTCTTAGTGCATAGTCCCAGCACTATGCACTATAAGAGAGGTTCTCCTGAACCGGGAGTTCCCACATGAAGCCACGTGGCAATTCCACGGCAATTTGAGTCGTGGCACGAATCCGCCATCGACCCGGGTATCAATCCGGACATCGCCTCTGTGATTGTTTTCTTTGCTGCTTTTTCTTATCTGTTTCTTTGTGGTAAGGTTTCAGAGGAGCTCAAAGAGCTCTCTCTCCGTCTCTCCGTTCTTCGAGCTCGCAATCCCAAGCTTCAGCTATGGCGCCCCTGGTGGACCAATCCGCCCCGCACGGCCTCCCTCCCCTGCCCCTTCTTACGCACCGCGCTTGCTCGCAGCTTCAGGCCGCGGCGCACCACCAGTTCCAGCGCGCAGAGTCTTGGGTGCATCACATGGCTGCCCGCATTGTTGCGTCCCCCCACCATCCCGCATTGCGTCGTTTGTTGCAGCAGGTGGACGATTTCAAGGTGAGCCTTCATTCGAATAATCGAGGTGGGGGTTCGCCGTCATCTCTGTCGTTGCGGAGTCGCCAGTTCGCGGCCATCATTCCCGGGGACTCGGTTGCCGAGCTCGTGATCACCAGCTCCGTGTTCAACTTCCTCAGTATATACAACACCATCTTGATTGCTCGCTTGGTGTTGACGTGGTTCCCGAGCGCGCCCGAGGTCATTGTGAATCCGCTGAGCACGATTTGTGACCCGTATTTGAACGTGTTCCGGGGGATTATTCCGCCGTTGGGAACCCTGGACTTGTCGCCCATTCTGGCCTTCACGGTGCTCAATGTGTTCACCAGCACCGCGCAGGCGCTCCCCGCGGAGCTCGACTGCAAGCCCAGGCAGCAGAAGAAGCTCGGGTGGCGCCAATTGGCGCAGCTCAAGAAAGGCTTCGAAGTGAGAGGAGGGCGCCGGTTTTAGGGCTAGTGTAGAATAGCGAATTTGGTTCGAAGAGCCTGGAGCACAAATTGTATCGACATTGTACACCTAATGTTTGAGCCAAATTTGAGATTGGTATAGTATGTAGAGCTGCAGGGTCTGCTTTTGTAACATTCTTTTTTACCGTTGTTTTCAGAGTTTCTTTTCTTGCACTTGTCATTTGACAATAGCAATCTTCTCCTTTGTGAAGGTGTCTTTGCTCAAGAAATTCAAATTGATTTTAGTTTGGGAGGCTGTCATTTTATGAACAATGTTGCGTAATATGTCTCTGACAGGAGGGAAGGTTGCACTGATACATGAGAGTCTTCTCTTTCTAGGGCAGAATTTGTTCTCTTTATTCGGATGGACTCGTCTGATGATGGCCTTTCTTTCAATTGAAATAATGTAGGAGTTTTGAAATTGGGACTGTTCGTGAGGATTGATGGTCTGGTTATCATGCCTCTCAGAGAAATTAGGGTTAGACAATGGTTGTACAACATGTGCCTACGCATTTCTTGCCTGTCAATCTATTTTACATTCTGAGTTTTTGCAGGTAATGCGATGTGAGATTGAAGGACGACTATGCTAATGCTGGCCAAATTATGGTGATCAGTGCTTTTTTTAGTAAACAGGATATTCTAAATACGTGCTGTCTCTGAAGTTGTTCAAGGTTTGGGTAAGGAATTGACATGCCTGACCAACAATGTGCAGCGTGAGATTTGTTTCTGAGTTGGATTAGTTGAGTGATACTTGAGCAAGTACTAATCAATGGCAGGTATGAGATCCAGAAATATTATGGAGGAGATTTGGTCTCAAATGTGGCTAAATTTAGCAAGCATTCTAGCAAAGACTTTCTAATCTATAGAAGACTGAATATTAGAGTGCTAGAGTTGAATTTTAGCACATTTAGCACTGTTTTCAGTAGTTTGAGCTATTTATGAAAATCTTATTTGCAACCGCTGGTTGTGAGGAGTCCTTTATGCAAGGGGTGGTTTTCAAATGCTCATTGGCCTCTGAATGACCTTTCTCTTTTTCCTATCTTCTCATTCATGTAAGTCACAATATGGAACAGCAACTCCTGGTTTGTTGCAAATTCATCTTGCAATCTCAAATGAATGTGCCCTGCCACAGAATAACAGTTGACACGAATGCCTCTCTTATTCAACTTAGTGTGATTATCATCTTCCTCGGTATTGCAGATCACCAAGAAATAGTAGCAAATTCCTCGAATGCGTGAGAGGTTGAAACAAGATCATGAATTGGATGTCAGCAAATGCTCAATTCCATGAGTTGAGGACACAAGGACATAAGACGTGTACCATTCTGAAAATATAACCTGGTAATTGGAGGCTTAACTCTCTGAACTGTGTGACATGATTCTTGAACTGGCCAGAGTCTCTGCAGTGGTTACTTCCCAATTTGTAGACCTAAAGCTATTGTAGGCAATTGATGTGATCGATCACGTTGATGTGTGCAGTACGTGCTATAAGTGAGTTTCGGAGTAGTTTTGGAGGCAACTGAGAGGACCAATATGAGAGGGTAAAAGTGTTGTGCACTTTAAAATCTCACCTTTTCTTAATTTTTAATTGGAGGCAAGTGAGTCTCCACAATAAGTATCATGAAGAGTCTACAATCACAAAACATGAACATTAGCTTTTAACTTGAAAACCATCATCCACTCGAACTCATAACGTTGGAAGAGTCTTTGAAGAATGTGAATAAGTCCCTTCACACTTCGTGTTGGTCAGAAATGAAATCCAGTATGATTTTGGACTAGATTCAGTTTCTAAAACCACAACTAGAACACAAGTGCGAACGGACGTTCAATGTGGGAAGTTTTGTCAAATGATGAGAACCTCTTACGAGTACTAATGAAAATTCGTCGTGGTGCGTGACTGGTACTCCAGCAAGCTTATGCAGAATACAACAGCGACAACCTTTTCTACTCGACCTCACACATCGATCATGTACTGAAATCAAAGTGAACAGGGGCTCTGGTGGGCTCCAGTAAAAGCTCCTGTGACCCTCAGCCTTCAAAGTTTCTCTGGCGACTGACTTTCAGGTGCACTTTCCATCTTTTCAGCTGTAAATGAATTTCAGGAATTTAGTATTAATATACCTGTCTGCTGCCCTGAGATGTGTTGCATGGGTTGAGCCGCGTCGACGTCGACCTAACCTATGATGCCGTGCTAGTACTGAAATTTCCCCCAGTGCAGCCTGTACAGTACACTAATGATGGTAAATAGTGTTGGCAACACTAATTACGAAGCACAACACTAAATGTCAACAATCACGTTAGTGTTACCAACACTATTGGTAAACATAACACTATTTATCAACTATTAAATACAAAGTTTTTACAAGTTTACATTCAATGTTACGTATTATTTAATTAAATTGAAATTAAAAAAATTATAAATCTAAATACACTATACAAATGCTTATTCAAATGCATACTCTATAAAATAAAAGAATTTGTAACCTTTGTAAAGTATCATTCTCTATTTTCAAAATGCAAGCAAAAACTCTTGAAAAGGAATTCACTTCACATGATAAGAATGAGAAATAAAATTAGAAATAGACTAAGTATACAAACAATTCTTAAGAAAATAGTCATTGACAATATCAAATATGCAAAACACACAATTTGAATTACAAAATGTATCACAAGAACTTCTAATTGAAGAAAAAACTTACAAAGCTTAATATTTATAAAGAATGCAAAATAACAAAACCAATATCAGAATTGGCCTAGCCTATAGAGCAACATTTTGCCCATCAAAATATGGACGATGTTTTGCAACTATTTCTTGAAGATGAGGAAATAATTGACCCAAACTCCAAGAGCCATCAACACCTAATGTCATGCCACAACGGATCATGGCTTTTCTCGCATAAGACATATTGTTGCAATCTACTTGCTTGTTGACATCTTCAACACTATCTACAGCCAGTTGAAGAAAAAATCTCTTACCAGGGTTGGTAAGCTTACCAGACCATTGACCATCTCCACGAGCAGTATTTTGCCAAGCATTGGCTCCAATTAATTCTGTCTTTTTTGCTTCCCAACGTTTAGTTCAAGCATCTTTTATCTTCGAAATGATAAATGTATCCGTAGGTTGACAAAGATGCGTTGAGCAAGGTGGCAAATACCTCAAAACTGTTTGCTTTTCAGCCAAAACGGTCCCCAATCTTGCAGTGATGTTGTGACTTGTACAGTTATCAACCCACACCATTTTAGTTCGTTGTTGCACATCAGCTTGAAAAGCCCGAGGTTCTTCAAAGTATCGAGGAAAAAATGTTTGATCCATCCAACCTTTTGGTCCAGTTCTATAAGTCACTCCTGGAATGTCATCATTAAGGCCTCTAATGGGATAATTACTATCTGCATTAGTAAATATCAGCATAGGAGCTTCTATCATAGCCCGACGTCCTCCAGAGATCCTGACAACCATAGTCATGGAATCTCCACCTGAAACTACTTCAGCATATTTGACAGAAGTGTCTCCTCGAAATCCTAAAGTACGACCGTTGTCAATGTTTACAACAAAATGAGTCTCATCAATGTTTTCCATAAGATTCTCATCTAACAAGCCAGACTGAAATCCCCTCTGTAGTACACCCAAATGGTATGCCGTTTGCATTTCAATGAAACGCTCTTTTTCTGCACTACATGTCAATCTACCTCGTTGAGATAATAGAACAATGTTGTGAACATCCATAAATTGTTGCATCCAACTATGACATATTTTGTCTGTGAGCAAAATACCATCTTTTGGATCTCTAGATTGTTGTGTGTATATAGAATCTTGAGCCACCAATATGCTGATTGCTAGCTCAATAGCAAGCCTGATGAGAATTTCACTCCAGTCTTTTTGAACCGTTCAAATGCATCAAGAAGTTTAGGGTAAAGCCATAGTACCCAATCGGAGCGTTTGTGGCCACGTCCGGAAGCAGCCTTTACATGCATGCGCTTCCGAATTCCAACACAACTTCTGCTACAAGAAAGTGTCAAATTGGAGTCTTCATCGTTGTCATTAGAAAATGTATCACGAAGCTTCCACCATCGTGATGCTCTCATAAGGTTGGCACTTTTCTGTCCTCGAAAGTGCTGTGGGAAAGCTCCAACCGTGCATGAACAAAGGCCTCTAAGACCATTGAGTGACTCATCCTCAATCATCCAAGCAATGACAAATTTACGTGTTGCAATAGTAGAAACTTGTTGCAATGTACGTGAAGTGCCAATGTTTGGGTTCAAGTTGTGAAGAGGAGGAGATTGTGGGACCGCATTAACATCCATGGCACTAGAAGAAGAAAAATCCTGGAAAATAAAATGCAAATCAAAATCAAATATTACAAATAAAACTCATATGTATAGAAAGAGTGGTGCAATAAACCCTAAATCCTAAAATTCTAAATCCTGAAAAATAAAATGCAAAACAAATTCAAATTTTCCAAAATAAAATTCATATGTACAGGAAGAATGGTGCAAAAAATGTAAACCCTAAAATTCTAAATCTCCATCAAATTTTACAAATAAAACTCATATGTATAGGAAGAATGATGCAATAAATCCTAAACCCTAAAATTATAAATCTTAAAAAATAAAATGCAGAACAAATTCAAATTTTCCAAAATAAAACTCATATATATAGGAAGAGTGGTGCAAACAATGTAAATTCTAAAATTCTAAATCTCTATGTTCAATGATTTGCTTATGAATTTAGAAGATTATAAAGTACAAAGAATATAGTGAAATTTAAGGTAGAAGAAGATAAGAAATATCAAACTCAAAAACATATGTTCCAAAGCAACAAAAATTCACCTGGCTTATAGACTTGGAGTAGAAAGAGCCAAGCAGCCGCAACCAGTCTAGCAGGTGGGGACGCGAAGAGGGTAGGCAAGGACGCGAAGAGGGCAGTTGGGCAGGCGGGGAGAGAGCACGGAGGGGCAGGGAAGAAGAGAGCACGGAGGGGCAGGGAGGAAGAGAGCACGGAGGGGCAGGGAGGTAGAGAGCACGGAGGGGCGGGGTGAAGACTGGAGAGAGGCTCGGGAAGAGGAAAGAGAGAGGAGGGCCAGGGGCGGAGGGAGAGAGGGCCAGGCGGAAGGAGAGAGGAGGGCCAGGCGGAGGGAGAGAAGGCCAGGCGGAAGGAGAGAGGAGGGCCAGGGGGGGAGGGAGAGAGGAGGGTAGGTGGCGGAGGGAGAGAGGAGGGCCGGGGGCGAAGGGATAAAAAGTCAAGGGCGGAGTGGGGAGAGGAGGCCACGGACGGAGTGGAGAGAGACAGCCAGGAGGCGGAGGGGGAGAAACAACTCTAATTTTCAATTAATTTAGATTTAGAGTTGGTGGGGTAAGAAATCGAGTAACACTATTAGTAACATAACACTATTTACCATCATTAGTGTACTGTAAAGCGAATTATAGATGGCATTTTACCACATTGCGTTTTCCTGGCTGGACCCCATCATACTTTAAAATTTTACATGTGATCATGTCTGTGGATGATTGTCATATGAAAGAGCCCGCCTTGTGTAACAAGCCTGCTTCGATATTTTTGGGTTTTCCTACTAGCAAAGCTGACTCAGAGAGGTTGCGAGGTGACGTACATTCTTTTTGGTAGGTTCCTGTACTATATCGATTTGAGCGTGGCGCAAGGCAAGCTGGCTTTCGTGGGTTGCAGAAAGAGCAGCAGAAAGAGCAGCATGAGAATGCCTTGTGTCACGTAAGTTGAGAATTTGTAAAATTGATAAAAATGTTCACTTACCTTTGAGATGCGACGGGTGGTGGGCACGAGTCTGTCAGTTGGCTAGGGCCCATTTTGCACTTCCAAGCTGGCCCGAGTACCGTCCCTTTTTGCCGTCCCCGACTCCAACCTCACCAGTATATAACAGAGTCCCCGACTTCCGATTCTTCCGAGTCTGCCATTGCGCTTTCGCACTTCTGTAATTTTAGTATCTCTTGCAACATTTCGGCGGGCAATTCGGTTGCATTAATTTTTGTAGATTCTGTTCAGTGTTGCGAGGGGATACGGAGCGCACGCTCATCTACCAAGTCATCTTGGAGCTGTAGTGTGGGGACTGTTGGCAGGATTCTACGTTGCGGTGGCTGCCACCGACTTGCTGTTCAAAGAGGAGCAGTACTGCAAGGTAAGCTTGTGTTTCATCAAGAGACTTGAGATCCCAAGTGTTTGAACTCCGTGCTAGTTTTGAGACTTTTCGTAAGTGGTTGTCACCCCTTTGCGGAATGTGTTCATCTTTTCTGTAGCGGTTGAATGCAGCCTGTTCTTGAATAGTTTATCGGGACTGTGGGAAAGAATTTGCACAGCTATCAGAGTCTAATGGCAAGTATTTTATTAGTATTTGAAGGAATATTTAAGTTTCGAATCCTGTTTATTGCTTTCTTCCAATTCAACATACTTCTGTCTGTATGATCTTTCTTCGTGTTTCAGTTTCATTAGAAATTCGCACTCTTCATTGCATTGCTCCAAGGTTTGGCTTCTGATACGATTTGTGTGGACAGTGTCCTTGCACGTCATTGTAGTCATGCCCACGATGGAGTTGCCAACGGGCTCCAATGGAGCTTCCAACGGCGAGATCAAGTTAGGGAAACAATCATTTATCAATGAGGATTGGGACCACGCCACCGAGATCTTCGAGTACGCAAGTTCCGCCAACCCTGAGATGATTCCCATCCCCATCCACAAGCTAGACGCCAACGGGCACACAACAGGACCGAGTCGAGTGACGGCCCTGGATATCAGCAAGGCTATCGGCATTGAACTCTACCCTGCCACTTCTCCCAACCTTCTTGCCTCTTTTGTTCGAATCTGTGTAGGGGAGTCGGTTACTACGGACGCATGTGCTACCTCACAAGCTTTTTATGTTATTCACGGTCGAGGTCAGTCGCAGAATGGATCGGGAGTGGTGGAATGGAGCACAGGGGACCTCTTTGTGTTCCCTTCCAGCTCCGAAGAGTCGCCGTGCACGCACTTCTGTGTGGACGATGAAGAAACTGGAGGCGCTGGGCTGTACTGGGTGTCCGATGCTCCCCTGCTATCGTATCTTGGCGTTGTGCCCAAAGTCCCAAAGTTCAAGCCTGCTTACTTTAGGTGAGGGCAAACTCAGAGTATTTCAGGATAGTGGAGTTATTCTATGGGGATGCGTTTTAAAAGTAGTAGGTATCAATCAAAAGTTTGTAAGAAAGTGATGACCCTGAAATTGTACCTGAAATTTGACTTAGTGTCATGATTGTGCAGTCGAAAGATGCTGCTCGACAACGTCGAGAGCGTTCGACATGAGCCTGGAGCGGAGCACCGCAATCGACTTGGGATCTTACTGGGCAACAAAGAAACGCTCGAAACCAAGACATTGACACATGTCTTATGGTCGTTGCTGAATGTTCTGCCTGCAGGTCAGTCTCCACGTAGCCTGCGCACATTATCTTTCTATTTTCACTCATCCCTCCCTAATGGCTCACTCTAAGTTGCATGTGTTTGTCAAATTGTATGGAATTTGTGTTTATCGAATTGAACAACTTCCATGGCAAATTGTGAACACATGTGAGTGCATTTAGAAGCCCGTATATGCTTCAAGGCAGCGATATCAGACAGGGCTGGGATCTGTCTCTGAATTGGGATCAATTTAATATGAGAAGTAGAGCACATGAGCGCTTGGAGTTCTTTTACTTCTCAATTGCGTGCTTTCTTTTCTGTAAAGAGAAGAAAGAATAGTTTTGAATTTTGAGAAAAATGTTCATCCGGTAGGCTGGAGCTGATTTGGATTCTCATTATTGACAACCTGGTGTGACGGATCGTACTTGAATGTTGCAGGAGAAGTCCAAAGACCACATCGTCACAACTCAGTTGCGTTGGATTTGGCTGTTTATGCTCCACCAGGAACGTATACACTGATGGGCAAAGAGCTTGACAGCCAAGGGTGGGTCAAGGATCCAGTCAGGTACGATCCTAAACTGATCAAATTCCTCACTACGGTATTAAAGTGATAGCATATCATAACATATTTTTGAGTTCCATCTCCTCACACCCTCGGCCCATCTTCTATTCAAGGGAGAATCAAGGTTACTATGATCCTCTGACCTTTTTAACTTTAACGAAGTCCACTAACATGTTGAGTTTAACAATTGAAAGTAAAATCAAAGAATTGATGAGTCATCGCGGTCCTAAAGAATCAGTTTTTTCAGTGTATCATTTAGTGAGTGCAAGATCGAGAATGTTATGCTGTATTTTATATCTTCCTCATTCGTGGCACTGTTTTGGCAATGCAAACAGGGTTGACTGGACAACGGGGTCGATCTTCATAACACCGCCCGGCTGGTGGCACAGTCACCACAACGACTCTGGGGAGGAAGCTTGGGTGTTTCCCATCCAAGATGCAGGCCTGTACACCCACCAGCGGACTCTGGACATTCGCTTCTCTGACGATGTAGTGGCATCTGCAAACAAGAAGGAATAGTTTCAAATGAGACCAAGTAGGGAAAACATTGCAACCCAGGAACTTATGCTGCCCTTCTCTTGCAGGGATTCTGCAATTTCCAGCTTAGCTTGCTGGATTTGTAGTAGTCAGGGTTTGCACATTAGTTGATTGGAATGTGCACATTGCCGCGTCTGTACATATTCAAAACTGAGGTGCCTATGTAGCGAGGAGGGGTTTAAGTTATGGATGCAGAAACGGTAGACCGTTATACTTCTTTGTTTACTAGGTGAGTCGATTCTTGGCTCGAGTGTAACGAGGGAATACTTGGATAAAATTATGGTGTGAGAAGACCATGAAATTATCTACCTGATCATATTTGTAACCTGGTTTTATGAAGCTATCGGGATGCATGATCCAGTGCGAGTGGCGTAAGCATGACATATTGATCGAGCTACACTTAGAGTTCAGAGTGAAGTAACCCCTGAAGTTACGAGAGCGATTCGGAGTAGTTCCAGACCAAATCATGGTGAGAGGATCCTCAAATGGTGATCGGAATTGCAACTGAAGTGGTATTGGAATTGTAGCAAAAGTGTGGGACATTCGTTTAACATCTTTAACACCAAGTGAGAACATACCATAAACCGTTTTTTCCAAATGCTTTTGAACACAGTAGTTGAAATATTAACGGTGTAGCTACTTCTGTCAGACACAATGCCGATGGCATATCCCCGTAACGACGCCGAAATGTCCTATGAATGCATTCTAAGAAACTTTAGAGACGAAGAATGCTCCTATTCATCTAAGTAACTGAATTTTTTTGCTAACTGCTTTGTTGATAGGGTCGCGTCCTTGACGGAATATGTAGCAGCACCCTTTTGAAATTTCGATTGTTTAGGCTCTATCAGTTTCAAGGTCGGGTAATTCTGATCCATGGATGACGTTAGGGTCTAATGCTGTTACGGAAGGTCCATTTCGAAATCAGGTTAGCATGATCTCTGAAAATTTACCCACGACGACTTAAACCAGCATGATTCGTTATTCGAGTTTTCTCTCTGTCTGGCCTGCAATTTTTCAATACCCCGAGGCATGATGTTGCACAGCAGCGGCCATAGCCAGCTTAAGCCTTCAGATTGCCTATCGATTGACCAAAACGTTATCACCTCTCTCAATTGCATGACGTTCTGCATGAGGTTTCACAAGTTGAGCACTCACATTCAAATCCTTTTGCAATGTAAGATATTAAATATCGCAGTTTCAAATGTCTGTGCACTATGAAATAGTATAACTACCACAGCACCTCGAGATTATTCCAACAATATCCGAGACTGTCGGGAATGGAATGCTATCATATCAGCACTCACACCACAAATTTCACTTCGATCCCAAAGAACAAACTTCCAACGTGAAATAGCAGAATTAGAGTCTAAACTTTATTGCAGGTTCATATATACCATAGAATCATTTGATGAGGCGAAGCTACTATCCACATCACGTAATCGTTATTATATTCCCAATCTGACCCGCTAAACTGGGACTACAGCACGCAATCAACAAGCTGCTACAATGAAGGTCTGGAATCGATCGTTGTGCTCGCTCGTCTCTCAAGCGGGACACGAGCTGACAACGCGGGAGAGCGAATACGGAGGCTCATCCTTGGCCAGCCACTCAAACACATTGAACACATGCGTCTGGTACAGCAGGGACACCGTGACCGTGTTCACAAACCAGCCCGGGTTGGGGCCCGCATCGTCATGCGACAAATGCATTTTGCAAATGTGCTGAATACAATCCCCCACCACGGTGAACGTGTCGGTGGCGCCCTGGTTGAAGTTGCGGCTCTGGCTGCGGAGGTTCACGAACAGCACCGAGCTCCCATACTTGTCGAAAAACTCCACGTTCACGTCTGCCTGTGTGCCTGCTCCTTCGATGTTCCCCGTGCTCGTGATTATCGTGTACGTGCACTGGTTGTACTGTCATTCATGGCCCCATTCCAAGGTCATCAGGAAACCAGACTTGATAATATCCAATAAGAGAAAATTGTTCCTTCGCCAGCAGCAAAAGCTTGCTCTTTTAATGAAACAATTACTAGATCTTTTAATGAAACGCAAACTTGCAAACAGGAATCTAGAGTAATCTCACTGTACCACCCAGATTCAACCCCTCAATCTCAACATTGAAATTTTGCACGCATGATATCACACCATTCGCTTAGATAAGTATCCTACTGGCTAACAACTTTGATATAGATTGGTTTTCCATGAACTCACTCCTTGAGGTTCAAATTGTAAATTGGGAGAGCTCTTGTTTTGGAAGCAAGAGAAATCGAAAGAATCTTAAAAATTGTTTAATTTGAGAAAAAAAATAGTACTTAGAATAGAATATTGAAACTTCATCTTGATTGCATATCTAAATCATTTCAAATTTGAAAATGCATAATTTCTAATACTCATTGAATGAATTACAAAATGATACTTTTTTGACAGCAGAAGGTACAGTTTGCGTAGCAAAGATAAGTTGGACCAACAGATCACAAAATAATTATACAACTCCTTAAGACATCATGACACATCATAATATTCTCAGAATTGATATTTCTACCAAATTCGTACCACATTTACTCGGTGCACGATTTTTGTCACTGTTGATTAAACTTGGAAAACCCAAAACAAGAAAAAACCATGCGCTAGACCTACCTGCATGGCACTCACCATGGTGGTATGCGCCATAGTGCTGTTGTCTCCCGATGGTGGAGGCAGGTTGGTTTCACCTCCAGATTCAGGAGCAGGCACCGGACTCATCACCGGAGCACTATAAGGCGCCCCAACAGGAACATATCCACCACCACCACCGTAAGGAACTCCAGTGCTACGAGGTGGTGCCCCCGGGGCCAATGCACCAGGATCGGTACTGCATTGCCCTGGCACCGAGTCCGTGTGCACCGACAACTGATTACTGCCAGTTCCATCGATACTAGACAGTCTCCTCGAGTGCTTGCCATTGAGAGCCGTTCTGTCGTCGTCTGGAGGTGGTGGTGGCGACTGGTGCAGCCTTGATGGGTGAGGTGAGGGAGGAGCCAGGGACGGCGGAGGGGTGGAGTCGTCATCCGTGACTGGAGGTGGAGGTGGAGGAGACGGAGGATGACGAACGTAATGGTGCGCTGGAGGTGGCCATGTGATTCGAAGCGGCGGTGGGGGCGGATGCTTCCACCATGGCACTGGTGGTGGTGGAGGCGAATCCACTGAGTAGGATTCCGTTGCCTTCATGAACCTGCAGAACCGGTTACTAATCAACCATTATGTTTTCACAAATTATCAACTCGCCATCAAAACTTTAGACGAATTGTCAGAACCAGTCACAAATCAGTCATTATATTTTTGCGAATTCTCAATTCACAATCAAAACTTTAGGCAAATTTTCAAGCTACACTTCATAAAATTTTAAGTAAAAATACAAAGAATAACTGAAGCATATTAATGAAGAACTGATTAACATAAAGAACTTAAGATTCTGGCTGGTTTGGCTCAAAGTCTCCCCGGATACTGACCTGGAGCCTGCCACTGAGCCACACATGAGAGCTAACACAACCGATGCCACGAACAACTTTCTAGATTCATTGCTTGAGAAGGACCTCATGTTTGCAGACCTCGGATGTGGCCTCTACCTACTGTAGGCCTTGGCAGACAATTCTAAGAAATGAAGGGAAATGTGGAGGCAAGTAATTGAAGGAGTCATGCACTGGCATGGAGGAAGTGTGAGCTATCGCTGTGGGAGTGAGGGATGAAGATGGAGGTAAACATACCTGATGAGAACCTTTAAATAACAAGGGCACTGGTTGAAAGGGATTGAATCGGAAAGAATCCCAAGACTGACGTTGTGTGCAATGGAACGTCCTTCATCTCCATTGGTACGAGGGACACGGATTTTGGATAGCCAGTATTCTCGGTTATCTGAAGGTAGGAAAAGATTCAGTACACTCCAACCCCTAAGGACCAAGATTTCATGGTTCTAAAATGATAGACTTGATAGATCTTGCACACTTGCCAACCTAAACTTTGAATGTAACACACTTGTAACACATTGAAACTATGTTAAAGTGAAAAAAATGGGAACCCAGGTGGTAAGATTAAGAGGCTGAGGAGTGTACCTGGTACCATGACACTATAACGCCTCAATGATATAGTATGTAAGCTCGGCAGATTACCGAGCTCCAGATTCCAGAACCAACCTCGTGTGCACAATCTCCAATCCTAACATCCAAAGACCGACTCATTTCACCCCAGACGAGCTTGGTGACTTCCGCTATCGTTACACACACGATTCATCATAACAATACTCTCACAGCAATTCCACACGCAGCAAAGAATGTACAGACACATCCCAATCATTCAAACATGAGGGCATTTCCGAACTAGCATTGTACACGTATAACCTCCGAAATGGAACCATAAAAGTACAACTGCGTGTAGTAAATTAAATATTTCACAGAACTCTAATATTGACCTTTCCAGTAGCGACACTAACATACTCGAATACTCCTATTCCTGGAACCCCAGCAGGTTTACCAAACGCAGTGACTGGCCGCTAAAGTTTACGCAGCTACTCACAGGCTCATCACAGAGATATTCTCACAGCAATTTATTCCACACGCGGCAAAGAATGTACAGAAATGTCCTAATCGTCTTATGCTACACATTTGATGGCCTTCCAAAGTACTTCGTCATGATGCCAGTTTTAGCATATATAACCCCCGAAATGAAACTGTAAAAGTACTACTGGAAGTAATTAATTATCTCGTAGAATTGTAATAAACTGGACAATCACTAGGATATATCTTTCAAGCAGAGAGATCTTACTTTTACCTTCTCGAACCTGAGCATAAAAGATCAACAACTACTTGTGAAAAACGTAAACCCAGTTTGCCTTGGGGGGACCCCGATATCTACGTAGAGGAGTGATCACCCAAAAATTTGTTTCCAGAGTTCACCTTGCGACCTCATCCGTAAATGGACCACAGATGTCAAAGAGCCACGATACGAGAATATGTAAAAACTAAAGGTTTTCAGCACCTCTACACAAAGATTAACTTGACCAGGGATGATGAACTGAAAACCAACGGTAACAGCGTCACAATATACGAAACAGACCACCAAGTTGCCACCAGGATATTAGAATCTCCTCAGATCATCAGTCAAACTTTATTACCAAACCAGTTCTGTAAAGGTATAATATGGCATTGGATTCACAAACAACTCTGGGAGAAAATTCTATTACCGAGGACGTCAATGAATACACGAAAAAGCAGTCATTCCGTAAAATTTCTGAGATAGGCCTCTTGCAAGACATAAACAGCGACACTAAACCAATGAAATTTCTCTACAAATTTGCAGACTTTCAGATGGCATGCAGCAAGGCATATGTTCTTCATTACAAGCACCACTCACCCTTCCGACCATTCCCAACGAACAGACAAGTAATCGGTCGAAAAAACGCACATAAGAAAAGCCAGCACGATCTATGCCAGCGTCGATAGAACCAAACATCAAAACAATAAACGAAAGACTACGTACTGGATGCGACATGTCCAATTTGCAATGTGATATATTAGAACTCCAAACAATGTTTGGCAAAGACATCATCTTAAATTTCTTCAACCCGTTCAGTGGCACTAACCTTGCGAGCTACTAAAAACTTCGCAAATCCTCATCAGCAAACTTGCACTCTTTGCTGGAATTCACAAATCTGATGTTGTGCTAGAAAAGATAAGAGAGTGCCCAAATCTGGTCGAGAAATCGGCGGAACAAATAATCTATCTCATAACATCGACAGTTGTAAAGAAAGCTGCCATCCCAGAGACTGTATCTACGATGAGTAGGCCATGACAACACTGGGCGATGCAGGAATAAGCGTCACGTCGAACAGCGATGCATGCAGAAACGCACCATTGATAAAAAGAGTCGATGCTGAAGAAGATCGTCAAGTGTATCCACAACCCATCCGACTACAAACCCCAGCATTTGGAGGAATGCAAGCGTCTCATGACGCACAAATCTGCGTAAAACCACGGTCCCACTGGCAGGATGCGTGCGATTTCTATTTCTTGTTCTCCACAGCTCCGAATCCATGTTTGCTAAACTAGTCTCTTTCGGAGCGATTATGCCACTAGATCCTGTATGCACAACCACACGACATGGTCATGTTCAATTCGAACTTTCAATCTGAACAATCCTTGCATGATTTCATCTAGAGGAAACTCCATTCAATTGTGGGTACGAATGCTGCTCAGGAGACACCACCCTCTGAAATATACACCTCTGTTACACTCTCTCCACAAAAAATGCAGTGTGAGTTCCCTGAGCAGCACTCTACCCCAATTCTGAGACACGGTCAGAACGAAACCCTAACTCCATAATCCCAAACCCTAATCAGGTGAAGTCCAAGAAACGATGGTTGTGAAGCAGGGGCTTGGAAACAAGTGGGGTCGGTACCTTGCACGCAATGGACGCAGCTAATGCGACACCTGGGAAACTACGGCAGGGCGTGGCAGCGATGATTGCGCCCGCCGCGTCGAAGAAGAAGATGATTGCGACGCCGCCGCAGAGCAAGCAGTTTGGAAGGCCGCGATATGCTCCTTGCACTTCTCCCCGTCGCCCTTATGCTCCT
The DNA here is from genome assembly GCA_951799445.1 of Pseudisothecium myosuroides. Lineage (NCBI taxonomy): Eukaryota > Viridiplantae > Streptophyta > Bryopsida > Hypnales > Lembophyllaceae > Pseudisothecium > Pseudisothecium myosuroides. The sequence continues at coordinate 18,255,233 of OX637287.1, read as the reverse complement.
CCAAACACTTCTTCAACGCCGCAACATCGCATGGAGTCATCGTCGCCGCTACAACGCGTAATCTCTGCTCTCTACACCCCAACCGCACTTCGAAAGAGAAACTCGAACACAGATTACACTTGACGATTCATTCTTCGCAATTCAGACAGATCCAACGAAGGTGAAGCCGCGGAACTCGCTCTAACAACAATCCCTAATCGGCAAGCTCATACGAAGCTTCGCAAATGACTTCCATGCTCCGAGTGTCTCCACCCACTCAGAGCACAGACACCAATTCTGAGTGCATCTGAACACGAGAATCATCCCACAGAGTAGGTAAGATGTCACACAGCTCTTGTCCTTCGCAAAGCGCAAGAAAATGCGCACAGAAAACAACGAAGCAACAAATTGCTGGAACTAGGGTAGGTCACAACGTTGGAAATGGGAGCTTTAACAAGGAAACTGTCAAGTTAGTCCGCTTGAATCTCGACATGCCGTTTCGCTGTCCACCTAGTTTGTGTGTAAACGAAAAAAACGCTGTAGCAACCAACCTATACTTCCGGGAACTACACCAAGTTGACCAAGGCAAGCAGCAATCAAACTGACAGTCGTCAGTGGGACCGTCATGCAAGATATGAAGTTGCTAAGAATAGAGTGCCAAAGGTCCGGTGGGCCAGATCATAGCGGACCCACTGGTCCCGCTGCATATGAGGTCATGGCAGGTGGTGCAGTCCACAGTGATGGCCATGTGTTGTAACGTGGTGCAGCCAACTGCCTGCCACTTGCCCTGCAAGCTCTCCGTCTTCTCCTTTTAGTCGTGGGGTAGCTTTTTTTTAGTCCGACTTCCATGAGCGAGTGTTTGTGCATAAGAGAAGAGTAGATTCTCATTCGCTCCCTCTGCATGAACCTCTTTTCGGCTTTTGGTTGAGCTTGAATTCGAATCCAGAGTTTCCTTGAGGGTTTTTACGTTGGAGTGTAATTCTTTGCAATTTCGAGTGACAATGGGTAGGCTCCCAACTTTTGCTGTCATGGACGTTGCAGTTGAAGCTTCTTTGGTTATAGCGCGTAGACTACAGCCATTCTTGCTGATTTTTGGTTTTAGGTTTTTTGAAATCGGGTTTAAGAATTGAAAGATCTTTCGTGTGTGTTGGTGTTTCGAAAGACGGTTTGAGTTCGTTCTGCGCTAGTGATGTTCGTGAGCTTATTTGTGCATATTGGTTTTTGAAATGGGTCGAAATGTTGCGACATCAGATCCAGCGCAGGGTGAGACTGGAGGGAAGTCGTTATCCTCAAAAATGAAGTCGAAAGCATCGCATTCACGAGTGAAGGACAAGGTAATAAGCCTAAAGAACCGTCTACCAGGCATGAAGAAGCACGGCGGGGAGGAAGATGCGCACGAAGACAGCTCCGAGTACGACGAGACTTCTCCCAGGGTTAGTTAGCCCCACTCGCAACCCTTTTTTTCATTTTCACGCCCATTTGAGTCCCAAATCTTGGTCTTCATATATGAAAATTTATTAAACCTAAAACATTTTGTTGTATATGGGGAGATCGGCGGAAGATGAAACAGCAAATTTCTGCATTTGCAGTCTTATATTTCTTACTAACATGATCCTTCTTCTTGTTCCTCGCGAGCTCTAACATTGTTTGTCTGTGCGCAGTTGGAATCCAATAGTTGTTCTCTAGTTGTTAGTTTCTTTCACGAATTTCTTGCATCCTCATCTACCTGCAATTTCCTCTTCGCTCTGTAATATAAAGAAAGTATAGAGGTCGGCCACCATTGACAGAGCACATCGGTGATGGCAGGCTCCCGGTCCCGAGACGGGCGACAACGTCGCGGACTCTACGCCATTCACCCCCGGGAAAGCCACGACTGACTCGAGCTCTCCGAGATATTCCCCGCGTGAGGTGCACTTTCCAGACCACGACTCCAGGCCTGCTCAGACAGGATACGACTCCCAGAACACGAATTACGTCGCCGCCGCACCCCCAACGCGTCCGGCCCCAACGGCCAACGACTCGCCGCGCTCGCACATGGCCCCTGCATTGGAGGAAAAGTTTCAGCACCTCGGCGTTGGACAGAATCCTATATCTCCGCATGTTGATGCAGGTCTAGCACAAACCGATCGTGGTGTCCAGCCTGAGCAACAATTCTCCTCTCCCTCCACAACCGAGGTACTTCGCAAACCCTATTTCGGGTTACAGTCGTGCAAGGGGCAGTTTTTCTTCTCTGTGAGAGTTTTGTCCCCGTTTTGAAGAGGATTCCGACGCACTCAAATTTGTATTATTTGGATACAATGGCTGAGGTATAAATTATTGAACATTAAAGTGGCAGGTTCCTTATCTTGCATCAAATTCATTTGTGTTTACTTCAATCAAATCGAAGCATTGGATGTGTGGAACGACTTGTATAGGCCAAAATTGTAAACGTCGGTGAGAAGTTAATGTGCTTTTGTTTTGATTGCGAAATAAACTTTCTAGCCTCTATGTCTGGATCCAATGCTAGATTAGATTGGAAACTTGTATTTTGTAGAGATCCTAAGAGTCTCATAAGTTAGGAAGCACGCCATTGAATTATCAAATATACTTCGAAGTGGTGAAAGTGAAAACATGAGGTCGAATCATGGATGACGCTTACAGGATAACTGAAGTTTGGAAACTTTGTTCTGGAATTTTGTAATCGGTTGCACAGAGTGTTCAGAAGGGGTACAGCGATGTTCCTCGGAAGTCCTTCAGATCGAACACCATGCCTGCAACTGGGGCCACCAACAAGGGCATGTTGGAGAAGGTGAAGGACAGCGTCGTTGGTGCGACTGGAGTCCTCGGAGACAAAATGGGCTTCTACAACGACCACAATCCTGCTGATCCCAATGCTCCATCCATGCTATCCAAGGCAAAATCAACTCTAGGAGTTGATAAGCCCAGGTACGATAACCCAATTCTGAATCGGTAAATATGTAGGCCAATGTTGAAACAGTGCTGTAAAAAATGTGCACAGTAGACTATCGTTGAAACTTTCTTTCTGAGCAAGAATTGATGTTTACACTAGTGTTGTTTTCGTGATCAATGTCAAACCAATTGAGGCAGTGATCAATCCCTATGATTGTCTCGGTGTTGTCCAGTGTCTTCACAAAGTACATAGTAATTTGAGAATGTGTCAAATTTATATTTTTTTAAATATGGATTTCAGTGTCGATTTCTGCATTCGTTTAATACCGTCTTTGTGTCAACGTGGAATCAATGGTAGTACTAACATTGAAGCTCACATTTGTTCAATCAATATCATTGTTTCCTTGTTGATTCGAGAGACTTGAACGTTCGTGATGGGCAGGGATCCTAACGCGCCTCCGCTGACGGAGAGGGCGAAGGCTTACATGAACGTGGCAAGCCAGAAGACGCGAGAGTACAGCGCCACGGCTGCCGATCATGCGGCGTGGACGAAAGACCGCGTGGCTGCGCATTCGACGCCCACACACCATGACAAAGCACTTTCTGAGCAGGTGACGCAGAGCTTGAGCAGTTTGCCGGGCGCCATCAAGGAGAAAGTGTTTGGCCCTGCGTCCCCTTCCTCACGGTCTCCCAACAGTCCCGGGATTGTGGATCGGGTTTCAGGGGCTGTGAGCTCGCTGTTCACCGCCGCACCGAAAGACGCGGGTGCTCATATGCAGCATACTTTTCCTGCTCATGATGCTCATGATGCTTCTGCTGCTGCTGGTGTTTCTGGTCCTCCTTCAGCTCCTGCAGGTATGATGCCTTCCGGAATGCCATGATCGTTTTCTTTTCAATCCAGGAAACTCTTTCAACAACGGATTGTGAAATTCTTTCATAACATACTTGAGGTTCGCAGTTACCATCCCGTTCAAAGAGTCTACGCATTTTGGCTCCTACAAGTTGTTCTGTATTCTCTCACTGCTATTTGATCGTTCTTTACTGTTCTTTGCATCATTTTTATGAGCCCACGTTAGCCTACCCGTTACTGCTTCCCACAAAGATGGTTTCCTGATTGGCAGAAGGATATGATAAAACGATTTTTAATTTGTAGAGTTTCTGGTTTGCAAAATGCACAACATTCTTGAGCTTCACAATTACGACCCCTTACAAAAGCATTTTCGTGTGTGATGTTACTTTGTTTGCTCCTGTTGTCTCTCTAATTTGATATAATTTGATATATTAGATTTATTTGTAACCGAGTTATTTAATTATCATTCCTTACAAGATTGAGTAAAGCGTCTTACAGTAGAAACATAATAGGAAAATTATGAGAGAGGTAGGCTTGATAAATTCTCCTACTTTCTTTTCTAGCCATTTGATTGCTATACCACCCTCTTCACTATTCTCTCGATGGTCTCACGTAATTTCTTGCCAGAGGGATGGTCTTCCACCGGGCTCAAGAATGTCACGAGGATTGTGATTTTTTAGTTCTGACCGTTAATTCCTTGTGCAGATCGTAGCAGCGTTCCAGAGAGGACGGCAGCCACGTCGACACCAGATTATCCAACGGTGAACAACTAGAGCTACTTTATAGTGGGAAGGATGAATTAACGACTGTAGCTTACCTGGGAGTTGTATAGAGTAGATAGAAGTACAAGGTTAATGTGCATTGAGGGAATATGTATCTGTCGTCCGAAACTTTGTTTTACGTCACAGCCATCTCACATGTGCACGATGAAGTGACGGATAACCAGACACAAAAATCTTATATTCAAGCAAGCAAGTAGAAGACATTTTGATGGTTCAGTCCGTTTCAATGCCTAATCTAGTGCAGATATTTGTATCATTGTATTAAGAAATTTTGATTGACAGATGGATTAAAATATGAGTACTATTTGTGCCGTGGATGGTTCCAGATGTTTGCCATGGATGGTGCACCTTGTTGTGATGGTGATTGGTAGAAGACAATGAAGCAATATTGGGCAATGTGGGCAGTATCTAACCAAAAGCTTGCCTGAAGGTTTATATGAAAATAAAGTTCCATGAAAATAAAGACTGATTATGTTAACAACACATGGAATGATTAAAGTTGGAAGAGTTGCAGTATGGTAATGAAGAAGAATATGCGAAGCATGACTTGGCTGCATGATGAAGAAGAATATGCGGTCCATTTCCATCATAAACTCTTGAGGACTTAAATAATCTATTAGCAAATGGTATAAGCATGACTTGGCTGCATGACTAATCATCCTTAAAAGAATTAGGGTTCAAAATATATTGCATGACTAATCATCCTTAAATGAATTAGGGTTCAAAATATATTGCATGACTGACTAATCATCCTTAAAAGAATTAGAGTTCAAAATATACTACATGACTAATCATCCTTAAATGAATTAGGGTTCTGAATATAAGTTATCATAGTTATCTGCCCAACTAATCATCCTTGAATGAAATAGGATTCAAAATATAAGTTATCATAGTTGTCTGCCCAATTAAGCAATTCCACTATAAATTATTATAGTTGTCTATTTGAGGTTCATGATATAAATTATCATAGTTGTCTCCGCTTTGTAAATGTATCACAAATACATGACTAATCATCCTTAAATGAATTAGGATTCAAAATATAAGTTATCATAGTTGTCTGTCCGGATAAACAATTTCACTATAAGCTACATGGAACATAAATCCATTTTCAAGCTAATTATGTAATTATAATAAGTGAAATAAATTTTATTAATAATTTTTTTGAAAAAATTCCTAAGTTGACATAATATAATAACTCAAAATTTTAAAATAAAATATCATATATAAAAAAAAAAATACACATTTAATTGATAGTTAAAACCATCATTTCAAACATAATTGTCACATTCAACGAATTGTCCGTCCAAACCGTCCGATTTATCCGCCTGTCCAAGACATCCAATGAGCTAACTTGCCCAATGTGACTACTTTGAGGTAATCACATTGTCCGTCCGGTCCATCCAAATTGTTCGATATGTCTATCCGTTTGGGATGTCCAGTAATTTGGCCCAAGAATTTCCACTGCCGCAATTTGTTTTTCAGTTACCCACTGGAATCCCCCATGGATAAAGAAGCTACACCAAAACAAACCCCAAGGACCTTTATCCAATCAACTTGGTAGGTTTGTGAAGCAAACACAAAAAATTGTAAGGAAGGAAAGCAACCCTAAAGCTCTCCCTCAGTGAACTTAAGTCTTTAAGTCAGCCTTTCAAGAAGATGCAAGCCCACCTACATGGTAACAAAAGCCTCAATGATAGGCTTTGCATTGATAGACTTTGCAGTAATTATCGGTTTGGGGGCGACGCTAGCATCGCCCAATGCAGCAATAGTCAAAAGGCAACACACAATTCATTCAATAATCCTAATTTGACCAAGCACAAGATATGTTTCATTTAGTAAATGTTTAGTTCATCACATTCATTAGAGGATTTTTGAGCTCCATAGAAGGCCCTAGAGATTGACTGCCTCCCCTATTAGTTGAGGAGCAGAAGCAGTAGCCCAAGTACCTACTCGACTATTGCTGTCTTGTGTGAAGTACAGGCAAGGACCCTAGTAGATGAGAAAACGGCTAACCAATTTAATGTAGTATTAAATTTGAATATCGGTTTATTATATTGCAAACTTGTCAGATGGAGGTACAGTCAGAATTTTTCATGTACTGCCTGAGGATTAAGGCGCAGACATATGTGTTCTCCCAATTCCGTTTGATGGAAACCCGAACATGAGCAACATCATTGATCTGCTTAAAATTTTGCTTGTAAACTAATTTTTTAATCTCATCAGTCAAATGTTGTCAGCGAATTATCTTGCGTACAGTTTTTGTCAGGTCCTTGTGTGAGACTCAAGTCATGATGATGAAATTTAAAATAATAAACATGTAAATTTAAAACAATAAAACCTTGACAAAGCTTCATAATGGTCTTCGTGACCCATCCAATAGGAGCTGTTTGTCCTGCGAAAGTACATCATAATTTTAATCTTTTCAGTGAGCGGGTATAGGGGATTAGTTTCCTCAAGGACAATATTTAAATACAAAAACATCCCTCCAACCTCCTCTCCTAAAGGCCCTCTTCAAAGCTCAAAAATCCTCTAATGTTGTTTTTATGTGAAAAGAAATGAAACTAATTGTGTTGGATGTTGTTTAGGATGTGATCACAAGATTGGACCAACTAAGATCAAATGGGCCGAGATTCCAATTTAATAGGCTCTACGAGGTTCTAGTGATGCACCCATGGCACGAGTATGGTATCTAGGTTTCCTTTTTTGTTTTAATCGTTGGTCATGTCTGCCCAAAAGCCAATCTATCCATGCAGCATACATCTAATGACCCTAACTTGCCTAATGTGACTACTTTAAGATAGTCACATTGTCCGTTTAGTTTGCGCAAACTATCGAATTGTCCACCCGTTCAAGACGTTCAATATCACATTGTCCACCCGTTCAAGACGTTCGATGATCCTAACTCAACCAATGTGACCACAATGATTTCAAACCACCTACACCATATAATTAGTATGAATTTGCTACTAAAGTTTGTAGACAAATTCACAAGCCACTATGAATCTATTTGGCAAATTACTATGATTGTACAAATTGAAATTCATTGCAAGCCATCCTAATCTAGTCTTTGTTGTCATCCTATCACCTTTATACTTTTGTATTATTAATTATTGCCATCTTATTAGCAATATCTTCATTCTTTTTTGAATCAACATTATTATTTTTTTTGTTCAAACTACCAGCCGATGCATTTCTTGATAAAATTATCAAGTATCTTTTTATTTTATTTTGACAAGATATGGAGCTAGTACCTTCTTCAAATGTTAGGGCAATCAAACATATGACATGATCTAATCTCACCAAATCAGCCTCTTCACCACCAAAACCACCATATTCATAACAATATCTAACTAAATGCTTTTAGCATCTAGGCAAGACACTAATATCAAATTCATCAAAAGAAATAGCATGGATATAATCAACAAACCACAATATATAAGTCATGGCCCTCGAGAAGAAAACAATTAAGAATTCAATAGACAAATACTACATCCAAGTGTAAAAGCTCATAAATTGATGATTTGTTGAGTAACTTCCTTCTGTGTACTGTAAGTTAAAGAACATTAAACCAAATCACATTGCTATCATTGTTTGGTATAATACAAACATCAAACTTAATAATAGTTTTCTCTATCAAAGTTAAATTGTATCAAGTCAATGCCCACAAAACATCAACATGCTATAACCCAAACAAAAGGAATTGTTAGAGCACTAATGTATAAAAGCATGCAAAATATCACCTGAAATTTCTTTTTACACTACTGGCTGCCTTATTGTATCTATGGACTTTGGCCTTTGTCTGTGTGCCTTTGCTAGTAGCAACAATGGGATGTAAGGATTTGGAAGCAGGATGGGAAAATAAGGCAAGTGGAAAGGAAGAAAGTGAAAAGGAAGCAAGCAAAAAAAAAAGGAGTGAATGCAAGAAACACCTATACTATTTTGTGTCACATCTAGTGTTTTGATTAGTTTTTTGGCCATAAATTTTGCGTTCTGGCTCCAAATGACTCAAGATTTATAGGTAAGGTACTTATGACTATTATACACCTTGCCTAATTTTTTTTGTAATTTTCAAAAATAGTTAACTATCCAAAAATAGCCCCCAATTATATGTCACACTTGCCAATTTAGAGGTTTTTAGTACTATTTAGTACCCCAAAAAATAAATTTCAAGCTGAAATTTGGAGGGCATGGTCTTCTAGTAGACTTGTAGCTATGCAAGGAAGGAATTCTAAAAATAGTTGATTGTATGTGGTGCCCATTTTGGTGTTAGTCTAGTGTCCACAGTAGGTGCATCTACGGAGTTGTTTTCAAAAATTCATATTCTATATTATATTCATACAAGCTTAGAAAATATGAAACTAATTTTGTTGATTTCCCAAACCATATCTTATCAAGCACACATCATTTTATTCTGTAGCTACCCTGAAAATCTGCAGATCTTGAATAAGTGTCACATTTAAGTGCTTCTACCTTAGTTTGGATGAAAAACACTTGTTCTCTAATACTCACTCACTGTATCGATCCCCTGCAGAACTTTCCATTCGTCAAAAGGGTCCCTGACTCCCTGCCGGCAGCATCTGTGCGCCTTTTCTTGTGCTTTGCAAGAGCTGTGTGACGTCTTACCTGCTCTGTGGGATGATCAGATGCACTCAAAATTGGTGTCAATCTGTGCAATGAGTGGGTGTCCTTTGCGAAGCTCCGGATGAGCTTGCCGGATTAGGGGTTGTTGTTAGAGCGAGTTCTGCGGCTTCACCTTCGTCGGATCTGTCTGAATTTGCGAAGAATGAATCGTCAAGTGTAATCTGTGTTCGGGTTTCTCTTTCGAAGTGCGTTTGGGGTATAGAGAACAGAGATTACTCGTTGTAGCGGCGACGATGACTCCATGCGATGTTGCGGCGTTGAAGAAGTGTTTGGAGGAGCATAAGGGCGACGGGGAGAAGTGCAAGGAGCATGTCGCGGCCTTCCAAACTGCTTGCTCTGCGTCGTCATCGCGATCATCTTCCTCTTCTTCTTCGACGCGGCGGGCGCAGTCGTCGCTGCCACGCCCTGCCGTGGTTTCCCAGGCGTCGCATTAGCTGCGTCCATTGCGTGCAAGGTCCCGATCCCACTTGTTTCCAAGCCCCTGCTTCGCAACCATCGTTTCTTGGTCTTCACCTGATTAGGGTTTGGGATTATGGAGTTAGGGTTATTGGAGTTAGTATTTCGTTCTGTCTTGTATAGTGTCTCACAATTGGGGTAGAGTGCTGCTCACTGGACCCCCAATTGCTTGTTTTACGGAGAGAATGTTATATTTCAGGGGTTAGTGTCTTCTGAGCTGATCGATTTCACTTGTTCGCTGACTCCGTTCTCCAGCTTCGGCTAAATTGTGTATATCGGTAGGACCCCGTATGGTAGGGGCCCCAATTTCAAGGCCCCTGTAGAATTGGATCGTTCACGGCGAAATTTTCTAGGGTTTTAGAATTGCAAACAGAGGAATTGCATCATGAGGAGGAGACCAGGGATTTCGGGGTTGCAAGGGGCAGCTGCCGCGCGCGACCAGTACCGATCCCTGGGGGACAATGTCGCCAAGTTGCGGCAAGACCAGATGAAGGAGCAGTTGGAGACCTTCCGGCACCAGCTGGAAGAGTTTGCGTCCAAGCACAAGAATGACATCACGAAGAACCCGGCGTTCCGTGCGCAGTTCCATACTATGTGCGCCAAGTGCGGCGTCGATCCTTTGGCCTCTAACAAAGGATTCTGGGCTGAGCTTTTAGGAATCGGCGACTTCTACTACGAGCTGGGAGTTCAGATTGTCGATATCTGTCTTAAAACCAGGTGCATCTTCCGTCTCTCATCGGGATCTGATCGCCTCAATTGTGGTAGGCGATTGACTTTGAGAATTGTGACATATGCAGGAGTGGCTTTGGGGGGGGATGCATGGAGGCTGTGGAGAGAGATTTGGTTACGAGAGCCAATTCTTTTGAGATGAAGTTTTTTATCACTTTGTATGAATCTCGTATGCAATTTAAAGTTGTTGGTTGTAGGATCGCTTTAAGTGAGAGTGCACTACTCCTTTCGCATTCACAGATGTGTGGCCATAGACATTTAGCCAAGTCATGCTTCCACCATTTGCTAACCGAAGGCCAACTGGGTGGATGAATTGAGCAGCTGCTGTCCGTAACGCGGGTTAGTTTTAAGGGACAGGATCAGGTCCCTTACCGTTTCAATGTTCTCAACCTTATCTTAGGTCGTTTGTTGCTGAGTGCTTTTGGATGCATTTTGTTGTCTACCAGGCCTCGAAACGGTGGCCTCCTCGACCTTGAGGAGCTTCGTGGCTTGCTTGCCAAAAGACGTCGGGCCGTATCGATTACAGAGGACGATTGCTTGCGTGCGATCGGGAAGTTGAAGAAGCTGGGCGGCGGGTACGAAGTGTTCAACGTGGGACGTCGGAAGCTGGTGCGCTCCGTGCCCATGGAACTGAACAGAGACCACAACCTGATTCTGGAGATAGCGCAACCGCGCGGTCATGTGAGCGTGGAGGAGGTGGAGAGGGAGCTTTCTTGGAGAAGCGGACGTGCTGTGGATGCTTTGGAAAACCTTCTCAAAGAAGGCTTGGCTATGGTGGATGATGGGGATCCCGATGGCAAGCGCCGCTACTGGTTCCCTTGTGTTGGCCCCTCTGCTGCTGTCGACTCGGAAGTGGAATCGGGTGGGAACCTGTAGAATCGATCCTCAAACGCAGGCTCCTGTGGTAACCTGAGTGCATAATGCACCTGAGGCAAGGGTGCCACTCATGATTTTTAAGGGTTTAGGGTTTACCTCTCCAAACATGCCACCAATTGAAAGCAGCTGCTGGGCCATAGGGGTTCATACTCTGAGTTTTAATGTGTACATTAAGGATTGTCAGAGTGTGCTCCGAGAGAGGAGGTGAATTGGGCAATACAATCTCATGTTCCTACTAGTACAGTATTTGGAGAGACTCTGGGACTCAGTGCAGGGCAGGATTGGGAAACAACGGAATCTTGTTGATGAAGTTGTGAATTGTGGCACCACCGAATTTATCCCATCTTGCATCTTTCTATGAGAGAATTTTTTATATTTGGGGAATTCGTCATCGTTGCGTTTATGTTGGCGCAACTCTTCCAGATGGAACTCCAGCTCTTCCAGGTTTTCTAGAGCTGAAAAATTACAGAGTTCGTCTGACCATTGGCATTATTTTCGGAATGGAGATTCAGAGCATTCCTTGCACTGAGGCAAACCTACGTGAGGCCAAAAGACCGGTCAGTTGGTTAGAGGATGTTTAGAAGATGGGTCGGTTGTTTATTCACCAATGCAATCTGTTCTATTAATTGCAAAGTGTCATGTTTCATTGTTTTTCATCCATTTGTTCTTCCTAAACCCCAATGATTTCCAAGTAGCTTCTCAATGAAATCATGGACTTACGTATCAGACTTAGGTGAAGGCATGCAAAGGATGTTCTGCGTAGCCAACAGTGCCTTTGCACAACCCTTTCATCCCCAATTGTACACCGAATGCAATAAAAACTACATTTGAGTGCTACAGAACCAAATTGGATTCAAAAGTAGAGCACTGAATTGGGCTGCAGACCATAAAGGGTCTAATGGGATGCGGACTATAAAAGGTCTGCTTACCTTAAATAGAAGGTCAATGGAAAAACACAAAATGATAACTAGAATTGGAATATAAGGGTATCTCTAATACATGCACAACCCTTTCATCCCCAATTGCACACCAAATGCAACAAAAACTACATTAGAGTGCAACAGAACCGAATTGGATCCAAAGTAGAGCACTAACCTGGGGTGCAGACCATAAAGGGTCTGCTTACATAAAGACTCTGCTTACCTTAAATAGAAGGTCAAGGGAAAAACACTTGGAATAAAAGGGTATCTCTAATTCGTGGATCCCGAATCGACATTTGAAGTATAGAATGCATTCGTCTCTGGAGAAGATTTGGGATGCAAGTAACGTATGCTTGAAGCCTCCTTAGTCCTTACAGACTCTGAAGACACTAAAGAGTTTTGTAATTTGTGCTTAGAATTCCACCCTATAAAAATTTAAACAAAGAGAGAACTCAAGCGCAAGGGCTGGGATGAAAATGCACTTCTGATATTTTTCATGTGCCTGTGACTACCACTCGTTGTAGATCTGCCAAAACTGAAGTCGGTCAAGACAGACGCTATAACTTAAGTAGCTAAGGCAATTCATTCAGTCACATGCGTACGCTTGAACACCTAGAACGTGAGAAATATTATACTAAATTATTAAAAGACCGCATTGTTCAAACCTGTTCCCAGTTCTGATTTTCTACCCAAGCAGATGAACACTGCCATATCAGCGCAGCTTTGCAGCTGTACAAACGATGCATGACGGAATCCTTGGCCCATGTCATTTCCTCTCTGATATGACTGCAACTAACTCATAGTTTCATACATACATCCCAACCTCAAGGGTAAATACTGAGCATAGAACTATACTTCTGAAAACCCCGTCAGTCGTTAAACAGCAATCGTCTCTCTTCCACAAGACTGATTGAACACTAAGAACAAGTCAAAAATGCTCTGAAGAACCTTCAAAGGCTCTCTAACTTAAGAAGTGCACGGTACTAAGCTTTAGAAACAATAATTTACCTACTCAGCTATACCCCCACCTTCGACGTCAATCTCACCCATCCCATGATCCTCTTCCTCGCTGTCAGCATCTCCATCGACTTCCAGGTTCGCGTCTTCAAGTTTTGCGATTGTCTCCGCAAGGAACCGCTCTTCCCTCTCACTCACCTGCAGCGGACAGGCCGTATAGAGTTTAAAGGAAGCTATTTCTCTTGAAGATGTAGAGCATTGCGTTAAAAAAGTTAAATGCAGACAGCTCTGATCACAAAGGGAACAGAGACACACAAACAAGTTCATATGTAGGAACAAAAGGGAAAGTACCGCTCGTGGTGCTTCTTTGACGAGAAGCTTTCCTTTGTGCTTGTCAATTTCTTTTGAACAAGCTTTTATAGCTGTTTCCAATACGGCAATACCAAGATCCTGTCATATATCATGAACCAGCTTAGCAAGCAGCCCCGCGGATGACACAAACGATTACATTATCACTCATCTAAAATTATGCTCTTAGACGAGTAACCATCAGGGAAATATAGCGGCCAAATGAGTCAATGACTAATAATCAATGATAAAATTTCCAAAGAATATCACCCTGCCTAGAAAATGGACGAAACAAAGCTAAATCATCATTTAAAATATCCTATAAAAGCTGTTCTCATGAAAAATAAGTACTGCTGAAATCAGTAAAATCAAAAACGCAGAAGCAAATATCCATGATCTTTAATTTAGAGGATATAGAAATATTCGAACCTTGTCGAGAGTCTGAGTAGTGATAACATAAAGTGGGGGAGCCACAAGCTTAATCTTCACAGGGCACTCTTCAGTTCCAGCGGCCTCTGCCTTCCTCATTGCATCCTGAAACAAACATACAGAAGAACATGATACAAAAAATATAGAAGAAATCGATAGAACGTTATGACGGTGAGATGAGTAGTAGTAGTAGCGGTTCTCATATTTACAAAGCCCAAAGTTACAGAGACTTACCGTCTACCAACACACAGGAGTAGCAACATCAACATAGTAGAAACCCAGAAACCCAGATATAAATGCAGCAATTGAATCACCTTGATGTGCAAAACTCCATCGAACTGAAAGCATTTCAACTCTATATCCGCTCGAATCTTCAGTGGCTGAGGGGTCATTCGCCTCCTGATATTCTTGACAAGTGCATCCTTAACAGGTTCAGTCATTGCTGGAATTGTCTTAGTTACCTGCATAATCACAACAATAGCAGAGGGCTATTAGTATATACCCAAAAAGGAATAGAACTGCACATATACCAAAAAGGGATAGTTTTTTTTCGCAAATTCATCAGAAACGATTAGACATCAAAGTACAGGTTACGACTTACCTCTTCATCTCCCTTCATTTCCTTAACTTCCTTGGTGAGCCCATTGAGCACAGAATCGGGATCAGTAACTATATTCTTGAAGGCCTGATCACAATAACGGACACAAAAGTCAGCCCTCACTTGAAAGGGCAGATCTGAATAATATTTTCAATCCCAAATAGAAAAGACAGTTTAAAACCTCAGAAACCTACATCTGGGTCACATTGTGAAGAAACACCTAGCCAAAAAAGAAGTTAAAATAATGAACAGTCACTAAATGTCATCAGAAAACAAAAACTAACACAAATGATGCGCAGCTATCTTTGCATCATGCTCAATTAGCTATTCTTCAAAAATCCCTAAAATATTACATTACGCTAAGATCAATGCCCAGAGCTCTGTGCTTACCTCAAAAGCATGTCCATACTTCTTGTATAATGGCCAGGCAACGTAAGTGTAGAGGTCCTGTTGATAAAAGAGCGATCCCATAAATATTTTTTACAGATTCGCCAAAGAGTGAACGAAACAAATATACGCAATCACTTTCGTAGCTGATTACAACCAAACACAATTGGCTGCAAAGACTTCAATCTAAACCCTAAGTCAAAACGGCAATTCAAGAAACCAGAGCCAAAATACCATTCAAGAAAGACTCGCTTCTACATTACCTCCAAATCAGCATCCATGGTGTCGGCAACATGTCGCATAATGGAATGCACCAATTTGCTCTTATTGTAACGCTCCTCACAGCCCGCAACATCCTCCTCGGACACCCTGCGCTTGCTAAGATCTATGTACCCCTTCTCCTTGTCCACTCTGAGAACCATGACAGGCTCTTGCCGTCCAACCTTAATCAAGCTACTGATACTTCGAATCCGCCGACGTGAAAGCTCCGAAAGCAGAATCATACCCTCGATATTATTGTATTCAAGAAGTGCCACATACGCCCCCATCTCGGCGATATTTTTCACCTGCGATCCCGAAAATTTAAAATGGATTCTCCACAGACAAAAGCCCTCCCAATTCCCCAATTTCATATTCAACGACTGAAAAATTAGGGTTTGCAAGAAACAAAGGTGCAGAAAACATTTAATACAAGTGGCGAGACTGACGAATTAGGGTTTGCAAGAAACAAAGGTGTAGAAAACATTGAATACAAGTGGCGAGAATAAGAAGAGCAGGTAGAAATGGATTCTAGAGCAGCTGATCATCCCGTAAAAAGAAAGAAGTAAACCATCAAACGGGAGCTACTTACCGAGACCATCACGACGTCATCTACCTCCGGGTAGCGCGCCTCATACATCCGACAATCGGTGACCGTCATGGTGGCGAGCTGCTCGTTTGCACAGAACTGAAGAAACTGTCTGAGAAATTTTTCTGAGAAATCTAGAGCGCAACAGGAGAGGAGGACGGTGACCTAAAATGTTCAAGAGCAACAACGGCTGGGGACGCCGTGAGAAGAAACCCTGACGAGCTTCGAGAAGCTAAGGCCCGGAGAAAGACAGGCCGATGGATGACCTCGGCCTGAGGGACGAAAAACAACAACTTTTCATCCAAAATTTTCAGTGGGAGTTGCTTGAATGCATTTTCAGGAGATGGTGTTAGAAATTCCTTCATGGGGACTCCGGGGAGGCACTTACTCTGAATTAATTGACATAAGTGTGTTCAAAGGGTATTTAGAGAGGGCTATGAAATAATGCAAATATTCTAAGAATATTTTGTAAAGTTTGGAAATTTATAGAGTATTTTGAAAATATTCTGGAATTATATTGAAAATATTCACTAAATGTTTATTTGAGGGATTGTTTTGGAAATACTCATCTTTCTAAGTGGCTAATTTTTTACACGTCATTGAGATAAAATTTCCCCTATCTTTGCACCTTACATAGTTTTTACGATTTATATAGAATGTCTTTCTTAAGATAGGGGGGCTTTCAATATTGAAGGATGGTGAGGAATTAGGTGATTAAGTTTTGGGATTGGATTTGGGTGTCCATGGAGGGGATTTTTTTAGAATCATATTTTGTGACATGGTTGGCTTCATTTGAAAAGAGGTTAAAAATTGGTTTTCCAACCCCTACCATCATCCAATCTCCCCTAGCCCATTGCTATTTGATTGACTTTTCTACAACAAAAGATGACTAATTTGCAAACCATCTTGTAGTGCATTTTAACGTCTTTTAGCTCATTTTGGCAACTTTTAGCTCTTTACTCTCAGTCTGTGTTTTAGCCATAAAAATGATATTTTTTAAAATTGGGTCCGACTATTTGAAGGAAGTGTAGAAACTCTAAGTTCTACACCATTTTGAAATTTTGAAAATTCCATATTGTATTGCAATTTGAACTTTTATCCCATTACTAGAATAGTTGATATTCTTATTTTAGAATGACACAATAACTTGGTTGATATTTGATATTCCATAGTATAATATAGTCCTATGCCAAACAGATGAATGTACGGTAAGTTCAACCACTTTTGGTATCACGTGCACTAAAGAGCAATTTTGAGATTTTAAAAAAATCATGGACAAATATAGAAAAATAATTTTGGTATAAAATTAATTTAAAAATAGGTTCAAAATGTTAATCTTATCCTATCATCACCAAAAATTTCTTAAAATTGCAATTATGTTCACACATGCACATGAGATTCTTTCGAGACACTACATATCTTGATATAGAGGTGCACCACAAATTTTATGAAAAAAGAGATTTTAAAGTAGAAGTTTTAGCTATTAACTTTTTATACTATATAAATATCTTTCAAAGCAAAGAAGTGTCACTAGTCATTTGGCCCCTTCTTTCAATTCTATTGTAGATTGTATTTGAATTTTGATTTAATTAGTATTTTTTGGGACTAAAAATAAGGCATATGTGCATGCATTCTAATTACATTTGGCTCCCTATATTGAGGTTTAGGTGCCACCTTTTCTTCTCCAAGCCAAAAAAAGGAATAAAAAATACTTTAGGACCATTAGAGGCCTCATTTTCATGGTTGGGGAGAATTGTCCCCTTCACTCCTATTTTTTTAATTCCACAAACCAATTTAAATGCAAGTCCAAATTTTTAGGCAATTGCATTATTTCTACATTAAAAGCATTAGTAATAACATGTAATGAAAATCATTGAGAAAAAGTCTGCAATGGTATTAAACTTTTTGTTATTCAAAACATGTGCCAAATATAACTCTATCATTATCATCCACACAATATGATTATATTGATCATAATAGAAATAGTATCTCTAGCACCATACATTGTAAGTATACAAAGAATATGGGATAATTTAGAGCAAGCCGGTGTAAACATAACCACTTTTACTATAAAAAAACAATGATTGCAAGCTAACTAGAACTTTAGTCCTTGTTTAAGCATATTAAGTGAACTTTTTTCAAAAGTTTTGCATTCAAAAAAAATTATAAACTCAAGTCTAATATTTCATTTGATTTTGTGATTTCAGTTCTCCATTAAAAAGTTATGGACAAAGTTTAGAAATAGATACGGAGAATATTTTCATAATCTGTCCCTCAACTTTGTCTACAAATTTTGAATGGATGATTCAAATCATAAATTGAGTTTTGAGGTTGAAACTAAAAATAAATACCTATTTTTTTTCTATTTAATAAATTTTGAAAAAAATCCTAAATTAATATGCTTAAATGAGGCCAGAAATTCTAATAAGCTTGCAAATAGTGCATTTTGACATATCCCATATGGTTTGTCATGCCTCGTCCTCCGTCTTTCCTATATAAACTACTTGCCTTCTTCCCGTCTCATGAACATTGATCGAGTTCATTGAGATTTACAAGTGAATTCATTAGCAATAATAGAATCATCTATTGCATGTAATTTATTTCTATTGATGCTAACAATTATTCAATAGGGATTGCAACAATACTATATTTGACGCAACATACATGTATTAGAAAATCCCTATTCCTTATTCTTATTGCATCAAAAAAAGAGTTGTATGTGTGAAAATGCAAAATTAACAAACACTCCACGTGGCAAGGTAGCCAACTTTGTTATTTGAAAAATACACGTTGAAAGCAATATTATATTAGAGTACATTGTTAGTACTTCTATTAAAATGAAACCATTTTGAATTATATAAAATTGTCAGATATAATGATCCTCATTTTGTATTGGACGATGTTGGAATCTTTATAAATTTATGTTGTTTCTAACATGCAATTGTTCTAGTAATAGAAAAGATATAGGAACTTATTATTTAAAATATATGATGAAATTTGAAATTTTTGAATTTGTTTTTGGACTCAAGGACATCAAAATAGATGATAGAGTCCATAAAATACAAAATTAGTCAATTATAATACAAATTAGAAAAAAATTATAATATTCTACTTTAATAAGGGCAATGACAAGGTCAATTTTCATAGGTCTATTTTTATGTCTTGCAAGCAGGCTTGCAAGCTCTCTTACTAGAATTCAAAATATTAGCAATATTTGCACTAAATGTTGTACATGAGTCCATTGCGGTCAAAAACAATCCATGACTCTATTTGTCCTTTGTGATGGAAAACTTTCTTTAATTATGATTTATTTTGACACATCCATAGACAAATGCAAAAAAGATGAAAACAATTTGAATTTAGATTTTCAAAAAATGTCTGAATTTGCATGAATATAATAAAGTACAGCCATAGCAGCTACAAAGAAGCACTAGATTCCCTAATCAAATTCAAAATGCATTCATTTTAATTTAGCATCATCACAAGTATAGATGCATTTTGAATTTGATTACAGATTCTCTTAGAATGCATTTTTTGGACACCTCATGGATAAACTACAAATTTTCAAAGTGTTGAATTTTTTTTAGGGTAATCAACCATAGACTCTCACGAATAGTGGAAGTCACATTTTAGGCAAGAATCTAGAATGTGCAGATTTAGTAAGCGGTCAAAATTAGGTATACCGGTAGTTTACCTGATCTACCCCAGGAAAATCCCAATTCGATTCTCACAGACTCCAAAGCGCCATCTTTTAGTTGGCAAATCCTAATGTAAGGTAGGAGGCTCGAACTCCGACATGGCATTTTGAACCGAATAGGACACAGAGGTACATTTTGCTTTCTTCAATTTACCGAAATGTACAAATGATGTACATTCTAGGAGGTGGTCGCTTTTAGAGCCCTATGGCTTTTCAACTTCAAAATTTCATAACTAATTCCACAAAGCTCCAAAAAATATGAAACAACTTGAGCCACATGCCATTTCCTCTTGTCTTTCAAAGAAAATTTACTGAAAAATATTTCAAGATGTTTTACCTCCCCAAAATTCAGGTTCAGCGCTTAGATGGTCGCTTTATGGGTCTCCTACCTTAGCTCTCATAATGCTTATTAGCATGTCGCAATTTGACTGAGCCTAAGAATTAGGGATAAGCTTAGTTATCAGGGCTTGGATGTTGCTTCTGCAACTCGGTGATGGACACGGTCAACTCATCTTAAATTAAGCTTAAAGTCAGTAACGAAAAACAATAATCCATTCACGGATTAGTGGCCGACTAGGAACCAGGTTGAACAAGTCAGTGCATCTTAGCCAGCGAGGAAGCCAGGTCGGTTTTACTCGGTCAGGGGTCGAGGGGCGCTGCGACTTCTGCGAGAGTCGGACTCGCTCGCGACCTCTCGCACCCAACGTGCTCACGTGCCCTTCATCGAGAATTTTTGCACGTACTTATCCGAATTTCACCGAGACCGCTGTTTCATAAATGTATCCCAAGTTTGCGATGCCTCTAAATTACAGTTTGATTTTGTCTCTCAGTCTTACTCTGCCATGAAATATTGTTATTATACATGCAGCATCGGATCCATTAGTCGTTAAACATTCCTCCACCTGCAAATCCTGACAGAAAAAGGGGTCCCAAAGTGGTGCATTATCGAATGCCATAGTGGTATTATTGAGAGAGTTTGGAACCTGCACAGTTTGGAAAGCACGGAAACCGTCGTGTTAGCCAGAGGAATCATTGCATGTGACATAGCAAATGTTAGAATATTGTACTACTGTTCAGTCTGTACTGGAGCTGCTTTGTGCAGGCATCAGACAGTGACAACCGATTAAGTTAGAATAATTAGCGGTGTCCTTGGAGTTGTTGCAACATCTTTCTCCGGCTCCTGTTTGGTGATGGTTATCTCTTGTCAGGCTGTGGCACAACACCAGTGAGGGATGCACAAGCGGCACTGACTCGGTCTTGTTATAACTTAGGAACTCAAGAACCGGCCTGTACAGGACAGGACAGTACGTCAACCTTCCCAAACGAAAACTTTGCTGAATTTCAAAACTCACACCCCCAATCAATCTCACAATATGGTGCAATTGTGATCCGGAATTTCAACCCAAATACCGGTAAGTTACATGGTGTCTGAAATAGGATGGGTGGCCAGATCAAGACAAGCAGCGGCACAGGTTTTGCTCAGTTGAAGAAAAGCATAATCTCATCAGCCTCAGAGCATTAACAGAGCATTATTGCAAGTAAATGGTACAGTAACCCTATCCAGCTGACCGTCAGTTGCAACATTTTTCTCGGCCCTACAGCAGCTTCTTGGAGCGTCCTTCTGCCGCCTTGCTAGTGAGAGTCATCAGCCCCCCAAGCAGTGATTTTTTTTTATCATTTTGGAGAAGTAGCCAGCTATTTGCTCAGTACTCATGTGATACTTGGTACAAAAAAAATTTGAAAAATTCCTTCACACAAAATAGCCAACATCTTTTGATACTAGCCAACTGGTGAAAAATCGTGCATGATAAAAACACTGTCCCCAAGGAGGCAAAGACCCCTAGGGTCAGAGAAAAAACCCAAAGTCATAGCACTGGGATCAATCTTCGAATTGCGGGTTTCCAGGAGGGCATGTTTGGAGCGGGTAAACCGGGAGTTTCTTTTCGTCTGGAAGTCTGGACTGACTCCCCCGAGCTCCTCAAATACCATGCCGCAGCTTCACTTCCCAGCACTAGCGGTTGTGAACAGGAATGAATATCGGGTGGATTTTGTGAGATCTTGGTTTGTTTAGCTTTCCATTGCAGCAGAATTTCTGCTCTGCTTTGGGAGAAGCTATGGTTGCATTCATGCAGGAGGGGCCGAAGGGCTGCGCCGGCAAGAGGGTCACCATCTTGAGTGTGGATGGCGGGGGCGTCAGGGGGCTCATCCCGGCCACCATTCTGGCCGAACTCGAGGGCAAGCTCCAGGTGGGTGAAGCTGGCATGGCCACTAGATTCATGATAAGGCTTGGAAAATTATTTAGACAATGGATGGCGAGGTTTGAGTTTTAACAGTGGTTAGGATTCTCGATGTGCTCGATCTGAAGCTGGCAAGGCATTACCAGAGCCTTCCAAGAATCTCATCATTCTGGCCAGCACGCTTACTGCTTCCCAATTCCGGGTCCAATCTCAATCGCAAACACCACCGCAGTAGCTCGCCATTAATTTTCTTGTATGCTAACGTGTGGTACCAACAATGATTTTGAATTGCTTCTGTGCTCCAGCCGAGTCGTCGTTGATCACCATTTCGCAATGGAGAGAGACTCTGAATCTCACAACCTAATTGTTACATCTGGTGTGGTGGGATGCAATGCAGTCACTTAATTACTAACCATGTCCTGTACTGTGGCTGTATACTTTTTAATTTCGTGATGGGCGGGGTTCAATTGCATCGTAGGTGGAGGGGTTCAATGTAGGATATCCCTTGTGATCCTCTGGGTAAGATGATTTCCTGACACACTTTTTGTGAGGGCTAGCTAGCTCATGATCGTTTGCAACTTTGTTCACAAGAAAGAGATTAATTGTCTCAGTGTTTGTGGTCGGACGGCAGAGGTTGGATGGGCCCGAGGTCAGGTTGGTGGACTACTTTGATATCATAGCGGGAACCAGCACCGGGGGGCTCATCACCTCGATGATCTCGTCGCCCAGCAGTGTAGACTCAGACCGGCCGCTGTTCACGGCCAAGGAGGTCGTGCAGTTTTATCGAAAGCATGCCAGCAAGGTCTTCCCTCCAGCCAGGTACGCACAACATCACTTTGCTAGTATCATAATCGTTATATAATTTCTTAAATTTACGTTTTGTTCAGAACTTGGCAGGCCGGTTTCCAGTTGCCCATCCGGGGCCTTAGATCTTTACCAATCCTAGTTTTGTAGTTTTGGAACTCTGTGCATTTCAACGTCACAATTTTAGCGCTCTGAAACACGCCTTCGTGCCGTGCTCGCCATAGCTAGCTGACTGAGTCAACACAAGATTTTTCAGCTAGTGCAATTTAATGATACGAGGTTTGTGAGTTAATGTGCTTGCAGGGGAGGGAGGACATGGAGTAAATTCATGGCCTTGAATGGGACCAAGTACAAGCCCCGAGGGTTTCAGCGCTTGCTGGACCAGTACTTGGAGAGCGACCCACTTTTGGACAAGGCGCTCACCTGCGTCGTCATCCCTGCTTTTGACATCAAGCTCCAGCAACCGGTGTTCTTCTCGACTTGGCAGGTCAACTTGCAAGCTCCCATTGTTGCACTCAAACCTCTTGACCTTCTGTAAAATGACGTTCTAAAATGTCCTGCACATTTGCCACATCATTATTGACTGTTGAAGCGCATTTGTGTATTTCACACATTCAAATTGTGTCATAGTGAGAAACGTGGGTGGTAAGATTAAAGAGGTTATGAGTGGATGTAACACTCTTTAGCTTAGCAGTTTCGTAGCAGCTCACAACTTCGGTGTAACCATAATGCATTTGTGATTAACAGGCCCAGAGGGACCCTCTAGAAAACCCTCCCATTAAAACAGTTTGCCGAGCTACCTCAGCAGCGCCGACGTACTTCCCGCCCATCCACTTTACTTTGACCGACACTTCACGAGAGCCCAACGAGACGCGGGAATTCAACTTGATTGATGGCGGTGTTGCTGTCAACAATCCGGTATGTTTTCCCTGTTGCTATGACAGGTCGAGCCCTAGGTTTATCACGAGGTGCGACTTGGGCTTTACGTTATTTTATTGGAGTTCAAGGAGTTCATAAGAGGACTTTCTGTAGTCCAAGATTATTTAGGGCTTAGAGCAACACATGCTTTTCTTTGACTTTTGTGATACAAAATCTGATCCTGTACGGGTGAACTTGCTGTTGCTGCTGGTACTTCTGAGTATCATCTTGGATATCGTGATCAGGCGCCGATACAGAAAATGCCTTGAATGTCCATTCACTCCAGGATTTTGATTCCTAGACGCACTTGCGTTCTCATTTTATGGTTAAATGAAGTTCTGTGATCTGGGTGGAGCTGCAGACCTATCTGGCTATCTCACTGGCAATCAAGGAGTCGCAATCCAGCGGGGCTTTGGCTCACAGGGTGGATAATTTGGTAAGTAAATGTACCTTCCTCGCTTGTCAACGCCTGAACGATTCGTCGACTGCAACGTTGCGTGCATGTTTTTTCTGACATTTAGAGTTTTAGAACCCCCTCCGCATTTAGTTTTTTTAAATGACTTGCTCGTAATCGTATATCACTCGTAAAGTCATTCAGGTTTTCGTGATATTGGTATACATAGTGTTGTTGTATGTATTTACTTTGAAAACGTAAAGTATAAATGGTGACTCTTAATAGATCTAGAAGTTTAGAAACACAGTTGTAATATTTTGAGTCTCCACCCCGAGCGCTTGAATTAAGTCTGCGAGGTCAGGAGTGTGATTTGTTCTAACGTGGTCACCATTTGGAGAAATTGTGTAGACCTACTGCGATACCTTGGTGCTGTCACTGGGCACCGGCCAGCATTCCGTGGGCTATGACAGGGACGTGGCGTCGTGGGGGATTGTAGACTGGCTAGCCAACAAGGGGGAGGCACCCTTGGTGGACATGGTGTTCAACGCAAGCGCGGACATGGTGGACTACAACGTCTCGAATCTCTTCCAGTCGCAACAATGCACCTCCAATTACCTCCGAATTCAGGTAAATCTCACTCGTACAATGTGTGTAAATGTGGAGTTTTGCAATCACTTGGAGCCTCACGGTTATGGTAGTTTCCCAGACATGACCAACAGCTTCGTATGTGAGGTTGTGCGGTTGTGGAGTCTCGAAGTTTGTGTCATGTTTTTTCGCATGTTGAGGAGGCCATTTGAAGACTTTCTTTAGTTGAACTTTGTTTAATATGTGAGCAACACATGGAAATTTTTTCATTGATTCCAGTTATATGAATTTGGCTTGATTCGAGGTATGGTCAATTGAATTGGTCATTCTCAAACGTTGAATCCTTGGTATGTGAGATTGTGGAGACTTACCATGTTGTCTGCGTACGCAGACCGACAACTTGAACAGGGCTTTGGCATCCGTGGATGACTCCTCAGAGTACAATCTGCTGAAACTCATTACAACCGCCAATCACCTTCTGGATGAACCAGTCATGCAACGTGATTTCCAAACCGGCAAGCCTGTCTCTACGCCTTCTGCTGGAACCAACCGGGAGGCACTCTACAGGTTCTCCCCTTTTAACCCTGGCAATAGACCTAGTTTAGTTTTTCTTAAGCATTTTGAGTAGGATACACTAGGAATGGAATTTGGACACAAAAAAACATTCTATCACCACTGGACACTGACTACGGAATTCTTCCAAAATTCCATAGATAGACATTTTGAATTTCTCCTGTGCTCTACCCTGACATCAATTGCTTGTTGCTGCAGGTTTGCAGAGTACCTATCCGAGGAACGCAAGACGCGATTGGCATCGAAAGCTCCACCAGCAACAGTGGAGCTTGCCCCACCTCCCCTTGTGGTGGAAACACCTTCTCCTCCGCCAGAAGCAGCTGATCCAGTCCCTGCAACAACAGAACCTGATGCCGTAGTTTCAGAGGAAGCTCCAGCTCCAGCTCCGGGAATTGTATCAGAAGAAGCCAATCTTGAGAAGCCCACAATTGCAGAGGAGCCTGCAGCAGGTGCAACCTTGGAACCAACTGCAGCGGAAGCTCAATCTGAGGAGCTTGGTGAGGACGCCCCCCCTGCCAAGAAGAAAGAGGACAAGGCGTATGTCTCGTTCCCTTATGTTCCGAGAGCAGCGTACTTTGAAGACCCATTCAATCTCCGCAGGGTAGACACCACATACGTTCCGTACAGTGATCCAGCTTACCGATTCTCCTATTCCTCTCCCAATTCCAATGGCCACTCCAACACTCGTAATTCCTTCGACAATTCTTATACTAATCCTGTCGACTCTGACTGGGGATACAACAACCCTGATAGGGGGTATAACTCTTCGTACGAGACGTCGAACCGTGTGCCGTCTCTATTTGAGGATGTGGCGTCGTACAGAGCAAGGGCGTATGGCTCTTATGAGCCTTCGTTCTCGAGCTCCCAAACTGATGTACCCAACTTTGATTCCCCGTATTCGTATTCCTCGTTGTACTCGAGGGAGGAGGAGGATTCATCCCACCATGGGGCGTTGAGGTCATACTCGGTTGATCCGCGGTATGATCACTCTTCCTATGGGCATAATAATAATATGGCAGTGACGGCGGCTGCATATGAGAGACCCAGCTTTGAGTCCAGGGCCACTTCTTATGCTGCAATGCCAGAGCCTATGCAGTATGCGTCGTATGGAGATGCGAATACTAGTCCCTCATCTTCGTATTCCTCAATGTTGTATAGAGATTCGGAGAGATCTGGTGGAGTCAACGGGGCACGGGCCTACCCGGACCTATTTGGATTCTTCGCTTGAAATACTAAAATGCTGTTGATCTGTACCTTTTATGCTCAAGTGGTCATGGAGTAAATTGTGATATACATAATTATGCTTTACGTGTTTTATTGATTACCATGTGTAGTGATGATATGACGTAAAGATGAGCATTTGGCATGATCTTTGATGAGTATGTGGCACATGCTTTATTGTTTACTTGTAGATTATGAAGTTGTGTTGTGCTATTGTTGGGAGATCTGGGTAGACCTCATATATTTATACTCTTGAATGTACGACTATTTTTTTAACCATTAAAATTGCATATTTTGTTTATAGAATTATATTGCAGCTGTGCATTTTGCTAAGCGGAGCTCTTGAGGTAGAGCATGGTGAAAGAGTAGTCTTTGGTTCTAGCATAGGGCAATTGGGGACAGGCTGTGTCAGGCGTCTACACCAACACTTGAGTCCTGTTGAAGAATCTGTTGATAAAGCATGTTCATGGAAGAATTGTTTCCTCTATTGATTTTCGCATTTGAGACCAGAATAAAGTGGCATCTGTGCCTTTGAAGCTAATGCGACTTAGTTCACTGCTAGGCAAAGTATGTTTCCTTGGCAAATGCATGTGCATTGATGGACAACCTGTTGTAGAGCACCAAAGGATTCACTCAGAGTAGTTTCTTCTTAGTAATTTGCTAGTTGGCTGTAGCCCAAAGAGAAAAATATTCACATTAGCTTCTTGGTTTGAGTGGATTGCATATACCAATTGACAATGATGTGGGCCTAGATGATGATATCACTACAAGCATTCACTCCCTTCACCAAAAATTCTGAAAACTTTACAATTTACACGACTTATAGAAAACATGTGGTTTCATCTCAAAAAATGAAATAAAATAAAATAGTTTCTGCTCATAATTAGTGTCAAATTAGAGCATGATATTGAGATTGATTATAGCACGGTCATGGGTTAATGATACTGTATGACCATAATCTAAACTATCCACATATGCTCCCAGACGTGTTCCTGCTGCCACCATCAAGTTCTTCGCATGGCTTGGACTTGGGCTGTGGTCTCCAAAAGCAGGGTGCCACTCCAATTTCTTCACTATGTACTCAAAAGTTGGCCTCATACTCGGCTCTGAGTGCCAACACCTCCTCAGCAAGTCTTGTATTGAATCATCAACAAAATCAGGCAAGAGAGGTCTTTCACCTCTAATCACAGCGTCATAATCACTCCTTGCAAGGTGTCCAAGGGGAGGTAAACCAGTTAGGACTTCATAACAAGTCATGGCATAGCCATACACGTCAACCTTCTGTGTCCATGTTTCTGAGTTCCAATCCCCCTTCTTCAATGCACGCAGCACCTCGGGTGCTCTCCAAAATCCAGTCCCTTGAACTCCTGCAGAGCTTTCAAAGTCAGCTATCCAACATTGAAACTCCTCATTTTGAAATGTGCGGATTCCTTCCACCGTTTTCCCATCAAAAGCGCCTTTCTTTAAAGATCCAAGAAGCACATTTGCTGCTTTTAAATCTCGGTGCAAAATGCCCGCTTTGTGTAACTCTTTCATCCCTTGCGCAATTTGGAGCATGATACGTATGGGAAACTGAAATGGTCTGCGACTGTTTTTCATATGAAGATCAATGAGTTTCCGCAAGTCACCCCAATACCTATCCATCACAAACGCAAACCTCCCGTTTTTCAGCAACGTTCCATGCCGCATGAAACAAAGTTTCCCCAGCGTACTTTGCATGGATTCTCTTCTGCGTGTGTTTTGGAATGGGACAAATTCAGAACCACCCAGAGAGTTGATGTTGCCAGGCGTGAGGGACCACTGGCGTTCCAGGTCAGCGAGAGAACACCCACTCTTGAACACCTTCAACACACACTTCTCTTTCCCATACGTCCATTGAAGCGTTGCTTCATAAATTTCAGCTTGACCTCCCTCTGCAATCTGCTGGCCCAGCACTAATGCATCGCCCCAGTCTCGAAAGAACTTGGACTGAGGCCTCAGAGGTCTGAAGTGCAGAGGACGACCTTTTCTGTATTTCTCCTCGAGGAGCTGGAAGTGTTGACGGTTGGCAATCTGAAGGCGTTCAGCTTTCTCGTCGGTGCGACCCACCTAACGTATGTGCATCCAAAATCATCACTTATTGCAATGAAGCAAAAACTTATTGGAATTTGGACGAAGGAATAACATTTCATTTAAAGCAAGTTATAGAAGTTAGAGCAAATAGAAGAACAAAACCCGAATTAGCACCTGGCCTACTATTTGAATCCTGAAACGCCGGGCCTAACATTGAGCTAGTCAGCCAATAAATGATCCACTTTACTGGATGAATATGTGCACAGGCTAGAAGAGCAAATAGTGAGAAGAAATCAAGAATGCACATATTCATCGAGTGAACTGTGATCATTTTTTGGCTGATTACCTCAATGTTAGGATTACCTCAAAGTTAAGCCCGGCGTTTCATGATCAAAATACTAAGTTAGGCCAGAGGATTTGCTCAGCTGCTCAAATCTTCGCCATCGTACAGTAACTGAAATATGCCAACATTTGGAAGTTTCCTTACCTCCGTCCAGTGCTCTCTCGACTTCTCCATCTCGTACTTTTCTTCACTAGTGCACTTGCGCCGCAACTCCTGCAGGTGCCTCCTGCGTTCACTTATGTAAGCCTCATCTGGGAATGCGTCCAATGCTGTCACGTATTCCGACCTCTCCGCCATGCCGGCCACCTCGGACAGGTGCGTCTCCTAGACTTCAGAGATCCCTGACTAGGACTCACCACTGCCAGCCCTGAATTCATGAGTTAATTATAAGGTAGTATCACCGCCAATTCCGAGCAGGTTTCCAGAACCGAGCCCGGCCTAGAAAAACCAGAGAAAATGTTTGCAGGCTCCTTCAACGTGTGATGTTATATGCTATGTGTGGTTTCTAGCTATTAATTTCTCAAAAGCTAGCACACACCCTCACAAATCCGTCGACGCGTGCACTTGTCCTGAGCAGCGCCAATTGTCGGCACAAACGTCGAGCTACAACACAAAGAAGAAAATTCCGACGGTTAGAATTCTCAGCACTTGAGTTGATACTGTGGGTGGCGTATGTACAGACACAAGGAGATTTTTCTGGTTTCCTACATTATCAATGTAGTAAAATCAAGGAAAACACCACTTTCAAAAGTGTGAGCATGTGGAGATTTGGAATCGCAATGTAGAATTTCAGTCATTTTAGTACATTACATAGTAAACAATTTACTATGTAGCCAATTTACTATGTAGCCAAGTAGCCAATTTACTACTTTCTAGCATACATTCTTATTGTGCATGATTGTAGTAAAATACATAACATAGGAAACAACCCAGTTTTACTACTTTCTTGCTCACATGACTATTATGCATGATCATAGTGAAATATAGAATATGGCAAACACCTCATTTTTACTACTTTCGATCACATACAACATAATTCTCCATGATAGGGAAATACATGACATGGTAGAGAAGTAAACAATACATTTTGATCACTTCCTCACATATGCATTATAAGTATGCATGGTAGAGAAGTGTTTTCTTTATTATTAGCAATACATAATTATGGAAATCATTATAATTTAGAATGTTATGAGAAGGTGCTGTTTGCAAGATGTTTGGATAGTTAGATAGTCATTACCCTTTTGAAATGAAAGTGATTGGAAAACCATATATTACAAATGAAAAATTGACTTTAATTGAAAAAATGGATGTGTAATTTTTCATTGGATTTAATATTTGTAAAATAAGTATTTGCAAGGATGTAGTGGTTATTTTTTAAAGATTGAAGCATCTCAGGTGTAACTTTTGAAGCTCTAACCCTTCAATTAAGATGACACAATGTGTCTTTTCAAAAAAAAATTATGGCAATTTCTCGAGAGGGTGCAACAAATCTCAATATTTTGTGAATTAAGATTCTCTAGAAATACAAGTTGATATACTTTTTTCCTTGTTGATTTGGATATTGCAACTCTAAATCAACAAAAAAATCAACACTTTTGTGTTAATTTTGACTTTCATGAATCTCAAGTAATTTTTTTGATTTGAAAAATGTTTAAATCACCATGGTTAGTATTCTATAAATAATATGATTTAAAAAGAAAAAATTAAATCATTCACAATTTGGCATTTTTCAAGTCAGCAGACTTTAGAGGCCATTTAGTAATAGAAAAACAACTTTTTTTTAAAAACTTTGAACTATGGAAAGTTGTTAAATCAAGGTGTCTTTCATCTCCAAAAATCCGTTTTCAATTTCAAGTCTTTAATGAAAAGTTATGAATAAATTTCAAAGTGGGTTGGAATTGAACTTTTTTTTAAACTAAATCTTTCACAATTCGATATTTTTCAAAGTCAGCAGACTTCAGAGGCCATTTAGTAATAGAAAAACAACTTTTAAAAAAAATCTTTGAACTAAGAAAAGTTGCTAAAGAAAATTATCGTTCATCTCCAAAAATCTATTTGCAATTTTAAGTCTCTAGTCAAAAGTTATGAATAAATTTCAGAGCGGGGTTGAACTGAACTTTTTTTTTGACATCATGAAAGACCCTCTCTGAAATTTATTCATAACTTTTGATTGGAGACTTAAAATTGCAAACGGGTTTTTGGAGATGAAAGATACTTTGATTTAGAAACTTCTCTTAGTTCAAAGATTTAAAAAAAAAGTTGTTCTTCTATTACTAAATGGCCTTTGAAGTCTGCTGACTTTGAAAAATACCGAAAAAAATCCACATAAACTAGATAAATAAATAAGCATTCCACACATGCACATGTAGGTGAGTGTGTGGTGCAATGGTTTGAACCTTGGATCCTAAGTAAGAGGTGCAAGGTTCAAACCTTGCTAGTGCCCCATTTGCCATGTGCACGCCTAGGTGGCCTGCCCGTGTGGACAGGTTGCCTAGGTGGCTTGCCATGTAGTGGGTACCTGATGTGGCATGCTGATTTGGCAATGTGCCATGTGGCATGCATTATCGCTGCCACGTGGCATTATTTTAGAAAAAATTAAAAAAAAGTTGATCAAATTAATAAAAAAATCAACACTTTTGTGTTAAAAAGTACCTGAATCAACACATCCAAATGAACAAAAAAATCAGCACTTTTGTGTTGATTTTTGTTAATTTGGTCATTGTTTTTTTCTACTAGTGTTGCTACATTCTCAATTCACTACATTTCCCATTTTCTAGCATTCTTTGTTTACTACATTCTCAATTCACTACATTTTTCATTTCCTATGCTCCCAATTTACTACATTTTCCATTCACTACATTTGTCATTTTACTACTTTCGAAATGTAGAGATGGTAGTGCATTCACTACATTCTCTCTTTTACTACTTTAGTCTTAAGTACATAGGAAAATAGGTAGTAAAATGCCCTGTTTTCCTAGGTAGTAAAATGAAATAATCTCCCTGTGAGACTTGTGATCCGGCAAAATTCACTGCAGCTTCTTCGACTTGTTCGAAGGTGCTCCCCGCCTCGAATATTTGCACAAGTCTTGCATATTGGTTCGACCAAATTTGACTCCCCCACTCAAAGTCCGTCCATGACTCCTTGGATCTCCAGAAATCGATATCGACTTTGTCCCCACCATCTTCCAGTTGCAAGCTGGTGCGAGTATCTTACCAAAAAAGTCGGGTCATGATTGTTAAAATGACTTGATGGAAATTAATTACGTTGTCCTGATGGAAATCCTTCCATCATGTAAATATATATATTTATATATATATTTGTTTGTTTTTAATAAAGGAGTGATTAGAACTAAAAGGATTGGTCGTGGTGAGAACCACGTTTTAATTCTTGTCACAGTGCGAAGCACAGCTCAGGGGGTAGGTAGCGGGCAGTCGGCCTTTGTTTCCTGCCTCTTCACCAGCGTGCCAAGCCGTGGCGCCCCGCCGCTCAACGGTCCCATCGGGGTTCGAACCCGCAATTCCGGACCAGCGGAACGCCTTTGACCACCGCTTTCCGGCCGACCAAGGTCACGACTTGGCGATCGAAGAGTGATTCCAGATAGTTTTAAACACTCTAGTGGCACGTGGCTATCCTACGATTGCTTGCCTTGCATTTGTTTCCTTTAATTTCTAGTTTATATTGGCTTTGATAGATGTGTGTGAATAGTTTTGAACTAAATAAAATAGTCAAGGAGTTAGAAGAGAAAAATGAGTGTGAATAGGGAAGTAGATGGGATCTTTGGTGGGGTCTTAGGTAGGGAGCCAAGGGGTATGGGCTGATGTGCTCCCACCACCACCTTAGAGAGGGGAGAAAAAGAGGGAGAGGAATCTTTTGAGTTGGGTAGGAAGGGAGAGTTTTTGTGTGTGTGGAGGAGAGGTTGAAAGGACCGAAACTTGTGATGTATGTAGCTCATGGAGCATGGATTTTTGAGGAATGAAATTTGAGTATGTTATTTTTGATGATGAGAGCTTTCCATAGAGTATTTGCAAGTTGCAATTGAAGTTGTGAGCAAAAAGTTATTAAGGTTTGAAGTTGTGAAGACCCAAGGCCTTCCATTGAGAGGGCAGAGGCTTCATCAAGCCATAATTTTTGCGTCGTTTGCTTGTTCATTTTGAAACTTAGAGGGTTTGTAGATCTTGTTTATAGCTTTCTAAGAAGCTATTAAACTTGTGATTTGGAGTTTGGAGTGAGAAGTTATCATCTGCTGAAGCTTGGAGCAAAGATTGAGCTTGGAGGAGGAAGGCCGAGACTTCGACGGCCACAACTTTGGGTCAGTTGTTTTGTTGAAGTTGAAACTTTGGGAGTAGTTAGAATATGAGCTCACCTTTCTAGAATGAGTTCATTTGTGTGATTTGAGCTTAATATGCAAAAGTTAAGTAGTAATAAAGTTTGAGGTGTTTCTTGCCTTCTTAATTGAGAAAGCCGAGACCCTACACCTCATAACTTTTGGACAGTAGTTTGGATTGTAGTGAAATTTTCACAAGTTGTAGATGGTAGGGAGGGCTTTCCAAATTGCTATCACACTTGTGATTTGGAGTTGTTAAACAAAAGTTATTGAGTTTTGAAGAAGCAGTAGTTGGTTGCTAAGGGAGAAGAGGACCTCTACTTTGCTCGCTAATAACTTTTGGACAGTAGCTTAATTTGAGTTGAAATTTATAGGATAGTTGTATTATGTTATTAGCTTTCCAAAAAGCTAAGACACTTAGAATTTAAGCTTGTAGATCATATGTGGCACTAGTTTGAAGATGGCAGCTTGTGTGGGGAAATAGTTTCTTTTGAAACTAGTTCGGATTTCTTCAAATTCGAATGAAGGAAGGTTTGAAGACTTAAGACTCAAGATTTTGAAGACTTGAAGATCCTTAAAGGGATCTTCAATGTGTTGTGGCTTGTGGCTCGTTGTCTTTTATGTTATTCCCAGCCGGTTTTGGAGGCTAGTTGCATATTTCCTTTCTGCTTTGTAAAACCTGTTGCGGGCTTGTGGGTATCCAATAAAGCCCCGTTTTATGTTTGTGGCGACGAAGTGGGATTGATCACCCACATGGTCGATCTTTTATGTTGTTCCCACTGGTGAAAGGCGCTTCCTGGTCACCGTGGGTTTGAAATTTAGGAGCCAATTTTTTGGACGGTCAGCTCGTGGTTTGGCCGTCCCGTTTTACCCGTCCGAGGACTTGTTTCTTATCACACACCCTTACCCTTGGCCCTATAGAGCCACTACAGGATAGGCCAACGGAAGATCAAATGAAGATTCAAGTGAAGATTCGAGTTTTCAAGAGACCGACCCATATCATTCAACAACTTGCAACTAGACACCCCGTGTGTTCCCTAAGCGCGCTCCTCTCTACCCAACAACGTGATGGAAATTTAATTAATTTAGGGGTAGCGAGAGCATTTGTCTTCTGATTTATCTTATTAATGAGGGTATAAAATTAGTGGCACAGCAAAAAATTATATTTGTGGAATTAATATAATATAGTACGGAGTAATACTTTAGCTTAGACTAATCAAGCTACATTTGCAACTTTTGCCATGCCATTAGCATGAATTTCCTATCTTAAGGTAGAAATACCATAAACCGTTATAGTATCTTAAATGGTTACAGTGCGCCCAACGGCATGGACAACACCGATCGGACCTAGCCTTCATGCAACAAACGCGGAGCGCCCAAACGTTTGGTCAGCATCGATTTGATACAGTGTCTCATCATCGTCCTGTTGAGCCGGCTCTAGACACGGCTCCATCCACAAGGCTGTAGACAGAGGAACTTGGCCAACCCCAACTTGATCGACATGCTCAGCACGAAAAGACCTTGCCTATCTCGCGAGCCCCAATGCTGAATTCGTTCGTCGCAACGGTGGGAGAAATCCTGCCCCCTAACCACCATTGAAACTGGTCTGGCCTCCTGGTCTAGACTTGTAAGGTACTTCATTCCACCAGTTTTGATTCCTCGGTCATTCAGCGAGACATTCAGTACCTCTAGAATCATGTCATCATTGCAAGTTTTGTGGAGGGGCAGCTAGACAATCAGGCCTTCTAGACTTGGTAGGAGGATTTAGGTCAAGCCCTCTCGCCTTCCCACATCATCATGTATAAGCCGGCAGGCTATGGTTTCTATTATGTCAAATTTGACAGCGCTGTGGTGCAACCAAAGCTATCAATCTTGATCTAGATCGTTTCCCTAGAGGAAAAGCAGCTTACCACAAGTGGTTCCCATCCTTCAATCCATCCTCCCCAGCTGGAAACCTAAATCCCTTTTGGCTGTCCATGGATGGCATTCCATTGGAATACATTCCCTCCTCCTACTCTATTGCTCAATTGTTGGGACGAGTGCTTGCCGTGGATATCCCCAACCCTGCACTCAGCCAGCATCGGTATTGTATTGCACTTGACATCTCTCAAGGGTAGACATCTCAGATTTGTGTCGAGCATCCAACCAGAGGTACTGTAGCTATCTAGATAACATATGAAAACCTAAGGTTGAGCTGTAGCAGATGCCGCGACCCAACCCACCCAACATCTGAGTGTGTCCTATTACCACTAGCAAAAGATCAAGGACAGAAGTGGCCCAACCCAGCACCAAGTTTCTAGAATTCTCACAATCTCATATGGGCTCTCACTTTGTCAACACCCAAGGCCGATCAGCTAGTCATCATTCCCGCAATCCCCAAGCCAAAGCAACCTCATCCCGTAGGTATAATAGACATAGTGCTAACCACAACAGACCAGCTCGACCCTCCCTGACGGCAAATAGCAATGGATTCATCCTAGTCACATATCAACGTTTTCGCTGGTATCCTCGAAGATCCGCTACACCTGCTACTTTGCTAGCTCGAGTCATTATTGGGAACAACGTGTGGCACAAGAAAAGAGAGACGAAAAACGGCGTGTAGCACAAGAGCAGAGAGACGTAGAACATGAGCGCCTCGATGAGAATAGACTTCCATTATTTCGAGGGTACAACTCTCCCACTCCCACTCCTGCCTCCAATCCGGTCATCCTTCACTCCCAGTCCCAACTAGCCGATAGCCATTCTCAAATTTTGAGTGCAGAGATTCATCATCCAGTTGGCCCTTCTCTTCAGCAATCATCACCCCACACGCTCTCCAACCTTGTCAAAGTTGTGGGCGTCATCAAACAGGCAGTTCAGGCTTCTCCGAGCATACCTTGCGCTCCGACCCCCACAGAAGATATATCGATCTCGAGAGGCTCTTCGGCCCACATGTACCCTCGAACCATACACCCGTCACCATGTCAGGTACCTAACCCCCCTCCATCTCCAATTCAATTGTCTTCCTTCACCCAGTCACCCGAAGACAACATTCAAGAGTGGAGCTCCTCTCACTCCACTTCTCCGAGCCACAGATCCTCCCCTCACCAAGTGAACCAGGTACAAAGTAATCCTACCCCTCCCATCATTAGTATTGCTCCTGACTCAGCAACTGTAAACTCCACTCAATACAGCTTTTCTAGTATGATCCCACAAACACTGGATTCCACATTTGACCACGATTTACTTGTAGATGCCCAACTCAACCTTCCCGAGCCTCTAGGACCATCTAGACCAGCATCCCCTTCGAAGAATGGTACTCCCCTTGCTTTGAAGGTGTTCAACCAGATTGCAGGATCTCTGCTACAGTGGAGCTCACAAGACCCTCCTCCAGCAGAGAATATGGTGACAGCAGAGGTATTATCATTACGACATGCTAAGGCCTCTGCCAGACAGATTCACAAAATTCAAGCCCATACACCCCAAGTACGAGGGGAGCTTGTAATCGTTGACCCTAACCTTGACATTTGGGGCCTTAGGCAGCCCCACCTTTCTGACTGCGTAGAGAGCGCTAGGCAAACACTCAATCCGAGCACTATATGAAGATCAAGGTCTTATCACAAAACATTAGGGGTCTAAATGACCCTATAGCTATAGATATTAACCTCCGCAATTATATTCATAGGAACCTAGTAGATCTTCTCTTCTTATAGGAACACAAGCTACGAGGCCAAGGAGCTACTAACCTTGGACGTGTATTATGGAGAAGAGCCACAACTTTCTGCACCGAAGCGGAGCTAGGCTATACCACGGGGGGGGAGTGCTGGGAAGGGAGGTGTGGCTTCTTTAGTTTCCCCTAAGTGGGCAAAAATGATATCCCAATCAGGTTCATTATTTGGAGGGAGAGTCCACTGGATTATATTTTCTTGCATACTTGGAGGGGACTTAGGCTTTGTTAATATTTACGCCCCCACGGACTCCCTACCTCGTAGGGTTCTTTGGGAGACCCTGGCACGTGACCTCCCCAAGACTTGCAGATGGATTATGCTCGGGGACTTCAACATGGTAGAGAGGAGAAGTGACAAGTCTAGCACACGAAGTAACTCAATCCTAGTTGCAGAGAGATTCTTGTTCAATGGCCTCAAAGATTCAATACAAGTTGAGGAATTCCCTCTGACTTCTCCAAGCCTCACATATTCTTGGGATAATGCAAGAATAGACAGCGCCCGTGTCTTGGCATGCCTGGATCGCTACTACATGTTTCCTGACTCCTCATTACATTCAAGGAAGATCCTTGAGTACCGTATTAGGGGTGACAGTACTAGATCAGACCATTACCCAATCTCACTCTTCCGAGAATTGGCTAAGCCAATCTAGCGCCCTAGTAGATGGATCATGTCTTCTCTCCATCTTGATACAGCTGAGCAGTTGATTCGTGACATTTGGAACGAGGCTCCACCAAACTCATCCTTCTTCTCCAAATTGAAGAGGGTTACATGGTTTTATCGTTGTCATTGCATCCAGCGGGCACATGACTATCGCAACCAAGAGGACCTTCTGTGCTTTGACCTAGATCAGAAATCCAGCTTGTTGCAGAGCCAATCTCAATGCTCACAGCTCCAAGCGGAAGTGACACTTATCCGGTCACAACTCTCTACATATGAGAACCAAAAAATTGAAGGTCAAAAAGTGCGGTCTCGAGCTAGATGGAGACTTTTTGGGGACAGTTTATCAACTGACTTCTTCAAAGCAGTACAGGAGGTGCCCAACACCTCATCTATCACCAAACTTAGGGATGCTGAGGGTAATTTACAACATGAGAGAAATGAAATTGAGGCTATTTGCACACATTTCTATACCAAACTCTATACTAGGGAAACTTGCTCTCCAAAAATCCTGAAAAATTGGGACTCCATATTAGACTCAATACAAAATCGTTTCTCCCCATCTATGGCTCAACTTCTTGATCTCCCATTGACTGAAGCAAAACTCCACGGTGCGCTTCTATAGATGGCTAAAGGCCATAGTCCCGGCTCTGATGGAGTTTCGGTGGACTTCTTTTGCAAATTTTGGGACCTTATTGGAGAGGATTTCACGAAGATGGTACATCTAGCTGTATCTCAAGGGCACCTGCCTCCTAGTATGACCTTAGGGACCATAGCCCTCATCTTCAAATCAGATGATCGTGCAGATCTTTCAAACTGGCGTCCAATTACTTTACTAAATGTCTCCTATAAAATTATTGCTAAGGCACTTCAGATTAGGCTACAAAGCCTCCTTAAGGACGTGATTAGCCCTGAACAGTCTGCCTTTCTTCCTCATAGATACATCTTATGTAATATCCTCCTCCTACATGAGACCATTGAGTGGGCAAAGGAATCAGAACAGGATTTGATCTTCCTAAAGCTTGATTTTACGAAAGCTTATGATGTTGTATCATGGGACTTTCTCTTCCCAATTATGAGGAAACTAGGTATCCCGGAGTCATTTAGTCATTTAGTCATCATGTTATTTCAAGATGCCTCCGCTACTGTACTGCTAAATGGAAAGGCTACAGATCAATTTTCCATCCAACGGGGTGTTAGACAGGGCTGTTGTGAGTGTTTCTAACTCCACCCTTGAGTCAGAAAGTTATACACGGGCTCTAGCGGCTGTTTCGTTGGAGATTCACTCCTAGTTGGGTGGTTCCTAAATAAGTGTTCGCCTTCCAAGCAATGGACACTTTTTGTGACTGATAATCCTGTAAAATTCCACTAATTCTAAGAAAAAACTATAGGTTAATTAATTAAATGTTATGGTTAGGTAAAAAACAAAGAAAGAAAACAAAATCTAATCTAACTAAAATTGTATCTAAGTAGCCTTTTAGAATGTAATTTTCCCTTCCCAGAATGATAAAGAAACTAGATTCCAAGATTCCTATCAAAAGTTAGGGTAAACTTGGCCCCTTAGTTGTGTTAACCTTCATCCACTAATCTAAAATAGCAAATCAATCCAAAATAATTCTAAATTCTAAGGTTAAGTTATTAGTTCCTTTAAGTTATGGATTTTTAAGACTAATCGGAATTTTGACCTAATTGGATGTTTTGCATCCGAAATTGATCTTCAAACTTCATCCAACCTTTTATCCTTCAAAAATAAAGTATTTTCAAAAGTAAAAAGAGATTTTGGAATCTTTATAGATTCCTTGTTTGATTCCTATCTAAAAAGATTCCTTAAAGATTCCTTTGGATGAAAATCTTAAATTATCATCCAATGGGGGGGGTTATGGTTAATTATTGGTAATTTTTGTTATTGGATTAAATTTTAAGTATGATTTGGTTTTATAACTCCTAAATTACTTATTAGGTTCTAAATCTAACTTAAACTCTAAATTCTAATCTAAAAACTAACTTCTAATAGCAAAGATTCTAACTTTAATTTGAAAACAAAACAAAGCAAAAGCAAAGGGTAAAATTAACATACCTCTGGGTCCATGGTCCCGTCATCGCAGATCACTAGCATAATGGTCTCAAGATAGCCGTCGTCCTCCATCATGTGTGCTTCTCCTGCTGGATGAGAGTTTAGTGTCAAAATGTGTGGAAATTTCTTCCCTACATCTTCTCTGGCTAATTTCCTACAATTAAAAGGGTTAGTGTGAGTTTTTAACTTAATTCCTTTGAGTTAGGAATTTACGTTGAATTCTAATGGTTTTTAGTTGATTTTAAGGTAATTCTTTGAGTTAAAATAAACTTCAAGGCCCTATTTTCAACCACCTTGAATATTTGTTTTAATTAAGAATTAATTTAAAAGATTAATATCTTCCAATTTAATAATATTCCAATGAATAGTCAATTTTATTTGTTATTCATTAGTTTATTATTTTGCTTGGATTAATCTATTGTTTTTGTTGACTTTTTGTCTTTTCCTATTTGGCTTATTAGGCCAATAAAACAAAAATCCAAGTCAACAAGACCAACTAATTCCTTCCAAAAATACTAATTGAGAAAAAAAACCAATTTCTTCAATAGTAAAAGGAATAAAAACAAAGAACTATTCTAAATGAATAGTAGATGAATAGTAAAGAAGAATAAAAACAAAAAACAATTTGTCTCGAATGAATAGTAGATGAATAGTTAACGGAATAAAAACCAAAACAAATCTAAAATGAATAGTAAAAGCACAACAAAACAAAACAAAATGAATAGAAAACAATAAAAAACCCACACCAAATCCAAAATGAATAGTGAAAAACAAAACCACAAGCACACGTGAATAGTTAGAATCTGGTCTTTAACTGTTGGTAATGAATGAATGTGTTTAGCCTCTTTCTTCAACTCCTCAATTTCTATTTGTGATCTTTTAATTGAAACTTGATAAATTCAAACGAGAATTTGCCTTGAGAATTGGACCTGATGGTTGCTGGTTTGATCAAAGGTTGCTTGAGATGGTTGCTGGTTTGATCAAAGACTGCCTGAGATGGTTGCTGGTTCATCAAAGACTGCCTGGATGCTTGCTGGTTCAGTTGGGCTCCCTTGGAGCTGCCACGTGTCTGCTTGTGACTGGCCTCGTTCTTGTCACATTCCCGAGCCTCCCATCACGTTCCCAGGCCTCCGATACCCGCCAGTCCGGTTTTTGAGCCTCCGATACCCGCCAGTCCGGTTTCAAGCCCCCGATACCCATTGGTCTGGTCCCCAACTGCTGGTTCAGAAATCTAGTCTTAACTACTGGTTCAGAAATCTGGTCTTTAACTGCTGGTTCGAAATTTGGTCTTACTGTTGGTTCGAAATCTGATCCTAAATTAATTCTGGTTCATAAATAAACTAACACAAAAGAGGATTAACTATACTAAGCAAAGCAACTAAGTTAATGATAATTTTGGGTTTTATTGGATGACTAACAAAGTAATTAAACTAAGGTTTTTTCGGGGATTTTTTTGGGATAATCTAAGCGAAATAAAACTAACTAAGGTATTTTGGAAACTTCACTAAGCAAACAAACTAATCTAGGCGATATTTTGGATTTTTTGGGGATAATCTAAACAAGTGAGCTCTACTAAAACAAAGATAAACTAAAACAAAGTGATCTAAACTAAACAAAGGCAAGGATAAACTAAACTAAAGCAAAACTAAACTATCAATGAGAGTTCCTAACTTTGGCAATGGAAATGAAAAGCAATTGAGCAAATTTCGGCGGAAGAAAAAGAGCCACTGGGTGTGGGTTCTTGGCTTAAGTAGCCAACACACCGAGGGTTTTCCCAATTACTCCTTCAAGTTTCAAGGTAAATTTCCGTTGAGGTGAAAGCTTCGCCGTGCGGAAGCAAACCCAGGCTAAAACTTGTCAAGAATCGTTCCAAGTGGCTGTAGGAATGTTTTAATTCTTAAAGGAGGTACACTTGAAAGTGTTTGAACCGAACATTAAGGACTAAAATAATTTCCAAGGTATCAAATGGTTTTAATTCTTAAAGGAGGTACACATAAAAGTGTTAAACCGAACATTAAGGATTAAGTCAAACCAAACTTTGTTATACAACGAAGTTTGGCTAATGTTTTGAGTGTGAGAATCTTTTGGTAAAGACTATCTTCACCGACTTAAGAATCCTAACTCAATGGCTGTTGCAAAAACACAAAATTAGTACGTAAACAAGATATGCAAGTGTTGGGGGATGAAACCTCTCAAAAGTGTGGTTTTAGTGTGGGTGTGAAGGTTGAAAGGAAACCCCGAGTCCTTTAACCAAATCCTCCACTAAAGAAAGCAAAGATAACAAAAAATGAGCAAAGATGACCAAAATTTGGTCCAGCTAGTTGCTTCCGACAAAGTCAGTAAGCAAATTGAACAAGAAAAGAGAGTGTCTGAACTCCGACAGAGTGTCGGTAGGCAAACAATGAAACAAAAAGGGGTATGAGAAACTTCGCGGGGAGGCCTTATATACTCGCTAGAAGGCCCCACCACTTAGTTTATCATAAGATATTTGGTCTTCTTACTCAAAAACTACCCTAAACTAAATTCTAAACTACCCTAAGATATTTCTTAAATAATCTTTGTTTAATCTTTAGAATTTTCTAGAGCAAGCCTTAATTAGAAAGGAAATCTTGTCCAAAATAAAATCTAAGATTTTCCCAAAGATATTTAAAAAATTAACTATTTTGACTTTGAGATATTTTGCAAACAACCCTAGGATATTTCCAAATATTCTTAATTTAATCTAAATTGGCTTTTACAGGAAAGATTTGAAATCTTAACTAAATCCAATCTTCGACTTTCACCAAGATATTTTGTGAAATAACCTTGAATTACTGCTAATTACTCTAAAAAAGTCAACGTTACGGCTGAATTCTTCCTATCTTCTTGAGAACAACTCCAAATTGAAAACTAATTGCGCCATCACGTTTAGAAGACCCTGATTAGTCCGGGGAACCCTTCATCCCCCACTTCTAGGCTGTAAATACTCGTAAAAACCACTAACGGTAACTTCAAGGGAAAAGTCAAAATCCCAACTAATGGAATTTGAATTTCCTGAGAAAACTGATTGGCTAGGGTTGCCTGGAAGGTTTGTGAGAGTAAGAAAACATTCCTTGTTTGCGACATTCGGACACCGCCAGCTCCTGGTTCGTCGGTCAACGCGCCGTCATGTTGTAAATTCTTGATAAATTTGATGTCGTTGTCGATTTTGGTACTTCTAACTATCGAAAAGTCTTCAAACTTGACTGGTTGCTTATTTAATATATAAAACTTTAATCTAATTTTTAGTGAGATTTTACCGCACTCTGGATAATTTCTATGGAATTATCATCAGTTTCAAAGGCAGTTGACTTCCCATGGAGTCATCGTGGAGTTTTGTAAAATCCCGAAACTTTTGGGCAATCTTCTAGGAAGTGTCTAAAAGCTAAGGGCAAAATCAAACCTCCAATAAGGTTGCTAAATTTAGCAATTCCTTAATAATTTCCGCCCGAGGGGAAAATTAATTTGGTACCGGGGTTTGTCGTGGATGATTAGTTTCGCTGTTGACTTTTTGGCATGCTTTTACCCTAAAAGCACCTTTCTGTAAGCTCTAATCACCTCGCCCTTCTTCTACTCTGCATTCTGGTTCGTATTCTTCAACATTTGTAGGTTTTCACATAACTAGTCCAAATTTTACATGAATTGGATCTAGATACTTCTAAACCTGAACATAGACTTTTATGATTCAGCCAGGCTGTCACATGTGCTCACATGTTGAGTTTTACATGGACAGGACACTAGAACTGGCTAATTCTCACATCCTCACATCTCTCTAATACATAAATATGGACTCTAAGACACTAAACTAAGACCTAAACATAGAAAAGTAGAGTATTTTGTGCTTTCTATGATTTTAGGACAATCCCTCACTAAACTGGTAGGGACTTCTACCAAACTCCTTTCAACTACTAATTCATACTAATTTGCATGAATTTATACTAAAAACTAACAATAAATCGCGAAAAATAAACCCAGAGCTCCAAGTACTAACTTGAGGGCTCACAGCTGCCCGTTGGCGCCCTACCTATTTCTTCTAATAGGCGAAGCACTTAACATGGCAGCCAACAAAGAGCAAACCTTGGGGAGAATTAAAGGAATTCAGCTCCCAGAGAGTGACCTTGAACAGTTATTGTCTCAGTACGCCGATGATACTGCACTACAAGAAAATGGGTACTTTCGTGACTGCAAAGGAATGACTGTATGTCCGGTTTCACTAGAAAATGACTGCAATTCTCTAATTGCACATCTGTGGAACCAAAATCCGTCCCCAATCATTTCGGAGTCAGCACGACGACTACGGGATGAATAGTCGACAAAAAAGG
This sequence comes from Pseudisothecium myosuroides, assembly GCA_951799445.1. NCBI lineage: Eukaryota > Viridiplantae > Streptophyta > Bryopsida > Hypnales > Lembophyllaceae > Pseudisothecium > Pseudisothecium myosuroides. The sequence goes on along the minus strand of OX637287.1, from coordinate 18,211,615 downwards.
GTTGCAGGAGCGATGTTCTCGTTCACTGCGTCGTCAACTTATTGGTGGGAAAAGGGATAAATCCAACGTGGCCGGCAAAGTCATTTCTGAGTCATTTTTTTGTCATAAATTTGACTGAGCTTCACTTTTGAGCGACTCAAGAATGACTATTGAATGACTGACACGACTCCTTTAGAGACCCTAGTTAGTTTCATGGTTTGGACCTCTGCCCGTACTGACACGGGTAGGTAGTCCTTCAAATTTTACAAGCTGGGAAAAGAAATGGAAAACTTTCAATTTATACAAAGCCGTTCTAACCCAATACACCACACCGCACTACGATTGCAAAATCAATTGGAGTCGTTCCATACTACAAAATGACTATACCAATTGATACAATTTTGGACATTGAACTGCTGAGACAATTCTGACGTGTGGGGTTGCATATATCGCAACTAGGCCACCTCTATGCTGTCACTGGGAAATGACTGCAAGCGACTCTGCAAGGACTTCTTGCAAACTAATAAATTACTATGTATTCACTACTCTAATTCTTAGCCTCTAATACTACAGCAATGACGACTTCATATCCTTCTTGAGCTAATAAGTTCTCTTCTACTGACAATTTGATAGTCCCAACTAGATTAACTACCTCCGTTGTAATAAGCATCCATTGAGGAACGATCACCCCTGCAATCTCTACAGTAGTATTAATAAAGATGTCCTTTGTGTCTTAGCAAATGACTACCAGTTAACTACTTATAATAATCTAGAAGTGATGGGCTACTGAATTTTTGCTATCCTCATTTCCAAATGTAGAACTATTGGATTCCCCTATTAGAATCACGTTTATCATGCATTTTCTGACCATTGTTATGTTCTTGCACTTATTAAAGGCACCCTTGGCATCTACAGCAGCACCTATTGAAAATAGTTCCCACAATGAACCCTAATATTCTTCCTAAACTAATAGGTTCTCCTTTGCCGATAATTCAATGGCGTCTACCACTCCTCCATGGTTTACTTCCTAGATGCAACTACTCTGTTGATTGTAAGCAACCCCGGGGACAAGGAGGACAAGGCTCACAAACATTACAGTACTTTGAGGGGACTCTTTGAACGCTACTTTGTACCCTACACTCCTGTGACTTCAATATGACTTCGTCATAGTCATTTAAAAGTCGCGGTGAAGGATTGTATTGCGTAAACGACTCAAAAATGACTAACAAATGACTTCTACACTATTGGCAACCGGACACTCAGCCTGGCATTCCCACAGACTGCACATTCAACAATTCTAGAGGACTATTGACATCATGGGTAGTCATCATCATACTTTCCTTGCATGAAGTGAGGAGTCCTAGAATAACTATATATGTCTATGTTTTGGGGAAGTCAAATAGGTGACCCTAAATCCCTAATACTCTTCATGTGCCAATCATTTTCAATTCATTTAGCAAATTTGTCTATAACTTTTGATTTGAGGTTCAAAATGTAAAATGGATTTTTGGAGATGAAAGTAAGATTGATTTTCTAACTTTTATTAGTTCAAATTTTTTTCGAAAAAATTAATCTACTATACCTCAATAAGGTCTAAAATATTATTTGTAACACAATTCCTGCATTTTCAATATCTCACATCGTTTGTCTTGCCTACTACTACCCCACTTGTATAAAAGGCTTGTCATTTCATCTCTTCATACTTACACACTAAGCCATGCGAGTCATGCAAAATATAAAGTATGTTGTATGTTGTACGGTGTATTGTATAATGTATATGGCATATTATATACATGATGTATTGTATTTGGTATATTGTATATGGTGTATTGTATTTGGTATATTGTATATGGTGTATTGCTATGGAACTTTGAATGTGTCCATATGTGATTGTAGAATGACTAGTTCCCTTTTATTTGTCATTATATTTCTTTTTGTATACAATGCATCGCTGCAAGTTAAAAATGTTTCTAAAAATTGATTTTCCATGTCCTTGGAAAGTACCCTAAACCCTAAATCTATGTCACTTCAGAACAACTACATCATCTCGAACTTAGTGGCTTCATACGTGCATACCATAGTCGTACTGATTCAGTGGCTTTATACCTGTGTACCATAATCGTACTGATTACGTGTATTTGGACGCACTGAATCAGTGTGAAAACAATGAATATCAATAACGTATGATTCTTGTACTATTATTAGTACAATTTACGAGCATTTTGGATACCACATTTGCATAATTAAAGTACATAAATTGTACGCTTTTGAAACCCTTTTTAATGATACTGATTCAGTGCGTCCAAATACACGAGTTCAGTACGATTATGGTACACAAGTATGAAGCCATTGAATCAATACGTTATCTGTTAAAAAAACGTCATTCCTTAAGTTCAAGATGATGCGTCACTTAAAAATGACTAGACAATCTTAAAAGTACATCCTACAAATGACTGCAGAATGACTAGACACGTGTCAAAGCGTCATTCGTCCGTTGAAGATAAAATCGCAATAAATGAATGGACGCGTGTCAGCCCCGCATTGGTCAACACAACTCCCTCACGATTGTAGAATGACTGTAGAATGACTCACGCAAAGGTCCACGTCAACAGCGGTTGGCCAAATTTTTCAAAAAATGGGCAACTGCCCAACTTTTCTAGAAAATTTTGTCTCCAAACCTGAATGCCAAGTAGATCCTCCCATCCGTTCTTCATCCAAGGCCCCATTCGTTGGTGATATTAGAGTTGCAGTCATTTAAAGAATGACTTGTCCACTATGACTGCAGGGCCTGAAGTTGCGCACTCGTGCTGGAGTCAATTATGTCCGGAATGACTATAAAACTGTCATTTATTGCAGTCATTTATACCCCTCTTTTTTTGTAGTGTTGGTTTCTCTATTCTAGGGGAAGAAGTCTTTTTGAGAAATACCATATCCCTTCTCAATCGATTTGGATCAGCTTCAGGGTTACTACTCAACTAGGCTAAAAGTATTGGTTACAGGTTTTCCTCCAGACCCAAACCGGCTTGGTTGGAGAGCTTTGACATTATTTGGGCCCCCCCAGCTCTCTCTCCAAACTTCTTGGGGCGCCATTTGGAATCACACTTGAAACTCACGATATAAACAGCTTCCTCAAAGAGAAGATTACAAAGAAGTTAATTTATTGGACCACTCAGCTCCTCTCTCTAGCTGGTTGTGCCACGGTAGTAAATGCGATACTTTTATCTACTCTCTACTACTTCATCGCAATATGGAGTGGCTCCTTGCAGGCTATTCGAGCGATTTGTAGCACTCTTAGGAATTTCTTATGGAGTGGGACGGAGTATGCTCCTAGAGCAAGAGTTTGTTGGGATGACTGCTGCCTTCCAAAGATGGCTGGCGGACTAAAACTACTAGATCCTGAGGTCTCTCTCATAGCCCTATTAGCCAAATGGGTTCTATATGCTATTGAATCAGGTATCTCCAACCTTAAAGTTCTACTCTGCTATCGCATCCATAGGATGAAACCACACCCCAAAACGGGCTATTGGTTTCCCTTTCAGGCATGGCTCATGGTGCATAGACCATCAGCTACAAGAGGCTTAAGGGTGTGGAATCACATCACCTTGGCTTGGCGATGCTTGGTGAAAAAGATTGAACTCACTCCACCTTCTACATCAGACAAGGTCCTTACTACAAGTTTATGGTGGTCTACAAGTTTTATCGGAGCCAATTTCAACTTTTCTACTGCTAGGACTCTGGAACTGGCCCGACTAGGGCTTAGGACTATAGGGGACTTATGGGACTTTGACCTACGTGACTTCAAGTCCTGGGAAGACCTGTCATCTATATTCTCCCTTACCGACCTTGAACGTCATCATTAGTTTTTTCTATGGTCAAGAATCCCACCTTATTGGATTCAGCTCCTCACCTCTTTCTTTGACCAGGCCCAAGAAGGAGAGTAGGTAGGAGTTTTTTCTCAACCAGATGATCCTATCCCATATATGACTTGGCAAATCAATGGTCCCAACATCGAACTGACGAACTCCACCGCTCATGCACCCATACATTCTCTCTCCCAAGAGGGACCACTAGAGCAACCGTAGGCCACACTTCTAGGATACTCTCTATCTCCCCACCTAACAATGGCGAGGAAGAATACAGTGGCTATACACGTAGGGTTCGAATGTTGGAGATATATAAAAGCCAAAACCGAGACCTTTACTTCTTATTTTACGGTATCTTGCAAGGGTCGGCCTTTGACCCCGAACGTTGGCAGTGGAGCAATGGTTTGCCACTTATGGCGTACTCAACATCCATAGGGCGTTCTCTCATCACCCAAAATGCTGAGCCAAAAACCACGATTATGGCTAAATGGGCTAGACATCTTCCCCCTTCCTTTACCTCCAACTAGAAGGACGTGTAGCATAAGGCACGATCTCAAAAGGAAGCAGCCTTCATGTGGTCCGTTTGGCACAAAGTAGTTGCCGTTCATTCGTGGAGAGCCGTATTGCCCCCAACATCAACACTGACTGCAATTGTTGCTCATTAAAGCTTGAAGAAACCCCTATCCACAGTTTCTACGACTGTCTAAGAGCTCAAGAGGTGTGGGATTATGCTCAGTCTAATCTTCATCACATGTTAGGGGAGCCACCTATCTTGGGACCTCACACCAGATTCAATGTCATTCAATGTATCTTTGGGTCCACTATTCTACATCGTTTCATCAACGTCCGTACTATATGGACCCTACTTAGAGGCTCCTCCTTGTAGCTTATATGGATCACCCGCAACAACACTGTCTTTTCTAGGAGCACTTGGCCCCTGAATCTCATACAAGACAAGTTGTGGAGTTCCCTATTGGACTCCGGCAGGGCAGCACAACTCAAAGCGCAGATCACTGTACGGCATCACCCTCATCGTCAGGAAGCTATTTGGTCCAAGTTTGATAGTATTTGGTTCCAATCTCCAGTGTTAGCTTTCCGGAGTGGTTCCACCATTGTTTGGAGTAGTCAAGGTCCTACCATTTGCTCCTTCTTTTAGGTCCTTGGCTGCGTTTCTCGACTTCTTTTGTCTTTTTGTCTTTTTGCTCTTATCTCTTCATTCGCCAGCTTCGGCTTGGCTTTTGTTTCCGGGTTCCATTTAATGCAATGGTATTTTCCATTTGTTCAAAAAAACAAAAACAATGTATTTGTTCTTGACATTTCAAGGCAGAAATGACAAGACCAAGTACATTGTAACCATTTAAGGTATTATAACAGTTTCCAATATTTCTACCTTAGAGCATTGCCACCAATTGCACTCCATTTGTCCAAGGCATCAAGAAGTGGCGAGGCATTTATTGCCTCATGAGACATGGCAGTGCACTGAAGACGCGATGCTCCACACCAATGAAATATCCCTTAAAGTCCTCACTAAAGTTCTTTCCCTTCTTCTAACACCTCTCACTAGCCTCCACATCTTCCACTAAGGCCATAGTCAAAGTTTACCAAGTTAGTGTGAGTATAAAGCTATTTGTTACCAAGGCCCTCCATTGCCAAGCAAATGTAGAAGTAATGGAAGGTACAACTCAACTTGTACCACGACAAGGTGCTGGTGTACAACCATTTTTCTCTAGACTAGTGCGGCAAGCCTAGAGTGGCATCGTCGAGGCCGTTGACAAGGCCTAGTGGTACTGTTCTTAAGCATGACTTGTTGTGACTCTCTACATTTCTTGTCTTTTAGCTTGCTTCTTGAGTGGTCTATTTTAGTTATCCAAAGTTTAAATCTGGATATTTTTATAACTACTCAAAATGTCTTTGGATGCACTTTTAATGATAGTAATCTCAAGTTCTAATTCCAAACCATGCAAATCAAAAATTAGTAATATATTTAACTCTCTAACCCTCTATGACAAGGAATTCAAGGGGCCTTTGAGTTGAACCTTTGCAAGGTAATTGCAAGAAATACCTGCTGATTTTGTTGCATTTTGTCCAAGATTTATGAATTTTTTTTGGAATAATTCAAAATTAGAAAAAATTAAAATTATTTTGAAAATTATAACCAATATATACACCTTTAAGATGAAAGTAACTTCCAAAGGAAAATCATAGAAAATTTTTCTAAGTAGGAGAATTAGAAAAGTGCCAAATCTCAAGAAGATAGATGCTTCAATGATTTAATTAGGAAAAAATAAAATAAAATAAATATTAAACATTTGAAACGACTCTATAGAAATGGTCATTCACCAAAAGAACCATGAATATAACAATTTATATGATTCAAAATGCAAGCAGAAAGAAGCTCACTTTGTGGACTTTTATACCATAGGAAATTAACTATTTTTAGAATTCTTGTGGACAATAGCTACAAGTCTACTAGAAGACCATTCCTTCCAAACCTTCCTAATTTGAGCTTCATATTTTTTTTTTGGATACTAATTAAATAGTACTACCTCCCCCCAAAAAAATTGGCAAGTGTGAATATAATTGGGGACTATTATTGGACATCAAAGCTTTTTGAAAATCGCAAAAAATTAGACAAGGTGTATAATAGTCATGAGCACCTTTCCTAAAAATTTTAAATCTTTTGGAGCTAGTTAGAACACAAAAGTTACGGCAAAAAAATCAACATGCAAAGAGTGATGCAAAATTATACAAGTCAGTGTTTCTTGCAATCACCCTACGCATATGCCTCGACAATCTGATCCCTTCTGGCAATCCCCATGCAAACACACTAGTAGAAAACTCAACGTCCAAATCAACAGGAAAGTGTTTTTTTTTTCTGTTGATTTGGTCGCGTTGATCATCAACTGAAATTTGTTGATTATTTCTGTTGATTTGGTCAATTCCGAGGAGAAATTTTAAAAAAAAATTAATAATTAATTAATTTTTTTTGCTGCCCAAAAATTTCGGGCAACAGAAAAAAAAAATTTTACACTACCCAGAAATTTCGGGCAACCCTCACAATCACCGGTCACCCATGGGATTTGAACCCAAGACCTCGGGCTTGGTAACCGAAAGCTCTAACCAACACACCAAACTTATAATCACATGTGAAATGTATATATTTTTTTCTTACTTATGCATTTAGAATTCTGTGTTTTCTAACTCAGCAGACTTTGGCGGCCATTTAGGCATAGGAAAACAACTTTTTTCAAGAAACTTTGAACTAAAAAAAGTTGGAAAATCAAGTTAAGTTTCATCTCCAAAAATTCGTTTGAGATTTGGAGACTCCAATTAAAAGTTATGGACAAATTTCAGAGGGGATGTTTGAAAATGTCAAAGAAAATGTCCCTTCCAACCCCTCTCTGAAATTTGTTCATAACTTTTGATTGGAGTCTTGAAATCTCAAACGGATTTTTGGAGATAAAACTTAACTTGATTTACCAACTTTTTCTAGTTCAAAGTTTTTTGAAAAATGTTATTTTACTATGCCAAAATGGCCATCAAAGTCTGCTGAGTTTTAAAAAGAAACAAATTGCGAATGATTAAGTGAATAAAAAGTTCATTGTGCATAGAATTCCAACCACGGTCTTTTAACTCCTAGAGTACCAAATGATGTTTTTTTGGCAACTTAGCAATAATTGTGGACATGCAACTTATTACAAAAGGGATTTTTCTTGTTTTTCTTTAAAATTCTCACATAACATGTGGTCAAAGTGTAGCTTCAAGCGTGCCGCAACAATTTTTGTAACTTTTGAGAACATAATTAAAAGCTATTGCATGACATATAATTTTAATTGCTTGGTGGGCAATTCGGACAACTAAAAAAATATTTGTTTTCTAAAGAATAAAAAATTTCAACTTGGTTTCTTAGATTTATATTTACTTGAAAAAGCTTAGAATCATTGCATTTGTACTAAGAAGAAAGGTATGAGGAGTTTTATTTTCTAGGCAATTAAGGAATCTCTACTCAAAAATGAACTTTGAAGTCCTTTATTTAATTCAATTTGCAATATTTGCAAAAAATACAAAACCATTGAATGTAGATTATTTATTACAACATTACAAACATTAGCATTGGAATTTTTCAATTGTGTAACTAAATTGTTAACAATTTAGTATTTTAAATCATACTCTATTTTTTTTTGTAACTTTTTCCAAGCATGAATGTGGAATATCTTTTGTTGAAATATTTCTTATTTATTTCCAACTTATTTCTTCAACATATTATGGAGAGTAACAAGTTAATTGTAGGATCTACACATTTTTGTCCAAAAAGTTTATTATGAAAGATGAAATCTAATTAATCATTTGAGAAGGGTTGAAAATACTTTCTTTTTGAAATCCAAGCAATATAATCTCGCAATTGGTAAGGTTTTCAATGTGTTAACCTTACCCTACTACAATGAAACAAAAACATTCTAAAAGATTTCAAAATATTAAAAGATTCCTAAAGATTTTCAAAAGATTCTAAAAGACTCTAAAAGATTCCATAAGATTCCAAAAAGATTCCAAAAGATTCCAAAAAGATTCTAGATTCCTTGAATTTCTGTTGATTTGGTATTGCACTATCCAAATCAACAGAAAGCGGTCGATCATTATGTTGGCTTTTACAGAAAGTCCTTACACTGCTCTAAACAACAGAAATGAACAGAAATCAGTTGATTTTCTGTTGATTTGGTCATGGTTTTTCTACTAGTGACAAGAAGTGTAAGCTCGGAGTCTAACGCCACTGTCAAGGCAACCTTGCCACCAAGAGTTCGCCCATAACAGACTCTCTTCTATCCAACCCCTTGGTTACCATTTTGTCATTGTCTTCATGATCTTTTCTTGCAATTCTTGTTGTGTGTCTCAACATTGTGAAGGCACTCCATCGGCCACCACAATTCCTTTAAGCATCTTGTCTTTTCTTTATTGTAGTCTTCTTCCATACTTGCTTTGGATAGTGCTTTGCAACTAGATTCCCTCCTCTAGACCTTGAATTCTTGATTGTCGATGAAGTCATTGTTAGCATCAGGGAGAGTGTGGGGGATGATTGCAAAAAACACCTGTACTATTTTCCGTCACACGTTCAATGGGGAAGTTGTTTTGTGCCATAAGTATTGCAAAAATGATTGAATGAACATGAAATTCAAAAGCAAGCTTCCTATAGCAATAGAAAATGCACTTGAATTATTTCAATTTTTTCAAAATTAATTTAATAGGTGAAACTGAATTTTGAATAGATGTCACACATGCGGTTTTGGTGGTTTTTAGTACTATCGAGTACCTTTTTCGAAGAGTTACATCATCAAATTTGATAGGCTAGCTCTTCTAATATAAATACACCTTCTCCGGAGAGGGATTTCCAAAAACATTTTCCAAGTGTGTTTTATATTGGCCTAAAGTGTGCTATATTCAGGTTGAATTTATGTTGAATTAAAAATGTTTTTTTTAGTTCTAACTTCGATCTTCCTACTTTGCTCTTAGTCAGCAACAATGGCCATTTTTAAAATAAATTTTTCAAACTCATTTCCTAATTTTCAAAAATAGAAACGTAAAAGTCTCATTTTCTAGGATAAATTGTAGCATGTGGCTCAAAATAGTACTTCAGGGTACACAAAAGACTCAATAGTACTGCTGGGGCTTGTAATACCTTCTATCTGCCAATGTAAATTGTTTTTTAATGGAAAATTAAGTATTTCCATCCATTTTTGTCATCCAATGATGAATATCACATGTTGTCAGAATAGTAAATTTGAAATCTAGTTGACCATTCAAATTTTATGTTCCATGCCTTCAATAGTACTGAAGGTGACTCATAGTACAAAAAGTACAAAACTGCAAAACGCAACAAATAGTACAAGTGTTTCTTGCAACCACCCTGGGAGACAATTGGGTCAAAATTCTCAAACAAAGAGGTTGCTTGGATTAGAGGCTTCTCTGCTTGCACATACTAAAATTATAGAAAATCAAGCTAGAGCTGTGAACTTTAGAATTGAATTTTAGGAAGCTGCAAGGGTCTTCTTGCTTGTGCAAGTTGGTGTCTTCTCCAATAGTAAATTATGCGCACCTAGATATTTTTAGAACAAGATCGAGCTGCAACAACCATTGCAGTTTGTAGTAAGTTGATTTAACCTCTAAACTTCATGTTGTCACAAATCATAGAAATAGTTCCAAAAATTGCAAGAAACTATCCCAAAATAGATCACAATAGAGAAAGCATAATGTAACAAGAAGGAATTAGAGTATATTAATTAGAAGTTACATGAACAACAAGAAGCTAGAAGTTGCTCAAATACACTAAATGAAGATCCGTTCTTAACCATTATTTTGGAATTAGGGCCTCAAGTAAAATCCAAAAATAGTCTAAATGACTGGAATTTAGTATAATGATGTGACATAGCCATCAACAATATTTATCCAAACAAATGAATGAAAATTGCCCAATCTACATTATAAAAGTGAAAGGTCTTAGTCATTCACTGGTCATAAACTCAAAGGGCCTCCATTACTATCTAGTAAAAAAGTGAGGCAACTGGTTTCCTCCCATTAATTTCTCCCTTCTCTAAAATAATTCTATGTAAAAATTCCAAAGGTCCACATCAATCGGAGCATTATGATTATAAATATAATTTTAATTATGAATACAAATACAAATATGAATACATGTACAACATATAGATATGAAATATGGATACAAACACAAGTACAATTTACAAATATGAATATAGATACAAATATAGATATGAATACAAGTTCTATATTCTTTGTCATTGTCATCCCATGGCAAATAACATATACTAAGGGTACCCTATGAATTTTATTTTTATTTTTTGGAGGTCTCGCTCAAAAGAGCTAGCTATATGAATCATCTCCCACTATCCACTCAAAAGAGTCATACAATAGTAGGACCATAGTACAACTTCCTTTCAAGTTTAGTTTTAGATTTGTAAATTTTTTCAAGACTCCAAAAAAAATAAAATAAAAGCGATACTTTGCTTGAAAGCGATACATATTTTACTAGAGGGGATATTTGGCAATATATTTCTCCTTTCTCAATGGATGAAATTGTAAAATTGCTAAATTTTTCTAAAACAATATAGCTCATTATGAAATGGATGAACAAATGCATTTGCATCCATGTGTTCATGTTTCATCCATGTGTAGGGATGTGAGAACTTCATCATTCCAAGCAAAGATCGATCACTTTCTCCACTACCCAAAATACAAAAAAGCCCGACCTTTGATTTATAGCTCATCAACACATCGTTTTTTTTATTTGTGTGATATATTAGACTTATCAGAGTATTTTTGGTCTATGTCCTTGACTCCCACTAGATATTGTCCAATAGTGAGAGGGAACAAGGGCTCTATGGTGCTCATTGTTCAATTTTGAGTTGGAAAGCATCATTAATAAAACACTTTGAATGTCTTTACTAAATGTATTTCTATCTTTTGTTTGGTGTAAACTTAGAACTTGTGATTACTACGCTTGAAAGCACATGAATGTGCTACAACATAATAAAATCTTTTATTTGAAAATTAGGCAAAAGAAATAGAGTCCATCAAAAGCTAGCTAAAAGACAAAAATATAGAGAGACTTTTCAAATCATACTTAGGAAAGAAAAATCAAAGAGATGGCTCTTCAAATTTCCAAAACTTGTTATGCCATTTGCATGGATTTTTCTTTCTTAAACATGATTTGCCATAGCACATTAAATTCTTTGTCTTTTAGCTTGCTTTCAATGGTCTCTATGCTAGTTATCCAATTTACAATTTTTTTAAATTGTTGGTCTGTTTAGAGAGATATTTGATGTGCTCCCAATGATAGTAATTTCATGTTCTACATTATAAACCAGTCAAAATTTAGAACATAAATTTGGAGGGCCAGTGTACCGTTTGCATTGAGGATGCTCTGAGTGCCGGGCCCTGTCCGCTCAGTCAGCAGACAAATCAGAGGAGCTGGCAGCATCATCCCAGCCAATGAAAAACTTGAAGCCTGGATCAGGGCCCTACCCAAAAGCCCAAAAGCCCAACACGCTACATCAACACATTCCGCCCTGCTCCTCCACACAAAACCAGCGACCCACCTCGCCCAATTCAGAAATTTTTCCAGACCAACACGCAATCCAAATTGTGAAGAAATTGTGAAGAAATTGTGCTCCACATCTCCCATCCATTGCCACAATAGCACAACTGAAATGAAACCAACCACAAATGATGCTTTGCGCTTTATTCCATCAATGCCGCTGCTTTTGCAATCTCGCCAACTCACTTGCATCGATTCCCCCCAAACTCTAAGTAACTGCCACGGTACTCGTTTCCGGCTTCGCAAATCTCGTCTTCTGGAGGCTTGGATTCCGGCTTCGAGGTCACTGGTTTGCAATTATGGAATCTAGCTTGAATTGAAGCACTTCTGGCTGAATTTGGAGGTGGTTTTAAGGATTTGGGGCGTGGATTGAAGCTATGTCGCCTTGATGGTCGTGTTGTGGTACTTGTGCTTCGCCATTTGTGGTTTTGGGTTTCTGGTATCAGTTAGGAGTAAGGTTGGGATACCCTAAATTGCCGTAGTCTATCGTCAGACTGTTACAATTTGATATGCTCTTGCTTAGAAAGGAAAAATGGGATTTCAAAGCAACTGGAATGCACGATTTTGGAATGCAGAGGTTAAGGAGGTTCAAAGGTTTCCTGGTAGATGACCTAAACTCGATTGCTGAACAGATGTGGGATGTTCAGATAAGTTTGAATTTAGGGTGGATTCATTGGGGTGCTCACTCTTGGGAACTGAATGTGGTACAGGCTGAGGTAGCTCTTGCTTGATGCTGAACACACAATTCCGAACTTGGTGTGTGTGATTTGGGGAAGAAGAGGAAGAGGATGTTTTGAGTAGAGAGGGCGGGGAGGATGTGTTGGGTGCGGGGGCGATGGCCCTCTTCGTCATGTACAACATCATGTCACACCTTTGGAACCTCCAAAGCTTCATCTCACCGGGGTTCCCGAGCTGCATTCCATCTTGCTCTCAACAGGTTTGCCACTCACTGCATTTTACTATCGATTTTGGAATATTTGCCTCAGTGTCTGTATTCTAGGGTTTTGCCTGAAATTTTGTCGAGAATGGCGACCATGGAGAACTAGATGTGCATCGCAGATGTCCTCGTTTATGTCTCTTTGTCGGCCAATGAACTATGCGGGTCTAGTAAGATTATTAGATTGAAGAGAACAATCAAAATGACGGCTTTCGTCATTGCTTCCACCCATACTTTTAATGAGATTTTGACTCATAATCTTGCTCCTTTCTACCTTGACTTTCTACCATAGCTCTTCGACCCCATTGGAATACTCTGCCTAATGATGCAATTGCTGCCTGAGGTTGAACCGCAAGTGTTCGATGGGGTGTAGGTTACACTTGCTCCATAATGCCTAATCACACCCTAATTTTGACTGTGTAGATTGAAAATTTCATTATTCTTTAGTGTTGTGTTCTGCAGGATTTGAATTGAGAATCTAATTCTAGTAGAGGAACGAGTTCAAGCAATTGGCAATTGATTAATTGAGTCAGCTGCAGGTGGTTACGCGTCCGTTGCTTATAATTCATGCTGTTGTTCAGGTGTACAAGTCAATTGACAACGTCGTTATCATTCTCGGAGACACACTTGCGATCATTTCCTATTAACAGTGTCGACTCATTTCCACCTATGGCTCCTGCCATCCTGCGAGGCTCATCTTTTTTTGAGGGAACCGCCTTGCTCATAGTGAACAAGTCATGCAGGAGAATGAGTAAGCGATGCAGAGTCGTCGTGACGAGCGTTACGACTCCTCCTACCAACTTTCAGCGACGAGTGGTTGACGATATTGAGGAAAGTGGAGCTTTGAAAAACAACGATGAAGAATTGCCTGAGACGCCACAGCTGGAGCTGAGGAAACCAGGGCATGTTGTCAAGTCAGTCGTCAGTGATGTACATCATGTGGAGTTGCCTTCCATTCGGTTGAATGTGCGACCAAAAGTGCAGGTGAGAGATCATTTGGCTTTGAAGGCAGGGCTACACAAGGCTGGCAAACTGACTGGCAGACCATTTCTGTAGAAATGTGTAGATGTAAAACGTCTAGATCTGTTTGCCATAGAAAATATCTTGAATTCTGAAATTTGTTTTGAGTTCTTCGAACTGAAAGTCAAGGCCACATGTCGAAGTAACAAGCTATTTCTCAAATGCTAATCATGCCAATTTTGGAACGCTACTTGGTCCAGCAGTTCTGAACTGCAGGGTTATGCTTAAGAGAAACTAGAACCTTGCAAACAATATTTTTGGCTCTCCAATTACCAAAAGCAGATATTTCCTTTTACTATCTGGCGGTCCATCTCCAAGGACTGTGACCTTGGCGTGAGTCTATCGTTTGGATGACATTACTAGTCTGGAGAAAATACCGATATTCCATTTTGATGTTCTGAATATTGATCCTGCAGGTGAGACCCAAGAGGGTTTCGGTTCACAGCGTGAACTCCAGAGCAAAGGTCCCCAGGTTGCTAACTGGGCACAAGGAGGCACGTCCTAGATTTTCAGCTGCAGTTGCTTGTAGTCCAGAAATTCAGTCACTGGTTGCTTCATTGCGGAGGTCATGGAGACAGACTCACAAGATAGAGGATGTGATGGTTAATCACCACAGAGTCCTGTCACCGTTCGATATTACCTGTGTGCTCACGGAGCTTCAACGACAGCATGATTGGCAATGCACATTAGAGGTCATCTTTTTGCGCTACCCTCTATTGGGACCCGTTTTGCGTTCTATGCTTTATTAGAAGATTATTATTCTCTTCGTATACGGATGCCAACACGAAGTTAAAACTGTATCCTGACTTTGCACATTTTGATCTTGGTTTGCAGCTGTTTTCTTGGTCGAAGAAGCAGCAATGGTATCGTCCCAACTCTCGCTTGTATACCCGCCTCATTGGTTTTCTGGGGAGAGAGGGTCGGGTCAGTGCCTTCTTCTGCTCGTTTCTGAAGTAACAATTGCCATTCTTCATAGTGAGATTCTGCTTTAATCACGTACACTGTTACAAGCCAGAATCAGAAATGTTTTTGCAAGTTGACCGAACCACTAGCATGTCTGACTTTATGTGGTCCAATACTTTCAGGTCCACCTTGCCACGTTATTATTCCAAGAGATGCTACTGGAGAAATGCCAAGTAGATCAGTACACATACACGGCCATGGTGAATGCCTACGGGAAAGGAAGGATGTTTGAAGAAGCCCTTGCAGTGTTCAACCACATGAAGGAATGCCCTGAACCTAATTGCCAACCCAACACGGTGACATGCAATGCGCTCATTGATGCTCTGGTGAAAGGAGGTCGCTACGATCAAGCCATCGAGACTTTTATGGACATGCGAAATGGTACCAACGGACTTGAGCACGGTTGTAAACCAAATGTCATCACATACAATATTCTCATCGACGCTCTCTGCAGAGAAGGAATGGTGGACATTGGGATACGAGTTCTGCAGTCCATGAGAGAAGGGGAGCCGGACCAGAGGGTGTCTCCAAATTCGGCTACGTACAATACCGTCATTGATGCTTGCGGCAAAGTTGGGCTTTACGAGAAAGCCGAGGATTTGGTGGAGAATATGGTTCAGCATGGCGTCCAGCCTGATCGCATTACATACACTGCCCTGATTCACTCTTACGGAAAGGCGGGTCTTTGGGAAAGTGCAGAGAATACTTTCAAAGGTATGAAAGGAGCTAATGTGACGCTTGACGTGATGGCATATACAGCTATGATTGATGCCTATGCCAAAGAGGGCTTGTTTAAAAAAGCTGAGGAGTTGTTCAAGGCAATGCAGCATTCGGGGATAAGAGCAAACCAAGTTACTTTTTTGTCGCTGATTGATGCTTATGGAAAAGCTGGCTTGCCTGAAGAGGCCAAGAATGCCTTCGACGAAATGCAGGCGGCAGGTTATGAAGCCAACGTCTTGATCTACAGCTCACTTGTCGATGCACATGGGAAGGCTGGGAATTACAAGGAAGCCGCTCAGATGGTCGATGTGATGAGGCGGCAAGGTTGTCAGCCCAACCTCATTACGTATGCTGCCATTTTGTCGTCCTGCGGCAGATCCAAATCTTGGGAAGAACCTCAAGTACTGCTTCAGAGCTTACAGGTATTTTGCTTTCTAGTCAAATTACCCCTTCCCTTATTTTGTCTGGCTAGAGCATTAGTATTAAGAAATTTCTTGTATAATGTCTTCAATCGGACCTGATCGACTGAAGATGATACTGTAATCTTATTTCCTTTCTTTTTATTTGCTTGTCACAATAAGCTTCCAAGGATTTTCTGAATAATGTGGTACCTCATTGGAAACTGACGATAGTCATGGTTTTGCAGGCTTCGAATTCTGAAATGGAAAGCACACTATACAATCTGGTGGCAGGAGGCTCCCTCAATGATAGTCTCTGGGAAGACGTTTCGAAAATGTTTGACGATCTAACGAGGCAGCCTAAGGCCAACCAAGTGTCATTCTGCAACTCTCTTTTGGACATCCTATGGAGTTGGGGGCTTTGTGAACGAGCCTCCCGTGTGCTCCACCTTGCAAAAGAGGCAGCAGTGTACGACGACACGTTTTTCGTTTTCACGAAATCGGAATGGTGCCTTGACCTTCACAGGTGAGTTCCATTCACTCAGAATTTGAAACTTTACTAGCCTACTTGTCACTGGTGCCAGGGTCCACTGTGGGACTGCATTTAATTAGCTGAATTAACCTCCCAGAGCCTAAATGATCAATAGTGGCTGCTTCCATACCTCTAGTAGTTGAAATGGATCAATTAGGAAGCTCAAGTAAGATAGCAAAAATTTATCAATAGAAAGAAGAGATTTTGCCTACATTTGTTAGCACTAAGAATATCTTTGGAAGTTACTATAATTAGATAAGAGATTCCATGGTGGAATTCTTTATGTCTGGCTTAGGGACTAAAGGGTTAAACTTTGCTGAGAAACTGATCCACGCCGGAACTTGCAGCTGACACGTGTGTGCATGCTGTGCAGGTTGTCGGTTGGAGCAGCCACCACTATGTTACTGGTGTGGCTGGAGGAGCTTCGCCTTGCTTGGGTTTGGGGGGAAGATGCTCCTGAGGAAGTAGTCATCATCACTGGAAAGGGTACACACTCCAAGTCGAAAAGCTCAGCCTTGAAGGTCCCTGTGGATTTGCAACTGGCACAGCTTTGTGCCCCCTTCACGGACATGGTCGGCAACTGCGGCCGCGTGACTGCACCCGGAGATGCCGTGCAAAACTGGCTTCTATCTCCTGGCATTGCACAGGGCCTGGGCCTGGTGGATTCCCCATTCTTTCTGCATCAATGATAATGGAAAGTAATGGAAAACCTCGTGGAGAATGGAACAATGACAACTACTTGTGAAGATCTTTGCAGGTACACATTTTGAGAATGATACCGTGATCTGCCATGCAGTTGTCTTTTTGTGGATTGTAGCTGGTAAACGTATGAAGTGGATTCATTCATAACATTCTTTAGGGAGGCCCTGTGACACCTTGGAATTCTCTGTGACATCCTGAATCTTGGGTGTCTAGGATGCCCATTCTTCGTCGGATACTTCGAGTTCTCCGTGGTCTTACAGGGTGGAATCCCTCGGTGCCTGCACTAGAATTTCCAAGAATTGGTTTCCTCTTTCTATTGGCTACCTTCCTTGAAGCTTCGTAAATGATTCATTTCAAATCCTATAGACATTGAAGTGGCCACTTTTGACCATTTAGGCACTCAAGGGTTGTGAAAGTCCTCCAAGAATCGTGGGGATATGTATTCCATCCTTTAATGAGGTGCCAAGAATAAGGCGAATGCTATGTTGAGGAATGAAAAAATGATTGACATAACCATAGATGCATATACTGTATCTGCGTATGAATATCTTCAGACCCAAGTGGGAATAGTACTTTGTTTATGCAGTATCTTAGCACCTGTAAATAGAAGGTTGCAATGCTTCAATGACTTCATAAATGTTAACAGCTGGCTCTTGCTGGATGCAATTCTCTCTCTATATTTTCTTGCTTTGATGTCTACTAATTCTTACAAGTTACATACTGCAGGTGTGCAGCGCTGTGATTTCTGTTGCGAAAGAGTCCTTCTTTGCGGCGGCGACTGTATTGTTTTTTCACAAGGGAAAACGTAGGCTTAGTAGATGAAGTGCCTTCTTCCGGATGAATCTAATCATGTGAAAATAGGCACTGATGGTTCTAGTTTCAAGGGTCGACATGACAGTCTCATTATGTGCACTAAGAATTTGTACATTACCCAATTCTTTTGTACAATACAGTTAGCTTCTTGGCATTAGAAGACCGAAAGTAGGAGCAGAATCCAGATTGCATATTCTGAAATTTTCTACGTCGTTACAATTTGTTGTGTACTGAAACTGACAGTGCCAAATTTTATGAGTTTTTAGTGACTGAATAAATTCACATGTGTATGGGCGGCATGAAAACTACCAAGACATGCTAACTTCGGCCAAAGGAGCAGGAAAGAAGATTGCCGGTGAGAAACACAGTATCTTTTGCAGGTGATTTGCCATCTGGGGTTGAGTAGTTCTTGACTGTGCTTTGGCCTGCAAAGAGGTACGGTGAGAGATATCAGTAGATATCTCGGACCTCCATAATTTTGATAACAGAGGCAGATCCTATGCGATGAAGAGCTACGACTGCTTGCCCAGGTTTACAGAGGTTTCGGCTGATTGCATATTCTAGAGCTGCATTCAAGGTATTATCAGTTGAGTCAGCGTCCGTGGCCTTCACCGAGCCTTCAGCTAAGAGCGGGATCAATCCCCTGCACAATACCATTGCAACTTTTGTAAGGGTCCATCACCAGAGTAATGCAAATTTCCTGCAAACAACGACACAGCTTTCCAGAATTGTTGCCAACAAAGCTGTTCAAGAGACGTTAGAATTCGACCCATTACTGATCATTTCGTCTCGGGAGGGATAAGGACTCACTAATTGAATTGAAGAAATTTAATCACGATGTGACTGACCGGATCACTGGTATCCAGGAAGCTCTTTGTATTGAGGAAGATTGACTCCGAAAATTTCATGGTCCATGTATGTGGTTATCCAAAAGTAGTGATATGAGTACGGAATTGAAACAGGCTGTAGAAAGTAGAGAAGTAACCTGCAAATCAAGCTGTGGTGAGCTGGCGACTCCTCGCTAATTTGCCATTCGATACTATCAGTGGTCATAACTGGGACTGCTACAGAGAGAATAGGAACCGAGGGCCTGTATTTTGCTACCAATCTAGCAGTGCTTCCCCCACGAGTTAGAACTACGATCAAGGCTGCCCGAATTTTATTGGCTGTCCGGACCGCTGATGATGCCAAACTCTCCAGTGGGCTCATTGGCATGGGGACATTTCGCACTAGATCTCTGAATAATGTAGAATAGTCGATGGCTTGTTCAGCCTCCCGGCAGATACTGGCCATTATTTCAACAGCAACATCAGGGTTGATTCCATTTGCCGTCTCACCACTAAGCATAACGCAATCGGTGCCATCAAGAACGGCGTTGGCAACATCTGTTGCTTCTGCTCGCGTTGGGCGTGGGGATTTAATCATAGACTCTAGCATTTGGGTTGCAGTTACTACAGGTTTCCCCTTCGCATTGCACTTGTATATCATCATTTTCTGTGCTAAGAAAATTTTCTCTGTAGGTATTTCCATTCCCAAGTCTCCTCTAGCAACCATAACAGCATCTGTCTCGCGCAGAATGTCATCAAAGTTTTGTAGTCCCTCTTGGTTTTCCACCTGCAACCACAACATAATCTGAAATTGTTTAGCAATTCAAGATCGGAACGCACAAGTCTAGAAGGGCTTACGTAGAGAACTGAAATAGATACCTTGGAGATAATGTGAATGGAACTTGATGCTTTCCCAAGCAACTCCTTGACTTTGACTACATCGGAGCCTTTCCGCACAAAAGAAGCAGCAATAAAATCAATTCGGTTTGGAATGCCCCAAATGGTGATATCCTCAACATCTCGTGGTGTAAATGTTGGAAGGTCAACAACAATTCCGGGCAAATTCACATTCTTGCGTTCACCCAAACTTGCTGAGTTCTCGCACCTACACTTTACCTTCCCAGCAGCTGCATCGCACTCCAGCACCATGAGACTGATAGTCCCGTCCGAGCACAAAATCATATTCCCTGGCTTCACATCTTGAGCAAGCTTAGGGTAGCTCATGGCGATCATTGTGGTATCACCTTCATGAGTGTAATCTGTTGTAATCATAAGCTCTTGGCCTCGAGTGAGTTTAATTCCTTGCCCTCCCTTCAGCGTCCCCGTCCGAATCTCCGGACCCTATTTGAGCACACGTGGTGTGACAGGTTAACAAATCACATTGTAAATCAAAGCATCGAATTTTCAATTCTAGCATTGGAAACATCATTAGACTCCTTTCCTTACGATCAAAGGAAACAGTAAGAACAGAAGAACGCATGACGAAACAACTGTTTTATTCTACTTTCCTTCACGCTTATTTGCTCTCGCTTGTGCTATTTTGCAACTGTTTTTGCAAGCATTATTTCACCACTATGCAACACTTGGAGATAAAAGATCGAAGCCAATAAATTTAATTACTATAGTTGTTCTTATCTCCGCTGTCTCCTGAATGTCTGCTTCAAAAATGATTTTCAACACGAGATTGCCAATTAAAATTCAATTTTACCACCTACTGTATGTAGCATGTTAGTGTAGGACCGCGATTGTTTTGTAATTACCTTGGTGTCGAGGAGGACACCGCACATGATTTGAGTGTTGTACATGGCCTGCTTCAGAGCGTCAAGCGTCCCTGAATGGTATTCGTAGGTTCCGTGGGAAAAATTGAATCGAGCTACGTTCATGCCGGCGCGGAGCAGCTTCTCCAGCATGGGAACATCCCTTGATTTCGGGCCCAATGTGCAAATGATCTTGGTTTTTGAAATTCCATTAACGCGTGAATCTCCTTTCCCAAGTATGCCCTTGATATCGAATTTATCATTCATGGTTCACCCCTCACGCCCTCAAGTTGCAAAGGGTCTGTTGATTTCGTTCTCTTAATACTCTTGCTCTGCAGCAATCAATATTGGTGATGTCAAGGGTTAGGGTTGAGTAAACATAATTTTGAATCCCCTCCTCAAGTGGAGCTTCTCCTAATTCTGATGTGATTGTCCTCTATCCGTATACTTACTGTTGAAAATTCCAGATTGGAATAGTTTCAATCTCCTTATGGGCACTATCTACCAAATCCCCAGAAAAGAGTGATCCCACTATTGGTGGCATGATTATGTCCATCCAGTTTTATCCGCTGACAGTAGAGAATCAATAAGAATGCTCAAGACTAGAAAAAGGCTACTACTAGAGATTATGAATCTCCTAATTCTGTAAGAAGCTTGAATGCGCTGCGGGATGCTAGCCCTAAAATCTGATTGTGTATCTATGGAACCAAATTTTCTCTCTCAAAGAATTGAAGCAGTCGATCAATGCAGGGATGCAAAAAACATCTCCCAACGCCGTGCCCAGAGGCAGGGAGGGGTAAGAGCTCGTCTGATGAAGAGATGCCAGGTGTGACAAGGTCAAGAGACACCACCAAAAACCCTCCTGAAACCTAGCACGATAAAAAAAAAACTATCTTAAAACTGGGTCTGCTGGGCAGTATCATGCCGGACACATTCACCTGCAGCTTCTTTTTTGGAGCTGAGCTTTCCTCTATAACGCCAATCAGTCGCGCAATTCACAACTGAAATCTTGAAAGCAACAAGTAAGTTGCTGAAACCCTAAAATTTCAAGAAACTCCTGTTGAATCTTTCCAAACTTCCATCAAATTGAACGTTGACAAACACTAATAAATGTCATTTCTGTGCAACTCCATGCAGGAAGGCAGGATTCATTTGAAAGAACTGGAGCATGGAGCCTCATCTCAATACTGCAAGTGAAACTCTTATGTCAAGAGAAAAGAAATACAACACAACTACTCGAAGTGCTCATTTTCTACAGAGAAATCTCAAGCAAGATTTCGTGATAATTCAAGCTGCTCCTAGTCATACCTTAAAAGAAAGGCAAAAGCGCCTTTGCCCAACACAAAAGGACTCCTCGTCAAAGACACTGCAGGCACGATGATAACTTAAGGACCATAGGCATGTCTGTTAGACTCGGATCCAAATAGTTTCTTGGTATTTTCTTTACTAAAATGTTAGCTCACTTACTAAAATGTTCAAGTTCTGTGACCTACACCTTGGACAGGTTCTCCAATGGGAATTACAGTCCTGCCAAGCCAGAATCACAGTAATTCTCACTTCCCTCTAAAACTTTTGATGCTCACATGTATGACACATCCACATCGATTTACAGCAACCTTGCATTTTTACATAACTGCATATTTATTGTCATAAAACCAGGATCAAATCTTCAAAACTCAGTGTTTTGATATACACAAAACTCTAATACAGAAATTAATTAAACGCTAACTCTAGGTAGAATATCGTATTGTTGTCTCGACACTCAAATAAATCAACATATGGCAATGGAGTTGACGACCACGAAGGGCTCGAACCAAAGTTCTATAGGTGGCTTCGCAGCCAGTCAAATGCAGCAACCACGCTTGCCTTGGATTTATTGGTCACGGTCGTTGTCCCCCGGGAGAAAGCCTGGCTTTGCATTGAGGGATTGTTGAGGAGCAAATTTATCTTCATGCGAGTCCCTTTCAGCTGTCATTGAGGATTGGCGCTAAACACTTACAATATGTACACTACACTCAAAACAATGTCATCATGCGTTGGATTTAGAGGTGCTTGGTGTTGAGTAAAGTGAGGCAGCAGGGCGCAAGCGCATTTGAAGAAGCAATGGAGTTTCGGGTCGAATGTTGAGGCCATGCGTGCCTTCCTTGGTGGTGAGCTTCACTTCTGGCGGGGCTGACCATTCAAACGCATGAACAAATGAGCCGAGAGCCGCAGAGAGTACTCTCATGGCCATTGCCCGTCCAGGGCAAATCCTGCATCACGATAAGACACCACACTCGAATTATGAATGCAAGATCGCAGCAAGACCTGATATCTCAAATCATAATGAGGTGGCGAAAGAAATAAATTAGGGTTTCAAGGATCAGTAATTCGGTCCGTCTCTCCGAGCTAAATTCAATTTCGTTTACCTCCTTCCAGCTCCGAACGGAAGATATTGGTAATTGTTGGTCCCGCTCACACTCAAATCGGAGTCCAGGAACCTCTCTGGATTGAACTCTAGTGCATCGTCTCCCCAGGTCATTGGATCACGATGCAGTGCCCAGAAGTTTGCCATCACTGTTGTTCCCGCCGGCATGTGGTATCCTCCGAGGCTCGAGTCTTCTATGTTGCAGTGCGGGATGCCAAGAGTCGTGGGAATATGTAGGCGCAAAACTTCTTTCAGCACAGCCTGCAAGAATTGATATGGCTTCTGAAACATTGATAATCGACGAACAACAAGAAACTCGGAAACACAGAAAAAATTGAGAAGGACTAATTTCTGGATTTGTGCACGTATCCATCCATAAAATTGTGCACGGAGCTGCCTCGTTACCTGCAGATACGGTAATTGAGCTGCCTCCTCCTCTTCTACAGGTCCACTCATGCCAAACTTTGTATCAATCTCCGCTTGTAATCTTTCCATCCATAGCGGCTGACGCACAAGCTCCAGAAGCGACCATTCCAACGTCGAAGCTATCGTGTCCGATCCCGCTGTCAACAGTTCCTGCACCAAATGCGACGTAGAATCGTGAAGAGTTCAGTATTTTCCCAAGAACTGCATCAAGCGCGCATCTAGTGGTTACGAAATCTGAGAGGTACAGTTCAAGCATGTGGCTTTCAATCGCAGCACATGAATCGATCCACGTAGTCTACTTTGCATCCCTTGCACCAAGTAATTCGAGTTCAACTCTACAGAATGACAGCAGTGAAGCACTCTCGTAACCCGGAAGCTTACCAAAATAATAGACCTAGCGATGGTCACCGTGTACTTGCCCTCCTTGCAAAGACGCAGCAAAGTCTCCACGAAGTCAGTTTCCGGTTCCTCCGCTGAAACGCTTCCATCTGGAATATGTTGCCGATACCATTCTAAAATAGACTCTGCGCATCTTACTTTGCGCGTGGTCACATCCTTCCATTTTGCATGGATGCCTCCTAAGTCAAAACGTCCGAGGACGAGTCTTAGGCTAGGGATCATGTCTAGAGTATTGTGTGTCGCCAAGAGCTTAATATTCTCAGCCTCCAATATCCTGTATGTTTGTGGATCCAGACCAGTTCCGCTCGATGGAACGCGCTCCGAATTCGAAAACGCTTTGTTGAATGTCGTCCGACAGCTGATCCGCAGACTCAACTCACTGACGACATCTCGTACGTCAACAATTTTCTCGTCCATGGCTGCCATAGTCGCCACCATCCGCCGTAACTCCTCCATTCGAGTACCCTTCTTCATCTCCAATTTCTGCGTCGTGAACAATTCACTGATACACAATTGACGCATCTCCCTCACTCTCGGAGTGTAAACATTGACCGCAATCGACACATTCTCTTCGCCATAATTCATGTACTTGGCAGTCGTATACATAAGGTCGTGAATTGGTCGCGACACGAAACTCGCATCACTGACTGAAAATAGCTCCTTGGCCATACTAGAATCCGACACAATCACCACTCGCACGCTTCCAAAGAAGATGCTCATTATATTCCCGTACCGCTTCGCCAGCTGCGCGAAGGCTTGGTGAGGATGCGACCCTCCTAAGAAGAGGTTTCCAAACAGTGGCCATGGGAACGGGCCTGGCGGTAGCTTCTTCTTTGTCCCTATCCAACCAGACACAAACAGCAGCACAAGTACCAGACCAACACAGAGCGCAATTCCGTAGGACAAAACCGGATAGTTCTCTATCATCTTAGTATCAAAAATAGACTCCATGGCAAATTCTTCAAAGCCTTGCTCGCAGTCTATCACCAGCACTCGTACCGAAATAGGGGATGCAAGATTCTCAGTGAAAGTATCGCAAGGGAAGCATCATAGACTGCAAGGGAGTCATTGAAAACAGAAAATTTGAGGGACCCAATTTTCAGTTCAAAGGGCTGTCAATTTTCATGGAGTGGCGACCGAAACTAAGCTTACTCCGATTCCATAGCCAAAGTGTCCAAGTTTATAGTCACTTCGCTTCGACTGTATTTTTTATTGGGAGCTCGGAACTGGAGCTGCAGGGACGAGAGGTGAAGAACTTCGGAGCTGGAATATCGAAGCTTGAGGAGCTGGAATATCGAAGCTTGAAATCGCTACATGTCAGTCCTCGATGCCTTGGCGTGCATCATGCAGGGTTTCTTTCTTGAACGAAAGTTTGTGAAAAGTTTGCGAAATAATCATTTCGCGAAAGAATCATTACAAGTTTTTTCTTTAAGGATTACCGGTATGTGGCTCTCTTCGGTGGAGACATCAGTCAATTGCTATAATAGCTTGGGAAGACTGAAAGTGCTTGAAAGTTTGGTCAAAAGACAATACGGAGTACAATTTTATCTCTTTTAAGGAATGTTTGGGGATGTACAGTAGCCACCAACAAGTTTGCAGAAACACAGCACGTATCTCCAATTTCGAATTGCCACCACATATTAAAAAATGTGATCCAAATAACAAACCTCCATGGAAATATAATCGGCACTTTTTCCCATGCTTTTCTAATGGTTTTGACTAATTCTTCTCTATTTTGCGGTAGCAAATCATTTTTGATGGTGTCTTTGACAATCTTCAATAGGTTTTTGATGGGGTTTAAGTTAGGTTGGAGGGTTTGCAAGTCATGAAAGGTTTCTCATGCCATGCACTTGACTCTTGGCTATAGTGCATTTGGAGCACTATCTTTCATGAGTAAAAGTGTCTCGGGGTGATCGTGGAGAAAGTAGAAGCCATTCAATCAAGAAATGCACCTACTCACCAAAACACACCTATGTATCCATAAGCTACCACATTGTTTGGCCCAAGCATGTATTGCATTGAGAGGTTTTTGGAGCTCCACATATGAAGCTCTAATTGACAAAAATCTGAATTGTGTTGGCTAAAGAGCATTGACATTGCCTTTAGAGTATAGGAGCTGCAAACACAACTTGGAAGTGCAATCAATACAATTCAATTTTTCCTAGACACATGGCTTGAATTAGCATCATTCTAAATAACACCTAGCATGTATTTAATCGGTTCATCAACATCCAGGTAGTATTTTCATGAAGTTTGGAGATCTGGAGTGAGAGATATGATCAATCAAAGTTGCACTTCATTTTCAGTGATACTCAAAGTT
Source organism: Pseudisothecium myosuroides (assembly GCA_951799445.1). Lineage (NCBI taxonomy): Eukaryota > Viridiplantae > Streptophyta > Bryopsida > Hypnales > Lembophyllaceae > Pseudisothecium > Pseudisothecium myosuroides. Next base: position 18,185,445 of record OX637287.1, on the reverse strand, counting down.
CAAAAATTTGAATGTAAACTTGTTGGTAGGTGCTATACAATGACTCTCAAAATGTTTCATACTTGCAAAAAAAAAAACTACTAAGAACCACCACCACATTCTAGCAACCAACGAGGTCTAAAAAGCCCTTTTGTCATTCAAATTGGCGAAGGACACAACTAGATCGTTGCTTTCATTAAAAAAAAAAAGCAAAGTTGAATAGGATTTAAACGCAATCTAAACGAATCTGTTAAGTATTTGGTTTCAGGCAAGTCATTGTTTTTTTCAAATACAATATACAATACGCCATTCCCTGTGGTCACAGGGACCTGCTTCCAGCATTGCTCTTGCTTGCGGTATTGAGCTTGCTCAAATCCGATACTGGAGCTTGTGATGACAATGTCTCTTGGAAGAAAGACAAGCAATACAGCAGGAACTATTCAGGAGCACTGTGACAGTTAAGCAAATCCAACAAGAGCGGTACTGGCTACCTGCATCCATGTGGTATGATCAGTAGAACCTCCCCAAAAGACTCTTTATTTGTGTGAGTGTTGTGTAGCCTGTGTCCCTCCATTACATTAGATTTGTTTTCACCTGTAAGCACCAATTAGGCGATAACATACACTAAGTACAGTATGTACATTTAAAAGCAAAGGTAGTACTTCCTATCAAGGCCCATTTTACATGTACATAGAAGTTCAATATCCACTAAATTGAGTATCAGTGTGAAGGTGGGATGGGAAGAGGATATCAGTAGCGCAAACTGACGAAGACCATGGAAAATTTCCAATAGTAGAACTACCCCAAACAGAGTCTTCAAGATCATTCATGTTCTTCCCTGATCCCTAATCCCTAAACCCTGAAACCCTGAAAACTGTAAACCCTAAAACTGTAACTGTAACTGCATCATCATGCTTTGGATGCAGAAGTGGTTGGGGTGAAGTAAAGTGAGGCAGCAGGGCGCAAGGTGATTTGAAGATGCAATGGAGTTTCGGGTCGAATGTTGAGGCCATCCGTGCCTTCGTTGGCGGTGAGCGCGACTCCAGGCAGGGCTGACATTTCAAACGCATGAACAAAAGAGCCTATAGCCGCAGACAGCACTCTTACTGCCAATGCCCGTCCAGGGCATATCCTGCATCACAATTAGACCACACGAGGCGCTCAGAATGCAACTCCGCACAGTATGATAATCTCACATCAAAATTTGGTGCGGAAGAAATTAGGGTTTCAACGATCATTAATTAGTTGTGTCTTTCTCGAAGCAAATCCTAACCCCTATAGTCATTCCCACCGGTTTCACGTACTGTATTCTGGAAAAATCTGATTTGGAACGTATTATTCAGATACAGATATTAAATGCAAATCAAGTTCCTTTTCAAAGTCTTGCTGGAAATCTAAAAGAAAACCAAGTGACTGAGAATGAGGTTAAGGGTTTAGGGTATCAGGTTCTTCCTTCAAACTACAGATACTAACAACACTGGTGGGAATGCCCAAAATTTGAGTTTCATATTTTCTTTCAGCAATTTTGAGAGGATGAAATGAGAACCTGCTTTTGTCGAACATATTTACCACCTCATTCGATGTTCCTTCTCTATTGTTGATGATAAACTTTGTTCTATCTAACCTAATCATTAGACAGTACGTTATGATCAATCAAAAATTGGTCATTACAAAATCATCGATGGATCCTTCGGTGAAGTTTGATTACCTCCTTCCAGCTCCGAACGGAAGATATTGGTAATTGTTGGTCCCGTTCACACTGAAATCGGAGTCAAGGAACCTCTCTGGATTGAACTCTAATGCATCATCTCCCCAGGTGCTCGGATCACGATGGAGTGCCCAGAAATTTGCCATCACCGTTGTTCTCGCTGGGATGTGGTATCCTCCCAGAGTGGCATCCTCCATGTTGCTGTGTGGAAGGCCCAGAGTCGTGGGAACGTGGAGGCGCAGAACTTCCTTCACCACAGCCTGCAAGGATTCATAATTTCATATGCTTTCTGAATATCAAAAATCGAACCAGACACTCGGCTCCGGCCCTCACATACTTCCGAAAAGCTGTGAGTGCTCCCTTCTTACTGTTCAAATACTAAAACAGGGTATGATCAGGATTCAAGAATTGTACCGATGTTAACTTTGTTTGATTTGTAACAATTCTTTTGGGAACTAAACAAGTTTTGAGCATTAGAAGGCTAGGACCCAATCCAATCTCAGTATTTCTAGAGAGGTTCTCGCTCATGTTCAAGAGTTAACATTATTACCGGTATGGATATGATCAAGAGTGTACATGTGCATAAGCCTAGACCCTTTAAATCATTTGTGGCAAAGAGATATCATGAATCTGAGTATGTCAAAACATCATTTTCTAACTCGATGTTGTAAGAGATTTTGTTACTAACTTTTTTCTATATTACTCCGTATAATCATTGTTGCTAAGAGCTTATTTCGCTAAGACAGACCACTTGTAAACTGAAAATTTATACTTGATCAGCTAGGACACCCCGTAACACAATAATTGGGGAGCAAGAGTTTACTAATTCCTGGAGAAAGTGGGATGGGTGTACACAGAGGTGCCTGATTACCTCAAGATATGGTAACTGAGCTGCCTCATCCTCTTCCACGGGCCCGTTCATGCCAAACTGTGCATCAAGCTCCGCCTGTAACCTTTGCATGCACTGTGGGTAGCGCACAAGCTCCAGAAGGGCCCATTCTAACGTCGCAGCCGTCGTGTCTGTTCCTGCTGTCAACAGTTCCTGCACGGGATATATGCCACACATCATCTCAATGAGCTCTGACAAGTACATGGTTCATAGTAGTTTAGAAGGCAACATTGAGCGCTTCCAATGTTGGTCCAGTAGGATGAGTTTCAAATGCTTGAAAACCATTACATGTATGTTTGAAATGGGTTGACAGTTTGAATTCCAATATTGGAAGAGATGCAAGTTTGTCACATGAAAAATTTGTCTAATGAGGAGAATTTCCAGCAACGAAAGTGGAAACTCTCTAACCTACAAGTGGCAGGCAATCATTTGAGAAGAGGAGCTAGATTGTTAGCCATAACTACTTACCTCTTTTTCCTTCTATTTCGACATTCAGTTTCCCTACTTGTTTGCTCTCATCACCTCCATATTACCCAAGATTGTAGTGCTCATTAAGATCATGCTAGGTAACTCCCAAACCTGGAGCCTTAGTGTGGAAAATGACCTTCGATCCTTTGGCACTTGCATGGCTCTTGAAGCATACAATATTTTCCACAATCAGGCCCAAGACTTAAGATACCAAGCAGCTTCGTGAGCGGTTCAAGAATTTCCCTAGAACAACATCAACCGCGCACCTAGCTCCTATTGCTGGTCCCAAAATCTTCAGAGGTGAACAGTAAGGTTCATGCTTTCAGATTACACAAATATGGGAAAAAATTTAGTGGTAAATCATATCTCAACGTTCTAACCAGATTTTCGCAGAAGCTCAATCATTACATGGAGGTCACCCAACTCTCAATTTTACTGGGTTGCAGAATTGTGAGATTTTGCCCCAAATTTCATATTCCTCGAAATTGTTTTCAGTCGAACTACACGAAATGATCAAAATCTCCTACTTAGGTGTCTCAACATCAAGTGCAACAATCTCCTCTCCTTTCTATTTTGAAGCGGCCGGAGCCCTAAATTCTCATCTGAAACCACGTTGCCCAAATCTCGGCCCAAATCGACTAATTCTTTGAAGAGCAAGTCTAGCATTCTGACACCCCTGTATAGAACCAGAATCACACTCAATATACAATATATATTTTACAGCAAATAATTCAAGTTCAATTCTACAGGATGGTAAAGGAAGCTTACAAAAATAATAGCCCTAGCTTCTGTCATCGTGTACTTTCCGCCGTCGGTAAGTGCCAGAAAAGTCTGGACAAAGTCGATTTCCGAGTCCTCCCGTCCATTTGGTAACTCTTTCCGATACCAATTCAAAATAGAGTCCGCGCAATCCACTTTTCTCATGGTCACATCCTTCCATCTCGCATGGATTCCCTCCAAATCAAACCTTCCGAAGAGGATTCGTAAGCCAGGGATGAGATCTAAAATGTTGTGTGTCGCCAAGAGCTTCGTGTTTTCCGTCTCCAATCTCCTGAATGCCTGTGGATCGACACCACTTCCGCTGGAAGGATTGTGCTCTGAATGCTGGAAGGCTTTGTTAAACGTGAACCTACAATTGATCCGCAGGCCTAATTCACTAAGGATGGGTCGGATGTCAACAGGAATACTAGTGTTCTCTCCCATAACTGCCACCGTCCTTTGAATCTCCTCCATTCGTGTGCTCTTCTTCATCTCCAATTTCTGCGGCGTGAACAACTCACTGTTACACATTTGACGCTTCTCCCGGACTTTGGAATTATATTCGCTGATAGCCATGGACACATTCTCTTCGCCGTAGTTCATGTACTTGGCAGGCGTGCGCATAAAGTCGTGAATTGGTCGAGATGCGAAATTCATGTCTTTGACTGAGAAAAGTTCCTTGACCATGTGGGCATCGGACACAATCACCACGCGCACGCTTCCGAAGAAGAGGCTCATGATGTTTCCGTATTGATTCGCTAGCTGCGTGAAGGCTTGGTGAGGATGGGATCCGCCGAGGAAAAGGTTGCCAAACACTGGCCATGGAAACGGACCTGGTGGCAGCTTCTTCCTCTTTCCTGAAATTCCATATCCGAAGAGTAGCAGCAGGACCAGGCCGATGGAGAGCGCAATCTCATAGGACAAAAGCTGATCCTTGTTCCCCAAGCCGGCCGTAATCTTCTCCAACATAGTCTCCATCTTTTCAAAGCCTTGCTTTCACCAGCTAGTAGTACTGTCGTCCCGTTTCGAGCTCTACGAAAACAGGGGAACTAAACTTGCAGCGGAGTCATCGAAGACACAGAGAAGCTAGTGCAAATCCTGCACACACAGCTCGCTAACGCATGAATGGCGATAGTTTCCTGACCAGGCGCATGAAGGTACTCGCGGTCATGTACAGTACAGTAGTCTTAATGCTCACCATGACTGATGGCGATTGTCAAAAATGGGGTCCACTGAATACTTATTGAAAAGATTTTTCTTCCCTCGTGCAAGGAAGATTTACTGTAACTTGATGGTGTGTTTACACTTGGGCCAGGCTTATTAGTCACCCACATTATTAGATTTTGAAGTATTTAGTTCCTGCGTGCTTTTTTCCATGAGTCAGAGTGAGACACGTAGTATCCGATCGAGCTGTACACCCTTACCCATTCTAGACTTGAATCTGTTCTTGTACTGGTGTCACCGTATCGAAAGCTAAAGGACTCCCTTTGGATTGTTGACGACTATCACGGAAACTTTTGTATTTTTTTATATTTTTCTGAAGGCAAGTGAAGACTTTTTGTGGCGAGACCGACTGAGCTGAAGCTACTGTACCCAAAGCACACACGGCATCATCAATGCGACAGACTTGCCTGAACTGTGCATATGATGCTGTATTGCTGTCTTCCTATTCCGCTTTCAGTCAGTAGTGCCACTTGTGTATGTGCGGATTGAATGAGATCCTATACTCCTTTTCAGTTCAACTTTTGTCCTATGTAGAGGGAAAATTGAAGTGATGCTTCTGTAAGGAAGTAGGACGTGTATTTCATGTAGAACTTCGTGGAACTGCCTCCTATCATGGCTTTCCGTGACTTTCTAAACCTCAAAAACATTTTAAAATAATACGGAGTACTCGCTTTGTAAAGTGTTGAATGGGACGAATCACTTTAATTGATAGACAATCATGTGAATCTTTTTTTTTTGAACAAATGGAACGAGCCATTGCATGAAAAAAAAAGTACAAAACAGCCAAGCCATACAAGCTGGACGATGAAGAGATAAGAGCAAAAAGGAAAAAGAGCCAAGAAAGAACTCTAGTGAAAAGAACAAGAGGGAGGATCCTTCTTGTCCCAATAAGTGGTGGAGCCATCCCTACTAGCAAGAACCGGAGATTTAAGCCAAATGCCATCAAATTTGACCCAAATTTTTCCCTTATCATGAGGGCAAATACAAGCCACAAGTTGAGCCTTTAGCTAGGTAGTACAGCCGGAGTCAAGAAGTGCATCCCAAGCGCTCTATGTATAATGTCCGGAGGCCAATAGTGTTGTGCAAAGACCTTACTGTAGCGAAAGATCCACATAATCCACATCACCGAGCCTCAAAGCAAGGTCCAAATGATTCTAAGTTCCTAGAACCACCGAGGGTTTGAGAATCTAAAAATGCATTGGGAGAAGTTCAATCCATCATAAGGCCGCAAGACTGGTTGCACTCTGCGTATATGATAATAAAAAATGGATTGGACGTAGTCCCATACTTCCTGTGCTCGAATCTATGGAGGGGAGATTTTTCAATACAGTCTAAGTTGCAGCAATTACGGTACGTATCGATGCCTGGGGCAATCCGCGCTCTCCAAGAATGGACCGCAACTACGTTGTGTCAAACTGACCATATAAATGTAGCTTCTTTCAACGATCTAGTTTTGTGCCTAGCTCCCTCTAGTCTGGTAGAAAAGTGGTGGGTAGGATTTCTGACCACTTAGATGGAATAGATCTTTTGGGTTGGTAATGGTAGTTGATGAATTTTCTCCCTATAGACGTCGTATAATCCATGAGGTCAGAGTTGTTCTCCCATTGCCACCTGTCAGAGTCAAAGGTGAGGGATTGAATAATCTCTGAAAAGAAAAGGTATAGGGTACGAGTGTGCCTTTTTTTTTATTTACAAAATACGGACTCTTCTTATATAATCCAAAAGTAGAATAAGATCCGTTGTAATAGGGATAATGAAAAGCTATTGAGATGAGTGGCCAATACTTGCTTTGATAAGATTGTCAACAAAAAATAGATTCTGGGAGTGAAAGCAAGATTTGGTTGTTAGGAGTTGAGTTCTCCCCAACTAAGGTAGGTACTTGGTTTTCTAGTTGAGAAAATATGCCCACCCACTCTACTTCTTGCACGAGATCTGATTGTTCAGTAAATAGTAATATCCACTCAAGAAGGATGCTCAAAATAAGATAAAACTAGTAATGCTTTTTCATGGAGGAAAGTAATAACTTAATTGACATTTCCTACCTATGGAAAGAAAAAAAGAGATTGGTAGTCTCATAAGTTTATAAGAGTACGTTATCACATTATAAATGCGTACATGTTGTAAAAAATATATAATAATATGTTATTTTGATAAATTTGATTATAATAATCTAGATGAAAAGGATGACATCATTTTAATAACTTCAAAGCGACGCCTTTTTTTTATGGAACGATCCATCTATTTAAGAGGAGGCATCCGCTTGAGATTGTCATCAATTTGATGTAGTTTTCCTTGTTTTTTACCTAAGATTTTAGTATGTTGGACTGCAAGATTTTTTCTGAATCTCAAAATGAGGAGTTTCAACCGGATTCTGAATTCGAGTTTTGTTGTCACAACTACTGAATCAGCCTCTACTGCCGCTGAGTTTTGCACCGCCACATGAGCACCCTCAAAATGAAGCTGGGCCTTCTCAATTGCCAAATCAACCTTGCGTGGAGCAGCGATGACACAGGAATCTTGAGCGTGACGTTCAAGTGTTGGTGATCTTGTTGCAGGTCGGATGTATTGAGTCCGGCAGCCGAGAAGTGACATTCGAAGAGTGTTTTAAAGGTTTAAACCACGATTAATACTTTTATATGGTCCAGCCTATAAAGGGAAGTTGTAGGCACCAATGTTGGTTAGAGGGGTCAGTTAATCCTTCAATAAAAGCGAATCGTACAGAATACGTTGCAGCAACCATTAAATGCATTCTCAAATTTCTGTAGAAGGAGTAATGCTTCTTTTGGATTTTGATTTTTTTACTTGTAGTGTACATTTAATAGACATGCTAGTAATTTTTGTATTTTATTTTCTATGTTCAAAATTATAGAAGAAAAATATAGAAATAATTGTCTTCTAGTGATTCTAGGATGATTTATCTTCTTTGTAAGGAAGTGAATTTAGTTGTGTGGTCAAATTTAAAGACCAATAAGTAGTAGTATAGCCACATAGTCAAGATATAGGTTGAAGTCCATTTGACTTGTGTGTTTGAGAAAAAAGATGGGGTGGAAAATAAGAAATACTATTCATCTTCTTTTCTATTATTGGTTTAGAAGGCCCGAATGTTTGAGGAGCCATAGTGTGTTGTATTTTGAGAATTTGAAATGAAAACTGAAAACGTTGTGTATTATAGTGTTGAGTTTCTAAAAAATCTTCTCTTTCTTGATTTGAAGTTGTGAATTGAGATTGTGTTAGTTTGAGTGGAGGAAAATCTATTGCCTCCTACGTGAAAAAGCAGAGACTTAAACCAACCATAAAAGACGAATAAGTCTTTAGTTTGCAATCAGATTTGAGGAAGTGTGAAAAATTAATTTGTCTTTCCAAAAAACTATCACTCATTCAATTTGGAGTTAGTATGAGTGTATTACGAGTGACGAAGTGACGAAGGGTCTGCTGCCCTCAATTTTAGAGGTCGAAACTTTGGGTGGCCATGGAAGTTGGACAAAGTCTTAGAATAATTTAAGATTTAAAGAAAAAGTAGAAAATTCTATTAGTTTTCTATTAAACTATCATTCATTTTATTTGGAGTTGTTATGAAGGAGTTATGAGAATTGAAGTGAATGAGGATCTGCTGCCTTCATTTCTAAAGGCCAAAACTTTAAGAGATCATAAAAATTGGACAAAGTGTTAAAATGAGTTGAAATTTAGAAGAAAATTAGAAAATAAAGTAACCTTTTCAAAAAGCTATTATTCAATTTATTTGGACTTTGGATGAAGCGGTGACACTAAATCAAAATTCATCAAAAGAATTGGAGTTGAAGTTGGGATTGTAGAAGACAAAAAGATTGAAGCCTCGTGTGTTGTGGTTTGTGGCTTATTATTCCTAGCCAATTTTGGAGGCTCATTGTTTTTCCAATTGATATACTTAGCCAGCTTTGAAGGCTTGTTATTTTCATTCTACATTGTTGCGGGTTGTGTGAGTATCCAGTATTAGCCCCATTTTGTGTTTATGGCTACGAAGTGGGATTAATCACTGACATGGTCAATCTTTTTTGTCGTTCCCATTGGTGAGGCATGATTATTAGTCACTGTGGGTTTGAAGTTTAAAAGCCAATCTTTCGGACGGTTTGAGCTCGTAGTTTAGTTGTCTTGTTTTATCCATCTAAAGTACGTAGATTTTTATCTCTACTTCGACCCGTTAACCAACCTAGAGCCAACACATGATAGGCCAACGGGGAGTAGTTTCAAGGCAGTGTAGAAAACTCAAGAAAGAAGATTCAAGTACCAAGATTCAAGATTTTTAGACAACTACTACTTTTTTTGTTCCTAAGCTAATTTTAATTGCAGCCAAAATCTCCGTGATTTTTCGAAGCAAACCTTTACTACATGACAACGTAAACCACTTCAAGCCAATATTCTGGCCTTATCCACCGAAAAGTTAAAGTTTGACCTTATGAAATTGGTAGACTACCATATGCTAATTGTAAGAACTTCATCTACATTGGTAGAGGGAAAGAGATCAATATGTTTGACTATAAGTTGTCACGCCACAGTAATTTGGTTCCACACTCTAGATCTTTAAGTGATGTAGGGTTTGTATACCATCAACCACGCCTGAGAAGGAAATCAATAATCACATGTAGGGTGAGGTTTCATTCTATGAATTCTATATCTGAAAAGGATCTTGAGGTTGATGATGCGTGGTTCAATTGCAAATAGTAACCACTTGGCTAGAAACACGTGAAGGATTCCTCATGATCAAGGAGTTTCAATCCGCCGATCTTGTTCGGTAGGCAATAATCATCTCAACAAACCCTAGAGCAGGAAGAGTGTTGTCCCGTTTTAAAGGAAGTTTCGGAAATTGCCACGAATAGTTCGAAGAATCTGGACATAACCACTCCAAATAACAATAAAATAATACAAGGTAGGCAAGAGTATTGCATTGACTATTGTGACGCAACCTGCTAGAAAGAGGTGCTAAAAGAACCAATAAGATAAATTTTTGAAAATCTTTTGTTGAAAAAATTTGTCAATATCATTAGTCTCTAAAGTAATACTATACGACGCACTTAGCAGCTTCGAAAGTAGACATGGAGTGGCCAAGATCAGATGAAAAACATCAAATCAAACTGATTTTGGCCTTGAGGAGAACCATTAAAGGATGCTTTTGGTCTAATTTATTATCAAACCTGAGGCACTACTAAAGTATTTAGAGAGTGTTCAAAATGATATAGCAAAGGTCAAATTTTCGACCAATAATGGATAGGTCAACATCATCGGCATATTGTGACACTACCTGGTATAAATTACAATAAAAAAGACAGATACTTTGGATATTTTCCAATGTCTGCTCCACGATGCTGCCATGTGTAAGGCTTTCCCAATGAATAGGAAAAGGTAGGGCGTCAAGGTACAACCTTGTTTCACATCTTATTGAATAGCAAACAAATCAGTCACTTTTTCGTTGAGAAAGACTGTGGCGGAAGCATCTTGAAGCAACATCATAACTATGCGGATAAAAGAATCAGGAATCCTAATTATCTATATGATAGAAGATAGAAAGTTCCAAGCTACTATTTCATAAGCTTTGGTGAAATCTAACTTTAAGAAAACTGGGGAATGCTGGGAAGCGAGCGGAGAGCGGAGAGCGGCGAGCAGGAAGCAGGGATTGGTGAGCGGGGAGCTAAAATCTTGGAAGAAAAAATAAAAATGTGGGAAAAAATGGATGAAAAAGTGGATGAAAGTTGATGGAAAAATGGATGAAATTTTAGAAAAAATTCACAAAATTGGATGGAAGAAGTGGAAGAAAGTGGTTGGAGAAAATGAATGAAAGGAATTGGAAGAAATGGATGAAAGTGGATGAAAAAAGGATGAAAGCTGGTGAAAGTTGGATGAAAAAATTGGATGAAACTAGATGAAAGTGGATGAAAAAAATGGATAAAAGTGGTTGGAAAAAATTGATGAAAAATTGTCAAAAATAGATGAAAGGTTAGAAAAGAAATGGAAGAAAAAGGGTTAAGATCTAGAAAAAAATTCCATTCAACTGAAAATGGTTTTGTCCATTCAATAGAATCCATTCCCATGGAAGTAACTTGTTCTATGATCGTGGAGGTGTAGAGTTCCTACAATCGTGAATTTAGGAATTAGTGCACATTTTCAATTTTTCAATCAATTTTCCCACTGCAACCTACATGGGGGCTATTTTGTGAGCCTTAGAGCGTGAGCCACAAAGTCCAGTATTTGAGTTTGTCGAATCTCATCTTCATCTTCCACACTATCTCCCGCCATAGGCCCATGACCGTCACCCATGTCATCGTTTGCCTCTCCTTCTATGCCAATAAAAAGTTGGTTTTCAGCATTCAACTCATCAAGGGCCGAAGACTTTGAAAGAGAGATCATGTTCACCTTAGATACTAAGTTTTGAATGGAAAACCATATTACTATAAAGTGCACGAATGGAGTCCGATTGTAGTTCAAATAATGAGGAACAATGTAAACAAGATTGCTTGGTAGGTGAACAAGAGTACAGTCTCATGTCACCAAACAAAATATAAGTTGGTACATTAAATTTCATTTGTACATTATAAAGGATGTACATTGTTCAAGTCTACAATTGCATGTTTGGAATAGAGACTTCCATAGTCCACAATAAACACACAAGATACAAACTAACAAAATTTGACAAGATAAGGTAGCTGGACGACCCCTCAAAGTCATTGTACCTAACATGATCAAGTCTAGATGTCCTTGAAGAATAAAAAAGAACAAGAACTAGTTCACCTGACCCCAATCATGTGCAGCATGATTTTAAAGATGGCCAATTCCATTCTTTGTCCATTTCCTCCAATGGAGGATTTTGAGCATTTTGGCTTACCAACGGCCTTTCCATAACGTCTTGTACATTCTCCAACAATCAATCAGCTTGGGATAAAATTCAAAAACCAAATGGATATTAGAGACAATGTAAATGAACACAACAACCATATAACTATTGCAAGCACAGACCCCTATCTGTCTAGTACGGTGTAGACACACCAACTTTTAATCCTCATGGTCGGACCAAAAGCAATATTTGTAGGGATTGACAGGTTCCACCATGCCCAACAACCAAAATCTGAATAAGAAGCCTCATAATTTGACACAAATCAAAATTCCAAAAAAGAATTCTTCCATATATTAGAGCCCCTGAAGCACCTCTCGCCACCAAAAGGCCTTGGTATAATGTATGAAGTCAGAAGTTTCAAAACAAAAAGTACTGCACGTGAAGATACATTAAGAGATTCAATTCAATTAAAGACATTACAAAATAAAAATCAACAAACTTTTGAAGGTAGAGCCTCAAAGGCCACTATTGCTAAAGAAAACTAAGGGCTCGTGCAACTAGTCGGAACCTCCAAAATTAAAATAAAGAGTAAACAAAACTTGAAGAGATGAAAAATAATGACATCAATAATGCAAAAAAAAATTAAATTTTCCAAAGTAAGAGTCTTCAAAGAAATTCTCGCCACCGAGAAGCCTTAGGCGGGTTCATGTGGTCAAAACAACTCAATTTAAACGCCCCAATTCTTGAAACATTTTGAGATTAAAAAAAAAGCCATCATAAACTCTTTTTTTTTAAATTCCATAAACTATCACCCTTGAAGCCTCTCTCAGCACCAAGAGGCCTTTTATTGGTGAAGAGTCATGGAACTTTTACAAACACTACTCAACAACTAACGAATTTTGACAAGATTCATTTCACAACAATCAGGATTTAAAAATAATAAGTTGCATGAGGTAGTGCCCTCCAAACCCCCTCTTGGCAACAAGAGGGGGTTTGGAGGGCACTACCTCATGCATATTTTACAAACATTAATCAATAATTAATGATGTTCGACGAGATTCACTTCACAATAAGTAAAATGAAAAATGAAAAGTTGCATGAGAATATGAGATAGTGCCTGTGGGTGCAAGATTACCCACCCTTGGTAATAAAGCGAACACTGACCAGGTCCTATGCCTTTATCCACATTTTTTAATATATGGGGGTGATGTGAGCGCGGTCCACTGTGCCTTCCAAGCCATGGATCTTTTTTGCTAACGTTTCCTAAGTGTCGTGGATGGCAGCGAATAATTAGAATGCATGTAATAACTCACAAGGTAACTACAAGCTCAGGGGTAATGGTAAACTTCTAACTCCCTAACTATCTATCCTATGTCGAGGGTAGACTGGGTAGTTGGCGTCATTTCTAACGTCTCTAACTACGTAAAAAGGGGAACCTCTATGTTCCTTCCATGAACTTCTAAGACTATCGTGGGGTTTTAAGACTCCACCTAGAAGTTCTACTTCTAAAGACTAACTCTAAAGTTCAACTCTTACTCTAATCTTCAACCTCTAAATGAAACTCTAGATTTTTACTTCTAAATCAACTTCTACTCCTGACTTCCAAGTTTTAACCTTCTAGGGTAATCCTAAGTTTCACTTCTAATTCTATGTCCTTATTTCTAAACTACTCTAAGATTTACCTTCTAAAGTTAACTCTAACTTTTCACTTTTTACTGTAGATTTTTACTCCTAATTTAACTCTAGGTTTTTGACTTTTAACTCTAAATTTTTACTTCTAAAATTAATCCCCAATTTTAACCTCTAGGTTTGACTCTACGTTTTCACTTTGACTCTAGATTTTTTCTACTTCCAACTAACTCTAAAATTTTACTTCTACCTCTAAGTTTTAACTTCTATTTTTAGCTTTTGACTCTATCCTTTTACTCCCCAATTGACTCTAAAATTTAACCTTTAAATTTAATCTAAACTTTTAACTTTTGACTTTTGACTTCTACTTCCAAATTTAATCCTATTGTTTTAATCCTAGATTAGCTCTAAATGTTATCCTCCTAAATTTAATTCCAACTTTTAACTCTAGGATTTTGACTTCTAATTTTAACTCTATTCCTAACTCAACATTCTACTTCCTAAGTGGATTCTACTTTTGACTTCTATTTCCTACTCTACTTTTTACCTCCCAAAGTTAACTCCAAATTTCGACTTTTGAATTTTTCCTCCCTAATTAAATCTTAATTTAACTCTAGGTTTTTAAACCGCTATTTGATCTTTAACTTTAATCCTAAATCCTCCCTCTAATCTAATCCTAATTTCCGTCCATTGTTCCTTGTGGTTCAATTTTAATTAAAATTCCTCCGTTCTACCCCCTACTGCTTAACTTAGCCTAACGCGGTCAGTTTACGGTCAAATCTTAATTATAAGATGTTTTCGGAAACCTCTATCACTAATCTATAACTTTTTTAATCTAAATTTCTGATTTGCACTAATCTCGGGTGCTAATCACGCTCTAAGGGCTGATTAGGAAAATAAATGCTAATTAGGGAAAAAACATCAAGGATTAAATTACAAACTCACCTCTTCACTACTGGTGTTGGAAATAACTTCGTCCACGTCCACGTGTACGTCCTCACGCTCCATGGTGGTCTTTTGGTTTTGTTTTGAATTTTCTCCAAGTTCACCACTTATTTAGAAGTTATTACGATTTTTGGATGATCTAAACTCCTTCTTTCCTCTTCCCCTTTCTTTTCTTTCTTCCTCTTCCTTCTACTCTAGCACTATTCCACCTAAGCCTTTATGAGTCTTACACTACGGTTTCAAATTCCAAGGAGGTGTTTAAGAGGCCAACTATCCTCTTACACAATTTGCCTTTGTGTCATCCTAATCCTCCTCCCAACGGTCACCACAAATTCTCACGATTTCCCTCCCTAAGTCTACCTAGGCTTAGACCTAGGTCACTATTTATCGTCTCTCTCCTTTTTGTTCTCTACTTCATCTCCTTCTTTCTAATCTCCCTCCATTGCTCATGTGTGTATTTGGTTGGTTAGAATGGAGGTTTCAAGTGTGCGTGCAGGTGTGATGTAGAGGGTACAATTATGTGTGTAGGAGTAATGTGAGGTGTTGACTCTCTTCCTTCCCCTCCCTTTGTTCTTTAGTCGCAACTTGGAAGTTTTGGAATTTTGGCCTTGGATCCCCACTGGGTTTAACTGGTTTTCTAAACTAGCTCTATCATTGATTTCCTAAACTAGATCTATAACTAATTTCCTAAACTAGTTCTATCACTGATTTCCTAACTAGATCTATAACTAATTTCCTAAACTAGGTCCTGATTAGTGGAGAGTTTTTTCAAACAAAAACCAAAGTTGGGGCCCCGCAGGGCATCATCCCGTTTGTGGTCTGAAATCAGCCATGATGTATGTGAGTCATGGTCCAGTCTACCAAACCGCAAAACTGGCCCAAGGTGGGCGCTGGACAGGCAGTGTACCGGCCTTGTACCGGCCGTGGTTGGGCTCCCCGTTACTGCCGCTGGGCTCCCCGGTACTGCTGGCTGGGCTCCCGTTACTGCCGCTGGGCTCCCGGTTCTGCCGGCTGGCTCCCCGTTACTGCTGCTAGCTGGTTGGTCCGCTGGCACCACCAAATTTTTAATCACTTCAACAGGTTCCCTCAGGGGAACCCACTTAGCAAATAAAAATTGGAATTTTGGAAAAAATTAGTGCTAGAGTCAAGGCTTCGCCGTCAGGAGGTTAGGCCCGAATTTGTGAAGCAAGACACTCGGCTTAACAGATCACGTATACAAGGGCTAGGCAGCTAAACTTGGCCCACCACTTCCTACTTCATGCTAGACTCTAATATATTTGAAGCTAAACTCTGGAGGTTTCCACAAAGGTCTTGGAAACTAGACTTTGGAACTAAACACGGGGGAAGTGCAAAGCTTCGTCATTAAGTTGGTTTTAACACCAACTTTAGGACTTCTTGACACCTCGGGGGTTCAAAGCTTCGCCGTTTACACTTTTAAGACACGCTTTAGGACTTCAGCTTGTCACTAGTTCAAAGCTTTGCCGTTTCCAAGGGGGGTCCACACAATGAGAGAGACTTTAGAAGAGGGAAACAACTAAATTGTTAAAAAACATACACAGGTTCAAAGCTTCGCCGTCCCGGAGGGGAGTCCACTCAACAAGGAGAAGATTAGAAGAGGGTTGGGGATAACTTTTTAAAAAAAAAACATACAAAGGAGGTTCAAAGCTTCGCCGTCCCGGAGGGGGGTCCACTCAACAAGGAGAAGGTTAGAAGAGGGTGTAAGAAAAAAGAACACAAAGAGAAAACACACAAGTTAGACCACGTGGCAACACAAAGCTCACACGCTAAAGGCCCCCCAAAGCGGCATCGCCAAGGTACGGTGGGGGGTGACTTTAGGATTAGTGCAAGATACAAAAAAAAAGATTCTTAAACTTCACAAGTTAGATCACAACACGTACAAGAGGGAGAGAGAGGCTCTCCACTCACAACAAAGTACCAAAAACTTCACAAAAGAATACACAAAGCAAGGCAGAAGGACCCCCAAGGACCTTCAAAGCTTGAAAATAAGCAACAATGGAGCCAAAAGTGCTCCGAAAACACCGTAGAGGTTTTTGGCTTCAAACGCCAAAATATCCAAAGCAAATTGGACCCACGGACCCAAAACAAGAATTGGGGGTGTTCCAGAGAGAGAAATGGGGCCCTTATATAGGTTTCCAAGGGCTCACCCCTCCCTCTAGAGTTCTAAGGTAACCTTATCAACGGGGATTTTCATCCTCATCCTCAAAGATTTTCATCCTACATCCTAAATTTCTACTTCTACCATCTATGCTGAACCAACATCCTAACTTTTGGAGATTAGCTCCAATCGTCGAACGGATTGCGCCGTTGGATCCAGATCGCCGTGTTTAGTCTATGATCCCCCTCCTCCCCGTACCGAGGCCAAAAACCCATCGTAGGCTAATTTAGTTTAAAAACCAAATCGTGGTAAAATCCTAGATCTTGGGGGTCTCCTATTTTGAGAAATGTGAATAGCCTAGGGTCTCTGGTAGGTGCGAGAGAGTCGGGAAGGACTTTTGGTTGACTTCGTTTCGCCATCGTATGGTCCCGGAACGCCGGTCAACGTGGCGGGGACCCCGCCACGTGGTTAATTCCCGAGGAATCTTGCCGGTTCGGATACTTGCCGCTATCGGAATGTTGTGAAACTTCACGAAGTGCATTATTAACATAAAACAAGCTAGTCTAATTTTTAGTGAGATTTTATTGTAATCTGGGTAATTTCCATGAAATTCCCGTTGGAGGTTAGGAGGGTTGACCACCCGGAAAAAGGTTCTTCTGCAAGTCGGAAGATGCCGGGATTTTTTACGTGACCTCTCAGGGAGTCGCATGAAAGACATGCGGGTGTGTTTCCGTACCTGGCACGATTGGTCAATGGAGATTAAAACTGGCCATCTCCTCGAATTAGCGACGATGCGGGAATCTTCTGCAGGTGGAGGAATCTTGGCAACCCGATTTCGCCGTTGGACTCCTGGCATGGGATTCACCCTAGAACACCATCCTTGGGCTGTAGATTCCTCCACGGCCCGGTCTTGCGTAAGTGGCTCCTGCATGCTAACAATCGGGATTTTGGAAATTCGTCGATCTAATGGGGAATTCTAAATCTAACTCTAGGACCCGACCTAGTGGCCTCGCTGTGGATCCCTCGGACCGACCTAGCCATGAATCGCCACATTCATGGTGGGATTTAGCCCTTTTGGGGCTGTGTGACTCGAATCCTCCAACTCTAACTTTTTCGTTATTTCTACACTATTTTTAGGCAAGGTTTGGGGGATTCTAAGTAAAAAACACCATCTAGACCAAATACTATAATGGGTATGACACAACCCTATTTCGGTTCTACACTCTTTTTATGGATTTTTCTATACTTTTATCAACTTTAAATTGCAAATTCCAAAAAAATAATTCTACGAGTCCCAAGTGACAAATTGAGAGCTCACAGTGCCCTCCAAAACCCTTGTTGGTGCCAAGAGGAGGTTTGGGGGGCACTACCATTAGAGAAATAATCAGGCCTCTGGAGGGCTGCTTTGCAGTCCTTAAAGGACCCCAAAGTTTACCTTTTGGGGGGCTTAGGGATTTATTTTTCTCCTACTCTCGCCCACCTTCCATCAGATGATTGTCAGTGGCTCCAAATCCATGTTTAAGTGTTCAATAATCAAGGTTAAGGAACTTTAATGAACTTTAAATTTGATTACATGGGGGAGTCACTAGCTTAGAGGTTTAGTATATACGTGAGATCAAGGGATATTTTATGAGGGGCTATTTACCTAATATTTTGTAATTTAATATATTCTATTGTTAAAAATAGTTCTAAATTGCCATTTCTAATAGTACCCTATATTATTTATAATCCAATTTATAATCCTTTTTGAATCCAATTTTGAATCCAATTTTTTGGCCCTCATATTAGATTCAAAAATTGAAACTAATAGATGTTGTATGATTTTTTGTCCTATTACTATTTTTTATCCTTTTTTCTTTATTCTTTTGTCCTTTCAAACCATTTTTTTATGGTTACTGAAAACTAAAATACAATATATTTGGACGAATGTACTATGGCCAAACAAATATATTTACAAGTTGTAAATAATACACTCTAGTTTTGTCAAACAACTTATTACTAATCATCTACAATATATTCTAATGAATACAATGATCGAGTGCAAGTATTTTAGCAAAGAAAAGATGACATTATATAATTACAATATAATTGGACTTTAAAGTCACCTAAAATTTATCATGAATTTGGCTTTAATATATTCATATTTGTTCACTCCAAATAGTAAAAAGGTATGAAAGAACTAGGTGGTCTATCATTATTAAGTATTAGGTGTGTAAGAGCTTGGTTGTCTTCAAACTTGGATGAAAAGTTTTTTAGCTCCTATAAAACTTTTACCCAAATCTGAAGACCACCAAGCTCTTATACACCTAATAATGATTGATCACCAAGCTCTTTCATACCTTTCATAACAAATAAGAGTATATTAAAGAAAAAATTAATGAGAGATTTTTCAAATTTTAAATGACTTCAAAAGATTTTAAAGATATTTCTTGAGGCAACTAGAGCCCTTCATCCAAGGTTCAAGGATAATTTAGGACAAATCATGTGTCATTTTTTGTCCATCTCTTCTTTAAGGATATCAAATACCCACTCTACAAAATTATTTTTACTCACATATTATTGCCACCCTACATTTTACCTACGTAAAATCTACTACATGGTATAAAATATAACCCTATATTAGTTATAATAGCCTACATGAAATTCTACACTCTTTATATTAGATATAATATTGTTTTCAATTTTAGGTACAATAAATATATAGTACCCTATTTTAGATCTCACGTGGTTTCTAATATGTGCACTAAGTGATCTCCCCAAGTCTGATTATTGAGCACCTTTAACTTGGATGGTAATTGAACTTTAACCAAGTTGTGGAAAATAAAGCAAATGTCCAAAATAGTCCAATGACCATCTACTATCAACCAAAACTTTTGATGGCAATGTGAAAGACTTACCTCATTGACATTAAGTGAGAAGGAGGGGGAAAAGAGGTTGTTATTATAAAGAAATCAATTGTCCATCATGAGTCCTCAAAGAGTATCACAAGTAACTTGAAGTAGAGACCTTGGCCGCTCATTGTCAAAACATAGAAATTGTATTAAGAAGTCAAATTTCAAACCTTATTTAGGCATAGTAGAATATTTTTTTTCAAAAAACTTTGAACTAAAACAAGTTGGGTAATCAAGCAAAGTTTTATCGCCAAAAATCCGTTTCAGGTTTTGAGATTTCAATAAAAAGATATGGACAAATTTCAGAGAGGGTGTCTGAAAATATGCCAAAAAATGTCCCTTCTAGCCCTCCTTTGAAATTTGTCCACAACTTTTAGTTAAAGTATCAAAACCTGAAACGGATTTTTGGAAATAAAACTTTGCTTGATTACCCAACTTGTTTTAGTTCAAAGTTTTTTGAAAAACGATACTTTACTATGCCTAAACGAGGTCTAAAAATTGACTTTTAACACAATTCCTGCATTTGCCTAAACTATGAGCGGTTGAGCTCCTATTGTTTTTAATTTACATATCCCACATGGATTGTCTCCCCAACTACTACCCCACTAGTACAAAGACCTCCACCTCTCATAAACATTCACAAGAATTTTAAGAAAGTGCCATCTAAAGCTTCCTACCTTCGGTATCTAGCTTGAGAACCCACTACACATGACTTCCATGTACTTCATTTGTTGAATTTGACAATTCAACAAATGAAGTAAAATGAAGCCACTTAAGAAAAAAATGTGTATGAGGTAGTGCCCTCCAAACACAGTCTCGGTGCCGAGACTGTTTGGAGGGCACTACTTCATGCACAATTTTTAAAAAATAATCTAAGTTTTTAGAACTTCCAACTTTTTAGAGAACATTTAAAAAAATATGTGCATGAGGTAGTGCCCTCCAAACCCCTTCTCGGCACCGAGACGGTGTTTGGAGGGCACTACTTCATGCACATTTTTTTTTTTAAATCTAAGATTTTAGAACTTCCAAATTTTTAGAGAAACATTTAAAAAAAATGTGCAAGAGGTAGTGCCCTCCAAACATAGTCTCGGTGCCGAGACTGTGTTTGGAGGGCACTGACTCTTGTACAATTTTAAAAAAAAATCGAAATCATCAGAACTTCCAAATTTTTAGAGAAACATTTAAAAAAAATGTGCATGAGGTAGTGCCCTCCAAACACTGTCTCATTGCCAAGACGGTGTTTGGAGGGCACTACTTCATGCACATTTTTAAAAAAAAAATCTAACTTCTTAGAACTTCCAACTTTTTAGAGAAACATTTAAAAAAATATGTGCATGAAGTAGTAGCCCAGTGTCTAATTTGGCCACGGATTCATCAAAGAAGCAGGGACACCGCACTTGTGATCACCTTTGTCCTTTGATGATATTTGAGTAATGGAAGTGAAATAACAAGATATTCAAATATAGTACATAAAGTCTAAAGAATTTCACAAACGATAAAAAAAAATTGGGAGTCGAATGTCACGTGGCAGCCAAGACAGTTTTGAGAAATGGCCAAGGTCTAGCCCCTCCTAGGGATGGTCTCGGTGCCGAGACTCTTTTGGAGAGGGGCTCGATCATGTACATAAGTGCTTCTAATTTTAACTGAATTTGACCAATATTATTTTTGAAACAAGAATATTCAAACTGATATGGGCTTCAATGTGTCCAATACGGTTGTAATTCATCAGAAAGAGAGGAATCTAGTCAAGTGCTCTCCTTCGACAAATTTGAATCAAGAATTTAAAGGTCGAATCAAGAAATATTCAACCACAGTAGATAAAGATAAAATGCATTTCACGGATGAACCAAAATAATTTGGAGTCGGGTCTCGCATGGCACCCTAGGGAGTTCTGAGAAGTTGCCAAGACCTGGCCCCTCTCAAAGATGGTCTCGGTGCCGAGATTCTTCCGGAGAGGGGCTCGGTCATGGACACACGTGCATCTCAATTAAAATGAAATCGACCAATACTATTTATGAAACATAAAAATTCAAATTGATATGATCTTCAAAGTGTCCAATACGGCCACAAATTCATGAGAAAGACAAAAATCTAGTCTAGTGCTCTCCTTCGACAAGTTTGAATCAAGAAACTAAAGGTCGAATCAGGAGATATTCAACCAAAGTAGACAAGGATAGAAAGCAATTCACGAACAAAAAAAATTGGATTCCAAAACCTGCGTATCACCCCAAGTAATTTCTAGAATTGACCAAGACCAGACCCCTTCTAAGGAGAGTCTTGGTGCCGAGACTCTCCTAGAGAGGGGCTCGGTCATGCATGCAAGTGCTTCTAAACTGATCAGAAATCAACCAACACTATATTTGAAACAAGAAAATTAGAATTAATATGGTCTTCCAAGTGTGCTATACGACCGCGAATTTTTTGCAGAGACAAGAATCCAGGCAAGTGCTCTCCTTCAATAAATTTGAATCAAGAAACTAAAGGTCAAATTAGGTGATCTTCAACCACAGTAGAGAAAGATAGAAAGTAGTTCACGAACGAATCAAAATAATTTGGTACCAAGTCTCGCGTGGCATCCCAAGCAGTTTCGAGAAGTGGCCAAGACCAGTCCCCTCCCAAGCACGGTCTTGATGCCGAGAATCTCCCGGAGAGGGGTGTCGCAGCACAGAGTAAGTGAATTCCCTGTTATACTCCCAAAAACCACTTTAAAGCATAACAAAATGACTCTAAAGATCGAACCCACGAGATTCTGTGAAGTGTTTAGCACTATTCCCAACTTAAGCTCAGCCAGTATCAAATTTCTACTTTCCGGTTCTAGATCTAAGACCGGAAACAACAACACACCGAAAACAACGACCAGACCTCTCTCTATTTCTTCCGGTCTGTCAAGCTATTCGGTCCTGTAAAACTTCCACAACCCAGGATCCTAACACTTCTGATCCTGGAACTCCTCTGGACCGATCCGATCCGGTCCTCACACACATACTCTCACTCTACTCCGGTTTAGTTTTGCCTTTGTTTCACCATCAGAGGGTTCGCCGCTTGCTTTTGAGAGTGGCAGGCCCGCCACTCCTTCCGTGACTTATAGTGGCTGAAGACCCACTTCTCTAATCCACTACTTCCTACACTAGCGCGGATCCGGTTTGATCTCTCACAGCCACCCGGACAGCGATCCGGTTGGCAGGTCACACAAAGACCCCCCGTACGATCCTCTCATACTACAACGACCTTGATGCCAAGTTCCCTCCGTGCCATGTTAGGTGGTTACAAGCGAACCCGTCCGTTCCAACATCAACTAAAGCTCTTCCGTTTACCAACTAGGGCAGCGAGACCTCACGGGAGATCGGGCACTCAACCGGATTTCCTATCCAGGAGTTCTAGCGCGACTAAGGACTCCTTCCCTATCCGCCTAGCCTAACAACGGCTTCCTCGCCCGGAATCGTGAACTGAAGAGGTGCTGAGGAACTGAAATCCGCTCCCAACACTTAGAATACCCACTCACATGCACATAAGAGCAAAACAAACACACCAAGGGGAGAAATCTCTCTAGAATCTGCACACATCTTCCTAACTCCTCACCAAAACAGCTCTGCCACGCGCGGGAGAGACGTACAACAAGAAATCAATAGAAAATGCACGAAAACTCAAGGGAAAAGACTCCCAGTCTCCTTCGCAGAGACTGACTATATACATTTTAAAACTCAAAAAGTCAACACAAAGCGGCCCGGAAAGTCCGCGCGGAACTTTTGGTCCCCGCCAAACCGGCCAGACCGGAAAACATCCGATCCAGACCAGACACATCCGGATCAAATCCGGTCCGGTCCTAACTAACAAATATTTACAACTAAAATCCTAACTATCCTATCATAACCGGATCTACTCTTTGATCCGTTCCTTCGTCCATGACTTCGTCTTCGCCTTGGTGCATGCTCTGATCTTGATCCTCACCCTGATCTGGGGTTAGATCCATACTTTGATCTTTCCCCGGGTTCAGTGTGGGACTTCTGGGTGGGTCCGTTCCAAGCTGCTCGAAAACGTCCGTCAAGTTTCGGTTTCGCTCCCCGGTTTCACGTTCTGGGAGATCCAGTGACAAATCCAAGTTGATGGTGTGCGCGAGCTTCCTCCCACTCTTCTTTGACTAGGGAGTCCGATCCTTTCCTTCCGTTGGAATGCCCACGTTCGGAAAAGACCCGGGCATCGAAAGGTCGGACAGATGGAACGACCGTGACAACGTCACTCTGTTCAGCTTCCTGCTGCTCTCCTCCATCCGGTTTGCAGCCTCTCGCGCTTCCATCATGACTAACTCCACCTTCTCGGAGTAGTCCGTCAAAATCCGGACCAACTTGGTCCCGGATATTTTCTGCTCCTTGAGGACTCCCTCGTCAAACAACTTTGACTTGGTGACGGCCTCTCCGGTTGCTCCGAATGTGGCCTTCACGTCCTCCGCTACTTTCCGGGTAGCCTCTGCCATCTCCCGGGTGGTAGCCATGTCCTCCTTGAGGAGCAACATTTCCGTCTTCAACGACTCGTTCTCCTCTTGGAGTCGTCGTATCTCCGCTTCTTGCTTCCGGATCTCATCCGGGCTGGAGATGAAATCTGCAACCACTCCCGCAAGGTTGCTATCTGCTGGTGCTCCCACCAGCTCGCTGATCTGATTCAGAATCAGCTTCTTCACTGTCCAGTCTGCTCGCACATCGCTCAGGATGTTGATCAGCTGGTTGAACGGATCCGTCGGATCCGATCCGGAAGGACCCGGTTCTCCACAAACCGGTTTCTTCCCTGGGTTGGAGGTCTCACCCGGAGGGGTTGGGGTTCCTCTCCGGTGAGGAGGCGTCGTCTTCTGCCGCTTGTGTTGCGGCCGGAGTTGCTCCTCCTCTTCTTCTTCTTCCTCCTCAGAACCGGATACTTCTTCCTGTTCTTCTTCTTCCGATTCCGATTCTCCATACTTCAGGAGTGACTCCTACATCTTCCACTCCTTCTCCTCCGTATCCGTGAGGAGTTGATTGTGCTTGTACAGATGGACGAGGTAGGGACTCAACGGAGTCGGTCTACTTCCTCCGATCTTCGGAATCAGACGGTTGACCAGGTCGAATAAAATCCTGGCCCAGTCTACTTTCCGTTCCCCGCTCAGGGCTCCGAAAATCAAGTTCCCGATGGCGATGGTCACCCTCGTCGGCTTCTCCGGGTGGATGATCGGAACTAGGAACTGTAGAAGGTTCCGATGCCGGTCGTCCAGACAATCCGCGACCGCATGCCCATCCTTGGAGTCCACGTTGCACCGGAACTTCCCCCGAGTGTAACCCTCCTTCAAGGAGGCCATCCCTCGACCTCCGGACCGGAATTCGTACACAACCTTCTACATCTCCTCCGTCCAACTGCCCGGACTTCCGCGGATGGTTTTGTCGAATTGATTCGAAAGTCTGCCCAACAACTCTCGGATCATCTGTTCCTCCCTAAACCCCCAGGGTTTATCGATCAGTCCTCCGCAGCCCATCTTGGCCAGATCCTCTATCAGGTTGTCCTTTTCCTTCTCGTCTAATGGAATGACCGGACACACCTTCCGGAGTTTCACTTCTGCTGCGGAGGAACTGGACGGCCCTGCTCTACTCTTGTGGAGCTGAGGCATGGACACGAACTGTGCTAATCGGATTCTCACTGAGGCTACCTTTCCCTCTCCTAGCCGCACGTCCCGTTTCTCACCTTCGCTCTTCCGATCTCAACCGGAATACCTCTAAACCTGCAACGCACACTACAGCGCTGCGCGCTCTAACACACTAACACGCACACACAAACCAACTCAAAACGAGAAAGCAAAGCGCTGGGAAGAGACGCTAAGTACGCGCTGGAGCGAGATTTCCGCAAACGAAGATTGAAAAAGAGTGGCCACTGGATTGGTCAGCCCATATATAGTCTGATCTGTCATCATGACCAAATCCGTTCCAACTCAGATCCGCTCCAACTCTAATCCGGTTTAGATTCAAATCAAATCCGGATTGTCACCTATTCCGTTCCGTTAGTTAATTTCCGGTTATCGGTTACCTCCTGCTTGAATCCGGATCCCAGATCACGGTTTCCGTTCCAAGATTTAGATAACTTACAAAAACCAAAAATTCACATTGCGACAAGGGGTCCGGTCATGCACAGAAGTGCTTTCAAAACAAAAAGGAATCGACCAAGATTATATTATAAAAAGAGATAATGCAAAGTGATATGGAAGTTGAGTGTCCAATACGGCCACAAATTCACTCCAATGACAAGAATCCCGCACGAGTGCTTTTGTGCAATGACTTTGAATCAGGAAACTTAAAGTCAAATTAAAAGATAGTCAAACAAAGTAGACAAAGTCTAAAGTAGTTCATGAACAATTAAAAAAATTAGGAGTCAAATGTTCCGTGGCACCCCAGGCAGTTTTGAGAAGTGGCCAAGACTAGTCCCTTCCGAAGGACGGTCTCGGTGCCGAGACTCTCACGGAAAGAGGCTCACCCATGCACATAAGTGCTTTCAAACCGAAAAGGAATCAAGATAAGTTTCTAACTAATATGGATGATACTGCTACACTGAAGCTTGAAAGCAAAAAAATATCTTCAAGTGAACATAGCTCAAACGCTCAAAACGACGAAAGTCAACAAAGCACACAATCCGTTTTTCACCCCCAGATCCTACCGTCACACATCTTTCAATGCTAGATATCCAAATGCATAACAACATATCTGATACGAACCGTGAAAATGTAATACAGTCTACAATTGAACAAAAATGAGGACTCCGATGCCTCAAGTCTCCCACTCTAGATTTAATAAATGGCCAAGAGGTGGCCCTACTCCAATACGGTCTCGGTGCCGAGACACTTCACTGGGGAGTCCTGGTCATGCACAACATTGCTAGTGGACTACCGAGAAATCATCCGATTCATTTGTCACAAGTACAAATTTTACACCCCAGTATATGGCTCCGAGAAAATGATGTCTTCTGCTTCTATATACCCTTCTCAATTATCCCTTGAGTCCTAACCACGTGAATCAATATATCCTCAGAAGAATTAAGAGATGCTAAATCAATCAAGTCAATGTTTGAAGCTGCCCACTATGGAACGAAAATGAATGGAACGGAAAGCGTATAAAATTGAGAAATGGTCAAGGGGTGACCAAGCTCGGGAACAGTCTCGGTACCGAGACACCTCGGTGGCGGTCTTTGTCTTGCACAAAAATCTTTTGGCCCTCATTCAGGGATGTCGAGAATTGCTCAAATATGTTAAAATTTACCCCCTCTCCGAAGAATCTAGACATACAAAGAACAAGAATCCCACTCCGGTAGCTATTATATCTCAATTGTGAATCATAACATCTGCTTACCTGTTAGGACAAAGGTTTGCCCAACGGCAACCTGTGTATGTTGGAAAAATTCAGGATCTTCTACCCTCAACAAAGAGTCTGGCGTCGAGACTGCAATTGGAGGCGGATCAAGCTTACACAGACTCACTTACACTTTAATGGATAAGAAACTAACTTTCAGAAAACTGAGTCAAAACAAACCAGGATTGGTTTGCCTATCTCGAACGTATGTTTGTTGAAAATGCTCATGACTTGCCACCCCCCTAGAAGAGTCTCGGCATCGAGATTCTCGTAGAATTGGGCCCAGGCTTGCTCAGCTGAATGTCACGCAAACACAACAACCGACCAAGTTCGAGAATAAATGATTTGAATCACACTCCTCGCCCTCCGAGACTCTAATGCAAACTGAAATAGCCTCATCTTGATGACACCAGAGAAACCAGAAATAACACATCCAAGTCAATAATTTGGTCACTGAGGAACCAAAAAATTGGGAAATGGATCTAAAAACTTAAGAGCTGCCCTCTCCTTAGAAGAGTCTTGGTGCCGAGACTCTTATATGGATTGGGCTCGGGGCTGCTCAAGCGAATGGTAAAGCACCAAACATTGCGAACCAAGTTTGAAAAATAATTTGGGCTCATATCCCCCTGCCAGCTCTGAGGGAATGCAAAACTCAAAAACTTGATCTCATCAACAAGAAATTATTTTTTAAGCATTGGAGTCAAGAATTTGACCAAGAAGGATCAAACAAACTAGGAGTGATTTGCTCGACATCAACCTGTTTAAGTTGAAAAGACTCAAGAGTTGCCACCCTTGGAAAAGAATCTCGGTGCTGAGACTGTAGTATGAGAGGGATTGAGCATACACAAACTAAGGATACGATTTCAGTCTTGCCCATTGATTGTAATACACCCGAGTTAATATTCGGTCCACTAAGGCTTACATAGCAATACTATTGTACCATTCTGTAGGTCAGGGTTCAAGAATATAGAAACAAAAATTTCCCCCCCCCCCGCCATCTTAGTCAAATGAAAGCACAAGAATGAATAGCAGAACTGGTTTGTTATCTAGCCAACACAAAATCATTCAGAAAATCAAGAGCTCTCATTTCTAGAGAAAGGTAATGCGAACCGGACTACCCGGATTTCACTCATAGTACCCTAAAAATCAAGCACCTCAAGTGGTATTTTGTCCACCTCCGATCAAATGTTTTGAATTTCGGACACTACTCATTGTCGGAAATACTCAAGACCTCCCACCCCCGGCAAAGGGTCTCGGCGCCAAGACTACTAGAGGAGGTGGGCCTGGTTTACACAGCCGCACAGTCGCACTGCTATTCTTGCCGAGCAAGCTTTTACTCTAGACTAAAATCCTGCTTATTTCCATCTAGTCTACAGTGCAACCCAAAGTACCTTGATCTTATTAACGACATTATTAAATAGCCTGATCCCCAAGTAATTGTTGGCTGAAATCGAAACTTGCACCAAACTAACTCCTTGAATTTCTAAAAGAAATGAGAAAGGATTTCTTTTAATCATACCTCTTTACTTAGAGGTGGAATCTTGTGTGGATGTGCGTCACTAATATCTCCAACTGGGAGTGCACGACACGACCTTAAAATCCTCTCCATAATGAACTTCTTCCTGATGCTAACACTCAATTTAGAAATAGAAGTGAAAATAACGGAGAGCATGTAATGCAATTTTACCTTACAAAAGTGATTAAGCAATCTGACAATCTAGCATTCGGAAGTTTAGGAATCTAAACGATCAAACATTCAAAAATATCTAAGAAAGGGTTTGGGTGCAAGAGTTGTACGTTGCACAAAAACAAAGTGGTAAGTGTCTTAGCCAGGTGCTATTGCCGACTTTGAAGACTGGTTTTCAATTTTACGGTTTGAGAAATGCGGTCAAAGTCGACGGAACGGGGACTGCTGGCTCGGCGGCCGGTTGTGCCATCGTCAAGTTCGATCAAATTTGCGATTAGGGGACAAGTTTGAGAGCTTTGTTGTGCCCACGGGTTTGGCACGGTCTTGGCTTGGGTAATTGGGTTGGGGTCTTTGCGCGGATAATTTTGAAGGGTCCATTTTCGTATGCTTGCTTTAACTTTTAATGTTTTGACATCTTGGTTCTTACATGGAGGTAGCCTTGCTCAGTAGTGATGGATCACCGAACTAGTCCTGGCTTTCTTGGATTTCGTGTAATAGAAATGATATTGACTTATGTCCTACCGAGACCTACATTTGTTTGTGCAATTCATTGCTTACTATTTATTTTTTCTAATTCTATGATTTCCTGGCGTCACTTTCTTTACTCCAAGGGTAATTGCATGAAAGACCGGTACTAAAACTTTGTCACAGAGGGAGTGCCAAAGCTTCCTTTTGCAATAACTTTTGAAGCATGACTTGCATGAACTTGAAATTTTTATTGGAGATGCCTCTCTTGAAATTAATTGTATGTCATATTTTTCAGAAATTTTCAAAAATCATCTTATATTTAAAAATCATTTAAATTAATATGTCACGTTTTGAGTTTAGAGGGGTTTTAGTACTATGGAGTCCTCAAATTTAATGATTTGGAGCTGAAATTTCTATGGTCTATTTTCATAGTAGGAAGTCATGTTCCTACTAAGGGGCATTAAAAAGTATTATATTTTATATCCTCTACGTCCATGCAAAGAAGGCTTCCTTGTGCACGCAATTCTAAATGTTGAAGATGGTTTCAAGATCATTTTTTTGGTGAAATTTCTTCAATATAAAGTCTTCTCATTGCAAATGGCCAATTTTTAGTTTCTTTGAAAATTGTTTTCCTACTTTGTACAAATTAAAACGTCAAACTATGTATTTCCTTCAAATTAAATTTCAGCTCATACATTTTTGTGGATAACTTTTTACCTATATTTTTTTTAGGTTTGAAATTTTGGTGATATTCTATTTTAAGTGTCATACTAATTATACTTATTTTATTTTATTTTTAAAAATTTGTTTGCAAGAGCTCATAGTATTGGGAGTACTAGCCAAAATGGAACAAAAACAACTAGTCATTCATGCAATCACCCCCAAATAATAGTGAAACAGATTGCCCCACACTAATATATAAACATTTGGCACTATATGATTATTTTCGATTATTGTAAAAGAACACACTACTTTTGAATTTAGTATTGCTATAATAAAAACACATGATCGTCCATGTGAAGGTCTATTATGTTTCTGGAAATGAGTCGGCATGTACTCGTGCATTTGTACATCTAGGCACTCACACACATCCTGTGAAGGACAGGGAACTCTGCGACATGAAGGAGAGGACTCAGACGCTGATTAGAGAACAAATGGCGAGGACACCGAGTGGCACCAACTCCTCAATTATCTTGG
The DNA here is from genome assembly GCA_951799445.1 of Pseudisothecium myosuroides. Classification (NCBI taxonomy): domain Eukaryota; kingdom Viridiplantae; phylum Streptophyta; class Bryopsida; order Hypnales; family Lembophyllaceae; genus Pseudisothecium; species Pseudisothecium myosuroides. The sequence continues at coordinate 18,155,331 of OX637287.1, read as the reverse complement.
AGGCTACAAAGGATTCTTGGGTGAGCTAATTCTACATCCGGATAGAGTGCAGACCAAGACTCTTGACTTCGACAAACTCGTCCCGATGTTGGAGAAATGCAAGTATTTTAGCTTGCCAAGTATTTGAAACGAGGTAACATCTTGCAAATATTTGAGGAGATTTGGAATGATTGACAGCATTACCAAGTTGAGGGGGTCAAGCATGTGGGCATTTGTTCAAGAGAATAAATTCTTAGGTCAAGGGACAGATGTGGATAAGGTTTTTGTTTTCAAAATGTTAGAAGTGGGACTTGGAAGTGAAGTTGACCTGATGAAGCAAATGCAAAGTGGAGGGGACCTTCAAGACGCGTGGCTAATGTTTGACCATGTCTAACGCGTGAAGGAGTGGACAACCATGGCATGTCATGTATTTGACTCCATGTATTGTCGTGTAATGACTACCGCTGTTTGTGACATGCTATCCGAAGATTGCGCGGCCCAAATTCTATTTTGGAAAAACCTAAACTCCGTTGTCGACCGACATGGGGTAGGCAACCCTCAGTTCAAGGAATTTATGGTAGATAGTGCACAAGCAAATTGGAATGCTGTGCGGACGGTCTATGGATCCGGAGACATTAGCATACCAATGGAACATCGTGAAAGAACGTGCCTCTTTCATTGGACTCAATCTTTGGAAAAACATATCAAGGCGGACATTCGCGCGGACTTACAAGATCAACATTGTCTGCTTTGTAAGCAATACAAGAATGCTACGACTTTTGAGGAATCCGATACTCGTTACCTAGCCATAAAAGCGTGGTGGTTATTATTAGGGGCCACCACGGATTTAGGACTGCATAGATTGGAGCTGTGGCTTTCTTTTTGGCATTTTTGGTATCGTCAATAGGGCGGATTCATGAAACTTGTAAGTCCTTATCCTCCTGCTTTTCATTTCAAAATAATCTGGAGTTTTTGTATCTCAATGAATTTTCAGGTGTCTTTATTTCCCTTTAGATTCTATAACCAGAATTTGTAATGCTCCCCAACCCTATCCATGGCAGGTGAACATTATAGATCCCTTTGGATGCCAAGAGAGGTGATTGGATGAACATGCTCTTAGAACTTTTACCATTTTCTGGAAAAAGTCTGTCGGCTTCGTTAGAGAGAAATTTGTGAATGTTGCATGCCGTTTAAACCTTGGAGAGCCCTCTTGGTACTGAGAGGGGTGATAGGGCGGGCTTCCTCTTGCAATTGTTTCATTTATTGGGTGGATAATTTTTGTCTGCAATAGGTAGAAATTTGTGACTCATGCATGGCGTTGGTACCTTGAAGACACCTCTCGGTACCAAGAGGGGTGTAGACGTGGGCTCCGTCTTGGAACTCTTATATTTCTTTGTAGTACAATTGTGGTGTGCAGTAGGAAAAATATGCGATTGAGACATGACAATACTACATTAAAGGATCCTTTTGGTATTGATAGGGGTTCTATTGTAGCTTTATCCTGGAAATTGAATGTGGTGTATGTACTATTTTCTTTTGGGATCTTAGCGAGTTTGAGCTAGCAAAAATGCCATCTTGCAACCTCGCTGAGATAGTACATAACAAGTGATTTCAACAATCTAGAAATCGGAGGAACGATCTTTACATCGCCACGGTAGATGATTTTGTCAGAGAATTCATGCAGATGGTAAGGTATTACCAATACTTGAAGGGAAATGAAGCCGGTACGGGACCGGGGAAAGAAGAGCTAATGCTCCGCGTTGCCTAGCGTTCAACCGAACGAACGGGCAATCCAAAGTTGCTTACCGAAGATATTTCAAACATTCCAAGTATAGAAGAATTCTTCAATAGAGTGCCTCACCTTGAAGGCAAAGAAGTGTTTGGATCGAAGAAGAGGAAGGTAGACATGCCACTTGGGTGCGAATATGACTTGCATAAACCGGACAAAGTCAATTTCTCCCATCCACGCATTCTATATTTCCACGGTATTAGGTGTATTTTATATCTACTGTTATATGTGTGCAAAATGACACGTACCCTAAACCGCGGTCATAGGACACCTTAAAATCGCGGTCATAGGTCCTATCATCTAAAACTATTCAATTGTGCATGGCAATGGAATTTTGTCACTCATTTTCTCATTTTCCTAGCGTTGTCTCTTAGTTTTTCAAGGAATGGCTGAACTCCTATTGGAGATGATTTCATCCAATATTATTTGTACTTTCATCCACTTTTTCATCTACTTTCATCCAATATGTATTCTACTTTCATCTAATATTTAATCTACTTTCATCCAATATTTCATCCACTTCCATCCAATATTTCATCTACTTTCGTCCAAATTTTTCATCTACTTTCATCCACTTCTTTCATCCAAACCATTTCTTCCTTTGTATGCTTTAATCTAAAATTCAGTTCACAACCACAAAAAATTTTGAGACTCTCACCCAAAAAATTTCAAATTTTCAGTCACTTTCATCCAAAATTTCAGTCAATTTCATCCAAAATGTCAACCACTTTCATCCACAAAATTTTCAAATTTTATTTCATTTTTCCATTTTCCATCCAAGATCTACGCTCCCCGCTCACTAATTCCTGCTCTATGCTCGCCGCTCCCCGCTCCCCGCTCGCTTCCTAGCAACATTGTAAGAAAATTAGGTCTTGGTCAAATTTTTTTGCCCATTCCACAATCTCATATTGTAGAAGGATATTGCCAAGTATGTGTCTGAATGGTAAGAAGGTGGATTGCTCCAGGCTAATAACATCTTTGAGAAGATATTGAAGCCTAACATGTAGAGTTTTAGCAACGATTTTATATGAGACATTCAAGAGAGTAATTGGGCATCAATTAGACAAATTTGATTGATCACCTGATTTTAAAATGAGAGCCATTGTCCTCGAGGTCACCCGTACTGGTAGCCATCCCTGAAAAATTGATGATTGGACCATTTCAATAAAATCATCACTGAAAAGATCTCAGAATCAACAGAAAAATTCCACAATAATTTTGTCAAGGCCCGAACTTCTTGCCTTCGCTATTTGAAGCAAGACATAGTAGAGTTCTTGTTTGCTCATGGGCTGCTCAAGTTGTTGCACCATAGGTGAGGTGAATTGGTTGGAGATAAGATCTAGGATAGCCTTCCAATCTATATGAGTTTGTGGGGTCGCCTCTTTTCGGATGTATGACTTTCTATAAAACTTTGTGCATATTCATCGAGTTCTTTTCGTTTATAATGAACATTGCCTTCGGAATCACAAAATTCAATGATCGAAGAAGTAGAGGAGACTTCCGTGATCGCATTCAAGAAGTCAGCTAATAGTTGGTCCCAAATAATCGTCATTTGGCATGAGATCTAATTTTTTGACCCTCGAGCTTCTTTGACTCAAAATCCACCTATTTGAATCGCATCTTGCTAACCTTGTTATATAGCTCCAGTGAGAGAGGGGAGAGTCGAAGTTCTCCGGACTTTAAGTTCAAGTTGAATTTAAGTTGTTTTTTTCTAGTTCCTCGTTGCAACGAGCATGTCTGAAAAAAAATTGCAAGTAAAAGCAAGTCACTCGCTTCAATTTGGTAGAGAAGGAGGCGGTGCTAGGCGTCGTAAGCTAGGCCTATCTAATCCTCCCATCCGCATCTTTAAAATATAGCTCAGACATTGACCATCTGCTTGGACGAGTAGGTGATTTGACCAATTCAAGGATGAAGGAAATTAGACAATGGTTGGATCGAGTGTGATCCTTCCGAATTCTATATTCAATAACCTTTCTATGATAAAGTAGGGATTCTGGAAAAATATAATATCTATCAAGCCTTGCCATAACTCAATTGCTGTCATTGCGGGTATTATCTCAAGAAAAGGAGAGACTGGGAGAAGTGAGCGGGTTTTTTGACACCTAAAGTGAGTCTTTGAGGTTGTTGAATAGAATACACTTCTGAGTCAGAATTGATCTACCGCACATACTTGACTTGTCACTACGCCTCTCTACCATATTGAAATCCCCTAAAATGATCCATTTGCATGTATTGAAAAGCTCTCTAGTCATGGTCTCCCACATGACTTTGCAGGACTAGAATTCAACACATGCATATATCACTAGAAGAAACTCGTTTTTTTTTATCAAGCCCGGATTTTTTGGAACGAATTTTTTTTAACATTTATGTTGACATCTAGCTGTTTTTATGTCAACAATAACATCCAATGAATATCATAAAAAATATAAAAACAACTAGATGTCAAAAAAAAATCCATTCCAAAAAATCTAGGCTTATAAAAAAATGGATTTTTTTAGTGTATATTAATAAATCCAAGATTGCCACCAAGTATTCTCAACAAACTAGAATATAAGGTCTCCAAACAACTTGCTAAAGTTCGAGTGTAGTTTAGTTCACTAAAGAGCAATGAAAAAAGCGATACCTTCCTTTTCAGAATGAGAGCCATTGGAATTGTATCCTAACTCCGCACTAGTGAACAGCGTGGTAGCACACTTCCAAATTTGTCATCCCAAATTTTCTACTCCTTGTCCACGTAGCTTATGATCCTGAATAAATAAAAAAATCCACCAAGTTGTTATAAAATACAAATGTACTATTGTAAGTTATCAATCATTAGAGGATCATTTAAGCCTCTAATGTTTTGGAATAAGAGTCTTATCTTCATTTCCTAAATGGATCAAAAGATTGCCCAGCGCTCCCTACGCAATCAACTTTGTAATTTTTCTTGATGCCCTAAGAGTCTAAGGATTGATCAACAACTATCATAGCTATACGAATCTGAGATTGGTGAGTCTGAACAAGAGTTCTCTGATTTGCAGTGGCTTTGATTGACTTAAGTGAAAGTTCCCCCGCGGTTAAGTTGTCAAGCGCATCCAAATTGACGATGAGCTTTTGAAGAAGAGAGCCGAATATATGATTGAAAACCCTAATTACAAGTGAAGTGTTGTTGTCCTCTACTGGAGAGGAGGGTACTATAAAGGGACCTTGGGATGTAGGTAGGATAAATGGAGCAACAATAAAAAAATGCTCAATGTAGAAAGCACGGTCTAATCTCTATGAGAGAAAATAAGAAAGATTGAAATTACGAACATTTGAGGCTTCTACTACGTGGGTACGAATAGAAATTTGGATGATAGGATGGAGATCACCTGCCTAGTATCAACCGCAAGGGTGCTTAGGGGTGTTGGATGAGTGAAAGGTCCTTGTGAGCCCTCAAGTTAGCACTTAGAACTCTGAGTAATTTTTTGCAATTTATTGTTAGTTTTTAGTGTCCATTCATACAAAATAACATGAATTAGTTAGTTGAGAGGGATTTGGTAGATGTCCCTACCATATTAGTGAGGAGTCTTCCTAAATCAAGGAAAGCACAAAATACTATGCTTTTTTATATTTAGATCTTAGTTAGGTGTCTTAGAGTCTAGATTAACGTTTCAGAAAAGAAGTGAGGATGTGAGTTAGCCAGTTCTAATGTCTTGTCCATGTGAAACTCATCCTGCGCAATGCATATGACAACTTGGTAAAATTACAAGAGTCTATTTTTAATTCTAGGAATGTCTAAATGCAATTCATGAGAAATTTGGATTAGTTATGTGAAGTTTTGTAGGTGATTACAAATATGAACCAGAATGCAAAGTAGACGAAGGGCAAGGTGATTGGAGCTTACAAAAAGGTGATTTTAGGATAAAAACGTGCTAAGAAGTTAACATTGCAGCTAATTATCTATGACAAACCCTGGTACCAGAATGATTTCCCCCTTGGGTGGAAATTATTAAAGAATTATTAATTTTAGCATCCTTATTAGAAATTTGATTTTGTCTTTAACTTTTGGACACTTCCTAGAGGATTGCCTGAAAGTTTCTGAATTTTACAAAACTCCACGATGACTCCATGGAAAGTCAATTGCCTTTGAAACTGATGGTAAATTCATAGAAATTATCCATAGTGCGGTAAAATCTCACTAAATTTTTTATTAGAGTTTTGTATGCCAAATAAGTGACCTTTTAAGTTTGAAGTCTTTCTGATAGTTAAAAATATTAGAATTGGCAACAACTTTGATTTTAACAAGAATTTATAACATGGCTGCGGATTGACCAGCGAACCAAGAGCTAATAGTGTCCAAATGTTGCAAATGAGGAGTCTTTTTTTAATCTCACAATCTTTCTAGGCAACTGTAGCCAGTTAGTTTCTTTGGAAATTGCAAATTCCAATAGTTGGAGATTTGACTTTTATTTGGAATTATCGTTAATGGTTTTTACGAGTATTAACTGTCTGGAGGAAGAGGGTAGAGGATTCTCTCAACTAATTTGGATCTTCTGAATGCAATGGTGCAATTGGTTTTCAATTTAAAGTTGTTCTCAAGAAGATAGGAAGGATTCAACAGTAGGTTTGACTTTTTTAGAGTAATTAGTGGTGATTTTAGGTTAATTTGCAAAATATTTTAGAAAAAATGAAAGATTGGATTTATTTAAGATTTCAAATCTTCCCTTTAAAAGCCAATTTAGATTAAACTTAGAATATTTGAAGATATCCTAGAGTTGTTCACGAAATATCTCAAAGTGAATTAAGTCATTAGAGGAGATTTGGGCTTCTAAGAGCCCGCAAGTTCCCGGACTGTGGGAACTCTACAGGACTGCTGCGACGTTGCCGCATGGCCTGTCCGACGTGGCCAAGCGACTGCAACGTCATTTTTTTTTTTTAATTTTTTTTTTTTTAATTTTTTTTTTTTAGTATTCTTTTAACATTTTAAGACCTTTTTTTTTTAAAAAAAAATTAAATTTTTTTTAATAATTTTTTTTTCTGACATCGGAGGCTGGTTCCTAGCATTGGGAACAGCCCTGAAACGGTCTTCTAAACGCTTAGATCTCCTCTAATGTAATTTCCTAAATATCTTTAGGAAAAATCTTAAATTTTAATTGGACAAGATTTTCTTGCTAATTAAGGCTTGTTCTAGAAAATTCTTTGATTAAACAAAGATTATTTAGCAAATATCTTAGGATAGATTAGGATTTAACTTAGGGTTAGTTTTCGAGTAAAAGACGAAATATCTTGTAGTAAACCTAGGTGGTGGGGCCTTCAAGCATTAGGGGAGATTTGAGGGCTGGGAGGGGCCGTTTCAGGCTGTTCCCGCAGCTGGAAACAATCAGAATATAAAAATAAAAATAAATATTAAAATATTATTAAAAAATATATAAAAAATAATTTATTTTTTTATTTTTTAAATATTAAAAAATAATTTTCTGACGTGGCACTCTCTCGGCCACGTCAGATTACTGCTTCCAGGCTGTTCCCAGGGCTAGATAACTTGCGGGCTCTTGGAGACCTCAAGTCTCCCCTAATGCTAGTATATAAGGCCCTCCTCCGAGGTTTCTTGCAACTCCATTTTAATTATTGTTACTCTACTGAAGTGTGGAAGACCCACACTTCAATTTGCTTGCCGACATTCTGTCGAAATTATGTATTGAGGCCAAGAATTGACCATTTTTTGCTTGAATTTGCTTTCTTTTAGTGGAGGGCTTGAATAGAGGACGTGGGGTTCCCTTTAAAATCAACAAACTACACTAAAAACATACCCTTGGGAGGTTTAGTCCTCCAAAATTTGATACTTTTTTATAAAGATACTAACAATTCTGTGATTTGCAACAGAATTTGAGTTAGAAGCTTGAGGCGGTGAAGCTTGACTTCACCAAAAGTTTTTTAATTCAAAAGCCTAGCCAAACTTTATTGTACAATAGAGTTTGGTTTGATTAACTTCTAAATTTTGGTTAAATGCTGTCATGTGTACCTCATTTGGAATTTAAAACTCTTGGATACTTTGAAATACGCTTTAATTCTTGATTTTCGGTTTAAACACTGTTATGTATACCTCAATTAAGGATTAAACACTTTTGGAACAAATTGGAACCGTTATACACAAATTTAGCCTGAAGTTGCTCCTACACGGCAAAGCTTTGGCCTTAAAACTAATTTACCTTGAGGGGAAAGAGGTTATTGGGGAAAACCTTGGCTTGTTGGGCTATTTAAGACCAAAATCACACCAAGTGGTTGTCTTTCTTTTCGCCTGAATTTGCTCAAGTTTTTTTTTTGTGCTCATTTGCCAAAGTTATGGATTTTTAGTTTAATTTGATAGTTTAGTTTTTGCAAGAATTAGTTAGTTTCTAGAAAATCCCAAAAGAACCTTAATTAGACTTGTTTTGCTTTAGTTATTATCCCAGAAACCCCAAAAAAACATTAATTAGAATTGTTTTGTTTTAGACAATTTTCTAAAAAGCTTTAGATTTAAGTTTGAATTTCATTTGCTTTCCAATCAACCCAAAAAATCCATAAAAATTAGCATTTAGTTAGATTAGAAGTAAGATTTTGAGATTAATTAAGTTCTTATTGTTTTACTCTTATTTATTAGTTAGTTTTTTCCACATTTAGTAGGAGTTTAAAAAATTGAGATCAAGAGGACCAGATCGGTTCAAAAGTACAAGACGAGATCAAGAGGACAGGAAACAAGGCAGAGGACAGGGAACGAGGTAAGAAGACGGGGAACGCAACGGGGAACCACAGGGGGTCTAGCAAAATGCGATGCGCCACGTGGCGGCCCACGGTGGGGTCCAACAGTCGGGGTCGTTCGACTTAGTAGGGGAGGTTCGGGCTAAGCCCTTTGAGCTCAGTCCATGCCTTCAAGGCTCAACCCAGGCATTTGAACTCAGTGGCATTTGAACTCAATCTAGGCATTCAAAACTCAATTCCATGAGTCCAAATTCACAACTGGCGGACCAAATTCAAACGGACTAAGGTACATTTATTTTTAAAAAAAACCTTGAATAAAACAAGTCTACACCAAATCATGAAGCTCACCAACAAACCTCTCACTCAAACAACTAAACTCAAACACCAACCAAGAATGAAATGAATTGAAAACAAATCGAAGTAGAAAGAAGAAGGAGGTGGCGGCTTCATGAAGGAATGAAGGAATAGGAAACACTAGTGGGAAGGGGATCTAACTATTCAAGAAGGGCCTTGTTTGTTGAATTTATTCTTGTTCCTATTCATTTATTATTCATCGTGGCATTATTATTTGGTTTTATTCCTTTTACTATTGAATCATTTGATTTTTTGTCATTAATTAGGATTCCCGTTGGTATCAATTAGCCAAATGTTGGTTTAGTTTAGTTTTATTAGGCCTAATAAGCCAAATAAAAAAAGACAAAAGTCAACAAATATATTAGAATAATACAATTAAACTAATAAACTAATGAATAACAAACAAAACTAACTATTCATTAGAAAATCTATTAGAATTGGATCATCCTAATATTCAAGGCTAATTCTTAAATTGAATAAATAATCAAGGCCAAATGGAAATAGGGCCTTGAAGTTCGTTTTATTTAAGGATTTGTTTTAAGAACCAATTAAAACTACCAAGTATTTAATCTAATTTTTAAAATACTAAAAGAATTGAATTAAATACTTAAAATTAATAATATTTTATAAGAATTTAGCCAAGGAGAATGTACAAAGGAAGATTTTTCAAACATTCTAATTCCCAATTATTCATCAATAGGCGGACGGAGCGCACATGATGGAGGACAAGGGGTATTACGAGACGATCATGTTAGTGATCTATAATGACGGGACTATGGCTACAGTCGACACAGATGTATGTTAGTTTTTCCCTTTCCTTTTTACTTTTTGAATTGCTTTTGCTTTTAAATTAGAGTCAAAGTTAGGAATTTAGAAGTTAGTCCTTAGGTCAAAGTCTTTGAATTTAAAGTAGAATTTAGAAATCAATAGTTAATTTTTAGAGGATTCCAAAAACATATCACACTTAAGAAATAACCAAAAAACAAAGAAGTTACCAACAATTATGCCATATTTAACTACTTCTGGACTTTCAATAGTCCAGAAGTAAAGAGGCGGTGAAATCCCCTGATGTTTTTCTATGGATCTGGAGATCTCCTGAAATAGGAACGCTTTGCATGCATCCAATTCAGCACCCACAAGTATGTCGGGGAGTGCTTCATGTGCTTGGAAATGAAAGAAATCGTGTAGTTGTAACATAGCGGATCCGTGGTAGAGTTCACATGATTGTATTGGGAGATCTGTGGACCGGGTTTCCGTAGTTTAGGCATCCTATTTACAGCACAACTGAAGTCTCAGAACCTATCGAGAGATCCCCCGATGACCACCACTTGTTGCAAACATGGCTCCCATCCCATATTAATCCCTCAGTGAGCGCTGATCTTCACATAATTCTATCGGGAGATCCCCTGACGGGGGTGTAGAATATGAGTCGGCTTCACTGACAATCTTGGTGTCGAAGTGGGGTACAATTTGATTCCTGTGCTAAAGTGCAAGTGATATCCGAGTTCATCAAGAATGATTCACAATAAGGCACGAGGGGGGCGATTCTTTCAAAGATATATGGTATCCCGAGAATTCAAAGGAAGTACACACAAGTGGATTTGAAATTCAAACATCAGTTGACAATTACCAAATGAGCAATTGCTCTTGGAAATAAGGAGTCCGGTTCTAGGATTCACCGGGAGATCCCCCGACAGACTGCTAACATAGTGGAGCTAAGGTAGTCAGGATATGACGAAGTGACAGGGGCATATCACAGTAACTTACTCACAGTGACATTTGAAGAGCTGTAGACCACTGAGTCACAGGTGCTCAGACGTTCAACATACATCTGAAGATGAATAACGGCTAAGTAAACATAATATTCCATCCGAAATAATGACAGTAGTTTCAGTTTGTGTAAAGAACATCAAGGTTCTTTCACTGCAAAAAATAGATTCGTACTTGGTTGAATGTCCGCTATATAATTGTGAAGATGCAAAACCTAGAAGACTAGAATTCCAACAGTGTAACTGTGAGAGAAAAGAAATGCATTATTCAGACTCATTTGAGTGCATGTGTGACCCGAGCAATGTATTCTGTTCCGGACACAAACATAAACCACTTCCATTTCAGGAGACGAGAGGAAGAAAGACATCCCGCGCTTCTGCTATCAAGTCATTGCCCCCGTAGCGCACGCAAAGAATAGAAATCATAAACATATTAATATATTCATACAGATTTATTTTACATATACAAGTCACAAAAAGCAGCTCTGAAAAACTAATCGAAGAACAGTCCTACTGACTCAACGGACTGTACTTCAAAACCCCCACTTGCGGCTGCGCTTACTGGATGTAGAATGCGTCGTGCGATATCACGATGGCAGTCGCGCCCCGTAGAATGCATCGTAACATCTCACGATTGCTGCGAAGACCGACACAGAGCGTCGGGAGTTCCCACGATGGCAGTAGCGACCCCGGACTAGGCACTCAATCATGGGTCCACCACGTTTGCCCGATTCAATTTCACTAAGGCAGCCTCCCTACTCTTCTGAGGAATCGTCCGTGATTTTTGATCCACTCTCCTGGACCAATTCGCATACACTGCAGCACCCGCGTCCACCCAGGTGGGGGGACTTTTTTCAACGACCCATTTACCGTACCAGCAATTCCGATAAATCAATTCCAGACTCGTTTCGGAGTTATCGGGTCGCCAGTACTGAAGCAAGAACTTCCCGTTATTCACATCTCCTTCCAATCTGCATACAGTAGACAATGCTCTTCCCTGCCAAACAGCACAAGATTCCGGGACTTCCGGTCTGACAAGTACCCAACAGCCTGGTCGTATGTCTAGCCATGGATTTGAGCTTTCCCTTGGCGCTTCATTTGCAGGGCCGCAGTAAGGCTCCGGCTCCTCTTCTTCCTCTGGAATCACGTCCATGGGATTCACCGTCGATCCTGGGCGAGGGACTCCATTACGCGCCACCCTCCAATCGTATTGTGGCCAGAAGCCTTCCACCAACTCCGGAGGACACTCGGGTAGTGGTTCCTTCAGCTCATCGAGAACACACTTCCAGTAATCCACGTATGGACCGAACGCAGTTGCAAATCCCTCGCATCTAGAAATACCGTATTGCCAGTACTGAATGTATTTCTCGAGTCCTACCAGCATGAAACCCTTGTTCAAGGTAGCTTTCCGCGCCGCTTACCTTGCCTTCTCTTGATTTCCATGCGGTATCGGAACCTCGCTGCCCCACATGGGCTTAAACGGAACAGGCTTTGGACAGCCGTGAGGGAGCATGGGCCGACCATTGCTGTCTGTCTTCCAAATGCGTTCAGAAGGTTTCTTCGACGGCAACCAGTTCGAATCAACTGCTGACCTTTTGAAGTTCATGACGGGGACCCCATTAGTGTCCACGTAGAACTTGAACAGGTGCATCTCCCCCAATCCAATTAATTTTTCCCCGCGATCGCATTGGTAACCCTCCACGAACGACTTGAAATCCCCCACCTCCTGTATGAACTCCGACATAAATGACAGTTCTTGGGACTGCATGAAGGCATTCATGAGGTCAGCGACGACAAAAGTGTTCTTGGTCTTCAGGGCCTTGGAAAGGTGGTTGAAATATGCATCGATGTCCTCGTGAGTGTGTCCGACTAGTAGAAACCCAACCTGAATTTCCTTGAATACACCTCGTGCAGTGAGTAAGGATAAGAACGCCATCAGATATTTGTTCTTGTTATCCTTGGCAGAGTTGTCAAGCTGAAGATATAAATTTTCAGGAAGAGGGGTACTTCCGACCCGAGCTCCAGGTTCGGTGAGGGTTAGGCTGTCCATACATCTAGACTTCCCTCTAAGCAGTGCCTCGAACAATGAGTTAGCCGGCGGATATGGAAAGAGGTCGCCTGCCTCTCGAATAGGTGGACCCTCCAGCCGGCGCAACAACCTCGCCAAAGACGAAATGGTGAAGTTGGAGTCCACCGGCCAGCAAGATGGAGCATAATGGGCGTAAGCACCATCACCATGGCCATGAGCTACCATTCCAGTAACGCTCATCGGAAGCTGCCCCAAACCGGCCGTGGCCTTCGTTGTCACCCGGAGTCTGGGTAGAGCCGTCTTGGATGTATCCATCTTGTCGTGAATTATACATAAAATTCTTCGAGGATCTCGTTTGGATTCCTCACGCCAAGACGCATACAAACGACGGCAAGAAGCTTGGTGATTCAGATGATGAGTCCGCTGCTTCACGAACTCCACGTACTCGGGGCTTCCTTTTGGAGACTTCAGAATAAACTGCTGTAGGTCGTCGCACGTAGTACATTTTGCAAACAAACTTCCGACAGGCTTAATGGAGACGTTGTTGAAGTGCTCCCTCTTGAGTCTACTAATAGTCGACTGGCTCACGGGTGGCAGACCGTAGTCGGCATTCAACTGCACATCCAGAATTGGTACGCTTAAGCATCGGTACGAGCGAAGGGGAAGGAATGCAAATGACAAGCAATGCACCAGAACAGTGATCGTGATATCTCACGATCATTGATCTCGTCGGGAGTTCTCATGATCAATAAAGCAGTGACAGGAGATAAGGGGCACTACCTCGTTGGCGTCTGCTCGGACTCGTTTCCAATTTCTTCCGGGAGGAAGGAATTTTAGAGTGTCCGTTCGCCCATTCCTGATGCCGCGCATTTGGTGGGGCATTTGATCAGCATTCTCGTCAATAATGGCTTTCATAGTCCCAGCGACCTGAACAGTCCGAGCCCGCGGGCGCTTAACCCCTGTGTTTCCGTGCATCCCTGATACGACGCTGTCGTTGTACATCTCGATGTAACTGTGATAAGTGGACTTCGGGATGCCGTGAATTATGTGCCACGCCTTGCCACAAACATCAACTCCCTCTAGCGTGACGTATTTCCGCTTCCGCTCCCCGTACCTTTCGTGTAGTTGTCCTCCCACTCCAATCCCATATTCACGGCGCTCGTCAAACGACTTCAAGTAGTACTTCTGCCTTACTAACAGCGTGAACTCCTGGTTATAATGCTGACAACACAGACGTCTGCAGCACTTCTCCGAGCTGACTTTCCGAATCTCCTCGTCTGCCGTTTTGCGGGAGTACTGCAATTCCTTCAGTTCCAGATTGGGTTTGCGAACTATAAACCGGTATGGTGCTTTCATTCTACCTCCGAGGTAAGCAAGAGGGTCATCCATATCGGGAATGGCGGCAAAATGATCCACTGTCTCCTTCAACGAACGACCATTAGGAAACCAGCACTCCGAAATTGGCCACCTGTCGTGAGACATTATGGCTTCGGTGTCACCCACAAAAACATCGAGGACTGTAACACCTAGGAAACCTTCACCAAGTGTCTCCTCTTGGAAATGATCCTCCAGACTCCAACAAATGATACGACCCGAGGAAACGAGGAGTCCGTCGGCGTCCTTCCGATGCACATCAAGTCCAAACCAGGCTCCTTGACGAATATACGGACATGGATCCATCGGGGGATCCCCCGACGCTCTAACAACGTCGGCGGCTCTCCACAACACTACATTCTCTTGAACATCCTCTAATGTGTTCATACCCCTCTGACAAGGAAAGCATTTCAAATCCTGGAATTTTAATTTGATAGAATGAGGTAGCACCAGAATGTAAATCCAAGGCTCAACAGGTATGGGCACACCCAGCCACTGGCCCTGGGGACGAACCTCTTTAACGATTCCTAATCCAACTTCACCGAATCCAGGCACAAACAGCTTAACTCAATCACCATTCACAAACGCTTCACATCCACCGGTGGAATCCTGTGATTCACCCTCTACATGCGTTCCGTCCACATACGGAACTATCGCGTCAGCAGCAGACTCACAGAATGAATCCATTGTCAGAGTGAGCTCTATCGAATCCCGTGGACGAGATTAAAACGATCCGTAAAACCTGTACATCATACATTCAAGGAGTTAGGCATGTCTACAGAAGAGCGCTGCATTCATGGCATTGTAACCTCACGACATGAAGGACAGAAGCATCAACGTCTGTACAGTCGTGGGAACTCACGATCACACGGCAACGCAACATGAACAAGTGAATCTAGTTACTGTCAACAAGAAGTTCGAAAGCCCAGACGCGATAGTACGATCTCAAGAAGGCCGTCCCAGAACCACTGGGAAGAAGCCCAGGCATCCAGGAAAACGTCGCAGAAGTTTAGAAGACATTAACCAAAGAACGTTCAGTACATCGTGGGATCCCACGACACTCTTGGCGCTTAATCACTTAAACCAGAGATCGAGGTATTCCAAGATCCTCCTAAGGGATCACATAGACCGCTACAGAAATACAAATGAAGTAGTGGGTCAAACTGAATCACTCTGATGAGTCCCCGACATATTATCAATCAATCGTGGGATCACACGAGTTCGGTATCCTGTAAAATCCGGAAGAGTGTTTGTGAACCCCCCCGAGTAGGAGAACCTGGTGCCAACCGAAAATGTGATCGTGAGATCCCACAATGCTTATACAAGATCGACGAGGAGTATGACGGTCATTGATAAGTAAGGCACCTAGACGTACACCAGGAAGGCCACAGCCAAGGTTCAATTGATCGTGGGATCCCACGACAAAATGATAGAACATCCCTCGACTACCAGACCGCGATATCTCTATACTCGAAGACTGAGAGGTCTCGCCCACGCTCAATAAGCGGAGATCGTGGGATCCCACGATGCTTACGTATGTTGGATATATACACGTATTCTACTGTTGTAGATCGACGTATTTACCGAAGATCGTGAAATTAGGTTTCCTGTCACTGGTTTCATGACATTCGACACTCTATAACTATTCTCAGTTACTGTACAAAAATTCTCTACTTTTAAAGTGGATTTTGTTGTAATTCAGACTCCTGAACCTCCATGGGTACAATAAGAAACGTTCTTAGAAGTAGTTGAATTTGATGGCTGGGTTTTCCTCATGTAAGTCCGCCTAATTCCTAACGCAACCTATTTTCAGTACTTTGTGAAGACGTTCTGACCGGTTGTCATCCACGTACAAGGTTCTCATATCAACTTGCCCTCAGGGCAGTGCCGTCCCGCGATTCAAAACGAACCTTGATGTCACCACAGCATGGTGATCCCTTGAGCACGTGAGTTTTTTGCAAAATGAGACCAATGCGCTAAGAAAATTATCGCAGACTCCGTTTCACTTTCAATCTACGACATCCTCAGTTTGTGACAGAGTGCAGTGGCGTCAATTCGACTACAAAATCCTCAACATTCGGAATCGCATAACACTTGCAAGGGATGCATTCTTACCTTGCAGCAACTGGCTCGGTCAGAACTTCGTGCGCCTCCACGCCCACTCTGTCGCCAACGCCGGCAGACACCCACTCGCCACTCCGCAGCCTGCTCCGCCTGTTCACGTGTGCAATCGAAAAGAGCAAGCTCCAGGTTCTTTTGGGGTTATGAACCAGGTGGCTGGTTGGAATTCTTCAGCTCTGAATTCCCGCCGCGAATTTTGAAATCACCAAGCGATCCTTGATTTCGAATGTTGGATGCGTTCTTGAATGCCGTGCCACAATCAACAACGGCTGGGGGGTACGTGCGGTCCTTCACTTCGGAAGTTGATTGCATTCTCGAATTCCGTGCATCTCCGACTACAAGGAGGGAGGGCGTGGGGCTCTTGACTTTCTGACTGGAACTTCGCAAATCCAGGCTTCACTGAAATTCCGATTCTTCACTGACATTTTGAAATTCGCCGCATTCAAGGATGGTATCGTTGCACCGTTTTTTAGGAGTCAATGATGCTTTGACCAAAGCGGATCAAACTCTGAAGACTTTCACTTGACAGAATGTCACACGCTTCCCCGATCAATACTTGGAATTCTTCCCCTACACGACCTGATCATACGTATCCTACAAAAACGAACTGTACCAAATCTCGTGAACCCAAAAGCTTGAGCACCTGAAACATGTGGAACACCTCACTTACAAAAAGAATCAACAAAAATTTTGAACTCTCGAATGTTCATATTTGTTATTTTCTATTCCAATGAATGCAATCTTAGGGTCTAGGGTCCACAGTCATAGGGTCTACAGTCCACGGTCATAGGGTTTAGGGTACATGTTGTAGTGTAGTGTTCACGGTTTCAAGGTCATGGTTCTTGGTTTTAGGATTCAGGGTTTCAGGGTTTAATAGGGTTTAGGGTATACAGTGGCAGCGCTTTACATTAACGTTTTCAGGGTCTGCAGTTCATGGTTTACGGCTTTTAGGGTTTAGGGTATTATGAAAAATGAAAATGACGCTGATTATTTGTTTCCAATTTTTTCCTCAATTAAGTTTACGTCATCTCAGACTGGGAACATATAAACTTAAAATTCAATCTAACTCAATATTGCTAATTAAAAATGTCAGTTAACAGATTGATTTCATATATAATTCTTGTTATGTAGTACAACATCTTATGGTTTAATATGGGACTTTACGGATTAAACAATGATTGACACAATTTTTATTTCATCTACGATTTTTTAAATAAAGCACTAGGGGCTTTTTTGCATTTCCCTCTCTCATTTTTTCCTGTGTAAACGGCAATCCATGACTTCTCCTTGTGTCACAATCCGTTGACACAATGAAAAGTCATAAGATTGTTGTTTACATAGGGGAAAGTAAGAGAGGGAAACGCAAAAAAGCCCCTTGTGAAGGACTTTGGATGTGCAATCATGATGGAACAAAGAACAAACTGAACCATTTATTTATTTTGTATTTTAAATCTCAGTCTGAATGATTTAATGAGTTAAATGCTTTCAATTTGTTAATGCACTTTGACGGGTGATGAATGCTTAAACCTGGAATCATGTCATTCATGAGAATATTGTAGGACGGTCATGCAATCTTCATCTGGATTTTTGAAATGATCGAACGTGGTATACATCTACATCATTATTTGACAATGATGTACGTAATATTGTTATTTGTTATTGTTATTTGAACAATCTCTACCGATGTGAAACAAAAAATCGGGAATGAAATTCGTGATGGCTTGAAACGGCTTAAATAATATTTAAAAAGTCATGAAATTTCATACATGCATGCATAAAATTTGATTTAGAAAAATGTAATTGCTCCAACCTTAAATTCCACCACTATTTTCTAGTCTTGCCCGTTGAAAAATTCTAATTCACATGAAAATAAAAAAATTGGGAATGAAACGGGCCCTGCCATTGAACTATGGCTTCATTTTGAAAATGTCATGGAATTTCACACGTGCATGCATAAAATTCTACTGTAGAAGTTGGAATTGCTCTCAGGATTTAGATTCCACCACTATATTCACTTCTTGCCCATTGCAAAATTCTAATTCACGTGAAGAAAAAAAAATTGGGAATGAAACAGTCAGGCCCTGCCATGGAATGGCTTCATTTTAAAAACGTCATGGATGGTTCATACATGCATGCATAAAATTCTATCGTGGAAGTTGGAATTGCTCTTAGGATTTAGATTCCACCACTATAATTATTCACTTCTTACCCATTGCAAAATTCTAATTCACGTGAAGTAAAAAAAATTGGGAATGAAACAGGCCCTGCCATGGAATGGCTTCATTTTAAAAATGTCATGGATGGTTCATACATGCATGCATAAAATTCTATCGTGGAAGTTGGAATTCCTCTTAGGATTTAGATTCCACCACTATTTTTACTTCTTGCCCGTTGAAAAATCCATCTTAACGTGAATTAAAAAAAATGGGGAATAAAAATATTGGGCCCTGCCATGAAATGAATCATTTTAAAAATGTCATGGATGGTTCATACATGCATGCATAAAATTCTATCGTGGAAGTTGGAATTGCTCTCAGGATTTAGATTCCACCACTATTTTTACTTCTTGCCCGTTGAAAAATCCATCTTAACGTGAATTTAAAAAAAAGGGGAATAAAAATATTGGGCCCTGCCATGAAATGAATCATTTTAAAAATGTCATGGATGGTTCATACATGCATGCATAAAATTCTATCGTGGAAGTTGGAATTCCTCTTAGGATTTAGATTGCACCACTATAATTATTCACTTCTTGCCCATTGCAAAATTCTAATTCACGTGAAGTAAAAAAAATTGGGAATGAAACGGGCCCTGCCATGGAATGGCTTCATTTTAAAAATGTCATGGATGGTTCATACATGCATGCATAAAATTCTATCGTGGAAGTTGGAATTCCTCTTAGGATTTAGATTCCACCACTATTTTTACTTCTTGCCCGTTGAAAAATCCATCTTAACGTGAATTAAAAAAAATGGGGAATAAAAATATTGGGCCCTGCCATGAAATGGCTTCATTTTAAAAATGTCATGGATGGTTCATACATGCATGCATAAAATTCTATCGTGGAAGTTGGAATTGCTCTTAGGATTTAGATTCCACCACTATAATTATTCACTTCTTACCCATTGCAAAATTCTAATTCACGTGAAGTAAAAAAAATTGGGAATGAAACGGGCCCTGCCATGGAATGGCTTCATTTTAAAAATGTCATGGATGGTTCATACATGCATGCATAAAATTCTATCGTGGAAGTTGGAATTCCTCTTAGGATTTAGATTCCACCACTATTTTTACTTCTTGCTCGTTGAAAAATCCATCTTAACGTGAATTAAAAAAAATGGGGAATAAAAATATTGGGCCCTGCCATGAAATGGCTTCATTTTAAAAATGTCATAGATGGTTCATACATGCATGCATAAAATTCTATCGTGGAAGTTGGAATTGCTCTTAGGATTTAGATTGCACCACTATAATTATTCACTTCTTGCCCATTGCAAAATTCTAATTCACGTGAAGTAAAAAAAATTGGGAATGAAACGGGCCCTGCCATGGAATGGTTTCGTTTTAAAAATGTCTGGCAATTTCATGCATAAGATAGTGCATGTCGATATGGAAAAAAAGGTACAAGTTCAAAATACTCCGCTCATGAAGTGAAGAGGCATGAGCGGGAGAAGTCCATGCTACGTTTTTCCGAACTTACCACGTAACCTAAAAAGGTCCTCCTCCGCCTGCGGTTCATTCAAAGAACTCTCATTCCATAAATCATACATAAAACAGTACATGTCGGTATCAAAAAAAGAATGTATAAGTTCTTAATCTTCCGCTCATGAAGTCATGAGCAAGAAAAGTCCATGGTACGTTTTCCAAAATTGCGATACATATTACATGTTGATTTAAAAACAAAAAATTGAAGTTGTAACTTAATATTAATTTTTTTTTCATAAATTGAAGATCATTTCTGAACGTCCTTTGTTTGACATTTTTTTTTAATTTCCATTTTTTGCAAGTAATTCCAAGATCATGGGCAGCTGGGCTTGGTCACGTACTTTGGAGAACTGTCTTCAGATATGCTCCAAAACACAAGTAAATTAAATAGATTAACACCTAGTATGCCCCTAAAACCGCGGGCAATCACGCTCTTGTCCACATCTATTCAATGATCATTGCAAGACAATTAATATAGAAGAAAATAAGATAATTTAGATATTATTTCTTCATTACACATTTGCCAATCATGTTGATTGTATACATGAAAATGATTGCTTAGGAGATGAATGAGAAAGAATTATATAGGACAATCATCAACAATGTTCCCTGTACTTATGTAATCGTTACAGTCATCTCTATTTAATTAAATAATTTGGACTAATCATTTTCTAGAAAAATGACACAAGTGCAAACTAGAAATCATAGTTCATTATGTTAAAGGCATATTTAGCGGCTTGTAAAAAAATAATAATCATCAAAACCAAAGGTTAAACCTAGAAATCAATGTAGCAATCTATGAAATTAAACCGCTCATGATTCGTAACTAATGTTTGCATGGGCAGAGTATTTAAAATAGTAAAACTACATTTTTTTTTGTTAAAATTAACTCCTACAACATCATGCATGATTTATGGAATGAAGGGTCTTTGAACCGCAAGACCGAGGTTTTTTTTTTAGGTTACGTGGTAAGTTTGGGAAAACGTAGCATGGACTTTTTCCGCTCATGACTCTTCACTTCATGAGCGGAGTATTTACAACTTGTACATTTTTTTTCCATACCGACATTTAAAATAGTAAAACTAGGTTGCCTTATTTCAACAAAGTTACTTTACAAGCCATCAAAGTAAATAAACGTTTCTACAATTATTTTTATTTGTAGACATGGAGTTTTGAGAGTTCCAATAGCAACAATGTGCATAAAAACAAATAACAAATAAATAACGAATAGTGCATTCTTACAGAGAACCAAAAAAAATGTTTGTAGTAATTATCGAATGTCATGAAATTAGTGAGGTGCAAGTGTGCGACCTAATTTCAGCATTTTGTGTAATGAGTGATTATTTAGCTTAAGACTTCTAGTCAAGCCCTCCTCATGATGTCAGTAATCATGAGGAGGGTGGGCAGTCATGACCTGCGCCGTTTTGCACCTGACAGCGCCACGTCAGCAGACTCCCTGTGGGCGTTAGATTACCCACCCTTGGTAATAAAGCGAACACCGACCAGGTTCTATGCCTTTATCCACATTTTTTAATATATGGGGGTGATGTGAGCGCGGTCCACTGTGCCTTCCAAGCAATGGATCTTTTTTGCTAACGTTTCCTAAGTGTCGTGGATGGCAGTGAATAATTAGTAATGCATGTAGTAACTCACAAGTTAACTGCGATGTTTAGAGTGATGGGGAAATCCGAACTCCCTAACTATCTATCCTATGTCGAGGGTCGACTGAGTAGTCGGCGTCATTTATAACGTCCCTAACTATATAAAAAGGGGAACCCCTATGTTCCTTCCATGAACCCCTAAGACTATCTTGGGTTTCTAAGACTTCACCTAGGAGTTCTACTTTTAAAAATTACCCCTAAAGTTCCAACTTCGGAATGTAACTCTAGATTTTACTTCTTTAACTTGATTCTTAAATATTAACTACCGACTTGTGCTCGATGTTTTGACTTTTGACTCTAGGTTTCTATTCCTAAATTAACTCTAAGATTTACCCTTGAATTTTAACTCTATGTTTTAACTTTTAACTCTAAGTTTTTACTCCTAAATTAACTCTAAGATTTACCCTTGAATTTTAACTCTATGGTTTAACTTTTAACTCTAAGTTTTACTTCTAGAATTAATTCTAAATTTTAACCTCTAGGGTTGACTCTATGTTTTCACTTTGACTCTAGATTTTTTCTACTTCCAACAACTAACTCTAACTTTAACTTCTACCTCTTAACTTTTAGCTTCTACTTTTAGCTTTTCACTATAACTTTTTACTCCCCAATTGACTCTAAAGTTTAACCTTTAAATTTAATCTTAACTTTTGACTTTTGACTTTTGACTTTCTACTTCCAACTTTAATCCTATCGTTTTAATCCTAGTTTAACTCTAAGTGTTATCCTCCTAAATTTAATTCCAACTTTTAATTCTAGGGCTTAACTTCTAAACTTACTTCCACAATTTACTCTGAGTTTTGACTTCTAATTTTAACTCTATTTCTAACTAAAAATCTACTCGTAATTTCTACCCCCTAAATTTAGTCCAAAGTTTTACTTTTTAATTTCTACTTCCCACTCGGAATTTTTTACTCCTAATTAACCCTAACTTCCTTTTCTAAACTACCCTAAGGTTTCACTGGAAATTTTAATCCCCTAAGTTAAACTTCCAAATTAATTCTACTTTTTAACTTCCCAAAATTAACTCTAGATTTTGACCTTAGAATTTTAACTTTAAGAAATAAAATGTAAATTGATTCTAATTCTAACCGCTAATTAATCCCTAATTTTAATCCTAAATTCTCTTTCTAATTTAAACCCCTAAGGTCCGTCCATGATTCTTTTTGGATGATTTCTACTCAAAATTCCTCCGTCCTACCCCCTACCGCTTAACTTAGCCTAACGCGGTCAGTTTACGGTCAAATCTTAATTATAAGATGTTTTCGGAAACCCCTATCACTAATCTATAGACTTTTGAATCTAAACTTCTAATTTGCACTAATCACGGATGCTAATCACGCTCTAAGGGCTGATTAGGAAAATAAATGCTAATTAGGGAGAAACATCAAAGACTAAATAAAAAACTCACCTCTTCACTACCGGTGTCGGAAATGACTTCGTCCACGTCCACGTGTACATCCTCACGCTCCATGGTAGTCTTTGGCTTTGTTTTAAATTTTTCTTCAAGCTCACCGCTTATTGAGAAAATATTACAATTTTTGATGATCTAAACTCCCTCTTTTCCTTCCTCCTTTTCTTTTCTTTCTTCCCCTCTCTTCTACACTAGCACTATTCCACCTAAGCTTTTATGAGTCTTACACTATGGTTTCAAACTACGAGAAGGGTTTAAATGTTCTTCCTACCCTCTTCCACAATTTGCCTTTGTGTCATCCTAATCCTCCTCCCAACGGTCACCACAAATTCTCAAGATTTCCTTTTCTAATCCTACCTAAGCCTAAGCCTAGGTCACTATTTATCGTCTCTCTCGCCTCTCCCCTATTTCATTCGATTGTTCTCTATCCTTCCTCCATTGTATGTAGAGTGTTTTGTAGTTGTTGGTGAGGGTGAGACTTCCTTGTGTGCAGGTACGGTGGTGCTCCGCTCTTTTCTCTCTTCTCCCTTTTTGATTTTAGACCCTAATCCCTACTTAGCAAATAGGTCAGCCCCCCATTTTCCTTTGTTTGGTTTATCTTGTGTGAGAGAAACCAAAAATCAAGAAAAAGGAGTTCAAAAATGGGGACCGAACTGGGGCCCCAACTGCCTGCCGGACCAAGCCTGGCCTCCCGGCTGGCTGGCTAGCTGCTGGGGGTCGGGTTCAAACAAAATAAATAAATAATTTATTTATTTGTTTTCTTTTGATATCGGATGATGTGACCTGGTCTGTTCTGGCTCTCGACTTGATCTGGTCTGTTTGGTTCCCGACTTGATCTGGTCTGTTTGGTTCTCGACTTGATCTGGTCTGTTTGGTTTTCGACTTGATCTGGTCTGTTTTGGCTCTGGACCTTGACTACTAAGGGAAAACTGGATTTTTGGGCAAATTGGATTTTTGGTGAACTAAGGGAAAGAAAACTTGGAGAAAATAGAACTTGGGGAAAATAGGACTTGAGGGAAAATAGAACTTGGGAAAAACAACTTGGAGAAAATAGGACTTGAGGGAAATAGAACTTGGGGAAAATAAGACTTGGGAAAAATAGAACTTGGGGAAAATAAGACTTGAGGGAAATAGAACTTGGGGAAAATAAGACTTGGGGAAAATAGAACTTGGGGAACAACTTAGTCACACTAAAACTTGGGGAACACTCAGACTCACTAAACACTTGGGGAGCAACTTAGACACACTAAACACTTGGGGAACAACTAAACTAAAGAAAACGTTGGGATTAACTAAACTTCACTAAATGCAAAGGAACCTACATATCTTGGAAACTAAACTCTGGAGGTTTCCACAAAGGTCTTGGAAACTAGACTTTGGAACTAAACACGAGGGAGGTGCAAAGCTTCGCCGTTAGATTGGTTTTAACACCAACTTTAGGACTTCTTGGCACCTCGGGGGTTCAAAGCTCCGCCGTCTACACTTTTAACACACGCTTTAGGACTTCAACTTTGTCACTAGTTCAAAGCTTCGCCGTCCCAGAGGGGGGTCCACTCAACAAGGAGAAGATTAGAAGAGGGTTTGGGATAACTTTAGAAAACATGCACAAAGGAGGTTCAATGCTTCGCCGTCCCGGAGGGGGGGTCCACTCAACAAGGAGAAGATTAGAAGAGGGTTTGAGATAACTTAGAAAACATGCACAAAGGAGGTTCAAAGCTTCGCCGTTCCGGAGGGGGGTCCACTCAACAAGGAGAAGATTAGAAGAGGGTTTGGGATAACTTTAGAAAACATGCACAAAGGAGGTTCAAAGCTTCGCCGTCCCGGAGGGGGGTCCACTCAACAAAGAGAAGGTTAGAAGAAGGTGTAAGAAAAACACAAAGAGAAAACACACAAGTTAGACCACGTGGCAACACAAAGCTCACGCGCTAAAGGCCCCCCAAAGCGGCATCGCCAAGGTACGGTGGGGGGTGACTTTAGGATTAGTGCAAGATACAAAAAAAAAGACTCTTAAACTTCACAAGTTAGATTACAACACGTACAAGAGGGAGAGAGAGGCTGTGGGAGTACATATCATCCGGAAAGTCCCAATTAACAATTTAGTGGAGGTAAAAATAGCAGAACTTTTTCAATTTTTGCATTTAAATACAAAGTTAGGACTTAGATATTAGAAATAGAAATTAGTTTCTAGGTAGAAAGGATAAAACTCTAAATAGGTTACGCAGCCTGCCGGAAACCGTAGCCGGAAAGCCGGAAAAGTCCCGGAATGTTCCGGATCGTAGGGACCTACCGCCTAGGTTCCGGCTAGGGAACTTACGGGAACGTTTTTGGCGGCGGGAACTTAGGGTTCCGACAGGTACTTAAACCCCACCGCCAGCCTCATTCAGTCTCTTTTACCCGTGCTCTTCCACGGTGCATTAGAAGAGAGAAAGAGTGGTGAGTTAGGGCGTGTTAGGGAGAGAAAGGGAGGAAGGTGCCGATTGCACCGGATTGTCCTAGCAGTCGGTGAGATGGCGGAAGCGAGTCGATCCCGGAGGTCGGTAGTGACAGCCTGGGGCGTACGTCCGGTTGTCCCATCGGATCCGGAGCGCCTGAAGGAATTAGAAGAAGACCTAGAAATCATGGGGTGCTTAGGATTGGTAAAACGTCCATGGAACGTCCGGAGTGAAGAGATGATTGACGAGCTGGTTTCCGGAGTGCGTAATCAGTTCGATTTAACGATTAGGGGTCGATCTAGGGCCTGGACTCCAGAGTTGTGGGCGAAGGCATACTTTACGCCGAGTAGCGGTTCCGGAATGGCGTCCCGGACGGACACTTACGCCGTGGAGGTATTCCGGAGTCATGCGGATTCCAAGGAAGGGAACACCGCGAGTGATTGTAAGAGTCCCCGGGATGGGTAGTTGTTAGCATTCCTCATCCCTATCTTGTATCCGGAAAAGCCCACCCGGATTACAATGACCGTGGCAAACACTATTTTCGGAGCGCTGGGAGATAGAGAGAATCCGGCTCCCAGGCCGGTCAGCTGGGGAGTGATCATTCACTCCGTAGTGGAAAAGTTAGCGGTCAATATCGCGAACAAGAAGTCAAGTCCGATTAGCCCTTATCTTTTCCATCTGTATCACTCCGAGAATGCACTGGCCGGACCGGAAATGACCATATACCGGAAGGGCGAGAATTTGTTGAGGTATGGACTTCCCGCGGAAGATGAACCGGATGAGCTCGAGCCGGAAGAAGAGGAACCAGAACCGGAGCAGGCATCACCAAACGTTGGAGGGACGCGCCGGAAATCGACTGATCGGGGTGCGTGGGGGAAGCAAGAAGCCGAGGAGGTAGAGAAGCCCCGAGAACCGCTTCCGGAAACGGATCAGCTAGAGGCCACCATCAAATGGCTGTTAGCTACCCGGGCACAGAATGAGCGGATGTCGGCGCTGATCCGGCAAATGTGCGAGAAATTGGGTGTGAAGGAAGAAACCCAAATCCTGGTGGCGTTGGCGGAAAGGCTAGATCCGGAAGCGGTGAAGCAGCTGGAGGACCGGATTCTGACCTTGGAGCAAGAACGGGACCGGTTTCGAGAACAAGCTGCGTGGTCGGAGAAAGAGAGGATGGCCGCTGAAACAAAGGAGGGAGAAGCCCTCGATCTGGTCCGGAATGTCAGAAGTCTGTTTGACACTCCGGCGGATATTCTTGCCAGAGCTACACTCTGGAATAATCACATGGTGAAGGATGGTCACGTGGCGGGATCGAAGGTGGTGAGCATCCTTGTGGATTTTGAAGTCCGGATTGAGGGAATGCTCAAGGAAGTCCGGCAACTGTTGGGAAACTTGGATCCGCTTGAGGGGTTAGACCAAGGCCTTTTTGACCTGGGTCAGGATCTCCAAGAAGGAGGGGCACAGAACCAGCCTTCTCCGGCAAAGAGCAAGGCAATCGCCGGAACGTCGCAAGCCGGAACAGCATCGGCACAGAAGAGGAGGTCGCTGGTAAAGCAGTTTGCGGCCTCAACTCCAGCAAAAGATGTTGTCTTAGGCGTCCCAGCCGGAAGAACTGCGTCCGTAGCAAATCTGTTCTCCGACAAACCGGTGGATTCTACTTTCCGGGAACCACCTTTACCCGGAACGGTGTTGAATCCAGCCCGAACGGATCCGGTGAGTTTCACTCACATGCTCCAGCCCTTTCTCCAGACACCGCCACCGTCCCAGCTCATCGATCTTACTGTTCCGAAACCAAGGGGACGACGGCTACTGAGCGAGACGGACCCGGAATCGGAAGAAGGGGAGACGACTCAATCGGAGGAGGAAGAATTGCAGCCTCCCCGGACCAGGTCGAAGACGAAGAACACCCCACCCCAGAAGACAGGTGGATCGCCAGCTCAGGGTGGCACGTCTGTAAAGAAGGCTAAGAGGAATAAATGACTATCTAGGGTAGCAGTAATTATAGTTAGGATTCTTACCAGGATGGTAGTCCCGGAACCGGATTTTCCGGATGTGGGTCCAGTAGTTCCGGACTTTTAGGAGTTAAACGGTTTTGCAGTTTTCCCGGAACGGTCTTCAGGGCCGTTGCCTTTTTGCTTTTTAGTTGGCCGTTGGCCGGTTTTCTGGTGGCCGTTTGGGCTGCCTTTTTGTGGGTTTTTAAGGGCAGGCCGGTTTGTTGGCCTGTCATTCCTTTTTCCTTGTTCATTTAGTCTGAAGCATTCAGAAAAGCACTCGTTGGATTATTCTCTTGCGTATCGCGTCTATAGTCACTTGTGTGGATGTGTAAGTGAGAGTGTGCAAGGGGGAGGAGTCCGGATTCATGGACTGCCGGATTAGGCTAAGTGTGTCTTGCAGATGAGTTTTTAGACTTGCGCAGTGAGAAAGTGGCGCCTTTAAAACGCTGGTACGGTAATCCGGTGGAGACCAAGGAGTGGTCCGGAAGCTAGTCCGGAATTCGCAGGGGCGGTTCCGTGCGGAGATAGGCAACCGCCAGAGGAATATTTCCACCCGTCCGGAAGGCTAGTCAACCTCATGAGCGGTCGAGAGCTAGGAAGTCATTCCCTTAGTTCCGGAAGTCCGGTATCCGTCGTTGTAGTAAGGAGGACCTAACGCTACCCTGTGTGACCAGCTTTCCGGATAGGCCATCCGAGATGTTGTGAGGATGCCACCCTGTTTACTCAACTAGATCTATTCTTGGGTTGTGTTTTGTTTTATGTTTATGTCAGATACGGAGTGGTGCAGTTCCCTACCCCTCGGAAAGAGCAAGTGAGGAACCCTCTGAGGGTAAAACAGAGGTATTGAAAACCAACTTGTTAAAAAGACGGAACCGGAAGATTGGATAGAGCCGGATCCGGAAGAGAATCCGGAAAGGAAGTAGTTCCGGAAAAGTGTTTGTGTGTTGAAAGGACCCCTCTCAAGGTGGTCAAAGTCCGGAAACTTAGAGGTCTCGAGAAACTAATTTTGAAGCAATGTCTGGAATCTCCTGGGACGATAACTTGTGTCATCTTAGCACGTTTTTGTGGTTAAAGATACTTACACCTAGATTACGCATACGACAGAGGCTCTCCACTTACAACAAGGTACCAAAAACTTCACAAAAGAGTACACAAAGCAAGGTAGAAGGACCCCCAAGGACCTTCAAAGCTTGAAAATAAGCAACAATGGAGCCAAAAGTGCTCCGAAAACACCGTAGAGGTTTTTGGCTTCAAACGCCAAAATATCCAAAATAACTTGGACCCACGGACCCAAAACAAGAATTGGGGGTGTTCTAGAAAGAGAAATGGGGCCCTTATATAGGTTTCCAAGGGCTCACCCCTCCCTCTAGAGTTCTAAGGTAACCTTATCAACGGGGATTTTCATCCTCATCCTCAAAGATTTTCATCCTACATCCTAAATTTCTACTTCTACCATCTATGCTGAACCAACATCCTAACTTTTGGAGATTAGCTCCAATCGCCAAAACGGATTGCGCCGTTGGATCCAGAACGCCGTGTTTAGTCCTAAACCCCCCTACCCCCGTACCGAGGCCAAAAACCCATCGTAGGCTAATTTAGTTTAAAAACCAAATCATGGTAAAATCCTAGATCTTGGGGGTCTCCTATTTTGAGAAATGTGAATAGCCTAGGGTCTCCGGTAGGTGCAAGAGAGTCGGGAAGGGCTTTTGGTTGACTTTGTTTCGCCATCGTATGGTCCCGGAATGCCGGTCAACGTGGCGGGGACCCCGCCACGTGGTTAATTCCCGAGGAATCTCGCCGGTTCGGGTACTTGTCGCTATCGGAATGTCGTGAAACTTCACGGAACGCATTATTAACATAAAACAAGCTAGTCTAATTTTTAGTGAGATTTTATTGTAACCTGGGTAATTTCCATGAAATTCCCGTTGGAGGTTAAGAGGGTTGACCACCCGGAAAAAGGTTCTTCTGCAAGTCGGAAGATGCCGGGATTTTTCACGTGACCTCTCAGGGAGTCGCATGAAAGACGTGCGAGTGTGTTTCCGTACCTGGCACGATTGGTCAATGGAGATTTACAACTGGCCATCTCCTCAAATTAGCGACGGTGCGGGAATCTTCTGCAGGTGGAGGAATCTTGGCGAACCGATTTCGCCGTTGGATTCCTGGCATGGGATTCATCCTAGAACACCATCCTTGGGCTGTAGATTCCTCCACGGGCCCGGTCTTGCGTGAGTGGCTCCTGCATGCTAACAATCGGGACTTTGGGAATTCGTCGATCTAATGGGGAATTCTAAATCTAACTCTAGGACCCGACCTAGTGGCCTCGCTGTGGATCCCTCGGACCGACCTAGCCATGAATCGCCACATTCATGGTGGGATTTAGCCCTTTTGGGGCTGTGTGACTCGAATCCTCCAAATCTAACCTCTTCGTTATTTTTATACCATTTTTAGGCAAGGTTTAGGGGATTCTAAGTAAAAAATACAAATCTAGACCAAATGCTATAATGGGTATGACACAACCCTATTTCGGTTCTACACTCTTTTTATGGATTTTTCTATACTTTTATCAACTTTAAATTGCAAATTTCAAAAAAAAAAATTCTACGAGTCCCAAGTGACAAATTGGGAGCTCACACTCCCCCGCCGGTTTCCTCTCCTCTTGGTCTCCTTTCCTCCCCACGACGTCTGCTTGCCACCCTTTTCTCCCGATGTCGTGTGCTTCTCCGTCTTCCTGATTTCGTGCGCTTCTCCGCTTTCCTTCCTCGCGCGTTCATTCGGGTTGCTGCAGTCCGTGAGTTTCATTGTCTCTAGCTTTACATTTGGAGTGAGTTGGGTTGTGTGGAGTTTCTTTGGTTGGCGGGGCGTTGAACTTCTGTTTGCGGAGTCGAGCGCGGCGAGGGACATTAGAGGAGCGTATTCAAATTTTGCTGGCGGAGTGTGTGTGCGCGGAGAACAAATTTTTGTGGCGGAGTGCGGTAGTGCGTGAAGCATTTCCTGGCGAAGGCGGTGCGCAAGCGTTCGGACCTGTGCGCGAGAAAACAACACGGTGCAGGACTTCACCCACCTCATTGAACAGGTTAGTTCATCGTAGTCCAACCTCAAAACCTGCATTTTGATTTTGTAGTTCTCTGGCGGTGAGGTTCAATTATTATTTGACTTCTTCGTTGTAGAATTGTAATTGCATGGAAGTGTGCGTTTGCTCTGGAGTTTAGCTTCTAGGCTTGGAAAGAATTGATCCCATTCAAGCTTGTCAAATGAATCTAGTACATGGATACAATGGCTGTATGGCACTCGCCCTCCTTGCAGGGGTAGGCTCTCTTCACGCATCGTAGTTCACGGTTCATCACTGTAGACCCTAGAATGGTAACCTTGATGTAGTTCACGAACTAGAGTTCAATGTGTATGGACTGCTGTGAGTGTTTGAATTGAAGCAAAGTGAAGTAAGGAATGGGAATGTTGCTCCCAAAGAGGAATGGAGCGAAGAGTTCATTGTATATTATTTAGTTAGACAGTACTCGTTTGTGAATGATATTAGGAACATGGTTTGTGCAGGGATTTTATGACTATGATCAGACACGCTTGTTTTCTGTGCGATAGGCTACTTAGTCCGTCACTTTAGATTCAAGTTTACCTTCTCTTCAATTAAATTCACTTGGCTAGTCATGAAGAAACAAGTTAGGAGTTTGTGATTCTCAGTGAATGATTGAAGCTACAATTTCTTCTGCATTTGAATTTCATGCAACAGTCTTTCGAAGAGCGGAAGGGCATTTTTGTAGTAGCTGAAAACAAGGCCGGACCCGTGCAAGCGGAAGCTACGATGGCAGCAGCTCCATCCCAGCGTACAGCAGACCTCCCAGTTTGGAAGGACCCGTAAGTTACTTTGAACTATATTCTCATTACTTTCCGTTTCTTGCTTGCAATGTCTAGGTTATAAACAATAATTAGGGTATGGCGTTTGCAATTGCATTGGTACGCACTTTGCTGAAAACGAGGGTAGTAGAGCCTCTGTCATAGTCGCTGTTATAAACATGGCCGACAAATACGGTAGTACATATGCCGAGAAGAACACACGGTAATGAGTACGTGACTCTGTTACCGCGGATAGTGACCCTAAAACCGTGCATCGTGGGATCCCATGACAGGGCAATCCCTGTGTAGATTCGAGCATCGTAGGATCCCTAACTTGAAATCCTAGCCGCCCACCACTGCGCGGCCACACGAATTTTAGGGTTTGTGGCCCATCGTGGGATCCCCCGATGATAAGATGTGGAGACGCAATCTAAACCCAGACCACATATTAGGCACAGACCAGGCAGCGGATTAGTAACCCATCGTGGGATCCCCCGATGGAGGATAGTAAAGACCGCGCCTGACCCAGACTTAACAATTAGAAGGCCACCTATATAGAGCATTCAAGTACTAAACCGTCGTGGGAAATCACGACGAGAAAGTCTAGCGTGGGTAGAGAAATTGAGATGCAGGCGCGTTAACAAATAGCGCTGATTATGTGAACAATCAATCAATCGTGGGATCCCACGACAGACATTAGTTTCACAGATCATCACCGATCACCTTCTAAGATATTCCAATATCCATTCTATGTTATTTGGTGCCGTCGTCATATGCCGAGACGCCTTCAGTTAGTGAGTTGAGATGCAGTAACCTCCTACCCATTACTGTCCGTGAATGTAACCGATCGTGATATCCCACGACAACGGTAATTTGTGAAACCAGATCATCAAAATGATCACGAAACCATTCCTTCTCTTTCATAACATCCGTCGTGGGATCCCATGACTAAGGATAAAAATTAAAGTTAGAATAGGAATAATATTGCACCACCATCATTCTGCTCTATCGGACAATGTGGAAACTAACCTCTCTTTCTACCATGCTGCAGTGAAATGCAAGTCGTTGAAGGTCCAGAAGAACTGACACCCAGGAAGCTTGGTACCTTCATCGACTGCTACATTACGTCTTTGGAGTACACAGGTCCACATCCACCACAAGCCTTTTTCCGATGCGACGAGTAGATTACGCATTGGGGAATCGCCTGGAAAGCAGAGAGTGACGGCTCCGCCACTATTCTTCCCACGCTGGTGAATGGGACAATGGGGCACCCAACTGCCGGACTGAAGGTACTAGAAATGAAGGGGCTTGACGACGACACAGCGCTCCTAGTTGTAGAGGAGAAGGTTTCCCTTTCCGGGGAGATCATAACGTTTGGGCTGATCCTTGACTACGTGAAGTTCAGCCTCACTCTGTGCGAGTCTGTGACTGCAAGGTCACATTTGATGTGAAAAGACACGTCTAAGCCTCGGTGGAAGCCTAAGGAGCTGAAGAACCAGTGGGACATAATCCTGGAAGACTTACGAGATACGAACGCTCCCCCCCAAGCCGTGACAGTGGTTGCTCCCACGCCGTCCCCCAAAAAGAAGACCAGGAAGAGGAAGTCTGCAGTTGGTGCTCTCGGGGACGAAGTTGAAGCCGCAGCTGGGACATCCGGAAAGAAGAAAAAACCGGATACCCCGCTTCCGCTTCACAGGGCTGTGGCTTTAGGGGAGGCAGACGTGAAGAAGATGACACCGGAAGAGATGAATAAGATGAGGACCCTGTACGAGAACTCTTTCGGTGGCCTGTACAAATGGGGCAGGAAACTAGTCTGTGACAGCAAAGGAGAGCTCATCCGCGTGCACTATGACTATTTGCACCAGGCACCTGTAGCACTGCTCGTGTACAGGGGAATTCAGGCAGAGCGGCTTGATGCGCTGACGAGGAAGGCACGAATCACACCTGATTATGACTCGGAGAACAGAGTCATAACAGTGCTTCCCCTTAAAGCGGGACCCTACGGCCCGGCGAAGGTAGTGTCGCACTATGAGAAGCAAACGCCGAAGAAGGAGATCTTTGAAAACCCCAAGACTCACTACTACATTATAGGGGGCCAACACACTGTCCAGGCATTCAAGGACCTGATTAGGCTTGGTGTGATTCCCGAGAAGGACAAGAAGCTCGCCTTCACCTTCAATATTTTACCTGTGTGGACGGACAAAGATCACCACGGAGACCTAGTGCACTTCTCGCGGGCGCTGAACCAAGATGTCGTTGGCGAACAGAAGGAGCAGAACTTCACGAAGCAGCTGCTGAACGCAAGAATCAAGTGGCGGAGTATGGAAAGTCCACAGCCAGCAATATTGGGCAGATCACACTCAGTAGAGTACAATGTAAGAATGCTGCTGGAGTTGACATATTTGTTTTTGGGGGTCATCAGAGTGCGCTCTATCTATCCATCGTGGGATCTCCCGATGGTCCTGCATTACACCTCAGACCTTCATTACGTTAGGACCTCCTCATCGTGGGATCCCACGACTAAGTCCTGGATTTGAGATACGGGGTAGTTCTACGTTAGAATGAGGAGATTGTGATATCCCACGACGTTAAGTTATGAAATACCAGATGTTGCTAGTTTAGTCTTTTGTGCTGGGGGTTCAGTGCGTGGTGTTTTCAAATTGTGCATGTAGAAGATAGTGGCTCATCGTGATATCTCACGACTGCCTGTTGCCTAAACAACTTCCTCGTGATAACTGACTGATTGTGGGATCGCGCGACTGTTTATTGGACTTCTTGTGTTCACGTGGTCTGTCTACGGATCGCGTACTGACTGTTACTCCTTTGGTTGGCAGGCGTTTCAGCCGTCGGTGGCATCAATATTTGCGGGAGCAAAGGCGAAAAACATCGCCGAACTGAGAATCCCTCTACTCTTCCTGGAGAACGACGCTGATGTTTAGAGATGGATCAAGATAGAGGAGAGATTCATGGCAGGTCTCCTTCCCGACGCGGCGGGGTTGGTCGATGTATCGGGGAGTACGGATCGCAAACCGTTGGCGGCTAACGACTTCAAGCTCCTTTACGGACTTAGACCGGAGGACATCAATTTCCTTGCGGATCAAGTCGAAGCCCAAGTTATTAGCATGAAGACCTCCGTCGCAAAGTCGAAATCACAGAGAGGTGGAAAACGCATTATCTCTCTTGCAGACGCCGGCGCCAAAATTCGGTTGGTCAGGGCGATGAAGAACGAACTCTTGTCACACTACAAGGGTCATCTGCTGCCGGCGAGGAGGGTGGAGTACGAGCCTTACCCGGACTCTTTGTGGGTCGAGTTTGCGACAGAAAGGAACATTGAGCACGAGGATGTGGAGATGTGGGTGAACAAGGCAATGGAAACCCCTGCTGGAAAGAAGTGGTTGCAGGATCGGACAAAAAATCTCAACAGGACGTCCGACCCAGCTGACCTTCCGCAGTCGGTGATCCAAATGTGGGAGTTGTATTTCAAGCTGACAGCGGAGGAGGAATCGATGCAGGCAAATGCACGTGGTTTTTCAGAGCACTATCTCTGTAAAACCATGGACGAAAGCAGCTGGGACATCAGCGCCACCTTGGCGGCATGGGACGTCATAGCGTGGAGGGGAAAGAAGAAGCAGCACCTCTACATCTGGTTCATGTTCGAGTCAACGTCCTGCGGGTGTCGCGCCAAAATCCTTGAAGAGCGGAAGTTGAAGAGACTCTTTGACGCTCTGGAGTATTATGACCCGCAGGACCAGACAATCGTAGCTCGCTCTGCCGCTGTTCTCCTCACAGATGCCGAAGGGTTCCACATGATTGTGGCTCACATAGAGAAACGAAGGATGGAAGTCAAAGCTAGGTTGTGGGACTGGCACGTTGTGAACTACATGGCAGGGCCCGAAGACTTCTTCCCTCAAGCTCCGGCCGGAGACGGGTACAATGTCTTTGTTGTCTTCATTTTTGGGCACAGCGAAGAGCACGAGCGGCGGACTTGCTTCAAAAGCTTCTTCCCGGGATTGGACCGCCTCACTCAGGTGTACAAGGCGGAAGATATGACGGACGACTACCCTTACTAGCATTGGCAGCAGATGCCGTATCTAAAGATCAGCAGTGCGTTGATTCTATTCGAAGGACTAGCTTGCAGCGACTATGTCTTTGTGAATGTCAACGGGGGTCCGGAGTTCACATATCTGGGCTTGGTATGCACTACAACGATTGTCTTTTCTTTTGTTCTTCTGATAATCTCCTTTCGATTTCGGGGATTTGAATGTCACTAATTTCCGGTTGTTGTATTTCAGTATTCGGAAGGTGGTAAAGTGCTGGAAGTTGTCGATTCAGCGGAAGCGAAGACGTTAAGTCAGGTCTTCGCCAAGCAGATTTGGGACGACAAACATGCGCAGGCGGCACCCCTTCCTCTTCCGGAGGCCGAACACGAAGACGAGGAAGTTGAGAGTGATGATGAAGCTGCTGTAGTGGAAGACATCACCCAACACGGACCGGGTTTAGGAACAAGGTCAGTTGAGCACCCTAAGGTTAGTGTGCATTATTTGCTGAACCATCGTGATATCTCCGGACGTTGGGTAGCGTATATCTCTCGCATGCTAATCTGGGAGGGCAAACTAAGCTCAATTGTGGTGGGATATTGCCTTTCTCGCAGGCGAAATCTCCGACTCCCTCCCCTCGACGAGAGCAGCTGATGGATCTGCCAAGTGGAGCAGAGGATGCAGACGAAGTTCCCGAAGTTCATTCGGCGCAGGCGGAGCTGGCAGATCTGACAGAGGAGCATGAGAGTACTCCAGAGCCGACACCAGCTGAACAAATTGTAATTCCAATATCGAGCGGGTCGTCAGGCGAAGTGAATTCAGGGATCCAATTAACGGACCCAAGGATATCCAAGAGGAAGCCGCTTAAGACGCCGGTCAAGGAACCCGACACCGCAAAGGATACTGGGAGCACAAAGGCGGCCAAGCGAGCGCGGAAGACAGCACTCGAGAATCGGAAGGGGGGGTCCTCCAAGTGGACTCCAAGTAAGTCGTTGGTGCAGCGCAAACAGTCGCCAACGAAGCCGATTGGGAGTCCCAATCCCGAAGCATCAGTCGCGGCAGAAGCGCTTCTGACTTGTGCCTTGGGACCGTTACCATCGAGGCCTGACAAGTCGACTCAGCCGCAACATGAGGATGCGCAGGCATCTCGTGCTTTAGGAGCTGACAGACAGCTTCCGGACCTCGAATTATTAACCCTAGAAGACACTCACCGACCAGCATCGGGGGATCCCACGATGACGAACGAGTCACTGGTCAAGAGCGGGGAGGATGCTGCCGACCTCAGCGAGGGGAGGAAAGAGTCGAAGGGGGATGATGACCACCTCAGATCGGGGGATCCCACGACGATCCATGCATTACCTGTCGAGACTGAGTTAGCTGTCTCTCGACGTGGTGCAGGGAAGGATGACCAAGGCCGGACACCGGGACCTGAAGGATCGGGGGATCCCACGATCGTTGAAGAGTCAGTGGTCTCAATTCATCATGGCGATCCGACAGAGAGCGAGGGGGGTGAACACCAGGAAGGAGTGGTTGCATTGTCTTCGTCGGGGGATCCCACGACTGTGCCAGAGCGATTGCTCTCGCCGATGGGCATCACGGTTGCTGTACTGAACGACACCCTTGTTGACTTGGTCCCCCTGAGTCCCAAACCTGTTCCTGGAAGGAAGAGTAAACCTTTCATAGGGCGGGCGAGGATTGTCGACATTGCTTTACTGGCCTCCAGTGTTCCACTGGAGGTTGCAGGAGAGGTGGTTCCTGATGACGGTGAGTGCAATTCTGACGAAGTGCTAGAGGCCATACCTTACGAGGCCGAAGAAATAATGAAGTTCTGTCTTGTTGATCGTATGAGAGCATTTGGTCATTTACCGAGTCTAAACCACTATGGGAAGAAGCGTCTCGATACCAACAAGGAAATTCATTTGGAATCCGTAAGGCGAGCGAACCGTTTCCTTTACAAGCCCGTCTTTAAATGGATATTTCAGGATGGTCCGCGTGCAGTGTATGATGGAGGGGATCCACCTGATGCAGACGAAGAGTGGGAGGCAGTGGGACGCGGCGTTAGAGGGAGGAGGGTGGTGCCTTCGAGCGACGACGAGCTTGAGCCGAGATCTTTGAGTGGTGACCAGGGGGAAGGAGGACCAGTGAGCGCCGATGAGAGAGGAAAGGGGCAAATGCTTGTCGAGAGGAGGGAGGAAGGATCAGTGAGTGGCGGCGAGAGGGAAAGAGGACGATTGGGCAACGAAAGGAGGGCGGAAGGGTCGCCAGCTTGTAGCGTCCGAGCTCCCGCAGATAACATGCCTACATTATTGTCAATGTACATACGAGATAACGAATCTTGAATTGGCCGGTCACTGACTCTGTGCTTCTCTTGTATTCTGCAGTTTTTCGAGTGCCTGCTGAACCGGTGGCGAAGTCGTCGAATCAGGTAGAAAGGCGGCGGTATTATGTGGTCTTTGACCTTAATGGAGTTCTTATTCACAGGTCATTCAATGAGTTGAACAGACGCATCGTAACACTTCGACCGAATGTTGGTCATTTCCTTGACTTTGTGCACAGACATGCAAACATTGCATTCTGGAGCAGTATGACACCGGCAAATGTGACGAAGGTATTGAATCAAATGCTGCCGGGGACGTCTGTTAAGGCAAAGGACGTGCCTGTTCTCACGCAGGAAGACTGCACAAAGTCGTCCTACAGAGACCCCAAACACCCGGACATTCCCTACTTCCTCAAGGATCTAAATCATTTCGCCACTAAGCTGGGTTTGAGGTCAACCGAGAATGTTCTCCTCGTTGATGACGATCCACTTAAGAACCTCCTGAATGATTGTCATAGCGCCATTTTCCCCCACAAATTTGATGGGGACTGGAGGGACCAGTACCTTGTGGGGGTGCTCAGTCCTTGGCTTGGAGGTCTGTTTAAGTCACAGGATGCTGTGCCGGCGTATGTCAAGAAGCATCCGCTCCACAATGGTCTGCCACCGGCGGTCCCGTTGACCAAACCGGGCTCTGACATTTTGAGGGTAGTAGTTTAGTTTTGGTTTCTCTTCCTCGATGGACTTCATCATGATATCTCACGATCTCCTTTTGGCGTGCATATTATTGCTTGTAGCTTAAAACTCTTGAACATACTGTAAATATTGTAAATGCATTTTCGAAATACTGGACATTCTTTGTTTGTAGGAGGCATTGATTCTGCCTCATAGTAAATGTGAAAATAAATTTTTTTCCTAAATGCCTTTGATTAAGATAATTATGAGTTTGAAGGGTTCACCTCGACCTTGACTATTAATCCGCGTGCATGCACATCTAGAGATCTAATGGTATACCGTGGAAGTGGATTCTATCGGTAGATCGGACTGTTCTGGGCATTTATCCTTGTCTTTTAAATCTAATGTGAATGCATTTCCGGTGCATGACCCTCACTTAGAATTGTTTTCTTACTCTTTGTTCGCAGCTTTAATCTAAATTTGGTTCTGAAATTGTTTATCATATTACTCGGAAGAATGGAATTTTTTGAACACCTCATTAGATTTTAACACTGGGCGTCATTTGTGGGCGCAAGATTACCCACCCTTAGTAATCGAGCGAACACCGACCAGGTTCTATGCCTTTATCCACATTTTTTAATATATGGGGGTGATGTGAGCGCGGTCCACTGTGCCTTCCAAGCAATGGATCTTTTTTGCTAACGTTTCCTAAGTGTCGTGGATGGCAGCGAATAATTAGAATGCATGTAGTAACTCACAAGGTAACTGCAATGCTCAGGGGTAATGGTAAAATCGTAACTCCCTAACTATCTATCCTATATCGAGGGTAGACTGAGTAGTTGGCGTCATTTCTAACGTCCCTAACTATGTAAAAAGAGGAACCCCTATGTTCCTTCCATGAACCTCTAAGACTATCTTGGGATTTTAAGACTCCACCTAGAAGTTCTACTCTAAAGACTAACTCTAATTTTAACTCTTACTCTAATCTTCAACCTCTAAATGAAACTCTAGGTTTTTACTCCTAATTTAACTCTGAAATTTATCCTCGGAATTTAACTCTAGGTTTAACTTTTAACTCTAAATTTTTACTCCTCTATTCTATTGTAAGTTTACCCTTCTAAATTTAACTCTACGGGTTCGACTTTTAACTCTAGGTTTTTACTTCTACATCAACTTCAACTCCTAACTTCCAAGTTTTATCCTTCTAAGGTAATTCTAAGTTTCACCTCTAATTCTATGTTCTTATTCCTAAACTACTCTAGGATTTACCCTCTAAAGTTAACTCGAAATTTTCCCTTTTCACTGTAGATTTTTACTCCTAATTTAACTCTAGGTTTTTGACTTTTAACTCTAAATTTTTACTTCTAAAATTAGTCCCCAATTTTAACCTCTAGGTTTGACTCTACGTTTTCACTTTGACTCTAGATCTTTCTACTAACTCTAAAATTTTACTTCTACTTCTAACTTTTAACTTCTACTTTTAGCTTTTTACTCTCACTTTTTATTCCCCAATTGGCTAAAATTTAACCTTTAAATTTAATCTAAACTTTTGACTTTTGACTTTTGACTTCTACGTCCAAATTTAATCCTATCGTTTTAATCCTAGATTAGCTCTAAATGTTATCCTCCTAAATTTAATTCCAACTTTTAACTCCAGGGTTTTGACTTCTAATTTTAACTCTATTTTTAACTCAACAATCTACTTCCTAAATGGATTCTACTTTTGACCTCTATTTCCTATTCTACTTGTTACTTCCCAAAGTTAACTCCAAATTCCGACTTTTGAATTTTAACTTCCCTAATTAAAATCTTAATTTAACTCTAGGTTTTTAACCGTTAATTGATCTTTAATTTTTATCCTAAATTCTCCTTCTAATCTAATCCTAATTTCCGTCCATTGTTTCTTGTGGTTCAATTTTTATTAAAATTCCTCCGTTCTACCCCCTACCGTTTAACTTAGCCTAACGCGGTCAGTTTACAGTCAAATCTTAATTATAAGATGTTTTCGGAAACCTCTATTCCTAATCTATCAACTTTTGACTCTAAACTTCTAATTCACGCTAATCTCGGATGCTAATCACGCTCTAAGGGCTGATT
The DNA here is from genome assembly GCA_951799445.1 of Pseudisothecium myosuroides. Classification (NCBI taxonomy): domain Eukaryota; kingdom Viridiplantae; phylum Streptophyta; class Bryopsida; order Hypnales; family Lembophyllaceae; genus Pseudisothecium; species Pseudisothecium myosuroides. The sequence goes on along the minus strand of OX637287.1, from coordinate 18,115,048 downwards.
AGAAAAATAAGTGCTGATTAGGGAGAAACGACTAGGATTAGTTTAATGACCCACCTCGTTACTGCTAGTGTTGGAAATGACGTCATCCCCGTCCACATGCGCGTCCTCGTGCTCCATGGTGGCCACTCGCGATTGTCTTCTTTTATTTTTTGTGTTATGGTCTTTATTTATTTTATTTTTTAAGGCCCACGGCTTAAGTTGTAGAAAAGAAAAACGTTACAAGTATGATGTTCTAACCCTTTCCCCCCATTTCCTTCTCCTTTTCTTTCTCTCCTCCTCTTCCTTCTACTCTTGAACTATTCCACCAACCGTGGTGATGGTGGTCTTACGCTTCTAGTCTCAAACTTCGTGAAGTTTTAATGAGCCTCCTACCCTCTTACGCAACTTTGCTTTGTGCCATCCTAATCCTCCTTCCAACGGTTGCAAGGAGTTCTTCTAGATTTCCTACCTAATCTCCTAGCTAGGCACTATTTATCGTCTCTCTCCTTTCCACTCCTATAACACATCCTTCTCCCTAATTTCCTTCCATTGTGTGTAGGTGTGAGTGGTGATGCAGGTAGGATCGGATGTTTTTGTGCAGGTGGCGCGTGGAGCAGCAGCTTCTGTTTCTCCCCCCCTTTCTCTTGTGTTTTTGAAGTTCCAAGTTGAGTGTTTTCCTCTTCCCAACTGGATTCCAAAATTTCAGACTTTAGAAGATCAAAAAATCAAAAAAAAGGGTGGTTGGAGCCCCGCAGGGCATCGTCCCGTTTAGTTCTGGAAATTCAGAAATTAGTTCAGTTAGCCAAGCCGACTGGCCCGATGGCTGATGTTCAGTTCAGTCAACCGACCAGCCCAATGCTGATGTTCAGTTCAGTCAACAGACTGCCCGATGTATGCTGGCTGTATGGCTGGCTGCCGGCTGGTCTGGTATGCCGGTCCGGTATGGCTGGCTGTATGCTGGCCGGTATGCTGGCCCGGTATGCTGGTTGTATGCTGGTCTGGGCACTAGCTATCCTTCCAAAAAAAATCCACACCACCGGGTTCCCTTAGGGGAACCCACTAACACAACTTTAAATTGGATTTTTAGTAAGGGGTTAGGGCTAGGATCGAAGCTTCGCCGTCCGGGGAGTTAGGCCCCAAATTTTAGAGCGGTCACCTAAGCTAAGTGTTACGGGATGGTCACTCTCTTCCTAGAAACTCGTGACCAATCTTGGAAGCTAGACTCTGGATTTTTCCAAGAAGGTCTTGGAAACTAGACTTTAGAATCTAAGGCTATGGAGGTTCAAGGCTCCGCCGTAAAATTGATTTTAACACCAACTTTAGGACCTGTAACACTCCACGGGTTCAAAGCTCCGCCGTCTAAGACTATTTTAACACACACTATAGGACTTGACGTGGTCACTAGTTCAAAGCTTCACCGCCGTGGGGGGGTTTCACACAACAAGGGGAATATTAGAAGAAGATAGAAAAACGAACTTAAGGAACACACGTGACAAAGCCAAAGCTTCACCGTCCCAAGGGGGGGTCCACACAACAAAGGGAGTATTAGAAGAAGGTAGAAAAGACAAAGTTAAAGAACACACGTGACAAAGCCAAAGCTTCGCCGTCCCGAGGGGGGGTCCACACAACAAGGGGAAGATTAGAAGAGGATGAGAATACACAAGTGAGGAAAACAACACGGTTAGGACACGTAAAGACACACAACTTCACAAGCTAAAGGCCCCCCAAAGCGGCATCGCCAAGGTACGATGGGGGGTGACTTTAGGATTAGGACAAGACACCAAAAGACTCCTAAACTCACAAGTTAGATCACAAAGGAACTACAAGAGAGAAACGAGGACTCTTAACTCGTAACAAAGGTATAACAAACGCACGAGAAGTACACAAAGCAAGATAGAAGGACCCCCTAAGGACCTTCAAAGCTTGAAATCTAGCAACAACGGAGCAAAAAGTGCTCCAAAAACACCGTAGAGGTTTTTGGCTTCAAACGCCAAAATATCCAAAGCAAATTGGACCCACGGACCCAAACAAAAGTGAGGGGGTGTTTTAGAGAGAGAAATGGGGCCCTTATATAGGTTTCCCAAGGGCTCACCCCTCTCTCTAAAGCTCTAAGGTAACCTTATCAACGGGGATTTTCATCCTCATCTTCAAAGATTTTCATCCTACATCCTAAATTTCTACTTCTACCATCTATGTTGAACCAACATCCTAACTTTTGGAGATTAGCTCCAATCGCCAAACGGATTGCGCCGTTGGATCCAGATCGCCGTGTTTAGTCTTAGATCCCCAACCCCCCGTATCGAGGCCAAAAACCCATCGTAGGCTAATTTAGTTTAAAAACCAAATCGTGGTAAAATCCTAGATCTTGGGGGTCTCCTATTTTGAGAAATGTGAATAGCCTAGGGTCTCCGGTAGGTGCGAGAAAGTCGGGAAGGGCTTTTGGTTGACTTCGTTTCGCCATCGTATGGTCCCGGAATGCCGGTCAACGTGGCGGGGACCCCGCCACGTGGTTAATTCCCGAGGAATCTCGCCGGTTCGGGTACTTGCCGCTATCGGAATGTCGTGAAACTTCACGGAGCGCATTATTAACATAAAACAAGCTAGTCTAATTTTTAGTGAGATTTTATTGTAACCTGGGTAATTTCCATGAAATTCCCGTTGGAGGTTAGGAGGGTTGACCACCCGGAAAAAGGTTCTTCTGCAAGTCGGAAGATGCCGGGATTTTTCACGTGACCTCTCAGGGAGTCGCATGAAAGACGTGCGGGTGTGTTTCCGTACCTGGCACGATTGGTCAATGGAGATTTAACTAGGCATCTCCTTGAATCAGCGACGGTGCGGGAATCTTCTGCAGGTGGAGGAATCTTGGCGAACCGATTTCGCCGTTGGACTCCTGGCATGGGATTCACCCTAGAACACCATCCTTGGGCTGTAGATTCCTCCACGGGCCCGGTCTTGCGTGAGTGGCTCCTGCATGCTAACAATCGGGATTTTGGAAATTTGTCGATCTAATGGGGAATTCTAAATCTAACTCTAGGACCCGACCTAGTGGCCTCGCTGTGGATCCCTCGGACCGACCTAGCCATGAATCGCCACATTCATGGTGGGATTTAGCCCTTTTGGGGCTGTGTGACTCGAATCCTCCAAATCTAACATTTTCGTTATTCCTATACTATTTTTAGGCAAGGTTTGGGGGATTCTAAGTAAAAAACACCAATCTAGACCAAATACTATAATGGGTATGACACAACCCTATTTCGGTTCTACACTCTTTTTATGGATTTTTCTATACTTTTATCAACTTTAAATTGCAAATTTCCAAAAAAAAAATTCTACGAGTCCCAAGTGACAAATTGGGAGCTCACATCATCATCTTGCGCGGCAAGCTTCATCAGGAGATCGCACGATATGACGTGACGTGTGAACATTGAAATGTCGTTTCCGTCCTTGTATTATCTCGTGATATTGTTTTTGTACTTGTGGATGACAGTGAAGTTGTAGTTGTGCTTCTACTGTTTGTTTGAGAGTTCTCCTGCAGTTCCGGTTTGCTGAAGTACGGATTTGAAATTGATAATTTTGTCCTGTGTCTTCGGCTTGATTGGAAGATCTCACGATCATTTTCCCTTGCATTGAATTATTAGTCTTAGGCGGAGTATGTAATGTCCATTTTTGTTGCTTCAATCGAATGCAATTGAATTTCTGCTGCGTAACTTCCTTTGCTCGAGTATTTTTGGTCTTCTAGTATGTCACCCTAAACCTTTTTTTGTATTTGACGCAAATTCTAAATGTGCATCCCTTGTTAGTGCTGTATTCTGGGCTGCAGTGACACCGTAGAAGTATTGCTAATTTCCTTGCACTATGCAGCAAATAAGACATTCAGTCGCTGTTCTTCAAATAACTACCCATGCGTATTTTCAATTAGCGGTTCTGTTGTATTGCATATTGGTCGGGGGATCTCACAATCAATTGACGTCGTTTCTATATGTACATGTCTGCGTACTGAGGCTTACTTGGTCTTTGCAGAAGGCGATGCTCTTAGTACTAACAGGGGATCTCTTCGTGAAGGGCGGTGTGGCGGATCTCCCACAGAATATCGAAATTCGGCCCGGCTTCCGTGGTCTTCTTCGACATTTCGTTCAAGAAACTCACTGTGGTTTGTGGTCCGCAATGCAACCTTCAACACTGGCCGCTCTTCTTCGACGTATTCTACCGCCGAAAATTCTGTCAAGGTTTCTATTTTTTGCCGGGTCTGACAATCCACGGAAGAACCAGGTGTATCCCCATCGTCGTGCAATACTGAAGACTGTCTTGAACATTCCTCGGACGCGCAAGGTACTCTTGAATAACAGTGTTGTAATGCTTGTCCTAGATCCTCTTGATTGGGAACGTCCGCACTTGCTTCAACCGGCGTTGCATGTGAGGGATGATGTACATCCTGTAGAGTTAGATCGTCCGCACATTATAGCACCGCCTTTTGATTGGTCTTGGGCCCCAAAAAACATGTAGTTGGAAGTGGACTAGCTGGGTTATATATCACCTGTTTGTTGCATCCAAATGATTATATAAGTGGCGAATCCACCTTTTCTATCTGACTGTGATTACACCTTACCAAATGTCTGTAATTGCATTATGTTGCTTCATCAAGTCTTTTGTGTTATGTGATACTTTGGGATTGAAGTATCTTCTGAGCTCTCCCGATCTGTGATGTCGCATATTAATGCAACCCCGGATACAAATGTACCGCTTACAGCAAATGTCGGAGTTGACATCATCTCAAATTCATTGATTTGTTCGAACACTCTATCCCGAAGGAGTATATTTCCTTGCATCGGGAAATCTCCAGACCACTTAGCATCCCAAAGCGATTTAAATCTCCTTTGAACGGCATTACGGACTCATTGTACATACCATCGGGAAGATCTCCCGATGGACAGGACCTTCACAAAGTCCAGAATTCCCCGTAAATTCCAGAAGTAGTTAAATATGGCATAATTGAACTTTAAGCCCTAAAGGACCAACATGCGTTTTTTGGTTGTATAGAAAATTTGGGCAGGTGCATGTGACTAGAGATTTCCATATTTTAAGCTGAAATTTTAATAGAAGGTGGGCGCGAGGAATATCTTTCATATGCACTAAATTTCATGACACTTGGAAATAGGAATCAAAAGTTATGGCCAAATATGTTACTTTTTTCTTAATTGGGCAGTCCAGGCAAATAAAAATAAATAAAAAATTTTAAAAATAAAAATTTTAAAATTGGTTTTCTAGAGTTATACATACGTGGAAAGCTTTGAATCATTCCATTTTGACCAATGAGTCAAAAGTTATGAGGGTTTTTAGTTTGCGGGCAGTTATAGATTCTCTACTCTGAAATAAACTTGAAGTTGTTTATTTAACTCAATTTTTAATATTTTTTGAAAAAAAAAAATCATAGGATGAAGGTTGTTTATTACAACATTACAACCATTGGGATTGACATTTTTCAATTCCATAATTAAATTCTTAACAATTTAGTATTTTGGATCATTCTCTATTTCTTTCTACTTACAATTTTTTGTATATGTTGTACAATTCCAAATGATTTGAAATTTTTTAAGCATGTAGCCAACTTGTTTAGGAAAAAAAATTCAAAGAAGCACTACCATTTTGGACATTTTTTCATACAAATGTGAGCTTGCGAAGTGCAGCTGCCCTGTTTTTTGTGGGGACAAAAAAAGGATTTTTGCCAATTCAAATGCTAATATCTTCCAATCCGCATGGTGGAAAATTCTGAAATTTTTTCCACATCTTCTAAAACTAGTTTACTATAAGATCCTACAATTACATGTGTCAAAAAAGTTTTTTTTTCAAAAATTTGATACTTCTATTCAAAATGATAATTTTTGAGTGCTTTTGATGAAAACATAGTTATTAGACTTTAGGGATTAATCATAAAATTGGATGAGAATTTAAGATTTTCATCCAAAAGAATAAAAAAAGAATCAAACAAGAATCTAAAAAAAATTAGGAATTTTAGATTAAATTAAGATTTGAAGTTAAAGTAAAAGTCATTTTGCCTTTGAAAGTTAGAAGCAGAAGTAAGTCAAGTAACTTTAGAATAACAAATTAGAATTAGGTTTAATTAAGAATTAAAATTTAAGGGATCTCTAAAAAATCTTTTAAAATTGGAATCAAAAAAAGAATCTATAAAGATTTCAAAATCCATTTTTACTTTTAGAAATACTTTATTTTGAAGGATAAAGGCTTGGATGAAGTTTGAGACTAATTTTGGACGAAAAAATTATAATTAGGTCAAAATTAGAACTAATCTTAATAATTTGGTAGTTAAGAGAACTAATAACTCAATCCTAAAGTTTGGAATTATTTCAAGTTGATTTGCTATTTTAGACTAGTGGATGAAGTTTTTAGCATAAGTAAAGGGCCGGAATTCATTCCTTAATAACTTTTGTTAGGAATCTCAGAATCTAACTTTCTTTACCATTATCGAAAAGGGAAGTTATATTCTATCACTTTAATTAGATACAATTTTAGTGAGATTAGGGTTTGTTTTCTCTTCATCATTTGATTTAACCATAACGTCTTAACCATTTAACAATTAGTGTTTCTTAGAAGAAGTTGAATTTTACAGGATTAACAGTAACAAAAAGTGTTCATTGCTTGGAAGGCGAACAGTTGACTAGGAATCACTCACCCAAGAGTAAATTTCCACTTAACCCCTAAAGAACCAATATGCGGTTTTGGGCAATATAGAAATTTTAGACAGGTACGTGTGACTGGAGATTTGTATATTTTGGGCTGAAATTTTTATAAAAGGTGGGGACGAGGAATACCTTTTATATGCACCAAATTTCATGACATTTGGAAATAAGAGTCAAAAGTTATGGCCTAATATGTTGTTTGTTTCTCAACTCGGGCAGTTCGGGCAAATAAAAAAAATCACTTTTTTTCAAAAATAAAAATTTGAAGTTGGTTTATTAGATTTATATATACATGGAAAGCTTTGAATCATTCCATTCTGATCAATGAGTCAACATTTCAACCATTGGGATTGGCATTTTTCAATTTCATAATTAACTTCTTAACAATTTAGTGTTTTGAACTAGTCTCTACTTCTTTTTACTTATTATTTTTTTCCTATATGTTGTACAATTCCAAATATTCTGAAAATTTTCAAGCATGTAGCCAACTTGCCCTGAAGAATGATTCCAAAGAAGCATAACCATTTTAGAATTTTTTTTCATAATAATCTGACCTTGTAAAGTGCAGTTGCCCGTTTTTTTAAAGGGCCCAAAAAAAGACTTTTGCCACTTCAAACGCTAATATCTTCCAATCTACACAATGAAAATTTCTGAAATTTTTTCCACATATTCTCAAACCAAAGTACTACAAGATCCTATGGTTAAATGTGTCCAAAAATGATATTTTTCAAAAATTTGGTACTTGTACTAGGAATGGCAGTTTTGGAGCACTTTTGGTGAGAACATAGTCAAGGAACTTTAGTTAAACAGCCGCTAGAGCCCGTGTGTAACTTTCTGACTTAAGGGGGAAGTTAGAAACACCCACAGTCCTCTAGAATCCTGTCAATATGACTTGAAAGAAAGTAAGCTATGCGGGAAATGCAGAGTATGAGTATGGATAGGTGAGGGAAGTGAAAGTGTATCGTCATTGGAATCCTTATTTTTAGTAGTCCTATTTTGTGGAGGATTGGCCGTCAATGAGTTGCTAGCTAGGGCAATATAGGCGTTGTGGCCCATTTGAGTTGTCGAGTAAGATAGTTCTAATATATAGATTAGGTGATGATGTAACCTAAGGGATGGTGGGGAGAGAAGTTTTTTTAAAAGAATCATGGCTCAACCTACTAAATAGGAGGTGGAGTATGGATTGTCGTTGAACGAGTACTAGGATTGCTATCAATTAGGGGAGAAGAGAGTTCCACATCAGTTGATTTGTGAGCCAAAGGTATTGGAAACAAAAAGTTAAGTAGCTATCTAACTCTAATTCCTTTCTCTAATGCTCCATTGACTCTTGGCGGACCCAATAGTGCTTCGAGCTTGTTGGGGTTGTTGATCTACGAGGATTAAAATCTTGTTGACGAGGTAGCACTTGGATAAAACCATCAACATGTGGCTGGGGTGGAGTGGATTGACTTCAATTATTGTTTGACCTATTGAGACAATTATAATGTCTGTCTTGGTTGGGTGCAGGCTACTATCTTAATGTATGATAGCAATAAGTGGATGATTAGGAGGGTTCGACTTCTAGGTTTCTTCGAGGCTGTGTCGAGGCGCGATTTAGATAGTTCCTTTAAGTTGTTTTATTCCTAAAAGAAGGGAACCTTGAACATTCTTCAATTGAGTGCAAAGGAGCTCTACATCTCGGGCAATTAAGTCGAGGGTCTTCGTACATCACATTAATCTCTGTCAAATTTTTTTCAATTGTCTCAATGTAAATCTTTGAATTTCAGCCTTCAGAGAGGTCTAATTCCACACAATATCTATAAGAGTAGTGTTTGAGATGTCAATAGCCAATAATCTTCCTAGGAAACAAATGATAGTCTCTGAGAATGGGATGAACTCGAGAGGGATTTCCTCTAGGATTAACTAGCACGCCTAGCTTGCTACGATAGAAGAAAAGGGACTAAACAAAGGTTGCCAATATTGATACCCTGCTTCTCCGCCCGGAAAGGCGAAAACCTGTATAGAAGCAAGTTGACGGGGTTTTCAACCGCCACAAGACTATTAAGTTTCATGTAGTGAAACCCATTACCAGTCCTTTTATGAAGAATAATATGATGAGGGTGTAAGCGTCTTCCTAGATGAGATAGTCAAGATAGGGTAGCCTCTTCACCCATTTGACCACCACCAAAATTGGCCACTACAATGTGGCCTTGGAGGTGAGATATTTCTTAAATTAAAAAATAGGGATCAATGGTGTTAGGGGAGAGTACCTTATGTGGCTAAACTAACATTCCGGCCCAGTTGCGCTTTGGGGTTGGCGGGAGCATCGATCTCTCCAACAGTGGCTAAATACAGATTTAGAGTTGGAATAGGGAGAGTTGCCCGAGCTTGGTTGTGGAGCGAACTCCCAAGAGAATGATCTGTCTCAAGTTGAGTAGAATAGTGTAGATCTGGCTCCTTTTGACGATGCCCTTGCAAACCAAAGTTCTAGCCTCTAGAATCTGGAATCTAACCTTGACCATTCTGCCATTGTACCTAGTCCTGATAGCCCTGCAACTGGCCTACATTATTATATTTGTTAGTATTTTGACCACCTTTAATGTTCCTAATGTATTGACTATTGACATTGGAGTTCTGAATACCAATAATCCACATATTAATGACCGTCTCTAACCACGTTGCGATACGATTCTATGAGTAGATTTGAGTACAGTGAAAGAATAGATCTAAGTACGGTAGGAGAGAAAATTGAGGCTCTTAGTAAGTAGATTTGAGAAATGTAAGCGAGAAAATTTAGCCACTAAGCATGAGAGAAAAAGTTCAAGAGAGAGATAAACAACTATCTGAGTAAGTATGAGTGGATCGATTCAAGATCTAATACCACCAGCCTTACATACGCCCAAGGAATACTCAAACCTAAACGCACAACATACTCTCAATTGGAGACAACGGCGTTCTCAAAATAGAGAAGATCCACTCAAGTCTACATAGCAGCTCCGCCAGCAATCTGCATCGCACCTCGCAACCCCGCATCTCACCCCATGTTTCAATTTTTTTAATCATGTGAATCTTCAATGTTTGGTGAAGGCTCTAAGTAAGATTGCTTTGAATCTCAAATATAAGACAATTTATGAACACAATGTATAATAGTCTCGAGAGTAGTTTGCTATAAAAGTGTCCACTTTCTTCAAATGGACCCTATAATTGGATGTTAAATAGACCTCAAGTGGTCCTAAAATGAATATGTAATAGACTTTTAATGGGTTGAAGATAAAGTTGGAGCAACTTAAAGTGTGCCAAAGATCGCTTTAAGATTTAAATGTGGATGAATAAAGCATGTGGTTGGGTTCATTTTTAAATGTATTGATAGATAGACATTTATGTATTTAAATAAGAAGTTGGCAAGCCAATTACTTTATTTGGAGAATGCAAAATCTAAAAATTGATTTAATATAAATATAGTTGCTTTAAGGCCCCTTACTTATTACTTATTGCAAATTCCGATGTTTCTTCTTGGTTTCCCCATCTTCCTTTATAAGCCACATGTGTGTTGATTTTGCTGGACTTATTCTCATTAATAGTTGCCTAGGACCAAAAACTTTGAAAAATCATAATTAATTCAATATTGCTTGGAAAACTATAAAACCACTTGTATTAGATGCCGCATCCATTTATCTTTCTCTAGAAAATAAGCAAAATCTTATATTCTACGGAAGCCTATGAAAAAGGTGAAGCAACCCGAAAATGGTCCCTTTTAAAGTATGCTATTTTACCTAGTATGAACTATTGAGGAATTGAACTTCAATCATGGTACTTTTCTTACTAGTGAGAGTGTGAAACTATCCTCAAATGTATTTATTTATGTAAGGTATGCACATCTATAATCTACACTAATTAAAACTAAACATAGTTATTATCATTAAACAGAAATGATTTTTATTGGGTCTTATGGCAACTGAAACAAGATTCTAATGCACTTTAGCATGCATTATTTGGACGTTGCACAAATAATTTATGATTCATAACAATCCTAAATAAAGTAATTATGTAATCTCTAAAACATTGTTGAAAACTAGGAATATTGATTGAAAAAAATGAAATTATCCATAGGGTAGGCCATTGAGGACTCGATTGAAGATTGATCACCTTGTAACATTCCTTCCTAGATACCTAACTCTTCTACAAGTTAGTTAGAAGGAGTAAAGCTTACTAGAGAACAATGTTATGGAATTTTTAAAGTATTGTCTATAAATAAACCAAAAACTGACGATAAGATCTCATACACTTTCATGTTTTGATTTTGTACATCTTATATGACTTACTCATGTATTGCCTAAATGAACAAAAAAAGACTTTTAAACAAATTGAAAGCTCTGTTGAGGGACAGAAAACAACTATTTTTCATCCAAATTTTTTTGGACTCATTGGGAGGAGTGGTATGCAAGTGTGCGTGGGCACTTAAATTTCAATGAGTGATGATAGCAATATTCTTAGAGAAATGTTGATTCTCTCAAATATAGATCACCATATGGTGTAGTTTAGCTATTTGTGCTCTTTTCTCTATCTGAATTGAAGTCATAAAAATGATTTAAAAAAAATTTGAGACTAACTATTGAAATAAAACTTATGAAGCTTAGTTTATATACTAATCTTAAAATTTGAAAAACTCCTAAAATTCAATATTTTATTGGAATTTGAACTTAGCACCTATAACCATGGAGTGCTAGTGTTCTAATCTTAGTATGACATGGTAAAACTTTTTTTCCTTAATGTTCTAAAAATAATGTCCACATGCAAGAAAAAATTCCGATTTTTAAAGCACAAAATGTATTTGAAATGAATTTTTTCACTTTTTGTTCAAAAATTTATAGTAATTTCAAATTCTCCCAAAAAAAATTCCTGGAATTTTAAGTCCCATAAAAGACATGTGACTTAATCTCTGAAAAATAAAAAATAAAAATTCCATTCATTATTCAATAGCAATATAAAGCATCTAAGGTACAAGATTTTGATGTTAGACCATACAATCATAGAGTCTGACATTTTATGATTAAACCTTTGCTTATCCAAATACTTTGTAGTCTTCATGTCACTTGTTTGTGACTTTGGAAGCTTGACATAGGATCCAAGATAAACAAAAAATTTAATTCCACCAACCTACTAGAGTAGGCTGGACATACTTTTCTCTATCTAACAAATATCTGACTAGTTTCACCAATAGACTTATCCATGTATTGTTGCTGCGGACATTGAGTGTTTGATGGATGACTTCAGCTAAGATTGGACAATAGAAAAAAATGTTTTGTCATCCAATTTATTTATTTGGAGGGTACTTGAGTACATTGTTAAGAAGTACCTCATTATGATCTTATTAACATTGCAAAGTCCCTCATTATGATCTTATTGACTTTTCTAAAGAAGAAGATGCTTAAACCAGGGATCACCTTTGTAGTGTATTTGGCCATTTCTTGCTATTTACTCTTGATGGAAATTTGAGCCATGCAAGTGGTACTTTTTGAATTTGAGTCCAAATAATGAAATGAAACTTATCCATTGCACATTCTACTCCAATTTAAAATTTTGAAAAAATCTTAAATTTCAATATTTTATAGCAATGTGAACTTTGGGCCTATAACCATGGTTAGTTGTTTTTCTAATTATCGAACAATTCAATAACTTTGGTATGTATTATGAATTTATACACTATATTATATATCTACAATGAAAATTTCAGATTTTTTTAGTATATTTTGTATTTGATATGAATTTTCTTCATTTTTTTCTTAAGAAATTATAATAATTTCAAATTTTTCCAAAAAAGGTTGAAAATTTTACATCTAGTAGCAGACATGTGATTTCATCTCTGAAAAATAAATATATATTTTTTCATTCATATCTAGTTGGAAAATTGCAACAAATAGAGTAAAGGACAATGAGACTAGAATCGGCATGTCTTTGTAGGATTAAAAGAAGTCAAATCAATGCAAACAAGTTTTCTACCAATGGAGCCATGAAGTCGGTTGAAATTTAGGTCATAGTCATAGGCAATGGAAGAATGCAGAAGTTCTCTTTGGTTGCAACTTCATACTCCAATAGACTTTAGATTCACCTACAAAATTAGTAGTGGCATAATTAAGGTAAAAACATCCAAAACCATCAAAATAAGAAATTCAGTATTGTTGGAGGTATCTTTTTCAAGAAAAAAACATTATTGGGATATTAGCAATTGAAAACTATGAATTTTTTTATTTAAAAAAAAAATCCTATTAGACATGCAATCACTATGAATTTCAAAGTAGAAGCTCTGCAGGTCTTTGAAATTGTCATATAGCTTGGTCATAAAACCAAAATCTAATGTAGAGAATTCACAATCCACCAATCACAATTAACTCCTAAGTGGTTTTGGATGTCTTCAATACATCTCTGCATTGCCTAGATACGGTATACACAACCTTGTATGTGAATGATTTACTATCCATTTAAATTTTTTTTTTTGGTTGAATGCGTGCTATGTACCCGATTATGGCAAATGTGGAAACGAGGGACAGACACATGTAGACATGGTAGAAGCAGTACACATATTTCTCTAGAACTACACACTTGAGCATGTTCGGCAGCCTCTCAGTTCAACAACGAGTGTCACAATATTTTTCTTGAAACAACATAAAATCA